>JAEOAD010000007.1:33535000-36515000 GCA_036365145.1 Orientallactaga sibirica
TTTACGTTGAGCATTACTATATTTCATTCCTTGAAGTAGTCTTAAAAACACACATACACACACATACTTTAAAAATGGCATTTTACATATTACAACAACACTTAAAAACTCAAGAGTCAAGAGAAATGACGTCACTTACTTAGCCCAGTGATGATGGGCCCTTGTCCCCCGGCCCCCATTCCGCCTCCACCAACGCCTGGAGAAAAGCCATTGCCTCCAGGAATGGGAAGGAAGCCTGTCCCTCCTGGACCATAGCCATTGCCATTGCCATTTGGGATAAAGCCATTCCCCCCAGTGCCTCCTGGTCTGGAGCCAGCACTCCCTGGAACCCCGCCCATTGGAAGTCCATCTACACATAGTCTGCGATGTTCCTCTGCAAGGAAAGAAAGTTCAGATAAACACAAATTGACATCTCTCTCTGCATAATAACAGTCATTGTAATAGTTCACTTTTGTGGCCATGTTCTCTACAATATAAATGAGTAAGTTGTTAGCTTGCTAAATATTTTCAACACTGCAATTAGCAAGTAAAAGGTATTAATAATGAAAAATAATTAAAAGTATTTGAAACCTATATGCCCTATTATTTTAAGTGAGTTACATGAGTAATCATTTATATGTGCAATTTTATATTACAGCCTTAAGTATAGCCCATAAAATTCCTGACATAACTACAAATGCAAAGAATTCAGTTGAGAAAGGAATAAGCTTGAGGTAATTAAATCTGTATGTTTGGTTTTAATTGAATTCTCATCAGTACTAAACCTCCCCAAGGTTTTCTGTCTTTTTTCTTCTCTGTAAGTTGTTATGATCTATTAATATGGTTCAGAATCATGTTATGTTTTAAATATTTTATTTATTTATTTATTTGAGAAAAAGAGGCAGAGAGAGAAAATGGGTGCGCTAGGGCCTCCAGCCACTGCAGACAAACTCCAGACACATGCACCCCCTTGTGCATCTGGTTTACGTGGGTCCTGGAGAGTCGAACCAGGATCCTGTGGCTTTGCAGGCAAATGCCTTAATCGCTAAGCCATCTCTCCAGCCCAGAATCATGTTATTTTTAATGTGGGTTTTAATAGACCTTATCTAGTAAGCTTTAAAATATGGCCTTAGATGGACAAGTATAAAAATTAAGTAAGGTGAAGAAAGAATATAGTAACTACTTTGTTTCCTTATCTATTAATAGAATTATGGCACAATATTAGAAGAAATTACTAATTATATGTTACAAGTCAAAATGGAAGATTCCAGTTTTATTTTCTAGACATTAACTTTTTTTTTTTAAATGAGAGAGAGAGAGACAGGTGAGGCAGGGACTCTAGCCACTTCAATCGCCCACCACACACACACACACACACACACACACACACACACATGCGCCCTCTTGTGCACATATGTGACCATGCATGCTATGTCACTGTTTCTGGCTTACGTGGGACATGGAGAGTCGAACATGAGTCTTTAGGCTTCGCAAGCAAGTATCTTAACCACTAAGCCATCTCTCTGAATTTGGTATATTATGACAGCAATTAAGAAAGAATGAAGAATTATTTTTTTCTACAAAACTGTATATGTAGTATTTGACTTCAAAAGTAAATTTCAAAAGCGTTTTTTATGATTTTGTAATTCTATATAAAACCAATACTAAAAATATCAACATATATTAATGTCATAAATATTAATTATACTTTATTAATCATGCTGTGTCTAATGAGAGGAACTACTTCTCATTCATCCTAAGGTACTTTTCCAATATAAACTCAGCTGTAAGGCATTTAATATAGCAAAAGAAATGAGAGGAATTAACTTTTAAGGTCATGACAAGCAAAGAAATAATTTCCAAGGAGTGATAGACTAAAAGCTGACAGTATTCCTAAAATAAAATACAAATGGAGAATCTTGTCATTCAAAGATGTTAAAGCTCTGGACTGAAAGGAGGGAATTGAAAACTGACACTCAAAATATTTGTTTTTAATTTGCACAAAAACAGAGCCAGTAAATTGGTATCATCAAAAGTTATTTCAAATCAATTTTGTCATGCTACCCATGCCCTCCACAACAGTACTCAGCCAGTGAAGACACCAGAAGAATTCAAATATGAGCCACCTTCAAGGAGAAGGGCCAAGCCCACACTGCCAGTGCGGACCAGCAGTCTGCCACTCACCAGAACCTCTGACAGCACAGGCTTCAGGAATGCTCCCAACACCCCAGCAACGGCCAGGCTCGCAACAGCACTGCATTTTTGTCATTCTGCCAGGGAGCTCTTGTGCACAACGGCCATTCATCAGGCCTGAGAAACACGTGCCTGTTCTCTGATCTGACCATGTAAAGACAAAATAGAAGACATGGAAGACTTACTTCAGGCTCCTATGGTAATCATTTCACATTTCAAGAGTACCAGTGAAGTGAATTATTTTTAACTAGTTTCTGTTATATCAATTCATTCTTTGATTCTCTAAATCCTTATACATTTGTTCATTGCTTTACTCCACATGGAACAGATGTGAGAAATTTCAATGACAAGTCAAATTTACTCAGAACTTGATGGAAAGTGATTAGTTAATCCATTCCCCAGTTGATCCACCAGTGTTCTACTGTTGACCACTGAGATCTTTTTAAATATTTTTAAATTTTTATTTATTTTTTTGAGAGAGAGAGACAGACAGGCAGAATGGGTACACCAGGGTCTCCAGCCAAACACATATGCCACATTGTGCATCCAGCTTATGTGGGTACTGGGGAATTGAACCTAGGTCCTTTGTCTTTGCAGGCAAGTGCCTTAATCCCTTAGACATCTCTCCAGCCACCATTGAGATTTTTGTGAATATTTGTTTTGAAGCAACAGCTTACCGAACAGGTGACAATTTAAATACAAATTGGGGCTAGGAACATAGCACATGTAAAATGCCAAGCATGGAGGAAGGAGAGAAAGGAGGCTCCACAGAGCTCCCTGGCTAGCTAGTCTTGCATAACTGGTGAACTCCAGACTGATGAGAGACCCCATCTCAAAGAGGTTAGATGGCATTCCTCAGGAGGGCACCCAAGGTTGTCCTAGGGCCTCCATCTGCATGCACATACATTGCACCTGCACACATGTACCCACACACATATATACATATACACATGTACCAACAACACCCCCCCCGCCACACACACACACATGCATATGCAACAATCCACCAGCATCTGCCAGAAGCAGAGTAGCTTAAGGAGGAAGAGGATATGCTGGTGTGTGTGAAGAACAGGGGCCGATGTAACTAAAGAGGACAGGAGGGACGGACAGGGCCTCAAAGACCATCATGGGAGCCATGAAGGAACTTTGAAATTTTACTTGAATGATGTGAGAGTTTTGGGATGACTTCTATTAGAAAGAAAAGATAATGGTTGACATTCTAGGATTACATCTTTGGTTGCTAAGAGAAGTGAATGTAGAAAGAGCAAGAAGACCAATGATAGAACGCACAGACTTTGAGGTGAGTGATGCTGTGGCTTTCCTGAGGGCAGTGGCAGTAAAACTGCTGAGGGGGAGCAGATGGCAGACCCCTTTGAAGGCACTACTAATTTGCTTATGTGTAGGGAACTGAAGTCTCAGGAGCTTCCTAAGTTTTTGACTTACAAAAAGCTCAGTTGGTGACAACGAGAGGAGAAACAAAATTAGAGGACACCAAAGTTAGGGTGACTTTCAAACATGGCACATTTGCGTTGCTGAAATGAGCCTGGAACCTAGAGAAGTACTCAGGTGTTGTCAGGGCCTATATACAATTGTGAGCTTTGAGGCTGGATGAGAATTTTTTAAGAATTAGGGGTAACTGAGTAAGTGAAATGTGTATGAGAAGGTAAAGCAGGGTGAGAGGTCAGAGGCTGAAGTTGGCCATTATTGAGTTGGGCATTACTGCTGTGGTAAAAAGGCTGTGCATTACCTCGAAGGATTTGGCATAGGGATGCATGCATGTGTGCATAATTCAAACTTGGCATCTTCCTTCTGTAGCCTCCAGTATAATGAGATTACACACATGTACCACCATGCCTGCCTATCAAGATACTTTCAAAGACATTTTCCCCATAGTCTCAAGAAGATATTCTACAACCACCAGGAGCTGCATATTAATAATGAGAGTAAAATTAATAATTGAAAATAAATCTGTTAATATGTAAGGGCAATATATTTAGCATTAAATACAGTGTTTAAAATAAACGCCCTATTTCTTTGAATATCCCATGCCATTTCTCAGATTGCTTCTAAGCTATTATGAAACAAATAAACTGGCTTTAAGATCCATCTTGTAAGAGTTAGGATGCATCCTTCCCATCCTTCAAAAGAAAGCCAAGCACTGAAATGGGTTCATGCCTGTATCACCAACATCATGGAAGACATTCAAACATCAAGAGGTGAGTCTGGATTGTTTGTGCCTGGGAAAATTTCACAGGTCAATTTTTAGCTTAAGAATGACAGGAACCCCAAGTATCATAGTCACAGATTTTCTTGATGGTTTTGTCTTCAGAAACAGGATGTGCCTTAAGATAGGAAAGTCCTGAACTATTAACACTAGTCCTTAATGCTATAGAACATGAGGGGTGCTACAAGGGGAGATGCCAGCATCAGGGGGCCTGGAGTGTGAGGCTGGGAAAACAAAAGCAATGCCACAGCTTTGAGTGAGGAGACCTAGGTTACATCCAAATACCAATTACTGTTTGACTTTGTAGGGAAGAGCTTTGGTGGGATGGGGGAGATGAAATTAAACAACACATATTGTGCTAGTTCCAGAAGAACAGTGGATTGCTACGCTGAATGTACGTACTGGTTAAAGAAAATAGCCTGGAAAAAAATATGGAGAAAAAAGAATCACCCTGAAGATGTGAAAAGAAGAATGAAATGGAGTCTCCAGGTGATGTATTAAGGTATTAAGGTAAGGCTTATGAGTATTAAGAATGAAGTGTGCAGTTAGAGATCATCTTTCGGCTTCTATTAAATATGAAACTCCTCAATCTCGCCTGTGATAGTTTCATAGGGGACAATGCATATGATATAAACAGCCCAGATTCTACCCACCATGACATAACAGGAAACTCTTTCATGAACTAGGGGCTCTGTAGAGTACTGTCCCCAGGATCTTGGTAACATAGTTGGGGCTGTTAAGAAACTTGCCTGCTTCTATGCTGGAGCTGTGTGGAGCTCTTCCCACAGAAAGAGTTTTGACACTTAAATTTAGACAAGACTCTTGTTTTGAAAACCTTCAAAGAGACCTATCAAAAGGTTCTCAGGTAGGGATTCTATAGGTAAGTAGCACAAACCAGTATAACTAAAGAACAATATTAATGAAAGTCTCGAAGGATTTCTATAAAGTTATGAGGAAAATGAGTAACGGAGTGAAGTAAGTAGCATGAAGAAATGAAGAAAAATTAGCAGAATGAACAGTTTCTTATGTTGGAATGGTTACACCAATCCTGGCAAGGATTCACTATTTTAAGTTGACAATATGGAGGGCTGGGGAGATAGCTCAGTTGGCAAAGTAATTGCCTTGAAGCTTTCATTCGATCTCTAAACCTATGTTAAAAAAACAAAATCTAGGTATAATGGTGCATACTTGTAAATCCAGTACTGGGGAGGCAGGGTCAGGAAGATCCCGAGGACTCACTGGATAGCCAGTTTAGCCTACTTGGAAAGTTCCAAAGGTCAGTGAGAGAACCAGTCTCAAAAAAAAGGTGCCCAAGGGACAATATTCAAAGGTGTCTACTGGCCTCCGCATACACACACACACACACACACACACACACACACACACACACGCAGAAAGATGGAGATGAAAGAGGGACATAACATATAGCTAATAAAAGCACTGGGAATAGGAACAGAAATAAAAGAAAAGAAGCAATATTCTACCAAGAAAATATTCTAGAACTTTGTGGCAAATTTTCAGTTTTAGGACAAATTAAAAAATACAAATTATATAAAAATAAAACTTATAAAACTATATTAAATTGTAAAAATCCAGCACCATAGTGGAATATTTACATAGGTCTTACAGTAACTGACAAAATGCAAAATGAAATTATATAGGCATGAAGAAATTTGAACAGCACAGTCAACAAGTTTAATTTCACAGATATATCTAGAATATAACCTCCACCAGCTAGAGAAACTATCTGGATTCAAACCCTTACAGAATATTGATAAAAATTGATTATATGTTATCAGCAGCTATCAGAATCTTTCACTGACCACAATGGATGTAACAAAATTTGCAAACAATAAGAGAAACCAAGAGAATGCCACACGCTCATGAATCAGATACACAACATTCCACTGGGAATGAAGTAATATGTATAAAAATGTAAAGCACAATAGAGCAAAAACATATTCAGAAGGCATTCTATAGGAGCCCTTGGGTTCGGTTCAGTGGTCTATAGCTATACTGGGAAGAGCTCGCAAATCCATATTGACAATGGGCCTTGTGATGCGAGTAGTGCCTCCTGTTACATATGTGCGAAGATGATTCATACTGATGGACATGCCAATGCGACCGAGACATCAGAACTTCACTTAAATCTTAGGTATTTTATTAAGGGCATTACATTATCATCCTGTGGAAATATGAAAACCTTTTTATGTTAGGAGGGGCCTTTAAAATGGTATTCATAAGCACAATTTTACAGATGGAAATCTCCCATCAGTCCTATAATATATACTGGAGAAAATGAGGTCATATTCAGAGGGTAGACGCATAGGAGAGTGCTAGAAAGCAAATCACAAATATTTTCATAAATGACACAGTCTCTTCTAATAACAGCAAGGAGAGAGATAGACTACTTCCAACCCCTTGAGGCAAACCATACCAGGATGAGATACAGAGCTGTGTAGTCCACAGTGAAGGTCTGAAAGAAGCTGCATTTCAAAGGAAACTAGCACACGGTTCCTGGTCTTCCAGTGCGTCTATAATTTCACAGCCCTTATAAGGACTGTGTTAAAACATATCATGAGGATGAATAATTAGAATAAACGCATACTGGGTAGCAATACAGTTGCCTAGGAACATTATCCCTTGAAACAAGGAATTAGGTAGAACACCACAGACACCTCAAACACTTAGCAGACATTAATTCTCAGACTGGCAGCTGTCATAAGTAAGGGCAACAAGTCTGTCCTTCTCATCGTCTCCTGTCGTCATTGCTAAGTTGCTTGAATAAGCTGCACAAGAGTCTTATTTACAGCCACTCCCAGGAAAAAAGGGAGCTTTTTATCTCCTCTGATTGTTAAAGTATCGTGGTACAGTCATCCAAGTGAATTTTGTATGCTTACATTTAGTCTAAACTTAAGAGAACTAACGGGTAATCACGCAATGTGATGAAACCCTGGGAAAAGCTGTGGCTCACAGCCTGAAATAAACATCTCCTGCCGAATGAGGTTTGCTCATTAAAAATGGAGGGTTCTGCCAGAAAACCCACAGGGAGGTTCGCCCAGGCCAGAACTCTGGTGACAGTGGATCGGTGCTGGAGGCCATTGTCCCTGGACACTGGACACTGGACACCTGTACCACCCTCTCTGATGGCCGGGCTCCAGGACAGGTTTCCCTTTAGTCAGTTCTGTACTTTCTTAGTCTTCCTAAAGCATGTTCCTTTAAACTTTATGTTCATATTATTCAAGTGAACTAGAATTAGGGATCAAGGGAAACAAACAAACAAACAAACAAACAAACAAACAAAACAGAACCACAATGATTCCCAGGTTTACTTTTACCCTTAAAATACTAGTTTCTTCCTCCCTGTCTAGCCTCCTTCTTGGACAACTCTTTTAATCAGAACTGTTATCCTGCACTACCAGTCATTCTCTCTATGATTGTGAAGTTATACGACTATTCACCATACTATTTCATCTTTGACATCCCTAGATTTTCCCTACTTTACTTAGTTATGTGTGTGTGTGTGTGCGTGTGTGCACATGCATGCATGCTTAGTACAAATCCAGGGTGATTCTCTGCTTTGTCTACTTAAAAAAATTTATTTATTTATTTATTTGAGAGATAGAAAGAGGCAGGGAGAAGGGGGCTGGGAAGGATGGGCATGCCAGGGCCTCCAGCCACTGCAAATGAACTCCAGGCACATGTGCCCCCTTGAGCATCTGGCTTACGTGGGTCTTGGAGAATCGAACCAGGATCCTTTGGCTTTGCAGGGAAATGCCTTAACCGCTAAGCCATCTCTCCAGCCCTTGTCTACTTTTTACAGAGTCTCTTTTGCTGCTGCTACTTGTGAGCTTCTGGCTTTCTATATCTCAGCCTCTCATTGCCCTAGGCTCCTTGTGGGTACCACTTTGTATCTAGATTTAATCTAGATTTACATGGATGTTGAGGAAGATTAAAGTTGGTCCAAGAGGCTTGCAAGAAAGTACCTTTTTAACAACTGAGTGATCTGCCTAGCTGCCACTTCCAGCTGTTTAAAACAATATTTATTTACTTGAGAGAGAGAGACAGAAAGAGGCAGACACACACACACACACACACACACACTCTAAGGGAATGCCATGGCCTCCTGCCACTGTAAAGCAACTCCACACACATATGCCACTTTGTACATCTGATTTTATGTGGGTACAGTGGAACTGAAAATTGAACCAAGGCCAGGCCATCAGACTTTGCAAGTAAGCACCTTTAACTGCTGAGTCATTTCTCCAGCCCCCACTTCCATCTTTTTTAAACAAACATTTTCAAGTATCTTGAGTTCTCCTTCAAGTGTATTCTGGCAAATGTACACATGCACTAGAAATTAACACCAACAAAACACAGAGGCTAGCACACTAAATAAACTAGTCCTGCACCCTGATGCTTTTAAACACATGTGATGACCTTCATGCTATGTCACTGAATGATGACTGTGATGGTTAAGTTTTGTGTTGACTTGATCTGCTTAGGAATCCACAGACATTACCCTTAAGGGGTCTCTGAGGCTGCTTCCAGGGAGGATTGACTAAAGGAGGAATCCTTCCCCCACAGTGAGCCCTTCACTCAGAGTGAGTGGCCCCTCTCGGGAGGGGAGTGGTAGGGTGGGGGGGCTTTATCTGAGGAAGCTCGGGGAAGTGAGGTATCCCTTCCTCCCACCCGGCTGCTTGCTGCTTTCCAGTGCGGACTGGAGAACTGCGGCTCTCCAGGACTCCTCCAGGCCTTCAGTGCCGGGTTGGGACTGCTGAGGCATCCAGCTTCCTGGACTGAGCAGTTACCGGATTTCTTGACTCTTGGGCCTGCAACCTGCTATTGTTGGACTCCTGTAAGCTAATCCAATAAATTCCCTTTTAATACAATTCATTCTATCGGTTCTGTTCCTCTAGAGAACCCTCACTAACACAATGACTGTCCCCAGCTGTTTCCCATGCTCCCCACAGCCCCTCCCTCAGGATCCACCTGGAACTCAGCACAACAGTTAAGAACTCTAGCAGTTGATTCTCAATCCAAACCCATCTTTCTCCATTTGTTCCTAGACTCTATTCAGCTCTTTCCCAGCCAAATGCTGCCCAACGTCTCCTGAGTCCACTCAGACACCTGCATCAACTAGTCTTGCCCACGTGGGTTTTCTGTTTGGCACACCTTCATCCCTCCCATTGGTCCAGCTCCTACCCATCTTTCAAGGTGTACATCATTAGTGTTTGCCTTTCAAGGGTCTTAACATTAATAATCAGGCATTTTTTTCTTTTACTAAGAAATATTAATCAATGAATTACTTCCTCCCTGAAACTTTTAACACGTACATATCACTTTACATTATGTTTTTTTGGATTTGGTTTCTTGGGAAAACTCCAATGTGTGGTGCTGAAGAACTGCATTAAAGCTGAAACATCATCATTTTACATAAAAATTTCAAAATGTGGGCTGGAGAGATGGCTTAGCAGTTAAGACACTTGCCTGCAAAGCCAAAGGACCCTGGTTCGATTCCCCAGGACCCACATAAGCCAGATGCACAAGGGGGCACATGCATCTGGAGTTCATTTGCAGTGGCTGAAGGCCCTGGTGTGCCCATTCTCTCTCCCTCCTTCTCATAAGTAAATAAGTAAATTACATATATATATATATATATATATAGAGAGAGAGAGAGAGAGAGAGGGAATTTCAAAATGCTTAATCTTCTGAGCTTAATGACAGGTACCATGGAGTCTCCGGTTTAGGGCTGCAGCTCTCCTTGCCCCAGCGCAGGAATATTGTCTTGCATTCTGCCTGCTTTCTGTCTCCTGAACATTCATCGTCTATTAGAGCTGTCAGTCATTCTCCTGCATCTACGCTATGCTGTGGAAATTAGGCATCAGTAATTCCAGAATGATCTAAATCTCGTTAAACAGTGCTACTAAAGTGGCTTTAGAGAAATATTTTCAGTTATGTTTCAGTTATTTTCAAAATTGGTTTATATTACCATTCAATGTATATATATGGAAAAAAAAAACCTCTTTCCTTCAGAAAGGGTTTGTGGTCAAATTCAAGGCATGTGGTCATAGTTAGTAATGAGGATGGGTATGTGGTCACAGGTGATTAGCAATGAGCCCTAGATATAGGCTGTGTCTGGTTCTTCTATATTTAAAAAATGAGATTAAATGAATTCAGGAATTTGTCTAATTTAGCATATAATGAAATGGGAAGATGATCCAATTTCATAACTAAAATGTTCAGTTAACTTCTTCTGCCACATGAAACTATTTTTCTGCCTATAACAGAAGGACCAAGTTTATTGATGCTCTATGATGTGAAATAAACTCAGCATATTTATTTTGTTGATGTTTTATAATACAGTGTGGAGAATGTTTTTGTTATGTAGACTCAAGAAGCATGCTAACACACCCAGCATGTGTCACTCACAGAATAACATTCCATTTCAAACTCAAAAGAAGTTTTGAGTTCACCTAACTCATTATCGTTAGTATATGCAGTATGTAGTTACAAAATAAATAGCAGGGGAATATTCATGGCATAACTTTATCACAAATAAATTCAGTCATAGAACATACACACTCAGACTTTCCAAGTCAAAGACTTCTTTCATATTAAAATCCTAGATTTATTTTTCCATCACAAATGGAAAACACATACTGATTATAAATGTAATATACTTATTTAAAATTTTTTAAGGTGCTTACTTAATTTTAAAATTGATTTTGTAGGGCTGGAGAAATGGCCTTGTGGTTAAGGCACATGCCTGTGAAGCCTAAGGACCCCCGTTGGATTCTCCAGTTCCCACGTAAGCCAGATGCACATGGTGGCGCATGCATCTGGAGTTCGTTTGCAGTGGCTAAAGTCCCTGGTGTGCCCATTCTCTCTCTCTTTCTGTGTCACAAATAAATAAATAAAATAAAAATAAATTTGATTTTGTAATTTCCGAGAGCCATTCTTCTAATCTTAGAGAACTGCCTCTCTCTTCCTAGGCTTCTGAGGTTGGCACTGAAATGAACAGGTTTCTAGGTCAGGACTCAGTTTCTTTTTGTTTGTGGCAGGTCTTTTGTATTCCATACTGGCTTTGAACTATCTATGTAGCCAAGATTGACCTTGAACTTCTAAGCCTCCTGCTTTCACACCTTGAGTGCACGGATTATAGGTATGAACCACCATGCTTCCTTGAGGGGTGCTGGAGACAGAACCCCAGGCTTGGTGAAAGCTACACAAACTCCCGAGCGAGTGAGTTGCATCCCTAGCTCAGGACTCAGCTTCTCAAGCCAACTCTTGCCTGGTGAACATCCAGGACCACCACCACGTTACCTTGTCCATAAAAAGGCCCCATGATACAAAGCCATTATTATCCTGCATGAAGTTATTTCAGCTAATGTTATCTTATTCATTCATTTGTCCATTTTCCTGTTCATTCAAGGATTTACTGAACAAAATGTATGCAAGATCATTACAAGAGGCCCAAGATTCTCCAAAGTTTACTGAGGCAGGAGCTCAAAATCTGGCCAATGGATAAAGTACAAATACTTCCTGACGGGACAATATACCCTGAATGAAGGAGATGAAGGCCTGATTCAGTTTGTCCAAGAGGAAAAGTGGGGTTAGGCATGAATGGCTATTAAAAAAGAAGTGATTCCAGGGGCTGGAGAGATGGCTTAGTGGTTAAGGCATTTGCTTGCAAAGCCAAAGGATCCTGGTTCAACTTTCCAGGACCCACATAAGCCAGATGCATAAGGGGCTCATGCGTCTGGAATTCATTTGCAGTGGCTGGAGGCCCTGGCGTGCCTATTCTCTCTCTCTCTCTCTCTCTCAAATAAATAAAATTTTTATATATATATATATATATATATCTTAAACGAAGAAGTAATTCCAAACTAAAACAAAGAATGAGGTGAGTTGTAGTGAGTGTGGAAGAGAGAATTCAAGATACTTTCCACAGAGGGGGTCTGTGGTCAAAGGCAAGGTAGGTGGCCATCGTTATGCAGACAGGCTGGGTCTGGTTGTTAAGGACTTTAAATGCTCAGGTAAGCCTTGACAAGAAAGGCAAGAGACAGAATATTTTCCACTTAATAGTAAACCAAATGTCTTATAGTGAAGAAAAATGACCACAGTAAATCTTCTCCTAATAATAGTAATGCTGATGTATAATATCTTAATCAATACTTACCTGACCTGAAGCCGAGAGAGAGCGCAGCCGCTTACCCAAGGCCTCACAGTATCTTCCGTTACTCACAGCACCACTACCACTGTACCTACTACCACTGCTATGAGCACTCTTCGGCGTGCTTGAAACACAAAACTAGAGGTGTCGATTCTTTTTCATAATAACTAGTTTTGCATGAATAAGCAAGATTTAAGTAAATAAGATGTTGAGTGCATTCCTGATTCACAACAAAAAAAATCCTTTAAATACTACACTGTGACTCCCACAGTAGATTTTACATCTTTTCCATGCTTTATAAGTCTTTAGGCACTGTCCAGAAGAATTTTTTTTTTTTTTTTTAATTGTGGAAATATTTTTGACAACATGAAGCTAACAGATGGCTTTAGAACTAAAGATTATAAAGAGTACCTGGTTTATCGGTTTTACTGTAATGGTAAATACAGTTAAGGCTTTCTCTGAAACAAGTCTTTCAGGCATTTCCACAGCGATTTTATAATCTTTGCCATCTTCATATCTGCATGGGTCATTCTGTCACTATAAAGAAATGTATTGTGTCTTCAAAATGCGAGGCTTACCGATGCAGCGAGAGCCATCTGTTGAGGTTACATATCCACGTGGACAAACACAAAAGTAGCTTCCCACGGTGTTGGAACATTCACCCGTTTCACATATCCCAGGAATGACGCTGCACTCATCGATGTCTAATCAAGGGAGAAGGAGAAGATAATTGAGAAGGGCCTTCATTAAGTAAAAGGATTTTAAAAAAAAGTATGAGAGTACTCATGGTTGATTAGGTCAGATCATGTAACGCTCAACATACTCTAGTTTCAGGCCCTAAGGAATTTCTCACACATATCTATGGGAACTGAGATGAGAGTAACCTCCCATGGCAATAAAACAAAGCCAACTAAAATAAAACTCTAGCTCTCTCCCCCCTACACTTTCAATTGCAAATAAATAAAGATGTCAATATTTCAGTTTCCATTCTACATCAACTAGGGAATTATCCTACTAGAGACCTTCAAACACAAACACACATAACTACCTTTTTAAATACTGAATAACTATATGCAAGTTTTTATAACAAATTTCCACAAGAATCATGAAGGCATTTTTGGTTCATATTTGACTATAGAATGTGTTTTTGTATTTACATTTTAATATGGGATATTTAACGTTCTGGAAATAATTTCAACTTAAGATAATACAGAAACATGGCAAAAAGAAACTTTGTGCAGGGAAGGATCCACTTGTCCTATTGCATCTTCCTGTGCTTGTGCATTCAGTTGATGCTGGGAATAGTTTATTTCCTTTCATACTAATGAAAGATCTGCTTCTCTTCAATTTTCCCTACAGCAGAAAACCTGACCATTTATGCAGGCTTTCATGTACTTTTCCTCTCGCCCAGTGAGCAGAGATGGGTGGGAAGTCAAGCAGAGCTCCAATTAGCCACACTGGTATTGCTAATACCTTGCAAAGGAAATGAGCCACTGGGAAGGAAGCCAGCTGGGATGGTGATGGGTGTTGGCAGTTTTTACAAGGAAAGAGGGGTAACAAAGACCAATGAATAGAGGGAACACTTACAGAAGTCATGAACATAATTACTTGAAATCAAAGTCAATGGAAGCTTTAAAAATTTTTTATTTATTTATTTTTGAGAGAAAGAGGCAAGAGAGAGAGAGAGAAGAAAGAGAGTGGGGAGGGGGAATGAATGGTGGTGCCACAGCCTCTAACCACTGTAAATGAACGCATGCACCATCATTTTCATCTGGCTTATGTAGGGACTGGGGAATTGAACCTTGGTCCTTAGGTTTCACAGGTGAGTGTCTTAACCGTTAAGCTATCTCTGCAGCCCCCAATGGGAGCTTTTCATTTCTTTGTCATTCTTGTCCTTTTTAGTTGTATATTTTCTTTCTTTTCTCTCTCTTTCTCCTTCCTTCCTTCCTTCCTTCCTTCCTTCCTTCCTTCCTTCCTTCCTTCCTTCCTTCCTTCTTTTTCTTTCTTTTTCTTCCTGGTAGGGTTTCACTGTAGCACTCTAGCTCAGGCTGACCTGGAATTCACCGTGTATTCTCAGGGTGGCCACAAACTCACGGCGATCCTCCTATCTCTGCCTCCTGAGTGCTGGGATTAAAGATGTGTACCACCATGCCAGGCTCTCTAGTTGTATATTTTCTTTTGGAATGTCTCAATTTAAAGGCAGGAAAAACAGCCATAGTTTATTGTAAATGCGAGGAAAACATTTGAACTCCACAGTTAAAATACAAGTTAGCTCTCCTTTCCTTCTCTTCCTTCATTAGTTCATACATTACTTCCTTGCTCTTTATGCTGACAAATAACTCTACTTACAAGTTGTCTCATGAAATGACCATATGCTTCTTATGTGTCTTTGATATGTTATTTAAAAATGAAGTCACCAGATTCAGACAGTCTCTGACATAACATCTTCATTTGAGGTTCAACAGCTGCCAAAGGCACAGAGGCACAAAGCCAAATCTACCAAGTCCCCAAGATAGATCAGAATTCTCACATATCTCAGGAGAGATCAGAATTCTAAGATGAACTGCCCACATGGATGGGGAGTAGAGGCACAGTGTGGTAAAAGAGGTCCCAGTAGACTGAACAGAACAAAATGAAACCATGTGTGCAAACGCAGGACCTGTGGCATCCCACGTTGCTATGGCAGCGACATGCCTTTTGGAACAATGACAGAGATGAACAAGAACAGAGATGCTGCATCCAGCACATCCACTGAAGAATCACTCTGGATGAGGAAGACGAGAAGAGAACAGTGTGAAGTAAATGAGCAGCACAAAAGCAAAGGGAAAACCAATGCCCTCTCTCTCTCTTTCCCCTGTCCCTTCCTAGATGCTTTTACCCCAGAATTCTGTCCCTTCATTCTCTATGTACTATCCCTTCCTCTAACTCCCTGACTCTCTTCTCTCTAAGCCTCATTCTAGTTTTCCTGACTAGTACTTGTGATGCTTATGACAACCTAAAACCACCCACACTATCCCATGTTAGGATCACAGGTAACAGAGAACACTCAGCATCTGTCTTTCTGAGCCTGGGTCACATCATTTAGTATAATCCTTTTTCCAGGTCCATCCATTTTCCTGCAAATTTCATTTTTCCTTACTGATGAATAGAATTCCATAAATGTAAATGTATAACATTTTTATTCTCATTTTTTAAATCAGTTGATGGGCATCTATGCTGTTTCCATTCCCAAGCTATTATGGATAGAGCAGCAACAGACATGGCTGAGAAAGTATCTCTATATTAAAATTTAGCATCTTGTATATGTCCAGGAGTGGTATAGCTGAGTCAAATGCAGATCTATTTTTAGATTTTTGAGAAATAGTGGTTGTACAAGTTTTCACTCTCACCAACAGTGAGGAAAGTTCCTCTTTCCCCACACCCTCATCAGCATTTGCTGCCATTTGATTTTGTGATGACAGCCATGCATAAGTTAATACTATGGAAACCTACTTCTTTATTAGCTAATTAAAATATATAACTCTCTTAAACAGAGGGGATAGCTTTGGCAGAAGTACCCTGCAGTTGTGGTGAAAGATTTACCTAAGACCATAGGATATTGTTGGTAAATCCCAGTTCCAGAACTGGATCACTCCCTACAGTGAGCTGTTGGTTCAGGAGGACCCTGAGGTCTCCCAAACAAAGCAGGGCATTGCCAAGCACTTTGTTATTCACCAGAACTAGATAATAAGATCCTACTGCTGAAGCTAGCACAAGACGTGGTCACAAGACATTGAGAAATCACATGGGAAAGGAGGTGAAAGCCAGCTCCTACTAGCTAGCTCTTATAGTGCTGAAAAGCTCTATGCATTCTGCTGGGGGATAAAAGTCACCTCTACTATGAACAGTGGATCTTGAAAGCTACAAAATTCATCAGCTAGGCAAGAGGTACCCACAGGAACAATAGTGGCACACAGGTTAATCAACTGCTTTCTCATTGGATATGAGGCCCCCTCAGTGGGAGGGAACTCATACCTGGGATTGGGAACCAAGTCAAAAGTCTATGGCTTGGAAGGTCATAGATGCTAGATGTTAGGTTCCTGTGGTGGTTTGAATGAGATGTCCCCCCATAAACGTATGTGTTCTGGGGCTGGAGGGATTGTCTCTGGTCCTTCTCCCCCCTCCCCAGAGGAAAAGAATTTCCCAGAAGCACCCAATCAATCTTCCTTTTCATGTTAATGTCTTGAATTGAATGACAGGGCACTCAGAGCAATGCCTCACCTCACCTGGGAGAGTGTGCTGATTAGCACAGAGAGGGAGTCCTGAGCTAATTTCTGTGATAGGTGGCATGCGGAAATCAGCACTGGGTGAGCAAGTCTGAAAATACCAGAGTTGAACAGAAGGGTATGGGGATAGCTGGGAAACTTGTAGATAATAGCTTAGCTAGTCACACATACATAACAAATCCTGGAGAGCCAGTCCCAGGACTTTAGCTTGTATTCTAAAGGAGCCAGCTACTATTTAGAAAGATTTTTAAATAAGAGTTTATATGAACAAACAGTATTTTAGGAAACCCAAATTTAGGTTTCATAACAAAAACATAGTCAAGAGGAAGCCAGAAGAAAAAAAAAAAAAAAAACTTTTGCCAGATGCGGTGGGGCGCACCTTTAATCCCAGCACTCAGTAGGCAGAGGTAGGAGGATCGCTATGAGTTGGAGGCCACTCTGAGACTACATAGTGAATTCTAAGTCAGCCTGGGCTAGAGTGAGACCCTACCTCGAAAAACCAAAAGAAGAAAAGAGAAGACAGGGGGAAAAAAATAAAGACACTTTGTCAGGGCAAATGTTTTTGCTTGTTTGTTTTACCTAGATTGATAAGAGGACTGGTACAAAATGATTCATAAAGAATGGAACACAGCAGGAAGAAACTATGTTGAAGTTGAGTTTTGTTCATTTTGAACAAGCAAAAATAACAATCTCCACAACTAAAGTCTATGTATGGAATGTAGCTAAGAGTTAAGGTCTGTGCCCTTGTGATTTATCACTGAGCTTAGGGACAGCATCAGGTATGACTTAATTCAGGGACGGCATCAGGTAGGACTGAGCTCAGGGACTGCATCAGGTAGGACTGAACTCAGTGACGGCATCAGGTAGGACTGAGTTCAGGGACTGCATCAGGTAGGACTGAGCTCAGGGACTGCATCAGGTAGGACTGAACTCAGTGACTGCATCAGGTAGGTGGTAGTTTGACTGAGTGCTTAGGTTTGACTGCAATCATCTTGCTAGAGGCAATGTCACTGAACTCTTAAGCTGTTAATGGTGGGTTTGAGATTCCATTGCAAAGAATGGCAGGAGTTCCTGAAGTGTTGTGTGACCTTTTGGAATCAGGTAGGACTGAGTTCAGGGACTGTTGTGGTGGCTGGTTGACTGAGTCTCTTGCCTGGACTGCATCAGGCTGCTTCTCCTGACTGAGTTGGAACATCCCCTGGATCTGTAAGCTTCAATAAATAATAACCCTTCCTCCATAACTGAGCCTGGTCTGGAAGTTCATCTCAGGTAGGACTGAAGCTGTTCAGGGACAGCAGGGACAACATCAGGTAGGACTGAGACAGGGACTGCTCAGGGGACTGAGCTCAGGACTAGGACTGAGCTCAGGGACTGCATCAGGTAGGACTGAGTTCAGGGACTGCATCAGGTAGGACTGAGCACAGCATCAGGTAGGACTGAGTTCAGGGACTGCATCAGGTAGGACTGAACTCAGGGACTGCATCAGGTAGGACTGAGCTCAGGGACGGCATCAGGTAGGACTGAGCTCAGGGACTGCATCAGTTATGACAGTTCAGGGATGGCATCAGGTAGGACTGAGCTCAGGGACTGCATCAGGTAGGTCTGAGTTTAGGGACTGCATCAGGTAGGACTGAGCTCAGGGACTTCATCAGGTAGGACTAAGTTCAGGGACTGCATCAGGCAGGACTGAGCACAGCACCAGGTAGGATTGAGCACAGCATCAGACAAGACTGAGTCCAGGGACAGCATCAGGTCCTTCAGGAATGGATGAGCTCTCCCAAGGTGACACAAACAAAAGAGGCCAGATTGACGAGGGAACTGTGAAAACCATAAGTACCTGATGGGAAAAGTTAAGAAGAAGAAGAGAGAAGGGTTGTGAGTGGGAAGGAAAGAAAATGGGGGTACAATATAGAGTGTGGTGGACAGAGACCTAGGAAGAGGCCAGGTGGTGTGGAAGCTGTTAAGCACGTCACGCAACGTTAAGGGTAAGGAGGAAAGTTGTCTGGCTGGTGAGTTGAAGAATACTAATACGGGATATTTAAAAAAGAAAACCCAATGTGAGCAAAACCAAAGGACAAACTTGACTGCCAAACCGCATAACCTCATAGTTCTTGCAAATCTGAGTCAAAATGGGATGCAGTGAAAAACTGGTGGATAGTGTGAAGTCAGAAATCCCTACATTCTAAGAACACTGTCTGAGGGATACTCTCAGTGCTAAAGGACACACGTCACACATACTAGCAGTCCCTGCAATATGTGATCCAGAGAACTAAGGACAAATTAAATAAGAAATTTTGTTCTTAAAATTGTTCTTAGAATATTTCCTCCCCATAAGTGCAAATGGATATACATATAAGGTCCATTCTCTCTACTTTTTGGTATAAAAAGAAGTATATATTGCTATATACTGACGTTGTATCTATTAATATATACTAATGATAGGAAAATTCATGAACTGAAATGTTAACTATGAAAAAATTCTTTATTTCAAGCTTTTCTAACAGTAAATAGCATTGCTGATGTGGTAAAATTTAAATGAAACACTTATGTTTGATTTCCTTTTACCCAACTTTGAAAACACATTGCATATGAGCCTCATTCAGAAGCAGATTTACTGAGATATGATTCATAGGCTCTACAGTTCACCTACTTAGGAAGTTATTTTTAAAAACTTATTTTAGGATTTTGCAACCACCACAACAACCTACAAAACAATTTCATCTTCCCCAACTAACTCAACATCTTCCTAAGCTCCAACAAGCCTGAGGTCACCATGCATCCTGTGTTTGTTTGTATATTTTCAGCTCTTTGGGGCATTACTTTTTTAATATTTCATTTCATTTTTTTATTTGAGAGAGAAAGAAAGAGAGAGAAGGAAGGGGAGAGAGAGTGATGGGGGGGGAGAAAGAAAGAGGATGGGTATGACAGGGCCTTTAGCCCTGCAAACAAACTCCAGATACATGCGCCACCTTGTACATCTGGCTTATGTGGCTCCTAGAATATTGAACCTGGGTGCTTTAGCTTTACAGGCAAGCACCTTAACCGCTAAGCCATCTCTCCCGTTCAACACATGTTTTAATTTGTGTCCTCATTTGTATTAAATGTCCAAAAGAGAGTTGGAGAGATGGCTTAGTGGTTAAGACATTTGCCTGCAAAGCCAAAAGACCTCAGTTTGATTCCCCAGGACCCACGAAAACCAGATGCACAAGGTGGTGCATGCATCTGGAATTCCTTTGCAGTGGCTGGAGGCCCTGGTGTGCCCATTCTCTCTCTCTTTTTCTGACTGCCTCTTTTTCTCTCTTGCTCTCTCAAAGAAATTAATTAATTAAGAAAAACATGATCTTTGGCGGTGTGCTTGCACTCAGCATGTTTGCCAGGTTCATCCATATCATGACAAGTATCAGTACTTCATTCCTTTTAACTGCTGAATGAATATACCACAGACTATTGTGATGAGTTGATGGATAATTTGTTTGCTTGTTTTTCAAGATAGGGTCTTGCTCTAGCTCAGGTGGACCTGGAATTCACTGTGTAGTCTCAGGGTGGCCTCGAACTCACTGTGATCCTCTTACCTCTGCTGGGATTAAAGGTGTGTGCCACCACACCTGGCCTTGAGGGATAGTTTGGCTCCTAGGCATAAAGTGTCATGAATATTCAGTTACGAGTTTGTGTGGACATATGCTTCCAAGTCTCCTGGGTATGTACCTGGAAGTGGAACTGCTGAGTCATGTAGCAACTGTTTCATGGAGTATTTTACACTCCAGTGACAGTATATGAGTATCCCAGTTTCTCCACCTCTTCCCTAACATTCACCATTCTCTTTTGTACTGTTTTGTGTAAAGTGGCATCACATTTCCCTAATCATGGTAAACACATTTTCAGAAGTTTATTAGCCTTTTGTTTATTTATTTATTTTCATTAGAGACAGAGAGAGGGAACGAGAGAGAGAGAGAGAGAGAGAGAGAGAGAGAGAGAGAGAAAGTGTGAATGGGCATGCCAGGGCCTTTAGTTATTTAAGAGTTCTTTATGTTCCACATGACATATTGTTTATGTATGAATTTTCACATAGAATACCGGAATAGAGTCTTAATTTCTGCCAAAAAAGAAAGCTCGTATCTTGACAGGGGTTGTGCTGTATCTATAGAAAAATTTGGAGAGTACTGTGTATTGTTTCTTTTTTATTTATTATTCTAAAGAATTTATTTGGAGGTTTTCTTCAAAGTGCTGTGAGTAGCAAGGAGAAAATTTAGAAGAATTTCATTATTTGTATGTAGACCTCTTAATACCGCAAATATCAACGACTCGTTCTGCTTTTTGTGTCTGGCTTATGTGGGTATTATTTCTTAACAACACTAAGTTCTTGATCTATAAAAGTGTAATTATTCCCATTTATTTATATCTGAATTTGTATGAACAACATTTTTAATTTCTAGAACAAAGATCTTTTACTTTCTATTAGTTTTTTATTTCATTAGAATTTTTCAATTTAATTTCATTAGAATTCTTTTTTGAGCACACGTGTGTGTGTGTGTGTGTGTGTGTGTGCGCACACGCTTAGGCATGCATATGGAGACCAGACAACTTCAGGTAGCATTCATCAGAAACACTGTCCTTTGGCCTGGAGCTTATTAATTTGGTTAGACCGTTGGCCAGCAAGCCCCAGGGATCTGCCTATCTTGGCCTCCTGAACCCTGGGATTACAAGCACATACCACCACCATACCAAGCATTTCTCCTTAAGTTATGGGATCAAACTCAAGTCCCCCTACTTGCAAGGCAAGCACTTTACTAACTAAACTATCACCCTAGCTTCTGGAAGTCTGTCCATCTCTTTTCTTTTTAAAATTTCATCCTTTCCTCTGTTTTTCCTTTCCTTATTTTCCTTTCCTGTTTCCTTTTCCTTTCCTTCCCTTCCCTTCCCTTCCCGTTTTCCTCTCATCTCCATTCCCTTTTCCCTTTTCTTTTAAAAATGTGTATGTATTTGCATATGTGATGTGTCTAGGCTCTTTTTCATGTGTGTGGGTACATATGTGTGTGGGGTTTTGTGCACGTGTGTGTGTATGTGCGCATGCACCAAGGTTACTGTTAGATATCTTCTGTATTCATCACTGCCTTATGCTTTTATGTTTTGCACGTGTGTCATGAGGAATGTGTGGTGTGTGTGTGTGGTCATTAAGTGTGTGTTCACACACAGTATACAAAGGCGGGAGGAGAACTTCCGTATGCTCCTCTTTTCACTTGTGCATGTGTCCACTGAACCAGAGCTTCAGTTTTCAGCCAGAGAGCCCCAGTTATTCTCTGGTCTCGGTTCCCCACAGTAATTGGGTTACAGATGTGTGTAGCCATGTCCAGCTATTTATGTGAGTTGTGGGGAATCAAACTGAGGGTGAATCTGTCCCTTTCAGGTCTCTATGCATACACGGAAAGCACTTTTACCTGCTGAGCCTTCTTCTCGGGCCAACCATATTCTTTTGGGATAGGATCTCTTGTTGAACCTGGAGCTCACTGATTGGCTAAACTAGGTAGTCAGCAAGCCTGAAGGATACTCATCCCCACTCTCCGGCTCTGGGATTACAGAAATGCATTGCCACATCTGAAACCTTATGTGGGTACTGGGGATTGAACTCAGATCCTTATGCTAGACCGCAAGCAGTTTAACCCTCTAAGCCATCTCTCCAGTACAGCCTGGAACTTTTTTAAATTTAATCTTCAGAATGTGTAAATGAATAGAAAATTCATTTTATATACTGATCTTAACTTCAACCTTGCCAAGCTATTTTACAGGATCTAATGTATTTTTAGACTGCACCATATACATCAAAGCAGATACCTTCTTTCCTTTGGTTCACAAATTATGCAATAGTCACATCATCTGCAGAGTAGTTCCCTCTTATCCATGGTTCCACTTTCTATGACTTCAACCCAGAAATAATAGATGGAAAATTCGTCAAATAAACTATTCATAAGTTTCATGTTATGTGTCATTTTGAGTAGTGTAATAAAATCTTCCATTTCACTTGAGGTTTGAACATCTCTTTATTAAGCATTAGTCATTTGGTAGACATCTCTGTTCAATGGGCCCCTAATTTACTTAACATGGCATTGAGTAATGTACCGAATTACTTTGCCCAATCCATAAGTTAAACATTATCTATCTGGCATGTTAGAACAAAGCTGAGTTGAGAATGCAGTCATGGAAAGTGTAGGTAATGATATATTAAATGAGAACTGAACTAGGAGAAGAAAAAAAAAACTGAATACAAGGTAGGAAGTAAAAAGCAAGGATAAGAGAGACAGTAAAGTTCCACAAGTGAGCTGATATTGATAAAATTAGTAAAGAAAAAACAGTATTCTGAGGAAAGCTTCTGGTCTCATAACACACTGAGTGGTGAGCAACGTGAAACAGTTGAACATCCAGTATGAACCTCTGGAAGGTTATTGGCGTCATGGATACAGAAGGATGACAAATCTGTGTGGATAAAATCAGTGGCATGGAGGGTACAAAGCAAAGGAAAATGATCACAAGAGAAAACTCTAAATATATCCTAAGAGGAGAGTTTCATTTCAAGAAGAGAAGCAATTAAGGTGAAGGGAGGCCACCAGGATTGCTGAGCATCTATGTAAAATTTCAGGACATCAAGAATGGCAGGAAGAATAATGGCCACTCAATGATGTCATCCCAGAACCTGTGACTATGTTAGTTTATATCATCAAAGGGAGTTATGAATGCTCATCAGCCAGTCTTGAGATGGGGAGATAATCCTGGGTTATCTGGTCCTAAATCCAATGTAATCTCAAGTGCCAGATTTAGAGACAGATGTAAAGTGACTCTGTGAGCTTTAAAGATGAAAGGGGCCAACAGCCAAGAAATGAGGGCCTCCGTTATAAGCTGAATAAAAGCAGAAACAGATTTTGTCTCAGACACTTCAGAAAGCATGCAGCCCATTGCTTTGCTGTCAACCCCAGAGAGACACACTTCTGACTTCAGATCATCTGGATCTAATAGATGATGGATCGCTATGATTATTAACTACTGTCTGTGGTGATAGGTGTGGTAGCAACAGGAAACTAGTACATTAAGGACAATATTGAATAAAAAGTAGGGATAGCAAATTCCACCATGGATTCTAGAGAACAAAGGCAATGCTATAAAAGGCAACTTTACAGTAAAGGAACAAAGGAAGAAAGTGTAGTGAGAGGCTCTGCATTAATGCATTTTGGCATGGCATTAGTTGCAGATAAACAGGAGGCAAGAAGGTGAATTAATTAGCGACAAAAGCTCAAAGCTGGGCAGAAAGAGAACGGGATAAAGTGCATAGCTTACATATCTTTCTTTGGAACAAAGGAAACACTTCTCCAGTGCCAAGGGAAATGGAAAAGGAGGATGTAAAGAAAAGTGATGTTTCAGAAGTTCAGATGAAATATATTTCTGATGGAGTGAAACAGAACAAAGATGCTACCCGAGTCATCAAAATAACCTACTAAACCTGCAGATTCTGACTGCCAGGCAAGACCCATCAGTGCTTTACTCACTAACCTTGCTTCAAAACACACGCCACTGACAGAAAATGAGAAAGAACCAGTTGGCTTCAGCATATCAGGTAAACATTTCTTTGGGTCAGAAATAGCATTGCAAAGCAGTGAGCTGAGATGAGACCATAGGTTCCTGGACTCTTTCCCCAGAAACTGACCGGGGTGGCCAGGAGAGCAGGACCACACCTGAGGACGATGCGATGTGAGACAATGTGACAGGAGAAATAGTGTTCAGTGGAAAGAGAACGCAGAGGAGAACCGGACCGCGAGAGATGTGAAAGAAAGAGTTAAAACAGGTCAGCAGACCAACGATGAGCAAAGGACTTTACAAGGAACGTGGACTTCCAGGCAGAGGAAAGGACACACACGAAGAGGGGAGGGGTAAGAATGACTTTATCTGATGAAATAAATGTTAATGTATCTGAAGCCAGTGTGTATGGAAAGAAACGAGGGTAGGAAGGTAATCAGAGAATGAGCACACAACAACATTTATCCTAAAAAACAAGAGCTCCAGACACAGAAGTGATGTGTGCACGATTACCATCTAGAAAGACCGTTGTGTCTCAGTGTGGAGAAAGGATTGCAGTAGAATGTGAAAAGGGCTGGGAAAAGCTGTCTGAGTAATCTGGATGACAGACAACGTGGATAAAGGCAGAGACATGGATGAATCCAAACCAGATTTAGGAAGAAGAATCTACCCAGATGTTTTGATAAAAAAAATTGATAAAATGGCTGAGTTGCGCCTAGATTTATGACTTGGGCAAAAGACTGATTGGGTTGTCACCTACTGTACTGGGGAACACGAGCTATGTTGGAAAGACCCATGTTGAATGGGTGCTGTGGAGTTAGAGACAACACCTTTGAATGCCAAGTTTAGGATAAGTGTAGGATATTTACAAAATGCACACCCAGGTATTTGGCTATAGACACAGGGAGAAAAACTCAGGAGACAGACACACGTTCCATCTTCTGCACCTAGGTGAGTCTTTGAAGTGATGCTGCGGAAGACGAGGAATGAGAAAGGTCAAGCTAACAGTGACTGTGGTGAAGTCAGTTTCATTGGACTGGTCAGGGATCTTCCCTATATGACAGTGGGATCTGGGGTATGTCAGAGAATGGCCATCAGCAGCTCCAAAATTTTACTTGAAGACAAAGTGTGAACAGTCACTCAAGAGAGAATGAAAGGAAAGGTATTCTTTGGGGATGAAGGAAAGCACCAGCAGATATCCAGAAAGCGCTGAGATCTTTGGCTTTATATCAATATTTTTGTGTTACTTTGGGGTTTTATTACAGAATGATTTTACATTCTTTTTCTTTTAAAATAGCTTATTCAATCATTTGCAAGGAGAAAGAGAGGGGAGAGAAAAAGAGAGAATGGGTCCTTTGCAAATGAACTCCCAATGCATGAGCCACTGTGCATCTGGCTTTATGTGGGTACTGTGGAATCGAACCCAGGTCATTAGCCTTTGCTGGCAAGAGCCTTAACTGCTGAGCCATGATCTCTAGCCCATATATTCTATTTTAATCCCTCTCTTCTACTGTTACCAGTTTAAGGGACTACATTTAAAATAGTCTCTGCATACTAACACTAATGGGTGAAAAGGAGCTTTTTAATACAAAGTTTTGCGTCCATAAAGACTTCATAGAATTTTATTTTATTTTTGGTTTTTCAAGGTAGGGTCTCCCTCTAGCCCATGTGGTCCTGGAATTCACTAGATAGTCTATGTAGTCTAAGGCTGGCCTCGAACTCACAGCAATTCTCCTACCTCTGCCTTCCAAGTGCAGGGATTAAAGGCGTGACCCACCACGCCCGGCTTTCGTAGTATTTTTTAAAGGCTACTACTGTATCAATGTAATGAATGGGTCCCTTCTGGCTTAGAATCAGTGCTGTATCATTCAAGACACTAATCTGGAGTAACTCAGGCATGAATTAATGGCAGCGAGAGGCAGTTCCATCACAGCACTTTTTTAGCATTGTGACGATATTCAAAAAACTATTTCTACTCCAAAATACATAAAAGTTACTGATAACATGGTCAAACAATATGAGCTTAATTTCTGTTCTGCATTCCAAAATGACATTTCTTGGAAAGCACAAACACTTGCCACCAGTGGTCAGTCCCCCAACTAGCATTTTACCCAGAGAGAAAATCTTGCTTTTTATACTTTGTTAATCTAACCCTAGGGCAAATAAATCAACAATAAATTTAGAACATGTACTTCCCAGCCAAATAAGATGAAAAAGTTTTATAATACTAAAGATCACACATGGTGATGCTGGACCTCTATAGAACAATACTTTGTGTGTGTGTGTGTGGTGGGGGGGGGTTTCAAGGTAGGCTCTCACTCAGGCTGACCTGGAATTCACTATGTAGTCTGAAGGTGGCCTCAAACTCATGGCGATCCACCTTCCTCTGCCTTCCGAGTGCTGCAATTAAAGGTGTGTGCCACCATGCTCGGCTAGAACAATACTTTTAACAACTGAGTGGGGTGCTATGTTTTCTACTTTCTTCCTTTATTTCAATATTCCCTAATTTTTACAACTGCCTTAAAATTATATAATAAAGGAAAGATAAATTGAAAGTATACCTACAAGTGGTATATTAACAGAAAATTCAAGACCATGAAAGTGAGGAAATTCCAAAGCTAAATTTCAATTTAAATTTGGCTAAGATCCAACAATTTATTTCTTTGTGTTCCTATTTTCTTTTTAAAAATTTTATTTATTTACTTATTTATTTACTTACTTATTTGTGAGAGAGAGAAAGAGAGGGAGAGAGAGAGAGAAGGGAATGAAGCAGATAGACAGATTGGGCATGTGCCAGGGCCATTAGCTGCTGCAAATGAACTCCAGATGCATGTACCACCTGGTGCATCTGGCTTACATGGGTCCTGGGTAATCAACCCTGGGTCCTTTAGCTTTTCAGGCAAGTGCCTTAAATCCTAACCTGTCTCTTTAGTCTCCCACTTTCTAATTAATTATCAGTACCTAAAGTTACAATTAAGTCTTGATGATTTAAAATATATTTTGGCATAATTCAGTAAGAAAATAAATAAAAAATAAAAATAAGTTTAAAGAAGATTGACTTCTTTATGTATTTGAAAGAAAGAGAGAGGGAGAGGAGAGAGAGAGAGAAAGAAAGAGAGAGACAGAGAAACAGAGGGAAAGCATGGGTATGCCAGGGCCTTCAGCCGCTGCAAACAAACTCCAGACACATGTGCCTCTCTGGGCATCTGGCTTATGCGGGTCTTGGGGAATCAAATCTGGGCCTTTTGGCTTTGCAAGCAAGTGCCTTAATGGCTAAGCCATCTCTGCAGCCCTAGAAGTCAATCTTTTTTTTTTTTTTTTTTTTAAGAGAAATGCACACCAGAGCCTCCTGCCACTGCAAACCAACTCCAGATGCATGTGTCACTTTGTGCATCTGGCTTCACGTGGGTGTACTGGGGAACTGAACCCAGGCTATCAGGTTTTACAAGCAAGTACCTTTAATCAGTGGGCCATCGCCCCAGCCACAAGAAATCTATCTTTTGTCATTAATACTTCAATGATGCAATAACAGGTAATTTATTTTGTATCATCTAAGCAAATGTCACCAGATGAAAATGAGATCCATTGTAAAAATTAGTATAGAATAAGCATCAATCTACCTCTGCACTTGCCATACTCAGTACCATGAAAATAAAGTCAATGAAAAAGATTTTTAATTTTTTTTTTTTTTTAAGATAGGGTCTTGCTCTAGCTTAACATGGCCTGGAATTCACTATATAGTCTCAGGCTGGCCTCAAACTCACAGTAATCCTCCTACCTCTGCTTCCCAATTGCTGGGATTAAAGGTGTGCACCACCACGCCAGGTATCAATGAAGATTTTATGCTGAGTCATTAACATAAATACTACATGCAATTCTTAAAACCAAACCATCTTCAAATTGGTATAGTTTGTATTTTCTTGGTTTTGGTTAATTTTTAAATTTCTCCTGAGGGAAACTATATATATATATATATTTGAAAAGTAGCAGCTCAGCACTGGGAACACAGTCACATGGTTCAGGAATTGCCCTGCATGAGTAAAGTCCTGGCTTCAATCTTCTAAAGTTGACATTAGTCTCTTCTCAACAGAAATCTGCTAGGAGAGACATTTATACTTGGCCATTATAATTCCTTAGGAATCCTCTATTTATACAGCCCATAGGTGAGTGATGGACCGCTGAAAATAAAACAACTTTCCCTCCTCTTCTCCCCTTGTCTGTCTCTCTCCTTGCACACCTACTGCTCCCCAGTCACACACAGGGTCAAGACGGGAGTTACCTGTAGTAGAGTACTATTGCAAAGGAAATGACCCGATGACATCATTTTAACTATCTCCTTAAAGAAGAACAGATCCCAGAACACGTTTTATTCATGAAATGCACATACTGTCTTCATCCCAGACAGAAACACTTACAATTGACTAGTCACTAAAAACAACACAGCCCCAGTAGACAGGATTTCTGAGACAGAATTATGCTGTCTGAAACAAACATAAACCTATCCATCTTGAGCCAACAAGGAGAATAAAGGTATCGAGGGTATAGACTAAACTGGAAAACCAAACTTTAAATAAATGTAAAAGTAATATTCTTCCTGTTTTTCTTTACAAGTTAATTATGAAAAAAGTTTGTTCTGTCATGGTAAATTAAGAAAACGATTCCATGTGAGAGGAAAAATGATGATAATTGAATTTTCAAATAACTGTATTCTACGAGTTCATTACATTGAATTAATTTTCTAAGCCTGCAGCTAAATTTTCACAGTATGGTTTTTCTAAAATATTGGATGAGAATTTTCTTTTCGCACACTTCAGATGTTTTCTATCATAAAACTTCTTTACAGACTTCAGATCTGTTGCACTTAAGGTCCTGCAAAATAAGCAACCTGACTTTTGTTGGAAATATCATTCAAAAGAAATGATTTTTTTTTGTAATTCATTTTCTTTGAAGTACTTATTATGTTTTGCCTTTTTTCTATTGTGTTAACCATATACTTGTTTATTGCTTTTGTGTATTTCTGTAGCCCTATGTCTTTAATATGAGCTGAAAATATTTTCTTCTCTTTTTGACATTTTTGTCTGACATACCTTTTCTTATCTCTGCCATGCCAAACTTTCTTGTGTGTACCATATGTGAATACCATTATTTTATCCATTCATCTGTTGTTGGATACTTAGGCTGATTCCGTAATTTGGATATTGTACACTGTGCAGCAATAAACATGGACGGGCAGATATCTCCATAGTAGACTGCCTTTGTTATACTCCTATGAGGACATTTGTTTTTAGATGTTGAGTAACTTTCTCATAATAATCATGTGACAATAGTGATAATATCTAAATATGTCATTCCTTAAATTTCTGTCATTTCAAAACTATTTCTCCCTACTTATTGCCGATGTCTTGAATGAGGTTAAACAAGTAGGGTGAAATAAAAACAAAGAATAGTGATATAGACATCTGAAAGTTTTCTAATAAAATCCATTTCTTCACATGCAAACTAAAGCATTAAAAAAAAGTGTGGGCAAAGCACATAACCTTGCCTTTTTGTTTTTACCTAAAGCTTAAATGGAACACAGCCTCCCTATTCTGTTTATGCATTGTCTATGGTAACTTCGCACATATGCCGAGTTGTGTATCTATGAGAAAGCCAGTATGTAACACCTAAACGATTTCCTGTCTGGCTCTGATCTAGAAGGGATCTGCACTTACAGTGGCTTGCAGGGGTCCTGAGTATTTTCTCCAGCTTAAAGAAGGGGACTGGAGATCAGGATTCAAGTAGGGGTTACACAGTGGTTCATGGCGTGATTTGAGAAGCCACCTTCTAATGAGTCTACTTCCTGTCAGAGCACTAGAACATGAAGATCAGTAAATATTTTAAGTTAAACTGAAACACTAAAGGATAATATCACTTTTGTCAGGTCTACTTTTGTAAGACTTTTAAATAACTACCGAATTCTTAATATGGACTTGGCTACAGAAGAGGTTTATACCCTAATCATTACTACATATAAGAGTAAGCAATCAAGCTCTATTTTAATTCTATCCAACAGAGCTTTGATGGTGCTTGAAAACTGAGGGGAGAAGAGAAATTTTCATGTCTAATCACACTTGTAACCACATGCTTTAAAGCACTTTTAAGAACTCAAAACAGGGTGCCTGTGGCTGCACAACGCGTCTGCACTGCAGATGATCAAATTGTACAGCTAGTTAAGTTACATCATCCTAAATTTAATATGATAGAACACAGCTATTGGAAAGCATGGATGTAGCGAAGTTTCTCCACCAACTACTCACCAGTACTCTAGCCATGTTATGCAAACCTAGATTTCAATCCTCCCTTCCTTTGTCCTATATGTGCTATTCTACATTGGGACAAGAACATACCTGGAAGAGTTTTTCATAAGGAAACTAAAACAGACAAGATCATTTATAAAAAATGCAACTAAAGTCCTCAAGGAAAACCAAACCTTTAATATCCATATGACATTTAAAAGGCTGTCTCACACTATAACTAAGTGCATGTATTTACTTAATTTCACATCCTCTCTAATGAGGACTATGTAAAATAGCTGTCTCAAGGACATAAGTAAGGCAACTATACAGGCACTTTAGGTCACAATTTGCCAGAATTTGTCAACAATATTGCAGGCTACAATAGCCAAATTTTCAAATCAATATTACCATCTGCAAAATGTAGTTAATCACACTAAAACCTAGGAAAGGAAATGAATGGAGAAGAAACACTGCATCAAAATATGAAAGAGTTACATTAAAATAGTTGGACTCCGAGCACAGGCTTGAGGAAGATCAGTCAGGTTTCATCACAGCCATGTCTATGTACAGCTTTAAGAAAGCACCGGGCTGCACTGCTAAGGAGGCAGGAAGGTAAACGAGCAGCCCAGAAACACTTTCTACAGGCTTCCATATTCATGTCACTGTCAGGTAATGGATGAAGTACTCCCTGAGCCAGGAAGTGACCGTACTCATAAGAAATGGAATAATTGGAACTAGGTATTCAATTTCCACTTTTGCTACATTTTTTACATGACTACACCAAAATGTTTCTTTAGTGTAGACTTACCTCCTTTAGGCACTGAGTCACGGAAATTTTTTAAGAAAGTCCCCTCTTCTCGCTTTTTCCTATCCTCTTTCCCCCTCTCCTCTCCTCTCCTCTCCTCTCCTCTCCTCTCCTCTCCTCTCCTCTCCTCTCCTCTCCTCTCCTCTCCTCTCCTCTCCTCTCCTCTCCTCTCCTCTCCTCTCCCCTCCCTTCCCCTCCCCTCCCCTCCCCTCTCCTCCTCTCCTGTCTTCTCCTCCCCTCTCTCTTTTTCTTTTTTAGATAGAAGCTAAATGCTTGAATGCTTAAAAGATAGAACGTGGGCTGGAGAGATTGCTTAGCAGTTAAAGCATTTGCCTGCAAAGCCAAAGGACCCAGGTTCGATTCCCCAGCACCCAGGTAAGCCAGATGCACAAGGTGGCACATACATCTGGAGTTCTTTTTTGCAGAGGCTGGAGGCCCTGGAAAGCCTACTCTCTCTCTCTCTCTTTCTCTCTCTCTCTCTCTCTCTCTCTGCCTCTTTCTCTCATAAATAAATAAATAAATAAATAAATAAATAAATAAATAAATAAAAAGGTTTAAAAGCTAGAACTTAGTTTTGTTTTTTCATTTTGACCTGCAGAGGTTTTTTAAATTTGCACAATTATTTAGTAAACAAAAATCAAATTTTAATGAGCAATATTTTACCAAGAAAAATTAAGTCGATTTTTCATTAACACACACTTAGTTTTATGTTTCCAAAAAAGGTGTTTTAGAGACTTTCAATTTTCTAGTGGTCTTTAGCAGAAACTGAACTGTAAGAATCTTGTGAATTACTTCACCACTTTCTTTCATACTTAAAAAAAAAAAAAAAGATTTAAACATACAATGGCTAGGGAAACAAAACTGGTTCCTAACATTTGGAAAACTTCCCTGAATCTAGTAAAATGCAATTTCCTGACCGCTGTCTTATGCTAAATAAATCAAATCATCTTAGCCTTAAATGGCCTGGTTGTAATTTTTATAGAACTAGACATAGTAAGTAAAACCAGCCCGAGACCAATCAGGAATCCCTCAGGATAATGTACACTCCTCAGCTCTACCTTTCTCATTATCACTTAGCCTGTCATTGCCTATGAGTAGTTTTATCAGACTAGGCAAATAAATGTTCCAGTAGGTTAATTAAGCTATTTAAATGTTTTTATTAGGCTATAAAACCTTATTTATTAAAAACTGTACTGAAAGTCTTTTTTGAATAATGTATCAAAACACCCAAGACTTTGTGCTTATTTTGCTTGTCTTTAATAAAGACCTAAATACTAATAAATACTTAAATACTATATTACATGTCTAATATCTTTCATGACAAATCTTGGGAGAAATGTTGAACATCATGCTTACCAGCATTAGGGTTTCAATGTGCTGGCCATTCATGCTCCACAGTCCCATGTGTGTCCCTACCTCAGGCTACCAATACCCTACTTCCTACGTCCTCACATACTTTCTGAATTGACTTCAACCTAAATGATCATTTCTCTCTACATGTTTCCTCTTGTTTGAGGATAAAATTACTAAGGATAAGTTTGTTCACTCTCTGTTGGAGAATCTGTTTTTCTTTTTCAGAAGGTAATGAGATCCAAGGAGATAAACTAACCCCTTGACTTCAGCCAAGCCCCAGCTGAAACCACAGAGGAACTAGGGAGATGAGCAAGAGTGCAGCTTTCATGGGGAGCCTGACAATCAGCACCAGGGTGAAGGAGACAGACGCTGAGGATATTGAACACATACCAAAGCAGAGATCCAGAGGCTCCTAAGAGCTCATCATTGAAGTAGACTTAAAACTCACCCACCATGGCTCAGGGAATTTTGTGGAAGAGGGGGCAGAATGATTGTAAGGGCCACAGGTTGAGACGTTATGCCCAGATGCATTGCCTCCCCACAACAACTTGCCTGCTGCTCACAACGCATAACCCACAGGGGAATACCTGCAACCTCACTGAAGAGGGACAAGGGAAAGGATGGTACCAACACATGATATATCCATATTAATTATGTCCCTAATATAAAAAAAGAAAGAAAGAAGGTTCTGGGAGGAAATAGTCTAAGAGGAGGGGAAGGAGTACAGGAGGGGAAGAAGGACAGGAGGGGAAGGAGGGTTAATCATAATTTAAGATTTTTAAATAAGCCATATAGAACCTACTTCTTCAGTAGCTAATAATATAAATGATAAAAAAAAAAAGAGAGTTTGAACAGAGGAGGTGAATAATGCGCCCAGAAGTCACAGATTGTTATTAGAAATATTTCAGTATAAGAACCTTCCCAGTTGTTGGTCAGGGAAGCCTTTGATGGCCACAAAACATTATAGGCAGTTGTAAAAGCTCCTGGTTGCCTACAAGAATTAGATGGTAAGACACTATTGCTGAAGACCCCAGAGGCTGAGAAATCAAACTGGGGCTGAGCTGGAAGCCTTCTTTCTGTTGACTGGCTGTCAAAATGCTGGAAAGACCTCTGCAATGCAGCCTTTTGGGGGAGAAAAGTTATCAAACATCTTAACCAGCAGCGGACCCTGCAAGCTTTACCTCTGGCCAGCCAGGCAAAATGTATCAAGTGTGCAATGGTGGCATGTCTGTTATGGGGGAAACCAACTGTTCTCTGATTGGACTAGAGAAAGTGCCATGAAAGGGCATTCCTGTCTGGTACTGAAAACCTGAACAAAAGCCTATGACTTGGGAGATGGTAAGCCCTAGGATGTGTGGGGAGGGGAAGAACTACTATTGTCTGGCTAAATGAATATATTATGCCCTCTTAGGGTTATGCTTATAATCATTTACTAATGCTACTCTCACTGTTGTTAAGAGGAGGCTTTCAGATGGTGGTGATCACTGAGATGACTCAAAACACAACACAGTGCTGACAAGTGACAGTGCAATGTTCGGTACTAAATGAGACATCGCTTTCATACCCTTGAAGGCTCAGGGATCATTGAGAAAGAGGTGTTGGAAAGAATGTAAGAGCCAAAGGAAGAGGAGGAGTGTTTATAATACTGTCTTCCAGGCCCAAAGGGACCATGATATTCATGATCTCACAGTGGCTGATGCTACTTACACAAAACCTGCATAATAGAAGGAATAAAATGATGACATCAAAAACAGAAGAGAGATGAGTTAGAAAGAAGAGGGTGTTCACTAGCGGAAGAGGTAGGAAGGGGAGAAATGAGGGGTGGTGGGATGAGATTATGATCATACTATATAGTTTGTATTTACGGAAGTTGTAATAAAAAAGTTTTAAAAAGTAGTAAAGAAAAAGCACCTTGTTACCAAGAAATGAAAGCAAAGAGTATAATACAACTCCATGCATTTAAAAGAAAGAATGAAAGAAAGGAAAGAAAGGTTCAAATATGATCAGAATATTTCAGATACTGTTTCATAGTCCAAACCAAATCGGTCTTTATATCCTGATCTGAATGGTTATCTTTTAGGATACTGTGGCAGTTTGAATGTAAAAGGTTCCCCATGGCCTCAAGTGTTTGTAATTGAGCCTCCTCCTTTATCTCCAGCTCATGATGCCTTTGGAAGGTGGAAGTCTGAGGCAAGAGCGGGTCACTGGGGGATGGTGGGGAGACAGTAGGATTTTGTAATCCAGCCCAACTTGGCAGAGCTAGCTGGCTCACTTCTTTCCTTTCTGCTCATATGGAGATGTGATGCCCTGATGTCTGCCCTTGCCATGCTTTGCCTACCAAGAAACTGTAAGTTGGAATAAACCCTCTCCTTCTATAAGTTACTTCTGGTTGGGTGTTTTGTCCTAGCAAGGAGAATTCAGCTGCTAGAGATAACTATTTTTGTGACTTTATGTTCACAATGATGCTGTTCCTCAGTGTGTCTCAAACAAGGAACTTTCTCCTCTCTTTCACTGAGCATTATGCATTCAGCAGGTCTCTATGTGAACCACTGTGTTTAGATTGAAATTTAAAGTGACATCACGTTAGTAATTCCTCAGTGAGCATTGCTGATAGTTGACTAACGAGGTGGCCAGCTTCACCACCGTCACTCTAAGGCTTGTCCATGTTACATAACACACATGTAAGTCATTTGTGGAACTGAACTAAATGGGTTTAGATTGGGATGTGAAGCAGTGATAAGTGCTCTTCTGACCTTGTTGGCTTAGGGCAGCTGCATGTCTGGAGTCCCTATTGGACTCCACCCTTCTTGGATGTGACACACCCATTTATGAGACACAGCGGACACGTCTAATAGCCTGATAACACCTCTGCTCGAATGCTCTTCCCAGATGGTTTATAGGAGAACATATGCTTCCAATCTCCATTCTAGCCTTAATACATATTTTCCAAATGATATTGCTCTGATTTTAAAGCTTCTCAGCGAGGTGCAGCTCAATACAAATTTATCGTTAAAAAAATCAGATTTCTTCGTTCAAAGACCTTTTACTATTCATCTGACTACAAATAATTGTCTCTACTTCTTAATGCATGTGTATGTACATGTATGTGCCTATTCCTGCGTTTGGGAGTGGGTGCCTGTTTGGGTGTGTGTGTGTCGGGTGGGGGCCACAGAATATCCTCAGAAATGGCATCTATACTCACCATTTGTCACATATTGTCCTAGAGCTCACTAGTTCAACCAGCCTGTCTGGCCCCAGGCATCTTCTTGCTTTCACCTCCCCAGTGCTGGGATTTCAAGCATGTGTCACCATGTCTGACAGTTTTATATGAGTTCTGGGGTCTGAACTCAGGTTTTTAATGCTTGAAAAGCAAACACTTTAAACTGAGCTTTCTCTCAAGTCCTTATTCCTACTTTCTTAAACAGGCAATATTGCTTCAAGGTAAAAAGAAGGCAGTGCGAAACAAAATAAGGAAAAACATACCATGGGGCGTTCAGTGAGAAGGTTCCTTTCTATTGCTTTTCCAAACCAGCTAATTTTTCACCTTTAAGCATTTCAAAAGACACACATGTTCTCATGTCCTTCCATAGACATTGTTTGCAAAAACAAGCTAATATACACCTATTAATTTTAAATATTTTATAGGTAAATGATTTACAACTGTGTTTTCTTCTTTGGATTATACCTCAGAGGGAGCTTTTTGGTGAGAGAGACCTATGAGGTCCCCAGAACAAGGCAGGATTCTGTCAAAGCACTTGGTTACCAACCTGAGCTAAAAGGTAAGACCCTATTGCTGAAGACACCACAAGCTGCTAACACAAAATATTGAGAGATCATGCTGGAATTTAAAAAAAAAAAAAAAAAAGCTCCCTGATGGCCAGCTTTCATAGCATTACGAAGTGCTACATGAGCTACTGGAGGATAACGGCCATCATCATTGTGCCTGCAAAATATGAAATGAACCAGCCAGAGAAGATGTACACACCTGTGTAACAGTGGTACTCAGTCTATTCAGGTAACCAATGGCTCTCTAATTGAATAAGAGGCCTGCTCAGTGGCAAAGAACTCACAGCTGGTACTTGGAACCAAGTTAGCATCTTATGGACATGATGTTCTTAGACTCCAGAGAGGAGCTCCCACTAATCTTTATCCAAAAAAAGTGGTTACACCCATCAAAATGCCTCTCATTTTACTATGTGTATCTCCTTTAATCCATGCTGCTCTTAATCTTGGTTGGAGAGTCTATTTTCTTTTTTATAGAAGGCAGTGAGTGAAAACTGGGGAGAACCAAAATCCATCCACATGAGAAGAAAAGATAACTGTCTGCCCACCACGAGAGGAACCACAGCTAGCACATCTGGCAGGGTCCAGGTGACACCACAATGGAAATGACGAGTGAAGCATTACAGCTGCTCTCAAGACAATCCTGACAACCTGTGTCATCAGGGAGATGGCAAGAGACACGGAGGACACTCAGGAAATCCAGAAGTTGCTGAGAGCTCAACCCGAAGTAGACTTGTAACTCACCTGCCAAAGCTCAGCTGCATAAAGACTGTATGAGCCACAGGGTGAGAGGCATGTTCTGAGACACTGCCCCCACCTCCCACGGTGACTGACTACTTCATTCATGACCCATAAGTGGAATGGAGGTGAAGAGGAGGGGATATAATAGGGTAACATAAAAGAGATGGAACCAACACATGATTTATCCATTCAATGCAATAAAATAAATGTAAAAACTATATTTAAGCATATTTCTTAGTAATTATAAAAAGTGCCAGCAATTTTAATTTCTTTAAAAAATTTTAAATTATTTTATTTATTTTTGGAGAGAGACAGACAGAGAGGGAGAGGAAGACAGATAGAGAATGGGCACACCAGCAGTCTCTCATCTGCTGTGAACGAAATCCAGATGTGTGCGACCCCTTGTGGTCAAGTGCGGCATTGCGCCCTTGCATCACTTTGCATCTGGCTAAACGTGGGACCTGGAGACCGCTAGAGATAACTATTTTTGTGACTTTATGTTCACAATGATGCTGTTCCTCAGTGTGTCTCAAACAAGGAACTTTCTCCTCTCCTCTTTCACTGAGCATTATGCATTCAGCAGGTCTCTATGTGAACCACTGTGTTTAGATTGAAATTTAAAGTGACATCACGTTAGTAATTCCTCAGTGAGCCATCTCTCCAGCCTACCAGCAATTTTAATTTTAAAGGCCAACCATTTCTCCTGATGAATTAAAATTAATAGATTAAATTGTGTGTACATTTGTAAATGTGATAGTCAAAAATATTGCTGATACTTTTATCAAGAATTTACAAGAGAGGCTGGAGAGATGGCTTAGTGATTAAGGCACTTGCCTGTGAAGCCTAAGGACCCAGGTTCCATTCCCCAGTACCCATGTAAGCCAGATGCACAAGGTGGTATATGTGTCTGGAGTTCTTTTGCAGTGGCTGGAGGCCCTGGTGTGCTCGTTCTCTCTCTCTCTCTCTCTCTCTGTTTCTTAATCAAATAAATAAGTAATAAAACTTAAAAAATAATTTATGAGAATATCTGTGGTTGAACACCCTCAATAGTACAGTTTCTATTAGAATTTTATGTTATCAAAGTTTACAGGTTAAAAATATAATTGCTTCACACTTTATAGTTCTAAATTAGAATAAGCATGTTTTAAAATATCTAATAGTCCTTTTAATTTCCTCTGTCAACACTTTAGTTTATAGATCATTTTTAAAGGAACTTTCTTATTAATTTGTAGAATTACTAAACACACGAACAATTTGTCTTTTCTGTGTTATGATTATCAATTTTTTCCAGTTTATCATCTGCCTTTGTTCTTGCTAGTAGTAATATATTTTTTTATTTTGTTACCTTGGATTTTAAAAAATTATATAATGAAATTTACCAATCTGCTATCAAAAAATTGAGACATGCTTTCTCAGATCTAGGATTATATAAGAACTGATATGATTATTTTTAAAATTTTTTTTTCTTTATTATTTATTTTTGGGGAGAGAGACAGAGAGAGACAGACAGAGAGGGAGAGGGAGACAGATAGAGATGGGCGCGCCAGCAGTCTCTCTGCTGCTGTGAACGAAATCCAGATGTGTTCGCCCCCTTGTGGTCATGTGCGGCATTGCGCCCTTGCGTCACTTTGCATCTGGCTAAACGTGGGACCTGGAGATTGGAACCGCTGGACATTGGAACCAGTGTTCTTAGACTTAGCAGGCAGGTGCCTTAGCCGCTAAGCCATCTTTCCAGCCCAAGAACTGATATGATTATATTTAATACTGTTTGTTTTGTTGATGACCATATATTTTATATATTTAAATTTTATCTTAGTATAATATGTGACATACAAATCCAAGTTTTGGGTTTTTTAAAATTTATTTATTTATTTGCAAGGAGAGAGAGAGAGAGAGAGGGAGGGAGAGGGAGAGGGAGAGAGGGAGAGGGAGAGGGAGAGGGAGAGGGAGAGGGAGAGAGAGGAGAGAGAGAGAGAGAGAGAGAGAGAGAGAGAAGAGAGGTAGACAGAGAGAGAAGAGGCAGACACAGAGAGAATGGGCACGCCAGGGCTTCTAGCCATTGGAAATGAACTCCAGATGCATGTGCCCCTCATGCATCTGGCTTACGTGGGTCCTGGAGAATCGAACCGGGATCTTTGGCTTCACAGGGAAACACCTTAACTGCTAAACCATTTCTCTAGCCCCCTCTTTTTTTGATGTGGTGTCTCAGTCTAGTATGGGCTGACCTGAAATTCACTGTGTAGCTGAGGCTGGCTTTGAACTCACACCAATCTTCCTACCTTAGTCTTCTAATTCTGGGATTAAAGACGTGTGCTACCACACCAATTTTTGTTTTAAATTATATCCAGTTATTTCAACATCCACTGCATACTCTATTGTTTCTCCCATTGATTTAAATAATGTTCATTTGAGTTAATTTAATGGGTTGCCTATTGTATACCTTTGGGTTGGGCTAGTCACATGCCCTTATAATGATAATTTAAATATTTTAGATTATTGCCATATTTTAGTGTGTAGAATGGCTACTCTTTTTTTGCATGTATATATGTGTACCTATGTGTGTATGCAAATGTGTGTGGGGTTGACAGGCCTATGTGTGCATGTGCCATGTGGAGCACATCAATGTGTGGTATTTTCCCCACTCTCCACCTTATTTACTGAGACAGGGTCTCTCTCTGAACCTAGAGCTCACCAAAAAGGCTAGACTAGCTAGACAGTTTCCCTGTCAATCTTCCTGTCTGACTCCTAAGCACTAGAGTTACAGGCATGTGACACTATATATGGCATTTTTTGGATGCTAGGGATCCAACCTAATGTCCCCACCTTTCTGTGGAAAATGCTTTATGGTTTAATCCCTACGTTCTCTACCCTTAAAACTTTTTTATTTTTTCAATGAATATGCTTGGATGGTTTAAAACTATTTTTGAGATTACTGCCATTAAATCCCTTCCATGAGCAAAGATGGACTTCAAATAATTCCACTTCCTTAACCTCACTCTTGCTTTCTTAAATCTGCTGTTATAACTCTAAAATCTTAGCAAGTTGATTAGTTTAGCAGAATGGTACAGAATAAATTTTCATTTCAGTGAACAGAAAAGGGGGAAAAAAAATCAACCAACTGGATAGCTTATACATGATCCAGACAAAGAGCTGAACACACTTCAGAGGGCAAAGTTAACTTTAAAGAATTAGTCTTGGGCTGGAGAGATGGCTTAGTCTTTAAGGCACCTGCTTGCCAAGCCTAAGAACTCCCTCTTGATCTCCAGGTCCCACATTCAGCCAGACGCAAAAGTGAGGCAAGCACGCAATGCTGTGCTTGCCCACAAGGGGGTGCACGTGTCTGGAGTTCATTCACAGGGCCTGAGAGACTGCTGGTGCACCCATTCTCTCTTTTTCTGCCTCTTCCTGTCTCTCTCTCTCAAATAATATTAATAAAAAAGAATTAGTCTGTATGAGCAACCTCCCCAAAGGCTCAATGAAAGCAGCTACAGAGGAGTGCTTAAACTGCTCAATCTGAAGCAGAGGACTGCTGGAGCTACAGAACACCAAGTCCCATGCATCTGTCATCCTCAATGATACCAGAGAAAGATTCTAATTAACATTAGAGCTAAAACAAACAAACAAAAAATAGCACTGAAAGTCAAGCTTCCATATTTCCTCAGTTTTTGCTGTATTAGGAAAAGAGATTTTTGCCAGTCATACAGTTTACTGAGTCCACCTCCAGTGGCAAACCACTAAACTGGATCTAATTCCTACCTGGTTATGAATTCTAGGGTTCTTCCACAAAGCAGAGGGAGAAAAGGCAGAATTGTATTGCTGTTGCTGCCACTGTCTCTGTGAATTTGCCCTCTCAGTGAGGTTCTTGGCTGCCTCTGTCCGTGCACCAGCACTGTCCAAAAGCGAAAGCTCTGGCAGGCACTTACCTATCATTTCTTACCTACGTAATCATGAGGAAGATACTTGGTTCTCTGTGCCTCAGCACTTTCATCTATAAATTTGATTAATGTCAGCAACCAAGCTCACCTCTCTGTTGGATAATTTCATAAACAGACCACAAAACAGGCTATCCTATTGTCTCAGTGTTGACCAGAATACAGTCAGTGCTTAGTGGACATTAGCTTTTGTCATAATCTGCTGACAGAGCCAAGCAAGAAAGAAAAAAAAAAGTTAAATCACAATAAAATTACTGCCAAAGGAATGAATTATTGTTTTAAGGGCAGAAAGTAGTTTTGCATATGTAATCTCTAGCTTTCTTATCCAACAGAGACAATATATTATCTGTTTCAACTACACTATAAATGTTTTTAATGATTTAAATGATCATAGATTTCACTGTTTTTAAATTGGTAATCTTAAAAGTTCATGTTCTTCCATTGCTAACAATTTCCTTACTCTCACTCTTTATCTAATCCATAGTTTTCCCTTTGAGGAATAGCCAACCATGTATTATTTATTTTGAAATTAATTTACTTTTGGAAATATGAGTACAAGTAAATACTTTTTATTTTACTATGGGAGTTTATTTTCCATAGTTTATCAAAGCACATTTGGAATAGCAGCCAAAGAGTCTGTGCCAATATGCTTTATAAATTTCTTGAGCATAAATAAATATAATTGTTGTCACAGAACTCAACAAAATGCTGTGTTTGTAGAACAAAGCTAAAGACTCTTCAGGGTAAATTTAAGGCTACAATCTGACACTTAAAAAGCCATTGGAGCAAAACTCTCCAATACCATGATACTCTCTTCCTGCCTCCTGAATATGCCAGGAAAGAATAAATGGCTCCAGGAATTTTAAAGAAGGTACAGTCTTCTTTAAGGGGATCATATGAGGACATCAAGCACCTACTTGTCCTTTATCCAAGGGTGCTGAACTGCACATTGACGTATTATATTTGAAAAGAGAAAAAAGCTGGACAGCCCTCAGATGTACCATTCCTTACTGCATTGAGGCATTTGGCTTCCCTTTGCACTTAAATTAAATGGTATTTATATTAATCAATGCCTGGACAAGGGAAGTAACTGTAGCTGAAACAATCTTCTCCTTGGATATGAAGAAATGGTTTCCTCTACTGAAGAAATCTTGCTTCTGGAATTACAGAATCAGTAAATTAGATTTTGGAATCTAACTAGCCCAGTAGAAATAATCTATCACAGTAGTGGTTATCATTAGAGTTTTGGTAGAACTCGGGACTCTGAGTAAAAGGGGAAAACAACTAATTTTAACACACACACACACACACACACACACACACACACACACACACACACATTCCTTTCTTATCTGGGGTCAGATGTATAGATTCAACAGTAGTCTATCTCTTCAGATGAAGGAGAAAAGGGTTTCCTAGGAGAATCAATGCTGTAAAACAAAATAAGCCTCTGTGACAGCTATCAAACCCATGTTTCATGCAGTAAATTAGGAGTCGGGTGCTATCCTCACCATTTCTTAAAAGTGTTAAGTTACATGTTCTCAAATACCTAGCAGATCAAGCTATTTAAAAAAAAAAAAAAAGTGAAAGAAGACCAATCCCAGTCAACGAGCAAATGATAAAGCAGCTCATTCTCCTTCACAGAAAGCAAAGGTCCTAACCTAAGAGCAACAACTTCGGGCACTGACACCGGAAGCAGAGGTAACAGAGCTGTGGCATATTTGAGGCAGCCTGGTCTATACAGCAAATTCCAGGCCTTTGTGAAGAACATCAATCAGCCTCACTTTCAAAACAACTTTATTCTGAGCCCACATTTTGACTTATTTTTATCATTCAGCTCAAGTCAAATAGGTAATTTTTTTTATCAACCAGCTCATGAACATACATATCAGAATCAATAAATATTAAAAACAGCTCTAGGATCTTAGAAGCAACTCCAAACAACATAAACATTCTGTCTTGAAGAGCCAGACAGACATTGTAAACCACAAAATATATCCATATCAGAACCACTAAAATTAATAATATGACCTTGTAGCTTCTTAATCTGGACAACAGCATTTTACCTACCATTCAGAACTCAAATATGCTGCAGCTACCATAATTTTTGAATAGACATAGTGATTTAAAGATCAAAAAGTTTTATTTGAGAATTTTATTGCTTTATGAAAAAAACATGAAATAAAGACAAAAACAAGAAGAGTATCATTTTAAATACATCTTATAAGGCTATATTTTAGCATCATGTATAATACCTAGAAATATGCATGCATACCTTGGTTTTGACAGTCAGGAGTAATTGCTATTATATTTCTTATTTAGATCAACTATTAAATTTAAATTTATGACATTTGTATATTAAACTATAAATACAGTGACTACAATTCAAAGCCTGGCACCATGTGCAGCAATAGTTTAGTCTTTCAAGATACATTATACTACCAATTACGTCCAATAATTTTATAGAACTAAGTACCACTTGCTTTTTTATATAAAGGAAAAATACTACCCCCCCAAAATTGATAATTGCCACTTTTAAGACCTATCTAAATAAATCTGACTTATATACAAGTCAAGTCTTCATAAAACTTTTAGATTTCAAATTCTAATCACCAGTTGTGCCAATTCTTCTATTCCCACAAATCCCAAATATTAAATTGCATAATTCTTTCTGGGCAATGGCTAGATGGATCTGGCTGCCTGAGCAGGAAGTAAAGAAAGACATGACTGGCCGCAGAGGTCTGGGTGTTGCCTATATTCCATCAATAACCCCCATTCCTAAAGAACACAGGCGAGTGCGAATAAAGAGCGGCACTGTCTTTCTCCAGTGCTGCCTTGGCTCTGTATGCTGTTTTCATGAAATGCGACATAGAAAGGGCTTACTCCATTTTCAACTAAGAAGAAATCCATTGTTTGCTGTGTAAGGGAAATGTCACAACTGCCATAATCAGTCCGTAGCTGAGCCTTCCTGTCTATACTCAAATAGAGGTTTTATTTTGTTCCTAAATATACCACTCTTGGATCTATATTGGAGATAATTCCAGAAGCGGAAAGTGAATGAATGGAGTGACTAAAGGTACACAGTAGAACCAAGATCCCAACAGCCCAAGAGAGAAAGATAAAAGGTCGAGTTGCGATGTAGCAGCTCATTTTCTGTAGACCCTTGATTTTTTTTTTTTCTTTTTTTGGTTTCTCAAGGTAGGATCTGACTCTAGCCCAGGCTGACGAGGAACTCACTACGTAGTCGTAGTCTCAGGGTGGCCTTGAACACACAGTGATCCTCCTACCTCTGCCTCCCGAATGCTGGGATTAAAGGCGTGTGCCACCACACCCGGCTCAACCCTTCATTTTTGGATCCAACTCTTGTGCTAACTCAGTCTTCCTCCTTTTCTAAATATGTTTTTAATGTTTTCATTACAGACTGATGACCAACACTGCACTGAAGTAGCACAACTAAGAGGACATTCTTGAAATTTTCAGAGAAAAGTTATCACTTCTAAAACGAATCACCTTTATCACCTTCTTATGAGGAACATGAAAGTACCTGGTGATAATAAGAAATGTGGAAGATTGTGAAGATCAAATTGGAGTTAGCTCTAACTGATCAGAAGCAAATGGAAAATACAGGCTGATGCATGTCCAAATTGTCTAATGGGACTATGAAAACAGAAGATTACCCCCATGCTGCCTCCTGCAAAAGAGTTCATATTCTAGTTTTCCTTGTTCTCTAGATTTTCCATCATCCTGTTTTCTTTTCCATGTAGATGGATGGGACTCCATATAATCAAACAACAACAACATTAAAAAAAAAAAATCCCAAACCACTGCTTTTTAGACAGGGAAAAAGGTAAAGACTTAATTCGAGTAGATGAGAGTGCTTGTTTCGGAACAGAACTAGAATGGGTATATTTTATGGTCTTTGAAATTTTTATTAGATGAATTAAATTGATTTAAATAGTATAATAAAAACCTTTCAAAACTGCTAGAAGTACACAACCATTCTAAGTATCAGTGATCCTCGCAGCCCCATGAATTTAGAACCTACTTTAGTATTATGATGACACAGATGATGCCAAAGATAAATAGAACAAGTGAACTAATTCTACTTGAACTCACACTTCCAATATTCTAACCCATTTTTCATATTCCAGAAAATTCCTAGTTAATTGGCATCTGGTTAAGCAAGCCATTCTTTTGTGGTCTCTGATAGTAGTAATTTTCAAATCCTTACTGAGTCAATTATGTGTATTTATTTAACCTGGTTGTCAATCAAGCAACAATATCAACACAGGCATTTCAATATTTTATGTCATGACATATAACATGGTACCCAACATCTTACACATCACTTCACAATACTATGTTACTCTAGTGCTTCTGCTCTCTAACTTAATTTTAACTTTTCATATAATTTCCTAGGTCAAGCCAATCTTCTGGAAAAATATACATGATTCAATTACTCTTTCTCACTATACAATAACAACTGAGATCAACCAGATGCAAAAAGACTTGCAGCTTCTTTTTACATCAAAATTTTTTAAGGCTGTACTACTCATATCAGTACCAAAATGTTATTGACTCTAACCATATTTGCATATTGAAACAAGGAATTATGGTAATGAGCAATAGTTTTGAAAATTCCAAATCAAATCTCGTTTTCTTTGCAATCAAAGTCAGCAATTATGCTCGTGCGCCATGGCATACCCACCTTCACATTTCTGAGTAGTTTCACTCTGCTTGTGGCCAGCTGGGCACCTACATTCAAATGAGCCCACTGTATTGATGCAGTTTCCTCCCTGGCAGAGCCCAGGAATTGCCTGGCATTCATCAACATCTGCAAGAAGAAAACATTTTGAAGGTAGAAGGCATAGGTTTTTGAACTATATCCAGATATTTTGTTAATGTACAAGAAAATGAAATGAGGGGACAACTCTTTTTTTTTTTTAAATTAATCAATTAATTTAATTTTGGTGTTTTAAAATAGGGTCTCGCTCTAGCCCAGGCTGACCTGGAATTCACTATGTACTCTCAGAGTGTCCTTGAACTCACAGCGATCCTCCTACCTCTGCCTCCCGAGTGCAGGGATTAAAGGGGGAACAACTCTTTTACATGCGTGCATTTATGTATTATGTTAGATATCTCTCATTGTTTTTTTTTTTCTTTTGAATTTTGTTTTGAAGATGCACCCACGTTGTTATGTGCCCAGTCTGTTGTTTTCATTTTTATAGAACACTTGTAATGTGCTCTCCTGGTTTATCTCTATATTCTCAGCATGTCGGCTGAATGGTAAAATGAATGTCCATAGGTAAAATTAATGTCCACAGTATGTTTCCTTGTTGAGTTGAATTATTTGGACTTTGAAGATTCAAAGGGACTCTTGGCCTCTCTGCTTATACCCATAGCAGAATTACTAGACTACAGGACATACATATGCCTACTATGAATAAAGAGTGTCTGACATTATTCAGCAGTCTTCACACTACCCTAATCTATACACAATTTTTTAAGACCCCCATTTTCCCTCTTTCATCTTTTCTATAAACACATGGTACCACTATCTCCTACCCTAATTTTCCTTGGCCTAACAATTGCAAAGAGGTATTAATTTAGTTTTCATTTCTCTAATTACTAGATACTGTGCTTTGATTTTTTTTATTTCCTCATCTAAAAGTTGTGCATTTATATTCTTAAACATTAAATTGTAGTGGCTATACTCAAGTTAAAGGCCTTCTTGGTTTTATCACTAATAACTTTTTTCAGCCTTCGTACTAGTCATTAATTTCATACATTTAGGGACAAATGCTAAATCTTTCATATTGCCATGTGGAAACTAATCAGGTTAGAAAAGGAATGCTAAGGGAGTTTGTTCAGACAAATTAAAAATCAAATGGATATAAATTTTATTCAAAATAAAATTTGAAGTAGTAAATATACTGGGAAATATGAAACATACCTCTCTTATTTTTAATAAACCTAAAAGACAACTGATTGCTATGAATATAACAGTAAGTAAAAGCAATGTATCTAATAGATTATAGCATACATAGAAGAAAAAATATAATAGTAATAATATATGACATTGAAGAGAAGTATACCATTTAAAGTTATTACACAGAAACTGAAATGGCATGATATATATGAAATAGATTGTGATGAGTTAAATATATAGAGAGAAACATCAAAAAGTGAGCAGAGGTTTTATTAATAATCTAATTAGGTAAAATTCAAAGAAAACATGCACTCAGTTAATTTAAGAACAGTAGACAAGAAGAACAGAGAAAAGTAGGAAGACAGACAAGAGCTAACATACAGACTTAAACTCAATAATATTCATAATTATATGAAATTTAAATGGTGTAAATAATATGGCTCAGATTATCATATTTTCTTTTGAAATATCAAGAAGCACAATTATATGCTGTTCACAAGAAATCTACTTTAAGACTGCAACACATATAGCAGGATGATGTAAAGGTGAAGGATTTAGTAGTTAAAAAGACATGTAGGGTGGTTACCTTACTTTATCATAAAATGCACATTCAAATTAATACTATCACAGATAATGACTGGTATTTCATAATGACTAGGACTTCAGTTCACAATGAAGAAAATAATAATACTAAGTGTGTGCATATCAATTATGAAACCTTAAAAATCCAGAGTAATTAGAACTTTAGCCTAAGAATTGACTACCCCCACAATGCATGACCCACATTCCCCATTGAAGAGGGTCCCTTTGGAAGAGGGAAGACAGGGAGGAGGATAATGGAGTTACCATTATGAATGTAAAATTGGAATAATATAAAAAATAAATTATTTAAAAAATAATTAAAGATAAAGACAAATCCAAAATTACGGTGGAAACTTTCATATGCCTGTCTTTGTAATCAATACAAGTAGACTGAAATAAGACTTGAATTTTACTTTCAAACAATTTCTTCTAATTGTCACTTATAGTACTCTTCACACATTTCAGAACAAACATTCGTATTAAATACACACGGAACATGCACTCTGCCCCTTCTCCTGCCTCCGAGGTCAGGTAGAAAGAAGGAAGGGCAGCATCTGTAGCTCATGTTGGCAGAGTGCTTGCCTAACCTGCACCAGTCCCTGGGTTCTATCCCCACAAGGAAAATTGTGTGTGTGTGTGTGTGTGTGTGTGTGTGTGTGTGTGTGTGTGTGTGTGTTTAAATCATTCAAAGCAGACAAACTGAGCACAACTGTTAAATTAGCTTTCATAAAGGAAATATACAGAATAACCTCGAATATTGAATTTCAACAATATGCTCTGAAATAGTGCATAGAGCAAAAAAAAAAATCACATGGAAAAAGTAGAATATAATTTAAATTGTTATTGAAGTATGACATATCAAAGTTTGTGAAATACACCTGAAATAAGTAGTCCTCAGAACTAAATGCACAGCACTGAAATGTTTATGTGACAAAAATACAAAGCTCTAAAATAAAAGCTCTAAAAGTTTATCTTGATAAATTTCAAGAGTGCTAATTAAATGTAAACAAAAGCAAGAAAATATGATAACATTTAAAACATACAACAGAGAATTATTCTAAATCTGTCTTTTTAGAAATATAAGTCAAATTGATAGTTCTTGTCAGGATCAAGGAAAAGTGAAAAGAAAAATGAATTATTTGTATAAATAATGATAAGGAACATATCACTACAGGTTCAATACAAGTAAAAAAACAAAAGAAAATAGTTTGAACATTATAAAATTAACAATGAAATGAAATATACAAGTTTCTTGAAAATACCAGTACCCAGTATCACTCAAGGACAGGTATTTGTGAATCAAATCCTCTATCAAGATAACTTAGCTAAACTTATATTTTAAAACCTTCACACAAAGAAAATGTTATGACTAAGTGTTTTTATATCAAATTCTATCAAAGCATCTAATGAAGAAATGACACCAGATGCATTTAGATTCTTACAGTATCTTTTAAAAATATTTTATTTATATTTATTTATTTATTTGACAGAGACAGAGGAACAGAGAGAGAGAGAGAGGGAGAATATGAATGGGCATGCCAGGGCCTTTAGCCACTGCAAACAAACTCCAGACGCATGTGCCCCCTTGTGCATCTGGCATCTGGGGAATCGAACCTGGGTCCCTTGGCTTTGCAGGCAAATGCCTTAACTGCTAAGCCATCCCTCCAGCCCAAATCTTACAGTATCTTGTCATGCTTGTTTTATTAAGGTAACACCGCCCTGACATCAAGGCCAGACAAATATATTTATAATACAGGAGATAAGAATACAATTTTTTTATAAAATAAGTCAAATGTAGCAATACATAAAAAAATAAACGTATTAGGACTGCGAAAGTTTTATCCTACAAATTTAAGACTTTATTAAAGGAATATTGAAATATTAATCAGCACTGTTCATAATATTAATATACTAAAGAAAAATATATGATCATCCTATAGATGTGGAAATTGCAAGTAACATGCAAGATTTTTAAAGTCTCAGTAAACAAGGAGTATGATTCAACTTCTTTAATCTGATAATGAGCCTATGCAACATAAACAAAAATTCTACCTGTCTATCACACTAGATCTTTTCAAAAATTCTTTGTTTTAGAAGTTTTGTTCTCATCCCCCTCACCCCTCTCTGAAACAGGGTCTCACTATGTAAGCCATGGTGGCCTGGATCATAAGATAGACATCTTGCCTACTAGTCTCATGTTCCATTATATCCAATAAAACTTTCATTTTATATCTATAGAACTTTTATTTCTATATAAAAAACAATAATCTAATTTGGTAGACTTTTCTGGTAAGCACTATATATCTGTAAGGCTATGGACACTTGTCAAAATCACTTCAAACGACAGACTATTACTACTGGTGTAGAAATGTTACACATTTAATCATAAAGTAATATATCTCATTGTCACTAGTAGTAAAGATACAGAAAAACAGAAATAACCATTGGCATAAATTAGTAGTCGTCACGTAAAAGTCTTTGATTCACACACATAGAATAGTGGTCTGTGTAAGTAACATGAATATGTTCATACTACATACATCCAGCATTGTTCTTTGTCATGAAAAAAGCACATAGATAAATCTGTGTGTCAAATTTCCCTATTATTTTTGGTAAGTCCACATATGTGGGTGATCTTTGTGTATGAATTAGAGAATTCAATTTGAACTTCACAAAATAACTCAGTCTCCTTACCAGTCTACAAAATTGATTATAAAAGCCCTCTACAAAATTAATTATAACAGTCCAGAATAATTTTGTATTAAAATTAAGTTTCAGTGTCTCCTTGAAAGTTATTTGATCCAAACAAAAGTCAAATGGAAATTAAAATACATGACAAGAGTTTATATACTGTCTAGTTTACCTCATAACATTTCCAGCCTCATTATTTTAATGTGTTCTATACTACCACTCTTATTATAGTGTAGTAAATAATAAAAAGAAAACCTTAGAAACTTTTTTTCCTGCCTGGTAAGTCAGAGAAAGAATATCATGACATAAGCTGCAGAATGAGGCCAAACTTATCAATCTTTTATGGTTATTCATAAAATCTCACACTACATCATTAGTAGATCCAATAATTTTTCAAAGAAAAAGTAACCGGACATTAGGGCATTTATTTTGCAGTTCTTTAAAATATATGTTCCAAGATGGAAACAAAAAAATCTTTATTTTAGAAATGCCTGTAGACTATGCATGAATCCATTGTTTCTTTTAGGAAGATTAAGTGAGTAGTTGAAAAGGGGAATTTTAAAGAAAACAAATAGAAATCATGAATTTAGACGCATGTGTCAGTGCATCTATAAAAAACAACAACAACAAAACAATAAAAGGCAAGCCACAATCCTTCCAAGCACATTTGCACTCTTTATATCGTCAACGTCTTCACAGAAGCAACAACTAATGGCTCATTTCCCACCAGACAGACTGAGCTGATACAGATTGTGTATCACTTCCTTTTACTTTTGTTTCTTATTTCTTCACATGCTGGATTATTCCACATCACACACAAGGACTTTAAAGAATAAAATGAAATCTTTTGAAACTTAAATCCTATAACCACATCAGTTTCTTCTATAAGGCAATAAATAATGTAATAAGGCAATAATAATTACAGCTTATAAACACTCAATTTCCAATTTCTCCAAGTAAACTCACCCTCAAAGACAAACAGTTATTATATACATTACAGTGAGATGGTATATTTTTAGTCCATGCCCAAATATGGGAAAGTATTTGGAGTGGCATAGGCATATAAAAAATGGTTCATTTAATTTATACGTGTGGGAACCAAGGACCAAGAAAGTAATTGATAATGTTTATTTTTAACTTAATGTTTAAAGCAATTGATGCTTACTTTCAGCCAACATCAAATTAGATTAATTTCTAAATGGGATTTTATATTTCTAAACTCTGTAGATATTCATACAGATACTTTTACTTCTATAGAAAACTAACTTAAGACTTTAAAAAGAACAGCAACTGAAGAACAGGTATACATCTACCTGGAGTCATAGAAATATGGAGCATCTTGGGAATCACTTACTCTGGTTGGATTTGACCAGAATGTACATTCACGAGTGACAGACAAAATTCAAGCTGAATGAATGATCAGAATCACAAGTGACTTTTCCCCGTCAGAGTCAGGAACCTAGGAGACCAGCTTGGCATTTCTGTGTCACTTGCGTGGTATCATTCCATCAGCAGTAGGTGTTCACAAGTTTTAAAATATTTCTTCAATGTCATCCTTTGAACATTATCGATTCACTTCTTTTTTTGTTTGTTTGTTTGCTTGTTTGTTTTTCGAGGTAGGGACTCACTCTAGCTCATGCTGACCTGGAATTCACTATGTAGTCTCAGAGTGGCCTCGAATTTATGGTAATCCTCCTACCTCTGCCTCCTAAGTGCGGGGATTAAAGGCATGCATCACCACGCCTGGCTTCAATTCATTCTTATTTTGATTGCCTTTACCTTATTCTTGTAACCCTCCTTTGAACAAGTTTTCAAAGACAGGCATATTGTTTTAATTTCTTTGAGATAAGAAATGTATTTCCGGGTATGGTGGTGCATGCCTTTAATCCCAGCATTTGGAAGGCAGACATGGGAGGATCAGTTCAAGTGATCCTGAGCTAGAGTGAGACCCTACCTTGAAAAAAAAAGACAAAGAAAAAGAAAAGAACACATCAACTTCACATTTGTTTAGGTAGTCATTCTGAGGAGCATAGTTTTCACACGCCTTGTATTATGATCTTCCTATCTCTGGTGCTCTTCTTTTACATGCAGGCCTTTTTTCCTTATTGCTCATCTTTCAGTGAGATATTTCCTGCTACAGCAGCAGGAGGAGAGCTAAGAAGAAACGTGTTAGTTTGGAAACATCTGAACATCATATTGCCTGGAATAATGGTTACTCACCCGACCCAACTCCTACATTGCCTTACTCTGGGCATTTATCATCTTTTACCTTTCAGCAGATGATGTGACTCCCACCTCCTGCCTTTTAAGGTATGGAGATTGCGTCCCAGTGGCTCTACTTCCTCCTCCTCCTCCTCCCCTTGCCCAACTTTGTCTAAAAGAATGTCACCAGGATAAACAACTAATAGAGGGCACAGAAATGACTTATAGCTCCAGTTTCTCTTTCTGCTTTCCCTCTGTTACTGGGAGGAGCTGAGGTGGAAGCTTCTCTTACAGAGGCATTTTCTTCATCTTCAATGGACACTAGTAATCTGGGATCTAGCTCTCTCTCTCTCTCTCTCTCTCTTTCTCTCTCTCTCTCTTCTAACTATGCTTTTCAGGGCGATGCCTTCCTCCCTGTCCTAATGGCTTTGCCAAAACTACGTGTGTTGATCACTAATTTTAATTGGGTATTAAAGAGTTTTAGTTCAGAATCAAGATTCTCTTGTAATCATGGTCATAGTAGTTTTGCTAGGTTCAAAGAAAGCACTTATCCTACAGAAGTTTCTATAATTATGTTCTAGTTAATGCTTCTAGATTGCAAAGTAGTAGCTTGTGCTGATACATCATGATTACTTACAGTGAGACTTTATGATGATATGGTAGAGATAGTGAAGATAAATTCATATTAATCAAATTACCAGGTAATAGCCAAATCCCTTCCTTACTGTGCTTTAGGGAAAGCCTGTAAATAAGTTGCAATAAACTAGCTTTTCATTGTTTAACTAAAACCTAGACACACCTGGCTGGGTTAGCTGATTTAGACACTTTTCATGGGCAATTAGGCTAAAGGAGCTACACAAGTCTGTACACTAATCTCATATGTAAATACACACTTTTATTTATAATGGTAGAAACGGAACCCAAGTATGTGTATGAATATAAAAATAAACTACTTATAAGAAAATAACACATCATATGCACATGACTGCTTATTAAGATACACTTAAAGTTTATAAGTATTCCCCAAAGTATTTAATTCAACTTTTAAATCTTGGACTCACTTGTTTTATGACAGCTTAGTTTTAAGGGCTAATTTGGTCCTTTAGTGCAATACAGAGATAGGTTACAACTAATCATGGATGAAGTCATGTGGCTTTTAACGTTAAAGCAGAGAGCTATGGCAACCCGGGAGCACCCTAGCAATGTATACCTTTCTGACTCTTCGTATGCAAGTCTCGAGTATCATGATAACAGTTAACGTTTTAAAGTTTCCTGGTTTCTGCACAGCTTAACTCTTTTAAAGTAGCTGCTTCATTTTATGTTGCTTCTTATTTTTCACAGCTGTCCTATTCATTACAAAACCATGTTTCATTTTCGTTTAAGCCACATGTAAACTAAAATTGCATCACTTTCAGGACAGATACTCAGAATTTCAGAAATGTTCCTCTGGGGCTAATACAAGCCATGTTTCAGAGCCACTATTAAGCTACTGACAATTATCATCTACATAGATGACATTTATTGGTAACTTTATAAAACTTCCAATCACCTTATTGAAAATACCAATTTTATTAAAAATATATGACATGTATGTGTTTTAGCATGCTAATTGTAATTCCCCACCTCTTCCAAAATTAACTTGGCATAACTATTTGGGAAATAGTCTAGGAATTGAAAGAGAAAAATGAAATCATAGTATAATGTCTAAAAATAGTCTGAAGTGAATTAATATTTAATTGAGAACTTTCTGACTTTGCCATGACTTAGAAATAAAACAGAACTTTTCAGCTTGCTTTTCCAGACATTTTTACCATGTGGCAGATCTCATGTTGCTCTCATTTCTGTGCTAATCCATTAGACTTTTTAAAAGCAAATGGAGTCCAAAACTTATCATTGTTGCACAAACAACATCAAATAAGTAGGCCTTCAGACATTACTAAATCCTGAAGGATGCTGAGATCAAATGACACATTTCTCAATAACTGTGCCCTGAAATACCAGGCCTCTGACAAAACAGTAAAGTATAAGTGGATAAGCATACATGCAGGGAAGGAGATTCAATCATTTGGGGTGCTTTGATTGAAAGTATCAATTCAAACTGAACTGTGTCTTTGAAACAGTGAGTATTAGAATATTTAAATACTACTCTCACTATTAGTTTGAACGATAATTCTTGCATCTCATTATAAAGTTACTGCACTTAATGATAAAGTTACTGCATGTAATGATAAGAACACTTGATGTAATTAATGCAGACTACAGTTGTCACTGTACTTAACGAGCCTCTGCCTCCTGCTTGACACTACTCTGGATACCCCACCACATGACTGAATACAGACTCCTGCCCTCAAGGATCTACCTGAACTTTTGTTCAGGTGGAATAAAACCAGTGAGGAGAAGCTAAAAACTGATATGGAATGAAAGTGTTTTAAAATCTATTTGATATCAATCTAGACAATTTATGTAGACTATTTTATTGATGTCTGTGAAAATGATATGAATTACATGGCATCCTACACACCCATTTGAAAATCCATACAGAACAGTAAATATGATCTAGAATCTATTATAATATATCTTACTATAGAAGAAATTATTGCATTCTTCCAGTTCATTAAAAAAACACACAATTTTACTATCCCTAGCAAACAGCATTAAACTTAACACTTAAATCTTTATCCCAAAGTCTTACCTAAGATAGCTACTGAAAACACACACTGACATGGCTTTTATACGTGTTCAGATATAAATTGTCTAATCCGCTGTGTTATATTGTCATCCCTTCAGTGTGTCTGTAGTTCTGATTTGAAATGATTTAGGATACAAACAGGTTGTAATTACATGTTGATTATGCCTTAACTGAAATGATACAGGTCAGAAGTGTTTCAGATTTCAGGTGCTTTTCAGGTTTGGAATATTAGTGTACATATATGAGATGCTTTAGTGATAAGCCCAAGTCTAAGCATGAAATTAATTATGTTTGACATAAACCTTATATATACAACTTGAACATAATGATACACAATATTATAATTCTCTGCACGTTAATAGCTAATAATCATATATAGTCAGGTGTAAAATTTTCCACTTGCAGCACCATGTGAGTGGTCAAAATTTTGGGGTTTTGAAGAATCTGGGAGTTTTATAAAGTTAAAAAGCTACAAAAAATTTTGGAAGTTCCAGGCATAATTCAGCAAATTGTGCAGACCACTCCTAGTTTATTGTTTAGTGCACTAAGGCTACGTACGAGCTTTCCCAATTTAAGACACTGAACTGTTAACCACACTATGCCATTTATATGGGTGAGGGTTGACACAATCTTCACTTCTGACATTACTTGAATATCAGTGTGGAAAACTGCAGGCATCCCATTGTACATAATCTACTTATAACAAGTAAACCTAACTTCCTACATCTCAAATAGGAGAAATATTTCTATGAATAATACAAGAGCCCTTCCCACTTCTACCAGGAAGCTTACTGCAGAGACCTGGGAGAAGTTTCCAAAAATACTAACAATAGTGGTAACTGGAAATTATCTTAAATAACTAGACAAAGAGTACGGCGCCGTTTGAGATGACTTGTGTTGCCACTGTAGGATGCTCTAGCCCTGTTACGGACATATGTACACAAATGTACATATGCATGCATATATCAGAGCCACAGGTGGTGCGAGGAAGTACCAAGAGTTTACCCAGAGACAAGATTGCCAGACTTTATCTCTGTCAGCACTATTAATAACAAAATACTGTCAGTTTAGAGTTATTCTGCCCTCTGTATATTCTAGGTTTGGGGTTTTATAACTTGAAGTAGATAAAGAGAAAGAAACACAAATCTTTGCTAGGTAATTGCAAGTGTATAGTTGAAGGAGTGGCAGGAGTTGTGTCTTATGGATGAAGACACAGAGTGAGTGCCTTTATCTCTCATTGTACTAAAGACTTGAAACTGTATTTTTATTAAATCCCCTTATTTCTCATCTCCCTTGGTTCTCCATTGAAATATTATTTATTAGGTGCTCAAAATATAAATTACCTGTAGTTATATTCCTAAATGGGACTTGTCTTGGAAACGGGTATTGTATTCAAGGCTCCCACCCTGAGTGCCAAGTTCTCTGACCCCAGGCAAGGGAGGGTGGGACACGGGCAGCAGTGCATATGACTGACTCACCTTGGCAGGCTCCAGTGCGGATGTTGGGGATGAAGCCTCGACGGCATGGCTGAGGCTGCGCTGGACACATCTCGCAGGGATGTCCCCAAGCTCTCCCAATGGTGGCACAGCACAGTGTCTTCGTGCAGACGATGCCTGACAGCTGTCCTTGGCACATCTGATTGTTGACCTGAGTGAAACACGGGCCTGTCCTGTAATCTAGAATGTGAGAGAAGATGGAAAGGCAGGTTTTATGATCTTGCACTGTGTTTCGCCAGTTTTGCCAAAAAATATAAGATAGAAACTGTTCCCTCAGCAAAACATCCAGAGACAAAAGGCCAGAGGGATTCATTTTGGAAACTCACAATTTTTTCAATTATCAGAAGTACTGTTAAAAGAAGTCAGTGTATTCTGTACTGGACACTGCAGATGGGTGGCTGAAAGGCGTTAGCTGGTACACAGATGTGTTTTCTTGGATAAACAATGTCTTTAAAGAATTTCAGTTGGTAGCCAACATTGTAAACTTGGGAAATTTCTCATGAAATTTGGATTTTCTTGAATGATTGGAAGTTCCAGACATAGATCCTGGCACTGATGGATCAGAGGCTTTTCTCCCCCAGGACTCTCCTCCTTACTCCTCCTGTGCTCACTGGTATGCCTCATCTATGCTCTTAAGAATTCTACGTTCAGGGGGCCTTTTATCTCACAAACATTTTCTTTTCAGACTGCACGAACAAGAGTTTAGAAACTCAGCCGGGCGTGGTGGCGCACGCCTTTAATCCCAGCACTCCGGAGGCAGAGGTAGGAGGATTGCCGAGAGTTCGAGGCCACCCTGAGACTACATAGTGAATTCCAGGTCAGCCTGGACCAGAGTGAGACCCTACCTTGCAAAACCAAAAAAAACAAAAACAAAAACAAACAAACAAACAAAAAAACTTAGAAACTCAAAATGAACCAATAAAGGTGAATGTTTTGGGTATCAAAAATTACTTTGTCAGTCTAAACTGTCCATAGAGGTTTACTTCTAATAAGCCAATATCCATTTTGACGTCAGTCTGTGGTTTCATCATTAATTCGGTTAGAAAGAAAGAAATAATAAGCCCGCTGTGGTTTGAAAGTAAAATGTCCCCAATAGACCTGTGTATTGGAACACTGGGTCACCAGCTGGTGGCACTGCTGTAGTAGAATCTTTAGGAGGCAGTGCTTTGCTGGAGGAAGCCGGGCACTAGTGGGGGAGGCCTTCAGGTTTCCAGCCTAGACACACTTCCAGTTCACTCTCTCTGCTTCCTGATGAGAATGTAAGCAGATGCTTCTACTTCTGCCTCCAGGCCTTTCCCACCATGATGGACTGTATACCACTGGACAGTATAAACCGAAACAAACTCTTCCTTTCTTAAATTGCTTTTGTCTGGTATTTTGTCAAAGCAACAACAAAAGTAACGAATGCAGGCCCATAGTCATGAAGTCACGAATTCTCCACGGGCAAGTTACTTCTATATTCTTCAACAGATGCCATCACCGAGCTCTCTAGTCATGATGGTCAATGTTCAAGGAGTGTCTGCTATGTAGGGTGTATATGCCCACTCCCCTGAAAACCCCGAGGAGTGAACTGGACAGTAGGTGAGTAAAAGAGAAGTGCTGGTTATGCTAGTGTACCCTTTTCCTCCTCTCATTTACCTTAATAAGCCTTTTGGATGATCAGTAAACATTCTTTCAGACATAACTGAGTCATGAACAAAATGATTTCTGCGTTTCACTGCAGCTGCTGTTTGGAATGATGAGGCCAGCTTCCTAAGGACTGACCAATGGAATGGCTCATATTGGCTCTAAAAGTACAACCAAAATATGAACAAAAGAATTTCTTTTCTACCTCCAAAGATTACAGGAAATGTTTGTGAACTTGGGAATATAGCATGCTCCTTGGGCTTCCATGATGTATATAACAAGGTGACATTATTCCATGTGAACAGACAACTAGAATAGGTTTAATGCAGGTTTTTGTAAGAAATAAAGAAATCTCATCATCAAAAGAATGAAATACGTTGGTATGATTTTTTTTTTGAAAACCAGTTACTGTGAAAATCAAACTGGGATAATAGCTTAATATTGAAAATTGTTAGATTCTTAGACATCATATAATTGGTGCATCAGACAGAACAGAACTCAAGGCCACATAACAAAGTTTCAGTGAAAAATGAGGCTTTCTCATATAATGAAAATTTAAAAGTTTAATGTGTATTGTAACATAACTAACTAAATAAATAAAAATTTTAATGTCAAGAAAGAAATCTAGAGTAATTTTTTTGGTTTATCTGGTTTAAATTTCTTTTACTCTGTAGTCAAACTTCCACAAAATAGCTCATTTTAGTCCTCTTATAAGAAGAGCAGATGTGTTGGCTGTAGATTGCATTTTTGAAAAACACCATCTTTTGTGTAAATGTGAGGATATGTTAACCTTATAAATAAGCATACTTTCCATACCACAAATTGCCAGTCATTTTTCAAATCTTCAGAAAATTACTATTTTGTCATCATAAATAGTTGTCAGATTTACAATTGTAAATTATATTAGTTAGAAATATATAGAGAAAAGTATTTTGTATAAAAACATTTGAAAACATTACTTTTTAAAATGCAAGCATAAATACCTATTCTCCCATTCTTTAGAAGTTTTCTGATCCACAGAAAACAGGCCTGTGCAGCATTCCTCCTCCCCACCCTTCAGTAAGTCAAAATGGCCAGGAAAGTCAAATGGCCAGGAAAGTCCTTCATTTATCTCACTGGAGTACATTCCTAAAATTATGGTGACCTCACATATCTGTGAAGAAAAGGAACATTTGTACGCAGGTAGCTGTCTCTCTCTGCAAATGACCTTTCTTGTTGAATGCACTAATTGAGGCAACCATAAACTCTCCTTTCCAAGAGTAGAGTTTACCAGTTCTCACTTCTATTGTCTACATTTTCCTCCCTACAAACTATGCATAATTTCATTTTCTTACTGTGATGATATTTGCTTTCTAGTTGACTGTTAATTACTTTAAAGTTTAAATTTCCAGTCTTGGTTATGCATTCAAGAATCATGAATGTATAAAACAAGAACATGATGTGCTAAAAAAGGAATTTAAATTTCCTGATCAGCTTGTTCCCAACTCCAGTTGTATTTTAATTATAAACAGACATCCTAGAAATAGCTGAAGTAACTATTGTTAGTAATGCAGTATCTTCATGAACGTTTCAATATATACCAAATATTATGGTATACCACACTAACCATTCAGAGTCAGAGATGTGAACAAAGTATAAAGGCACAGATATGACCAAAAAAATTGTTTAAAGATAGTATGTGGATGTTAGGTGTATTGGTTCATGTTTTTAATCTCAGCATTTGGAGGCTGAAGTAGGACAGAAATGAGTTTGAAGCCAACTTGTGCTTCAGAGTGAGTTCCAGATAAACCTGGACTAGAGTAAGACTCTGCCTCAAAAAGAAAAGTTAGTGGACCACAAATCCTACCACCTTGATGTTATAGTATCTAAGTGAAATGCACTGTAATCACTAAGTCCATCAAAGATTTGCCTCCTTCTTATTTTTCTTTATTTGAGAGACAGAGAAGTAGGCTGGTGTGTGTATGGGGGGGGGAATAATGGGCACACCAGGACCTCCAGCCACTGCAAATGAACTCCAGATGCATGTGCCCCCTTGTGCGCCTGGCTTTCGTGGGTCTTGGGAAACCTGGGTCTTTTGCTTTGTAGGCAAGCGCCTTAATCACTAAGCCATTTCTCCAGCCCCTTGTCCCCCTTTTGCTTATTTCACCTCCCCCCAGAAAAAAAAAAACCTAACTGAGGCATACTTTACTTATGATAAATCCATCTGTCTCAAGTATACAATCAGATGATATATTTTTTGGCAGATTTCTTGAAATGCATAGCTATCATCACAACCCCGGCTTAAAATATTTTCATTACTTCCAACACATGCCTTGTGCCTATTCTAAGCCCCAGTCAACTGCAAATCTAGTCTATTACAACATGTTCTGTTTTCTGGACCATTTATATAAACAGAATCATATAAGAGCCAGGTTGAATGAGCCATAATCTCCAGGGAGGAATGTTCCTTAGATAGGACGGGAAATCACTCCAGAACATGGAGGAGGAAAGCTAGGAGGCACGGAGATGTAGCCATGGTTACATCTAGAGGGGAACGGACAGTGCTCTCTGCAATCCTTCCCTTTGTCTCTAAGAAACCAGAGGTCTCAGTGGGGACTGGCTATGGAGTCGTATCTTAAAGGCTGAGTTGAAACCAACTGTGCCAGGGGAGGGAGATGACCGAGAACTTGTTCACATTTCAGAGGACATCCACTGCCATCTTATGGTGGGTAAGCAAGTTGAAGGTGTAAAAGAAACAATCACTGCAATTTGTGGCTTTTTCCAGCTGCTCTAGGCATCGAAGCTCACTGAAGAGTTGAGTTTAGGGTACATCTGGGGTTAGAGATATACATATATAAAGTATAGGGCTGGAGGGATGGCTCAGCAGTTAAGGCGTTTGCTTGCAAAGCCTAACACCGTGGGTTCAATTCCTCAGTACCCGCAGAAAGCCAGATGCACATAATTGCACATGCATCTGGAGTCCTGTTGTAGTGGCTGGAGGCCCTGGGGCACTCAAATTCTCTCTCTCTCTCTCTCTCTGTATCACTCTGCTTACAAATAAATAAAATATTAAAAAATAACATATAGAATGTCAAAGGAGCTTAGCATATTTTGAACTTACAGGCCATCGAATGTAAGTCCAAGGAAATGGGAAGTGAAAAAAGGAAAAGAAATGATATTTGAAGAAATGTAAGAAAGCAATGAGATCAGTGGACTGGATGTCCTCCAGTGGCCATACAACAGATGGGAGAATAGTCATAAGACAGCATTATATCAGCAATCCATGGAGCTGCATTATCACTGGTGTGCCTGAGAGGTAAATGCAGCTAAGGCATATAGCTTAGATTGTGCACTGCATCATTTAGGGGCATTTCCCACATATAACATGAAGTTAATGTCATTTTTTGGAGTTGTACATTAGGTTGGCACCATTAAAGACCAATGCTACAATTATACATCAGCAAATAGCCATAAGGTATCCAGTTTCGTACAGAAAAGAATTAACTGATCCTGAAAAGGTATGTAAGAAAAGTAAGTGGTGATCCTGTGTGAAAGCCATAGACATAAATGTGTACATTGAAAGCTTGTGTAATGTGTAGAACTGGAGTCTAAGGATTCTGGCTGTGTGGACACTTTCTAAGGGTAACAGAACATTTTACACAGTGATTATCAGTAAGGTTCTCTGCTTCCAAATATAGCTATAACTATACACATATACACAAACCTTGTAAAGAAGGCATTTCCAATAATAAAAGAAGTATTTTTATCTATCTACTTATCTATTTAGTTATTTATTTATTTATTTTATTTATTTATTTATTTAAGACAGACACACACACACACAGAGTGGACATTCCAGGGCCTCTTGCCATTGAAAACAAACTCCAGATACATGTGCCACCTTGTGTATCTGGCTTACGTGGGAACTGGAGAATTAAACCTGGATCCTTAAGCTTTGCAGTGAGTACCTTAACCGCTAAGCCATCTCTCCATCCCAAAAGTATTCTTAATTTAAAAGATAAGTTCTTGGGCTGATATAAAGAACTTTCTGTCCAAACATGGGGAGCTAAGTTCAGATTCCCAGAAACACACAAAGTCTGAGTGTAGTAGTGGGTGCCTGTAAAACCAGTAATAGGGAGGTGGGGACCATAAGGATCCCCAAGATGTGCTGGCTAGATAGTCTCACCAAGTCAGTGAGTCTTGTGTTCAAGGAGAGACCCTGTACGCAGACACCCAATACACACCTCCAAACATATGTGCAAACACACATATGAATGTGTATACATATTATGCATGTATACACATGTAAAATACTCACCTGCATTCCCAATGCCCACATTTCATTATTGATGTAAATATTTAAGATTACATAAAGTCAAATAACAAATGTCTTCCTTGATGGGTATCTTTAAATTTCAGCAAATTTTAGAACTAAGTACAGAAATGTTTAAGAAAAATTGTAGTCACTAAGTAACAGTTTGGCTTTAAGGACTTTCTAATCAATATGAGCCTATAATGCTTAGCAGTATTTGGGCTATTTCATGAGATGGCCCGTTAACCAGAAGGTAAGACAAATTAAAAAGTAGTAACAATTTTTAAATTGAAACACCAATCACTATGTTTATGGAATTAGACCATTTATATGAACTTCAGGTTTCTACAAATTCGTAAGTTTGCACATTTGTATACATATAATTGTAAAATTGTACAGGCTTTAAGGTATACAACTGAAGTACTTTGCAAAGACATATGATATGAAAAACATCTCAGAAGGTTATAAAGGTGCTTTATGAACTTGGTGTGAAGATAGCGCCTGACATGACTTGAAGTTCTCTTAAAATGACTGCTAAAATCGAAGACAAGAGAAACTCAAAGAATTACTGCAGCATTATTTGCAGTCATTAAAAAGGTGAAATGGTCCCAATGTCCACTGACAGACGAACAAATGAGTACAATGTCATAAATGCAGACAACGGAATGTCATTTCAGCGTCCAACTGGAAGAAAATTCTGGCACATGCTGCAATATGAACAACATGCTGAAAGAAATAAGTCAGTCAAAAGGGATTAAAGCACTGTGACCCTGCATATAAAAGTGCTCTATAAATAAATTTGTAAAGACAGAAAGAACAGCATTTAAAGAGGAGTTAAAGTCTGGTAAGGAGACTCAAGGTTTATACGACAGTTACACAATGGCTGGGTAGATGGATGTGAATGTACTTTGTTGCTGAACTTAATTTGGCTTAACATGGCACATGTTATGTATGGGCAAAAATTTTTAAGTATTATTAGTGAAAAATAAAATGCTCATTAAATAAGTAGAGTTTGAAATTATATTTAAATAAAGAAAGTCTGAATTTTAATGCCCAAGTAAATAGTGTAGTAACCAGTAAGGGCCTTGAAGTATCCACATGCAGCACTGACCACTCCTTGTTGGGATGGATCTGTTGCTATTTTCAGCTTCTTTTTTAAAAAATTTTTCCCATTTTTATTTAATTTTGAAGAGAGACACAGAAAGAGACAGACAGAGAGGGAGAGGGAGACAGACAGATATGGGCACGCCAGCAGCCTCTCAGCTGCTGTGAACGAAATCCAGATGTGTGTGCCCCCTTGTGGTCAAGTGCGGCGTTGCGCCCTTGTGTCACTGCATCTGGCTAAACGTGGGTCCTGGAGATTGGAACCGCTGCAGATTGGAACCAGGTTCTTAGGCTTAGGAGGCAGGCGCCTTAACCCCTAAGCCATCTCTCCACCCCTATTTTCAGCTTCTTATAGGGATACATGGTATTACATGGGAAATCTCGAGTGGAATTCTTGACCAGTTACATTCATTGGCAAATTCTTCTGTAAGTTAACTTCTTAGCACTAGGTTTGGTGGGTCAATGCTTCCAGTTTGAAAAACTGTGCATAATTATCATGAAAAACAGAGCTGAATTGCTCTGTTGAATAGGTAGCACCCATTTCCTTTGTTATCAGTACTGTCAAAGGAGTCATTTCCTCACACCCTATATTAATCCCTGAATGGAGGCAAATGGTTTAAGTTTCATTCATGGCACGGATGAGAAGGAGTCTTATCTGGATGGTGGACGCTTGGTAGTACCCTTTCCCATACACAATACCCTTGGGTTCTGCATGCTAAAAACCGTTCCTTGCTTTTATAAGTGAATAAGTGAAAGTGTAGATATTAAGTAGCAGAGGGAGAATCAAAGATCCAGAAGCTCTTGAAGCTGAGATTCGCCTTTGGCGTCCATTTCACTTCCATACACTTTACTCCACGCCACACCTCTGAGGTCATTCACCCAACACCAGGGTTATCTGCATTCTTAGGTTTTTGTACTTCCCCTAACAGACCAAAGCCCTTCACCATTGTACGAAGTGTTATCACAACCCTGCAGTTGCCTGCTAGTGTCACGACATATAATTTCCTACCTCTCAATTAGTGCTCAGATTTCCTTTTCTTTCGCTTGTTCCAAAGGTGAGTCTCCACCTAGCTCATTGTATACGGAGAAGGAAACTCTGCGACTGAGACGAACACTAAAGATCTGCTTATGCAAATAGATGAGTAATTACTTTTAAAATATTTTATTTAATTAGAGTTATTTTTGCACACTATGTGTGTGTGTGCGCACGTGCACGTGCATGCATGCCAGGGCTTCTCGCCGCAAAGGAACTCTAGACACATGCACCACTTTTTGCATCTGGCATCACATGGGTACTGGAGAACTGAACCTGGGCCAACAAGCTTTCTAAGCAATTATCTTTATCTTTAACCACTGAGCCACTTCCCTAGCTCAAGTAACTACTTTAATTTCCACAGTTGCAGTGAATTTAATTCCTAACATAATACTATCATTTAATATTTCAGTGGAATGTGGACTTGGCAAAGAAGGGACATTTTCTCCTTTTTTAGAGTCGTTAAAGGGCAAGGCTACTAATAACATCAAAGAGAACTTTAAGAATGAAGAGGCAGGAATGGCAATTAGGAGCTGGTCAATGATGCAAACACAATTGCTATTTTTTGATGTCACATTTAATAATGATGAAGGATATAAAAGTCATGGTCCTAAAATTCATGGTCTGTGTAGTTGAAGTGCACCCTCCCAAGACCAAAGCCAATTAACTTACATTAAGAGCAACAGAACGTACTGAAGATTAAAACCTAAGCAGGGCAAAACAGGAAGACATTGTCACTTTAAAAAAAGAAAGAGTTAAAGGGACAAAAATATTTTGGCATGAGTAAATAAGGGGACCCGAGATGCAAAGAATTAATATAACAGATTTTTCATATGTAAGCTGAATTAACAAAGTAGCAAATTTTACAATATGTAAAGAAAAAAAAAAGAATACACTAAAGTAGTACTGAATATATTTCAGGGAAAAGTGATATGCATCAATGATCCATTTTCATTTACTTTGTGTGTGTGTGTGTGTGTGTGTGTGTGTGTGTGTGTATGCGTGGGTTTATCGATGCACATGCATTTGCCACGGTCACATGTAATGGTCAGAGAACAACCTTGTGGTATTTCTCTGCTCCCTTCTCCCTTTCTGAGACAAGGTCTCTCCTGTCCCTGGTGCTTGGGAGTTTCCAGGTCCTGCTGAGGCTATCTCCCATTGCCACAGATGTGGTAGGAGTACAGAGGTATGTGCTATATTATATCCAGCTTTACATGAGTTCTGAAGAGGTCCACATTTGGGTTTGCAGGCTTGTACAGAAGCACCTTTAACCAGTGGACAATCCCCTAGCCTCCATTTACTTACTTTCAAGTCAGAAACAAAGTCATTGACAATATCTTCACTATGCCTTGGCTCAAACTCAATAAGAACAGGAGACTGACTTATGATGATGATGAATAAAGGTTAAAAACAGGCTAGAGAGATGGCTCAGAAGTTAAGGCACTTGCCTGCAGAGCCTAATGACCTGGGTTCAATTCCCCAGTATTCATGTAAAGCCAGATGCATAAGGTGGTGCATAAGTCTGGAGCTCACTTGCAGTGATTGGAGGCCTTGGTGTGTCTCTCTCTTGCAAATAAATAACACATATTTTTAAAAATGTTAGACACAATTTGCTGTTTTGAGACTTTATATACTAGCATTTATTTGTGATTGAAATTTGAACCTATGTCAGTAGTTTCTGAGTGGTGTAAACTGTCAAGGACGTGATGTTGAGCCAACGAAGGCTAAAAATCACCCCTCCTCCATAAACTGATGAATTAATAGGAAACAGAGCCCCTCTGTGATTTTGTTCCTACACAACAGAATCTCACTAGAGGTACCAAGAGTTTCCTGAGAAGAGAGAAATTCCCTGTGCTTCTTTTCACTTGGGTTTTCATTATCTGAGAGTTTCAGGGAGATTCTGAAAAAGCAAGCGTGAAGGTCAAGAGTGGTCCGGCCCCTTTAACTTGCTGAATAAAGACCAGCAGATGCTCACCTCAACCTGTTTGCACTGAACGATGTCTAAACTGGTGAAATGAATCTTTACTGGCCTTGGTAACTGGACTGTGACACCTGTTCCTTAGACAACACCTGAAGATGCTCAAGGGCAAAGCCATCCCTTCACAGCCTCTTACAAGAGGTCACAGCACGCAACAGTAGTACGTAAGACACAACTGAGCACACCTTGCCAAACTGTAATTGCCAGAGAAACCAGTACAGGCTGACTGGTACAGATGGAGAAGAAATTCACTTTATCGAGACACAAATAAAAGTCAAAAGGCTAACACCCTTCTTTCAATACTTGGAGTGATGAGAGGAACAAAAAAGGAGACAGTCACAACATCAAGGTAGAATAGTTGTCAAGAAGATGAGATTGAAACAAACAACAACAACAAAACAAAAAAAACAACCTTACAACACTGAAAATAGATGAGACTGAAGTCTATATAACTCATAGGCTGGTATATGGATTAAAAATAGTATTGAAGGTGTGGGCTGGAGAGATGGCTTAGTGATTAAGATGCCTGCCTCCTAAGCCCAAGAACGCTAGTTCCAATCTCCAGTGGTTCCAATCTCCAGGTCCCACGTTTAGCCAGATGCAAAGTGACGCAAGGGCGCAATGCCGCACTTGACCACAAGAGGGCGCAGGCATCTGGATTTCGTTCACAGCAGCTGAGAGACTGCTGGTGCGCCAATATCTGCCTGTCTTCCTCTCTCTCTCTCTCTCTCTCTCTCTCTCTCTGTCTCTGTCTCTCTCCAAAAAAAAAAAAAATAGTATTGAAAAAGCAAAAAAAAAAAACCATAAATACAAAAGCAATAAAGAAACAATACACAATTTCTTGAGTTTAAATAAAATACCTTTACATATTCAGTTTAAAATAACCAGTGATGCCTTAAACAGAAACAATACAAATAACACCGAAAGAAAGAGCCATGTTAAATCTCTTCATGTTTGAAGTCTGAGATTAAAAGAAAGAAAGAAAGAAAGAAAGAAAGAAAGAAAGAAAGAAAGAAAGAAAGAAAAAAAAACAAAACCTTTCCATTTCTAGACAGAAAGAATAGGGAACCCTCAAAGGAGCTGAAATAGAACAGCATTGTTTTTCATTTATGGCATAGAGAGGCTGGATGGAGAGATGAAATCTAGAGTTTTATTGGTAAATTTTAAGACAAGAAACAGAAAGGCCTACAATAAGATAAAATTAAATTTAAACATCTGATATAATAATGTTAGGCATTGGGAGATGGGGGGAAATTTTCAGTAACAAACATTTGGAGATAGATTATTCCTACAACTCAGGCATAGATTAGGAGGACTGAATGAGCAAGAGCTCCTGAATTGAGTGAAATAAGTATTGTTTGACTTAGATACTACACAGTAGATGTACAAGAGGCACAGATAATGGAAGATAGAAAGGTAGGCATTAATATACTGAAGACCCATCTGAAAGCTCATGCAAGTCTGAAACTCTGGAAAGTCTTGCCGTGATGCCTTAGAATTAATTAATTTAGGAGCAAGGGTAGTGGACGGAGAGAGTCAAATTCATAGAATTAACCAACAAAGCTAACAAAGGTAAAAAGATGAAAGCCACAAAATATAATATTTTAAGGCACAAAATAAACTGATGGAAATAAAACCAAATATATTGAAATCACAAATTATATTTAATCAAATAATGAACAGGTTTGATTAAAATAGTAAAATTCAGCTCTCGTCTATCTATACATGAACATTAAAATGAAATGACAAAAGTAAAAATTAAATAGAAGGGCAAAGAAAAGTCAAGAAAAATGTTCATGAAGCCACAGTAGTAACAATCAATACTGGATGGACTGGAATTTAAGAGTAGTATTAACTGAAGGCCTAGGGGGCTAGGTCAGGGTAGAGTACTTGCCTAGCACTCTCATGTCACTATGAATGTGCACATACCCACACACACACACACACACACACCCAGAGAGAGAGAGAGAGAGCATTAACTCACTTAAGACTTCCAAGAGGATTAAAATTTAATGAACATAAGATATACACACTAAAAGATACATTGAGATTCAAAAAGTAAATATGTAAAAACTTCTAAAAATAGTTATTCAAGTTCAACAAAGCAAATAAAAAGAACATAAAATCTTGCCTCCATGGATGGATTTACAATGTTACGATGTATAGAAAGAGAAAATGTAATCTTTTCTCTTAATGGAACATTTATTAAAGTGGTAAGATATCTTTTCATAGACTTACCATTATTTCCATGAAGTTCAACAGACCCCCTATGATTTCTACTGAATATTTCTTTGCTGGTGTGCAAATGTGAAACCTTAGATAATCCTTCCAGGAAGGCCTTTAGGCAAGATGGCTGATGACTTATCACTGGGAAAGAAGCTCGTGTACTGTGCTTCAGAAGGGATTGCCAGGGCTGGGGAGATGACATGCTGATTAAAAGCACTTGCCTGTAAAACCTGCCATCCCAGGTTCAATTCTCCAGCTACCCATGGAAAGCACAAACAGTATTTGTTTGCGAGGCAAGAGACTCTGGTGTGCCCATTCTGTTTCCGTTTCTCTTCTGTTTTCTTCTCTTTTCATCTTTTTTCTCTCCACCCCCCACACATACACACACACAAATATTTTTAAATAAAAGGGATTAATATTTTCAGCTATATAATATGTAATATGAAATTGACTATTTTAGATAAACCAATCTTAGCGGTCATAAAAATTCATAGTGATGTGGTTTGCTTTCAGGTATAGCTGTGTGGTCCAAAATGGCAAGGCACTAGCCACATGTGGCTTTCTTAATTTCAGCTTAAAAATAAATGAGACAAGACAAACATCCAGTTCCTCAGGCCCAGTAGCCACAGGTCAAGTGCTCAGAAGCCACACAGTGCTTAGTGGCTGCTATGTTGGACAACACAAGTATTTCCACCTTCCCAGATTGTTCTAGAGAAATGGAGAATAAAAGAGCATGTGCTGTCGACGCAATGATTCTTTAAGGGGTCATGTTTGAACCTAGGTGGATTCAGATGGAAACTGCAGTGAAATTTAAATGCATTCTGGAATTAATGGTTGGCATCAAAAGGATCCTAACAAGATGTTTTGAAGCCTAGTTGGTTTTATGACAATTCTTTTATTATTAAATGTGTGCACGTGTGTATGTAAGTGAGAGAAAGAGACAGAGAATGTGTAAGTACCAAGCATCATGTGTATCACTGTGCTTAATCTGCACAGTAGCCTTATTTGGTTGGCATAAATAGCATTTCTTTACTGATGATGATAATACACTTAGGTTTAACAAAACTGAATGGCCCCTGGGCCCATTCTTCCCAGCCCCCCTGCTCCAGAGGGTGTATGGAAAGGTAGCAAGATCCGAGTAGAGAAACTACCCCTCGCTTTAGCCAAGCCACAGCTGAAACCACAGAGGAATGGGGAGAGCAAGAATGTTTCTTCCATGCTGAACCTGATTATCAACGCCAGAGTGAAGGAGACAGACCCTGAGGATACTCAACACTTACCAAAGCGGAGATCTAGAGGCTCCTCAGAGCTCATCAAGAAGTACACTTAAAACTCACCCACCACAGCTCAGGCAATTTTGTGGAAGAGGGGGTGGAAAGATTGTAAGAGCCACAGGTTGAGACATTATGCCCAGCGGCATTCCCTTCACCCCAAAAAACAACTGCCTGCTGCTCCTACAATGCAAAACCCTGAAAAACCTGCAACGCCACTGAGGAGGGTCCCAGTGGAATGGGGGCAGGAATGAGGGAAAAGAGGGCATCAACACATGATGTATCCATAGAAAATGTGTTGTTAATAATAATAATAACGAGATCCCCTGCAACATTATTCTGTGATGATTTCTTGAGAGCGAAGACTTATTGCTCTTGTACTTATTTCAAAATCACTTTTCCCAAATATGACAATAAATCTCTTTTTCAAATGGCTTAAAAAAATAATTGGCCAAAGCCACACGATGGAGCCTAAGTGAGGCGGAAATTGAATGACCACTACTCAAACCTCAAATGCAGCCTCTTAGCCATCATCCTCTTGTTCTCTCCCAGGAGCACTGCTCACCATGGCAGAGCACTTCTGTACTTGTTCTGAAACAAACACATCTTTGTGTCCATGTTCCTTCTCATGTTGAAGACCGAAGTTCTTTATTCCATTCCTAAATTAGCTTAGTTTACTAAATGCTTCACCGGTCACTTTGATCTGCCTCTCAAGAGCCATCCTGCCTCAGACTATTGAACAACTGCCGGGATGTATGTGTCCTAGTGCTGCCAGTACGCAAGTCCCTCTCAACTAAGGAATTCACTCTCAGCAGGTACTCTGTGACATTACAGCCCAACCCACTTCAAGTCCTTATCAGCAGCCTAGCTGATTTCTCCCAGTGGCTGGAACTTAAGTGTCACTTCAATACTGAAAGAGGGTTGCAATGGTGGTGTTGGACTGTGGAAAATGCTGGCTAAGTATCCCAGGAGCCAGACACGCTATATACAGAAGATAACTAGGTACTTGTTCAGTAAAGTTCCAATTTAACTTGCGCTGTTAGCTGTTAGCAGGCTTGCTGCCTGCTTCCAACTGTGCTCATCTCATCCCAGATAAAGCATATAAAAGTGTTCCAACAGTTGAAATGGATTACATTTCTAATTCTAATAATGTTTCTAATTCCAACTGTATTATTCTCAATTACTTTTATAGACGGAACTCTTAGAAATTGTTATAGATCTGATCATAGGATTAACAGATGAAATGAAGTCCCGAAAGTTTCAACAACTGGTCTCACCAGAAGGACTTGATATAATAGTGTTTCCCTCCCCACCCCCCGCATATTCTCCTGCAATAGCCAACATCCAATGGTACCTGGAAACCTACAGTTGATGACACTAGGATGTCAAGAGCCTTTCATGACAACATGTACCTTGCAGAGCTGAGATGCAGAAATATGGTGCAAGTCAGAATTTCCCAAAATGTGGTCAGTGAAATGTCAGTTCCTCAGAATATTAGGATATTATGTTAAAGAATTAGTCTATAGCCAGATATATTAGAAAATATGTTAAGAGTCAAACAAAGACAGCATTTTTGTATGTGCCTAGAACTACAGAGTTTTCAGAAGGCTTTAATGTACTCATGTGTACTATTACCTGCCAAGAGAGGGCTAGAGTAGGCAGTCTTCAAAATTTATTTGCTCATAAAAACTTTTTATACAGTAGCATTCCTGAAGACCAGTGTGGGGTGAAACACATTTTGGCAAACACTTATCGAACTTTCTCACCATGTGAGTCCTTGCCATATCCTCAAATGTGGCTGCCTGAAATAGATTTAGAGAAATACCTTTTGTATGGCTGGCTTTCTTCCAGGTGACATCACTACTGCCATAAATATCATGGTGACTGTTAGAACCGTGTGCCATGACTGTAACAAGCTTTCTATATAGTTCCCAAACTATTGTCTAAGTTGCTAACAGCACTGACAATGTTTATAAGTGATTATAGTTCAAAGTTTCCCTGTGCTGCCTCCCATTGTTCTTTTATAAACCACAGGCCACATTTATTATTCCAGGGCCTAAAATCTGATGGGCGGTGTTCACGTGCATTATTTTGTCAGCCATCTAGGCCATGGAGAGGGACTGATAGCCATGCATAGATACAGTATACTGTATTACTACTGTGAATGCTTTGCACATATTCAGCCTTTCTAGTTATCTAAACAATACTATGAAATAGGCATTGTATCATGCCCATTTAGAGATAAGGAAGTTCAGACAAAATGAAATTAGGTAACTTGTCCAAGTCTGCAAATACAAAAACAAGGCTGAACCATACAGACTCATGTAAGAAGCTTAGTAGTGTTTTGTCATAATAGTTCCAAAAACAGTGAGGTGATTTATGTTTATTCTGCACTGTCCTGAGATTTTTCAAGCAGCCTAACTACTCCCTGGGAACCTCCATAAAGACGTTGTCATATTTTTGGACTGTACATGGGGCACTTTGCAGAGCAACTGCAAAGAAAGGATGGTGGTTAGATAGTTCTAGATTCAAAACCAGATCCAGAGCTTCACCTATACTTGCCTATGGTCTTGAGTAAGGTTATTTAACTAAATTTCCTCATCTGCAAAATGAATACTGTATAATAACAGAACCTTTCTTAGAGCGCCTGATCAGGTTGTGTACAGGCCATGAGATTAAAACCGTAAGCACTGAACTCAATGTCTGGAATTTCATATACACACAATACCACCTTCCTGTTCCTACTACAGGGGCCAGTGAAAACTAACATTCTAGGGTTCTCTGATTTACAAAACACTTGTCCTATTTCTTTATGCAATAACAATACATTGTAAGATGAAGGATGAAAGAGGGGCAGAAAAGTCTATGTAAACTTCACAGTGGCTTGGATCCTCATAATTATATATGGACAAAGTTTTCTTGGATGTGAAAGCTGGAAGAAACCACTTAAATGGATAGCAGGATCCTTCCAAGAAATAATATACTTCCTTACAGAGTTAGTTCTCTATTATCCAAACTCCCTCTTTCCCAAAGATCTGTTTAGGATCAAAGCCAGGTTTCACAGCCTGAAAATTAATACTGTGCAGCCAGAAATAAATTATTTTGCAAAGAGAAATACCAGACCCACATAATTTTTACTCAGGGAAGAAAAATCTCCCATTTCACCTTGCCAGAAAGTACAATGGACAAATATAAAAGCAGAGGATTTATCCATTTTTGTGGTCTGTAAAAGAGAACACCTCCTTTGATTCATGACCCTGACTCTTCCAGCAGCACTGCTCTGGCCTGGCAAAAGAAACATTGCCATCAATTTCTGATTAGCCATGGCATTATCTGGTTTTCGGATTATCTAACCGCAGCCTCGGTCTCCTTGCCAGGAGACTATGCCTCGTGCTCCGAGAGCTGGCCCTAATGAGGAAGGAGTTACAGCACCGACTCCAAGTCCATCAGTGTCTGAGCTTATGGGAGAGGTCTGACTGCCTAATGATGAACAAACATCAAAGGAAACCCAGCTGGATGTTGACACATTTCCAAATGTCGCTAGCATCCCAGATATACAGCAACATGATGGTACTCCACCAACTTTCATAATTTCTAAACAGACTTTTTTCCCATTGGTTGAGTATGTTTCTCTTTGCCCTCAAAACTTAGAGGAGTATTATTTTTTATTATATTATATTACCTATAAACTAATATTTTCTGTCCTTAATTAGTAAAGAGTATCAACTTGAAAATTCCTATTGGAAGCCCCCCTTTCTTAAATATGTACTCACACATTCCACATTTTAGTTCTGGAATATAAGAGTTACGCCTATTTGTGTTTTTAATAAGTAAGCAAATAATTCCAGCCCCTAGTTAACTGCAATTTATCTTAATACACAGACAGGAAACATTTAGTCATACTGGGTGGGTTTCCTTAAGGAACGATACACTTTACAAACAAATTCAGATATTATTTACCATAAAGACTATTTTAATTGTGGAAACATTTGTACAGCTGAGACCCATAGGGCTGTTGTAACATTTCTGGCAATACTGTTTCATTCTAAAGCTGGACTCCCACAAAAGTGGATTTATTGAGCTCATGAAAATCATACTCAAACTACATTGTGAGCCATGTAGGAAAAAAAAAAAAAAAAGTAGATTCATTTGACCTGTCCAGTATCCAAACCTCCTCCTTCCCACTGGAGATAAATTTCCACTGAGTGATGCTTGGTGGGAGGAACTCATGCAAAGACACACCTTAGGAAAGTTTTCTTTGCATCGAGAGGATAATGGAGACAGCAAAGGAGTGACCAAGGACAAGCCAGACAGGAACAGAGCAGAGCAAAGCGCCTGCTGTCAGCAGCCTTTTTCTACCACCCACTCCCCATACTGGCTCCCCAGCCGGCCTGCACATCCTGCCATCTGCTCAGCACCATTCCACTACATTCTTTTTGCTACCATTTTTAACTCAACGGGACAAATTTGGTTTCTGGTGGTTTTGTTGTGATGGTGGTGGTGACTGAGAGGGGGTAACATAGAACTTTGCTTGAAGTAGCTGGTATCTGACGTACAGCGGAAATATAAAATGCTATAAAAAGTTAGTTGTAACTTACAGACTACATAGGAATTTTTCTCATTTCTGCACGTTGTAGGAAGGAGTGGAGCTGATGGGCAGCAATTATGCTTTGCCTGTGTCTGAGTTTAGAAGTTTAAAGCACAATTACATTCAAAGTATTTTCCACCAGACTCCTGAATGTTTTAATCTTTCCAGTATCACCTGCGGCATTAAGATATTTAAAGAAGCTTAACCTTTGCAAAGTCAAACATGTACACTCACGTTAGCAAAAATGACCTGAATCACTATAACATGAAACACTGCTCTTGCCTCAATCACACAGACTGGCCAACATGAGCTTTCTAAAATATATTCCAAAAAAAGAATTAGATGGTGGCACCAATAAGGAATTAATATGAATAAAAATCACTTTAATAATAAAAGATGACATTGAACAAGCCAAAGACAGAATTCAAACTAGCTGAAAACAAGAGACAGTCTTCTGGAAGACTACTCAAGATTGGCCAGTGTCCTAAGTTGGAAGAGCCTGACCGAGAAAAAGCAATCTATGAAATTTGGGGCAGCAGACTCTGTATGACCTAGTGTGTGCCCCTTATCAGTTCTGAATTCCCACTAAGTCTCTGTTAAAACCTTAATGAACTACTCAGGACAGCTAAGTCTGAGGCGGGCAAATAAAATGTAATGTTTTTGAACTCATAAAAGTATTCCATGCATTTAAAAATAAGTTGTGAGCTGGAGAGATGGCTTAGTAGTTAAAAGGCTTGTCTGCAAAGCCTAAGGACCCATGTTCGACTCTCCAGATCCCATGTAAGCTAGATGCACAAAGGTGAGGCAAGCACAAGGTTGCACATGCCCACTAGGTGGGGAAAGCATCTGAAGTTCGATTCTAGTGGCTGAGGCCATGGGGCACCAATTCCTCTGTGTGTCTCTCTGGCTCGCTCTAAAAAATTTTTTTTTAATTTAAAAAATACTAAAAATAGGTTGTGTTGGGGGGGTGTCAATGAATTTTAATATTTTATGTGTATCTATGGTTCTTAAAACATTCTAAGGGCTGGAGAGATGGCTTAGCGGTTAAGGCGTTTGCCTGTGAGGCCAAAGGACCTAGGTTCGATTCCCCAGGACCCATGTAAGCCAGATGCACAAGGGACACATGTGTCTGGTGTTCATTTGCAGAGGCTAGAGGCGCTGGCATGCTCATTCTCTCTTCTCTCTCTCTCTGCTTGCAAATAAATAAATTTTAAAAAATTAAAAGAACATTCTAAATGATAACAGCTGAGAAAGGCTAAAGACGCAGTAACACTTGAAAACCATAGTCTTCTTTATAATGCAGAGGAATCTGGCTGCCAGGAAAGACTCCTAAGTAGCATCTCCTCTCACAGCCACGTCTGGCTTAAGGATTGTGATGCAACATTTTCCATCCCATGTGTGATGGAAGCCTATGGTTGACTGGGCAGTCTAATATATCTCCAGAATTTGCATGACATATGGAATGGTCAAGACGGCAGGGGCAGGAGAAAGCCCATTCCATTTTTTAAGTTTATATTTTCATAGAAATACAGTGTACTTACAAATGTATTCATTTGTTCTCATTCCCACTTTCTTAAATAAGAACAGTGATAACTAAGTGCATTTTAAGGTTTGTTTCTATGTATATGTTAAATAGATAAATAGTATCAACTATTTTAATAGCTGGAAATTAGATACTTGCTTGTAAGCAGAAATCATAAGGAAGAGGATAGTAAAAGGAATGTAATTTAGACGTGTATATCAGAAACATCAGCACTACTGAGATGTCAGTGGCCAGTGACAGGACGAGAGCAGAGTGAAGGGGCTGCTCCATAACTCAAGCAGCGGAACCCTGAGCATGCATGGACCTCTGGGGCCGATCCCTAGCACTGCAGCCGAAGCCAAGAGAACATGAAATACACCATGTGTTCATAAGGGTGGGTATGTCTGGCAAAGAAGGAAAAGTGGGTTATCTAAGGGAAATAAGGATTTCTACTTCATGTGCAAAACCTTATTCCTTTAAAAAGACACAGGAATAAGGTAGAAGTGACCTGAAGCTTTATTATGTTTGGTTTCGAGGCAATCTCTTCCATCAGTCCAGGCTGACAGAGCTATTATGGTTTCCTTTTTTTTTTTTTTTTTTTTTTTTTTTTTTTTTTTAGTTTCTTTTTATTTGAATGTCATATGCATTAAAGACTTTTTTGTGATGTCCTTTACAGTGTCACAGGTTTAAAAAAAAATCACCTCAAGTATTGTACATAATACCACGTTGTTTAAACAGAGTATTCTTATGCTCCAGGACTGAATCAAAGTCATCAACAAATGTAAGATCTATTTAAAGACATTGCAGAGTATTTAACTGCAAGACATAAAACATGTATCAGCAGTGACCCTATCTTTAAAGAACTTACATTAGAATATGGTGCTAAATTCTGTTATCCCACAATGCTATCTTTGTTTATTTATTTATTTATTTATTTATTTATTTGGTTTCTTCAAAGTAGCCCAAGCTGACCTGGAATTCCTTCTATATTCTCAGGGTGGCCTCAAACTCCTGGCAATCCTCCTACCTCTGCTTCCTGAGTGCTGGGATTAAAGGCATGCACCACCACGCCCAGCCTCTTTGTTTATTTTTTTAAAGCATTTTATTTATTTATTTGAGATAGAATGGGTGTGCCAGGGCCTATACCGTCTGTAAATGAGCTCTGGATGTGTGCAACACCTTGTGCATCTGCCTTTACGTGGGTACTAGGGAATTGAACCTGGGTCCTTTGGCTTTGACAGCAAGTGCCTTAATGGCTGAGCCAACTCTCCAGCCCCTACAATGCTATCTTAAGAACGCTTTCTATTCCAGAGTTTGAGACAAGTCAAGTTAAAAAATAAACCACAGCTCTTCTTATGAACCAGTAGACTCAGCATTAAACAAAATACCTCAAAAAGGACTATAACTTCTTAAATCTATCCCTCAGCAACCCACTTTAAAAAAATACAATAAAAAACTTCAATAACCTAAAGGTATACCCACTGACAATTAACTGAATAATCAATAGTTAGGAAAATATTCCCATATTGGTTACTGTCTCTACATTAGTATTTTAATGGAAGCCAGGAGAGTATTCAGCATCATTCTCCTAACAGATGTTTCAGTGTATACAGAACTATTACAATAGTCCAGTTTCCTTGTTCTTTTTTTTTCTCTCTCTCTCAAACGCTCAACTCTTACCAAAGTGAGGGCCCTTACTTGTGCAGTCTACTTTGCCCAGGACTTATTCCTACAACTCTGAAAATGGCTCCACTTCTCTCATTCTTAGGGCAGCACAAGTTGTTCATTAGTGTTGCTCATCAAACAACAAAGGCAAAGAAAGTCCAATGCAAACAAAAGATTACATGCATAAGAATTTCTCAGAGGGCTGGAGAGATGGCTTAGTGGTTAAACGCTTGCCTGTGAAGCCTAAGGATCCCGGTTCGAGGCTCTATTCTCCAGGACCCACGTAAGCCAGATGCATAAGGGGGCACATGCATCTGGAGTTCGTTTGCAGTGGCTAGAGGCCCTGGCGCGCCCATTCTCTCTCTCTCTCTCTCTACCTGCCTATTTCTGTATCTCTCTCTCTCTCTCAAATTAATAAATAAATAAAAATAAAATAGTTAAAAAAAAAAAGAATTTCTCAGAATACATATAGAAGTCCAAAATCTTAACATCCATGTGTCATATACACTATGGGTTTTATGTCAGTGATATGGCCGCTGTAATTGAGAGAACATTGTTGAAGGAGATTTCTTGATTCATCATAAAAATAACTTACTGAAGTTGTAAGAAACATATTCTAAGACAGGGGCCTTACTTTCCTGCTAGCAATTTAATAAATATTTCAGTCATATTTATGACCATTTCATTTCCCTCATGCATTTTGTTGCCAGGTTAAAACCTCAGGAGTCCATGCTTCAATAAACCCAGACTCAAGAATCTATTACGTGAATTTTAACTGGCATCCAGCAAACCCTCAATCATCTGGCTTACCTGCTAGTATGTAAGGGCCAACAGTGTACTGTACTAAAGGTCTGACAGCTGTCATACTTTTGACCATGGATACATGCCAATCATGGGCACTTTGATTCTGGTAACTCTCATTTTCATATCTTCACTTAAAACATTATTTCATTTCTGTTCTATTTAGGAAATTTTAACATATTCAGGCAATGCTTGCCTCCATCTTAATAAAGTTGAAAACCTTGGCTTTCTAGTAAACCTATTTGCATGAATGTCATAAATTAGTAACAATAAAACAGTTTTAAAAGGAAATATATTGATTATTTAAATTATGAACAGTTGTAAAATGCTGATATCTATTGGGTACTCTTACATCTGCTTTGTGAAAAATAATTTCTCCTTTTGGGACTGGAGAGATGGTCTAATGGTTAAGGTGTTTGCCTGTGAAGCCAAAGGACCCAAGTTCATTTCCCCAGGTTCCACATAAGCCAGATGCATAGGGGGCACATGTGTCTGGAGTTCGTTTGCAGTGGCTAGAGGCCCTGGTGTGCCCATTCTTTTGCTGTCTGTCACTCTTCTATCTCTACTTGCAAATAAATAAATAAAATTTATTAAAAATAATAATTTCTCCTTTTGATGAGGTAGATATAAGTATTCCACACACTGCACACAGGTTTAAACAGAGACATTAAGAGGTTAGATCTTAAATGCAAAGCAATACAGAAGCTTTAAAAATGTGTCTGTAGGGGCTGGAGAGATGGCTTAGCGGTTAAGGCGCGTGCCTGCTAAGCCTAAGAACGCTGGTTCCAATCTCCAGGTCCCACGTTTAGCCAGATGCAAAGTGACGCAAGGGTGCAATGCTGCACTTGCCCACAAGGGGGCACACGCATCCGGATTTCGTTCGCAGCAGCTGAGAGGCTGCTAGCTAGCATGCCCATTCTCTGTCTCTCTGTCTCTTTCTCTCTCTCTGCGTCTCTCTCCAAAAAAAAAAAGTTTGTGTGTGTGTGTGTGTGTGTGTGTGTGTGTGTGTGTGTGTGTAGAGATTAGCTATAATGCAATCCAGGAAAACAATATTGTATTATATTGTAACAATATTGTAGGGTAAGAGATCTGAGTTCAAACGTCAGTACTGTCACTTACAAACTATCTGATATTAATTTAATAAAATAATTGCTGCAAAGTGCCTGAACAGAAGAGATGCTCATTGAAAGAGAGGAACTGGTAGCCTGGTGTTGTGGCACATGTCTGTAATCCTAGCTCTCAAGGGGTTGAGGCAGACAGATGACAAGTTTGAGGCAAACTGGGATATCTGGTAACACTGTCTCTCAAAATACAAAACTACAAGAGTTCGAGGCCTCTCTGAGACTACATCGTGAATTCTGGGTCAGCCTAAGCTAGAGTGAGACCCTACCTTGAAAAAAACAAAAACAAACAAACAACAAAAACAAAACTAAACATGAGCTGGGAGAGTAACTCTGGGAGAACTCTTAACTAGCATCTATAATGCCCTAAAAGTGAGAGAGGTTTATATTATATTTTCCCATGATTTCAACAATTTTCTGGTAATGATTAGAATTTCCCAAATGTTGTTTATTAAGCATGCATTACTTTGTAATCAGAAAAAATACATCCAAAACCATAAAATAATTTTATTACACTGACAATTGGAAAGTGCCAAGTATTAGAAAGAAAAGTTGACCAATTCTGTGATAAACTCTATTTTAAGACATGCTGCCAGCCATACTGATTGGAAGAAAGGCTTGTGAAAAAGAAAGATTTCAGCCCAATATCTGACACATGGTACAAATTCAAATATTCTTACTAAATATTTAAAGCTACACAATAAATTAATCTTTTTCACTTCTAACATTAGCAGTACAAAATGAACACATCTGTGAACAAAGACTTCAAAGACTTCATGTGTCACTAATTAGTGGCTCCTGTAAAAAACAGGCAAGCTTATTCATCAAGTTCTTACCCAAGAAATACATGAAACACATTTTTTAATTTCAAGTACAGAATTGTCCTGAGCTTGTTCTAATACATTTTCATGACTGTTACCTGATGCAACATCCAGAGAAATATTTATCCTATGTAATTCCATAAAAAGCTCATGCCCCAGGTTCAGAGAAAATAATATAATGACATGGACATTGATAACCAGATGTGATGGATTTTGAGATGAAATGGAGAAAACTAATTTCAGAAAGAAAAACAGACTTCTTTGTTGAGTGATAGAAAACGTGACTTAAATTCTCTTCCAGATATAAACTTGATTTTTAAACATCAAATAACCTTAGTAAAGGAGAGAAAATCATTTATATATTTTTATAACACATGGCCTCAAACATGCTAAGTGTGTGCTGTACCACTGGAGCTAATCTTCCAGAATTTGCACAGAATGACACCGACACCAGGGTTTGGCTTTTGTTCTGCTTTCTGTTCTCTGACAGGACTGCCCTGAACTCACCATCCTCTTGCTTCTGCCTCCCTAGTGCTGGAATTACAGCACCACCATACCAGTTATTATTTAACCAAATATAACTGGAATTTTCTTAAAACACTTAATTTTTATGTAATCCAATCAACTACTGTTCTGACAATTCTTCTCTGGGTGGTGAAAATTCTGTACTTTCCTGAGAATAGGTGCAGGATGTTGCTGAGGCTGGCTGGCTTCCCTGCAGGATGAAGCAGTAATAAAGTCCGGGACGTCATCACACAACAGGACTACACCATCATTAAAGCTACCACAACCAGTAAAGCCACACATCAGATGGCTTTGGTATGATGCTATTGTTTATCTAATAGACGACCTTTCTTATGCTTTGATACTATTGCTTTTTAAATTTTTACTTATTATATTTATTTGAGAGAGAAAGAGGCAGAGAGAGAGAGAGAGAATGGGCACACCAGGGCTTCAAGCCACTGCAAACGATCTCCAGATGCATGCACTACCTTGTGCATCTGGCTTACATGGGTACCTACTGGGGAATTGAACCTGGGTCCTTAGGATCCACAGGCAAGTGCATTAATGGGTAAGCCATCTCTCCAGCCTCCAATATACATGTATTTTTTTTGCTCTATAGCTCATTCTATATCTTAAGACCACAAGGAGAAAAATGTAGCAACAAAATCTCACCAAACTAAGAAAAGGCCCACCCTAATGAATAAAGGGAAACTGCTGTCAGGATGAACTATAAGAACTAACTGTGGGAATGAACTATAAGAATGAAATATGGGAATAAACTAAATTTCATTATATTTCTATGAATGAACTATATTCGTTGTATTTCATGGGAAATAACTATGGGGATATTTCCTATAGACCTTAAAAATAACTTTCCTGATTATTATTGCTGTGAGATGCTAAATCCCTTACTTGTATCTTACTCTAAAGGAAATCTTACAACTGTGAAATCCACCCACTTATAGCAATGTGAACTAGGTTTCCTGTGCCTTGTTGTACCATTGGCCTGAATAGGATAGGTAGTCAATATTGACAAACAATGCTCTTTGCCCAATTTCCACAACCACCAGAGAGTCTGGACTCAGAACAAATATATGTGAATAAGAAGTGCTGATCATAGTGTTGAAGAAAACAAGGCCAGTAATTAAGAGCTCATAGAACTGTTGAAGACAACATGTGGGTTTACAGAGAATGCTCTTGTGATCAGAGTGTGCGTGTGTTCTAAATCCCTTCCTTTAACAAATGTTTAGGATTATCCAAATTCAAAAGTTTCTTACCCTTGCTTATACAATGTACACCTAGTTCATGTTTTATTGGTTTGGGGCTATTCAATAAAAAAGCCAATGAGTAGCTGCAGGCAGAAGGGAGGAAGGCCCAGCCTCAGCAACATCAGAATGGCAGTGACAGCGGATGCAGCAGGCTTACTGACAGCTTAAACTAAACTTCTCTTCAGTTTCCTTCTCCCTCAGGCTGCTGCTAGAGGCTGCTAGCCACTCCTGGGTTGGGTGCACCGGGAGTTAAGTTCTCCCACTTCCCAGGCTCTGCGCCTAGAAGTAGTTTGCGCACTTCTGGATGGGAAAGCTCTAGGGTTAGTCTTCCTTAAATTCAGGGCTGTGTCCCCCAATAGGGCATTTTTTTCAACCAGAACCAGTATTATTCAGATATTTATATTGTATTCAGAGAATTAAGATTTTTTTTTGAGGTAATTTCACTCTCAGGATGGCCTCAAACTCATGGCAATCCTCCTACCTCTGCCTCCCAAATGCTGGGATTAAAGGGGTATGCCACCACACCTGGCAAAAGTATTGTTTTTCTAAAATGCTTTTGAGCTAGACTCTGCTACAATCCCTTCTAATAAATAGCATGATCATTATTATCAACATGATCTATGACATACACATTCTCTTCAATTACTAAGTTATATTTTTAAAACTTCCCTTGTTCTAAAATTAGTCATTTTGAGATTCATGCCAAAATGAATCTCTCCATCTTACCTTGTCAAAATCAGAAATACTTAAAACTGCTTGTTTATTTAGTAAAAATGTTAACATATATTCATTCTGTTTTCCTTCTTCAGGAAATCTTCTTGGTATTCTTGAACACAGTTTTATCACCTACGGAAGTTCTTTACTCCCATTAAAGATTCTTTACTCACAGCTAGGAGTCACTTTCTCTTCCAATGACCAATAGTTGATTATTTCTAAATATAAAAAGGAATTACCCATGGAGGTAATAAGTAATTGAGGAGAACTCTGAACTGTGAAATGCATTGTACCTATGCCATACCAAGAGGCAGTTACATCACTATCATACAACAGTTTCCATGATGCTAGAGAACTCAGTTCACTTTTAACAGAGTAAAAGTTTTACTAAATTACATACCTATTCTCACATGAGGGAAAATAATAAACTACATAAAACTTAACTCAAACTTAAATGTAATAGGTTTCTATACCAGTGCAAAAATCATACAATACAAAAGAAAATAGGGCTGGAGAGATGGCTTAATCATTAAGGTGCATGCTTGTGAAGCCTAAGGACCCAGGTTCAATTCTCCAGATCCCACGTAAGCCAGCTGCACGAGGCGGCACATGCATCTGGAGTTCATTTGCAGTGGCTAGAGGCCCTGACGTGCCCATTCTCACTCTCACTCTCTCTCTCCACCACTCTCTGTCGCTAATAAATAAATAAAAATAAACTTTAAAATAAAAGAAAATAAAGACAGGCAATGAGGGCTGGATAATTCAGTGGTAAAGTGCTTGCCTTGCAAGCATGAGGATCTGAATTCAATGCTATGTACCCATGTCAAATGACAAGTATGGTAGTCAGCACACCATTAAACCTAGTATTTGCAAAGCAGAGACAAAGAGGATCTGTAGCACTCACTGGGCGGCCAGTCTAGCCTAATTGTTGAGATGCAGACTAAGGAAAAACCCTGTCTTAATGGAGACAGATGACATTCCTGATGACACCAGAGGTTGTACTGTGACTTCTACATACATGCACACATATGTGTGAATGCACATGTACATGTGTATTCATAATAAACATAAATATACAGATACATGCACATTACATAGATAAGCAATTAAAATATATTCACATTAAACATTTCTCTGGAACTGGAGGGATGGCTTAGCAGTTAAGGTACTTGCCTACAAAGCCAAAGGACCCAGGTTCAATTCCCTAGGACTTGAGCCAGATGCTCAAGGTGGCACACACATCTGGAGTTCATTTGCAGTGGATGGATGCCCTAGTGTGCCCATTCTCTCTTTCTCTCTCTCAAATAAATAAATGAATAAGAATATTTTTTAAAAAAATTAAAAAAAAACATTTCTATGCATGAATGCTACATGACTTTATCATCTTAATTAAATGAGTACAGAACTGGCTATGCAAAGATAAATAAAATATGAACACTGGCCTTCAAGAGCTCATAATCTGGCAAGGAAAGCACACTGACAAATACAGAAATGTCACAGTAAGTGTGCAGGAAAAAATAATGGTGAGGACTCCCTTGCAGCCTTCAGTTATAGCATTCCTACACTGGCAACACAAAGGTGGGGGTAGTGAATGGTAAGTTTGTTTGGGGAAACAAATTAGTGCCCTGTAGCAGATATGCATTATATTCCCTTGTTCCTTCTGGGTGCTCAACAACCAGACATAGCAGCCAAAACCAATGAGGACACTGGGGCAAAAAGGGCAACTAGGGCTAGAGAGAGGTTAAAGCACTTGCCTGTGAAGCCTAAGAACTCAAGTTTGATTCCCCAGTACCTACATAAGCCAGATTCACAAGGTGGCACATGCATCTGAAGATCATTTGCAGTGGATAGAGGCCCTGGAGCACCCATTCTCTTTCCCTCTCTCTCTCTCTCTCTCTCCTTTGTCTCTCTCTCTACCTGCCTCTTTCCCTTTCTTTCAAATAAATAAATAAAATAAAATTTAAAAGGGAAACCAATATTTTGGTCCCTCCTCTCTCAGGTCAAGGAGGCCCAGGAGATGACAGGACGATTCTAGAGGGCACTAAAACTCTCAAAAGTTATCTCTTCTGTTGATCAGAGAGACTATGTGGGTGCAAAGGTTGAGCTCCAATCAGTATACAGTCTGCAGAGGAGTCAGAACAGAAGGAAAGAACCTCAGGGCTTCCAGGCAAGCCGCATGGTCAGCATGGCCCTGATTCATCCCAGAAGATGGCATTCATGCTGATAAAGACAAATGCTCCTCTCAGGTCCCTAACAGTCGTTTCTAAAGAGCCGCACTAGACCTTCAAAATGCAATATATGTATATAATTAAATGTTGGCTGTGTACTTGGTCTTAAGTATTCTTTTTTTTAATTCTCATAGCCCAAGATAGATTTGCAATTACTATGTGTAGTTAGCCCAGGCTGACCTTGAACTTGTGGCAATCCTCTTACCCAGTCTCCCAAGTTATAAGCATGAATCACCAAACTCAGCTTGAATTTCTTTTTCTTTCTTACTTTTATTTACTTATTTTTTTGTTCAAGGTTAGGGGTCTTGCTCTAGCCCAGAGTGACCTGCAATTCACTATATACTCTCAAGGTGGCCTCAAACTCACGGTGATCCCAGTATCTCTGCCTTCAGAGTGCTGGTATTAAAGGCATGTGCCACTAAACCTGGCCTTACCTTGAATTTCTTAGTGACAGAGATTATAGCTTTTGAAGAGCAGAACAAAAGAGAATGAAAAATAAAAACCAACCAAACAAGAGTGAACTGGGCTTCAGAGAAATGTGTGATATCATGATAAAATATATACACTTGCAATACGAGAAGAGGTGGGAAAAGAACAGAAACAATATTTAAAGAAAAACCTACCCAACTTAATAAGACATATTCCTAATATATACTTCCAAGTTCAATAAACTCCAAATTGTATAAGTTTAGAAATCCAAACCTAGACATATCACAGTAAAAATTTTAAAGCAGCAAGGAAAAAAAAAAAGCTCTTTACATATACACAAACTCTAATACATTTAACAGCTTACTTCTTACCAGCAAAATTCATAGCAGAAAATTTTAAGGCTGGAAAAAAAAAAAACAAATTCTCAAGCAAAATTAAAGACGAAAAATAAGCAGTAGAGAAAATAATTAGTGAAAGTAAAAATAGAAAACAATATGAGAAACAGGGTTAAAGAGATGGCTTAGCAATGACGGTGCTTGCCTGCAAAGCCAAAGGACACAGATTCAATTCCCCAGGACCCCTGTAAACCAGATGAACAGCATGGTGCATGCATTTGGAGTTCATCCGCACTGGCTAGAGGCCCTAACGTGCTCTCTCTCGCCTCTGCCTGTTTCTCTCTCAAATGAATAAAATAAGATATATAAATGTTTTTTAAAAAAAAAAAGAAAAAGAAAAAGAGCCGGGCGTGGTGGCGCACGCCTTTAATCCCAGCACTCGGGAGGTAGACGTAGGAGGATCACAGTGAGTTTGAGGCCACCCTGAGACTACATAGTGAATTCCAGGTCAGCCTGGACCAGAGTGAGACCCTACCTCGAAAAAACAAAAAAAAAAAAAAAAAAAAAGAGAAACATTGACAAAGCCAAAAATTTGTTCTGTGAAAGAAAAAAGATAGCAAATGTTACCTAGATTTACCAACTTTAAAAGTACCTAGATAGGGAGGAGAGAGAGGACATTACCACTGATTTTACTCAAATAAAAATGATCACAAATTATTACATTAATAATGTAATAATGTACATTACTGTACATTAATAACCTAATACTTAGATAAAGAAAGGACACATATCTAAAAATGTAAAAACTACCACCAGAATCTAAAATGTACTTACAAAAATCATACTATACTTGTAATAAGGGATTTTATGAGGTCATAATTACACAAACTTCAAAAGCAGACAAAGCTACTAACAGAACACTACAAGCCAATATCCCTTATGAATATAAATCCAAAATCTTCAATAAAATATTAGACAAAATCCAGCAATGCACACGAGGAATTATATGCCCTGACCAAAGGAGATGTACATAAAAGTCAAGTTAGCTCAACATATTGAAATTAATACACCATTCTCAGCACTGGAGAGGCAGAGACAAGAGGAACCCTGGGGTTTGCTGGCTAAGTAGTCTAGCAAAATAAGTGAGCTCCAGACTCAGGGAGAGACGTTTTCTCAAAAAAGTACAGTGGAGAATAACTGAGGAAGAGGCCTAACCTTGACTTCTGTCTGCCACATGTACACACACAGACATGGACACATCCAGGAACACACACACATATGTCACACATAAACTTACACACAGATATGGACACCCACATGAACATACACACACACACACATATACCACACATGCATAAAATCAACATAGAAAAAGCATTTGAGCCACAGTTGGTGGTGCACACCTTTAATCCCAGCACTTGGGAGTCAGAGGTAGGAGGATTGCTGTGGGTTCAAAGCCACTCTAATTCCAGGTCAGCCTGGGCTAGAGTGAGACCCTATCTCAAAAAACAACAACAAAAAAAAAAAAAAAAAAAGAAAGAAAGAAAGAAAGAAAGAAAGAAAGAAAGAAAGAAAGAAAGAAAAGAAAGAAAGAAGAGCATTTGACAAAGTACAATATATATTATGTTATAATGAAAACATTTAGCAATCTATAATTAGAAGGGAACTTCTTCAATTCGTTAAATTTATCTACAAAAATTAAAAAATATAGATAATGTTGGAAGAATATATGCTTTTTTTTCTAAGACCAAGAATAAGACAAAGGCATTTTCTTTTCCACTTTTGATCAACTAGAGGAATTGGGCAGTATATGGAAATATCTCTATTTTACATGAACTAATCAAACTCACATGTATTATCCATTATTATTACTATCATCATCCATTCTTGTCTATTTGAACTCATGAGTTCTGCAAGGTTGCTAGATATACCAATACATGAAAATCAAATACATGTCTAAGCATCAACATAAATTGTGAAAAATAAAGTTAAGAAAATAATTCCATTTACCTCAGGATAACTCTAACAAAGTAACATTTAAATGCTGAAATATAAGAAACACTGTTGAGGTTTTTTAAATGGAAATAAATGAGGAAATATCCACTAAATAAAAGAAACAGGAAGGACAAATTAGTCATTTAAGACTGTGGAATAGCCTTTCCTCAATGTTTTCACCACATGTGAGTGGGGAGGGGAAAAAAAGAGCCTGGCTTTCGACAATGCTGCCAGCCAGGCACTCAGGAATTCCAGAACAACTGGTTGATATGTCAACCTTTGGAATAATAAACACTTTAGCATTAAAAAACTTAATTTATGACACAAGAAATTCCAGGTCCTCAAAGATTTGTGGAACATATTTCCTTGAGCCACTGAGAACTGTAAACTCAGTTTCCTAGATCTCAACTGGTAATCTCAACAAATCCAAGTTCACAGGAACAGGGGACAACATCGTATAAGGTAGATAGCCCTCTCTGAACTTTTATGTAATATTTAAGTGAGTGGCATGTTTAGGGTTTATTACAGAGTTCAAACAGGTAATAAGGTAGTAAGCAGTGAGTAACTTGAACAGGGTAGTGCTGTCTTTGGGAAGAAGGGAACCATAATACAAGCATCTAGATTTCTGTTGATCATGACAGTCCGATGACAAGAAAGAGCCCCAAAAGGAGGAACATTTTCTAATTCATACTAGTGACTTTAGAGAGGGCTGAAGCCACATTTTAGGATACTGTAATGCGATTTTTACAATAGCATCAACTTTTCAAATAGCTTTAAACTGAATGACTGCATGGATTTATTTCATAATTTTAGTAACTAAATAATAGAAAACATATTAGGCATTTGTACCATGCAAGGAACCAAATTCTTTCTATATGTCACAGTTTATTTTGGGAAATAAATTCCTACTTGGAACCTAAGCCCTAAGCCAGTATTTCCTCTTGGGCACCATCTAGCACTAGACAAAGGAAGAGTCCTGACCTCACTGTGCTAAGGACGGTTGTGAGAAGACAGGGAACTCAAGGGAAACATGCCATGCATGCATTAGTGACAGTGCAGAGCACAGAGCACATGTGTCTCTTTGGGGAACCCCACGAAGCAGTCACCTTGCAAGTTCCAACCAAGCTGGAGGTGACCCCACCACAGCAGTTCCTTCAGATCCTCACAAGGGCGTAGATGTGACTGGAGCGTATGTTTAGGGCTACTGCAAAATCCACGCATTGCGGGATCACATTAAACAGGCAAAGAGAAAAGAAGGGAAGGAAGGAAGGAGGGGAGGAAGGAAGGAGGGAAGGAGTGAAGGAGGGAGGAAGGATAGAGAACAAACAGAAATTCCCAAATATTTCAGCAGGGGATCATGGGTTAGGCTTTTTATCACTAGGATTCCCCTAAGTGCCTTTTTCACGCCTTCAATTCTTTCAGCATTCTCTAATGAGCTGTCCTGGGCTCTCATCTGGTTCTGACTTTAGGGTTTTTTTCTCAAGTGGCATGGCCTAACAGATGATGCCTGGTATTCTGCAGCCTAAGCCACACCACTGAAGCTGTCTTTTTATCAGTTTTTGGCATGATCTCCTTTCATAAATCAAACTTGATGTAATCATAAGAAAACACAAATATTCCGCAGTCTCACTTAAACTAATCTTAATTTCGTTTTTAAGTCATAAACAATAGGAAATTCATAATTATGAGCAGACAATAAATATTCTAAAATATAGAAAGCATTATAGAACATAATATGAAAAATAAAATTCTATAATGTAATATTCCTTCAGGTAGCTTACCTTAGTTTGCATAGTATCATCTCACTAAACTCTACAAATTTATCATATACTTGTGGAGTATGATAGTTTATCATGATGTAAGTTTGCTTCAAAAAGTGCATGTTTCTCTTTAAAAAGTAGATAAAAGTTTTCTATTTTGTTTGTTTTGTTGGTTGTGTTTTCTTTTGTTGTTTGTTTGTTGAGGTACTGTCTCACTCTGGCTCTGAACTTACAGTGCTGCTCCTACCTTGGCCTCTGAGTGCTGGGATTAAAGGTGTGTGCTACCATGCCAGGCTTAAAAGTTTTTGTTTGGGTGTGTGTGTGTGTGTGTGTGTGTGTGTGTGTGTGTGTGTTTCTAGGTAGGGTTTCACTCCAGCCAGGCTGACCTGGAATATACTATGTAATCTCTGGTTGGCCTCGAACTCACACCACGCCAGGCTTGATATGTACTTTTTAAGAAACATATTTGGATTATTTTTAGGTTTTCCATATAGTGACAAAAACAAGATGTGAAGTCATTGCAAGAATTATTGGCTGGGTTTTATTCCATGCAGGGAGATGCGCTTCTGATCAAGCTTCTGAAGCTAAAACAGACTGTTTTCAAATCCAGTTCTACTTGATCAAGGGAGGTAACAACCTATTTTAATAACAGAATTTTAAGACTTTTGTCTTAATTTAAGAATTACTTAATTTTAAGAATTTTGTACTTCTGTTCAAAATAACCTAGAAAAACTCCATCTCAAATGGCTTTATTTGGGAGGTCTAGGTAGTGGGATAACTGTAGGATAACATTTTGAAGATTTATTAAAAATGATTTTGCAGCCAGGCATGATGGTGCACACCTTTAATTCCAGCACTCGGGATGCAGAGATAGGAGGATCACCGTGAGTTCAAGGCCACCCTGAGACTACACAGTGAATTCCAGGTCAGCCTGGGCTACAATGAAACCCTACCTCAAAATCCCCACCCCAAAATTTGTAAATTTGCCTAATTAGAAAAAATATCCTAAGGTGTTTTTGAAATACCTCAAGTGAAGCAAGATTTACAAACTTTACAGTGGGATATCTGCGGGCTTGATGGGTGGGCTTAGGTCCCACTGTTTATACGACTGATTCTTATGTGTCCAATTTCTAGTAAAGCCTAGTGTATGCCATCCAGATTGAACACCACAATAACACAGCACTGAATCGAAGTCATTAGGGAATTGACACTGGTATCAATATTTTCAACCAAAGTATCGTGTGATGCCTACAACCAGGAAGCAGCTAACTAACTGTCCTCACTTTTTAAATAAGAAATTACTTCTGAGTTGACTTCCTCAAGAGCACGGAAAGCTGTTAAAGTCTAAAGCTTCTACTTCCTGTACCGTAGCACTTAATTCTTTTGTTTTCAAAGATGAAAATGGTCTTGGTCCATATTCGGAATGTGCCTTCTATGCTATTTCTAAATCACATGAAGACATTCACAAACATGCAAGTTCACCCATATGGAAGAAGTTTGCATGCCTTAAACCATGACATTCAGTGTGGTTATGGGAAACAGCCTGTAACCCCTGAAGATGAAGCATCCATGGATTTGGTGCTTCTCAGTTCCGTTATAGATAGTACTTACTAAATCTGGAATAATCTTACAAATATCAGCTGTAGAATTACAAATGCCATTCTATGACAAGTACCTACACTTGGCTTTCTGTGTGGCTTTAGATGGGATTTTAGGTCAAAACTGCCTATGTGATGTCAACTTCTTAGAAAGCACCATACCACTCTCTTCTCACAGCTAATATAAGCAACAATGACACAACAAAGGTCAAAGGTAACAACAGCAACAAAACTTCACCAGCAGCATCTAAGGAAGCAGGGACAGACTCTTGCCATACTGGAACAAGGGCAGTTCCATAATGACATAAAAGAGCATCCTAAGCCTTCCCCACAGATGACACAGGGAATGTGGGTGATTACTGCAGATCCTGAGAAAGCTCCATACTTTTCTCTGGAGAGTTGCACTGGACTTTAGCTTATGAAATTAGGGAAAATGCGTGGGAGTAACAGTTCCTGCCTACCAATATAGCATCTCATTAGAAGCAGAAAACAATAAACCCAAAAGACCCAGCTACCATGATCTCTACCAGATGGGAGGAAGTTAGATGGTGATGACAGAATGGTCATCACCACACAGGACCAACCATCTCCAGCCTTAAAAGAAGAGGCTACGCAGAACCCAAGGACCAAGGAGTCTCAGAAAGCAGGAAGCTGGGGAAAGTCCCTTAAACTGCATGGGAAGAAGGGACTAAACCTGGGAAGGGATGAGAGACACTGGCAACTAACTAGGATGGTCACCCAAATTTTGAGTATTTCTGCACATTCTCATGACAAGATGGACTAAGACTGCTACGAGGACCACAAAGGACAGAAAGTTCAGCACCCAGATACTTTCACCAAAGCTGCCCAAATCCCAAATGAGGTCTCTGTCTTCTCTTGTGCGCTCCGAACTTGAAGAATTTTCCATATTTACATCTTAAATAGGAACAAAGAAATGAAAATATCGTGTAGAAAGAAAGGGGAAAAATCATCAGCTACCCACTAAGAAGGGCTTCCTGTGGACTGGAGGCAGGAAAGAAGGAAAAGATGTTACCTACAAATGATGTATCCATACAAAATATGTTCTTAGTGGGTTGCTGGTATTCTCCATGGGGTTGTGGGTTATGCATTTATTCTGTTCCTGATTATGTGTTTTTTCCCTTTATAATGGAACACTATTGTTTTCTTAATCTGTTCTGTGTCTTATGAAATGGACAAATTATAATATTCTCTGTCATTCTCGCCCTCTCCTTTTTCTATTCTCCTTGTTTACAATGGGTAGCTGATGATTTTTCCCCATGATAAAATTCAGGAATGAATTCTGAGAGACAATAAGAAAAGTCAACCTAGAAATAAAATGAATTCAATAAAGAGATGGAGACACTACCGTAAAACCTAATGGAAATCAAAACTGAAATAACTCCATTAGAAAACTCCCAGGAAAGCCTCACCAACAGAATAGATCATTTGGAGGATAAACTATCAGCACTTTAGAACAAAGCAGAGGAAACTGACCAGGATCCAGGACCAATGACAAGCTCAAAAAAAAAAAAAAAAAACATAAACAGATGAACAAAACATGAGGGAAATGTAGGACACCTTACAAAGATGAAGTGTTCAAATTATGGGTATACAATAAGGGGAAAAACCACAGGCCAAGGGCATAGAAAGTATCTTCAATAAAATTATACAAGAGGGCTAGAGAAATGGCTTAGTGGTTAAGGCTGCAAAGCCAAAGGACCTTGGTTCGATTCCCCAGGACCCACGTAAGCCAGATGCACAAGGTGGCACATGCATCTGGAGTTCGTTTGCAGTGGCTGAAGGCCCTGGCATGCCCATGCCCATTCTCTCTCTCTCTCTCTCTCTCTCTCTCTCTCTCTCTCTCTCTCTCCTCTTTCTGTCTCTTCCTGTCTCTCAAATAAATAAATTAAATATATTTTAAACATTATAGAAGAGAATTTTCTAAATCTGATGAAAAAGAGGTCCACCAGGTACAGAAGGCACACAAAACATCAAATACACAGGAACAGAGAAGAAATCCCCAAGTCATAGCATACTTAAAATCCCAACTATAGAAAACAAAGGCAGAGTAACAAAAGCTGCCAGAAAAAAACAGCTTGGTACTTACAAAGGTAAGCCCATCAGAACTACAACTGATTCTTCAGTAGCAACTCTAAAATGATGAAGGGCTTAGAATGGAGTATGTAAAATTTTGAAAAGTCCACAACTGCCAACCCAAAGTACTACATCCGGCAAAATTATGCCTCATAGAAGGTGAAAGAAAAATTTTCCAAAGTAAAAGCCAACTTTATGAAAATATGAGCACTAAGCCAGACCTACAGAGAATACTGGATAGGACACTACGCAAAGCAGTGAAGTGCAAACTTACTGAAGAGGCTACAGGAGGGGAAATCACCAATGAAAATGAGGAACCAGCACGAAAGCAAATGAACTTGAAAAAAACACCAAAGTCCACAAAGTCTTCAACTTGACAAAGACTGATGCAAACCTCTCAATTGTAACTTGGACCCAACTCACCAATCAAAAAGACACAAGTCCAGCTAGAGAGGTGGCTCAGCAGTAAAAGATGCTTTCTTGTAAGGCCTAGATTTAAATCCCCAATACTCATGAAAAAGCCAGACGTTCTAAGTGGTACATGCATCTGGAGTTCATTTGCTGGGGCAGGAGATCTTGGTATACTCATTCCCTCTCTTGTTCTCTCATCCCCTTGCTTACAAATCTATATATTTTAAAGAGACACAGGTTACCAGGCTGGATGACAAAGCTAAATCCATCCATTTGTTCTCATCAAGAAATCCACCTTAGCATTAAAGACAGACACCACTTTAGGGTGAAAGAATGCAAAAAGATATTCCAAGCACATGGAAAGAGTAAACATGCAGGTGTGGATATGACAGTAACTGGGAAAAAAAAAAAAAAACCAGACTTTAAACCAAGTAATAAAAAGAGATAAAGACATTTCAAGGTAAGGCCTGAAACTCTAAAGTGACTAAATGAAAAGTAAGGAGTGCACTCTAAGATATAGCTGAAGGGAAAGACTTTCTGAATTAAGATCTCAGGAGCCCACTTGACCACTGGGATCCCATGACACGGAAAAGCTACTGTTCAGTTAAGCAAATCATCAATAGACTCAATAGACACATGTTCAACATATTTAGCCATCAGGGAAATGCAAATCAACTGCTCTGTTTGAACATGAGGTCCACCAAGTGGGAGATAACTCATACGTGGTACCCAAGTCAGAAGCCTATGGCCTGGAAAGTCACAGACCCTAGAGAGAAGCTTCCAATGTTCTTTAGCTGAAAGGAAAGGTTATATGACCATCGAGAAGTCTTCTGAATGTCTGTGTTTATCCCCTTTGATCCAAGCTGCACTCACTCCTGCCTAGAGTCTGCTTTTCACAGACAACAGTGAATAGCAGGGAGTGTCCAGGCCCATCAGAAGGACACGAAGACAAAGCCAAGGGCCTACCAGGGAATAAGTCACCTCGACCACATCCCCCATGACCCAGGGAATATTATGGAGGAAGTGGCAGATTAAATACGAGTGCAGCTTTGACTGAGAAGTTCCTCCAGGGGCATAGCTGTAGATACTAAGGAGACTCAAAACTTATCAAAGTAGAAAATCAGAGGCTGCTGAGAGCTCAACACTAAAGGAAATATATAACATGCCCTTCGAGGCTCAGAAAGACTGTGAAAGAGGGGGCAAAAGGAATCTAAGAGCCATGGGGTGGGAAAGAGTGCTGTTAGGCATTGCCCCCCCCCATCAGAGACTGACTGGTGCGTTCATGAACCCACAGTGATTACCGATAACCTCACTTAGGAGAACCCTAGTGGATGATGGGGGCTGCGGAGGGGGACATGCAAGTATGCCTTAATGGGAATATGACCAGTTTGCAATATGTTCATATATTGAAGTTCTATGCTTTAAAAATAGCTCCAAGTTAACAAAAATTGATGGGCAGAAAATTTCTCCTTCCTATATGCCATGATGCTTTGGTTAATACTTTTGATTCCTTGAAAAGGAGTTCCTGGTAGGAATATAATCAAATTTTATCAGATCAAGCAAGCTGAAAGGAATATTGCATTCTAGATAACAACTGATTCTAATATACTTATCATACTATTAATATACTTCTTTAGAGGCATGCAGTTACAATTTCTATCAGACTCTTCTTTTTCCCAGCATATACCAATCACTTTTTGTAAAGAGCTAAGCAAATGAATTGTTTATTTTTCATATTAGGGCAACAACTATTTCTATGGAAGATTTTAAATTCAGATTTTAAATTATGCATTGCTTTTCTATGAGCAGAGAAAAAATATATAGTCAGAAACATTAATCTCAAATCCTAAATCAATTGCACAAAAGGGGTGTGCTGGTTTGAATCAGATGTCCCCCATAAACTCATGTTTTCCGAATGCTTGGTTCCCAGCTGATGGCAATTTGGGAGGTGGAGCCTTTTATTGGAGGCAGGCTTAGCCAAGAGTCCAGCTCACTCTCCTATTGTTTTCACAGGCTGTGGCAGAGGTGATGTCAAGCCCATGCTCAGGCCGTAGTTGGCCCCTGCCATCATGAGGCTACCCCTTGAGACTATAAGCTAAAATAAAAACTTTCCTCCCATCAGCTGCTTTTGGTCTGGTGTTTTGTCCCAGCAAGGAGAAGGTAACTACACCATGGGGATACACTTATTTTTATGTTTCAATTTTAACAGCCTTACTAAGGTGTAACTGGCATATAACAAAATGTGTATACTCAAGATGTACAGTGTTGTACATATGTATGAACCCATCACTGCAACCTAAAAAAGGAACATTCATCACTACCAACTTTTTTCTTGCTGCTCTGTAATTGCTTAGTCCTGCTCCTCTACACCACTCTGTCCTTAAGCAAGCACTATCCTCCAGTCCTCATAATACATCACTTTAAGTTTTCCAGAATTAAACAAACAAGAAATGATATGTGGACTCCTTCATCTTCACATTATACTGAAGTAAACTTTAGTATAATGTGAAGTTCATCTCACTGTATGCAATTATTCTATCAAAAACTTGTTAATTTGTGCCACTGCACAAACATGTCCTGTGTTTTTCTGTTTGCTACTGATGGGTGCTTGGGTTGTTTATAGTTCAGGGAAAACAAAGTGCCTATGAGCCTTTAACTTTTGCTCATTGTGATGTTAATCTGCATTTTCCTAACAACTTATGAGCATCAAGTGCTTATCTGCCATTCATTTATCTTTGGAAAAATCTTTGTACAAACCTTTGCCGGTGTCAAACTAGCTCATTCATTTTGATATTTCTTCACATATTTTGGGCACAAGTTCTTAATCAGACACATACACAATATCCAAATATTTATACTCATAGCTTGAACTTTTATTCCTTTAATAATGCCTTTCATAAAAGAGATTTCCTTTTTCTAACTGATTAAATCTAGTTTGGCAATTCTTTTAGTGGGTTCATGCTTTACTGGTGTTATGTGTGCCTAATGCAAAATCATACAGGCTTATTTCCTTTTAAAAACGTATTATTGTTTTAGGTTTATCAATTAATTCGATGGTCCATTTTAAATTATTTCAGTGTTTTGTGGATGGTATGTGTCAAAGTTAATTTTTCTGCATATAAATATCCAATTGTTTATCAGTTGGTGAAAAACTCCACTGAATTACCTGACCATGTAGATTGATGATAATCAGTGATCCTACATAGCTATTGGGTCAGTTTCTGGGCTCTCTGTTTGCTTACATACCTTTGTGCATAACTCTCTAGATACCCTATCCTGGTAACAAACTTCAAAATCAAGTGGTATAAATTCTTTTTTTTTTTTCAAATTTGGATTGGCTATTCTTAGTCTTTTGAATTTTCACACATCATCAATTTCTCCAAAGTTTTCTCCCCACACTCTTTCCCTTTCACTTGTCTCCACCCTCACTCTTCTTTCTCCCTATGTACTCTTCATACCAACACACCCCTACACACACACTCTTTCCAGCCAGAAATTTCTTGTCATCCTTGTCTTTTGTCCTCTGTATAGAAATGTCTTTTTCACCTCTGGATGTTGGAATATGTGTGAAGAGCAAAGTGTTCCTCAGGGTAGCCAGGAAGTAGAAAGCTAACTTTAAAAACAGACTCTCCTCCAAACCCTATTAAAGCTCTCAATCTGTGGATGGCTTAATACACTAATAAGGTGACACTCCCCTTAATCCGTTTGTCCTCCCCCACACGGTCCCTCATTAGAACACTTTTGGGGCTCAAATCTTCAAGATGTGAACTTTTTTTTTTTTTTTTTTTTTTTTTTTGAAGTAGGGTCTCACTCTAGCTCAGGCTAACCTGGAATTCACTATGTAGTCTCAGGGTGTCCTCTAACTCACAGTGATCCTCCTACCTCTGCCTCCTGAGTGCTGGGATTAAAGGTGTGTATCACCACGCCTGGCTTAAAATGTGAATTTTTTAGGGACATGTAAGATCCAAACTATAGAAATTGGTGTCCAATATTTTGAAATTTTTGGTCTTAACTATCTTACTCTGTTTTTTCTATCTTTTAAAGCAGTCTGGTTAATTTAGGTTCTGTTAATTTATCTTGGCTGCAAATCAGTCTATTATTTTAAGCTTATGAATTCTGAATTTTTTAAAATTTTTTAATTTATATTATTCTGATTTTACATTCATAGTATTGGTTCCATTATCCTCCTCCCTGTCCTCCCTCTTCCAAAGGGACCCTCATCAATGGGGAATGCGGGTCATGCATTGTGGGGGTCGTCAAGAGTTCTGGGGGGTAGGCCCCAGTCTCTGTGCATAATGCCCCAACTTGTGACTCTAACAATCTTTCTGCCCCCTCTTCCGTGAGTTTCCCTGAGCCACATTGGAATCTACAAAGAACTCCAAAACCTAAACAATAAATCACCAAACAACCCACTCACAAAGTGGGGCAGAGAACTGCACAGGGAGTTCTCAGAGGAAGAAATACAAATAGCAAACGCACATTTAAGAAAATGTTCAACATCCCTAATCATAAGGGAAATGCAAATTAAAACAACTATGAGATTCCACCTTACCCCAGTAAGGATGGCTAACATTAAAAAACAAAACAAAACAAAACAAAACAAAAAAAAACAATGAAAACAAATGCTGGCGAGGCTGTGGGGAAATAGGAACAAGTTTTCACTGCTGATGGGAATGTAAAATGGTTCAACCACTATGGACAGCTATATGGAGGCTCCTGAAAAGGATGACCATAGACCTACCAATGGATCCAGTTATTCCCTTATTGGGCATTTACCCTAAAGGCTACAAGCCTCAGATCAGAGACATTTGCTCAACCATGTTTATAGCTGCTCAATTCATAATAGCAAAGAGCTGGAATCAACCCAGGTGTCCATCACTAGATGAATGGATAAAAAGATGTGGTATACCTATACTGTGGAATTCTACGTAGCAGTAAGGAAAGATGAAATAAGGAAATTTGAAAAAAAAAAAATGGTCAAACATGGAACAGATCATCCTCAGTGAGCTCACCCAAGCACAAAAAGATAATAATTGCATGGTCTCGTTTATCTGTCGCTCCTAACCTGAATCCATGTGACATGTGGCCAAACCTAATAAACACTCTGAGCACCAGACAAGAGGGAGGGTGGGATGGAGGGAGGGTAAGGGTGGGAGGAAAAGAGAGGGTGGGAGGGAAGACAAGGGGGGGATACAAATTGGGACCCAAAAGGAAAAGATACTATAAAACCCTTTACTCTGAACAACAGGCTAAAACATTGATCCTTCAGCAGGCCCGCAGAGGGAACACCCAAACCACAGGAATCTGGCGAGAGCATCATGAAGGCTAACCTTAATCTTGTCCTGCTTCTCTTTCTCTTCTCTTCTCTTCTCTTCTCTTCTCTTCTCTTCTCTTCTCTTCTCTTCTCTTCTCTTCTCTTCTCTTCTTTCTCCCTCCCCCTCTCTCTCCTCTCTATACTCACTTTCTCTTTTATATTATCTATCTTTTTCTTCCCTCACCTTCCTAGGTGCAGACTTATAACTCCCAGTGCCAGCACGGGGTTAACTTCCACAATAAGCTGTTGATCACAGACACCTACAAGGTTTCCCAAAAAAGACAGACTTCTGTCAGAGTTCTTGGTGACCCTCTAAAGGTTAATGGTAAGACCCTACTGTCAAAGACAGCATACGTGTGTGAGACCAAACACAGAGAGACCTGGCCAGAATCTGGAAGAGGGTCAGTCCCCAGACAGTTAGCTAGTCTAGTACCAGAGGGTGCTACACGAGCAACTGGGAGAAAATGTCCGACATTGGTCCAAACAACTTGCAGTCTAAGATACCCAGTAGGTAACAACCTGACGTAATGCTCATACACATGCAGTAGTGGCAAACAGCCATGGTGGGTAACCAACTGCTCTTGATTTGGCTAATAGATCCACTCAGTGGAATGGAACTCATTGCTGGAACTGGGAAATAAGTCAAAACCAGGTACACAAAATGAGCTCAGTCTCCAAGATCAAGATACCACCAAATGTGGGCTAGAAGAGAGCCAACACATATGAAATTCCCTCCAAAACATATATGGTCATCCTTTCTATCTAGTACTAACTTCTCTCTCCATTGGAGAATTTGCTTATCTTTTTTCAGATGGACAATGAACCTGAAAGGAGGATCAGCTAATCACACCTCACCAGGGCCCCAGCTGAAACCATAGAACAACGCAGGGGAAGGGCAAGAATACAGCGTTCATGGCAATCACGACACCAGAAAAAGGCTGAAGGAGATAAACACAGAGAACATCCAACTCCAGCTAAGCCAGATATCCAGAGACACAGAAGCTCCCAAAACCTCATCACTGAAGCAGAACTAAAATGAATAAATATTTTAAACCACATACAAAAAGAAACTCTCTATATTTAAATTCATAGGCATATCCTGAAATTTATATACTCAAAATATTTACCTATGCCAAAGAACAAAAAGAATTAAAAACTAGCAAGCCATCTATTTCATTGAACTGGCAACATGTACCTTGTTATCCTAAGCAACAGAGATAATATATTTCTAAAGAGAGGAATTATATTATTTTGTAATGTTGTATTACATTTCAAGTTGAGGTTTTACTTCCTATGTTCAAATCCTCCTCTTTAAGTCTTTTAACTCAATGGAGTTGAACAAATTGACTTGTTTCCTTGTGCTTCAATGTCTTATTTGAAATACAGTTCAAAGTGACAGCTTTGGGCTATTTCAAGAATTGATCCCTCTAAAGCATTTAGCATTGTAAATGTCCAGTAAGCATTATTTTTCAGTATTATGTAATTTTCCATTCCATATCTGTACTAATAGACTAATTTATGCAGCCTCAGTCATCACATCAGTGAGTACACACTACAAACTTAATACACAGATCACTATGCTATAACTGACTTACATGAATTTGCCTAAGTGGCCAAATCAGCCTTCTGTCTTTCCAACCTCCATTCTGGCCAGTCACTCCAGACTGGCCTTTAAATTTTTTAAAAAATATTTTATTTATTTGCAAGCAGAGAGTGAGAGAGAAAAAGACAGAAGGAGAGAATAAGTATGCCAGGGCCTCTAACCACTGCAAATTCCAGATCTATGTGCCACATTGGGCATGCGACTTTATGTTGAGTACTGGGAAATAAATCAAACATGGGTCGTCAGAATTTGCAGGCAAGTGCCTTAACCACGGAGCCATCCCGCTAACCCCAGGCTGGCCTTTCCTGAGAACGACTATCAATTGCAGAAGTCATTCAAAGCACACCCCTGCCCTGCATGGCAAATTGAAGGCTCTGGACCCTAGCATTCCAGACTTGTTACATGGCGGCCCAAGTTTTGTTTTCTTCCAGCCTTGTCCTGTTCTCTTCCCTCTCGTTGACTGTGCGCTGTGGCCACATTGCATGAATAAGCCTCCTGGAATACTCAAGGACATTCACTATCCATGCGTTTGTTCTCATCTTGCTTCTTTTGCTTAGGATCCTATGAGCATGCAGGCAGTCTGTGTGCAGCTCTGTGATGCTGCACTGTGAGGTATGGGACACACAAAGGCAAAAAATAAAATAATCTCTGCTTATAAGAGCCTCGCAGCAGGTAAATGAGAAGTTCACATTGATAGACAGCTGCAATAAATGGCAGATAAGAAAAATATGCCTTTTTTAACCAGATAAATAAGGCCATGAGCAGGGAGGGCTTCACCAACAAATAGATTTGTGCACTGTCCAAAGGCTTCTCAGACCTGCTTTTTCTGTTAGATTTGGCAGCATGAAGACTTTGGTAAAAATTTACTCTGTTCATATATCAGTTATACTATGACATGCATAGAATGAGCACAGAAAAGGAGTACAGTAAGAGACTTTAAAGAGGCCAATTGAGCTGGGCATGGTGGCCATGTCTGTAAATCCTAGCACTTGGGAGATTAAAGTAAGAGATAACTGTGCATTCAAGGCCAGCCTGAACTACCAAATGAGGTCAAGATCAGCATGGGCTAGAGTGAGGTTCTGTACCCAAAACAAAACAAAAATCAATTAATATGAACTTACTGATATTTAGGGTAAAAACCTGTCAAAACTAGAAACACGGGGTCTAATAATTCAACACATAACAAACAAGGTAGTAAAGTAGAATATCTTTTTCAATCAATCTTATATTGTTATCAAAAAAGTTAAAGAAACTGGCCTTGTTTATAATTCATCATGCACCCTGAGCTGAAACCGTGTGGTGCCCTGAAGTCATCTTCCTCACTCTTCAATATAATTTTATTCAAGAGCGCACAGCATGTCTTGATTTTATGGGGTGTGTGTGTGTGTGTGTGTGTGTGTGTGTGTGTACATACGTACATACATGTGTGCAAATGTGTGGAAGCCAGAGGATATCATCATAAATACCATACATCTCTTACTGGAATAGGATCTCTCGTTCATCTGGAACTCACAAATTAGGCTAAACTAGCAGGCCAGTGGGCCCCAGGGATCCTTCCTGTCTCTATCTTCCCCAACACCACCCCTACCACCACATTTTACATAGGTCCTGGGAATTGAACTTAGGTCCTCAGGCTTTCAAAACAACTCTACTAACTAATGTATCTCCCTAGCCCCATGGCTTTATGTATTTTTATAACTATAGTACTTACTCTGTGTTGAACATAAGCTAGGCACTTTCTCAATTCATTATCAAGAATGTGAGTATATCTTAAAATATCATATTTAGGGGCTGGAGAGATGGCTTAGCAGTTAAGGTGCCTGCCTCCTAAGCCTAAGAATGCTGGTTTCAATCTCCAGGTCCCACGTTTAGCCAGATGCAAAGTGAGGCCAGGGTGCAATGCTGCACTTGACCACAAGGGGGTGCATACATCTGGATTCCGTTCGTAGTAGCTGAGAGGCTGCTGGCGTGCCCATCTCTATCTGTCTTCCTCTTCCTCTCTCTCTCTCTGTCTCTCTCTCTAATATATGTATATATCTCATTTTAGGCCCTGAAGATAGCTCAGTGGATAAAGGTGCTTGTTAACAAAGCCTGCCATCCCAGGTTTGGTTCCTCAGTACCCATGTCAAGCCAGAATTATAATGTGGCACACGCATCTTGAGTTCCTTTGCTGCAGCAGCAAGAAGCCCCGGTGACGCCATAATTCTCTCTGTCCCTTCTCAGTCGGTCCCTCTCTCTTTCTTCCTCCATCCCCTCCTCTCTCCCTCTCCCTCTGTCTCTTTGCCTGCAAATAAATAATAAAAACATTTTGAAAAAAATCATTCTTATTCTAAATCTTCCTCTTAATAAGAGCAACACAAACTTGTACAGCTTTTTTCCCATTGGCTCTATTCAAGACTTTGTTTTTGAACATTCTATTGAGAATAGGTAGTCTCCACAGCTATTTTTTTGACAACTGAGGAGTCATTTCAGGAAGATTTATCAGTGTCTGCTAGATGCTAGGCATTATACTTCTGCAAGTAATTTTACACAATAATTCCAGGCTGATGTAGTAGACACATAGTATCTGTGTAGAAGCAGATATCAAAGGTCACATGAGATTAATACTAACCTTTGATTTTTTTCAACTGCACTCTATATCCCTAAAATACCATGAATAATTTAGTAGATACCTTTGCATTGCGTTTAATCCTCTCAATAACTCTGAGGTAATTACAGGCCACAATTCTTTAACTGAAACTCCTATAAACAGGAGTTATTTATGAATCTGTAATGTTGGGGATTTTTTAATGTATAGCATATATTATATAACTCCCACCATATACAAATATATTCAATCACTTCTAGCAATACTTCAGTACACTCAAGTTGCACACATGTATGTAGTAGCTGTAGCAAAATTCCCATACCCTGTAACATCATTTAACCTGATGTTGAAATAGGAAAGTCACTTATTCTGTAGATACAAACAGAGAGGCTTAAGCTAAGAAGGAAAATGTGGAAGTCAGACTTTTTTCACAGATTAATATTCTCCAACACCCAAGCCCTTCTCTTATATATAATCAAGCATACCCACTCTGTGCCTACCATGGCATCTCTGCTTTTCTATTATCTTTTGTTTTCTTCTCTCCTTTCCCTTTCACTCTTACTATCTGCTTTTTCTTCTCTTTCCCTCTCCCTTGTCTTCTTAATGGCATTCGAGATAAAGATGTCATCTGAGCTCATGCCAAAACGTTCGGTTTTCACAGATCTTCTGGTATGTCTCTGATGCCCATTTATGGTTAAGAATAGCTTACAGAACTCATTGTTATAAAATGTCCTAAACAGACTCACAAGTACAGAAATTCCTGTAATCCACTTGTAGGCATATGGGAAATTAACATTTATAGTTGGTAATCTTTCTCTTCCATGCAATTTTCATTCTACTAAGTCTTCAGAGTGCAAAGAAGAGGGAAACATTTTATTTCAGTAATACAAACATTGGCTTAGTAACTAAGCTAAGTGTAATCATCTTTAAATAATGTTAGTGAATTAATGAGTCATGATATAGCTCATAATATCAATGTAAGATTTAGGGTGACACTGTTTTCTCACTGGAGTGAGTTATGTTTTGTTTTGGTTTTCATTTTACATTCATTTTTACTCAAGACTGTTCTAATTCATTCTTTGTCCAGAATTATTTCTGAGCTCTCTACTTGTGCTGACTCTTATTATGGTATTCACTGTGTCATACTGTATCTTCAAGTTTAAAGAGGGTGACTAGTTCTGGTCTTTAAACAGACAACTTGCTTCTTGCTAAAAAGGAGTATATACACTATTTTCTTTTAGGACACAGTTTCCAAGTACCTAATAGGTTATTAACAAATATCTTATAAATAAACATTAACTGTTTATGAATAAATGTACTTTAGTTCTATTCATTCTAATTTATGGTTTCAAAGATAAAAAGAAATACAATACCAAAAACACTAGAAAACATGATATTCGTAAGTTTTAGGAATATGAAAGAATTTTCTAAACACAATACATAAAAAATAAATCACAAGAAGCCATTTTAGAAGGAAATAAACAGAACATCAAACCATCTCTAAGAATATACACTTCACAGGCTTGACATAGAGAATGCACATTCCTCATTTCCCATAACCGTAACGTACAGTGCAAACATTGTAGCCTATAACACAATGAACAATGCCAAAGAAGAAAGAAAACACATTGCATATCACAGAGGAGGAGATTTCAAAGGGATGCTAAGGTCCCATGCTTCTAAAACACTGTACGTGCCATAGGAAAAAATGACCCAAACAATATTCTCCAAAATACTAATAATACTCTTCAGTAGCAGATTCATGAATGATTTCAACTTCTTTACTCTTGTTTTATTTTCTAAATTATTTTAAAATGAACATGTATTTTTATAAATAAAAAGCATAATTTTAAATAAAAATAGGGCCTAGACATTTCTTGGAAGTACTGAATCAATCTACTATGATTTCTCTATGATATCAGATTTTTGCTTCCTACCCTTCTCTTTATTCCTGCTCATAACTTGCTGTGTTACTTGAATGTTTCTGAGCTATACAAACCCACCCACCATACTTCATAACAAAGTGCAAGTCTATGAAATTGACAGAGTACCAAATTTATGAAATATTTATCAGCAAACTTGAGTTTGACTAACATAATTACTAGAATTCGGGATAACTGCCGTTTACCCATCTCTGCTTCTGATTTTGAGAACCTGGATAGGATCTAGGTGAGGATACAGTTACTTTACCTCCTGCCACAAGGCTAGATCAACAGAAGTGTAGATAATTCAAGACTTCTAATGAGACTTCAGGCTGTTACCACTTACACCGAAGTGTTAGACTGCACTGACTTCTCTAAGATGTCAAGCTCACACTGAACTACACAGTAAGAAATGTGTGTATACCCTTCAAGTGCCTCAAACAGGCAGCAGTGTGATGGTGCAGAATTCTACCAACCAGGACTCTGACAGTGAAAAGTGCTGCAGTGGGTGAGAGACATCGACAGAGCCCTGTGGCTGGTCCCCACAGCTGTATGACTATATGAAAGCTGCCACAATATATATCAAGCCATGATCATTTTACCTAAAGACTTGAAAGTGTACATATTATAAACTTAAATATTTGCAACTCACTGTTGTTATTACAAATGCACATTTCAAAAAGGACTTTTTTCTTGAAACTGCTGGTAGATTAACAAAGAAACCTTCTGGTCTTCTTTTTTGAAAAGCATTTGGGGGGGGGAGACAATGCTTGAAAGACTTCAGGTGTTTTTTTTAAATATTTTTATTATTTATGTATTGGAGAGAAAGTAGAATGGGCGTGCCAGGGTTTCTAGCTACTGCAAACAAACTCCAGACACATGTGCCATCATGTGCATCTGGCTTACGTGGGTCCTGGAGAATTGAACCTGGGTCCTTAGGCTTTGTAGGCAAACGCCTTAACTGCTAAGCCATGTCTCCAGGCCAAGATGTAAGTTTTAAAGGAAATGTCTATGTCTGTCACTTATTATTAGGACAGAATTCACATATTTATCTTAAGATAACATATTCACATGAAATACTTTTTAGGTAGTAATTAATATGTAACCAGAGTGGTGTATGATATATTTCTAACTAATAGTGTTCAGAAAGAAAATTTAATTATGACATAATTGTTCATTTAAGTAAAAGTAATTTTTTGAGGGACTGTGGGCAGTCCCATTTTATGCTGTCCAGAAATCCTTTAGGTAAACTCACTTATTTCCTCCCTGACTCTTCAAATTTTCTGTTGATAAGTAATAAGGTACATTTTAAGTTTCTCAGGTGTACAGTAAGTAATTTTTTTTTTTTCAAATACCTTCTGTTTGGAGCAAAAAGCAGGAAGAATTGAATACTTTCATGTACTCTGGACACAGCCAAGCTGTCTGCCTTTTACAGTCAGCATGTGGCCGTAAGAATTCTTTTTTTTAAATGTTAATGTTAACTATAAAAGGTCATTGTGTATATCAGCAAGAGTGAGAAGAGAACTCCAGAGTTTCAGCTTACCCAGATCCAAGATTCAAACTAAATACCATAATCATGCCAGTCATTAGTTCCCCTCAGCCTCTGCCTCCAGCCCGGAAATCAGTCTGCCAGGACCCAGATAGCTGGAAAAGCTGCCCAGCTTTATCAGACCACTGCTCCCAGGAGGCCAACTTAGAGGAAAATTACATGTATTCTACATTAAGGAAGGAAAATATCCCTAACTTCATGAAGCATTTTTCTTACATAATAAAGAATGTGTATTTTGAAATTCAATGATTTTTAAAAATAAAACAACATGAACTTTAAATATAACAGAGCAAATTTTATCCCGTTTCCTAAACTCAATAGAAATAAGTGATTAATCTTCTATTTATGTAGGTGCAAAAATTCCCTTTTGTATTTTTAAAAATATTTTCTATTTTTGACACTTTCATATATATATGTGATATAATTTATTCTTATTACCTTTAATAACCCTCTCTTGGCCCTTCCCCTCCCACTAACACCCTTCTTCCTCCCCATTAATCCTACCTATTTGCAGTTTTCTTAATCCATGAGCTAAATGAGGGTTGCTTGCATGATCATGGGTGGAAGGTTATTTACCATGGAAAGGGCAACTTACCTGTGGTTGCACCATTGATGAACCTGATTCCCTCTCCTAAGAACCATTAGCTATTCTGGGAGGTGTGAGGTCTCCTCGACCCTTAGCTCCACTGATGGGAAAAAGGAAAGGTTCAATCTTGTTCAGGAAACCATAGGTGCGATTTCCTGGGTGTTAACTACCGTGTCATATCCAGAAGACAGCTCTTCACAACTCTACTCCCATCTTCTTGCTCTTACATTCTTTCTGCCCTCTCTTCTGCAAGGTTCCCTGAGCCTTGGATGGAACGGCTTGGACGGTCTGTTTGAGTCTGAGCATGCAGTCATCACTTATTCTCAGCAGTTTTGCTAGCTTTGTAGACAGTATGATCCTTAAGAAAGACTGTAAGCTCCAGTTTTATCAGAATTAACTATTATTTACTTCTAAAAAATCAACTGAAAATTATTAATGGCTTCTTTGAAAGGTGTGAAGCTTTAGAACTTTCACCTGAAGGGCAGGAATTGGTGAGACTTCAGTAACAAGCCCATGTTTTAGACATTATCTTTAAAGTCAATTCATTAACTAATTAATTAATAATTTCTCTTGAAAACATGCTACCATACATGTTGAATGCATACATCTTTATTGGGGTCCTATAAGTTTAGTGAGATCTAACAAATCTGGTCAATGAAACACTGCTCTAGATTACTGATGTAATGCCTGGAAGCCTCGGAGTTAAAACTATCCCCCCAACTCCTCTGCCAATCAGGAAATGAACCTGAAATGTGCTTCAAGACAAGACCCCCAGGAAAATGCACATTCTCTCCATTGTTCTTGTTTGAATTTGGGGGTTTACTACCTTCCATTCTATGTGGTTTAAATAAACAACGACATCTAGGAAATCCATGTAAATCCTTTCTGATCAATGTATCTTTTTATGCTAACACTTTATTTTCTTCCCCCCAAAGGAGTATCTGGTAAAGACTTTAAAAACTCTGCACTTTGTGGAATGTACTTTAAGCCCAAGAAATCTCAATTACATGAGGAACAGTATAAGTACTTTCATGTGTATATATATATAAATGGACTTGGTAAAAGTCTACATACATCATACTTTTCAAATTTTACCACACAATTCAAAATCTCCCACGAACTGAAGATTTAACCTAAAGGCCAGGATAAAAACTTCAGATACCATGACAAGCCCTGGGAAAATAAGAGCTGAGGAAGTAGAGTGTCACAAATGATAATGTAATAGTACCTTTAAGCTTAGTTGTCACTTAGAGTCATTCTTGTGACTCAGTGCTGTCATTTATATTCTATGAAGTGTAATGTATTTGATGTATCATAGCAACACTTGCTTTTACGACACAAGTATTACATCCATTTGAGTGTCAACGCTGGCAGTTTTCAGGAGCTGATAGTTTAAGAGTTTAATTGCTCTTGAAGTCATAGTAAACTAGTTTCACACTGGCTTTACTGACTGTTTACATGGAGAGGGTACACAATACGGGTTCCTTCCTTACTGTGTACATTCCTCCACTTCTTTTGTCCTACTTAAAGGAAGCTCTGCTGGGTCCAGATACCCAGTCATCTCTTGTACATGGCTTTGGGGGCGCTTACATCATCCCATGCCGCAACAACCAATGCTGATAAGTCTACACCCAGTATGTTAACACTAATCTTTAACTGGGACAATGTAAAAACTCAAGCTTAAGCCAACCCGTGAGAAATAGCTCTGGAAAGCATTACTGATATATGTAAGCTTTTTCTCTACAAACATGAAAAATGAAGAACACTGCCTCAGGAATTCTGACAGTGCCCTTAAAACCACAGAAACTTCCATAGCAAGGGAAAATGGAGGTGCACAGGAACGAGCCAAAAGAAATGGAGAATGAAACTCTTGACAACATGCAACCGGAAGCCAAGCACCCGCTCCATTTGTCACGGAGTGTAGTGTACTTCCTTATTACTTAGGGCAATCTCTGTTCTTATGGATTGTGCAGCCAAGGATGCACTGCCACTACACTGTTTTGTTTTCTTTTTAACAGAATGAGTATTCGCTTCAGTGACTATAATACAAGGCAAATGTGCTATTAGAATTTTCCATCAGTCACTTGGTCAAAATCACCTTGAAGATACTGCCTCGGAGCTGGTCTCCTAATCTCCATGAATCAAAGAAGGATTTTCAATGGATAACAAAACTTTATACATTTTTTGTTGTAGTTTTCATATTTTATTTATTTATTTGAGAGACAGAATGGGCGCACCAGGACTTCTAGCCACTACAAACGAATCCAGACACACAAGCCATCTTGTGCATCTGGCTTTCGTGGGTATTGTGGAATCAAATCTGGGTCCTTAGGCTTCACAGGCAAGTGCCTTAACCACTCAGCCATCTCTTCAGTCCCTAAACTTTATGCATTTTTATTTAAAAAGGAAAAGCAAATGTGTTCAAGTGAGGTTCTCCTCCTCTCGTATTTTCTTACCTCTTTCACACTGTGGTCCTGTGAATCCATAAACACAAGCACAGCGGTTGGGTCCGATACAACGCCCTCCATTCTGACATCCATTTTCACACACAGCTGCACACAAACAAAGATAGCAAGAAAGAGCTCATTAGAGAGAACATCTCTGCTGTAGTGATGCTGTCGATGAAGGATTTTAGATCAAATTATATCTCAAAGTCCAAGTTAGCATCCACACTGTGCATTCAGTAAATGTATCTTCAGGCAAAAGCCTAAATAATTCATGTATATCATATTGTTAAGCAAGCTTTGGTACAGGTTACTTTACTTATCAGAGTCATAAGTATTGGCTGGCTCTAACGATCATTGAATATCACTATTCAGCCCTCTATTATCTGCTCCACGCGACCTATGAGTTACTATGTCACTGTCATGGAAGTGAAAAAAATATGTTAAAAAACAAGCCATCCTTTAGGAAGCAACGTGAGGGGAAAGGAGAAAACATGATATGAATTAAAGAAGCAGTCAGAATGGCAACCGTCAAAAAATCAAATGACAGCACATGCTGGCGGGGATGTGGGGGAAAAGGAACCCTCGTCTACTGCTGCTGGGAGTGCAAATTTGAACAGCTTCTATGAAAATCAGTACTGAGACTCTTCAAAAGGCTGAAATAGGGGCTGGAGAGATGGCTTAACAGGTAAGGTTCTTGCTGGCAAAGTCAAAGGACACAGGTTTAATTGCCTAGTACCCACATAAAGCAGAATGCACAAGGTGGCGTATGAGTCTGGAGTTCATTTCCAATGTCTAGATGCCCTGGAATACCCATATTACCTCCTTCTCAATCTTTCTCCCTCCCTCTCTCGCTCGCTCTCTCCAATAAATAAATGAAGTATTTTCTAAAGAAAAAAGAATTTCTATTCTTCTTTTGGGCATATACCCTAAAGTCTCTACTATATACCACAGAAGCATGTGCTCAGACTTTTAAAATATTTCATTTACCTATTTGAGAGACAGAGAGAATGAAAATGGGCATGCCAGAGCCTCTAGCCACTGCCAATGAACTCGAGATGCATGCTCCACCTTGTGCATCTGGCTTACTTGGGTACTTGGGGATAGAACCTAGGTCCTTAGGCTTCACAGGCAAGCACCTTAAATGCTACGCTATCTCTCCAGCCCTTCAAAAATATTTTATTGCTGTTCTATTCACAACACTGGGAACTGAAATCAGCCCAGATGCCTATCAACAAATGAATGATATGATATATAAACACAAAGAAATTCTACTCAATGGTAAGGAAAAATGAAATAATCAAATTCTCAGGAAAAAGGAGGGACTTGGAAAAAATCATGTCAAGTGAGGTCATACAGGCTCAGAAAGACAAATACCCATGTACTCTCTCATCTGTGGGTCCTAACTGGGATAAAATGAAGATGAGGGAAAATAATAGCAGGAACCAGGGATATGGGCATAAAACTAGAATTAGACTACTAGAGAGAAGAAAGAAGGAGTGAGGAGAGGAGGAGTTACCTGACAGGTTAGGAGATGGACAAAATGTCTGGGGCAGAAGGGGCTTGAAGGGGTAGAAAGCAGGGAGGATGAGGAGGGAATTACACAGAAGTTAAGACAATATGAATCAGTTCCACAGCAAACCTCATTCTGGCTAGCATTCTGTAAGATACAACCACCAATAAAGGGGGAGGGAGGACAGTCTGGACAGAAGGGGTAAAAAGCTAAACTTTAAAACTATAGACTCTGGCCCATAAATGCCAAGCCCGGAATTGGGTTACCACCCCCACCCACCACACACACACACACACCCACACACACACACACACACACACACATAGTGAGCTGTTGGCCAAGGAGACCCATGAAGTCCCTAAAACAATATAAGCCATTGCCAAAACACTTGATTACCTGTCAGAGCTAAAAGGTACTATCCTATTGCTGAAAACACCATAAGCTGTGGTCACAGGACATGGGGATTCCATGCTATAACCGAAAGGCAAACAAGTTCCCACCTGGCTAGCCTCCATAGTGTTGAAAAGCCCTATGGGAGCCACTGAAGGACAATGGTCACCAGTAGCATGAATGAGCAAGGGATCCCACAGACTATGAAGTCAACCAGCCAAACAACAAGCACACACTTGTGCACTAGTGGCACATAGCCTTTGCTTGTAATCAACTGTTCTCTGATTGGACATGAGGCCTGATCAGTGGAAGAGAACTCATATCTGGTACTGGAAACCAAGTCGGAATCACCTGGTCAGGAAACTCAGACATCAGAGAGAATCCCCCACTGCTCTCTGGAAAAGAACAGTAGGCTTGCACACACACACAAAAAAAATCTCTCAAATAACTTTGCATACCCCCTCTAATACAAGCTGCTCTCACTCTTTGTTGGAGTATCTGTTTTATCTTGTAGATGGCAGAGAAAATGGAGGAGAGCCAATATCTAGCACTAAGATGAAAGGCAACTGCACACCATGAGACTTGCTACCTTTATCACGTCTTCCAGGGCTTGGGGCAAGTTGCCAAGAAAGCAGTGACATGAATACTGCTCTTACTGTTAGTCTGACAACCAGCTCCAGGGATATGGTGAGTGACACAGTGATCAATCAAAGCAGAAATCTAGAGGCTACAGAGAATTCAATCAACACTAAATCAGACTGCAAACAGACCTGCCATGTCTCAGGGAGCACTGCTTAAGAGGGGGTTAAGATTGTAAGAGCCAAAGAGAGTGGATAGGAATACCCTGAGACATGGTCCCTCCACCACCCCACAGAGACTGACTGAGGTCTTCATGGTCCACAAACAAGACTATTGCACACTGAGAGTCCTGAGGGTAAAAGGAGCCAGGGCAAGCAGATAATAACATAACCTGCTACATGTAAAATACAATTTAAAAAAGAAGAGGTTATAGCCAAAGAAAGAAAAAGTAAGTCACAGAAGGGAGCCAGGAAAATAAAAGCAATAAGTATGAAAAGCAAAATGTGATAAAATGTCACCAGCTTTGGATGTAGAATATCAGGAATAACCATTCAGAAACCATGTGCAAGTCACAGAGGAAAGGAAAAAATTATGAACATTTATTTTTCATTAACATAAAATGAACCAACCATCCAAATCATTTCAAGTACAGTCCTCCCTTGATTTCTAGAGTAGAATTGTTCTAGGACTCCAACTATGAAAACTCATGGACGTTCAATCCCTGGTATCCCCGTTATATAAAATGGTAGATTATCTGAATATGACCTATGTATATATTCCTGTACATGTTAAGTCATCTCTAGATTATTTATAATACCTTACATACAATACAGACAATGCAGATAATTTTACACTATGCTGTGCAGAGAATAATGACAAAAACAAGTCTGTACATACCCAATCTAGGCACATTTTTCAAATATTTTTAATGGGTGGTTGGTTGAGTTCAAAGACCTATAACTCTGTGCGATATGGAGTGCCAACTTTGGTCAACAAATTCACAGAACCCATTTCTTCCCACTCCTTCACAGTTGTGACTTGAATGCGGAGGGTTTGTGGTTTGGAGGAAGTCAGAGAGCTAGCACTGAACCTAAGCTGCTCCCTCCCACCCTCCCTCATCACTGCAAGGTAGACCAGCTCAGCAGCCAGGAACTGGAATGAAACCTCCTCAAGATCATAGTTTAGAACCCTTGAAACTAAATAACCCAGCATCCACTGTAGGGACAGCAGAATACAAGAAGCATGCCTTCTGCTTAAGAATATATACTTTTTGCTAGAAAGTAGGACAAAGTGGGTAAAGTGAGTCTAAAAGTGCTTAATTTAAGTTGTAAGTTCTTTAAAGTTCAAAAGAGAACTAGGCATGCCTAAGGCATATGCCAGACTAGAACAGGTAACCCTAATGTTTCAGGATGTTATGCCATTCAGGTTAGAAATTTATGTCACCATGTTTCAAGATGTCAAAGTTAAAACTTTAGTTCACTCCGGTATTAGTTTGCTCATTACAACAGTTATAAAAACTACTAAACAGTTACCCAAACCAGGTTTACTAAGTTAGTCTATCTTTCCAGTTTTTAACTATTGGAGAAAATGATTCATAAGAGTGAGGTTTACTCATTAACGCTCATTTTTCTATTATATATATTTAAGTGTCATCTGAAAACACTGTCACATCAGATGGCAATGCAATTCCTGCCAAATGGTCTTCAGAGGGTTTATCATTTAAGTCTTAAAAAATAAATAATTTAGTTTCAGTCACTAAAATACTAAAAGGCCAGATACACAGTGGTACTTGCATCTGTGATCTGCAGTGGGCTGGAGTGCCCATTCTCTTCTCTTCTCTTCTCTTCTCTTCTCTTCTCTTCTCTTCTCTTCTCTTCTCTCTCTCTCTCTCTCTCTCTCTCTATATATATATATATATATATACATAAACATATATATCTGTATGTCTTTCTCTGCTTGCAAATAAATAAATAAATAAATAAATATTAAAAATTTTAAAGGGACTATCCATGTCCTTAGATAACCTCTATGTTTAAAATCATGTTAAGAGGCTCCTGAGTCAAAGTGAATTAACCCCAAGTGTAATATTAGAACCTGCTATGTACAAATAATGTTGCTATATCATACATAAGCTTCATCTATTCTAAAAGTCATGAGTAAAACATAAAATTGCTTTATGTGAATCAAAGTGTCTCTAATGCACATCAGATTAATTGCTATATATTTCTTTTTCAAGGTTAAGTTATTGTTTATAAAGTATATGGCCTACCCAGGAAGAGGCATATGCTCAACCCCGATAAGGAAATGAAGGGAAAGGTGGAGAGAAGAGGGAAGACTATGGATGACGTGTGACTGCTTTCTCAGCTGCTACCACAATCCAGAGTGACATCATTCAGCCTGAGAAGCCGAATGCTGCTCATATTCTAGAGAAGCTCAGATACTTAAAGAACACTTTCACCAGCAGACATTCTCCAAGCACCCACTTTGTACCAGGGAATATAACTGGCACATAGTTTTATGAGACAGACTGCTATAGTGCTTCACAGAAAACAAACACTTGGGTGAAAGTCAAGTTTGAAATTATGGCTGTGATTTCTACACAAACACATCAGATGAAAATAGCAATCTAAACCAGGTCAGTGTATCAAAAAAAGAAAGAAACTGCTCTGACCCGGAACAATGCAAACCTGTAATATGGATGCTGCTTTTCTTTTCTCCTTGGCATCACAGTGGCCCCGCTTCCTCCTAGCCTGATGTCCATTCTTTCTCATTCCTTTTTCTCTTCCCCACCTCAAAATGCTGAGCTCAGTCATGGCTCAGTATTCAGTGGTCATCTACCACACAACCTAATGATCCTCATCTAAGCCAATAAATACTATACACACACATGTGCTTCTTAATTTGTGTTTCTCTCTATGATCTCTGTCCTAAGACCTGAGTTAACAGGTATTTCCACTTGGAAGTCTAACAGTCATCTCCCACTAATAAATGTAAAACAAAACTCTTTTCTTGAGCCTCACCAGAACATAATCAATCCATTCAGCCAATTCCGTGTCAGGAAATGACATTACCATTCTGCCAGGCTTCACCCTAACCCTACATTGGTCACTTGTGATCTTTGCTTTTTTTTTTTTTTTTTCAGTATTGTTTTTTTCAACCCATCATATCTGGTCCTTTGGGACACACTGCTTTCCATAAACTCTATTTCCAAAGTACCAGCTTAATCCATGCTGTCATCAGACCTTCAGTTACCACAGCTGCATTCTCGTTCACCAACAGCACTGCAGGAGCCTCCTATCTAGCCCTTCTACACCTCTCTTGTCCTCCCTACAAGCAATCCCAATACAACATCTAGAGGAACACTTCAAAGAATGGTAACAGAATCACACCAGTTGACTACTCAAAGTCAAATGCCTTCTTCCTATCATATCTGAGGTATAGTTCAAGTTTCTAAAGCCCTATACCCTCTCTGCAAAATTCACTTCATTGTTTGCCTCCACTCGACACTTTACAAAGGTTTTCTTATTGTTTCCATAACACATGGAGTCAGCTTCTTGCCACAGGTTCTTTGAACCTGCTTTTCTCTCTGTCAAGAACAGTTTTCCCAGATACAAAAGTATACACTGAGGCCTGTGTGCAAATGGCACCTTCTCACAGAACCTCAATGTAAAACAGCAGAGAACTGCTAATCAGCACTCAGGACGTCTCTCTCTTCTCTCTCTTTTACTCTGCTTTTTTTTTGTTTGTTTGTTTTTCAAGGTAGTCTTACTGTCATTTAGGCTGATCTGGAATTCACTATGCAGTCTCAGAGTGGCCTCGAACTCTCAGCGATCCTCCTATCTCTGCCTCCCCAGTGCTGGGATTAAAGGTGTGCGCCACCATGCCCAGCCGTACTCTGCTTTCTTATCATTGACCTCCTCATTGTCTATGTGTGCACAAGGCTTTCACTCATTTGTCAATCATCTTTCCTTCCTGTGTGACATCATTGCCTTACGCATGAAGGTACTCCCGAAGCACCTTGTTTAAGTCAGGGCACACGGTAGTTATGAGGCCTTCTGACTGAAGGGGAAGAATGCTGCCTACAGTTCTAAGAAAGTAGACACAGTTTAAATGGCTTCATAATCCTCACTTTTAGCAGACATTATATTTCCAGGGTTTCTCTGGATTTGCAAGTTGAAAGCTGTTATCTCCTCCACTCTCAACAATGTAATGCCCTTACTGGATAAAAATTTACAAGAAATTCTTTACTTTCCTTAAAGTATTTCTGGGGCTTCTATATATAGCTTCACACTTATATTTGTTAACTATTGCATTCTATTAACTGCACATTTTGCTTGTACCATATAGCCTACTGTCCATGTGATTAAAACAAAAGACAAGGAGGGCTTCCTCCAATGAGATGCCCTGAAAACAAATAATACACCCTCACTTTCAGACTCAGTTCCTTTCACACTCTCCTTACGACACAGTGTGGTAGCTTCACTAAGGTTTCACATAAGAGCAGAAGGTTATCAAAGCACTATTCCATAAGGTAAAATGGTTTCCACCCCCTAGTTTTCCCTTCTGTGTGAGAAGCGGAAGAGGGATACACTTATCAAAGAATGTTCTTCACAACTGTAATTCAGCATCTAAATGCTGAATTCCGGCTGAAGACAGCTGACTCCAGGACAGATAGGAGAACTATCCTGAATGATCACTTGAGGCAAAGCTCTTCCCAGAGATTCTTAAGTAATGAGAACTTTCTCCTCTATTCAACAGAAAACTGAATTTCAAGATGGATGCTTCCTCTGAACCATTACCATTGGATCTCTTTTAACAGCTTTGTCAGGCATAAAACGTTGCATGTCTGAGTACTCATACTGTGTTCATAGTGGACTTTAGCCTTTTATGGTTATAAACTTGAGTGTACTATATATTGGGAAACACTTGAATGTATAATCAAAATACAGACAAAAGAGCCATCCCCTAGAAAAGAAACTCAGCAGTAATTTTCTGTCCCACTACAAAACAACTGGAGCCCTTTCTTACTCTCCCATAATCAACACAGGCCTTGAAAAGTGATTGCATCAGCCCCTTTGGCTCCTGCTAGAATGCTGGCCTAAGCTGCACTCACTATATTGTACTGTCCTTTCTTTCTGTGAGTCACGGTCTCACTCTAGCTCAGACTGTCCAGGAAATCACTCCGTAGTCCAGGAGGGCTGCAAATTCACAGTGTTCTTCCTACCTCAGGTGCTGGAAGGCATGCACCACAATAGCCAGCTGCATTTTCTTACTAAGAACACCATACTTTCTTAAAGACTCAGGACACTGTCATTTCTTAAATACTAAACACTCCACTCTGCATACTGTAATCTCAGTGCCTTGACAATTGTTATTGCTGAGAACCACCCATACAATGATGACCCAAACATCAGATTTGGCCCAAACCAAGAATCAAAATAATAGTAGCCTATGACATATGAAAACTGTCTAAAAATTTAAATATCATTGTCTATAAAGTTTTTCAGCAATAAAATTTTGCTGGAATACACCCAAGCTCTTTGATTTACATGTTGTTTATGGTAAATTTTATACTACAATGGCAGAGTACAGTATTTATAACAAAGGAATCAAAGTTACTTTAATGCATAATTAACTCAATTTATAGAAAGAAATGGTCCACTCCTGACCTTAATAAATGTTTTTGTTTAAACCATCTCACTTAATTTAATCTTACTTTAATTTGTTTTAAAATACTTTTTGTAATATTTATAAATAGAAAGCTATAATTACTCTAGAAGACAACATCAAAAGTGAAGTAGAACCACCAAAATAAATACCACTTCATACCCAATAAATTTGTTTCATTCAACAAACAACAGAAAATAACCAGTGTAGCAAAGATATAGGTAAAATGAACTTTGACCACTTAAACCACTATGAATGTTTCCTGTAACAGTTATAGATATAACTTTTATATATATATATATATATATATATATATATATATATATGTGTGTGTGTATGTATGTATGTATGTATGTATATATATATATATATATATATATATATATATATATATATATATATATATATATGTAACTATATATTCATCTGAAAAATAAAAATGAAACTGTTTTATAATCCAGCAACTTCACTTCTGGGTATACATTCAAATGAATTGAAAGCAGAGACTCAATCAGATATTTGTAAACTTATGTTTGTAGCAGCATTGTTCACAATCACTGAAAGGTATATTAGCTCAAATGTCCCTCAGAGATGAATGGATAAGCAATGACACACACACACACACACACGCATCACTCAACAATATCACTTAGCTTTTCAGCAGAAGGAAATTCTGATCATGCTATCACACGGATAAACATTGAACACATTAATCTAAGTTAAATAACGCAGTCAAAAAAGAACAAATACTGTCATTACATGCCTTTATTATTCACTTCTATTAGGTACCAAGAGTAGTCAGATTCTTAGAGATGAAAAGAACTCTGGTTGCCAAGGGCTAGAGTGAGATGAACAGGAGGGGTTACTGTTTAAAGAAGCTAGATTCTGTACTATAGAGTTTCAGTTTACAGCACGAGGAAAGGTTCTGCAGATGGGTAGTGATGGCGACACAATGATATAATTGCACTAATGTCCCTGAACTATACACTTAATGTAGTTATAATGACAAATCCCATGTTTTGTGTATTTATTGCAACTAAAAAATTAAAAATAAAAAAAATAATAAAATGTCTATTGAGCACATAGTTTTACACTCCCAAGATTTGGTTCTTCTATACCGAACACTAGAGATCAGGAACTATCTTTTTAATTTTATCTGCTTTTTGTGAACAATGAGACAAAGAAAAACTAAACGTGCACTGCAGAATGAACCCCAGATGCATGCATCACTTTGTGCATCTGGCTTTAATTGGGTACTGGGGAATCAGACCAAGGCCAGAAGGCTTTGCAAACAAGTGTCTTTAATGGCTGAGCCATTTCCCCAGCTCCCAAGGAATTATCTTTCCATTTGAGAATCAGTTTCTTTTAATATCATGTCCTTCTATTCATCTGTTCTTACAAATACAATCATTTCAGTTGATCCTAGTGACAAAGGCCTGCAAATCCCAGCTATTAGGGAGGCAGAAGCCAGACGATCACAAGTTCAAGCCCAGCCTGGGCTACATGATTAATTTGAAGTCAGCCTAGGCAGCTTGAGACTCTGTCTCAAATTAAGAAGTAAAAAGAGGGTTTGGCGTGTACTCAGGAGCAGAGACAAACTCTACATTCAATCCTGAGTACTGGAAGAAAAAAATACATAAGCTCCCATTAAAAGTGGCACAATTTGCCCCTGTGTGGTAGCACACGTCTTTGGAGGATCACCACAAGTTTCAAGACAGCCTGAGCTGCAGACAGAGTTCCAGGTCAGCCTGGGCTAGAGTGAGACCCTGCCTCAAGGAAGGAAGGAAGGAAGAAAGGGAGGGAGGGAGGGAGGGAGGGAAGAGAGGGAGGGAGGAAGGAAGGAAGGAAGGAAGGAAGGAAGGAAGGAAGGAAGGAAGGAAGGAAGGAAGGAAGGAAGGGTGAGAGAAAGGAAGGTACAATTCAGCAAACATTAACTAAAAGTATGCCTCACTGATGTGTCACACTCCAGGAGCTACACTTCTCACATGCTTGCTTTAAAACTTCCCTGTTAAGGGCTGGAGAGATGGCTTAGCATTTGCCTGCAAAGCCAAAGGACTCAGGTTTGGTTTCCCAATACTAACATAAACCCAGATGCACAAGATGGCATATGCGTCTGGAGTTCATTTGTAGTGGCTAGAGGGTCCTGGCGTGCTCACTCTCTATCTGTGCCACTCTCTGAAATAAATAAATAAATAAATAAATAAATAAATAAATAAATAACGCCCCTATTAGTGGGATATAGCAACATGGTTGAGAGCCTCCTTAGCATATACATATGCAAGACCTTGGGATGAATCCCCAACATCACAAGAAAAAAAATAAAGTTTTGCTTGAAGCTCCCTCTTTAAAATGATACTTGATCCTTAAAAATCATTCACTTTGCCTATATTGCCTATATTGTGGTATTATATACATGTGATCAAATGTTTATTTGTGAGATTTGCTCTTGTTGAGTTAATTTTGAAATACTACCCCAAATTATGTTGGAGGGGGAGCTGGGAGTTTTCCAGTACAGTTCTCTAATTTTTTTCAGGAACATATACATGCTGTATGCAGCTAAATAAAAGAAAACAAGTGAATGTCTGTGATGAATGTCAAATTTGATAATATACTACTGGTATTCAAAAACATCAATATTTTAAAACATAAAAAAATACTCCTGGTTCGAAAAATCCTTCTTGACTAAATATTAGCACTTCTGTGGTGCAGTATGACTCACTACATAAAAGTGTTTCTTCAATCGACGACAGGCTTTGCAAGACCTTAAGTTATGCCCCTTATGAAACATCCACTACGTCGCATTATGTGTAACACGGCCACACCCAAGGTTCCTTACGTTGTCCGCAGTAAGTTCCAATGTATCCCTTCTGGCACTGGCAGTGGTCGTCAGCACAGCTTCCACCATTCATGCACCTCACACTGCACTGCTGAACTGCAGAGACAGCAGCAAAAACACGCAGTTGTCAGTCACTACCTTAGAGCACAGCGAGCAATGACAAGCACGCCCCACAGAAGAACATGCTAAAAGCTGGCCAAGATTATCTGTCATAGTCTACTCATGAACATGGCTGGTACTTCGTGTCATTTAGTGTGCACTTAAAATATATTGCCCTTTCAGTGTAACTCGTTGTAACATGCAGGAGGCCCTCTATCCATGTAGAATGTAGGGGTGAGTCCTTATGGAGCCAGCATGCCCGTAAGACAGACAAAACCCAACTTAAAAATGCTACAGAGGCCGGGCGTGGTGGCGCACGCCTTTAATCCCAGTACTCGGGAGGCAGAGGTAGGAGGATTGCCGAGAGTTCAAGGCCACCCTGAGACTACATAGTTAATTCCAGGTCAGCCTGGACCAGAGTGAGACCCTACCTTGCAAAAAAAAAAAAAAAATGCTACAGAGTACTTATAGATTGTGATAAACTGCCTGAAGAAAACTGGTATAAAAGAGAATACCTTAGCAAGACCCTCAAAAATAGAAGAAAAAGATGATGACATCAAATTAAAAGAGAGACTAATGGAAAGAGGGAGGGGATATGATGGAGAGTGGAGTTCTAAAGTGGAATAGGGGGAGGGGAGGGAAATATCATGTGGTTTTTGTATGTAAATATAGAAGTTGTCAATAAAAAATAATAATTAATAAAAAAAAGAGAATTGTCTAGGTTCAAGTAGGCACGTAGATACAGGAATGAGACAATGCCACTCCGAGGTGACATTGCCCTTATCTTTGAAAAATAAAGCTCAGCTAGGCATAGGACGTGCCAGGGAGGATCATGTGACCTTAAGATGCTAAAGGATTTCCTCCAAATACACGTTCAAAACAATCAGATGGGGGGCTGGAGAGATGGCTTAGTGGTTAAGACAACTGCCTCCTAAGCCTAAGAACGCTGGTTCCAATCTCCAGCGGTTCCAATCTCCAGGTCCCACATTTAGCCAGATGCAAAGTGACACAAGGGCGCAATACTGCACTTGACCACAAGGGGGCGCATGCATCTGGATTTCATTCACAGCAGCTGAGACGCTGCTGGCATGCCCATCTCTATCTGTCTTCCTCTTCCTCTCCTTCTGTCTCTATCTGTGTCTCTCTCCAAAAATAAAAATAAAAACAATCAGATGGGAAGAAGTCTTGCAGAGTCAGGCAAAAGCCAGCCAGATACTACAAGGGCTCCTCAGCCACAGAAGGGTTTAATTATGTCCCATTCACAAATGGGAGTCACTGAGATGATTTCAACAATGGTGAATAAATGTGGCTTCTGTTTTAAATAAAAAGATTAGTTACTCTACCAAGAAGGGATCTAAAGAAGGCATGTAGATGGGAGTCCAGGTGAGAGAGCAGGAGAGTGAACTATTCCGCAGAAGTAAATGGTATGATCCAACAAATACTTATTTATACCTGACATCCCATGTTCTTTAGCGTGGCAGTGAATATGGCAAGAAGAAGATGGAGGTGAGGTGTGCTTTCTAGTCATGTTAAAAGAATCTCATGGAGAAAGAGGAGAAGCTGGTGCTCAAGCACTGCATGGACACCTTAGCCCTTTGCTGAGGCAAAAGGACCTGTGGTCAGCAGGGAACCGCAGGTTTCCTTTTAGCCATGCTACTAAGTTTCAGATACTCAAGTTGTACACATGCGGACATGTTAAAAAGGAAATGGAACGTGTCACTGAAGCTAGGTGAAGAGACCCATTCCAGACATTATTGTTATGAGTTGTCCATATCACTAGTCATAGTTGATGAAACTTATGTGAATGACTTCACCCAGAAAGGACTGTAACTTTGGATACCAAAGTTGAAATAAAAGATTAGTGATACTATGAGAGAGAGAGACAGGGAGGGAGAACATACAGAGATATCCAGCACACCTAAAACAAAAGAGAGAGAGAGAGAGAAAGACAGAAAATGTTTCAAGCTAGTTATAAGAGGTTATAAAAGTCCCATAGGGTGAAGACTGAAAAGGTTAGTTTTAAGACGGAGTGAAGCTGAATGGATTCATGGATTCATGGATCGCCTGCTCAGCCAGGTGCCATAAACAGAGTTTGCTGCCCGGGTTGAGGAATTAAGAAGTTGAACTTTAGAATTTCTCTGCCATTGTAGTTTTGGACAAGAGTGGATATGAGAAAACCACGCAATGGATCATGAAGACATGAGGAAGGTGATCTTGCAGGCAACCAGATGAGGAGGAGAGGATCGGGTCAGTAATGAAGGAAGTGTGTTCCTCAAGGTACTCAAGAAAGCTTTGATGCGTGAGACTGGGCGCTTTCAGAAAGCTGAGAACATGCAGATTATACTAAAAACAAGCCAAACCGGAATTTTCATCAAAAAATGCATTAAAGACAAACATATAGCTAGTGTAATATAACTTGATGTGCATATTCTGAATTTTATTCCTGAACTGACAGATGTGTCGTTCCTTTATTTAGTGAAACTTGTAGAGAAATATTAAAATGTAGTGTTTTTTTTCACCCATTTCAGGTCGACTTAAAGCCCATGATTTAGTTAATGAGTTATTAAATAAAAAATATTAAAATGTAGCATTTTTTTCACCCATTTGAGGTAGGCTTAAAGCCCATGATTTAGTTAATGAGTTATTAAATAAAAAATATCTGTTTCTGTCTTGTTCTAATGTGATCTTAAACAATACTTGCCTATAAAAATTAATCTTGGATCTTGAAGACCCAGCAATTTCCAAGTGGGTCATGAAAACTACATTCTTAGTCCATTGTTAATAAAGCTTTGAGTAATCAGTATGTGCACAGCAAAGTATGTTGAGATGTGTCAAGTATCTGATCGGTATTCAGAGGATATCTGTTGTCTTTCTAGTTCTCTCTCTTCTCTCCCCTACAGTTCCCCCACAACATAGAATATAAGCTACAATAGTTACACAAAAACAATAAACATAGTCTGGTGTTTGAAATCATATCTGAAACACCAGAACCTATAGATTCAAGTCTGTTATCTTGTGTCTCTCACTGTCCTACTCTGTAAAGCAGAGATAATATATAACTATGTTGATGAGAAGTTTGTGATAATAAAGTCAAACACCCCAAACAGAACTAACCTGGCACACAGTAAAAACTCAGTAAGTCTGGCTATTGCTAAGAAAGAAATATTTCACATGCTAACTTTTCTACTACGTAGACACATACTTCTTAAGACAGAATTAAATTCTTTTTCTTATTAAAAGCAATTACCCATTTGAGGCAACGACTAAGGCCGAAGAGGTTCTGATTCCAAAGATAAATGCAGACCTCATTAGTGAAGAGGTTAAATCATGACTTCTTTGAGAGACCATTGAGCATGCATTCAGAAGCTTAAGGAAAGAGCAGTAACGAGGGCTGCATGTAAGGACGTACTTGATTTTGCTCCACAGGTCGGTGATATTTGGCCACTGGAACAAGTGCACATGTTAGGTCGGGAACAAAATCCATCTCCACAGCTATTCCTACAAATTGCTGGAGAAAACACAACAGGGATGTGCATGAGTAACACAGTAAATTACACTCTACAAGATAAGAAACCACATTTAAAAATATAGATCCGAGAAAGCATAATATAAAATAAGTGGTGTAAAATGTCCTACCCTGTTTAGATATGTAATAAAAATTTCTCATTGAGGACATGGGAATCAAGTTTTACAAGTCTCCTTATGATAATTTGCCAACAAATGAAGCTATTTTAAATTCTGTAATGCTCATTAACACTTATTTTTAACATGCTTATCAATACAGGTTGCTTTTTCCATCCAGAACTGAGAAACAAAATTCAGAATTCACTAAAATGAGGCAGTTATGATCCTAGCAAGGGAATCAGAAGCTGTGAGGAAACTCAGGAGAGATGGCACACTGTTTAAAAAAAAAAAAAAAAAAAAAAAAACAGCAGACTGGGTAAAGGACCTTCACAGGAGACCAAGAATGTGAAACTAGCAGGCCTAGAGACCCCAGGCCGTAATGATTTGGCCAAACCTCAGGTTCCATGTACATTCCTTCACAGCTGGCATCTGACCTACCCTGTCATCAGTCTTTGTTCCCCATAATATTTAGCTCTCTCTCCAGTCATTCTTCTCCCATATGATCCTTACAACCTAACCTATTCCTGCTGCTTAGAGAAGTTATTGGCGACATTTTAGTAAGGGTAGAATCCAAGCCTTCTACAGCTGTGACTTGCAATGAATCCACCAGCCATCATCACACAGAATATTAGGCTCAGTGACACAGCATATGCCAAGACACTCCAAACCTGTACTCATGTGCCTTTGAACGGGAAGTTGCTCCCAAATTTAAAGACAGGGCACCACGGAGCTGATAGATTTATGTTGATATGTCCAATTGAATTTTCTTTTTGAGTCCTAAGGTTGTGTAGCTTATTGCCCCATGCCAGGAAACATTACTTAAGAGGAAAGTGTGGGAATGCCCTGAAACTAGCTGTGAATACTTATAGCAGTGTGTTTGTGCTTTGCTGGGGAGAGATCTCAAAGCTTTAACAGATATTTGGGATGCCCCAATAATGTAAAGAACACACCTTATATATGTAAATCAACTCAATAATTGTATTCCTCCTCTAAAATGCATTTTGACATCCATGCAATATGGCCATCACCTCCTTTAGTACTCCTTATAAATGAACACAGTGTGAAGGTTTAAAAAAGTAAGAAAGAATATGGATTCCACTGTAGAATTAATTTATATTTCTTAAAATATATTAGAGTTTCTGGCAAGCTGGAGCTCATATAAAAGCTTCCTCCTTGCCATCTCGTTTCCTTTATGCCAGACATGTTTATGCAAACTGTTGCAGTAGAAAGTCACCCACAGTTCTACCTAGCTGTGGAGCTTGGGTGCTCCACAACCTATATACCAAGCAAGATGTGCCCATTGGTGCAATAGTGGCATGAATGTTACGGAAGCAATCAACCACTTCCTGGCTAGAGACACAAGCCCTAGAGGAGGACCTACTAATGTGGTTATGCTAAACAGCATTTATTTCAAACTGCCTCCTAAATATCTATGCTTGTTCCCATAAATTAGTACTGCTTGAAGCATCAGTCACAGAAATTTCTCTCTGCAAGCTGGTAAAGTTACCAAGAATAGGTGACTACTGTGTATTCTGCCCCAAATAGGACATCTAAACCAACCTCTCCATGGCTCAGGGAAGCATGTGGAAGAGGTGTCAGAAACAATGTAAGGAAGAGGGCTACAGAATGCTCTCTTCTGGCTATAACACTCATGAACTTATCACAATTTTGGTTTCCTACACCTGTCGATATGTCATCATGGATGGGCGAAGGGCTCCTCAGGCCTCACAGCTTCCCAAGTAGTTAATGGAATCTATGGTTTGTAGGAGATGGAAAGTCATGTTCTTCAGTGGTGTAGGTACTCACAAGCTGCCCATTCCCCAGTAAATAACCTCCCACTGCTGATTATGTAAGCAGCTGATTTAACTAAGGGGGTCAAAGAAAAAAATAAAAATCAAGGCATGAACAGAGACATTGCCTCACCCCCATAACTGAGGGAAGTGGTACAAGAGAGTAATAAGATCAAAATCCATTATATACACATATAAAAGTATCAACTATAAAAATTTTAAACATATGTTACTGTTTCTGATTGCATTCAATAATTTTTAAAGGATCCTTCCTCCTCAGCAAATAGGCAAAAATCTAGGCTTAGAAAAGATCCAAACTGCCCAATGAAGGTTTCAGGGGCAGAAGCTTAGTGTATACTCTCCATGAGCCAGTGAGATGCAGGAGTGATGAGGTCCTTTTGCCTTACGTTCATTTCAGATTGTGGTTATCTTCTGGGCTCTTACTATCCCTGAAACTATGAGGCCTAAAAGCAGGAGATAGGATGTCATTGCTAGAAATGTAGTGAGAGGTTGCATGGCCAGGTACTTAAGACATATTTGGGCACATAAGAAGTCTGACGTAGTGCTCGCTTTGGCAGCATATATACTAAAATTGGATCGATACAGAGAAGATTAGCATGGCCCCTGCACAAGGATGACATACAAATTTGTAAAGAAGTCTGACATTGAGTCAACATTATGCTAATAACCCATGTGTGAGCTCAGGAAAAACTCAACTTCTCTCAGTTCTGTTTTCTAATTAGAAAATTAACTATAAGGATTATATTGGAGTGTTCTGATATTTCTTCAGGGATCAAATACTACAAAGCTTGGCCAATCCCATCTCACTGTTATTCCACTGCTCAAAGCACTGCAGCATAAGCTCAACAAATAAACAAATAAATAAGCAACCACTTCCATTGTTTTCTGTCCTGGGATTTTTAAAAACAAATTTCACATTTTATTTAAAGTGAAATAAACTATACAAATTGATTTTCTTCACCAAAACTGAGATGTTTTAAAAAATAAAATTAAATTAAAAAGGGAAGTAAGAAACTCATTTTATATTTCTAGAAACAAATATTTGAAAATCTGGAAGCATTTCAATGATATTTTCAAGCCAGAATTAGGAATAAAAACAATTGGGTTTAGTGATTCATATATATAATCCTAGCACTTGGGATGTTAAGACAGAAGGACTGGAAGAACAAAGCCCATCTATGTGACATAGTACCAGGCAAGCCTAAGCAAGCTAGTAAGATTCTGTCTTCACCATCACCATTATCAAAGGAGACTCAAATCAAAATGTATTACAATTCTTTTATCAGAAATACATTTTGCTTTTACAATCTTCTCATCAAACCTGGTAAAAGCCAAACTTTACAATTTTAAAGCTGGGCTGGAAAGATGGCTTAGAGGTGAAGGTACTTGCCTACAAAGCCTAAGGATCCAGGTTCAGTTCTTCAGTACCTACTTATAGCCAGATGCACAATGTGGCACATGCATCTGGAGTTCATTTGCAGTGGCTAGAGGCCCTGGCATACCTATTCTCTCTCTCTTTCTCTCTCTCTCTCTCTCTCTCTCTCTCTCTCTCTTTCTCTCTCTCTCCCTCTTCCTCCCTCCCTCTCTCCTCTTGCAAATAAATAAATAAACATTTTAAAAAATAAAGTTGATGACATTAATATTTTTCTATATAGAATACTGAAAGGTATGAAACAATCTTTGGTCTTCATTTTCTATTTAAATTCTACTCTTTGTTATAAATGGCTGTATCTTTGCTCAATAGTGAGATAGAAGCACATTTAGTAAAGAAATATTAGTTTTCCTTGACTTTAACTTTACATTTGCTTTAATTTCATTATTTTCTCCACATATTGTTTTAAATGTAAAAATAATTAAATTACTGAGTTTAATGAAGTTTGTTAAAAGGTAAAAAGTTAAATTATACTCATGCTATAGTCTCGTCTCCCTCTATTTTGTGCACTAGTTTTTACACTCACACTTACTTAAATTACTTTGCTTAGGTGCTACTAATAAAATTTTTCAGATATATCTGATATAAATGTCATAAAATTGTCTTAGTGTCACAAAGGAAATTTCAAAGTCTATGCTTTTTTGCAAATTTCTCCTACATGTAAATCCCAAATTATCTCATAACCATCCAAATATTTCACGTAGTGGAAATGTCGGCTACCACACTCACCCACTGTGAAGTGTTCAAAACTGATCTAAACAAGCAACTGGTAACTGTTACTCACAGACCAGATGTATTTAAAGGGGCATTCAATGGGCCATACATATATTTCTCAGGCAAATATTCTGGAAGGCTTGACTCTGGAATTCCCATTTCTCAATGATCCAATAAAACCTGACTTTACAGATTTTCAACACGTACCATAAACCTATCCCTTCTCCTCGGCTGTTCTCCAACTCAATAATGGCAATCACATTCATTATATTTAGTGAGTCAGACTTTCCGCAGTGCCTAAGCCATTCTCCTCTAGCATGGCAGGTGTGCGGTGAGTGATGTGAGCTGTTTCGGGATTCTAGGAAACCAATGAAGTGGAAAGCAAGCGGCCACGGTAATGCCCTACTGGCCTGAGGGAGTAATGCACCTTCCAGAAAAGCTTCCTCTGACTTTCTGTGTTGGAGAGAAGAAAAGCAATACTCATTCTTTCTTTTTCATGAAAAAAGGGCTTTTAAATGGAAGGTTCATTTAAAATGTGCACGAACCACTTCGAAGAAGACTGTTCTTCGTACCTTTGTCGCATTCCTAGACACCATGAAATTTTAGTGCAAAAAAGAAAAAAGCTTAATCTTCACAATAAAACTTGACATTTTTTTTTTCTTTTAAGAACTGCTCATTAAGGGTCTATCTCAAACCCACAAAACCAATAAATATAGAGTTGAAAATGCCACTACACCCACAGTATCCCTTGGCTAGGGTGGCTTGCCTTTTTTTCTCTGTTCATGGTTGTATAATTATCTATTCCCTGGAGAACATCAAGGTCAATGTAAAGTTAAGACTGGCTGAAAATGCATGAGCTGCCTGTGACCGGACCGTCCCTGAGGCTGGACAAATGTGGCCATACTACATGGACACAGGAAGAGGCCCATCACACCCCAAGTTACAAAATCACAGGCATGGGAAACAGGACCTTGCAAAGTTCTTCAACTTGAGACTGAAAACTACTGAATTCTTCTGGTAGGACTTGGAGACCTGCATATACATTTTGGAAGCCAAATACAATAACCAAAACTTTTATGATCAGATGCACAGAACTTTCCACATTCTAAAATTCACACCTGGAAAATCTACTACATAGTATGATATTTGACTGTTGAAAGTCCTAAACTAAACCAGAAAAAAAGTCAAACAGTTTGGATGAATTCTCTCAGAAACTAAAATGCAACTGTGGGTCAAATCAAAATCCGTGAGGGTACGACTTCCACGTCTTTGCCATGTGGCTGATTTAAACCAGAGATAATAAAGTGGTTTAGCATAAAGGCCTATAAAAGCTTGACCTTCCTCAAGCCTAAACCTGAGTCCAAAGCCAGGTAATTTCTACAGTAACACTATGTGGTCTCATCCGGAATTTTAAGGAAAAAGTGGTTTGGAGTTACCAAAGAGAACTGCTCTAACACAATTCCCCATTGGTGTCAATTGGCACAAAAAGATAAATCATCATCCAAGCGTCTTTAAAACCTTTATCACCACTGCCCGTCCACAGACTTTGAAAGTGAAGTCTGAATGGATGGAAACTGGCTGCTTCCTCCCACCATTGAAGCTGGGCTGAACTCATTATCACTGCTGTTGAGGCCAATGGGTCGTAAATGCAATTGAATGTACAAAGAATTGAATGCAAGGTCTGCCCCGAGGAGCTGAGGATGCGGTCCAAGGCTTGGGAGGCCAGCCAAACACTCACGGACAATGCACTGGTTTCCTCCGGGGAGCGTCTTCCAGCCCGGGCAGCAATATGAGTGGAACCTCGAACCGCACACGTTGGGCCTGCAAGAGGCAAAAGGTCATCCGCATGTAATGATGGGTGCAGTGACACAAAAGGGGCTTTCCTAAACAAAGCCCCTAGTGAGTACATTTCAGAACAACAAACAAATCAAAACTACCCTTCAAATTTCTTCTGGGGGAGGGGGGTGGGAAACAGATGTGAGAGCAAATGGGCCAGAGACGCTGGGCTGGGGGGAGGGTCCGAAACATCTAAACATTCCCTTTCATGTGTTCTCCCCATGCTTGCCTTTTTTTAAAAAGGCGAAGGGAGACGTGGAAACATATAATTTGCTACTCTTCTAGCCTCTGGGATGGCGAGAACAAAGGGAACATTGCGTTCAAAAAACCCTTGCCCTTGTTCCCAAATCCATTCCTCCTTGATTGACTGTCCCTCTGGCCCCAAAGTGTCAAGGAAAGCGGAGAGCTCAGGTTGGTGGTCAACCAGCAAATTCCAGCCGCAGAGCCCCGCACACATCCTCAAACAAAAGGCTCTGGAGCTGCGCCCCCGACGACGATGGTGGAGAGCCAGCAAGCTCCACTGGCTGCTCCAGCTCCAGGCAGACCCAGGCCCGCTTGCCGCCTGACATCTGGAAACTTATCCCGCACCACAGATCTGCACACACACACACACACACACACACACACACACACACACACACACACACTCCGTGTCCCACTCCCAACTTAAGCCCCTGGGGAGAACATGCCTCAGTCTGAGCTCCAGGCTTGGAGACGAAGGGAGGTGTTTCAGGGGGCCTTGGGGGGGGGGGTCTTCCAGTGTCCTAGAGGCCTGAACAGGGGTCAGTAAGGGTGGGGGATAGAAGGCCACCGAGCCGAGGCTCCCGCACGAGCCAGCCACGCCCGCGACGTGGGGACCGCTGCCCACCTACCCGCGGAGGATGTCCTGTTGTCCTCGCCGGCGGACGCGGCTGGCCACCGCCGCGCCCTCCTCCCGGGACTCAGACGCTGCGAACCCGCCCTCGCCTGCGGGCCGGACCTGTTGCGGTGGCAGCTGGGGCCGGAGAGTCTTCGGTGGCGGAGGCTGGGGTTGACCGGCCGTGCCCTGCGCCCAGAGCGCCACGCAACCCAGCCACACGAAGTAAGGATGGACACGCAGCGGCCGACGGCTCCCCATCGCCGGCGCCGGGGTGTGTGTGTGTGTGTGTGTGTGTGTGTGTGTGTGTGTGTGTGTGTGTGTGTGTGTGTGTGTGTGTGTGTGTGTGCCGGGTGTGTGCCGGGTGTGTGTATGCGCGCGCGGATGGAGAGGTCAGCGGAGAGGAGGCGATCAAAGACAAAATTCACGCGGTCCGAAATAGAAAAAAAAGTCAGGGGTCTAAGGAATCCCTCGTGGGCGGCCGGGATCTCTGTGGGTGCAAGAGGTTCACCCAAGGTCCACGGAGGAGCAGCGGCGGCCCCGGTGTGCGAGCACTAGCGCAGCGGGCAGCGGGGCGCGAGGATGGAACTGCAGGCAGCCCCGCGAGGTCCACGTTGCATCCCCCGGGCCACGGCCGCGAGCGACTCCGGGATAGCCAGCGGGTGGGTGGGTGGGGGCGGGCGGGAAATTACAAAAGTAACCCGAGCAGCCGCGGCGTAAAGTTACAAAGAAAGCGGACCTCACAAGGAAAAAAGGGGTTAAAAAAAAAAAAAGAAAAAGGAAAGGAAAAAGGGAGGAGGATGGAGGAGAAGGGCACGCGCAGAAGACCCGCGGATTCCCGTGCGCTCAGGCACCGATCTTGGAATGCTGCGGAGTCACGCAAGGAGCCAAATAAAATAAAAAATTAAAAAATAAATCGTGCCCCCCCACCACCCCACCCAGAGAAGAGGAGGGTCTCCTAGCGGCCTCTCCCGGAGTCTCACGGGGCAAGCGACGCGCGGAAGGTGGCTGCGGAACCAGCCGGGGCGGAGGTGCGCAGGCCCCGGGGAGCGCGCGGCGGGGCGGAGGCTGGACGCCCGGGAAGATGCCGCGGACGAGGGCGCGGCGCGGGGTTTTTAGAGGGAGGGAAGGAAGGAGGGAGGGAGAGAGGCCGGCGGGGCACGGGGCGGGTCGGCGGGCGGCGGCTGTCAGCGGGGGCCCCGGCGCAGCGGTCCACACGTGGAGCGCAATCGCCCCACCGAGGGGCCGGCCGGCGGCGCAGAGTGGGCGGGGACAGGGCGCGGGGGCCGAGCGCGAGGAGAGGAACGAGTGGAACGACGGGTGGGGGAGGGGAGGGGAGGCAGGGGAGACGGCAGGAAGGGGATAGGGGGGAAGGGAGCCAGGCGATTGGGGGGTAGGGGGACTACGACGCAGATTGGGGAAGAGAGGCCGGCGGTGGCTGGAGGCACTGGAAAAAGAGGGATTGGGAGAGTCCGGGTGCAAGAGGAAATGGGGGTGGGGGTGGCGGTGTGGGGGAGAGGTGAGGAAGAAGAGAGAAGTGGGAAAGGGGAGGGGAGTCCCCCGGCCTAGAGGAGGGGTCCCGGAGGCCGGCTGGAGGGGCGAGGCGGCTTCGCTTCCCGTCCGGTCCTCTCTCCAGCACCCCACCCCACCCCACCACCACCACCAGCTCGGTTGGCCGCTGGCTCTGTTTTGACTGTCTGTACAAAGCCAGCAGACGGCGGGGGAAGGGGCGGCTCGGGATGGAATTTGGGGGAAAGGCGCAGCAGCCCCTGGCCCTCTCCACGGGCCCCTCGGGTCCACGGACCAGAGATCGGGGTCCCTAAGCCTAACGGATGACACAGGCAGCATGGTGGAAGACGAGAGCCACTTCTCCAGCAAGAACTGGCCTTTTACTCTGGTGAAGGCATTCGCAGCTAGCTATGGGTCCAGGAATCCTGACACCAGGCTCCCCCCAACTTTGGTCGTACTGCCCCCTCCTCCAGAGGAGCTTCCTCCATTTGCAAAACCTACCCTGGGGCTGGACATTTTCAGACTAAAGTGAGTCCCCAGCGGGAGAAGGAACTCCAGTGCTCCAGGAAGCCTGGGCTAAACTCTGAGGGGTCAGGGCAGGGCAGGGGTTTAAAAGGTGTGACCCCCGGCAGGACTCTGGGCTGGTTTGCAACAGGGAAAGGTTTGAAACCCCAAAGTTTTGTGGTTGTGGGATGGGGTGGCAGCGTAGCTTCTCGCTGGGACTTGGGGCATGTCTTTGGTTCCTGGTTTGGACCCCTTTCTGATTAGAGATTAAGCTCTGGCTGTCGGCTGTCATGCTGTGTAAACTTAGGGTGACTCTCTCCCAAGTTCCAGGGGCTTCCTTTGTGACTTGGCATTCACAAGGTCTTCGAATCCCACACCTCTGAAAGCTAGGAATGGGCAAATACCTTTGGAAGCTGGTGCTGGAGAACAGTATCTGGATTATTTAAGCCTAGAGAGATGTACTTTAGAAGAAATGCATATGTATACTTTTCCTGGCCCAAATTGCCCAGATGTACTATCTGACAGCCAAAAATTCTCAAAGAATTGGCACAACTCCCTCCTTTAATTTCCCCATTGTAGTTGTAGTTGGCAGACAAAGACGCTTAAGGTAGTAAGCCGTTACAGTAATAGAGGCATTTTCCTGAACTTTGCTTCAAATAAGTATAACTATTTAAAGTAAAAGAGCTAAATAAATAATCTGAATTAAAGCAACATTTTAATCTTACCCTTTACAACATCTAATGATTTTTTCATTTTATACTTAAATATTCATATTAATTCCTGCCTACTACATTAAATCCAAATGTTCCAAAATGCCATATGCCTTTACCTATTCACTCAATATCACCTTTAGGAATCTGTATAAAAAGTACATAAGATCAATATGAAATGATGGCAATATTGTTTGTAACAGCAAAAGACTAGAAACCCAAATACTCCATCAATAAAGAATTAATTGGAAGGCTGGAGGAATGGCTTAGTGGTTAAGGCATTTGCCTACAAAGCCAAAGGACCCAGGTTCAATTCCTCAGGACCCATGTTAGCCAGATGCACAAGGGGGCCCATGTATCTGGAGTTTGTTTGCAGTGGCTGGAGGCCCTGGTGTACCCACTCTCTTTCTCTCCCTTTCCGTCTTTCTCTATCAAATAAATAAAATATTTTTTAGAAAAGAATTAATTGGATATGATTTAACCCATCCTACAGAATACTATGCAAATATCAAAAATGAATCAGGAGAAACTCTGTGTTCCTTAGTAGTGATGGCTGGTAAAGACAGTTGTGGGGTAGAGAGAGGGACAAGGTGCTGACAAAAAGACAATTTACTGATACAGACAGTAGAATATAGTTTGCAAGGGGTTAGGGAGGAAGAGAATAGTGAGCCATTGTTTCATGGGTACAGAATTTCTATGCAGGATTATGAAATAATTTTTGAAGTAGATAATGGTGATGGTTGACATATTATGAAGGTAATTTATGGAATTATACACTCGTGGATCAAAGGTTGCATTCTTATATTCGGACAACAAGTCTGGCAGCATTCTGCCTGTGTCCTGAAAATTTGAAGGTGGCTGAATTCAAATGTGATGGATAATTTATTTGATGCAGGAAATTTCAAGAGAGCACAATATTCAGGTTATGGCATGGTTATTACTCACTGAATTGACCCAGATTTACAGTGAGAGGACAGAGAATAGAGCATAAGGATAGGAAAAATGTGAAGTTTGGTGAGGAAAGGACCTTGAATTCTATGAGTAGGGTAGCAGTTACCTTCTCATTGCTTATGAGAGGAAAGGATTTATTTCAAGGTTACAGTTTTAAGTAGAAATTTTGTCATAGTGGAAATAAAGCAATTGTCTCACATCTTTATACACCAGCAGCAGAAAGAGAATGGTAAGACAGCACTAACTCTGGACACAGTAAACTAATCAACCCAGGGTCTGCCTCCAGCAACACATCCAGCAATGCACTTCCCGAAGGTTCCACCAGCTGGAGCTTAATTGCAAACACTGAGTCTATGAGTGATATTTTACCTTGAAATGACCACATGTTGATTGTAGGGTGGGTTCAGAAAATATGTTTGACATTGTTAAAGAGATTGGAACCCTTAAGAAGAAACCTCAACTATTCACTGAGACAATAGGAAAGGTGCCTTGAGGACAACTCCCTATCCAGACAAAATTCATTGGAAGGCCAGGCATGGTGGTATATGTCTTTTATCCCAGAACTCACAAGGCTGAGGTAGGAGGATCACTTTGAATTCAAGGCCAGCTTGGACTGTAGAGTGAGTTCTGGGTCAGTCTTGGATACAGTGAAATTTTGCACTTAAAAAAAAAATCAGTGGGCTGGAGAGATGGCTTAGCGGCTAAGGCGCCTGCCTGCTAAGCCTAAGAATGCTGGTTCCAGTGTCCAGCGGTTCCAATCTCCAGGTCCCACGTTTAGCCAGATGCAAAGTGACGCAAGGGCGCAATTCCACACTGGCCCACAAGGGGGCGCACACATCTAGAGTTCGTTCACAGCAGCTGAGAGACTGCTGGCGCGCCCATCTCTGTCTCCCTCTCCCTCTCTGTCTATCTCTCTCTGTCTCTCTCCAAAAATAAATAAAAAATAAAAAAATAATAAAAATTTTTTTTAAATCAGTAAGAGAAAGAAATAGAGCTGGAGAGATGGCTTAGCAGTTAAGGCTCTTGCCTGCCAAACCTAAGAACTTATGTTCAAATCTCCAGGTCCCAGGTAGTCAGACACACAGTGATGCAAGTGTGCGATCTTGCACATGCACACAAGGGGGCACAAGTGTCTGGAGTTGGTTCACAGCGGGCTGGAGGTCCTGGCGCACCCATTCTCTCTCTCTCTCTCTCTCTCTCTCTCTCTCTCTCTCTCTCAAAATAATAAAAAAAGAGAATTAGGAAAGAAAATTCACTCGAAAAGAGAGTGAAATGATAGAGCCTTCAAGGTAGCCTGCTGGCAAACAGGGAATTTTTCCCCCCAGGGTCATCCATGGAAGCACACAGCAACTGCTACAGCTGTGATCCAGTGCATCCAGGCTACCTCTCAATCTGGCAGCAGAGCTTGGTATGATCTATGAATAAAGGTCTCATGGAGGTTTTACACCAAGTTTTCAGAAAGCACCGAGGCCAAAGCTGTGAAGGTGAACCCTAAGCAGCATTCAGAGATGTCAGAAACATGGAATATTTTATGGAGAAAGCTGCAGGCACTGAGGAGCCAACTCAAGTGAAAGACCACATGTTCCACAAGCAGTAAAGCAGGAGGGGCCCATTGGAACACAGACAATACCATCAGTAGCCCCAGATGCAGTGCATAGAACTACAGGATTTGGTGTTTGCCATATGGGTTTTGATCTTGCTTTGGCCTGATATTTTTTCTCATCATCTTCCTATTCTCCACTCCTCCCTTTTGGAATGAGGATATTTACTTGATCCATTTATTTAATCCATTGCGGGAAAGACATTGAATGTTTAAGTAGTATAGTTTAATTCATTTTGCATTATGAGATGGTCATGTCCCCATGGAGGCCAGGGGCAGAATTTTATGGTTTAAATGTAGAATGTTTCCCATAGGCTCATGTATTTGAACACTTGGTCCCTAACTGAGGGTGCTTTATTAAGAGGTTGTGGAAGGTTGAGGAGGTATGGTTTAGCTGAGGGAAGTGGAACAGTGGAACACCAAAGGAGCAGGACAGCCTTGAAGTTTAAACCAAAGCTCTGCTGACTTTCCTGGCCCTGTGTCCCATTCTGCTTGGATATTAGTAGTTTCATGCTCCTGCCACTGAAGCTGTGGGCCACTTCCCTCCCATGATGGACTGATTCCCTTCAGACTTCAAGCCAAAATAAACCTCTCCTACCTAAAATTGCTTCTTATTAGGTATTTGGTTACAGTAAGGAGAAAAGTAACTAATGCAATCTGAAAGAAAGGAAATTATTATTATACCAATTATTATATTTATTAAGGACAGTGTCAAAAGGAAATCAGAGCTAACTTGAAAGAGGTCACTCTGTCTAAAGATGAAGAAAGTTGAGCATCAGATAACAGAAAGATTACTACAAAAGACTGTGATATTTGAACTGTTTAAAAATTCAAGGCTTCCAAATGATATTCAAAGTGGTTAGCTGGTTGCTGTTGGAATTTTTTTTTAACCTCAAACCTCATTATTTTTAAAATGCTAATAAAGTTATTCTATCTTCACTTATAGGGCTCAGAGAAAGTATTTCTTATTTAAAAATACAGTAAATGTAGGAATGTTAGAATACAGGGGAAGAAAAGTAAAAGAAGAAAAGAAAAAGAAACATTGTTTTGCAAACCCTGCTGAAACAAGGGACCTAAGAGCAGTTACTAACAGCTACTCATTGCATAAGGCCAGGTTCACAACTGATGAACCTTGTCTCTCCAATGGCAATTTGATACTATCTAGAGACATTCTTCATTGTCCTAACATCAAGAATGCAGTTAAACTCTTACATTGCACAGGGCAATCACCTGTCACAAAGTAATATCTTCGCCAATTTAAATACCAATGCCCAAATCCTGGTTTCTTTGAGAAGCCCTGCAAGATGTGAAAGGTCGCTAGAAAACTTAATGAATGATTCCAGCTATTACCATAAGAATCTATTGATTAACTGTTGACTCCTGAAAATGGAAACAAGCAAACATCATGCATCTATTTATATGGTACAATAGGAAGGAAACAGAATCACCTATAAAATAAAACAAAACAAAACAAAAAAACACTGAACCTGATTCAGAAGAGAGAAGCAACCACTTCCAGACACTGCAGGAATGGATTAAAACACAAGAGAACTCTCTAACAAGGCATTAACTGTCAAACTAATCATACCTGACCTGGCTCTCGAGAAAGAGAAGTTGGGGACTAGAACGGCCCATCTAAACAAATAGAAAAAGACACCATTCCAAGAGATGAGGAAGCCCAGATGAGAGCCAAATATCACGCCAGTGAGTTTTCAAATCCTATTTCCTTACCTCTTAAAACCTATCCTGTTTCTAACACCTATTGCCATCTTAGCAGGCCAGCTCAGCCCTCACTTTACTCTTACCCTCTATTGTTTCGTGTGTGTGTGTGTGTGTGTGTGTGTTGGTACTTTGTGTGCTTTGTTTCTTATTTTGTTTAGTTTTCTTCTTTTCTCCTTTTTCTTTCCCTTTACATTTCCCTTTTCCAAAGAACATAGTTGGTACTTATTTGCAGGGACTATAAGGCTTAGCCTCCTGAGAGACTGAACTGTTCTAGATTATCTGTTAGTGTCCCTTTACTTCTCTCTCTTCAGTGTACCTATACCCACAATTCCCTTATCCTCCCTGAGTTCACTTTTGCTACTGAAGCTCCACCTTCTACTCCTGCTGTTCCCTTCCTTTACTTTCTCCATATCATTCAAATTCTAACAACTTATTCTACCAGGTATTTTCCTCATTATCTTTTCTCTCTTTTCAAACTCACAATAATAAGTATATTAGTGAATGTAATATGGTCAATGTTTTCTTACTCCATAAAATGGTTACCACTTTGACAATTGTTTAACAATGGACTATCACTATTTATGAAGCAGGTTCATCCCAAGATAGTGACTATTTTACAGACAGTATTGTATTGAGGGAAGAGCCTTGTACCCTGAACACAAGCCTAACAGAATAGTGAGGTACCTCAACCCTACTGCCATCTAGACTCTCCTAAATATAGCAAAACCTCCTATATAAGAGGAAAGGTAACCTAAATTTAAAACAAAGTTGAACCATCCACCAAACTTCTGATTCAATAGTCCCAGAAAACAAACGCCTATACACACACACACACACACACACACACACACACACAGCAAATAATATGAAAAATCAAGACAACATGTCCCTACAAAATCTACCAATACTAGAGTGATGGTCTCTAATAACACACAGAGGTGAAATACCAGGCAAATACTTCAAAAGAACAATGAGAAATATGTGCAAAGGAAGTCAATGGAGGAGCTAAATGGAATTCAATAAATTGATATAAACCAAGAAAAAAATTGAAAAGTTTCTGGAAATGAAAAACTACAGTAAGTGATATAAAAATCTCAGTGTAAAGCATCACCAATAGAATGGATGATGAGAACAGAATATCAGGGTTTGAAGACATGGTAGAGCAATTGGCAGGTTCAGTCAAGGCAAATGATAGATTTAAAATGTATATGAGGAAGGAGTATGCAAGATCTTTGGGACACCATGAAAAGACACAACTACAAAGTGTAGACAGAAGAAGGAGAACACAATGCAAAGAACTAGAGACTATTATTGAAATAATAATAATGGAAAATTTAATAGGGAATTGTATGCCCATTGAGGTACAGAAGCGATCTAGAACACCAAATAGCCAGGACCAGAAAAACTTCCCATACTACATTATATTTAAAACAATAAATATACAGAGCAAAACAAGATTATTTAGAGCCTCAGGAAAGAAACACCAAGTCATACATAAAGGCAGGCTTATCTGAATAGCAGCCAATTTTCCATTGGAACCTTTAAAAGCCAGAAGGGCTTGGAATGATATAGTTCAAGTCCCAGAAGACCACAATTGCCAAATAGGTATGCCTGGAAAAACTACCAGCTATTGCTGGAAGATAAAGAAAAACTTTCCATGATAAAAGTGGGTTAAAGGAATTTCTGACAAGTAAGCCAGCTCCACAGAGGAGGAATGTTTCAGAGCGAAGAAAAGTATAAACAAGAAGTTACAAGGGGGTGGGGGGGACTAAACAGTGATACAATAGTTGTAAAGCAATGGAAGTTTCTGAAAACACTGAAAACTACTAAATGACAGCTATAAGTACACATCTTTCAATAATATCTGTGCATTTGTAATGGTCTCAGTTAGTCAATTAAAAGACACAGACTAGAATATTGGTTTAGAAAACAAAGTATCATTTTTTCTATTTCCAAGAAACACACCTCACAATGAAAAAAATAGACAATGCCTTAGGTAACAGGATAGAAAAGGATATTCCAAGCAAATGGAACTATCAAACAAGCAGACATCATTATTCTAACATCTGACAAAATAAACTTCAAACAATAGTTAATCAGAAGATATAAAGAAGGCCATTACTTACTGATTTAGGGAACAGCTCATCAAGGGACATTACAAGTATAAACATATTATGGTGGTTTGAATAAGGTGACCCTCATAAACTCATGTGTTCTGAATGCTTGGTACCCAGTTGATGGCAATTTGGAAGATGGAGCCTTGCTGGAGGAGGTGTGTTGTTATATGCAGGATTAGGGTTGTTATAGCCAGCCTCTGGTCATGCCATACTTTTCCCCACCATTATGAAATTTCTCCTTGAGACTATAAGGCAAAATAAAAGCTTTCCTCCTATCAGCTGCAACAAGGTGGTAACTGTAACACACATGCACACCAAACAGAGGCACACTTAATTTCATAAAACAAGGATGACTAGATGTAAAGTCAGAGATTAACTCCAACGCAATCATGGGTGACTTTATCACTCTGGACAAATAAAATAAAATAAAATAAAATAAAATAAAATAAAATAAAATAAAATAAAATAAACAGAGAAACCTTGGAATTGAATGTTATCATAAATCAAATGGCTTTGACATTTGCAGAATATGTTACCCAAACATGACACAATACACATTCATGTCAGAACCCACAAAACTGTCTGTAAAATTGATCATATGTTTAAAAAGCCATATTGTAATTTGCCACATGTAACATAAAGAATAAAACTGTCAACATGTGAGCATTCAATCTATTCCCTCTAAAACAAAAAGACAAAGTCAGAACAGAAAATGTCAGATACACAGTGGTCACTACTAAGTGTCTCTAACCACTTAGCAATCCTCTCAACTCCTGTGTATCAGAATTTAGGACACAGTGAAGGTGCTCATTACATTAGCCTACCGCCCAACTACAATTTTGTTCTATTTTGTTTTGTTGGGATATCCAGCAGTTACTGCCATAGGCTGTCATTGCTTATTGGGTCTGGCTAGAGTGCCAAAACATTTCAATAGCCACAAACTCAATACAGAAGTCCCAACTCAGGTCTGGGCCACTGCAGGAATATGCGTCTGCAAGGTCCTTTTGAATCTAGTCATCTCATAGCATTAGTTCCCTTAGCACTGGTCATTAGTGTTTAAAACTCAAAGCACAAACACATATCCTGACAAGCATAGTCAACACTCTACAAAGCCCAAGCATATGCCTTTTATTACTGGCTTTACAAATGAGCAGAAAGAGAACACAGTTTAATTCATATATTCCTCAGACATTTCCAAAATCTATAATCTACCAAGTTTCAGATATGGCCAGTTCCCAAGTAGAAGAGATTTGTAGAGAAGAAGAGAGAATTTGGAGACAGAATAAATCAGGAAGGAAAAACTTATCCTCTGATTTCCTAGCCAGTGCACCACTATGATACGGGAATTGGGTGCAACAGAGCCATGTTGCTGGCATATACACCACTACGCTATGGATACAGGGCTGCCTTTGAGAGCAGTAGAACCTCTTTCAGCTCTTAGTTGGGCTACAACTGAGTTAGGGTGCCAGAACGTCACGGTCACACAAAATTTCCACTACCTGAGTCAATTCCAGGCTCTTGTCTTATGATTTCAAAGAATTGAAGTCCACAGACCAGAGGGTGAGTGTAGACAGATTTTATTATTGAGACTATAGAGTTTAAACCATTTGAGAGAAGGAAAGAGGAAAGACTACAGAGAACTCCTGCCCAAGAGAAGGCTAGAACAGGGTTCCTGGAAAGGATAAAGTCCCCCTTAGAGATCCAGATTGTAGAGCTTAAGAGAAGGAAAGAGCAAAGAGTTCAGACCTCCTGCCCAGCAGGAGGAACAAACAAAAATGAATCAGCAAAATGAGGAGATGGTTCTTTCAAAGAAAAACAAGACTGATTGAACTATTGGAACAAATTAAACAAAAGAGAGAAAAGTTCCAAATTAATAAAGGAGAAATGAAAAGAGAAATATTACAACATATACCAAAAAATTCATAAAATCATAAGAATATGCTTTATTGTTGTGTTAAATTTGTTTTTTTGATTTTATTTTATACATATTATAACATGTTATACTCTTTTGTCCCCTTGCCACAGCTAGCAGTACCCTGGGGACCATCCTCAGTGGAGTTACGGTGTTTACTGCTCTGGGACTGTTTATATGGGCCTGACATTGTGCAGAAGACCGTACATGCAGAAGAAAAATGTCTTCAGCTGCCTTATTCCTGCATCACTGTTCCCTGTTCTCATGCTTTCTCTATATTTGATAAAATAAAATGGTTGCCAAAACTTGTGCATTAATTAAAACAACACTGGTTAGGCGGTGCTGCAGTGTCTCTAGCAGAGCCTGCAGACCACCCAATCCCAGATTTCACTGTATTACTTGTGTCTGTATTTATTTCCTTCTAAGCTTTGAGTCACCAAAACAGGTCATAGCCACACTGGTCACAGCAATGATGTGTTTGGTGGAAGATATAGAACTGAGAAATTTAACATTTAAACTTGGAAATTTCATTCAAGCTTAAGGTTACTGGCACTGAGAATGTTTGTTGAAGCTGCTATTTTTAAGGAGATATTATCATGATTAAGGATTGTGCAACTGCTTTACATTAAAACAATGTAAAACAATGTGAGATTGTCATGAGTCTATTGGGAGCTAGAGGCAGAATGTGGTAGTTTGATTCTATGTAGGCCAATATGCTCAGCTGTTATTAAAATTGACTTTACAGTTTCTGCCCCTATCATTCAGACTCCTGTTGGGATTTGGGGATGGGGTGTCACTGAGGGTGGATTTGAATTCTGGTTTAAGGTATGCAGAGTAAGCTCTACCTGGGCTCTGTGATTTGGTGTGTTTGTGGTATTAGCTGGCCTGTAGTGGCTTTTTCTTTCTGTGGAACTGTGAAAGAGGGCCAGCTTCTTCTGCCAGTGTGGAATTTTCCCTGGATCTATAAGCCTGAAATAAATGTCATTCCTCCCACATACCGTGTCTGGTCTGAAGGTTCATCCCAGGAGCATGGAGCTGACTATGACAGGGGATAAGCAAATTTATTTGTGAGATTTTATTGGTCTGCAAGCACATCCTTCTTCTCTAGAAAGCAGTAGGGGCTTCTTATTGAAGGATGAGTTTCCAGCCCATGGGATTCTGAATTGTTTTCTAGTACAAGATGTGAATTCCACTGAGCAGGCCTCATGTCCAGTCAGAGAACAGTTGGTTACCTGCAGAGGCTGTGTGCCACTATTACACAAGAGTGTACTACTTGATGGGCTGGTTGATTTTTTTGTCTGCAGGGTCCCCTGCTTATTCATGCTGTTGGTGACCATTGTCCTCCAGTGGATCCTGTAGGGCTTTCTAGCTCTATGAGGGATAGCCAGGTAGGAGCTTGATTCCCTCTCAGTTACACCAAGATATTTGGATGTTCTGTGACCACAGTCTGTGGTGTCTTCAGCAATAGGGTCTTACCTTTTATATCTGGCATGTAATCAAGTCTTTTGGAAATGGCATACATTGTTTTGAGGACCTCATGGGTATCCTTGGCTCACTGTGGGGGCAAAAATCAATTCTTGACCAGAGATTTACCAACCAGAATCTGTGTTTTTAAGGTTAAGCTTTTTCCATCTTTTGTCCAGGCTGTCTGTCCTTCCCCTTTATTGGTGGCTATATCTTATAGAATGATAGCCAGAATGAGGGTTTCTATGCCAAAAAATGCATACAATCATGAGAAAATATTTCAAATGCCTTATTCTACTAAATTGGATAATATAAAAGAAATGAGTTAATTTCTAGATGCTCATGACCTAACAAAACTAAACCAAGATGAGATCAATTAATTAGACAGATATAAAACATGCTTGATGCAATGATTTAAAAAATCACTCAACTAAAAAAAGCCCAGGGCCAGATGGATTCATTTCAGAATTCAATCAATCCATTAAGGCAGAACTAAAACCAATACTTCTGCAATTATTACATAATATATAAAAGGAAGAATATTTTCAACAAACTCTTTCTATGAATCCATTACTCTTTTAATCCAAACCAGATAAAGGCACAAAAAAAAAAAAAGAAAATTATGGACTAATCTCCCTCATGAACATAAATACAATATATGTAAGTCAATAAATAAGTATAATTACATTGCATAAATGGTCTCAAGAACAAAAATTGTATAACCATCCCAACTGATGTAGAAATACCTTTGGTAAACTGTTTATCCTTTCATGATATAATAAAAGGTCTGAGAAAGCTAGGCATGGAAGGAATATAAATTGCATAATAAAGGTATATATAACAATTCTGTAACCAACATCATGCTACATTGAAAAAATAAACAACCTGTAGCATTCCTACTAAAATCAGTAACAAGACATGAATCATGCATGTCTTCTTTTATTTCTTTTCAACATAGTACTCAAAGCCTTAGCTAGAGTAATTAATAGAGAAAATAAAATGATGCAAATAGGAAAGGATGATCTTAATATTTTTGTTTCATTTGCAGATGGTATGATTCTATACATACCAGAAAACTTCTAGAGTTGACAAACACTTTTAGCAAAGTGACAGATACAAAATTAACATACACAAGCAGTACCTTTGTGATATGCCAATGACAAGTGTAAACAGAAAGAAATCAGGGAAATAATGCCATTCACCTTGGAATAAGCCTAACCAAAGAAGTGAAAGACTTCTACAATGAAAAATTTAGAAGTATGGAGAAAGGACTTGAGGAAGACTCTAGAAGATGGAAAGACTTCCCCTGCTCTTGGATTGGAAGAGTTAATGTTGTGAAAATGGTCATCCTACCATAAGAAATCAACATATCCAATGCAGTCCCAGTCAACATTGCAGTACCATGTGGTGCACAAGACTCTAATCCCTACATTTCAAAGACAAAAGTAAAAAGATTTCTATGAATTTGAGGCAAAATGAGTTCCAGGTCAACCTGGAATAGAGTTATGTCCTACCTCAAGTTTCAACAAGTTTGTATTTGGGGACTGGAAAAGACAGAAAAATTACATTTATTCTATACATTTTTTTTTTGCCAGGCCATTTTGAGTTCTTTTACTACCAGAGACATTAGGAACTAACTATATTAAAGAACCAGATTTTAAAACATTCTGTAAGGTACATCATTTCTGTAATTATATAATGTATGTCTTTGTGGTTTTGAATGATAGGCATTAAGTTAACAAACATAAATCTGTTTCAATGGGAGTTGCACTGTCCTTTTAGTGCCTTAATTTAAAAGAATTATTTAACTTCCATGATTGCAGATTTTTTGCAAAAACAATGTGTGGGTAAGTTTTTCATTGACAATTGGTTTAATGTAAAATGTTTAATTTTATCACTGGACATTCACAAATTAAATACAATCTGTACTTCAAACTACTTGCTACAATAATAAATGGCTTTATAAAACTATCTACAAACACTGTACAAGGTTGATCCAGTATTTAAGAACAAAAGTTATGGCAATATATCCATGTTTTCCTGTTAACTGTTAAACTCTTGTTTAATAACAAGAGTTGATTTATATGGCAGTATGCTTTATTGTTTATTTTTAAGTAAAAAGTCATAGATAACACTATTAATTTGGTTCAAATTCCTATTAAAATACAATATAATTAAAATCTTAAACAACAGGGCATTTATCCAAAAACCACTGGACGGTAAACAACAATAAAGTAAAAATTAAGGAATACACTAGAAGATATAGGCATAGCTAAGGATGCAATGGAATAATGACTTCACCCATGACAACTACTTGTACTCACACTAGGATAAATTGACCATCTGAATAGTCACATGACTGTTAAAATATTGAATCAATAATTTGTAGTTTTCTAAAAGATAAGGTTTCAGGCCCAAATGGCTTTAGTTGTACTCTCTACAAATTAACTGGACACTTAACAATACTTAAATGACAAATGATGTCAACATTCTCTTCTAAAAAGTAAAAGCAAAAGCAAAGGGAATATTTTCCAACTTTTAGGATGCTAGCATTCCTCCAATATCTCAACTAGAGACATTTCAAAAACAGAAAATAACAGACCAATGTGAACATAGGTGAAAAACATGTCAACAAAATAGTAACTAGTCAAATCCAACGATATATAAACAGGTTTATACACTACATCCAACAGACATTCTTGGAATGAAAGCCTAGCTCAACATTGAAAAAATGATGTCATCTGGCACTTCAAGAAGAAAACTCATGGTCATAATAAGCCAATATCTATTAAGAATTTTAAAACATTGATAAAATCCAGTATTCACTTATGATTTTAAAACAAAGTTCCAACAAACTAGGGAAAGAAGTAAAATTTCTCAAGTTGTTAACGGATATCTACAAAACAAAAAGAAAACTCTTAGAGCTAACATCATACATTATGATTAGAATTCAATGCTTTCCCATGTGGGGACTCAGGATAGGGTTATACCAAGATGGGAAGCAAGGCAATGGTGTCTTCATTCACTACTTCTATGGAACTGAAATAAGGCAAAAGAAAGGTATTCAGAGAATGTAGATATTTAAAACTGTAGATATTTGCAGATGGCATGACTGTCTCTATGGAAAATCATAATCAACAAAAGAACTAGTACTAATAACTGTCTTTAATATTTTTTCTAGGATGTAATGCCAATATGGAAAAGTCAATTGGAAGTTACTTAGACATAACTGACATGTCTGATAGGAGGAAAGCTATAAAGATTCAAATAAATGGAGGACATCCTCTATTCCTGAGGAAGGGACCTCCGTCTCGAGAAGATGCTAAGATAGCTAACATCAGTGCATAGATTCAACTCACTGTTCATTGCATTTCCAGCTGTTTCTGGCATGATATTGACATACTGATTCTCAAATGCCCAAAGAGTGACAAAAGACAGAGCACCCAACAGCCCTGACCAGCCATGCATCGTGAGGACACACTGCAAGAGCCACAGTAACTAAGACCATGTAACACTGGGTACCAGGGTGTTTATCACAATCTCTCTCTGATTCTGTGTTTGGTTCAAGGTGAATTTTTATTTTCATAACCAAAAGGTTTTTGAGCTTAATTCAACACCACATTCCTGCTTGCTTGCTTTCTCCCTTCTGCCCATACCACAGACTTTATAACAAGATAGGTTTTCACATTTTTAGTAATATTCAGTTGTCCAGATTCATCGTTTCCTCTTTAATCATCTTACTCCTTTCATTTTCCTTGAAAGCACATGGCTTAGTTCTCTTGTTCTTTTTCGAATTTTTTGTATCCAGTGCTTAATATGTTTACATTCTTTTCTAACTGCTCAACAGTGTATAGCTGTGTGTGTGTGTGTGTGTGTGTGTGTGTGTGTGTGTGTTCACACGCTCTCCCATGCATGCTTCCCATGTAATCTGTCCTTTATTTTGGCGATTTTTTCTTTTATATACAATATATTGTACATTTGGATTTTAAAGGAACTGATAATTCTTGCCAGATAAATTGGTTTTAATTTTTATCCAGTTTATATTATATTTTTGTTTTAAAAGGCCTTCTTTGTCTTTGCCTTTCTATACACAGGTTTTAGTCTTTAGTGTAAGAATCATGTGCTTTCCATGGTTTGCAAGGCTTATGTCTTGTTTTAGGTATTGCTATGAAACATTTATCAGTATGTATATTTTGTCTAACTGTACCCTGTACCTTTTTTTATTAGTTATGGACTTACTCAGTATGTAAACAGCACATGTTGGTACCATCCTTACTTCATCCCTGTCCCACCCTCAAAAGGGATCCTCCTGGTTGGGGATGCCAGTTATCACAATGGGGGTTGTAGGTTGTGCATTGTGGGGGTAGCCAACAGTTATTAACCGTGTTTTATTATAACCAATTTACCCAGTATTTGCTGATATCTCCATGAAAGGTCAGATAATTAGCACAGTGAACTTTCTCCTATTTCTAATTTTCTGCAATTATTTTATATATAGTGTTATTTAGATCCAGTCATTGCTAATATATAACATACAAATGATAAGTGGTTGTTTATTAAATTAGTCACATTTAGACGATTATTGGTTTACCTGTAAGAAAGGTGATAAAATGTGTAAAGCAGGAATTCTCTGAAATGTTGATTATTTTCATTATTTATAATTTACTACTACTACATTCCCTGCCCACACTAATTACACATCCAATATCAGTTTACCCTTTGTTATATGTTTATTTATGTTTTTTATTTTTTGTTTATTTTTATTTATTTATTTGAGAGCAACAGAGAGAGAAAGAAAGAGGGAGAGAGAGAGAGAAAATGGGCTCATCAGGGCCTCCAGCCATTGCAAACGAACTACAGATGCATGCACAACCTTGTGCGTCTGGCTTACATGAGTACTGGGGAATCATGCCTCAAACTGGGGTCCTTAGGCTTCACAGGCAAGCGCTTAACCACTAAGCCATCTCTTCAGCCCTCTATTTATGTTTTTATACTGGTAGAAATCAAACATGCCTAGTATGTCAAGCCCCACCCACACTCTATTACTGAGCTACATTCCATCCTCTTGGTATAGATTCAAATGAACCCTGAGTTTCTATGCTCGGTTCTTTGGAGTGGCATGTGCCTTTCATTGTTGCTTCAGTACCACATTTTCTAATAGATTTGAATGTAGCAGTGGACAACCTGACTTGCCTATTCCAAACTATATTCAACCTGCTTTTTTCTCTTGAAAGTGTTTCTATTATTTTTGATGTTTGATGAATTTGCCTAAGATATGTTTCAGTAAATGTCATAACTTATTTTATTCCTGGAACATGTATAACATTTTTGGGGAGACTTTTCAGGCTGGAGTCTCACTCTAGCCTAAGCTGACCAGGAATTAGTCTCAGGCTGGCCTCGAACTCATGGTGATCATCCTAACTCTGCCTCCCAAGTGCTGGGATTAAAGGAGTGCACCACCACACTGGCTGGAACATGTATAACATTTAACCTACAGATTCAATTCTTACAATTTTCAGTGTTATTTTTTTGTCTTTTTTCTTTTCTTTTTATTAAGAACATACTTTGTATGGATACATCATATGCTAGTATCATCTTTTCCCTCCTTCCTACCTCTTTCAGCAAAATATTTTTGTTCTGTCCTTGAATATTTTTTGATTCTGTTTGTTGAGTTCTTTACCTCAATGACACAAGATGCCTTTGCCTGGCCTATTATCTGACCCACTGGCTATAATTTCTCTGTCTTTCCCACCTTCATTCTGGTTTTATAAAATTTATTTTATTTTATTTATTTATTTATTTATTTTTATTTATTTATTTGAGAGAGAGAGAGAGAAAGAGAGAGAGAAATAGGTAGAGAGAGAGAGAGAGAGAAAACAAATGCCAGACGCATGCACCACCTTGTGCATCTAGCTTACATGGGTCCTAGGGAACTGAACCTGGGTTCTTTGGCTTTGCAGGCAAGTGCCTTAACCACTAAGCCATCTGTCCAACCAGTTCTGGTTATCTTAAGCCTTCCTTTTTCGTTGGTAATATGCTTATCAGCTAAATCTATATTAATTTTATTCAGTCAAGAATTTGCCTTGGTTGAGTTTTGCTTCTTAATTTGTATCTTAGGTTCTTGGGTCTGTAGTTTTCATTTAACTCTCTAATTTATCTTGCCATTTTTACAAGGTTCTCTTCTTTTACATTCATATTCATTATTTCTTAGGTAATTTCCTTCTGTTTCTTCCAGTTATCTTTCTTCTAGATAAGATTTATCATCTGTAGCATGCAGCTCAGTCACTGACTGACTGTCCGTTCTGCCCTGCTTACTTGCGTCTTCACCGTTTGTTTTACTCAGTACAGGAATTTATCCAGCTAAAATAGAACATACCCCAAAGCCAGTGGCGGCTAGTGCTTTCGTCTTTAGTAGCACAGGACACTTGACTTTACCTTGCTAATCCTTCCCTTTGTGAAGGTACAAGTTTTGTGTGTTAGTTCACATTTCACTATGGCTGAAAATCTTAATATAATTTTTTTTAAGAACAAACTTTTCTCTTTTTGTTTTTTGCCTATCATGTCTGTACAGGGAAGTTTGGACTGTAAATTATATTTTACTGAGTCAACATGAGTGGATCCAAGGAAACCCTCTCTCCCCTCTTTCTCTTTCACTTGGTGTTGCATATTTTAAATTGTGTGGCATGAAATTCCACCCTTTCTTTTGATTGATTCTGTGGAATTTTGACTAGTTCAGTCCCATTTCTGATTCTATCATTTGAACTGGCAACAGGAGAGTTTCAGGTGTGTTTGTTTTGCCATTTTAACTTGGAAGTCTGTATGAGTACTTTAAATAAATTTTAATCAAAGCAATATAAACAAATGGACACAAATCAAACCATGCAAAAATATTGTGTCAAGAAAACAACTGAGTTCAGCTCCAGGGTAGTATAATCCAGCCTTACTCTCCAGAGACTTCGTTTTTTCTTTTTTGACGTAGGGTCTCCTTCCAGCCCCGGCTGACCTGGAATTCACTATGTAGTCTTAGGTTGGCCTCAAACTCACAGTTTTCCTCCTACCTCAGCCTCCCAAGTGCTGGGATTAAAGGAATACACCACCACACCCGGCACCAGAGACAACTTTTTCGTGAAATATATTTACATCTTGTAAAATATACACATCTTAAATGTACAGTTTGATGAGACGTGACAATGGCACATACTGTAACCCCTTCTACAAATGTTTCCATCACCAGAGAACTCAGTTAATTGCCCCTATTCCAGAGGCAAATGTTGTGTGGTTTTGTTTTAGTTTCACTATAGGTTAGTGTGCTACTGTAAGACTTCACATAAATCAAATCATACACAGGCACTCTTCTAGCCCCTTTCCCTCAGTAGAAATGGTTGTAGTCCATTCACATTGTAGCACATAACAGTTTATTACTCTTTTTTATGTGTGCCAACATTGTAACACAGCTTTTGAGAGCTGCCTGTCATCATGCAAGGGCTTAAAGATCCGATCATGGTGTTGATGAACCAGTGAAAGGATCTAGTGGATTGCTTTTTATTACTTCATTAACATATTTTAACTAGCATTGCAATTACATTATGGGTATAGGGACACATCTCAACAATTGTCTATTCATATGACAATTCATTGATTTGATGAAGGTCATGTAGTTTGTTTTATGTAGATCTACAGGGATTTTGATTGCGAAATGTACTGAATTAATAGAAAAGTGGGGCATTTATCATCAGTACTGATTGAGACAAAAAGTCATGGTCGTGGAACACTTGTTTACTTAGGTCTTAATCAATATATTTAATAAACAAATTTTGTTAAGTTTAGAATAGGTATTTCATGGTATTTTTGTGCTATGTAAATAATATTAATTCTATTTTCCAATCATTCATTATTTGATGTGGTAATCAGATTTTTTTGGTATTCATTTGGGTACTTTTATAATTCAATTGATTACCAGTCTAGGTGTTACTATGTTACTGTGGTGTTACAGACTTAACATTCATAAACCATTAGCTTTCAGTAAAGGACATTTTCCTTGCTAATCTTGGTAGGCCTGATCCAATCATTTGAAAGATCCTAAGAGTCCTCCCTGTCCTCTGCAGCTCAGCCTCAAGCCTGTGAGATTCTCACTTGTCTTACTGACAGCTTAGGCTATAGATTTTGGACTTAACCTACTTAGCCTGGACTATCATGTAAGGCAATGCCTTGCAATAAATTTACTTAGACCTATTGTACTGCTCCTGTTTCTTTGATGCAACTTTGAAATACTTTAGGAAAAAAAATTTTAAGTTATTATTTATTAATTTGAGAGAGACAGAGAGAAATACGCAGACAGAGAAAGAGAGAAAAAGTAAAAAAGAGAGTATGGACATACCAGGGATTCTTGTCACTTTAAAGAACTCTAGATGCATGTGCCACTTTGGTCATATGGCTTTATGTAAGAACTGGGCAATTGAACCAGGGCCATCAGGCTTTGCAATCAAGTGCCTTTAACTGCTGAGCTATCTCTCCAGCCCTCCAAATTACTTTTTATAACATTTTTGTAAGCTTTCTAAATATGCTTAATAATTAACAATGTTTTATGGATATTTTATGATTTTTTTTACTTATACAATCATTCATGTCTCACATAAAAAAAATAGGGCTAGAGAGATGGCTTAGCTTTTAAGTAGTTTGCCGGCAAAGCCAAAGGACCCAGGTTCAGTTCCCCAGAACCCAGGTAAGGCAGATGCACAAAGTGGTGCATGTGTCTGGAGTTCATTTGCAGCAGCTGAAGGCTCTGATATGCCCATTCTCTCTCTTTCTCTCTCCCTCCATCTCTGTCTCAAATAAAAAATAAATAAATAAAATAATAAAAACTTTTGCAATCTGATGTTTTTTCTTTATTTTCCGTCTTTTACTATAATCAAATTATGTTTCCTATATGTTTGAATTAGCAATTCATGTCTTACAGTCTACTTTGTCTAGTAATAATGAAGTGAGTCCAGATTTCTTAACATTAATTTTATATCTTCCACATTATTTAACCTTTAAACTACTTAAGGTTTTCTGTATAATTTTCATTTCTTATAAATAGCATATAGCTATTTCTTGATTTTTTTTCTTTAAAATGATTTAATTGAAGTAAGCCCATTTTCATTTTATGTATTCCCTAAATGATATATTAGTAAATTTCCTATATATTTTTTTCTAATTCCTTCATTCATTTGTTCTACTATCAAGTTTTTTTTTTTTTTTTTTTTTTTTTTTTTTTGCTTTTTCTCAGAACATGTAACTATTGTTAGGACTCCATTGAGTTTCTCTAGCTAGCACCACAGCTCTGTCTGTATGTTTGGTGATTGTTATGGATGTCATAATGTTCATTTGATATTAAAATTTATTATTAGGGCTAAGGAGATGACTCAGAGGTTAAAGGCCCTTGCTTGCAAAGCCTCAAAGCCCAGATTTGATTCCACAGTACCCATGCACATAAAGCCAGACTCACAAAGTGGTATATGTATTTGTAGTTTATTTGTAGCAGCAAGAGGACCTGATGTGTCCATGCTTCCTCCCTCCCTCCCTTGCTTTAATAAATAAAATTTACCTTCATAAAATTTAGTTTGTTTCATATAAAACATAAGAACTTTATACTAGTGTCTTAATAAGTTTGAGCTAACAAGATAGTCTAGACCAGTAAGTTATAAACAACACATCCACAGTTCTGGACATTGGTAAATTTGATCTCAAGCCTCCACAAGATTCCTTACTCAGGCTCAGTCTCTGATTCATAGATGTCACCTCTTTTTGCATTTTCTCTTGACATCTTGCACGACAGTGAGGGGCATGTACCCTCACCTGGGGACAGAGCAGGAAGTGTCAGGCAGCTTTTGGATCTGTGTTAAGAGAGTATTAATCCCATTCATGAGAGTGGAGCCCACTTTGCCACAAGGCCTCACTACTCGGTATCAACATAATGGGGATTAGATTTCAACATGAATTTGGAGGGACACAAGCATTCAAACTCCAGCAATTAACATGCTGCAAAAAGGTGGTTTGTCATAGGTCCCAAATATCTTGCATATTCTTTAAATGTATCAAGATCATGAAGCCTCTGAATTGGGTTTTCAGGGCTGTGTTTGCAGCAAGCAAATGAGCAAACAAGCAAAGGATAACATAACATTTCTCCTTCCTTCCCGGAATGAGTAGGCTCCTTCTAGATGCTTTAAAAACAGAATCCCTTGGCACTATGACAATGCTGTGATACAAACCCGCTGTCTGCACAGCATCTGTCGGGGCCACTTTGTTTTGCCCCCTCCCCTATCCTATGGGACTTGAAGGGAAAGGAGAACTGATGTAACCACACAGGAAACTCATGCTGTCTACTATCCTCTGGAGACTAAAACACCCTTTGTCCATTTTCTTTTCTCTTTTTCTTTCTGACACAGTCTTGTTTTGTAACAGCAATCTTCCTGTCTCAGTCACTTGGTGCTCACAAGCTAGTATGCCCATCACTTGTGTGTGTGTTTTGTTTATCAAGTTAAGGTCTCTCTCTAGCCCACAAGTGACCTGGAATTCACTATATAGTCACAGGTTGGCCTTGAGCTCATAGCGATTCTCCTACCTCTCCTCCCAGTGCTGGGATTAAAGGCATGTGTTATTGTGTTATTTTTTGTCACACATTTTTCTTCTGCATGTATTACAAAGCTGTCAAGATAGCTGTTATTTTTATATAAGTATTAATGATCTTTTAAAACATATGACACATAAAATTATATTTTATCTTACATTTGCTGAACTTTTTCTTTCTTAGATGTTGTGTAACACAAGCCCTGGGTCTTCTGTAATCTTTCTGGGGAACCTAGTGTGATATGGGTAGGATGTACTTGATAAATACACTTCAGCTCTACTAAATCTTAAAGTCTGAGTTCTTTCCTCTATACTACACCAAGGAATGTCTAGTATTTCCACTGTTCACAGCATACTCACAGCATATTCACATCAGACTCACAACAGTATCACTAAGAATATTGACTTTTTAAAAAATTCATTTTGAGAGAGAGAGAGGGAGGGAGAGAGAAAGGCAAAGAAAGAAAGAGAGAATGGGTACACCAGGATCTTCAGCCACTTCAAACAAACTCCAGAAGTGTGCACCTCCTGGCGCACATGTGCAACATTGTATGCTTGTGTCATTGTGCGTCTGGCTTATATGGGACCTGGAGATTTGAACATGAGTTCTTTAGAACTGCATACACCTCCTCCAAACTGAAGACAGTTCTTTTTCTGAAGTTCCTGTACCTCTGAGAGGATGTGACCAGGTGGTAAATTTAATCCAGACCATTTGCCAGCAACCTTCACTGACACATTTGATCCTTGTCTTGTAGAGTCTGTGGCCTTAAGAGATATGAATTGATTTAAGCAAAGTTATACACATTCCTTGGGTTTTAATTGCATTTTACTTATAACATAGGGATTTAGTAAGGATAAGCCCTTCTTTTAACACATCTGAGGGCCTTGGAAGTAGCCATACCACTTCAAAGTCTTTGAAGTCTTTGTGGTATGCACACTGTTCCTCTGTGGAACCAGTGAAATCTACCAAAGCTTTGTCTTGAAAGGACAGACAATAGTAGGTAAATAATGCAGAAATTGATGACTTACCTTCAGCTCCACCTAGATAAGACTTCCCTATGAGTTTCTGAAAGGCTGTTATTTGGGATACAATTTAATTGTAGGATTCGCAATAGCAAGCAAAAGAAATGACATTTATCCCAAGAAGGGAAGAAGTTTATTAGAAAGTAATGGACAGCATACAAAGATGGTCAAAGGACATGGATCACGAAGTAAGCAGTCAAGCATGAAGAAAAGGCACTCTTATTCAAAAGCAGGATTTGACATTTGTCACTAGTAGACATGGTTCCAGTCTCCCTTAAGGACTTACTTCTGCCCCTCCAACCTTCTACCACTGACTCTGACTCAGAGTCCCAGGCAGGAGTGTCCAGTGGCAGACTGTAGACCTCTTGGGGGAGGATTTTCCCATTTGTCTTTCATATCTGAAGCTGGTTATCTCAGTCATTCCAGTTCTGTATACCATGAAGACTAGTCCCCAAAAGAAACAGGGCAGAAAAGCACAGCCCAAACTCAACTGATAGAAGCATATGAATGAACCAAACACTCTGTGGTCCTTGGAAATTTTGCAGATGTTATCTATTCCAACCTGCAGCTCCTTCGGTAAAATTTCTGGGCAAGGCTTCTAATTTGTTGGCCAGCCCTCTCCCTACATTTAAGTGTTCTCTGCTTTCTATTAGTGAACTGTTGAAGATTGATGCCTAATTTTCATGTCTTTGCTAGCGAACTGCCCTTTCTCTTGCTTTTATTTCTAGAAAATGTGATGATCTTTTTATGTTCTTTTGGGTTCTATAATTTCATCAGGAGGTAACCCCCATCATTCATCATGCTGAGCACTTCATGGACCCTATTCAAGAATGATGCAACATTGTAGCTCATGGATAATTCACTCCTCCCTTCTCCATTCCACTTTTCTGAAAGCCATCTAGTCAAATCTTATATCACCTGGAAGATCCTTTCTTAAATTTGTTGACACTTCTCTTCAATGACAAGCCTTTATCCCTCTTTTGTAGGTTTATTCCTTTTTGTCACTTATTAGTAAATTCCTACTCTTGGTCTTTCTATTAAAAAATGGATACATACTAGCATTAACACTTTTCTTTACTGAGAACATTTTTTTTTCATGTTGAACTCTTTTATTTGTGTTGTTTTCTTTTTGACACATGCATGTTTTATTAATATGTCAATTGTTTTTAATTTGCCTGCAAGTTTCTTCAAAATATAGAAAGAATAAATTTGAAAATAGAAATTTAGCATTTGTTTTAATGGTCTTCAATTCTTTGACATTCTGTGTGTCAGTACTCTTCTGATATTAGGTGGACTGAGGGCCATCACTATTTAATATATATACTATGTCTTCTTAACGATCTGTGTTGTTTTATAATGTACTTTTATATGTCTAATCGGGGTCTAATTTCTCCATTCATGTCTAGTTCTTTATGACACTTGTAGTTTTATTCCATTATGTTTACAAGGAAATGAAAGAGATTTCTCTGACACAGATTCCTTGGCACACTTCCTTTGAAAATATTTTATTTATTTATTTATTTGAGAGAGAGATACAGAAATAGGCATGTAGAGAGAGAGAGAGAATGGGCATGCCAGGGCCTCCAGCCACTGCAAACAAACTCCAGATGTGTGCGCCCCCTTGTGCATCTGGCTTACTTGGGTTCTGGAGAATCCAGCCTCAAAGCAGGGTCCTTAGGCTTCACAGGCAAGCGTTTAACTGCTAAGCCATCTCTCCAGCCTGGCACACTTCTTTAATGGAAGCTAGCTGCTTGTTGTCTCCATACCTCTTTCACCTTAGGGGAAGTGTGTGAATAGATGTGCTCCTCATCCCTTCCTTATTGCTCCCATAAAAACAGTTCCTCCTGGGCTAGAGAGATGGCTTAGCAGCTAAGGTGCTTGCTTGTGAAGCCTAAGGACCCAGGTTTGATTCCTCAGTATCCACAGAAGCCAGATGCACAGGGTGGTGCATGTGTCTGGAGTTCCTTTTGCAGTGGCTAAGAGGCCCTGGCATGCCCATTCTCTCTCTCTCTCCCTCCCTCCCTCCCTGTCTCTCTCTCTCCTTCTCTCTCAAATAAATAAGCAAGGAAATAAACAGTCCCTCCTCAGTCTTCAAAGCCTTCAGCACTCTGAAGCTCATGCTGTTTGACCAACTCTCCACTGATGTCTTCATTCATATGTTTCCGTGCCTCCTCATTCCCAGTCACTCACTGAAGTATTGAACTTCCCCTTGACTTCTTCATGTCCATTCCTCTGCCTCCCGAGTTCTGGGATTAAAGGCATGCACCACTATGCCTGGCTTCCTCCAAGGATTTTATTTATCCACTTGTTATGGTAATTCTAGTTGGGCACAGTGCCAACTCTGTGGCCATAGGCCATGCCCTTCTAGTGCTTTAGAGAGCCCTAGCTGCATGCTTGTCTGACTGACTTGTACATGTGTCCAGCCTGCTCACTTTAATGGCCACCCATTACCCGGGAGTAATGCAGTCCCACAAGACTTTTGGCAGAGATGAATGTTTCCAAATCTGTGCATGTTTATTTTCTTGTCAACACAAGATATCATATTCTCTTCATTTTTTCCACAGTTCCCTATCAGCTGATAATGTGATATCCCTCACTGAGATGATAAAGTAAGGACACCTTCATTTCCTGGCTACCAGAACCACTAACCTGTCAGCATTGGCACTTCTCTGCTTCCTTTCTTGCTGTGTTGAGAGAATACCCATGTTCCTTCAGAGAAAATCTTCCCCTTCATTCCTTTGGTTGCATCCCCTAAGGAAAGACATCCATCTTCTAGTTCTCCCCTCTTTTCAGCACCTGTTCCCCAGAATTCTCAAGTTCATCTTACAAAGTCTGGTTAAGAGGGGATTCTCCCTAGTCTTCATGTCTTATTCTAGGTATTCTTAGCCATTGCCTACTCCTTGCTGGGACCAAACACCCAACTTGTACTTTGGAGACAGTGAGAAGCTGTGAGACAAGAAACATAATCTCTGCTGAAGCTGTGACCTCTTTAGAGGTCACTATTAATTCTTTTTGTTGCTACTGTGTGCTTTGTATGTGCATGTGTATGTTTGTGTGTGGTGTGCATGTATGTGAGTGCACATACAGGTAGAGGCCAGTGGTCGATGTCAGGGGTCTTCTTCAATCTCTCTCTACCTTATTCTTTGTGGCAGAGTCTCTTGCTCAACCTGGAGGTAACGGTTCAGCTAAACTAGTTAGGCATGGACCCCAGGGATTCCATTTGTGACTCCTCAGTACTGGGTTTATAGACACATACGACCATGCCCAGCATTTTTACTGTGAGTTTGGAGGCCATGAGCTCATGCTCTCGCTCACACTTTCAGGGTAATGCTTCACTGGCTGAGACCTCATTCCAGTCTCCCTATTCATTGTTAGGCCCATGACTGTCTTTTCTCTAATGGGCAGCAACTATTCATTCTCAAAGTCACTGAATGAGTACTAAGTTGTCAAATGCAGTGGGCGTGAGTCTGTGTTCATTTTGCTCATTCAGACATCTCAATTCAGTCAATAGGAACCCTTGAAATAAATGTTCCCTTAGAAGAGTAAAAAATCTTGAAAACTTGAAAACTTTCCTTCCACCTCATTCCTTCTCAATTTCCAACTCTTGCTGGCTGCTCTTTCCCATACCTGGTCTCTAAGTGGACCTGGAAAATTTCCTTCTTTGCTTATATTCTCCCTCTGGCTGATGTTTTCTGATTTTGATAATACATGTACTCTCTGCCAGCTTTAGCACTAGTTTTCCTTAATCTTCTTTTTCCGCTTCCGGATGAATTTGGTTGTAATAGAACTTTTGGTTAAAGCAGCTTAAACAATAAAAGAACACAGAAGAAGGTCTGTGGATTGGTCATGGTTCTTAGCACAGATGATGGAAGTCACTCTGCTTATTTTAGGATAGGAAGCTTGTTAAAAGACAGGAGAAAGCACACAAGATTACTGGTCGAATTCTATACAACAATAAGGAAAAGTGAAATAATGAAAATTTCAGGAAAATGGATGGAATTGGAAAAATCATTCTAAACGAGGTCATACAGGCAGAGAAAGACAAACGCTCCATGTTCCCTCTCATACACAGTTTCTCACTGTGATCAATTGGAAACGAGTGTAAATGGTAGTCACCATCAGGAATATGGTGCTGAAAACTAGAATGAGATCAGGAGAAAGAAGAAAAAGGGAGGAAGGAAGGGAGGAGAGGGGGAAATACTCCACAGTGTAGGCGAGGGACAGAATGTAGGGGAGGGAAAGGTATTGTAGGGCCAAGGGATAGGTGGGGAGGGGAATCACACAAAACTTAAAACAACACGAATCACTTCCGTATAAATCCTCCTTCTGGACACTATTCTATAAGGTACCAAGAAAGGGAGATGGGGAATGGTCCAGACAGAAGCACCCTGTAGTAGGTGGAAAAAGCTTCACCCTGACACGAGCTCTGGCTTGTAAATCCCAGGCCCAGAATTGAGTTAGCCTCCAACAGTTAGCTGTTGGCCAGGGAGACCATGAGATTCCCAAAACAATGTAGAACTTTGCCATACACTTGAATACCTGACCCAGCTAAAAGATAAGGCTCTATTGCTGAAGATGCCACAGGCTAGAATCACAGGACAGTGACTTGTCACATTGGAACTGAGAGGGAATCCATTTCCTTCCTGGCTAGCCCTCATAGTGTTTGAAAGCTCTATAGGAGTTGCTAAGGGACAATGGTCACCAGCAGAATGAATAAGCAGGGGACCCTGCAAGCTTGAAATCAACCAGCTGGGCAATACTGGCACACACGTTTGTGCAATACTGGCACACAACAAGCTCTGGGTAATCAACAGAACATGAGGCCCACTCAGTGAGAAGAACTCATATCTGGAACTGGAAACCAAGTCAGAGTCCCACAGCCAGGAAACTGACTGACTCCAGTAAGAACCCCCCACTGCTTACTAAGTAAAAAAGTGGGCTTACATACCCAAAATTGTATCAAATAACTATCCAGTCCAAGCTGCTCTCACTTTTGGCTAGAGAATCTGTTTTATTTTATAGATGGCAGAGAAAATTGAGGAGACCCAAGATCTATTAATATGACAAGAAAAGGTAGTCAAATGCCTACCACAATATGTGCCACCTCCACCACATTTGTGAGGGCCCAGGAAAAATTGCAGAGAAGATATCAATGGGAGTACTGCTCCCACTGCTGGCCTGACAACCACCTCCAAGGAAACAGTGACAGACATGGTTTCAATCCAAACACATTAAATTAGAAACCCAGAAGGTACAGAGAACTCATCACTAAATCAGACTGAAAGATCCACCAAGGCTTAGGGACCATCGAGAAAGAGGGGGTGTAGGTACAAATATCCTGAGACATAGTCACTGCCTTCCCCTCCCCCTCCACCAGACTGACTGAGGCCTTAATTACCCAACAGGGAACATCAACAACCCCATTGAAGAGAGTCCTCAGGGAAAGTGGGAAGGTGGGGTGGGAATATAAGACTGCACCCTGTGTAAAGAAATCAATCAATAAATAAACAAATTATGAAAGATTATTAGAAAGGCAAGGGGAAGAAAGGCTCTACCTGTGGGAGAAGCAGTCATTTTTCAAATTTCTTTCCCACTGCCACATTCAGAACTTTCTGAAAATATTTATTTGTAAGGAGAGAGATAGAGAGAGAGAGAGGGAGAAAAGGAGAGAGGGAGAGAGAGAATATGGGCATGCCAAGGTCTGTAGCCATTGCAAATGAACTCTAGAGGCATGCTTCAGTAGGTTTTGCAGGCAAGTGCCTTAACCACATAAACGTATTTCTTAATATTTACCTATTGCATTAGTATAATTAAAGGAAACAGAAAACCTTCATTTCACTATCCTTCTGTATCTGGTGAAAAAAAAAAAAAAAAAAGATTTCTAAGGTGTGATGGTTTGAACGCAAATGGCCCCATAGATTCAGGAATTTTTTATTAAGATTAAGCTTCCTACTTAAGTCTCTAGTAGGCAAGGCCCTGCTAGATGTGTGTCAATGGCGTTGGATCTTGCATCGAACCATACTAGGTGTGTTTGGAGAGAGTTTGGGCTCTGGCTGTCTGTGCTTTCTGGTGCTGGTTCTCTCAGCTGTGGATGTATGCTGAAGTGAGCCAGCTTGTTCTTCCATGACAGAGATTCCCCTGGAATCTGCAAGCCTGGAGTAAACTTTTTCCTCCCATAAGCTCTTTCTGGTATAGTGTTTGTTCCAGCAAGGAGAAGGCACATACATAAGGATACTTTTAAAAAATGTTTACATTCACTATAGCTTTAAATTTATATTACTAAGATGTCCATTATGAATATTTTGCACTTTATTAGGCATCTAATTTTTTAAATAAATCAAAACTTTTGCAAAGAAAACTTTAAAAATTCAATACTGAGTTTTAAAAGTATGTTCTCTAAAGCTACACTATTTAAACAGAAAATCTGTTTCTGAACACTATAGTCAATAGAACTAAGTACAGTGTTCAGATAAAAGAAAGTTACATGGAAGTTTAAAATCTGATAGAAGTGTCCTTTTGTACTTACAGCAGGAACTATTTGGGGACTATTGCCTGGGCATGGAGGAAAATTAGTGTTTGGCTTCTTTTAATTAAAAAAATATTTTATTTACTTGCAAGAAGACAAAGATAGAGTCAGAGACACAGGGAGAGGGAGAGAGAGAGGAAGAGAAAGAGAGAGAGAGAATGGGTGCACCAGGGCCTTTCACCTCTCAAAAGATCTCCTGATGCATGCAGTACTTTGTGCATTTGGCTTTTTGTGGGTACTGGGGAATTAAACCCGGGCCGTTAGGCTTTGCAGGCAAGCACCTTAACCACTGGGCAATCTCTCCAGCCCTATTTATTTATTTATTTATTTATTTATTTATTTGTTATTTAAGAGAAAGAGAGAGAGAGAGAGAATGGGCATGCCAGGGCCTCCAGCTACTGCAAATTAAGTCCAGATGCATGTGTCCCCTTGTACATCTGGCTTACATGGGTCCTGGAGAGTCGAATTGGGATCCTTTGGCTTTGCAGGCCAATGCCTTAACCACTAAGCCATCTTTCCACCCCTCTAGCCCCTTCTTTTAACTTTTTATGGACAACTTTCATGCATATACAGAATACATAACATGATCAGAATTCCCTCCCAGAACCTTTTCTTTTCATTCTCCCAAATCCATTTAAATGTTATCAATAAAACTCCATTGTTCTCATAAGCTCTATTTGATCCATCTAAAAGAACCAATGAATTAGAAACTCCCTTTACCCATTTTTAAAGGAATTTCTGATTATTCAAAAAATTACCATATTACGTAAAAAGGTAGTAAGCTGCTAAAACATTTGGGTCTTTATTTTATTTTATTTTATTTTTGCCTTATATTTAAATTTACTGAGATTTTCTTAGGTCTTTTTCACAAGTCCCATTTTCATCAGGCCCATTAGCTCAGTTAGTCAGACCATGGTGCTAATAACAGCTCCCATTTTCTTTTCCTCTGTTCCACATTGCTTCCTGCCTCTGAAATCGTTTCTTCTGAGTCGAGTCCTGCACTTTTAAACTTCCCATCTTTAAACTATATTAGGCAATTTATGGGATCAAGTTTTGAAGCCAGTTGCAATAGTAAATTTAAAATTCTTGGATGTGGCCACTCTCTATACATGAGAAGATTTTCCTGATCCAGTGTTGAATGGCTCCCAGCTTACTATGGAGGAGAAACTGAAGTTGCTCTGTTAAAGCATACTCATCCAAAAGGGAATTTTTTCATCAAAGTATATCTGTTATGACTACATAAAGGATGTAAACCTTTTTCTATAAATGTTCCTTTCATTTATGGCATCATAATTTTAGTGACTTTATCACTGTTGATTTTTCTATAGTTTTAATGAAGAATCTTTAAAGCATAATTCTCTTATTGGTATTTGAAAAGAACAGCATATACCTTTTGGTTACCTTTAGTGTTTAGTATATTGGTTTATTTTTATTGATATGGTCGTGAAACATACCCTTCTTTCATGAAATGATTTTTATGATGACTCTGGGATTGCTTTAAAAACAGGCCATCATTGATGTCCATAGAGTCACAACCTTAGTGCTCTTCTACTTCTTTGAAGTTTCTAAATTCTCTTTCCCATGGCCTTGTTTCCAATTCATTTCACTCCTACGCAGAATACCCTACTCGCCTTCTCATCAACCCTCACACCGTGGTTGCATAAATAAATTTTTGAATAGTGCCACATCAAACAAGTCATCTTCCTGTAGCCTAAACCAGAAAGGATACACCTCATTTTATAGCTTTTAAAATAAAATATCAATTCCTTATAGCATGTTTCAAGACACTAATTAATCACGGGTGACTAATTTACCACTCTTGACCAACTAACCAGATCTTGGCTCTCATCTTGCACACTTGTTCTGTTACAGTCACTCTCGGCGTCAGTCACTAGCACGTCTGCATGGACACAGTGTTACCCTTCGGTCTCCAAACTTTCACATGTGTTTGCCTAGAACATATTTTTTTCCTCTATGGAAAAATGGATCTGTGAAAGATATACGGTCTACACTTTCTTACGGCTATCTCTTCTGCTTCATGTTTTCTAATTGCTCTAGACACTGAAACATAAAACTTTTCCATATTTGTTTGTAGATTAATGCTTGCATGTTATGTTTGTATTATATATTTTATTTATCGAAGAAAATCCATCTATCATTTTGGACCAATGCTAAGCATATAAAAGAAACAGAAACCTTAGCTCACTGTTTTCTTTCTCGTGGCTTCTGGTACTATGTGGTTTTCTCTGAATTGTATTAGCTTTTTCAATGACTTTCTGGTGCTATAATATTCAACTTTATTAATCTTTATTAATTTTTGTATGGGTGATATACATATATATATATATTCATGTATGTAAGTGTACATGTATGTGCAAGTGTGTGTGGAGGCCAGATGTTGATGTCAGGTGTCTTTCTTAATTGCTCTCTACCTTAATTATTGAGACATAGGCTTATTTGAATCCAAAGCTCACCAAGTCAGCTCGACTAGCTAGCCAGCTTACCCCCAGGATCTCTTGTCACTGCCTCCCCAGTGGTAGGATTACAGGAAGGCCACGTCGCCTGCCTAGCATGCATATATATATATATATATATATATATATATATATATATATATATATATATATAAGCTGGGGATCTAAACTCAGGGTCTCATGCTTGCTTGGTAAGTGCTTTATCAACTGAATCATTGCCTGAGTGCCCCAAATTCTTAATTTCCAAAAGAAAAAATAAAGTAAATAAGCTCTTGGGACTCAAAAATATTAACACTTTGAATGGGTCTCCCAGTGGACCCACATGATAAAGACCCGTATAGTTCAGAGCTGCAAGTCCAATGGCATGAGTAATGAGGCTTATGTGATCTGTCTTCAATATATTCGCACATATGTGAAATGTAAGCTTGGATCACGTAGAGTTCGTAAATTAAATAGTAAAAGAGGATTGCACGATGAAATCATTTTATTACGTAGGAAAGTTTAATTTATCAACTTTGAAAGCCCAGAATACTGTCTTTCTATTTTTCAGAATCCATTTGCTTGTTTTGGTATTTAGCCCAAAGAAAGATATCTCAGGAGATCATATTTTATAAGTGAATACAAATATATGAAGCAACTCAATGGTCTGGAGTTTATATTTAAACAAGTTTGTATTATCCTAGTTTAATTATGTTACTCATAATGTAGACAAGTCATATTTTTATTAAAGAAAACAGGATAAAGCTTGTCTCAGAAGCACCGAAACTGGAACTAGTCACATGAATCTATAGAATCAGCTCTGTTAATTTCCCACAGATGTCTTAGTGCATTCCTGTAAATTTTCAGACAGAAAAGGAAATGTTAGTTACACCCTTCCCCTCTACAGCCTGGGGTAAAATATTTCACATATTGTACGTATGCAGTACTAAAAAAAAAAAAAGAAAACAATTAAGTAATGGTCATTTTGCCCTTAGTATTTTATTATTAATAAAAATCAACAAGTGTATTTAAAACCCAGCACAAAGTCTAATTGCAGACATCAATCCTCAAAGGATAAAAATATAACTTGTATTTTTCAATAGTGATTGGGGTGAACAATATGTTGACAAAGTTTGTATTCAGTTGTAGCATACTGGATAATCTAACTGCCATGGGTCATGTTTACTGTAGCCATAGGAACATAGATATGACTGTTCCTTATAGATAGTAACAAGGCTAAAGACACAGAAGGAATTATACAATGACTGCACATTACCTGGAACAATACCTGCTGTCTCTGTATTCTCCAGCACGTTTAAAAGGGCTATTAATGAACAGGCCAATGTGGATGGAACAGTGGACCAGCAGCTCATATCCAGATACTGAGTACATCACATCATTGTATTTCCTGAGAGGCAAACTCACAGCATGGCTGCTGATCCTTCTCTTCTAACAGCCTTCTTCCCACAAGGCTTGACTTGACTCTCAGAACTTTATCAATGGAGAACCATTATTTTTCAGATAGAAATGGCCCAGGGCATGATGAATGTTTATCTACTTTACTTGGTTCACATCTCTTCTTTTCTGATGAAAATCTCCAACTGAGAAAGGCTTTAAAAAAAAGAAAGAAAAAGCTGGCCAGCAAATCACTTGGCTGGAATGTGCGAAGAATAAATTCTGAGTCTGAATTTAGTCCTGATAACTTACATGCCATAATGATCCATGGGGAAGACATGGGATTGCCTAATATTCATTTACTAATCAGCGAATAGCGAAAAACAGCTGCAGCCTGGTATTACTTCTTGTGAGGATGCACAGGGAAAAACAAGAAATCCTTTTCAAAGAGCTTAGTACTTGTGAAGGCAAATGACTGAATCATGTTAAAACACTTTAGGAAGAAATCGTGGCAAGTTTGAAAAGACTTTCAATGATCTTGGAAAGTGATTTTAGGACTTACATAAAGTCCTGTGTTGTACAATAATGCCAGAACATAATGCAACACAAAAGGAGCTGGGAGTGATACATCTCTCTATTTCCTAGCTTGTTTAGGAGCTAAGCAACAAAGAGGAGGGGGCACATACATTTAAATTGGCTATATCCTGGCAGTAAGCCTTGTAACAAGGTGCTGAGAACATAATTTAAGAAGCAGAGGGTAGCTAGAACAACTTAGGTTGGGGAATATTTGTGGCTTGTAAACCTTAGGCAGATGTAACTTGCCAGCAGAACTCTTTGTTTCTCATAGCACCCTGCTGACTCAGGGAAGGTACAGGCCCTGTATGCATGACTCAACACCCTACATTATAACCTTTTACAGAGAATGGTGCTGGAGGAGACTCAGAATTGGTTGGCTCCTTTCAGCCAGGAATGCCAGAGACCACTCCTTTGGCTTGAAAATACTGAGCCCTTGGAATGCTTAGAGACAGTGTGTGCAGAAGAAAATGTATGCTAAGGACATGTGTGCAATCAAACTAAGACTTGGGAGTTAGATATGTATTATCAGTTTTGGTAAGAAGTTAGAAAGTATGATGCATTTTATGATAAAATGCAATGGCCTTTTTGTGCTTGCCAACATTCTACATTCACAGAAGTCAAATTTGGAAGAGGGCTAGAAAGATGGCTTAGCAGTTAAGGTACTTGCTAAGGACCCATTTTCGATTCTCCAGATCCCATGTAAACCAGATGCAAAGGTGAGGGAAGTGCAAGGTCTTACAGGCCCACTAGGTGGCGCTAGCATCTGGAGTTCCATTGTAGTGGCTAAGGTCCTGCTGTGCCAATTCTTTCTCTCTCCCACTGACTCTCTCTCTCTTCTCTCTAAAATAAAAATAATAAATAAACAAAAAGAATTTGGAAGAAAGGTGTTCCTTGTATATAGGTATAAATTGTAAGCATGGGGGGGGTGGTGCTAAAGAGTCATGCAGAAGAGTGAAACAGGCCATCTGATTCCAAACCTTGCCACCTCTTCCTCCTGGATGTGGATAATTCTGCCTTCTTAGCAGGTATAATTTCCAGAGCTTCACATCTTTAAAGACTGGTAGTAGAACAAGCAGATTTAGAAAGTCATATAAGCCAGGTCAGGAGAATTGCAGGCCATGCCTGGCCTCAGTGAGAAGGCCTTGAATGCCACAAGAAAATACTAGTCTTCTTCACCAGCAAGGAACTCCAGTAAAACACATGTGTCTTCCAGAAGACGACTTGAGAAGAGAGGCAATGTTTGTTCCAAATATATTGTCCAGATATATGGCTAAGCCTTCTAGATGAACCTTTGGTGAGATTAGAGTCAGCAACTAGAATGACCCAGGTATGTGGAAAGAAACTGAGAGGCTGGGAGATACATAGATGTGACACGTAAGTATAGAGCTTTGGGAGAAGTGGGGACATTATATCAGTCAGAGGTTCTGGCAGGAAACAGGTGGCACACTGAACACAGACTAATTTGAAGAATTTAAGAAAAAATGCTTACTAATCAATTTGTAGGCAGCATATAATGAAATCATATGGGCTCAGGCAGACTTCCTGAATCAAAAGGCATCATTGTTCCTGGACCCAGAGGAAAACACTTCCTGGAACCAATAAGACTTTGCTAAAGAGGCTACATTTTCAAGACAGTGAAACTGCCTTGGTGGGGGTGACTGCAACACAGAGTAACCACAAAAGGCAAGGCTCTAGAAACCCCAGTCTCAAGTTTTGTGTCCTTCTGCTAGTGTGCCATTGCTCACGAGGCTCACATACTCAGGAAACAGTCGATGCGGATCAGCCTGCCAAGGCTCAGACAGAGTGGGGAAGTGTGGAGATGGATAGGACCTGAGGAGAAATGGAAGACCTTCAGCAGTTTGAAGATGTTTAGAATATTTGGCTGTACGACAGGGATGTGAACCTCTATTCCATGTCTCCATGAAAATATCAGTGGACTATTGTCTTTGCATATCACTGTTTCCTGGAACCGAAGTGTGTCTATGTTTCATAAATATTTTAATGTTAAGGTGGGTGCCACATGAGGGTTAGTCAACAAAATTCAGTTGAATTTAGTTATGCAGATTTGAGAGACATTTGTATAACAGTGCTTTTTTTAAAGAAATCAAAGAAAATTATTCTCCATTTTGATTTATTCTTAGAACATAATATAATTTAAAAACTCCTGAAGTCTCTTCCTATTACTTGTAAAATGAAGGCAAAACATTAAGTTCAGGTGCACGGACTGGAAGGGTCCATGAACGGAGTGCTTTACAGCGTGGTCTTAGCGTATAAGATAGTGAGCACTCACTTGCTGACTTGAAGCAACTGTATGAATGACCAAGTGGACTGAGTCTGCCTCTTAAAAGTTAAGCCAAGAGGAGCAACTAACATGCCCCTTCTGAAAGCATGAGGCCTCCTGACATTTCCTTTCCTCTTCTGTGTATTCTGTCCCTCCTCGTGCCCATGGGACAGTTGAGTTGCAATTGAGACCTACTGTGCACAGTCACCATGATGACTCTAGCAGGTAGGAGAAGTTCCCCTTTCTAGACCAGGGTCCAGATCCTATTTCCCTCCTCCCAAACCCAGAAAAACACTCAAGCACTTAACATTGGTTGCCTTGCCGAAAACCAAGACCCTGGCTACCTTCCATTGTGGTCAAGAATGGTCAGTAGAGCAGAGGCCTTTATGAGACAACGCTATGGAATCTCTTTCCCTAGCATGCAGAAAAGCCTGACAACCTGACCATTTGGAAAACAGAGACTGCACCTGATCACTGTGACAGTCTGTCATTACTTGTTACTATATCAAACGAAGTTACATTTTATCAATAGCAAGTGCTTGTTTATGAAATGCAATACATCTGTGAACATACCTTGGCAAGGAATTTTCTCGATTTTTTTTTCTGGGTTTTTTGTTTCACAGCTTTTTTGTCATCAGCACAGATGTCTCTATATTTTTGGCCAGCTTATTTGATGGTGTATTTCAAACCAGATATCTAACTAGATAAGAATCCATTCTCCTGTGATCTTTGTGTCAAATGCTGAATGAAAGAATAAATCAACCTAGGTGAACATGTTATACAATATGCAAACATACTTACTCTCTTCCCCAAGAACCAGAACCATTTCATATATCATTGTCTAACAAATGATATTTCCATGACACTAATATTTACAGTACATAGCTCTTTGGACTGACTTACGAGGTGACGTGATTGTGTTTCTGTGAACTGCCTCCCCATCCCTTACTGTTGCCTTATTAATCATCAGTGTACAATATGATCGCCTATTGAGCCGTACTATTCTCTTCCAGGGCTTGCATTATTCGTGTTACAATAAACACTAAATCAAGCATTTATATGTGAAAATATCTTTCAATTTCCTGAAGCTGTCTTTTTGTGACATACCTGCCTATGGGAAGGCTCTTATTCCCCCACCCAAATTACTTCATAGTTTCATCTTAAACACTTTGGGAGTAGAAGTGTTGGGTGCCTCCATCCTTTGTACCTCTGCAGAAAATATCCACAGAAAATATAAAATAATCCTCCTGACATGACTGAGTCACAAGTGAGTGATGCTGAAAGGGGCTAACTTTAAAGTATATTGAGATGGGATCTTTCTTCACTGACCTCTAAAACTTAAGAAGCTGGTGGGCCCATCCTCACAAGAAGAAAAGTGCTCAGTGAACAATGGAAAACCAGACTCACCTTAGACTCACCAGAGAACTGACGTCACAGGAAAACTGTCACAGTGAAGCAGAGGCACAGTGAAAGGATGGAGAAGCACAGTAAAGATGAGTGCACCTGACCCAGAAGCTGTGGAAGCCATAAACTGATCAAAACCCCAAAGCAGAAACCTTGATACATTAATAGAGGCTAAGAGTGGACTAAAGAGCAGGAAATTTCTGGGGACCCACATGTCTATAAACTTTTCATCTAGAAACTTGCAGGTTCTCCTGGTGGAGATGGAAGAAAAGTCTTTTCATGTTTGTCGCAGGAGAAGTATAACCATGTTGAAATATGGCCAGTGTTCTATGGAGTCCCACCCAGGGAAATGGACTTTGGTAGTGCCGTGTCTGACCTTCATAAGACAGCCAGACCTACTCAAAACATGAGTTTAGTCATAACATTATTGAACACTCCCCCTCCCATACCTGGCTGTCACATGAACAGGGTCCCAGAGTGGCAAAATAAATGATATAAATATTGATAGAACTTCAGGGAAAAACAGACAAATCTACTATGTAGTTGGAGATTTCAACACTTTTTCTCTATCCAAGAGCCAGAGAATCAATAAGGATACAGTCTAACTGAATAGCAGCATTAAGCAACTGAATCTAATTGACATTTATAGAATGTCACTCAGTAACAAAATATTCTCCTTTTTCTCAAACTTGGGGAACATTCAACTTGGAACAGTCAGCAATGCAGACAACATTCTGGGTCATAAACCACTCTTTTATAAATTTAGGACAATACAAATGATTAAAAGTTGGCTTATAGACCACAATATAATTACAATAGAAATCCATAACAAACGTTGGAAAATATTTTAGCATTAAGAGATTAGATGACATAATTGTAAATAACACGTGTGTTGAAGAACTTTCGGCATATTAAATCTTTTGAACTAAATAAAAAAAGAAAAACTTAACAAAATTTGAGGAATACATTGAGACCAGTCCACTTAGGAACATTTATAGCATTGAATAACATATCTAAAAAAGTTATAAAATCAGTAATGTATGGGTCTATCAGGAAACTAGGGGATGAAGAGTATTTATTTGAATGTAAATTAAATAGAATAACAGACCAAGTAAAAAAATCTCAGTAAAAATCAGAAAAGTCAAAAGCAGAAAATCAGTAGAGAAAAATCAGTAAAACACAAAGCAGATTTTTGAAAATCCAATATAAAATTCTCTTCAAGACAACCAAGAAGAAAAGAGAGTAACCCCACGACACGTGTGGCAGGAATACAATTAAGATCATTCTTTGTGATTACACTAGAAGAACAAAGTCCAAAAGAATGGGCAAAACTCTGAATGTCTGCAAAGATATGGAGCAAAAGAAAATAATTCTCACTCATTATGTTGGCTATGTGAAAAGACTTAGCCATTTTGGTTAAGAGTTTGGCAACTTTTTTCAAAATCTTTTATTTATTTGAGAGAGAGAGAAAAGAGAGAAAGAGAGAGAGAATAAATGGGCATGCCAGGGCCTCTAGCCACTGCAAAGAAACTCAGATGCATGTGCCACTTTGTGCATCTGGCTTACATAGGTACTGGAGAATCGAACCTGGGTCAGTAGGCTTCATAGGCAAGTGGAGTTTGGCAACTTTTTTATAAAGCTAAACAGAGTGTTACATATAATTCTACCATATAATCTTAGCTATTTACCCAACTGGTAGAAGATTTATGGTCATGGACAAACCTGTATGAGAATACGTTAATAATTGTCCAGAAACTGAGAGAACTGCAATGCTTTTTAAAAAAATTTTTAAAAATATTTTATTTATTTATTTGGAGAGAGACACAGAGAGAGACAGACAGAGAGGAAGAAGGAGACAAAGAATGGGTGCGCCAGCAGTCTCAGCTGCTGCGAATGAAATCCAGATGTATGCGCTCCCTTTGTGGGCAAGTGCGACATCGCGTCCTTGTGTCACTTTGCATCTGGCTAAACGTGGGACCTGGAGATTGGAACCCGGTTCTTAGGCTTAGCAGGCCGGCGCCTTAACCACTAAGCCATCTCTCCAGCCCTGCAATGCTTTTTAATAGGTGTAAGAATGAAAAAATGGTAGTATATCCACACAATGGTCCACCACTTGGTGATAAAAGGAAGCATCTTTTCAAGCCTCAAAAGGATATGAAATACACTTACATGCATATTACAAAATAAAATAAGTCAATCTGAAAAGACTGTATACTTAATTTTGCAAGTTTATGACATTTTTGAAAAGGCAGAACTGTGGAAAGCAATAGAAATGTCTGTGTGATTACCAGGATCAGGCTACATGTATGGGGATAAGGATGAGGATTTTAGGGGGTCAAAACTATTTGCATAGTACTATAACTGTGGCTACATGACTAGGCATTGTCAAAGCCTTTAGAAATTTGTGATACAAGCCAGGCATGGTGGCACACGCCTTTAATCCTTGGGAGGCAGAAGTAGGAGAGTTGCCATGAGTTCGAGGCCAGCCTGAGACGACATAGTGAATTCCAGGTCAGCCTGAGCTAGAGTGAGACCCTACCTCGGAAAACCAAAAAGGATACAAAGGGTGAGTGTTAATGAGTGCAAAATGAAAGAAAAACCTTTTGTGAGTTCAGTGATACCAAGCAGGAGTCAATGTAGATGGTGAGCAAAGAATGACACAGGTCTAACATGTGAATGAAACAAATTCACAGAAGTGGGTGGGAGCAAAGGTGCTTGCCTAAGTAGCTGAATGGGAATGTAGACTGTTACTGAAGACAAGAGAAAGTGCACAACTCCCTCTTCTCCAGATGCTAACATGGGCTCTTCTTTACCAGGTATCCAGATGAATAGTTCTCATACTGTTATATTGAATTGAACCAGAATTGAACATGTAATAATTGGTTGGCTCATGATGGTTTTCTTATTGTTGAGGTAGGATTTAAAAACTGGAAGAGGAATCTGCAATCATTTATGTGGCAACAGTTGAGCACTAGTTATGAATTCATGTTTGACATAGATAACATAACATAGATAAGCATTCCATGTAAAAGCTGGACTTGGTGGCCAATGTCTTTAATCTTAGCACTCAGAGGCTGAGGCAGGAGGATTGCCATGAGTTCCAGATCAGCCTGGGCTAGAGTTAAACCTTGCCTCAGAAATAAGAAAGAAAGAAAGAAAGAAAGAAAGAAAGAAAGAAAGAAAGAAAGAAAGAAAGAGTTCTATGTAAAACATGAAGCTACAGTGAACTCAACACTAAATCAAATTGCTAACAGGCCTGCTATGGCTCAGGGAACATTGTGGAAGTGGGGGGGGAGGAAAGATTGTTAAGAGCCACACAGTGGGTACCCTAAGGCATGGGTCCCCCCTCACCCACAGAGGCTGACTAAGGCCTTCATGACCTCATAGTGAATACCATAACCCCACTGAGAAGGGCCCCAGGGAAACAGGAGCAGGAGCAAGGCGTTGAAAGCCTATAACCTGTTATAGGAAATAAAATAGAATTTGAAAAAGCTAGACATCATGACTGACTTTAGGTGATGTTACAAGAGGAACTGTATGTCACTTGGAAGGAATATATGGAAACTGAATTATATACTCTTTTTTTTAATGCAAATCTTATCAAAATAAAACTTTTATCCTACAAAACTGCAAATTCATTTTTACCCACCATAAATACATATTTACTGATGATATTGAGATTTCTTGACATCCATTAAACACATGCTTAGCTGCAGCACAGGAGTCAATGTTTCTTGATCTGTTTTCATCATTCACAGCATTTCCTTTTACCAGCTCTGTCTTCAGGGACAGAAGCTGGTGTAAGGACTCTCTCTTGGTGGAAAATGGTGGACGTGGACTTGAGCTATGAATAATGCAGTTGTCTTCTTTCTGGGATACTGAAAGCTGCAAGAATGAACTTAAGGGCCTTTCACCATTACTATCAAGAGTTAGAATGTTTTTCTCCATGTCCCATCTCTGCTATGCTCTGACTTGATTTCCCTCTCAGGCATGGCATTGCAGTGGGATGGTGAAGGCCATCAAGGCCTGGCTAACGTTTGCGTGGTCTCTAGACTCAATGAACTTGGAATGAAAGAGTTCTTTCCTAACTGGAAATTCCCAAGGGGCTCTTTTGTCAGCTCAGTGTGAATCATTTGTTTATTTCTGGCCTAACCCCTGAGTTTGATCCAGCACTCCCTTGGCGAAGCACAAGTCATGTCTCCACAGTGGACATCTTTTTTCTGAGAGAAAAGGGAAATTATCCAAAGGGAGGAAATGAGCATCCTATTACTGAAGGAAGGAAGAAGTGAAATACTGTGATTTCTGGCAAATACTATCTTTTTTTTGTACTTGAGGATTTGAGCGAAAGTTGTCATTTGGGCTTATGAAGGGCTCTGGTCTGGCTGGCTGAGTTAAAGTTTCTGCTCCATGAATTGTAGGATTAGATGATGGATTCCAAAAGTAGCCAGACAAGCAAACCTCAGCAGAGCCCTGTGGATCACAGTGTTCCTTGAGGATTGTCTCAGGTGTGGCTGTGAAGATGGGGTCCTTTCCTTGTGGCACCACATAGACAAGACAAGTGGAAGCTCAAATCTGGTTTCTTCTGAACTCTGATCAGTGTGTCATCTCTCCCTACTGGTTTTACTACGAGTCCTTTAGCTACCACCAATCCTGTCGCTGTAACAATCACTGGCCCCGCTGATATAGAAGCACTTAAAGATTAGGATCCTATATAAAGAAAGCCGGCATTCTGGCTTCCTGAACAGGGAATAACCTGCTATCCTTTTGGGAAATTTCCCTTTGTCCCACTGAATAAATATATACAAATGTGGGGCTCTTCACCGCATACTTTGCCTTTAAAATACCCATGTCAAGCACTTGTAGCACCTCATTATATTAGGCCATGCTTGTCTTTTTTAAAACCTATGTTTTTTTTTTACTTTTAAAGTAATAATATGCTTCAAAGTTATTAAAAGAAAATTTTAGATTAAAAAAATTTTAAAACGAAGCTTACTATGGAACATAGATTCTGCTAAAATAATGTATTTATTAATAAAGTTGGGCTAGAGAGAGAGCTTAGAGGTTAAGGTACTTGCCTGTGAAGCCTAAGGACCCAGGTTCAGTTCCCCAGGACCCACATAAGCCACATGCACAGGGTAGCACATGCATTTGGAATTCATTTGCAGTGGTTAGGGGCCCTAGTGCAGCCATTCTCTTCTCTCCTCTTCTCTTCTCTTCTCTTCTCTTCTCTTCTCTTCTCTTCTCTTCTCTTCTCTTCTCTTCTCTTCTCTTCTCTTCTGTCCTCTCCTCTTCTCTCCTCTCCTCTCTCCTCTCCTCTTCTCTTCTGTCCTATCCTCTTCTCTCTTCTTCTCCCCTCTTCTCTCTTCTCCTCCCTTCTCCACTATTCTCCTCTTTTCTCCTCTCCTCTTCTCCCCTCCCCTCCCTTCTGTCTCTCTGCTTGCAAATAAATAAATATTTTAAAAAGAATAAAATATATAAGGTAAATAGTAGAGGCTATAATCCTAGAGGCTGTCACTTTAACATGGATATATTGCCCAAACACCAAGGGAAGAAGAATGAAATGATTGACCCTGTATACAATGCCTTCCTTTTGATTTTATTGAACATTCTTTTAAATAAATGAAAAATACTTAAAATTCTTTGTTTTACCTGATAACCCTTTCTTTTTAAACTTTATTATCTTGTTTGTTCCTTTATAGAAAAAATTTATCATAAGTTTGTCTATGGTGCTCCCATTTAGGTGTTTGAGAATCTTTAACCATGTGTGTGCATACACAAATCTATGTATGATATTATTATTTTATATTTCAAATTATGTTGTGCATACCATTCAGATAGTCATTATGTTCTTCATCATGGTGATATTAAGATGTATTTATATAGTGGCAAGCAAATCCAGCAAGTTAACTGTAACTGCAGTGGTTAGTTGTAATGCATATAAAATGATAAATGATACCTCACTTATCTATCCTTTTGGTCATGCAATTTTCCAATAACAAGATTTTTTTTCTTGGGTACCAATGTTGCCAAAATAATGGTTGTGGCTAAATTTTGAAACTTTTCCATCTGACAGATAGTATTCTAAGAATTATACCAATTAACAGATTTTTATCCTGACAATCTTTAAGAAGCAGATGATATTATTATTACTTACAGTTTAAAGAGGAGTAAACCAAAATTTAAATTATGAAATAGTTTATAAGGTCATGTAGCTGAAAGAGAGCTAGACTTGAGCCCAGATCTGTTGGTCTAACGTGCACCCACTTCCCAGTCCTGAGAAAACTCTGCACAATGGGCAAAGTGTTCCCATGAAACCGTAACATGTGACAGCATTGTACTTGGCTGAAGTGCTCCCAGTCATTGTGCCATTCTCATTGGTGCTAAAGGAATGTCTTGCATTATTGCCTCTCCTCATGCAGAGACCTCATGGTCATGCACTGTTTAAGCTGACCACCTTTTTCACAGTTAAAAGGAAGTCTAGGGGGCCTGGCCCTTCAGCTCCACTAACCACATTAGGTTTTGCTTTGCTTTAATTTTGGTTCTATCATGTTTTCTCATGTGTCTATTTGGGCTGGGAATGTAGCTCAGAAGAAGTGTGTCCCCACCAAAAGAGTCCTTAGATGTGGCGATCTTTACATTTCTTCTTTTATATTTAATCTCAATTTTTCCATGTTTGAGTAAAGACCATTTGTGAAACATGAACTTCAATTCCTTTAGACCTTCAGTTTCAGTCATCTTCCACTTTTCACTGCCAATTTATTTTTGAGCTCTTATTCCTACGTCTGTTTACCCAGAATGAACTGATTATCTTTTTGATGAACAAGACACTATACTAGACACAGGGTAAATAAAACAAGTAAGGCAGAATTCCTCTTAAAGGAACTTTAAAGGGAATTAGCCATATAAACAGCTAAGTATAATTAAATGAGATAAAGAGCAGTATGGAAGTATAATGTTAGGCTGCATGACTAAGTATTTATTTTTGCTTTGGGTGGAGATTAGGAAGGGTGACATATGGGCTATTGAAAAATGAGTAGGATTTTCTTAAACTTTGAGAAGAATGTGAAGTTTCTCTGTGAAAGGGGAAATATAAACAATTGCTTGGAGGCCAGAAAGATCATAGCAGGTTTAATAATTAGCAAGTAAGGCAGTTTGGGTGTGATACAATGGATAACAGGAAAGGGGAAAGCAATGACAGCATATAGATCTCAAAAGATGAGTTGGCTGAAATTTTGGAAGTAGTTGCCAGGAGTGACAATGGAGAGGAAAGAAAAAAAGAGACATAACTCACTACCACCTCCTCAATTGTTTTTATTCATCTTGTATAACATTCAACCTTACAAAACATTTTTTCTTAAAGATTTTGTTGCAATAGCTATTGAAAACTAGACCACTAAAAGAAAGAAAACTATACCACTAAAAGAATTTCAAAAAGCTGTACTGCTTTTTAAGCAATGATTCTTTGTTTCCAATTTAATGACTTTTTGTCTTAAAATCCATTAAAACAACATACTATGCAAAGCTATATCTCAACATTACTGTTTCAAGTAAACATTCACAGATTTATTTTATATGATAATTTTAGCCAAAGACTACTACATGAAACAAATCTGAAACACATGCTGTGTTTGACTGCACCCAATGTTTTGCTTGCCTATGAGTATCACAGGATAGCAATTTCTTTTTCTTTCTTTCTTTCTTTCTTTCTTTCTTTCTTTCTTTCTTTCTTTTTTTCTTTCTTTCTTTTTTTTTGCCAACTATACATTCTTGTACATCTATATTATCCCTTCATGTATTGGATCGTATGTTTTTCTGTCTAAATTTCCCCTGTATGTCAAAGCTTTTCATGTCACATACATTAGGGTGAAAGACTAAAGAGAAAGAGAATTGTAAAACCCATATGATTGTGACATTAAGTGTCTATTTATTTGTTTATTTACTGGTTTTTGAGGAAGGGTCTCTCTCTAGTCCAGGCTGACCTGGAATTCACAATGTAGTCTCAGGCTGGCCTTAACTTCACAGTGGTCCTCCTACCTCTGCCTCCTGCATGCTAGAATTAAAGGTGTGTACAAACATGCCCAGGTGAATGTTTATTTATTTATTCAAACAAATAGCTTTTATCATCATATAAAGAATGATTCCTGAGCTTGGTGTAGTGGGTATGCCTTTGATTCCAGCACTCAGGAGGCAGAGGTAGGGGGATCACCAGGAGTTGGAGGCCAGCCTGTGACTACATAGTGAATTCCAGGTCAGCCTGGGCAAGAGTCAAACCCTACCTCAAAAACAAACAGATGCTTAGCGGTTAAGCACTTGCCTTGTGAAGCCTAAAGACCCCAGTTCAAAGCTTGATTCCCCAGGACCTCCATAAGCCTGATGCACAAGGTGGCACATGCACCTGGAGATCGTTTGTGGTGGCTGGAGGCCCTGGCACACCCATTCTCTCTCTGTCTGCCTCTTTCTCTCTCTCTGTCTGTCACTCTCAAATAAATAAACAACAAAAAAATTTAAAACAAACAAACAAACAAAAAAGAAATGATTCCTCACCTTTATCCTCTAGCCAATCACTACTATCAAGACTCAAGACTTTTTCTTTTTTTTTTTTGAAAATGTAACTTCATTTTAAGTATTATATGTTCAAGTGGTATTTATTCACTTTCAAATTAGTTTATAAAAACATTTTTTATTTTTCAGTTGACATATTACATGTGTAAAAAAATTATTATAACTCTTACTTTGTATATCTTGGTATGACATATTTCATAATTTTTATTTAATAACTTTTCCCTTGGTGGCCTTGTTTCTAGAAATAAGGTAAGGTGACTACAGAAGGAATAGATGTATTTTGATTCCTTGTGACATCTCTTTTATAAAAACAATAATTAAAAAAATTAAGTTCATACTTAATGTTCTCTGATTCCAAGGAAAGCATTCTACTTCAAGCAGGAACAGACATAGTCACTTTTCAGTATTGTGGTGCTTTGAATTTAGAATGTTCTCCACAGCCTCATGTGTTCACAATTAATTCTTATACTTGGCATATTTGTGGGGTAGTTAAGAGGAGGTATGGCACTAAGGGCAGGCCTTAGGGTGTTAAAACCCAGCCCAGCTTGCCATGCTTTCCCTGCTAATGTGAAGACGGGATTTTGGATGTCTGCTCCTGCCATGCTTTCCCCCTCCATGATGAAACTCCCCCTTGAAACTGTAAGCCAGAAATCAATCCTGTCCTTCCATAAGCTGCTTCTGGTTATATGTGCTGTCACAGCAATAAGACAATCACTGACACCAGAGTCCATGCAGGATTAGCTCCAGAATCCCATGCACACACTAAATCAAGTGTGTTTAAAGTCCCTTTTTTAAAAACTCTGTACTATTTGTCATTACTGACATACGTCTTGTTCAGAAAGTACTTACCTACCCCTATATTTTGAAGTGCATGCCCTACTTTTCATAGTTGTTCCAGAATTTCAGGTCTAACACTGAGGTTCTTGATTCATTTGAAGTGGATTTTCTGTGAAAGGGTAAAAAGAAAGATCTAATTTCATTCTTATACATGCGGAAATCCAGTTAATCCCACCATTTGTTGAAGATGCTCTCTTTTCTATATTGTATATTTCTGGTGTCTTGTCAAACATCAGGTGGCTGTTATTACACTGACTTAGCTTGGGTCCTCTATACAATCCCATTGATCTACATGTCTGTTTTTGTGCTTGATCCATTCTGATTTTATTACAATGGCTCTATAGTAAACTTGAAATCCAGCATTGTTATACATCTAGCTATATTCTTTTTGTTCAGGATTGTTTTGATTATTCAGGGTCCTTTGTGTTTCCATATGAATTTAATTTTTTTTTCTGTTTTTTCATAAGGAGTGGCACTTGTTAATATTTATGTAATAAAAAAGTTTACAATATCCCTAGCATCAGAGACATATAAATTAAAACTACTTTGAGATTTCAGTTCACCTTAGTGTGAATGGCTGTATCAAGAAAACAAATGACAGGGTCCCCTCTAGCTGGGACTGTGTGTGTGTGTGTGTGTGTGTGTGTGTGTGTGTGTGTATGGTGTGAGTAGGGCTGGGTTTCTGGTTCCTCACCTCCTGGTTCCATGGTGGCTGGGTGTGGGGCAGTTGGGACCCTGAACATGTGTGGCATGAATAGGCTTGGGATCCCAGTTCTATTCCCTGTTGGCTCTTGTGGGATGGCTGGGACCCTGCCAAGTGTGCAGGGATAGTAGGCCCTGGTTTCCTGTTCCCTGGTGGGGCAAGTAGGGAAGCACCAGATCCCCACACAAGATGTGTTGTGGCAGGCTCACAAGCAGGGATCTGTCTACCATTATCTCAACCCCAAACTCGTGACCCAGGAAGGCCCCATGACTGAGAATCAAATTCCCAAGTGGGACCCTGGCTATCTCATCACCTTGCTTTCCACCAGTTGCCACAGCCAAGTGCACTACCAAGGCCAGGACCAGGAAGAGAGTACCAGAGTGTCAACAGGATCTTCCCTGGTCACCGAGTTGGCCAGGCATTCCAGGGCCCACCCAGAATTTCCAGGAGAGTGAATACACAAACAAAACCCACTCAGGCTCAAGAGCAGGCAGTCAAAACCTGTGAATACCCCACCTTATCACTCCTGCCTTAATCAACCCTGAACCAGGCAATCAAGGCATATTCCACAAGAGATACTGTTTGCCACACTCTTGGCAAAACAATAACCTAAAGACAGGCAAACCCCAGCATAAAACAAAGAATGCAAGACACCAAGCCAAAATATCCACTCCTAGGTCACCTAGCCCCACAAAGGAAGACTTTCTTGCAAGCATAGAGGAAACTCCAGCCTCAGAACCACAAAATGAAGCCATGACAAGTATATTCAACAACTTTAATGGGGACATGAGTAAAAGGATGGAAGGAATACTTGAGATCTGAGATAAACAACTCACACAATATTTTAAAGCATGGATGAATGAAGAAAATCGGCCAAAAGAACTGAAGAATGAACTTGAAGTCTGGCTGAAGGCAACAAACAAGAACTCAATACATGTCTTCAAAAATTAAAGACAATCAAAAAGAACTTGAAAGAAGGATAAAGGAAATGGAGGAGAAACAACAAATAAATGATCTCAATAGGCAGTGGAATAAACTCAATGAACACACAATCAAATGCAGACATGAACTCCAACAAAAAGCTTGTGAATCTAATCAAAAAATGAAATGGGAATTCCACAAAAAGATGGAGATGCTGAAAAAAATAACATAATAGACACCAATGAAATAACCCTTTAAAAGGTTCCCAAGAAGCCTTACCAACAGAGTAGACCATATGGAGGACAGACTCTCAGATTTTGAAGAGGAGAGAGGAAGGAAATAGACCAGCAGTCCAAAAACAATGATAAATTCCAAAAACACATGTACACAGACTATGAGGGAAATGTGGGACACCTTAAAGACAATATATTTGGATCTCCGTCACACAAGAAGGGAAAGAAATACAGACCAAAGGCACAGAAAATCATCAACAAAATTATTGAAGAAAATTTCCCTAACCTCACAAAAGAGAGCCTCACCCAAGTGAAAGAGGCACTAAGAACAGGCAGATCCGAGAAGAAATTCCCCATGTCACAGTTCCAGGGAAATGGTGACCGACGCTATGGTATCTCAAACCTCATATAAACAGAGATCCAGAGTCTGCAGAGAAAGAAACACTAAATCAGATCTCTATTATGCCTACCAAGGCTCAGAGAACATTGTGGAAGAGTGGGTGGAAAGATTGTAAGATCCTCAGGGTGGGTGGGAATAGCCTGAGGCGTCATGTTTCCCGCATTGCTGTAGAGTCTGACTGAGGCTTTGGTCCCGCAATGAAACCAAGAACCCCACCAAGGACCCTTAGCAGAACTCAGGTTGAGGAATATGGATCTATGTGTGAAGGCTTTTTCTAAAAAGATAAATAAATAAAGAGAAAATAAATGATGGAGCAGATGTGGGGAAAAAAACACTTATTCATTCTTGGTAAGAGTGCAAATGGTACAGACTATGTGGTAATTAGTATGGAGGTTCATTAAAAAGCTAAATACAGGGCTGGAGAGACGGCTTAGTGGTTAAGATGTTTGCTTGCCAAGCCAAAGGATCCTAGTTCGATTCTCCAGGACTCATGTAAGCTAGATGCACAAGGGGGTGCGTGTATCTGGTATTCGTTTGCAGTGGCTGGAGGCCCTGGCATGCTCTCTCTCTCTCTCTCTCTCTGCCTCTTTCTTTCTCATAGATAAATAAATAAATAAATAAATAAATAAATAAATAAATAAATAAATAAAATATATTTTAAAAAAGAATTAAAAAAAGCTAAATATAGACCTACTGTATGACTCAACATATTCTTCCTGGGCATATACCCAAAGGACCTTATATCCTACCAAAGAGATATTTGCACATCCATGATCATTGTGTTCTATTCACAATAACTAGAAAATAGAAACAGGCTAGTCACCATAAGCTAATACAAGGATAATGAAAATGTGGTGCGTACACACAATGTATTTATTTATTTATTTATTTATTTATTTATTTATTTATTTATTTATTTATTTATTTTGGTTTTGCAAGGTAGGGTCTCACTCTGGTCCAAGCTGACCTGGAATTAACTATGTAGTCTCACAGGGTGGTCTCGAACTCTCGGCGCTCCTCCTACCTCTGCCTCCCGAGTGCTGGGATTAAAGGCCACGCCTGGCTAACAATGTATTTTTATGTAGCTGTAATAACAAACAAAATTATGAAAGTTGCTGGAATATGCTCTAGTGGGTGAGGAAAGTAAAGTTCAGAAAGGAAGAACATAGCATGTTGTCTGTCCTATTCAGACCCCAGCTTTGAATATCTAGATATTTGTGTTTCACTTTCACACAGAGTTCCTGTAGAGATCAGCAAAGTAGGTAAGTGACGGGGAGAAACCTTAAAGGGAAGATAGTAGAGTACAAGTGACATCAAGGTAATATGTATGAGGGGAGGCGATATGGGGATGGAAAGGATTAAGCAAGGATGAAGGGAGGAGCATGGGTGTAAAATGGAATGGGGAGTTCAATCAAAATTCAATAGAGGACTGGAGCGATGGCTTATTGGTTAAGGCACATGCCTGTGAAGCCTAAGGACCCAGATTCACTTCTCCACGTCCCATGTAAGCCAGATGGCGGTGCATGTGTCTGGAGTTTGTTTGCAGTGGCTAGAGGCCCTGCCACACCCATTCTACAACTCTCTATCTCTCCCTCTCTCTATCTCTAATAAATAAATAAATACAATTAAAATTAAAAAACTCAATAGAGAGCCGGGCGTGGTGGCTCACGCCTTTAATCCCAGCACTTGGGAGGCAGAGGTAGGAGGATCACCATGAGTTTGAGGCTACCCTGAGACTACATAGTTAATTCCAGGTCAGCCTGGACCAGAGTGAGACCCTACCTCGAAAAACCAACCAACCAACCAACCAACCAACCAACCAAACAAACAAACAAACAAACAAACACTCAATAGATATGCAAAAGTCTCCTGGAAATTGACTACGTTATAAACTAATTTAAAATATGGTTAAAAATAAGAGAATGGTGCTGGAGAGATGGCTTAGCGGTTAAGGCACATGCCTGCGAAGCCTGAGGACACCAGTTCAATTCTCTAGGTCCCACATAAGCCAGATGCACATGGTCATGCTTGTGTCTGGAATTTGTTTGCAATGACTAGAGGCCCTGGAGCACCCATTCTCACTCTCTCCCTCTGTCTGTCTCAAATAAATAAAAATAAAATCATCAATAAATAAATAAATAAATAAGAGACTAAATAAAGGTACCTTTTACAGATCTGTAGTGCTGCCTGGATTCAATTGCCCAGCACCCACATAAAGCCAGATGCAAAGTGGTGTATGAATCTGGTGTTTGCTAACAGTGGCAAGAAACACTGCCATGCCCATACACACAAAAATAAATAAATAAATAAATTTTAAAACATAAAATAAATGCACCGAACTTTTGGATGTAATGAATGTATTGTTCAATGAGATTGAAGTGGTTAAAAAAAAAAATCTTGTAACTAATGTTGCCTGACCCAGATGACTTCACTGGTTAATTTATCAGACCTTCAAAGGCACAGCAAACCAAAGAAAGTTAAATAATTCAGCTTTTATATTCTTCAAGTCTTTGAGTGAAATGTATTTCAGTGGCTGGAAAGATACCTCAGTAGTTTAAGCCACTTGCTTGCAAAGCTTGATGGCTGGGTTTGATTCCCCATTACCACTGTAAAGCCAGATGCGCAAAATGGAGCTTGTGCCTGGAGTTTGCAGTGGCAAGAGGCCCTGGTGCACCCATTCTCATTCTCTCTTACTTTCTCTCTCTCTCTTTCTTCTTACAAATAAATAAAAAATATTTTAAAAATATAAACAAAACCTATGTCAAAAATATTTCAAGACACTGTAAACTTAACTTGGTCGCTCACCTGCAAGTACACACTTTCCCTAGTACGAGGTGCATTGTGAAAAGAGATGGATAGCGCTGGAGAGTGAGTAAAGAGGTCTGAGATCTTTCTTCATGCCTCTATTTCCCTTTGGCTTAAGTACAGACATTGCTTTATGCTGAGAGTTAAAGATTGAGGGAAGAATGATGGGCTTGGAAACAGTGGTAAATGTTCAAAGCACTGGGAATTGGAAGTTCGTTGGATGGGGAAAATGACTGAAAAGTAGCAGTAAGCTTTCATTCATACACAGCTAGCTGATCTTGAACTTGATTAGAACTTACATCAAAGTACCGTGAGGCCTATCCACGCTGCAGACCACAGGTAACTTCTATAAGCACCTTATATCACCTGGAACTATTTGGTAAGTAAAATTACGTTTGTTCCAGGTATTAGGTGGAACTGCAACAGTGGAATTTGAACAAATACACTTGCCCACTGAGCAATCAGGAAATGGCAGCTCTGGGCAGGAGTTGGTAGTGAATGTTCAATGCTGTCAATACTGAAAAGTATAGGGTGGAGGCCTTACATAAATTGTAGACTGACTACCCTGTACCAATGTGGTGTACAAAACCACACATTCTGTGTGCTGTACATTAGAAAAATATCATAATTCCACCATATCCTCAAAAGAAAGCATACAGGGTGAGGATTTCAGATATTGGAAATTATTCCATGGTAAAACATCAGCTTCTCAAGATTAGAAACAAACATCATAAAGACATTTTTACCTAATTTGTAGCATGAAAATCTTTTCACTCTGTGCAGGAATTGGGAATTATCTTAAAAGAGTAAGAATTCTCAAACCTATTGGGGCATGGTGGCGAATCCTAGCATTTGGGAGGGAGAGGTTGGAGGATCGCCATGAGTTCGAAGCCACCCTGAGACTAACTAGAGAATTCCAGGTCAGCCTGAGCTAGAGTGAGACCCTACCTTGAAAAAACAGTAAATAAAAAATTTTAAAAAGTCTTCACAAACTTGTCAAACCTGGCGCTGGGAAGATGGCACAGCAGTTAAGAGTGCTGGCCATGCAGGCATGAGGGCCTGAAAGGGCATGAGCCCGTGTAAGTTTGATTCCTCAGCACCTATGTAAACAGCCAGGTATGGCCATGTTTGCCTCTAACCCCGGTCCTGTATTGAGCAGAATCCCTAGGACTCACTATAATGTCAGCTTTTGTTGTCAAAGAGAGATGCTGTGTCTTGGAAATATGTGGATGAGCAATAGAAGAGTACACCCACTAGTCTCCTCTGGCCTCCATGTGCATGCACAGGGCTTATATTTGCACACAAACATACATACACAGCAAACACACACACACACACACACACACACACACACACACACATACTGCACATGCACACACATAGGAAAGAATTCTCATACCTTCATAGACAATTGCTGAAATAAGGAATCAACCATACTTTATTTATTTATTTATTTGTTTTTTTGGTTACCTGCCTGACCAGGACAATGCAATCTGAATGGTTGCCATATTTTATCATTTAAAGAACATTTGGGCTGGAGAGATTACTCAGTGGTTAAGGCGTTTGCCTGCAGAGCCCAATGACCCTGGTTCGATTCTCTAGTACTTATAGAAAGCCATGTGCATAACGTGATGCATGAATCTGGTGTCCATTTGCAGCAGCTAGAAACTCCGGTGTGCCCATTCTCCCCCTCTTTATCTTCTTTCTATCTCCTTCTGCTTGTAAATAAATAAATATTTTTTAAAAGTATTTTCATTGGTTCAAAGATGGCACTTGCCTTTGAATAGTCATTTCATACTTAACTCCAGGTATCTTGGAACTTTATAAAAATTCTCTCTGAGTCTCCTAAGAGTGATCACCCTAAGATGTATAATATGAAATTGCTGTGTGAACTGTCAACTTCCCCCAGATGGAACAAACCAGTGTCTCTTAATTCACTGATGGTATAAAATACATAAACATCATATGCACTGATACGTACACATCATATACAACTGCACTCTCACATTCAATGTCAACCTGGTATTATAATATAATATAATATAATATAATATAATATAATATAATATAATATAATATAATATACCAGGGAAATAACAGTACATCCTCATATCCTGTATACTAATGCTCAGTGATTTCATAAAGGAGTTTTTCACTCAAAACTTCCTTCTCAGGTTTGGTAATAAGATCTTAATGGAGAGATAAGGCCAAAATTGGAATTCAAGACTCCCAAATATTAATAACTAATGGATTTCCCATTTTCCATTAAGTACTTTAACCATTGTATATTGGCTTATAGGGAACATCACGTTCCCCCTAGTCCCACAGGAGATATAAATAATAAGACTAATTTAGGAAATTTCATTTTAGGATCTGATCTTAACTCATATTGGCCCTCATGGAAAGTTGTAAGACAAATGGAACTTTTAAACACATTTTTTCTTAAAAAAATGAATGTTCCAATCATATTATTAGATAATAAAAAGAACTTCATAATATTGCAACTCAAATGCTTTTACTCATAATTTTATAACTTTCATCAGTATTTGGTATTAAATTGTAAAAAAAAAAAGTTAGCTGATTTTTTTTCTCAGAATGCAACTTTATTAATTGTAAAAAGTTTTACATTATAAACAAAATTAAACTTAGTTGGATACCCAATACTTAAAGTTTTCACTTCCTTTCTTTGTAGTTCACTTAATGTAGAAGAGAGAAAAATACATTGTTCAAATGTCTGCATATTAGAGGCTGGAAGAGTTTCCTTAAAAGCTCTCCAGTGTGCATAAAATATCAAGCCTGAGCTGAGCATAGTGGTGCATGCCTTTAGTCCCAGTACTCAGGAGGCTGAGGTAGAAGGATAACCATGAGTTTGTGGCCTGGAGCTATTGGAGTTTACTGCAGACAGCTTCAAGTTCACTGAGATGAACTTCCAAGCCAGGCAGAGTTATGGAGGAAGGGATCTTTATTGAAGCTTACAGATCTAGGGCAAGTTCCATAATGGCAGAAGAAGCCGTCTGCTTTCACAGGTCCAAACACACAGAGAGATGCCACAAGCCTAAGTCCACACGGCACACTTTAGGAACTCCAGGTGGAATGAGGCACTTTGCATACCTTTAGATTAGATTCTCAAATCCACTACCACACTCTAAGGCTGGACCCAAAGATCTACCTCCTCCAGCCAGGTGACTGCAGATCCAAACTACAAACTAATAAAACACTGAATATATTGGAGGCAATCTGTTCAAATTACCACATTCCACCTCTGGCACCCAATAGATTTAAAACCATCACACATTGTAAGTTGTATTCAGTCCAGTTTCAAAGGTCCCCACAGCCTTTACCAACCTAAGATAGTTCCAAAGTCCCAAGTCTCCTCTGAGATTTAAAATCATCTCTTAGGTATAAGTCCTGTAAAATCATACAAGTTATATACTTTTAACATATAAAGGCACCGAGTAAACATTTTAAATTGTTATAAGGCATAGCAAAGAGAGATTAGAATAATGCAAACTCAACAGCCATCAGGCAAACATCAAACTTCTGCAGTTCAAGTCCAGTGACTAGTGATCTCTGGATTTTTCCAATTCTGTCCCTCCAGCTGGGCTGACTAGCCAGGGAAAACTTTCATCCCTAGCTAACAGCCTCCATGGTAGCCCTTGCACAGTTCTGTTATATCCAAAACATCTTTGGGTCTCTATGCAAACCACGGTCTGTCTTCTAAAGGCTCTTCAGCATATCAGGGTCATCATGCCCTGCCTCATTCTACATCTCAGCAGTGGCTCTTGGAACCCTGTGTGTACTTCTTGACCCACTCCATGTATTTTTCATGTTTTAAAAAGTAATACCAGGTGTGCAGGACACAGCCATAGTCTTAATTAAGGGAAGAAATAAATCATAACTTTGAAAAGCATGTTGCTTCTCCAGTCAATTCTTTCTCCAAAGAGTTTGTATTTCTATCATAGTCTTCTGAGGCATTCTCTCCATTGTTTTAATGTAAAGCAGTTGGGCCTTCTTCCTTAAGACTGCTAATGTGTTGACAATAGAAGCTTCAGTAACCTAAAACCTGTCTCAGTACCTATGATTTTAACTTGCTTGAGGTTTTCAAACTTAAAATATTAAATCTCTCAGTCCAATATCTTTAGCCAAGCACATCAGTCCATAACAAATTTAACCTTGAGCAAACTCTCTGGGCCTGGCCAGCAGAACACAGCCATCCTTTATTACAGCAGCCCAGTTCCAACAAAGTCCTCTGTAGCATTTTCTTCCCCTTTGAAAGCTCATAAGCCAATTCCTGAAGTACAATACTGTCTGCACTTAGCATTCTCAAGCTCTCATCAGAATAGTCCATAATACCTGGCTTACCACTCCAGAAGGTGTCTTCAGTTGTAAGTAACAAGTCTATGTCTGCTCCTCCAAAACATAAGTTCCAAAAGACCAAAATCCACATGGTCAGGTTCATTTCACTCCACTCTTGGTACCAACTTCTGTTGCAGACAGCTTCAGGTTCACTGAGATGAACCTCCAAACCGGGCACAGTTATGGAGGAAGGGATATTTATTGAAGCTTACAGATCCATGGGAAGTTCCATAATGGCAGAAGAAGCTGGCCCTGCTTTCACAGGTCCAAACAGAGAGAGGGATGCCACAAGCCACAAGCCAAATGCCACACAGCACACTTCAGGAACTCCAGGTGCAGCTAGACACTTTGCATATCTTTAGATTAGAATCTCAAGTCCACCACCACACCTCAGGGCTGGACCCAAAGATCCACTTCCTCCAGTCAGGTTGCTGCAGATCCAAAGGACAAACTAATAACACACTCAATATATTGGGGGCCATCTATTCAAACTACACAGGGCTAGCAGAGTGAGTTATAGGTCAGCCTGGCCCACAGTGAGCCACTGCCTTGAATTAAAAAAGAAAAGGAGAAAAGAAGGAGGACAAAGAGAAAGAAGAGAAAGAGAAGGAAGAGGAACAGCAGCACAGCCTGGTCTGCTTGATGACCTCATAACACACAGACAAGCAGATTTCTAGGAGATTTCCTAGCCAGCCAGTCTTGCTGCTTGCTCCTTTCCTTCCCTGAGCTTGAACCTACAGCCTCATGCTTTCTAGACTAATACTCTATCATTAAGCCACATCTTCTACATGCGGGACTTAGGGTTGATCTTAGCAGTATTTATCTCATCTTATTTAATGACATCTTCTCTCCACTCCTACCATATCTTCATGTAAGTCAAGTTGAAATCTCAGCTTGGGTTGGAAACTCTTAATGCTAAAATTTGTATTTTAAAACCATAAAGCCTAAGTAAGACACTTGGCTTGTTATGATTCTTGTGGTTTGTAATGTACTTGTATTTAATGTTCCTTGATTCTTTTTACTGGGAATTAGTGTAGTAGGATGAGCAGGTTGAGAATTTTAAGTTGGGAAAGAGTTGGTCCATGCTGGTTGGCACATACAATAATAAATGAGATCTTTGGGTTGAACTGTTGCCTGTTCAGCTGCAATTGTATGAGAGATTACAACCGTTAAGTTTGGGGCAGCTGACTTGCGTTGGGACAACAGAAAGAATGCAGAGTCTTTTGAAGGAACCTGAATGCTGAAGGAGTGTCCTTTTCTTTAAAGTCTGATTTATTCCCCTCTGGATTAACATATTGGCAGCCCACCTGGTATTATGGAGTATAAGAAATGCAGGAAAGAAAGGGTCATTGAATTTGCAACATGGTCTTGTATTTTGGAGATGGCCATGGGCAGTGTGGAGCAGTTTTGCTGGATTGTGTGGATGGACTGTGGGTCGCAGTGTAAACCCACTGGAGAAGCTGGGACCATGAGCTGGCTGCTAAGAAGAGCTGCCTGCCCATATGAGATTTTTGAGGACTATGAGTAAGTCAGCCTAGCTGGAGGGCCAGAAATGGAACAGAGACTTGTTGCTGGTTAGAATTATCAGACTTGGGGGCAGGAGAGATGCTTAGTGGTTAAGCGCTTGTCTGTGAAACCTAAGGACCCGGGTTCAAGGCTCAATTCCCCAGAACCCACTTAAGCCAGATGCAAAAGGTGGCACATGCATCTGGAGTTCATTTTCAGTGGCTGGAGGCCCTGGTGTGTACATTTTCTCTCTATCTATCTGCCTCTTTCTCTCTTTCTCTCTCCATCTGTCTGTCACTGTGAAATACATAGATAACAAATAAAAGAAAATAAAGGAATTATCGGACTTGGAAATTTGTTACTGACTAGAGTTGTTGGACTTGGCGCTATAGAGTTTGATATTTGCCCTGGTTGTTTTAAATCTTGTATTGGTTGAATATTTCTTTGCTATGCCCAGGGCCATATTTTCAGGGTGAGTGTATTTTCTATGCCATTATGGGTGTATTGAAGATGTTTTTGATACTATGGCTCAGTTAAAAGATCTTGGTCTATGAGGATGTTTGGACAGCATTAAGATTGATAAAATTATAGGGATTTTTAAAGTTGGATTAATGCACTGCATTTTTTATCATGTATGGTTATCAGTTTATGGGGGCCAGGGTCAGAATGTGGTGGTTTGATTCAGATGACCCCCATAAACTTAGATGTTCTGAATGCTAGGTTCCCAGCTCATGGAGATTTTAAGAATTAATGCCTCCTGGAGGCAGTGTAATGTTGGGGGTGTGCTTATGGGTGTTATAGCCAGTGTCTCCTTACCAGTGTTTGGCACACTGTCCTGTTGCTGTTGTCCATCTGATGTTGGTGAGGAGGTGATGTCCACCCTTTGCTCATGCCATCATTTTCCCATGCTATCATGGAGCATCCCCTCAAGTCTATAAGCCAAAATAATCCCTTTTTTCCCACAAGCTGCTCTTGGTCAGGTGATTTCTGCCAGCGATGTGAACCTGACTGCAACACAAGGCAAGTGCTTTACCCACTGAGCCATTTCCCCTGTTATTAGAGTTAATAAGAAGTTCATTTTACATGTTGGTTTAGCATATATATGTAATATATGCTTATTATGGCTAATGCTAAATTCTTCTACTGTGGTAGTTTGAATGGATGGCCACCCAATAACGTCAAGATTTTATTAAAGCTTGGAATTAGATCTCCAGCTGCCTGGCCGGAGGAGTTGTCACTTTGGACTGATTGTAGGGTTCAACCCTAAGGTGTGTTTGGGGAATTCTAGTCTAAAGATGTGCAAAGTGCTTGAGCTTTTCCTGAAGTTCCTGAAGCATGATTGCTTGTGTGGTGATGGTGGCTTTTCTCTCTGCATAGACCTGTGAAAATGCACCAGCTTCTTCTGACATTATGAAACTTCCCTTCTATCTGTAAATTTCAATAAATACCTTTCTCCTTAACTGTGCCTGGTTTGAGAGTTCATCCCAGCAACCTGAGGCTGTCTGCTACATCTACTAATCTAAACCCCCCCCCCCAAAAAAAAACTCCTTTAATAAAGTCACAAGTCAAACACAACAAAAAACACTCTAGTATTTCTTTAACAACTTTCTCAAAAATGATGTAACTTTATATATACTTACATATAACTGGCTTTAAATGTGTCCAAAATCTGTATGGGGTTCAATTCTTATCTGCTTAATCTCATGCAAATAAATGATAGGGCTGCTTCTTCAGAAACAAGATGGAACCCAGGTGGAGTAGCTGTTCTGTAGAGCTCCAGTTAGGTTCTCCAGCCACAGCAAAAGACAAAGGCATTTGTTCCCTCTTGCTTGCTCTGAATAAAGATATATTGACTTTTACAAACTTGACTCCTCATTTCCAGACTGCAGACAGCTAACTTCTTATCATGTCCTCACATGGAAGAACCAAAGTCAGGGAACTGTCTGGGCTCTTTCTTCCTTCTAAGAGCCCTGATCTCATTCAAGAGAAGCCCCCCACATCACCCAATTACTTAGCAAAGACTCTACCACTTAATACCATAATATTGGAGATTAGGATATTAACATACACATTTTGGGAGGAAACTAATATTTACTTCATAACAGTGGTGCTGGTAAACTCTCTTAAAAACTTTATACACTAAAGAAAAAGCCACATATTCATAACACATAGTTATAAGACTTTTTTTTTTTTTTTTTTTGGAGAGAGACTCAGAGAGACCGAGAGAGAAGGAGAAGAAGATAGAGATGGGCATTCCAGCAGCCTCTCAGCTGCTGTGAACGAAATCCAGATGTGTGCGCCCCCTTGTGGTCAAATGCAGCATTGCACCCTTGCATCCCTTTGCATCTGGCTAAACGTGGGACCTGGAGATTGGAACCACTGGTGATTGGAACCAGCATTCTTAGGCTTAGGAGGCAAGTGCTTTAAATGCTAAGCCATCTCTCCAGCCCAGTTATAAGACTTTTAACAGTAATGATCATTATGTGTGTGGTGTTCATATGTGCTAAACACATTCTACTTTAGGGTAGTAGTGGGTGATGAGCATAGTAGACACTGATATCTTTATCAACAGTGTGTGAATGATTCGTATTTAAAATGAACATCATATATGTTTTAAACAGAACCCATTGGGTGGTTCAATGTTCCCATCCTCAAAAGAAGATATATTCACTATAGTCTTTAAGAAACTCTACAGATATAATTGAACTTAAACAAACAGTAAGTTATTATTGGAAATTCAGGGTAATAGCAATTGGTTAAGCTGACCTATGCACAGCAGGATCAAGAATGCTTGCCAATAAGCCATCTTGTCTACAAAGTGTGAGAATTCTAATTAGTACTTCACTGCTCAGCCATGCATGCAGACCAGCTGATTCCACACTTCCCTTAGGAATATATTTCTGAGGAACCTTGCTTTTCTACATTTTGTGGGAAAATCATTAGAACATAAAAATCCCAGCACTTTTTCTCCTAAGTTTTGCTTTCTAACTTCTGGGGAAAATGACTTGTGCCCCCAAAATATATTAGGAGTATCCCATCTTTTAGGGTGGTCTGTTTTCCTTTTCTGCAAAAATAACACACGTACTCAAAACTGTCTGACCTTCAGTGTTGGTAGGGTCAACCAACTTTGGGAAACAAGTTACAAAACCCAAAATGTGCTGGAGTTGAATAGCTGTGAGCTAAATTTTACTCTTGCCAGTCAAACCCTGGCTTGTCATTGACGCCACTGTGAGTGATATAAAGTGTACTAAGTTGACCACAATACTAATGTTCATTTTTCCTGGATTCCACTAATGGTTTCAAATTTGTAAAACAACAGACATTCCCTCTCAAACTGGCTGAGGTTAGCGAGACAAATTGTGGTGGCTCTGGTTCCATTTGAATGGCTCTATGACTGATGTGACTTTCATTTTGTTTTCTTACTGAGTAGATGCTCATTTCCTTCTCCCACCTGATCCCAAACCAACCTTTAGTTTTGCCCTTAGTTTTTTTTTAAAAATATTAAAACAAATTCTGGAATACACTAGCACTATTCTGAAATCACATACTGCATATAGTACAGGGCCATACTTGATCAATTTCAAAGTCTTCTTGGCATTGTTAAATGAAATAAAAATATAATTTTGAGATTATTTTATAAAAACCTTCCAAGTGACCCCTTAACTGAAAGATCAATTTAAAAATATATATTTACATTTATGGCAGAAAGCATGAAACTATAGATAAAAGAAAGTCAAAAGCTTAGAAATCTCATGAATTCTTGATACATGTGATTAACTTTTTAGCATATAGTTATAAGGATTTTGTATATATATATATGGAATATGTATGGAATATATATACACAAAATCCTTATAACTATACTAATTTGTTGTTTGTCCTCTTGCTATAGGTAATTTCCCCAATTACATTCCGAGATAGTAGCTAAGTGAATTTTTTCCTCACTGAAGGAAATTCATGACTTTCGTGTGTAAGAGCCAGAATAAAATGTTGCCAAAGAAATGGCACTATCCACTGAGAGGTGTTGCTTCAAGTAGATTCATAGAGGAATTGTGTCAAATTGCCTCAGGAAAGAAAGACTGCCAGGGAGGGAGAAGGTGAGTTCAGGAGAGGAACTGCTTTGAGAGCTTTCCCCAGCACTAGGTAGCAGAAGGTGTTTGAGATCTTTCGCACCCTGCATTCTCCTAGGACTAAACAGATTATCAGAACTACCCGTGGTCCACAGCTGGGCACTGGCACTATGAAACACTATTCTAGTACTAACTCTTGGTCTTGTGCGTGACATCAACATTGTGGAGTTTTCAAGCTACAAGGACCAGGCAAGATGGTACTCATATCCATGGACCAGTTTGGAACAGAAAACAAAGGTAACGACTTTGTACCAATGAGATTCTCACATAATCCCAGAGAAGCAAGCTCTACAAACTTTATTACAATGGAGTGTCTCAGTGGTCAAGCGGACAGTCTTTTGGAGAAAATCCTAGGTTTCAGAGACACATGCTAATGTGATATTTTAGGCTAAAACATCATCTAAGATTCCATCTTGGTTAGTTCATAAGCTGTAGAACTGCAGCTATTTGATTTGGTGCCTCAACAGGGAGTGAGAGGGGGTTTCCTTCCATCTAAGGGCTTAAGGAGCAATTTGAATTTATTTTAAAAAAACAAAGAGGCTGTGGTATTTCAGGAAATCTAGCATAGTGGTTTGGAAAGTAAATTCTAAATTACCACACAGGTTTAAGTCATGTCTCTGTCATTATTATCTATATTATTTTACATGTGACAACCTCTGTAGTAATAGAAGATTGATGTAAGGGTTAAATGAATGAGAATAGTTAAATCAATGTCAGACACTATATTTTTTGCATATAAGCATTAACAGGCTAAAGAATTTCTTTCTTTCTAATTGTTCAAGAATTTTGTTTTTGAATAGGAATTGGGTTTGTGACAAAGCTACTTCTTTATTTGCTGTGATGATCATGTGACTTCTTTATTAAAGTGGTAAATGATAATAGTCAGTTTTATTAAATATACAAATCTTATGTTGTCATGGAATGTTACATGGTGCACTTTGTTGGATTTCATGTGCTAATATTTTGTTAGGACTTTTAATGTCTATATTTCTAATTAAGTTTGGTTGTACTTTTCTATTCATTTACTGTCATTGTCAGGTTTGGTAATTAATCTTGAATGACTGGGGAACTTTCCTGTGTTTTAATTCCCTTAAACAGTTAGCACAAGAGATGGATTACCTCTTCTTGAAAATTAGTTAGAAAGTGTTTGTGGACCTGGTCCTGGTAGGGATTTCTTTTGTAGTGTTGAAATATTTTAAACTATAAATTCCACTGATTTAATGATTAAAGCCCAATTCTACTTTATTTTATTTTTTAATTTTATTTATTTTTTGGATTTTCAAGGTAGGTTCTTGCTCTAGTCCAGGCTGACCTAGAATTCACTGTGTAGTCTCAGGGTGGCCTCCAACTCATGAGAATCCTCCTACCTCTGCCTCCCAAGTGCTGGGATTAAAGGCATGTGCCACCACACCCGGCTAATTCCACTTCTTTAATTGTAGTTACAACTGATTTTTGTTATGCAAATTTTGGGGGAAGTTTATTAAGCAAGTTTTAAAATGTTTTATCTTAAAGTGCCTCTGTCATGGACTGCTAATATAACTTATGTTTTATGTTCCCCTTCTCTGCCTTTATTCTTCTTACATATTGTTTTAGGCCTCTTAATTTTATCACTCATTTTACAGGTTGATAAATGGTTACAAACGGATGGTTCCAATTTGTTTTCTATTGCTTCTTATTTGATATCTTCTAAATAAACTTTAGCATTTTATTTGAATAAGAATCCCAGACCAGCCGGGCATGGTGGCACACGCCTTTAATCCCAGCACTTGGGAGGCAGAGGTAGGAGGATTACCGTGAGTTCGAGGCCACCCTGAGACTACATAGTGAATTCCAGGTCAGCCTGGGCTACAGTGAGACCCTAATTCAAAAAAAAAAAAAAAAAAATCCCTTTGTTTATATACATGTATGCAGTGTGCATGAAATGTGTGTGTGTGTGTGTGTGTTTGTGTGTGTTTGTGTGTGTTTTTATGCATGTGGTCATGTGTGTGCATGTATATGTGGAGGACAGAAGACAATCCTGGCATCTTTCTCAGTGAATTTCCACTTTGTTCTTTGAGACACGGTTTCTCATTGAATCTGCATTTCACCTACTCTGCTACAATAGCTAGCAGTGAGCCCCAGCGATTCTGCCTCTGCCTCTGCCTCCCTTGTCCTGGGATTACATGTGCAGTGTAGGTTGTTATTTTCGTGGGTGCTGGGAATTTTAACGCAGCTCCTCATGCTCGCACAGCAAGCTCTTTACCCAGTGAGACATCTTATCAGCTCCATCGTAATAAGAATCTTTAGGGGACAAACTTAATATTGGTTTGTTTGAGTACATCTTTTTTTTTTTTTTTTTGATTCAAACATAACAGACTGGCATTTTTTTATGGTGGGGGGAGAATTGGTACACCAGGGACTCCAGCCACTGCAATTGAATTCCAGATACGTGCACCACCTGTGTGCACATGTGTGACATTGTGCACTTGCGTCACTGTGTGTCTGGCTTACATGAGACCTAGAGAACTGAATATGAGCCCTTAGGCTTTGCAGGCAAGTGCCTTAACCACTAAGCCATCTCTTTAGCCCTTAAATATATCTTTCATTCATTTTCAAAGACATAGCTGGTTTTATGATTCAAACTTAGCAATTATTTTCTCTCTATATATCAGCTGTCAATCTAACAATTGTTCTTTTAAAAATCTTATTTTTTTGTTTTGTTTCTTTTCAAATTTGGTTGTTATTAAGAATTTCTTTTTCCTTTGGTGTTTGAAATTTAATTTTACTGTCTCAACAGAAATATCATTTTGTTTATGCTACATGATAGTTGTTAGATATTTTGAAGCAGGTTTGCCTTTCATCAGTCCTGAAATAATGTCAAATATTAATATTTTCAAATACTTATGTCTGTCCTGTCCTCTCCCATGAGGAAGTATGATTTAAGATCTTAAACTTCTTACTCTGTCTCTTAGTTCTTCTTTGACTTTTTTGTGATGAATTCTGGAAAACTCAAATCTACCATTAAATAAGCTCATTGTCTTATCAGATAAATTTTTGTTTGTTTTTTCAAAGCAGCATCTCACTCTAGCCCAGGTTGATCTGGAACTCACTATTATAGTAGCAGGCTGGCCTTGAACTCAGGGAGTTCCCCCTACCTCAGCCTCTGGAGTGCTGTAACTAAAGGCATGAGCCATCAGGCATGAGCAATCACATCCAGCTTTTCAGATATTCTTAACTTGATACTCATTCACACTTTATAGTGTTAATAATTGAAAAATTTATATATTTTTGGGGGGTTAAAATATGCTTAACCATTTCTTATACTTTATTGCTACTTGTGTATATTTTCATTTGTATCTGCTATTCCTTATCCATGGTAAGTATGTTTACAATATCTTTGTCCTAATGTTTTTAGTGTTTGAAGTATCTCTGCTTCTGTCCCTTCTGTATGTTGACTTTATTATTCTTATTTAAGGAATTTCATTTTTGTATGTGTAATTAAAATATGTGATTATTTTTATATGTATATTTACTAATCTATGTATATTTATATCTTATTTTTATTTGCATTTTTTATTTTTTGAGAGAGAGAGAGAATGGGCACACCAGGGCCTTCAGCTGTTGCAAATGAACTCCAGACACATATGCCCCCTTGTGGTGCATGTGTGACTTTGTGTGCATACGTCACTGTGTGTCTAGCTTACATGGGACCTGGAGATTCCAACATGAGTTCTTAGGCTTCACAGGAAGTGCCTTAACTGCTAAGCCATTTCTCCATCCTATTTGCAATGTTTTATGGTCAATTTATTTGCAGCAAGCATTTGAGTTCTGCAGGCAAAATTATTCTCACACTTAGAATGTGCTTGCATTAGTGGAACATTGTACTTTTGTGACTGCTTTGAATTATACTTCTCAGCTGGATTATTTCAGTCTGCCTAGGTAATACAGTTTAGGCTTAAAAAGGATGGTTTCAGCTGGGCGTGGTGGCGCACACCTCTAATCCCAGCACTTGGGAGGCAGAGGTAGGAGGACCATCGTGAGTTGGAGGCCACCCTGAGATGACATAGTGAATTCCAGGTCAGCCTGGGCTAGAGTGAGACCCTACCTTGGGAAAAAAAAAAAAGGATGTTTTCTGGTTCCTGATTTTCTACAATGATCCCACACATTTCCCCAGTGTCCCAGCAAAGAGTTGATATGCTTTTATGTACCTTTGTGGAGGGGTGTGTCTTCTTGTCCTTGAGCAGTTCACACCATGTCAGTCTAGGGTTTATGAGCAGAGAGACTCCTCCACTTTTAAATACCCATTTGACTGAGCCTTCAGGCTTGTCTCTGTTATATTACAGATACTTTACACTGGGAAATGAAATAGAGAGAATTGACTGAAAGGTGTTATTCAGATAACACACAAGTCAGGAAGATGGTAAGCTCCATGACTACGACATCAGAAATGTCAGGAAGAGCCTTGGATTGATGGCAAGAGCAGACCCGGAGACTATTGAGGTATGTTGCAGAGAATTTGCATGGTCAGAAGTTGGAGAAAGAGGCCAGAACAGCCACCACTCACAACTGTAAAATCAGAAAACTTTCTTATGCCAGGGAGAAAGTAAGCTTTCAGACCTCCAAATCCTCACTGAAGGTCATTCAATTTCAGATAATCACAAGCATCACTGAAGTTCACATAGGAGCTAAGTTCATGTTAAATCCTTAAAGCTGAAGCTACTTTGCAGATAGACAGGCTGTGCCCTGGTCATGCCTTGCATCCATTCTAGCTAGGTGCACCTCATCAATTTCAGAGTTACACAATACACAATATTACCAACGAGCACATTTTAGAACAGAACACACAGGCCAGGGACACAGTGCCCATTTCTCTCCTTATCCCTCTCCAAGCTGGCCAAATATGGTCCAAAGAAATTTCTGAACACAGTGCTGTGGCATGGGGGAACATCTTAGTTACTCAGATTTCCCTGGCTACAGGGTCTACGTATAAATAACCAAAGGTGTCTTGTAGAAACAGGGTATGTGAGGGATTACGGATCGCAGGCAGGGTCTCAAGGGGAACAAGGTCACACTCAGCATAACTTAAGTTTATTTTCGAAAGGGACTAACTACAAAAGTGAGCCCTGGGAGGCGTGGGTATTATTGGTGAAAGACAAGAGATAGTTCAGAGAACCAGAGGGACAAATAAGCTTCCAACAATTCTCAAGCTGAATGGTCAATGGGAAGCAGACAATGTCAGAGCCAGAAGGAAAGAATGTCCCCAGAAAGCAGCCCTGAAGGTATAAGAGAGTGACCAGCAGTTCAGGAGTACAGGGTACTCGAGTTTCTGCCCACTTCCTTCTTGCTGCCAAACCCAGCACACGAAACCCACTGATGAAACCCCTACAAGTCACCACTTCTACGTAGTGAGCAAGGGAAAGGGAATGGAGAGTGGTTGTAGAAAGAATGCCTGGCATACCAAAACGGATGTAAACTAAGACGAGTTACTAACACCACATCAGTTTGTAATGCAAATGAAACCTCTAATCCTTCATATATGGAATCATCAGGAGAATTTCTACACCCTTGTTTTAACAAGGCTCTATTCAGTATGCCAATCAAACTGACTTTCTCCACTCTTTCCCATCCATTCTCTCCAGTCTCACTACTTTATTATTTTATAGATGTCATTATGATTATAGGTCTTCAAAATTTTTTTTTCCAAAATATTCTACTTTTCTAGGATCTTTGCCATTCATCTTTTTTTTTTTTTCCCTCAAAAATTTGGAACTCTGGCTAAGACCCATGTGGACAGAGTATTTATTGATATTGGGTCATACTGACTCATTTTTTTCACTTCTGTCTCACTGATACGGAAGTGGTTGCAGTGGAGTATGTGGCCAGTTATGAAAAATGTTCTCCCGGACCCCTTTCTTTTCAAGAATCATGTGAGTCATGGTTTCTGGTGACTTTCGTTGATGAGAATAGCATAGTTACATGTATGAATAAGTAATAGATAACCCTGGTCTTCTTTGCAAAAGTAATTTGGTAAGGTAATTATCGAAACTTAGAATATTTGAATACTGGATGTGGTATATTTAAAGAAAGTATATAGCCATTTAAAAAGAGTCATATTAATATGATGTTATGTTTTGAAAAGAATCACACAAAAAGTTGGCGCAGAGAATCGTATATTCGGTTAATAATGACCCAGATGATGAGGTATGTATTTGAGTCATGTTGTTTAAGTGAGTCATATAAACATACATCATTTAATGGACAGTGTATGTCTATGTGTTTTAGTCATTTAGAAAAGTATAATTTGATATCATTTGGGAACTATTTATAACCAGGGTAAATATTTGACAAAGGAGTATTTCTATTAAGTGGGAGACACAAAGTTCAGTGTTCTTTAGACAACTTTCTTCTAGACACACTGGTTCTTTACTGTAAACCTTCACTGCGAGTGCTGGCAGTTAGTAGAAATTCAGCACCCTGTCATGTCCCACAGAGTGAAGTGATCCAGCCTCTTCTATTTCTCCACCTTCAGCTCCTATTAACACATCACTTCTCTACCTCTGTCTGGATCATTCGTGCCTGTGTTTATTCCTGAAAAGCTTCTATCCTTCTTTCAATTTTCAAATTAGACTTGCTTCTTCAAGCACCTATCCTCCCTCTGTAAGCTTCCCTGACATTCTCTTAGAGCATGCTTTCCTTTTCCCCTCAGTCTTCACTATACTTTCTAGTGACACCTTTCTGTGATTGTTTATTCTAACATCTACTACATCATTAGACTGTGCCATGGATGGAGTCCATTTTTTTCTCATGTTTATATTTGCTTTTAATTTGTTATCTTTAGCATGCATTTATTGACAATATGTAATGCATACTGATCATCATTCCCCCACATTCCCTTCTCTTAACCCCAATGTCCCTTCTACCTCCCACTGAACCTTTTCTTCTCAACTAGTCCCTCTTCTACTTTGATGTCTTTTTCTTCTTTGGGTGGGTGTGATGTGTTGAGTTTAAGTAGGGCTGCCTGCAAGAGCATGGATGGAGCATTATTCACTAGATCACTTGGATCCTACCAGTGTCTGCACGACTGCAGAATATGTTTCTTCCTAGTATGGTAACTCATGCAATGTGGCAAAAGGACACTAAGAGTATAATGATCTCAATATTTGCAGCCACACTCTCCAGAACCAAATTCTATAACTATGTGCAGGTTATTTGGGTGTATAGCCAGCCTATAGGAAGTGATTATGTCACAAGGGTGGTGCCTTTGTGAGTGAAGTGAGCCTACTTATAGAAGAGGTTCCGGAGAGTGCAGTCTTCTTGCCTAGGCCTCCTTTTTTACTTTGTCTTTATTTTTGTCTTTGTGATGGGGATTGAACATGGGGCCTCACAACTTCTAGGCAAATGATATACAACTGAGCTAAAACCCAACCCCTCCCTTGATCTTTCTGCCATTTGAGGACCCAGTGAGAAGGCATCAACTATGAATTAGGAAGCAAGCTCTTGCCATCCACAGGTCCTGCCAAGGCCTTGGTCTTGGACTTCTAGTCTCCAAAACTGTGAACAATAAGTTTCTGGTATTTATAAGCTACACAATTTATAGAATTTTTAGACTAAGACTTGGAGGAACTCAATTACATGTACCAAATGCATGCATGAATAATTAAATCACAGCCCTTATCTTCCAGGTGCTATTAAAGGTAGCAGTGTAGAGCCATAACACCCTGAATACACCCAATCTCATGTGACCACAGATGCTAAGCGGGGTCAGGCCTGGCTAGTACTTGGATTGGAGGTAACTTCACTATAATGTGCAAAACAGAAGCACTCAAAAAGCAACTCAGGAGGCACCTACATGCAGGTTCACACCACTTGTGCCTTGGAGAAAAGAGTTATGTGTTTCTTTTAAGTGAACACAATATTGTGAGTACATTCAATTCAACTGGAGACAAAGGATGAAGTGATGAAGAATAACTCTAAGCAATTATTAGAGAACTCAGGGTGCAGTTAAAGGAGGAAGCCATAGGAGCCGAGAATTGACGTGCATGTTCTAAGGCTGAGTAGCCATATGATTTTGAGTAAGTCAACTACTTTCAGAGGCATGCATACAACACAAAAGGTTGACTTAAATTATTTCTTCATGTCCTGTTACCATTAAACCTATTTGATATTTAAGGACAGCATATGAAGACAGAGTATATATAAATAACAATGAAGGAAACTTGAAGCTTTGGAGAAAATTCTTCCTGCCTCACATTAGAGTTCATGTTCTCTCTGTATCTCTTTAATCTTCCTGTCTATCTCTGTCATTCTCTTGTGATAGCATGTGTGTGGGCAGGGGAGAAGGCCTTGTATATGAATGAACTACTCTCATTATTTTCTGTTTAACTGGGGCCTGAGGCACTCTGTGTTCCTAGAAGCTGTGGTTTGAACCATTGCTGTGCAAACTGTTAAAAAATCTTTGTCATGCAGAATTCCAGATGGAATACATATGCCTAATGAATATTTACATAAGACAAAAAAATTCTGAAAAGCTCAGTTATAAACAGTCTGTGAAAAATCAGCAAATCAATGAGTTGATGTCTACATTTTATATAGGTACTTCAATCCAGGGAAGCATTTCCTAATTAAGACCTTAATAATGAAAAAAAAAAATGCCCTTTAATTATAGACCATAAAGGTCCATTAATAGAGTTACAGTGAATTGAAAATCATTACTTGGAAACCAATAAGATACTTTATATCCTCACAGCCATGTCACGCTTTCAGAAAAGGAATATTTTTCAATGATTTCTCATCTGGAAAGGTTTTATTTGGGGCAGACCAAAGTGCAGTTCTGTGTGGGCCATTCTTTACCTGAGAATAAAGGAACGTGTGTTGATCATCCCCTGTTGGAAGACAGCTTTGCTCTTCCAACAAATCCCATGGTATGGCTTCTCCATGGCTTTCCTACCAAACTGAGCTTTCACTTATACCAGATCTTGTCTAGGAGATGAATATTAAAATTTTATTTCTAAGTGTATTATAAAGTTTGGAATATTAGATTAATTAATAATACTCTTTCCATTAACTATTGACATTATTAATCATTAAAGTGAAAAAACAATGATGGAAAAGTATATTGGGGCAACTGATCATTAAGTGAACAGCCAAGATTCCACCTAGCCATGGGACAAATAGTTAACTTAGAGATGTCAATGTTATAACACAGAACCTCAGTCCTCTTTCCTCCAAATCCTATTTTGGTATTTTATGGGTACTTTTACATTCTTTGTGTGTAGACATTAACAGCCTTCTCTTTCTCTTATTGATTTGTTCCCACAGGGTGAACATTTATTTGGCATTTTCACATATAATTTATCTTTGCTGATTCCTGTCCCCCATATTCTGCCTCTGTGGTAGTTTGAATGTGCATTTCCCCCTAGGCTTAGGTGTTTTATTCATTGGGATTGTATTTTGGGCTCCAAACCTAAGGTATGTTGGGGTGGAACTGATTTCCAGCTGAGAGGTATGCAGAGCAGTCTGAGCTCTGGAGGGGTCCTGCTGCTTGCTTGCTGGTTTGCATTTGCTGCTTTTGGCTTCTAGCTATTTGGTTGCTTCTCTGTGCTTGGCTGTATAGGGCAGCTTCTTCCACCATTATGGAAATTCCCTTGCATCTGTAAGCTTGAAATAAATCCCTTCCTCCCTAAACTGTGCCTGATTTGTATGTTCATCCCCAATATGTGATGCTCTCTACAATAGAAATTGGTACCAGTGAGTCTGCGGTTGTTGAGATGAATCTGACCATGTGGAATTTGGTCTTTTGGAACTTGTATACTGGAGGAATACACGTGGAATTGGTACTTGGGACTGAAGAGGGCTTCCAGAGTGGTAAGCCAAGTTTTATGGGCTATTTTGGTGAGAGTTTGAAAATGCTCAATGAAGAGAGAATTGTATTTGGAGAGTTTGCTTATGAACTTTCAAAAGAGGAAAAAAGACAGCAGAGAACTTTACTGGAACTGGGCTACTGGCATAAAGACTGCCTGCTTCTTTCTGCTCAAGCCCTAAGAGTTTCATCAAGGTTGAATTTGAAAGACATGAAACTGACAGAGATAAGATTTAAAGTTGGAAAAATTCAAAGAAGTTATAATGACTGGCACAGAGGCAGTCTTCATCTCAGGATCCCTGAGATGAATTCACAAAGGAGACACTGAATCAATAGAAATTTAGACTTTTTTGAAAGGAGATTACTTGAAAGGAAGGAATCTACTCTTCAAGGTCATGATTTATTTCCTCCATGGATTAACATATGGCTGCATGGCTACATACCTGATATTGGTTTTGGAAGCATGAAAAATGCATGGAATTGAGTCATGAAGTGTACATAGTTCCAGAAGCTGTGGCATAGGAAACAGGGTAATATTCTTATATTGAAGGCTGGAAAGGCCAGTGTATGGAACTGCAGAGGGACCATGGTTTTCATGGAGACCTGAAGATGTTTTGGATATACTAGGACTGTACAAGGGCTATCATGGGGCACTGGTGGTTCAGGATGGAAGTTTTCCCTGGATACTCATCACAGCTGGAGGAATGGAAATTAGAAAATCCAGAAACTATTCTTATTGGTTATAGATGTTGGACTTGAACTACAAATGTTTGATGTTTATCTTATGGCTATTGATTTTAGATTAGTTCAGTCTCTCTTTGTTATGCCTTTAAATAATAGAAATGTTTATTCTGTGCCATGTATGTCATGAGTTTGATTTTACAGGACTCACAGCTAAAATACAGTCTTGAATCTCAGAGGAGAGTTGGGACTTTGGAATAATCTTAAAGTTGTAAAGACCATGGGGACCTTTGAAGTTGGAGAGAATACAATTTTCAGTGTGAGATGGTCATGAGTCTATGGGGGGCCAGAGGTAGGATGTAGTGATTTGAATGTATGTCCCCAAGCTGGCTGGTTGTATCACTGGGGCAGATACTGGGGTCCAGTCCTAAGGTGTGTTGGGTTGGATTTAATTTCCAGCCAAAAGGTGTGCAGAGTAGTCTACGGGATGCCTGCTATTTTCTTGTCAGTTTGTGCTTACTGCTTTTGGCTTTTTCTGGCTATTTGGTTATTTCTCTGCTTAGATTTATGGGACAACTCCTTCCACTATTATGGAACTTCCCTGGATATCTCATCTCTACACTCACTTTTTAAAAAATTTTTATAAGTATTTTTTAAACTTAAAAAAATATTTCTTTTTATTTATTTGTTAGAGACACAGAGAGAGAGTGAGAAAGAGAATGGGCACGCTAGGGCCTCTAGCCACTGCAAACAAACTCCAGACACATGCACCACCTTGTGCATATGGATTAATTACATGGGACCTGGAGAATCAAATCTTGATCCTTAGGCATTGCAGACAAGCACCTTAACTGCTAAGCCATCTCTTCAGCCCCTATCTTTATAAGTTTTAACCATATTTGCCTCTAGCCACTGCATTCAAACTCCAGATGCATGTGCCACTTTGTGAGATGCATGAACTTGTGCACATGTCACCTTGTGCATTGGGAGTACATGGTTTCTGGGGAGTCAATACTGGGTCATTAGGCTGCACAAGCAAGTGCTTTAGCTCCTAAGCAATATCTCCAGCCCTGATGTCCTCCACTTTTAACTTTGGGAGGTTATATGTGTTTAGAAATTTGTCCATTTTTTTTTAGCTTTTCAGAATATAAGTTTTCAAAGAATTGTCTAATTTTATTAATTTGGGTCTTCTTCCTACTTTTTGTTACTTTGACTAAGGGATTATTGGTCTTATTTAGTTTCTAGAAAAACACATCCTTCACTTGGTTAATTCTGTTTATTGTTCTTAGTGTCTACTTCATTAATTTCTGCCTGAATTTTTATTATTTTTTGCCACCTATCACGATTGGTGGTGGCTTGTTGTTTTTCTAGACCTTGAGATGGACTGTTAAGTTGTTTATTGGAGATTCTCTAATTTCTTATATCAAGGGCACTTATAAACTGCCTTGTTAGGATAGCCTTCGCTGTATCTTAGAAGACCAGGTAGCTGGCATTAATTTCATTTGTTTCTAGATTTTTTTTTTAATTTCCTCCTTGATTTTTTATTAGCTCATTGTTTACTCAAAATTGTGGTGTCCAATCTCCCAAGAATTTGTGTAGCTTCTGTGCTCATTCTTTTTTGTTATTTTTCTATTTTATTCCCCTGTGAGTCTTTTTATTGGAGAGTTGAGCCCATTTACACTTAGTGTTATGACAAAGAGATGCTTGTTGATCCTTGATATTTTGTTGGGTGATGTTCTGGTTGACTGGATTACTGACTTTCCATTTGCTTTTCCTCTGAGACTTGGCTCATTTTTTGTGTTAGAGATAGTTGAATCTTTCTTATTTCTTCTTTGTTCATCTGTTTCTTTTATGAGGTGTTTCCCATCTAGGTTCACGTTGATGGGACTGTCTTTCTTCTTCCTTGTGAAGTAAAGTGTTTCCTTTAGAATTTTCTGTAGAGCTTGACTGGTTTTCATACGGTTGCCTAGAAATATCTTTATTTCTTCATCAATTATGGAAGAAAATTTTGCTGGGTATAGCATTATTTGATTGGAAGTTATTTACCTTCTGAGCTTGGCACATATTGTTTCTTTATTATTATTATTTTTTTAGGGCTGTTAATGAAAGGGTTGAGGTGATTTTAATGTTGCTACCTTTATGTATGAGTTGTTTATGTCATATTGATTTTGTTATTGTTTCTTTGCTTTGGATTTTTGACATTGCTATTGTGATATTCCACTCAGAATTCTCTCTCTGGTTAAGTTTCTTTGGATTTCTACATGCCTCTTATGTTTGGATGCCAACTGCTTTCTCTAGATTTGGGGAATTTTCTCACATAAATCATTCAACCATTAAAAAATCATTAAATTACTTTTGATTTATCTCAGCTCTCTCTTCTACCCCATGTATTCTGAAGTTTAGTCTCTTAAATTTATCCCAGAGTACTTAGAAATATTCTCATGTTCTTTAATTTCTTTCTTTATATGAGTCCATGCATATTATTGTCCTGTCCTTGGCTTCCATTCATGAGATTCATTCTTCTAAATAATTATGATTATGTCTGTTAGTATGGCATTCTGATGTAGTTTTTATGTGATTGCTCATGGTTTTCATTTTCATGATTTCGGTTTGATTTTTTTTGTTTTTAGCATTTCAATTTCCTTGCTATTTTTTCCCTCCATGTTTATGACTCTTCCTGTTTTATAAGTGTTTCATTTACTTTGGATATTGTCTTGTTGTGATCTTTTTTAGGTCTTTCATCTGCCTATTTGAAGTCTACATGTTGTTAATTAGGTTTTAAAATAGACCTTTAAATTCTTTCTCAGACACTTCAGCTATCCATTGTGGGGTGTTCAGAATTTGGGTGAGTGTTGTGGTGGCTCGTTGTCTCTGAGTCTTTGAGTTTCTTTGTTGTGACTTGGAGATATATGTATATTACTCCCTCTTTTATTTGTTTCCCTTTCCCCCTCCACTCTATGGTTGTGTGGTGGTTTGATTCAGGTGTCTCTCATAATCTTAGGTGTTCATAATGCTAGGTTGTTAGCTGATGGAAATTTGGGAATTAACACATCCTGGAGGCAGTGTATTGTTGGGGGTGAACTTATGGGTGTTATAGCCAGTTTCCCCTTGCCAGTGTTTGACATATGCTCTTGTTGCTATTGTCCATCCAATGTTGGTAAGGAGGTGATGTCCACCCTCTGCTCATGCCATGATTTCCTTTGCCATCATGGATCTTCCCCTTGGGTCTGATATCCAAAATAAAGCCCCTCCCCCCACAGGCTGCTCTTGGTTGGATATTTTCTGCCAGCAATGTGAACCTGACTGCAACAGTAAAGTTGGTACCGAGGGGTGCTGCCATTTGCTAATTTTCTAGAAGATTATGAAAGGATTTGAAACCTTGGCCTAAGAGACACCTTGCAATGCTGTAAGCACAGCTTGATGGACTATTCTGGTCAGAGTTGAATGTGGTAAGAAATATGGATTGTGAGGTTTGGCTTGTGAAGGTGAGAAAAAGCTTTGCCGGGACTGGGCTAGAAGCAGTTTATGTGAGAGTTTGTTGTTATGCCCATGTCCTGAGCACTTATGCAGGGTTGCTTTGCGTAGAAATGGACTGGTGTGTGCAGAGGGATATGGCACAGAAAAAATGAAATCTTTGAACCAAAACTGTTGCCTGTTTAACTGTAATTGTATGAGAGATTACAACCATTGAGATTGGGCCAGCTGACCTGCATTGTAGGGCAACAAGAAGAATGTAGACTCTTTTGAAGTAAGGGGCCTAAATGCTCAAGGAGTGTCCTATTCTTTAAAGTCTGTTTTATTCCCCCTTGGATTAATAAATTGGCAGACCACCTGCTACTATGGAGTATAAGAAATGCAAGAAAAAGAGGGTCATTGAATTTACAACATGGTCTTGTGTTTGGAAATGGCCAAGGGCAATGTGAAACAGGCTTGCTAGATGCCTGCATGGAGATCCTGGGGCCATGAGAATGGACTGTGGGTTGCAGTGGAGACCCAGTAGAGATGCCGGGACCACATGATAGGTGCTAAGAAGAGCTGCCAGCCCTGGATGAAGTTTTCCAGGACTGTGAGTAGCTTAGCTAGAGGGACTGAATTGGAACTCCAGAGACTTGTTGCTGGTTAGAATTATTGGACTTGGAGATTTGTCACTGACTAGAGTTATTGGACTTGGAGCTACAGAGTTTGATGTTTGACCTGGTTGTTTGGAATCTTGTATTTGTTGAATATTTCTTTGCTATGCCCAATGCTATCTTTTGCAGTGTGAATGTTTATTCTGTGCCATTGTGGGTTTTGGGGGGATGTTTTGGTATTATGGCTCAGCTAAAAGACCTTGGACTAGGAAAATATTTGAACATCATTTGGGATTGTTAAAAACTATGGGGACTTTTAAAGATGGCTGAATGCATTGCATTTTACATCATGGATAGCTATCAGTTTATGGGGGCCAGGGGCAGAATGTGGTGGTTTGATTCAGGTGGCCCCCATAAATGTAGGTGTTCTGAATGCTAAGTTCCCAGCTGATGGGGATTTGGGAATTAACACCTCCTGGAGGTGGTGTATTGTTGGGGGCAGGCTTATGTATATTATAACCAGTGTCCCCTTGCCAGTGTTTGGCACACTCTCCTGTTGCTGTTGTCTATCTGATGTTGGCCAGGAAGTGATGTCCACCCTCTGCTCATGCCATCACTTTCCCCTGCAATCATGGAGCTTCCCCTCGAATCTTTAAGCCAAAACAAACCTTTTTTTTTCCCCATAAGCTGCTCTTGGTTGGGTATTTTCTTGCAGCAATGTGAACCTGACTGCAACAGGGTTTTCTTTTTTCTTTTTCTTTTTTTTTTTTTTTTTGTGTGTAGGTTCTTTTGTGTCACTCAGAAGTATGTTGCTATGAGGTTTTTATAGTGTAGACCCAGTGTTGAGTATCACAAATTGGTTGGTGGGTTTGATTCTACTCAGCTGAGTGGTGACTTTTTGTGTTACCTTTCTATATGTCCTTTCGATAACTTAACATTGATATGTAATAGTCCAGCTTAATACCATATACTGGTTTGGATACCAGTGCTTTGATGCCTTTGTTCAAAAACAACAGCATTAATATTAATATAAGGTAAGAGAGCCACAAAAGTCAAATCAGTAGGCCTAAAAAAAAATAAGAGAAAGTGAGAAGAGAAATAAAAAAGAAAGAGAGGGCTGGAGAGATGGCTTAGTAGTTAAGGGACTTCCCTGCAAGGCCAAAGGACCAAAGTTCAATTCCCCAGATGTAAAGCCAGATGCACCAGGTGGCACATGGGTCTGGAGGTCATATGCAGTGGCTAGAGGCCCTGCGCAACCATTCTCTATCTCTCTCCATTTGCTTCTCTCCTCATGAATAAGTAAATAAAATATTTTTAAAAAGGATAGAAGACGTGCAATAAACACAATAAACAAAATAAAGTAAAAGAAAAAAACATAAATCATACAAATACATATTAAAAAGGACAAATGGGGCTGGAGAAATAGTTTACTGATTAATCATTCTTGCTTGCAAAGCCTGACAGCCTGGGTTTGATTTCCCAGCTCCCATGTAAAGCTAGATGCACAAAACAGTACATGTGTCTGGAGTTCATTTGCAGTGGCAAGGAGCCTTGGAGTGCTTATTTTCTTTCTGTTTCTCTCTTTCTCTCGCTCTCTCAAATAAATAAATACTTAAAAGAGGACAAAGAAAAAGAGTAGCAGAATTCAATAAAACCAAACTAAGCAAAACAACACCACGAATAAAATGAGATTCAATGTAAATTAAAGAAAAGAAAAAAAGAATAAATAAATAAAAGAAAAAAAACATCAAAATCTATCAAAGCAGAAATCCAGAGGCTACAGAGAACTTGACACTAAAACAGACTGACAATAGGCTGCCATGATGGCTGAGGGAACATTGTAGAAGAGGGAGCAAAAAGATTGTAAGAGCCACAGAGTGGGTCAGCGTACCCTTGGGCGTGGTACCTCTACTACCCCACCATGACTGACTGAGGCCTTCATGCCCCACAGTAAACCATACACAACTGAGGTGAGCCTCGAGGGTAATGGGAACCAGGGTGGAGGGGGGATAAAAGAGTACAACCCATTATATTATACATGAAATAAAATTTAAAAAACATGCTAAGGGACTAGACACACACACACACACACACACACACACACACACAGACACATACATACGAATGTCTTTTCATCCTTCCCTTGGGTTAGAGTTTGTAATAGTGGCACCCTAAGTCAGCCAGTTTGATTCTGAATGTATACCTTTCAGGAAAGGACCAGTTCTTTACTAAGTCAGGTGTGGTGGCACACAACCACCCACTAACCCAGCACTTTGGAGGCTGGGGTAGGGAGTCTCTATTGAGCTCAAGATGGGCCTGGGATTCAGAGAAGTGGAAACAAGAAGAAGAAAAAAGAAAAAAAAAAAAACCCTTTTTTTAACCCATCTGGTCTCAGACCTGGGTTTCCCTGTCCCCAAGGTAAGATTAATTGTAGGGTGGAAGAATGCAGAAGTCTTCTCGACTGAAGGATCCCACTGTGGTAGCTTGAGGCGCTGAGCTCCTCAGTACTGTTGGAGTGGAGAGACGAGAACTGGGAGACAAGAACTGGGGTGAAGAAGGACCAGCCTGTGTCCTTAGCAGCACAGCTGTGGGATTTCAGCTTTCCAAGGGAGTGCTTGCTGGTGCTGGTGCTGATGTTGGTGCTGGTGCTAGCTGAATGGGTTGGGCTATCTTACAACAATGAAGACGAGAGAAACCACCAGTGTATCATTAGCTACGCAGCTCAGGGATACCCACTTCCCATGGGAATGCTTACTGATGCTAACTGGAGGTGCTGAGATGTCCCCTAACATTGTTACACCTTCATGCCTTTGACTGGGAACACCTCCAGAGAAGCTTCTGAACAGTTGATGCAGGGGACTAGACCTCTGAGATGCCCCATTGTATTCTCTGTTGTGTCCTTGTTCTGTATCTGGGTGGTGGAGTCCTGGCCAGGCTCCCAGTGGGTGTCGTCAGGTGACATCTGAGGTTAGGTTTGAAGTTCTTGCTCTTCTCGTCCTGGAATTTGCACTGGTAGAGATGGTCAGAGAAACCTCCTTGAAGCCTCTGTTACCATGTTTTTCTTCCTTAGTCTCTCTAACAGGATCTGTATCCCAACTATCTTCCCTGGAAGTCAGAATAAATTTTTATAGAGAATTCTAGAACTCAACTCTATGATATGTTAGTATGCATAAGGAAAAGAATGTGTTGGTTTCGCTGGTTGCATTAGTTGGGTTGGAAGTTAAAGGAGGCTGTGAAATATAGAAAAGACAGATAAGAGAAAATGTGTATTTCCAGACAAATTCTGCATATTGAATTCCCCTTCCCCCCAGGAGGGCATAATTCCCACAAGGACAAGGATTTGCATTTGTTTGGTTTAATACTTTACCTCCATCTCAGAAGAATGCTTGGCTTACAATAAATATTTGTTTAATAAACAAACAAGAATGTTTAATTCGGTTAAACAAAGTTCTCAGCCCACAGTTCTGCTCAATCCTGTGGGTCATTCCAGCTTGTGGTTGAAGTTGAAAGAAAGAGTGCATTCATTTAGAGAAACATTAAACCTACAGACATATAACCTTAACTTGCTTAGGCCCAAGGAGACTGGCACTATTTCTTGCTTGTGGATCATCTTGCTAATATCTCTAAGTAGTTACCAGAACTACCCAAAAGATTTTCATGTTAAAAATGATTAAGGGAGGGGCTGGAGAGATGGCTTAATGGTTACTGTGCTTGCCTGTGAAGACTAAGGACCCATGTTTGACTGTCCAGATCCCATGTAAGCCAGATGCACAAGGTGATGCAAGTGTGCAAGTCAGCATGTGGGTACAAGATGGTGCATACATCTAGAGTTCAATTGCAGTAGCTGGAGGCCCGGGTACACCAATTCTCTCTCACATACGCACACACACACATACACACAAAAAAAAAAAAAAAGGCAAGTCTATTGTGCTTGCCTCCAAAGAAAAATGATTATTTTTTTAAGTTTTATTTACTTATTTATTTATTTATTTATTTATTTATTTATTTATTTGAATTGTTGGATGTGAAGAGGTGGCATTTATTGCTGTACTGAAGATCCCCATATGAGCTTATATGGGTCTTTAGGCTTCACAGGCAATGTGCTTAAACCACTCCAGCCATCTCTTCAGCTTTATCATTTTTCCACTCATTTTTTAACTGGCAGCTTTTCTCAACACATGTCTGGTGGATCTGGAGTCTCTTACATCTCTTACATCCTGTGGTCTCCACTGCAACTTAATTTCATAGGCATAACCCATTGACCAATCTTGCCCCTTTTTAGAGCATGTCTTTTATTTTATACTAGTATCAGCGTTTTAAAGAACTCCAAGCCTGCCACTCATTGCTTGATTTCAGCAACTCTTTGGAACCAAGGCAAAGGACTCCATGACTCCCTCAGTCTTGCATTTTTCCTGCTTCCAAGATCATTACCATGTGGATGACACTGTCAAGTTTGCTGTCATTTTGAGATGAAGCCTGCCTCCCTTTGACCACAGCTTTTGAGGTCTCTGTGTGCCTTCTAGGCTGATCTTGGCAAAACATTTCCCTATGTGGTTGTGTTTGAGCAGGAAGTTTCCTTTCACTCCTCTAATGCTTATGACCGTGGGCAGAGAAAGAATCTCCTTGGCTGTACTGTATTATAATTCTGCAGGATTTTTTTTTTTCTCTTTGAGATGTACTTGCTTCACCTCTGAAGATCTGTGTGAAGTGTAAGCCTGAGCCTTACATTTCTCTTGTGAAAGAATACCTAAGAGCAATGAAAGAGTACCAAAAATTGAGACTCTAAAGGTGGTGTATGATTCATTTTATTCTGGGTTTTAGAAAATCTTCTGCTCTCCGAAAAATGTAAATCCTTAACTATCTGACCCAGCTAACTTTCTGATTATATTTATAACCTCCCAGTGGTCTTTGTTTTTTTAAAATATTTTATTGATATTTATTTATTTGAGAGAAAGAGGCAAAGAGAGAGAGAGTGAGAAAGAGAGAGGGAGAAAATGGGCGTGCCAGTGCCTCCAGCCTCTGCAAATGAGATGCATGTGTCCCTTTGTGCATCTGGCATATGTGGGTCCGGGGGAATCAAATCTGGGTCTTTTGGCTTTGCAGACAAGTGCCTTAAAATGCTAAACCATTTCTCCAGCCCGGTCTTTGGTTGTAACTATGACTATCAAGTTAGATTTTCAGGCATTTATTCCACTCTCCCATTCTGCTCAAATATGCATAAAATCTTTTGATATTCTTTTCATTAGCACAGTTTCAGTAATTTGGAGCTTCAAGCAGGTGAAAAATGAAAAGCACATGGAGGCTATCACCTGTATAGGGAATCTAAGTACAGGGCACACAGTCTGTTTCTTGCTGTACAGTGTTCTTCTTTGCATCCCCACAGTTTTCAGGAAGTTGACTTATACCCCATCCCAGCTTCTCCTTGTTGTCATTATCAATACTTTTAATGTGGACACAGTCCTATAAAAATAGATTACTATAGATGTTTTTAGCATATGACATTACATGTATGTTACTATAAATGTATTACTATATATGGAAAAAAGCTTCAATGTTTTCTAGTCATAAGGACAGTTCTTAACACGAAACACTTTAAATGACAAAACTACACAGGATACAATTACAATTCTGTTTCATGATGGCTACACATGCATTTTAGTCACTTTTTTCATTGCTTTGACAAACTACCTTACTAAGGAAGGAAGGAAGGAAGGAAGGAAGGAAGGAAGGAAGGAAGGAAGGAAGGAAGGAAGGAAGGAAGGTTATTTTGACTCACAGTTTGAGGGTGCAGTCCATCATGGGGGGAAGGCATGGTGGCAGCAGCTTAAGGCAGCTAGCCACATTGCACCTGTGGTCAGCAAGCAGAGGGATGAATGGTCACGCTCATTAACTTTCTCATTTTTATACAGTTTAGGACTCCCAACCCATGGAATGGTGCTTCCCACATCTAGCGTGTATCTTCCCACTTCAATTTACCTAATCTAAAAACTTCCTCACAAATGTATTTAAGTTTTCATTGTGATTCTAAATCCCTTCAAGTTGACAGGATTAATCACCACAACAAGGAAACACATATTTCTTAAACATGGCATATTGCTGTTTAGTGATAAGCTTTGCTTTCTTAACTATAGATTAGAGAGCTTGACCTTTTTCTTTATCAAGATCAGAGAAGATCCCTTCCTGGGATCTTAATTCTTACATCATAAAGTGAAGAGCTCAAGACATCATTTTTTAACTATTGTTAAGTCTCTCATTGCAGAGATGTAGCTTGCTATGCATAAGGCAGACAATGCAAACACATTTCATTTGTCCAGCAAGAAGTTTAAAATAGTAGCCTAAGATGATATAATAATTAGAATATTCTCATAACATTAATTGCATAAATATCTAATAAGGGATTGTTGTATTTATATGAACTCAGGCTATTAAACTTTAGGAAGGAAATAAAAAACAATGGCCCATTATTGAGCCCCATAAATCACATATAGATATAGTTCCTATTGGAAAGCATAAGATGAGTCTCTTGATCTCTGCCACTATTCTTTTTGCTGCAAAGAGCAAAATCAAAGCCCTTCATGTCTCACAGGCATTAAAGTACCAGGGGTATGTAGAATGAGTAACACATCAGACAGCAATATGCATTGCATATTACTCAAGACTCACTGACTATGTCAATACATGTCATCTAGGGTGAAAAGAGTGCTGCAGAGAATGAAATCCAAGATAAAAAATGAAGTGAAGGAAAGGCCCACTGTGTAGGGCATTAAGGATTACATCTAGGTCAAGCCTTAAATGAAGAACTGAAACAGGAAAATGATTGAGATGCAAGTGTGGATCAGAAACCTCACCCACTGTACCGCTTCGTTTGATCTCGGCTCTGCTTCCCAGGCCTCTCAAGATTATTTCTCAGATACTCTGGTGAAATCAATCATTATTCTACCAAAGAACTAACTATTAGACAACACCCACTGAATCTTTCAGCTCTAAAATATGCCAGAATATTCTTGGCTCATGCTCAGATGAATAAATAGACAAGAAGAATTAGGAATTGAAGGCTGGAAAACTAACTTTTTAAAATATGGCTGAGAAGGCATCATTTTCCTTCTTTCCATTTAGGTTATTCAAAGAAAACAGGAAGATAAGCAGATTATCTTTCCTTACAGTGACCACAGAATGTTTTATAAAGAGAGCCCATTAAAACTATGACATATAATCTCTTAATTCTGTATATTAAATTTAAAATAGTAGAAATATACAACTAAGATATTTTCTCTCATAGTTTAAGATTTTCTAGGTTCTAGTTTAAGAACACTATGTTCTCTTGGAAAAACTAAGAATTTTTTTTAAACATCTTAAATTAATTATTTTGAATATTTCAATATTTTCCTATAAATTAGGTTAGGTTATTTAATACTTTAAATTAAGAAGAAAGTTTTTAAAGCTCTAGTTCATATAATTCTGGTTTGGTTTCCCTTAAAATAATCTTCCATGACATATGTTGTCGAGATTTTTAATTATTATTCTGGTATTTTTATATCACAACTATGACTTTCATGCAGCATCCTGGAGTATAAAGTGGACACAAATTAAATTTATGAAATCTGTAGCTTTATTTGCATTATGAAAACCTGGCTTATAACATTAGTTTTTTAAAAAAATCAAATAACTCACCAACTCCAATTGACCTTTAGTGATAATAAAATTGGCTTTAAAAATTTTACTTTTTTTTTTTTTTTTTTTAAGGCAAGGTTTCCCTCTAGTCCAATCTGACTTGGAACTCAGTCTACAGCCCAGGCTGGCTTCATGAAGATCCACCTAATTGAGCCTCCCATGTGCTGGGATTTAAGCTGTGTGCCACCATGTCTGGCTGATGTTGCTTTTTAATTCTCTAAAAATTATACTGTCTGAGGATCAATTTTTGTTATTGTAGACTATCACATACCAGTAATTAAGAAAATTTACAATGAATATTTTAACAAGGTAATTTTTTTTCATTGATAGCAATAATTCAAGACAGATTAAATTCACACAGAAAAAAAATTCAACTTAGATCTTGACTATTTATGCTAAGAAGGGCAATTGCAATGTGCTAGGACAAAAATCACCCATTTGAACTGGTGTAGTGACCATCACATTGCTGGGACAAAACACCTGACCAAAACAGCTGAGAGGAGTCTATTTTGGCTTACAGTCTTAAGATGAAGCTTGGTGATGGCGGTGATAGCAGGGGAAAGATGACAGAGCACAGGTTGGATATTACTCTTTGCCACAGCAGCTGGAAAGAAGCAGCAAGAGAGTGAACTGAACTCGAGCAAGGAGGAAGGTAGGCTAAACTACCCAAAGCCCACCTTCAGCCACACACGTCCTCAAACAAGACTCCACATCACAAACTGCTACCAGCTGGGGACAAGTATTCAGAACACATGTAAACTGATGGGGGACATCTCACTCAAATGACCACATTCTACTCCTAGCTCTCACCGACTCACAACCATCTCTAGATGTAAAAATGTATTCAGTGTAACTTTAAAAGTACCCATCTTTTTGTTATCATTATTGTTCAAAAACCCAAAGTCTAGGGTCCCATCTGAGTTAAGAAAGTCTCTTAACTATAAGCCTGGAAAATTAAAACACAAATTAAGTACACATAAAAGCACAGAATAAACCATATTCCAAAAGATGGCCCTGGGCATGGCAAAGAAAGATTGAACCAATGTAAGATACAAATCAAGCAGGGCAAACAACGAATCCTGCAGTTCCATATTTGGCATCATGAATATATCTGTGGATTCCACTTATGCTGCTATAGCTGGGCTGTATATATATATATATATATATATATATATATATATATATATATATATATATATATATGTCATATCTCCTAAGCCAGCAGCTCTCCTTGGCAGCTGTTCCTTAATCCTGGCATCTGTGCCATCTTGAAGTCTTTACTGATACTCATGATTCCATCCATGGCCTTCTAGGACCTCCATGCAGGGACTAAATAATTCTGCCTCACATTACCCAGTGAACTGAAAAAAAGAAAAGAAAAGAAAAGAAAAGAAAAGAGAAAAGCTTCAATTGCTTTTGGATGCTAAACTGTATCATCAGCTCTTCCCTGGTTTTCCAGACTGATAATCTACCCTAATGAATTCAGACCTGCTGGTCCCTCAAACTGGTGTGAGACAATTATTTACAATCTGTCTATTTATCATCTATCTATCTATCTATCTATCTATCTATCTATCTATCTATCTATCATCTATCTATCATCTACTTTTATCTATGTACCTATGTATCTATCTGTCATCTATCATCTCCTTATCTACCTACATACCTATCTATCTTCTCTCCATCCATATATGTATGACCCTCCATCTCCATCTATCTATCTATCTTATCTGTTCTTTACTCTGGAGAGCTCTATTAATATACCATGGAGACAGGAAGTAAAAGTTGTCCATTTCTTGTTGCCTGGGCCCCAAAACTGAAACAGTACCACTGTCATCAGATTCTTTTGAGCAGTCACAAAATTACCTTGACTCTTATGGAGGGCACCCAGATTCTCAATGTCATTACAAAGAATTTGTGGCTATTTTTTTTTTATCACAAACAGTAATAACACTTGGAAACGCATTACACAATTGTGTTTTACACTATGGAATATATATTAGTATATTTATTTTACTGATAAGAATGCTGATATTTAGAGAAAGTAAGAGGGAAATATAGTTTTTGAGCTAAATGGTACAACTCCAGGACCCTTGTTAATCTTAGTCACATGGTTGTGCCATTGAATTGGCTCCCTGGTAGCAAAAAGTTCTGATTTATATCCTTGCCAAATTACACTAATTACCTTATTTTGGACAATTTCATGTTTAACTCTTATTAGGTGAGCACAGGATCTTGACGGGTAGGTGCACAATTAACTCTAGTGAGCCAGCATGAGCCTTTTGTATTTGTGTATTTACAACACTGCTGTTTTCGTAAATGAGCAATAGTGGTTAGGCTACTGTATTCCAAGCTATAGTTGCCAGGTGTTTGGTCAAACACCTGTTTAGATGCTCCTGTGTCTCTATTTTAATTCTCAGAGAGCCAGAGGGACATGGGACATGAGAAAGGGCAGGGGAAGGGAGAGAAGAAGACAGAGATAGGAACGATAATGTAGAGGTAAAAATGAGGAAAGGAAGACAGAGGGGGAGGAGGAAGAAGGAAGGAGAGGGAAAGGGAAGAAAGAAAAAGAAAGCAAATGAAAGGGCTTTCAAATGCCCTATAACTTACTGGCCCAGTAACCACAATCTTGGGAATATGAGAAAAGCCATCTGGGCTAAAACTCACATACAGGAAGATGGAAGCCAAAGAATCACACAGGAAGAATGTTATGGCCCTAGGGTGCCATGCATAGGGACTGCTCACAGCTTACACGAGGTCATCTTGAGCTACTGTATCTCATTATTATTCAAGGTAATTGAAACAGGATTTCTCTCCTCGTGGCCCAAAACATAAAATTACAAATGTCTTCACTAAGAAAATTTGAGGTCCACATTTACTAAGTTTATTTTTGCATACAGCCAATAACAGAGGTAGGACTAAGGCCTAATTTCTCTGATGTAATCTTTGGAGGCCAACAAAGAAAGGAGGAAATCCCCCTTTTTCCCTTATTCCCCTTTACCTTAAATATGTTAAGAAGTTATTTACTTAACAGGTATTGGCAAAGACTTGCTCCTGGATCTGACATAAAAACGTATTCCTTTCTATTAAATAATAGAAGTGAGCATTTCATATCAAATTTCAATATAGGGTCTGGAGAGGTAACGCTGGCTTCATAAAAAAGTTTGGTATCATTTCTTCCTTTTCTATTTTATGGAATAGTTTAAGAAGCATTGGTGTCACTTGTTCTGTGAAGGTCTGATAAAATTCACTAGTGGCTCTATCTGGGCTTGGACTTTTTTTTAGTTGGAAGACTTTTTAAAATAACTGCTTTAACCTTATTGCTTGTTGTAGGTCTGTTTAAATGGTTTATCTTCCTTTGCTGTAATTTTGGTAGGACATATATGTCTAGAAATTTATCAATTTTTCTTAAATTTTCTAATTTAGTGGAGTACATGTTTGGATGTAGTTTTCTTTTCTTTTCTTTTCTTCTTTCTTTCTTTCTTTTTTTTTTTTGTTGTTGTTTTTGAGGTAGGGTCTTACTCTAGCCCAGGCTGACCAGAAATTCACTATATATTCTCAGGGTGGCCTTGAACTCACGATGATTCTCTTACCTCTGCCTCCCAAGTGCTGGGATTAAAGGCATGTGCCACCACGCCCAGCTCCTGGATCTAGTTTTGATATCAGAATGGATATCATTTAGAAACCATGGATATCATAAGAAAACCATTCCACTTAGTTCAGAAATATTAAATGACACAGGTGACAGTGAAAACTAACTTTAAAGAATCACATACACTTCTTTTATTTTGTTTTTGTTTTTGTTTTTTGAGGTAGGGTCTCAGGCTGACCTGGCACTCACTATGTAGTCTCAGGGTGGCCTCCTCCTACTTCTGCCTCCTGAGTGCTGAGATTAAAGGTGTGCGCCACCATACCTGGCTCCACATATGCTTCTTGAATGATTTATGTTATCATTACCTTTTATTGACTATCTTGGTGAATGAAATTTTAGTAGTTGACACTCACTACTAACAAATGGAGGCCCTGAGCACTACTAATATGACATTCCACAGGGAAGTGTCGCACAATGTAAAAGTCAAAGAGAAGAGCATTAAACTAGATAAAATGCTCTTAGACTTGCTGCCTAACTTTGCAGAACAAAGAGTTCAGTACATGTAGTATTTGGAGAAGAACTGGAGAAAATTTCTTTGGAAACATGTGTTGGGGAAACGAAAGATGTTATCTCCTAATACTAAACTGGGAACATAGCCCTTGACCGAGAGAACTCAAGAATATCTTAGGAGAAAGCACGGAGTGCTGCGAACAGCCATAGCCCACTTCAAAGCTGTAGAGACTGGCTTGAATTACTTTCACTATTATGTAGAAATGAAATTTGTAAATGAGACCACTTCAAAAATGGTTTCTCACTGACTCATGTATACTCTCAAGGATGGGAGATGGTAAGTTACATGTTGGCAATTAGCAAAAGCTCAGGTTTTATTGGAGATAGGGCATATATCAATGTCTTTATTTATTTATTTTATTAGTTATGTACACACTCAGTGTGTAAACAGCACATGTTGTTACCATCCTTATCCTCATCACTGCCCCCACCAAAGGGACTCTCTTCCTTGGGGAATGAGGGTCATGCCTTCTGGGGGTAGCCATCAGTTATGGGGAGGAGACAATGTCTCTGTGCATAATGTTCCAACTTGTGGTTCTAACAATCTTTCCGTCCCCTCTTCTGTGAATTTCCCTGAGCCATGTTGGGTTCATTTTAGGTCTACTTCAGTGATGAGGTCTTGGGAGCCTCTTTGTCTCTGGATCTCTGGTTTGGTAGGAGTTGAGTGTTCTCTGTGTCTGTCTCCTTCACCCTTGTGCTGATAGCAGGTTTACCAAGAAAGCAGTGCTCTTGCTCATTTCCCCATTACTCTATGTATATCAGTGTTATATCTGTGTGTCAAGTTAGGAGATGAAGATCAGCATGGGGAAGGGCCCATGTGAGCAGGCAGTCTGGACCGAGGCACGAAAGGGAGGGAAACTGTGACATCAGACTTCTGTGAGCTGAGGCAGAAGCATACAGGCTGCACTGTGTGGATGACAGTGACTGCTTGTTTCGGTTACATAGTTTGGGATATTTTATGGTCTATATTCAGACCCTCACTTTGAAAGAGTGCAAATTCAGTCCCACTGTCATAGTTTGAATGTGAAATGTCACTCACAGTCCCATATGTTGAGTGTTTGGACCTTAGCTGATGGCACTATTTTGGGAAATGGAGGAATCTTGGGGCGTAGGGCCTGGTTGAAGGAAAATGGGGGCACTGGGATCATTCCTTTGAGATTTATACCTGCTCTCAAGTTTCTCTTTCTGTCTCTTCTTCCTATGAGCTTCATGATGTGAGCTTCTCCAACACACCCTCCTACCCATGGTGGACCAAAAGGGCTGAAATCACCCAATACATCTCTTGTCCTTTCAGGTTGTTCATTTCAGACATTCTGTCACACTAATAAGAAAGTTAATGTACCCACCAAATCAAGCTGACAATGGGCAGAACGATGGTTTAAAACTTCACGTGAAGAACGAGTCATATTTATTCAATACCATTCTTATACAGTGTCACAGTAGTGCTACCTAGCTTTCAGTAATCCCCATATTAGCTATTTAGAAGAATAGTACACAGCATGAGGCCATCGCAGGAGAAGATTTATCGTATCTATTTGTAACTTCAGAATCTAATTTGTATGACACTTGCCAAACGATTCAACTATCGAACGTGTTAAATGTCATATAAAGAAAATAAGCTTAGGGCCCAAGGGAATGGCTCACTGCGTAAAGTACTTGCTGCATAAGCATAAGGACTTGAGTTTGGATCCCCAGCAGCCACCTAAAGCCAGGCACAGAAGTGAGTGCATGTAACTCAGTACTGGTGAGACAAGAGGATCCCTGGGCTGGCCTGGCTAGCTGATCCAGCCAAATTGGTGAGGTCCTTGTTCAGGGATCCCCCTTTCTGTCAACCTCTGGCCTCCACATATATGTGTATTCATGCACATCTCATCACACAAGCAACCACACACATACAGTCATGCAGACATACTTGCATGAACGCTAGACATGTACGCAAGACAACAGTTTAAGTGATAAAGTCCACATGGACTAATGAAATAAAACAATTAAAAATGTTAATTGCTCCTGCCGAAGAAAGCTAATTTATTTTCTACTTCTGATCCATACAAGCACTGTCTTCACCTCCAGTAGCATCATACTTTTCCTTATGCTAGATCTCATTGTACTACTATATTAATGTAATCATGTTTACTGAGCATGAATCATGTCTGATATTTCAATTAGATATTGCAGTAAAACCAAGCTATTGGGACTATCTCATAACGATAGCCTTAAAAAAAAGATTTTATTTTTATTTATATGTTAGAGACAGAGAGAGGGAAAGAGAGAGAGGGAGAGTGAGAATGGATGTGCCAGGGCCTCTAGACACTGCAAACGAACTCCAGATGCATGCACCCCCTTGTGCATCTGGCTTACGTGGGACCTGGAGAATCGAACAGGGGTCCTTAGGCTTTGCAGGTGTGTGCTTTAACCGCTAAGCCATCTCTCCAGCCTGATAGCCTTTTTTTTTCCATTAGTGTCTTGGGATAATCTATCGCTGTAGGCTTATATTTAAATACAATGATAGCAATGGTAAGAGGATGTTTTATTTTTATGAAACAGCTGCATTTTCTCCTTCATAGTTACTTTTTGGCTCCTTGTTTGTTTATCATTTTTATTTTCCCAGAGGGTATCATGGAAGTTCCGCTATGTTTTCCTAGTGATAAATCCCAATACTTCACCAGGTTCTTATTGGAGTACATTAATTACATCTTTGATTCATGGGCTTCTTATCATAGTATATGCCTAGTGTTTATTCAGTAATACTGTACTTAATTCAGGAAATCAAAAAAGAACTTATCATGCTCTTCCTGCTGATATAATTTCCCATTATTTTACAACTGCCTTGGGAGAAAATTTTCTGCATACTATTTATTATCTCCAGATAGCTTTGAATTTCAGGATTTGCATAAATAAAGTGGAATTAAAAGTTTCTAAAGCAAAGATCATGCATGTCATAGACATAAAAGAGACCACAAGAATAATGAAAATGAAAGTGAGTTCTCTAGGGAAAGAAGAAACCCTTATGTAGTGCGTAAATAGAGAAAGAAAATTGGGGCTCATTCTAGGGATGTCAGGATTTACATCTTCTAAGGAAAGGGGATAAAAGAAAAGGGAGAAATCTTTAAATAATTAGATATGCAGACTATAGGTTTCACAAATTAAAGGCAAATAATCTAAACTTGTAAAATAGTCTATGAGCCAGGCATGGTGGTGCACACCTTTAATCCCAGCACTCAGGAGGCAGAGGTAGGATAATCACTGTGAGTTTGAGACCACTACATAGTGAATTCCAGGTCAGCCTGTGCTACAGCAAGACCCTATATCAAAAAAATTTAAAAAAATAGAAATAGTCTATAAGAAGTTGTGATTTTTGAATTATTCCCATTGTCCTCAATTCTAATGTTCAAAGATCTATCAGTTCCAAAGGAAACATGGCTCTTAGGAAGCAGAATAGGAGACAAGAGGTCAGTTGTAATTGCTTAGTTAAGAGAAGCAAGCAGAATTTATAGCTGGAGGAGCATTCCTCGGCGTGGGTTTCAACGGTACATGGTGTGAGGGACAGTGCTCCTGTGGCTGCTGTACTAACAAGGATCCAGTACGTGAGCAGGGCAAAGGATGGACTCTGGACCTTAGCTGCTTCAAAAAAAAACAGTTTTTAAAGGGTCTCAGAATGCGGATCAGTGGGTATCATGCATGCTCAGTATACAAAAGGCCCTAGGTTTCATCCTCAGCAGCAAATAAAAACTGGTGTGGTGGTCCATGCCTTTAATCCCAGCACTCTGGAGACCAAGGCAGGAGGATCAGAAGTTCAAGGTCAGCCCCCCGGCTACAAAGTACAGATGAGATCAGCCCGGGATATCCAGGCCTAAAAAAAAAAAAAAACAATTAGCTTTAAGGCCCCTTTCTACATTTTACATTAAATAAAAATGATTTTTGAAGTTGTATTTTTTTTTCCTTGAGAGATGAAAAGAAAGGTCTATGCACTCCACACGGGACACAGAAAGCTCAAAGAAAGATTTCTATTCAATCTGGTGAACCAATAAGTTCACTGGGGTTACTTATAGAGCTTTGAAGTGTGGTGACTTACAGGAGCACGAGGGGCTCAGAAGCAACTGCATTACCAAAAAGCCCCACTCCAGCATACGGAACCACAACTTCTAGTCAGCAGCCCACCTTACTTCACTCTCTAGCACACCCAAGACCATGTGTACCTGGGGAACAGGAAGAGAGTGGTGGCTAGAATCTGATATGAGGTCATGGTGACCAAATGTCCCCTCGCCACTTCCTTCTAGGAATCACTCCAATAGACCTAGATACAATGATTGCATGGTTTGGCTTATTTCATTGCCATGGCTTTAGGGCCAAGGTATTCTGTAGGTCACCTCAGGAATCTCTGTTACGTCATAACTTAGCACAAATTCCTCTAAATCTCTAAATTCCTCTAAATTTCATGCTGAGTCCAAAAAGTGATTCACTTTTTTCTTTAATTTTTTTTGGTGTGTGTATGCACATGTATACTTACAGAGGTTAAAATGTATTCTCTTTTCTGTGCTTTGCTGTTGTTTTTTTTTAAATATATATATTAAGGGGGGGAGGGAGGGAGAGAATGGGCATGCCAGGGCCTCCAGCCATTGCAAACAAACTCCAGACACGTGTGGCCCCTTGTGCATCTGGCTTTCTTGGGGCCTAGAGAGTCGAATCAGGATCCTTTGGCTTTGCAGGCAAATGCCTTAACTGCTAACCCATCTCTTCAGCCCTCTTTTTTTTTTTTTTTTTTTTTCTTTTGACAGGGTGTCACTATGTAGCTCAGGCCACTTTTGAACTCATGAGCTCATGAGCCTTCTGCTGGGCCTCTCAAGGGTTGGGATTACAGGCATGAACAACCATGCCTTGCTCAAAAGTATTTTCTGTGATGTACTTATTTATTAGAATGGCTAACATGAAAGATATCAGCACTACCAAACACTAGTAAGAATGCGTGTGGAACATCAGTTCACTGCTGACAGTAACGCAAAATGGTAAAACCACTTCAGAATTTGAGCCAGTAGTTTCTTATAAGATTAAATACACTCCGTGTGATACAACAATTTTACTATTTGGCATTTACTGAAATCAACTGATAACTGTGTACATACCAGAAGTCTGCACAAATATAGTAAGAGAAGCTTTTTATAATGCCCAAACTTGGAAGCGACGGAGGTTTTTCTTCAGTAAGTGAACGAGTTAGCGAACAGTGCTGCATCCGTACAGTGAAGTGCTGTTCATTACTAAAGTGAAATGAATTTTTAGGATATAACATCACTGCACAAAATCAAATGGATTTTTATATATTAGAAACAAGTAATCCTCAAGTACATTTAACACAACAATCCAATCTTAATAGAAATTTCATAGACCATGTCAAATTTTTGTCCCCAAACCCTGATAGTGATATTCCAGTCACCCATTCAGTTTTATTCAAATTCCCAGGGCCTAGGCTGAATCTGGCAAGATTCATTACTAGCATATAACACAAACTAACACAATCACAGTGTCTGATAGAGTCTTTGTGTCTCCTTGAACATTTAGAAGCCAGGCCCCCACTGCTTATATTTCTCATGCCATTCTGTTTTTCCAAACTCCCACCAGAATGGTTCCTTCAGCTGTGCTGACAGCACTGTAGGGCTTCTTTCTCTAGCCCAAAGTTCCACAAAGTTCCACAAACTCTTCCACATTTCTCCTGCAAACCAATCCCAAAGGCCTGTGAGTCACATGGTCAGTGTGATGGTTTGACTTTACAATGTCCCCTTAGCCTCAAGTGTTTGTGAATAAGCTTTCTACTTAGGCCCCAGCTGGTGGAGCTTTGCTGGAGGCCTTGACGTTTGCTAGTCCAGCCCATTAGGTGCTCAGAGCCAGCTCACTTTTGCAGTCTCCTTGTTTGCCCCCCTTCTCTCTCTCTCTCTCCCTGCTCTTTCTCCTGACGTGTGAAGACGTCAATCTGCTATCTTCTCTGCTTTTGCTTTGCCTGCCATTATGAAGTTTGACTTGAAACCGTAAGCCTGAGGTAAACCCTTCTCCTCCCACAAGCTGCTTCTGGTCAGATGTTCTGTCCCAGCAACGGCAAGGTAACTAGCTGCTACAGTCTGCTTTATCACAGCAATAGCTCCACGTTTTTTGGTACCAGTTTTCTGTTTTGGTGAATCTGTTCCTTATTTCTTAACACCGGACAAGAAACAGCCTAAAGAGGGCAAGCTTTTATTCTGGTTTACAGTTTGAGACAATGCATCATAGTGGGGAAGGCATGACAGCAGGAGTGGAAAGCCAAGTGGTTACACGGCATCCATACTCAGGAAGCAGAGAGAAAAAGCACAGGAGGTGGGGCGGGGATATAAAATTTCAAGGCCCATCCAGTGTGGTGCACTTTTTCCAAAGGGCCTCCACCTTCCAAAAGTTTTAATACCTTTCCAAACAGTGCCACTGGCTGCAAATCAAGTATTTGAACACATGACCTTATGAGCACACGTGTTTCCCCCCCCCACGCCACAACTTTTGTGCATTATTGTACTTAAAAAAATATTTATTTATTTTAGAGAAAGAGAGAGAGATACAGAAATAGGCAGGTAGAGACAGAGAGAGAGGGAATGGGCGTGCCAGGGCCTCCAGCCACTGCAAACCAACTCCAGATGCATGTGCCCCCTTGTGCATCTGGCTTATGTGAGGGTCCTGAGAATCGAACCTAGGTTCTTTGGCTTTGCAGGCAAGCACCTTAACCACTAAGCCATCTCTCCAGCCCCCATTATTGTACATTTTATTCAGAAAAGTTTTAAAAGAGCAGCAAAAGTAGTTAATTAACACCTTATGCCATTCACCTGGTTTTACCCCCTCCATTACTTATGTTCCAGGAAAAAGAACATTCTTTTAAATATCACAACCAAATGTTCACATCAGGAAATGATATATTGATCCAGTTCTATTATCTAATCTTCAGCTCATATTTGAATTACTCAATTATTCAAAAATGTTTTGATAGCTGTTTCTTCCAATTCAGCATACCATGAAAGACCACACATTGTATCTTTTTAGGTACTTTTAATCCAGTTCAACTCCCAGTTTCTTTTTTTCTTTCATGATAATAGTAATTTTGAAGATGATTTTTATTTTAAGATGCTTAATTATTGCTTCATTATTAGTGTCTAGTTAAGCATTTTTGACAAGAATATCACATAGGTATTATGTTATTTTGTCCACATCAGAGATAGGTGATGTTGCCTGGCTTTATAATTCTTTGTTTATTTATCTTTTTTTCTCTCTCTAAGAATGTAAGTTGCATGAGAGCTCTGACTCTTTTCTTCACATCTTCATCCCTAAATCTCACAGGTGCTTAGTAACTATTGGCTAAGTGAATCCACAGCCAGTAAAACTTCTCTGAAATCCAATTGAACATCTAACCCACCACAGCTTTCCTCCAGATGGCTCCAGGTGGCAGACCCACTGATCCAACATTCCCTTCAGAGAAAGCTGGGAGATCCAGAACATTGATCTCTTTCAGCATTTGGAATATTCCTTTGGGTGAACACTGCTGATCACGCATCTGCTGCGCTAAGTAAGCCTAGTTACTATACATTATATAACAGATGCTCCTGTTCTGATACATCACATGCATTCTAAATATATACAGTTTCTGAGTTAAGATGTAAATATAGGTAGATGTTATCACAACATTTTATTTCTATATCCCAGTGGTTGGTTTTCCCAGTCACTGGGGGTACAAAAATGTCCATTATGAGATTATGGCCCTTGTTGGTTCCTGAGCAGACGTGCTATGGTGTGCTCAGTACCAAACGGTCCTACCTCAGTAGGTCAGCGCTTTGAGAAGGTTCCCACTAGACTCCTGGCTAGGTTTAGGACATCACATGATGTCTTGCCCTGATAAATCCCAGGCAGTTCTTCCAGGCCTTCCTAAGAGGCCTCTGAAAGTTACTCATACTTGATAGTATTTAAGATCAAGATGCTCCAGATCTCACATTTTGACTTCTGGATGTTCTGCCAGGAAATTTCTTTAGTTCTTGGAAAATGGTAAATTCTCAGAGGATAGCCCTTCTAGACCAGACTTTTAATGATGCAGCTCAGAAAGTTACTAGGAATCTGAATCATTTAGCACGCTTTGAAAATCAGTCCCATAATTATCTGAAGAGCTCCTTTAATTAAATCCATGTTTCCAGGATGCATAATCCAAACTGAAACATTCCAGAAGTGTACTTACCGAAAATAATATATTGTGACTGTTTAAACCCCCAGTGCTTTAAATCAGCCCCACCGTAGTGGGTCCTCCAGTATTAAGTTCTTTGTTGCCAATTCAAGGTCTCTTTTAAGGAAAGCCTCCATAAAGTGTAACCTATTCATGTCATTATGTCTTTACAATTTTTTTCATAGAACGTCCACATGAATTATTATCTTCTTATAAAATTTCATGACAGATGTCTTTAGTCATATGTATTTCCATATTTAAAAATATTTTAACAGTATATTATTAATCATAAATTCCAGTGCTAGGGATGAGATACTTCCCAGTTTGTTGTTGCTCAGGGAGGCTACAGAGGCTTTTGCCCTTGTTCTTGGCTGCCCACCAAAACTAGATGGTAAGTCCCTATTGATGAAGACCCCGCATATTTCAGTTTCAGAACACAGAGAATTTATTCTGGAATTGAGCTTGACGCTTCTTACCAGATAACCAGCTTTCTTTATTTCAGAAGGTTCCAGGCAAGCTCTTGGGGGAGAAAATCCACCAACAGTTCTATTCAGCTGTGGACTCTGGGTACTCCACAACTGACATGCCAGGCAACATATGCCCACTGGTGCAATAGTGGCATTAATATTATAGGAGTAGCCAACCACTCTCTGATGGGATTTAAGACCTCTGCACATGCGGGATTTCATGTTTGCTTCTATAAATTTGGCCCACAGCCTGTGGCTAGGGACATAGAACCTAGTGGGGAGCCTGCTACTGTTATTATATTAAACAGAGAACATGTCAAACTGCCTCAATCACAGAAGTTTCTTACTACAAGAGACAAGGTTAATGCTGATGCATGGCTGGCAAAATTGCTGTAAAGGATGGCTGCTGGGTGCTCACCCTCCAATAGGGACCATTTCTCTGAGCCTTGGAGATGGTGCTTTGAATGCCCTATTGATGATGAGGAGGGCTGTGAAACACTGTCTTCCGGATGTCACGTGGCCATTGCATGTGTGAATTCATAACAGCTACGGTTTCCTGCACAAGATTTAGCCTGTCAGTGTTTCACTATTGACAGGGGAAGGGACAATGGGACACCATACCTCCAAGAGTAGCTAATGACAGTTAATGAGTACTGGGAGAGGAGAGTCAGGTTCATCAGTGGTATAGGTACTGGTAAATTGGCCATTCTACAATAACTAACCTTCTATCCATGATAATACAAGCAACCCTAGTTTAAATTAATGGGTTAAAAAAAGTCATGTGAAAGTAAGATGTGGATTAATGGGGAACAAGAAGGATGTTAGTGAAATGGGGAGGAGGAGAAGAGCGAGTAATTAATGAGAACAAAATTAAAATGCATTATGTACATATATAAAAATGCCAAAAAATGGCAAAAAATAAAAATTAAAAGAAAGTTATTTTTCATCATGGTTCTCTGAGTTCAGTTAAGACTGAATTAAAGATTCATCTTTGAATGTGCAAGAATCCAAGCTTTTGCCTTTCCTTGTGCAATACAGATTTTTCTGAGAAAGTAAGATTTTCCTCCGGTTCCTGAGTCATGTGCTCTCTGTATTCCCAATGATATTTATGGTGACAGAGTGTTTGGTTAAAGTACCACACATTTGTTTTTATTATGTTTTCTACATAACACTTGGAATTGAAAAATTGCAGGTTAGGGGATGGAGAGTTTTCTTAGTGGTTAAAAGGAACTTGCTTGCAAGCCTGATGACCCGACAGCCTTGGTTCAATTGCCCAGTACCCATGTAAAGCCAGACACACAAAGTGGCACATGTGTCTGGAGTTTGTTTGCTATGGCAGGAGGTCCTTGCATATCCTCTCTCTCTCTCTCTCTCTCTCTCTCTCTCTCTCTCAAAGAAATAAAAAAATACTGCAAATTCACATTCTGAGATTGCAAAGGCATCAACGATACCATATTATTTCACACGAGTATGGAACTCCTAAGGGGAAGTAAGGTTGAGACAGCACTGAAAATGAAGTTTGGTAACTGTTTTTGGAGATCATTTAAGATAATTTAGAAATAATTTCTGCTAAATCTTTTATTTGGAACACATTACTTTGGTGAATCTGGGAGTGATTAAAAGTCTTTGGGTCCATCTCATTAGACAGCCATTGTTGACCATATAAATAATATATTTTAAAAGACAGATGTCCAGAGATTCCTAAAGGAAATAAAAGCCAGGAATTAAAAGTGTATCCTCACAGCCCTCACCCCACGAGCACACTCTTCAGGTCACCAGCAGCAGCATTCACTGGTATGTGCTCTGGAGGTGCAGCATTAGGGTTTGGACTTTGCAAAATATTGAAGGTACCATGTTATACTTTTAGTTGTGTCCAGCTTTCCATTATTGTTGGCAGGCCATTCCCTGAAATGTCTGCTCTACTCAGGAGGTGATCTCGTGCCAGCCCTTCACAAGAAAGAGACAAAAAGCCATCTGTAACTTAAATGAAAGCTAGTGGTACAATAAAATTGGCAAAGGAGAAAACTGTTCTTAAAATCTCCACATCGTGAATAAAGTTCATTTTGAGAACGGCACAACTTTCCCCAAATACTTCCAAACTTCTTGTTCTATGACAAAGGTCCTCAGAGAAGGATGCCTTCTTGAGCCTTAGTCAGAAGTTTCTTGGGTTATTATGTCAGTAAAACATCTTAGAGGCATCAAAGCATGTACTTTTTTAAATTAAAAATTGGCTTTGTTCAAAGTAAATCGAGAGAAATCGTCTTGGATATATTTTCCATAGAAGCACCTGCTTTGGGTGAAACTTCACATAGAAGGATTTTGGCATAGTGAACAACTATCTGACCCATTGAAGGGATGATATTTTGGATACTGTTCATGGCACATTTTAAAAGGGATTTTTTAGTGTTCTGTCTAGACTTATGTTCTGAGGTCAGCACACAGCACAAGGATACTGCTTTTTGGTAGAAAGAAAAGAGGCTGGGAAATTCAAATTAAAACCTCACCCTGTTTAGTGAGGCTGTGTCTGTGAATACAGGACTTTTGGGAATAGCACTGCTTAAAGAGGCCTAATATGTCAATATAGCCAAATGAATACTCTTCAAGATCTGAACTAAGTTTGTAGCCTTATGATACATTTTATGATTTATAATTATTCTGTTTATTATATATGCTAAGAGAATTAGCTTTTAACTTTGATGGTTAAAATATAGAACAGATATGCAGATCATATCAGAAAATTATCATAATTATTTTTCTTGCTTGTGCACATACATGATACCTGAAACTTGGTGACCATTTATAAAACTTTTAGGAGGTCATCCTCATCAAAGCCCAAGCCTACCTGGGCAGTATTTATACAGCGCACTAATATTCCTCTTATCAAGTTCATCAATTAGAAGTTGGATTTGTAGATGAATTTTATTTGAGATTCTGAATACCAACATTGCAGATTTGGACATAAAATATAATTTGTAAATGAAAAATGGCCACATGTCTTTTTCATGGTGTCTTCTTGATCTTTAAAATAAACAATACCTACATACACGGGTCATATACTTTAGTTTCTATTTAGTTTATTCCTTATTACAACATTATTTTACATAAGATTATATTTAAGGTAAGAGACATAGCCAAGAGCCTCCAGCTATTATGTGCTGTGCCAAAAGATTTGAATCCAAATTTAATGGAAAAAAAATGCATGCTATTCAAACATGTAGAAACACTGCCTATGTCATGCCCGTTATTTTAATTTCAGAATTACTGTCAACTTATTATGCCCCCTTTAATGAGGTGTGTTCCTCATATCTCTAAAATGATATGCAATACATATCCCTATAGGTACAGGTATAAGTAAATCTTCTGGGAACATGAAGTAAAATATCCATCGGGTACATTGATAACTTATCACCAACTCAAAATGGTGAAAAACCCTGACAGAATGCTATTTTACTTTCTATCAGTAACTAATAACTTACTGCTAGGCGGTTGGCAGGGAAGTGCAAAGCCAGGTGGCTTGACTCCACTCTACTTAGGCAGTCCATGGCTCTGGAGGAAGAAGAAGCACAAATCCAGGTGGCTTGGCTCTGCTCTGCTCCAGCAGACCCCAAACCCCAGGCACAGGTATACCTGCAGTGATCCAGAAATGCCAGGCAGCTCAGCTCCACTCAGGCCCTGGCCCCAAATGTGTGTAGTTCCTGTGAGTAGTTCACCAGGGAAGCAGAAGCACCAGGTGGCCAGGTCCCTTCCCTACAGACAGCTCCAGATCAGTGATGTCCTCCGTCTAATCCAGACATGCGTCTCCAACGAACCAGGATAGCCAGGCCCAATGAGATTTTGGCCCTCAGTCTCTAACTCATCCCAAGTCCTCCAGTGGAGTCATTGTTGTTACATTTTAGGCGAGAAAAGGGGATTATGTCCAGATGGGCCAACTGCAACACAGACCAAGTAACACAAGAAACCCAGGCAAGATTTTCCCACTAAGTATGTTGAGTCCTCTAGTAGAAGCCTTCAATGAAAACTTAGAGAAAACTCTAGACAAAGAATCACATGATAGTGAAAATCATATATAACAGACTTTTTAAAATAGCTAATGCCTAAATGAAATGTGAGAGTATCAACTAAAAGAATTCAATAGACAAATGAATGAATCCACAGAGGACATAAAAAAATGCCTGACAGAATTCCAAGAGAGCACAGATAACCAACTAAATACAATGAGAAAATCAATCCAAGAAATGGAAGCAGAGATCAACAAAGATATAGAAATACTCAAGAAAAAACAAATGCAAATCAAAAGTAAAATTACTCAATAAAATGCTTCCAGGAAAGCCATACCAAAAGAATAGATTATGTAGAGAACAGAGTATTAGGACTTGAGGACAGCCTGAAGTCAGAGATCAGGAGGCCAAATCCAATAATAAGTTCACAAAAATTTGCAAGTAGAGCATAAAAGGAATGTGGGACACTTTAAAAAGAGCAATTGTTCAAATCATGTGTATATAATAAGAAAGACTTCAGGTCAAGAACATAGAAAACCTTTTCAATAAAATTATTGAAGAAAAATTTCCAAACATTCTAAGAGAGGCCCATCCAGGTACAAAAGGAATATAGAATGCAGAAGAGACAAGACCAGAAAAGAAATTCCCCAATGTTAAATTATAGTTAAAACACTGAACAGAGAAAGCAAAGAAAGTATTTAAAGCTGCAAGAGCAAAACAACTTCTCACTTACAAAGGTAAGCCTATCAGAATAACAGCTTATTTTTGAATGGTAATGCCAAAAGCCAGAAGGTTTTGGAATGGAGTATTTCAAATATTAAAATATCATAGATTCCAAACTGAACTACTATACTTAGCAAAATTATCCCTTGTAATTGAAGGAGAAAGAAAAACTTGTCACAGACAAACCTGGATATTTGAATACATGAGCACTAAGTGAGCTCTACAGAGAATACTGTGTGGAATACTGTACAAGGTAAAAAAAATAAACATATTAAAGAGACTATAGGAAGGAAAAACAATTATCAAAACTAGCAACATTATTAAAGCAAATGAGGTCCAAAAAAAAAAAAATCCCAGGGCTGGAGAGATGGCTTAATGGTTAAGGCGCCTGCCTCCTAAGCCTAAAAGAACGCCGGTTCCAATCTCCAGGTCCCACGTTTAGCCAGATACAAAGTGATGCAAGGGCGCAATGCTGCACTTGACCACAAGAGGGCACATGCATCTGGATTTCATTCGCAGCAGCTGATAGGCTGCTGGTGCATCCATCTCTATCTGTCTTCCTCTCCCTCTCTCTCTCTCTCTCCAAAAAAAAAAAAAAAATCCCAAATTACAGCAACATGACAGGGATTAACTCACACCTTTCCTTTCAAAATCTCTGAATATCAGTGGAATCAGCTCCCTAGCCACAAGACAGAGATAAGCATGGTGGATACAAAAACAGGATCCATCCTTTTTTTGTCTTCAAGAAACTTTCTTTCTGTCAAAGACAGGCATCACTATAGGGAGAGAGGATGTAAAAAGATATTCCAAGCTAATGGAACTAAAGAAAAAAAGCAGGTGTGTCACAATGATATCCAATAAAATAGAGTTTAAATCAAAAGTAATCATGTGAGACAAAGAAGGACATCATACTGGTCAAGGGAATAATTCACCAAGGAGATCTTAAACTTAGTGCACCAAACCCAGGCACAACAAATTTTCTAAAGCATAATCAACCAGACATAAAGCCAGACATAAATTCCACCATAATAATAGTGGTGGCTTCAATATCCCCCAAATAGATCCTTTAAATGTAAAATAGAGAAACAGGGATGGAGAGATAGCTTAGTGGTTAAGGTGCTTGTCTGCAAACCCAAAGAATCCAGGTTTGATTCCCCAAGCCCCATGTAAAGCCAGATGCACAAGGTGGCATATGCTTCTGGAATTCGCTTGCAGTAGCTGAAGGACCTGATGCACTCATTCCCTCCCCCCCCTCAAATAAATAAAATAAATAAATAATTCAAAACAAAGAGAAAATACAGAAACAATGGAGTGACATCACTATAGATCAAATGAACTTAACAAACACCTATGGTGCTTAGCATCCAAAATCTACAGAAGACATCTACATTCTTATCAGCAGCTCATGGAAGCTGCTTTAGATCACAAATTAGGACACAAAGAAAATTTCCACAAATTCAGGAAAATTGAAATAATAATGCTTTTATTATATCTAACCATAATGCAATGAAGTAGAATTTAACAAAAGAAACAACAGAAAATAAATAAATGCCTAGAAACTTAACCACACCCATGAATAAATTAGGAAAGAAATAAAAATATTCCAAAACTGGTTAAAAATTAAAACACAACATACCCAAACTTATGGAACATAATAAAGACAATCCTAAGAGGAAATTTTATGATGCTAAATGTGTATATTATAAAACTAGAGAGATCTTCAGTAAATAACTCAAGGATCCATCTGCAGGTCTTGGAAAAACAAGAACAAACCAAATGCAAATGTTCCAGTTGGGAAGAAATAATCAAGATCAAAGGTGGAAATCAATGAATTGGAAATGAAGAAAACAATTTAAAAATCTTATGAAAAAAGAGCTGGTTCTTCAAAGAAATAAGGAATACTGATAAACCCCTAGCCAAATTAACCAAAAGAAAGAGAGCAAGAAGCATAACCAGTAATAATAGAATCAGAATCAACAAAAGAGTTACTACATTATAATCCAGTGAAATTGAGAGAATCATAAGGACATATTCAAAAGTCTATATTCCACCAAACTAGAAAATTTGGAAGAAATTGATAAATATGTTTACACATATGATCTACCAGAGTGAAAACCAGAAGAGATAAGTTAAATAAACTATAAAAAGTAATGATATTGGAACTGTAATTAAAAATCTCACAAACAAAAAAATACAAACAAGCAAGCAAAAAAACAAACAAACAAACAAAAAACCAAAACAAAATAAAACAAGAAACCAGGCTCAGAAGGATTGTACCAGAGGAACTGAAAACATTGCTTCTCAAGTTACTTCATAAAATTGAAAAGCAGGCAAAGCCCCCTAACTCATTCTATGAAGCCAGGATTATAACAAATAAGGCAGAGACACACACACATAAAGGAAATTATAGAACAATATCCTTAATGAATCTAGATCAAAAATTCTGAATACACCTTGCAAATTGAATTCAGGAATACATTAAAAATATCATCTACCTTGATCAAGTAGGTTTCATCACAGAGTTGCAGGGTCATAATATATCCTATAATTAAAGAGCAGAAATCACATGATCATTTAATAAATTCAGAAAAGGCCTTTGACAAAATACAAAACTTTTGAGATACCAGGGTTGTAAAGGATAATAAATAAGCATAATAATATGCATGACCAACCACAGACAATATCATATTAAATGGAGAAATACTTGAAGTAGTCCCACTATAATCGGGAATAAGACTGGGGTATTGACTGTCCCATGACTATTTAACATAGTAGTTGATGTCTTAGCTCAAGCAATAGGACAAGAGAAAGAAATAAAAGTGATACAAAGGGAAGGAAGAAGTCAAATTAGCCTATTTGTAGATGACATGATTCTGCACTTAGGAGACTCAGGAGATTCCATCAAAAAATCTTCTAAAGCTAATACATTCTTCCAACAAAGTGGCAGGATACAAAATCAATCACTGGGGTTCAGAGAATATATATATATATATATATATATATATATATATATATATATATATATATATTTTTTTTTTTTTTTTTGGCTTTTCAAGGTAGGGTCTCACTCTGGCCCAGACTGACCTCGAATTAACTATGTAGTCTCAGGGTGGCCTTGAACTCACAGCGATCCTCCTACCTCTGCCTCCCGAGTGCTGGGATTAAAGGCGTGCGCCACCACGCCCGGCGGTTCAGAGAATATTGCAGAGGTAGTTGCAGAAAGAATATGTGCTGCTCTCATTGCTATGCAGAGAATCATATCTATGGAGATGGTGGTAGACACTGAGGACCCTCAAAACACATCAATGAAGAAAATAAAATAAATAAGGGTCCGTGGAAGGCTCAACACTAAAGGATGTTTCTACCATGCTTGCCAAGACTCAGGGAACAGTTGCCAACAGAGGTGGGAAAGAAATTGTGTGTAGACATAATTTTGGGTGTTTTCCTCCTGACATGAATTGACTAGGGCATTTATGACTCCCCATAAGACCAGCCATGAAGGACGGAGGAGGACGAAAGTAACAACATACTAAAACATAGGAAGGAATATCTCAAAAGAGGAGGATACTCAGGGGATGGAGATGGGGGAAAAGAGAGAAAAAGGGATAAAGGATTGAGAACATGATCAAATTACCATGCATTCATATATTAATGTTCTCAATTAAAAAATAAAGTTTCATGGTTTGTTATTACGTATACCAGTAACATCTTCTAAGTTGCTGCAATTATAGTGTTATCCAAACTTTAGACTTAAGTTATTTCATGGTAGTGACTAGAAAGAAACTATTGTGTTACAAATTAGAAATGATGGGAGATCATCTATGTTCACAATTTTACTTGGAAAACATGATCTGCATCGTGTATATGCTAACAATGGGAAAACGTGGCAATTCTTGTGTAATGAGGCATAACAGTGCATGAAGAATAAGCTAATGGAACCAAAGGAAAATAAGTGGTAAATCACGAGTGCTGCTGTGGTAAGTCAGAGATGTCTAAAGCCGTTGTTGCTTCCATAAAGACAAGTGGAGAGGAGATTAAGTTCCATAGTGCCTCAACATATGTAGAATCCTACTTGAAGTTTATCAGGAGGGAAAAAATACTTTCTTACAAACCTAATCAGTTAATAACTAGAATTATAATACATAGCTAGTTTCAATCAACTTTGAAGTCATTCCTTTCTCCACTATATTGGGTTTGCCCCTCTCTCCTGAACTTTCAAAACTCCATTCGCAACCATGAGCAAGAATTCCCCCATCTTATAGTGCGTCCCTCGATATTTATTCAATATATTGATCTTTCTCTTCTTAAGCTTATGAATACAAGTCAACGCTACATTCTTTTAAAAAATGTGTGTGTGTGTGTGTGTGTGTGTGTGTGTGTGTGTTTGCATGCACATGACTGTAGATATGCATGGAAGCCAGAGGACATAGCATTCACCTCTTTTATTGAGACAAGTCTTTCATTGGTCTGGACCTTGCCAATGAGGCTATACTAGCTGGCCTGTGAAACCCAGAGTTCCTCTTATCTCCTTTTTACCAGTACTGGAATCATAGGTATGTAACACCACACTCAGCATGTTTTTTTCAAAAAATATTTATTTATTTATTTATTTATTTATTTATTTAGTTAGTTAGTTAGTTAGTTAGTTAGTTAGTTAGCTATGACAGAGACACAGAGAGAAAGAGGCAGACAGAGAGTGAGCATGGACACACCAGGGCCTCTTGACACTGTAAATTAATTCCAGATGCATCTACCCCTCTATGTATCTGGCTTTACGTGGATCCCGGGAAATCAAATCTTGGTCATCAGGATTTGCAAGAACAAAGTGCCTTTAACAGCTGAGCCATCTCTCCAGTGCTTTTGGGGTGGGGGGAGGGCCCATCGGTTCTGCCCACTCTGGGCTAAGATGGGGCACACTACATCTCCCAAGAAGGGGGGACCACCTCCGTCGCCAGAGTGGGTTCCCAACCATAAGGCCAACTGCAACCCCGGCAGCCCAAGGTCCCTAGCAATGTCCAACAGCCCAGGCCAGCTTCTTGACAGTCCCAGCCCGTGTTTAGCAATACCCAAGAGCCTTTCCTTCGTGTCCTGTGGGTGACCTTTGCCATTTCTCATTCTGATTGTTCTCTCTGGCCCTCATGTATTCTCAGCTTTGGCTTCAGTGACCACTTCAGTCTTGACACGTCCTTTTAACCAAGATCATTTCATAACAGTAAAGGGGTCAATGATGAAAAGCACCTAAAGACCTCAGCTGTTTATGTGCCCAATCACAGAGCTTCAATGCACAGAAAGGAAATATGATAAAAAACGGCAATAGACAAAGATACAATTTTGGTCATAGATATTAATACTTCCTTCTCAAAATTGTTTGCAGACACAAAATTGGTATTTAGGAAACTTCAACCAATTAGACTGTGCCGCTAAATTTTATGAATTGTTTAAATAATGTCTAGCCCACAAGTTCAGATTACGTTCATCCGCACTCTGGACATTCAATGATTGTCATTATGACACATTGGAAAACAAGCCTCAATAAACTTAAGAGGATTTAAAACGTATATAGAATGTTGTCTGGCTGCAACTGAGTTAAAACCAATAACAAAACAATTTTGAAAAAGATTATGAAATACTTGGAAAATAAACACCACCTTTTTAGTGCATTGGGAAAAGATGAAATCACAAGGAAAAATAAAAACTATCTTGAAGTAAATAAAAGTATAAACAAGATATCAAAATTTATAAATTGTAGTCAGTGCCAGTCATTTTTAGTGCTTATCTTAATAAAGAACAAAAGACCTAAAATTAGTGATATCAACTTCCTTAAGCACAAAAAGGAAGAAAATTAGACATAAACTAAGTAAAAGGGAGAAAGTAATGAGAAAGTCAATGAATCCGAAGCAGAGAAACAATAGAGAAAATGAATGAAACTCAAAGCTAGTTGTTTTAAACAGTCAATATAATTATTAGTCTAAACAAAAAAGAAAGAAAGAAGAAACAAGTTACCAGTAACAAAAATGAAAGATGGCTGGAGAGATGGCTCAGAGGTTAAAGACACTTGCTTGCAAAGTCTGATGGCCTGGGTTCGAATTCCTTGTATGCAGGTAAAACCAGATGCACAAAGTGGTGCATGAATCTAGAGTTCAGTTGCAGCGGCAAGACACCCTGTTGTGCCTATTCACAGTCTCTCTCTGTCTCTTTGCAAATAAAAATAAAACAATTTAAAAAATGAAAGAGGTGAGTCAATATGTATTTTAGTAAACGTTTTGCAGCAATATTATGAAAACAATTTGGTGAGTCAGATAACATGGAAAATTTATTAAAATATAAGAGTACCCAAACTAACATGAAAGAACAAGAATCTAAATATCTATATGTGTGTTTAAAAATAAATTCAGGGCTAGAGAGATGGTTTAGTGGTTAAGGGGCCTGCCGCCTAAGCCTAAGAATGCTGGTTCCAAACTCCAGTGGTTCCAATCTCCAAGTCCCACGTTTAGCCAGATGCAAAGTGACGCAAGGGCGCAATGCCACACTGGACCACAGATGCACGCATCTGGATTTCGTTCGCAGCAGCTGAGAGGCTGCTGGCGCGCCCATCTCTATCTGTCTTCCTCTCCCTCTCTCTCTCTGTCTCTCTCTGTGTCTCTCTCCAAAAATAAAAATAAAAATAAATTCAATATTCAGTACTTTTCAAAACACACATGAAGCCAGATGTGATAGCACCTACCTTTAATGCCAGCACTCAGGAGGCAGAAGTCAGAGGCTTGCTTTGAGTTTAAGGCCAGCCTGAGACTAGTAGTGAATTCCACATCAGCCTGGACTAAAGCTAGACCTAACATCAAAAAACCAAAACCAACACACACACACACACACACATACACACACAAAGCTTTAGGGTGGATTGCCTCACTGACCAATTCTACTACCATATGCATAGAGTGAAGGAGTTACTACTGATCCACAGGGCACTAATTTTAGGCCTAGAGCAGTCAAGAGCACTACTATGTAACCTAAGATAGACGTTAAAAGAACAGAAAACTCAGACAAATATTTATCCTGAATATGGATATATTTTTTTTTTTTATTAAAAGCAAACCATACAAGATAGTAAGCATCATGACTATTAGGGATTATTCCAGAAAACAAAGTTTTACTTGACCTTTAAAGATTAATATAATTCACCATATTAAGAACATTCAGGACAAAGTCAGATGGGTATTTCAGTACTTAGAAACATGTAACAAGTTCAGTAAAATATAATTCGTAGTCTTTAAAAAAGGAATCTTTGAGACGCTTAAAGTTAGCATCATACTTACTAATAAAAGACTGAATGTTTCCCACTCTATCAGCCAGGGTTGTCTAGGGAACAGAACCAATAGAACACATGGATATGTTATAAAAGGGGGTTTATTGCACTGGCTTATATGATAGGAGCTGGTTAGTGCAACGATGGCTGTAGGAATGGTGGAGAAGCAGAAAACCCAGGAGCTGCTCAGTCCAAGAAGCTGGGCACCTCAGAAGCCCCAATCCAGTACTGAAGGTGCTGAGTCTCTGTGGAGAGTCGTTGGTGTTCAGTGCACATAGGCTGAGAACCTGGAGTGTGAAATCTACTGGTGATGACAACCACTGGATCAGGAAGGAAGGAGGAGCTTAAACATGCACACACTGGCATCTTATCTCCAACTGCTTTCTCTTCCAGCCCTCATTCCATTGTTTGATGCCACCCACCTTCAGGCTGAATCTCTCCTGCCATCCCTAGCAACCCAGCCTGTCAATCCTCTAGAATCTCCCCCATAGACACAATTAGATGAGAGTTTTACCTCTCCTATATACACCTCTTAATCCAGTGACATTGACAACCAAGACCAAACAGTACATTCCTCCCCTAAGACCAGAAAGTGACAAATAAGTAGGTTTGATCTGAAAACTTCTATTAGCCAATGTTCTGTAAATCCTTACCCTAATAATAAAGCAGACCAGGGAACTACCAAACAGATTAGGAAGGAAAATTCATAAATACCTTAGAGAAATCTGAGGAAAAGTTAGTTGAACCAAGCACATTTAGCAGAAGTGCAGAATACAAACTTAAGAGCCTAAAAACCAATTAACTTTTATACAGAAAAGTGAACTTAAAATATGATAAAGGGTCTTTCTATATTGTCCCAGTTGGTCTCAAGCTTCCAGGATCAAGTAATGCTACTGTCTCAGCTGCCTGAGTAGTTAACTCCTCAGGGATGGGCTGAGAATTGAACTCCTATACATTAATGGTGACATTGTAGATTGAACAACCATTATGGAAAATAGGGATTCTAGGGAAAGTTAAAATAGAAACATCTAGTAATTTTTTCATGATAGCATTTACTCAAAGGAAACATAAACCAGCACCTTACAAAGATGTGCATTTCCATATTTACAACATAAATGAATAAACAGACAATGAAGCCACGATACACATATAGAGTTGAATATTAATTGGCCTTAAGACATGAAGTCATGACATTCAACACAAGATGAATAAACCAGACAAAGGTAAACATTTTGTGACATGAAAGATAGGTACGTCCAGAGACACATTAGGGCTGTAATTATTAAAATCATATTACAAATGGAATTCCTATAAAATGATGACATTTAAGCTATTATTGCCCCCAAATTAAAAAAAAATTCTTTCTATCTGGGAACTATAAAATTATATAAAATTTTCTCTGTTGTATCTGCTGCCACTCCTCCTTCCTTAGTGCCCTGTTCTAGCTAGCTGTTAAGGACAGAAGAGATATGATAAGTTTTGGATACAATGTAAATGACAGCAAAGTATCACTGCTTTGCTTTTGAAAATGCATTTGCCTTTTAATCAACTAAGTCCATCGCCATGTCTATATAATGCCAGTGACTCAAGGTAGTGTTCATCGATTTGTAGCTACTAAAGTTTGTAGATACTAAAGGACACTTTTATGTAGAAAGACTTTCATGAACCATCCAGTTATAGTGTATGAAACTTCTCACATTTATAAGGATAGTCCTAGATATATGTAAACAAAAATTTTGCCACCACAGAAAAATGTAGATAAAGCACTCTATGTTGCCTACGAAGAATTGATCAGGATGAATGAGAGAAGTATTTTATTTTCTCCAGAGAATATCTACTCATTAATAAAAATATATGCCTCTTCGACAAATGGCCTAGAATAGTTCCTATCACTTTTGACAGCCAGCTCTCTTGAGTAGATCTCTCTGCTGCAAATCTAACTTACACAGTTATTTCGTGGATCAGAAATTCTGCAGAAAATTGTGAGAACCTCTTAGAAAGGCTGGGCAAAAACTCAAATCAATTTCAAATATTTTATGCTTCATTTAATGTTTATCTTGAATTTTTATTGACTAGCGAAAAGAAAATGGCTGTGTATACATTAAGAATAGTTTCCTAAGTATCTAAATTCTAAAATATCCCATGTGCATTTTGACTGCTGACATATTAGTCTAAGTGGCATTTCGAATTATCGTTTTGTTAATGGTATTAGGAAGGACTGCTTCTTTCACTTTTCATTAGGATTCAATTAAGCATTTTATGTTGTCAACTTAATGTATGTATTAATATTTTTCTGTGAATACCAATGAATGTTTTCTATCAAGAGGAAAATTATAAGTAGCTTTTTCTGAAGATCTAGGTAAAGTTGAAAATGTTACCTGATTCTGAAAATTTTGATTAGAAACAGTTATAACCAGGTAAAAAGTTTTTAAGGGAACAATTTGTCAGCTGAAAGTTTAAGAAACCTTTACAAAAACATACTAGGAAGACTTATGTAAACTGTTTATGGGTGGATGACACATGAAAAGATCATGTAAAATGCCTTTGCTTTTTGCATGTATGTATGCACATGTGTGTGTGATGTGCACATTTATACGTGTGTGGGCACATCTGTGTGTCTGGGTACACATCCATATATGTGCATGAATGCATGTGGAGGCCAGAGGCTGGTGTGGAGTGAGACAGGGTCTCTCACTAACCCCAGGACTCACAGATTCAACTAGACTAGCTAGGCAGAAAATCCGAGGGATCCTTCTGTCTCTGCTTTCCCAGCCTACGAGTACAGATACACAATTCCATGCCCAGTATTCATGGGTACTAAGATCTGAACTTAGGTCTTCATGCTTGTGTGACAAGGTGTTTAGGTACTGAGGCATCTCCCGGCCCTGAAACCATTCTTTGTGTTGTTAGTTCTTGTTTTGGCATTTGAGGCCTACAATGTATACTGGTACATGTGTCCTAAACATAAATATTATATTAATCCTTCCCTTTCACTATTGCCAAATTTGTTGTTATCTCAGTAGTCAGTCTTTAATTCATTCATCTCTTTCTCTTTAGCCAGCTCCCTCTTTATCTTCAGTGCTAAATAACTCCCTGAATAAATTCCCAGCCTGTAGTTCTCTTGCTCTCTGGCTGATATTTCATTGATCTTGAACATGCTTTCTTGAAGGTGAATCTGATATGGCACTCACCCCACTAAAACGATGGTAGTTTTGTCATGGCAGAAGTACCTTCTGCTTGGAACGTATTACTATGTAGTGGCCTCCTTATTTATCTTTAAATTCTTAATAATTTCAGCTTGGAATTTGTCTTCCAAATACTGTGTAACAAAATATAGAGCAAGAGATGAGGATCTAGTATCTCAGCTTAAGAATAGTCCTGTCTCCTTCCACCTGCTTGAATAACCTGGACAAGTTCTTAGTTGTCCAGTTCCAGCCCTGGAACCTTGCCCTTTCTGAATAGACCTAGTGACCACTGCTGCAAGTGGTAGCACTTACAAACTTTTTTTTTAATTTAATTTTTTAAAATTTCTATTGTTCTGATTTTACATTCATAGTATTGGTTCCATTATCCTCCTCCCTGTCCTCCCTTTTCCAAAGGGACCCTCATCAATGGGGAATGTGGGTCGTGCATTGTGGGGGTCATCAAGAGTTCTGGGGGGTAGGCCCCAGTCTCTGTGCTTAATGTCCCAACTTGTGACTCTAACAATCTTTCCTCCCTCTCTTCTGTGAGTTTCCCTGAGCCACATTGGGGTCATTTTAGTTTGGCTTCAGTGATGAGGTTTTTGGAGCCTCTGTGTCTCTGGATATCTGGCTTAGTTGGAGTTGGATGTTCTCTGTGTTTATCTCCTTCAGCCTTTTTCTTGTGTCATGATCACCATGAACGCTGTATTCTTGCCCTTCCCCTGCATTGTTCTATGGTTTCATCTGGGGCCCTGGTGAGGTGCGATTAGCTGATCCTCCCATCAGGTTCATTGTCCGTCTGAAAAAAGATAAGCAAAAGGTTTCCCAAAAATGACAGACTTCTGTCAGAGTTCTTGGTGACCCACCAAAGGTTAATGGTAAGACCCTACTGTTGAAGACAGCATACGTGTGTGAGACCAAACACAGAGAGACCTGGCCAGAATCTGGAAGAGGGTCAGACCTCAGACAGTTAGCTAGTCTAGTACCAGAGGGTGCTACACGAGCAACTGGGGGAAAATGTCTGACATTGGTCCAAACATCTTGCAGTCTAAGATACCCAGTAGGTAACAACCTGACGTAATGCTCATACAAGTGCAGTAGTGGCAAACAGCCATGGTGGGTAACCAACTGCTCTTGATTTGGCTAATAGATCCACTCAGTGGAATGGAACACATTGCTGGAACCAGGAAATATGTCAAAACCAGGTACACAAAACGAGCTCAGTCTCCAATTTCAAGATACCACCCAATGTGGGCTAGAAGAGAGCTGACACATATAAAATTCCCTCCAAAACATATATGGTCATCCCTTCTAGCTAGCACTTACAAACTTTTCTCTGTGTGGTGTGAACTTGAATAAGCATCAATGGAACTAATAGAAAGAATAGTTCATGAAGTACGGGTTGAAGAATACATACCTGTACTTTTATTTTTAGAGAGAGCGCGAGCAAGAGCATTGGCATTCCAGGGCCTTAGCTGCTGTAATCGAACTCCAGATGCTTGTGCTACCTAGTGCACATGTGCGAACTAGTACTTGGATCACCTTTGTGCATCTGGCTTATGTGGGATCTGGAGACAGATCAAACATGGGTTGTTAGGCTTTGCAGGCAAGCGCCTTAACCACTAAGCCATCTCTCCAGCCCCAAATCTGCACTTTTTAAGGTCTCCCCAATGATCTAATTATCATCCTTCACCCAAAAGTGGGAAACAAGCTATAGAACACAGAAAATTTCCTGGCATTGTGTCCTAACCTTTTTATTATGGGGCATTGATTGCTCTTCGTTTTTCATCTTCACCATCATCTTCAAGAATCCAGTGCTCCAGTCATTCTCAAGTGCATTCTAGAGTCTTTAGTGCATACTAAAACAATTATCAGTCTTATTAAAGGCATACCTTCTCCATAATACCCACCTTGTATGATCGTTACAAGTATCAAAACATCTACAAATCCTTCCTCTGTCTATGAGCTTGTGAATATTCTCATCACAAGTCATCCTGCTTTGAGAATTCACGAACACAAAAGCCTACAGGGCAAAGCTAGTGGCACATGCTGAGAAAGTAAACACTGTAGACTGTGGCACATAAAGAAGCATAAGCTTGATCTAAAAGTAGAACCTGCTGGTGAACTTCAGGACTCATTACCATGAAGGACTTTGGGCACAATTTTCCAAGTTCACTAAATACACACACACACACACACACATTCTAGATTGGCAACTTCAAAGGCATTACTCATCCTTCACTAATATTCCATCTTAAAGTATTAATCTCCATGCCCCACACCTATGAGAGGCCTTGGAATAGCCACTGGGAGGCACAAACAGGCAACTACGTCTAAAGAGAGAAAGTACCCTCCATGCTCCTCAGATATGTTCGCTCCAGTCAGCATCAATCTCCACATATCTGTCTGGGCACCAGGGAAGCCTCTTCTGGCTCTTCTGAATGTCTTTACATGTCTTGGTATCTGTCAATCAAAGCAGACAGTTCTGTTATGGCAGAAGTACCTTCTCCTTGGAATTTATTACTATGTAGTTGCTTCTTTATTCCTCTTAAAATTCTTAATAATTTGGGCTGGAGAGATGGCTTAATGAATGAGGCACTAGCCTGCAAAGCCAAAGGGACCCAGGTTCGATTCCCCAGGACCCATGTAAGCCAGATGCACAAGGTGGCGCATGCATCTGGAGTTCGTTTGCAGTGGCTGGAAGCCCTGGCACCCCCATTCTCTCTCTCTCTCTCTCTCTGCCTCTTTCTCTCTCATAAATAAATAATAAAAATAATAAAAAATAAAAAATAATAATAAATTCTTAATAATTTTATGTTATAATTTATCTTCCTACCACCTGTTTGAATACCCTGGCCAAGTTCTTAGTTGTCTAGTTTCTTTTTTTTTTTAATATTTATTTTTATTTATTTATTTGAGAGCGAGAGATACAGAAATAGGCAGGTAGAGAGAGAGAGAGAGAGAATGGGCATGCCAGGGCTTCCAGCCACTGCAAACAAACTCCAGATTCATGTGCCCCCTTGTGCATCTGGCTTATGTGGGTCCTGGAGAATAGAGCCTTGAACCAGGGTCCTTAGGCTTCACGGGCAAGCGTTTAACCGCTAAGCCATCTCTCCAGCCCAGTTGTCTAGTTTCAACCCCAGAACCTTGGCCTTTCTAAATACACCTTGGAACCACTGCCATAACCCAAAAGGCTTCTCCTTCCCCACCCAATCCAATAGCCATTGTCACCATTTCCCTACAAAGGGGCCTGGGCATAGATACATGGGAGAGTTAAATGGAGTTGTGTGAAGCTTTACTCACGCTGGACTAGCAGCACTAGAGTGATTTCAGTGAAGGATGCACCATGTAGAAATTCCCTCTCCCCGTCATCTGATCTAGGTGTTATGTACTAGCATACAAGTTGTGTTCCCTACATGGATGCTCATCTCCCATGGGCTGAGAAACCAGGTTGATGCAAAAAATCATCTTCCCAAGCCTGATTGTACATGGCACGTTGGCGTGGTGGCTGGCAGAAGGGGAACCCTGCAGCAGGTGGACTGTGAGTGCCAAGCCATATTAAACCTCCATTGGACGAACAGCTAGCAAAGATTTTTCTCCCATACTATAGGCTGTCTATTGAGCCTGTTGATGGTTTGTTCAGCTGTGCAGCAGTGTTTCAGCTTCTCAAGACAAGTCACCTCTGTCACATCTGCCAGAGCCCAGTAAATATTATACAGGAAGTGGTAGATTAAATATGAGTGCTGCTGTCACTGCTAGTCTGGGAACCTTCTTCAGGGAGATGTCAGTAGACCCTAAAGAGACTCAAAACTCATCAAAGCAGAAAACCAGAAGCTGCTGACAGCTCAACACTAAAGGAAACGTATAACACACCCTCCCAGGCTCATGTTCTTGTGTGACCCAGGATCTGCCACTCACCCAGTGAGCATTGCATGGCATGCTTGGAAGAGAGTGACAGTAAGTAGCATTAAAAGAAAAAAAATCATGCAACAAGAGAAACATTCTTGGAAAACAGAAGAATTTTACATTTTAGTGACTTCATAGACACTTTTGTCCTGGTCTTTGAGCAAATTTCCTTTTGCGGTGGACCTTACCACTGTGCCTCTGATTCTTTGGGATTTTGGGGCCTATTAGTTTCACAGGACAGGAGATCTACTATTTAACCATGAAAAGAAAAAATGTTTCAGTGGCTATTCCTATATAAATCGAGATCACAAGAAGGTCCACATTGTCTGTGAGATGGAGGATTTGGGGAACGTCCATGACAGTAGAGAGAGACACTGAAGGAAACCTAAATCAGCTGGGGCTCTGGGTGAGAGATTGCCATGAAATTTTTGTAAAAGACAATCATGGCCTGATGCAGACTAAAAAAAAAAAAACAACAAACAAACTATGAGCTTTGGCATATGAACATGTCACATATTGGTCATATTCCCATTGGGTTATACGCTTATATCCCTCTCCCCCTTTTCCATTCCACTGAGATCCTTCCTCAGTTGGATTATTGGTATTCATTGTGGGGTCATAAATGCATTAGTCAGTCTCTGGGTTAGGGAGGGGGGGAAATGTCTTAGGATACTCCTTCCCACCCCATGGCTCTTACACTCGTTCACTCTCTTCTTCTGCAGTGTTTCCTGAGTTTTGGTGGGTGTGTTATAAGTCTACCTTAGTGTTAAGCACTCTGCTGAAACTCTAAAATGACCAGAGGAAAAAGTAGGATAACACGCCAAGATATAGGCATATGGAAAGACTTTCTGAATGAGTCTGTAGTAGCCCAGGGAATTAGACAAACACTCAACCATCAGGATCTCATGAAACTAAATATAGCTTAAAAAAATTAACAGAGTCAACAGGCAGCCTATAGAATGGGAGAATATCTTTGCAAGGTATGCATCTTACAGAAGTTTAATATCTATAATTTACAAAGAACTCAAAAACTAAGCAATAAAAAAAAATCAAGCAACCCACTCCAAAAAAAAAAAAAAATCGAACTGAATAGTGAGTTCTCAAAGGAAGAAATACAAATGGCCAACAAACACCCAAACATCTTTAGCACCACAGAAATGCAAATTTAAATGACTTTGAGATTCCATCTCACTCTAGTCAGAATGGCAATCAACAAAAAATTAAATGACAACAAATGCTGGTAAAGAGATAGGCAAAAAGGAACCATCATCCATGGTGGGTGAGAGTGCAAACTTGTACATTCACTACTGGAATCTGTATGACGATTCCTCAAAAAGCTGAAAACAGTTCTATTATCTGATCCACCTATACCACTTCTGGTCCTATACCCTAAAGGCTATACTCTTCACTGCACAGATACTTGCTCAGCCCTATTTATTACTGCTCTATTCACAATAGCGAGGAATTGACATCAGCCTACATGCTCATCCACGGATGAATGGATAAGAAAGATGTGCACAGCAGAATTCTCCTTAGTGGTAAGGAAAAATGACATGATAAATTTTCAGGAAATTGGGTGGACTGGGGAAAAATCATACTAAGTGAAGTCACATAGACTCAGAAAGACAAACGCTGCATGTTCTCTCTCATGTGTGGTTCCAAACTCGCCACAGCTTGCAGAGAATCACATAGATTTTTGAGTTTGAAATACTTCTACCTTAAAGCCAAGGAACTTGCAAATAAAAAAACTTACTCAGTTACCTCAGAGGGGGAGTGGCACCAGAAAGAAGCAACCCTGAGATTCTTAAGTGGATGGAAAGCTCAGACATTCAACATGAGCTCATGGTCTAAATTACAAAATGCTATAAAGAAGAATAAGTATAGACAGATCAGAGAAAACTATATGTCCAACAACATGACAGGTGATTGGAATGGAATTGTTTTAAAATTAGACTATTTTGTTGAATGCTTTTAGAGCTTATTGCATATATATTGCTAGAAATAAAAATGGCCATGTGATACTTGAGAAGTTGAAACAGTATGAATTTTGTGAGTTCTAAAATTGCATTTAGTAGAATGGTGGTTAAGGATAAATGCTTACTTTGCCCTGCTTTCAAAAGCTCAGCTGTTTTGCCAAACACCAATCTAGATGTTGTGTGAAGGTAAATTTTTTAGACATGTTTAACATTTGAATCAGTAGACTCTGAATAAATTACATTGCATCTATAATGTAGGCAGTCAGTTGAAGGCCTTAAGAATAAAGACTGAGGCTTGTTGAAGAATAAGAATCAGAAATTCTCATAGAAAAGTTGCTGGAGGCCATAGCAACATAGAAATTCATGCTGCCCTTTGAAATTTGGACTCAAGGTTGTAATGTTAAATATTGCTTGAATTTTCAGCCTGCCAACATGCTTGCTAAGTTTATAAATAATAAGCCCAAACATGAAATGTCATGTGAACCAAACTCTGAACTCTAGTTTTTTTTTTTCTTTTTTTTCTCTCTCCATAGATATACATCTCCCATTGATTCTGTTTTTCTAGGAAACTGTATATAATGCATATAGGCAAAATATTGAAAGAGAAATTCATATAACTAAATAAAAGTAGAAGTTCACATTCTACCACTAGAATAGAACATTTTAATAGAATTTTCTCTCAGTATCTTAAATATCAAGTAGACTACTAAAATTTGTATGGTTTAGACAAGTTAATAACACAATTAACAACATGACTTCTCCCTAATAATTAGAACTTACATATCCTTTATAAGTACACATGAAATGTTTATAAAACTTGGCATGTATTAGGTTCATAAGGGAAATCTCATGACATTAAGAAGCTTTGACCAGAAAGAAGAATTTATAACAACTATATAATTTTATTTATCCACAAATACCTAAAATACATTTGGCTAATTCAAAACATAGTTTTTAATGGCACATGAGTAAAGAGGTAAAGAATAACAATGTTTGAGGGCTGGAGAGATGGCTTGGTGGTTAAGGTGCTTAACAGCAGAGCCAAAGGACCCAGGTTTGATTCCCCAGGAGCCATGTAAAGCCAGATGATAAGGTGGTGCATCCGTGTGGATCTCATTTACAGTGGCTGGAGGCCCTGACACACCCCTTCTTTCTCTTTCTATTTGCCTCTCTCTCAAATATATAATAAAATATTTTAAAACATTTGGGATGAAATAATAATGTAAGTACTGTTTATAAAAAGCAGCAAGTCCCCATTCCTAGACATAAAGATTTAAATGAGATTACTTCCTCTTCAGAAACCTGGTCAATCTATTTTTCCTTAAACTTGACTCCCTCTGTATAAACCCTGTTAATCTGTTTTTTTTTTTTTTTTCTTATATCTTCCTCCCCATGGAAGGAGTTCCATTTCCTATAATCCCCCTCCTTCCTTCACTGTCAGTCTCACCAGGTAAATTACCCAGTCTAGACCCTTCCTGTTTTTTGTTTGTTTGTTTGTTTGTTTGTTTGTTTGTTTGTTTTTGGAATGCCTCGGATATTATTTTGCTTTATTTTTTTTACTCTTCTATAGTTTTGCAAATGATTGAAAATTTTTTTCTCTTTTTTTCCTTTTTTTTAAAATTTATATTATTCTGATTTTACATTCATAGTATTGGTTCCATTGTCCTTCTCCTTGTCCTCCCACTTTCAAAGGGACCCTTATCAATGGGGAATGTGGGTCGTGCATTGTGAGGTTAGTCAAGAGTTCTGGGGTGTAGGCCCATCTCTGCATAATGCCCCAACTTGTGACTCTAACAATCTTTCTGCCCCCTCTTCTGTGATTTTCCCTGAGCCACATTGGGGTCATTTTAGTTCTGTTTCAGTGATGAGGTTTTGGGAGCCTCTGTGTCTCTGGATATTCCCTCCAAAACATAGATGGTCATCCCTTCTACCTAGTACTAACTTTTCTCTCCGATGGAGAATTTGCTTATCTTTTTTCAGGTGGACAACGAACCTGAAGGGAGGATCAGCTAACCACACCTCACCAGGGCCCCAGCTGAAACCATAGAACAACGCAGGGGAAGGGCAAGAGTTCAGCGTTCATGGCGATCACGACACCAGAAAAAGGCTGAAGGAGATAAACACAGAGAACATCCAGCTCCAACTAAGCCAGATATCCAGAGACACAGAGGCTCCCCAAACCTTTCCTGTTTTATAGTAGCTCTGCCTTCTCCAATAAAATCTGTCTCAATGTCACTCTCTATCATGTGTGGATTTCATTCTTCAAACTCATTTGACAAGAACCTGGAGGTCACTGATTCAGTGGAAGTTTTGTGTGACCACCTGGCACCCTCCCTCCTGAATTAAAACCCAACCAAGAGCCCAAGAAATGTCCCATTGCTCTCAAATACACCTTAAATTCCTGTATAATTTACAAAAAAAAAAAATTATAATTTAATGCAGTTTCCATCAAAATTCCAACAACATTCTTCACTGAAACAGAAAAAAGAAAAAACAATTCTAAATTAATTTGGAAGCACAAGTAAACCTTTTATAGCCAAAAGGATCCTGAACAACAAAATTACGACTGGAAGTTTCACCATACCTGATTTTAAGATATATTACAGAGCCATAGTAATAAAAATAGCATGGTACCAGCACAAAAACAGATGTGTAGATTAATGAAACATAATAGTGGACCCAGATGTAAACCCAGGCAGCTACAACCATTTGATTTTTTCCAAAAAATATTCACTGAAGATCAGACAGCCTCTTCAATAAATGATGCTGGTCAAACTGAATATCTATATGTAGACAAACGAAACTGATGCAGATTGTTGCTTTCAGGAGCGGTCCCCCAAACTTGTGAATCTCAATTTTGGGTCCTTATCCTATTTTAACAAAGAATTGATAAATAGACATGAGAAGGCTAAATTATGAATTATTGAGTTCATTTAGGGAAAAATAACTCATGAGGTTTATTTAGGGGAAACTGGTATCTAGAAAAAGGCTGGGGTAGTTACACACACACACACACACACACACACACACACACACACACACGAGATCAAACATAAAAGCCCCTTGAAATAACAAACTGGAGAAGATTAAGAAATAGTGAAGGACTCATAGATCAAATATAAATCTTAAATATCGTCAAAGTGAGAGGGTACCCTCCCAAAGCATGGCACAGATAGAAGGCAAGAAGAAAAATAGCCAAGATAAGTGTTCTCCCCTTACCAGCCAGGCTGGGCAGGAGGGACAGACTCATGTGGATGTTCAAACCAGGTCACAGGGGAAAAAGGAAAAGAAGAGAGGCTGGGCCATGGGGTAACCTACTTTAAAGCATTCAGACATTCAATCAGGGTGAGCCTCATTATCAGGCTCAGGTGTGTAAGCAGAGACCTGACTGGGTCATGGACTTGGCTGACTCAGGGGGCTTAGCCAGGGAGGACTGGCTGAAAAAGAACCAGGAAGTTCCTGCTGGGCTTGTCACTGGCAAGCCATCTTGGAGAGACAGGCTCAGACCTAAGTTTCAGTTTTGCTAAGCAGAGTGGCATCTCCTTGTTCCCTCTTTGGGCTTCTGTCCCCAACCAATTACCTGAAAGAAGCTAGCTTTCTCCTATTTCTCCTTCAAAACTAGATCCTTATCACTTTCCATGCACAAGAGTCAACTCCAAATGCATCAAGACCTTCATGTCAGACCTGAAAGTTCTGAAACTACTAGAAGAAAGAGAGAGAGAGGGAGAGAGAAACACCACTTCAACATACAGGCATAGGCAAAGAACTTTATGAGCAGAACTCTCATCACTCAGGAAATGAGGTCACCAACCAACCAATGGTGCCTCATAAAATTAAAAGGCTTTTGTACAACAAAGAACACTGTGAATGGAATGAAAAGATAACCTACAGAATGAGAAAGATATTTCATACATCTGACAGAGGATTAAAATAGAAGCTATACAAAGAACTCAAAAAACTAAAGAAGAAATCAAACAACCCAATTAAAAACATAGAACTGAATAGAGACTTCTTCAAAGAAGAAATGCAAATGGTTAATAAATATTTTGAAATATTTTATTTATTCATTTGCAAACAGAGATAGACACACACACACACACACACACACACACACACACACACACACAGATAATGGGTGCACCAGGGTGTCTAGCTACTATAAATGAAGGCCAGATACATGTGCCACTTTGTGTTATATGGTTTTATGGGGGGACTGGGGAATTGAACTTGGGTTACTAGGCTTTGCAGACAAGCACCTTAACTGCTGTGCCATCTTCCCAGCTGCTAATAAATATTTTTTTAAAAGTAAAATGAGATTTGTGGTGTATGCCTTTAATCCCAGCATGCAGAAGGCTGAAGTAGGAGGACACCTGTGAGATCAAGTTCAGCCTGGACTACCGAGTAAGTTTTAGGTCAACCTGGGCTAGAGGGAAACCCAGCTTTGAAAAAAGATATTTAAAAAATGTTCAACATCCTTAGCCAGCAAGAAAATGCAAACTAAAATTACTTTGAGATTCCATTTCACTCTTGTCAGAATGGCTATCATCAAGTAATTAAACAACAATAAAAGCTAGTGAGGGTGTGGGGAAAGAGGAATCCTTCTCCATTGTTGGTGGGAACGCAAACTGGTTCAGATATTGTGGGAATTTGTATAGAGGTTCCTGAGACAGCTAAACATAGACTTACCATATGACCCAGCTGTACCACTCCTTGGCATGTACCCTGAAGACTGTACATACACATTCCTGTAGAAATACTCACTCATCCACGCTTATTGCTGCTCTAATCACAAGGACTAGGAAATGAAACCATCCTGGTGCCCATCAACTGATTAATTGATAATGAAGATGTGGTACATATACAAAATGGGGTTTTATTCAGCTATAAAGAAAAAATCTTCAGAAAAATGAATAGATCTAGAAAATATTATATTAAGCGAGAGAAGCTTCTCTTTTGATGGTGGTGACTACTAAGGCAACTCAAAACTCAAATGAAACTGGGTATGGTGGTGCATGCCTTTAATCCCAGCATTCAGAAGGCAGAGGAAGGAGGACAGCCATGAGTTCAAGACCACCCTGAGACTACATAGTGAATTCCAGGTCATCCTGTGCTAAAATGAAACCCTAACTGAAAAAAAAAAAAAAAAAAAAAAAAAAAACTCAAGTGAGAAGCTGAGAAGAAGTGACAGCAATTCAGCACTAAGTGAGACATCTCTATCACACGCTCCAAAGCTCAGGGTCAATTGTAGAAGAGGGGCCAGAAAGAAAGTAAGAGCCAAAGGAAGGGGTGGGTTGCTTTACAATACTGCTTTCCAGACACAAAGTGTCCAGCCAAGCTATTCATTACCTCAGTGGCAAATGGTACAGAAGACCTGCATAATATGAAGGAAGAAAAATATGACATCAAAATAGAAGAGGGGGCTGGTGAAATTGCTTAGTGGTTAGGGCATTTGCCTGCGAAGCCTAAGGACCCTGGTTTGATTCCCCAGGACCCACGTAAACCAGATGCACAAGTGGCACATGCGTCTGGAGTTTGTTTGCAGTGGCTGGAGGTCCTGGCATGCCCATACTCTCTTTCTGTCTCTTTCTCCTTCTCTCTCAAATAAATAAATAATTAAAATATTTTTAAAAAAATAGAACAGGGAATAATTAAAAAGAGGAAGGGGTTCAGTGGAGATGGGACAAGAAGGGTGGTGGGAAGGAATTATAATCAGGGTATATTGTGTATGTATGGGAGTCAATATAAATATTTTTTAAAAGTAAAATGAGATTTGTGGTGTATGCCTTTAATCCCAGCATGCAGAAGGCTGAAGTAGGAGGACACCTGTGAGATCAAGTTCAGCCTGGACTACCGAGTAAGTTTTAGGTCAACCTGGGCTAGAGGGAAACCCAGCTTTGAAAAAAGATATTTAAAAAATGTTCAACATCCTTAGCCAGCAAGAAAATGCAAACTAAAATTACTTTGAGATTCCATTTCACTCTTGTCAGAATGGCTATCATCAAGTAATTAAACAACAATAAAAGCTAGTGAGGGTGTGGGGAAAGAGGAATCCTTCTCCATTGTTGGTGGGAACGCAAACTGGTTCAGATATTGTGGGAATTTGTATAGAGGTTCCTGAGACAGCTAAACATAGACTTACCATATGACCCAGCTGTACCACTCCTTGGCATGTACCCTGAAGACTGTACATACACATTCCTGTAGAAATACTCACTCATCCACGCTTATTGCTGCTCTAATCACAAGGACTAGGAAATGAAACCATCCTGGTGCCCATCAACTGATTAATTGATAATGAAGATGTGGTACATATACAAAATGGGGTTTTATTCAGCTATAAAGAAAAATCTTCAGAAAAATGAATAGATCTAGAAAATATTATATTGCGAGAGAAGCTTCTCTTTTGATGGTGGTGACTACTAAGGCAACTCAAAACTCAAATGAAACTGGGTATGGTGGTGCATGCCTTTAATCCCAGCATTCAGAAGGCAGAGGAAGGAGGACAGCCATGAGTTCAAGACCACCCTGAGACTACATAGTGAATTCCAGGTCATCCTGTGCTAAAATGAAACCCTAACTTGAAAAAAAAAAAAAAAAACTCAAGTGAGAAGCTGAGAAGAAGTGACAGCAATTCAGCACTAAGTGAGACATCTCTATCACACGCTCCAAAGCTCAGGGTCAATTGTAGAAGAGGGGCCAGAAAGAAAGTAAGAGCCAAAGGAAGGGGTGGGTTGCTTTACAATACTGCTTTCCAGACACAAAGTGTCCAGCCAAGCTATTCATTACCTCAGTGGCAAATGGTACAGAAGACCTGCATAATATGAAGGAAGAAAAATATGACATCAAAATAGAAGAGGGGGCTGGTGAAATTGCTTAGTGGTTAGGGCATTTGCCTGCGAAGCCTAAGGACCCTGGTTTGATTCCCCAGGACCCACGTAAACCAGATGCACAAGTGGCACATGCGTCTGGAGTTTGTTTGCAGTGGCTGGAGGTCCTGGCATGCCCATACTCTCTTTCTGTCTCTTTCTCCTTCTCTCTCAAATAAATAAATAATTAAAATATTTTTTAAAAAATAGAACAGGGAATAATTAAAAAGAGGAAGGGGTTCAGTGGAGATGGGACAAAGAAGGGTGGTGGGAAGGAATTATAATCAGGGTATATTGTGTGTATGTATGGGGTCAATATAAATATTTTTTTTAAAAAAGAAAACAAGTAGAGAACTGTCAAGACACTTGTCATTTGTTAACTTTGTGCATATACAACCAAATAAAATAAATTTAGGAAGTAGTGAAGATAGAAAATGAGCATTAATATGGAAAACAATGATTGATCAAAGTAGTTAAATACTACTGACTCTGATTCACCTTATGTACAGGAGAGACAATTATCAAGGCTTAAAGAAGATCATATGAAAATCTGAGTAAAGCTGAAGTTTTAAACAAAAAGGCCTTTTGCAGAATAAAGCTGGAAATATATCTTTTGTCACTTAATATTTTTGTTGATATTGAGCAATGTGTACAAGTTTCTAACCCTTTATTTCCTTAAGAGATCTGTGTGAACAATAATACAACAACAGCAACCTCTCTTTGTAAAAAGTTAATAAAGTCTAGCATAGTGACATATACCTGCAGGCTCAGCTACTTGAGAGATTAGGGCAGGAGGATCACCTGCACCCATGAATTTGAGAGCAGTCTGAACATAAAAAGACCCTGTCTCCAAAAAGGAAAAACTGAGAGATTTAATGATACATGTAATTTGTTTATAACATGACACATAATTTATTATATATTTAGTTCCCTTCTCTTTTTCTTGTGACATACAATACCACTTAGTCATTTACTCACCCACTCTTTCGTTAAACAAAATCACCTGCTCTGTTTTACTTCTCATACCAATTACGAAATATAGACGCTGGAGCCATTTTGCATAGCAGAGCCTCAAAGAAAATAAACTGTGGTTACAGATGGTGTATCAATATGTTCCCTTAAATTATGTTTCTGTGAAGCTGCAGTTGCCACCTAGCAATGTGATACCCTCTTGAAGCTTTTACTGTGGGTAAAGAAGTGAAGGAGAAAATAACCAACAGAAAAATGCCCCTAATATAGACTTAAATCAGAAGGAGGCAGCGGCTAGTTTTGCCAACTGAATAGGCTTCTTCTGTCTTCACTGGGTAGTACTCCATGTGTCTCCAATTTTAAACCAAACCACTCCCAACACGAGCTAGACCTCAAAGAAGCCTGGGAAATGGCTGAGTGTCAGCGTCTTCAGGGTACTTAAAACACACTCACTCTGACAGGATCTTGAACACCTGCAGTTATTTCAAAGGAATTTTGATCCAGCAATAATTCACACAATTTATCATCTAGAGATGCCAAAAAATTCCTTTTAAAACTATGCTGTAGTTAGTAAAATCAAAATGAAAATGAAAAAAAAAATGATGATGGGCGGCAGTATGTGCATATAAGACTTAACAGGAATCGTTAATTTTTTTTTTCTGTCCAGTCTTTGTTTTCTCATGGTTGAAACATTGCTGACTCATTTTTTTTTTTTTTTTTAGCCTGCCTGTGTACTCACAATTAGCACACACAACGATTCTATTCTCTTCCTTCCAGGGGATTTAAGCTTTCGTCTCAAATGAGAGCGTATCTGAGGACTCTCACTATAGTAACATTGATAACTTGGGGAAATTCCATGATTTTTCTTTCTAACAAACTCCTCTGAGATTTGAAAACATTTAATGAATATTAAACATCAGAAAGAATAAGAATTTATATTCTTTGCAATCTCAGTCATAAAATATATGTCTTTCACTTAAATTGAGGGCTCTGGGCAAGCTGGGGCAAACGAGGGTGTTGTTCTGTGATTTCTTTTGTGAAAATAGTCAGATGTTCAGGGGGAAACTTCGGGGGAAAGGAGCATTGTGGATTATCAGGGACCCAGACTGACTGAGAGGAGCTCGGGAACTATTGACTCTGCTTGTCATTAAGACCAGGGCAGGAGATCTCATGCTTGCACAAGCAGATGAACGGAGAGCGAGGTGATGGATGGAACTCAGTCCGTCAACACTGGAGGACCAGTTAACTAGAGTTCGAGGCCACCCTGAGACTACATAGTTAATTCCAGGTCAGCCTGGACCACAGTGAGACCCTACCTTGCAAAAAAAAAAAAAAAAAAAAAAAAAAAAAAAAAAGAAAAGAAAGAAAGAAAGAAAATGTGCCTTAACAGTCACTTTCTTAAAATCTAAAGCTTCCCAATGAATATCTTTGTAGTCAGAAGAAATTACCTTAATTAAACAGAAGTAAACATTTTTACATTTTTAAAAAATATTTTATTTGCTGGGCGTGGTGGCGCACGCCTTTAATCCCAGCACTCGGGAGGCAGAGGTAGGAGGGTCACCGTGAGTTCAGGGTCACCCTGAGACTACAGAGTGAATTCCAGGTCAGCCTAGGTTAGTGTGAAACTCTACCTTGAAAACCAAAAAAAAAAAAAAAAAAAAAAATTATTTAAGAGAGGGAGAGAGAGAGAGAGAAGAGAATGGGCACACCAGGGCCCCTAGTCACTGCAAATTAACTCCAGACACATGAACCACCTTGTGCATCTGGCTTATGTGGGGAATTGAATCTGGGTCCTTAGTCTTCTCAGGCAAGTGCCTTAACTACCAAGCCATCTCTCCAGCCCAGAAGTAACCATTTTTAAGAAATAAAAGATGCATTGGTGCTTTGAAAGGTATTTAGCTGTCCAGTGTTGCTGGTCAGCTCAGCCTCAATAAAATCCAATGAACAGAGGACTTCATCTTTGAGATTTAAGGGTATTGCTTAGACTAATAGAAACCTCTCTTTCTCACTCTCCATATATATAGAAGTGATATTCTAATAGAGCAGAATTACCAAAAACAAAACAAAACAAAAAGAAAACCAACCAACCTACCAACTTTCAGGCTAAATACCTGAGTAAAGTTCCTGCTTCTTCATCCCACATCTCGGGTCTTTCACTGATTTGAATAAATCAGTCTTGGTTCAGAATTGGATGGTTAAAGGACAGAACACATGTAAAAATAAAGTACCCATTTCCACATTGCAACTGCTTGCCATGGGAATCCCTGCCAACATCATTTTCATTTAGTTCTTCCAAACCTCAAGATTTGGCTTTCCTGCCTGGAAACATATAACTTCAGGAACCATGTTCCCAAAAGACTTTCTTCTGTACCTCCAAAAATCAAGCTATACCCCAGAGTCATGAGCAAAAGAGCATGAATGGCCTAAATGAATCTCTTCCAAATGACCAAAGGAAATTAGACAGTGGATCCTTGAAGTGACACAGTAAAACAACTACTTCTTCCTTTTTTTTTTTTTTTTTTTTTCTATTACTGTTTTTTGAAGGCCAGATTGATTAACCTCCCAGAAAGCAGAAATAAAGAATGTTGTGGTCTTACTTGGGAGGTGAGTTCAAAAGCTTTTTGCAGTTAAATGGTATGGCTAATTTTTATTTTATTTTATGATGGAAAAATAGACTTAGCAAAAACTTAGTCCAAGTTTTCAATGGATATTGTTGAATCAAATGCTTTAAGCCACTCTTCAGTTTTCTGACTTTAGAAAAAAAAAAATACCATGTCTATTCTGAAATGGAGCAAAATTTAAACACAGCTTTCTGGGTGGTTTGACATCACTCTCAACTAAAGACTGGATGGACTCCTAGCAAGAGCAAGATTACCTCCCTCCTGCTGTTCTTTTATAGTGGCCCTTGACTGCAAGCCTGCTGTTTCAGCCTCTGGAGTCCTTAACCCTTTCGGAGTAGTTTTATTCTGTACTGTTTTCCTTACTCTTTCAGGAATGGGTCTTGAAGGATCTTAGAGTAGTTAGTGACTTTTGTAAGCCCGTCACACCATCCTAATGTTCATTTCAAGGGCATCAACAAGTAGGCTCTTTTTTTTTTTTTGGTTTTTCAGAGTAGGTTCTTACTAGCCCAGGCTGACCTGGAATTCACTATGTAGTCTCAGGGTGGCCTCAAACTCATGGCGATCCTCCGACCTCTGCCTCCCGAGTGCTGGGATTAAAGGTGTGCACCACCACACCTGGCGACTAGCCCTTTTTTTATGAGACAGCAAAAGCGAGAGAAAAAGAGGGATGGAGAATTGGTGCCAGGACCACCAGCCACTGTAATCAAATCCCAGATGCATTCACCACCTTATGCACATGTGAAACCTTGCATGCTTGTGTGCCTGACTTACATGGGATCTGGAGAGTTGAACATAGGTCCTTAGGCTTCACAGGCAAGTGCCTTCACCGCTAAGCCATCGGTCTAGCCTGATCTTCTTGTGTTAATTATTAAATTATAATCTTACTGTTGTTAAAGCCTGCCTCATATTTTGTGAGCAAAACGATTGTTGGCTCAGAGCATGTGATCTGGGCCAATCATTCACTGTGTGACTTTTGAAATATTTTGTCCAGTAATTAGACTTCATAGCTGCAAAGGGAGTAAAAACCCAAAGCCACCTCAGAGAGTTGTGAACATTAAGTGAGCCAATATATGTAAAGTGTCCCAAACCACGTCAGCAAATGTCAGCTGGGAGTGACTAAAGTAGAATATGTATCTTAAGCTGTGCAAACGACTACACTTTTGAGAATAAGAATTCTGTAAATTATTGTTCTTCATTATTAGCATATATTAGTCATATTAGCATGGATCATTTAAAACTAAGAGACAAGTCATTTAAGTTTAGTTATATGCATAGTAGAAATGGAAAAAAAAATATGCCATATAGTTTAAATCAGAGATTTACAATTGAAGAAATGGTCTATGTAAAATGTTTTAAAATTATAAATTGAAATTATATGAGAATGTCAGGCCTAGCTAGTATTGTTTGCCCTACCCTCACCCCCATTCAGATCCTCATGGAAGTAGCTTTCTGATGCCCCATACCCCAGAGTGGCAGCTGACTATACTGCAGTTTCTTGCCCGCAGGTGACCTGAGCAACTCCAGGAGAAGGTAATTAGAATTTTGCTAAAAAGGTAAACTCAACCCACTCTACTCTCACCAGTAAAGAACTGCAAGGATAATAGGTGAAAGGGAAAGAAACAGGATCCCAGCCACATGAGAAAAGAAACTTAAATGTCAGAAAGAACCATTCTGAGGAGTGACTGTGACTGCCTGGGAAAATGCCATTTAATCCAAATAGAATGAAGAGAGGCCTGAATAGCGGGTGTTATGCAAGGCTGTGCAGGTTGACCCTTGAAAACCTGCCCATTTGTTCTGTCCATCCATCAGTCTATCTATCTAATTTATTTTTAAAGTAACACTATACTTATAGTGGTATTTAATGTAGCTGTGCTTGGAAAGCTAGTAATTTTGTGCCATTCAAGCCATAATATTTGAAAGACCATTTTTATTCGTTACTTAGAAGAAACACAACTTCTAAAAGAAATACATGATGTGTGGCCAATGAAAAAATTTAGTTACCTTGGCCTCTTTTCAGTCTCCCTGAGCCATTTATCTCTGTCTCCAAACTTGCATTTTCTTTTTAAAATTTTTTTTCTATTATTTTTATTATTACTGATATTAACAACATATTTTGTATGTATACTCCACGTGTTGGTACCCTCTTTTCCCTCGTCCCTGCTCCCATTCCATTGGGGACCCTCCTTATCGGGTTGTGGTTTACGCATTGTGAGAGCAGTAGTCAATTGTTTTTTTCTGGGGGGAGGCAATGCCTCTGGGCATGATGTCTCAACCTGTGGCTCTTAAAATCTCTCTACCCCCTCTTTGGCAAAATTCCCTGAGCCATGGTGGATGAGTTTAAAGTCTACTTCAGTGATGAGCTCTCAGGAAACTCTGGATCTCTGCTTCGGTAGGTGTTCAGTATCCTCAGGGTCTGTCTCCTACACCCTGGCACTGATTATCAGGTTCAGCATGGAAGCAGCACTCTTGCTCATCTCCCCATTCCTCTGTGGATTCAGCTGTGGCTTGGCTGAAGTGCGAGGGGTAGTTTATCTCCTTCGTTCTTGCTACCTTCTGAAAAAGAACAGATTCTCCAACAGAGAGTGAAGTCAGGACAGTTTAAATGGGATAAGCATCCTTAATTTAGGGAGAATTTGATGTACATAACCCATCTTTTGGCCAAAGACTAGTGAGAGCTTGACACTGGAGAGCATAATCTTTGTCTCCATAAGATTCTGATCTTGTTCCCAATTCCATATATGGGTTCTTTTACACTGAATGGATCTCTTAGCCAATCAGAAAACAACTGGTTACCCACCAAGGCTGTGTGCCACTATTTCACTGGCCTGCGTGTGCATTCTGTCAGGATGTTTGTTTCTGAATAGCTTATACTTCTGATTGCTCAGATCATTGCTGGCAACTTTTCCCCAATAGCTCATGGAGCAATTTCTAGCAGTAGACAGGTTAACTGTCTGGCGACTGGCTTTCTAGAATCTCATGAAGCAAACCTGCACTTTCCACTTAGCAAAAATTATATGCCTAACTAGACACTCCCATTCATAGGAGGCAGCTGGTAAAAATCAATTGTTTCTAGAGAATATGCCTTATCATCAGCCTTTACAAGCTTGTCAAAGTGTTCATTGTGCATATGCAGATCTCATTCTAATGGGAGTTTAGGGACAGAGAAGTTATTCATCTCAGTGTAATTTCAGCCATGTTTGGGCAACTTTTTATAGTTGGTTTCTTAGTCTTCATTTGGCTCTGTTTGGCTTTTAAACTTGGATTGCTTCAGCTCTTGCCCCTGCATCCAATATGTTGTCAAATTTGCTGAATTCTGGCCTTGCAACATCACCTTCCCACTCTTGTCTCTCTCTCCATTTTCCTAACTCTGTCAAAACTCAAGCCTAATTACATGTCATCTAGATTTTTCCACCTCCTTCTCACCCTCATCAAGAAAGCATGCTAGTGTAAAGATATATATGTGTTTGAGTCAGAGAACCCTCTGTTTGAATTCCAAGTTCACACTTATCTTGTGGTATAATATTTGGCAACTGACCCTAATATCCTTCATCTCAAAATGATGAAATAATAATCTTTTTAGAGTTGTTATTGCACAAGCATTCACATTCTGTTTGACAAAGTAGCTATAAATGTCACTTATTTTCTCTTTCTTTCTCTGTATGGTATCAAAGTATGATACTAAAAACTGTTGCCACGGTTGGGGATACTGAAACAGTGCATTTTAAATGACAGGGAACTTGAAAACTGCAATGCAAAGAAAAGATTATTTACTTATTGTTATGTTGTGCACTTATACCTCTGAACAATGTCAGTAATAATGTGCTCTCCTAAAAGGAAGCCCTTTGTTGGTCATAAATTTTAAAGATATTAAAATCATTTGTGTCATCTTTAAGGGCATTATAGTATATGACTGCAATTCCAGCACTTAGCGTGTTAAGCAAGAGAGCATGATTGTGTGTTCCAGGCCAGCCTGGGATACATAGAGTTACAGAAACCAAAAACAATAGCCTGCTTCGTCTTCAATACCTTTAATTTTATATAATTGTACTTAATTTTCAATACTTTTAGTTTTGATTAACAAACTCCATGCATATGCACCATGTACCATGATCATAATCCCTGTCTACTACTGTCCTTTGTCCCATTTCACCACCCCCCTTCATGGCACCCCTTCTTCTTTCAACTAGTCCCTCTTCTATTTTGATATCATCTTTTCTTTTTCTCTCCTATTATGCAGGGTTTTTGTAGGGAGTGCCAGCTGCTACGAGCCCCAGGGCATTCATGACCACTTTAAGTTCAGAAGACCATATTCCAAAGAATGCCTACCAATCTTTTGCTGTTTAAATTCTTTCTGCCACCTCTTTCTCAACGATACCTGTGATGTCAGGTTTTGGGGTTCAGGAGGGGGGTTCCCAATTTCTGAACCCCAATTTTGGGTCATGTTCTATTTTTAACAGAGAATTGATAAAAAATGAACTCAACAAGGATAAATGATGAATTGTTAATTTTGTTTAGGAAGAAATCACATTTTGTGAAGTTAGTTGAAGGTAAGCTGGGATCTAAGAAGAAAGCTAGACCAGAGTCATAAGCACATGGGAAGCAGGAAACACGCCCTCATGTGGAAAACTGCAAAGACTGTGAAGTTTATTTAAGAGAATTTCAGGGTTTTAGGGAATAAACACATGGAAGATAGAATCCAGGTGCTTATGTAGGGAGATTTAGAAGCATAGCATCCACCCTAAATTCCCCCTAAGAAGAAAGTTGAAAGGGCAAGTGATGATGACTTAAGGAAGAAGAGCGGAAAGAAAGTATTCAGAGAGAAATGAGTAGTAAAGAGCGTTATACCCACGGTTACTCAAGTTTAGAGCAGTTACACAGGTAACAGGCCTAGAACTAGTGGAAATACCCACAAGGTATATCTAGAGTATAAGGAAAATATGCATATGGCAGATTCAGAGACCAGAGGAAAATCATGCACATAATTAAAGTGAGAACTCACCTAAAAGTATAATGCATAGGCAAGTAGAAAAAAACCATTGGATCAAGAAGCGGTATTCTGCTCTCCTGCCCCCACCCAGCCAGCTGAACAAGAGGGGAAGCCACTGACATGTACCTAAGCAGAGATGAGAGGAAATCCAGAGAGAATGACAGAAATAAGGCCACAGGATTGATAGTATAGAAATGTATTATTTCATCAGATTCAGATATGTAAGTAGAAGGCCTGATTGGTTTGTGGATTTGGAGGGTAGACCCCAGGGCCAGCCCACCTGGGCTATCTTTCTAGATAGTGTAGGTAATGTAGTCTAGATAATGTAGATTAGTCTCAGTCAAGCATGAGTTCCATTCTGCCAAAAGTTCTATCCTTGTGTCAGGGAGAGGTGGCGTGTTGGGATGGCATCTTCTGGTTCTCTCTGGGTCTCAATTTTTTTTTTTTTTTTTTTTTTTTTTTTTTTGGTTTTGCGAGGTAGGGTCTCACTCTAGCCCAGGCTGACCTGGAATTCACTATGTAGTCTCAGGGTGGCCTCGAACTCATGGCGATCCTCCTACCTCTGCCTCCCGGTGCTGGGATTAAAGGCGTGCGCCACCACGCCCGGCTGGGTCTCAATTTTTAACTGAAGAGTTATCTAAAAGAAGCTAGCTTTCTCCTTTGTTCCTTCACCTGCACCTTGGATGGGGGTAATAGAGATATCTCACTTAGTGGCTGGGCCTCCAAGGTCACTTATTTTCATCACTTTGATGAGTTTTGAGTATCCCTAGTAAAATAGAAGCTTTCTCTAACCAAAAGTGGAAATATTAATAATATGTGGGTATAAACATAAATGTTTAGAGAGCAGTTTGGTGGGCATTATACCCATTTAGCCAAATAGCAGTGGTATGATCTACTAAGAAGTTTGACCTCCCTAGCCATAGGCTTTTGATTAGGTTTTCAGTACCAAAAATAAGTTTCTTCCCATGGAACAGGCCTCAGATCTAATCAGAGAGCAGTTGGTTTCCCCATAACAGACATGCCACCATTGCACCAGTGGGTACATTTGGCCTGGCTGGTCAGCTGTAAAGCTTGTAGGGTCCACTGCTAGTTAATAACATTGATAAATTTTCTCCCCCAGGCTATATAGCTCTGTCCAGCATCACAGCAGCTAGTCAACAGAAATGAGGCTTCCAGCTCAACTCTAGCTTGATTTTTAAGTGTCCTACAGCCCAAGCATGTGGGCCCTTCAACAATAGGGCCTTGGCATCTAGTTCTGATGTGCAACCAAGAGCTTTGGAAATAGCCTGTAATGTTTCCTGTTAAAAGCAATGTAGCCAATTTTTATACTATTTCATTAAAATAGTAGTGACATATTTATAGTGGCAAAATTATATTCCAATGTCATAGAAAAGAGAGTCTTATAATATATTTTGGCCATTATACTCATTTGATTTAATAGTTATGTTGGAACAGATTTTATTTTAGTTTAGAGAGAGAGAGAAAGAATTGGCATACCAGGGTCTCAACCACTGCGATTGAACTCCAGATGCTTCCACCACCTAGTGGCCATGTGCAACCTTTCACTTGCCTCACCTTTGTGTGTCTGGCTTATTTGGGATCTAGTAAGTTGAACATGGGTCCTTAGGGTTTGCAGGCATGCACGTTAACTGCTAAGCCATCTCTCACGCCCTGGAACAGATTTTTTTTTTTAATAAATATCAGTTAGGTGTCAAAAAATTTCTACTTTCCAGGCTCAGAAAGTCAAATGTCTAATGTCTAATGTTCTTTCTCATATGTGGATCCTAGCATCAAATGTTTAGATTTGTATGTGAGTTGCAGTAAAAGTCAATAATAGAGATGAGGAAGTTAGAAAGTGGCAATGAAAAAGGGAGTAGAGGGAAGGGTTTAAAGGGAAGGAATAGTAGATATATAAGTAGAGAGAAAACTACTTTGGGGAGTATACTATAAGGGGAGGGATGGAGAAGAGGAAGGAATGGGAGGAGGATTAGTCAAATTGTAAGATATATAAATAAGCCATATGGAAACCTACTTCTTTTTAATATTTTAAATGATTTTATTTATTTGTGTATGTGTGTGTGTGTGTGTGTGTGTGTGTATGTGTGTGTGTGTGAGAGAGAGAGAGAGAGACAGAGAGACAGATAGAGAGACAGACAGAGAGATAGAGTGATCATGCCAGAACCTCTAGCCACTGTGAACAAACTCCAGATGCGTGCATCACCTTGTGCATCTGGCTTATGTGAGTACTGGGGAATCAAACCTGGGTCCTTAGGCTTCCCAGGCAAGTGCCTTAACCACTAAGCCATCTCTCCAGCCTGGAACCTACTTCTTAACTAGCTAATACTATATATTTTTAAAAAGACAGTGAATAATGTTGTTCCCAGAAGCCATGGATTGTTGTTTAAAAAGTTTCAGTGCCATGCATATGATACCTTCTAGTGAGTTGTTGGCCACGGAGGTCTCTGGTAGCCCCAAAACATTAAGACTATTGCCAATGCTCTTAGATGCCCACTAGAGCTAGATGATAAGAACCTATTACTGGAGACTCCACATACTTGGACTGCAGAAATCAAGTTGAAGTTGAGCTGGAAGCCTCTTCTATGTTAACTAGCTATTAGGATGCTGGAAATACCTTTGCAGCCTGTTCATGGAGAAAAGTCATTTACAGTGTTAACCAACATTGGATCCTACAAGCTTTATGGCTGGCTAGCGAGGCCAAACGTACCACCTGGTGCAATGGTGTAATGTATGTTATAGGGAAACCAACTGCTCTCTGATTGAATTTGAGGCCCACTCCATGGGAAGGGATTTCTCTGGTACTGAAAACCTATGGCTTTGGAGGTCATAAGCCCTAAGGGGGAACTACTAAGGTTATCTCACTAAATGGATATATTAGTCCCATCAAACTGCCTTCTAAATAAGTATGTTTATGCCCATAAATTTATGCCACTCTCACTTTTGGTTAGAGAAGCTTCTCTTCAGATTTCTGTGATCACTAGTGTGGCTCACAACTGACCAAAGTGCTAGGAAGTGACAGAATGTTCAGCACTAAATGAGCCATCTCTGTCATACCCTCCAAGGCTCAGGAACCATTGTAGAAGTGGTGCTGGAAAGAATGCAAGAGCCAAAGGAAGGGGAGGAATGCTCACAATAGTCTTTCAGCCCTTCTTGGAATCGCGATTCCCTTGCATGCAAGTCTGCCTTTCGCACTTGATTCTGCATTGACTTCCTTTCCCATAGACAGTACCTTTGCATAGAGTCTTTTCCTAAGAGACTTTAGTCCGGTTCCCTCCTATGGTACCTGTGGTGGTTGGACTCAGGTGTCCCCTATAAACTTAGGTGTTCTGAACACTAGGTTCTCAGCTGACGGAGGTTTGGGAACTAACGCCTCCCAGAGGCAGTGTATTGTTGGGAGTGGGCTTATGGTCATTATAGCCAGTTTCCCCTTGCCAGTGCTTGGCACACTCTCCTGTTGCTATTGTCTACTTTATGTTGGCTAGGGGTAATGTCCACCCTCTGCTCATACCATCATTTTCCCTGCCATTGCAGAGTGTCCCCTCGAGTGTGTAAGCCAAAATAAACCCATTTTTTCCCCCAAAAGCTGCTCTTGGTCAGGTGATTTCTGCCAGCAATGCAAACCTGACTGCAACAGTACCCTTTAGCTAGAAGAAACATTCACTCCTCTTTGTAGAAATATAGCTTGGGGGCTGGAGAGATGGCTTAGCGGTTAAGGCACCTACTTCCTAAGCCTAAGAACGCTGGTTCCAATCTCTAGTGGTTCCAATCTCCAGGTCCCACATTTAGCCAGATGCAAAGTGACACAAGGGCGCAATGCCACACTTGACCACAAGGGGTGCATGCATCTGGATTTCGTTCACAGCAGCTGAGAGGCTGCTGGTGTACCTATTTCTATCTGTCTTCCTCTCCCTCTCTCTCTGTCTCTGTCAAGAAAGAAAGAAAGAAAGAAAGAAAGAAAGAAAGAAAGAAAGAAAGAAAGAAAGAAAGAAAGAAAGAAAGAAAGAAAGAAAGAGAGCTAGCTAGCTTTGCTCCCAGCTCAGCCCTATCTTTCTGTTCCCTATTGTTTTCAACCAGTAGTCTCTCCATATCTCAGTAGGGAGTGAGAACTTAGCTTCTAAGTACTCTAAATGCCCCCTTATAGCCCTCCCATTTGGCTCCACGTCCTCGTCCACATGAAGCGGTAAGGGAAATACCCAAGCCCCCACCATTTCCTTATTTTGTGATAGCATCATTCCCTCTCATCTCTCCCCCTATGTCTTGTAGACTCACATGGTCTATGATAAGTGAAGCACTTGCAGAAGTAACACAACCTTAATTTAGAACAGGAGGAGATGTGGTACTTACCTTCAGGTTTCTGTCAAAACTATGTGTCAAAAGACCTGGTTAAAACCAGTCACTATTTTTTTTTTTTTTCTGGAGCTTCTTGGTTAAGTGCTCATCAAATTCTCAAAATCAGTCGCCCAGCAAAAGAACAGTAGGGTTCTTTTGGGTCACACCAAATATCTTGCTGTGAAATTCCCCATCTCTTGTGCTGTCCAGTCATGCTTGGGTAACTCTTATCACCACCGTCTTCTTCTCTTCCTCCTTCTTTTTCTTCTTCTTAATTGACTGGCATGTTTAATGGTAAATCTATGTCAATCTCCATAATTTAGTATTATTTAAAACAGAAGTAAAAACATCAATAAGAGGTCAGAACAGTCAGGATTTTAAAACTTCTTTTTTTAAAAAAAAATGTAGTATCAAGGCTATAGAAATAACAATTACGAAAGCTACATATTTAGAACTATAGAAAATATTATCATTGTCTTTTTGTTAAGAAGTCACTCTGGGGGCCAGGAAAGATGGCTTAGTGGTTAAGTGTTTGCCTGTAAAGCCCAAGGACCCTGGTTCGAGGCTTGGTTCCCCAGGACCCACATAAGCTAGAGGCACAAGGGGGGGGGCGCATGCATCTGGGGTTTGTTTGCAGTAGCTGGAGGCCCTGGTGTGCCCATTTTCTATCTAGCTGCCTCTTTCTCTCTCTATCACTCTCAAATAAATAAATAAGTAATAAACAAAAAATTTAAAAAAAGAAGAAGTCACTCTGCCATTCCTCTTTCCTACAGAACGAGTGCTACTATGTGTCATCAGCCCACATTCCCCATACCTCTGTGTAACATATCGCTTTAAATTTATTTGTTATTTAACAAATACAGAGTGCCCAGGTGTGCCAGGATCCATGTGAATCAGTGCCGACACGACAGGAAGCAAGGCAGACAGAGGTGCTGATCTCATGGGACCTGGCTTCTTTCTCCTGCTACACCAGGAGCTCCTTGAAGGGGAGGCTTTCTGTTTATTGAGCATTTAACCCCCACGTATGCTTATGGAAAGTACACCATGCATTTATTAAACAATGTAATTCATGAGAAGACACATGTAAATCCTTTAAAATACTGACTTAGATGACTGTTAAAAGTGATCAATTGAAACAATGGTAAATGTCTTAGAAGACATCATCCAACAGGCTCCTGAAGTCTGAAGGAAGCTCATGCAGTGAGAACCACACTGAAGACTCGGGCTTATCTGTCCCAGTAGCTACTGTGGTTCTGAAGTGACTGTTGTCCCTAGCACAAGGCAGAGCAAATTCTGCCAAGATATTCTTGTCATATTCCTTAGTATATAAAACGTGAAGGCTCCATGGATAAGTTTTTGTAATTTTTCACTGGCTCAGCAAATACTTAGTACCTACAATGTGGGAATATGTGTATTAGCACTAGTGATGGGAATAATGAACCAAAATCTCTGTTGCAGAGGAACTTGTAGCCTAAGGATGGAATGAAGCAAAAAATTTATCCGTATGATACAAACAAACTATGATGTAGGGAAAAGGTAACTTATAGGATGTGGAGCTCCGGGGGTAGAAAAGAAACAGGTTATGATTCTGGATATATATATATATATATATGTATCTCCTTCCCAATCATGGTGCTTTTAAAGCTGAAAGTATGTAAATTTTTTAAAAAGTGTAGTTGATAAAGCTAACATGCAAACCTTTACATGAGACACTTCTCAACATGACGCTTTTCTACTGTGGAGTTTGCCATTGGTTCCTAGTCAACCAGCGTACATCCCAAAGAACAAAGCTGTGCCTTCAGCTTAAAGTGGCCTTGGTGATCCCATGGAGCAGTCACTAGGGGTCACGTGTGAAGAAACTAGGGAGCTCCAATGCTTCCCTTCTTTTTGGTGCCTGCTCATATTTAATGGCAAACAGAGCATGTGTGCAAGTTTCATATTTTAAATGAACAATTTTATTTGTTGTATTTGTTGATGTCTTACTGTGTTTTAAGATTATCATCAATTCTACATAGACTGTAAGTAAACCAGAATGCAGGCCAGTATGCTTTTGAATCACGTTCAGCCCCACCTGAGCAGGGTCATACTTAGCAGTCACATACTTGACTTCATATCAAAATAATTCTCCGCTGACTTCAGGTCTTCTGCATTTATCTGTATTTGCCAGGGTTGACATGTTTGTCATGTACCTCTCCCTGGATTTTTTTTTTTTTTTTTTTGGCATACTTCCATTTGTAGTCTGTTTCCACGAGGCCAGGAAGATGAGCAATCGACTGCTTTGTTTTCCTCCTTCTTCCGTACTGCATGGACTGATACTCAGCTGATAAAGCGTTGATCTTTAACTGCACTCTAGTGCAGTACTCTCTGGTAATCCCCATTTATTAAAATCCCTGCCAGGTGACAGTCTTTGGGATAATTTAAATTATACCTTTAATTCCCGTCACAATCATTAAAATAGATAATATCAACTCACAGACAGGACAGCTGAACTGAATAACACTCTTAGCAAAGTCACTCCCCCCCCCATATTTCTTCTACCCTAGAAGTCCCTTGAGTGTCACCATAGATTACTAAAGCTGGGTGTGCTAAAACAAAAAGGACTTGGTGAGTTTGTAGGAGGCACATAGACTTAAACAGCCACACTTAGGTAAAAGAGACATTTTGCTTAGGTCTCTACCACAAGTGTTATTATAACTGATTTCTCTTTTGCATATTTTTTGTGGGGAGAGACACAGAGAGAGACAGCGAGAGAGGGAGAGGAAGACAGATAGAGATGGGCTTGCCAGCAGCCTCTCAGCTGCTGCAAATGAAATCCAGATGCATGCGCCCCCTTGTGGGCAAGTACAGCATTGCGCCCCTTTGCATCTGGCTAAACGTGGGACCTTGGAGATTGGAACCAGCGTTCTTAGGTTTAGGAGGCAGCCGCCTTAACCTCTAAGCCATCTCTCCAGCCCTCTTTTGCATATTTTATGTGGCACTGTCTTTAAATAACAGAAGTAACTAAATATTATTTATAAATTGCTTATATCCAAGGGATGAGTTTAGACCAAATGTACTTCTGCTGCTGTTGGGGACACTGAGTCATTGCTTGAGGCCAAGCCAGGCTAGAAGATGAGTTTGGTTTCCTACCATACACATCTGTTTCCAAAGCATATAGAAAACTTTAGATAAAACTCTTAGTTGAAATCCAGTGATGAATTATTGCAGAATTAGTTATTAAGTGCATATCAACAAGAAGTTCATGATTTATCCTCTCAGTTCTTTTACCTGCATATCATGTTTTCCCCATTTAAGCTGATTTAATTCATCCTTTGATATGGCCTACCTTACTAATATTGCTGATATTTTAGGAATTATCCCTAATATTTGATGTTTTGTTTTTTGTTTTAGTTTGTTGCTTCCATATAAGTTTTCATTTTGCCACGATCATCCAGATTTCATTTCTGTAATGTGAGATTGTTCATATATTTTGTCTAAATGCAATGACTGAAATTGTGAGCTGTAAGTGGGTTCAATACCTGTTCCATGGTTAACTATGTGGGTAACTGGATAACTGCAGGTAAGTTGTTTAATATACTTCTTTTGTTTTCCAAACTGCAAATGTAAGAAAAAAAAGTATGTATGAGGATTCAGTGAGATACATTTGAATTCACTGTTAAAAAGTAAATTCTTCAAGTCTCTTGGTTGCCCACCAGAACTAGATGGAAAGAACTCTATTGACAAAGACACCATGTTGGTTGCAGAACACTAAAAAGCCAAGCAGGAATGAAGCAGGAAGCCTCTTCTCTCCTGGTTAGCTGTCATAAAACTGGAAAGTGCTGCACAGCCTGCTAAAGGAAAGTCAGTAACAGACTTACCTAACTATGGCTCCAATTTGCATGCTACACAACCAACGACTCAGGCAAGAGGTGTCCAGTGGTGCAACAGTGGCATAGATGTAACCAGCAGCTCTCTGATTGACTCTATGTTCCAACCCATAGGAGGGAATTCATTCTTTGTACTGAAAAACCTAGTCCAAAACCTATGGGTGGGAAGTTCATGGACCGAGAAGGAAGCCACTACCGTTGCTTGACTAAAAGGAGATGCTGTGCCTATCAAAATGTGCTCTCCTATTTACATTATGTTCATGCCCACAGATTCCCGCTGCTCTCCTCCTCCCATCTTTGGGCAGAGATATTTGGGAGACACAAAACTCATAGAAGTGCTCAAAATAAGTCACATTTGAGTGCTCAGCACTAAATGGGACATCTTTATTAACCCCTCAAAGGCTCGGGGGATATTGCAGAAGAGGTGGTGTGGAAAGAGTGAGAACACAGGGAAGAATTCTTTAGGACCCAGTCCCTCAGCTGTGTGTCCATTACTGTGTGATCTCACAGAGGCACCTCCACAAGACCTCCACGATGCTGAGGTGGTCGATAGTTTGAAATGGGGGCAGTACAGTGTCAAGAAAATAGAAGAAGGACTCTTTAGAAAGAAGGAGTTTAATGAAAGGGAGAAGGAGTGGAAAGGGAGACCTAAGAAGATACTGGTAGGAGGTTATGATCAAATTGTGTTATGTTCAAGTATGAAAATTCTCAGCTGAGAGATATAAATTAAATACATGCTGTGTGCCAAACTATTTTAAATATATTCAAATCTCCTGCTACTTCTGAATTTTCTTTTTCTTTTCTTTTCTTTGCTCGCCCTTCCTTCCTTCCTTCCTTCCTTCCTTCCTTCCTTCCTTCCTTCCTTCCTTCCTTCCTTCCTTCCTTCCTTCCTTCCTTTCTTTCTTTATTCTTCTTTCTCTCTTTCTGTTTTTCTTTCTCTCTTTCTTTCTCTCTCTTTCTTTCTCCTTCCTTCCCTCCTTCCTTCCTTCCTTCCTTCCTTCCTTCCTTCCTTCCTTCCTTCCTTCCTTCCTCCCTCCCTCCCTCCCTCCCTCCCTCCCTCCCTCTCTCTCTCTCTCTCTCTTTCTTTCTTTCTTTCTTTCTTTCTTTCTTTCTTTCTTTCTTTCTTTCTTTCTTTCAAAGCAAGCCCAGCAGACTGGCTTTTTTTTTTTAATGTGAGCGCATGAGAGAGAGTTGGATGGCAAGGCCTCTAGCTACTTCAATCAGACTCCAGATGCTTGTGCCCCCTTCCATACATGTGTGACCTTCACACTTGTATCATGTTGTGCATCTGGCTTATGTGGGACCTTGAGAGTCAAACATGAGTCCTTAGGCTTCATAGACAAGAGCCTTAACTGCTGAGCAATCTCTCCAGCCCTCCTTCTTTCTTTTCAAAAAGATATTTAGAATAACAATAAGTGCTGAAGAAGATGGCTTAGCAGTGAAGGCATTTGCCTGCAAAGCCAAAGGACCATGGTTCGATTCCCCATGACCCACGTAAGCCAGATGCACAAGGAGGCGTGTGCATCTGGAGTTTGTTTGCAGTGGCTGGAGGCCCTGGTGCACCTATTCTCATTCTTACTCTCTCTCTCTCTTTTTCTCTTTCTCTCAAATAAGTAAATAAATAAATAGAATAACAATAAGAGATGTATTTACAGCTCGTCGTGGTTCTGACACCACATTATCCACTTTTCTCCCTTTTATAGAATGTTCACAGGACAGCTACACTCCGTAACTCTTCTTGTTCACAGACAATAAGCATGTGCTTAATATGGTATTTGATTTCAAATCCATAATTGCATTGTTACATAAAACTACCAGAAGTTGACAATTTGCAGTTTATCTTCTCTTTCCCTTCGTACTTAGATATGCCTGTGGAACACCAGAAAGTACACAGACATTAGAATTGCTGAATTAATTTGAACACTTGCCAAGTAATATGGGATAAACTAGTCAGTATTTCTGAGCTTGATTTTCTGATCGATAACAATAGGAATAATCATTTCTATCTCTCAGGATTATTTTATTTTTAAAATTAGCAGGGAAGGCTCTAATTAAAAGGATTTGATAAAAAATAATTTCCTTCTACCCCACCTTAAAATTCATTTTATTCTACCTCACTCCCATACCAAATTTTGCTCTAATGATTTTTTGTCTTTTTTGTTTTGTTTTGTTTTGTTTTTGGTTTCTTGAGGTAGGGTTTCACTCTAGCCCAGGCTGACCTGGAATTCACTATATAGTCTCAGGGTGGCCTCGAACTCATGGTGATCCTCTTACCTCTGCCTCCCAAGTGCCAGGATTAAAGATGCGTGCCACCATGCCTATGATCTTTTTAAGTAAAGATATATCTGATGGGGGCTGGAGAGATGGTTCAGTGGTTAAGGTACTTGGCTTCAGAGCTAAAGGATCCAAGTTAGATTCTCTAGTACCCATGTAAAGCCAGATACATAAAGTGGTGCGTGGATCTGGAGTTGGTTTGCAGTGGCTGGAGGCCCCAGCATGCCCATTCTCTCTGTCTCTCTTCTATCTTTCTCTGATTATAAGTAAACAAATAAATAAAAAATATATTTAAAAAGATATATCTGATGGTATTTTAAGAATCCAGTTGGACTAGAGCTGTTATACTTCATGGGAAAACTAGGTTATCAATTCTAAATTGATCCTAGCTAGGCAAATTTTTTTTATTTTTTTGTCTTTTTAGGTTTTTCGAGGTAGGGTTTCATTCTAGCCCAGGCTGACCTAGAATTCACTATAGTCTTAAGGTGGCCTCAAACTCTTGGCGATCCTCCTACCTCTGCCTCCCGAGTGCTGGGATTAAAGGCAAGCACCACCATGCCTGGCTAAGGCAAGAATTTTTATGTAAGCTCTTCTTTTTTAAATTTTTTTAATTTTTAAAACAAAAAAAAAATTGAGGTAGGGTCTCACTCTAGCCCAGGCTGACCTGGAATTCACTATGTAGTCTCAGGGTGGCCTCAAATTCATGGTGATCCTCCTACCTCTGCCTCCAGAGTGCTGGGATTAAAGGTGTGTGCCACCATGCCTGGCTTTGAAAGCTGTTCTTGTACTTGAAGTCAATCTTAAGACGTTTGGCTTAGGCAAAATTTTTAAAAAATATTTATTTATTTATTTGAGAGAGAGAGGGAGTGAGAAAGATAAAGATAGAGAGGAATGAGCACACCAGGGCCTTCTGCCACTGCAAACAAATGCCAGATGCACGTGCTACCTTGTGCATCTGGCTTATGTGGGTCCTGGAGAATCAAACCTGGGTCCTTTGGTTTCATAGGCAAGTGCCTTAACCACTAAGCCATCTCTCCATCAATAAGCAAGATTTTTTATGAAAGTTGTTCTTGCGTTTAAAAATCAATCTTACGATGTTTGGTTTAATCTACTATATACATAGTGACTTTGCCTTCTTTTCTTCTACTACATATTTCCAAGGTAAAATTCCAATTGATTCACTCAATATTTTTTAACTAAAAAGTTATATCTGAATCTCTATAACAACCAGAATGGCCAATAATTGTCCAAATTTGTTTTCTGACTTGCCAAGGATGTACTGAAGCAGCATTAGTTTCTCTCACTTTCAGAGGTTTTTCAATTTCAAAAATATCTGATGTAATAAAAGGGAAAATTATCATAAAGTAACTTCCCAGAATTATAAATAAAATCACCGAAATGTGAAAATATCCATGTCTAATGTCGATCAAGCCTATCTTTTCTTTATCATGAGTCACTCAGGTTTCTCAATGCTTACAGAATTGAGTAATTCTCCTGGGAGGGCTTTTTCTTTTTCCATCAATAGTAGTCTTGAACAGAAATAGCATGCACTATTAATTAATAAAACATATCATATAATCCACTTGACCTGGTTAAATGACATGAGAGTGAAATATTTTTGGTATAAAAATTATGTACAAAGCCTGGCTTCCGCAAAGTCACTGTCAAAAACAGAAGATCCAGAAGATCTACCACAATTAACTGAATGACTGAAAGTTTAATTGGTTTGGAATATTATGATTATGCTTATTATTAGATGTGAATTATGTTGAAATTGTTCCTAAAATTTTTAGTAATTTATTTATGAGAGACAGAAAGAGAAAGAGAGAGGGATATATATATATAGAAAGATAGATAGAGATAGATAGAGAGAGAGAGAGAGAGAATGGGTGCACCAAGGCCTCTAGCCACTGCAAATGAACTCCAGGTGCATGTGCCACCTTGTGCATCTGGCTTGCATGGGTACTGGGGAATTGAACCAGGGTCTTTAGGCTTTGCAGGCAAGTGCCTTAACTGCTAAGTCATATCTCCAGTCCTGGAAATTTCTTAGTAAGTTTCCAAAGTGTCACCATGCAAAGACAACATTGTGAGGAGACAGTTTAGAGGCTGAAGCCCAGACTCTCAAATGTTCTGAGCTCAACTTGCAATGCCTCTCAGCTTTCATTTTGGGTTCTCTCTCTTCCAGCCTTTCAGCAGTGAATGCCAGAAACTTAAGACTTCAGTTTCCAAAGATGAATACAGGCACATAATTTCAAACTCATATGTCAGACACAAAGGGATGAAATGTGGTTGACCCTGAGGGCAGATGTCCTGAACTATTGGCTCTTGGCTGGCCCAGGTAGTTTTCCATTACTACAACAACAAGGGGCAACAGTCTGCTGGTGTGATCTCAGGGAAACAAGGAGCGGGGGCCTTGCGCCTCCCCTTTTTACCTGAATTCCCCCAGTTCTGTTTTCTGCTATTTACTTAAAATTGTCTTAATAAAGCACTTACATTTAAATTCCACACTTGAAGATAAGAAAGGGATCAAGGCACAAATACTGCCTTTGGGAGAGCACATTGACTTAAAATCACACTGAAATATCTGCATATATCAGATCTTGCCTCAAAGCATGTTCTGTTGTCCATGCAAAAAGAGAAGAAAAGAACTTCTTAGAAGAAGGAAGGCTGTGAAAACCATCTTATAGTAAAAACAGGTTTCTATTTTTTTTTTCACCTAAAAGCAAATTCACTTGGGTTGCATTCAATTGCATATGGTTTCCTTTCCCTTGATAAATGTAGCACTTCTGTCTCTTGTTCCAGAACATTAAAAAAAAATGTCGGGCCAGCCAGAGAGAGGGATAGAGGGAGACAGAGTAAGAGAGAGAGAGTTGGCACACCAAGGCCTCAGACACTGCAATTGAACTACAGATGCTTGTGCCACCTAGTGGCATGTGCAAACTTGTGCTTGTGTCGCTGTGCAGAGTTAAGGGGAATCTGGAGTATCAAACATGGGTCCTTAGGCTTTGCAGGCAAGCACTTTAACAGCTAAGCCATCTCTCCAGCCCTTTCAAGAACATTTTGTTGTGAGTTGCTGGATGGTCTATGTGCTTCTTGGTCTCCTTAGTTTGGGAAAAGTTACTGAACAGAAAACTGATAATGTGTGTTGTTTTTGAGTTTATGCTTAACAGTTTAGAAAGTACAGAAATCTTAACACCAGATTTTTTTGTTTTTAAATTCCTAAGAAAGTAAAGTTTACAAACTTGTTACTTATCTTGGGAAAGATTCCAGAATAGTTTTTTTTTTAAAGATATTATTATTAGAAGATATAGCAATTCAGTTTTGGGTTCATTTCATTTTTGGATTGTGAATCAGGGGCTTGGTATAAATACAGTGCTATTTAAGTTCAATAAGGCAATTGATTGACTCTCGAAGTATTGGTGGAGAAATCTGAGCTGCAACATAGTATATTTAAGTGTATTTATTACTTATTAGATAACCATGTGCAAAGATCACAAATTAGAATTATGTTATCATTGGCTCTGTGTTATTAAATATTTTCAACTAACTTGAAGTTTTAGATAATAGGAAACAGCAGAGCTATCTATCAGACAATAGAATGAGTGTTCAAATTTCATTGGCTGACATTCTGTACTATAAAGCTTATACTTTAAGAGTAGTTTAGGATGCCAAAGCTTCTCAAAGATTTAAAATTAGTTAGATTATGGCTTAAGGGAAACATGGTAGAAAAACTTTTCAGCAGAAGTACCATAAGCAGAACAAGTCTGGTAACTGATCTGCAGTACTCAGTGCTACTCAGTCCATGTGATGTCAATACCAAGGATTTCTGCCATGATGTCACATGATAAGTGGGACACAAAATGTATTGCATCTTAGTACTGAAGTGGGGAAAAACTTGATAATTATATATTGAAATTTTTCTCTGTATAACATTTGGGCTGGAGAGATGGCTTAGTAGTTAAGGTACCTGCCTCCTAAGCCTAAGAATGCCAGTTCCAATCTCCAGCAGTTCCAATCTCCAGGTCCCACATTTAGCCAGATGCAAAGTGATGCAAGGGCGCAATTCCACACTTGACCACGAGGGGACGCATGCATCTGGATTTCATTCGCAGCAGCTAAGAGGCTGCTGGCATGCCCATCTCTGTCTGTCTTCCTCTCCCTCTCTCTCTGTCTCTCTCTGTGTCTCTCTCCAAAAAGAAATTGATAGCCCTATCTTCTGAATTATCTGATATGTAGAACTGGCCATTTTTTTTGAATAATCATGCTCTTTCTTTTTATTTTTATTCTATGCTGGTTACAGTGATCATCTGTAATAGCATAATAGCATTTTCCTCATTCACTATGGACTAAGAAAAGCCAGGGAATACAACTGAAATGAGTCAGAGAAAACATTTTAGTTAAGCATCCTTAAAACTGAAACAGGAGAAAATATATAGGTCAATCTCATACCCAAAAGCAGTTGATTTTCATTTTGAATTAAGACCTCTTACTGAATTCTGAATTAATGATTTCTTCTCTTTTTTTATAGTGACAATAATTTTGGTTTGTCATTTTTAGAAATCATTGTGAATTTGCACTCAGAATATGCAAAACAAAAGTTTTAATTGAGAACTTCCATAGCTACCCAGTAATGACCTAAATAATTGTCAAAGCATATGTGATTTGTATTATATACAATGACCATAGAAAAGAAAACCTGAGTGTTTGAAGTGGCCCATTTGCAAAACCAAATCCTGTTTAAGAAAACCAAATGCCAAAAACATGTTGGCTTAGGTATTTCTTTAACCTCTGCTAACTTAAAGGAACATCATTAAAAAAAATATTATTTGGAAATGTATACTATCCACTTATAAGAATGAAAAGGAGTAGGATGGGAAAAATACCAGCAATTCCGAAACTTGTCATTCCAGAGTCTGCAAGGTAAAGTTGTAGAAAATAGAGAGGATAAGGTTACATTCCCTTTTGTTGCTGGCACCACTAAAAGAAGAAAAATGAGGAAAATGAAAGAATAAAGTCTCTGTAATTTTGTGGCTTGGGTTACTAAGCACTTACAATAAATAAAGCCTAAAACACAAGTATACCACCTAAGACAGCTCTGTATTAAAACCCAAAAAGACCTTTAGGATTAAATCAGTATTTTCCCAGAAACTGCAGTAAATTATTTTGCAGGAACAACATTATTTTGTAGAGAGAAAATACACTGAATAACTTGATCATGGAGATCAGTCATATTTGTCTTTGCCATAACTTAAAACATACACTTGGTTGGGAAAGCCACAGGATAAGAGGGAAAATTGTCATGGTACTCAGGCAATGTTTGTGAGTTAACTTTCACTCTACTTTCTATTGAAGGGACATCACAGCCAGAATTTTCTGCAGATTAAATTCTTCTGATATTTACTAATTCTTCCCAAAGGAAAATGTTTTCAACTCACCAGAGTGTAATTAACCTGTAATCATAATGAACAGAAATCACTACCCTTCAATGGGGCCAAAATGACACAAAAGTGGATGCTTTCAGAGGAATTCTAGTTTTCACACTGTGTGGGTAATATCTAAGAGTCAATATAGTAGCATAGAATTCTCAAAGTATATGAAAAAGCTTTATCCTTTGAAACGTTTTTCCCCTGCAAAATGCAAGCATGCATCCATCCACCTCAGATAGGGCACAGACAACAGACTAAAAGCACAACTGCACCAAAATCCAGTATTGACAAACAATTTTTGTTTTGTTTATTGGGGTTATTTATAGAGCACAGAGCATGGGTAAGGGAGAGAATCTCTTTTTGGCTTGGAACTTCCTGCTAGCCACCTTCTCTAGATCTTAATTCTCCCTCAAAGAAACCTTAGAATTCATAATTGACCCTTGCAGGGTCTGTGTTTTCAATTCTTTGCTAACTTAGGTAGCAACCCAAAATTAGGGTTCCATGGATAGGTCTGGGATCTGATGCATCTTTAGAATGGACCATAAAACCCTGTATCATTAGCAAGGTCCAACACAACATGAAAAGATTCTATTGCTTGTATCAATTATTTCCTCAAAAAGGCAATGTTGGGGACAGCAACATGGATGGCAGGCCCTACCCCATCTAGCCTTTTAGAATTTCCATGAGCCATCCTGTTTTGTTACACTTCCATAGGGCCTCTCTTGCAGTTAGTTTTGATTTGCTGCACAAACACTCAATCAAGAGCAGCTTGTGGGAGGAAAGGGTTAATTTTGGCTTACAGACTCAAGGGGAAACTCCATGATGGCAGGGAAAACATGGCATGAGCAGAGGGTGGACATCTCCTCCTGGCCAACATCAGGTTAACAACAGTAGCAGGAGAGTGTGCCAAACACTAGTAATGGGAAACTGCCTATAATATTCATAAGCCCACCTGCAACAATACATCACCTTGAGGAGGCACCAATTCCAAAATTGCTACCTTTAGGGGACCTAGCATTCAGAATGCATAAGTTTATGGGGGAAACTGAATCAAACCACCACATTCTCTTCCTGGTACCCATAAACTTATAACCATATATGATGTAAAATACAATGCATGCAGTCCACCTTTAAAAGTCCCCATAGTTTTGATGTTCAAACATCCCCATAGTCCAATGTCTTTTAACTGAGCTGTAATACCAAAAAAAAAAAAAAAAAAAAAAAAAAAAAACTATAATGGCACAGAATAAATATTCACACTGCAAAAAATGGCGTTGAGCTTAGCAAAGAAATACTCAACTAATACAAGATTTAAATAAAGAGGGCATACACCAAACTCTGTAGTTCCAAGTCCTATAAATATAGTCTGTGACACATCTCCAACTCCAGTAATTCTAACCAGTGATGAGTCTCTGGAGTTCCAATTTCACACCTCCAGCTAGACTACCCACAGTCCTGGAAAACTTCAACTGGTGCCAGCAGCCTCCTTAGTGGCCATACCATAGCCCTGACATCTCCATTGGGCCTTCACTGCAACTCACAGTTCATCCTCATGGCTCCATTGACCCCAACGCAGATAATCCAACAAGCCTGTGTCACACTGCCCATGGCCATTTCCAAAATACAAAACCATGCTGTAAATTCACTGACCCTCTTCTTCCTGCATTTTTTTTATACTCCAAAGTACCAGGTTAGCTACCAATTTGTTAATCCAGGGGGGAATAAAGGAGACTATAAAGAATAGGGCACTTCTTCAGCATCAAGGCTCCTTCAAAGGAGACCACATTCTTCCTGTTGTCCCAATGCAGATCAGCTGGCACAGTCTCAATGGCTATAATCTCCCAAATAATTGCAGCTGAATGGGCAGCAGTTTGGACCCCAAAATTTTCTTTCTGTACCACATGCTTCTGTTCACACTAGTCCATTTCTACACAATGCAACCCTGCACAAGTTTTTGGGACACACATATAATAGCAAACCTCTCACACAAACTGCCTTTATCACAGTCCAGGTAAAACTCTTTTTCACCCTCATAAGCCAAACCTCACAGTCCACACTGCATTCATGTCTTTCAACTCTGACCCAAATGGTCCATCAAGCTGTACTTACAGAACTGCAAGGTGTCTCTTAGGCCAAGCTTTCGAATCCTTCCACATTCCTCCCTCAAATCACTTACAAAATGCCAAAAGCTACAAACTCATTTTTCTAGCAGCAACAACCCCTCTTCTCGGTACCAATTTTACTGTTGCAGTTAGTTTTAAGTTGCTGCACAATCACTCAGCCAAAAATAGCTTGTAGGAAGAAAAGGTTTATTTTGGCTTACAGACTCAAGGGGAAAGTCTATGATATCAGGCAAAAACAAGGCAGGAACAGAGGCTGGAAATCACCTTCTGGCCAACATCAGATGGACAACAGCAGCAGAAGAGTGTGCCAAACACTGGCAAGGGGAAGCTAGTTATAACACCTATAAGCCCACCTGCAACAATACATAACCTCCAGGAGGCATCAATTCCCGTATTTCTGCCTGCTGGGGACCTAGCATTCAGAACACACGTTTACATGGGACCCCTGAATGAAGCCACCACAGCCTCCTTGAATCTCAGCATACCAGCACCCCAGGGGGGCACTCTCAAGTTGCTTAGTGCTTCCCTGAGACAAAGGAAAGTAAGGCAGCTCTCTCGTCTGCTGTTATATCCACCCCTCAGGCTGGCTCCTCTGGTGTTACAGGTTCCAAGGCAAGGAGCCAGACCTGATGCTGCAGAGTTGGCCATATCTCCTTCAGTCACACCTGGCCTCTGTGATAGTCTCGGGTTAGGCAAGCAATTCCACCACTTCCCCTGCCCCTCAGCCAAATTACTTTCTGCAGGAGAAAAGTTGCATGGCTCACTCTAAGGGCATGATTGCCAGCGCCTGCAACAAGCTTAGTCATTTACCGCTGTGTTGTCCTATTATTCACGCCTTCTATGAACAACTCTAAAGGCTTGAAAACCTTCTAGAAGAAAATTACCACCATATTTGGCTTTCTGTCAATTTTATCCCAAGGAACTCCCGCTTGACACAAATCTTGCCACAGTTGCCTTCAAGTGACCTGAGCAGACCCTTTTTGTTGTTCTACTTGGCCTTTCTCTTATTTCCTCTAGAATGCTTCATCAATTTATGCTTCAACAATTTACATGCTGGCCTAAATGCTTCAGAGCTGCCAAAGCCTCTACTACCTCATAGAGATTGCATCCTTTTAAGGGACTCAGAAAAGCAGCTAAAGCAAGCCATGACCTGCCCCAAGGACCCTGTGGAATCAACTTGTTTCTTAACTCCCTTGTGAGCACATTCTGATCTGGGCCTGGGAAACAGAGCATCAAATGCCACTTCTTTCATTCCTACTTCCCTCAGAAAAGCCTGCCCTTCCTCCACTGTGTTTCGGTCCCTGACATTCATGGGGACCTCAGCCTGAGATAACCAATGGTCCCCAATGGCTTGTATGAGCTTGCCCATCAGGGACCAATTTCCCTCTTACTGCCTCAGGCCATGAAGCTTTTGTCTCAAGGGCAGATGAGTTACATTACTCAGTTTCTCAACTTCCATAGAACTTTGACTGATCCCATGGGCTCCCTATGCAGGAATTAGGGTACAGAACTTATAGGGTTTCTCTTGACTGCAATGGATTCTTTCTTGGCTGTGAGTAGGCAATTACTCTGGAGCTAAGGCCTTGGAAAACTAAACAGTAATGCAAAGCTCTCACTGACTTGGTGACCTCAGGAGTCTGGGCTTATGAATTCAAACAATTGAAATCCGCAGACCACAGGGCAAAGTTTAGAGTTTTATTAGATTATAGATAGAATTTAAGGAAGGAAGTTGGTGCTCATTACCTAAAGGGGCCATGAGCAGGGCTCCCATCAATGGAGAAGCCCACCCACAAAACCAGAATAGAGCCCCTTCCAGGTTCTGTACAGTGCTGGGTGACATCTCAGGACTCTCAGTCTTCCAAAGCAGGTGTAGCCTTCCAGGAAGATGGAAGTGGTCTCTTCTAAGGAGGAACTCCTTTCTAGGGAGATACTCTGGTGGAGTTCAAAAACAAACAGACGTAGGAAGAGAATTCCTTACTGCAAAAACAAGCTCACTGGTCTGGAGAGATAAATCAGCAGTTAAAGGCCATTTCTTGCAAAGCCTGATGGCCCAGGTTCAGATCCCCAGTGCCTACATAAAGCCACAAACATGGTAGTGCATGCATCTGGAGTTTGTTTGCAGTGGTAGGAAACCCTGGCATGCCTCTACTCACTCACTCTCTTTCTACCTACCTCTTTCTATCTCTGCCTCAAAGAAAGAAAGAAGAAAGAATGAAAGAGAGAGAGAAAGGAAGAAAGAAGAGAAAGAAAGAAGAGAGAGAAAGAAAGAAAGAAAGAAAGAAAGAAAGAAAGAAAGAAAGAAAGAAAGAAAGAAAGCAAGCAAGCAAGCTCAAGGACACTGACTCCCATGCTTTTTCTTTGGGGGCTTTGTCGTGTCTAATCTGCCTCACATCCAGGTCCTGTAGCCTCACAAGTCAGGCTATGACAGTGTCTTTCATGACTTGCTTGAAAACTTTTCCCAACTGAAGCAGCTCAGGAGCACAGCACTCTCTGACTTTCATGGTCTCCTAAACCATACCATCACCACCACCTCTGTCTGCATACTGAATCAAGGGTTTTCCCTCTATGAGTACTTAGATCTAAGGGGTGTCATCTACCACCTTTACCTCATTCTCTCTCTTGTCTATATCATCTACCAAATCAGAGACTAATGCAGAGGATCCTGGCCCCATGTCCTTTTCCCTTTGTAAGTCTTCTTTGATATGAACAAGTTCCCTCCAGGTATCCATCTCCACCTCAGCTATTTATCTTATCACCCATAGCCAGTGATACACAACCTCTTCTACAGTTCTAAATCGTGTCTGTTATAGTTACTTTCTCATTGCTGGGACCAAGCACCTGACCAAAAGCAGGCAGAAGAGGAGCGTGACCACCTCCCAGATTTCTCCAAGTAGTCTCCATCGCCGAAGATGATACTCTGACTCTAAGGTGATGGGCTGTGGTGGTTGGATTCAGGTGTCCCTCATAAATTTAGGTGCTCTGAATGCTAGGTTCCCAGCTGATGGATAGTTGGGAATCATTGCCTCTTGGAGGCACTGTATTGTTGGGGGTGGGCTTATGGGTATTATAGCCACTTGCTAGTGTTTGACACACCCTCCTGTTGTTGTTGTCCACCTGGTGTTGGTGAGGAGGTGATGTCTACCCTCTGCTCTTGCCATTGTTTTCCCTGGCAATGTGGTCTTTCCCTTTGAGTCTGTAAGCCAAGATACCACCCCCCCCCCATTTTATTTCCCAAAAGCTGCCCTTGGTTGGGTGATTTATGCCAGCAATGTAAACCTGACTACAACAGTAAAGTTGGTACCAGAGGAGTGGGGTTGCTGCTAGACACCTGTGTAGCTTTGGCCTTTGGGGCTGATTTTCAAGAGGAATGTGGAAGGATTTGAAGCCTTGGCCAAAGAGACACCTTACAGTGCTATAAGTACTGCTTGCTGGACTATTCTGGTCAGAGTTGAAAGACCCGAATGCAGTAAGAACTATGGACTATGAGGTTTGGCTTATGAGGGTGAGAAAGAGCTTTGCCTGGACTGGGCTGGAAGCAGTTTGTGTGAGTTACAACCAAGCCTGAGAATTCGTGCAGGGTTGCCTTGCACAGAAATTGACTGGTGTGAGCAGAGGGGTTTGGCACAGAAATGAAAACTTTGGGTTGAAACTTCTGCCTGTTCAGCTGCAATTGTATGAGAGATTACAACCACTGAGATTGGGCCAGCTGACTTACATTGGGACAACAGAAAGAATGCAGTCTTTTGAAGGGGCCTCAATGCTGAAGGAGTGTTCTCTTCCTAAAAGTCTGCTTTATTCCCCCCCCCCCCGGATTAACAAATTGGCAGGCCACCTGGTATTATGGAGTATAAGAAATATAGGAAAGAGAGGGTCATTGAATTTGCAACATAGTCTTGTATTTTAGAAATGGCCATGGGCAGTGTGAAGCAGTTTTGCTGCATGCTTGCATGTAGATCCGATGGAGCCGTGGGGATGAACCATGGGTTGTAGTGGAGATCCAGTGGAGATGCCGGGCCTACGAGATGGCTGCTAAGGAAAGCTACCGGCCCCAGGTGAAGTTTTCCAGGACTGTGAGTAGCCTAGCCGGAGGGGTGGAATTGGAATTCCAGACTGGTTGCTGGTTAGAATTATCAGACTTGGAGATTTGTTACTGACTAGAGTTGTTGGACTTGGAGCTACAGAGTTTGATGTTTGCACTAGTTATTTTACAACTTGTATTAGTTGAATATTTCCTTGCTATGCCTTATAGCATCTTTTGTAGTGTGAATGTTTATTCTGTGCCATTATGGTTTGGGGGATTATTTTGGTACTGTGGTTCAGTTAAAAGGGCTTGGATCATGAGATGTTTGAACATCCCTGGATTGATAAAACTATGGGGAATTTTAAAGTTGGACTGAATGCTTTGCATTTTATATCATGTATGGTTTTCAGTTTATGGGGGCCAGGGTGGAATGTGGTGGTTTGATTCAGGTGTCCCCCATAAACTTAGGTGTTCTGAGTGCTAGGTTCCCAGCGGATGGAGATTGGGAATCAACACCTCCTAGAGATAGTGTGTTTTGGGGGGGGGGCGGGCTTATGGGTATTATAACCAGCTTTCTCTTGCCAGTGTTTGGTACATTCTCCTGCTATTGTTGTCCACCTAATGTTGGCCAGGAGGTGATGTCCACCCTCTGCTCATGCCATTTTCCCCTGCCATCATGGAGCTTTCCCTCGAGTCTATAAGACAAAACAACCTTTTTTTCCCCCACAAGCTGCTCTTGGTCATGTGATTTCTGCCATCAATGTGAACCTGACTGCAACATGGCCTATGGGTTAGAAACGTTGTGTGAGTGAATGAGATGGAGAATGGGAGAGTTCCAAGGACTGAGCTAAGTGCTGTGTCTTGATCCATGGTTCTGTGGTGCCCCTCACACAGCTCATGATGGCCCTCTATGGAGGGAGCCTGATGTTCTGGTTGATGAGTTTGATGAGAGAAAAGTTATTATTATTTTTTTTTTTGGCTTACATTCTTGGGGGGAAACTTCTTGGTGGCAGGGGAAAGCATGGCCTGAGCAGAGGCTGGATGTCACCTCTGCCACAGGAGGTGGAAAACAGCAGCCAGAGAGTGAGTTGAGCTGTAGCACATGGGAGCTGGCTGAAAAACCTACCCCCAATTACACACCTCCTTCAGCAAGGATCCACCTCCAAAATTGCCACCAGCAGGGAATAAAGCATTCAGAACATGTGAATTTTTAGGGGACATCCAATTCAGACTACCACACTACACATTCACCTAGAAGTACTGTGGACCCTAAACCCCACAACCCTACTGCTTTTGAACCATGTTAGACAGATCACGACTGCACTGGAATCATGGGCAAGGTATTTTCCAGCCAACCAGATTTAATGGACTAGACTCTCAAGGCCCAATAAGTATTTCAATGAAAGTAGCACCTTTGTGAAAGAGAAAGAATGCCTTGCTGGGCACTCTCCAATGGCAACAGAGATTTGCATTAGTGTGTACACAAAGTAAATATGCATTTACCACCATCCATGTGCACTGGGCTTTATATAAGAAACAGGGCCTAATCAAGTCAGGATGGAAAGACATAAAATATGGCAAATAAATCCTTGAACTGTTAGATGATGTGTGGCCCTAAAAAGATTGCAGTCATACATTGTAAGGGACATAAAAAGGGGGCACCATAGCCCATTGGGGATACCATAAAGCAGACTAAGAGGCAAAACTCATGGACTCCAAGTGGGCAACAGAATGGCTGACTGCCACTGTATTCCCCTGGTCCATTGGCAGAATAGGATCCTAATTACATACAACATGAGACCACTTTGTTTAAAATGGAAAGTGTGAAATACCTCCCAGGCAAATGGTGGAAATTTGAAGGTGACTGAATAGCAATTCCAGGGGCCCCCACTCTAGTTTTTGTCAAACAGTTCTACCAGGAGTCCTGCAATTGCTGGAAAGCTCTCAAGACCACATTAGGATGACATTTCTGACTCTTCAGCATAGCCTGAGCCATGTGTGAACAGTGTAAAACGTGTTCCTGAAATAACCCACATCAGGGACCTACAGTCTCCCCTGAAGTAAAGTGTGCTGGAGAGCCCCCATCTGAAAATATAGTTGTAGATTTCACTGCACTATCCCAGGTCCAAGCTTATGTGTATCTGTTAGTCCTTGCATATGCTTTTAGATATAAGACTTCACTACTATCTCAGAGAAGACATATGAAGTGGTTCAACTTTTCCTAAAGGAAAAAAACGTCCCTGGTTTGGAATCTAATCAGCATAGGATCAGATTTGTGCCTAAGGTGGTGCAATTGATGGCAAAGGAGTTGAAGATAGAAGATCACTGGGAATTACATGTGGCATATTTCCCTCAGAGCTCCAGGAAAGTGGAAAAGCTGATCTGCACTCTGAAGATAGAACTAAGCAAAATTTAGTAGGAAACCCACCTACAACAGTGGGACCAACTGTTTCCTATTGCTGTGTTAAGGATTAGGTCTAGCCCTACTAGACAGACAGGGTTCTCCCCTTATGAGATCCTTTAAGGATGCTCCCTTCCCATTATCTGTGGTATACAAGGAAGTCTAAGAACATTGGACAACATTACTCTGAGGCAACAAAGTCAGGTTCGTGGCTCTAGCTTAACCACTGTATACCATTGGGTTACTACATGTGAGCTTGACCAACCTTTTAGGCCAGGACAAAAGAGTAGAATGTCCAACCCCTGAATCCCCTTTGGAAGAGTCCATTTACTGTCATTTTATCTACCCCTACTGCTGTAAAGGCAGCTGAGGTGGTCCCCTGGATTCACGCAGCAGAGTGAAACTGGCTTCTCATGACTGGGAGTACATTTATGAATCACCACCTCGGTTCAACATGACCATCTAGAGAAAACAAACTGCAACCCCAGAGACCCCAGAGAACTCTAACCGTGCTTTAGTCACTTCAGAAGCTGATTAAGCTACACACAGCAAAAGCTTGAGAAATCAACTGTCTAAAGAGGTAAGCAGACCGTTTTCTACATCAGCTATCTTACTGTAAAGCATTGTCACCCAAAAAATTGTCTGTGTCCATTGGTGTGCTTCTTGTTCTAATCTTCACTATAAGTTGGACAGAAACCATTCCAGCCAACTGGACCCATGGTGAGAGGTTCCAATAGGAACTCCTCCACTTTTTTTTTTTTTTTAACAGGATACCTAGCTGCTATGTGCTGCTCCAGATCTGGTCTGATTTTTGTGGTTTCAGAACCCTCCTCCTGTGACCCATGTAATTGCATAACTAGAATGGGCCAGGGAGTTAGTTGGACCCTACTTTAACATACCCCTTTCTTATGACAAGGAAGGGTCCAGGCATGTGTACACACAAGACTACCTAATTCCATCTGTCAATAAAGGGACCACTACCTTTGTTTTAGTCCCCAGTAGTCCATGAATGAGGAATGATTAGAGGTCTAGAGCCAACCCCAGGCATGGGTCGAGTGATCCCAAAGAAACAACTGACGAACACAAAACAACCAGTGTCAAAACTGTTTGATGTATGTAGGACCATGGCTGACGGCTGATCACCTTTTGTTGGACCATGCAGAGAACTATCCTGGGAATGGGGATACAGGCTAAATGATAAGTACATGTGTGAATAGGCTTCAACTTGAGCTGGATGCATCCTTAAATGCCCAGTTTTACTGTCCATATGTGGGATATGTTTCATGGGCCACTTGGCAAGGAAAAGACAAAATAGTGCTCCTTCAAAAAAGTGCTGCTATAGCAGACTGTCAACTGGGGAACTGTAACCCTGTTAATTTCACTTTTCTCAACCTAGAGGTTTCCAGACGGAGAAAAGCCTGGCAGATTGGGATATATATCTATAGATGGGGCATGGATCTAGGAACTGTGTTTTATTTCAAGAGAATTTCAGTCACTGACAAAGCCATGTCCCACCATGTCTTTCATTCCTTGTATGAAGAAATATAAAGTAGTCCTCCTCCCATTTCCTCCACAACAAGAAACCTGTTTCTAGATCTGGTAGAAACCAAAGCCCAATCTTTAAGTATCTCTTCTTGCTATGTATGTGAGTGGAACCTAAGTGGGGGATCAATGGCCTTGGGAATCTAGGCAATTAGCTCACCATGAGCCCTATAATGAGACAAGACACCCCTGTCCTTATACTAGGGTTTAACTCCTTAAAACCCCAGTTATTGAGAAAATTTGTCTTGGCCAATGAGGAGGATTATTTAATACCTATGTTGAAAGCCTTACATATCTATGCCAAAGATTCTATAATGCAACCTGTCACAGTTACTGTCATGTTGCTCGGATGAACTTCCAAACCAGGCACAGTTATGGGAGGAAGGGATTTATTTGAAGCTTACAGATAGAGAAAAAGTTCCATAATGGCAGAAGAAGCTTTCCCACTTTCACAGGCCCACACACAGAAAGAAAAGCAACCATCACCACCATAAACAAGCACACCTTGGCAAGTATACCTGGGAACACCCAGGAAGCACTTGAACACTTTCCATATTTTCACCTGGAAATTCCAGATCCACTCCCAAACACCTTAGGGCTGGGCCTTAGATCCACCCACAGTGATATCAAGTTTCAAGCTTAAATAAAACTCCTGAATCTTTTGGGGGACATCCATTCAAACTACCACATCCCACCCCTTTCCCCAGATAGATTCATAACCATCTCACATTGTATATTGTGTTCAGTCTAAATTCAAAGGTCCTCACAATCATTACCAACTTAAGACAGTTCTAAAGTTCCAAGTCTCGTCTGAGACTTAAGATAGTCTCTTAGCTGTGATTCCTGTCAAATCAAAACATGTTACATAGTTTTAATATATAAAAGCATAGAGTAAACATTTCCACAACTGCTATAAGACATAGCAAGGAGATACTGGAACAATGCAAACTCAATAACCATCAAGCAAACAGCTGCAGTTCAAGTCTGATATCATAGCCTGTGACTGGCAGTCTTGAGCTGTTCCATTTCCACCCCTCCAGCTGGGCTGAGTAGCCAAGGATAACTTTCCATCACTAGCCAGCAGAGCTCCATGGTAGCCCTTACACAGTCCTGGTATATCTAAACAACCCTGGGTCTCCATGCGAACCATGGTTCATTTTCCAATGGCCTTTCCAGCTCCTTCATCAGGGTCATCATGCTCTGCCTCATGCTGCATCTCAGCAGCGGCGCCTGGAACCATGTACACTTCATGATCCACTCCAAGCTTCAGAAACCAATACCAAGTGTGCAGGGCACAGCCATAGTCTTAATTCAGGAATGAAATAAAATCATGACTTTCCTTACAAAAGAGTTTGCATATCTACCATTCAGTCTTTGCTGGGTGGAATCACCTCAGGCATTCTCTCCATTGTTTTAATGTAAAGCACTTGGGCGATCTTCCTTAAGATTGCTAATGTGTTTGACAATAGCAGCTTCAGCAGCCAGTCTCTGTGCCAGTAATTTTAAATTTGCTTCAGTTTTTCAAACTTTAAATCTTAAATTTCTCAGTCCTCTATATTTACCCAAACACATCAGTCCATTACAAATTTAAACTTGATCAAACTCTCTGGGAATGGGCAGCATAACACTGCCAGCCCTTATGCCAGTAGCCTAGTTCCAACAAAGTTTTCTGCTATCTTTCCTTCCCCTTGGAAAGTTCATAAGCCAAGCCTCCAAGTTCATAAGCCAAGTCTCCCAATACAATTCTCTCTACATGTAGCATTTTCAAACTCTCAGAAGAACAGTCCAAAATTTTTGGCTTACTGCTCTGGAAGGCATCTTCAGTTGCAAGTACCAAGCCCATGCCCATTCTTCAAAAACAAAAATTCTGCCAGGCGTGGTGGTGCACCCCTTTAATAACAGCATCCAGGTGGCAGAGGTAGGAAGATCTCTGTGAGTTCAAAGGCAGCATGAGACTACATAAGTGAATTCCAGGTCAGCCTGAACTAGAGTAAGACCCTACCTCAGAAAAAAAAAAAAAATCCAACAGAACAAAATCTATGTGGTCAGATTCATCACACCCACACTCTGGCATCAATTCTGTCACAGTCAGCTTCTCTTTGCCGGGATGAACTTCCAACCCAGACACAGTTATGGAAGGAATGGATTTATTAGAAGCTGACAGATAGAGGGGAAATTCCATAATGGCAGAAGAAGCTGACCCACATTCACAGGTCCACACAGAAGAGAAAAGCAACTATCACCACCATAAGCAAGCACACCCAGGAACACTCAGGCAGAACTCAAGCACTTTGCATATCTTTTCAAAATAATATTTATTTATTTGAGAGCAACAAACAGAAAGAGAAATACAGAGAGAATAGGTGCACCAGGGCCTTCAGCCACTGCAAACGAACTCCAGATGCATGTGCCACGTTATACATCTGGCTTACATGGGTACTGGGGAACCAAGCCCCTAACTGGGGTCCTTAGGCTTTATATAAAGGCAAGCACTTAACCACTAAGCCATCTCTCCAGCCCAACTTAGCATATCTTCAGATTGAAAATTCCAGGTATGCTGCCAAATATCTTAAAGCTAGTGTTGTGAGAAACTTTCTCTGGGAAGATGCAAACAAGCCTTTCTTCACCTAGGATAGGGCTCAGATGACAGATCAAAGAAAAAGTGCACCAAAATCCAATCACGGTGAGCCAATATGGTTATTGGGGTTACTTACAGAGCATGGGTGATAGGCTGCCTTCTGGGATGTGTGTACCTCAAAGGCAATTGCATCACCACAAAGTCCCACTGCATCCTGGATGGTGACCTCATGGAAGCTGCATCATGGACTTCCTTTCCTATTTAAGCTTCTACTTCCCATTATAATCTAGTTTCTCCCAAGATCACTTGTGGCTGGGGAAAGGACAGGAGGGACAATTGCTGGAATTCTAGGTGAGGGTTTTGGGACTTGCCCCTCCTCCATCTGCTAGCGAGTTGCCAATAGTTCCATTGCCATTACCATAGACTGTGTTGTTCTACTCCAGAGTTCCCTCAGCTACAAGGGTAAACATTCTTTATGTTCATTATGTCTGGAGGAACAATGCCATACAACCTTAGTGAATGGAGGGTAGCAAGAACCACTAATTCTGTTGTGACTTATAGGAGACAGTAGAGATGACACTCATAAACCCACTTGGGTGATGTCTTCAGGAACTTCATTCTTACCAAATGCAAATATTGTCTGGGATAGATGAAATTCCCCCAAGAGAAACTACTAGACTTATTCTTGGATTGCCTAGAAAGAAAGAATTGCAGCCAACACTCTAAAAAAATGATGAAAATGTTACTATTAATTTTAAAAAGTCATGTCCAGATGTTTCATGGCATTGGAATTCCATAGAAACTGTGATTGGCTGAGTAAAGCATTTGTAGAAGCAATTAAACTTAGTGGAAGACAGATGAGAGTCTTGCTCCAGTTAAAAAATGACTGCATACTCTTGGCCAATTAATGTGATGATTCTCAAGTATGAAGTAGTGTTGTCAATCAGATATTGCATCTTGAGAACAAACTGTACTATGAATGTGCAGACAACTTAATTAAATAATTTTTAACATTTAGAAAACTCCAACATATCATATAAATACAGAAATTATACAAGATATAAATGTGCCATAGAGTTAATATTTATGGAAGTTGTCTCAGGTTATGAATATAACATCATTCACACTGCCCTTACCAAATCTGATAAAAACTTTTGGGGGCTGGGAAGATGGCTCAATGAGTAGAAGTACTTGCTGTAAAAAGGTGACAACCTGAGTTTGGAGCCATAGGATCCCACATAAAACTGGATGTGTATCTGTGATGAGATGAGAATCAGAGACCAGAGAATGCCCAGAAACTTGCAGGCCACCTAGCCTGGTATATGCAGCCATTAGCAGGAGACCCTGGCTCAGACAAGATGGAAAGTGAGGACCAACACCTAAGATTATCTTCTACACATGTGCCTGAACTCACACACATAATGATCAGAAAAAGAACCTAGAGGTAGGAGGATCATCCATGAATTTGAGGCCACCCTGAGATTACATAGTGAATTCTAGGTCAGCCTGAGCTAGAGTGAGACTCTACCTCAAAAAAACAAACAAAAATAAATAAATAAAAAGAAAAATAAAGCTGGGCGTGGTGGCACATACCTCTAATCCGAGCACTTGGGAGGTAGAGGTAAGAGGATTGCCTTGAGTTCAAGGCCACCCTGAGAGTACATAGTGAATTCCAGGTCAGCCTGAGCTAGAGTGAGACCCTACCTCAAAAAGAAAAAAAAAAAGAAAAAGAAAATAAAAATAAGCCTCTTTTCAACTTTAGTAATACACATTGTGTTGCTTTCCCAAAGTCAGTTAGTCCTGTCTGTGTGCCTGTCTAATGGATATGATTTAAATTGCAATCTTTTGAAATGTATGCTAATAGAGTAATAATGCATATGCTTGTTTTATGCTTCATTTTTTCAGTCTTACATTCATGAGAATTATCTATGTTTTGGGAAGTACCTGTAGTAAAAATTATATTATATAAATAATACAATTTATTTTTCCATTGTAGTGTCTCTGAGAATTTAGATTATTTTCTAATATTTTAGCTCCTTTGATTCCCAATGTATGCATTCATTGAACATTCTTGTATATGTACCTCAGATTACATGTGCATAAGTCTCTATGAGAAAATCCTTAGAGTAGAATTGTTGGGCATGATGCTCAAAACTACATAGCTCATAATAGAGCCAATAATATCACTTTGGTCCCTTGATATTAATTCCATGCAATATTATGTTCTCTTAGCATGTATGTTCTTGACTCCTTCTATAATGAGTAAGAATGTACAGTGATTTAGATGGAAAAATCATGGATTTATAGTCAGATAGAGTAGGGTCTAAGTCTTGAATTCATTACTTGGCCATTCCATTTATGTCCTTAGAAAAGGTACTTAAGCATGAATACCCTCCATTGGCTCCTGTGTTATGGTCTGTCTGCCCCTGATAGTATGATTTTAGGAGGTAGTGGAAACATGCACTTGTTGTCCCTGTCACTGTTGTAGAAAATTCTTCACAGACATGCCCAGAGATTTATTTCCAGAGTGAGTTTCTAAGTCCTGTCAGGTTGATAACTAGATTAACCACCATAAAACATTAGATGTTTGCAGAGTAGGTCACTGGGAGTAGCCTTCGAGAGGATCTTGTCCGTGGCCCTTTTTTGTACCCTCCTCTCTGCATCCTGTCCATCATGAGGTAAGCTAAATAATTTCTCATTTCCTCTAGTAACTATACACTGAATCAGTTAAAACCATGTACTAACATAATATTTCCTCTTTGGAGTAGTTTTAGTCAGGTATTTTTGTCACAGTGACAAGAAAAGTAACCAACTCTAATGCCTAACAGAGGTTACCAAATTTTATTCAATGTGGTTATACCAATGGACATTCATTCCAGCAATTTCCATGAATTGTCATTACACCTCACTGTCACTGACATTTGATATTGCCAGATAGTTTCCTATTGTTCTACCCAGAATAGAATATTTTATTACAATCTTAATTAACATTTTATACTAATGATTTTGGATACTTTTTTTGTATTTAATAGCTAAATTGAATTTATCTTCTAGATATGTCCATTCTAGTATTTTCTCTATGTATGTTGGAGGTTCCACTTTTTCCATTTTGATTTAGGGGAGTTTCTTAATATATTTATGATGTAAACTTTTGTCAATTTTAAGTGCTACAAAGAAGCATCAGAACATAAAAGCAAAAGCAAATGGACACAATCCAAAATAAAACCAACCATTGAGTTATTATCTTTGTGCTCGATAGTGGTCATTGGTATTTTCTTTAAAATATTTCTTATTTAATATGGGTTCATAGTCCTACTGTCATGAATGTCAGTCTTATGTTACCTTCTTACCTGCATTAGTTACATTTCAAAACAACTTCAGGGAAGAAGGGTTTATTTTGGCTCATAGTCTGATGATTCCAGCCATCATGGTATAGAATATTCCCAGGGAAATTGAATATTTTTCCTCAGCTTTGATAGATTCACTTCCTTCCTTGTCTTACTCATCTAATTCCTCATTTATTCTCTTGTTCTTCATGGTACTGTCTTCCAAATTTTCTGCCCACTCCTAAAGGCTTGCCCCAAATGCTCTTTTTGAGAAGCACACCTACTTCTGTTCTCACTCTAGATTCTGGAATACATAAATATCTGTACTTTCAACCACATGTACATAATTCCTTTGCCCTGCCCAGTGTTTGTTCTAGGAAGTGCTGTCCTAGACAAACTTTGACCTTCATTAAACACAATTTTTAGCTTACTATTTATCTTTCTCTCTGACATCAGAATTTGGAAAAAATCTACTTATACTTTCATTTTTCTGTTTCCACTGCTACAATTTAAACATCATGAAATCTAGAATTTTTGCTTATCATCTTTGCTTTAGAGCCCAAAGCACCTAGAAATCTGGCTGCTACATGCTAGGCTTCATGAGTTTGACAAATTTGTATCCTGTATTTAACACTAATCATCACAAATGTCATTATAAAAGCTAAATTTAAGCCTATTTCTCTATTAAATGGGGAACTAATTGTTTTGACAATTATACTGTTCAAAGTTCTTATTGACAAAGTGCCCAGGCTTAAAATTTAATTTAAAAAGTAGTGTGCATATGATAAATTATAGTAGGTTTCTGTTGAGAAAAGCTGGAATACAATGACTTCTCATCATGTCATCTATCTTGATGACAATTTTATAAGATCAAGGCTTTAATGTTGCATATTTTGTTAGCAGATTCCAAGGGACTCCCCCTCAGTTTTTGTAAAATATTAGATCTGGAACTGCTGATAACAGCACTTAGTTACCCTAATTCTCAGATTCATTCCTGATTAAGAAATCAATGCTTTTTAACACAAAAGCATTAGGATACCCAATGATTTCAATGACACTAGTAAAATGTAGTTATATCTTTTAACTTGGATTTACTCCGTTTTAAAACATTGCATATAGATGATCATATGATCTTTACAAGATTCCCAAGAAATTGACCTATGAAATTTATGTGAAAAAAGAGGGGATGGATTGGAGAGATTTCTTAGAGGTTAGGGCACTTGCCTGCAAAACCTAAGGGACCAGGTTTAATTACCCAGTACTCATGTAAACCAGATGCACAAGATGGCACATTCAACTGGAGTTTGTTTGCAGTGGCTAAAGGCCCTGGTACACCCATTCTCTCTCTCTCCCTCTTTCTCGCTCTCTTTCTGCCTCTTTATTTCTCCCTCTCTCTTAAATAAATAAATAAAATATTTTTAAAAGGGGAGGAAATAGCACGGAAAAATTAACTGATATGTTCAAAACAACATAGCTCACAATAAAGCCAACAATATCACTTTGGTCCCTTGATATTAATTCCATGCAATATTGTGTTCTCTTAGCATGTATGTTCTTGACTCCTGCTATAATGAGTAAAAATGTGCTTTGATTTAGATGGAAAAATCATGGATTTATAGTCAGATAGAGTAGGGTCTATGTCTTGAATTCATTACTTGGCCATTTATGTCTTTAGAAAATGTACTTAAACATCTGTCAAGTTCATCATGTATTAATTTAGAGGCACAGGTTGTTAAATAATTTCTGCCTACTGAAATTCCTTTAGTGTATAAAATGAAAAAGAGCTTGGTCTCTCAGAAAGTATGTCAATATATCTTTGTTAATTGCTGTATCAATTAGCAATCAAAGTATAGATGTGCTATTTGAAAGAGTTCTGTATTGGAAACAGTTCTCTGTACATTTAGAGAATTAAAATTAATATACAGTGCAATTACTACCTTCTGTAATATGTTTTTAGAGTTCAAGAAAAGTTTATATGCTCCAAACCTTGGGTTTTTAACCTATTTTAACCAAAGAATTGAAATAGACTGAGAAGAGCAGATTACAAATCATTGGATTTCTTCAGGGGACTTCAGGGGTGATGGTGAGTTTAGGGAGGTGGCTAGATACACCTACATGGCCTGGGAGCCCATGCAGGAAGCTGAGCTGAGCATGGACATGGCGAGTCACATAAATGGTGTTTTCAGGGAAATTAAACAAGGCACAAAAAACTGAAAGGTGGTAACAGAGCAGGGAAAATAATATCTCTGTCAGAATGAGGGCAATAAGGTCTTACTGGTACTGGGAGCCCAAGGTTCAGGTAAGGAGAGATGAGCAGCCAAGAAGTAGAAGTAGTTGCCCCCTCTGCGAAAGTCCTATTTGTATTTTTAAAAATTAATTAATTAATTTTTTATTGACAACTCCCTTAATTGTAGACAATATCCCCTGGTACCCCCCGCCCACTTTCCCCTTTGAAACTCCATGCTTTATCATATCCCCTTCCCCTCTCAATCAGTCTCATGTGCTTTTCTCTCAGTGTCAGGTCAGTCCTAGAGACATTTGACTATTCTGGACTCAGGGAGCTCTCTCAGGAAGAGACCAACACTCCTGAATAGGGGGCACTGTCACCAAGAGATGAGCCTTGATCAGACACTGAATTCCAGTTCTGTGAAATAGGTTAGGTGACATCTCTTTCAGTTCCTTCTTTGTGCCCTCTCCTAAGTGATTACCTGGAAAAAAGAAATGCCTTGCACCCAGTTCTCACTCACTTCAAGAATTAACATTACATTTCTTTTGAGTCTTTAGCTGATTACAAGTTTGAAACACATGTTTAGGGGCTAGAGCAACTGCTCAGTGGTCAAAGGCCTTTGCTTGAAACACATGCTTTTTTTCAAGGATGATATACTATTACGTATTTAGCAGCTGGGTGTGATGGCATATGCCTTTAGTCCCAGCACTCAGGGTGCTGAGGTAGAAGGATAGCTGTGAGTTAAAGGCCCTCCTGGGGCTACAAAGTGAGTTCCAGGTCAGCTTGGGCTGGAGTGAGACCCTGCTTTGAAACAACAATCTTTCCATTTAGAGTTGTACTCAATAATTGTGGATGTAATTTTACCAATGAAAACCAAAGTCCTATAGATTTGTCGATTTGTGAACTATGATTGAATCATCAAAAAATTAAACAAAGGCTAAAAGAGAACGTAGGTTATTGTCATATTTTATTCATAGCCCACATGTCTAGAAAACCATTAGGAGAATATGCAGAATTCTGAAACTGTTGAATTTGGGAGATCCAAAGAAATCCCAGGGATTTGTTAGTTAATTTTCTGCTCTTTCATAAATTTGCTATTAATCATTAGAAATAGAATCCTTCTTATATTTCTCCAGCTGTTTCACATTGGAAGTTGTGCTGCCTCGCCAAATTTGATTCTGTGAGAGCTTATTGCATTCAACAACAATGGAAATGAGTGAACAAAAGTATTCCTGCTTGGATATGGGCCAAACTGAATAAGAATTTAGTTCCTGCTCTCTTATTCTTGTCATAGGCAGAAAATGGTCAAGGTAGAATAATGAAAATTTTGCACAGTCAAAAGAAAATTTACTTTGGCAAAGAGTATAAACTGCTTCGGAAATATGGCAAGATGAGGTGAGTGAATGTGGTAAAAAGGAGTTTGAGGGGTAGTTGGAAAGAGAAGAATGTCAAATATGTAAACCTAAATTGTATATGCATAGTTTAATAGGTATTTGCAAACAAAGCTTATGTTTCTCTGCTAGGCTTTAGTGAATTTCAAGAGTGAATTGTATCTTTCCTAAAAGAAGGTTTAACCTGCAGTAATGAGGATATAATCTAATCTCCAGCAAAGACTACCTTAGGAAAATAAAGGGAGTATCATACCACCTAATTTGAAAGTGACTGGAAATTCTGCCCGCAGCTCCATCACTATTGGCTTAACCATCAAAGCAAATTACTCTTACTTGATTATTGATGTCAAATGCCAATAGTTTTTGAAGCAGAAACAGCCAGCCAGTTCTGCTTTGTACTTCTGTAGACCTGTATAGCTCAGCTCCATTATAAGCTTGGTGCTCTGCTCATGAAGAGGTTCCTGGGAGAATCCCAGACTTACAGAGAGTTCCATGTTCCACCACCCTTTCAACCTTTCCAAACTGGCCATATTCTAACTAGGCCTAGAGCTATGGAACTACCTCCTATTACAGTAACTGAGATTTCACAGAGACTTGACTTGTCCTCCTTGCTGTTTGCTCAGACTACTAGGTCTGAGAGCTTAGAATCCATATCTATTATTAATTATGCTAAATTTTCAAAAATTGTTTATCTGTACATGCATGTATCCTTCTCTCTCTCTCTCTCTCTCTCTCTCTCTCTCTGTGTGTGTGTGTGTGTGTGTGTGTGTGTGTGTGTGTGTGTGTGTGAATGCATAGCAGGGTCACTTGCCTTCAATGAACATCAGACACTTTGCCGCTGGCTTTTATGTGGGTGCTAGGGAGTTGAACCAAGCTGTCTGTCTTTACAAGCAACTGCCTTTAACCATAGAACCATCTCTCCAGCTCCTGTTATGGTAATTTAACTAGGTTTTTCTTCATCTGAGCAGAGGAGAGAAACCAGCTTCCTTCTTGCCATCACTGTTGACTCAGGTGTCTCACTCACCCCCCCAATAGTTCAGCAGGGGGTCCACTTAGCTTGGCTGCTGTAGACTCAGGTCTGTCCCTTCCCATGCACCCCATTCTGCACAATGCAGAATCTCCTCCTTTTCCCCCTTCTTTCCTTCCTTCTCCCAAAGGGCTTAAAAATCCTTTGCCTGACCCTTCTTATTTCTCCTCAGCTCTACTGCTCTAAGTGCATACAATTCCCCCCTTTTCTCTCTTCTCTCTCTCTCCCTCTCTCTCTCATTCTCTCCCTTCCTCATTCTCTGTCTACCCTCTTTTTCTCCCTTTCCATGTTTTCTATTTCTCTCTCTCTCTCTCTCTCTCTCTCTCTCTCTCTCTCTCTGTCACACACACACAAACACACACTGCTTCTGTCCTCTAGCCCCATTCAGAATTTCCTCTTCCACCTTCCACTCTCAGGTTTGTAGTTTCTTTCTCCCATGCTCAGCTACTTTCCTCTGGGCTCATTTTATAGTTCTTTCGTATTCCCATCTCTCCTGCTCCAAACCTTGGCATTCTCTTGCTGGTGTTAAATAAAACCTTGAGCCCAAGAAAACTGTCTCAAGACTTCTATCCCAAACCTGACAGTTTCTTACTCTACAGCTTTAATTCCTTCATCTATATAAATAGATCAGCACACAGAGCTCACAGAATTGTATGGATACTGTAAAGTGCCTATTGTAACTCCAGTGACACCAAGAAGATACTCAGTATCGCATTTTTTCCTGTGTTTACACTTGACCATAGTTTCTGAAGAGGTTCTGATAAACAGAAACATGTTATGAACCTAAAATGGCCAAAATCCATCACTCTGTAAAATGGATTGCCCACTTCCGTTTTGAACTTACCCACATTCCTAGTTATCTTTTATATCATTAATGTTTTCTCTTCTCCTTAGTAGTTAACGCAAAGCAGTTGTACTTGGGCCTCAGAGATATGTAAGATTGTTATGGAGAAGACAACGGTAACCAATGTTGGACAGGTTTGGAAGCAGACAGAACTGTTAGGCGAAAGGTTTCTTTATGTGATCTTCATTTTACAACTTTGGTGGACATTACAGAGCTTGCCTCTTCTAGTCCGTTGGTCCACTGAAGTTAATTGAAGTTAAATTATACAGTACAAGCTGAGAAGATTGCTAGGAAATGTATCCCACCGGATCTCTATAACATCTGATTCTTCGTGCCAACTTGGAGAATCACAGAACTGAATAAAGTTCCACTCGGTCATAAAGAAGGTAACATGATCTAATTCATTCTCTACCATTTAAAAAGGTCTTCTGTGAGTCACATTCCTGCAGCATCAGGGACAGATGGGAGAGGGAAGCGTGGGAGGTGTGCATCCTGATTCTTTGTAAATAAAATGATTCCCTGTATTCTGTTCTGACTCATGGATGTACTCTAAGAAAAAAGGGCAAGGAGCCATTTCATTGGATGATAGAACAAAGACAGCTTGTTAACCATTGCCTCAGAGTATTCCAACATTGCTTCCTTCTTCCTTTTCACTTTTATTTGTCTATGATATATTCATGGCTGCTAGAAGAAAACTTTAATCCTATCAAAGTTGTTTTTATCACCCCTTTTCACTTCCCTCTTTCTAATCTCATGGTTGACTGAAAAAAAAATGAATAAGTAAATTCCTAAGAGGCTAAACCTAGAGCCTTTTGATGATACAAAGGGAATCCAGATGTTCACCCTGTCCTAACCTCCTATAAAGGAATTTGTTGGAGGTCATAATATGCCTCCTAAAAGAGAGTTTTCTCCTGTAGTTTTACAGGTAATATTAAATTAAGTTTCTACCTTTTGTTTCAAATAACACAAGAAAAGCATATTTTTCCATATTGGATTCTCACATTTATTGACTACATTGTGCATATTGTCATAGATATGCAATCTCAAAATGATGTGATTTAAGACAGACAGATCTAAGACCATTAACTTCTCTTTAAGTTGAAACACTTGTGACTGGCTGGCTACACAGATATTTTATTTTGTTCTGCTGTCTTTATAGAAGGTAGACACTGGGATGGACACTAGCACAAGTACATAATGGGATAAGGTTTGTTTGGATAGAATTCAATTGATCTCTAAGAAAATTGTTTGTTTTTTGATAATTTTAGAAAATTTATAGCTCAGAATTGAAATAGTCAAACATTTAGCATCTCTTCAAACTTGAATCATGCATATTTATTTTATTTATGAAATATGCTTGTGACAATCATAGCATTGGTACAAGACATCATATATACAATATAATTCACTAGAATCATGAATTGTTTTCTCATATAACCCTACACAATTGAGGAATAATTAAAGGAATGATGGATTTTACCATGTATACACACATACATGTAAAAAGAAAGACATTTTAAAAATGAAATTCTTATCACAGGTATTTTAAGAAAAAATATTGAAATATTGAAGCCCAAATAAATAAAAACAAGTCAGCTCTAAGTAGTCCCAGAAAATAAATGGAATAAGACTTATAAAAAGCATCCCAAAGCAGAATACTCCTATTCAGAAGAAAACTCTGAATAGGAAAGACAATAAAGTATATTAGTTCGGTAACTGATTTTAGGAGACAAGTCATTCTGAATCCTGGCTGTATAGATTAATGAAATTCTGAAATTCAACATAGGGCTTCATGAATTTTAGGGCATCAACTAGCAAATAGAAGCACAACTGGGACCACTGCCTTTAAAAAAATATGGTTTAAAAAATCAGTTAGTAAGGTAGCAATTCTTAAAATAAATATCTTTTAGAAGATAGAAATCTTTAAGAAATGAATATTTTCATAAGACTGTTTTTAAAATTTGTATGTTTGCTTAAGTATGGAAATCTAGCATACTGTATTTGATTTGCAGAAAGAAAGGAAAAGAAAAAGGAATGTATAAACTATTCAAGGTAAAACAAAATCTTTGTCCAAGTTTGACTGAAAATATAGGTTATGTTTGAAGGATAAAAGGTTTCAATTATTATATTCAGGCTCTGCCAAGATAGCAAACACAACCAGACAGCTGAATTTATGAGACTGTCAGAATTGTTTTACCTAAAACAGCTTCCTTCCCATATCTATTCTCACCCTCTGAGATATGGGATTAAGATACTATTCTCACATTCTGGAATTCAGGATTAATAGTTCTCCACTGTTATCCCTCATTTTTTTACAACTCTATTACAATACTCCATTGAGAATATAGTATTACATATAAAACTATTGGAGAAATTACATCAAAGAACTAATGAACATAAAGATGTAAGAAAAGAAAACTGTGAACCATAGAATATATATCTCAAAAGTCTTCATGTTAAGTAACTTATATGGTTAGAAGTGATATCAGAAAAAGACTTGCTACAAAATGATTTAACCATAACTGGCTGCATTTTGGGACCGCTAGTCCCTTCCTAAACAAGCACCACTTATTGTTCATAATATACAGACAGGGCAGAACTTATTATTGTCAGGTATGAAAAGTCCTGTCCATGTAAAGATAGTAATAATTATCTGTAACAATCAGATGCTCTTTATTTTTTTTTTCAGGAATTTGACTTGGAACATGGAAGGAACCAAGTTGCCAACAATAAGAAAGTAGGTCGGTCGATAGAGAGGGAAGCAAATACACTTGGAATGGCTGTGGAATTATAATGCTACTGACGTCACCCAAGCTGCCTGGAGCCAGAGACCCTTTCACATCCAGTGTCAATGAGACTGGGCTGAAATTCCTGCCAAAATTCTTTCTCATGTTGTCACACATATTTTTACAATCAACATCCATTCCAAGAGCTAGGCTAGGAGAGCCATGGATCTTTAGAGTCAAAATAGTCTGAGCAACTATGCACAGATGAATCAGCCTCTGCTAAACATCATGGTTATGTGGAGTACTGAGCCATACACTTTTAATGCCAAGAGGGGCTTATTATATATGTGCTCTCATGAGACAGATGAGAAATAGTAAATAACATTGAGTTTCAAACACTTGATAATCATTTAGCCAAACCTGGCAAGAGTATTGCGGTGGTTTGAATATAAAATGTCCCCTATAGCTTCAAGTGTTTATGATTAAGCCTCTACTTAGTCCTCAGTGGGTAGATGCTTTGGGAGTGAAGCCTTGATTGAGGAGGTGTATGTCTAGAGGTGGACCTTGGGATTGGTTAGTCTAACCCACTGGATATTCAAATCTAGCTCATCAGCTCTTGGTGCTCCCACACTGCCTCTGATGTACAGAAATGTGGCACCCCAGCTGCCTGCTCCTCCATGCTTTTCTCTGACATAATGAAACTTCCCCTTGAAATTATAATGTGGAAATAAACCCTTTCTTCCCATAAGCTGCATTTGGCTGGATGTTTGGTCTGCCATCAATGAGAAGGTAAGTGCTACATACTAGTTAGTGGTCTCTTACTCGTTTGACCCTCTTCGTGTACCTAAGTCCAAATACCAACTGAACTTGTGTTCTACTTGCAGAGTAAATTTTGCAAAGTTATTTAGTGAAGCAGCTCTCAGAATGTGGTCCCTAGAAGAGCAACAATAACCAACAACTCTCTGGTCTCGCTCTGGAGCTTTTAAGTCAGCCTTTGAGGTTAGGACCAGTCTAGTCTTAACTTGTTCTCCAGAGACACACTGAAATTAGTGTCACAATCCAACCTAAATCTCGGGGTCCCTGTTACGTGGTGTTTGGAAGACTATCAGCTGAGGATGTATAATTAGAAGAGTACAGAAATGGTAGTTTTTTATTATGTAATGGCAGAGGAGAAAATTCTTCCTGAACTAGTCTTAGAGAGTATATAGGATTAAGTAATTATGGAAGAACAAGAGGTCATTCTCCAAAGTGGTAATTTATGTAGTGCTTTCCAAAGTAGGTGACTAGGAGTTTAATCAGAAATTGAAGTCACATAGATTCCTGGCAGCATGGAAATAGATGTGTGTTAAAACCCCGTATTACTGTTTTGTGATCTTGGATGATTTACTTAACTACAATAAATTTACTAAAACTGTGCTAAGTATCTCTTCTTGAACATTATTGGGAGTATTTAATGTATATAATGCTATGGTAGAGTGATATTTACTAAATACTAGTTACTACTGCTATTATCGTTAATGTTTGCTGTTCATCAATAATTTACTGGCTACTTTTTTTCTGTCTTCTGTTTGCTTGCATGCGTGCGTGCATGCGTGCGTGCGTGTGTGTATGTGCCAGATGTCAATGCTAAGTGTCTCTCCATGTTGCTGTCCACATTATTTACTGGGTCAGGGTCTCTCAGTGAACCTTATTTTGCTAGTCTAGCTATAGCCTGCTTATCTTGGAATCCCTCTGTCTTGACCTCCTGAGCACTGGGATCAAAGATGAACACCACCATGCCCAGCACTCAAATGGTACTAAGGATCCAAGTTCAGCTCTTCCAGTTTGTGTGGTATGTCCCATATGGACTGAGCCATTTTTCCAGGTCCTTTTTAAAAATAATAATAATAACTAACTCCTTCTCCTTCAGATATTTGCCAGATGTCATCTCCTCCATGCATGTTCCAAAATAAAATAAAGAAAATGATAACTACTGTCCCCAATTTCTATTTGGGTTCCCTGCTAGTTTTCTTCTTTCCTGCTTGTTTTAATGTACATCTCTAGGATTAGTAAGCAATTATATTTGTGGTGTTCATTTTTTAAATAGTACCTGTTGCATTATTATTAAATAAGAAATATATGTTTGATAGTTGTTCAAATAATTATTATACAAATGTCACAGGATAATAATGACTAATACAATATTTATGCAAGTATTTAGTTTGCATCAAACCACAGCCAGTCTCCCAAAGCACAGTGTCTCTACTGCACCTGTGTCCAAAGGCGGATGATGAAAGAGACCATCTTGGAGGCAAAACAATGCCTTTTTCTTTCCTCTGTGGCTTTGTGATAGCAAACAAACAAAGCACCAGATAAATACTTACTAAATATGACAACCTGTATTTTTAACTTCTTAAAGATCTCTCCTGTCCTCCTTGCCTTCTTGGTAATAAGTTCCTCAAATGTATACAAAAATTTCCTTGGAGAGGTAAACTTGTAGCAAGTAGCAATGGTTTAAGTTTTGTTAATTCCTACTAAAATTTCCAAAGTATAAAATCAAGAAATCTCCAATTTCAAAAGCATTAATGGAGAGGAGATATTTATATTCTACTATGGCTGAGAATATTTCTCCTATTCTTCTATTTCCCTTAAAAAATCTTATAGCATTGTTCCAATAAAAACAGACCATGAGTGTATTAACATATATGTACCATGATAATACAATAAAATACTGTATACTAATATAATATCATACTAATACTATGAGTGCATTAATATATACCATAATAATATAGATCAATATCATATACTAATATAATTTTGTACTAATATCATTAGTACATGAAAATATACCAATCACCTATGATAATACAAGGCAATATGCTTAATTTATTACAATATTTTTACATGTAGAAGAAAAGCGGCAGTATTTATGTTATTCTGAAGAACAGAATCAAAACAAACACTTTGTTCCAGTAAATAATCTACCCACGCATGCTCATACAAGCAACTCTATAAAAAAAAAAAAAGAGCAAAGAGACAAGAAAACAGGAGGAAAGAAGAGGTTTGGAGGGAGTGGGTAGGGAAGAAGAGAGGAAAATGGAGGTAAATTCAAAATATATTATCTATATGCATTAAATTGTCAAACATAAAATATACATGTAACAGCATTAAAAGCCTACTCCATTTTGAAAGATTGAATAGAATATAAGAAAATATGTAGGAAATCCTTTCTTTTGTCTTAGTGAATTATTTCTAGAGGTATCACCATGTGTTCATAGACAGAAATGATGCTTCAAGTGATTCTGTGTCTTCCACAGATACGATATAGTTAAATGTTCAACTGATAAACTTTGAGGTTCATGTTGAAGGCATGCCAATCAGCTCTCAAAAGCTCTGGGCAGTAAAAAATGAAGCAGGTGTGGGTCTTGGAACTAGAGCTCCCACAAGATAAACACTGGGACACCAGGGTGCTCCTGAGACATTTTATGAAGCATTCTCTGTGCTACTACTTAACTGCATGGTAACTCAGGTGGGAAGCTGGCCCTGGTGTAATTATGTGGTCTAAGCCAACAGAACTATCTGTCTTACATGGAAATGTATTAGTCTGTTGATGGGATAACAGACTCTTCTCTAGTCCTTCAATGACAACTGGCAAAAGCTTTAGCCATGTGATCCCATGCTTATAGAATTCTCAAAGTAAACTAGGAGGGCAAGGGCAATGCAATGCCACAGAGTGAAAAGATCTGTGCCAAAAGTCCCTGTATAATGGGAATACATTCTATTCAATATAATTCATTATTGCTATTTTTGAAAGCAAACTGAATAATGCCAGAATCTTTAGCTTTGTCTTATTTTTCCCCAGAAATCCTAAAACATTTTCAGGTGAAATTGTGTGCCTTGTTAAAAATATTTCTTAATATATGAGATAATTTTAGATTTATAGAAGAATTATGAAAATATTCCAATGTGTTTCCCTGTACCATTACCCAATATGTAAGTTTCCCAATGCTATTGTAACAAATGACCACCACCTAGGTGGCTGAAAACATCCAAAAGTTATTCTTTCATAGCTTGTGGAGCCAGGAGTCTGAAAATAAGCAGTTGGCAGTATAGTCTCCTCTGAAAGCTCTGAGGGAGTATCTGTTCCCTACATCTCTGCCAGCTGGTGGTGGCTCTCAGCCATGCTTGGCATTACTTCATTTATGGATACAGTCCTGGGTCTTGGTCTTCACATGGCCTTCCCTCCATCAGTGCCCCCCAACTCTATATTTCCTTTCTCCTATAGGGACCACAGTCTTTGGATATAAGGTTCTCCTTCAATCCAAAGTCATTTAATTTCTAGATTCTTAGGTAAGTCCATAAGACCCACTCACACACATACATGCAAATAGATTGATGGGAAAGATGAATTCAGTATTTTAAAAGGCCATATTATAATTATCATCTAAAAAATTGGCATTGCTCTAATACTGTAAATTACAGATGCATTTGGCTGTGGTCAGTTTTTGCCTCATTCATGAAAGCATTAACAGGGTAGACCTGGGTTGGTCAAATCCTACATGTTCCTAAGAAAGACCTTTCTTCAAGTTTATATCTTGACTGGCTTCTAGAAGGTAATTTTTGAGCCATTGGAATATTCCGTGTAAAGGTGGTTTGGTTGCTTGAGATGAGGCCTTAGCCATACTGCATAAGTTTTACTAATAGTTTATGCTAACCATGCAACCGTGTGGTTTCCGGTGAGTGCTAGTTTTTGTATGACAGTTATGCATCAGTTTGACTTCTAGGAGGTGCTGGAGACTGAATAGTTAAGATAAGTCAAGGACATTGCATGGATATTGACACCGAGCTGCAGATGAGTTTTCCTAGGTGTCACTGATTCGAGAACAAGATGCTGGGGTGAATCTTCTGACAAGAATTCCAGGAAGTTATGTAGATCTCTCCAGGCTTGTCAATCTTCTGGCAGGAGTACCAGGAAGTTAATGCAAATCTTTGCAGGTTTTTGCCTCCTTTCCCTTCCATTGATCTTGATTTTTCCCTTGAATATTAAAAAAAAAAAAAAAGCTATAACACAATTACAGAAAATTTTCTGAGTATTTCTAGTGGACTTCTGAGCCTGATGGTGGTCTTTTATACTCATACAGATTCACTAATGTCCTTTGTTTCTCTTCTAGCATCTAATCCAGAGTATCACATCATGATTAATCCTTAAGTCTCTTCAATCAATGACATTGTCTAAAATTTGTTTTTGACTTTTGCAGAATACTTTCTATTTATTTTGAGCAAAGTTTGGAAATTTGGGTTTTCTGTTGTATTGTCATGATTAGATTGAGGTTTTCCATGGTTACAATTACTTTCTTATTGTTGAGACAAACATCTGACTAGAAGCAGCTTATGAGAGGAAAGGGTTTATTTCAGCTTACAGAATCCAGGGGAAGAAATATGATAGCAGAAGAAGCTGGCTCAGTTCCATTGATTCATGCCAGAGAGTAATCACCAAGAGCCAGCAAAAAGCAAACAGCAAGCCAAAAACAAACAGCCAGAGCCTAAATTGTTTTCTACACACTGATTAGGGCTGGATTAAAAGTATACCCTTAGTGACACCTCCTCCAGCAGGGCTACTGAAGACTCTAGCAGCAAGCACAATCTTAATAAAAAATACCTCAGGCTCTGGTAGACACACATTGACATTTAAACCACTACATTCCAACCCTGGCCTGCATAGACTCATGATAATCTTAAAATGAAAAATGCATTCAGTCCAAATTCAAAGGTCCCCATCATCTTTACCAATTTTAATGCTGTTTGAAAGTTAAAAATCTCATTTGACTTTTTCTTAACTATGAGCCCTGTAAATTCAAAACGCACATAAATATACTTACAACACATAATGGTACAGAATAACCATTCCCATTGCAGAAAGGCATCACAATAAGAAAGCGGAACAATGCAAAATCAATAAACAGCAGGTAAACAACAAACATCAGTAGGTCAAGTCTAACCAGTGACAAAGTCTCTGGATTCCAATTCTGCTCCTCTAGCTGGGTTTAGAAGCCTAGGGGAAACTCTATCCCAAGCCTGAAATGGTCCATGACAGCTCTTCAACAGTCCTAGGATATCTAAAACGTCTTTAATTCTATATTGCAAAACCATGGTTCATCTTCATAGCTCCATACAATGACCTTACATGGTTTCCACACTGGGATTTGAACCCTGTTTCTCACATTGCCACATCACAGCACTTCCTCCTAGAACTGGTTCATTTTCATACCATGGCCTTAATGAACCTTTCACATAGGTATTCAAACAACCCTGCTTTACATTGCCTAGGGGCCAGTAAAACTGGTCTAGGAATAGTTGTGACACTGAAGCAAGTCTTAGGGTTTGATGAGAAAAGTTAAGAATACTACTACACTGTCCAAACCAGGCATGTACTCAGGAAACATGGAAACTCCCTGTTGCAGTTATGTTCACATTGCTGGCACAAAGCACCCAACCAAAATCAACTTTTTGGAGAAAAGAATTTGTTTTGGCTTACATACTCTAGGGGAAGCTAGATGATGGCAGGGGAAAACATGGCATGAGCAGGAGCTAGAAATCATATACAGGCCAACATCAGCAGGACAATGTGCCAAACACTGGCAAGGGGAAGATGGCTATAACATCCATATGCCCACACTCAACAGCATGGCTTTCATTTCTTTCTGTGCCATATCCACCTGATCACACCAGTCCACTTCTGTGCAAAGCAACCCTGCACAAGTCTCAGGACAAAGGCAGGCAGAACACAGAAAGTTTCTCACACAAACTACCAGACCTGACAAAGTTATTTCTTATCTTTATAAGCCAAACCTCACAGTCTATAGTTCTTACTGCATTCTAGTCTTTCAACTCTGACCAAAATAGTCATGAAACACTGACTTCAGTGCTGAAAAGTGTCTCTTAGACAGGTATTACAAATGAACATTCCTCCTGAAACTCAGTTACAAAAGGCCAAAAGCTACACAGCAGGTTTTTAATAACAACAACCCCACTCCTGGTACCAATTTACTGATGCAGTTACCTTAATGTTTCTGGAATAAAACATCCAACCAAAAATAGATTATGTAGCAGTTTATGTTGCCTTATAGACTCCAGGGAAAGCTCCATGATGGCAACAAGTCATGAGCAGATTTTGGACATCATCTCCAGGCCAACATCAGGTAAACATCAGCAGCAAGAGAGTCTGCCAAACACTAGCAAGGGGAAGCTGGCTATAACACCCATAAGCATGCCCCCAATAACACATTTTCACTAGGAGGCTCCAATTCCCAAATTACCACCATCTGGGGACCTAGTATTCAGAAAATATAAGTTTATGGGACTCCTAATTCAAACCACCACACTCCTTCTTATTGATGCCCCTCCAAAATGTATGACTGTTTCCTGGAATGTACCATGCACAAGCTTATCTTTCCCAGCACCCACATTACAAAATTAGGTGCACAATGACAAGTAGTGGAAGGCAAAAGAAAAAGGAAGAATAATTTTAGATCTTTGCATAATTGTAGAGGAAGACTGAGTACCTGAACCACTAAAATAAGGTTTTTATTTTGTTTTTTTTTTTAAGTTTTATTTATGAGGGCTACTTTCCTATTATTAAATGTAATGAAGCATTATCTTCAAATAAACAACCTTTTATGTTAGTATAAAAGTATTTAGGTGAGTTTAGGTTATAAAAGTACATTTTTGTGGGTCCTCGCTGTTCCCAGGGGGTCACTGGCCATCAACATCCTGGGCACAGGAGGAGTTGGGGGAAGAAGGGTCCTGCAGCAGCGGGTTAGTGTGTCGGGCATGGAACCACCCGGGAGGCAGTCTGATGGATAGCATGTTCTCATTTATTCAACATGGGAGTGGGTTTATGAACACTTGAGAAAGGTTGACAAGGCACATACAGACTATATGGAGATTGGATACATAGTTTATGGGATGCTATATAATTGTTGAAAGGCAGAAGTGTAAGGGAGATAGTGGCACGAAAAGCTACATGACTTCAGAGTTGCGAGGGAGGAGCTGTAAGGGAGATAACAGAAGTGGCAGGAAAGGCTATGTAACTTCAGCCACATAAGGGTCTCTTGGGCAGCTAGCCACAAGGTCAGGAACTATGGGGGGAAAGCCTGACTATAGAATGGTCAGATGCTTTTGGGGGTCAAGTGGGGGGTGCCTCACCAGTTCTGCCCACTCTGAGCAATGACAGGGCACACTACAACCTTGCCCGAGGGCAGGAAGGGCCAGTCACTATCGCCAGGGTGGGTTCCCAACAATAAGGGCAGCTGCAACCCTCACATCCCAAGGTTCCTGGCCATATCCAACAACCCAGGCCAGCTTCCTCACAGTCCCAGCCCACTTTTAGCAATGCCCAACACATTTTTTTAAGTTGTTTTATTTTATTTTTAGAGAGAGACACAGAGAGAGACAGACAGAGAGAGAAGGAGACAGATAGAGAATGGGCACACCAGCCGCCTCTCAGCTGCTGTGAGCGAAATTCAGATGTGTGCGCCCCTTGTGGGCAAGTGTGGCATTGCACCCTTGCGTCACTTTACATCTGGCTAAATGTGGGACCTGGAGATTGGAACCGGGTTCTTAGGCTTAGGAGGCAGGCGCCTTAACCACTAAGCCATCTCTTCAGGATGTGAACATCTGTGACTCCAGCATCCAGCTTGAAGTACTTGCCAAGGAAGTTTTAACTACAGTTGTACAGGTTCCATCAAAGTTGCTTAGAATTTGGATGCTTTCCTTGCAGGTTATAAACCAATGACATATATTTCACATTGAAAATTAGTGTCATCTGACTTGGGCCACTGCCTGGCATCCTTAACTAGTGCCTTTTGAAGTACTTTTCTTTCATTTTGCAGTTGTCAGATGATACCATCTCTAAACAATTCACAAATTTCCTTTGATGCCCTTACTCCTCCATAGGTCTATCCACTGCTTCCTCTATTTGTATTCTCCACTTGTCCTCTGTACATCAGGAATCAAAGTTCCTACAGGCTATCTGGCCATATATTATAAGTGCTATGATATTTCCCAAATTTACCATTTGCCTGGCATTCTCCATAGCATCTTTTTTAAATGTTTATTTATTTATTTTTGTATTTATTTATTTATGATAGAGGCAGATATATATAAGAGAGAGACAGAAAGAGAGAGAGAGAGACAATGAACATTCCAGGGCCTCCAACCATTGCAAACAAACTCTAGATGCATGTGTCACCTTTTGCATCTGGCCTTACCTGGATACTGGAGAATGGAACCTGGGTCCTTAGGCTTTTCAGGCAAGTGCCTTAACTGATAAGCCATCTCTCCAGTCTCTCCATAGCTTCCTAAGTACCTGTTTGAGGATAATAATGTACAGGTCTTTGTAGTAATGACATGAAAAGGCCAGTCAAATTGCAAATGTTAAAATTCATGCACATTGCTCACTCTTTGTTACAATTATATTTTTAGAAGTTATTTCCTAGGGCTACTGTAAACTCCATGAACTCAAAATACTGTTTTAGTTTTATTTTTGTATGTTTACTTTCCCATCCCCCAGTGTGTAGCAGATTACCTCATTCATAACAAGAACTCATTGAATTCTGCTTGCTGATTATTAATGCTGATAGTCACATGACAACAATGATGAATGTTGAAATGATGATGTACAACACAAATGAGAAGGTTGGTGTATTATTAAAGAGTCTTTTACAGGTAACAGCTGAAAGTAAAGTCATGGAATTTATAAGTAGATTTTTCTCCTCAGATTACACATCTGGTTTAAAGCCCAGAGCTTGAGTTTAACACAAGCTAGCCCAAACAATGGCTCAGGTTTAAATAAAAGATTTCCCCCATAAAAACCAGGTTCTTAGAAAGGTGATGTCTTCATTGGCTGATGTCCCAAGAAAAACAATGAAGGGAAGCCCATGGAGGAAGAGAGTAAAGCTATATATTTCAATCTGTGTAGGGCAAAATACGGTAGACATCGCCTTTGAAAAGTTATAATCCAAACTTGCCACTCCAAAGGTTGGAAGCCACAATATGTACCATCCATGTGACTCTGAAAACAAAACAACAAAAACAAAAACATTGAAAGTACGTGATCTCACCATTAAAAATTTACCAAGTTACAATATCACACACAAACTCTTATGCATGCAAATATGGAAATAATAAAGCATGGAGTCCCATTTATAGATGTTTGAAAGAAAAAGTACAGAATCTAAAATCTTATTTTGCTTAAATAAATAAGCAAAGAAATTAAAAGAACAATTAATGAAAGGCCATACATAATGCGGTTACTTTTACCTAAAAAGAACTTGATAGGACTTCTGAAAATGAAATAAAGGAATAATTTAGATACTGTCTAGATTTTTCATAACTAAAAATAATCAACTGAAGACCTATCTGGAAAAAGTGTATAGAAAGAAAAGAAATGATAAAGGAATTTTTAAGAGAAATGAAAAGCAGAGAATAGGATAATTCAACATATATAAATTGATGCTCTTTAAATAACAATCAGAAAGGATGAAGTAAATTTCTTAAAAATAGCCGAATACATTTCCAGAATCAAAGAAATATAACAACCCATAGTTTAGAAATGATGGGTAAATGTTAAATAACAATGATCAAGGGAAGAAAAGAAAAAATGAAATATATGTCTAGTCTCATTCAAATTCAAAATGCCAAAGTTTTTTTTCAAATATAATCACAAGAAAGAAAAGAGAATGAAGAGTAACATCTGTCATCAAGGACCTGCTAGAGATCCCATAATCTCATGCTGGCTCAGACCCTGAATCATGGTGAAATGCAAAAAGGGTTTTTTCTATACCTCAGATAATTGTTTTGTAATATAGCTACAGTCCCTTCCTTATACTCAATGGACCTGTATGATAATCAAATAAGTTAATCTTCAGTAAGAGCATAAAGCAGAGGACAGCATATGACAAATGTAAGATAAGTATTGTTTAAGTAGCAAATAAAATTTTAAAATGCAATTCAAGGGCTAGAGAGATGGTTCAGTGGTGAAGACACTTGCCTGCAAAGCCCAAAAACCTAGGTTCAATTCTGTAGCAACCACATAAAGCCAGATCCACAAAGATACACATGCATCTGGAGCTCATTTGCAGTGGCTAGAAGCTCTGGCATACCCATTCTCTTTCTTTCTCTTTTTCTGTCCTTGAAAATAAATAAATAAATAAATAAATAAAAAATAATTATTAAATGCAATTCAATAACAACTAGGTAGCTGATTTCTCAATAGTTCAGAATATGTCAGAATAACATGTTTAAGTTTTATGAAAACTTATTGTCTAGAATTTTACACATGAAAAACATTTTTAAAGTAAGCACCCACCTACTAATGATATTTACACTGAATAAATCCAGACAGTCTTTGTGAAGGATGCACTTTGGAGAAGAGTCAAAGTGACCAAAGAAGTCCTATGTGAGATGCAAAGAGCAGTGCTGCAAATAGAAAATGGCACAAATGGGTAGATCAAAAACTGATCATTAAAATGAAAATAATTTAATTGGTATGGAAAGTGAAAATGGATAACAGTAGTAAATAATCAGAAATGAATTCATATAAATGAACACATTCAGAGATTTTTTGGCTCTTTGAAAGGAGGAGGATAAAGCATCGCCTTACTTTATAAAATGCAAGATACCTATGCAGTCTACTACGTTCATAAGATAACATATCTAGGGGAACCTATAGAATCTGCTAAAGACAAAGTGTGCATTAGGAAGAGATAAGGAAGTGCCTGGAATAGAACTAGTTATCTGTTAAAACTGAAGTAGGACTCTCTCTAGACCATAACTTCAAGTGGCAGGACACTGCACATACTTTCCATGAAAACTCTTTTGAACCTCCATCAGTAGTCACCATGGGCAAGAGCTGACCTGTTCTTATCCATTATAAAACACTCATTAAAAAGAATACAAGCAAAGTGACTTACCCTTCAATACATCTTGGTGGGACCTCCATAAATACATTTCAGGATTGAGAAACATCCCCTGAATATGTTATTGCATGAATTATTCTCTACAAATTCCTATAAGGTTAAGCTGATATTTCAGTGGCTTATAAGACCAATGTTTATTTTTTTTTATTCAAAGCTCATTTGGAGGTGGTAGACAGGAAGAAGTGTGGGTTTTGTGTGGTTATTCATGGATTTAGACTTCTGAAGTCTCTGCCATCTTCCCCAAATGACTTCTAAGATTATCATGGAGGCATCCTACTGGAAGATAAGAGTATAGGATCATGACAACACATTTTTTTTTTTTTTAAGACAAGTAAGTGAGTCTGAAGAAGTCAGTTTGTGTGAGACTTTCTGAAAGGGAAAAAATTGGACAGCAAATAGCTGCTCTGGTAATAAGAAATGAGCAGTAAGGTGATTTTCTTTTGCAAGTAGTCACTTAGGGACACAAGAATAAAAGAATATAGATGATCCCATGCCCTGATGAAACTACAACTGAAGTCTCATTCAGTAAGATCTAAGATTACAATAAACTGAAGCTTCCTGGTTCTTTCTGAAAAGTTCTTCCTGAATTTCTCTTAGGTTTAGCATGCCCTATATGAGTCTAAATTCTTCTCCTGGGCTCACCAACCAATCAAGGATCTTGACATACATTTGGCATTGATGCCCATACCTATTTGATACCTCATTTATAAAAAGATCTGTCCTCAATTGCCATTTGAATTTCTTGGTCTTTCCTTCTCAGGAGACCACCTCCAAGCTTAGGAGCTTTTTTGCTTTTGTTCTCTCCTCTTCTGATCTCTCTTAAAACAAATTCTTTCATAATTTACCCTTCTTCATGTCTGCACTTTTCAAATCTTTGCTAATAAGAGACAAGAACTTGAGACTTGAGAGTGACTGGATTGAGAAGTTTTAAGCTCATGTGGGGCCCAGTTTCTCAATTCTGCTAAATATTTATGGAGGTCCCAGTGAGATACAGAGAAGGGTAAGTTACCTGGCTTGTATTCTATTTTATGAGTTACTCTAACCCTGATAACAGCTCCTTAAAGATGATGACATCAAATTAAAAGAGAGACCAATGGGTAGAGGGAGGGGATATGAAGGAGAATGCAATTCTGAAGGGGACTGAGGGGAGAGGAGGGAAATATCATGGTTTTTTTTGTCTGTAAGTATAGAAGTTGTCAATAATTTTTTTTTTTTAAAGTCACAGAAATCAAACACTTCTGGGAATATCTAAATGAATCCCTCAGTGCCTCTGGCAATAGGGATGCTAATTCACTAGGTTTGTGCTCTTCTGAGGTTATCTATTTGTCATGTATGGCTTACTACCCTGCATCAAAAGTGCATGTTAGTAGGACTGCATCTTTAAGTTAACTGTGTTCTGTCACTGACCTCTCTTTTTCCCAGTTCTTTTAAATGCCATATATCTCTAAATCATCAACCTGATTCATCAATTGGGTAAGCGTCCCTGTGGAGGAATTACTCAGGTAGCTTTATTTTTATGTAGTCAGCTAAGATAAGCCCAAGAGGCCTTTAGTGTCTGATTAAGCCTCACCCCTAGGCAGCACTAGGGTCTATTCAGATGTGCTGGCCTCTTCCTGAGCCAGCCTCCTGAGTCTAGACCAATCAGCTCTCAGTGCTGTGTGAGAGTGTGAGGGAGAGGCCCGCTGTTATAGACTGAGATGGAGCTGGCTAGATAACATGATCATGAGGTGGCCTGTGGTTTCCCAGGCCTCTCACCCTGCCAAACTCCGCACAGAACCGGAGTGCAGAGTCTGCTTGTCTCACCCAATCAGATCTCTCTCTCTCAAGCATGCACCCCATCCTGGTGAGGGTGGACCCATTCTCTGAGACCAAGCCAATTGGTTTTCACACTTGATGCAGGTGTGCCAACCTCTTATGGAGCCCTGAGTCCAAATCTCTTACCTGGGGCTCAAGAAAGGGGATTTCCTTTTTTTGTTCTTTGGCCGCACACACATCCATGTCCGGGTCCCCTCGCTGATAAGACTATGTCCTTTTCACTCTGGAAGCTTGGCTCTTGTATACTTCGTTATTATTTCTGTGGACTTTTGATTTCTTTGAAAGGGAATACCTTTTTAGAAAAAAAATTCTTTTCCACATTTTTTAAAAGATTTATTGTATTTATTTATTTATTTATTAGAGACAGAGAGGGAGAGAGAGAGAGAGAGAGAGAGAGAGAGGCCTTTAGCCACTGCAAATGAACTCCAGATGCATGCGCCACCATGTGCATCTGGCTTATGTGGGACCTGGAGAATTGATCCTGAGTACTATGGCTTTGCAGCAAGTGTCTTAACCACTAAGCCATCTCTCCAGCCCCCCTTTTCACATTTTTCTGTCCAGGACTCATGTTTGTTCTCCCACATGGGCTCTCTGACTACATGTGTGTATCTACTCTCCTGTCCCCAGTTTGGAATCTCTACTCTCCCTCTCCCCAGATCACAGAGGTGCATTCACTTTACCTTCTCTGTTCTTAAACCCTCCTACTCCCTCATAGTCAATATTTCTTAATAAAATGTGACGGCTTATAAATTATCTTTCTTAGTCTGGTTTATCCAATTCTTTGGTTAAAAACAAAACAGATAAAAACTCAGGGTTTGGAGTTTAAGGATTTTTCCTGAACCCCTAAAATCTCACTACAAGTTTACAAATAGATGCTTAGCATGTGAGCAGTGGTTCTTCTTGGTTGCTCATCTCTCCTGATTCCTGTACCTTTATGTCCCGGCTTTGTAAGCCTTCCCCTTCCCAGCCCTGCTGGGCTGTTATGGGGGGGAAGGAATTCTTAATATCTAGACTCAGCTTTTTTTCCCGTGTGTGTGTGTGTGTGTGTGTGTGTGTGTGCGGCGCTCGCACGTGCGTGTATGTTTCTTTAAGCCCTGACCACTTTTTTTGTAATTTTCCTGTAGAGCTTCCCATGTGGGCCTTTACTTCCTGCATCTTCCCATGGCATGGGCTCTTCGTACTTCCTCTTCTTTCCTTCTCTTAATCTAATAGAATCTTTCTAAACCTTACCCTGTGATCTGTTGAATTTAATTCTTTAAATTCACAAGACCAGGACCTGAGGATACCCCAAATTTATTGGTGCATTGACATATTTTAGGGCATTAGCAAGGAACCCTAAGATTCCCATTTCATCTTTCAGAGCACAAAGATTGTAATCCCATGTAAGGGAATTCCGTCACCTCAGACTTCCCCATTGAGACAATATTCCCCAGTGTCTCACACAATGTATTCTTCCCATCACGTGTGAGTGGATGGGACACCATAATGCCCAAGGACTATTTCCCTTTGAAACTTCCAAAACGCTATGATGAGAGATTGGGACAGAGTGAAGAGAAACTCAATTGTACAATGTAATTTTCCTGTGGTCATCAACCTAGATGGGATGTTTCTTTTTTTCCTTTCTGTCTAGTTGTGGGGGTAGAACATTGACCAGAGCCTGTAGTAATCCGGTTGGTTACATCCCCTATTGAACTTTTTAGGAAGGTGAGTCTTTACATCAACGGGTGGTTCCTACGAAGAAGACATTGTTTTTAAGATGCTACAGCCTCTGGCTCATCTGTGCATTTGATAAATCAGACTCACTTGTGAGTGTGGGCTTCTTTTCTTTCCTTTTTTTTTTTTTTTTTCTGAGGTACAGGTTCCCTGTAGCTGAGGCTTACCTGGATTTCAATATGTTGTCTCAGGGTGGCCTTGAACTTATGCACCACCATGCCTGACTGAGAGTGTTGTTTGAGGCCATGAACCTTGCTGCCTACTTCTTTCTGGTATGCATTTCTTACTCCATGGGCTGTGCTATGGCTCCAACACTCAGTTTTCTTTTAGTTAAAGCTTGTCATTTCACTTACAATATAATTTCCTTGAAACGTGAGTAGATTACAGATTGACTTGATTTCATATTTGTATAACAGTAAACATACATTTCTTCCCTGAACATAAAACTCAAGTCTCATGCCTTTGTTCCCAGATCACTCTTTCTAGAATGCCACCTAATGTAAATCCATTACACTAAGAAAGTAAGCCCTACCTTGCATGTGATCATTGTCAGAAAGCTATGTCTTAAAGGGGTTTCATAACTATTGTGTTTGGAGACAATAAGTGTTAGAGTTTCAGAGCTCCCTACCCATCCCTCCTGCCCCTTACCATCTAGCTCACACTCACCAGGCAATCTAGCCAACTTGGTTCCTTCCCCGAGCCTTAGTCCACACCCCCACAAGCCCCTTTCCTCCACTGGACACATCATCACACCCTAAGGGCATGAATATAAAAACCCAGATGGAATTCTCAGTCTCTCTCTCCTGGGCCTCTTCCCTGAAGTAAGGTGTGTATGTCTCTATTTTTGACTGCATCTCTATCTCTCTCTTTCTCTCTGCCTCAGCCTCCCATCCTTTTTACACAGGTACCTTTCCTCTCTGTCTGTCTGTTTCCATCTCCTTTTCCCCTCTCTCTCTCTCTCTCTCTCTCTGCCTCCAGTTCAGACCCAGCCCGCTACACCTGTCTTCCTTTAATTCCACTCTCCACATTGTGGTAACATCTCTGTGTGCTGACAGTGAGTTTAAAGAGGCTTTTTGGGCTCCTCTGAGCTGCCTGTCTTCCATTTTTCCTTCCCTCTCAAGTAGCAATGGCCAATCTACAGCCTCTGGGCTCCTTGTCCCTCCCTTTTGCCTAAACCTCCCATTCTGAGCTGCTGAACTTCCCATTCCCAAAGGTGAGATCTTGGTCCTCTAATTTTCCAAACCCTATCAGTAATGAGGGACTTTTCAACATCTTGAGGACTAATATCTCTCCATTCTCTCAGTTCCATTTGTTTTGTTCTGTTCATTTTTTTTTTTTTTCTGTTTTTTTGAGGTAGCATCTGGCTCTAGCCCAGGTTGACCTGGAATTCACTATGTAGTCTGAGGCTGGCCTCGAACTCACACCGATCCTCCTTCCTCTGCTCTTCCCTAGAGTGCTGGGATGAAAGGCCAGTGTCCCCATGCCAGGCAGAGAGAGAATGGGTGCACCAGGGCCTCTAGCCACTGCAAAATAACTCCATACACATGCGCCACCCCGTGGACCTGCCTTTATGTGGGTACAGGGGACTAGAACTCAGGCTGTTAGTCTTTGTGAGGCAAGTGCCTTAACTGCTGAGCCAGCTCTCCATGTGGTCAGTCATGGATTTAGGCTGAAAGATCTTGAAGCATTGTCTTGATTGGATTCATGTTGAAGTCACACAATCATAAAACTGAAAATTCAAATAGAATTGCTTTGTTGATTATTATCTGCATATGCATAGCTTGTCCCTTCATGCTCCTTCATTCTATTTCTTTGGTTAGGCTATCTCACACTCCCCTCTTTTAGCCTTTTCTATAAACCTAATCTGTAGATTAAAAAAAAAAAAAGGACATAAATTTGTTGTTTATGTTTCTGTTGTTTCATTGCCCAAACACACACATTTTTTTTCTTGAATTTTTTACAAAGGCGGGCATACATTGACATCAGAGTTAAAGCATATCGAGAGGCATTTTTCCCCTGTCAGGGCAGGATGATTTTCTGTTGAATAACTACATGCTATTGCACTGACTGGCTATATCATCGTTTCTTTAGCTTATTATTTATTGCTGGGTATGTGGGCAGTTTTCAGTCTTTCACTCTACTAACAAAATGCAATAAAATTATTGTGCATATGTGACTTCATACTTGTGTGAGTGGATCTGTAGGATAGGTTCTTATAAATGGGCTTGCTAGGTCAACAATATATCTGAGCTTTGTTTGACATCACCAAATTTACCTGCATAGGAGTACCATCATTTATTTCTCATAAATAATGTAACTTTCAGATTTTTGCCAAGTCAATATTTGACAAAATTTTAAAAAGTGGTAATTGTGTAGTTTCTTATTATTTTTACTCTACTGTAAATGAGATCAAAATAATTTTATGTATTTAGTGACCACTTTTTCTTTGGACTTCCTGTTCATATCTTTCCTTATGGTTCTGTCAGATTTGGGAGCTTTCTTGATTCATAAGTAGCTGTTTGTTTATCAGGAAATTTTATCTTTATCTGTAATAGATGGTATGCTTTTCCTGACTATTTATTATTATTTATTATTATTATTATTCTGCTTGTCCTTTGATATAAAATTGTTTATATATATATATATATATATATATATATATATAGAGAGAGAGAGAGAGAGAGAGAGAGAGAGAGTTATGTACTCATTGAAATGTCAGTCTGTTACTTATAAACTTTTGCTTTTGCAAAATATTAAGAAAGGTCTTCCCTAATTAAAATTAATAAACATGTTCACCATTAATAAGTAAACTTACATGATCTTTATATGGTTTCTTCTAACTTGTACTTGTTATTTTTGGAGTTTTTCCTAGAGAATGTAGTGAAGTACATTTCTACAAATGGCTATCCAGTTGTCCCAATCAATTATTAAAGCGTACATCTGTAGCTAATTCATATGAAAAACACAGTTTATCATTTTTCCTTTCCCATGTGTATTTGAGTCCATTTCTGGAATTTCTATCCTGTCCCTTGGTTTACTTGGCTGTTCATACTCAATTCAACATTGCTTTAGTCATTGATATGTGCAATATGTCTTCATAGCTGGTCAGGTCAGCTCCCTCTACTACTCCTTTTTAGACTCTTCCTGGATACCATTGTTTATTATTCTATGTAAATTTTAGATTAAAACTTTCAAGTTTGAAAAAGATATTCTTTTAGTATTTTTATTGAGATTCTGAGCGAACTTTTTATTCTAGTCTATTTGGATTAAGATAGTTAACCTGAGAATTCACTTCTTGAACTTCATAAATACTTAAAAGTGACTTTATTTAAACCAAAAATGAAAATGACATAAAGTTGATATTTCCTTATGGCATTCTGGGATTCTAGTATGTATGGTTCCAGGCTTTTCAAGTGATGGGTTTTAAAGCTTGCCCTGTGCTGTTCTCTTGCAGAAAAGGAGTTGATTTTGCAAGTCAACTTTGTCTGCTCCCCACCATAATCTATATAGCTCCAAGTTCTATACTTTTAAACATAAAACTCCTTTCACTTCTAATGACTGAAAAAGTGCTCTAGGGAAGGACGACTGGCATGGAGATCTGTGTGCAGTTGTATAATTTCTGGCTCAAGCATTTTTGGTTTTGGTTTGCCTGGAATTTTCATAATAGTCCAGAGGCCTTTGTACGTTGAACAGACTGAGCTCTTCAGCTCAAGCCTCTTTGGGACTGACTTGAATAGTCTTGAGAGATTTAGTTCTGTAAAAATGAACACAAGCTTATGTCTGTCCCTGTGTAAGAAATCCTATCCTAAAAATTAGATTATATTTCCTTAGAAAAATTACTTTAAAGTAAATAGAATACCAATGTATCAAAATAGCATCACCCAAAAAATAAAAATGGAAAAATATAGCAATACAAGGTAAGATAAATCTTTCTTAATAACTATACTTCACCCATAATATACATATATATTTTCATAATTACTAAGTACACTATTATTAGGGATTGCTGAATACACAATATGTAAAATGTAGGTGAAATTTAGTTTACTATCACAAATCTAACCTTTATATTCCCTGACGTCTGAAATATTCTGTTCAAAAATAGTAAATATTGACTTCCTTTCAGTCCTTCCTTAAATGAAGAAAAACTTGAAGATAACCTAATTCTCTGTAGCTTGTCTATTGACATGCTAAAAAACTGAGCGGGTGCTTTACCATATATGATATACAAGGCAGAGTGTGAAAAGTTTTCCAACACATCTTTTTGTTAGTCACACCTTTTGTTGCTGTGACAGATACCCGAGGTAAGTCAGTCTGTTACTTATAAACGTTTGCTTTTGTAAAATATTAAGAAAGGTCTTCCTAATTAAAATTAATAAACATGTTCACCATTAACCTGTCCCTTGGTTTACTTGGCTGTTCATACTCAATTCAACATTGCTTTAGTCATTGATATGTGCAATATGTCTTCATAGCTGGTCAGGTCAGCTCCCTCTACTACTCCTTTTTAGACTCTTCCTGGATACCATTGTTTATTATTCTATGTAAATTTTAGATTAAAACTTTCAAGTTTGAAAAAGATATTCTTTTAGTATTTTTATTGAGATTCTGAGCGAACTTTTTATTCTAGTCTATTTGGATTAAGATAGTTAACCTGAGAATTCACTTCTTGAACTTCATAAATACTTAAAAGTGACTTTATTTAAACCAAAAATGAAAATGACATAAAGTTGATATTTCCTTATGGCATTCTGGGATTCTAGTATGTATGGTTCCAGGCTTTTCAAGTGATGGGTTTTAAAGCTTGCCCTGTGCTGTTCTCTTGCAGAAAAGGAGTTGATTTTGCAAGTCAACTTTGTCTGCTCCCCACCATAATCTATATAGCTCCAAGTTCTATACTTTTAAACATAAAACTCCTTTCACTTCTAATGACTGAAAAAGTGCTCTAGGGAAGGACGACTGGCATGGAGATCTGTGTGCAGTTGTATAATTTCTGGCTCAAGCATTTTTGGTTTTGGTTTGCCTGGAATTTTCATAATAGTCCAGAGGCCTTTGTACGTTGAACAGACTGAGCTCTTCAGCTCAAGCCTCTTTGGGACTGACTTGAATAGTCTTGAGAGATTTAGTTCTGTAAAAATGAACACAAGCTTATGTCTGTCCCTGTGTAAGAAATCCTATCCTAAAAATTAGATTATATTTCCTTAGAAAAATTACTTTAAAGTAAATAGAATACCAATGTATCAAAATAGCATCACCCAAAAAAATAAAAATGGAAAAAATATAGCAATACAAGGTAAGATAAATCTTTCTTAATAACTATACTTCACCCATAATATACATATATATTTTCATAATTACTAAGTACACTATTATTAGGGATTGCTGAATACACAATATGTAAAATGTAGGTGAAATTTAGTTTACTATCACAAATCTAACCTTTATATTCCCTGACGTCTGAAATATTCTGTTCAAAAATAGTAAATATTGACTTCCTTTCAGTCCTTCCTTAAATGAAGAAAAACTTGAAGATAACCTAATTCTCTGTAGCTTGTCTATTGACATGCTAAAAAACTGAGCGGGTGCTTTACCATATATGATATACAAGGCAGAGTGACGAAAAGTTTTCCAACACATCTTTTTGTTAGTCACACCTTTTGTTGCTGTGACAGATACCCGAGGTAAGTCAGTCTGTTACTTATAAACGTTTGCTTTTGTAAAATATTAAGAAAGGTCTTCCCTAATTAAAATTAATAAACATGTTCACCATTAAGTAAGAGGACATTTTGGCTCATGGATCCAGAGGTTCCAGTCCACGGTCATCTAGCTTCATTGTTTTGGTGCCATGGTAAGCTACAACATCATGGCAGAAGGGCACAGCAAAGTTTCTTCCTTCATGGCAGCCAGGAAGCAGAGAGGGGACTTTCAGGGAGGGGCTAGGACCAAGACATACCTTTAACAGTATAACCTCAGTGTCCCACTTCTTTCAAGTAGGCCCCATCTTCCATCATTTCCCCACACTCCAATATGTATTCAAATTTTGAGCCCATTGTGAACTAAACCATTAATGGTTAGAGCTTTAATTATACGATTGTCTCTACAAATTCCCCCACAAACACAACAAGAGGTGTGCTTTGGTAATCTTGCAGATGTCTCTGAATTTAAGCAGGTTGGTAAACAAGAGTAAGTATCACTCTCATTTGATGTTTGTGACAATCCAATGATTGGGTACTATTAACCTCCATGTTACAGCAAGGACCTTGATAGAACTGCCAACTCAGATTCTATACGAAGGTGCACCCAAAGTATTGGGAAAAGACAGCATATATTTGGAGAAGAAATTTTATATGGCAGTGAAATTAGTCTCTTTGGGAAGTCTTTGTTAAAATTAGTCTTTGCTAGCTGGGGATGGTGACACACATCTTTAATCCTAGCACTTGGGAGAAAGAGGTAGAAAGACTGCCATGAGATCAAAGCCACCTAGATACTACATAGTGAAGTCCAGGTCAGCCTGAGCTAGAGTGAGACCCTACCTCAAAAACAACAACAACAAAAAAATAGTCTTTGCTAAAATTCTTGGGTGACAGCCATTTACCAGGTAGTATAGCAGGGAGAAGGCAGTCAATAACAAGTATACAGACTATAAGCTGAATGTTATAAACTAGTGGATTAGACATGGCATGTCTTTGATTCTTAGATACTTGGTAGGACAAAGTGATTAATGAAGGTTAAAAACATAGAAGACAAAACAGGTTTGGACGATAAGATTTTTTGCTTTTAAAAGTTAATATTAAATTTTTGTAATTTATTATTCTTCAAACACTTTGCTTTTAATTGACATTTTATTGTATTCTGTCCATTTATAGAAAGATAACCATTATGTTTAAATAGTTTGTATTTCTTTTAGCCAAGCTATTAAAAAGTGCTTAAGGAACATCTCAATTCAACAGGGAGGGCTCCCCTAACCCTTACTCTCCACATGGGCTCCTTTATCTCCTCCACTTCCCACGTGGCAGGAGCACTTTGAACTTTCTTTTCTCTTTTCTTTGTGTGCTTTTTTTCAAGCACCCCCCCCCCCACATGTGATCTCTAGCCATGTAGATGCCTTTCCTTGGCTCTGTACTTCCTTCAATAAATAAAATAATTTAATAATTATCCTTCTCAGTCTTCTTTTTTATTCAATTCTTTGATTAAAATTCAAAACGAATTTAGGGTTTGGGGTTTAAGGACTTTCCTGGATCCCTAGCACCCCGTTACAGTAGCACATGGTTAAATCATTTAAAGTAATACTGAAGACTAGGGAAATGGTTCAATGATAAAATGTTTGAAACTCAAGCATAAGGACCATAGTCTGGGTCTCCAGTCCCTGTGAAAATCCAAGAATGGTGGCTTTGCCTACAATCACAGTGTTGGGGAAGCAGAGACTGGAGGATTCCCTTGCGTTTACTAGCCAGATAATCTAGCTAAGTTTGTGAGCTCTAGATTTAGTTTGAGAATATGTCTCAAAAAAATAAAATGCAGAGAAACTGATATGATGTCTACCTTTGGCCTCCACACATGCACATACATGTGTTACCCTACCCAGACACAGACATTTACACCACACATATATGAATACACATATGCATTCACACCATACACACATATGCTGGAAAAGAACACTACTGAATGTGAGGGAATATTTTTCAAAGTATGTGTTAGCAGTAGTCACAAGTCTGTGATAAGTTTGTTTGTTGCATTTATGTATTCACCTATATTTATTAAATGTCAGGAGCTACCTTAGATTATGACAATATAATTTTGAATAAGACAGACTACTTATATGAAAGCTATAGTCTATTAAAAAAGAGAAATTGCACAAATAATCACACAATACAAAAGAGAAATGATTGTAGTAAATTTGGAGGAAAAGGACAGGTATATTGAGGTAGGGACACAGTGTTTGGTGTATTGGGAGTGTGGGGTAAGCAAGTGGTCTTTTGAGGGGAAGTGGTTTTTTTTTTTTTTTGCAGTGGAATTTGACAAATGCGTCAAAGTAAACTTGACTAGAAGAGATAGGTGGAAAGTATTTGTGGTAGTTTGAATATATGTCCCCCGATATATTCAGTGTTTTACTAGTTAAAGTTTGCATCTGCAATCACCTTGCTAGAGGCAATGTCACTGGGGGCTGGTCTTAAGGTTTGGGTTTGAGATTCCATTGTAAAGATATGCAAATGTGCCTAGCAGGAGTTCCTGAAGTGTGCTGTGTGACCTTTTGGTTGTAGTTTTGCTCTGTGTGCTGTGGTGGCTGGTTGGCTTTTCTCTCTCTGCTTGGCCCTGTGGAGAGCAGGCCGCTTCTCTTGCCATTATGGAACTTCCCCTGGATCTGTAAGCTTCAATAAATAACATCCCTTCCTCCATAACTGTGCCCGGTCTGGAAGGTCATCTCAGCGAACCTGAAGCTGTCTGCTACAGTATTTTTGTGACTTTTGTGAAGGACTGAGCAAGGAGGAAAGAAGACTGCAGAATGGAGTTGGGAGAAGTGAACCTCAGGAACAGGGCACACTGGAGTTGAGGCCAGACTTTTTTTTTTACATTTATTTTTATTTATTTATTTATTTATTTATTTATTTGTCGAGGTAGGGTCTCACTCTAGTCCAGGCTGACCTGGAATTCACTATGTAGTCTCAGGGTGGCCTCGAACTCTTGGCGATCCTCCTACCTCTGCCTCCCGAGTGCTGGGATTAAAGATGTGCACCACCACGCCCGGATTTTTTTTGACATTTTAATGACAATTTTCATACATACACATAATGTGTTTTTATAACAATCCCCTCTACATTCTTTTTTCAAAATTTATTTTGTTTTTATTTATTTGTTTGACAGAAGGAAAGAGGCAGAGAGTGAGAGAGAGAGAGAGAGAGAATGGGCACACCAGGCTTCCAGCCATTGCAAACAAACTCCAGATGCATGTGCCACTTTGTGCAACTAGCTCATGTGGGTACTGGGGAATCAAACCGAGGTCCTTTGGGTTTGTACGCAAGTGCCTTAACTGCTAAGCCATCTCTCCAGCCCCCCTGTACATTCTTTTATCCCCAGCCCCCTGTCTCCTTTCCACTGAACCCCTTCTTTTTAACTAACCTTTCTTTTATTTTTATTTCATTTTTTTGTTTTTGCCTTCCTCTATCACATATGACAGAATGTTGATGGACCCAAAGTTGTGCATGTAATGACAGACTCTGTGGGGTCATGCATATAATGATTACTTTATGTCCAGAAGAGAGCTTTCAAAAGCACTCCTTCTCATCCTCTGCTTTTACATTCTTTCTGCTCCTTCTTCTGGAATGTTCCATGAGCTGGTGAGGGTGATATAAATGTCTCATTTAGTACTGAGCACTCCACAGTCACTTAATCTCAGCCAGCACTTTAATGAGTGTTGAGTCTCCCCAGCAGTCACCAGTTTCTACAAATAAAGCTTCTCTGACCAAAGGGGAGAGCAGCACTAATCTATGCACATAAACATAAGTATTTAGAGGGCAATTTGATGGGCATAACACATCCATTTATCCCAACAAAAATAGTAGCCTCCCCCTTTAGGGCTTAGGCTTTTTTTTCTTTTTTTTTTTTTAATTTCTTTTTGTTTTTTTGAGGCTAACCCAATTGACTGGCCCCTTTTTTTTATGAGAGGAAGCAAGAGCAAGAGTGAGCGAGAGAGAGAGAGAGAGAGAGAGAGAGAGAGAGAGGAATTGGTGCACCAGGACCTCCAGCCACTGTAATAAAACTCCAGGTGCATGCACCACTGTGTGCACATGTGCAACCTTGCACTCTTGCATCACCTTGTGCTTCTGGCTTATGAGGGACCTAGAGATTCAAACAGGGTTCCTCAGGTTTCACAGGCAAGTGTCTTAACTGCTAAGACATCTCTCCAGCCCAAACCATAGGCTTTTGACTTGGTTTTCAATACCAGGTATAATTTCACTCCTGTGTAGCAGACTTAAAACTCAATCCAGACAACAGTCAGTTACCCTATAACAGTCATGTCACTATTGCACCAGCTCATCTTGCTTGCCTGGCCAGTTGTGTAACACAAAGAGTAGATCCACTGTTGCATAAGTCTGTTGATGACTTTTCTCTCCTAGCAGCCTTTATAGCACGGTCCAGAACTATGACAGCTAGCCAGCAGGGAGGAAGCTTCCTGCAAAGCTCCAGCTTGATTTCTCAGTGTTTTGCAATTGAAGCTTATCTTCAGCAATAGGGTCTTACCATGTAGCCGTATTGGCAATATCTTGCACTGTTTCAGGGATCTCAGGGCCCTCCCTGACTAACAAATCACTGGGAGGGATCCTGTCTCTGAGGCCAGAATTTTGTATTAAGAACAGTAAGCATCAGAGCATAGTTTAAGTGGGGCGATCACCGGATAACATTTGTTGTTACTTTGGAAAGTTTATTCTGATTAAAGTGCAGACAAACACTAACGGGAATTTGATGGACAACTTGGGAAACCATGAAGACATTGCAGTTCTACAGAAAATCAAGGTTTATGTCCTAGCCCTGCATAGGCAGAGGGAATGTAAAAAAGTAGCTGGATTACAATAGTCTTTTGAGGCCTGGGGAGAATTCTCAGTGGTTAAAGTGACTTGCTTGCAAAGCCTGCAGGCCTGGGTTAAATTCCCCAGTACCTAGGTAAAGCCAGATGTCCAATGTAGTGATGTGTCTGGAGTTTGCTTACAGTGGCCAGAGGCCCCAGTGCTCCCATTCTTTCTCTCTCTCTCTTAAAGAAATAAAATATGTTTTTAAACGATAGTATTTTTGAAGAGTAGAATAACAAAGCTACCAGCAATAACATGGAAATAATATTTCAGAGAGGTCTTTATAAAATTATGATTTATTGCCTAAAATCCATGAAGTCGCATTAATGCAACTTAAAATGTCTTCCATATCCTTGGCACCTCTAATCAATTTTACTTCTGTCTCATAACTTATACATTTTTTGCATATTTTTATCGTAGACATTTTCTAGACTTTCTACTTGTCTCTAACATAAATGATTTTTCCAATAAAATAAAACTATAGCTTAAATTAATTGAAAACTTTACAGTAGTTTTCATAGTATGAAACAGATACTGTTTAAGGCTCAGAAAGGGGAAGGAAGGATCCTGGGATAATATGTTCCAGATGGAAACACACAAGCTTGGAAAGCCTGTCTCTGAAGACTCTTAATTCTCAATTCCTTTTCTATTCTCTCCCCAACCCAATCTCTCCACTGTGCAATTAGTAAATGCCTCTAAACCTTCCAGAATTTCTGATGCTTTTCTTGCATTTTCTCAGAGTTATTAAGTATGAAAATATTTATCATCTCATTTTATTCTTTTTTTATTTAATAAAAATACACCTATACCTCTTTAATATCTATGTTTTAGAAATTTAATTACCCAAACCCTGTCATATCTTATGCCTGACATTGGTATTACTGTTCATTTATGAAACTTCTGATTATTTGTATTTAACCCATTTAATTAAGCCTTTTTCAATTTGGAGTATTACTCATTCTACTTTAGAGGCTAAGAACTAAACCGTGTGGAGGAAAACTTTAAAGTTATTGGGGGAAAGCTCTTAACAAATAGTTATGATGGTGCACTGAAGTGATTTTAGTTAAAAACAATATTAACAGAATAAATCAATGAGAATGTTAGCCAATTGTCCTGGAGATGGACAAGATTCTAGCAAACAACGGGATTACAATGTGAACATAAATTGTGCTTTTAGCCTTCCCAAGAGTTTTTGGCTTCATCAGATTTGAATTTTGTAGAAATCAAAAGAGATACTCACTTGCTTTTCTAGTAGGCAAATCAAAATTGTAATACATATCCATTGTTTTAGCAGCATAAAATCAAAGGAAGATAAATATCTGGGTCACGTCTTACTGCTTAGACTCATGTTTACTCACTGGATAATTAGAAAGTGTGCACATTAGCATGGGACTAGTCTCAGGGGAATAGACTGCAATGGAGGAAATGTGCAAGGTGGGTACGTGTAGTTCCTATGGCCCTCTCTAGAAGATCATGGGGACACTGGGTTTCAGAGGCAGGAGGAACAATTGAGCGTGGTGTATCCCATCTGAAAGGTATGTTCGTGGCTGTAGTTGGGGCAGTGAAGAACAGACACTATGTTGACCCCAGACTCAGTAAAACTTGGATCAAAAACAGCCTAACACAAGCTCTTCATTGATGAAGGACATGTTCATGGCTGTTATTATGAATTATCTTCAAAAAGTTCCCATTTTAATTACTTGCATGTTACTCAGAAAGCAATTTACCATGTCATAGAAATTAATGAATATAAGTGAAGTTCTACTGACTGTTTTCCTTCACCCTATTCAAGAGGATTTTAGCTCCAGTTTCATTCAATCACCTCTACATGGTGTTTCTTCTCATAACAAAGCCTTCCTTCCTTCCTTCCTTCCTTCCTTCCTTCCTTCCTTCCTTCCTTCTTCCTTTTTTCTTCTTTTTTTTTTTTTTTTTTTTTTTTGCTTGCATTGCAGAGTTGGGCAAAGAACATCTACTTTGCTATGGTTTGAATGACTCCACCAAAACTCCTATTGAAATTTAATCCCCATGTTAAGGTATTAAGAAGGGATTTCAGATGGGACATTTAGGAGGTCATTAAGATTAGCGGGAGTCATGGGTTCTTTTATAAGGGAAGGACAGACCCAAGATATCCAGCTTGCTTTTCTGTGTCTTACACTATCAGGACTCTGTAGTATCCCTACCAGAAGAAGGCTGTCCCCCCAGGAAGTCCCATGTCCTCTTTCTGCTGTTTTAAAATATACTATCCTGTTCGTGGTATTCAGGAATCGTAACAGAAAACGGACTAAGGTGCAGCTTCTGGCCAATTGCTTTTAAGCAAAGCACAGTGAGTGGCATGGCGCAGGTGGGCAGGCAGGTCGAGCTTTTATATAGATCAACCAGCTGCTCACACTTCCTACTGCCCAGTTTTCAAGGCCATTAGTCCAAGAGCTGAAGTCCATTGTTGTGGACTTGTTTTTTTGTAAGAAAGGTGTTTTCTTTTTACATATTTACATAAAAGCAATAAACTCCAGTTTAAGTAATTCTCAAGTTAAATGCTGTAAATGAGGACTATCGTGGGCCTACGTGTTAGCCTACAAAGTGAACTCCCGATGGTTTGTTTGTAGAAGTCAAGATGACAGAGATATGGAGCTGTAATTCTCTCTGAGAGTTAGAAAGAGGGTTCTAACTGATACAACTACAAATAAACACTCGAATTAGAAAATCCGTCAGAAACTCTCATCTACATTCTTCTTCATCATGACCTCTTCTTGCAATTTTCCACTTTCAATCAATGATTGGTCGTATTTAATTCTTTTTCATTTGATAAATTTATTTAATTAGATAATCATAAACTTTTACAAATCAGCCTTTAACTTTACATATAACAAAATCATGAAAATCTAGCCACATTTTGGTTAGCAATGTGTCCTCGTGTTCTGTCTTAAATAAAACATACCCAGTCAAACATGTGATTTACTTTAATAATTTTGCTCCACACCCAGCTGTTATTCATTAGTGCTTGTATTGGCCAAATTAGGGTGTATTTCCAGACAGTAATAATTAAGGAAAATAATTAGTCCTTTCTTCCATGGGTTTTTTAAAAAAACAATTTCCAACTGTAATTGCAAACCTGACAATTTTTCATCTATTTCCATATACAATCTTGTGCTTTTGAGAATGTCTGAAGATTTATTTTGCCACCAAGTCAATGCCAATAGTATAGGTGTTAGCTCTATTCCAGAAAACATGCTCTAATGAATAGGACTGGCTTAATGTATGTGTATTATATGAGCTAAGTGCAAGATAATATGCCACAGACAGGCTTGTCTTATAGAATTTTATGAAGTAACCTTCTGGACAAAAAGGAGATGATTTTTTTTTTTATTAAAAGAAGTTTTAATTCCTATCAAAACACAAATAATCTTGTGAGGGTGGTACTTCAGATTATTGGTCATTTCATTTTTATTTTACAGTGATAAAGGACAGTAAGTTCTGTGATATCCATCAAAAGAAGAGATCAAAAAGACTGTGTGACTGCTGGGCCTGGTGGCACACACTTTTAATCCCAGCACTCGTACTCGAGAGGCAGAGGTGGGAGGATCGCTGTGAGTTCAAGGCCACCCTCAGACAACATAGTGAATTCCAGGTCAGCCTGAGCTAGAGTGAGACCCTACATCAAAAAAAAAAAATGACTAAAAGACATAAATCACAGAATGCTTAAAAAATATAACAAGAAGTCTTGTTGTCAAAGGCCACTAACAAAGACTCTTATACCAGTTCTTGTTATCTAGAATCTAAATCATTCTACCACGTTGATCTGAGAGACTACACTAGTGCAATAATAAGTTGAGTTGCAGCCTTTTCTAGAAGTAAAATAGAACGTACATTTTTATCGTAAAGCCTAGGATCCAGACACTAGACTGCAAAAAAAAAAAAAAAAAAAAACTGACAGCCATGCTGGAGTCAGAGTCCCCATGTATATTAATTCTGTTGTATGTAAAATGGTTCCGAGGAACAATGTTTGGATAGCAGAAACAGCTATAGTGTAATGAATGTAGTTCTTACATTGGGATGAAGTATAATCATTCCAGCCACAAACACCAATACTTTTTCCATATAGGGATTAATTACATGGTCAGAAGTTGGAATTTACAAGAAGTCATGTTAAATAAAGTAGCGGGCAGGCTTGAACTGCATTCCCACCAAAGCAATAAAATGGGAATACGAAGAGAACTGGCTAATGTAATCTTTCGCCTCTTTTCTTAGCTACAGCTGTCCTATATATAGGTTGGGAAGATGGAAATTTGTGACTAGCAAACTGTGCCACATTGGAAAGAGAAAATGTAAACATTTTTTGCAAGTATTTAAAAAAAAAAAAACACCTATGCTTCAGAATGGGAATTTCTCAAATGCATTTAAAACTGAGTGGGGACAATAGATATTTTTGACACTGTCATTATAACCATTTGTCAAGGGATTTCTTCCATTTATTCCTTCAGTATTTGACTGCATGAGCTCATCTTCTGCATGTTGCCTTTAAAAGCTTTGGAGAGCCAATCAGTTTTGGGACTTGGCCAGTTTCCTTCTAAAGATGCAGTATAGAATCTTCAACTGTGGATGTCAAAGGACAGAGTGGCTTCTCTTGATGTTAGTTGCACACCCTGACTTGGCATGCTTCAAAAATCTTTTTGGTTCCCCTGAGGAAGGATCTCACTCTAGTCTGACCTGGAATTAATCTAGTCAAGTCTGACCTGGAATTAACTATGTTATCTCAGGTTAGCTTTGAACTCACTGTGATCCTCCTACCTCTGCCTCCCAAGTGCTGGGATTAAAGAATGCACCACCATACCTGGCTTAAAAAATCTTTTGAGGGCTACTCACTTCACCTAAAATTAAACCTAACTCTTTCACAATTGCCCATAAATCCTTACATGCCATACCCAGGCTTCTCTTTGAGCCTTCGTCTCCTCACACCCTCTCCTCTCTCACCACAGGGAGATACACTGGCTTACTGCCACTTCTTCTGTTTCCAGTCTTGTGGAATGTGGTCACCTCTCTGGAATTTTGTTCCCCCTTTGCATGTCTGTCTTTCTTTTAATCCTTTGAGTCTCAGCTTATTTCTCTTCTTGAAGAGGTAATTTCATGACCATCCTTTTCATATCATGTCTCTTAATTTTATCAACATTCTCTTTTGACTACCTTATAGATTAGGACACACATTATAATTAATTCTTTACCTTTAGAATATTTATCACTCTGGACTTTAGACACTGTAAAGGGTAAACATAGGCACATGTCCTCAGTGCCTAGTACAGGGTCCAAATAGTCTGCATAGTTGAAAATGATTTTTAAAAATATGATGTGAGAAATTTCAATAGAATAGAAAATGCCAAAGTCTATTGTACAGGGGAGGTAAGCACCTTCTAATGAAAATGTTGCTTCAGAAGTTTAAGCTCATATATGTAGATGCAGGACCAGGACAGGAAATATAAGTTTCAGGAACCCTTGTTACTGAGTGGTAGTAGTGCTAACTGGTGCAGCTATTATGGAAGTCAGTATGGATGTTTCTCAAAAATTAAAAACAGAACTACAGAATAACCCAGTTATAGCACTTCTGGGCATATAACCAAAGGACTCTATATCTTATCATAGAGATCCTTGTTCAGCCATCTTTATTGCTGCTTTATTCACAATAGCAACAGAATAGAATCATTGTAGATGTCCATCAGTAGATGAATGGATAATAAAAATGTGGCATATATACACAATGGAATTTTATTTGGCTATAAATAAGAATAAAATTATGAGATTTGCAAGAAAACTGGTGGATCTGGAAAATATTAGATTAGGTAAGGGAACTCAGCACTTAGACTAAGAGGAATATATATTTATATATATATTCTGGGTTATAAAACTAGAAAGAAGACCACGGAAGGGAAAAGAGTTGTTGAGAAAGGAGGGAGGGTAATGAAACACATAGGGCATGGATGTGGAAAAGAGGCCACTGGGAGTAGAAGAATAAAAGTGAGGGGCAAAGAAATGGAAAAGAAGAGGGAAAGAGGTGGAGCAACAAAAACAAATCATGCTTGAAAATGTTGCAATGAAACCTAATACTTAATATGCTAATTTAACATATTAGAAGAAAATGTAGAGCTCTCATAAAAGCCAGGGCAAATAACAATTCAATAAATATGCATTTAATTAATGACAATTTTTCCAATGAAAATGCTCCACAGTTCTTTCCATAATCAAGACTCTTCAGCCCTGGGAAGTGCTCATATACCTTTGAAAAGGCACAGACTGGAGGGTCTCTCGTTCCTCAAGCAAGGCAAACACTAGCTGGTTTGCCATCAGAAATTTCTCCAACCTCCATTCCTTTGTTGTTTCCATGTACAATGTAGAAATCACTGTGACATGAAAGCCAGATTTTTGATCATATGTACCTTAAGACCTCTTCATGAATGGAGGTTGTGGATGGAGAGAAGCGTGTGTTACCTCTGGGAATCACACTTGCAATAGGGCACGTCCTCAGCACTATTTACTGCATCAGTGCATGTTGAATCAGGGCACACCAAAGTCAAAGGTCCTAACGATTCATGTGGTCATCCAGAAGAGTGTCATGGTGGCTAGGAAAGAAAGCATTTGCATGAATTGCTCTGTTTGATCTCATGGAACTATATCTTGTTTGGTCACTCACCTCCAGTTCTTGTTTGGACAATGACAATGCACTCCACATAGTGTCACTAAAATGTATCTGAAACTTTCAGTTGAATGCCATCTTTTGATATAAAGGAGAATGGAGAAGAATTTCTTTCTACTATATAGGGATATTACTCACTTTAAAGATACCATAATTCTTAATTAAGAGAGAGAAAGAAGAGAGAGAGAGAGAGAGAGAGAGAAAGAGAGAGAGAGAGATTGAGAGAGAATGGGCACACCTGGGCCTACGGCCATTGGAAACAAACCCCAGATGCATGTGTACCTGGCTATGTGCTAAGCCTGGGGAACTGAACCTTGGTCCTCTGGCTTTGCAGGCAATTGCCTTAACTCCTAAGCCATCTTTCCAGCCCTTCATAATTCTTTTAACCCAATATGGTTAAATTTTTTAAAAATTCCAAAATTCCTTACAGACTAGAAAAAAGAAACTATAAAACAACAATAATTAAAGGAGAAACATTGTTACCACATTAGAAGCCCAACATAATTCTGTTTGCCTTTGGAGTACAGGCATACTGGGGAAAAAGTCTTTATTCACATTCCACCCAAGTGGCCATCATCCACACCCACTTTCTTTTTAAAAGAAAACATTTACTTTTGTGACTTGGTCATAGCGAAGTACAAAGGACCTCTTTGTGTGTGAAAATGAAGCTGGGTGTGAGCCTTTTAAGGAAAAATTAAAGAAGGATGTGTATGAGGGGGGTGAAATTCCCAAATCTTGCTCACTTGATCCTGCCTGCCTCCTGCTTAGATACCAGGCCGCCTGGCACTGCAAGCACCAGATGTTGTATGTCATCCAGCAAGGCTGCACCTCAGCACCTCTGCAGGCCTGCCACTAAGGCTTGAAGCAGCACCCAGCTCACACTGCACTGTACTCAGCTGTGACACCCAGTGTGGAGAGAATCCCAGCAAGGCGGCCTTTGACAGGACTGACAAGCATATTCCTCAGAGTTACTTCTCCCTCATCCTCACGTACGCAAACAGAATGAAAGTTGGGGTGACTTGTTATATGACTCAGGAGGGGTGCATTTTAATGCTGTACTTTCAAGAGTACAAAAAAAAAACCCCCTTTATATGAAGCCCCCAAACAATACAGACCATTGCCAGAGCACTTGGTTCCCCACCAAAACTAGATGGTAAGACCCTATTCTGAAGACACCTCAGGCTGCAGTCACAGAATGGAAGCCAGCTCTCCGCTGATGAGCTGCTAGGAGCTAAAAGTCACCAGCTGAGTGAACAAACAGTGGATCCTACAAGATACAAAATCAACCAGCCAGGTAAGATGAACCTACTGGGCAATAGTGGCGCATAAATTATGGGGGTAATAAACTGCTTTCTGATTGGATATGGGAAACTGCTCAGCCAGAAGGAGTTCGTGCCTGGTACTGAGAACCAAAAGGGAAAACTATGGCTTAGAAAATCATAGACACTAGAAAGAATCTTCCGTTGTTTCTTTTGGTTAAATAGAGAGGTTATGACCATCAAAGTTCTAAATGGGGCTGGATAGATGGCTCAGAGGTTAAGGTGCTTGCCTGCAAAGCCAAAGGACCCAGGTTCGATTCCCCAGAACCCACATAAGCCAGATGCGCAAGGAGGTGCATGTGTCTGGAGTTCATTTACAGAAGCTAGAAGCCCTAGCAAACTCATTCTCTCTTCTCCCTCTCCCTCAAATAAAATAAATAAAAAAACTCTTCTAAATGATATGTTTATCCCCTCTGATCAATGCTGCTCTCACCCTTAGTATATTTATGACCCCAGAGTGATTACTGATAGGAATGGAATGGGGGCAGGGGAGAGGGGACATAATAGCATCACCCAATTGAAATATGACCAATTTATATTATGTTCATTTATCAATAAAAATGATGAATTAAATAACGGAAAAAATATAATACTTTGGAAAAAACTCATCAAAGCAGAACATTACATATATGTGTGTATATATATGTATATATATATATAAATAATATAAGAGGCTCCCAAGAACTCAACACAAAAGGAGACTTCAACATACCCCCTAGGCTCAGGGATCATTGCAGAAGAGGGGCTTAAATGAATAGAAGTGCCACAGGATGGGAAAGTGTACCATCAATCACTGTCCTCTGCATAGGAACTGACTGGTGCATTCATGATCCCAAAGTGACGACAGACACCTGCACTGAGGAGGCCCTCAGTGGAATGGGGGCAGGGAGATGGGACATAAGAGGATGACCCAATGTCTATACGTTCAATTTGCAATATGCTCATGTTTTAAATTTCTCCTAATAAAATATTATAAAATGCATATTTCACAATGATAATAAAACAAATGTTGATAAAAAATTAGAGAAGAGGGCTGCAGAGATGGCTTAGTGGTTCAGGTACTTGCCTGCAAAACCAAAGGACCCAGGTTCAATTCTCCAGGACCCACGTAAGCCAGATGCACAAGGGGGGGGCATGCATCTGGAGTTCGTTTGCAGTGGCTGGATGCCCTGGAATGTCCATTCTCTCTCTCTCTCTCTTACATACATACATACATACATACATACATACATACATACATAAAATCTATTTAAAATATTAGAGAAGATAAATTTAAATGGAAAGATATTATTGAAACAATAATTAACACGATCCATTCTATTAAAAGCTATCTATAGATTCAATACAACTCTTTATAAAAATATAAAAATAAACTATCTTCAAGGCAATTACTGCAAATGCCTAGAAGATTCTGGGAAGCTCATTTGCAAACAGTTCATGGATTCTCCACCCTTTCCAATCTTCTGTTTTCTCTGCCATGTTTAGTTATTCCCAGCCCACTGGATCTTTCTCCTCTGCCTGTGTGTGGTCTAGTTTATGCTGAAACCAACCTTCATCTCCCATCAGTGTCTGACATGCGCTATTGTACTTCCTTAAACAAGTTGTTGATAGCGTGCCTCCAACTGCCTGTGGATCACTAAGTCCCAGAAAGGTACGTCCTTGACTGTGGGATGGAGACTAACCAAGTAATTCCTTTTACTCAGATTTCAATGACGTTTCCTCAGCTGAAGACAGCTTGGCCTCTGAGAAGCATTTGACACCATCAACCTCTTGTAGTTGTTTCACACTGTGGTCACACTTTATCTCCTCTTTCATTAGACGTTGTTTATTTCTTCCTTTTGCTATCTTCTTTTTTCACTCTATCATCTCTTTTCAGGATCTCTTCTAGTTTAACCTTTGATGAGACCACACAGAAGGTGTGTCCCCTTGCTCCCTACCCCTTCGGTTTTAGACATCCAGTCTTATCATTTAGCTGTACTCACTCTGTGAAATGTTTGAGCATATGATGCCCCTCTTTCACTCAACAACTCTTCTGTGACTTCCAGCCTCTGGCAGTCAAAGCCAGACTCTTTACAATGCTGTGAAACCCTTTGTGATCTGCCATTGGCCATGTCCCTCACCTGAGGCTTCTGACTCAGCCCCACCTCGCTGTCACTTTCCTCACTCTCCCAATCTTGCCCCAGGCAATAAATTCCTGGTTCTCTTTTGCTTTCCATTGATCTATCTGTCTAGCCTTACACTAACACTACAATGTCTGGAATTCAGTCATGTGTATTTTAACAATAAAGATCCATTATGGGAAATATGTCCTTAGTGGGTTTCATTGTTGAGTGAGTGTCAAAGATTACTTACAGATTAAGACAGCTTAGCCATCACTAGTGATATTTGCAGTCTGTTATTGAATGTTATTGAATGGAATGTGCTGTACATGGCTGCAGTGTAGTAGCACTGAAAATATTGAAATCAGATTCTGTAAGTCTTTCAACTTTCTCATTCAAAATTGTTTTGGCTTTGCTAGTTCCTTTGCATTTCCATGTACATGTTACAGTCTGCTGGGTAGTTTCTTGAAAATGCTTTCAGTAATTTCATCTTGAATTATATTATGGGTCTATAACTATATATAGATCTCCCTGCATGCACTCCCACAAGAATGGATGAACTCTTAAAGTGCCGACAATACAAGTGTTAGTAATAAAACAAGGCAACAAACCACACATTGCTCAGAGACTACAAAACTGCTAGTCACTTTCACAACCAGCATAACAGTAAACTATGAAGTTATCCATGTACTTATCATATGGCCCTCAAGCCTCATTACAAGATATCCACCCAAGCTAGATTAAAACATTTAATACAGTGGTTTATATATAAATCTTTTTGAGAGCATTATTGAAGCTAATTTCAAGCAAAGTTTTCAGATGTCTATCAAAAGATAAGTAAGCAATTGCATACTACTATTCACTTTGATAAAACAAGTGATTAAAACAGGCTAAAATATGAGCATGCTTGATAGCATGGATGAGTCTACAAAACACTCAGCAAAATGAAAGGAGCCAGGTGCCAGGTGCCATATATCATATAATTTGGTTTATAAAAAAGGCTCAGAAAAGAGAAGCTATAGAGACAAAAATACAAGTTAGTGGTTGCTTGGAGACAGAAGGTGGCAAAGGAGTATAGGCATGACCTTATTGGAATGATGAAAATCTTCTATACTGGATTTATGGTAATGATTGTGCAATCCAGTACATTTATTAAAATCATTGACTTGTAAGCATGCCAAAATAAAGTTGTAAAAATGCTAAATGAAAAATAATATAACTACAGCCCATGTGATTCCATTTATATAATACTAAAGGAGAATCAGTATGCCCAGGGCTGGGGTTAGCAAATAATTGATTGAAAAAAAAAAAAAAGGAAAGAGGACACATTTTTGGGTGACAAATCTGTTTTATGCCTAAATTTTGCTAGTTGTTACATGCTTCTCTGTTATCCAACATTCAACAAACTCTGCATAAAAATTAGTGAATTATATCTGAACTCTATACTCCAAAACTTAAAAACAGCCCACATAATACCTATATATGTTAGGTCTGCAGTTTTGTCTTATTTACTGTTAGGTAATTATTTTTCTACATTTAAACATTTCAAATTCTAATGCCTTTTGTAATTACTTACAATATAGTTGATTCACATGACCCTAGGTATTCAGATAAGGTGAAAGAGTAAGATAATTTTCTAAATATTCTAACTTTTTGCAAGCAAATTTCCACGAAATTACCAAAAAAGAAAAATAAGAAAACCTATAACTCTACCTTAAGCAAATTCAAGACAAAGTTGTCAACAAATCTGGATGTTTCGATTCAGCCTAGAGTATCTGAGGAAGTAGATACAGCAGACCTTCCTCCCACCACCTCCCTCTGTCTTCTCTATAGTGATTTATCTTAAAGATGTGTATGTGTTACAATACACTCTACTTCAAAAGATAGCAAATTATCCCCTAAAATGGAAGCTGTTCTTTATAACATTTCAGATAGTCTCCCCAGTGAAGCCAAACCAGGAACAATACAATATCTAAAGTCTTACACCACGTGTGAAATTTTATCTTAAGTCATTTAGACTTTTATTAAAGCAAAAACAAATAAATTTGAAAACCTAATTAACTTAAGTCACCAAAATCAATCCCCGCAAATGGCAGCAATATTTAATAAAGAAAATTATCTGAGAAGAAATGAAAAAGTACTTTGAAGGCTGAGCAGATAGCTCAGAGGTTAAGAGACTTGCCTGTGAAACCTAAAGATCTAAGTTTGATTCCCCAGTACCTATGTTTTTCAGTCAGGTTTGCATTGCTGGCAGAAAACACCCTACCCAAGGGCAGCTTGTGGGAAAAAAAAGGGTTTATTTTGGCTTACAGACTTGACGGAGGTTCCATAATGGCAGGAGCAAACAACAGCATGAGCAGAGCATGGACATCACCTTCTGGCCAACATCAGATGGACAACAGCAGGAAAGTGTGTCAAACACTGGCAAGAGGAAGCTGGTTGTAGCACCCATAAGCTTGCCCTCAAGAATACACTGCCTCCAGGAAGCGTTAATTCCCAAATTGCCATTAGCTGGGGACCTAGCATTCAGAACACCTAAGTGTATGGAGGACACCTGAATTAAACCACCACACTGTAAAAGCCAGCTGCACAAAGTGGCACATACATCTGGAGTCTGTAGTGACTGGAAAACCTGACACAGCCATTCTCTCAGTTTGTCTCTTTTCTATCTCTCTCTCTTCTTGCAGATAAATAAATAAACATCTTAAAAATACTTTGAGGGCTGGAGAGATGGCTTAGCAGTTAAGGAGCCTGCCTGCTAAGTCTAAGAATGCTGGTTCCAATCTCCAGCGGTTCCAATCTCCAGGTCCCACGTTTAGCCAGATGCAAAGTGACGCAAGGGCGCAATGCCACACTTGACCTCAAGGGGGCGCACGCATCTGGATTTCGTTCACAGCAGCTGAGAGACTGCTGGCGCGCCCATCTCTATCTGTCTCCCTCTTCCTCTCTGTCTGTCTCTCTCTGTGTGTCTCTCTCCAAAAATAAATAAAATAATTAAAAAAAATACTTTGAGTGTAATCTTATTTATGTAAAATGTCAAAACAAGATGTGCAATGGGTGAGTACAAAGTGAAATGTACTATTCTAATCTTATTTTATACTACTTGAGAACACAGAGAACTCTGAATTCTTTGTCTAAAGGAAGCCACCATAGCAACAATACCAAAACATGATGATACAAAAAGGAAGAATTAATAAGCTTGTCTTATGAGTATCTGTAAACATCCCAAATTGAGCATATTGCAAATAATGTCTGATAATAAACTGTTACCAACAAAGAGAACATTGTTAGTGCCATAATATGGCAAAGGCAGAAGCCAAAACAAAACTAAGAAAATCTAACCTTATTCCTCCTAAGATTCTTATTAAACAGTTTGACAGACCTACTTTCTTTATAAAACCTTATGAGGGTTTTTTCCTTCCTTTTCCTTTCTGCACTAATGATTGAACACAGTGTCTCCTGCAAGAACTCTATAAGTGGGCCCTTCTCCTGTCTTCTTTCTTTCTTTTTTCTTTTCTTTTCTTCCTTCCTTTACTTTCTTTCTTCTCTTTTCTTTTTCTTTCTTTCTTTTTTCTTTCTTTCTTTCTTTCTTTCTTTCTTCTTTTTCTGTGTGTACAGAGTATGTGTGTTGTAGTGTGGTGTGTGATGCAGTGTTCATGTTTCTCCTACAAATACATGAGTGGATGCATGCACCACATGAACACATGTACAGGGGCCACAGGAGAATGTCAGTAGTCTTCTATGGCCACCTTTGAGTTTCTTTGAAATAGAGTCTCTCACTCAGCCTGGGGTGTCAGTTTTCTATCAGTCACTGAGCCACAGTGATTCTTCTATCTCTGCCTTCCAGTGCACTAGGGTTAGAGACACATGTGACTTTTTTTTCTTATTTAATTACACAGAGGCTGGAGAATTGAACTCTGGTGTTCTCAGGCACAGAGCAAGTGCTCTTACCCACTGAGCCATCTCCCCAGCACCTCCCTGCTCTCTTTTTAATATGCATTTTGAGGCAGGATCTCACTAAGTTACTCAGGCTGGCCTTGAACTTACTGTGTAACCCAGGCAGGCCTTATATTTGAAACCCTCCTACATCTAATATTATCAGGAATAAGTATCTGAGATTAGAGGAATATTCTAATCTGAAAAGCATTTTAGAATTTTATACTAGAAATTGAAAACTATATTCCATAACTAAAATCCTGTGCATGTATATGCAAACATCAATGCTTTCAATTAATCTGTGACATGAGAAGTAAGAGGTCATTTCTAAAGGTATTTATGAATGAAACCTGTGGATGTTGAATGAAAACTCTAGAGAATGCCAAAATATTTGGAGAGGAGTCTGCAGACACTATCAAAGTCTGTATTTGTGAACTCACTAGATAATATTTATTATCCTTCATTGACACAAGATTGTCCTATATTGGCTGTCTAATTAAAGTCAATATTAGCTTAATTATTTCAGTCATTGAAGATAGTCTCAAAATAATAGGTTTATTTGTGTACATGTGAGTTAAAAACTGTAGAAGATAGATCCTTCATGGACTGTTGATGCCATCTTTTTACCCAGCCTTACCCTTGTGAGCTTACTAAGTAAATGCTGGCATTGCACCAAGGCTAATGCTCTACAATGGTCTCTCCTCACTGTAACAGGGCAAGGCTGGAAGGATCCCATGGCTGGTGATAACACTAGTTTCCAAATTATCAGAGAAGGCTCTAGCAGTGCCTCTTTAGATGTTGCCCTGTGGCATGATTCTATTTCTAGATTATAATAACATTGAAATTAATGATAGGTCAAGCCTGAAAAAAATTCAAGAAGAATTTCATGGAAAATGGAAGATAAAGGCAGAACAACTGCTGTGTAAGACTCATTGAATACCTATTATACACTTTGACCCTTTTCCAGGATGTCATAAATGTGCTAGTTACAGCAACTTCTTTCTCCTTACAAATGAAGTAACTGTGCCACAGGGAAACTAAAGATTTAGTAGTAGTGTGGTTTGAATGTCTCCCCAAACTTGTGTTGAAAAATTTTAAATATATGTATTTTATCTATTTATTTGAGAGAGAAGAAAGGAAGAAAGAAAGAAAAAATATGGGCATACTAGGGCCTCCTGATACTGCACACAAACTCCAGACATATGTGCCACTTTGTGCATTTAGTTTATGTAGCTACTGGGGAATCAAACCCAGGCCATCAGGGTTTGCCAACATGTACCTTTAAGCACTGAGCCATCTTTCCAGCCCTCATGTTGAAATTTCCATTCTTATTATGAACATGCAAGGATCGACCTTTAAGAAGTGATTAGATCGTGAAGACTCTGCACTCATGAATACACAGATGTATGTGGTTATTGCAGGTGGGCTTCGAGTTCCATCTGAGTTTTCTGTCAGTCTCTTGTGTGTCTGCTTCTACTTCTGCCATGTTGCGATGCAGCACAAAGGCCCATGCCAGATGCTGATGTCAAATTCTTGGAATCCCAGCTTCCTAAACTGTGTGCCAAATGAGCCTCTATTGTTTATAATTATGTATGTTGTGGTATTCTGTTACAGCAGCACAATATGGACTAAGTCGCCTAGGACTGCATTGCTAGTGAGGCACAAATCAGATATTTGAACCCAGGCTAGCCTTAGAGCCTATGTCAGTGCACATGATGCTTTATAATCTCCCAAATGGGAACCACCCTCAAAAGGAGACCAACTGAGGAAGAATAATGATAAAGTCCATGGAGACGGCAGCTGGCCAGACAGCCATTTATGCTTCACACTCATGTCTATTTTCTGAAAGAAATCACCTTTGAATGCCAGAGCAGATAGTAGCCTTGGCTTACATATACACAGCCAGTTTACCCCCAATAAGGTTTAGCTTGTGAATAGTTAAAGCAAACCACTTTTATGTTTGTTTGTTGTTGTTCTATTCTAAGACATTGCATTGACTAGTTCTGTTCAGTTTTGTAGGATTTCTTTCACATTTTTATTTGACATAGTTGTTTATAGGATAGCTCAAAGAAATCCCAAGAAAAGGGAATAAAAAATGATAAAATAATTACAAAATTTAAAAAAGAGGTCTACAGGATTCCTAAGCTCATGCAAATATAAAAAAAATGTAAGGGAAAAGTTATATATCTTGTGATCTTTAAAAAGTAAATATAAAAAATTTATACTATAAAAAATTGAAATATTTCCTAAAGCCCTAAGTCATTGGGTAGATAATTTAGTACTGATGAGCAGTTCACATAACAATGCCAGGTAAATAAATCATTTGGGGAGTTTAAATAAAATAAAGAATAATAAAGAAAAATAACTGAAGAAAATATAAACCATTATCTTCCAGTACATATGACAAGGACTAATAAAACAAACTTCTTTTTTAAAATTTATTTTTATTAGTTATGGTCATACTTAGTATGTAAATAACACATGTTGGTACCATCCTTTCCCTCATCCCTGCCCGTTTTCTGAAGAGGTCCTCCTTGTTGGGAATGCAGGTCATCCCCATGGGGATTGTGGGTCATGCATTGTGGGGGCAGCAGTCAGTTATGGGGGGAGAGTTATGGGGCAATGTCTCTGTGCATAATGTCCCAACTTGTGGCTCTAACAATCTTTCCAGCCCCTCTTCTGCAAGATTCCCTGAGCCATGTTCAGTGCATTTTAAGTCTGCTTAAGCAGTTTGTAAAGAACTAAAGTTCGTAAAGTTGTAAGAATTATATTTAGTATAGGGTGCCCATTAGTCAGATGTCACCTGTGTCAATGGAATAAGAAAGCTTGATGGAGGGTGAATTCTTCGAGAGGACTATGCCATGTCTTGATTGGCAGAGGAGCGCGGACAAGGTGACACACGTGCTTTGATGTGCCCTCTGCCACAGTGTTGCCTGCCTCTTCCTTGAGTCTGAACTATCCCAGGCTCCCCACCCAGTGAGGCTCATCAAATTAAATTTGGAGAGAGCTAAATATCTCCCCAGAGAGTTTTCCCAATTCAGGTCTAGACCACTTTAATTGAACTCATTTTCTTCACCATGTTTAGAGGTTGGAAAAACTCCAGGGGGTTCTTTCAGGTACAGTAAACAATACCCAGCACTGCAAATTCATTATGGATATTTTAAGTTGTGAATGCTTTGTGAGCTCAAAGAATTGGAATGGCTGCTTACTTTCTTAAAAATGGTAACTGGAAACAAATCTAGTTTAAGATACCACAAAAATGATTTTGTGTGGGAACACAGCATTCTCTGTAGTGAGTTTTGTTCCTGGCACAGGAATAGATCATGTAGCTGGCTTGATCCTTGAGCCCATCTGGAGGGAGTGGTAACTGACATGTATGTGTTGGAGACTGTGTCTCCAGTGTTTCATGTTTTCTTTTCAAACATCCTTTTTCTTTAAGAGGAACAAATGTTTTCTCTACAAAGGCTGCCTCTGCCTCCCTCTTGGCTGCTCGGATTTCGGCCTGCCTGTTGCTTACCGTGTGGCTGGTGATTTCTCAGGGTCCCAGAGGAGGGTCCGCACTAGTTGTTAGGACTGAACAAACAATCCTAGCCGAAACCAGAACAGAATCAGCTCAAGGCTTTCACCATCCAGGTCTCAGCTCAGTTTCAGTTTTTCCTGCCAGCATAGATATAATATCAAACATTGAGATGGTGCCAAGCTCAGCTGTAAACCAGACTCACAGTAATTGCTGCATCTTATGGAATGCTTCTAGGTGCCAGGCCTCGAACCAGTAAGTTTACAAAAACCACACTGCACCTCTTACAATAATACTATGAGGCCAGCGTCACCATTTCAATTTGCCAAAATGTTCACTAAAATGGAGCTTTACAGACCCAGAGAGGTTAAGAAAATTGCCCATGGCCACGGGTCATAAGTGGCAATGTCCTAATGTTTCTGGCTTATAACTCGCATTTTGACCTCTGGTTCCCAAATAAAATACACATTTTTTGTTCCCAGACATTCACCTATCTTTTCTTGCCCTATATAAAAAAAAAAAAAAAGTCCTTTTCTTTTAGTAAAGTAATGCATTATTTATTACTTGATCAAAATTTTAGCTTTTCATCACAGGCAACCAGCATTTATACAGCTCTCTCACCTGGCAGGCCCCGATCCATGAAGAGCAGGAGGCAGAGATCCCAGATGCACGTACCTCCTCCTTCCAGCCTCTCCATGTGCCGCCACTGCTGCAGGCACACCATCTAGGAGGTAGCCAGTGTCCTCTCACCCAGTTCCAGGCCGAGTGCAGTGGTTCATAGTCTTGTACTTGCTCTCTTTTCTCCTCTGTGCAGATTCACTTGTGTCGGTCTGCAGGCAGCCTTCTTTGAATTCTAGTTGGAGTTAATTACTTTTCATTGGTATCATTGCTGCACATGCTCAATGATGCTTCTGGGTCAAATTGCTCCAGGCCTAGATGCTGAAATATCAGTTATGGTTGCTTTTATGCTATGATGCCAGAGCTGAGTATTTGAAAAAAAAAAAAAAAAAAATTGCGAACTTGTTTCTTGGAAGGGTCGGTTAAAAAAACCTTAGGCCAGATGAGTACAGAAATGCTAGGGAGGTAAGGAGTGTTGAGTCTCTACATGTGGACATTATAATGTCTACTAAACCTGGTGTTGTGGTCAGGTTCCTGTTGCTGGCAGAAATAACCTAAGAGCAGCTTGTGAGTAAAAAAGGGTTTTTTTTTTTTTTTTTTTTTTTTTTTTTTGGCTTATAGGCTCAAGGGGCAGATCCATGTTGGCAGGGGGAAAGGATGGCACAACTAGAGGGTGGACATCACCTCCTCACCAATAACAGGTGGACAACAACAAAAAGAGAGTATGCCAAACACTGAAAGGGGCATCTGGCTATAATACCCATAAGCACACCCTAACAATACACTGCCTTCAGGAGGTGTTAATTCCCAAATATCCATCAGCTGGGAACCTAACATTTAGAACACCTGTTTATACACCTGAATCAAACCATCACATTCTTCCCCTGGCACCCATAAACTGATAACCATACATGATATTAAATGCAATGCAGTCATCCAACTTTAAAAATCCCCATAGTCTTTATCACTCCCAATGATGTTCAAACATCCCCATAGTCGAAAGTCTTTTAAATGAGCCATAATACCAAAAATAAATAAATAAAAACTATAATGGCACAGAATAAACACACTACAAAAGATGACATTGGGGCTGGAGAAATGGCTTAGTGGTTAAGGCATTTGCCTGTGAAGCCAAAGGATCCCGGTTCGATTCTCCAGGACCCACATAAGCTAGATACACAAGGGGCACATGCATCTGGAGTTCATTTGCAGTGGCTAGAGGCCCTGGCATGCCCATTCTCTCTCTGTCTGCCTCTCTTCTCTCTCTCTCTCTCTCTCTCTCTCTCTCTCTCTGCTTGCAAATGAATGAATAAAATTAAAAAAAAAAAGATGGCATTGTGCATAGCAAAGAAATATTCAACCAATGCAAGACTTAAAACAACCAGGGCAAACATCAAACTCTGTAGCTCCAAGTCCAACATTTCTAGTCAGGGGCAAGATTCCAAGTCCGATAACTCTAACCAGAAACAAATCTCTGGAGTTTCAATTCTGCCCCTCTAGCCAGGCTACTCACAGTCCTGGAAAACTTCATCCAGGATTGGCAGCTTTCCTTAGCAGCCATTTCATGGTGCCAACATCTCCACTGGGTCTCCACTGCAACCCATGGTCCATCCTCTTGGGTCCATCAGGTCTCCATGAAGGCAGTCTAGCAAACCTTCTACACACTGTCCATGGCCATTTCCTAAATACGAGACCATGTTGCAAATTCAATGATCCTCTCTTTCCTACATTTTTTAATACTCCATAATACCAGATGAGGTGCCAATTTGTTAATCCATGGGGGGAATAAAGCAGACTTTGACTTTGAAGAACAGGACACTCCTTTAGCATTCAGGCCCCTTCAAAAGACTCTGCATTCTTTCTCTTCCAATGCAGGTCTGCTAGCTCAATCTCAATGGTTGTAATCTTTCAATTGCAGCCAAACAGGCACAAGTTTCAGCGCAAAGATTTCTTTCTGTGCCATAGCCTTCTGCTCACACCAGTCCATTTCTGTGCAAAGCAACTCTACACAAGTTCTTAGGACATGGGCATAACATCAAGCCTTTCACACAAGTTGTTTATGGCTCAGTCCAAACAAAGCTGTTTCTCACCCTCACAAGCCAAACCTCACAGTCCATAGTTCTTACTACATTCAGGTCTTTCAACTATGACCAGAATGGTTCATCAAGCACTGCAAGGTGTCTCTTAAGCCAAGTCTTCAAATCCTTTCACATTGCTCTTGAAAATCAACTCCAAAAGGCCAAAAGCCACACGGTCAGGTTTCAAGAAGCAATAACCCCACCTCTGGTACCAACTTTACTGTTGCAGTCAGGTTCACATTGCTGGCAGAAATCACCTGAACAAGAGTAGCTTGTGGTGTAAAAGGGGTTTATTTTGCCTTATAGGCTCAAGGGAATCTCCATGATGGCAAGGGAAAAGGATGGCATGAGCAGAGGGTGGACATCACCTTCTCACCAACATCAGATGGACAACAGGAACAGGAGAGTGTGCCAAACACTGACAAGAGGAAGCTGGCCATAACACCCATAAGCCCACCTCAAATAATACACTGCCTCCAGGAGACATTAATTCCCAAATCTCCATCATCTGGGAACCTAGCATTCAGAACACCTAAGTTTATGAGGGACACCTGAATCAGACCACCACACCTGGATTAGTAGATCACATCACGTAGCCATTATCTCATAAATCAGAAGAGTAGACTAAAGGCTTAGGATGTAAGATGCAGATTTTATTGATGAAGTCACAGTGAGAGAAGACCATATTATATGTTTCTTTGTTATAAACTTAAGAGGGGGCTGGGAGAAGGCTCAGTGAATAAAGCACCTACCATACAACTGTGAGTATCTGAGTTCAAATATCCAGACCCTACATAGAAGCCAGAACAGGAGGCATGTGAGTGTTCACACTCTCAAACCAAATAAATTTAAAATGCTTTAAAAATCAATTAAAATAATAATCTTAAAAATATTTTCATTTATTTATTTATAAGCAGAGAAAGAGAGAGAGAGAAAGAGAGAGAGACAGAGAGTGCAATAGTGATTGGTGTGTGTGTATGTGAGAGAGAGAGAGAGAGAGAGAGAGAGAGAGAGAGAGAGAGAGAGGATGTGCATGCCAGGGCCTCTTGTCACTGCAAATAAACGTTAGTTGCACATACCATATTGTGCATCTGGCTTCATATGGGTACTGGGGAATAGAACCCAGGTCAGCAAGCTTTGAAAGCAAGTGCCTTAAGTGCTGAGCCATGTCTCCAGTCCTAAAATAATAATCTTTAAGAGGCTTACGATATCAAAAATAAAACTGTCATCTCCCCTATCTTTTCTCCTCACTCCTTCTTACAGTTTTAAAAGAACTTAGAATGCAGAGTGATAAATCTCATAGTGCTTTATTCATTTATCTATTCACCCAAGAAGCCTTTACTAGTTATCTGTCACCTCTAGGTTCCAGATGGGAAATTAAAACATAGCAATGAGTAGGACCAGTTCTTGTCCTCAAGGGACCCCTTAATAACCTTTCTTATACTCATTAAATCTGTAGAAAGAACAATTGTTTAAAATTAGTTTTATATTTATCTCCTTCTTGTTCTAAATGTCTCTTAGGAATTTATAGTAAACAATCTCCTTTCATCAGTTCCATAGGCAACTTTGTATATTTTTTCTATCTATCTATCTATTTTTCTATCTATCTATCTATCTATCTATCTATCTATCTATCTATTTTTCTATCTATCTATTCTATCTATCTATCTATCTATCTATCTATCTATCATCTATCATCTCTCTCTAATTTTTATCTATCATCTCTCTCTCTAATTTTTATCTGTTCTATCTATCTATCTATCTATCTATCTATCTATCTATCTATCTATATCTATCTGTCTGTCTACCTCCATCTGTCTCACTTTCTGTCCCTCTCTCCCTTTGTGGTTGCTTCACTGCAAAAGTTTCAGCCTTCACAGAATGGCTATCCTACCTTTACGCTTCTTCATTCTGTTGGAAAAATGGCTGACTTTTCAATTTGTATGTGGAACAAAAGTTCTCAGAGAATTTCTACGGTGGTTTCAAGTCTCTTAGGGGTTGTGATTGTATAGAACATACCTTGCCTGACTTTTGCCTTACAAGGGTTACTGAAATGTCCATTTAGGATATTATTAAGTGGGGGCTGGAAGAAGGCTTGGTGAATAAAGCACCTTTCGTGCAACTCTGAGTAACTGAGTTCAGATCCCCAGACCCCACATAAAAGCCAGAAGCTGAGGCATGTGTGTGTTCACACTCACACCAAATAAATTTAAAATGTTTTAAAACTATTAAAATAATAATCTTTAAAAAAATATATATTTATATTTTGCAAGCAGAGAGAGAGAGAGATTGTGAGTCATTACTAGTCATTACTTTGGTTATTGGCCTTATAAAATTTAAGTGGCATTTATAATTTTATAAATTATATTGGAGAGTTCATCTATTGAATAAACAATGAAAGTAATAAAATGAAATGAACTTTAGACATCTCTGAATACACCCACACTCAGAGCAATATCAGTTTATTGAAGCATTTGCTCCTCGCCCTGGAATCATTATCTTTTTCATGAAGGGATCTCTATTAAAGCCCCACTTTGCCAGCCACCTTCTCTATCTAGATTACTCCCTAGGGAGCTTTCTTAACAGATTTTTGGCTCTGGTGCTTCTGGACATCCACATCTAGAAAGAGACACTGGTCTTGAGGTAGGTTTGGTCAGATATTGCTGACTACTCTCTGGCTAAATGTTGACTCTGTATTCACAAAAGACATCAAAAGACATAGTACCTAGAGCTGAATGTGGGATTTTTCAGTTCGTACAAGTGTCAAGTGTATGTTCCTTCTGTTCTCTCTGCAGTATGATAAAGGAAGCAATTTCAGCCCTTGTCTCTACCCCCAAAAAAACTACTGAACTGTCAAACAAAATTCCTATCTTAAAAGCTCTTTCATTCTCATAAAAACGCTAATTTGAAGATTTATTTAAACTCCACTACCCACTCTAAACATTTCACTGTCATTTGTTTCCAAATCCTGTCATTTCTGTGTAAAGCATCAAAATATTAACCTTGTTAATTAAATTATTTTAGCAGAATAGTACAGCAAACGAATTGAGAGTAAAGATTGCTCTCTCCTCCTCTCCCACATTACCCGTCTAGTCAGAGTTATTGCTAACATTGAAGGCCAGTGTGCCCTACTCCATGAAGCTTCCCGTGATTTTCCCTGCCTCCTTCCATCTTCCCACAGATATGTCCTGTGATACCATATTTGAATCTGTTTTTAAAAATCAGAATATAATGTTAAATAGGTCATCAAATTCCTTGTCTTCGTGGAGCTTACATGTCAGTATATTGGTTTATATTATAATTATCATTATAATTATAATATTTATGTAAGAATAAAGGTGCTATCTTTCCATGTTTATGTTTTACATAACAATACAAAGTAAATTAATGTCAAGTCAATATGAATCATAGCCTTGTTCCCGTTATCATTTTCCTCACCACAGTTATTTCACATTCTTTTGATAATAGTATCCAAATTTCTATGGGGAAATTTATTGAAGGGTACATGACACAGAAATACACTCTGTACTGTAATCCTGGCATGACTTTTTACAATTTCTGTGATTTTTTGATAAAGTGGCCCACTTCTCAGGCTCTCTGTTATCTCCTGAGTGGCAATAACAGAAAAGCCCTTGGAGAAATACACTGAACATTTAGTGAGTTACTATCTGGAAAGTGCTTGAGAGAGAATGCAACAAGAAAATCCTTGGCTATTGTTAATAGTGATTTCCATTCTCTTTTGCACATGAATATGTGTACTGTGCTCGTGTGTGCACGTGTGTCTGCATGCGTGGGGGTGCGCTTGTGAGTACATTCGGAAGCAAGACGTCAGTATCAGTGACTTCTTTAGACAGCCTCTTTCACAGACCCCAGAGCTCACAGATTTGGCAGACTAGCGGGCTATTGAGCCCTAGGGAATCTTCTTTCTCAGCCTCTCCAGTCCTGAGATCACAGGCATGTGCCACCATATGCAACTTTTACAGACGTGCTGGAGATCTGAATTCAGGTCCTAGTTCTTATGCAGCAAACGTTTTGCTCACCAAACCTCCTCTCTACCCCCTTATTTATTTTAGGGACTGTGAATGTTTCCCTTTTAATTTTCTAAGGGCTGGTCATATGACTCTTCAAGAGTTGACATTTTACAGTGTTTTTTTTTTTTTTTTTTTTTTTACCCCAGCCGGTAGTGCTCTGATGATTCTGTCTGTCAGTTCCTTCTACTTAGGTTTCTGAAGAAACCCTGATGGCTGACATTCTCAACCCTCAGTCTTCAGCCCCCTATGGATTTTCAGAGCCCCTTTCCACACTTGCAATAAAATCTCTGTTTTCTTAAGTGAGCAAGCATATGTATCAGTCTCTTGTAATCAAAGAACTTTGAAGTAGATATAGTAAAAGGGTTCATTGTGGTCCTCATCTGTTGCAGGGCATGGAAGCTCATGCACTGAGTGGTAGTTTTGCCTCAACATCTTAAGTGTAAAGAGAGAAAATATACAATGCAATTTACAATGGATATTCTCCAGTGCTCTCCTAGTACCTATAATTCCTTTTTACAATGGTTTTAACTTGTAACTTTTACTTTGTTCTACCATATAAGGTACATTTGACTATGTAGTACCACACTGAAAAGTTTTTGGTTTGTAACAGGATTTTTAATGTGTAAACATTTGGTTCCAGTTTTCTGATAGCTGTGGGAACCTGAGGCCCACTGATTGCAACTGTGTACGGGGACAGCTGGGTGGTTACATCTGGGTAGGGTGGTCTGGTAATTTCAATGGATAGATTGTAAGATTACATTCTTGGTCACCACCCAGAGAAATTTTTTTTTTTTTCTGAAACTCCACTTAATCTTAGGATAATGATCTATAGACCTCCAAGAGGCTATATGTGAAGGAGAAATTAAGGTTCATTATAAAGTTATTTTCTTGTGGGCCAAAGTGCCCAGAAACAATGACGATAGTCTCATTAATTCGCTTTATTTATAAAACAGGGGGGTCAGTCATTATGAATTATTCTCCTATTACTATTGATAATGCATTGTCAGGAAATTAAAATGACACAAGCTGACTGCTCTACTTCATATCTTCAATGATCCCATTGTCATGAATGATAATATTTTGACTGGCTAGGAAGCAGATAGCTTTATGGGACCATTATTCTACAAATGTTCTGTGATGGAATAGAGAAATAACTGAAAAAAAGAAAACTCAAGATGATTCACCAAGTGCTGCCTCGCCATGTCTGATATCCTGAGTAGCTATACTAAAGTAACCCAGACACTCCAAATGCCAGTCAGTACTCATAATCACACTTACCTGCACACACACGTAGACATGGAAGCCTAGGCGTCCACGTATTAGATGGATGTAAATTGATTAACTGGCATGTGAACAGTGAAACATGAAGATTACCAATCGTCGTGTGCTCCTGTACAACCAAAACTGGTGGTGTCAGTCATATGAGAATTTATGGAGACAGAGCAAGAGACACAGGGTGAATGAGAACTGGAAAATGTTTATCAATATGTGTAGTCCTTTTTCCCTTGTTTGTTTATTTTGGGTTACTTTTATATTTCTGCTTTGTGTCTTTTCCAATTATTTTATCTTTCTTCCATAAACAATAATTTTAAGGCAAAAATGTGAAACAAGAGGACAGAAACAGCTTTTAAACCTCTAAAATGTATAAAGATAACTGGAGTCCTGAAGATTGGAAGTCATGGCTTTAGATAAGCAATGGGGAAATGGATGGAAAATGAAAGAGAAGATGGTGATTGCTGAGCAATGAAGAGCTGTCTGGTGAATCAAGGAGGCAGAATGGGTCTTCAGCAAGGATTTGGCAGCTGTAACAACTGGAAAACATGCAAAAAAGAGGCAGACCTAGGCATGAGTGCCTAGAGTTGGGACTGGGCAGAAGTCAATGACAAATTAAACAAGAAGAGCATACAGAAATGTGAGATAGGGGCAATGCACTGGGTCAAGGTTTTAGACAGGATTTTGTTCCTGATATAATTCCAGGTTTTCACAAGCGAGGGCAGCAAAAGAAGTTAGTGTTCTCTTTGTAGAATTTTCCTCTAGGGATTGATGGGTACATCGCGATGGGGATGGGGATAGGAGTGGAGAGAATAGGGAAATGGATGTATAGCCTAGATTAAACATGGTTTCTGTGACTATGAATTAAATACCCCTTTTATGAAACAAAACCTAGGCAAGCCACTTTTCAGTGATGTGCATGAGCTAGCACCAGTGTTAGTGTCCACAGACATCCACATCTGCCAGTAGATGACTAGAGCAAACAGATGGCTAGTTTCTGAGCTTGGATTTCACCACTGTCGCATCTACCATGGGTTATTGATAAAGTATAATAGCAATGTGTGTGTGTGTGTGTGTGTGTGTGTGTGTATTTGCCATTTTCAGATAGTGTAGCACTATAAAAGGCCAGAAGAGAAAGGGTGACTAGAGATAATTCCAGGAAATGGATGCTACTTTTATGGTATATTCACCAACATCACACAGAAAAGCAAAATCCACAGAAGCTTCTGGAACATACAGATTGGTTCTAAGCTCTCAGGCTTTAGTTCCTCCTGTAGTATGTTAGAAGGAGAGACAATGTTTTGTGACTGTGTGATATTCTTTGGGGAAAGATGACCAACTAGATGCCTTTTTTTTCCAGAGAGTCCAGATAAGGTCACCTCACTGTTCATGAACATGAATTCAGCAGATTTTGTACCTCTGTGTGTTCATGACAGGAAGATCGGATTCACTGGGGCTTAGCTATCACAGATATCCATGGACTATGGCAAATTCTTTTGTCCCTTCCCTTACCTCTTTTCAAGTTTCTCCTCCTATCTCTCAGCCCCACTATCACAATTTGTCTGAGACTATGCAAGGGGAAAGGATGCCCAAATCCCTGTTGGCATTATGCCTTTCTTCTTCCTTATACTTATCAGAGTTGTAATTATCCACTTATTTGTGTGGCTACATTATTAATATGTGGCAACCATACTAGATTATAGGTTCCACAAAACAAGTTAACTATGCTGGCTTGATCACCATTATGTACCTAGTACTTAGCACAATGCCACATACTTTGTAGAAACTCAATAGATACTTGTCAAATACATGAAAGGTATGTGAAAGCAAAAAGCTAATTATGCCTTCAGGATACTGTGGCATGGAAAAAGTGGTTTCACGCAGACATGTTTCCCCTCCCCCCTCCAGGAAGGGATTGGTCTGTGGGGAGATTATGGCTTCATAGCAACATAAGAAGTCCCTTGATTTTTGAGATAAGGAATTTCAGGTCAGAGCAGTTTAATTACTTATTCAAGGATCTAAGGAATGTACTGCTGAGCCCATTTAATCAAGCATAGTGATTGAATCAGCCAGGACGGACTTGGCAAATGAACCCAGCCAGCCTCGCTCTGAGGCCAGGACGCCATTCATCAGATCTGATGTTTCTGGCAAAGCCTTAACCAAGAATCCCATGGCACAACTTATTTTCTGATTGCATAGGCTAAGAAATTAATCTTACCAGTTTGAATATATGATGAGGAGATGAACTCCATTTGGAGAGGTTTATTAAGAAAGAGTTGGAAGTGGTACAAATAACTTCCCCTAATCCCTGAAACCAGGCGACCATCACATTGTCTTCAGTGATTAAGCTCCTTGGACTGCAGCATAGAAAACCTTCCCCTCTGCCTTCTTCTGTCCTGCTGTCTGTGGGGATTTATTGCTGAGAAGATGCTGCTGCCCTGAGGAAAAACTGAGCCTCTCTGATGACAGTTGTTACCACAGGACAAATGCAGTTTTAGAATCATCATCATTATCTCAGAGAGACACCGACAGTCTCTTTCCACCTTGCCCCTGGAATCCCATTCAATTGCAGAAAGTTTGCAAAGGCAGCTTTGAGGCCATGGCCAAGAGAAAGCATTTTCAGGAATGAGTCTTGGCTGCAACTATGATTGTGATTCACATTTTAGATTTCTAAAAATGGACCCTGTCCACAAATGATAGAAAATCCTAGCATGGTAGCAAAGGACTCCAGAAGCCATTACATTCATTGCCCTTTCATGTAAAGTGTGTGCAAAGAAGAGGTTTTATGCAAATGAGTAAGGTAGCTAGGTAATTATTTAATAAATCCAAAGGCTTGTGGGATGAACAACACCTTAACTGTCCTCATTAATCTCCTATCTTTGTCCAAGACATTTCTCTTGCACACTATTGGAGTGAGGTGAGCTGTGATGGTTCTGTTCTATGTTGTCTCCGAGAAGGTCTCTGCCAGAACAAGTGAATAAATAAAGCCTGGGCAGGAATTCATTATTACTAATTTACACTACTTCTATTATTGCACTGTAATTTTTTATTAGAAGGTGATATCATCCTTCAGGATATTACTTTTTTAGTTATGGATCTACAGAATTTAATTATGGAAGTAGAGACCCACAAGTTCATATCCTGCTATTTGAAGAATCATATTTCTAGTGTGCCTCCTGTTGACCAGAGTCTCAGCATTTCATTACTTTCGGGCACTGTGATATGTGGATGCCAGAGGACACGCTCAGGGTTACTTTTCTATGTTCTCATCCTCACTCCTTTTCTAGAGCGTGCCAATTATAGGCAAAGAAGAGCTTCATTGCGCCTGCTATACAGGTATGACTAGAGGAAAAAAAAATGTTTTAAGGGTTTGGAATATAGCACCATTATTGCAAAGCAACTAAGAGTTAAATAGTTATAGTTTTTTCTGGCTGGGGTTGATTGTTTTAAAATGAAAATGAATGAAACTGCGCACTGGAATTACATTGCATGACTACTCATGAAAGTGAAAATGAAAACAAGTCTTTTAAAAGTTTGGTGATGAGGGGAAAGAGAGGATGGTGCTAGCAGCCAGGGTGGCTGAGTGCAATAGACAATAATGATAAAGGGAGTGGTGACAACAAAATGGTGCTGGTGACAACAATGGGGGTGCTGGCTGAGGAGGATGTGATGATGGCTATGCTTGTAGTAGTGACACTGGGGTGGTGGAAAGGGAGGCTGCAGAGCAAGAGTCCTGCAGGCACTGATGGCAATGGTGGAAAGAATGGTGTTGAGGGGAATGCTACTCTTCAGTAACCCTCCCAGAAGCCTTCAGAGATTGTTTATCCAATGGCAAGAGACTCTATGTGGTGGCCAGTAAGAAAGGTGGAAAGACACCCTTGTCATGCCTGAGGGAAGCTACTGCTGTTTGCACTGTCCCAGGACCTGATTGCCCAGCATAATCCATCTTTGAGGTAAATTGCCTTGTGTGAGCAGTCAGACATGTTAGCTTTCCCCAGAAAATGTTCTTTATATTTCCAAGCACCAAATGGTTTCAGCAGATGGCAACACCTCAACAGCGGGGAAAGTAAGTCATGAGTGAACCCCAAACTCTTCTTTTCAGGAAGTCATATTTGTTGATTGTTTTGTGAGTACTAGAAAAGGGCAGTGTAGGAAGCGTGATTGATTTCATTACCAATCTATTTTTCAAAACCTAAAAGGAGAACGAAAGAGAGGAAAAAAGATATTACCTAAATTCTTTGTCCGGTTACAAAGAACAATGTTTAATCCTAAGTGTGCTGACTGATGCCAAGAAAAATGTTCCCGGTGGATGCTGGAGCAGCTCCGGTTCCACACTGTTGTTGAGTGCACAAATGGAACGCAACGTCTTTCGTTCTAGGAGGAAACAAAAGCAACCATGACTTGTACTGTGACAGTTGGTCTCTCTGCCTCAGTGGATTTCTCTGATTTTATTAAGAATTTAACATCCAATTAGTGCTCATCTTGATCGCCTCATGCAGATTGTCTAAAGGGCAAAAAATGCCCAACATCACCATATTCATTAGTGATTGTCATTCGAATGCCTATACCAAAGGATCAAAGTTGCTTTGCTGTCTAGCTTCGCTGCATGCAGGGTTGTGTGCAGGAGGTGTTGCTGATGTATTTCCAACAGCAGCATCTGGCTCTTTGGCAGCCCACTCTGCTAACGGTGCTGACCCGCTGATGGCTCTAGAACTGTTCAGGAAACACTATAGGAGTTGGTTGGAATATGTAGGGGCCATTTTTTTTTTTTTTTTTTTTAAATCATTCTCTCGGGTGCTATTTATCTGTCAGTCACATTTCATTCTAAGGAATTTACTGGACTTGTCTGTCTATTTGAAATGAATAAGGAAACTCCTCATTAAAGATTGGGATTTTTATGGCCCAAAGGGGAGTATTCCAGGACTGTATTTAGGATAGAAGAGAAACTATGCTATTGGTTGAAAATTTCTGTGAAAATGCTGGTTTTTTCCCTAAGATGTATTGAAATTGTTACATAGACAATAGACTTGAAGGTGAGAGTTTTTTTTTTTTTTTTTTTGCAGGGATTGGGGAATGGAAGGATCTGTAGATGCTCTGTAGTAGAAACTACAGCCTTAGGGATTTATGTTAAAATTTTCAGGGGCAAAAGTTTTATTTTAATATGGAGAAATAAGGTGTAGCAAATCTAATAGAAAGGATTAAGATAACACAAAGAACAAAAGAGAAAAGAGATAGATTTGTGAGACTAGATAATGGGAATCAAAGTTTGAATAAGGAAAAAAGATTATTGAATTTGCAACTATGTTGAGGAAAGAGGGTACAATGTTCGTGGTAATATCTGTCTGTGGTGATCTTTGAGAAGAGCTGAAAAAATGAAATTGTGGTTTGGATTAAACTCAACACATAAGAAAGAGTTATCTGGAAATCTGATTAACTTAAATTTGGCCTGGAGAGATGGCTTAGCGGTTAAGGCGCTTGCCTATGAAGCCTAAGTATCTAGGTTTGACTCCCCAGGACCCACATAAGCCATATAAACAAGGTGGCACATGCATCTGGAGTTCGTTTGCAGTGGCTAGAGGCCCTGGCACACCCATTCCGCCCCCTATCTCTTTATAATAAATAAATTAATTAATTAAGTAAATATTTTTTTAAAAGTACTTTAATTTATAAAGAAGCAGTTTAGGAAACTAAAAAGAGATAAATTTATCAAGTAAGAAAGAATTTAAGTTGGACACTAAATGCAATAACTTGAAACAATTTCTCCAGAAGGTAAATTCACATCTTGATTTTTGAGAAGATTATCTGCAGTGATTACATGTAGGCACTCCTTGATTCACTGGAGTGGAAGCTTTCCTCGCTTGTTCAGTTGTAAAAAAATACCAGCGCCTTCCTATCTACAGTCATCCTTCCTGTGGATTGGGTTATCTGTTGTCAACCATGGTCTTGACCTACTAAGGGGAGGATTCTATAAATTGTTGGGGAAATGGTCTAGTTAGTAAATTTTTCACAAGTAAGCATGAAGACCTGGGTTCAGATTCCTGGTACTCAAGTAAAAATGCCCAATGGGGTGATGTGTGCCTGTGACCAACCAACAGGATTGGGGGTAGAGACAAAAAGTCCTAAGGCTTGCTGATAGCTTGTGTAGCTAAGTCCCTGAGCACTGGATCAGAAAGACATTTTGTCTTGAAAAAATAAGGTGAAATAGAAGTAGGAAGATACATACCACTGACTTTTGGCATCCATGTGTATACATACACACACACACACAAAGTGTTCCATTAAAAAGTGAGTTTTAGGCCAGGCATGGTGGCACACGCCTTTAATCCCAGCACTTGGGAGGCAGAGGTAGGAGGATCACCATGAGTTCAAGGCCACCCTGAGACTACATAGTGAATTCCAGGTCAACTTGGGCTAGAGTGAAACCCTACCTTGAAAAACCAAAAGAAAAAGAAAAATGAGTTTTAGCTACATGTGGCCACACACAAATGTAACCCCAGTCTTATGGGCCAGAGAATTATTGGGGCTCATAGACACAAAATAAAAGCTTTGGGTTGAGGCTGAGACTCAAGGAAATATATGGATGAGCAAGAGGGAAGGGCACCCGAAGTTTTCCTTTTGCCTCTTCATACAGGAGCAGTGGGCACATGCATCTGAAAGTACATGCATATGTCACACAAACATCACATCAAAAACTACATACATATCACACACATCTTCTATACACACACAAAATAAAAGAAAGAAAACAGTTTTAAGTTCTACGTGTGTCTCAGTCGTAGGAAAACATGTTGCTTCAGGCTTCTCTGTTTACCTGGACTGTGAAGACACTTTGTTCAGCATATCTACACCGAACACTGTCCACAGCTGCTATTGTTTGAACGTGACTTGTCCTCATCACTATTCACACTGAGTCTGCTTTCCAAAGTCATAGGACTGAGAGGTTGTGGTGCCTCCAAGAGGGATTGGGGTCATGGGCTCATCTTTGGAGGGAATCTCAAGCAATGCAAGGACACCCTCTGAGCTTGTCCCTTTTGCACATATCTCCTTCTTGTTCCACTTCTCTGTCATGTGATGATGTGGCCAAGACCTTCATGAGATGCAAATAACCATGCTGTTTGGATCATCCAGGCTTCAGAATTGTGAGCCAAATAAACATTTTCTCCCCTAGGACATGACCCAATGTCAGATATTTTGTTATAGTAGCACAAAATTGATTAAGACGCCCGCTCTCTCAGTTATCAGATCAACTGTGTTCAACTAGTCTGCAAGTACCCTTATTTTACCTAATGGTCCCAAAGAACAAAAGCAGGGATGCTGACAATTTGGATACACCACACAGAAGCAGTAAATGCTTCCTTAAAAGGGACCAAGTAAGAGTTCTTGACTTAATAAGGAAAGAAAAAAAATTGTAGTTGAGTATAATATAATAATATATTTTGAGTAAGAGGGGAGAGAGAATGAGAGAATATGAGAACATTCACAAAACTTTTATTATGGTGCATTTTTATAATTCTATTTTGTTATTAGTTATGGTTAATCTCTGACTGTGCCTAATTTATAAATTACCATAGGTATGTATGTATAAATATTACACACACACATACACACACAGAGAGACACACACACATGGTTTGGCACTATTTGCAGTTTCAGGCATCCATTGAGTGTCTTGGAATGTATCCCCTGTGGATAAAGTGGAGGCTGCCATAAAATATTTTCTTGGAATCATGTGGAAAGGGGGGAAAAGGGCAGTACAAAGTCTACAGTATAGTTTACTTCATTTGTAGATTTACGACGTTGATATTCATTATTATAATACTAGCCAACACTTAAATTGAGCCTGCGTGTGCCAGCAATTTTAATCCATTAACTCATTTGATCCTTACCAGCAAACCTCCAAGGTAGGAACTGTTTTACTGCTCCCCTTTTATGGACCATGAACCTGAGAGAAAAGTCTGAGGAACTTACTCAAGACAGAAAGATGCTATGTGGTTGAACTTGGGTTTGAATGCAGGCAGTTCAACACTCTGGGGTCTGGAGGAAGAAGTGCCGGGTGATAGTACAAACTAAGTTTTTTTGTGTTAGATATCTTGGGGGCCCATGTGAGCAAAAAATGAAGCTGATACATATGCATTGATTTTCCTAGAGGAAAGAATGGATGGAATTTCACAGGGTTAGGTGGCAGCCTGGGCTGCTGTTGCTGCTCGGGGAGGAAGTTACTTAGCAAGAAGACAGATTAAGGTTTGGATGATACACATTCTGAACCATAGATTTTTGTTAGTACACACTAATCACACACAATACCAGGACTGATTATGACATTTCGTATGTAGGTAATTTTACAATATTCCTCCTCCCATCACCCTTCCTCCAACTAGTCCCATTCGTTTTCTAACGTATAGATTGTAGCTTTATTTATTTATTTGTTTTTTTGGTGACTCATTGCATTTTATTGGGGTTTCTTATGGTATCCTGATAAAGAAGTTATTTACAAATGCCTACACCACTAAGGAAAATGTCTCTCTCTTTCTTTCTCTCTCCATCTCTCTGTGTGACCATCAGATGCATGTAGAGACTCAGGGAGAGGTGGGGCCTAATGAGACACCCTGCCCCACCCCTGCTGCTACTATCTGCCTATATGTTCTCAAGGAGAAACAGAGCCCCATGGACCCTTTGCTCTACCCCCGATCAACGGCAGGATGTTGACAGGCCCAATCTTATTCAGGTTTTGTGCCTGCTCAGGTAATCACAACTGTTATGAGCTTAAGCGCAAGGGGGATGGCCTGCTTCAAAGACTCCTTCCTCCAGCTCTTATATTCTTTCTGCTGTCTCTTCCACCATCTTCCCCAAGCCTTATGGGGAGAGTTATATAGATATCCCATTTAGATCTGAGCATTCAACAGACATTCATTCTTGGTGCTTTGACCAGCTATGAGTCTTTCTCACCAAAGCTGATGGCAACATTAACCAGTTGGTGTAAATATGATTATATGGAAGGCAATTTGATGAGCGCATCATGTCCACTTAACAGCAACAGCTTCCCAATCAAGGCCTATGACCTTCCCAGCCATAGGCTGTGGGCGAGGGTTTACATGAATCAACTACCTCCTGACTCCATACAGAAAGTCACTGCTTACCTACATTGCTGATTTGCCTCTATTGCACCAGTGGACACTTCTTGTGTGGCCTGTTGGTGGGTAGTTGACAGGATCCACAGCTGAGTAAGACCTCTGGGGTCAGTTCTCCCTCAGCACCCTTCCTAGCAACCTCCTGACCATCAGGGAGGAAGCTTCCATCTCATATCCGTATTAATTTTTCAGTGTCCTGCAACCAAAGTATGTTCAGCTGTAGGGTCTTATCATCTAGATCTGGAGGGCAATCAACAGTTATGGCAAATGCCTATATTTTGGGGGACCCTTAGACTCCCTGACTAACCGTTCCTAGGGAGGTAGCACACTCCAAGCACTAACCCGTAGCTTCTAGAACATCTTGGTCCATCCTATTAAAACTCTTCTATTTTTAATGTTTTCATTAGCTTTTCTTTATGGCTCTTTAATGCATCTTTAGTTTTGGTTAACTCATAGAATTTGATATTATCCGAGTTCTTCTCTTAAGGCTTGTATAAAGCATACAAATGTCTAGAAATACATGACTCTGTCACCACCTGCCTTGGTAAATAAAGTCCACCGATGACTTATTTTAAAAACAACCCTGAAACGAATGCTAAATCTGCAATGCTGATGTCCTGTTTCCAAATGGTTAAAAGGCTGAAGCTAGGGGAGAAGGTGGCTGCGTGACATAATTTGTAAAGTCCTTTGTAAAGACCTTCAAATTCCAGGCGTGATGGAAGTGCAGAGCATTATTCTCATTTACGATCCAGCCCGATTTAACAAAAGGCCCTGAGTGTCATAAACCTGCAGACAGAAGGAGTTCCAGGGGGAAAATAGGGGCTTGCTAGTAAGCCAGCTGTGCAGAGAGCTGGCCTCCAGCTTCCCATAACGGGTGTGCAGCCTGAAGAATGTTGGCTGCCTCTAGGGCCAGCTGGCGCACCCAGGGACTGTGCTCCTGGAAATCCTGAGTTGTCTCCTTGGGACTCCAGTGCATAGAATTTTCGTGAACAGAGCAGCAGTCTCACCAGCCAGGTTTCAGTCAAGCTGTTTTTTTTTTTTTTTAGAAGATTGTGAACTTCAATATGTGACAGATGGGGCCATCAAACAGGGTTAATGATTCCCGCCTCGTAGGGTTATTGTGAGGTTTCAGTTAAATAATTGATAGAGAGCAGTGAGCACAGAGCTTGACCAAGTTCAGAACCCAGTAACTGTGTTGTGTTCAAATAACCGTCAAAGATCCTGTACCTCTGCTGTCTCCTTCTCCATCTGATATGCCTCATCATAGTTCAAGACTGTGGGTGACCCAGGGGCCAGATTCCCTCCCAGAAAATGCACAACATAAGCCAATATCATGGTAGCAGAGCCTGCTTGCCATGTGGGGAGATGCTTGCTCACCACTGCCCAGAGGCCAGACCTCTGGAAGGGCAGTGGAGGGAACAGTTTCTCCAGAAATGCCCTGAGCCTCCCATGTCAGCCACCTCGGGCAGACAGAAGAAATTTCTCTTCCTCCCAAGAACAAGTGAAGCATGTTGCGTTCCATGCCCAGACCCCTTGCCAGTGCCAGGGCAGACTGAGGAGGCCAGTTGAAGCACCACCTGACATTCCTCAGATTTTGCTGCAGCTCACATGGGCCAGGCTGGGTCACAGGGCAGGCTAACAATCGCTACAGAACTGTCTGTTAGTTAGGTCTAGCTATTCCTGCTTGTCCCCAAATTCTCTTTACCCCAATGACCTAGAAAGAAAGAAATGTCCTTCTCCTTCTGCTCTTATTACAATTTGACCAGCATCCAGATAGTTCTATAAAGAAGCTGACAAATGCTCCTGAAGAACCCAGCATAGCTTGTATAATTTAACTTGTAAGAATCTACCATCTAACATGAGGTAAACTTTGGAGGTAAAACATGAAGTAAAATTGATTCTTTGGCAAAAGCTACTGGTGGTCAAGACCCAGTGAGGAGGCGAGTCTGCCTTATTAAAACAATATTTTAAACTCTGTCTAATACTGCTTCAGTTACTGATCCTGTCCTGGCAGTTCTCTTAGTAGCTTGAGTGTGGATACAATTCATCCCCTGGTTTAAAATTTTGGTTGCAGACCTCAAAATAAAGTTTGCGTTATTGCTTTGTTGATAACGTGCAAGGTTCTAGGATTATTCTGTCAAAGACCTAGTGTTGATAAAAAGGAATTAGACTTAGTGCTTTATGGAAAGGTCCCAACCTGTGCAATGAAGAAGAATAATGGCTCTGTATTTTCAATATTTCCAAAATGAAGCATCTGTCTATAACCCTATCTGGATGAAGACCAGCAGGTTCTGGGAAGAATATTAACTTGAATTTGTTGCAGTCTTGTTTCCTAAACTGCTTTATAAACACTTCCCCATATGTGCAGCTAAAGATTTGCATTTAATGAATCATCCAAATCTTTTTGCCATATATCCTGTGTAGCTGTTGAGGATGGTGTACATGTTCCTGATATCTGAGGAGAAATAAGAATAATGCCTACAGTACCAGGCGAAATTGCTTCTGTAATGGCACTATGAGAATGTTCATTTTGGTTTTTAACCACGTGAGTGCTATATTTTAGAGAGTGAGTGTTGGCTGTATTGCCTGGTCATTTCTTAGGAAGCTCTTTTTGTACTTGGCAGTATGGTTTTATTCCGATTAGGTAGAAGAGAGTGTGCAAATCATTACACAACAAACACTTGAACGTTTGCTGGATTTTTTTTTTTTTTCGGCATTCCTGATTACTTCTAAGGCATTAGTCATGTAGCATTGAGGGCAGACTTAAAGTGTAACATGTAGAATTCTATGTTCAAGTTCTGCTTCTAAATAGCAATAGGAATGGGAAAACACTTTTCACATCACCCCACCTCAGTTTCCCTGTCTGTGACATGGAACTTGACAGTTCTCTAGCTGGTGGAGGAACAAGCAGAACAAGGAGACAGAAGCCGTCTTCGATCTAGATCTTGATGCATGGCACCTGTGAACTATTATAATTTTTGTTGTGCTGTTGTTGTCTAGTTTCTGATATAAAATTTGGGGGTTCAGGGAGGGATGTGAACCCAAATTTTGCAAAAAAAAAAATCCAATTTTTGCAAGAGAATTGATAAAAACGGCCTCTGAGAAGGGTAAATTCTGAACAATGAGGTTCATTGTAGGGGGAATTAAGATCCGGGAAGGAGGCTAACTGCAAGGCTGAAGCCGGAAGAGAATTTTTCTCCTTGTCTAGCTGGGAAGGGAGACACAGAGAGAGAGAGACTCTTGATCACAGGGGATCTCAGGGGGTGCAAAGGAGGAGGTATATACACCCACACATGGAAGGCAAAGCATAAGAACCTAAAGTTCCCCTTGACATAAAACACCAGAGACGATTAAGAAATAGTGAAGGTCTTTGAAGTCAAAGACTTTGTTACATGACTATGTAACAAAGAAGAGAAGCACCCAAAAACAAGACATATGTAGGAGGAAAGTATGCAGGCAGAAGGAAGGTTGGGAAGGGAGGGAGCAAGCGAGCAAGAGACTTACACACTGGTGTTTAGTCCAAATCACAGAAAGGAGAGGGACCTTATAAGCATGTTTAGGCTCCTTTATACAGACTAGATATCCAATTAGGATGAGCCTTGCTATCAGGCTCAGGTGTGTAAGGAGAGACCTGATTGGCTCAGGAGGGGCCAGCCCACCCAGGTGTGCTGCCATGAGGAAGAAGCTGGACTTTCCTGCCTGCGGGTGTTGCTTGCAGATATCTTGGGTGAGACGGGATGAGATGTATGCTCTAAACCTACCAGGACGGGCCGGGTGGTGTCTCCTTATGCTCGTTGGACCTCCCCTGTCCGATTGCCTATAAGGAGCTATCTTTCTCCTGTTTCTCCTTCATTACAATTAGGTAATCATCGCTCTTCAAGAATTTTAGGAGGGAAACAGGGCTTCAGAAACAAACACACTGTGAGCTATGTGTGTTTTGGAGGCCAGCAGTCCTCCCCCGCTCCCCCCCATGGCTGAAAGAGTTTGCCTTAGGCACTTATATTTCTTTTTCTTTCTTTCTTTCTTTTTTTTTTGTTTTTGTTTTTCAACCTTGGGTCTCACTCTAATCCAGGCTGACCTGGAATTCACTGTAGTCTCAGGGTGGCTTTGAACTCACAGTGATCCTCCTACCTCTGTCTCCCAAGTGGTGGGATTAGAGGCGTGCACCACCACACCCGGCAGGCACTTATATATCTTTTCTTTTTCCTTTTTAAGAAGAATATTATAGTTTTTTTTAAAAGCATTTTTTCTTTGTGTGACCAGATACTTTTTCTTTTGAAGACACAAACACAATTCTATTCACCCTAGACAGGGCACAGACAACAGACCAAAACACAATTATACCAAAATGCAGTTTGGGAGAAACAATGCATTTATTGGGGTTACTTACAGAGCAGAAATAAAGGATTACTTACAGGAGCTTGCTGACTCAAGGGCAGCTGCATCTTGGCAAAGTCTTATCCCATCCTGGATGGAAACCTCATGGGAGCTGCATCATGGAGTGTCACTTCTAGTCAATCATCTATTTCCTAGGTAGTCTAGCTTTTTCCCAGGACCACTTGCAGCGAGGGGAAGGGCAGGAGGGAAGAATTGCTGGAATTTCAGATTAAGGTTTTTGTGACCCTCCTTCCTGTATCTGCTATGGAGTTGTCAATGGCTCCATTACCATAGACCTGTTGTCACAGTAGTGTTCTACTCCAAAGCTCCCATAGCTACGAGGCCAAAGCATTCTTCATCTCAAGATGACTTCACGTCATACCGGGAAAAATACTGAGGGCGGTGGGAAACGAGAATGAGAATGAATGAGAGAGAACGGATGTGCTAGGACCTCTTGCTGCTGTAAATAAACTCCTGGCGCATGTGCCACTTTGTGTATCTGGCCTTATGAGGGTAACTGGGTAACCGAACCCTGGGCCATCAGGCTTTGTAAGCAAGTGCGTTTAACTGCTGAACAATCTCTGCAGCTCTCTCTTTTTCCTTTCTCTTTGTTGAGACAAGTTCTTGTTGTATAGCCTCGAGATGGTCTCTAACTCTCAATCCCATTGCCTCCGTCTCCAACTATCTACCACTATTTCCAGTTTGAATACTTTGCAAGTTTTTACAACACTCTAGTGAGAAATAGGAGCAAGGTTTTTTTTTTTTTTAATTTTATTTATTTATTTATTTATTTATTTTTTGTGAATAGGTAATCAGTTAGGGACAATGGTCCAAAGAGAGGAAATGAGAAGATGCCATCTTGCTTGTCTTGGAAAAGCTGAAATTTGGAGTCTGACCCAGTCTTAACCACAATGGCTATGATAACTCTTCAGCCATAGCACTCCCTATTTCTTCCTTAATCCGGCACACCTGAGTTGTCTTAAATTCAAAAACCAATCAGCTTTCACCCTTTCCCATCTGAGTCCTTGCCATGTGGCAAGGGGTCTTGGCGGCTCACTTTCTTTGACTTTTGAACCTCCATGTCCCTGTCTGGGCAGAGATGGAGCAAGGAGCGTTTCTTTCCTCTTAACTTCCTCTACTGGGAATCTCCCTTTCACACCTTCTCTCCGCTGCCTAGACCACCCTCTCCAGCCCATCATGTAATCTCCTTCTGACCCGAGCCTTCCTAACAAGCCGTTCTTCCTAACAAAACGTTCTCCCTAAATAAATTGACAAGAATCTCAAAGTTGGCATTTAGAGGCCAGGAGGAAAAACACCCTCTACCCCAAAATCCCTTTATGCTAGTCTGCTACCTCCCCTCCTTGCTTTCAGGCCAACATCCTTGTATGTTTTGTTTTTAACTCCTTTTGAAACAAGTTGATTCTCTATGACAAACAAACATTGACTATGGCAAATCACATTTTACTTCTCTTTTTCCTTCCACCTAATATTCGGGTGCTAATAGTAAAGGTTTCCCAAAGAGATCCAATCATGAGTTTGATCTGGTCTTCAGTTATCCTGCTAGGTCTTGGGGAAAGAGAGCTGCTTGACCCCTATTCCATTCCCAGCCCCTCAGGCCACCATTCCGTGATCACCATGTTCATTTTGTATCTCCCTGTGATTTCTCAGCCCTTTGCAAGCATGCTGAGCATCTGCTCTACTAACGGTATTAGGAGATAGGCTCTTCTAGAGGCTTTTAGACCACAAGGGGGACATCCCTCGTGGATGGGTCAATACCTTATAAAAGAAGTTGCAAAGAATTACTTGCTTCAAACATTGTGCCATGTGAGGACACATGTAGACGCCATCCTTTTCAGCTTCCAGAGCTCTGAAAAATAATTTCTGTTGTTTATGAGCTATCCCACCTACAGTATTTCTTTTATAGTAGCCTGAAGGGACTAAGACGAGTCTTAAATGAAGCCAACACTACTTATTCGTATAGACTCTCCCCAGTGCTGTCCTAGAGATTGCTGTTGCAGAGAACCCTGTCTTCATTACGTACAGTGTCTCCATCCCTATCTTTAACAACTACCTCCACTGTCCTGACAACTAGTTCATGGAAAATCGGAAAGTTCCTCAGCTCTACCGAAACTTGTGATTGGAATAAGTTTTCACTGTCTGCTACCTTCCTATGTCCTCACTTTCGCCGTTACCCAGTTCCAGGTTCCATTCGTTAAATGTAACCCCAATAATAGGGCCACCTTATCTGCTTGGAAAATCAAGAACCTGAATAGAGAGAGATGGTGGAAGAAAAACAGCTTGTTGGACGTGGTGGTGCACGCCTTTAATCCCAGCACTCGGGAGGCAGAGGTAGGAGGATCATTGTGAGTTCAAGGCCACCCTGAGAATACATAGTGAATTCCAGGTCAGCCTGAGCTAGAGTGGGACCCTACCTCAAAAAACCAGAAACAACAACAACAAAAACCTGACAACTTGCAGATGCCTCTCTCCTTCCTTCCTTCCTTCCTTCCTTCCTTCCTTCCTTCCTTCCTTCCTTCTTTCTTTCTTTCTTTCTTTCTTCCTTTCTTTCTTTTTCTTCTTTTCATTCTTTCTTTGTGTGAGGGAGAGTAGTAGTACTAAGGAGGAGGAGGAGTGTGGCGTATGCATGTGTGTGCAGATGTGCATGCCCCATATGCATGTGTGTGGAGGCCTTAAGAGGACATGGGTGTCCTCTACCACTCTTCTGCCTAACTTCCTTGAGACAGGGTTAGTGGTTTGAATTAGGTGTTATCCATAAGCTCCAGTGTTCTGAATGCTTGCTTTTCAAGTGGTAGCATTTTGGGAGGTGGGGTCTTGCTGGAGGAGGTGTGTTGCTCAGGGTAGACCTTAAGGTTTTATTAACTCTAGCTTGCCGGTGTTAGTTTGGCTCAATCTCTTGTTGCTGCTGTCCACCTGCTGCTGGCAAGGAGGTGATGTCCAGCCTCTGCTCGTGCCATCCTTTCCCCTGCCATCATGAAGCTTCCCCTCGAGACTTGAAGCCAAAATAAACCCCTTCCTCATACAAGCTGGTTTTGGTCGAGTGTTTTGCCTCAGCAATTTGAAGGTAACTGCAACATAGGGTCTCTCACTGAACCTGCATCTTGGGTGGTTTTTGGGTAGACTGGCTGACCCGCGAGCCTTAGTGCTCCTCCTGTCTCTGTCTCCCTTAGTGCTGGGGTTACAGGCCTGTGTAACCATATCTGGCTATGACATGAATGCTGAGGATTTAACTCAGGTCTTGATGCTTGTGCAGAAAGTGTTCTTACCCACTGAGGGATCACCCTATCCTCTGCTGCTCATTTTATGTACCTTAATCTCAACTTTATGATGGCCCTTCTGCAATGGGAGGTCACCCCCTTCTATCTCCCCTCTGATGTCATCATCTACCTTTCTCCTTCAAGGTCAGTAGCAAGGAACTCCTGGTGTTCCTTGAACATTACAGCTGTGACCTTGTTTCTGTTTCCTCTATGTAGTCACATGGTTATCACCCCTGATCTCTACCCTAATTTATTTCTGGGGCTCTCTGTATACTAGAAATGTGTAGTTTTGACCAACCTGTCTGGAGTATTCACTCTTGGCCAATTTTGGATTTGTTCTGCTATTTTTTTCTATTTATCATTATGACTTAATGCATGGATGGCTGTACAAAATTCCTATGATGGGTATGGTCATGACCTGTGTAGATTTGAATTTGAGTTTCTGGTGGGTGCACATGTGATTACTAATCTATAAACTAACAGTTGAAAAGCATAATTTGCCCAAGCCACTTGCACTGTTCTTTCATGCATAAAATGGGAAACTAATACCATCTGCTTGTTATTTATTCCACCATGTGTGAAAGGATTCATGGGAATATATTTGGGACAGTTTGAGAAAAGCACATACTCAGTGTAAAACATATATATATATATATATATATATATATATATATATATGGCAGCCATTCTACAAACAGTGTTATTCAGATATTTTTTTCATCACCTTCTACCTTGTCTCATCACTTTTACCCTGTTAGGGAACGAATCCATGTTAAAAGTTTGTTGTCTTTTCTCCTGACCATCTCCTTTTTTCTGTGCATTCATACATACAAGTTTGGATTTTTAAATTTTCAGATAATTTATATCATATTAAATTATTTAACTTATACCATGCTTAAGTAGTAAGGTGACTTTTTAATCAGTAGTTTCCTATATATGCATATTCATATATGCTATAGTATTTAATAGAATGGATATATCATGTTTACATGTTCATTTTCATCCTCTCTAGAGAGTCAGAGACTGAATTTCACATGGAGGGTCTCTACCTCCCTGCTTGGATGTGTGCTCCCTCTGCCAGGACTCCTGGAGGCCCAGGAAGCAGCAGTGAAGGAGACTGTCAACTGGCATTGTTTCCTCCTTAGTGAACTCAAATCCTCTTGAGGCTGCTTAGGGTGACAGAGCCCCCAAAGTAAAATCAAAGCATGTGCTTGAACCCTCCCTTCAGTCTCCACTTTTCTAGAGGGCAGTTTCCCTATAAACTATAAACTAAACTTATTATAAACTATTCTTCCTCTGTCTGGAAAAGCGTATACCTTCTGCACAGTTGGGAAGGACAAATGAGCTTATCTATGTCAAATGATTAATACAGTCTCTGTGTATAATTATCAATAATTTTATCCTGTTACTTGCCCAATACTTTGAACTTGAAATTTTCACATGCTCATCAAGAAAGATGATACTTCTACTTTTTTTTTTTTTTCTGTTAGGGTCTCATGTTAGGTCAGAACAGCCTTGAATTTACTAGGTAACCAAAGCTAGCCCTGTACTTCTGATCTTCCTGCTTCACCTCCCAAGATTTCAGATTGTAGGCATGCCCCACTATGTCTGGCTGGAATTTCAGAACCTGGAATCTGACATCACGATCTGGGAAGTAGGTATATAAAATGGTATCTGGCCATCTGCAGGGAGGAATTCAATCCTTTCCATTCTGTCCAGCTGTGTGAATTCTGTTCCTAAGCAGCTGAGAGGTAACTGTTGTGGATTTGAACCATAGGTATCATCAGAGATGATAGTAGGGGGATTTAAGGGCCTCACCAGCCTCAGATGGCTGTCTGGAGAGACAGGAACCTGGAAATCTCTCACTGATGATGAACGTGGAAAAATGAACAATCTTTATATTGTAATACTAAATCCTTTCTTGAAATTGCCTTTGTGAAGATGTTTCAGTCCAACAAATGCTTCAATAATACATGAAATATAATTATGTAAAACAAAATAAAACAAAAAATAAAATCCTCTACTGTTCCCTGATGGTGAGTCTGAGATGCTTTTTTTTTCAGTGCTTCCTCTTCTGACTCCTATCTTCCCTTCCAAAGCATTGGGGAAAAAAAAAAGATTTTTGACTCCTATGACCACCCATAGGAGAAAAATAATAAGGAAATACTTCTTACTGCAGATGGCTGAGTAGAGAGAGTAATAGCAATCCCTTTGGCATCTTGTTTTTCCTCCATACAGGAAGATTATCTTAGCAACCATTCTGTTAATAATGAAATACAAAGCCATTTGCAAAAATAAAATAAGTAGAGGAAATAAGTCCTTCACCATCTTTTTCTTAGAGTCTCTTTATGATGACTGTCAGTCATCATAAAGGTTTTAGCCTTATTTGAAGTTTCTCCTCCTTCCAAGACAGTTGCATACAGGAGTGATTGCAGTTTCAACTCCTTTTCTGTTCATTTTTTTTTGACTAGGTAGTACAAAGAATACAAATAATAGAGCTAGTACATTAATTGTAACTAAAGTAGGATGACCAGCTCTACTTAGTTTGTTCAGGGCTTCCCAGGTTTAGTACTGTAAAGTCCATGCCTTTCATTAGGAGACCATACAATGTGGAGGGTTATCCTAGCTTGGTATTTTCTACATTTACAGAGCAATGGGCTCCTCTGGAATCACTGGGGGAAAAGATGACACCTGAAAGCTGCCTGCTGTCTAAACATGTGCCTTGTATGGATTCCTTCACAAGAACACCTTGAGGAGAGGAGTAACTTCTCTTCTATTTCTGTATAGAAAAGCAAGCTGAGTTTTGGACGTATTAGGTACATTGCCACAGAATCAAATGGGTAGCAATAGCTAAATGGAAGATTTGTCTCTGAGTGGACCAAGTCTATATGATCTACTACACTGTTCTGCCTCTCTGGCCTATGGTCCCTTTGGACAAAAGCACGCATAGGTAGGGATACATTGTCACCACCATAGGTAGGGATACAATGTCCTCTTTTAATGTTGCCTTCCTGGTGGAAGCTGGTTCAACCAGGGACAGGAGCTTGACCCAGAAACCAGTGGTCCGAAAGGTTTGTTGTGGAATTCTCCTGTAAATTGAATATTTCTTTACCTTCCAGTACATCCATGCCCCTGAGGTAAATGCAATAGCATTCTTCTGTGCCCTATATAGAAGCTGTTTACAGGTTCAGAATGGAATCATCATGATTCCCTCAAATGGTATTCACGGCCCCTCTCCTAACAAGCCATTATGAGCATTCCACATTCACTGTGGTTTTGATTATTCTATTTGTGCTTTGTCCCACTGACCCACATAGAATGCCAACAGCATCCACATCACATGCTTCATTATGTAATTGAATTTAGTGCTCATGATATTGAGAGCCAGGAAAACAACTTTCCATGTGGTGGGCCAGCTAAATCTATTCTTCTGTTATGAAGTGGGGAGGTTGATGAATCTGAAGACAAGACTTTATTTTCGATTATAAAAGATCATTTGCTTCTTGGAGACATGGCCTTGGGTTAGAAATCATTGTTGTAAAATACTTGAAAAGATTAAGACACTTGGATAAAGAATTTAACAGTGTACCCAAAGTGTAGCTGCATACCCAGTGCATCTCTGCATACTATTTATTGTTCAGAGACTGTAATTGGCTCCAGGATAGCAAAAATACAGATTTACAATTATAATCTCTAAGCTCCAGGAGGCACATTAGCCATGGGTTGGCACTTCTAGTTCTATGTGTCTTACAGCCAGGAGCATCAGCACTAGTAAAGACTGGTAAATGGTAACATCGGGGTAAAAGATGGGGTATATTTTCAGTTTGGATTGATGGGTTTCTAAGGGAACTAGGCAAGCAGTTTACATAAGTGCTAAATAATAAGACCTTTTTGTAAATAGGATATCACTGTAATGGTATGTGGTTTGTTCCAGCAGCTGCACAAGGAACTGCTGAAATTCCAGTAAAGCAAGATGTGCTCTCTCCACTTTGCAAAGGGTCGTAAATCTATAGTAAAGATCCATACGGCACACAAGAACTGGACATGACTATCTTGTTTTGAAGAATACCACCCACAAAATATGGACTTGAAAAATTCTTTGCATCTTCACAAAGTGAAGAGACCAAAATTTTAAGCTTTAGCCAAATTAAAAATGAACTTGGCAAGCCGGCACTTGGGAGGCAGAGGTAGGAGGATTGCCATGAGTTTGAGGCCACCCTGAGACTACATAGTGAATTCCAGGTTGGCCTGAACTACTGTGAGACCCTACCTTGAAAAACAAAACAAAACAAAACAAAAAATGAACTTGGCACCGGGCAGTAGCCACGAAACGAAACTCAGCATGGACAGTGACAAGTCAGCCAACCACATCATATATAATGTCACAAAGGAGTAAGAACATGGCATGGTGTGACAGCATGGGGAATGGCATTTTATGAGCAGTAAATTGCATTTTGGTAGACAGAAAAAAATAACGTGAAATAAATCTCCTTGTTAAATTCTTTGCAACTAATAAACATGATGTGTGGTGTGTGGTACTAGAAAAGTGAGCATGTGTCCAGCAAAAATAAAAGAGAGAAATCTGTCCACATGAAATGAAACACACACATGTGGCTTGTTGGAAATAATGAATGACTCCTCTGAACCTAACCTGTAATTGCCAATACAATATGATTTCTATCATAAGGTTGGTGACATTCGAGAGGAGATGCTTAGAAAATGGGCAGAATTAACACATCTGAGAGAGATAAGTTCCAGTTTGGAAGGTATGTGTGATAATCTGAAAACAATAGACACAAATTTTGTGGCCAGTGTATTACTTGTATTCAGTCACTTGTGAAGCATATTGATTGAGAGGGTTTATGCTTTAAAACTCATTCTTGGGCTGGAGAGATGACTAAGCGGCTAAGGAGCTAGCCTGCCAAGCCTAAGGCTTCAAGTTCTACTCTTCAGGTCTCATGTAAGTCACACATAAGCCAGATGCACAAGGTGATACAAATGCACAAGGTCACACATGTACACTAGGTGGCACACATGTCTGGAGTTTGATTACAGTGGCTGGAGGCCCTGGAGCACCAATTCTTTCCCCCTTCCTCCCTCCCTCCCTCTCTCTTATTAAAAGAAGAAGAAGAAGAAGAAGAAGAAGAAGGAGAAGGAGAAGGAGAAGGAGAAGAAGAAGAAGAACAAATCCTCATTGTTGGCTCCAGTACTACACAGTAACATGGGCAGCTAAGAAAATATCCAGGCATGGTCATTTAAAAAACTATGTATATCTTTGTATTTGGATAGTAAACAAAATAAGTTTATATTTATTTTTAAAGTTTATATAGAATTTTAAAAATATTTTTGTTTCATTTTGAGTGTCTGAATTAAACCTTAAACTACACCTATTAGCATTTTTGCTGCTTTAAGAAATAACGTATTCTTTTTTTTTTCCCGAGGTAAGGTCTCACTCTAGCTCAGCCTGACCTGGAATTCACTCTGTAGTCTCAGGGTGGCCTTGAACTCATGGCGATCCTCCTACCTCTGCCTCCCAAGTGCTGGGATTAAAGGCATGTGCCCCCACGCCCGGCTGTATTCTTCATTTATAGATTTGGGTGTCAAGTGTTAAGGAAGATATTTTATAACAAGGCCTCTCATGTGAGCTTCAGTAAAACATCATGATGAGCAACAGAAATATAGAACAAGTTAGCAAACAATTTGACCATTCATTTGCTCGTTTATAAATTTTGGATTCAGAACCTCTGCAGTATAAAATGGCATAAATACACCAAAAGAGGCATTGTCACTATTCGGGTCATTGCAGCATTATTCACAATATCCAAGAAAACTGTCCATCAGCTGATCAAGGGAGAAAGAAAATATGGTAATATGCACAATGGAATACTATTGAGCTATGAAAAAGGTGATGTCCTGTTATTTGTGACAGTGTGGAACTGTAAAGTGCTATGTTAAACAAAATAAGGTATGCACAGATATTAGAGAAGTACTTTATGATCTCTTTCCTATGTGGAATCTCTTGCCATGATGTAGCTTCCCCTTGAGTGTGTAAGTTGTGGTTAAACCCATTTCCTCTCATCAGCTACTTTTGGTCAGGTGTTGTTTTTGTTGTTGGTGGTGGTTTATTGAGGTAGGCAAAGCTAACTATGTAGCCTCAGGATGTCCTCAAACTCACAGCAATCCTCCTACTTCTTTCTGCCCTCCAAGTGCTGGGATGAAAGGTGTGTGCCATCATACCCAACTGGTCAGGTGTTTTTCCCCAGTAATAAGAAGCTAATTCCAAATTAGAAATAAGTTGTTTGGCATATAAAAGTAAGAAAATATTTTAAAGGTTTTGGGACATGTTAAAAACAAAAAGCAATTTAGGGACCCAGTAAAGTAAAGGAAAGATTAGAGAGATATTTAGCTGCATGATATAATATACTGGGAACTGCTCATAGGTAAACGTAGCCATTCACAGAATACTGATGATAATACCTACTTCTATTATTACTAATAATAATTACTAATAATAGTAGAAAACGATTTAACCATGGCAACATGAGGTTTTAGTACTTATTTATTTGTAAGGAGAGACAGAGAGAGAAAGAGAGAATGAATGGGTGTGCCAGGGTCTCTATCCACTGCAAACAAGCTCCAGATGAATGCATAACTTTGTGCATCTGGCTTCACATGGGTGCTGGGGGACTGAACCCTGGTTAGTAGGCATTACAGGCATTGTGTTTTAATCACTGAGCCAGCTCTCCAGCTGGGCAACATGAGTTTTAAAGTCATTGTTCAACCAAGACTCTTCTGATACCTACTTATATTATAATCTTAGTAAAGTCAACTTTGATTAAACATTTATGCATTCTCCTGACTTTGAATTTAACATTTGTTTTCCAATTGGTAGAACTGATTCGTTTTCCAAGCAGTTACCATTGTGCTAGACTTGGCTAACTACTTTTAAAAAAAAAAAGGTTGTCTTTCTGTATTAGTCAGATCTACATTACCAGGACTAATAACCTGAGGAGAACACTTATGTGAAGAGAGATGTATTTTTGCTCATAGTTCTAGAGGTATCATTCCATCACTGGGGAAAGCAGGTCACATCAGGTTAGTCATGAAGCAGAGAATAATGAGAGGGCCAAGGCTTCAAAGACAAATCCACAGCTTTCTGCCAGGCTGTACCTTCTAATTCCTGCCATGTCCCAAAATGGCAGCATGAATTAGGGACCAAGTATTTAACACATGAGCCTTTGAGGGAAATGTTACATTAAAGCAGTAAAGCTGTCCCCTCCGTTGGTAATCCCACACTCCAGCTTTCGTTTAGACTCTGCTCTGCCAAGAGAGGGCACCTGCTCTGGAGACTTAGACTTTATGTTGGGCATCAGTCTCAGTGCTTGTCAGATTATAGTTAGATTATGTTCTTGCTGGCCTCAGAAAGAGCTTGTTTTCCTTGACTTACCCTCAAATTATTATCTTTCTAGTAGTCTTTTAATCTACCTAAAATTATTATTTAAGGTCTTAGTAATGAGAACATAAAATGTGTTATTGGGACATATATATACAGAATATTAATCTGTGACACTTGCAGAATTTCTGAACATTTGATATTTTATCATCTTCTACTTGACCATTTCTCAAACGCATAATGTTATGATAGATTTAGAGAATGTAAAATTTGTACATTTTATAAGTTTTAAACAACTTGAAAAAAAACACATTATTCTTTATGAAAGAAAATATCCAGGTCAGCCCTGCAAAGACAATTTTGTCAATATTCATTGCCTAACCAACATTTTACATTCAAAGATCTAAAACACATTAGATATATGGATGGGACTATACCTAATGTTTTCATGATGTGGAAGCGAGAAACGAAGTTCTATTTATGGACATTTAAAGGAAAAGAGGGTCCCAGGGAGCACTCCCCTGTGCTAATTCAGTCAAGCAGGTACAACCCCAGCCCACATACTCACAACTTGGGGATCAGACTATTTGATACTGACCTCACTCTCCAGCATGCCTGCCTGGGCCACTCTGAGTTGGCCCTCTTCAAACTTGTTACACTTTCCAACCCAGACCCCTATGGAGACTGCTGAGACTTCCTGTATCCAAGCAAGGGCTTCCCTGCACTATTCTGTCACAGAGGCACAACGTAGGCCCACAAACTCACCGACTATGAATTATTGGGTATCAGGCCAGTTTAGTGCTGTTCTCACTCCCTGCCAGTGCCTGCCCTGAGTAGGAGCAACTAAACAAGGCCCTCTCACACTGGTTGTACTGGTCACACTGCCCATGAATCCCAGGCCAGATTCCTGTGAACACTGCCACACATGGAACAGGCTGCTCAGCTTACAGTATATCTAGCCCTGACCCATGCATAGACCCTCAGTACATGACCTTCTGGATCAAGGCTGACCAGGGCACTCACCACAGACCCCACTATAGACACTGTTGCTGCATTCTCAACAAGACAAACGGATTATCTCCTGATGGGCAAACCCCAGCACGAAACAAATAACACAAAATGTAAGACAAGATGTCTCCACAAAACTGCCTAGTCAATAAAAACTAGCGAGAAAAAACTCCAGACAAATAATTCTACAATGCCATTAGGATAAGCATATTCAACAAAAGTAATGAGACCATGAACAAATGGCTGAATCAAATGAAAGAGAATCAACCAAAAGAGCTCAACAGATAGCTGAATGAACTCAAATGCATGGAAGAATTCCAAGAGCATGCATGTAATCAACTAAGTACCATAAGAAAGACAAACCAAGAAATGAAAATGAAATTCAATAATTAGAGACACTGTGAGAAAAACCCAATGGAAACAAAAAAAAAAAAAAAAAAGGAAATAACCCTATTAAAGAGCTCTCTAGAAAGCATCACCAACAGAAAAGATCATGATGAGGACAGAGTACCAGAGCCATAGATGAAGAGGCGAAATCAATGTCAAGTTCAAAAAAGTGGGCAAACAGAACATGAGAGAAATTTGAAAAATTAAAATCATCAAACATTGAGATCATGGATATAAAAGAAAGGGAATAAATATAGGCTTCAATAATCTAAGAGCAAGAAGGGCTTGGAATGGGGTATTTAAAATTTTGAAAGACCATGGCTGCCAACCCAAACTACAATACCCAGCAAAATTATTCCTCATAATATACAGTGAAAGAAAACACTTCCATGATAACAGCCAGCATTATGAATATATGAACACTGAAGAAAAGAATAAACATATTCAAGAGGCTACAGAAGGGATAAGACAATAATAAAACCAGAAATGACTTGAAAGCAAATGAAAATGAAGAAAATATCAAACTCCACTAAGTCTTCTACTTCACAGGGACTAACTCACCCGCTCAATTATAATACTAAATATCAAAGGACCCAACTCCCCAATCAAAAGACACAGGTTAACGGGCTAGAACAGAAAACTTGATCCTCTTGTGGTCTTCAGGAAACTCGCCTTACCATGAAAACTAGACAGCACCTTAGGGTGATAGGATGGAAAAGGTATCTTCCAAGCAAAAGGAAATAGGTGACAAGTAGGTGTAGCTATATTAATATCTGAAAAAATACATTTTAAACCAAGAGTAATTAAAGCAGGTAAAGAAGGTCACTTTATACTCTTCAAGAAGACAATTCAAGCAGAGGATATCACAACCATCAACCTACATGCACCAAGCACAAGTTTTCCAAAGTTTATAGAGCAAACTCTACTAGACATTAAATTGGAAATAAATTTCAACAGATATAATAATAATAATAATAATAATAATAATAATAATCGAGGGTGAGTTTAATACCCCACTATCATCAACAGACAAATCATCTAAACAGAAAATAAAGGAAACAATGGGACTAAACACCATACATCATAGATCAAAGGTACTCAACAGCCATCATAGAACATTCTATCCAAACTCTATAGAATATACATTCTTCTCAGCAGCTCATGGACCCTTCTGTAAAATGCATACTAGGACAGAAAGCAAGTTGCACAAATTTAGGAAAGTTGACTTAACTCCCTATATTATATCTGATCACAGTGCAAAGCACCTTGAAATCAACAAGAGAAACATGAGAAAATACACAAACTTCTAGAGATTGAACAACATACTATTGAACAATGACTGGATCACTGAAGAAATCATGAAGGTAATCAAAAGTTTCTAGAAGTGAATGAGAAGAAAAACACAACATATCAAAACTGATGAGACACAATGAAGGCAGTCCAAATAGGAAGTTTATAGTTCTAATTGACTATATTACAAAAGTAGGGAGATCCTCAAATGAAAAATGACAGAAATCAATGAATTAGAAATGAAGACAACACTTTCAAAATGATAAAACAAGCTGTGTGACTGGCTAGCCAGGCCACATGTACCAACAGGTACAATGGTAGTATGTTGGTTATGGGGGAAACCAATTTCTCTCTGTTTGGATTTTTTTTTTATTTTTATTTTTTTATTTTATTTTTTATTTTTTTATTTTTACTGACTTTTAATCTTACATACCAAAAAAACCCCACCTGGTATTTCCCTCCCCTCCCCCATCTCTGTTTGGATTTAAGACATACTCCAGCAGAGGGAATCCCTGCCTCATACTAAAAACCTAGTCAAAAGCCTATGTCTGGCAGGGTCATAAGCCCTAAGGGGAAACAACTACTGATGTCTAGATAAATGTATAGATTATTTTCCATCAAACTGCCCTCTAAATACTTATGTTTATGCCTACATATGGAAGGTACTCTCACTGTTGGTTACAGAAGTTTCTTTTTTTCAGATGGCAGTGTCTACTGAGGTGACTCAAACTCCTTGAAGTACTGATAAGTGACAGTGGAGTGTTCATCACTAAGTGAACCATTTCTATCACACCCCTTAAGGCTCAGAGAACATTGTGGAAGAGGTGGCAGAAAGAATATAAGAGCCAAAGGAAGGGGAGGAGTGTTTACAATACTGTCTTCCAGACGCAAAGTGGATTTGATAGTCATGGCCTTAGAGTTGATGACACTACCTGCAGAAGACCAACATATTAGAAGGGAAAAATGATTACATCAGAACAGAAGAGAGGCAAACTGAAAAGAAGATGGGATTCAGTGGAGTGGGAATCATGAAGAAGAAAAGAGGAGGTGGTGGGAGGGATTATGATCATGCTATATTTATGGAGTTTGTAAATAAAAATTTCTTTAAAATGAGGAAACAAAGATCTTATTTTTCAAAATAATATACAGGATTGGTATACTCCTGTACAAATCAAAAGATAAGTTGATGAAATAAAACCAGAGAAGACTAATCAACATGATTAGAGATGGATGGAAAAGGAGACATTGCACTAAGACCAATAAAATTGGGAGAATCATATTTCAAAAACATATATTTCACAACATTGGAAAATCCTGAAGAAATGAATGAATTTCTAGACTCATACCACCTCCCAAAACTAAACCCAGAAAAGATAATTATCAAAGTAGAACCATAACATCTAACAAGACTAAAGACATATTTAGAAACTTCCCAACTACAAGTTTAGGCTCAGATGGATTCACTACCAAATTCTACAAAACCCTTATAGAAGAACTAAAAGCACTGTTTCTCAAGTTATTTCACAAAAATTGATAAGGATGGCATGCTCCCTGAATCCTTCTATGAAGCCAGCATTACATTCATACCAAAATCACTTTTGATATGAGGGTCATGAGACACAACAAGAAATGAAAATTATAGATAAATGTTCCTGATGAAATTAGATAGAAAAAAATTATCAATAGCATTCTTGCAAATCAAATCCAAGAATACATCAAAAATATTATTTGCCTTAATCAACCAGTTTTCATCCCAAGGATGTATATATGGTTTATCATATGGTAATCAATAAATTCACATCACAAAGATAAGCTTAAGGAAAGAACTCACATTATCATTTGAAAAGATGCAGAAAAGGCATTGAACAAAACACATCTCTTCATGATTAAAATATTGGACAGACCAGGGATGGAAGGATCATATCTCAATATACGAAAGCCTATACACAGCAGATCTAAAGCCCATATCATGCTAAGTGGGAAAAAAAATGAAGCATTTCCAGTAAGTTCTGGTACAAGACAGGGATGTTCATTCTCCTCACTGCTATTTAACATTGTACTATTAGTCTTAACTTCAGCACTAAAACAAAAGAACAAAATAAAAGGGACACAAATTGGACAGAAAAAAAATCAAACTAGTCTCATGTGCAAATGGTATGATTCTGTACTCAAGAGACCCAATAGATTCTGCCAAAAGTTCTTCTAAAGCTGATACATCCTTCCAATAAAGTGGCAGGATATAAAATCAACACACAAAAAAGTAGCCTTCATATATACCAATGGCAAACATGGAGAATAAAGTCAGGGGCAGTCTCATTTACAATAGCCAAAAACTTAAATATCTTGGAATATTGCTAACCAAGGAAGTGAAAAAAAAACTCTTTAAAAAGAACATTAAAACACTCAAGAAAGAAATTGAGGTTGGCATGTGAGGATAGGAAGATCTCCCATAGTCATGGATTGGAAGAATTAATGTCGTGAAATGGCCATCTATTAAAGGCAATATACAGATTCAATGCAATTCCAATCAAAATTCTAGCACTATTCTTCACAGAAATAAAAAGAATAGTCTCCAAAATCACATTGAAGCACAAAAGGCCTCAGGTAGTTAAAAGTGTCCTCAGCAAAAAGATGAGTGATATCACCATATCTGATTTCACAATATACTAAAAGACATAGTATTAAAAACAGCATGGTACTGGCACAAAAACAGACACATAGATGAATGGAAGAGAGCAGAAGATCCGGGTATAAGTTCTAGCAACTACAACCACCTGATATTTGACAAAGAAGTGAAAGATGCACATAGGAGGAAGAGAGCATGTTGAACAAATTTGCTGGAGAAAACGGGATAACCACATGTGGAAGAATGAATGTATCCTGTCTTTTCTCACCCTGAACAAAAATCAGCTCCAGTTGGACCAATGACCTCAATATAAGACCTGGAATGGTGAGACAACTAGAAGAAAAATTATGGAGAACACTCCAAATTATAGAGAAAGTGAAACGGTTTCTGAAGCTCACGAAATAAAACAGTCAACTATTTGGATCTCATGAAACTAAAAAGCTATTGTACAGCTAAGAAAATCATCAACAGAGACAATAAACTATCTATAGCATAGGAGAAAATCTTTGCCAGCTATACATGTGACAGAGGCTTAATATCTAGAATATACAAAGAACTCAAAAAACTAAGCAATAGGGCTGGAGAGATGGCTTAGCAGTTAAGGCACTTGCCTGCAAAGCCAGAGGACCCAGGTTCAATTCTCCAGGACCCACATAAGCCAGATGCACAAGATGTTGCATACATCTGGAGTTTGTTTGTAGTGGCTGGAGGCCTTGGCGTGCCCATTCTTTCTCTCTCTCTTTCTCTGCCTATTTCTCACCCCCCCCAAATAAACACTTAAACAGATTTTCTACATTTTAAGCCATCAGGGAAATACAAATAAAATGACTTTGAGATTCCATCTTACTCTTTTCAGAATGACAATCATCAGTAAATCAAATGACAACAAATTCTGGCAAGGGTATCAGTAAAGAGGGGCTCTCAACTATGGTTGGTCAGACTACAAACTTGTACCAACTTGCCATTCTAAAAATCAGTATGGCAGTTCCTCAAAAATCTAAAAGTAGGGCTGGAGAGATGGTTTAGTGGTTAAGGCACCTGCCTGCTAAGCCCAAGAACCCGGTTCCAATCTCCAGGTCCCATGTTTAGCCAGATGAAAAGTGACACAAGGGTGCAATGCCGCACTTGACCACTAGGGGGAGCACTCATCCGGATTTCGTTCACAGCAGCTGAGAGACTGCTGGCGCACCCATCTCTATCTGTCTCCCTCTCCCTCTCTGTCTGTCTCTCTCTGTATCTCTCTCCAAAAATAAATAAAATAAAATAATTTTTTTAAAAAATCTAAAAGTAGTTCTATCTGACCTAGGTATATATACCATGAAGACTACTAGAGAGTCTTGCTCAGCCATGTTTATTTCTGTTCTATTCACAATAGCTAGGAACTGGAATCAACTGATGAATGGATAATAAAGATGTGGCACATACACACAATATAATTATACTCAGTGTTAAGGAAAATCAAATTATGAAAATGTCAGGAAAAAGGAAAGACCTGGAAAAAATTTTTCTAAGTGAGATAACCCAGGCTCAGAAAGACATATTTTCTCTCCCATATGTGGATCCTAACAGAACAGTTTGTTTATAAGTTATAGGAAGCATCGTCCATACTGGCAAGAAAGGTGAAATGATGGTTGGAGAGAGGAGAAACACAGAGAGAAAGATCAGATGAAGAGATAGTAGAAGGACAAGTGGAAGAACGGAATACAGTAGGTGGAGGAGTCTGGGAGGACTCAGTCAAGGCAGCAATTGGTGGAGGAGGGATGCACAAAACAAAAGTTGGTGCTTTATTGATCCCTGGTGTATATTAGATTCTCTGGTTGTAACAGAAGCCACTAGTCGCACTTTTAGTAAGAGGTGGTGGTCTTGAAGAAGCCTTGCTCAAACTTGGAGAAGGACTAAGATGCAAAAAAAAAAAAAAAAATTTTTTTTAAAACACTGGGGCTGGCAAGACTAAAGTGGCCTGCTCACTGGAGTTTGATTCTCTCCAGCACCCCTGTAAAGCCAGCATGCATCCAAGGTCCCAAAGTGCCTGTGACAATGGGAGGAGCCAGGAGACTTCAAAGCTCACTGGCCAGGTACTCTGGCATTTATTGCAATGGCGCAGGAGACCCTGTCACTAAGAAGGCAAAAGAAGAGCACAGATGCCTCAAGATTGTTCTCTCATCTCCACATACATGGTGTGACATGTGCCCCCATAAATAATAAATAAATAAATAAATTAAATAAAAGAAGCCAGGTACGGTGGCACATGCTTTTAATCCCAGACAGAGATAGGTGGATTGCTGTCAGTTCGAGGCCACCCTGAGACTATATAGTGAATTTCAGGTCAGCCTGGGCTAGAGAGTGAGTGAGACCCTACCTCAAAAAAAAAGAAAGAAAGAAAGAAAGAAAGAAAGAAAGAAAGAAAGAAAGAAAGAAAGGAAAGAAAGAAAGAAAGAAAAAGAAAGACGAAAGGAAAGGAAGAAAAGAAGGAAAGAAATAGAACCCTCTTTCAGGACCTGCTTTTAGCACAGGTTCTTTGGGAGTGCTTTGTTATGTTCTACTTCTTTCCAGTTAGTAAGAGTCAGCTGATGTTTTGTTTTGTTTTTTTTGTTTTTGTCTTTATATCTTTACAGTTTGCTACCTGGCTATTAAGTTCTCCTATTCTCTTCCTCTTTCTCTGGATTGTCAATCTCAATTCCAGAAAGTGAATTGCTGTCACAGCTGATGAGTGACATTGTAAGGCTGCTTATCTGTGGAACAGGCTTCTCCAGCACAAGCCCTCTCTGGCCCAGTGATCTTATCAAAGATAATGCGTACATGATCTGAACACTTGCACTGTTTTTTGAGGGACTTTATGAAATGCTTCCTTTGTCGGTTCTATGATGGTGGCAGTCTCTCTTGAAAGAAATCTATGAGCAAGCTAAGCACCATGAAAATAGAAGAGAATTTTATTTGCATTTTATGTGTTTGTTTTTTCTTAATTTTTGTTTCCATTAGTTTTCCTTTGGAAAACAAACAAGTCCAAGATGAACCAAAGTACCTCACAATTTCATCACTGGCAAATCCATAAAACTGTGTCCTAGTAGATTTCAGATTCTGATGAGACAGACATGGGGATGAAACAGTGTTAAGACTCCCTTAACTATGAGCTAATAGAAGTGCAGCTACCAGGACTGGTCTCAATGGGGACCCCTTGTATTTGTAGTCACCTTTATTTAGCATCACGTTTCAGGAAATTAAAAAAAAAAGTGATGGCAGTTATTTCCTGACTTTCTCTTTCACTTTGACAAGCACGAGGCATCCTGGTGAGCTCAGCGCACTCTGGTGACGATGACCAAACGTCCAACAGCTAATAACTTCAGTCCAAGGACCTAAATGAAAGAATCCAGGGACTGCAAATGAGTTGGAAGGGACATGTTTTAGAAATATTTTTCTCACTCTTTCCTCTGCTTTCTCTCTGCCTTTCTATTTCCCACATCCCCATTTTGTGGACTCCCTGAATCCTCCGCATGTAATTCTCATGCGCAGATGTGATAAGGAGCAGTTGAATCAGCTTCCCTTGCAGCCGCTAAAGCTCTGGCAGAGGCTGGCAGAGGGCTGTGGCTTAGACCTATGATTTAGAGTTGACAACAGTGCTGATTTTAACTCAGCGCTTCACTCCCTCCCAAGCACACAATACAAATGGAAGTTTTCTTTAAGAAAAAGCAAAAAAACAACAACAAACAAACAAACAAAAACCATGGAGCCCGACTGGGGTTCCTTGAGAAACTATGGCTATGTGCTTGAAATAACCTGGGTTGTGCAATCATTCAACTGTGGATTTTCTTCTCTGCTATGTATGGTAAATACAATTGAATGCTTACACTTATGCATGTAGAGGAATTAGAATTTCATCATTTAGCTGGTGGCTTTCATCTGTTTTTGAGTCATTATATTTTGTTTGTTGGGGAATTTATTTCACATCTTAGAAAATGGTTAGTTCAGTTACTGGTTTCCAAGTATGAATTCTCCAAACGGATAGACACTCAAAACAAAAAGGGAATGGATAGACAGAACTATAATTGTCAGGGCATAGAAGCAACTGAGCAAATTGGTTCTACTGTAAACTCACTGCTTGAAAGAAGTTAAGGCTAGTCTAACAATGGTAGAACTTGGTAGGCTTCATTCTGTGAAGACTGACAAAAAAGAACTTAATGTATTTTTAAATAAAAACTTATTTCTATAGTTAATTTCTCTTCCATGCGCTGCATTTTCTTCATTCCTTTTTACAAATGCATGTTATCATTGCTACATAACAAATTAGTTTTAGTAGCTTAAGCTATGTTGTGTCCCGTCTACTGGATTATACCGGATTCCCATATATGACACAATGGTTCTTTAATTATTGGTCTTCCTTCTCACCATGGTATTTTTGTCTGTTTCCTTTCCACCCTCTTTTGTTTTCTTTTTTTCTTGTTGGTGTATCCCACATGTGTGGAGTCCATAGGAGAACATCAAGTGCCCCCTATGGTTCTTTCACCTTGTTTTCTTGACAGAGTGTCTCTCACTGAACAGGGCACCCAGGTTTTCAATCATAATGGCTAACCCAGTGAGTCCCTGTGATTGTTCTGTCTCTGCCCCCTTCAGCTATAGGTTCTGGATATGTGTGGCTGTAAGCAGTGTTTTATGTGGGTGCTGACGTATCAAACGCAAATCCTCATGCTTGTACAGCAAAAATTCTTACCCACCATGCCATCTGTCCAGCCTCTTTAGGGCTCTCTTGACCAGGATGTACCTGAGTCTGTTCAAAACGAATACTTGGATTTTTAAGACAGTGCTAAAAATAGACAAACACCATACTAGCTTTATTCTATAATATGAGGAAATATAAAATAGAATAAAGGTACAAAATATTTTTTTGCTTTGGGTTTTTGCTGCTATATTAAATAATGTATATGACTATTTTTGGATATTATGAAATCATAAGTGAAAAAATTGTGCAGAAACTTGAACTGAATAGGAATAATGCAATGAGTGGGAAAGCAACTTATAAATGGCTAAATTCTATGAATGTTGGTATTATTTTTTAAAATATCAAATTCAGACATTTTCTTTTTTTCTACTTGATAAAAGGAAGAAAATAAGGCATGTTTATGTAAAATTGAGACTGAACTTCTTTTTATTGAGGAAACACAAAATTTTCTAAATTATATAAAAATAGTCTTATGCCTTTCTTTTAACCTTACCATATATTAAAATTTAAAATATCTATTGCCTCCAATAGAAACACCTAGGAGAATTCTGGTGGCTCAAATAACATCTAAACCCCAGATGGAATGGTTTCTTGGATTAAACATCTGCTTCATATTGTAAAGGTATTTGATGTAGATTCCAATGTTATTAGAATTATATTGGTGTATTTTTTAAAACTTTTATGTCGATTAATTCTTACTAATTTTAAGATAAAGAAGTCTAAACAGCATTATTTAACTTCAAAATTATGAGAAATATTAAGGAGCAGTTTATAATTTATATATTTTTAGAGTCTTTCCATTTTATTCTCCTCACCCCCTTAGTTTTTCTATCCTTAAAATTCAGTGTTTTCTTTTATAAAACATAATATACAATTATATGGCTATTTTCTCTTCATTTATAACTTCTGTTTTGGGGTCACTTACTGATGCTGTTGTTCATTATATGAAAAGAAATCATGAAGAATAAAAACACACCTTTACCATGCTGTCTTTTACCAGATTTGGTATTCCTTATATACCACATTTCTCTAAATAATAGTTACCACATAACTGAATTAACTTCTTCAGGCTGTAGACAGAATTAAAATGGTATTTGTGACAATATCACATTCAGCTATGGGTAAAAGGCTTATAGTGTCTGCCACTGTTTGGAGACGAAATACAATTGATCATTATTACCACTGTGTCTGAGCAGACCTTGAATCCACATAGCCAGAGAGAGCTGCCAGGCCTTCCCCCTCACAGCCTACCTACTACTGTTCTTGTCTACAAGCTAGTGGGAAGTTCCTTTTGCTGGTAATAGTCATTGCCATGCCACAGAAGTTAGGCAGGAAGAGTTTGGGGAAAGATGAGAGTTGGAATTGCTTTTTACTTCTCCCATTCTCTCTGACTCTTATTTATTTACCACCCTAGCTTCCTGACTCCTTACCTATGTCATACTATAATACTAACTTCATTTGTTGGGGCTTGGGATATAGCTCAGTGGTCAAGCACTGATCTAACATATTTATTGTTACATAATACATACATACATACATGTATGCTGAGATAAAGAATGAGAGAGAGATAGTGTGTGTGAGAGAGAGAAGAGAGAGGGGAAATGGGCACATCAGGGCTTCTTGCTATTGCAAACAAACGCCAGATGCATGTGCCACTTTGTGCATTTGGCTTTTCATGAGTACTGGGGAATCAAACTCGAGCTGTCAGGCATTGCAAGTAAGTACCTTTAACTGTTGTGCCATCTCCCCAGCCCATACCAATAACTTTTAGATATGCTTCTTTGGTTGTGAAACAAGATATAATCATTGGTCCAAATTGACCTTTCTTAAACCAGAGCAGTGGGAGAATATTATATTGCTAAAATGAACCTTTCTGTTGGCAAACACCATCCCAGAAGGGCCTAGTGGGATCAGCACTATCTTCTCCATATACTCTTTCCACCCAAAGGGTGTGCTCATGAGCCAAGCAGGGCTCACTGAGGAGACCACCCTCTATGCAAGGTGACTCAATGTAAAGATGAGCGTATGACTCAAAACAGATATCAAGAACCCTGTCTGAAAGGGGAGGAAGAGATCTAAGGAGAGGGGCAGCAGGAGAACTAAGGAGTATATCTAGCATGAAAATAGAAGGACATTATTTGATGGCAGGAAGGAGGTCAGCAAGAGAAAGGGAGAGGACAGTGTTGGAGGGCGAATAACAAAGTACAAATTATATATAAATGATCATATTTTGTATAATCATACATATGTATAAATGCCCAATTACTTTATAAGCTAACTCAAAAATTAATAAATCTGAAAGAAAGAAAGAAGACAAGAAAAGGATCCTCCCTAAAATTCATTACATGAATACAGAGGACCAAAAGGTTTCTCTTTCTCTGTGATTGTGAAAATCATAAGAATGACATAAAACAAGCAAAAAGGGGCTGGAGAGATGGCTTAGCAGTTAAGGCACCTGCCTGCTAAGCCTAAGAACCCTGTTCCAATCTCCAGGTCCCATGTTTAGCCAGATGCAAAGTGACACAAGGACGCAATGCCGCACTTGCTCACAAGGGGGCGCACACATCTGGATTTAGTTCACAGCAGCTAAGAGACTGCTGTGCACCCATTCTCTATCTGTCTCCCTCTCCCTCTTTCTCTGTCTCTCTCTGTGTCTCTCTCAAAAAATAAAAAAAATTAACAAAAACAAGCAAAAAAAAAAAAGGTAGGTGGTCATCTTCTCATTTAATGAAAAGATTTCCTTTGTCAGAGGGAAATCTGCAAACACAGCCCAAACTCTGTTTGGTTGAGACCTTGTTTTAACTTCAAAACTTCCTGTACTTGGGGGTATTATATTCCTGACATTCTAATTGCAGTAACAGTTTTTAAAAAATATATCCGTGAAAACCTAGCTTGAAACATGTTTGCCATTTACAATTGAACATCTCTGTTTACAACATAAAAACATTTCAAATTATGTTTGTAGATTTATGTTTGTATGTTTTTACTTGATTAAACAATGAGTGGATAACTAGCACACATAATCATGTGGCATTATAGGCTCAGTTTGATGCTTTTAGTAACGTAGATACCTGAACTTGATTGACTCAATTTTTCTACAAGTCAAATCATTGGTTGGAGATCAAACTAAATGAAATGTTCTTTTTTAAAATGGTCAACTGTTTTTTATTATGGTGTCTTATGATGTTATTAATCTTTTTGGTTTACTAAGTACAGAAAGATAGTGTGCTTAACAATGTGGTCTCCATATTTTTTGGACACAACATTGCTGATCGTGGCCAGAGCAGCATATTATGGAATTAATTGGGAGGGAGGATGGCTCTCTGAATAGGAGAGATGATTAGGAGGAAAGGAAACAAAAGAGAAACTGATTTTGCAGGGGAATGCATTTAATTGTTTAAATAACAGCTGCCACTTTCATTGTGTAACTTTCCCATTTCCTTTAGAGTGCATCATTTTTTTCCCCTTGAGTAGTTAATAACTACTGTCCACTTTTACATTACCTTGAAGGATGGCTGGCAAGGGTTTAATGTTGTAACCATTATCTTCCTAGGCAGAGGAAAGGCTAAAATTTTTGACTTAACCAAGTTTTGGCCAGAAAAGGCTCACTTGTAACGCACTTAGGGGAGTCACATCATTTTATGGTTATATTATGCTGAGAAGCAGTTCTGTATGTACCTTTGTCCATAATAGATGACAGAGAAATAGATGATTGATAGATAATAGACAGATAGATGATAGATAGATAGATAGATAGATAGATAGATAGATAGATAGAATCAATAGATGATAGAAAGAAAGATAGATAGATAGATAGATAGATGATAGATAGATAGATAGATAGATAGATAGATAGATAGATAGATAGGATCAATAGATGATAGATAGATAGATAGATAGATAGATAGATAGATAGATAGATAGATAGATAGATAGATGATGGATAGAGACAGGGTTTCATATAGCCCAGACTGGCCTCATACTACCTGTGTAACCAAGGATGGCCTTGGACTTCGGATTCTCCTGCTGATTCCCAGCACTGGGTTTCATATAGCCCAGACTGGCCTCATACTAGCTGTGTAACCAAGGATGGCCTTGGACTTCGGATCCTCCTGCTGATTCCCAGCACTGGGATTATAGGAGCCCATCGCCATACCCAGTTTAAACAGTGTGCGATTGAATTCAGAGATCTGTGCATCCTAGACAAGCACTCTACCAGCTGAGCTACATCTCCAGCTCTGTCATTATATTTTATATAAAATCAGGCAAAGACAGGCATAGCTATTTACAATCATGGATGTGTATCCTGAAGTAACCAGCCTGTATGAGGAAGTCAAGGGGAAGGTCAAGGTCTGGTGTCTGAAGAACAGGCCTGTGGGAACCTGCTGTTGTCTGTTGTCTTCTCTAGGCTGGTAGATCACTTCATAACAAGGAGAAAGTATTTTGTTCTAACCTGCTTTCATTGAATTGTCTTTACTACTGACATGGAAAAGTCTGGTGTCTTCTGCCTCTTTCCTCAGCTACACACTGGGGAGAAAAATTCCTTTTGGGAAAACGGGAGTTCTGCAAACTCCTTCCTGTTTTGGCCTTCTTCTAGACTTCAAGCCTTCCCACTTTTCTTACTTTTTTTGTAAATGCTTATTTATTCATTTCATTTTTATTTCATATATTATAACCGATTATCCTCTTTTATCCCCTCTTCCCTGCTCCCGTTTCCCTCGGGGAACCTCCTCGGTGGTGTAATGAAGGCCTTAGTTAGTCCCTGTGGAATAGCAGAGGTGGAAGGGGGCAGTATATCAGGGTATTCCAAGAAACACTTCTGGATTTCTGCATTGATGGGTTTTGATTGGTTATTGTGTCTGTCACCATCACCCTGGAACTGGTTGTCAGGCTAGCAGCAAGAGCAGTATTCATGTCACTTCTTTCTCTGTAGTATCTCCTGGCCCACAGCAGATGTGTTAGAGGTGGCACATATCATGGCAGGCAGTCTTCTGATTTAATTAATGAATCTTCTTTCTCCTTCTTTTTTGTTCTTTTGCTTGTTTTGTTTTTTAGAAGAAGGGTGACTTGTGTGGCATCTTACTTCCCTCTTACTCCCTGGTTTCTTTCCTATGGTACCTAGTCTGCTATATTAACTGGAACTGGATTCTCCCCACTTTTCTTAGCGACAGAGGTAGGTTTATGCTGCTCAAAGTTGACTAAATGTACAACAGATGGAAGAGACTCAGTTCAAATTCAGAATGCAGATTTTAGTAACTTGGGAAGCATTGTAACAAAATTTAGAAGTCAGGCTGGAGTGATGTCTCAGTGAGTAAAAGGGTTGATGCACAAAGATCCCTAGTTCGCACATGGAGCCAGACACAGTTGGAAGTGTCTATAATCTCAGCACTCTTATGGTGAGATGGGAGGTGGAGGCAGGAGACTCCCTGTAAGTTTGTGGGCCAGCTAGCCTGGTGTATATAGCCTGTCTTGAGTATGGTGGAAGACAAAGAGTTACACCCAAGGTTGTTCTCCAACCACACATACCATGGCATAAATGTCAGCACACTTGTACACACACAGTCACAAACTGAGAAGTCCAGTGAACAGTCACTTAGAATGCTAGAGTCATTGTGATTTGGCCCCACAATCACTTATGTATTACTGTTTAGAACTTTAAAATACATTTTTAAAAAGTGTACTACTGTCACCTAAAATTAAACTAGGTAATTGTTTGCTAAAGCAATAGTCAAATTTTGCCATAGATATGGTAAGTAGAGTGAAGAGAAATAGGGAAGACATATGTAGTAACTGGAAATGTGAAATATCCCACCAGTAAGTCCTTGAAGAGTCTCTCAATATCAATATTAAGATTATCTCAATATCAATATTAAGATCATATACATATCACTATTCTTTTCTTTAAAATATGTATTTGTTTATTTATTTGAGAGGGGAGGGGCAAACAGAGAAAGAGGAAAAGTATGAGCACACCAGGGCCTCCTGCCACATGCATGTATCACGTTGAGCATCTGGCTTTACATGGGCACTGGGCAGTAAGGTTTTACTACCAAGTGCCTTTAACTGCAGAACCATCTCCTAGCCCCCACTATTCTTATTTAAAAATTATTATATCCTTTCCAGTTCCTTCCCTTTCTACATCAATTTTTAGGATAATCTCTATATGTATAAAATCTTGCTGTGATTTTGATAGTAAATTTATTAAAAGTGCACATTAATGGGAAGAATTTTCCTCACTTAAGCAATCCTAATTGAATTCAGTGGGTCACAAGAAAATAAAAAGAAGAAAGGAAAAGTAGAAGAGGGACTAGTTGGGAAGAAGAAGGGATTTAGCAGAAGGGGCAGAGAGTTAAAGAAGGTAATTTGAAGGAAATATCAAAATATGTTATATACATGTACCAAATTGTCAGGAAATATAATTTGAAAACTTGCACTTCAAATTGTGAAGAAATGACATCCTTACTGTGTTGAATATATACTTAGATCTTTGAGGGGGTTGATTTTATTTTTTGAGATAGGGCCTCATTCTAGCCTTCCATGGCCCGGGACTCACTCTCTATTCCCACATTGGCCTTCAACTCACAGCAATCCTCTTACCATAGTTACCCAAAGTGCTGAGATTAAAGGTGTAGGCCACCACACAGATCTAGATTTTTTTAATGAAAATTTTATAATTTTCAATATAAAATCTGTGCTTGTATTAGATTTTACACATATGTTTTGGAGATACTTTGGGACATTCTATATAATTAATCATATTATAATTGATATAAAATTTTTTTCTGTTGGCTAATATATACCCATATTGCTATAAATTTCCATTGACCACTATTTTTGCTATGTCCCACAAATTTTGATCTGTTGGTGTATTAGTCAGGGTTCTGTAGTGGAACAGAACCAATAGAATGAAATGTGTTAAAAGGGGAATTTGTTTTTGTACTAGCTCATGGCAGTCTACCAATAGCTGACCTAAGAGTCAAGCAAACCCAGGAACAGGATAGATGATGTTCACGTGAAGGTACTCACCAGCAGCCAGGCGGAAGGAAGGGGCTCTTCCTTCTCAAGACTTCTCTACGTAAAGCTCACCACCAGGAGAGCCCCCCACTCTGGAGAAAGGACCTCCTTCCTCAGTTAAGCTTTCCTGGAAGCAACCTCAGAGACCCAACCAAGAGGAATGTCTGTGAATTCCTAATCACATCAAGTTGACAACAGAACTGAACCATCACAGTTGGGTTTTTATTTTCATTCAATTCAAACTACTTTTAAATTCTGACTCAGATTTAGAAAACATATTGTTTAAGATTAGGCATTCTTGTCTTGTTCCAAAATTTTAGAGAAAATATTGTATTGTTTACACTCAGTTCTGTTTTGGTTATAACTTTGTTGTATGATAAGATATTGTCCATCTATACTTGGTTTATTCATAGTTTGATCATGAAGCAATATTGAATTTCATAAGTTTTTTTTCTATGTCTACTGGGGTGATTATATCATTTTTAATCTTTGAATGTACTTATGCATTGTCTAATGCTTATTGAATTGTGTATGTTAAATATTATTATTTTTATTAAATTATGCATCCCTGGAATGAAACTAATTTTATCTTTTAACTTTGTTGCTGAATTCAATTTATCAGTGACATATTAAGGACTTTGCATTTATGTTTATGTCAAAAATATTGGCTTGTATTTTTCTTTTGGGTTAATTCTGACTTTGTAAGCTGAGTTTGGAAATGTTCCTCTCCTTTCTGTACTTTTAAGTACTTTGAGGAACATCAGGCTAGTTCTTTAAGTATCTGATAAAATTCAGCAGTGAATCTATCTAGATCTGGGCTTTCTTTACTGGGAGACATTTTTATTATACCTCCATTGTCATTGCTAGATATTTTATATCCTTTTGGTTCATTTTTCAATATATTTTATTTATTTATTTGAGAGAGAAAGACAGAGAGAAAGAGAGGGAGAGAATGGGAGCTCCAAGGCCTCCAGCCACTGCAAACAAACCCCCGATGCCTGTGCCCCCTTGTGCATCTGGCTTACATGGGTCCTGGAGAATCGAACCGGAATCCTTTGGCTTTTCAGGCAAATGCCTTAACAGCTAAGCCATCTCTCCAGCCTTGGTTCATTTTTTTTGTAGGACACATTTTCTAAAAATTATCTATTTGTTCTGAATTTTGCAATTTATTTACTTATATGTTTTCATAATATTCCTAATGATCTCAGAAATTTCAGTCTTATCTGTTATAATATTCCTTTTCCTATCTCTTATTTATTTGAGTCTTCTCCATTTCTTTTAGTTAATTTACTAAAGGATTTACAATTTTGTTGAACATTTCAAAAAATAAAGTCCGTTTCATTAATTCCTCTTTATAATTGTTATAAGGAACTTTAATATCTAAATATACTGCAAATTGGTCAGATTCCCACTGGGTTATCCTCTTTTGTAACCCTCCCTACCCTCCTTCTCCTTCAATGCAGAGGTCTCTGTCATTGCAGTGGGTCAGTTCCTGTGGGGAGGACAATGGCTCACAGTATACCTTCCTATCCTGTGGCTCTTACATGCTTTCTGAATCCTCTTCCACAATATTCTCTGAGCCTTGGAGGGTGCGTGAGAAGTCTTCTTTAGTGTTGAGCACTCTGAAAACTCTTGTTTTTGCCTTGATGACATCTGACTCTCCTTAGTATCTTCCATCATCTCACTGGAGAAGACTCTCTGGCTAGCAGTGAGAGCAGCACTCATATTTAAACAACTACTTCCTCTGTCATGTTTCCTGTGCCCGGGCAGGAGTGATAGAGATGACTAGTCCTGGCTAGGCACTTGACTTTCTCTTCTTGCCATTTTCATGAGCACTGGGACTCCCTGGTTTTGTCTTTGTCTCTTAAAAAGCAGAGTCTCTGTCCAAGAGCGAGAGCAGCGTGGTCCAACCATTAATTCTTTCTTTATTTATTAATTTTATGTCTCAATTTTATTTATTTTCATTCAGATCTTTATTTCTTTCCTCCTATTAATTTTGTATTTTATCTGTTCTCCTTTTTCTACGACCTCGAGATACATCAATTAGGCTTTTCGCTGTTTTGTTGGCTTCCTTTGACATTGTAAGCACATGCAATTTATTTTTTCTGTATCCCAAAGATTCTGATATGCCATATTTCCAATTTCATGTGGTCAATAAAAGCTTTTAACACCCTCCACTGTTCATTTAGAAATTCAACCATGTGTTTGTGTAGCTTCTGTAGTTTGTCTTGGTGCACAACTCTAATTTCATTCCATTATGATCTTATAAAATTCAATAACATCATTTCAATGTTCTTCACATTTTCAAAGATTTGCTTTATGGCTGAAAATGTAGGTTTTTTGGAACATATTCCATATGTTGATTAAAAAATGTATAGTCTTCCATATTTGGATATAATAGTCTATACTTGTTTGTTAAGTCTATTTGATCCATGCTATAATTTAATTCTGAAATTTCTTTTTTTGGTTTCTGTCTGAATGACCCTGGTAACAGTAGATTATTAAAGCCACCTACTATTAAGGTACTGGGGTATATCTTCCTTTCTGTCCTGTGGTGTTTATTTTATAAAACTGAATTGTCTAATGTTCAGTGTAGGTATATTTAAAATTATTTTATTTTCTTGATGGATTTTCCCATTATCAATATATAGTGACTGGTTATGGCTTAAATTCTGTTTTTCTAGATATATGTATTCCTGCTTATTTTTGGTTTCCATTTTTGTGGCATATTCCTTTACAACATTTCAGTTTCCGTTAGAATATGCCTATGATAAAATGGTGACCTTACTTCAGGCAACAAATTACTAGCTGTTATTTTTTTAATATTTAAGTTAATTATTTATTTATGAGAGAGAGAGAGAGAGAAAGAATGGGTGTACCAGGGTCTCTAGCTGCTACAAACATACTCCAGATGCATGTGCCACTTTGTGCATCTGGCTTTATGTGGGTACTGGGGATGTGAACCCTGGTCCTTAGGCTTCATAGGCAAGTACCTTAACCACTAAGCCATCTCTCCAGCCCTGGTTCTTGTTTTTTAATGGAATCTGTCATTTGTGTCTTTTTAAGGGTGGGAGCAGTGAGGCAAGGTCTTATAGCACAAGTTGAACTGGGTCTCACTCTGAAGCTGCAGGTTGGCCTCAAACTCAGGGAATCCTCCATCCACAGCCTCCCAAGTGCTGAGATTATAGGTGTGAACCACCACACTGGGCTAGCTTACAATGTTTTTTAGAGAATTAAGAGCATGTATTTTTAAGATTATCCTTAAAAAGTATAAAATAGTTCCTATCAGCTGTTTTTTGTCATTGTTGTGAATAATCTGTTTACTGAATTTGATGCTTTATAGAATCATTCATGGTTGATTTTTTTTTCCAAATTCTCAGTTAGTTTTCAATTTTTCTAGAGATTGATTCTTTCTCAGGTTCTAGTGATTGTCTTGCTGCTTTTTCCGTTTTAGTATTACAGATGGAATGTTGGATTAGTTGTCAGTAAGTTTTTCCATTTATGTTTATCTTGGATGGTCTTCATTACTCCTTCAAATTTAATGGGTAACTTTGCTAGATACAGTAATCAGGTTGGCAATTGTTTTATTTCATGGCTTGAAATACATTATTCCATGTTCTCCTCGCCTTTAGAATTTCTTTTTTTCTTTAGATATTTTTATTTACTTATTAATTTGCAAGAAGGGAGAAGGACAGGAGAGAAAGGGAAAGTGAGAGAGAGACAATATATGCCAGGGTCTCTTACCCACTGCAAACAAACTCCAGACACACGCACCACTTTATGAATCTGGCTTTATATGGGTACTTGGGAATCGAACTCCGGCCATCAGGCTTTGCAAACAAGTGCCTTAACCACCAAGCAATTTCTCCAGCACAACTTTAGAGTTTCTGTTGAAAGTTCTTGTTATTTTGGTGGGGTTGCCTCTTATAAATGACTTGGTACTTCTCTCTTAAAGCTTTCAGTATCTTTTCTTTGTTTTATACTTTGGGCATTTTAACTATAATATGACGTTGTGAGGTTCTTTTGAGACTACAGGTCCATTTGGAGTTTTAAATGTCTCTTTTGTGTGAATATCAACATGCTTCTCAAAATTTGGAAAATCTATTACATCAGTAAATTGGCTTTCTATGGCTTTAACCTGATAGATCAGCTCCTTCATTTAAAACTATCAAATTCATTACTTAGTATGTTCTTTTCATGATTTCTTTATTACTGTCTGGATGTGATGATGTGTAAGCCTTTTCTTCAGCTCCCCATGTTCTTTCCTCTCTTTGATGTAGTATGTTGATGGAGCTGTCAATGTGGACTTTCATTTCACTTATACTCATTAATAAGATTTTTAAATAACAAGATTATTAAAACATTCCTTTTCATGATATATGATCTTCCTTGATTCATTCTACTGCTTATTTGTATCTTATATGAAGTCACTGATCATACTTAAAACAATGAACCATTCGAATTCTTTGGCATTTCATCCACTTTGTTATCTTTGGATTCAGTTACAGAAGAGTTACAAACTTTAAGCGAGTTCATATTTGTTGTGAATATATGTTGAGGTTTATATATCTGTTATGATAGATATCTATTCCCCTTTTATATGAAAGTCTTTTCAAAAAACTTTTAGGTTTTTTTTTTTTTTTTTTTTTTTTTTTTTTTTTTTTTTTTGAGACAGGCTCTCATGTAGATTGAGCATAACATTAAACTTTTGGTCCGCCTGTCCTTATGTTGCAATCTTAGTAGCAGCCTTTTCTTGAAGGCTTGATGCTCTACTAGAAAGGAAAGAGAAAACAAATCTCTGTAGCTATACTGCAAAACCAATCAGATAAGAGATATAAAGTAAAACGCAATTAAAAACCACTACAACACTGATAACAATAGAAACGAAAGAGGCACAACAATGATAAATATCAAGTTAATAATTTCCAAAGTAATAATAATCAAATTTTTTTGCTTCTGGCAAGTTTTATTTTACATTTATTCATTTATTTGCACAAGGGATATATGAGAAAGAGGATATGGGCATGCCAGGGCCTCCTGCCTCTGCAAAGGAACTCCAGATGCATGTGCTATGTTGTACATCTGGATTTACATGGGTTCTGGAGAACTGAACCCAAACCAGCAGCTTGCAAACACCACGTCCAGCTCTTCTATCTCATGTTTAGGAATTTCTCATACCATCAGCAGTCTTAACCAACAGTGTATCCTGCAATCTATATAACTGGCCAGTCAGGCATTACCGCAAAAGAGGCAAGTCCATTATGGGGCTAATAAACTGCTCTCTGATTGGATTTCAGGCCCATTCCACAGTAGGGAATGCATGCTTGGCACTGAGACCCTAATCAAAAGCTTTTCTTCCTTTGCTTGGTGAGCTCCTAAATTAATTTTGATTTCCATAAGCACAGTTATGCAATGCTTGCCAATGGGGGGAGGGTCACGTACTGAAATGTGTATCCTTAGATAACTGTCATTGTGAGAACATCACAGAGATCCTCAAGAGTCTAGACCATTGTAGCTATAGTGGAATGGGAAGTGCCTGACTGGCAAGCAATAACCATTGGTGATTTTCCACCTTTGGAGTCCTTCATGGCTTTTACTTTTATTTCCAAATAAATCATGTGATTAAGAAAATTATTGGCAACTTTAACAGGGCATTTTGTGTGGTGGGGATGATCCTGAACCAAACAATGAGATTAGTTCAAGCACAAGAGAAAAAAAAATGGTACAATCAAGAGATGCTGTTAACCTGAGATGCATGACACTGTTGCTAACATAACAAGACGTGGTATTTTATAAAACTCACGAATAATAAAAAGGATAGTATAGTGAATGCATAAAACACTAACATAGTCATGGATTATCTTTATGAAATATTAAGTTCGGAATGGTCCTGAATGGAAGGGACAACAAAACCTTGAAAACTTGTAACCACAAACAAATACTCACACGTATTCAAAAACCAAATATGCAGCACATGGGTGGTCTCAAAACCACAGGCTGAGAATTTAATTCAGAGTGATTCAAAAGTGTTGGTGTCCAAAAGACCATCTGGCAGGACCCAACACAAGTCTCAAGAGCCCACCAACATGCTAGTCCGTAGTGATTTTTCTATAATAAATCCTGAAGTAATTGAGCAGCCTACAGTCCAAAGCAGCAAGGCTGGCATTAAGCACACACCTTTAAAGTACTCAGGAGGCTGAGGTAGGAGGATTGCTGTGGATTCAAGGCCAGGCGGGCCACAGTGTGAGTTCCAGATCAACTTGAACTTTGAATAACTTCAAGGGTTAGCCACAATGTAGGAAAATGGAAACACTCGTTGTAGTGGTTTGAATGTGAATATATGTGTCCAATAACCTGAAGAAATTTTAAGTAAGATTGAGTGTGCAACTTGAATCTACAGTGGGAGAGCCCTTCTTTTGAAGAAAGGTATCACTTTCTTAGTCTAGCCCCAAGGTGTATAAAGAGTCAGTTTGAGCTCTGGCTGTTTTGTGTTTGCTGGATGTTGGTGGCGTCTCTCTGCTATGGATCTATGGAAGTGAGCCAGCTTCTTCCTCCATGACGATGCTTCTGCTGGATTTTGTAAGCCTGAAATAAACACCTTTCTCCCATGAGCTCCTTCTGCCTGGGTGTTTGACCTAGTAACGAGAAGGTAACTGCCACACTTATATATAAGTGGTGGGAATATAAATTGATACGACCATTTTAGAAGCTGGTTTGATATTGTCTCCAAGTATGAAAATATGTGTAGTCTATAATCAGGGAATTCAACTAGTAGGTAAATGACCAAGTGAAACACATGTATTATATAATATTATGTATATTTAAATATATCTATACTTATATACATATAAATATATGCACTGTTAAGATAGATCTATAAATCCATGTCACCTTGTGCTCTAATAGTTAAGAATTTGAAAAACTAAAATATCCATTTTGATAATTACTGTCTGCCAACATGTATGTGTTGAAACTTAATTACCAGTGTATTGATAGTACTAGGTGGAGTCTATACTAGCTGACTGAGCTATTAAGGTAGATCCTTCATATAGGGACAGGCTGGGTTTCTTCTCTGCTGTTCTCATGTGACAGAACATTCTCATTCCTCTTTCCCTTCTGTCTGTTTTGCCATGTTGAGATGTAAGCAAAAGTTGCACCAGCTTCTGCCAGCATTTTGATTTTGTACCTACCAGACTCTAAAATGGTGAAAAATAAATTGCTGCTATTTGCACATTACTCAGCATAAGGTGTTCCAATATATAAGTAAATAATAAGAGAATGATATTAAAACAATGCTCAGTAAAAGAAACATCACAAAAAGTAGGCATGTGATTTAGCTGTGATTTGCTATTTCATGAATGGGGGGGCGCATAAAGAATTGTCTAAACCTTAATCACATTTATTGCTTATTTTGGCAATGACATTCTATATGTATTTGGAGTTCTTTAGGAATAAAATTCCCTAACCAGCACTCCAGAAACCCTGCTCTTTGTGGCTGAAAGTGCCATCTTTCAGTGTATCATTATTTTTAGAAACATCATTTTGAATAGTGGTAATGATTACCACATTATGTGTTGTGGGCCTGAAAATCATTCTGTTTATGTCTGTGACAATGTGGGTAAAAATTAAAGATGCCCAGAAAAGCATCTGAAAGCATAAACTGCAGAAATCGCAGGAAGCTGGAAGATGTAGACTGTGGCTGTAGAATTGGCATACCGGTGGGATATGGGGTTGAAGAGTGGGGAATAAAGCATACAAATAAATTAGATGTATATGCTTGAGTGGTGAAAATGGCTTAAGTAGTTAAAAAAGTTATAATTATAATATTAGTATAAATATAATATAGAAAACTTGGAAGCATAAGGTTAAAACATTAGGATACAAATATATAGTCACCCACACTCCAACACCAATGTAAATTAGATATTGTGAAACATCTATATTGTAATTGTATGTAGCAATGTATTCAGAGATAACTCAGTCTGCAATAATATTTTGCCTTTCTAAACGTCAATAATGCAACTCATTCATTTGCTCAGTGACGTCTTATTACATTGTATATTCCCCCAAGTTTAACTACGATAATTGCATCAAGTTTGCAGACGTTTCCTACTTCTACATGAATCATGGTGGAAACATAATGAGTAATGCGTAGGAGGAAGTGCTTGTGAGTTTCAGTATCCACTTAGCCATATGCAGAACCTTTTCACACCTTGTATTTTCTGAGACAAAATGAAAATAAATTATCTGCTCTGCCGAATTCAAATATTCAATGGAAAAATCAAAACTGAAATGACTAAACACCTTAGAAAGAGTAATACATTCTAAGCATATGAAATCATTATTATTAAGCAATGTGATAAATAAAATATAGAATTAACAATGAAAGACCTTCTCTCCCATGATTCATATTTTACATTTATTCAGTATTTTAACCATGTATGTTCATTGCAATGAAAACAAACAGAAGTATATATGAACATGGCAAAAATTTTCTTTTACTGACTTCATTTTTGGATACTTATAATTCTAGGCTACTTTAAGTGCTTGTTCAGATTTATGTCACAATTCTTGTCTGGGGCTAGAGAGAGATAGCTTAGTGATTAAGGCACTTGCCTGCAAAGTCAAAGGACTCAGGTTGGACTCCCCACTACTCATGTAAGACAGATGCACAAGGTGGCACATGTGTCTGGAGTTTGTTTATAGTGAGTGGAGGCCCTAGTGTGCCCAATTTCTCCCTCTCTCTTTCTTTCTCTGTCTCTCTATTGACCTCTCTCTCTCCCTCTCTCTCTCTCTTCTCTCAAATAAATAATTTTTTTAATGAAAAATAAATCCTAATCTGTTCACAGAAGAACAAGTGTCTTCCATGTGCCTGGTATTCTTTTGGATGACAAAGTATATATCAGTGAACAAGAAAAATCAGATTTGTATTCTGATATTCTTCACATTTGAAACTGATAACACCAGAAGCAAGCAATCATAAACACAACAAAATATTTTATCTTTAAGTGCTATGCAGACAATGAAAACTAGCTAATGCAAGTGCAATTATAACAGGGAAGGATGTACAATTGACAGTTTATTGGAATGCCATTAGTGGTAGCTGAAGATTGAAGGGAGAGTAGAAACATTTAAGTAGGCGATGGGTAAATGACAAATATATATTTGACACAATGTATTCACATATCATACTACACTTATATGTGACAATACAGGTAATTTTCAAAATTTATCACTGAATTATAAAAGGAAGGACAATGCTATCTCTGATCCTTGTTCAGTATCTTTAAATGGTGTTAGGTTTTTTTAAAAACAGGTTTTAGCATTTAGTATGCCTTATCATTTTTGTTTTGTTTTGTTTTGTTTTGTTTTGCGAGGTAGGGTCTCACTCTGGTCCAGGCTGACCTGGAATTCACTGTGGACTCTCAGGGTGGCCTCGAACTCTTGGCGATCCTCCTACCTCTGCCTCCCGAGTGCTGGGATTAAAGGCGTGCGCCACCACGCCCGGCTTGCCTTATCATTTTTGTTACGGAGTAGATATGTGTAAAAAGTAAAGAAAGCCACGGTGAATCAACCTTTAGTAATATAGCTGTCAGGTATAGGGAAGGGGAAATGTCCTATTCTCCTGTGATTATATTTCAGCCTGTTGGTGCATCTGGACTGTGACCTACATACAGGCTTCAGTCTCGGTGGCACAAGATGCCTGAATGGAGGTGGAACTGAGCATTTCACATCTCCCACATTGAAGGAATTTCTCCAGGAGTCCCACCTTAATAACTTATATTAATAACTGCTATAACTTATTTCAAAATGGTTCATTTTATTCTTCTCCCTGCACAAACATGTGGGGAGTTTTCTCTGACATTCACTTTCAGGCACTTGTCCACTGAGTCTCTAGCAATTAATTCATCACAGTACAATTTTCTAGCCATAGCTCTTGCTTCCATGGAGGGGTCTACTTACGATTCTGGCCTGGGAAGTTGTGAATCTTTGCATGCATCTGTTAGATCCTCCAACTGTAGTGACAACAGTTTGCCTATGCCCTCTTTTATATGCTGTATATAAGGTGAATTATTGATTTTTTTAACGAGTTCAGCTTGTAAATTTTTTCAGGTCAAGGACTTATTTTCTTTTATGTAGAGCATGAACCCAGAAGTCCACAGAGGAAAATTTTTTCAACTTTCAAGACCTACATTTGACATGGATAATGTTTAAGAATCAGTTATCTAAGCTTCTTGTCTATAAAAATCAGAAAAATAGCATTTTTGCTATTTTGAAAGAAACAAACAGTATGAATAGAATAAAGAGCAACAGAAAAGGATAACTGAGGAAAACAACAAATACTGCTCCAGAAAGAATCGGCCAAATAAGCCCCTGATGGAGGGGTGGAGGGGTTGTCTTTTTGTATTGGTTCTTTGAAAGAATAATCGACTTAAAAATTATAAGCAAAAGTAGCAATTTAAAATTATAACAGGGGGCTGGAGAGATGGCTTAGCGGTTAAGGCGCCTGCCCGCTAAGCCTAAGAACGCCCATTCAGTTCTCCAGGTTCCACGTTTAGCCAGAAGCAAAGTGACATAAGGGCACAATGCTGCATTTGCCCACAAGGGAATTAACACGTCTGGAGTTTGTTCACAGAGGCTGAGAGGCTGCTGTCGCTCCCATTCTTTCTCTCTCTCTCTCTCTGTGACTCTCTCCAAAAATAATTATAACAGGTATTTGACTATGATCACCTATATTCATCATTTGCTTTTATGGAACTAGGTATTTCAACTTATGTAATGAGTGGGGTGACAGATTTGGGATTCATTAACATATTAACTCTTATATTGAACAGGTGCACATGCACTTGTGTTATGTGGGGGTCAGGTGACAATCTTAGGTTTCATCTTTAAGACCAGTGTCTATCTTTTTTTAAAAATATTTTATTCATTTATTTATCTCAGAGAGAGAGAGAGAAAGAGAGAGAAAGAATGGGCACACCAGGGCCTCTAGACACTACAAACAAACTCCAGATACATGTGCTACCTTGTGCATCTGGCTTACATGGGTACTGGGGAATTGAACCTGGATCCTTGGACTTTGTAGGCAAGCACTTTAATCACTAAGCCAGAGGTAGGGTTTCACTTTAGTCCAGACTGACCTGGAACTCACTACGTAGTCTCAGGGTGGCCTTGAACTCACTGTGATCCTTCTACCTCTGCCTCCCGAGTGCTGGGATTAAAGGCGTGCACCACCACGCCCAGCTTTCAGTGTCTATCTTTGAGAAAAGGTTTCTCATTGTTTTACAGCTAATCAGTGAGGTTAGACTGACTGAACAGTGAGTGAGCTCAAGGAATCCTCCTGTGTCTGCCTTCCCAACACTGGGATTGTAGGCATGTGGGACCACTCTGGGCATTTTTATGTCGGTACTGGGGACAGAACTCAGGTCCTCTTGCTTGGGAAACAAATACATTACTGACAAAGCTACCTCCCTAGCCCCCAAAAATGGACTCTTAAAAATCATCTTCAAACATAAACACACAATGTCAATTTAACTTCGTTTACTCATTGTGTATTCTCCATTCCTTTTCCTTTGCTGTAGCCTATGAATACAATTAACAATGAGATTCATAAATTGTTCATAAGAAGTTGCTAAAGTTCAGAAGACCAGAATAATAGCTAAAGACTACAAAAGAGGGACTAGTTGAAGTTCATTTTCTTACTTCAGTGTGCAGTTCCTAACTAAGGTAGACAGCCTCCATTTAACCATAATATCGAATTCCTAGCCGATATACAAAAGACAATCAATTGCCCTAGTAATATCTTTTATTCTATTGTTTTCTGGTCTAAGATGTAACCTAGGATCCTACATGACATTTAATTATAACTAACTGCTCTTTTAGCCTTTTTAGTTCAGAATACTTTTGCATTTTATTGTTATTAGTTTTTCTGATGTGGATAATTTTTATATATTTTATTTATTTATTTATTTGACATAGAGAAAGAGAGAATGAGGGAGAGAGAATGGGCACTCCAGGGCCTTCAGCTGCTACAAACAAACTCCAGACACATGTGCTACCTTGTGCATCTGGCTAACGTGGGTCTTGGGGAATCAAACCTGGGTCCTTTGGCTTTGCAGGCAAATGCCTTAACCGCTAAGCAGTCCCTCCAGCCCTGATATGGATAATTTTTATGTTTCATAGCTAAGTCCATATTGTTAATGGGCTGTGTCTTTCAAGGCAAGAAAACCTTCACTTCACGTTTCTGGGTAACAGCGTCCCTTCCTGCTATTTACTTGATCAATTTGGGATGCGTGTTGATAGGCAATTGGGGATTTAAGTGTCATGTTGGGTCATTTTCCTCTCTACAGGTAATTTGCCTTTTATTTCTCAGATATATAGGGAGAATTAGGTAAGAGGAGAAAAACTTTTTAAAGACAATCATTGTTCTGTTCAAGATTTTCAGGGTCAAATCCAAGCTCTTTACGAGGCCTGCAGAGCCAGCCCTCTATGTGTGTTCCCACCTCAGGGCATTTGTATTTGCGTTCTCTTTTCAGAAAATACATTTTTACCTACCCTATCACATGGCTCACCTCTCTCCATATCTCAACTCTTTACCCCTTTTAGGATATATTCTTAACAATCCCATGAGACGATTAGAATTCCTCTCCTGACACACAATTTCCATTCAATGTTTTATTTTTCTTTACTGCATATTCACAGAATTTTTTTCTTTATATTTTTGTTACTAAGAGAAATAGGAAATTTCCTTCACTAAATAGTGCCCTCCACTGGGGTAGGAAATTGAGACTTTGTTCTTCCTTGTGGCTGTGACCCTGCATCAAGTATCTGCACACTTCACAGGAGACAACCAGTAACTTAAGTTAACCATCAGGTAAAAAAAAAAAAAAAAAAAAAAAAAAAAAGCTTTGTTGCACATTCTAAACTAAGACCCTCTACTTGGGTTGCTCTGTCAATCAGACACTGGCAGTTGGTGTCCACATTGCTAAATTGTGGGGTCTTGGGCATGGCCTCAGGCTTTTGAATCATCATCCATGCCAGCCTGTATCTAGCATTTAACTTTTAGATCTCTTGATTTCTTTGACATTTCTTTTGTTCATCTACTTCCAGCCTCTCTTCAGGTCCTGATTTTTAGAATTCAGAATCTGTGAACATCTGCAAGCAAGCAGTACTGCCAAAGACAACAGTCACTTGTCTGCTCTGAAGAATGTCACTAACCCTCAGGGTGCTGTGTGCCCCTGCCAGGTCTTCTCCTTATATTCTGTGCATATGTTTTTCTATCTTCCTCTCATCTGTGATAATCCAGAAGATGACTGTAGTTACTAGAAAACAGGGTGATAAAGGGTGGGAGCATCTGTGTAGACCAAAGCATCCAGTCTGCTCAGAAACCCAACTTCCATCTTAGAATAAGAATGATAGACCAGGATTCTCTAAATCTCAGAACACTTTCAGAAACTATAAACAAGCTCAATCTCAAAAACAAAACACAGGGCTGGAGAGATGGCTTAGCGGTTAAGGCGCCTGCTTGCTAAGCCTAAGAACCCGGTTCCAATCTCCACGTCCCACTTTTAGCCAGATGCAAAGTGACACAAGGGCACAATGCTGCACTTGCCCACAAGAGGACACACACATTTGGATTTCGTTCACAGCAGCTGAGAGACGGCTGGCACACCCATTCTCTATCTGCCTCCCTCTCCCTCTCTGTCTGTCTCTCTCTGTGTCTCTCTCCAAAAAAATTAATTAAATTAAAAAAATTTAAAAAAAGAAACACAAACAGAAGATGGGCATGGCTTACACCTTTAATCCCAGCACTTGGGAGGCAGAAGTAGGAAGATCTCTGTGAGTTCTATGCCACCCTGGGACTATATAGTGATTTCCAAGTCAGCCTGAAAACTAGAGTGAGACTCTACCTTGAAAAAACAAACAAACAAACAAACAAAAACCCACAAACAGGATGCAGAGATGGCTTGGCGGTTAAGGCACTTGCCTGCAAAGCTAACAGATCCAGGTTCAATTCCCCAGGACACAAGTAAGCCAGTTGCATAATGGGGCACATGTGTCTGGAATTCATTTGTAGTGGCTTAAGGACCTGGTGTGCCCATTCTCTCTCTCTCTCATTCTCTCTCTCAAATAAATAATAATAAAACATTAAAAAAAAACAACCTATTTATTTGTAAGGACAGAGAAACAGAGAGAGAATCTAGGTACACCAGGGTCTCTTCTTGCTATTGCAAACAAACTCCAGATGCATGCACCATTTTGTGCACCTGGCTTGACATGGGTACTGGGAAATTAAACTGAGCCATCAGGCTTTGCAAGCAAGCACCTATAACTGCCAAGCAATCTTCCCAGCCCCAGGTTCAATATTTTTTTCTAATCATTTTTTAACAAAATGTTGTTTAGGTAGGCAAACAAACACACTCAACCTTTGGTCCTTCAGCATCAGCTTTCATTTCTAAAATTTAAGCAAGTCATGCAGCAATCTGACTGGTGGATGTTAGGAAACAGTGAATTGCTTGTTTACTTTCAAGCAAAAGAAAGTGATTCCTCTTTTGTTACATATTTTAAACTTTCAGTGGAATTCCAGTTAACCTCCTTGTGCACAGGATTTATTTTATAGTTGAGACTTTTAAGGTCCCGTTCAGCTCCAGAGACTGATGCCATTAACCTTATCTCCAGCCCTTTGGGGCAATCAGTGGGATTGAATTTCAGGAATCTAGGAAAGCTGCTGAGGCTTAGGGCTATGTGGGAATCTTAGCAGCCTCAGGTGTTCAGATCTGCTGACAAGCAGATGGCTTCTTGATTGGTGACCCTCCCACCCTGGGACAGAAAGAGTGGTGGCAGCAGAACTCCAGGCAGTGTGTGCCTCTGGAGCAGGAAGCAATGACTCTCTTATCCCCTAGGCAGAGGCCTTCCACATCATATTTCACTGAGTCACAGTTTGCTGAGAATGTCCTAACAGGTTCAAAATGACATTTTTATGTGGCTTAATGTTCCTAATTTGCTACAACTTATATTACGTCTCTACTTGCCTAAACCACAGACCATATGGAATACATTCTGGTCAGGCATCCAGACAGTTACTATTTAGGGGATAATGTAGCCTTTAATTTTTTTTTTTTTCACAAGAGAGAGCATGTCTGATTTTAGCACTCTCTACTCATAGAATGAAATTTATGCCAAGATAAATTTTAGCCCTCCCCCCATTTTACCCCAATATTATTGGAAATACTTTATCTTGGTTTTAAGGATCTGATTGTTTTTATATATTCTGGTTGTAGTTAGCTAACATATATAATGAAATACAACCTAATAATAAATAAAACCTAAACTATTTACTGCAAAAAAATTGAATTTCTGGGCTACAGAGATGGCTTAGTGGTTAAGGCACTTGCCTACAAAGCCAAAGGACCCAGGCTCAATTCTCCAGTACCCACGTAAAGCCAGATGCACAATGTGGAGCATGCATCTGGAGTTTGCTTGCAGTGGCTAGAGGCCCTAGTGTGGCTATTTTTTTTTCTATCTGCCTCTCTAGCTCTCTTTCTCAAATAAATATATAAATATTATTTTTTCCAAGTAGGGTCTCACTCTAGCCCAGGTTGACCTGGAATTCACTCTGTATTCTCAGAGTAGCCTCGAATTCATGGGGATCCTCCTGCCTCTGACTCCCGAGTGCTGGGATTAGAGGCATGCGGCACCACGCCAGCTTAAATAAAATATTTTTAAAAATTGACTTTCTGTCTCAGCAAAAAAGTACAGTGAGTAGAAATTATAGACTTGAAAGAATTGTACACTCTACTATTTAACCATATTTCAACTAGGTCAAGTTTAGTATCTAATATAATTTGAAATATATAACTTATGAAAAACATATTGCAATGGATTTCTGAAAGACCAACCACTCCTTCAAAAGCTAAACGTGACATCCTGTTTGTTGGGCCCAGGGGCCTCCTCTGTGCACCCTTATGTTTTATATCACAGAATAGCTGACCCTCTTGTTCCTTCTCTGCTTTACAATGTCTTCCTACTTAATTTTTGTGATGTTATTCCTGTTTTTAACTTCTATCTTTGTGAATGCTCCTGCTTACTTTCTGCTATGAATTTATTTCTTAAAAAAAAAAATTTCCTAACAGCAGATAGGCTCCCAGATTTTGTCAAATTCTTTTGTTTTGCTGTCTCTTGCATTCAGTTCTCAAAACAAAAACATTTTCATTTGATTGAGCAGCTATTGTCTACATGGCTCTCCAGCCTGTTCTCTCTTGAATGGCAATTCTGCATTGATGCCTGGCTGCTTCCCTTTCCATCTCTAAAACTAACCTCGACATACCAACAATAATTGATCATTAAAATCATTATTTTGCCCCAAAGTGATTTTCTTCCCATTTCCCTTAAATATGTTTGAGCAAGGGTAGTTTCTATATCACTCAGGGTAGAGAACATAGGGCTATCTTGAATTATGTCTTACTACCTAGATCTAATTGTCTCTGTTGGCTGTTCAATCTGACTTTTTCAGTGTGTCTGAAGGTGCCATAAATTTATAATTCATAAGCCAACTATAGAGTATGCAAGCCTTCTTCTACACCCACTTCAACATTATTTAATAAGTACCTAAATGTTTAGGGAAGACCTTACTACCCAAATAATAAAAAATAATTATAAAAGGATTATGTGAAGAACTGCATATTGAAAAGTTAGATAATTAAAACAAAATGCAGAAATTTCTAGAATGTCATAAAATTTCTAAAGTAACAATAAGATATAAAAAAATCAGAATAGATTAAGACAAGTTAAGTTATTGCACTAATAAATTAAAAATTCCTCCCCAAGAACAACTCAGGCCTAGATGGTTTCCACTGATGAATTTGAACATTTATTGAATAATGTATAAAATTTCACATTATTTTACAATATACAAAAGGAATGAAAACATTCCAATTTAATCAAAAAGTATCACAAAAATATGAGACTAATATTTCCTGTGATTAGGGTTCTAAAAACCCTTAACAAAGTAGTAAACCATACCTGGAACAATTTACCAATTTATATACCATGAGCAAGTAGAATTTATCCTATCAGTCCAAGACTCTTGAAAATCAATGCATTATAACACATTAATGGAAGAAATCACAGAATAATCATGACTTCAAGAGTCATGGATAAAGAAATCACAGGATAACCAGGACTCACTTCAATATGACATTGTGTTGGAGAGTCTAGCAAAGAAAACAAGAAGAGAAAAACAAATAAAGAGTAAAAAGATTAGGAAGGAAAAAGTAAAGTAAAAATCCATAAAGCTACTTTAAAAATCTATATGTAAAAACGAGTTTTAAAAAACTTGTAAAGGGTGGAGAGATAGCTTAGCAGTTAAGGTGCTTGCCTGTGAAGCCCAAGGACCCAGGTTCTCTTTTCCAGGTACCACATAAAAAACCAGATTCACAAAGGTGGTGCATGCATCTGGAGTTCATCTGCAGTGGCTGGAGGCCCTGGTGTACCCATTCTTTTGTTCTCTCTCTCTTCTTCTCTGTCTCAAATACAAATAAATTTAATTTTTTAAGGTTGTAAGATGCAAATCTAATGAACAATAGCCCATTGCATTTTTACATATTAATAATAAAACTTGAAAAATTAAGCAAATAATCATGTTAGAATTTTATAAAATACTTAGAAATATAATTTAATTAATTTCAAAAGGACATTATTTGTAAGCTAATACTATGCAAAAGTGTTCAAAGAATCAAAAAAGGTCTAAATAAAAACACTCACTGCTAATTGACCATAAGACTTAATATTAGCATAAGGTAAGATCTAAAACCCCTGATCTACTCCTAACACAAACAAGGCAGACTTCTGTCAGAGCACTTGATTACCCACCAGAGGTTAATGGTGAGACCCTACGGCTGCGGACACCGTATGCTGTTAGCACGGACCAAGGAGAGACCTGGCTGAAATCTGGAGGAGAGCCAGTCCCCAGAAAATTAGCCCATATAGTGCTGGAAGGTTCTACATGAGCTATCAGGGGAAAGTGGCCAACATCTCTACAAGCAACTCAAGGTCTAAGTGACTCAGAAGCAAACAACCTGACATGATGCTCACACAAGTGCAATAGTGGCACACAGCCATGGTGGGTAACCAGTTGTTTCTGGATTGGCTAACAGATCCACTCAGTGGAAAGGAAACCATTTCTGGAAATGAGAAACAAGTCAGAATCATATCCAGATAATGATCCTGCTTTCAATTGTCAAACTTCCTCTAGCCTTAGACTATAAGAGAGTCTACACCCTTTAAATTCTCTAAATTAATAATGGTTATCCCATTTAACCGGTGCTGACTTCAGTCTCTGTTGGAGAATCTGCTTCTCATTTTCAGATGGGAGCTGGACCTGAGGAGATAAATGACCCAGTGCACTCCGCCCCAGCCCCAGCTGAAACCACAGAGGAACTGGGGAAATTAGCAAGAGTGCTGCTTTCTTAGTGAATCTGATATATCAGCACAAGGGTGAAGGAGATAGACACTGAGGACACTCAACACCTACCAAACCAGAGACCCAGAGGCTCCTACGTGCCCATCACTGAAGTAGACTTAAAATGCACCCAACATGGCTCAGGGAACTTTGCAGAAGAGGAGGTGGAAAGATTGTTAGAGCCACATGTTGGGGCATTTTGCACAGAGACATTGCTTCTCCCCCATAACTGACTGCTGATCCCATAATGCATGACCCATAATCCCCAAGGGGTTGATATGCATCCCCAATGAGGAAGGCCTCTTCAGAAAAAGGGCAGGGAGGAGGGAAAGGATGTACCAACAAGTGTTGTTTACATACTAAATATGTCCATATCTAATAAAAAAATAAGTTTAAAAACCCTGATCTACATTGCTACCATAATACCTTTCTAATTTCCAGCAGAGTTCTTTTCAGTAATCCACAAGCTGAGTGTAAGATTCATGTGGACATGTATGGTGAGCATGAAGAACAGAAACAACAAAAAGCTTCAAAGACAAAATAAAACTGGAGAACTGCAACATACTGATATCAAAATTCCCTACAAACAGTAGTAATAAGATAATGCGGCAGGGCCGTAAGGAAAGACACACACAACAAAATTGGACTCAGAACCTAGAACTATGGTCAAGGGAATCTTCAGAAAGATGTCAAGACCATTCTGTTGATCATGAATTGTCTTTTTATTAACACATGAGAATGCAAGATGTCAAATCCCTTCCAAATATATGAGCAAAACTAAACAGAAGTTAGTCATATCAAAAACTATAAAACTCCTAGAAGAACACCTATGGGTAAATCTTTATAAGTCTCAGAAAAATACAAAGACACAAAAGCAAAAATGATAAAAGAAAAATAAATAATTAAACTTCACCAAAATGAAAAAGTTGTATGCTTCGAACACATGCTATTTAAAAACTAGAAAGACAGCTCACAAAATAAGGGGGGAAATTGGTAAATCATTTATCTAGCAATTAACTAATATAATATTGTATGAAAACTCTCAATAATAACTCAACAATTAAAAAAAAAAACCCAGTTGAAAAATGGCAGTGGATTTGTTTTTGTTTTTGTGGTTGGTTTTGTTCTATGTTCTTTCAAACAGGGTCTTACTAGCCCAGGCTGGCCACAAGTTAGCCATCATCCTGCCTCCACCTCCCAAATTTGTGATTGTAGGTGTGTATTTTTCTGTTCAGCTATAGCAACTGATCCCAACAAATATTTTGCAAAACATCTTTCACATAAAATATGGTAATTATTGGGAAATATGTAAAAAGGTTGGAACACTCATGCATTCCTGGTGGAATATAAAAGGATATAGCTGTTTTGGAAAGTATCTGGCAATTCCTCATGTTTAACATGCAGCCAACTGCACTTCTCTGTGCACACCTAGCATATATATGCCCATCAAAAATGCTTATGAATGCTCATTGCTTAGCTATTCATCACAGTAAGATAAAAAGTGAATAAAACCACCATTACATAAGTGGACATAATCAATCTATGAAACATTATTTGGCATAGAAGACTGATGCAAATGAATCTTAAAAATATTCAGCCAAGTAAAAGAAGCTAGACATGAGAGATCATTTTGCAATCATTCACATGGATGTAATTCCCTTTCTATAAATTTATCAGAACAGAGAAGTCTATTAAAGCAGAAAGTGGATTCATAGTTGCCTAGTGTTGATATATAAGGTGGGCACAGTGCTAATAACACAAGTTTTCTTTCTGGGATGGTGGAATGTTTTAAAATCGTGTAATGAGTTCATAACTCTGAATTTAATACAGACCAACAATTATGCACCTTCAGTGGGTGAAATGATATATGAATCATACGTCAACAACACTGTAAACATGTTTCTATAGTAAAAGTAGCTACACTTTTACTTTTTACAAATCTGGTTGTTTTAAAGTGAGAATCTTTTCATATGATTATAAGTCACTAGCCTTTTCATGTTACATTCCATTGATGAGCACTCTTACTTTGCTAGAAATTCGTGGCTTGTCTTTATTGTCCTGTAACTAAAATAGAACTTTTATGTATGTTAAATAACACATTGCTTGATGTATATTGTAAATATTTTCCACTACTTGTTTAGTCAGCTTTTAATTTTATTTATGGCAACTTTGGGCTTTGTTAAAAATCTTAGTAGGGGGGCTGGAGAGATGGCTTAGCGGTTAAGGCACTTGCCTCCTAAGCCTAAGAATGCTGGTTCCAATCACCAGTGGTTCCAATCTCCAGGTCCCACGTTTAGCCAGATGCAAAGTGACACAAGGGCGCAATGCCACACTTGCCCACAAGGGGGCACACACATCTGGATTTCATTCACAGCAGCTGAGAGACTGCTGGCATGCCCATTCTCTGTCTTCTTCTCCCTCTCTCTCTCTGTCCCCCTCTCTTTTTCTGTCTCTCTCTCTCAAAAAAAAAATCTTAGTAGGGCTGGAGAGATGGCTTAGTGGTTAAGGTGCATGCCTGCAAAGCCTAAGGACCCCGGTTCGATTCTTCAGTTCACACGTAAGCCACATGCACATGGTGGTGCAAGCTCCTGGAGTTCGTTTGCAGTGGCTAGAGGCCCTGGTGCACCCATTCTCACTCTCTCTTTCCTTTTCTCTGTCTCAAATAAATAAATAAAAGTAAAAAATATTATAAAAAATCTTAGTATACAGCTGAAGAGATGGCTCAGCAGATCAGGGGCTTGCTTTCATGCCTAAAGACCTGGGTTCAATTCTCTAGTACCAACATAAAGCCAGATGCACAAAGTGGCACGTGCATCTGGAGTTTGCAGTGGCTGGAGGCCTTGGCATACCCATACTCTCTGTCTCTCTTCTATCTTTATCTGCTTAAAATAAATAATTTTAATTAGTATATGTACTGATTATTATCAGTCCAAGCAAGGATTTCTTGATTTGCATTTTGCTTAACAAGACTTGTAAGATGCAAACAAAATAGCACTATACATGCTTCCATTTTTCCCCCAGTGGTAATGCCAATGAAGTTTACTTAATTATTTTTAATGGCATAATTATTGTAGTGGTTTTTATTGGCACATTGTCACTATACAAAATAATGTGTTTCATTACAACATTCTAATGCATGTAAATCATACATGTTGATTTTATTCCCCATCCTCCAATTTAGTCATTCTTTTCTGCCTTCTCTTTCTTGCTGGTTCCTTTCTCAAAAAGTTCGTCTTTATGCTTATGAGTCTTTGTTTAAAAAAATACATTTAGTTGCTGCAGATGACAGAAAACACAACATTTTCTTTCTGAGACTAGCTTATTTCATTTTCTAGTATTTTTAAAAATTTCATCATTTTAAATCATTAATGATGATAATGATAAAAACCTTTTAAGTTTTCATTATTAAAACTTTGACCTATTCTGAATTTATTTGAAAATCAGATTTAAATAAGAGTCTAGCATTAAAATCTCCATGTTGTCTATCTTTGTAGTACTGAGTTAATTATTTTTCTTGCATTCACCAAATTAAATGTATATAGTACCTTGCATGGGGACTTGGGTTTCTTTTGTGCCTTTTTGTTTCTTCTGTTGTACCCCTCATTCAACCACCTTTTCTTGAAAGCTTTTCCTTTTCTGTGGCTTTGCAATTCTCTGTGGAAACAGGTGTTGTTTTTCTACTTTTTAAGATATGTTGTGGTATATTCGCATAGTTATTCTTTTATGAGAACTTCAGTTCAAACTTGCTTAATTTTTAAACAGGAAAAAATAAAAGATACCATATTAGCATCTCAATACACTTCTTTACGTGTTGGAATTATATGTAATTATTAGATTCAGAGGCAAGTGATACTTTACAACACTGTTTCTTAACTTAAAAGACTTTCCATGCAGTTAGGTCTTTCAAAAATGATTTCGCAAAGCCGGGCGTGGTGGCGCACACCTTTAATCCCAGCACTTGGAAGGCAGAGATAGGAGTATCACCGTGAGTTCGAGGCCACCCTGAGACTACAAAGTGAATTCCAGGTCAGCCTGAGCCAGAGTGAGACCCTATCTCAAAAAAACAAACAAGCAAAAAAAAAAAAAGAATGATTTCTCAGTGAAGTTTTATATTTCTTTAAAAGTTATATACATTAGGCCTGAGTAGTTTTTGCTTTGTTGTTGAATATTTGCTTTGATTATTTGATTTTTTATTAAAAAATACTAGATAATACTAGAAAAATTTATTCTATGACATTGAAATGAAGGATTTTAAAATTTTTCACATGGTTCAAATTAAACTGACTATTTTATTATAAGGAAATACTTTTGATTATTTTAAATCTCTAAAATACTGCAATAATAGCATATATTCACTCATGAAATATGTTCTAAGCCTTTGAGACTTACCACTGACCAATGTATATAAAATTCCCTACCCATGTGAATGATGGAATTAAATGTTCTCACTTTTACTTCTTGAGACCTTCCTTTAATAATTTTTTCATTTTCTATTTTCTTTGTGACTGTTTATGTTTACATTTTCAATTTTACCTTGAATTTAATTTTAAAAATATATATTTAAAATATTTATAAAAATTTAAAATATTTTAAGATATATTGGTTTCTTGAATTATTAGTATACATGTGCACAGGCTATGCTTGTATAATTATTCGCTACTCTCCATACTCATAAATTGTTCTTAATCTATTTTTTGTCTTCTGTGTATGTGAATGTCCATGTATACACGTTTGTGTGTGTTTTATATGTGCATGTGTTTGTGGAAGTCAGAGGACAACCTTGGGTGTCACTCACTAGGCACCAGTATAGTTTTGAGAGTTCTCACCAAATAGGCTATACCAGCTGGCCAGTGAGCCCCAGTGATCCTACTATGCCAACTTCCCTCTGCTGGGGTTACAAGACTAAACCATAATTCTCAGTGTGTTTTTTTTTAAGTGTAATTTTTGGATTAAACTCAGATCCTCATGCATGTGAGGCAAACACTTTTCTAACTATCTGGCTAGCCTCTGCAGATTTTCAAATTCTTATATGCAATATTGATATTTATACAATCTTCTTGCTAGGCTGTATAAGCTGGTGTACATATCTTGTTTTAGTTTGATTTTGTTTGTTGAAAATAGCTCTTGGCTTTACATAATAGCTCTATCATTTTCTATCTTCTAATGCGTTCATTGCATATTTTTCTCTATAGCCAGTCATGGTGGCACACGCTGTTAATCCCACCACTTGGGAGGCAAGGTAGAAGGATTGCTGAGTTTGAAACCAGCCTGGGATGACAGAAGGAGTTCCAAGTCAGCCTAGGCTAGTGTGAGGTCCTACTTCCAAAAAATCAAAATATTTTCTCCCTTCTCTTAGCCTTTATTATACATTTTTGTTCATGGAACTCTTAAAATACGCAATACATTTCTTTTCCCGCTGACAGCTACATTCTAGGTCTTGGTAGGCACTGCCCCATTGCTCATTCTCTTGTGGCACCTTAACCGTGTGCACTGCAGTTTCTCCAATGGTGTGCCGTGACGGGGAAGGACATTTCTGTTTTAGATCAAAGGTCTATGTAGCTCAGGCTGGCCTGGAACTCACTATTCTCCCTCAGCCTCTGGGATTATAGGTATATGCCAACACACCCAACAACATGAGTCTGAATGGAAGCATTGAGCTGTCCAATAATTTGCCCGAGTTTATATGATTACTACTACAAGGCAGAGCTGGAATTTATTATTTATCATTTTATTTTATTTATTTATTTTTAGTTTTTTCTTCTTTTTTTAATTTTTATTTATTTATTTGCAAGCAGAGAGATAGAGAGATAGAAGAGAGGCAGACAGAGAGAAAGAATGGGCGTGTCAGGGCCTCTAACCAGTGCAAATGAACTCCAGATGCATGTGCCCCTTGTGCATCTGGCTTACGTGGGTCTTGGAGAATTGAACCAGGATTCTTTGGCTTCACGGGCAAATGCCTTAACTGCTAAGCCATTTCTCCAGCCCTATTTTTTATTTTTTAAAAAATTGTTTATTTATGGGGAGGGAAGGAAAGAGGGGGAGAGAGAGAAAATGAATGAATGAAAATTGGCATGTCCTGAGTCTCTTGCCACTGCAAATGAACTTCAGGTTCAGATACATGCACTACTTTGTGCATCTGGCTTTACATAAATACGAACACTGGGGAAATGACTCCAAGCTTTCAGGCTTTGCAAGGAAGAAACTTTAACCACTGAACCATCTCCCCTGAGCTGAAACTTCAAGCAAGGCAACCAAGGCTGCTTTAAAAAAAATTCCCTTGCAAATATACTCCACATGCATGCACTGGAAAACCAAACCTGAGCTGTCAGGCTTTGCAAGCAGGTGTCATTAACTACCCGCCATGAGATGCTTTCTTAATCATCCTCCTATGTGCTAGGTGCTAAACAAGTGAAGCTTGAAATGGCGTGAAGCTGGAGTGCTTAGACAATGCTAGGGGTGGGAGGCAGGAGAGCAGAAATGTAGGCTCTTAGAACATTGAAGACTCTTGGCAACTGCACTCCTAAAGATCAGAAGACAATGGGTTCAAGGTGAACTTACCGATGATTCCATGGAAAATCCCTAAAGATACCTGTGTGTGAAATTGAGTAGTACACAGATAGACCAGGGCCAGAAGATATGTAAATATATAATTGGAACCCGCTAGCTGAGGCAATTGTCATAGGAGAACAACAGCCCACTTGCTTTCTGAAGAGAGACAGTGTAATCTCTGTAATGCCAACTTGTAGGAATTCAGACAGCTAGCTGTAGTTAGGGAGATAGGAAGTCATATACCAACCCCTGTAAAAATCAAATCCAATTTAAGAAAAAAAAATTCTTAATTTTTGTTCCAACTTATAACCAACAAGAGAAAGCCAAACGTGCATGCTTAGCCAGTCCCACGGGACGTGTTCTTTCTGTTTTGCCTACTAAAGCTTTCCCACATTAACAGCCTCCAAAAAGGGAACACCTGAGCATTCTCTCTGCCCCTAGAAAACTTTCCCACTCGCTGCCTGCCTTTTCCTGTTTGCTAAGCACAAATAATGGTGGCTATAACAAGCTCTGAATAAATAGCTTTTGCTTGTTCTCGTTTGGGTGGTCTCCATTTGGTTCTACAAGTTTTTTTTTTTTTTTTTTTTTTTTTGAGAACATGTGTCTGTGTTTTCCATTATGTGGGGACTTGAAGACAAGGCTTATTTATTCTCCCTTGTTATATCTTCCTGGGCATAATCTGGTGTGTGTGTGTGTGTTGTTGTTTTTTTAACATAGCCATATTGTGGAGTAGAATCTTTTGTGGTAATTTGATTTGCTTATGTTTCCTGGTGTTATATGGAAGTATCTCCTCTGTAGTGGCTATTTGCAGTTTAATGAATTATGTTAAGAAGAAATTTCCCCTGTTCTGCAGCAATGGGGAAGAGATTATGTGATAATTATGATAATAGATTAGTAAGGATACTATTTATGTTATGTAAGGAGTTATTTAATTGTTTTAATATTAACATTCAAAATAGCCTGAAGTGGCCATTATTGTGATTTCTATTTTACATAGGAGGAATATAATGACAGGAAGGACAACTAACTTCCACAAAAACTAGAAAGTAGCCGAGCTCAAATTTCATTTGGGAATCTAGGCGCAGAGTCTAGTCTCTTAACTGCTAATCGATACGCTTTCTCAACTTCAAGGACAAGAACAGCAGTGCTCATTTCGGGTCAGGGACATACCTATGGCATCCTGAGGCCATGCAAGTAAATAAAGGACTGTCCCTGTGTTAAGAGAGTTTGGCGTTTTAAAACACTGTGTCTATGGAGAGGAAAGAGTCAGGGATACACAGGGAAGGAGATGTGGAGACAGTGACAGAAGATGGATTTTTATGGTGGGAAGTTGTTTATCCTGGAGAATCAGCAAAGTGCTGAGTGGAGATGAGACCTGTAGAGGAGGTGAAAAAGTGGAACATCCTCTGAGAGCCAGAGGCTAGATCCTCGTGTTTCTCATGCAGGATCTTGGCTTTTGCCACATTTCATAATAAGAGTACTGAGGAATTGTAACTGTGCTGAGGGAGTTCGAGTTGATATCCGAATAAATTATAGGGATATTACCTTAATTTTCGATTCAAAACTTTTTGCATCAAAGTCGAGTTTTAGGGGACAGACATAAGCTGAGGAATAGGTGGGAGAAAGACCCTAACATAGAGCCCAACTAAAGCTCTTGACAACCCTAGCTGGAGGTAGTACAAGCTAGGAAGCTAAATGGGTATGAAGTAGTAAAATGGGACAACAACTGAACGACCCCACAGCTGCTTATGGCCTTAATTGTGATTGTGAAAGAAGCATTGTAACTTCTTTGGATCCCTGTGACCATCAGTGTAAATAAGGCAGTATCCCCCTCCATCTTTAGCATTCTGCAATTCTAATCACAGGAACTCAATTAAAGTTTGGCGAAATACTCTACCTTCTCAAATGAAGATAGTATTAGAAATCTCTGCAGAAAGGGCTGGAGGTCTATCATCCCTAAATTGACCCCAGGGAGATGGTTATTGCTTTCCAAACACAATAAAAAACCCATGAAACAAAAGTGTTTGAAACTCTACCAGTATAAACAGAATGCTTCTTCTCTACGAAAGCATTAAAACAATCCTATGAAAAGTGGAAAATTCCTTGTAGCTGCCACTGCCAAATATGTTCGTGATTTCCAAGGAGTCTGCTGCTCCCAGTTAGCAGACTGATTTCAAAGATGCTGTGCATGAAAAGGAAAAAAAAATCCCTCTTCTCGGGCCCAAGCCCAAGAATGTCAGCGCTGCTGCTGCTGCTGGCTGCTGGCTGCTGGCTTCTGCCTGTGCTGCAGCTACCCCTGAACAATGGCCTTTTAGGCTGAACGAGCCACTGGCTGGAAGGTCTCAGTGGCACAGGACATACAGTAAAGAATGTCGGAGATTGTCTTTCTGCATTACATGAGGCCAAAAGATGGGAGACAATACTAGATGAATTTTGAATTAACAAATCTTCTGTAAAAAGTATATGTCTCCCAGCATAAGGTCAACATACTATAAGGCTAGTTATGTTTATTAAAGAAAATCTAAAATGTTATATATAAAATGCAGCTTCATCACCATTAATATACTTTTCATAGTTTTGACAATACTGAATGTATTTCTGTTTTTGCTTTTTCACATAGTTCCAGCAATGTGATGACAACAATTTATATCCTACTAACACTGTACTCTTAGTTTTAGTCACATACTGATCGATTTAAATCTCTCAGAGAATAAATCTGGGGAGGGAGCTGTCCGCAGGAAGCATAGTTATAAAATGACTAGTGTTATTCTATAATATGTTAATATTTCAAAACATTATATGCTACATGGTGTCCCAGAAGGAACCCGCTGCTATACAAGATCAAGACTATTAGAATCAGATTTAGGTTCATATTTCCTTTTCCCCTACTTTGTGCTACTTAGGTACCGTAATATGACTAATTAATACAAAGACCATTGTCATAGAAAAAAGTCAATTACCTTTGACATTTGATGTTGGTGTTCTATGTCCATCTTGTTTACAGGTCCACTGATTTCAATTGTGAATATAATTTCAACCTATAATTATATAATAATTATATATATAATAATATTCCACCAAGATCTAGTCTGAAAACTAGATAAGAAATGAAGGTGACAGCTTTAGTCATGTGTCTATGCAGTCCTTCATGTGGCTTGCTGATGGGTATTTTGTAGTCAGGTGGCATAAAGTCAAGGTCCTTCTAGGCTGGATTCCATGTGAGTCATAGTCATTTTGTTCAGGTTTGCCTCCTGCATATTTGATTTGGAAGGTGGCAAAATCACAATCTTGGATGAAAGCAGTAAGATAAAGGGTGAAGGAGAGATGGCTTAGTGGTTTAGGCGTTTGCCTGCAAAGCCAAAGGACCTGGGTTCAACTCTCCACGGAAGCCAGATGCACAAGGGGGCGCATGAATCTGGAGTTTGTTTGCAGTGGCTGGAAGCCTTGGCGTGCCCATTCTCTCTCTCTCTCTCTCTCTCTCTCTCTCTCTCTCTCTCTCTCAAATAAATAAATAAATAAAATATAGTTTAAAAAATATAAAGGGTGAAATGATAACTTGAATGGATTAGGAAAGGGAATTTTTCCTAACAATGGTAACATTGCCATCATAATGGCAGATTCATATATAAAGCAGTGTGTAAATTGGATATTTGTATAGAAGTACAACTATTCTCAAATACATACTGAAAAAGTCAAAACAAAAAATCTTAATTTTAGGGGCTGGAGAGATGGCTTAGCAGTTGAGGCATTTGCCTTCAGGGCCTAAGGACCCAGGTTTGATTCCCCAGTACCCACATAAGCCAGGTGGCTGGGGGCCTCGGCATGCCCATTCATTCTCTCTCTCTCAAATAAATAAAACATTTTTAAAAAGCTTAATTTTAGTTTGCTATGTAGTCATATTTTTAAATACCTCCAAAAGAAATATTCTAATAATCTCAAAAACACATTCTAACTTTTCTGCTAAAATTGTTTTTGTTAGCTTAAGTTCTTCAGATAAGGAGCTCTATTTAGCCTGCTTCATATTTCTGAAAACTTTTCAGGAGGTTAAGAGCCCAGTTTCCAACTATGGCCTTCATTATTCACATAATAAGGTTGAGATTACCTTCTCACCTGAGGGCAGTGACGAAACTTTGGTGTGATTTAGAATCTCATCCAACTTTCCTACTACACCATATTTATTCTAGCCACTCAGTTTCTTTGATCTCTTATTCAAAGGCCTAAGTTTGATAAGTTGGTTTGCTATATCCTAGTTTCTTTCTTTACTGGGGGGTGTCTTTTGTTGAGTTAGACTCCCTAAAGTTTGGATGTGGAAAGAAAAAAACTTTTCAAGTAAGTATGAAAGATTGCAGGGTCCCTGACATGTAACTTAATATGAGCTTTCAATTTGAAGGACAAAATAATCTATCCTTGTTATGAATTGTATGTGTAACATACTGGTGTCATCTTTCCTTGCTTGCTGAGAGCATGCTGGAACCCATGGCTGGGAAGTGATTTATGGAGCGCCCTCTTCCCTTGAGGCTCTTCTAGCCTATTTGCATTTTCTATGTGAACATCAGACTTCTCATGACAGATATGAAGAACTGGAATTGGTAGTTTCTCCCAATAGGTTCCGTCTTTGATGTTTTATTAGGTATATAATTTATTGTATTTTCCTTTGATTTACAAAGAAATCACACACACACACACACACACACACACACACACACACACACACAAAACCTCTGGTCAGTAACACCCATATGGTCACTTTTAAGGAACTGCATTCAGAGTGTTAGTTTTCAGAATAGTGAGCTCTCTACTAAGTGAATTTTCCTATCATCAAATAAATACCCAGAGTGACATAGTTCTGTGATCTAAAAATATTATGTGAACAAAGTTTTTGAGCACTTGGCTAAAAGAATAAATAATTGTTTTTCTCTCTATAGCTAAAAACTTTTTCATTCTTTCACTTGTTTCAGAAAGGATGACAACCTAATCAGATTCTTAAAGCTTTCAAAAAGAACAATAAATGTATCCGTGTTGCAGCTCTTCTTCTTCCATGGTCTGAGCAATTATAATGTCTGAACACTGGAAAAGAGAGTGCCAGATGTTTGTCAAGACACAGTCTTCTGAAGGAGACATACAGACTTGTGACATTTTGGAACTCTGACCTTGTTATGCTTGAAGCTTCACTGGTGGAACATCAACATTCTTTGCTTTCTTTCTGCAAAATATTTGCTGCAAAGTGTAAATAAAGAAAGATTAGTATTTCTTTACATTGCTATGCTAAAACATCTGGCAACTGGGGTTGTGTCCATGCCCTCTGCACTGCAGGGTTGTCCTTCAAAGCAGTCTGGTGTCTCCTTCGCCTCCTTGAATGTCCAAAAAGTAACTTTTTATGTTTTTCTTAAGAAAATGATTTTGTCCAAGCATATGGTACATCTTAAATATTTGAGCCAAAAACCAAGTCACTAAAAGTGAAAGTTCTCCAATTTATCTTTACAGCACACCTGCTTATATCCCAGGGGCTCTATGTGACTCGGGGCTCCGCCTACATTCTCAAAATATAAGATTCAAAAATAACATAGTGCCTGTTGGAACATTATCTAACACATTTCCACCTTACCAGTTCTAGACAATATGGTTACAAAGAACTGTAAACTACAAAATAACAATTACAGAATTGAGAGAAAAAAAAATGGGCAGGAAACTGAATGGAAATTGAGCAGAAAATAAGGGTGGGGGAAAAAACACAAGTTTAATACATCAAATGTATGTAAATATGTCAGCTATGGCAGCTTAGCTCTCAGTGTCCTAGCAAATAAGTCAAGAAGAGAAACTAGATTAATTGCATGAGGTTCAGTGTTGAGAAAGAAAGACAAAGCAGGGTTGTGAGCTGGCTCAGTGGCAAAGCCTGCCAGCCTGGATTTCATTCTCCACTACCTAGGTAAAGCCAGATGCAAAAAGTGACACATGCCTTTGAAGGTCATTTGCAGTGACATGGGGCCCTGGCATGCCCATACTCAGTTTCTGTCTCTCTTTCCAGCTGTTTCTCTCTTTCTTTCCTTGAAAATAAATAAATAAAAGTATTTAAAGAGCAGCAAGTGAGCTTGGGAGATGTTATCCCTTCCTTGTACAAAAAAAATGAGAATTTTATGACTTTTATTTTAATAATTTCCCTTACTTTTATAATAGCACTACATTTTTATAACATTATATTTTTAAAACATTATTGAGCACATTAATGTGTGAACATACTACAAATTGGTCATATTCCCTCTGGGTTATTCTCTTTTATCCTCTCTTCCTGACCCCCTGTGCTTGAGGACCCTCCTGGCTGTAGGTATTGGTAATCGCTGAGAGGTCATGAATGCAGAGTCGGTTCCTCTGGGGAGGCCAATGTATCACAGTCTGCCTTCCCACCTTGTGCTCCTCCATTCTTTCCATCTCCTCTTCCACACTGTCCCTTGAGCCTTAGAGTACATGTTAGAAGTCTTCTTCAATTGGCAATGCCTTGTTTTCTACTTTGAGGAGTTTCGATTCTCCCTAGTGTCTTTTGCCATCTCTGTTGACAAGGTTCCTTAAGTAGCAGCACAAGCAACTCTCATATTTAATCCACCACTTCCTCTGTAATGTTTCCCAGCAAATGTGATAGAGATGACTCACTCATCCTGTGGTAGGCAGCCATTTTTATGAGCCATCTGTAAGATGCCATCTGAAAAAAGAAGATTCTCGAACCAAGAATGAGAGCAGCATTGATCCCCTAGTGACAAGATGCATTGACAGGGGTATGAAGGACAATTTTACATCACTGGGGTCATCCTTTTTCCCAAAAGAAGCACAGAATGAAAAAGATACCACCTGCTTGAAGACAGAATGAGAAATACATACCGAAACTTACCTGGAGACAAGCATTAGATACATCACAATAAAGCCCAGTGCCAGGCTTGTATTCTCAACCACAGACTCCAGGTGGGAACACACAGAATAGGTTGAGCATGAAGCCTGTCCACTTGTCAGGCAGGATCCCACAAATCCAAACTTCAGGCCAGTGAGATGGAAACAAGCTCAAATTGTGCCTCTCTTGGTCTGACTTGGTGGCCCTGGAATGCAAATGACCTTCAGCACCAGGCAAGTCTCCATGACCCTAGGGTTATAACCAGACTGCGTATGGCGGCCCTGGGCTTTGAGCACAAGGCAGTAAGTACTACACTGGACCCAGGGACCTTAGCCTTTTGAACCATACCTGACTACCTTTCCAGAACCCCTGGATGAGAGAACTATCAAGCACCTTCTCAGATAAAGCCCTTCTGTGAAAACTGGGAAATGTGCATATCTCTGCAGTTGCAGAATCATGATGCGTGAAAAGTTCAGGTGAAGTGTGTTGGAATGTCCTAGCAGAGCACTGACTTAGCCCACCCACAGGCTAAGACTGTCAGCAGATAGCTTCTTGCAGGTCATAGCAGAGATTTTCTCACTTTGCTCTAACCTGCCTACCTAATGTTTCACTAAGCTATATGAAAAATGCCTTGCTCTATAACTTTTGTTTTTGTTCTGTAACCATAAATCTTCATGTGATTATTGTCCTTATGTTGATTGTATGGTGCATTACAATTTATTTATGTTGAACCAATCTTGCATGCCTGGTATGAAGCCCACTTTGTCACAACGGATGATCTTCTTAATATATTCTTGAATAAGTTTGCAAGTATTTTGTTGAGAATTTTTATGCCTATGTTAATCAGGAAAGACAGTCTGTAGTTTCCCTTGGTCATAATTACCTTGCTAGGGTAGAGAAAGCTTTTTCTTTTTTTTTTTTTTTTTTTTAAATATTTTTTTATTTTTATTCATTTATTAATTTGAGAGAGAGAGAAAGAGATAAAGAAATAGGCAGGTAGAGAGAGAGAGAGAGAGAATGGGCACGCCAGGGCCTCTAGCCACTGCAAACGAACTCCAGATGCATGCGCCCCCTTATGCATCTGGCCTATGTGGGTCCTGGAGAATCCAGCCTCGAACCAGGATCCTTAGGCTTCACAGGCAAGCGTTTAACCTCTAAGCCATCTCTCCAGCCCTAGAAAGCTTTTTCTTAAAACTATAGGATATTTCTTGTAAATCCCACTATCAGAACCGAATCATTACCTCATGGTGAGATTTTGATCAGGGAGGTTCATGAAGCCCCTAAACCAATTCAGGCCATTTCCATAGCACTTTGTACCCACCAGGACTATATGGTAAGACTCTATTGATGAAGACAGCACAGGCTATATCACACGACATTGAGAAATCAAACTGGAATGCCTATGGAAGCCAGCCTCCTGATGGCTAGCTGTCATATACTCAAAAGCACTGTGCCAGCTGCTGTGGGATAAAAAATCATGAGCAGAGTGAATAAGCAGTGGATCCTGCAGGCTTTGAAATCAACCAATCAGGCAAGAGGTACCCTCCAGTGCAATGTTCGCACATAAGTTATATGGGTAATCCACTGCTCTCTGATTGTATATGCAGTCCTCTCCGTGGACGAGAAGCCATGCCTGGTACTGAGAACCAAGTGAAAAGCCCATGGCTTAGAAGATCATAGACCCTAGGGGGAGAGTCCACTGTTCTTTGCCTAAATGGAGAGCTTTTGACTGTCAAAAAGCTGTCTAAAATTAATATGTTTATCCCTTTTGATTGATGTTGCTCACATTCTTGGGTAGAGAATCTTCTTTTTATAGAGAGCAGCAAATTCTGGGGAGACCCAAGACTCATCAAAAATGACAAGAAGAGAAGGCTCAGTGCCTAGTTCTAGATGGTGATCTCTATCCCACCGGCCATGGTCCAGGAAATGCTCTGGAGGACATGGGGGTTATGTATGAGTGCTGCTGTCACTGCTAGCCAGAGAACCGTCTCTATTTGAGCAGCCTCGAAATTCATCAAAGCAGAACACAAGAGGTTTCCCAAGAGCTCAACACTAATGGAGACTCCTAACACACCCTCCAAGTTTCAGGGAGCATTTCAGAAGAGGGGGTGGGAATAATGTAAGATAAGATTTTTTTTCTGCATAAAGGAAATATGTGGATTTTGAGGGAAAAATATGTTCATTATCATTCTTGTTATGGATATTGTGGTGGTCTTTGCAGGGCTGTTCCAATAAAGTTCCTCAAGGCTTGTCCATGAAGATTCCCCCAAAGCAAAGTTCATTTAAGAAATCCTCTGATATCATCTGAGAATACAGATCACTGGTGGTGTCACTAAATCCAAAGCTGCATTTTAGTCACTGTTTAACTTGCTGAGAAATTCTCCATAAATATCCATTTATCCATGTGTTTGCTCAACAGAAATACTCAGAAAGTTCTAGCTATGGGCCACACACTGTTCCTGGGGCTGTGGATGCATGCATCAAAATATAGACAAACATTTGTTTTTAGGAAACTTAATTACCAGTAAAGATGGGAGAAACAGATAATGAAACAGGAAAAGAAAAGTAAAAAGTTTTAGGTAGAAAATATCAAGGGAAACATTAAATGGGTGTCATGTTGGTTGGTTAGTCAGTGGCTGCTTCCTGAAGGCACTCATAAGAGAACTGAGTGGGATAATAAGAAGGAGCAGGCAACAGTCAGAGGCATCCCCACAACCCCAAGGATAAACAGGAGAAGCAAAAGTTCAGGAGTGGGCTTGAACTTGGGAGTGCTGCAGAGGCATGAGGTGGGATTACACAAAGAAGATCGGCTGGGAGTAATGCCTCGGTCTTCTTGGATCCTCTGCAAAAGTCAGAAAGCAGCCACCCTCCTGAAACACTTGAATCACATTCTTTTTTCATTTTAATATCATGTAAGTATGAAAATTATTTGGTATGTTACTTTGGAAGAAGATCTTTGACCTACGTCAGACAAATGTCATGTTACATACACATATCTAAGACATCACCTGATTCCTAGAGATTGCTATTATAAAAAAACGCTTCCACATTATTTTGGGAAAGAATGTGCTTAGAAGATCCTCCTAACATGTTAAAGCCAGGCAATAAACTTTCAGGTTGTAGAATTAGACCCTCCAATTTTTGTGACACCAAACATTCTGACATGAATTTTTCACCGTGTGTGTGTGTGTGTGTGTGTGTGTGTGTGTGTGTGTGTGTGTGTATGTACCAGATGTACAGTTGTGGAAGTATGGGAATTCGTGCAGGTGTGGAGGAGGCCCTGGAGGCATTGTAGCAGAGAGAGATGGATAGTCAATCATCACTCAAGCTATAAACCACCTCCAAAGTTTTTTAATGTGAGTAAATTACCAATCTGTCTTTAGCAGTCTCCAAAAATAGCAAGGAAAATGAAAACGGTCCCTAACTAGACAGACACCATCGAAGGTTTTAAGGCCCTCTAGACCAGTTGAGAAAGCTTGATGAGACGCAGGAAATGTAGATTGTGGTGACAGTATTGGCAATCACACGTTTTGGGAGATCAGTGGAATCAGTCATTCACAGATCTGGGAGGGTGGAGTGAGTTCTAATGTTGAAAGACAGCATCCTTCACTCTTCTATCAGTTTCTATAAAGGATGCATAGGAATGGCATGATTTTCTAGGAAAAAGTCATAAATGCAATTTTAGATGAATGTGACACAGGATTTAACAACATCTTGTACACAGATGCCGCAGCAATTTTTCACGTACTATTTTAGTTAACAATAACATCAGTCAAAAGCTGTCAATAAATTATTATTAAAACCATGTTTAATACTAAAGATTTCAGAAGGAAAGCTAGTTATTAAATCTGGAAACCAAAGCAGACCAACACATTCAATAATAATTGTATTATACTGCATCACCTACCCTACATGTTGGCTAGTATCTTAATAGGTCACAAAAGTGGCTCGCTTCTGGTGCTGGGTTTGAATCCAAGGCCTTACACATGCTAGGCCAATACTCTATCATTGAACTACATCCCCTGGCTCATTAAGAACTCTTAAAAGTGGCCATTACAGGCTGGAGAGATGGCTTAGCAGTTAAGGCGCCTGCCTGCCAAACCTAAGAACACTCGATCGATTCTCCAGGTCCCACGTTTAGCCAGTTGCAGTGACGCAAGGGAGCAATGTTGCTCATATGCCACAAGGGGGCGCATGCATCTAAAGTTTATTCACAGAGGCTGAGAGGCTGCTGGCACACCCATTCTCTCTCAAATTAAAAAAAAAAAGGCCATTATTGGCACTTCTGCTAATTATAGTTTGTTATGAACGTATGCATTGCTGTTCATTGTAAGTAAATGCTGTTTCCCCTTTCTTAGTAATATATCTCCTTTTTAGTTCAATGTGAAAGGAGAGGCAGGATCCTACAGTATGTCTGAAGATGTCACAGCCTCTTATTGATCAATACAAACTGATGGTTTGGAACCTATTCACACTTCTGCTTCAGTTCTTGCTCTTTGCTTGGGCACATGAGCAATCTATTCTCACTCCTTTCTCTCCTTGCCTCTGTGAATGTCATGACTTCTGTGAGACATTGCTAAAATTGGGATGTGGAAAGAAGTATCAGGGGACTTCATGTACTGTATGGCACAATATAGGCCTGGTCCTAGCCAGACCGCATGGCAGAAGAAAACAGGAAGTGGCTTCTGTGAACATGGCCTTCTGCGCAGGCTTGGTGTGACAACAGTTACAGTCCCATGCTCGCGAGAAGCCTGCTACGAGATGTCCTATCCAGAGACAGGCTGTCATTGGTCACCAAAAGGGGACCACCCCATACAAGGATTGGCCAGCCAAGCCCCTCAAAACCCACATGCACATCCTGAATAAATGAGTTTGTGGAGTCTCGCTTCCGCTTTCACCTGGAGTCTGTGTCGTGACTCTGCGTTGCTCGCCCCAACTTGGCTGAGACCCTACAGTCCCTCCTGAGCCGGCCTTGGGGGGGACCACAACAATGTACCATCTTGAACAGCCTATTTCTCTCATCAGTTGGAAAGAAGGTTAATTGTTCAAGTAAAGAGTAATACAAATATATTCATACTAGTCAGAGTGTTCCACACTACAATAATCATGTTCTTATGTGGGCCCAAATTTTCACCCCACTCCATGGTCATGTCACTAAAAACTTTTGGATGGTGTTAGATGCAGCATTTATAGAATATTTGAATCTTTTTATTTTTAATTTGAGGGAGACAAGAGAGAGAGATAGACACAGATGAAGAGGCAGAGAGAAAGAGAGAGAGAGAATAGACGTGCCAGCAGCCTCTCAGCTACTGTGAACAAACTCCATGCATGCACCCCCTTGTGTTCAAGTGCAGCATTGCGCCCTTGCATCACTTTTTGCATCAGGCTAAACGTGGGACCTGGAGATGTGAACGGGCATTCTTAGGCTTGGCAGGCAGGTGTCTTAACTGTTAAGCCATCTCTCCAGCCCTGTTCTAATCTTTTAAACTATACTGCTGGAAGTTAAGCAAAGGGTTGGCTTTTTTTCTCTCTTCATTTCCTTGCCCTGGGGCAGTCAGACAGCTATATGAAGTACCAAACCAAGCAAATTTACTTAATACTTAATAAAAAAATATTTAAGGCATTACATACAAATGTCTCACTTAAAAGCTTATTTGGTAGAATTAACAGAAACAGCATGGATAATCATACGGTCTATATAACTCTAGAATAATACTAGTCACATTTAACAAGTTTATGATATATATATATATGTGTGTGTGTGTGGTTTTGTTACCTTCAAAACAGAAGAGAAAATTTCTCTAGGAAATTCTTTGGAGATCTGTACATCCTAGCAACAGATGGTATTTCAGTGGCTTCTTCCTCGGCTTCATACCCTGCTGACTGTGTGTGTGACTTTTCCTTCTCCCCACAAATCTTCATGAGCTCTTTATTCTCATTGCAGTTTCACAGTAGCAGGGGTCTAAAATGTACAGTCACCTATCCAAGTTTAGACAGTCAATGAGTGGAGCACTTGGTTTTGACTATTGCTATCTGCCTTCCTGACATTTTTATGAACGGTGTGTGCAGCTTTGTAAGGGATCATCCCCAGTGAGTTATGTTCATTAGTCAAAACCCACACCTTGTTGGCTAAAAGGAAAAACAAAAGTGACTGAAAATTATGGTTTTCTAAATTTTATCAATGCAACTCATTTTCAATTCACTTCCATAGGTCTTCTTTCTTCTTCACAATTGTCAAATGCTGCAGGATTAAGAGGCACAGAAAATATGTGTGGAATTTTATGTAAAATATGACCAAAATCTGTTGAGAAGAAAAATTCTTTTAATGCATTTGGACGGATTATGAAAGAATGGAAAATGAATTTAACTAAAGGGTCACAGCAAAAATAATTAAAGAAACCTAAGTGAAGCTGACATTTTAATCTTGACTTTCTTGTTTTTCACACTTTAGAATAAAAAAGTTGGATTTGGATAGTAGAGGAGATTTAAGTGTATTTCCTCTGAGCTGAGGTAAGGCTCTTTCCAGAATGTCCAATACCATAGAAAAAAAAAGAAAACACACAAAAATAAAGCAAACCAAAGAGTTCAAAACACATACATGTCCCACTGTGTGCTCTAGTCCCTCTCTTCTTTTTTGGAGGAAGAGGGTGTGATTGATCACGATAAACTCTGGTATCATTCTGATATTGGAACATAATTAGTGTTTGGTGTTAAGTGCCATAGTGAATGTTTCAGATGAGTGAGACACTAAAAGCATTTTCTGACATGCAATTAATTACACTAAAGGGTAAAATGATTATTTATACAGTTGAAAGGAATATAGACAGTGATATTGTTATTTATTTGATACAAATATTTAAAATCCACATGATGAGAAAATTCGTTTGTAGGTGATCTTTTAATATCCCAAAGAATAAGTTGGCTGACTAACAATTTAGCTTCATCCGGTAGCAGATGACTGGCTGGGTGGTGATTCAGTTAACAGTCAGAAGGTGTGTTCTTTCCTCTCCCCAGGATTGTCAAGGTACTTAGATCAAGTAAGAAAAGTCCAGAGTAACTTTGTTTCATATCCTTTGTAAATGATGGCAATATAAAACTCAAAGTGCCTCTTTTAATCACAATATAAAAAGAATTGTTCATTTGGAGGAAGGGATGGAGGGAGGCCTGAAATTATTCCTGTTCTTTGACTGACTTTACACGACTATACGAAGCTTGAAGAGTTCTCTGTAGTAGAAACCTACTGGGAACTCCCCTCTATGCTTCTCTTTCCCCTCTGTTTTGACCTGACTCCTGTGGACCAATCTTCCTGGTTCTTATTTGTGTCATCTGTTCAGAAGTGGGCATATAACATAAGAAAGCCCAGTGAGGACTGAGATACAGCTTTAGCATTTGGGATTAAAATACTTTGGAAGTAGACCTTTTCATTTTCCATGCAAGGAAGTGATTAGGAACTTCTGGACAATCCTCAGTTCACCTGGGAAGCCCAATCTGAGAATGGAGTCACCACTCTGAGAGAGAAGTCTGGGTTTTGATGTCATTAATCTGAGACATGAAACCTGAAGCCTACACTTTTTCCTAAGACAGGCTAGTGATTCCTTGGTTTTTAAGGTGCTCTGTCCTAAGTGTGAATTGTGAAGGGAAGGCACTTGATAATGATGTGTCCTTTTCAATAAAATGCAGTATGTTACACCACTCTTGAACTTTAATACTAAATTTTTTTAAATGGTGCTGTGTTTTATTGTTTCTCTGTCAAGACATTAGAGCCCTCTAAGGTAAAGAGAGGTCTGAAAAAGCATTCCAATCTTTCTTCAACAGATTTATACATGACCTATAACCTCTTTAGTTCAATGAAAATCTGTTGAGCTGATGTTTTTCCTAAACGTTTCATCTGTAATCTGTAGGGCTTTTGTTGTTGTTGTTATTTTTGGTCAGGGTATCCTTCACATTGGCTCAACAAATGAAGATTAATTACCTTTTATCATATGTATAGTACATTAGCGTGTTTATATGTGTACGAATGTACTCATGTGTGTGCATGCCTCTGAAGCCAGAAGTTGACATCAGGGGTCTTCTGCAATTGCTCTGCACCTTACTTTTTGAGACACGATCTCACACTTAACCTGAATAAACTAGCCAGTGAGATCCAGGGACCCTCCCTCTTTCTCCTTCCCGGCACTGAGTTATAAGCATGTACCACTGTTTTGTTTATTTACTTTTAAGTTTATTTATTTAGTTGAGAGAGAAAGAGAAATAAAGAGAGAGAGAGAGAGAATGGGTGTGCCTGGGCCTCTAGCCACTGCAAACGACCTCCAGACATATGCACTACCTTGTGCAACTGGCTTACATACGTACTGGGGAATCAAATCTGGGTCCTTTGGCTTTGCAAGAAAGTGCCTTATCCGCTAAGCCATCTCTCAAGCCCACCACTGTTTTTCTTATATATGGGTGCTGAGGATCTGAACACAGGTCCTCCTGTTTGTATGATAAGCAATTTACAGACTGAATCATCTCTCCAAACGCCCAAACAAATTGCTTTTGAAATCTTGAGAAGAACTTCAACTGACCTGGTCATATTTCAAAATATCATCAAATAGATAAAATCATTCAATCATTATCATGCTTCTTATTTCCAGATCACTTTTAACCTCTGCTAGGTTGCCCCAGCCCCTCTGACGATGATCATGGCACATGAGATGGGGCCAGGTAGGGGATTGGTATAGCACAGGAATGATCTCAGACAAAACTCTGACTAGAAGGTATCCCCGGCTTCTCAGGGGGTCTCTGAACTGGCTGCCTAGTAATTAATCATACTCCTATTGATGACTACAGCAACATTACCCTCCCACTAAAGCTAATTATGTTTCACTTTAGTCCACCCAAATATAACTATGACCTTGTGTTGGTTCTTTTTGCTGATCTGGCAAAAATACTAAACAAGTCTCGACAAGTGTTGAATATTTGCTCTGCCACATGTGTTGTTCTCATTTCATTCTTACAGACAGCCCATGGGTTATGTCTCCTTTTCACTGTACAGATGAGGAAATAAGAGTTCATAATAAGTCATAGCTAATAAAGATAGAAATTGTAAAAGACACCATTATAATAATGACAAAGGGATGGCTTCCTTTGCCACTTAACTGGCTCTGGCACTCTTTACAGCTTGTCACCTTGCCTTTCTGAGTAAGGGTTGTTTTCCTTAACTTCAAAAGGCTGATTCTAAGTACCTTTCCCAGGATAACTTAAATGAATGGCCAAAGTAGAACCTGTCAGGCAATAGATATGATAGAATTCCTTAAACCATAAATAATTTGCAGTGCCAGAGTTATAAACCAACATAGAAGTGCTTATTGGGAAGCAATACGGCTTGGTGTCCCCCTTTGCACCTTCCAATGAGGCAGTAGAACTTGTAGACCCTAAACACAGTGTCACCAGTGCAAGGTCAGTAGAAGGAGAACCAAGTTGTCTTGTTCAATGTTTTCTTTATTTATCAAACTCCAAAAGCAAACTTGTAATCAAGTGAATTGACAGAGAAAAAGACAATGGGGATCATTGGGAAAGAACAATAATAGTTAAATCTGAGTAAAACAGGTTATTCAAGTGACAGTTTCATGTGTTCATTGCTTACGCACAAACAACAGTAGAAACGTTGAATCAACTGGGTTTAACATTTTAACACATACAAAGCCCACATCAATTAATTTGAACTACTATATCATACAGTCCTAGCAACCCCCTCTTTTAATGTGGGGAGAAAAGTAAAAGAAAAATAAAACAACAAAATAACACAGAGCTTCAAAGACAATGTAGAGATATGATGATGGTAGAAAACAAAAGAGAGAAATGAATGTTTAGAACTAAGAAAAAGATGAAGGCAGAAAATAGTCAAAAGTAAACGTTATTAGTTTCCATTTCTTATAGCATCTAGAAAACTTCCCATTGGATGATTTCAGTCAATATAATTCACCTTTCATGGCCCACGCCAAAGGGCATAACTGAAAAAATGACTCTGCGCATGAATGCCATCTTCCACTTTGTCAACAGGACGGAGACAGTGACACGTGGCCATGCATGCAAGTCTACACTCACAGCAACAGGACACAGAGTCACTCACTGCATGATTGAGTTGTACCTTGCTTCCCATCTCACAGAAGGTATGAGTTGGGATATGTACTGTAGATTTCTTAACAAAATATAAAACAAGATATCCATAGGAACTGGATTTTCTTGAAGGACCAAGCAAGATACCCATATGTCCTGAGACTGGGTACCTGCTATGTTAATGTACACAGACTCCAGATCCAGACAAATGGAGACTAAGGTTTATTTTGAAAGTATCTGTGTTATTTTAAACAAAAAGGCACAAAATGCTTTCTTAAAAGATCATTTTTTAAATATCTTATTGTTGCACTGTGGACCCTACTTAGCACTGACTACAGTTACTACACCTAAATAAATAGAGAGGAAGGGTGGTTCTATGAAAACCTTAAGAAAGAAATGGAGAAATGCAATTTCTAACCTCCGTGCTGACCCTAACGTGGTGTGTGGTCCTGAGAAAGCCATTTAACCTCTTGGTGGCTCAGATTCCCTTTAGAATCTCAGATTTCAGGGGGTGAAGTGAGGGTAGGATTTTGGAATTATCTCTGTTAAGACACAGGAATGCTCAAAGAATTAATGAATATTTTCTAAATGTAGAATAAAAATGTTTTCAATAGGAAAGTATTTTGACTAAGAATTATGTGTGGGGTAGACAAAGGAGTTTGAGTGAATTTAAGTTTGATGTCAAATTACTCTGGTATTTTTCTTTTCCAAGGGGCAATTTCATATGCTTGTGGGTAAGAAGAGACATGCATTTTATTATTAAGGAGAAAAAAAAATAGACTCAACACTTTTTGGCATACTACCATTATCTCTTCTCACATCCATTATTAAGAACATGGTATAGGCACATTGCTCTCTCCTGTGCTATACAGAAATGGACCAGCAAATGGAATATCTTTCTATGTGGGAAAAGTCAATGTACACAAGAGAGTAGAGCATTTATAAAGATCTTGAAGTCAGTATTAGCAATTCCAGTGCAACTGTTGAAAGAAATTTAACAGTGTGTGTGTGTGTGTGTGTGTGTGTGTGTGTGTGTGTGTGTGAGAGAGAGAGAGAGAGAGAGAAAAGGAGATAGAAAGATAACCGTAAAATACTTACTAATTAATGATCAACTAATATGCAATTATTCATGTAATATTTAAACTAATTCATTTAAATAGTTTAGAAGTAGGCATTGGATAGATGGAGTACTGGGCAGATAGTTAAGAGGCAGTTTTAATGAGCCTGGGTGAGAGATGATGAGGTAGAGATGTTGCATTGGTTTTACACTGGAGGGGACTGAGGCAGGGGCAGGGACAGAGTCAGCAGAGCTAGAAGAACAGCCTCTGCTGGAGAATTGTGAACTGTACAGAATATGGTACATCCTAACTCCACCAAAAAGCTTGTCTAAATTGTTGGTATTGTTGAGTCTTAACTTGAGGAGTTTATATGTGTTTAGATATTTGTCCATTTCTTCTAGGTTTTCTACCTTTTTGGAGTGTAAATTTTCAGTGGATGCTCTAGTGATGTTTTAGATTTCACTGTGATCTGTTGCAACAACTCCCTTTTGTCTCTAATTTTGTTAAGTTAGGTCTCCTCTTTCCTTGATTCTTAGCTTTTAATATTTATAGCTATGTTATCTATATAATTTATAAATATATAAAAAGAATGATGACCAAAAGTGAGTATGAAAAGCTGAAGAAAACAGAGGAACTGGAAGGGAAGGGCAACAGGACACATGTGACATGTAAACAGAAGAGGGAAGATACCAGGGAGGGATTGGGAGTGGGGGCTGGGGATAGGAGAGGCAACAAGAATCAACTGAAACAAACGGTATTTGAAGATACCAGGATGGATGATACCTAAATCTCTGTGGCCAATGAAAAGAAAAGAAAAGAAAAGAAAAGAAAAGAAAAGAAAAGGAAAGAAAAGGAAAAAGAAAAAAAAAGAAAAGAAAAGAGAAAGAATAATAGTAAAGTTCTAGGGCTGGAGGAGTGGTTCAGTGAGTAAGGCAGCCAAGTGTGAGGACCACGTATAGGATCCTTAAACTTGGGTAAATTCCAAGTGGGCATGGCTACCCATGGAGCAAGTCTTAGACAGGGAACCCTGGGGCAAGCGAGGTAACTAGAGTGCTTGATTAATGAGCTCTGGGCTCAAATAAGAGACCCTACCTCAGTAAATAAAGAGGAAAGTGCTGGAGGAAGATACCTGATATTAACTCTGGCCTCCGCAGGGCACCCAAAAGTGCATGTGTATCTATCCACATATCTGCCCATACACACACATGTGTGTATACCGCCCACATATGTGCTCACACATACACATGTGCTCACACATACACATGTGTGCATACTGCCCACATATGTGCTCACACGCACATGCATGCATACCACCCACATATGTGCTCACCTGCACACGTGTGCATACCACACACATGTTCCCATATACACATGTGTGCATGCCACCTACATACATGCCCACACACATGTGTGTGTGCATACCACAGGCTAAAAATGGGCTAAGTGACATGATCAGATACTAATTTTAGAAAGATAAATTTTGGAACTTGATGAGTGAGAATAAACGAAAGGTTATGATCTAACAGACAAGAAAAAATAGAGAAAACAAGAGCATGTTGGGGCTACACAGTGTATAAGATTCTATCTGTCATCATTATATTTGGGGCTGAAAGTATGGAGGTCTAATGAAGTCAGAGTTGACCACAAATTTCTTGCATGCGCAGGTTGATGGATGTTTATGATAAGCGAGAATGTGTATTAAATAAGAGGCCCGTTAGGAGTGGAGGACATTTATCATACTGCCTGTCCTGACGGGGACGCCACAGGGATGGCGTGGAACAGCAGAGGTGACATGGACGGTGGATAGTATTAATCCCAGAGAAAGACGTTTAGGGGGGGAAGTGATTGGGGCTCTGGTAGCAAATAACAAATGAAAAGGGGGTTATGTGTATTCCCTTAATTAAAAAAAGTGCATGATAGCAACCACGTGGATGAAGAGAGTAAAACCATGTCTGTCTTGAGCAGCGAGTCTTGAAGTGTGGGCCTCATGCTAGCAGACCTAGTCAGAGTTCATTAGAAAGGTAAGGTCTCAGGCACTACTCCAGATTTAACGAGAGAGAAAAAAAAGTGAGTAGAATCCAGATCTCCACCTTTCAGATGCGTCTGATACACCCTCAGGTCGAGAGCCACTGATTTACAGTATTGACAGCTGAGAAAGAGCCCTCATTCATATACATGGGCAGGCCAGGGGAATTGGATGGCATGGCCTTTTTTCTCTGTATTTTTGTGGAGAGAGGATCACAGGCCAGCCAAGATATTGCAGAAATGTAAGAAATCAAGAGGACAGACAGATTAGAGACAACTGCCTCTGCACTCAAGAAGTTATGTGAGACAGCAAACTATCAGAAGCCATTCATACCCTGTGGCGGTGTTGACACAAAGTCAAGATAATAGAATGGTCCCCAAAACAAGACAGGCTTCTGTTAAAGTACTTGATTACCTGCCCAAGGTAAAAGGTAAGACCCTGTTGCTAAAGACACCACATGTCGCCAACACACAACAACCAGATATCCAGCTGGAATCTGGAAGGAAGCCAGTTCCCAGATGGTTAGCCCATACGGTGCTGGAAAGCACTATGTGGGCTGCTGGAAAAATGGCCAACAATGTTGTGAGCAAGCAAGGGACACTGCTATATGAGAGCAACCAGCCTGAAAAGACATCCACACCTGTGCAATAGGTACGTGCTCAATGGCTGTCTGATTGGCTAAGAGATCTACTCAGTGGAATGTAACCTTAGCTGGAACCGGGAACTGAGTCGGAATCCTATGGAGAACAAGATTTCGGACTCCAATAAGAAACTCCCAACAATCTTTGACCAAAAGAGAGGTAACACCCATCAAAACCTCTCTAAATTAACAATGCTTATCTCATTTAACCTATGCTGACCTCACTGTCCAGAGAACCAAGGACAACCAAAACCTATCAATAAGACAAGAAAAGATAGCTGACTCTCTGGCAGGAGAAGAACCACCCCTCAAAGAGCAGCCAGGGCCCAGGTGAAACCCCAGAGGCATTGCTTCCACCATAGTGACTGACTGCTGTTCTCACAACTCATTACCCACAACCCTTTGGCGAATACCAGCAATCCCACTGAGGAGGGCCCTTAGTGGAATGGGGGAAAGGAGGAGAAAAATGATGGTACCAACACATGATGCATCCATACAAAATTTCTACTTAATTTAAAAAAAAAAAACAAAAAAGATAACAGAATGAGAATGAAAGCTACAGACTATATTACTGGGTTTACGACAGCCTCAAGATAGGGTTCATCAAGGAAAGCATTTTTCTTTAAGAGAAAAGTTTCAGTGCAAATGAATATTAATAGAAAGTAAGATCCTGGTTGGACCTGTTGCTGCGTTGCTAGAATACTAGCCTGGCACGAACAAAGGCCTGGATTCAATCGTGAGCACCATATAAACCTGCTGTAATCTCAGCACTCTTAGGCGGAAGCAAGGGGGTAAGGACTTCAAGGTCCTTCTCTGGAGAATTCTACGCTAGGACTACAGAAAACCCTGTCTCAAAAAGACTGACATTTTGGGCTCAAAAAGGGTAACATTTTGGGCTCTCTCTCTCTCAAATAAATCAATAAATAATATCTAAACATAATATTTAAAAAATGAGAGAAGGGGGTTGGAGAGATAGCTCAGTGGCTAAATATGCTGGCTTCTAAAGCCTGAGGGTCCAGGTTTGGTTCCCCAGTGCCTGTATAAAGCCAGATGCACAAAGTAGCACATGCATCTGGAATTAGTTTGCAATGGCAGAAGGCTGTGGCATGCTCTTACTTCCCCTTTCTCTGTCTGTCTCTCTCTTAAATAAATGAAATATTTTTTTAAATGAGAGAGAGAGAAAGAGAAAGATCCTAAATAGTAGATGAGGGGGTAACAGGATGGGATTAGTTAGGATAAAGATCTCATTTGGAGTTTACTTTTTTTTTTAAGGCATGAAAATAGAAGATGGACAATTAAAGAGGAGGAAGACAAGTGTGAGAGAAAGTGGGGAGAAGAGAGAGTAGCGAGGGTAAATATTATCAAAGCACATCATATGCACACACACACGTAAATCATCACAAGGAAACTCACCATTTTACATAATTACGTTAGTTGAAAAAAATTAAAGGATAAGGAAAAGCAATCAAATTTTGAAAGACTAGACAAATGGAATTGAAAAGATGAGACTTGGCAAATACAACCTTCAGTCCATAGCCAGCAAAGAGGATCCCGAGGAAGCACATGTCAGCAAGTGTTCCCAGGGAAGCAATAGAAAAGGTGACTTCTATTTCTTTTCTTTTTTTTTGAGTGAGAGTTGGCAAGCCTAGGAGGATGTGAGAGTGGGCATAGGTTTAAGAAGCTTTTCTGGAACAGAACGTTGGAGGAAGCCCAGTGATCTGTCAACCTAAAATGGCCTCCACTTCCTCTCTTCTTGTTCAGTTCTTAAGGATGTGTATACATTCCAACATGCAATATACTGGTACATTAATTCTCCCCCAGCCCGAGGCTTAGAGGCAGACCTCTCCTTTCCATAGACGCGCCCAACCCTGGCAGCCTTGATCTCACACTCAGGTCCGCTGAATGGGCCACAGAGGCAGTCTTCATTCGTGTGGCTCAACTTACCTGAGATGACCCAGTAGAGAAGGAATTGAAGAGCATTGCAGGCTTAAACAGATGAGCCAAAGGAGTGTACTGACCAACCAATGTCAAGACTCAGAGGGGGTTCCGTCGTGAAGGCAACCCTGTGCACGTCTCAGGATCGGCATTTACCCCGCAAATCCTTCTTTTCTGGAATTTGCACAAGTCTGAAACGAATTAGGTAAATGCCTTTTCCAGATCTTCCCATTATTCTAAGGCATATAATAGCATTTCAATTGATATAGTCTAGACTTATTATCTCACACTGCTATTAAGCCATCAAGCTCACAGAATTTCCCAGGCCACAGATTTCCCTGTTGGCATTTTTTCACTCACCAGTTCTGTCCCGGCAAACAAAGTGCACATTACTCACAGACTTGAGACAAGAGGGTCAAGAGAAAAGTTAAAACAGGGTGACTATGAAAATATGAAAAGGATTCTTATTCTGCATCCTCATTTTTATAGGTAATTCAGGCCATCATTTGTAGATGCCCCTAACAGCTAAGATATTTGGCCACGAAATGTTTAAATTTTGGAAACATGTTATATTCAGAGCTCTTCTGGACTTCAAGTAATTCAGCTAGAATAGGAAACTTCTTTTAAAGGATAACATGATTACGACCCACTTCTCTTCCAGCCATAGTGAAGGACCACATCGGTGAGGCTCATGAATCCAGTCTTGAGATTTGATCATCTGAGATGACTGGATAAACCTATCTGTTCAACTCCTAAATTTGCATTAAAAAACTAAGATTGGGCTGGAGAGATGGCTTAGCGTTTAAGGCGCTGCCTGCTAAGCCTAAGAACGCTGGTTCCAATCTCCAGCAGTTCCAATCTCCAGGTCCCACATTTAGCCAGATGCAAAGTTACGCAAGGACGCAATGCCACACTTGACCATAAGGGGGCGCACACATCTGGAGTTTGTTCACAGCAGCTGAGAGACTGCTGGCGCGCCCATCTTTGTCTCCCTCTCTCTCTCTCTATCTCTTTCTGTGTCTCTCTCCAAAAATAAATAAAATAATTTTTTAAAATTTTAAAAAATAATAATAAACTAAGATTATTTAATGGTATTTATAAGAAAATAGGAAGACTTAGAAAGTAGAGCTATAACAGTGGAGTAGACAAAACATGTGCTTCAACTTCACATCATGGAATTTAGTGGTTTGCCAGAATTTATCATCTTTTCCAGGTGACATTCCATTTTAACAGAATGAGTCGTCAGTAACCGTCTGCACCTGAACTTTCACTGAGAGTGGAGAGAAAACTAAGCCTGTTTATTTAAGTTACATTTCCATTTTTAGCTTCTTCAATTCTATGTGAATTTCTATTTTGATGATTTAGTTCTAAGATACAAAACACAGTTTTGCGTGTGTATACACATGTACATGCATATGTGAATGCATGCAGACATGTTCGTATGTGTGTGCATGCATGTGTGTTCATGTGTATGTGTGTGGTTTCATATATACATTTGTGCTTGTGGGCTTTTTTTTTTTTTTTGAGGTCAGAAATCAACATGTAGGGTCTCTCTTAGTCATTCTCCACCTCTGTCTTTAAGATAGTGTTTTGTTGAACCTAGTGGTCACGGATGGGCTAGAGCAGCTACCTGCTAATCCCCTAGGATTCCCTGTCTCTCCCTCCCCAGTGCTGGGATTAGAAGTGAACTCCAACATGCCTGGCATTTGTATGGCTTCTGGGGATCTGAACTCAGGTCTTCATGTTTGTCCAGTAAGTCGTTGATCCTCAGAGCCATCTTCCCAGCCCCACAAAACATTTTTACATACCACACGTGGATGGTGAATTACCTATTTTCTCCACATATAATGCCTTTCAATAAGAAAATTCCCTGGTGAGGGAGATGGTCATGGATAAAGCGCTTGCTTCTCAAGCTGGAGTGTCTGAGTTTGACCTCCAAACCCCAAGCAAAAAACTGAAAGTTGTGACAGGTAATTCCAGTACACTGACAGTGAGATGGGAGGGGAAGACAAGACAATTTCCTGGAATCTGCTGGCCAGCACAGCAAAGAGTAACAGCAGAGTGAGAATCAGAGAGAGACACCCTGCCTTAAATGAGGTGGTCCAGTGGAACTGACATGAAAGTTGTTCTCTGACCTCCACATGTACATGTCAACTGTGCATACACACACACCAGTCATAAAATCTCCAAATCATTTTGACAACTTCTAAAAAATGGAAAGAACTATAAAGTTCAACTCAAGTGATAATTTCTTTTGACATGGAAGATGACACATGACATATAATTTCATAAGAAAACACAAATATATCAAATTCTGACTACAAAAATATTGGTTAATGAGTGAAAGTTTTCCTTCAACATTCTTCAAATATACTTCCTGTTCAAAGGTTACCATTGAGACCAGTGACAATCCTTCTAGAACCTTCTTTAGTTTTCTTAGTTTGCTAACACTGTGCAGAGTTGTAGTCTGCTCTTTTTGTGCCCAGAATATGGGGGAAATAGAAGAAGATGAAGTAGTTAGAATGGCTGGTGAAAAAGTTCCATACCAGATGAGCTTCTGAAGCACAATCGATACTGTGAACCTTTAACTTTCTGTCACATAGCCTTGTCAGGGCCAGCTTGATGCTGCCGGGGCTATTACATGTGTGAACAATTCTGCCCAGATGCCATGTGGATGAACAAATCCATCGACTACGCTCGTAAGATATGAATTCTAAATGAGGACTTTTCATGTGTTATCTTCAAAATTTCAAGTTTGACTGCAGTACAGAGAATTTACTAACCCCTTCCTAACATCCACCCTTTTGTCAAGAGAAGTGACTATTCAAATTTTCTGGGTGACAGAATTAAAATTTGTGAAATGCTGCCCTCTAGTGGACAAATAAGTATCTGGTACTTTTTCCAAAGGGAAATTTGCATTCTAACGTGTAGGTCTAACCTTCATTGTCATCTAGTTTTAGCACATGCTTGAGAAAAGGCAGGGTGATTTTCGAAGTGTTCAGAACTCAAGGGGTGCCAATCATAATCAGCTCTTGAACATGAATCTTGGAAGAGAAGCAGGAGTAAGATATGTTTTTAAAGGCAGTTAGGGACAGAAGCCCAAGGAGAGAATAAAGAGATGTCATTTTGTCCATCCTGGCAAAACTGGAACTCTCCTCTAATCCTGTGTCATCCAAGATGGTTGCCAGAGACACTCCCCAGCAGGAACTTCTGGCTTCTTACTCAGCTCAGTTTTTCTGTGGGTCAGCCCCTTGAGCCTGTGAACCAATCAGGTCTCTCCATACACAGCTGAGTCTGGTAACAAGGATCTCTAATTGGATGTATGATCCTGATAAAGGAAGTTGATAACATGGGCTTTATCCTTGTGTTCTCGACTGTCTGAACATGCATGTCTGTTTCTGAGTCTCCATTTTTTTTTCATTTTTTTGAGGGTGGGGACAAAGAGAAAGAGAGAGAATGTGAGCCCCAGGGCCTTTCAGCCATTGCAAACGAACTCCAGATGCACGCTCCCCCTTGTGGGCATGCATGGCATTGCATGATTTTGTCACTGTTGTGTCTGGCTAGACTTGGGATCTGGAGGATAAGAACAGGAGCTCTTCGCTTATCAGGCAGGTGCCTCAACCGCTATGCCATCCCTCCAGCCCTTAAGTCCCCATTTTTATGGGGACACCGAACCCAGTATGACTTCACCTAAAGGTAGCCAATTGTATTTGTAGTGTCTATTTCCAAATGAGATCATATTATTATATTGTCAGGTTGTGCTTAGGAACTCAACACTTGAAAATTTCACTGGTACAATTTAATCCATAATAACATCATTCTTCAAGAAAACCAGTCAGCAAGAAACCTTGCTGCTCTGAGAAGGATCTGGTCTGAAATATAATCCCATGTAGCTTGGGTAAGGTCTAAGCTTCAGAATGAGACACTTAACCCTGTCAATACATATTCACATTGAGTTCCCTTTCTTTCTCTCTCATTCTTGTCATGATTCCTTTCTCTCTGCTTCCTCTAATAAATTGCCCCTATAAATTACAAGGGATGTATACATACAGGCCAGAAAACAACAGACAAGAAAGCTCCTCTGATTTCCCTAGAAGAGTTTTGATCTAGCCCTGTGCAACTAATTCTACTTAGTCAGCTGTGCACCATGAGGTCTTCAGTAATAGCAAACGATATCAATAGAGGGACACTGACACCATTTTTAAACAAAGTGCACCACATATCACATAAGAAAAATCACATGTAGATTTCTCCCTTAGATCAACAACAACAGATTTCTTTGATTTTGGATCATACCTCCCTCTGTAGTTTTTATCCTGACCTTGTCTTACTCACTTCAAATGTGGACTCATTCTCAGTGGGATTATACATAGTCTTTTGTCACATTGGAAAAAAAAATTATTTTGTATCTGCACATTAACATCTAATAAGAAACAAAAACCAATATTTGCAGACTAGGGAAGAGTGACGGATTAGTGCTCTACGAGCCTATTGAGGAAATTCTGACAGTAAAATAAAATACATGATCAGTAAGCCTATGATACTATTATGTTTTTGAAGCCTATGTCATGTAGCATCCCAGTCAAAGTTTTTAACATTTTTGTACCAGTTACTTTCTCATTGCTTAAACAAAGAACATGACCAGAAGCAACTTATGGGAGGAAAATTATGTAACTTGGCTTACAGTTCCAGAGGGAAAGCATGGCAGGAGCAGGAAGCTGGTGTCACACCATCACATCAGCAGGGAGAAAGGAGAAAGAGAGATGTGGGGAAAGAGAAAAAAAGAGAGAGAGTGGAAGAACTGTTAGGTAGGAGCGGGCTGTCACAGCTCAAGGTTCACCCTCAGTGACATATTTCCTTTACCAAGACTCTGTCTCCTAAAGGTCCCACAACCATTCCAAATACTGCCACTTTGCTGTAACCAAGTGTTGAAACACATGGGCCCAGAGGGGTCATTACTTTTATTCTGTGTATTCATACCCAAAGCGGGAAACATCTCCATTTTCTTTCAAATATTCAGTGGGGTTATTTTTTCCTCCTTTATTCATCAGCTCTTACTCAGGAAGACCTGAAACTCACTTATATGTTTCTCAAGTGTATTTAGTAATACTTTAAGGCATTATAAATACAATAGAGAATGTATTATCCTTGATATTATTATAAAATAGATACTGAGTCTTAAACACAAGGCAACTAAGAGTCCATCATAAATCTTCAGTCATTGTGTTATGGTAGAGGGAATGACATTTAAAAATAGCAGAGATTGAGCTGGAGGGATGGCTTAGTGGTTAAGGCACTTGCCTGCAAAGCCTAAGGATCCATGTTCAACTCTCCAGATCCCACATAAGCCAGACACACAAGGTGATGCAAGAGTGCAAGATCCAACATGTGCACAAGATGGCACATGTGTCTGGAATTTCATTACAGTGGCTGGATGCCCTGTCATGTTTATTCTCTCTGTCTGTGTCTCTCTCTTTCTCTCTCTCACACATTTTCTCTTTCTCATAAAAAGATGAAAAAGATTTTTTTAAAAGATTAGCAGATTATTGTTCAGCATTACTGTAGCCCCCTTGTGAGCAAGTCATCTCTATCACTGGAGAGAAGCTTCTCAACTAAAAGCTTGTGAACTACCTGATTGTCAGGTAGTTAATTTAATGACCTGCAATTTTATTCTTAAATGAAACAGGACAGAACAAAAGTGAGAAAGATTAGAAAATACTGGATCATGTACACAACAAGTACATGTCACCAAGGCAAATGTATAATTTTAAATACCTTTATTGCATACTAGGTCTTCATAAAGTCTATTTTGCATTTGTTTTATAATGGAAGACATCCGAGATTCACTAATATAGGTAAAAGGTATAGTTCTTTTCAGAGAATACTGTGTCCTCTGGGAATTGGTAAAATGTGATGTCTTGTCAGCTCAAAAGAAAACATCGCACATTTCTAACACTGTCATTCAACCAGTACTTACTATGGGCTCACTGAGTCCTGTCACTGTTCCATAAAAGTGACAGAATTCACATATGATGGGTCTCTCCCCTTGAGAAATTAACATTCTTCCAGGGAGACAAACCAAAGAAATAAGTATGAGGCAATATGCAAGCAAGAGCAATGGTCACAACGACTCCAGAAAGCAGGAGAGTAGCATCTAACCCAGCTCTATGTTCCTGGTCCTTAGACTTTGTAGACAAGCACGGTTAACCCTTGGTCTAGGTCAAGGCAACAGAACCCACCATGCTATTCAAATGAGGAATTGAAGGTGGAGGTGACGGAAATAATGACAGAACAAATGGTGAAAGGTGAGGGAAATACAACACCAGCTGGAGGATGCTATTCAGGATGGTAAGGGTTGGATAGATAAAGAGAAGAGCTTGTATCTGCAAGGGCCAGAGCAGCAGGTGTGGCTCCATGGGAACAGCACCAGAAGGGACTCTTGCTTGGCAGGAGCTGGGACAAGAAGGACAAGTTAATACTGCCAGCGAGCTGCTCCTGAAGAAATGATCAATTTCCCTGATTAACAGCTTACTATACATACCAGGCTCCATCCATGCCTCCTGCCGTTCAGGTATGGGAGTCAGAGTCCAGCTCCCAATGATTCTAAGCAGAGCGGGGGGCAGGGGGAAGGAGGGGGAAGAGTAGGAACTTGGGAGAGCAACCATAAATAACAAGGGAAGATACTAGGAGACACAAGGACAGGTTTGGGGGAGGAGTAGTTTCTGGGTCTGGCTGGACCATGCAGAGTCACTGCAAATGGGTAAAAGAGGTTGAACAGGTCAACCACGTCCAGATCATCTTAAGATGTTGGTACTATCTAGTCAAAATGGCATGTACCACTCAAGAGTCTGATCTATATGTGCCACTGGTAGTGTTAAAATAAAACAGATATGACATTGTAGGTTGATAGCAGAGCACTTGCCTAACAGGAACAAGGACAAAATCAAAATAGAGTCCAAAAGTACAGGGACGAGTGTTGCTGAAAAGCAACATTCTGAGTACTGTCCCTTCCCACCTCACTTCTGCTTTTCAACAGAATTTGCTTTTTTTCACCTGTATCCTGGCTCCCCTGGTAGTATCATTAGTAAGTTTAAATGTGATGTGAAATTTTGTGATTTTCTTTTTTTTTTTGACTTTTTAAAAATTTTATTTATTCTTATGTATATTATTCTGGTTTTACATTCATAGTGGTGTTAGATTTTGACCACTACGCTATTGAAAAAAGGGACCTACTTTACTCACATTATATCCTCATTTCAGAATGTATTTCAATTACAATAAGTATATTTTTAAAGCTATACTGTTTTGTTTTACAGTTTAGCAACCTGCAACCCTTATCAGTGTTTCTTGACAACCTCTCACACTATGAAATGACAATAGTTCTTGATTCCCCTTCACCTGCTCATCACCTACTCCCATCTCCCAGTTTTCTCCAGATTTAAATTCACTTGTTAGTCTGACAAGTGATTATATATGCACAGATTAGCTTCTGTAAGATGCAATGTGTATGTATGTATATGCATGTATGTGTATATATAAATGTATGTGCCGTAAGTGGGTGAAATCTTTCAATTCTTTCTGATACTTTCTTCACAATGATTCTTCATTTCAGAAAGAAGTGATCCTTTCATGTTGGAAATACATGTGATTATAAGCCATATCCTTTCCAAATTTTTGTCTATACAGTTATTTTACAGATTTAGGCTATTACTTGTAGACTAAACTACTATAGCTAACATTGAAATCATAGAAATCAGTAATCTTATGCCAATTATATTGTTATTGTATCTATTGTTTAATTATATATTAATAAAATGTTATATTATTGTTAACAATATTATGTCTACTACAGAAAATCAATTTATAGGGTAAATTAGTTTATATCTAAATGATAAAATAAGGAAACTGATCTGTCTTGGAAAGACAAACAGGAGTCTTTGCAAACAAGAAGGGGGAACTTTCATTTGTTATGGATGTACCTTTCAGTGTGCAGTCGTTGAAGCCTTAGAAGATGCCTGACAACCACATACTTAGAAGTAGAATTATATTGTAGGCTCATTAAGGACTTCACTATTCAAAAAGAAAAAAAAAACATGATGAATCTTTTATACAGTACAGAATTCTTTTATGGTGTAAATAATCATCTTCAGTTTATTTTTAATTCAATCCAAATTTTCACATATTTTGCTGAGCTCAAGAACAGCTGTGTTTATGCAGAAAACTGATCTCTTGGAGATGAGTTATACTATCACCATTTATTTTCTGCAAACTATGAGAATAGGCAAAGACGACAGCTAGGACCCTCAAACCTCGCCAAGAGTATACTAGAGCAGTCTTTTATAAACATGCAATGGACATTTTCCCACAGATGCTCAGACTGTCAAGCCTTCCTTAGAACCCTTTCCATGAAGTCCCAGCCAGGAAGGAAGAGAAGCCTGCACTGTCCACCTCTCTGTGCCTGACCTGCTTCCTTCACGTCTCACCTTGCCTCCAGGCTTAACAGAGAAGCCATTCCTTAAATTTAAGACACCCCAAATTACAAGTGGCCGCTTTCTCCAGCTCCTTCTGAAGTCCTGCATGACTCCTAAGCATTGCCTGGGTCATCCGTCTTCAAATAGTCAGACTCATGGTACAGACTAAACACAGCAGAGATGTCTGGTCTGGCGAAAGCCTATTACAGTACCAGGCAACTTGGCTTGATGATGGCATAAGAGAACACATTTCTAAACAAAAATAAAACATTTATTTTGAGACAGAACAAAAGGCAGATCCATCTCATACGTGAATGATTCCTGAATGGTAGAATGTGTGAAATGGGCAGGAGTTGTGATTTCCATTCCTTTAGCATGCGTACAATGGAAACAGCGTCAGCTATAAAGCAGACGCTCAGTGCCTGACTTTGGTTACTTGTGTCATCGCTGCTTGTATCACCACTATAAACTCTGTAATTTGTTAAACATATTCAGGCACAGATACATTCACATATTCTTAATTTTTTCACATGCCTTATTCTTTTTATTTATTTATTTATTTATTTTTAAATGTTATTTATAAGAGGTTATATGGTCTTATAGCTCCTCTCTCCAAGCTCCATTCCACCGAAGGCCCTCCTCTGTGGGGTTGCTGGCGGTCACTGTGGGGACCTCACGGCCTCTATCTGTCTCTTTGGTGGTGGTTGGGAATAGCTTCGGGCTAATCTTATCACCCTGTGCTAGTACACTCTTTCCACACCTTCCACCCCAATGTTCCCTGAGCCTTGGCGAGTGGCTTATTAATGTCTCCTGTGACATTTTCCTTTCTCTCCAGTTGTCCTTTTCCTTAATGACAAGGTGAGATGATGTCTGGCTTTCCCAGAATGAGGCATTTTCTATGTAGAAACACACACTTTTTTTTCCTTAAATCAAACGAAAATTATGGATCCATGCCTCCCTGAGGACATACAAATTTACATATGAGAAAATACTTCATGTTATTTTAGAAGGGGTGTTTTGTTCTGCAAGCTAAGTATACTTGATCTTGAGATAGTGACAGTGAGTGAACAACTGGCCCCCAGTGGCCATGGGCTCACTGATGTCAATGTCTTCCCTTTGCTCTGGCTCTGTCTCCTCTAGCGATGGTCCTTGGCCAGCATGCTGAGGGAGGAGAAAGCCTAGGCAAGAAAGAGAAGGGTCATTTGCAGCTGATGGAGGAGAGTTTGGACCGCACAAGCAGTTTTGTTCACTTTAAGGTAATAAAGCCTAATCTTATAAAAACTTGTTTTAGCAGAACAGAGCAAATGGTGTTTTTAAAACTGGGTCTCTTTCAGAAATAAATACACGTTATCCTAGGAAATATTCTATTAATATATTTTCATCAAGTATATTTTAAGGAACAATGGAAGATAATAAAAGTACATTTTGATATACTCATACTATTCACATACATTTACATATATAATGTATATGCATAGCCCATATTTACATATATGCCTGTGTATATTATGTATAACTGAATTTTCTGAGTGCCAGGATGATGCTAGTTTCATGACATCTGTTACTTAATAATCAATGAAATAGGGTGTCAGACTGCCTGTAACTTATAAGGAGAGGTGACACCATTTATCTGAGGTCACAAAGCTCTAAGTCATATTTAAAATCCAAGCAGTCTGAACTTGAAACTGGCTTCCCTAATCTCTAGAACCTTCCCAATGTGAATTAATCTCTCTCTATGAGCCATCTGCCTCCTTTTCGGATAACCCTCAGCAACAGCGGGCGGCGGGGGGAGGACCTGTCCTGTTAGCTCCCCATGCACTTTTACACTACATAATTATCACAGGCACATGAGCCTCCATACAAAACCCTGTTACATCCAAAAGGAACCAAATGTCAGCCATTGTGTCCTACAAAGCAGTTTCGGGGATTGCCTGAAGCCAAACCAAATAGTGCTCCATCTAAAAACAAGAAGCCAGGTGAGGATTCACCCAGACAGGTATGTCTCGAAGAAAACTGTACTCTTTGAAATCCACTAAGAATCTAAGAAAATCATTATTCTTGGGACTGAAGAGATGGCTCCTTTGGTAAAGGACTTAACTTGTAAGCATAAGGACCTGAATTTCAATACCCAATAACCAGGGAAAGGACAGGTATGGGGCTGGAGGGATTGCATATGGTTAAGGTGCTTGCCTGCAAAGCCTAAGGAACCAGGTTCAATTCTTAGGTCCCATGTAAGCCAAATGCACAAGGTGGTACATGTGTCTGGACTTCCTTTGCAGTGGCTAGAGGCCCTGACATGCCCATATTCTCTCTCTGTGTCATAAATAAATACATAATAAATAAATGAATATTAATAAAAAAGACAGGTGTGGCAACATGGACCTGTAATCCTAAAAGTGGAAAAGCTGAGACAAAGTATCCCTGGGCTTTGCAGACTAGTCACAGTAGGCAAATGGGTGAGCTCCAGGGCAATGAGAGACCTTGCTCAAAAAATAAGGTAGAGAGTGATTGTGGAAGACACCCAACATTGATCTCTGACCTCCACAGACATACACACTTGTGCTGACATACATAAGAACACACATACAGGGCTGGAGAGATGGTTTAGTGGTTAAGGCGCTTGCCCACAAAGCCAAAGGACCTCGGATCGATTCCCCAGGACCCACGTAAGCCAGATGCACAAGGTGGTGCATGCATCTGGAGTTTGTTTGCAGTGGCTGGGGGACCTGGAGCACCCATTCTCTCTCTCTCTCTCTCTTCCTCTGCCTTGTTCTCTCTCTCTCAAATAAATAAATAAATAAAAATAAAATATTTTTATAAAAGAACACATATACATAAACTCTTGTATACCATGCATATATATACACATTTTTAAATTCTATGTGTATGTATGTATGTGTGGGTGTGTATGGTATGTGTGTGAGGGAGCATGCATATGTCATAGCACAATATAGAAATCTGAAGGCATCCTCTGGGTATTTGTCATCCCTTTTATTTTGCTTGAGACAGGGTCTCCCTTGTTCTGCTTTTGCTACTTTGCATGTACCAGTCTAGCTGGCCAGATTTACATGAGTGCTGGGGAGTGGAACTCTAGCCTTCATGCTTGCAGACAACCACCTTTAACCATTGAGCTATCTCCCCAGCCCCTCCCTTTTATTATCATATTATGAGACACTTGAACTTGTAAATAATTTGAAGTGAAGGATGTTATACATTATGTGTTACATTTCCATACATGTGCAAAACCTGGCACTTGACTTTATAATGTTAGGAGAATTATCTCCCATTTTTCTTGGGATTTGACCAAAATTCCTCACCAGTAGGCAAAACCTCACTCAATGTACTCTGTTATTCGCATTTCTGATGGGGTTCTGGGATCCATGAAAGCAAGGATCCAGTTGATACTGTTCTCTTCATCATAAGTGCACAGTAGAGCAACTAACAAAGGGAAGCACTGTGCGAACAAAGGTGAATGTGGCTTGGCTATGGTGCCCAGACACTTTGTCAAATGCCAGTATAGGTGTTACTGTGGTGTCATTTTCCGATGTGATTAGCATTTAAATTGTTAGATGAAATAAATCAAATTACCCTTTATAATGTGAATAGACCGCCTCTAGTCAGTTGAAGAACTTACAAGGATAGTACCCAAGGAGGAAGGAATTATGCCTCCAGATTGCCCATGGACTCCATTGCAATAATAGTCTCCCAAGGTCTTTAGTCTTTCAATTTATACTGAAAAGTTTGGGCATACCAGCCCCCATAATCATGTGGCATAATTCCTTCAAATAAGTCTTTCTCCCTCTCTCCTTCTTCTCCCTCCCTTCCTCCATCTCTCATTCTCCTTGAGAGATGAAGGTACCTTTTACCTACATTCCTTTCCAGTATTTAATGGTTCACTTAATCTCATGCAAGATGATCATTGAGAGGAAGGGTGAAACGAACCTTTGCACCTCCTGTGAGTATCTCATGGAAGTCAAACCCCCAGCTGAAAGATCTAGATCTCGGGCCAGGTTGATTCCAAGTGAATGGTTTGGCTACGCTGCAGAGTTCTCAAGCCAATCTTTCAATCATTTCATTCTCTCCAATGCAGTATGGTTGGCGATACGTGGCTAATACACTTTCTAATTTCCACATCAGCAGCTAATTATGCAGACTGCTCCACTTCAGCCAAAAGATTTATGCCAGCTTAGAGCATTAAAACTAGGTGACATCAAATATAGTCAGAGTCCAGATTTGTTGGTTAAATTTCAACCTTTGAAGAGTTGCCTTATTTAAAAAAAAATGACACAGAACACCATTGACTGGGACAAGAAATGACTAAAAACAGAGCAGAGAGTGACTTGATGTTATCTTTTTAAAAAATAGCTATATTGTCCAAGAAATATTTATAAATTGAGTGCTTAAAATAGAAAATAATCCATCAACTCAATTGGGGGCATCAAAAGCATTGCCAGTTCCTTCATTTTCCAACTGAAAAACATAAGATTAGATTAAGAACATAGAAATATTGCAGCTTCACAGATATTAAAAACAGCCTTAAGGGGAAAAGATTTTAAAATATGACTTTCAAATGCAGATTGGATGGGACATGAGACTAATGATAGAGGTGCCATATAGACAGAGCATCTTTGGGTAAGGGCTTGTTGAGATGAAATGGGGACAGGTGATCTGTAAAAACAGTGAAAAGGAGAGATATACAGTGGAAGAAAAGAGATTGAAATAACGCTTAAACAAGAGGCTTACAGAGTGATTGAAATGACTAAGATAATGTATACTATTACATGTCAGGAATTGGCCCATGCATTTTAAAATAAATTTATTTATTTATTTTACAGAGAGAGAGAGAATGGGAGCACCAGGGCTTCCAGCCACTGCAAACGGACTCCAGACACATGCACCCCCTTTGTGCATCTCGCTAACATGGGTCCTGGGGAATCAAATCTGGGTCCTTTGGCTTTGAAGGCAAACACCTTAACCACTAAGCCATCCCTCCAGCCCAGCCCAGGCATTCTAAACACACACATTAGAACTTTGTCTTTGATGTTCTAATTCACTGAAGTAATAACAAGTAAACATGGAGCTGCTCTTTCAAATGAACCGGCCATTTTCACAACAGCTAGTTATAAAAAGGTATTACTGAGTTTGGGGATTTAGCTCAGAAAATGAAATTAGTCTGTAGAAGAGGTAGGCAGATCTTCATGCTTATGAATCAATATTGAACATAGTGAGATATGGAATCAGTCATGGTTTCCATTAGTGGATATAGGGACAAAACAATATAGTATGTGTAAAGATTTATATGGAACTGAATTGAATGGCATATATGTCATAGTCTTTTCAAGAAAGGTACTAGAAACTCAGTCATTATTTTAATCAGGGTTCTCTAGAGAAACAGAACTGATAGAATACACTGAAAATATACATTACAGATTTTTTAGGGTGGATTTATTTGACTGGCTTACATGATAGGAGCTGGAGAGTCCAACAATATCTGCATTCTGGAGACGCAGATAGCTGCTCCATCCATGAAGCTGTACTCTTCAATAATTACAGTCTGGTACTAAAGGCCTGGAGCATTCCTGGCAAATCACTAGTGTTCAGTCCACACTGAAAGGCTGAATGAGCTAGAGTCTGGTGTCAGCAGAAGATGGAAGCAGTCTCGGTGATAGATACACCAGGACAGAGAAGGCAGGCAGTTGACACTGCTTATCAGTACTTGGAATTCTTCATATCTGGGAGCCCATTGGAAAGTGTTACCTTCTGAAAGCATGTCTTGCCCCTTCAGTTACTTCTTTCTGGAAACCCCCTCACAGACATACCCCAAGTTATATCTCTTAGGCGATTCTAGATTCTGCCAAGTTGACAATCAAAATTAATCATTATAGTCATATTATAAGAAGGAGGAAGAAAAAAGAAGGGAGGAAAGAAGGAAGGAAGGAAGGAAAGAAGGAAGGAAGGATGAAAGAAGGAGGGAAGAGAGGGCAGATAGGAGATAGGTAGAGATAAAGAGTATGTATGTATTTCAGGTTAGTAATATCACGTTTTCGGAGAAGTAGTTCCATGACTTGATAATCAATGGCAATTGGATTTTGAATAGTAGTAATATGATTAACCGATTATCTGTTCTCTAAAGGCTAGGTATACAGCTGCATAGTAGAGCACTGGCCTAGCACACTGCAGGCTCTGGGTTACATTCTCTCAACACACATACACACACACACACACACATCAAAGACCTCCTCAGTATCTTCCCTTAGATATCTAAAGAGACATATGGATATCAGCAAGTCCAAAACTAAACTCTCACCACCTTGTTCTCCTCCAATCCAGATCATCATTCCCTCAGGCATTGGCAATGCCAGTTGTTCATGTCAAAATCATTTGAACTATTTGTTAGTCCTTTCTCTACCCACATCCAAAAAAAAAAAAAAAATTAGCCATTAGTTAGTTAAAGTCACACATTCAAAATATAGTCTATCCCTTCATTTCTTAGCACCTGAACGATTATATTTGATTCAAGAATTGTACCTCTATTTCTTCTTGTGCATTTCCAGAGAAATCTCAGTAGAGTCACTTGCTAAGCTTAGGACATTTTCACTCCTCTGATGGTCTCTCACACCCTCTGTAGGTGTGCCCATTTACTCTCCATTGTGTCTCTGATCTCATTTCCCACTATTTTCCAACCACACTGGCCTTTCTTCTTTCTTGACTTCACTAGTTGAAGTCATACCACAAGGAGCTTGCATTTGTTAATTCCTCTGTTCTAGAACCACTCTCCTCAGCTTGGAGTGGTTGACACTGCAGCGTTCCAGTGATGCCTTCAAACTGTAATAGTTTGTAGCCCTTTGTCACATCAAGAAGTCACTCTCTCTTTTCCTTTCTTTAGTCTCATGCTATTTATGACCATATAGTACATATTTTCATTTTTTTATCTCCTAAGAATCCATGCAATCAGAGGTGTTTGCCTGTTTTTCTTATGACTATTTCTCTTGCTTCCAGGACAGAGTCTGACAAAATATAAGTACTCAATGCTTCCTTGATGTTTGAACTAAGTTAACAGGAGACAAATGGATTACTTTGGTACCATGCCAATCACTTTAACAAATGAAGTCGATTTTATGAGCTCTGCTGCAGGACAGCTCAGTGTTTGTCAAAGCTGAATTCATGTTAACATGCCACCCCTTTGGTAGTGATTTTCCTTTCCCTGCCTCAGGACTACCCTATATCCAAGGAGAGAGGCCTGGGCTCAATACTCATGGCAGCCAAAGGATAAGGTCTAGAAACAGATAAAAGCAAACCCTCGTCTGCTCTTTCCACTCTGTGCAGATAACGTATGCCAGAGGCTTCTGTGATCATCTACATACGCTTGCCAGCAAAGCTTTATTTCAGCTCAGCCAAGTGTAATCTGGATAAAAGGAATAACTCAGCTTACTCAGTTTCTAATTGCTACTTGCACAACTTTTTCCTAATTGCATTTTCCATAGATAATTTGTGCCAAAATGAACATTTCCCCTAATGATGTTGGCAAGACAGTTTGTCAAACACGGACACCTAGTGAATGTTACTCTACAGACGGTGTTCTGGGCTTGCTTTCAGGTACCAAAAAATTCCACAGACACTCAATTTAGGAGGCCTTCAAGTCTCATTCACCTACTTTTAGTATTAAACTTGGCAGAATATGACTCCAAAGTGGCGCTCCCTCTCATTACTGGGCCCCTGTGCACTAGTGAATGAATGCCCTTGGAATGCTGGTGAAAGTTTTAATCTAAGCAAAGCAACTAGGAGAGAAGAACTCTTGCAAAATTACTCAGGGAGTCTCTTCAGTCAAATATAAATTTTTAGTACTTCTGACCTACCATGGGGTATGCTTTGCACTGGGTCCTGCATCACTCCTCGGTGGGAGGGATCCTGGTCAGGTTACTGGGTGTGCCTCACAGCCTGAGAACTGGCTCTTCAGAGGCTGTCTGTGTCAATGGGTGTGATTTTATAGAAGAGTCACAGACCCATAGAAAAACATGGATTTTGGTAGCATGGGATGTAATCTAATTGGAAAGTGGAGCCACACAGAATTGGGGGAGAAAAAGTGAGTTCCATAAGACAATGGCAGTTCTTTTATTTACTAAACCTTGACCTTGCAACCTAGCTTACTGCTCCATGAAAGCAGGAGCCATGGCCTGTGATTTGGAGGTGTCTGAAGTGTTCAAGGGAAGAGTTTTATACTTTTCTTCTTTCTGTGATGTTAAGTTGGGAAGGCTTCTAAAACAGATCTAACTTTTGGCTCTGTGTTCTGCTCTTCTCTACCAGTTTGCCATGGAGGCCAACAGTGTAGGAGAAGGAGCGTGCAACCCTCTGCTCCTCCATTCTTTAACCTGGTGACTTTGACTCATAAAGTAAACCTGAAGCTGCCTGGCAAGAGAAGAGTGATCTCAGCATCCCAGCTTCAGCTGCAATGGTTGGACTTGACCACCAAGATGAGCCAATTGCCCTGTACTGGGACAATAGGAAGGATGCCCTAAGGGCAAGACTCAACACATTGAAGACTCAAGCTAGTGAGAATGCATATTTTTTAAAGGAAGAAGCTTGAAAGAAAAATGGTGAAGACAGTTCCTGCTCCTAAATGTCAGGCTTCATCCCTCTTGGGTTTACAAATTTGGTGATGGCACCTACCTGGTACTGGTTTTGGAAGCATTATGATGCCGGAAATAGAGGGCTACAAAGCTATGAATAGTTCCTGGGAGCCATGTAGGCTGTACAGTGTCAGAATGGATCTAAATTCCTGTATTGCTTTCCTGTGAGGCCATGGCATAGCACTGTGAGGATGGACTGTACGCTGCAGTGGAGCCCCCAGGATTTTGGAGATGCCAGGACTAAGAGATGGCTGCCAAGGAAAGCTGTTGGCCCTGGCTTGAGTGGATTCTTCCCAGAATGCAACCGGTCCAGCTGGTGGAGCAGAGTTGCATAAGCCTTTGGAGCCCAGAGGATTTCATGAGGAGTCCCAGGTACAAGACATGGACTTGATGTTTTCCCTGTAGGTTTTTGTAGCAGGAAACTTTTCCCCTGGAGTGTTGTGAACACATGCTTTATTTACCCCAGCTAGGGCACAGATGACAGACCAAAGTACAATGATACCAAAACTACTTACAGAGCAGGGTGATAGGTGGTTTACAGGAGCAGTAGATGACTAAAGCACAGCTGAATCACCGATAAGCCCATCTCAGCATAGGTGACGAATAATGGCGGCTTCATCTCTCCAGCACACTGCACAACCTGCAAGCAGCTTGGCTGGTCAGAGTCTCTCTGCCAAGAACTTGTTTACCTTTTGTAGATCTGTAGGGCGGGGTCTTGCAACCTTTATCCCAGACTTGTTACCTTCCTGACTCTCCTGAGCTTCTTTACTCCCTGAGGAGGGAATGTTTCAGCTCATAGGACATTGCCATACAACAGTTTTCCATCTTTTATGGGCCCCATCTTTCCTTGCTATGCTCAGTTCCTCCTTTTTGAAATGGGAATGCTTTCTTTGTGCATTATATATTGGAAGGTTGTAACTTGTGTTTTGATTTTACAAAGCTCACAGTTGAGAGACTTGTCTTTAATGTCAGATGAGACCTGAGACCTTTGAACACTGTTGGCACTGATAAAGATTATGGGGACAATTTAAAACTGTATTCATTTCCCATGATGATGATCACAACAAAAAAAAAGTGAATAACAAGAGTGGGCAAAGTTGTGGAGAATTTGGAATCCTCGTGCATTGCTGGTGCTCATGTAAAATGGTACAGACACTTTGGAAAAAAAACACATTAAACACACAAGTAACAGGTGACCCCACAGTTTTATAAGCATGTTGCAAGGAGACGTTTCATCAAATCTGTACATTAGTGGTCATGGTATCATTATGCATAATATCTGGAAGAAATTCTAGCAACTGCAAGTAGATGAGAGGATAGACAAAATGTGACATATGCATACAATGAAATAGTACTCGATTTAGAAAGAGAAGGAAATTACAATATCGGTTATGAAACCTGGATGAAACTTGAAGAGGTTTTGATTTAAGAGATAAGCCATTTCTAAAATAAACAAGTCATGAAGTACCTAGAGTGATGAGAATTATAGAGAAAAAGAGGGCAGAAGGTTGGTCATTGGAACTGAGATGAAAAGAGCAGGCTGTTATTGAATATGTTTGGAGTTTCTGTTTTCTGGAGCTAGATGGTGATGATGGCTTATGACAACGTGAATATGTTTAATTCCACTTAACTATACACTTAAAAATGTTACAATTGGGCTGGGTCTACAGCACAGTGGTAGGCCACTAAAATGAATGAATGAAAAGTTAATTAATTTTATGTTATATGTTACTTCAATTAAATATCGAGTATACTTGATATTCTTCATGCATTATTTCTGGATTTTCTATATCAGAAAATTTTCTTGGATTGTTGAACTGTATTTACTGCACATACACATTTCCCTAATTATCTTACCATTACACCAGGACATTCAAACTTTTATTTTCCTTCAATGTATTCTTGAGATAAATAAACACAAACTAATAAGACAAAGAAAACCCGAGCTTCACTACCAGACATGGAGTTCTTTGGGAAGCTACACAGACAGTTCTTGTATGAAATAGAGCTAATATTGGTATGGATCTTTTCTCTAATCTGTTTCGCTATGACCCAGGCCCTCCATTCCTACTTCCCTGGCTAGTGTTTATTCTTCTAATAGGAGTGTATTCAAATATAAGTATATAGACTTCCTTCATGGGGGCATGAGATGGGTCAAAACTTGTGGCCAGATGGAAAGGCAATTAAATAATTAAACGTATCTCAAATGAGTGAACTTCAATTGCAAAAGAACACAAGAAAGTTTAAGCCCAAGAGCTGTCCACACTGCAAAGCATATCAAAGTGAAAAGTAATCAAGAGGAAGCATGTAAATGATTAGCCTTCTCTAGAAAGATCAGAGTTCTAGGCCAGCCTGAGCAACTTAGTAAGACCCTGCCTCAAAATACAAAAATAAATTAAATATTAAATAAAATAAAAGATGATAGTGTAGTAGTCCAAACAAAAGAAGCAAGAAAGAAAGTAATCAGGGGGGATTGTGTGTATATGTGTGTGTCATATGTGTGTGGATATGTCAGCTTTGTTGATTGGTAGAGTTTGAGGGCAGCAGAAGTTATAAGTATTAAGAGATACAGCTAATGGAGTTAGTCAGAGGTTCCCTCCATATCCATATCCTAACAAGAGTTGCCAGTGGTCTCAAATAAAGGAGAACAATTAAGAATTGTAAGAGATGGGTGACTTCAGTAAGAGGTTAAGGCAAAAGAATGCCATGGCATAGAAGAAAAATGTACCAACTATTTGTCCTGGTATATGACTGAGTTCATAGGGAGCTGGTATTGCTATTTTTTTTCTAAGGTAGGGTCTCATTCTAGCCCAGACTGACCTGGAACCCCCTCTGTAGACCCAGTCTGGTCTTGAACTCACAGTGATCCTCCTACCTCTGCCTCTCAAGTGCTGAGATTAAAGGCATGCATGCATCACCACACCTGGCCTGGTGTTGCTATTTTTGAAATGGAGCTATAAATGGAGGCATACGCTTGGCAGATGTAGCAAGGGCAGATGATGGGTTGTAATAGAGGCCAGCATTGCTAACAATTCTATAAATTTCAGTGCAACCTTTAAAAGACATAAAGTTCCTGCATCTGTTCCCCCTTTCTGCTTGTTTTTTGCACAGAACTTTGTCTTTATCTCTACATTTACTTGAAAATTTTGCCAAGAGGAACATAAGAAACACTCATTGTTGCTACCTGAAAATACCCACACCAGATGACCAGCTCACAGTGAGACATGGTCCAACTAATTCAGGTTCTTTACCTGAAATATCTGGATAATGAAAGAGAAAATAGTGAAAGATGTTTTTCTGTTATTTGAGTAATGTTCTCCAATATTTCATTTGTTGGATAAATATAGCCAGAATGGGGCTCAAGTGATTTTTTTATAAATGACAAATGATGTTTAAAATCAATCTCTTTTAACTTTAAATAAATAGAATTTGTTTTCCTTGGTGAATATAATTAGGACATAGTTTAGATCTTCAGTCTACATCCAAGAATATCCAAGAACTATTGCCTAGAACCTAGAAAAACAAAAAAACAAACAAACGTTCCTTTTAGTACACCCTAGATGGTAGGTAAGTTAATTTGATCTTCGTAAGTACTGCCTTGGCTGTTGTTATAGTATAAGTTAAAGTGTCTGAAGTTTGAGAGGAAACAGATCATCTTGGGAAATCACTCTGAATGGCAAGGCAACTATAATGTTAGCCTTGAAACCACATCAATCACAGGGGTGGAGAGCTACAAGTAAGGGCCATATGAAAATACTTGGGTACTTTCCAAAGTCCAAAAGAAAGCTATAACAGTGCTGTCATGTTTAGTTTTAGGGGTGGAGAGTTCTTTCTTTTAAAACATTTTGAATAGTTTTCAAAAGACATTTTTTCCTATAGACTGTTTAGGTTGTTAGTTTTAAACACTCTGTGAGAACAGCAGTATTGGAACAGAACTGTGTTGTCCCTAGCTGTTAGGAACACCTATGCTGTCTGAATGAGAAACGTAGATTGATTATTCTAAAATTACCACCAACCAGCTTATTTTATATATGAACTCTACTATATTAGGACCTTTTCTAGGAGGGATAATGATATGATATTTACAAATCATCTGATGCATTCTTTTTTAAAATATTTTTTATATTTTATTTATTTATGTGAGAGAGAGAAAGAGGCAGAGAGTGAGAGTGAAAGAGAGAGAGACAGAATGGGCACGCCAGGGCCTCCAGCCACTGCAAACAAACTCCAGGTGCATGCTCCCCCTTGTGCATCTGGCTTAACTTGGTCCTGGAGAGTCAAACCTGGATCCTTTGGCTTTGCAGGCAAATGCCTTAACCACTAAGCCATTTTGCCAGCTCTGATGCATTATTTAATCATTTCCTAATGCCATGGAGAAGGTGATAAGGAAAAGAAAGACAGAAGAAGTGGAGGAGGAGGAAACACTGAGTGTCTGGGGGTCCATAAGGTCTAAGGTGAGAACAGAGGCAGTCATCATTGCAGAGGGCAGAATTCTGTGATGTTGATCTGTAAGTATATAATAAAGTATTTAGTAACAAAAACTGAAGCAAGGTTTTATTGTTTGTATTGTATTGTTTGTGCTAACAGAAATTTTTCTCCTTAAATTTTCACATATTTGGATGACTAAATTAAAAGTATCTGATTAAGTGTGCACGCTCTGACTGTTGATACTGCTGTAGCTTCATGGTTTTATCACACTCATCTATTAGTGTTAAATTATATGTAATGTTTTTCTTCCTTTTTCTGTAATTGTCTGTGGAAAATATGTGTGCAAAGAAATATTAACGGTTAAAATTGAGAAGAAAGTGGTAACATTTTTATTAAAGAACTGTTAGAGTTGCAATGTGAAAGGTACATAGGATTTTTTTTTTGGTAGATAGGTTTTTTTTGCAGCAAAAGTATATGATGATTAAGGCAAAATTAATATAAATTATGTGTTACAAAAAAAGAAAATATGGGCTGGAGAGATAGCTTGGCAGTTAAGGCACCTGTCTGCCAAGCCTAAGAACGCCGGTTCTAATCTCCAGGTCCCACATTCAGCCAGTCGCAAAAAGTGACACAAGGGTGCAATGCTGCATTTGGCCACAAGGGGGAACAGGCATCTGGAGTTTGTTCACAGCAGCTGAGAGGCTGCTGGCACGCCCATTCTCTCTCTATTTCTCTAGCTCTATCTCTCTCAAATTAAAAAAAAAAGAAAATATTTTATGTTAATGAAGATTTTTACTATATGACCATATTGTATATTGGTCATATTCCCATTGGGTTATACTCTTATGTCCCCTCTTCCACACCCCATTCCACTAAGCTTCCTCCTCAGTGTGGTTATTAGTGTTCACTGTGGGTCATGAAGGCACCAGTCAGTCTCTGAGTGAGGGAGACAATGCCTCAGAGTCCACCTCCCCACCTTGTGGGCCTGGTGAAAAGAAAAGTTTTTAATAGGTGTAAGGAAGACCTTGGCTATGAAATCTCATTAAGTTATATTGTGAAAAAGAAACAACAGGTCATATATATATATATATATATATATATATATATATAGAGAGAGAGAGAGAGAGAGAGAGAGAGAGAGAGAGAGAGAGAGAATTAAATAAACCCAAGAAACAGCAATTAGTTGAAGAAATGTCCTAGACCACCACTCTGATTAATGGACTGTGCCATTAAGGAACTAGGAAGAAATAAAGGCAGAGGTCAAAAAGAAAACATAACATTTAAGGACACAATACTTCAGAGGAGGGCAAAGGAACATGTACTGAAACAGATATGCAAAGCAAATATGCACTCCAACAGACGTGGAACTGAAGCTCCCAGGGAAGAAGGGATGGGGTTAACTATGGTTTGCCACGTCTGGGGAAACAATATTTGAGTGAGACGTGGAAAGAAGGAGACAACTGCCTCAGGTTGTTTTGGAAAGATGAGTTCAAGATGTCAGATAAAAGCATTAGCAATGTCTTAGACACTGGGGGAGGGTGTTCCAGGATTAGAAAGCAGACTAGCTATAGGATAATCATAGGAATTTAACCTGGAAACAATAAGGAAATTGACTGCAGAATGAAGAAAAGAAAACAACTATCAAGATGGTAGAAGGGGATAATGTGCAGAAAATGCCTGGCAATGAAGACTGAGGTTAGAAAGAAAAAGGGTGACCATGTAATTTATCTAAGTAGTCACTTTTGAGAGTAAACATAAGAACTAAAATCTCAGATATATTTAAAAGCTAGAAAATTAATATTTCCACAGAAATTGTCCTATTTAAAAATTCCATTTTCAAAAATAAACATATTCACATACATTAAAGCAAAACTATTGATTAGCTGAAAACATAAATTAAACAAAGAAATTGCTTCTGATACATATGTCATACATATACCCAAATCTCATGGCCATTTCTTCTTTTAATACATTGTAATTAATATTTTTAGAAAATGCATTTTAAATAGTGTTATTAATTTTCATAAATCTATCCGTAAGCTTTTTGAAAGCTACACTTCCTTATCCTGAATGTGACATGTGCTTATTTGTTGGCTTCAAGCTTTTCTTCAAATACAGGTACTGTGCCAGGCATGCTGGCATTATTTGAGAGTGTGTATGTGTCATTATGCTTTATTCTCATTAGCTCTTTTCCCCCACTGCCCTCACCCAAGTCCCCTGCCCTACTCTATCTCATTTCCCTCCCTCCTTTCCCCAGTTACTTTACTGTTCTCATCACACGAATTCCCTGATCCTGTCTTTCCTCCAGCTTCCTTTACAGTTTCTTCCTCACTCTCATGACCTTCTTCACAGTTTCATTGCACACACACAAACGTGTTAATCAGGTTCTGCTCATAAGAGAAAAGAAACAGTATTTGCCTTCCCAAGTCTGACTTACTTTGCTTAAGATAAGAATTTTCTAATTCTATCCATTTTAAAGCAAATGTCTTTTTTTTTTTTGTTTTTCCTCATAACTACATAGAAGTTAATTGGGTACATGTACCATATTTACTTTTATTGTTTTATTTATATGTAAATATTATATGTAGATATATAGAAATATATAGTGTATTTTGTACATAATCCCCTCCTTTTACCTTGTTACATTCTTTTGTAACATCTTGTACATTCGTCCTACATTTCTTTTCTAAAGATATTTATTTATTTATTTATTTATTTATTTATTTATTTATTTATTATTTAAAGAGAGAGAGAATGGGCTTTCCAGGGCCTCTAGCCACTGCAAACAAACTCCAGGTGCATGTGCAAACTCCAGGTGCATGTGACCCCTTTGGCATCTGGCTTACGTGGGTACTGAGGAATCTAACCTGAGTCCTTTGGCTTTGCAAGTAAGTGCCTTGACCACTAAGCCATCTCTCCAGCCCTCTCCAGCCTTTTCCACTGACCCCTTCTTTCCAAACAATCCCTATATTACTTTGATGGATTTTATTTCTGCTCTCCTGCATCATGTTGATGGGCCCAATGGTGTGCAGGTCTTATATGGGTAATGAGAGCCCCTGTAAGCTTATGAATACTGAACAACTGTTACTTCATGTCTAGAAGCTAGTGTTCCAAAGCATCCTCTGGCTCTAGCATTCCTTCGGACCTTCCCAAATGCTCCCTAAGCCTTGGAAAGGATGGCCCATGTCTCATTTAGCACTGAGCACTCAACAGTCACTTCTCAGCACTTTGTTAAGTTTTGATTCTGCCCCAGTAGTTACCATCAACTGTAAAAAAAAAAAAAAAAAAAAAAAAAAAAAAAAAAAAAGTTTCACTGAGCAGCACTAATCTGAAGGCAAAACCTTAAATACTTAGAGGACAATTTGATGGGCTCAAGATTTCCATTTAACTAAACAGCATTTTTAGCTTCCCTCCTAGGGTCTATAGCCTTCCCAGTCATAGGCTTTCTTTAGGTTTTTGGCAGGAGGCATAAATTTATTTCTGTTGAGGAATGAATTCTTTCCTGTGGAGTGGACCCCACACCCAATAAGAGAGAAGTTGATTGTCACCATAACAATAATATACCCATAGCCATCTTATCCATGGGTTACTCAGTTATGAAGCTCTCAGGATCCACTGCTGACGACTTGCCCTCAACAGTTCGAATTGCTTTTCACCGTTATGATAGCTAGTCACCAGAATGGAGGTTTCCAGGTCAGTTCCAGCTTGATGACTCAGGCTCTGCAGCCAAATCATGTTGTGTCTCCAGCAATATGGTCTTACCATCGAGTTCTGGGGATCTCATTGACCTCCTTGACCAACAACTCACTAGAAGCAGAGTGGTGTGCACAGAGAGATACGGCACTGAAAGAAAGATTCAGGGAGAGACAACAGCTTGATTCAGCTGTAATTATTTGAGAGATTATCACCATGGAGATTGGGCTAGCTGTTCTACATTGGGACAGCATAAAGAATGCTGACTCCTGGGCTGGAGAGATGGCTTTGTGGTTAAGGTGCATGCCTGCGAAGCTTAAGGACTTGGTTCGATACTCCAGGTCCCACGTAAGCGCACATGGTGGTGCATGCATCTGGAGTTTGTTTGCAGTGGCTGGAGGCTCTGGTGTGCCTGTTCTCACTTTCTCTCTCTCTTCCTTTCTCTATCTCTAATAAATAAATTGATTAAGAAATATTTTTTAAAAAGAATGCTGGCTCTTTTGAAAGTTGGAGGCCTGAATGTTGAAGGGGTGTCCTGCTTTTCAAAGTTGGCTTTATTCTCCACTGGATTAATAAATTTGGTAGCCCACCTGGAACTATGGGAGTATAATAAGTGCAGGAAAAGGAGGGTCATTGAATTTCCAATGAAGTTTGGTTTGGGGGAAGTGGCCATTGGGAGATTTCAGGCAGGGTTATCGGAGTCCGTGTGTGGAGACCCAATGGAGCCAGCCGTGAGGATGAGCTGTGGGTGACAGTGAAAATGCCAGGATAACCTGGACATGCTAGGATTATGGGAGACAGCTGTCAAGGAGAGCTACTGGCTTGGGATGGGTTTTTTTCTGTGCTGTGTGCAGCCCAGCTGGAGGGGCAGAACTGGAAGCCCAGAGATGTCATCACTTGTTACAGATGTTGGACTTGTAGCTACAGGAATTGATGTTTGCTTGTTTGTTTTAAATCTTGCAGCATCGGTTCAATCCTTCCTTGCTATGCCTAATGCCATCTTTTTTTTTTTTTTTTTTTTTTTTTTTTTTTTTTTTGGTTTTTCGAGGTAGGGTCTCACTCTAGCTCAGGCCGACCTGGAATTCACCATGTTGTCTCAGGGTGGCCTTGAACTCACGGTGATCCTCCTACCTCTGCTTCCCGAGTGCTGGGATTAAAGGCATGTGCCACCATGCCCGGCTTAATGCCATCTTTTGCAGTGTGCCATTTTGTGTTTTTGGTTATGCGGGTTTACAGTTAAGAGATGTTTAACTATGGGGATGTTTGAACAGTACTGGAAACAATGGACAGAATGCATTGCATTTTACACCTTGGATGGTCATGAGTTTATGGGAGTCTGGGTGGAATGCATTTAAGGCTGTGGTGGTTTGAATCAGATGTCCTCATCAACTCATGGGTTTTGAATTCTTGTTCCCCAGCTGCAGGGAATTTGGGGGATAGAGCCTTGATAGAGGAGCTATGCTGTTGGGTGTGAGCTTAGGGATATTAGAGCCAGCTTCCCCTTGCCAGAGCTTGGCTCATTTGCTGCTGCTGTGAGCCACCTACTGTGGCAGAAGTGATGTCCAGCCTCTGTTGATGTCATGCCATCATGGAGCATCATGATTCGAGACTGGAAATCAAAATACACAACTTTCCTCCCATCAACTGCTTTTTTTTTTTTTTTTTTTTTTTTTTTTTTTTTGGTTTTTGAGATAGGGTCTCACTCTAGCCCAGGCTGCCCTGGAATTCTGTATTCTTTGTGTTCTCAGGGTGGCCTCAAACTCATGGCAATCCTCCTACCTCTGCCTCCCGAGTACTGTACTGGGATTAAAGGCATGAGCCACCTCACCCAGCTCAGCTCCTTTTTGCTGGGAGCTTTGTGCCAGCAATGAAGAGGTAACTGCAACAAAGATTATTATTGATAGGTAGGGATTCATCCCTGTCTTTTAATTTTATTCTAATTGTCATGATGTAATTTCCTAATCATTCTTGGTATTTTTCTATTGAGCCTTAGTGTAGCACTTTTTTCTTGAAGAATTTTTATTTTCATATCTCTACATTATGGTGGTTACCTTTCATTCCCTTGTAGCGATATGATTTCCTTATACATCTTTTTTTTTTTTTTTTTTTTTTTTTTTTTTTTTTTTTTTGTGAGGTAGGGTCTCACTCTAGTCCAGGCTGACCTGGAATTCACTATGTAGTCTCAGGGTGGCCTCGAACTCTCAGCAATCCTCCTACCTCTGCCTCCCGAGTGCTGGGATTAAAGGCGTGCACCACCACACCCGGCTTCCTTATACATCTTTTGATATGGTGGCCACCAGGGTTAGCACAGGGGCAAGGAAGTTCAGGGATCAAGGTAAAAAAATATTTTAGTTTAATATTTTATGAAATTTTTGGCCTCCCTCTAGAAACAATCTTTGAAAAATACTGTTCCAAGACAAAGCTCAAGAAAAAGTTCTCTAACTGATATGATTATTTCCAATGTTTTGCCAAGTTTAGACTTGAGGAAACTATGGTTCTTTTAAATTATTTTCTAAGTATCGAATTAAAATTTCATAAAAGTAGGAACTTTATTTTTACTCTTTTTAGAAACTGAGATACTTCAAATTTCCATGATAGTATCTTAAATTTAAATCTTCTATACCACTAAGTCCAGTTCCTCTTTGCTCTTTTGAAATTTTTTAACTTTTTCTTCTTCTTCTATATATATATATATATATATATATATATATATATATATATATATATATGGAGAGAGAGAGAGAGAGAGAGAGAAAGAATGAGTGCAACAGGGCCTCTAGCCACTGCAAGCAAATTCCAGATACACACGCCACTGGAGTATTGAACCTGGGTTCTTAGACATCACAGGAAAACACCTTAATTGCTAAGCCATCTTACAGCACCCCCTCCCCCCAGCTTTTTGAGGATGAGTTTTGTCTCCTGCATTTGTAAGTAATGTAGGCAGTTGATCCAATATGAAAGTGCTTCAAAATTATTTGCTGCTTAATTATAGAACATTTTGATTAGAAGCTTTCTACTCGTTTTAAAGAAAATTCTTCTAAACTTTACAGGAGTAATTTACAGAAAAGTTTAATGACATGGTATAAAACTGACTGATTTCAAACAAGGTGGAAGGTGAGGATCAAGACCTGAGGTTGTTCTCTGACCTCCACACATGCTCTGTGGCTCATGCACACCTCCCCCACCCCCCCACACACAACACACATGCAATCCCAGCTGATACACACACAGAACATACATGCAGTCCCAGCTGATGCACACAACGAGGCATCCTCTCTAAAATAAGAAGAGTCTTTGCTTTTTGAGGCTTGACCTCTTCTGGGAGGACCAAAGACCCACAGCATTCAATAGTCTCCATTGGATCATCCGAGGTTCTGATTGTCCAGTCACCTGACTGCCCAGTCCTACTCTCTCCACCTCCTCAGAGCTGAAAGGGGGGGAGCAGAGGTGCTCCCCAATCTAACTTCCATATTCACGTTTCTGAATGCTTTATGGGGTGGGGGCAAACACCTTTAGTGCCCACCGCATTCATTCACATGTACCTGACCCACATGGTCTGTGGTCAAGTGCTTAATGCTGCACTGCGGATCTGGGGGTCTAGAAGATTTGTCTGATGACAGGCTGTGGAAACCAAGGGAATGGAGAATGAATCTTCCTTCCTCCACCACCACCACCTGAGACCAGCAGATGGCTGTCTCAGGCTACACATGGCCCCAGGAATAGAACAATGAGCAAGATCCTGACCGGCTTCCTTGAAAGGGCAGATTTCTTACATGTAAGTGTGTGGAAAGAGAAAAGTTTATGTTAGTTGTCTTGAGTTTAGTTTTCAGTTTACAACTCTTTATTCCACATAAATCTCACATACTTGTAGATAAGACCATGACAGAAACTAACAATTCTCCTTGGCTTATTGCAATAAAACTGCTAACAGTTTGTAAACAGTACAAATTCACGAAAGGATGTCTCAACAAACCAGGATGTACAATCTTGTATTTATTGGGTGCTGGCTTAAAACAACCCTTTTATTATAGCTCATGATTTTGTCAGTCAGGAATTCAGCCGGGTCACCTGGAAGAGTCTCTGCTCCCTGCAGCATCCACGGGTGTACTGCTCTCATTCTGAGGGGCCAACAAGGGTTTTCTCAGGTGCCTGCTTCTTGAGCTGTCTTCCTTCCTCCCTGTCTAGTGTGGCATCAGGGCCGTCCCATGCCCTCTCCCCCGGTGTAGTCATGTTTCTCTTCTCGTTCCGGGATGTGTAGAGACTATGGCGGGATTTGTCAGTCCTCTTTAGGTTGGACATGAAAGTACACAGTGTTATGTCTGTAACACTCCACTGGTCACAGCAGTAAAAGATTAGCCCAGATTCAAGGGGAAAGGAGACTGTGCTCAGTTTCAATGGGAAGTAAAATCATTGCCTCTTTAACAATCCATATATGGGTGTGGGGTGATAAACACACAAGTGCTAATCCCTTGCTTTTCTTCTAACCAGAGTCAACTATTCATGCTCGCTCCATGCTGACAACCCTGATTCACAGTCAATGTAATGACAGTATTATCTTTCCTATCCATCAGTGAAACAGCTCATTGTTGGCACTCTGTATGTGCAGTATACTGGCACTGTGCTTGGGCTGTGGAGTGAATATGAACCCTAAAACACAGTCCTCAGGAAGCCAGCGATGTAGCAACAAGCTCCAAGAAGGAAGAAGAAAGTTGGCCTCCCAGTGTCTGTTGAAAAGTATGCGCAGGGAACTTGTATCACAGAGTGCCACTTCCTAAAATCGTGTAAGATTAATTTACAAGTATCAAGGCAATTCTTCACTATTTTGTTCATGATTAACATGCCAAGGCAACAATCTGGGGTAATATTATTGAATAATTAATCAAATTGTTTCAGGATTCTGGGGGTCAGGAGGCTTCTTTCCCTGGCTGGTGAATCCCAACTTTTAGATCCCTGTCCATTCCAATAGAGAATTGAGGAGATGGATTGTGAAACGGTTAAATCATAAGGGTTATCTGAGAAAATGAGTATCCAGGGAAAGACTGGCATGTTGAAGGGAAGTTCCAGGGAAATTGAAAAGGACCAGAGCTTAAAGGAACACACACACACACACACACACACACACACACACACACACACACACGGGAAGTAGATATATATATCAAGCTAAGAGTAAGAGGTCAGTTAGTAACTGTCCCCTAGCTTAGAAGAGAGTAACAAAATGAAAATGGGCTGGGCTGGGCTGGGCTGGGCTGGGCTGGGCTGGGCTGGCAGAAGGCTTAAAAGAACAGGGACCTGGAGGTTCAGACATCAGGAGAGATGATCAGCCAAGAAAAAGAAGACCTTGCCCACCTGGTAAGGCCCTCTTATAGCTTATTGAGAGGGCTTTACCATCAGGCTCAGGAAAGTCTAGGAGAGAGCTGATTGGTTTGACCCAAGGGGCTGACCCAGAAGCTAGGCAACCTAGGTAGTGTGCTAGATTGGGGAAGCAGTAGGGGGCGCTGTCACGGAGGAATGTGACTGTATCAAACACTGCATTCCAGGTCTGCTGAAGCAGGTGCTGTAACATCTCTTTGTCACCTCTCTTTGGGCCTATGTCTATCTTAAAAAAAAAAAAAAAAGACCTTGCTCCTATTTCTCTCTCAAAATAATGTTTTTATTTAAAAAATTTACTCTGAAAATTTAAATATTGCATAAATTAGAGGTCAAACAGTATTACCTTGCAAAATGTGGCATTAATGAAGGCCAACTTAATGTCTAAAGGACACATGCATTGTGTTAAGAGATAAAGTCACATGTTCTACACATATAAAGTTCTAGAGACTTCTCTCTTTTCTTATCTCTTCCTCTCTCTCACAGACATGTACACAACAGAAATAGCTGTTCTCTATTTTGGTTTATGAATATCCCTATATGGGAAAAAAATGACAGACCTCAAAATGAAATGGTGGAAAAGCCAGTGTTATTGACACAGAGAATCACCTGGTTTGTTTCAATGAAGCTGATAACCCCTGAGGAAGATAGGTATCATCTCTAAATGGAAAGCATTAAATTTAAATCTGTAAAGAATTGTAAGATTTCTGTCTTTGCATAAGAAATGCACCAAAAAAAGAAAAGAAAAATAACATATTGTGGGACTAGAAGTTAAAAGAAGACGGGCACTATGAAGTTAAATAAATGCCAGGAAAGTTGGCATTGGAATCCAGGACGATTGAAATGTTAGAATATGTGAGTTGGCAGATCATTGTGGAACTGACAGTAATAATAACAGTACCCTGAGAAGTCCCATCCAGATTCTCAAAAGCCATCCTGCTGATTAACTTTAAACAAAGCTAAGTTAAGTGTTGCAATGTGGTTTTCAGTTCACACTTTTATGATGTTTATCTTTTACTTGACTGAAAACAGACCACCACAATGTGACAGAAACAGCGCGGAGCGTGTTCCTTCCTACTTCTCTTTCTTTTCTCCTCTCCTTTCTTCTTCTCTCCTCTTATTCCTTCCTTTCCCATCTCCTCCCTTCCTCTCTTCTCCCTTCCTTTTTCTTCCTCACTCCCTCTCCCTTTTCCTTTCTCTTCATGCTGCCCCTTAACCCAGTCAGGGCTACAAAGTTTATTCCTTACAACTGTGCTTGGAATATAGAAGAAATAGGCTTGTAGGGGCTGGAGAGATGGCTCAGTGGATAAGGCGTTTGCTTGAAAAGCCAAATGACCCCGGCTCAATTCCCCAGTACCACATAAAGCCAGATGCACAAAATGGCACATGCATCTGGAGTGTCTGTCTCTCTTCTCTCTATCTCTCTCTGCTTTCAAGTGAATAAAGAAACAAATTATTAAAAAGATATAGACTTGAGATAATTTATTTGTAACAGCTCCTAGAAATAAATGGAGTTTGTGTCACAAACCCATCTGATTGATTTTGTATATTTGGTATCTCTGATTGCTAGTGACTACTATTTAAATATGACAGAATATTTGCTTTATTTGAAATTTTCTTATAATAAAAGTAATAAATTTTCTTTTAGGCCAGATGCTGGGAAATGGCACATGCATCTGCAGGCCAGATGCACAAGGTGGCACATGCATCTAGAGTTCGTTTGCAGTGGCTTGAGGCCCTGGCATACCCATTCTCTCTCTCTCTCTTTCTCTCTCTCTCTCTCTGTTTCTCTCTCTCTCTCTCTCTCTGTACTTCTTTTCCTCTCTCACTCTTTCAAATAAATAAATTTAAATTAAATTAAAAAAATAAATCAATATAAGATAGCCTCAATCCAAGGATAATTCTGTACACATTTTATGATGCCATCTTTTAAAAAGCCTACATATGCATTTGTGTTATAAACTGTGTGCAATATCAAAATGGAGCAGAGGGTGTTAGAATTCAGCAATTAAGCACTTGATCATAGCCCCTGTGGGGGTCAGGTACATGAGAGTGGGTGGGGTGGACACTAAAGGTTCTATACTCCCTGGCAAAAGCCTTCAGAAGCAGAAACATGAATATGGGAGTTAGACTGGGGAGGGTATCTGTTCCTCCCCTTCAGCTCTAAGGAGGAAGAGAGAGCAGGACTGGGCAGTCAAGTAGCTGCAGAGTCAGTCTCAGTTGATCTAGCAGAGACTACGGAATCCTCTAGTCCTTCAGTCATTCTACAAGGAGACAAGCCTTCAGAAAACAACAATTCATCTTATTTTAGAGAGGATGTCTGAGTGTGTATATCATGTGGGATTTTGTATGTGGGACTCTAGGGTGTGCACGTGTGGAGGTCAGAGAACAACCTCAGCTCTCAGTCCATGCCTTTCAGCTTGTCTGAGGCTGGATCTCTTGTTTGCTTTTGCATATACCAGGCAAACTGTATTAGTCATGACTCTCTACCGGAACTGGACAGATAGACTGAATCTGTACTATAAATAGAATGAGTACACATTATAAAAAGGATTTATTAGATTATCTTACAGGATATAGGCTGAGCAGGCCAACAATAGCTGTCTGCAGGCTGGAGAGTCTTAGAACCCAGTAGCTGCTCAGTCCACGTGGCTGGAGGCCTCAGCAGTCCCAATCCAGCTCAGAAGGCCTGGAGGCTTCCCGGAGAGCCGCTGCTCTTCAGTCCACGCAGGAAGGCTGACGGAGCTGGGTCCACTGTCCGTGAATGATGGCAGCAACAAGACGGATTCACTCATCAGTTAGTAGCAAGAGCCATCAGGCCAAAGGCCCAGCATTCTCCTAGAGTTTATTGATACACAGTTTGTCACCGGAAGGGCCGCCCACTCTGTTGGAAGATCTTTCTCCTTCAGTTCTAAGCCTTCCTGGAAATGTCCTCAGAGAAAAAGAACCTCCCAAGACACCAAGACACATGTCTCTTACTTGATTCCTAATCTCATCAGTTTGACATCGAACTTACCTGTCACACTATGTGTGGTGGTTTGAATGTAAATGTATACCCCCACCTCCTAACGTATCTTTAAAAAAATACTTTATTTATGACAGAGAGAGTATACGGGCATGCCAAAGCCTCATGCCCCTGCAAACAAACTCTAGACACATGCACCACTTTGTGTGTCTGGTGTTATTTGGGTACTGAGGAATTAAACTCAGGCTGTCAGGCTTTACAAGCAAATGCCCTTAACTGCTGAGCCATATCTCCAGCCCCTAAGATATTTTTGATTAAACTTCCTATTTAGCATTCAGCAGGTAGAGCCTTGCTGGAGAAGGTCTGTACTGGGGTTGGATCTTGAGTCCAGCCCTAAGGTGATAGCCCATGCTTTTAATTCTTCAGGTGACAGAAATTGAAAATTATTCTTCAGGGCAGACCACCTCATCAGGCAGCTTCCCCACATGAATCCTGTCGCTCCAAGTATAATATTCATAATAAACTGGGAAACCTGTCTGTTCAAGTCACTTATGGCTAAAAATACAAACATTGTGATTAAAGATGAAAACAATGCTTGTCTATATTGTCTAATGGATGCAGAAAGCAATTTGTCAAGGGTTGACAGGCAACATCCCTCCCCTAGGTACAGAATGAGGCTGACTTGAGGATTATAGAAAACGAACTTAATCTTGAAATGATATATGATGCATTTTAAAATAATCTTTTGTGTTTTGTATGAATTTTTAGTCAAGGTGATCTTAAAGTGATTTTTCTATGAAATTGGCTTTTAATTTGTTTATACAATGGAAATTTATTTTAAAGAAGCTCACTTTAAAATCAGTTGTAAACCATGCCTTTCTATCTTAGGGACAAACTTCCTGTTAACTATGGGAACAAATATTAGTATCGATGTAATATATATATATATATATATATATATATATATATATATATATAAAATAATGTGTTACTATATAGTTGACAATGGAATTATTTAATAATATGTTACGGTGCCACAAGGTGGCAGCACATGCAAGGGTGCAGTAATAGCATAGCTCTCCTTTGGGTACGGGAAATACAAAGTACCTATGATTCATATATATTATTACTTAGCTTGTTCTCATGTATTCTTAAAATCAAGAGGAATATATCTTTCACTCCATAATATCAGATCCAAATTATTCTTATACAAAGCATACTGTATAGTGAAACAAAACAATCTACTCACACTGGAATAAAATATCTTCACTCACAAATCTCATTTGGCCTCTCTCATATGCTGATTCACGAGCGAGGTAAAGCAACCTCGAAGTGCTGTTGTGTCTTAGAAGTTCTTCCATCAGATTCAACATTGGTTGTCTTTCACTTCCTTGGGTCTCTGATAAGTTAATTTTAATGGAGCGCTCCACGACTACTCTGTAACAAACAAGGACGTAATGACATCCTGGCTCCCACCTTAGTTATTATTGACAATATTTTTGTTAACCAATACACTATACACTTAAATTTTTTTGTTTTACCCTGTCAAAAATGTAAATCTCTTGCTGGGCGTGGTGGCACACGCCTTTAATCCCAGCATTCGGTAGGCAGAGGTAGGAGGATCGCTGTGAGTTCGAGGCTATCCTGAGATTACAGAGTGAATTCCAGATCAGCCTGGGCTAGAGTTAGACCCTACCTTGAAAAACTGAAAAATGAAAAAAACAAAAAAAAATGTAAATCTCACTGGAAACAAGAGTCTGAGGTTTGTTCTTTTTTTGCATCCTTAAATTCTAAAACAGCTACTACACAGGGTGAATATTCATTGAGCCTGTTTAATGAATTGCTATAGAGGCTGGCATGAACAGCCACAGAGATATGTTAGCTGTGTTACAACAGATGGTGTACATATAGGAACACAGAGCCAAAAATCATTCTGATGGTCCAGTGAGGTTGGGACTCGTCTTTTTCCAGTTTTCAATAATCCAAGATCATAGAAGAAAAGTATTTCTCTCTCTTCAGCAGTAGGCATGAATACTCACTCTGTAGCCCAGGTTGGCCTTAAACTCATGGATATACTGCTAGCTCAGCCTCCTGAGTGCTAGGATTAAAGGTGTGAGTCAAGATACCTGGCTGATTTTCTGCAACTGGGTAATTTTTTTAAACTTTCTTAACCTGTGATCAAAGATCCACAAAAATCTTCTGCAGTATTCTCTGCTCTTTCCTTATTAAATATCCGTTTCTTGCCTGAGGCATGTCTGTATTTTCCTAAACTTACTGATTTTATTAGGTATGCTGCTGAAAATTGATCAAATGTAGAGAGTGAAAAGAACAGGAAGATGCAAGGACAAAATCTGACTTTAATTTTTTCTCATCTAGCACTTATGTAGATATGGTAGGAGAATGTTTTTCAATAATATTTTTAATAACACATATTCATTGCATATTACAGAGTTTCATATGAACACTTCATACAAGTATGTCATGTATGTTAATCTTATGCCTGATGCCCAATCGTTTCTCACTCCTCTTCTCCTATTGGTTCTTTTTGTTCCACTAGTGAATTGCACTTCTACTTACATGTCATATATGCTATGCACCTTTATGCATCTGTATCAAATCTGGAATCTACAAATGAGAGATATGAGTTTTTCTATGGCTGATTTAATATGCTTATTATGATTATAACCAGTTGCAAGCACTTTTCTGCAGATGATATAACTTTATTGTTCTTTTTTTTTTTTGGAGAGAGACACAGAGAGAGACAGAGAGAGAGAGAGAGGAAGACAGATAGAGATGGGTGCGCCAGCAGTCTCTCAGCTGCTGCAAACGAAATCCAGATGTGTGCCCCCTTGTGGTCAAGTGCGGCATTGCGCCCTTGCATCACTTTGCATCTGGCTAAACTTGGGACCTGGAGATTGGAACCGCTGGAGATTGGAACTGGCTTTCCTAGGCTTAGGAGGCAGGCACCTTAACCACTAAGCCATCTCTCCAGCCCAACTTTATTGTTCTTTGTATCTGAAAAAAAACCTCCATTTTGCATATATGGCAGATGTTATTTATCCATCCCTCTGTTGGTAGACACTTGGTTTCATTCCCTAGTCATTGTGAATAGTGCTATAATAACAATTGATGTGAAAGGTGTTGTAGCACTGGCTCATGTTTTTTTTTTTTTTTTTTTTTTTGGAGGAAACTTAACACTGGTTTCCATTTCCATAGTGGCCGTATTCAGTTTACAATGAACTGGGAAAGTTTTTTTCCAATTAGTCCACATGCTATCTATTTCTCACTTTATGATGTGCCTGTCAATGTTTTCCAAACTTTTCAGTTTGAAGAATACCAACTGCTTTAGGAATGTTTATAGAAAGGGAACATTCTGACAGTGTCTGCAACTTTTAAGATCAAGCAATACTGCCATCCCCCAAATTAAATAAAATTCTTAGAAATGTGACATGGTTGGAAAGAACAGGTTTGCTAGATAAAATAAAAATAATTCTGATAGGAACAGAAGAGGAAATTTTAGTATGTGAAGAAAGGTCAAGTGTGTCATTCCTTACAATCTACAGTTGAATATCTTAAATAGAATAATTGCATTGCCATTTCATTACATCATACTTCAGCCTCGTTTTAACTCTGTTTTCTATTTATGTGTGAGAGCATGCATTCATGTGCATCCCCATAGTTCGAATATGAATGCTCTTCTAAGGCTTTGGTTTCCAGTATGAACTCACTTCTTTTCTCCCATACGTCTCCCTCATCCAGTCCCAGTATAGTCTTGTGGTTTTAACCCTGGCTTCAGTTCTGATGCTGTCGAGACATTCCACCAGTTCTGGCCTTTCTCTGGGCTCTGCATCCCAAGACACCTTTGGCAAGCTCACCTTCATGTCCTTGACTATGAACGTCAGAGTGCCTTGGGCTTTGCTCGCTGGACTGATATTCAATACTTAGTTATGTCATCAATTTTCACCGCTTCAAACCATGTGATCAATTCTGAATTTACGTTTTCCATCAGAACGTTGGGCTTCTACTTCAGACCTCAGTGACTCTTCAGGGGTTCTTTCGGAAAGATTGGCAGGCTTCTAGAATCTCACTTCCCTAAAACTAAGTTCCTAGAAATAGTACCATTTTGAGATTTCTGGCTCAAACTTTTGGGGTGTTCTTGGTTCCTTCCTCTCACAACTTAATCTCTGATTCATTAGCATATATCTTCAACTCCATTGTCTTAACATGTTCAAATTACAACCATTTTTCTCCATCTTCACCATTGTCAATAGGGCCCAAGAGACACTCATTCTTAGATCATTTTCATGGTTATTAACTTGTCTCCTGGTTTTGTCCTTCTCTATTTTGAATCCAGCATCCAGAGTGATCTTGTTTAAAAAAGCGCAGAATGTAGCTTCTGTGCCATCCAACACTAACCACTGCTCCTCACATCCCTGATTTCCTGATTTCTGACCTCTTGCCTTGCAGAAAGGCCAGTTTCTCTTCTTTCATACTCACTCTCCTTCACACACGCCAGGCTCCTTGGCTCCCTCTTAAGCTGACCAGTCAGGCTTCTCCTTCAGGGTCTTTGGACTTACTTGGAATGCTTTCCTTTCAGACCTGATTTACCCTATACCCCCCTTTTCTCCAGACTGATGTTTCAAGCTTCAACTTGCAACAGAGCTTAGACCACCATATTTAAAATATTTATCACCCCGATACTGCTATCCTCTTTTCTAGAATTTCCTTTACTAGTGTCTAACATTGTGTAAATTCTGTTTGTTAATTTTTGCTCATTGTCTTCCTCTATTTCATAGGAAATAAAATCCATAAAGGGCAAATTGTTTACTATCTTAAAAATATGGCAAGTTTTTCAAGAGTAAAAATTACATTTATCATCTTCACTCATCATTTTGTTATGCCAATGAGCCTAGAAATTCCCATGTGCAAGTACATTTATAGCATTCCATTATGAATAATCATATATGCAAATGTCTTCCTGATTTCATGTGAATTGCTTGAGGCATTTTATTTTATTTCATTTGTATTTCTAGCCCATCATGTAGCTAGCAGCAGGTGATGTTCAGTAAGTATATCATCTGAAAGAGACTATGTGGAAATCTGTACATAGTATTCTAGAATGTAGAAGTGATATTTGCAAGCATACAGGACAAGTGCTTTTCTGTGATGTTGCTGGGGATTGAACACACATGGCCTCATGCATTCTAAACACATGCTTCACCTCTGAGCCATCTTTCTAGTTCTAACGCATTTTTCTTCTTTAAACTTTAAAGAAGTTCCCTGGAAACCAGAAATGTCACAATCTACATTAAAAAAAACACAATTTTTATTTATTTATTTGGAGAGAGAGAGAGAAAGAAAGAGAGAGAGAGAGAATGGGCATTTCAGGGCTTCCTGCCACTGCAAACAAATTCCAGATCCATGTGCCACTTTGTGCATATTGTTTTACATGGGTACTAGAGAATTGAACCCAGGCCATCAGGCTTTGCAAGCAAACACTTTAACCACTGAGACATCTCAAAAAAAAAACTGTTTTTTCAACTCCTCCATAATAGGCTTTGTCAATGATTTGGATCTTAACTGTCCCCCAAAAGATCATGTGTTAAAGGCTTGCTCCTTAGGTAATAGTGCTTTTGGAAAGTGTGGCAAATTTTATAGATATGACGTACTTGGAGAATTTGTGGGGTATATTGAGACCCAACTACCTTCTGACCTCTTTGACATCTCTGCCACCATAACGGGAGCAGCTTTGCTCCCGTGGGCTCCTTGCCAGGTTTGTCTGCTTCACAAATCCAACTAACCAGAGACCAAAACCTCTGAAGCTGTGAGCCAAGACAGCACATTCCTGTAAGCCGAGACAGCACATTCCTGTAAGCCGAAACAGCACGTTCCTGTGAGCCGAGACAGCACGCTCCTGTGAGCCAAGACAGCACGTTCCTGTGAGCCGAGACAGCACGTTCCTGTGAGCCAAGACAGCACGTTCCTCCTTTTATTTATTTCAGGTATTTTGTCATGGGAACATGAATCTGAAATCACCTTCTGTATCTGATTCCATTTACAGAAAGATGATCAATAATGTCAAGTCATCCTTTGAAGGAAGATGTATTTAGGGAAAACTCCATCTAGAGCTAAGTTCAGTGAAAAAACGCGGGTACTATTTGGAGTAAAACGTGAATTACAATGCTAATGTGTGATTTATTCTTATTTATTTATTTGTAAGCAGAGAGAGAGAGAGAATAGAGACAGAGAGAATGGATATTCTAGAGCCTTCCACCACGACAAATGAACTCCAGATGCATGCACCACTTTGCACATCTGCCTTTATATGGGCATTGGGGAATCGAACCCAAGGCGTTGGGCTCTACAGGCAAGTGCCTTAACCACTGAGCCATCTCTCCAGCCCCCAATGTGTGATTTATTTCAATTAGGTAACTTGTTACATGATTTTTCTTGGGTAGGTATGAACAAGTGTCTGTCCAAAGAAATGATCCCACCCAAGTGTAGCTTTGTGAACCACTGAGCAGATTAGGGTGACTTCTGGAAAAGCACTGATGAGGAGTTTCTTAAAGGAACACAGGTGACTTGAAGGCAGCTGAACCACCAAGAGGTTCACGCCAGCATAGGTGGTGACTCAGGGAAAGCTGTATCTCTGGAGTTCCCTGAACAACTTGTGGCCTCTCCACGGAATAGCGTCTCAGGCTCGTTAATGGCATATGAAACCCACAGGAGGGGCCTCAAGACTCTCCTTGCTTTCTAAGCTTCCTGGGCTTTCTGTTTCCTGAGCCTCTTGCGTCTCATCAGCTGCTTTCCTCTCTCCAGGAGGCATTGCTTCCATTCAAAGGAAATAGCTTCCGGCTGTGATTACAAATGTCAGTAAGAAATTCAGTAATAATGTCTGAGTAATCAAAACCTTCCAAAGGAATCATGGGGCAAAAATCAACCAAATTAAGCGCAACCAAACAACAACCCTTCCCAACCTTATCTGGACATGTGAAATCTAGTATTGAATTTTTAAAATGTGGTAAAAGTATTTTTGGCATGCTTTGGAGCTATTTTATTTTTCCAGAAACACAATGTGAGATTGCAACCACTGTTAAGTATTATGAAATGCTAAGGAACAACAATCTGAAAACAAGGCACATTGGAACAATAGGCTTTTAATAATCTTCATAGAGGCACTGGTGATGTGTCATGATCACATACATGTCATTTTCTGGTAGCACATGATGCCTGATGTTCACGGATAAATCATTATCTGTTATATCTTGTGTATCTTACACTTAAATAGCCAAGAGATTTAAAATTACTGTTGATTTTGCTTGAATCATTATATTTGCTTTCTCTCTCAACATCCATTCACATAATAGATAACAGGGGATGGATACAAACGAACATTGTGCTGACTGGGCAACCGTAAGGCTTCAATCACATACAGCAGAAAATGTCATCTGTCTACCTGATCATAAAAATTTGATTAAACTCTAAAATAATCAACAAGATATAGGTATATATAATTATATGCTAACAAAAGCAGACAAGATATAAGTAAAATAAGAAATTTTATACATGGACCAGGAGGTAGCTCAGTTAGCAAAAGTGCTTGCCTCATAAGCAAAACAATCTGAGTTTGATCCCCAGATCCCACTTAAAAATTCCAGGCTTGCTGACGCCCACACCTTAAAGAAACAAGAATTTGGACTTATGAAACTTAAGTAATACGGAAAAGGTTTTAAGAAGAAATTGGGCTCGTGCTAAATACTTGACATTTAAAATATATATTTTAGGGTTGGAGAGATGGCTCAGAGGTTAAGCCATTTGCCTGCGAAACCTAAGGACCCAGGCTGTGTTTCCCCAGTACCACGTGAGCCAACCGCACGCACATAGTGGTGCATGCATCTGGAGTTCGTGTGCAGTGGCTGGAGGTCTTGGTGTGCCCTTTCTCTACCCCACCCCATATGCTTCTTTCTCTCTCAAATAAATAAATAAGCCAGGCATGGTGGCGCAAGCCTTCAATCCCAGTACTTGGGATGCAGAGGTTGGAGGATCACCATGAGTTCCAGGCCAGCCTGGGACCACCTAGTGAATTACAGGTTAACCTGAGCCAGAGTAAGACCCTACCTCGAAAAAAAAAAGAAAAAAAAGAGAAAATGCTCAAATAAATAAATAAAAGCACTTTACTTATTTATTTATTTATTTATCTATGCATGTGGTTGTGTAAGTGTACTAGGGTCCCTTGCTGCTGCAAATAAACACCGGGTGCATTCAGCACTTTGCATCCAGAAATGTGGGGGGACCTGGGAAACTGAATCCAGGCCCGCTTGTTTTGCAAGCAAGTGCCTTTAACTACTGATCCATCCCTCAGCCCTAGTTAACATTTTTGGAAAGGAAAATGGCATGAAAACCCCAAGGCAAAGGCAACCTTTGTGGACGTCCTATACGTCCCTTACGTGTATGTTTTTCCTCTGTAATAAAATTTCTTCCCAATTCCAAACAAACAAATGCAACAGCAACAACAAAACATGAGGGAAGACTTGCAGTTGGGGCAAAAAGCAATTCCGTGAATTTATCAGATGAGTAAATAATTGGAGGAGAATGTAGGTTAGAAGGATGATGTCACCAGAACGGGAAGTTTGGAGTCTGTCTTCCAAGATATAAAGGTAAGTGGCCATCTTTTAGGAAGAGCATAACCTAGAATTGATATTTCTAAAGCACTACTATGGCTATGGGATGAAAAATGGACTTGAACAGAAAGAATTTATGAGGAGAGAATTCCAAGTAAGAAGCTATTGCTAAAATCATCAAAGGCCCTCCATTTGTAGCCTCTACAAACATGAACATGTGTGTTTAGGGTGTGTTCACAAACATAAATATGTGTGTTTCTGATGTGTTTACAAACATGAATATATGTGTTTAGGATGTGTTCACCAGCATGAACATGTGTGTTAAGGATGTGTTTACAAACATGAATGTGCATGTTTAGGATGTGTTCATAAACATGAACGTGTGTGTTTACAATGTGTTCACAATCATGAACGTGTGTGTTAGGATGTGTTCACCAACATGAACATGTGTGTTTAGGATGTGTTCACAAACATGAATGTGCGTGTTTCTGATGTGTTTACAAACATGAATATGTGTGTTTAGGACATGTTCACAAACATGAATGTGTGTGTTTAGGATGTGTTCACAAACATGAATGATGGGTGTTTAGGATGTGTTCACAAACATGAATGTGGGTGTTTAGGGTGTGTTCATAAACATGAACATGTATGTTTACATTTCTTTACAATGGAATCTGTGTGTTTACCTCTAGGTGAACATGTATGTTTAGGGTGTGTTCACAAACATGAACGTGTGTGTTGCAGACAGCTTCAGGTTCGCTGAGATGAACCAGACCAGGCACAGTTTAGCTTACAGATCCAGGGAAGTTCCAACTTCAGGAAAGGCACACATGAACAAATGTGTGTTTAGTGTGTTTAGGGTGTGTTTACAAACATGAACATGTGTGTTTAGGATATATTTACAAGCATAAATGTGTATGTTTGGGATGTGTTCACAAACATGAATGTGCATGTTTAGGATGTGTTTACACACATAAATGTGTGTTTTTGTCCCATTTATTGTGGAAACCTGGCCGATATTTCCTAAGCCTCCTGGAGACAGCTCTAGCCCAGCAGCTGGATGGATAAAATTATTGAACACACCTAAGACTCAGGGATTGTTGAGGAAGAGGGGGCTAGAAAATTGTAAGAGCCATAGGGTGGGTAGAAATACCTTGACATATATCCTGAGATACAGCCCCCTCAAAACTAACAGAATCCTTCCTAATTATTCCACAGTAAACAAAAAGGATCCTACTGAGTAGGGCCCTCGGGAAAATGGGGTCTGGGAGTGAGGAAATACAAGACTATAGACTATTTAAATATATATATATATATATATATATAATTTAAAAATATGTGACAGATTGGAGGCAGCCCCTGGGACTTGGTCAGAGGATAGATTCTATGCTAAATCCTAGCTACTATTTACCTTGACTATTGAAAATGTTAAATAGAAAGAGTGCTTGTCTAGGATGTAGGAAGCCCTAGGTTCGATCTTTGGCATGGCAAAAAACCATTCTTGGCCCATCAACATTTAAACACAGATGATGGGAGGAGGAGACCTAGAAAGAGAAGGGACTAGTGAACAAGAAAGGGTTCAATGGTAGGAGGATGAGAGGGGATTATGATCAAATTTCATCGTGTTTATGTATAAAAATTGTCAATAAAAATATTACAAAACTAAAACCAAATCAGAAAGATTCATATCTGCTCATTAAATTTGTTAGAAAGAGTTTAAGTGATATATTAATGAAATTAATATTCATTTTAATAAGAATAATTTTTAAATTCATGTCTTCTTGTTGCAAAATCTATGTGTAAAATTGATCGTTATTTGCATAACTTAATATTCATGATTCAGTTAAATGATAATTTTTCCTAAGAAATAATAAATGAAAGGATGTGACATACAGCAATGCCAATTAGATAAAACTGTTAGACAACCATTAAAATCATAGTGTTTGCATATTCTCAACATCGTTTTCATTTGGTTTGAAAAAGTCATGTTTACAACAGAATCTGATCAGACTGGATTTTCTTGTAGGTCTCCTTTTTTGTACTTTCAGGGTCATCCAAATAGCAGAGTGGCCCACACATGAACATGAAAGTTCCTAAAAAATTCTAGATAATAAAACTTAAAAGTTATGAAGTTTTTTTTTTTTTTTTAAGTATTGCTTTTCTATCCTAGCCAAGATCTTTTGCCTCTTTCCATGCCAATTGGAACCACAGAAACTAGGTTAAATTATTCAATGTAGAATTAACAAGCCCGGAACCTGCCTGTCTGGCTCTTTGAAGTTCAGGAGTAATGGGGGCCCTCCCATCAGTAGGCAGCTGACAGTGAAATATTACACACAGGAGAGTAATTATGGCTAAAGCATCCGGCGACCCATCTGTGCTTTCTAAAATCTATGATCAATCTAGTTCACGATGGGATCAGACTTCTAGACATTCATGTTTGGGTGAATGCATAAGAAGGGGAATTTGCAGCACATAAATAATGCACCCGAGGAAGGGCTGACAATCTCAACCAGTGCTTTCTCCCTGGTTAATGGTCAGGATACTATGAAGAGTAAAACAGAATAATAATCTGACCAACAACTCTGACCTCATTTCTTTGAATAATCACCTGTTTGAGGAAGGCCTTTCTCCTGAGAATACACAGCAATGTTTTTAAAAGTCACCCATACATGGCAGCTTTCATATACCACCCTTTGTATTTTGGGGCCTCAATGTTAAGAAAAATGCTTTCAGTTCCTTTTTGAACCACTTGTAGATCTAAAATTGGATCTGTTTTTTTTTTTTTTTTTAACTTGAAGTTTTATGTTTTGAAAAGAAAGCAATCACAATGGGATGTATAATGCCTCCTTGGTGACAACTGATCCTTTCTGGGTCCACTAAATCCTGTAGTGAAAATCCTTGTGGATATCTCTATACACATTTTCAGAGAAACTGGGGGCCATGCCATGGTAGAACCTCCTGACATACACACACCGGCCCGGGTGCTGCTGTGAATTTCTTCAGCAGAAGCAATCTTTGCCCCAGCACAGAAGTGAGAGATAAGAGCAACATGCATACTCACCTTTGTGCTGTCCTTTCCCCTCAGCCTCCAGCTGCTGCTTTGGCCTGGACACCCCTGTCTCATTCAGGAGTCACATTCCCTCAGAGCAGTCTTCCATTTCCCTGGGCAAACTTTGCAGGCTCCGTGGCGAGGAAGAGAAGAGGAACCATTTAAAGAAAGTCAAGCTGAGGTCTTTGGAAGTATTACCCCTTCCTTACCAGTCCTTTCACCCTGGTAGAAATTGGGGGCAGGCAAGAAGCTCTTTTAAGTGCCAGCCTTTGCTAGTGTTTTGCATCTTTTTGAGAAAAGCAGAGGACAGAGACAGCAGGCAGGAGGGAGCAGCTCAAGGTGTGGATTCTTACTTCTACAAGACAGATGAAGGTATCAGGCGATGTTAATGCTTTCTGGCCTGCGCCCTCTGGGACCGCTGGCCCTAAGTTTCTCAGGAATTCTTCCAGTGTTTTGTTTTGTTTTATTTGTTCTGTTTCCTTTGTCCTTAGACTCTTTACAGCCTTTCATTTTATTTCAGCTCAACGCTCCATCCTCTTTACTTCTGCCATTCCCCTGTTCCTGTCATTAGATCTGTCAAATTATTCAGCTGCCTCTTTAGCATCCAGCTCTCTTGACACACTTGTAGCTCTGCCTTCCAGTTGCTTTTTTAAAATTTTTATTATTTTTTTAAATTAGTTACTGTTTTTTTATTTACAACTTCCTTAATTGTTGACAATATCGCATCACACTTCCCTCCCTCCCCCCACTTTCCCCTTTGAAATCCACTCTCCATCATATACCCTCCCCCTCTCAATCAGTCTCTCTTTTCAGTTTGATGTCATGATCTTCTCCTCCTATTATGATGGTCTTGTGTAGGTAGTGTCAGGCACCGTGAGGTCATGGATATCCAGGACATTTTGTGTCTAGAGGAGCACATTGTAAGGAGTCCTACCTGCCTTTGGCTCTTACATTCTTTTCGTCACCTCTTCTGCAATGGACCCTGAGCCTTGGAAGGAGTGTTAGAATAGTTCAGTGCTGAACACTCCTCTGTCCCTTCTTCTCAGCACCATGGTGCCTTCTGAGTCATCCCAAGGTTCCACCATCTGAAAATAGAAGCTTCTCTAACCAAAAGTGAGAGTAGCATTAATATATGGGTGTGGACATTAAGAAAAGTGTTTACTGGGCAATGTGGAGAGCATTCCATTTGTTTAGCTCAGCTGCCTGTGCCTGACCAGCCACTCCATGATACCTGTGCTCCTCCAGCCTACGCTACAAGGAGGAGCAAGAGAGAAAACACTGTCAGGGGGATTAATACTGTAAAGCCAGGCTGGAGACAAGGCTCTGTGTAAGACTGAGGGCCTGAGATGGCCAGAATCTTAATCTCCAGAGTGCATGTGAACAGCTGGGTGTGGCCACACATACTTGTAAGTCCACTCCTATGGGGATTATAGGGAATTGATGGGACTGAGTCAGTAAGACTCCATCACAAGGACAATACAGGAGGGTGATGCATGGGGGCACCTGACATTCTCCTGCCACTGTTGATGAGCTCATGAGGAGCCACAGGCCAACCCATGGGATACCATATCAGCACATGTACCGCACACATCATATATATATATATATATATATATTGCCACACCAGGAGAGACAGCACAGGAGGGAATCTCTGTGTTAACTCATTAAAGTTGGCACAGGCATTTGGAGTTAAATTTGCAGTGACTGGGGGCCCTGGCATACCCATGGCCATTTTCTTTCTCTCAAATAAATAAATAAAATTTAAAAAATTCTGTTACAAACTATGTAATGCATCCCAGGCCGAGTCTGCACCTTCAGGAGCTGAGCTAATTTCAAGGTGTCCGTGGAGTGTTCAAAATGGCTGGACAGGGGCTGGAGAGATGGCTTAGTGGTTAAACGCTTGCCTGTGAAGCCTAAGGACCCCAGTTCAAGGCTCAATTCTCCAGGACCCACATAAGCCAGATGCACAAGGGGGAGCATGCATCTGGAGTTTGTTTGCAGTGGCTGGAGGCCCTCGTGCTCCCATTCTCTCTCTCTCTCTCTCTCTCTCTTTCTCTCTACCTGCCTATTTCTGTATCTCTATATCTCTCAAATAATTAAATAAATATTTTTTTTTAAAATGGCTGGACAGTTTGGCTGTCAGAGCAGCATGCAAGAGTCCAACAGCAACCAGTCAGGGAGTTATGTTGACCTGTCCCCCACCATTTGGCTTAGTTACAGGAAATGAACATTGGAAGGATTACTTAGGATGTAAACATGAAGAATTTATCATTAACACTAACAGTGAGTTTAACAGTGTTTTAAAAATGCTAAAATAATGCTTAACATGTGAAAGTACCCCCAAGGAATGCGGAGTTCCCCTCCTCTGTCTCAACACCATTAGCCTTAAAATTTTAACCAACCAGCCCTTCTTATTGTTTCCACCTGCCTTTTGGTACCTAAGATGAAACATAATAATTATAACTACTGCTTGGTATTTATATGGCTTAAAAATCCATTTTCAAATTATCAAATGAATGATGTTTCTTTAAATCTAATGCTAAGGGAATTTCAGTTTATCACTTTCATGATCATATAAACTCAAACATAAAACAGAACAATTAATGTTAAGTGAGTGTTTTTTTAATGTTGTGCTAAAATGCATATCCTATTAGCTAAGAACATTGTCAATGAACCAATCATGGAACTTTGAAGAAAAATGGGCTCATGCTTTTGCATAATTTATTATAAAAGTAATGAATGTAGAAAATTGACATTGAGTACTTCATATAGATTGTAGATTTCAAGAGAAAACAAGTTCTAATTTCCCCTGTATTGGTGCTCTAAATCCCCTCTTCAGGAGTTCTTTTTGGCTCTATATAGAAGTGCCCATTTCCTGGCTTGACTATTTTCAGCTGTGTGTTTTTAATTTTTTAAAAAAGTTTATTTATTTGAGAGAGAGAGGAAGAGGCAGAGATAAAGAGAGAATGGGCATGCCAGGGCCTCCAGCCACTGCAAATGAACTCCAGATGCATGCGCCCCCTTGTACATCTGGCTTACATGGGTCCTGGAAATCAAACCAGGATCCTTAGGCTTCACAGGCAAACGCCTTAACCGCTAAGCCATTTCCCCAGCCCTGCAGCTGTGCATTTTATAAGTAGAAGGGATATTCTCTAAAATAAAGAGAAGCATACTATAGTTGGCCTTTCAATGACACTGTGTTCAACCATGTGGATCCACTTATGCTCAGATTATCTGTGGTGATTTGTGACTCTTTGAAAAAAAACAACCATAGTATTATTACCATTTCCAGGGAGATTGGTAGTTTACTTAATATCACAAATCACACCACAAACTGAGCCACAGCAGGATTCCAGCTGACAATTTTGTTACGACAAATATCATGTCTTTAATGATTGTTCTGCAGCACAGCTTGTACTGGACCACTAGGGTTCCTAGGTGTGATGAAATACTTCCAGGAAGCATGTTTGTTTGTGCTTGAAAGAGGAAGCCTCTTGTCTAGGCAGTGGCAGAGCCTCTCTTCCTAAAGCATGGGAGAGGAAAGCAGGGGCCTTGCTCAAAGCAGCAAGTGGTTCCTTTGGGCAAGAGCCCAGATGAATGAACTGCTTTCAAGGAAAGGCTGGAGAATGGTGAATATTAGGAGTAATTTGCTCTCGTTTACCAAAGTGGCTCGGTAGGAACTTCACAGAATAGTGTGTTCATCTTAGTTCTAAGTCTAGCTAACTGAAGATCTTCCTCAATTCCTAGAAAGTGTTTTCTGTATCTCTTTAAGACAGATCAGTAACTCCATTAGAGTTCTCTTTTTGTCTTGAGATTATGAAACATGAATCTCCTTAATATAAAGCAGTGCAATTTATCTGCCAATATTCTTAAAAGGTTTATAGCTTATGAATAATGCACAATTTGGCTTCCACTGTTACTAGAAAATTGATTGTTGAATAAAACAAAGAAAAGCAAGATGAAGTAATGGACAGTTAATATTGTTCCTACTTGATATTTTGGGAGATGATACTGAGGCCATGTGAACAGAGTTTAGAGAGTAAGAGTAATTATCTCACAGTTTAAGCCAAGACAAAAAAATAATAAAAAGAAAATTTGTCATATCTTTGATAGGTGGATCAGATTCTCTTACTGGGGATAAGGCTTCTCCAAAATTTTTGTCATATAATTTTTTGTTGTTATTTTGTTGCCGTTGTTTGTTGGTTTATATATAAAATCTCTATTTTATCTATGCATAATAACTATGGCTTGTTTTCTTTTTCCTTATTAAATAAAGGATACTAACGTACTTCTATTATCACAAGCTCTGTCAGGTTTCAAGAGGCATGCTTTGAGTAGATTTACCATTGTGTTAACTCTGTGCCAAAACAAAATGTGATGTTCGTGTGGTTCCCCTTCTTTCCCACAGCACTTCAGCATAAAGCTCACTGGTCATGAGTGTGGACTGTCCTGTCAGACTGTCATTGTAGGATGTCCGAGTCATCTAGACTCAACTCCAATCATTCTGGGTCTGTCCTCCCACTGTGCATCAAAGTTTCTGACCAATTCTGCATGTATTGTTTCAACCGATGCAGGCCTCTATAACAAATAGATGATGCAGTGGACAGTTCAACCAACACAATTTAATTCCCTTACACTTCTGGAGAGTAGAAAGTCCAAGACAAAGATGCCAGGAACAGCATGCTTGGAAAAGGCCCTCTTCCTGGTTTGCTAATGGCCAGTTCCTGAATACCGACGTAATAAAGAGAATGAACGAGCTCTCTCATCTCTTTGATGAGGGAGGGGTGATATCATTGGTAAAGATTCTGCCCTCACAGCATCCAAAGTTTCCACAGCCCCTAGAGCTATCACATCTGTGACTGGACGTCTGAAAATAATTTTGAGGGTAACAAAATTATTAACTCTTTAGTGTAGTGTATCCTTTGCCCTTCCCCTTCTCATATGCTAATGGTCCACTTGGACCCCATTTTTCTCTGATCTAGACCACAACAAAAGCCATGATATTCAGGGCTGGGGATGTAGTTCAGAGGTAGAATATTTGACTAGGATTCACAAAGTCCTGAGTTTGATCCTCAGTACCTCTAAGAGGAGTATGATGGGTCACAAAAATAAGACCTGGGTTCCAACAAAACCATGAAATGGACTTCCTATCCCCAAATTTGCTTTATACTGGTCTTATAATTTATGTAAATTTCCATGATTCAATGATATTATGATCTATATGCTTAAAAAATGATCCCAATCTACTAGCCCCAGAGGGTTTTATTAAAGGAAAGGCAGAAGAGGTTTACTATAGCAAAGAAAATGGTACTTGTTAGGACAGGATGTAGTTTAGGCCTTAAATGTCTCCTGATGGCACATTGTTAAATAATTGCTCCTCAAAGTGGCACAAAGATGGCAGAAACATTCAGAAATACGGCCTAATGAGAGGTCATTAGCAGCATACCCTTAATGGATATAGTGGGACTCCAGTCCCTTCCTTTTCCCCTCTTATGCCCTGGCCTTGAGGTGACCAACATTATTTGGTCACATGAGTCTTCCCTGATATAGAACCCTATCACAGGCCCAAAGCAAAATGATCAAAGGATCCTGAAATAGAACCTCTTAAAAAACTGACCCCAAATGCTCCTTTTTCTCTTCACAAGGTTATTATCTCACAGCAGAAAGTTGACTAACAATGGGGTGATTTCTTAGTTTTACCTTTCTTCTCGAGTTGCTAATTTCTACCACACCTCTTGTGATGTTCTTGTGTTCCCTTCCTTCCCACAGCACTACAGCATGAAGAGAGGCATTGTAGCTCACTGGTCATGAGTGTGGACTGTCCTGTCAGGCTGCTCATTTCCTTATTTTCAAAACGTAGTTAGCAAAATCTACTTCACAGGGTTTCTGTGAATGACTTAACCAGGCAGTAAATAAAACACATTGAAGAACAACAAACTCAGAAAACAGAAAGCAAAGGAGCTCCCAAGTTAGGCATGGCATAGTCCACATGAAAACAAAGAGAAAGAGAAATCGCATTCCTTACCCTCGGAAAATAACACTATTTGTTGCTTGAAGGAATGGAATGTTTCTGCATTTTGGGTGACAGTTTTCTTGTCCTTTCTGTCCTATGACTCATACTACACTAAGATGATCTGAGAGACAGAACAATATTGAATCACCAGATCAATCCAGAGCATTCTCTGACTTCACAAAGAAGTGCCATGACAAAGCATGAAAGGTCAGCCTGATTGTATCATGAGAAATTCATGTCCACAAAAGTATCTCAGTATCCTCAAGTTCATGACCCTTAGTTTTAGAGACAGGTAAATGAGTAATCAGACCATGACGTCACACTGCTATCTAATATCACTACAGTTTGTGAAATGCTGAACTCAGTTTGGAAGCTTTTAAAAAGATATCTTTGCTTTATAAATCAAATCAAAAGCAATTCGTATATGGCTTCTACTGCCTCTTCACAGTTTATACTATTGATCATATGGTGTTTTTTCAACCCCAGGTCTACTTGAGCCTATAAGAGGAAGTTGTCAAGTGATAAATCAATTGTTTAGGAAGTGGGCATATTTTCATAGAAGCATTATTATACATGCAGCCTACTTAACAATGTACCTAAATATAGCAGTCATGACACTGTAGTCCCACCATAGTATCTAAGTTCTCTCTAGAGAACTTAGAAATGCATTCTGACTTGAATGATAGAACACTACTCTAACCCTTTCCAGCCTTAATCATTGGTGATAATAACCTGGACTTGGGTTAGCTATCGGGTAAATGCAAGCCAAAAGTACAATGTTATACGATCTCACACCCGGTAGAAAGCATTCCAACAAAACAAAACAAAACAAAACAAAACAAAACAAAACAAAACAAAAACAAAACAAAATTCCACAAATGCTAGAGAGGATATGGCACAAAAGAAACTCTTATAAACTGCCAGAGAGAATGTAAACTAGAGCAATTAGAATGACAAGCAGTATGGGAGTTACTCACAAAAATAAAAGTAGATCTACAATATGGTCCATCTATCCAGTCCTGGGGATAGACACAAAGGAAATAATATTAATATATAGAGGAAATACCTTCATCCTCCTGTTTATTGTGGCACTATTCACAATAGTTAAGATGTAAAATCAACCTACATGCTCAGAGAGAGTATAAAAAGTATATGGTATATATTTACAATGGAGTATTATTCACATAAAAGGAAAAATGAAATCCTGTCACTTGCAGCAAAATTCATGGAAATATTACACAGAATCCTATCAATGTGTACAATTAATGCGTTCATGAAAAGTGAGCAAAAACGTTCTAGCATCTGGCATCTGGGAAAAAATGGCAATAAGGAGATAAAAAGGAGTCCTCAGAGCATCTCAGTTCTGTGTCACATGCTAATTACATTTCTGTGAGGGGCTCGAAACTTTCCAATTCTACAATCCTACAAGATTGTCTCTTCTCCTAGGCTACAGCATGCCACCAAAGTTATCCCCCGTTCCCTGGATCAAGTATACAGATGCTGGGTGCTCTGGTTTTCAGTATCCACTTCATTCCTCTTATAATTTGTGGTGATGAGAGCATGTGGCATCATAATTTAGTGACTATGTCTCCAATCGTTTACATACTGACACAAAAGTTTATGGAATAAAGCTCATTAAATATTACATATACATTGATGTATTCCTCTTCATTTTATAAAAAAAATATGCTAGTCACATTTCATCAACTTGATTTCAAGACTGATTTTTGGATTATACCACAGGTTAAAAACTTTGCTGTGAAGGGTGGTATTTATAAAATTAAAAAAATATTTAAGATAAAGCCATAGCTTAAAAGTAACACAAAATTTCACATTATTTAGGTTTTTTTTTTTCTCTCTCTCTCCCTTCCTTCCTCCCTCAATAGTATCTAGCTATGAAGTCCTTATTTTCCTCACTTGTGTGATCCTCCCTCCTGCCTCAGGCTTCTGGGTGCTGGAATAGCAAGTGTCTGCCAGTCACCCAGCACTGTTTAGGATTTAGAAGTCTTTCCTGTGCAAAATTGCTTCTCATGAAACTTGGAGAAACATCCTACAATTCCCTATGTACTACGAAAACTTTCCACTGTCCATATGCTTTCACTGTGGTCCCTAGAACCAAATGAGGATCAAGACATGGATGATGGGGCTGGAGGGATGGCTTAACGGTTAAGGTGTTTACCTGCAAAGCCAAAGGACCTTGGTTTGATTCCCCAGGAAGGCCATGTTGGTAATTCCTTGCAATGTCTGTATTTTTGGCCCTTAAGGGGAAGGATAGGGAACCCTGTGTTAAAAACTTGACTGGGGGATTAATATGGATGGCTGGCTAGATAGTAAAGAATCCATCCCAGTTTTTTCTATTTGCTTTATTATTTTATTCTATGTTATTAACTTTATTTATGCATTTTATTTATGTTTATAGTATTTACTTGATAACATTGATTCTAATATAAAAGCATATTTATACGTATTTTGTGGGAGGAATCTGCATGTATAACTTGGAAGCAGCTCAGCATATTCACACTACTAACGGTTGGTTTGTTCTGAGTTAATCCGTACTTTAGAAGCTGTCCAAAGGAAGAAAGCAGAGCTCAATGGGGTTGGACACAAATACTCCCCTGCTATACAGAGTGACCACAGTGAGGGAAACGTGGAATCTGAGAGAGATAGAGATAGGAATAGAGATAGAGGGAGAAAGAGAAAGGGAGAGAGACCTTGAATAGTCTCCAAACCACCTGGTCAGAAGGATGAGTGTGAATTTTGAATGGTGTCTTTGTTCTGGTTCCCTATAAAAGATGCTAAGAAGAGCGGGAAGATGATCTTTGCCTTCTCGATGAAGCCTCTCTGCATGAAGCACAAGTTGTAGATCCAATTTGCATATGTGCATGAACCACTGATACTTTCTTAATTAGCACTCTCATTATTTCCTTCCTAAATCCAAAATCAAACATTCCTTTAGAAGGAAAATAAAAAGACTGATTCAATTGGTGAAAAGGGGAAACAATGTTTGTATTATCGGAAATACTAGAAAAACATGCTTATTTTTTTCTCATGCAAAACATCAGAATATATATATGTATACATACATTTCAAATGAGATGGATTAGCGGTTAAGGCGCCTGCCTGCGAAGTCTAAGAAAGCCCGTTTGAATCTCCAGTTCCCACATTTATGCAAGTGTGCAATGTTGCACATGTGCACAAGGGGGCGCACACATCTGGAGTTCTTTCTGGAGTTTCTCTGTTTCTTCCTTTCTGTCTCTCTCTTTCTCAAATATATATATATGTGTGTGTGTGTGTGTGTGTGTGTGTGTGTGTGTGTATCATTCCAAAACAAATGTACATGCACATTTAATGCCCATGGAGCATCCAACTTAAAGCCATTGAAAAGAGGTATGCACTTTCCATAATAAATCATTGTTACTATTTATTTAGTGATAATAGTAAAATAGCTAAGCTATTTAGACAGAAATTTGATTAATTCTATCTATTCCATGGATAGATGTGCAGTATAAATTCTTCTCTGGGTTGCCTTATCCAGATGGTTCCTTTGTTGTTGTACCATTTCTAATGAATAGGATTGAGACAAGATCCTCAGCTCCAAAGATGCAGGTTTGCTCGAGCAAATGCTCATTAGGTTCCACTGCTGCTTTTCTCTTTAGAGTAATGTGTTTTAACACATCAATTGTTCTTACTTTACGGGATATTTTAGACAAAATGCTTGGTATATAAATCCAGTGCAGATATATTAACACTAACTCTCACCCAAAATTATCACTGATTGACCAAATCTGCACTGAATTATCACACATGTGTAAATATCATGAATAATCTTACCTAATATTAAGCCAAATGAGGACACATTTTAAGCAAATAAGAACTTGTGAAAACTTTAACGGAAGAAATATTAGATACAGTAAAGTTTTTAAAAGGGAGGAAGTTTAACAATTTTATCTTAAGAATTAGGCATGTAAGTGAATATTAGTTTATCCTATACAAATATTACCATGGTTTAAAAATTTAGAAAATTGACACTGTATGAGTTTTCATCTTACAATAAAATTTTTAGAAGCTTTTATTAGAAAATTTTCATTTCTCGAATTGTATTAATTCAGATCACAAATATTCTTATGTTTCTTGGGTAATATGGATTTTAAGCAATGTGAGTACAGAATTCTTGAGTGTGGCCTGTGGTTTCATGCATGAATAGAACTAAGGTTGGGGTACCTGCACTTGCTTTGGTTCTGGACAGGTCAGTTAGGCGAGTCATCTACTTTACCTAAATTCTTGGGTTTTGGAAAGCACACTTTTTTTTCTCATGAATCAAATACAAAGGTTGGTTTCAAGGAGCTGAGATAGGAATGAAAACCCATTGTTTGAAGTTAGAAGCGATAGTTTTTAATCTTTGATATAAGCGATGAAAAAATAATGAAAGCTAGGCATTGTGGCACAAGCCTGAAATCCCAGCACTTGGGAAGGCAAATGACGGAGGATCAAGAGTTCCAGGCCAACCACAGGTACAGGTGAGACCCTGTCTCACACAACAAAGCAGCATCCACAATCTGAAAAATTAACAAAATTAAAACACAGTAGATTTTAGTATCTCCCTTCTTTTTAATACATTTTAAGTGATTCCTTATTTAGGATTAGAAACCCACAAATATAAGTATGTACAGAATTTAAAGAGAAAAATTAAAAGAAATAAAAAGTGAAATCCTTTTTCAGAAGAGTTACAAATTAACTTCAGAAATTATTTTAGGTTATTAATTACCCATGTGACTGTTGCCAACTACCTACCATGGATTTGCCTTTCTTCATCTTTGAGTCCTGAGGCAGAGGGTAAGACCCTCATTGTGGTCTGACTAACATCTAGCAGGAAAGAAAGCCAGGATAGATAATACCACTGGCAGCTGACTCTATGCTAGACAGTGTTGTTTGTCAGTATATTCATTTAGCACCCCTAATGGCCCTTGGTGGAGCAAAACTCAAACAGGCTGCCTCCTTTTGCCATGCCATACCAAGACCTGTGTCTTCAAGAATTCATGTCTGGGCTAGAGCGATGGCTTAGTGGCTAAGGCGCCTGCCTGCTAAGCCTAAGAACGCTGGTTTCAATGTCCAGCAGTTCCAATCTCCAGGTCCCACGTTTAGCCAGATGCAAAGCGAGGCAAGGGCGCAATGCCGCACTTGCCCACAAGGGGGCACACGCATCTGGATTTTGTTTACAGCAGCTGAGAGACTGCTGGCGCGCCCATTTCTGTCTCCCTCTCCCTGTCTGTCTATCTCTCTCTGTCTCTCTCTCTCCAAAAATAAATAAAAAATAATTAAAAATTAAAAAAAAAAGAATTCATGTCTGCTCATGGCTACAAGAGACTTCAGAATAGCTCAGTCAAAGCATCGTGTCCTCTGGTCATATTTCTCTGTCTAGTCCTGATATAAACTTTCATCCTGGATGCCCCCAGTCCACCTCCTTTTCTTTGAAAGGGGACTGTGATAGTTCATGCTGACTTCCCAGAATCTTTCACGATCTGGTTCATAAGAGGGCCAAACATATCCACTAAATTATCAAATGGCACATCTAATATGTTCATATGGAGATAAAAGCCACCCTGTTGACAATCTAGTACCTTTATGATAAAAAAGGTAATACGAACCATTGCCCAGTGCCCACAGCTGGCTGTGATTGGGTGAGGACAGTACAGGTCACAGCTGATTGGGCACTGATAGAAGGACTGTTGTCACAGGCCCAGTGTGGCCAGTTCATGCCATGCACAGGTGAAATTTGGTATATTGCTTGGCAGGTCAACAAATTCAGGGAAAGACATGGTCATCCCAATTGCTTTGGGGCTCACATTCTCATAAGTGTGGACTTTGATCCCATACAGGATAGAGTATTTGTTGAAAAATGTGTTCACTTGCTAAGCAAAATGGTTGTTGTATTCTTCATTAATTTTCGTAGAAGTTATTCTCTCTTGTAAAGGTGTATAAAGAGTTGATTTTCCCCACTATAGGGAAGCTATCAATTCCAGACTAGCTGAGAACTACAGAGTGAGTTCTAGGTCAGCCAGGGCTAGAGGGAGAGGCTACCTTGAAGAAAAATCCAAAAATAAAGAATATATTTTAGGACATAAAATGAATCTTGATAAATTTAAAATGATTCCAATCATTCAATGTGTCTGTCTTGAGCTATGTAGAATTATATAAGAAATCAATGAGAAACAGATATATGATAACTCTGCATATATGTAGATATTAACTATGCCTTTATAAATAGCTCAAGAATCAAATACAAAATCAAAAGGGGATCTTAAAGTATTTTAAATATAAAGAATTGTAAAGCAGTTTTCAAAATATATAAAATGAAACTAAATAGAACTTAGCAGAAAATCTTGTAATTGGAGTTCCTCTTTTAAAGAAGACAGATTAGAGGTATCTAAAATGAACAGAATACAGCAAGTAAAAATTCAGTGAAATAGAAATGAGAAAAGTTGGATCAATAAAACCAAGTTACTTCTTTGAGGCGATGAATATATACATATCTAAACAGACTCATTAGGAAAAAGCAACAAATGACACAAATTACTGCCACTAACAAGGAGAAAATTGACATCAGTCCAGAATCTAATCATATTTTAAAAGAGATGGTGAAGGTGTTGCTTTCTAACTGACACTGTAACAAATTAACAGTCTTAGTGGCTTAAAGCAATACAAATTTATGTTACAGTTCTAAAAGTCAGAAATGGGCTTCTTTGTCTCAAGTGCAACGCTGGCAGGTCTACATTCCTTCCGAATTCTGTGGGGAGAACCTGCTCCTGTACCTTTCCTAACTATCTAGGTTGCTGAAGACCTTGAATTCTGGCTCTCCTGCTAGCTTCAAGATGAGCAGGCTAACAGCATCATTAAATCTCTCCCTGGTTCTGCCTCCTGCTTTCCTCTTTCACTTGTAATGACAGCTATGACTCAAGACAAGGATGGATAGTAAGGGACACCATACCTTTTTTGAGACTGTAGAGTTAATCATATCTGTAGAGTCCTCTGTGCAACGGGAAATGAATATTTGCAGATTTTCTGCGTCTCTCGTTGATTTCTAATTATGCTCTGAACATTGTGAAGTGTGTGTTCCTTTGGACCTTGAGGTTGCCTAGCATAGTACATAATACCATGAACTACCTTATCCCAACAAGTTAGAGACTTTGATCAAGGAAAACTTTATTTTATGAAACTACAAAAGTGAGGAAATGGATAATGTACACAGTACCAAATCTATTAAAACAGAATGGGGGCTGGAAAGATATCTCAGCACTTAAAGGTACTCACTTACAAAGTGGATCATCGGGGTTCAATTCCTCAGCCACCCGCATAAAGCTGGATGGGCATTTGTTTGCAGTGGTAAGAGCTCCTGATGTGCATCTGTGCGTACACACACACAACATGACTAAGATCAATTTCCTGATGAATTCTATACTTTAAGGAAGAAATAATGCCTATTTTAGGAGAAAGAATGTTCTTCCAATTCTATGTTATCCTGATATAGAAAGTGGAACAGACAAGAAAATAAATGAAAGTGTAAGCAAATGTTGCAAAAGTAAAATTTTCCTGAAAAAATGTTAGCAAATCAAGAAGGATAACATATTATCTCTTTAATACAAGCCAAAGAAATTATAAAGATATGTAAAGTTGAAAATGGAGGAGTAAATCTGTAACTACTGACATGATCATCTATAATGAAAATCCCACAGAAAATGTAAAAGTTAATGTAATTAATAAGCAAGTTTAGTAAAATTTCCAGGGTACTAGAGTATCACAGAGAAACTAATTATTTTCCTTTATACTAGGAATGAAAATCACCTATTGAATTTAAAAATGCTAGACATAGTAGGTGAAAATACACGTGTGTGTGTGTTTGTGTGTATGCATACAAATCTAAGAAAATATGGGCAGAATGATGAAATGACAAAAAACAATTGACATAAATAAAAATCTGAGGAGATAGCAAGAGCGAGAGGCAGACAAAGAGAGGCGGGGGCCAAAGAAAGAGAGATGTTGATTATGTTCCTGGATTGAAAGATCAATACTAGCCAGTTGTTATTGCTCTCTAACTTGAGCTATAGAGCTAATAAAAAAAATTCCTACATGTTTTTTCACTTTGTTCTACCCTTTTTGTAGCTATTGACAGAATGGTTTTAAATTGAAGTAGAAGCATAAAGGTCATAAAGACCAACCTTAGAAAAAGATGATTAACATTGAATTCAGGACTGGTGATACTTTATTTGAAGACATTAACAAGTGGAATCATGAGGACATTGAAAGATTGGTAAACAGACAAATAGATAAATGGAGAACATCAGCATGATGCTTGAAAGAAATACAAAATCATAGCAATGAAACACAAAGTGAGTCTCTTAAAATCTTTCCTCCAGAATCCATTGAACCCGTCTTCTAACCCTCAACTGCATTATGAGAGAATTAAAAGGCTTTAAGGAGAATTCTTCATGAAGGCTTTTTAATCCCTTCCTCATTCTAGCTCTATAGTAAATCCCAGTAAGCTGTAGCTTACCTCATTCTTCTAATTTTTTTGTGAGGAATTATACCAAGAAAAAGTGCTGTTCAGAAAACTTTCATGTGACTCTTATAATCTCTCTGCCTCTTCTTTTGCAAGATTCCCTGAGTCTTGTTGGCTGTGTTTTAAGTTTCCTTCAGTGATGAGCTGTTAGGATCCTCTGGATCTCTGCTTTGGTAAGGTGTTGAGTATCCTCAGGCTCTGTCTCGGGGTCTGTCTCCTTCCCCTGGAACTGATTGTCAGGCTTGCCATGGAAGCTGCAGATGCTTGTTCATCTCCCCAATTCCTCTGTGGTTTCAGCTAGGGCTTGGCAGAAGTGTGAGGGGTAGACTCCTCGGGTCAAGCTACCTTCTGAAAAAAAAAAAAAAAAAAAAAAACAGATTTTTCCGACACAGAGTAAAGTTAGCACAGGTTAAATGGGATAAGAATTATTAATTCAGAGAGAAATTGACAGTTGTAGTTCCTCTTTTAGCCCAAGACTAGTTGGAGCTTGACATTGGAGAGCATAATCTTTGTCTCCATAGGATTCTGACCTGGTTCCCAGTTCCAGATATGGGTTCCTTTCCACTAGGCAGATATTTTAACTCATCAGAAAGCTATTGGTTACCCCTCAACACTGTGTGCCACTATTGCATTTGTGTGTACATCTTGTCAGGGTGTTTGCTTTTGAGGCCACAGGTTGGGACATCATGCGCAGAGGCATTGCTTTACCCCAACAACTGACTGCTGCCCTACAAGTTATATCCCACAACCCCATGGCAAATATACCTGCAACCCCACTGAGGAGGAAACCCAGTGAAAAGGGAGCAGGGACAAGGGAAAGGATGGTACCAGCACATGATGTTTCCATATTAAGTATGTCCATAATTAATAAATAAAAATAAATAAATAACAAAAGATATTGATGGTATGATTTAAAAAAAAAAAAAAAACTTTCATCTGGCTCAGTTCTATCCCTGCCTGTCCCATCTTTTCTACTGCACTTTTTAGATGTGGCTCTTCCTGCCTTACCTTCTAGTATCTGGCTGGCCCTTTTTGATATTTAATTAATTAATTAATTTATGAATGAGAGCAAGAAAGAGGGTAAGGGAGAATGGGCGCACCAGGGCCTCCAGCTGCTGCAAAAGAACTCCAATGTGTATTCATTAAATGCCTGGAGAGAATTTGGCCCAAATATATAAGTAATAGATTAGATGACAAAATACTGTAGTATCCCACAGATTAGAGTAGCTTGTATAGTTGCTATCAGCTTTCCTGGCCAGTAAATACTGTAAAACTGTATATTCACCTGGATTTTTACAAAGGGTCTGCCAAAATAAGAATATCAATTAGAATTTTAGTCTTATCCCATGTAGTTTGGAAGCTAGACAGGACAATCCATGCACACAGAGCTGGCAGTGATCCGTGGCAGGGGGTTGGATTCAATCCCATTTCCTGATGTGACAGTATCAATACATAGGTCCTCTCAGGCCAGACCCCACAGTGCTATGTGGGCAAAATCAAGTACACAAAATTGTGAGCTACCTGGTCTGGATAAATACGTTCTGAGCAGTGGATCAAGCCATGCATTACCCAATGCCTTTGAAATTTAAGATTCTGTGTGCTCGATATCACAGGTATTATGGCAGACAAGAGGTAAACCAGCAGGCATAAATCTCCCTGATGAGATTAACATTCCCCCAGGAAGATTTTCAGAGATTGTGCTCAGTTTCATGAGTCCTTTTTGTGTCTGACCTGTGACCAGAGGACAATAGTCAGGTCCATCTGTACTTCTCCCCTCATAGCAGTACTGAGGCTCTCGCTGAATGTTATTACTAGAAGGTAGGACCTCTGTACTCTTAAATGAACAGTGTCTGTCAACCTGTTCTGTGTTTTTGTTGGATCAGGATCGGAGGATCTGGTTTTAACTCCATTTTTTGGAGACCGATATTTTTCAAGCAGCCTTCTCCATCTGCTTCGGGGTACCTTCCAGTAGTAAAAGAAGACATCAAATTTGCACTTCTATTCATGACAATTCCACATTGGAAAGGGTTCATATTAACACCACATAGAACATTTCTGTGAGTTCAGAAACCAACTGTAAAGAACTGACAAGTTTTTCTTGTTGGTAGTCATCAGACATTTGTTTTGTGTACACTTGAGGTTTGAATTTGATATCATATTATGCAGCTTATGACCATCACTGATTCAATGAGCCAAAATCTGTATGTGCCTCCTGTAGCAAATCGGGACACATATTCTTATAAAAGTTAAGAAAAATAAGAACTCTGTAGTGTGTGGCCAGATATCTCAGTTCTGGAAAGTTCGCTTCTTTAGTTTGGCTTTTGTAATGAATTTGTTTTTTTAAAAAAGTTAGATATATATTACCTGTAGGAATCTAGATGTAAGATAAGGTATATGGATTGTAAAGTACATAGTTTCATGTAAAATAAAATTATATTCTCTAAGTATGAAGCATTTTAATACTGTTATAACAGAACCCAAACAGTTATAATATATAGCATGATTAACCAATACAGACATTTTTGGAAGTCTATTGGATTTGGCTGCCAACCACTGCAGTAAATACTGCAACGGAGTGACTCACACAATCTTCTTGGTTTTGCAGTGTGTGTAAAATTTATGTATACATTATACCGTGCGCTGCTGACTGCAACATCATTATTATAAAGATGCACATTCCTTAATTTTAAAATATTTCATTACTAACAAGAGTTCATGCTCCTCTGACCCTTCAGTGAGCCATAGGCATCTTGCTGGTGGAGGTTCTTACTTCAGTGTTGATCATGGCTGACAGACTATGATGGCCCTGGTTGGTAAAGTGGTTGTGGAGATGACTTACGATGAGATAAACCTGATGATTGCTGTATCTGGTAACTTCTCCTCTCATGAAGGTTTCTGCTGTAAATGACAACATTTTTTCAGTTTCTGCATATTATCAATTTATCCTTTTTTTTCTGAATATTACAAACTCCAATCAGAATACTTTAAAAAATATTATTTTGCATGCATTTACAAATCTGACCAAAGGACAGCTATGAAGTTTCATTTTAACCACCCTAGAACTTTACATATGTGAATTAGTCCTCTGAAACTGATGACTTGTGGAATAAGTTTACATAATGTTCTAAATCCTTTGCTGTTGTTTCAGCAATGTCCGTAACATCTTCATCAGGAGCAGATTCCATGTCCAGAAACAATTTTGTTTTTGTTCATCCATAAGAATCAACTCTTCAGCCACTGAATCATCTTGAAATTATAGAAATTTCGCCTTCAGGCTCCACTTTGCATTCAAAATTTGTTATCTGAACTTACATGCAATAACTTTCTCCAATGAAGCCTCAAAACCCTCAGATTTATCTATGATAGTCTGAATTTTTCTTTCTTCCGAACACCTCTTAATGTTGATATTTTGACCTCCTCCCATGAATTGTGAATGGCCTTTAAATGCATTATAGTTGTCAATTTTACCCTGAAGGCTTTTCACTTTACTTGTCTGAGATGCATAATTGCCTATGACATTAAAAATGTAAATAATAAGACTTGAAATAAAATTACTTATTGATCCATAGGCTAAGAAATGGGCATTGTGTTAGCAGGCCGTAACACAGTATCAATCTTGTTGTGCATCTCCATCAGACTTCTTTGGCAATCAGAAGTGTTTTCCATGTTTTAGAGGTCTTAACAGTGGGTCTAAGAATTAATGAAGCATGCTACATACAGCATGTGAGTTCTCATCTACTATGTTGTTATATTTGCACAGAAAATGTAGGTTTAATATCTGTTGTAGTTACCTTCTCATTGCTGACACAAAACATCCAACTGCAAGCAGCTGATGGGAAGAAAGTCGTTGCAGGGAAAAGAGTAGAGCAGAGGCTGGGCAGCACCTCCTTGCCACAGCAGGTGGAAAATAGCAGCCAAAGAGTGAGCCAAAAAACACTGGCAAGCTAGGGCTAATAAAATTCAAAGCCCACCCCCCCCAGTATACACGTTTCCTCCAGCAAAGCTCCAGTTCCCAAATTGCCACCAGCTGGGGACACAGCATTCAAAACACATGAATTTGTGGGGAATACCTTATTCAAATCACCACAATATCTTAAAGACCCTAGGATCCTGAGATCCTAGGAAAGATAACATTGGCTTTGCCTTAAAGTTACCATCTGCACTTGTAGCAGACAGCTTTAGGTTCGCTGAGATGAACTTCCAGACCAGGCACAGTTATGGAGGAAGGGATATTATTTATTGAAGCTTACAGATCCAGGGGAAGTTCCATAATGGCAAGAGAAGGGGCCTGCTCTCCACAGGACCAGGCAAGAGAGCAAAAGCCAACCAGCCACCACAGCACACAGAGCAAAACTACAGCCAAAAGGTCACACAGCACACTTCAGGAACTCCTGCTAGGCACATTTGCATATCTTTACAATGGAATCTCAAACCCATCATTAACACCTTAAGACTGGCCCCCAGTGACATTGCCTCTAGCAAGGTGATTGCAGATGCAAACTATAACTAATAAAACGTTGAATATATTGGGGGACATATATTCAAACTGCCACATTCCGCCCCTGGCCCCCAATATATTTAGCTCCTGGCCCCCAATAGATTTGTAACTATCATATATTGTAAATTGTATTCAGTCCAATTTCAAAGGTTCTCACAGTCTTGATCAACTTAAGATAGTGAGGCCTGTAAAATCAAACAAGTTAAATACTTTCAACATGTAAAGGCACAGAGTAAACATTTTTAACTGGTATAAGGCATAGCAAGGAGAAACTAAAACAATGCAAACTTAACCACCATCAGCAGTCATCAAACTTCTGCAGTTCAAGTTCAATATAACCAGAGACTAACAGTCTCCAGGTTTTCCAATTCCGCCCCTCCAGCTGGGCAGAGTCGGCAGGGAAAACTTTCATCCCATGCCAACACTGCACTCCATGGTAGCCCTTTTGCACAGTCCTGGTATATCCAAAGCATCTTCAGGTCTCCATGCAAGCCACGGTCCATCTTCCAAAAGGCTCTTCCAGCCTATTCCTCAGGGACTTCATGCCCTGCCTCATGCTGCATCTCAGCAGTGGCTCCTGGAACCGTGTGCCATTCATGACCATTCTATGCATTTTTCATATTTCCAAAACTAATACCAGGTGTTCAGGACACAGCCATATTCTTAACCCAGGGACAAAATAAATCATAGCCTTGAAAAGCACATTCCTTCTCCAGTCAGCTCTTTCCAAGAATTTGCATTTTTAACAGTCTTCCCTCAGGCATCCTCTCTATTGTTTTAATGTAAATCAAGTCAGACCACCTTCCTTCCACCTTCCTTAAGATTGCTAATGCGTTGACAATAGCAGCTCCAGTAACCTAAAACCAGTCTCAGTGCCTCTGCTTTTAACTTGCTTGAGGTTTTCCAACTTAAAATCTTAAAATCTCAGTCCGATATATTCAGCCAAGCACATCAGTCCATTACACATTTAACCTTGATCAAACTTTCTGGGCCTGGATAGTGGAACGTAGCCATCCCTTATGCCAGTAGCCCAGTTCCAACAAAGTCCTCTGCAGTCTTTCCTTCCCCTTAGAAAGCTCATAAGCCAAGCCTCGAAGTTCAATACAGTCTGCACTTAGCATTCTCAAACTCTCATCAGAATAGTCCATAAAACTTGGCTTACCACTCCAGAAGGCATCTTCAGTTGCAAGCACAAAGTCCATGCCCATTCCTCCAAAACAAAGGTTGCAAAAGACAAACATCCACGTGGTAAGGTTCATCTCACCCCACACTCCTCGGTACCACTTTACTGTAAATGCAGTCGGGCCAAGCAGAGAGAGAAAAAGCCAACCAGCCACCATAGCACACAGAGCAAAACTACAGCCAAAAGGTCACACAGCACACTTCAGGAACTCCTGCTAGGCACATTTGCATATCTTTACAATGGAATCTCAAACCCACACCTTAAGACTGGCCCCCAGTGACATTGCCTCTAGCAAGGTGATTGAAGATGCAAACTATAACTAATAAAACACTGAATATATTGGGGGACATATATTCAAACTACCACAGCACTCATCCCTAACAAGGTCATCCGCCTGTCCACTGAAGCTTGTTAGCCCGACAATGACTTCTACTCTTTACATCTGAGAGTCTTAGAGGGTATATTCCTCCAATATAAAGTTGTCTTGCCTGTGGTGAAAATATATTCTTTAGTATCCACTCTCATTAGTCTTTGCTGGGTTTGGAGAATTTGCTGCAGCTTCTACTTACTTTCTCTTCACACTATGCCAAGGGCTTAAGGTTTGCAAAAACCTTAAGTTTTGCAAAAAAACTTTGCTAGGTTCAAACTGTCCTGGTGATTCCACATCTCTCTTGGCATTCCTATAGGTGAAGAAAATGTTGGCCTTGCTCTAGGTTTTTGTTTGTTTGCTTGTTTGTTTTGCTTTAAAGGATGTGGCTGGTTTGATCTTCCATCCAGATCATTAAAACTTTCTCTTCATTGTCACAATAATGTTGCTTCACTGTTCCTCATTCATGGAGTCACTGAAGTCACATATTTGATTTCTTTACAAGAACCTTTCCTTTGCATTTACCACTTGGTGAGTTATTTGAGGATGCAAGAAGCCTAGATTTCACACTCTCTTAGCTTCTGGCATGTCTTCCTCATTAAGCTTACTCGCATCTAGCTTTTGATTTAAGAAGTGACTTTTCCTTATACTTGAACACCTAGAGGCAGATTTTGTCATATCTTCGGGAGCAGGGTGATGGGGGAGGAGGAGGTGACCGAGGATCAGTTCAGAACACACAACATTTCTTCAGTCATTTCTCATTCTTGTATGGATGTAGTTCATAGAACCCCCAAACAATTATAATCTGAACATCCTGATCACCGATCTCCATGAACTAATATTGAAATTTAGAAATATTATAAGAATTATGATAACAACTACACATAGTGCATACATGATGCTGCAAAATGGTGCCAACAGACTTGTGTGATAAAGGTCACCATATACCTCTGATCTTTACAAAGTACAATATCTACAAACCGTGGAAAAACAAATACAATAAAATCAAGGTTTATTTGTGCTTATTTTTGAGAACATTATATTTGGTTCCTAGTATGTCCAATTTAGTGAGAAGTGGTCTTGTTAGAGATTTTTTTTCTGTAACTGCCAACATTTTAACACCCTGATGGTAGGTAGGGCCAATTCTACAAGCAACGTGGAGGGGAAATTGACTATACAGAGAACAGTTCCAGTATGTTTACTCTTGCACTCAACAGTACTATCATTAGGAATTTCTCTGAATTACACCTGCTAAACTAGATAACATGCATAGAATCATGGCTTGTGAAATAATTTGTCATGGTGAAAGGTTGGAAACTAGCCTAAGTGCCTACAAGTAAATATGGAGCAATTTGATTTAAACTATGATAATGCCATACAATGCATTAAAAATAGATTGTAATCACCAGGATACATTTAGTGAAAAAAAAATCACTAGAGGGCTCAAAAGACAGCTTAGCAGTTAAGGCGCTTGCCTGAAAAGCCTAATGACCCAGGTGTGACTCCCCAGAACCCACATAAGCCAGAAACACAAGGTGGCACATGCGCACAGGTGGCACATTCACACAAGATAGTACACATTTCTGGAGTTCCTTTGAATGGCTACGGCCCTGACACATCATTTCTCTCTCTTTCTCATTTTCTCACTCTCTCATAAGGAAATAAAAATAAAATAAAATAAAATAAAAAAGAAAACACACTGCAAACAGCAAACTATTTTGTAAAATTAAAAGTCTTGTAAAATGGAAGAAAAAGCCGGGCGTGGTGGCGCACGCCTTTAATCCCAGCATTCGGGAGGCAGAGGTAGGAGGATTGCCATGAGTTCGAGGCCACCCTGAGACTATATAGTTAATTCCAGGTCAGCCTGGGCTAGAGTGAGACCCTACCTAGAAAAACAAAAAAAAAAAAAAAAAAAAAAAAAGGAAGAAAAATACAAATGTATATGTATTTCTTTTATTTGCAAAAAGAAACATTTGAAAGGTAAACTAAAAACAAAGAAAATTATAAATATACTTAGTGGAAAGAGTAGGATTAAAGCCAAAACAGCTGACTATATCTTTTCATATAGTGTTCTAGTTTTAAAACCCAATTTAAATATTTTACATGTGTAAAATGCAATATACAGTTTACAATAAAATGCATTTTTCAATAATGGAGGTTGTTATTATATACATTTCTTACATTAAAAATTGGCTACTGGGGCTGGAGAGATAGCTTAGTGGTTAAAGTGCTTGCCTGCAAATCCAAAGGACCCAGGTTCAACTCCCCAGGACCCACGTAAGCCAGATGCATCTGGAGCTCATTTGCAGTGGCTGGAGGCCCTGGTGCACCCATTCTCTCTTTCTCTCTCTCCCTGCTTATTTCTGTATCTCTCTCTCTCAAATAGATAAATAAAAATAATTTTCTTTTAAAAAGTTGGCAACTGAAGCAAAAGAAACCTTTCTCTTACTTTCTTGTGATAAAGTGTTGTGAATTTACAGAGTACATAAAGATGGGATATACATGGTACTTTTGAAGTCCAATATCTTTTTCCAAATCAAAGACATTATGGGGCATGCAAAAATGGGGCTCATGGGAATGACTCCCTGCAAGATGTGGAGCATTGCTGATACCTCATCGACATTGCCAGTGAGGTTCTTTGATTTATGGCAGTGATTGAGCAAATGAGCTGCCTGCAAGTAGGTAGCTTATAAACTAGAAATGAAGCCTCCTCAAATTTGCAGAGCCAGTCGTAAAACTTCCCATAAATATCCTTCTAGACACTTAATCTCACCAACACTGAAGAAGGGAAAATTGTCATAACCAGAAATATCTGGATATACGAAGTAGCATGAATAACACGATGTGGAAATTATCTTGGCAAAATCTTGACTGGCATAAGTTTATAGTTACATTTTGTAATTAGAAGTAAAATGATGGCTAAATATTTAATTTGTTTGGGAGTTGCTTCCAGGGCTATTATTATAGAATCACTTATTTGATGCCATAAAGTTTTTATATTTTCAGATGTGTTTGATGTGCCCAAGACACGAAGCAATGATAATAGCTCCCGACTCTCTCACAGCACCCTAGGTCTTTATGTTGTGTTTGTTTCACAAGTCCTTGTGTGGCATGATGTTCTGGGTAATGATTATTTATTAATGCAAATAAATAGCAGATTATAGGAAGAGTAAGCTTTCTTCAACCCATCAAAACTGAACATGGTATCACATTTTAAAGACCTCGATTGAAAATTGTACAAGAAATATTCTCGAGTGAATGACAGAATGAGTCCTGCCTTCAGCAGTTTAAAACCTACTTTCTTCTCTTTGGGATGCCATCATGGAGGAGCACAGTACCCATGTCCTTTTGCTTCTGTGGAATGGTAGAACCCTGACTTTGACATGAGTGCCTAGCTCCAAGTTTTAAAACTACTCCCTCATGAAGACAGGAGAAGTTTTACACTTTCTTAGGTGAGACTAACTAACCAACATATATTACCTTTAACCACCTGCCCAGGTGGTCCCTCTCTAATGGTACTATTTATTTTGCCCTGTGGGAGGTGGATAGATTTTACTTACACTGGAAAACCTAGCGTCCAAGACATTGGTAATCATTTGATTTTATGAGCTCAAGGGTCCCCTAGCAGGTGACTAGTGAAACAAGCGAGGGGAAGGAAACCAAGTCATTTCAAAGACACTTCTTTTATGTGGTTCAAGTTGGAAAGTACTTGATGCCGGTACTCTTTCCCTCTTGACTAACAAGAGATTTCTGAATTGAGAAGGCAGGAGCTTCTGAGTAAAGAACGTGTTCCCTTTACATGAAAGAATTTTAAGAGCCAGTGTGTCTTTATGGCTCTGCACTGTGACTTCAGATAATCATGTTAATAATTAGAAGTCAGCGGATGGAGTGAAAGCCAGGCATTATGAGGCAATGTTTCTTATTTCAGCATACAGTAGTCCGTGTATATATGCTTAAATGTCTACTAGTTAAAAAACTGTTAAATGCTCCTCAGTGTTTTATTTTTAGTAAAAAGTTTTCCTTGCATAGAATGTTATAGTTTCAACATCGTTGCTTCCTTTCCACTCTAAGCCCCCTGTAGAATGCTTAGCTTGAATTTTTCCACAATTCTTTAAATAACCTAACGGAAAAAAACAAAAACCTGATCTTTAAAAATAGACAACAGGGAGCATTTAATGTTTTGTTTTTATTCTAAATATGAATGGGACTTGAGCTCCCAAATCAATATTTTTGAAAATTTGTAAAAAAAAAAAAAAAAAAACAAGAAACTAGTGTCTACGCACTGTATGCTACAGTGAGATGGCAATACCAACTTAACCATATGCTTTCAAAAACATCTTTTAAAATGGAAAAGAAGAAATTTGTGATGTTTCATGAACAGAGATCTCTTTTCTCACCAAATATCCTCGGGTGTGACAAATTCATAAACACAGTCCACCTCTCCCTCTTTCTCAGCAGACTTGTGTTTTCTTGTTTATTTCCAACATTTAGCTTAGATCTCATTAATTGTTTGTTGATTCTAAGATTTTTTTGCACCTCACCAGCTTCCCCAGACCGCCCCAGACCTGGGGACTCCAGGCCTTGCTTTCCGGATCCTTGGCTTTCCCAGAATGGAACTGTGGGGTATCCTGCCTGAGGGAGGGTCTGTCTTCTGGGGAGGAAGCTGGGGGACAAAACCAGCACCCAGCACCCAGCGCCCATCTGCTCGCACTAGAGCACATAGTGGTTCCGCCCCCTAGCCTGGGGCTTGCGTAGATCCGGAGCCTGCCAGGACACGAGGCAGGCGGGACACTACCCCTCACTCTCCCCTCACTGCCTTCTGCACCAGGGAGACACCAGCCCCCAGCAGTTTCTGAGCAGGATTCCTGGCTGGGTACCTGGCAGTAACTTTCTCGCAGCTGCAGGTAGAGGCAACCTTGTGGAAGTAAGGCAAGGGTGCAGGGGGTGGGGTGCCTGGCGAAGAGGGCAGAACGCTGGGCGCTAGGCACGGGGGGCGGGGGAGTGCTCAGGGGTTGGGGCACTAGACTCTGAGCGCAGGGCGCAGGGCATAAGGGGCTGGGCGCTTGGCCCTGGGTGCCTGTCGCGGGGCGCAGGGAGGCAGGGCACAGGAGGCTGGGGTCTAGGCGCTGGGTGCTCGGCGCAGGGCGCAGAGAGGCAGGGCGCTGGGTGCGGGACGCTGGGCGCAGGGCACAGGGGGCAGGGCCCTAGACCCTGGGTGCCTGGAGCTGGGGAGAACAGGACACAAGGGGATGGGGCGGGGCGGGCCGAGGGTGGTGCCTAGGAGCTCCACAGCCACGCGAGCCAGCCGAGCACAGCTGACACCCTGTGTGATCGCTGGCGGATGCAGAAGGAAACTGCACTTCTCAGTCCTCACCACCCCACTTCCTGGGGCCCAGAGTTCAGCCCCCTAAATCTCAGCCTCCCAGGCGGAGAAGAGGCCATCTGGTTCTGGAAGGACTCCCGAGGGTGGCAGGGTCTGAGCGGAGACAAGGATCTGATCAGCTCGCTGCAGAGCAGGGCAGGACAAGACAGGGGGCGGCCCTGTGCGTGGGAAGCGAGGGCCTTGGGCTTGGGCAGCTCGGGGCTGGTCAGATCGCTAGCCCTGGCAGTGCCTGATTTGTTACTTTTACAGGGAAGTAAGTCCAGGGCTCTCCACCCTTGTGTCCCAAGCCTTATCACCAGCGTTCTCTGCAGTAGCCTGTTGGGTGAAGATCTGTGACTCTAGTTGGATGAATACCTACCCCGAGTTAGGCTAACCTAGGCCTGGTCGTTGAGGTCTCAGGAGCTCCAGCAACCACCAGGCAAGAGCTGTGCAACTCGTGGAAGAGACAACTGCTGGTAGGGTCTGGTCGGTCCTGCCTGTGGCCCTGTGGCTCGCATGCTCCTGTCATGGCTAACAGGTCTTGGGGCTGGGATGTTCTTCCTGCACTTAGTGCAGAAACTTCTGTTCCCTTACTTCTGGAATGATTTCTGGTTCCTGCTGAAGGTGGTCCGCTTTGGAATTCAGATGTCCATGAACAAATGGAGAGGGGAACTTGTCACTATGCTGGATAAGTTCCTGAGCCACGCGGAGAGACAACCCCGGAAACCTTTCCTCATTTATGAGGGAGCCGTTTACACTTACGAGGATGTGGACAAAATGAGCAACAGAGTGGCCCACGTCTTCCTGAACCATTCCTCGCTGAAAAGGGGGGACGTCGTGGCTTTATTGATGAGCAACGAGCCCGACTTCGTTCACGTGTGGTTTGGCCTGACCAAGCTGGGCTGCGTGGTGGCCTTCCTCAACTCCAACATTCGCTCCAACTCCCTCCTGCACTGCATCCGCACCTGCGAGCCCAGTGCCCTGGTGGTGGGCGGAGGTAGAGTATGGGGTGTGGTCTACAAGGCACAGTGTGAAACTTCCTATTCTCCTGCCTCCCCTTTTTTCTTAACAGTTCACATCTAATACTTTGAGATGTGTGATAAAGTGAGGGTATTTACTAAAGAGTTTTATGGTTCCATGGCCAGTAGGCTAAAGCCTCCCACTCTTTTTCAATTACATTTTTGGTAGATTAGCAAGATAATTTCAGAACACTTTTTTGTTTGTTTGTTTGTTTTTCGAGGTAGGATCTCACTCTAGCTCAGACTGACCTGAAATTCACTCTGTAGTCTCAGGGTGGCCTTGAACTCACAGCGATCCTCCTACCTCTGCCTCCCTAGTGCCTGTTTCCTGCCATTTGGGGAAGGGATATTGTTACTGCTACTGGTACAGAGATACAGAGCTTGGTCAGTTCCATTTTATCAGCTCCAAGAAAATGTTTGATGAATAAGTTATCTTAACTTGATAGTGGAAAGCCTCCTTGCCGCTAACAGTAACATTATCAAGGATGACCACACCTGGAACACAAATATTTTTAATCTGAAGTGCATGCATTCTCATATTCACGTCGGTTCTAATTTTATATGTTCTGCAAGCTAGTCTTTGCCCAAGCAAGGTTGAGTTCCCCTGCCAGCCAGAGGTGTGTGTGTGTGTGGGGGTTACTAGCCCTCTTTCTTGTTCTTCTGTACATTTCTTTTCTGGTCATTTCTTTTCATTCAGTTGTACTCATCTTCTTTCCTTGATATTGGAACTTAACATAGCTGTTGTCACATATATTTACACTGAGTTGTGAAGATAAGCCTTTGGTTTAATAACTACTCAACTACAGAATTGAGTTGTTCAACAAGTAGGAACTGCCATATGAAAAGCAATACCTGATACAATCTAAAGGATTCATGAAAATTCTTTTTTAAAAATATTTTATTTATTTATTAACTTTGTGTGTGTGTGAGAGAGAGGGAGGGAGGGGAAGGAAGGGAGGGAGTGGTAGAATGGGCACACCAAGGCTTCTAGTCACTGCAAATGAACTCCACACACATGTGTCACCTTGGGCATCTGGCTTATGTGGGTACTGGTGAATGGAACATGGGTCCTTAGGCTTTGCAGGTAAGAGCTTTATCCACCAAGCCATCTCTCCAGCCCCTGAAAATCCTTTTGACATGGAGGTGAGAAGGCATAGGGAGGTCCATGGAAAAAGCTTTGTTAAAACTTTTTAAGTATTTTAGTTTAATAAATGCAATTGATTTCTAATATAGAACTTTAGATTCATGGAGAAGTACGGAAAAGTAACTTGTACCCAACTATCACTAAAAATATAGAACTTTCCAGTGAATCCTTGTCATATATTTGCTCAAGACTGTTACACTTAGTTCTCTGTGTCCTTCCAGCTCAACTCATGGCCTGATAACATGTTAAAACATTTATTTCCAAGCACTAAGTTCATATTGTTTAGGGATACAGGAGTACAGAAGCCACAAAATGTTTCTTTCACTGTTTTTTTTTTTTTTCATTTCCCCAATCCTATTTTTCAAAAGTGAACCTGTCACGTTGGCAACAGGCTGATTAGTGGCCTAAGGACATAACAATAGAGGCATTGTGGAGAATTGGGATAGTGTGGTGGTGAAACAATGTTTACGAATTAGTGAAAATATGCGTGTCGCAGGAAAGTGAGCCCGTGTTCATTTGTAGACACTGACATGTCTTCTGTCTCACATCAGGGCCCAGCCTAATTAGACTGCTGAGGTGCTCTCAAATGTAACTCCAAATTATGCTTAACAAGAAACCACAAAGCCTAGACTTCCTGTACAGCAAGGAAGGAGAGCTATATCCCCAAAAGAGCTCTGTGGCTGTGCTACTGAGGCCAGCTTGAGCATCCCAAGGTAAAATCCCGAGGAAATCCTCTTAAAGTGCCTTGCGCTGGTCACTTCTCAAAGTGATGTTGCAGCATTGTTGTTCACTGAGATGTTGCTTAATTACCTTTAATTAACACTGCAGTTTCACCTTACAGTTTTTCTTTGATCCTCAGTAACTAATTACATTGTTTCCTTGATTTTTTTGTCTTTATATCAACAGCTAGTTTTTTTTTTCTTTTGAGGATTTCAATACTTGAACATCCTGTAATTTGATCATCATCTCCTCTCATGATCCTCTTTTATCCCCTCACCCACTTGCCACTAAGCCCCCTCCTTTATTAAAGTAGTCCTTCTATTTTGATGTCCTATTCTTTTTGTCTTCCTCCTTAATCTGTATCAAACCACTGATGTGCTCAATATTGTGCAGGACTTGTAACCACATCCACCGTGAGTTCATGAATGCACAGGTAACTTCAATTCAGAGGATAGTGTTCCAGAGAACTCAGCCTCTGACTCTTACATCCTCTCTACCCCTCTTCCACAATGTTCCCTAGCCTGGGCAGCCATGGCATGATGCCTTATGTGGCACTGAGCTTACAACAGTCTCTTATTTTCAGCACATTGATGAGTTTTGAGTCTCTCCAGTGTCCACAGTTATCTCCAAAAAGAAGCTTCTCTGACGTATAAATGTTAAAAAAAAAAAAATAAGCCACTACACTTTCTGATATTTAAAGTTTAAGCCTAGTAGAGTTTCTCAGTAAATAGGTAAGTGGAAACATCAAACTTAAGTCACTAGTAACCATCCATACTTTTTAGCATATCCCCAAATATACATTTAATGTGCTTTTCAGATATGTGACAATTCTGTTTTCATTAATAGATTATATTTGGTAAGATTAATGTACATCATAGTGTCTTGTCTGCATTTAAAGTTCTTATCCTGGAAAACTGTATTGTTGGCATCATAAGTTCTACCAGTGAATGGCATGTTCGTAGTGATTAGAACTTTAAATTTCAGAGTTCTTTGATTTTTACCAGATGTTTCTAATGAAGATACACTATTTAAACATTATATCCCTAGGAAGAGTGACAGTGTGCTTAGGTGGATAGGTGAGATAAGTGGTTTTGTCAGAGAAGCCAGGTGTACCTGAAGTTCTTGTGTTGTTTGCCCTTTCCTAGCGGACCATGTTATCTGTATGTATCTCTTACTAAGTGAAAGATGGTGATAACACCATCCACTCTACAGCACAAGTCTGAGGATTAAATGATTTGGCTTAGAGAAGTGGCTGAGATCCTGTGATGTACTAGCTAGATGTTTAGTGAATGAAAATAATTGCTTTTATGATTAAAAAGACCTCTTAGCCAGGTGCACGCCTTTAATCCCAGCACTCGGGAGGCAGAGGTAGGAGGATCACTGAGAGTTCGAGGCCACCCTGAGACTGCATAGTTAATTCCAGGTCAGCCTGAACTAGCATGAGACACTACCTCTCAAAACAAAAAATAAAAAAATAAAATAAAAAAATAAATAATAAATAATAAATAAATAAATAAAAAGACCTCTTGGAGCTTTTAAGAAGAGATCTCATTGTATTTTACTACTACAGCCTAGTTTTGTACTATATCTGAGAAAGACTTGTACACAGTTTGCTTGACATTGTGTTTCAGAAAATCATACTAACACTACTAAGATACAGACCCAGATAAATGGATATATCATTCTCTGTCCACATAGTCTGAAGACTTAAATGTACCACAAAGAAATATTTTATCTATGTGTTTTGGGTCAAGTGCTATTCCATATTTCTGTGAGAAACTTCAGTACTTAATGAAAATTAAATTTTTATAGAATAAGCCTATGTTTTCCCCAAATTGTCATCTCTGTCATTGCAAATGGTGTCAAGATCATTATTTAGTGATGTTTACTTTTCTTTGTACTTAGAACCAAGAGAAGCATGTTGGGTGCTTGAATATCATTTAAAAAATAACACAAAATTGTCTCATATCCTTTAGTATATGTAGCTATAAAACAATAATGCCAACAATAAATAATAATATCTTCCATTTGAAGTAATTTGTAAATTGCAAAGTGTTTACATATTTTAGTGATCCTCACTATGACCATAGAGTTGATATCAGCTGTTTCATTGATTGATTGATAGATTGATTGATATGAGAGAAAAGGCAGAGAGGAGAAAAGATAGAGAATGAGAATGGGCCTCCAGCCACTGCAAACAAACCACATGCATGCGCCACCTTGTGCATTGGCTTACGTGGCTACTAGGGAATCAAACCTGGGTCATTAGGCTTCGCAGGCAAGCGCCTTAACTGCAGAACCATCTCACCAGCCCAATATCAGGTCTTTTAAAGATAAGGGACATTGGCTGGAGAGATGGCTTAGCGGTTAAGGCACCTGCCTTCTAAGCCTAAGAATGCCAGTTCCAATCTCCAGGTCCCATGTTTAGCCAGATGCAAAGTGATGCAAGGGTGCAATGCCGCACTTGACCACAAGGGGGCACACGAATCTGGATTTCGTTCACAGCAGCTGAGAGACTACTGGTGCGCCCATTATCTATCTGTCTCCCTCTCCCTCTCTCTCTGTCTCTCACTGTATCTCTCTCCAAAAAAAAAAAAAAAAAAAAAAAAAAAAAAAAAAAAAAAAGATAAGGGACACATAACTACAGTGGATAGGGATACAATCTGCTCAAGCTGTGGATCTAGATTAGTCATTATCAGGGATGGAGGGAAAATAATCTTATGCTACATTAGAAAAGCCCACTGGGTTGACATTTGTCTTTGTTTCACTTTTTACTCCTTCCTATGCCCTTATTCTTTTCACCACACCTTTTTTTTTCCTTTTGGTTTTTTGAGGTAGGGTCTCACTCTAGCCCAAGCTGACCTGAAATTCACAATGCATTCTCAGGGTGGCCTCAGATTCACAGTGATCCTCTTACCTCTGCCTCCTGAGTACTAGGATTAAAGGTGTGCGCCACCACGCCCGGCCACCTCTTCTTTTTCACCTCTTTATCCAACTACCTCTCCTCAGTACCTTTTCTACCAAACTCTCTTTTATCTGATGTGTGCTATGGCTATTTACAGCCACTCAATTACATCATACAGCTTCATAGCCAACTGGCTAAGAAGATACTGATGTAGCCTTGAGGAATAGTTTAATAACTGAGTTGTAAGCTTGTTGAGTTGTGCTGGTTTGCTTTGTTCATTATTCAGTTCTCAGAACTGAGCACAAATATCTATTGTTTGGATGAATGAGTAGGTGGGTGGCTAACTGAAAAACTTGTGAGGTCCCTATCAGCACTTGGCAACTTAAATTTACTTGCTTAATGTTTTCTAATCTATTCTCTCGGTTGGTAGCTGGGTTTGATGGCAGAAATATGGTTGGGATTTCTTGGTTGTCTTGTTTGAGATTTCTATTGCTAAACATAAGAATCATTACTCTCAGAAGAGAAAAAGTGCTCTGAATGCACAGGGCTTCCAGAACGTTTTCTACTTACATATATGTTTTTTCTTCATGCACCCTTTCTTCATGTACCTCATGTGAAATCAGTATAGTTTTAAACAGGTAACTTAAAAAATACTTATTGCCCTAATATTCACTACTTTAGTTCTGAAGCACTTTTTTTTTTTTTTTTTTTTTTTTTTTAAGGCAAGGTCTTACTCTAGCTCAGGCTGACCTGGAATTCACTATGTATTCTCAGGGTGGCCTCGAACTCACGTGATCCTCCTACTTCTGCCTTCCACACCCAGCTCTGAAGCACTTTATACATCAAGAAATACTGAAGATTTTAGGTTTGTCCTCATGAGAAGTAAGATCTTGTGTCCTCTACACACACATCCTGGGAGTTTCCCTGAGCTCCTGCCCTCAGACTCTACAGAGGAAATGTTCTGGTTAACAATTGACCCATTGTAATCCTCCAAATAAACTTCAGCCCTAAAGACAACTGTTTCATGAGGAACAGTTGGAGGGAGAATAAGGGCCCTTTGTTTATATTTGATAGTAAGTACTATGTATTGAGGTGCATAAATCAAGTGTTTTGTGATATTCTTCCATGGAATCTATTTAAGTTTCCAAGGCATCAGAAAATTTTTTCTTGTATTTATTAGAATTGATGTTGCACTTTTTGTCTCATCTTAGGTTTAACAAGGCAAAGAATTACCTTGCTCCAGGAAAAGAAAACATTTGATTTTATGAATTCAAAAGTATGATGTAATCAAAAGTCTATGTAGAATGGAGTAAGACAGAATGGCTCAGACCTATTACCTCTCAATGGAAAAGAGAACTATTTGATGAATGACATAGAGATGATTGATTTTGAAAATAGTCATAGAAAACAGTAATATGGAGTAGATGTCAGTTTTTAGGGAACAGACTTTGGAGTCATACCCCTGAATTAAAACAAGCGATGTCATGCATAGTTTAGGTCATCGATTTTATTTTATTTTTTTGTGAGTGTGTTTGCCTAGTGACTGTGGTACGTGTGTGATGTATGAACACGTATGTGCTGATGCAGCACTCCATCTGCTCTCGTGCAATGCTTGGAAAAGAATATCGGGTGCCCCTTCCATCATGCACCTACCTGCATTCAACTGCATTGCAATGGAGGCTCTTACTGATTCCAGAGTTTGCCATTAGGCACCACCGTGAATCCCCCATCCACTCTGCATAGGGCTGGCATTACAGACTTGCGTGTCCATGCTCAGCTGTTTAGAAGGGTTCTGAAGACTTGAAATCAGGGCACCTCAGCACCCTAAGGCCCTCATCTTGAGCCTACCTCATACTTAACCACTGAGTCATCTCTCCAGCTCACATAAACCCTTCTAACCTTCAATTGCCTTCAAATGTCTTATGTTTGATTTCCTAAGAATGAAGATAATATATACTTTCTAACTTCTCTATGATTATTAATGAACTAGTGTTTATAAAAGTAGCTGGCACATTATTCATACAAAAATGAGTTTTGGGGCCTCATGGGAAGCATCATTACCCATACTTCAATGGGCATTGTTTGGGGCTTGCTTACTTATGTTTTAATTTTCTTAGGACTCTTAGCCAATCTATCATTTAGTAAGCCTGTTGAGCTGCTCTAATAGGCCTGGCTTCTCTGTAAATATAGTTTTGCAATGTGGAAAAGTCAAGATAACCATGTATAGTTAATTTTCATGCTAGGTTCATTTATTTATTTTTAAATTATTTGATTTATTATTTATTTGCAAAGAGAGAGAGAGAGAGAGGAGACAGACAGAGAGAGAATGGGCATGCCAGGGCCTCTAGCCACTGCAAATAAACTCCAGAAGCATGTGGCCCCTTGTGCACCTGGCTTACATGGGTACTGGGGAATCAAACCTGGGCCCTTTGGCTTCGAAGGCAAGTGCCTTAACTACTAAGCCATCTCCAGCCCTCATGTTAGGTTTATTAATGTAATATTTTTAATTTTTAACTTTTTTTTTGAGATAGACACAGAGAGAGACAGACAGAGAGGAAGACAGATAGAGAATGGGCGCACCAGCAGTCTCTCAGCTGCTGTGTATGAAATCCAGATGCGTGCACTCCCATGTGGGCAAGTGCATCATTGCGCCCTTGCGTCACTTTGCATCTGGCTAAATGTGGGACCTGGAGATTGGATCCCAGTTCTTAGGCTTAGCAGGCAGGTGCCTTAACTGCTAAGCCATCTTTCCAGCCCTATTAATGTAATATTTTTTGTGCTGAAAATTGAACCAAGGACCTCAGAGGTGTTGGCAAATATCCATACACTGAGCTATACTCACAATCCTTTGTAAAAATTTTAAGGTGAGATATTTTCCAACAGAGTTTTGTATCTATATGTGATGTGATGTGGTGTGTGTGTGTGTGTGTGTGTGTGTTGTGTTATGCATGTGTGTGTTTGTGTGTTGTGTGGGCATTCAAGGATGTGTGCTTATATGTGTAGGTCAGAGGATCACCTCTGGTATCATTCCTTATCATCCACCTCTCCTTGAGACAGAATATGTCACTGTCCTGGAACTCTGCAAGTAGCCGAGGCTGGCTGGCCAGGGAGCCTCAGGGATCAGTGTGTCTCTGCTTCCTCAGTGCTGGAAGTATAGCATTGCACCACCATTCCCATCATTTTTACATGGGTACTGGTGATTAAAATTAGGTCCTCAGGCTTGCAAAGCAAGCACATTATACTAAGCTCTAGCTCCAGCATGTACTTTCAAGAAATACGGATTTTTTTCCATACAATTTTTAAAGAATTTTTTTGATGTAGGGTCTCACGATCAGGTCCAGGCTGACCTGGAATTCACTATGTAGTCTCAGAGTGGCCTTGAACTCATGGCAATCCTCCTACCTCTGCCTCCCAAGTGCTGGGATTAAAGGCGTGCGCCACCATGCCTGGCTACATGCTGTCTAATAAAGGAAACATTGTTCCTTCTCTTGCAGTGAAGACTTACTGCTCAGATGAAGTCTAACTGCCTCAGTTTCTCTCATTAGTTTACTATCAAGAGCTGCTGTAGGTCCTATATCACAGAGTCTGTCCACACCTATAGTATCTGTGCCTGGTGCAGAACGCAGGTGGATGTTGTAGGATATAAATCAATGAGTTAGTTCTACAGGTATCACTGGTAGTTCTTGAGGAATAAATCTTCATGAAATAAACAATCATCCTTAAGGTATTTAAACAGTATTGTTTTAAGTCTTAACTTACTCTTCAGAAGTTTCTTTCAAAATAACAGGAATATTTTCCAGGTTGTTATGATTGGCAGTGATACATAACTAGGGATTCCTTATTCTTTATATTACTTTCCAAGTTTTTATTTCAATTTTTACAATCCTCATTCACATTTCTTCACAGTATTTTAAATATATGATTATTGGAAAAAATAGATTTGAGAATTTTGCCTCAGTTAAATTTTAAGGAAATGAAATTCTATTTTCTTTCTGCTAACTTCCTTTTTTCTTGTAAAAGTTATCATTGTTTGTAAATCTTCACTGTTTGTTAGACTCTACAATTGCAACAAAGACTTGTGGCCACATTTAACCACCTTATGTCTTTCTTTCCTTAGCGTTGATTTCTCTTATCATTTTAAAATTAAGGAGTCCAGTTAAATTACCAATTACACTGGGCACTGATCCATGTACTTGGTCTATTAGTTTGCATGAGCTGCGATAATAAAGACCATAACTGGGTGCTTAAAATAAGAGGGGGAAATTACTCTGTCTCAGTTTGGAAGGAAACAGTGATCTAAAACAAAGTTGTTGGAGCTCTCACGCAGGGGCGCAAGAAAGAATCTTTCCTTGCTTTGTCTTAACTTCTGTGGTTTCCCAGTACCCCTTGTCTCCCTTTGGATTAATTCCAAAAGACTAGTGATGTAACTTTTAAAAATTATTTATTTATTTGTTTATTTATTTATTTATTTATTTGAAAGAGAGAGAGAGAAAGAGGCAGATAGAGAGAGAACGGGTGTGCCAGGGCCTCTAGCCGCTGTAGTAGACGAACTCCAGATGCATGTACCATTTGTGCATCTGGCTTACGTGGGTCCTGGGGAATCAAACCTGAGTCCTTTGGCTTTGTGGGCAAGCGCCTTAGCTGCCAAGGCAGCCCTGTAATGTAGATTTTAAGATAACCAAGTTAGCACTCAGAAATCCCTTATCACGTAAAAGTGTGGAAAACTGTAGACTATGGAAGATTAACCAACATGAAATACCAGATTCTCAATCCATTGTCAGAGATGCATGTTAAAGAAAAGTTGTTACATTTCAAAATTATTTAAAGACTGTGAATAGCCTCTATCCTAGGAAGAAAATAATGGCCCACTAAGTTACACAAATATTCTGCAGTATTCCGCAGGAATAGTGACCTTTCATTCCTATTGATTAGGGGATGCATACCTTAATATTTAATATTTCCTCATGAGGAACCCACTGTACCTTCTGTCTCCTTATTCTCCCACCAAGGCCCTGCTCCTGAACACATGACATTCTACCTTCCACTAGTGACCAAATGAAGAAAAACTGGAAAACTCAGAATAACAGCCTCTCCCTCATCACTAACAGCCTCTCCTCCATCACTGCTCCATTTCAGAATAACAGCCTCTCCCCATCATTGCTTCATTTCACAATATCAGCCTCTCCTCCATCACTGCTTCACTTTTCTTTTTATCCTGGTAGCAAAGCATGTCAGAAAAAGTTCCTCTTTCCTTACTCAACTTGAACCTCACTTAAGACCATTGATTTCATTATACAACAAAGCTTTTCAGGCATGAAGGCCTGAGCTCTACATACATACATACATACATACATATATATATATATATATGAGAGAGAGAGGTAAGACAGAGAGATATAGAATAAGTATGGTCTCATCAGGGTTCTCTGACACTGCAAAGAACTCTAGATGCAGGCTGCAGGGATGGTTTATCAGTTAGGGTGTTTGCCTGCAAAGCCAAAGGACCCAGGTTCAATCCCCAGGACCCAAGTTAGCCAGATGCACAGGGAGCACACATGTCTGGAGTTCATTTGCAGTGGCTGGAAGCCCTGGAGCGCCCATTCTCCCTCTCTCCCTTCCCTTTCCCCTTTTTTTCCTCTGTCAAATAAATAAATAAATAAATAAATAAATAAATAAATAAATAAATAAATAAAAATATTAAAAAAAGAACCCTAGATGCATGTGCCACTTTGTGCATCTGGCTTTATATGGGCACTGGGGAATTGAAGCCCCAGCCATCATGTTTTGCATGCAAGTGCCTTTGACAGCTAAGCCATCTCTCCAGCCCCAGGAGTTTTCATTGATCCTTCCTTTCTCCTTGATTTTGGTTCTGCCTGTGGCCTTGAGTCTCAGTGCTGTTGCTACTGGAGGCTCCTTTCTCATCTCCTCGCTTTCATCTGCTGTTGTCTTTCTCCCCTGTGTGGAGCTCCTTGGTGCCTTTCTGGAAGGTGTTCCTTTGTCTTCTGATTGCAAAGATTCATGTGCATCTTTATGATAGTGCAGCCATCCCTATATCTCTTCAGTTTTGGCTCCAGAATGGACTCGAAACCAGGGTAGTCAGGGAATTTCCTCAAATGTGTTTCATTATTGTGGAACAGCATCACACACACAGATGTCTTTTTGGGATAGCTGCCAAGTTGCATTTCAAACAGAATTTTCAGTACAGTATCCTAACTTTAGATTCAAAGAGAATATAATAAATAGCTTTCCTTAAACATTGGAGTACTGTAGATGAAGCTCAGTTGATTGAATGATCACCTAGCACACATGGAGCACTGGGTTCAATCCCCAGAACTCTACACACCTACCATAGTGGCAAAGCTAATGATCCTAGCACTCAGGAGTTTGAGGTAGCACAATCAGAAGTTCAAGGTCATGCTTGGCTACATAAAGAGTTGTAGACTAGCATAAGCATACATAAATACATAATAAAATTGGGGAAAAGCACAATTTGGGTAATGAAATTTGCCTAATTTAATCTGAATTGGTACTTGCGTTATTTCGTCAATGTAACCTATCTTCCCCTTTAAGTTAGTCATGTCGAAATGAAACTTCTGGCCAGTCATGGCAGCTCATACCTGCCATCCCAGAAGTTTTCAAGCTGAGGCAGGAGATTGTGAGTTCAAGGTTAGCCTAGGGATGCATAGAGAAACATGTCCAAAAATATATATGTATAAAACAGTAAAAATGATTATAGTGGCCGGGCGTGGTGGCACACGCCTTTAATCCTAGCACTCGGGAGGCAGAGGTAGGAGGATTGCCGAGAGTTCGAAGCCGCCCTGAGACGACATAGTTAATTCCAGGTCAGCCTGGACCAGAGTGAGACCCTATCTCTCAAACCAAAAAAAAAAAAAAAAAAAAAAAAAAAAATGATTGTAGCATTACTCAGCCAACATGAGAAGGCTGTCAGTCCTGTATTTCCACTTAATTCTAGCTCAAGGTGAAAGATTTGAAGTTTAAAGTTTGTTTTCCTGTTTCTAATCCTTGCTTTTCAGACTTGCTTGGAAATGTAGAAGAAATCCTTCCCAGTCTCCCCACAGATGTCACCGTTTGGGGGATGAAGGATTCTGTTCCTCAAGGCATCATTTCACTCAAGGAAAAACTAAGCATCTCCTCAGACAAACCAGTGCCACGCAGCCTTCATGTCACCTCAAGCCTCAAGTCTACTTGCCTTTACATTTTTACCTCTGGAACAACGGGTATGTTCCAATTCTTTTTCAGGAATTAAAAAAAAAGAATGCAACACTTTCTTCTCTAGAATATGTAACAACTAAAGCTCTGGAAAAGTATGCATATAGAAGACCTAAGGTCTCCATCATAAGGTTTACCATAAATGTTAACTAACCAGTATCACAGCTTACTAAGCACTGAAACAAACTGTGCGATATAAAATACATGTTTCTTCTCAAGACATTCTTCTCAATCGAGAATTACTTTTTGGTTTTATTGACTCCTCTGTTTTCTATACACTTAGAACTGGATCATATTCAATGTTAGGGTGCCTTCCTAATTTGATATTGCAAGCCCTCTCTTACAGTTGTCATTCTCTAGGAGACCCTTCTCTGGATGGTTCAGGCAATGGAGTGGGGAAACCAAATGATGTACAACAGAAAGACTTTATTACTTATAGATCTCAGAGAGGTCAGGGCTGCTGATGGAAAGTCGAGGCAGCAGGAAGTCCAACCTGCAGGCGAGGACAAAGGAGGACTGTGTGATGATGACTTCAGAATCCATGGACATGATCTTTAAGGCTGTACCATGGGATTGGATGGATTTAAAAAAAACACTCATGAAGAAGGGAACCCACTGGCATGACTGTGGTGTTGACCATTTGATTTATCATGGTCAAAACCTCTGTGGTGTGGGGGCATGGGTCGGTGTGATGAGGAAGAAAGAGTTCCTAAGCTAAAGGTGACAACTGGGTTTCCAACAAGTGACTAGACATAAAATGGATGCTAAGATAGCAATTGTGTTAAAGTAATTTGTGATACTGACTTCTTTCTCAATAATGCAACTTCCCTGTGGATACTGAGATCACATGTGTTTTTAAAAAATATTTTATTTTTATTTATTTATTTATTTGACAGAGAGAGAGAGAGAAAGAGAGAGAGAGAGAATGGGTGCACCAGGGCATCTAGCCACTGCAAAAACCTGCAGACGCATGCTCCCCCTTGTGCATCTGGCTTACGTGGGTCTTGGGCAATCGAACCTTGGTCCTTTGGTTCTGCAGGCAAATGCCTTAACTGCCAAGCCATACCTCCGGCCCACATGTGTTTGTTTTTTGGACACTTCTTGACCAGAGCCATCTCTCTTTAAATTTTCTGTCTTGACTAGCTGCTTTCTTGACATGCTGGGCTCCTTCTTTACCTTCATCTTAGGAATTTCCTTCAACATTCTCTTCTCTTGACCCTGCAAATATTAGACCTGAACTTATTTGCTCTTCATTTTGTTACTGTACTGCTTTTAATTTGATAAAAATATTTGAAGGAATTCTTTTTTTTAAATTCTTACATATCCCAAAATATCTTTTTTTCTATCCTTATACTTGATTGGAAGTACATAGGAGTGTAGGTTACAACATATTTTTATTTAGTATTTTGATTTTTGTTTACTAGCCTTTGAATTTCCTATGTACATTATTGAGCAATATTGGTCTGATTCCTTACCCTCTTTTTTTCTTTTTTTAAAAAAAAATTTATGAGAGAGAGAGAATTGGCATGCCAGTGCCTTAGCCACTGCAGGTGAACTCCAGACATGTGTGCCACCTTGTGTGCATGTGCCATCTGTGTGCATGCATCACCTTGAGTATCTGTCATGTGGGTACTGCAGAATCAAATTGGGTTCTTAGGCTTTTCAGGCAGGTGCCTTAACCACTAAGCCATCTCTGCACCCTGGCATACCCTTTTTATGAACCTTAATTAGTCTACAACATCATTATGACTTGTACTGGGACTGATCTTGTTTTGTCATTTTTTTCTGGAAAATTTATGGGACTTTTCATTCCAGAAATGAATGTCTGCAGTTATAGGTAATGTCTCATTTGAAAACAAAAGTTGGCATCCTTTTCCCTTTTCTTGTTTGTTTCCATTTATTCTCCTTGTTTCCTTTCTCTGTTATACTTGGTGACTTGTTCATCATTCCTTTCTTTTTTTTTTTTTTTTTTTTTTTTGAGGTAGGGTTTTACTCTAGTCCAGGCTGACCTAGAATTCACTATGTAGTCTCAAGGTGGCCTCAAACTCACAGTGGTCCTCCTACCTCTGCCTCCTACTACTCCTGTAAGCTGCAGGAGGAAACCAGATCTATTTCTGTTATGCTGTTCCTGGAACCATTCACCATGCAAAGCTTTCCTTTCTTTGAATCTTTCCTGCTGTTTATAGATTCCTCTTTCTTTATCTAATACTCCAACCAAATTTCTAAGATATTTCCCGAAACCATTATTACCTTAAAATTGGTTTTCCCTTGGCATATTCTAGCCTTTATCTTTCCTCTTAATGCTCAATTCACTGGACATTTCCCCCACTCCCTCTTTTCTGGCACCATCCCTGTGAACTACTCAAATCAAAGCACATTTGAGGAATTCTCATGTCTGGAAATCATATATATATATTTACTTAAGGACTCTAGATACAAAGTTAGCAGTTTTCAAGAATCTTTTAACTAAGAGTGACATAAAATTGAAAGGGGGCCAGGTGTGGTGGCACATGCCTTTAATCCCAGCATTTGGGAGGCAGAGGTAGGAGGATTGCTGTAAGTTCTAGGCCACCCTGAGAATACATAGTGAGTTCCAGGTCAGCCTGGGCGACAGTGAGACCCTACCTCTAAAAACTAAAAAAAAAAAAAAAAAAAAAAAAAAAAAAAAAAAAAAGAAAGAAAGAAAGAAAGAAAGAAAAAAGGGGCTCTATGGCCACAATAAATTTGGAAATGACCACTGATATATGCACCAAAGTTTCTGAACTTCTTAACTTTTGAGCATTTTAATGTGTTAATACTCTTTCTAAATATTTTAAGAGGAAGAAACCAGATGTGCTTTTATCTAGTTTCATTTACTCTTCTGCAGGAGATTCCAGAAGACTGAAATAGTAGCCAAGTGAATGTTAGGTCAGATACCAAGGCCATTTTCCACCTGTGGAGCAGCTACCTTCTTGGTGCTGGGGCAAAATATTTAACCAGAAGTAGCTTATGGGAGGAAAGAGTTTATTTCTGGGTTACAGTTTCTAGAGGAACAGTCATTGTGGCTTGGAAAGCATGGCAGAGCAGCCAGCTGGGCCTCACAGCTCCACAGCAGCATAAAGGAAGTAGTCTGAGTACTGGGCTTGGAGCTGGACTATAGTACTTCAAAGCCCATCCCTGGAGCACACCTCTTTCAGCAAGGCTCAGCCTTCGCCCAAAGGCCCCCAAACTTTCCCAAACTGCCACCAGCTGGGGACAAAGTATTCAAAACGCTGGAGCCTGTGTGGGACATTTCATTCCAAACACCACAACCTTCTACATTCCACCTATCCATAATCATGATGTTTCACTTTGCTGAGGACAGTCTATGTAGGATCTTTAATACAGATATGTGGGTTCCTCAGAGAATCTTAGCTATGTTTATGTGTGTGTGTGAGGGAGAGCTTTTCCTTCATGTCTTCCAGGTCTACCAAAAGCAGCTGTAATTAGCCAGCTACAGGCTTTGAAGGGATCTGCTGGATTGTGGGCTTTTGGTTGCACGGCTGATGACATTGTGTATATAACCCTTCCTCTGTACCATAGCTCAGGATCTCTCCTGGGAATTGGTGGCTGCATTGAGTTGGGTAAGTTCATTTCTGGATAATTTTTCAAAATGTTTAATAATCAGAATGCATGTTCATTAGACCTTTAAACCCTTAGCAAAATTCAGAATGACTGCATGCATATTGTATAGCTATAATATTTGTGGAAAGGATATAATTTTATGACATAGCACATTTTTAAAGCAGAAAAGTCTGAATCCTGGGAATCAAGCCATGTAATTACAGAAGAATATTTCCTGGGCTTCTCTCTTCTGCTGGTTATTTGGTCTCAACAGACTCTTTCCCAGGATCCTTAGTTAGTCATAGGAATGTTTTGAGAGCACAAACATGTAAGCTACATAACTGTTTAAAATAAGTCTAAAAATCACATGGATTACTTCAGCAGCATTGAGAAAATTTTGAGAAAAGCAACCTAAATTCATCCCATAATCAAGATTTGAGGGACAGAATAGTAAACCCTCACTTCTGTAAGGGAAAAGGAGCAAATTTGCATTCCACACATGAGTGAGGAGAAGAAACTGCTAAGGCCATTTTTACAATCTATCCTAAGCACAAAAAGAGTTTATGACTCAATTGATTCTGTTTGTAAACACACCAGATTATGTTTTATTTAATAACTACAACTATGTACACAGATTTGTATAAGTCTGCCATGCTAGAAGCTTTTTGAGAATAGCTTATTTAGAGTGTGATCAACATCTGCACTACATAAATATGATAAACATTAACATTCTATGTGAGAATATATACAGTGGCATACATTGTTGTCAAAATTGAATTGTTGGAGGTGGAACAAGATGATGGTTGAGTAATATCCCCTGGCAACTATCTCTCCACTGGTCCACCAAGTTGTTTAGCTATACACACACCAACCTGCCTTCATAGAAAAACAGCTGAGAAGATGTAGCATCTTCTTTGAATGTAACAGGAAGAGAGAGTGCACTGAAGGAAGTAGGAAGGAGGGTGTTTCCTAGGGTACTTCTCTAACTCAACCAACTCAGCGTAGATAGAAACCCCCTGCTTGGGGAGGAAGGAGAAACCTAATCTCCCTGTACTTGATACCCAATACCAGACCTGCCATGGTGAAACTAACCATCAGGCACAGCCCCAGTAATCCTTCTACCTGGCTCTAACCCATGAAACACTGAGCCACGGAAATACCTTAGGCCAGGCCACTGTTCCTAGCACCTTTCTAACCACCAGAGATTCTGCGCTGGGAGCGTGACTCCATCCTTGATGAAGTAGGGTATAAAAAAATCAAGCAGAAGTCTTTGTGTTGAAACTTAGAGGGAGGCCCACTATTGTAAGAACCAGGAAAAAATGGAACAGTCATGTTCCAGTAATTCTACTCATAGATGTATATAAATCAGACAGCTAAAAACATACAATTGCACAAATATGTGTGCATGAGTCTTCACATCAGCATTATTCTTGGTAGTCCAAATACCCACTAACTGATGAATTGACAAAATATTAGATATCTATGGACTTGTCCAGCCAGAAGAGGATGATGTATGGTACATGCTACAAGATTAAATGAACCTGGAATATCTTATAAGATGTAAGAGGAGCCTGACACGCAATGCAGCAATGAGGATGTTATTGGTTGGTTGCCACCTGTGAGGGAAGGTGGGGCATTGGGAGAATGGCTTATGGCAGTCATGTTTTTTTGGGAGGGTGTTAAAATCCTGGAATTAGTGATGATGGCCACGGTTTTATAAATGTACAAATGATACTGGCTTGTTCCCTTGAAATTTCAAATTATGTGGATTATATCCCAATGAAAAATATGGCACCTTGTTTAAAAAGTTGGGTGTTCAAAGAAAGTTCTGTAATCACTGATGAGGTTTTGTTTGTGGTGCATTACTCATTCTTGATTGTTAATTCTCAACCTCAAGATATACTGAAGCTACTTTAAGGGTTTAAAAATAATATGTATATATTCAAGGTCAATGTAAGTCAATGTTTTTTTGTCTTGTCTATATGGTTATGTTCTGATTCTTGGAACTCCTATTTATATGGCTGCTATCAGTCTGTGTATTGCAAAGGCACATTTTACAGTCCAAATACATAGTTATGATATGAATATTTTTAAAAGTTATCAGACTGTAAAAGTGAATGTTTTTCAAGTGAACTGAATATAATTGATTGGAAATGACATATCAAGGTATAGGATATGAATGTGTCAATCAGGCAACATCACCAATATTTTATGTGTACCCTGGAGGTTTTCCCTGAAGTGCCCACATTTGCCTTTTCTTACAGGTGCCACTTGTGTGTTAAAGAAGAAATTCTCAGCAAGCCAATTTTGGAATGATTGCAGAAAGTACAATGTGACCGTGTTTCAGTACATTGGAGAACTTTGTCGTTATCTTTGCAAACAACCTAAGGTAAGAGTGGTCATGATCTGAGAACCAAAGGATGTTAGAAAGAGTCAGCATTGAGAAAGAAAAGTTTTGTTTCTTTGTTTTAGCTATACATTATTCCAGAACATAATTTTTCTAAGATGAATTTCTGCTTAGAATATACCAGGGTAAAATAAATATAAGATGACTGAAAATGAGAAAAGGAGCACTACCCAGGCTACTACCAATAATGTGCTGTATTTTGTTGCAAGATTGGAGAGATCAATGGGTCTACTTCACTTCAATTTTAGTTGAATAATAAATTATATTATGAAATTAGATGTGTGCTATGTTTACAGAATTATTCCAGGTTCAAAATAGATGATCATAGCTGGGCATGACTGTGTATGTTTGTAACCAAAGCGCAGAGACAGGAGGATTGCAGGGGCTTGCTGATCACCCAATGTGATCGAAGGAGGGCCCAAAGTCCAGGTCACGGACATTTTGTCTTATGAAAATAAGACAGAAGAGGAATAGAGGAGGACACCCCAAAATCCATCCTTCTCTAGCTTCTGCATATATGTTCATGGGGCACATGCATTTGTACACACACACACACACACACACACACACACACAAAACACATGAAAAAGACAATCGTTCAAAATGTTCAAATCATTCAAACCGTTCAAAACTGGTTATAGTTCCTTCTATTTTTCTTCTAAGTAGATGATTATGATAAGATATATTATTGCCTTATTTTGCTTTAAAGAGAAAATTTGCATTGGTTTGTATTTGTTTCCCTATTCAAGACAGTCATTCCTGCCTCCTATTGGTCAATTGACACCATGTGAAAGTGTATAAGCACAGAAAGCTGAGAAAGCCTGAAGTCTGCCTTTGCTGGTTTGGTTGCTTTCTTGCCTTCAGAAGGTATTTTCTGTGATTTAGTCTCATTGTATTTCCAAATGCTTGTTTTTGTTTTTCTAAAGCTTTCTGATATTTTAAACATACTTCAGGCTGGAAAGGTGTGACAGTGACATTTTCTGTTATGAACCACTTTTTAGAATGGCAGATGAGCATGCCACCCCACATAGGGAGGGACAGCAGACCCACAGTGTCGTAGTTGTACTTTCCTAGGCTGGGGTCTCTAACTCGTCACACCTGCTAAGCCATTTGTGGTGGAGTGGGTTAAAAGATAGATACACAGGGCTGGAAAGATGGCTCAGAGGCTAAGGCACTTACAGGTTAAAGCCTAATGACCTGGGTTCAATTCCCCAGTACCTACATAAAGCCAGATGCACAAAGTGGTGAATGCGTATGAAGTTTGTTTGCAGTGGCTAGAGGGCCTGGTGCACCCATATTCTCATTCTCTTTCTCTCTCCCCCCTTTCTCTGCTTGCAAATAGATAAATAAAAATATTTTTTTAAAATAGACACATAATTCTAATTCCCCACCAATACAGCTGAGAGTAGGCTGGTAGTATTTAAATAAAACTTTATTAAATATATGGGATTATACAGAAGCGATGAACATAGAGAAGAGTGGGAAAGTGGATTATCTGATCTACAGTATTTTTTTATTTGTGAGCTTGAAATTTATCATAGACAGACATCCTGTCTACTTCCTGATTTCCTTTCATCAGAAGCCATCCATATATATGTATTCGGTCAGCAGTGCTTCAGATAACTAGAGATTTCACATATACTTAGCTGCCATGACGTTTCAGGGAAAGGTTTAACGTGTTTAAACTTGTTTTTACTTGAAGAAGACTTTGTTTTAGATAAGGATTGTAGTCATGCCTGAAGGACTTCATTAAAATAGCTAATAATGATAACAACACCACTTCATGTATTTGATCTTTTAGATTTCACTGTATTCTTAGGCAATATGAAACTAATACCCTCCAGTAAGATTAAAGCTGTTTTGATAGGATTCCATGAGTGTAAGTAGTGCTGGACATAGCAGATGCCTCCACAATGGCTTATTATTATGTTGTTGTTTTTTTTTTAAGAGAGAATGAGAATTGGCACACCAGGGCCTAAGCCACTGCAGTCAAACTCCCAGAAGCTTGCACCACCTAGTGGGCATGTGCAACCTTGTGCTTGCCTCACCTTTGTGCATGTGGCTTACCTGGGTCTTTAGGCTTCACAGACAAGCACCTTAAGGGCTAAGCCATCTCTCCAGCCCTGGCTTATTATTTAAATCTTCTTTGTAATGCACACATTCATTTTACAAAATTTTGTAAACTTAAATATGTGCAGTTCACATCTTTATGCAATATAATGGGTAGGGCAGCATCCTAGAAGTGAAAGTTATTTATATTTGTGATTTAATGGCATATTTCTAACCTGCTGTTTAATGTTAGAGCCCTGTTTGCCATGTGAGAGTTCATCTATGCATGGTTCTTGGTCACTGCTATGGCTATGAAATAGTGGCCCTTTGTTTATGCCTTATGGAGAACTAGAAGTCCAGGTAGTCCTTTGAAACTTTCTGGAAAATATAGTTGTAAGAGATGGCCATAACCTACTTTTCAAAATATTGGGGGCGGGGGTGAAAACCAGTTTTCTCTGGTTTCTCGTTTGTGTGTGTGTGTGTGTGTGTGTGTGTGTTTGAGCAAAGGGCACAAAGGTTTTTGAAATTGAAATTACAACAATTTTATTGATAACTTTTATAGACTGGAAAGAAATATACATTAATTTTCTCTGTTTAGGTGACTTTTCATTCATGAATCTGTAGAGCTATAGAATGTGTAATCTTTTTTTTTTAGTGTTTTCAGGCATGCTTGACCCTTTCACATCTATAGATCTACCACACAACCATTTGGTCACCACCAAGTCTTGCAGAGTAGTGTAGATGCTTTATAAGTCACCGTCAAATGACCTGGGCTTTTCTTCCACGTTCCTCACCAAGGCCATGGAAGAGGAAGTGGCCTGCAAATGGAGGCCCCACCCCCTTACCATTCCACCTGGACAAGGCAGTCTTGAGATAAGTGAGGTCTCTTTGGGCTCTAGCGCTTGTGATCTCAGACTTTTTTAGGACTTTGTTTTGTTTGTTTGTTTGTTTGTTTGTTTGTTTGTTTGTTTATTTGTTTTTAAATGGTTTGTTGAACCTGAAACTATAGCCTGGCCAACCCAAGCGTGAAGAGCAGTCAGAAAAAGTCATGAATGGGCTGCTGAAGCCTGTGTTCTCTTAGCCTTGCGGGATTCCCCTTTTGCACGCCCTCCAGTGCATTCTTCAAGAAGCACTACCATTCTACCACTCCCTTCCTGCTTCAGAACAAGAACATCAGCTCTCTTTACCCATGCTTCCCTGCCATCTTGCCTACCTTGAATGTCACTACATTCTGGAATACTTACTTGACTCCCTGTATTGTTTCTGTGTGATATTAGAGTGTCTGCTAAGAATGACGACTACTGCAATACACAAGTGTTCTTTCCAATCCACAGACATGTTGCTGTGACACATATGTACATGATTAGCAGCAGGCTTTAGGGGGAAAAAAGTGATCTTACATAGATTCAAGATGGAAGGACCAAGATTCCAAAGATATGTTAATATTTCAGATGATCTCTGAAGAATGAAATCATGTGCATTCAATAGCTAGTTACGCTGGGTTAGTGCCAGATATGACTTACTATTTATTTTTTTATTAAATCTCTTTTTTGAGTCTTCCCCCAGCAACAAGCATTCTCATTTCCTCAAAACTTAAACGTGCACAAGAAATTCCTCTGTGTAAAGAGAAACTCTAAAGTCTCACTTTTCTTTGGCATCAAAAGAGGACATTCTGCCTGGGTGTACCTGGGTTTCTTGGGGTAGGATGGAAGCTTTGTTCTGGAAGAAAGAGACTTTGTTTCTCTGAGGATCTGCTTGACCTTGTAGGAGGTGACTGGCAGTCAACTTCTGTCTCACTGGGTAGCAGCTAACTGTAGAACTTATTTATTTATTTTAGCTTATTTTATTCATCTTATTTTATCTTTAAAAATGTTATACTCTAACATCTCCTTTCCCATGCTCCCATTCCATGAGGGCCCTCCTCTGTGGGGTTACTGGTATTCACTAAAAAGAAACCCAGCTTCAGTTCAAGGCGGTACGCTTTGTGAGTATCGTCACAACAATCTAGTGCTTGGTCCTGAAACCAGAGGGCAATAGCTACTAAAATGCAAGCCCGCGGGGAATCTGTGTTCAAAGCTCTGACGCATTCGGTAAATACTCTTTTGAAGAGGGACTTTAAATGCTGAGGATTAAATAAGTGTTTCTGTGTATTGGAGAATAACTTGCTCTACATGTGTATATGAGTTTTCAAGCACTCAAGTTGAAAAGGATTTTGTGTGTTTTTTCAGATTTATTAAGTAAAGGGCATAACTACCAAATTAGAAGCTTATTTTTTGATAGCTTGCTATTGCTGAGGCCATGGGGAGAGTCTTGATAAACTAAAGCATGGCCTTTTGATGTTCTTTAGATCTGGTCTCCTCCCTCTCTCCATTTCTTCCTTTATACACTGCTGCATAACTTTTCTTCAGAGAGCCATGGACACTTGTCTGTTCACCCCAGATAGGGTTCTGATTGCAGATCAATTCAGGAAATCATTCCACCCATGTCTAGCTTGGTGAATGGATGAATCTATTAGATGTCTTTACAGAACAGGGGTGACTCCAAGGCAGCTGTATATCTGAAAGGCCAGCACAGCATGAGGGATGACTTATGCAAGCTGCATTCCCAGAGCTCCCTGCTTCATTACGGACAGCTCCACAAAGACTTTCCATTTGACACCACTCTGGACACTGCCCTACACAGTGGGGTAGAGCGAAGAACACAGTAGATATCTGTTTCTGCCACACATGAAGGTTTTCCGTAACTAACCTTTGTTCATTGAAATTCAGGGTTTTTTTTTTTTTTTAAATTCTTTTAGTTACTTAAAGTTTGGGATATATTTAATGTGCCTGCATGCCTGATGCATGTTTTGATGGGCACACATTGATGTGTGTGTGTGTGTGTGTGTGTGTGTGTGTGTATAGATATCAGAGGAAAACCTTGGGTATTATCTTAAGGGACACCATCCCCTCTTCTTCTTCTTCTTCTTTTTTTTTTTTTTTTTTTTTTTTTGAGACAGTATTTCTTATTGACCTGATACTAATCAATTAGGTTAGTCTGGTTGGCCATGGAGCTCCAGGGACTTTCCTGCCTCCACCTCCTCAGTGCTAGGATTTTAGGAGCTCACCCCCACACCTGGCTTTTTAGTTGGGTGCTAGGGGTTGAACTCAGGCCCTCATGTTGGCAAGGAAGACAATTTCCTCGAACTACTGAGTCAGGTCTCCAAGGACTTGACTGCTGCTCCCCTCTCTGTACTTCCCTGCCTGATGCTTCCAAGAGTCGAGGGAAGCAAGGTGCTGCAAACCAACCTGTGAATGAGGAGCGTCTCCTTGAAGCTATTTCCCTGGCCTCCTTTTTTTTTTTTTTTTTTTTTTTTTTTTTTCTGAGATAAGATTTTTTATAGCGCACAAGCTGGTCTTGAACTTGTTATGTAGCTGAAGCTGGTCTTGAAACCCTGATCTTCCCTTTCCTGCCTCTACCTCCCAAGCGCTGGGACAACAGATGCACACCAACGTACCCTCACTTCTCTCTGTAATTTCACGTGACCTTGAGCCCGAATGAACATCTTGAGCTCCATGAGCCAAACTGTGATTCTGTTTCTTATGTTACTGAGTGATCGTGGTGATTAATATGAACTCAGACAACAACCTGCGAAATGGGAGTTCAAACATGTTCACTCTCTTTCTATGCTACAAACACAGCCTTTGCTGCTGCCTGACTTCTCTGTGTTTGTCTCAATTCTTGCTCTCTACTTTGAGTTTTCTTTGTATGTCTCTATTAGCACGTATCTCTTGTGTATCTTGGCACTTTTGAGTCGGGGTAATTTTAATGTTTATTTGTGTATATGTGTGTGTGTGTGTGTGCGCGGGCGTGTGTACGAGGATGACCCTGGCCTTTCATCGTGTATGACCCTGTGTGTATAGTTTATCTTGGTTGGTTTCTGCCTGTCACCAATCCACTGGCTGTGGATTCTTTTTGTCTACCTGGTAGGGTCATAGGCAGGAAGGACAAGCTCGGCACATGTTGGTTTGCCGCAGCTTGCTTACCTGAGCATTTGACAACAGTAAGCAAGGGAGAAGGGGTGGGGTGCAGCATCAGGTTGTTACAGTGTCCAGGTGGGCTTTGGGTATAATGAACTTTAGTTGCTCAAGCATTATAGTCCCTGTAGAGCTTCATGTTTGCCCTTGCAAGCCACTAGTCTTACAGCTCTCAGCCTGGGAGCTGTGTCCTCTAAGACTTGAGCTCTCTCTGGAACTTCTGGTGACTAGGGTCTTCAGGTTCTTTTCTGCGAGTCCGTTATGGCTGTTTATCCTTCCGTAACCAGCTCTCCAACCCCTCCCCTCATTTCTCTACTTCTTCCTGCCCTGGCAGCTTCATCAGCAGCTATATCAGCTGTTAGCTGGATAGATGACATCTCCCACAGCTTATTGGCCACAGTTAAAACAACTTGGGGTGCCTGCCTCTGATGGTATCATGGGAGTTGGGGTGTGAGCCATGGTGCTCACTGTCATTTGGGGTTTGGTGATTACCACTCAGGAAGTGAGTGCCAGGAACAGGACTCACTCAGGCAGGGGTGCCCATTGCCAAGTGGCTGTGTTGCTTAGCACTTCCAGGTTCGCCCCCAGCTGCTCTTACAGACACTGCTGGGCAGGTGTGGTCCCATACTGCTACTTAGCTGTCCAATACCTAGACGCTTCTGCCAAGTCTTTCTGCTTTCAAGTGACTGCCTCCACCGCTTCTCTCTGCTGCTTCTTTGTTCCTGTTACTCTTCTGAAATTAGGGGGGATATGCCACTCCACAGAAGTCTTTATTGAGCTCAATACTGCAATAATAAGAGATGCAATGCAGCACCGTCTCTGACAACTCACAGAGTCAGCCCCAGCAGCTTGCTTTAGGGTGCCCCACTGAAGATGTTTTGACCAATCACAGTCATTTGTTGTGGACCAATCTCAGCCACTACTTTGGGCCACTCACAGCTTTGCCTGTTATCAATAATTAAAATCATTGAGGCTTGTGTTTTGGGCCAATCATTGGCTTGCTGCCTACTACCAGTCACATTATTCCCCTTCCCCCACCAGGGGTAGTGGTTCTACCTGATGGAAATTGCTGGGAGTGGGGTTAATTAGAGTTTATTAATGCCTGATAGCAAAAGTCTGGCACAAACTGTTTCCTAAAACCCTAACTGGGATGCACCTTTAGAAGCCAGAGCAGTCATCTATAACGTAGCAGACAGCTTCAGGTTCGCTGAGATGAACTTCCAGAGCAGGCACAGTTATGGAGGAAGGGATATTATTTATTGAACCTTACAGATCCAGGGGAAGTTCCATAATGGCAGAAGAAGCGGCCTGCCTTCACAGAGCCAAGCAGAGAGAGAGAAAAACCAACCAGCCACCACAGCACACAGAGCAAAACTACAGCCAAAAGCCCAGCACACTTCAGGATCTCCCCCTAGGCACACTTTGCATATCTTTACAATGGAATCTCAAACCATCACCACACCTTAAGACCAGGCCCCCAGTGACCTTGCCTCTAGCAAGGTGATTGCAGATGCAAACTATAACTAATAAAACACTGAATATATTGGGGACATATATTCAAACTACGACATGTAATCTCTGCATATTTATCTCAAGGCATTTGTGGAGTGTTCATGACAACTGGTGCTAGCATGAAGGTGGTATGTCGGGCCTTTAGACAGACAGTCCTTTGCTCAGGCTAACCACAGAAGAGTTTAACATTTCCCCATCCCCAGTGTCTGTGTTTTCACAGGAAAATGAACACCAGACAGAGTGCTTACAATTATAAACTTAGAATTTATCATCAATAACAGTAGCAATTTTGGGCTAAAGAGATAGATGGCTGAGCAGTTAAGTCACTTGCCTGCAAAGCCTAAGGACTCAAGTTTGAATCCTCAGTACATATGTAAACCAGATGCATAAGGTGGCACATGCATCTGGAGTTCATTTGCAGTAGCTAGAGGCTCCAGCGAGCCCATTCTTTCCCTCCCTTTCCCCCTTCTCTATCTGCCTCCCCTCTCTTCTCTCTCAGATAAATAAATAAATAAATAAATAAATAAATAAATAAATAAATAAAAGTTTACAAAATAATAATAGCAGCAATTTTAACAGATTGTTCAGGTAAGTACAATCGCATGTCATAACTCTTTAGAGAACTCTCTTGACATGACCACAAGGAATGAAGATTAGCAGAGGAAAATAGGAGATGTTTTCAAATTAAATTTTATTATTAAAAGGTTATATTCTTATAGCTCCTCACCCCTGCTCCTATTCCCCTGAGGACCCTCCTCAATGAGGATATTGATATTCACTTCAGGACTCTGAAGGTCTCAGTCAGTGTCTGTGGGGGGCCAATGGGAGTGTGCCTTGGGCTCACCCTACCCACTCTGTGGCTCTGACAGTCTTTCTGCCTCTTCTTCTGTAATGTTTCCTGAGCCTTGGTGGACATGTTAGATGCCTGATTTAGCGTTGAGTTCTCTGCAGCCTTCGGATTTCTGCTTTGATGACTTTTGAGTGACCACAATGCCCGTTGCCATGTCCCTGGAGCTGGGTGTTGTTCTAGCAGTGACAGCAGTATTCATGTTGCCGCTTCCCCAGAAATGTCTTGTTGGCCTCAGCAGATGTGGTAGAGGTGACCTGTCTTGTGGCTATCTTATCATATTGATGGGTCCAGTATCTCCTTAGCATATTCTGCCAACTATAAAATAAAACAGGTTCTCTAGCCAAGAGTAAGAAAGTTTGGCCTAAAGAGGATAAGCATAATTATTTGAGAAAATTGTAATGTACAGTCCCACTCTTCTTGGTCAAAGAGCAGTGGAGGCTTGTCTGTACATTCTATGAATCTCCTGCTTGAATCACAGTACCAGGTATGAATTTACACCCTCTGAGAGGGTTTCATGTCCAATCCCAGAGCAGTTGGTTATCCACATAACCTGTGTGTCTCTATTGAACATTGGAGATTTCTGAAGCTTGACTTTGGAGGCAAGGTGTTATTTCTGGCTCAAAGACCTATGTGCCACGATTGGAGAGAAGCTCTTGGAATCTAAGGAAGCTCCAAGTTGAGAGCCCAGAGAAGAATCACAGTCCTACAGCAACAAACGACTCTGCAAAGAACCCGAATGAGCTTAGAAGTGGATCCCTCCAAGAGCTCCTGATAAGACCCAACCAGCCCACACTTTGATTTCAGCTTTGCTGCTCCTGGAACATACAAATCAGTTGAGCCAATGTGAGCAGAGAGCCTACCAAAATTATGAGATAATATATTTGTAATATTTCAAACTTCTGCTTGACACACATTGAGTTGCACCAATAGAAACATAAATATATTATTATACTGCTAATACATATTTGTAAACAGTTCTTTTCAACAAAATCTATTTTGTGAGATTTGTATGGCTTACATTTGAGACTTGATATGAAAAGTGATACAATTTGTATACTCATCTGTGTCTTTTGGCAAATGTATATGCAGATTTGGTATGTTGTGGGGTTGTTACACTATATTATATTGATATGCTGAGCTCCTATAGCTATTGCCAAACCTTCACTCAAAGTCATGTGCTAATCATAGTCCACCTTCACATGGAGTACAATTTCCCCAAAGCCTTGCCAACACTTAGTGAAAATTTTACAGTGCTAAAAAGAAATGTGGAGGATTTTTTATGCTTATTGTCATTCCATGGCATTTTGATTTATATTTCTTTGGTGACTAATGATCTTTGCATACACTTATTAGATTCTTGGATCTAGGGGAAAATTGCTGCTCCACACTTTGGCAAGCACTTAAGCAATAACAGCATGGTTTTCAGAAAACTACTAAAGAAGAAATAAGATCAAATCTCTTTGTAAGTTTGTTACTCACCACACAAAAAGTGTCATAACCTTCACCTCATATCTAATGCCTACAGCAGTGTCCTGTCCTCACTTGTCCTAAGTGGGCAATGCAAGGTGAGCCCAGGTAGATGATATACGTCTGTGCTACAATGGAAGGATGCTGTCTTTAGGAATTTCCCTATCATTTAAGGGGCTACTGACAAATCAGCCCATCCATTAAATCTGAAATTGTCTCCCAGAACAGAAGGAGACATCCTTATTTTGCAATGTAAATTAATTTTGTATGTGACACAAAAATTATATGTTGATTCCAAGCTATTTGATAAAAACAAATCCTTAAAAGGCAGTTCAGGGCTGGAGAGATGGCTTAGCAGTTAAAGCGCTTGCCTGCAAAGCCTAAGGGTAGCACATGCCTACTAAGTGGTGCACGTGTCTACAGTTCGAGTGCAGTCACTGAGGCCCTGGCATGCCATCTTTTCCTCTCTCTCTCTCTCCTCTCTCTTTCTCTAAAATAAAATTAAATAAATAAATAAATGAAAAATTTAAAAAGGCAGTTTAATATAGTATCATTATTATGACATTAATAATCACATCTTATAATCAGCAGCCCCGGATTTTCTGCTTTGATGAGTTTCTAGTCTCCCCTATGTCTACTGCCATCTCCCTGGACCAGTGTTCTCAGACAAGCAGTGAGAGCAGCACTTATATTTAATTTGCTGCTTCCTCTGTCATGTCTCCTGAGCCCTGGCAGCTATGACAGAGATGACCAGCCGACTTACTTTTCTTGTCGTATTGATAGGTCTTTGGCCTCCCCAGTGCTCACCACAACCTTAAAAATCAGATCCTCTAGCCAAGAGTAAGAGCAGCATGAATCAAAGCAGATGATCATAGACATGTAGAAGACTAGTTGATGGGCATAACCTCTCCTTTTAGTCAAAGAACAGTGGCATCTTTCTTCAAGGGTTGATGACCTTCCAAGACATAGGCTTCTAACTTGGTTCTCAGTACCAGGTGTATAGTCTCTCCCACATACACATGAAGTTTTTATATCATGAAGAATTGTCATTAAATAGACTCTTGTCTAATTTTCCATGTTATATTTGTCCTTTTATATTTATTTTGAGAAATCTATATGCATATGAAAGACAAAAAGTTGCATGGTTTTAAAATATTTAATATCATAACTTCTTTAAAATGTTTTTGCTGCATTTCATAGCTTTAATTGGATTTTTCTTTTCAGTGAATGTTTTCTAATTTCCATGGAATTTTCTTTTATCTATAAGTTTAAAAAATTGTATATTGAAATCAGACAGGGCTTTGAATTTGATTAAGACTTGCTATAAGAGCAAATATGTCATTGATCTATTTTGCTAAATGTTTCATGGGTACTTAAAAATAATGTGCAATCTTTAGTGATAGTTCATATTTTCTTTGCATAACTAAATTAGACCAAGTTGATTAATTTTCTTCAAACTTCATTCTTCTTATGATTCTTATTCTGATTGTTTTATCAATATCTAGAGATATAAGCTAATAATTGAGATTTACCTTTTTTCCTTTTATCTGCCAATTTTTTGCTTTCTATAGCTTGATTTTGTTATAAGATAAATAGAAATTTAGAGTTGTTATCTTTCTGGTGAATTGAGCTATTTATTGTTATTATTAAAAGACCCTCTTTATTCACAGAAATATTTTCTTTTCTAAAGCCTACCACATCAGATATTAGTCTGTACATCATAGCTTCTTTCTTTTAAAGCCATTTTAGTGGTGGTAAGAGAAGAATTTGAGACGATTATGATGAACCAATCATATTACATTGTAATTACCTGGGACATTGATTTCTCTACCTTATTGTTGATGATTTAATATTACTTCTGGCTATTTCCTCTTTCTTCCTTACCTAACATCTGCCTAAAACAAGATCTTCATTGATGTGTAATTTAGAGAGAACAAATTCTAGATATGAGGAAGCACATGCTATAATAATATTGTTGCTTAATGTTTACTTTCATTCGCTATTGTCATAATTCTGTAACAGTGATCTGTGATTTTTTTTTTTTTTTTTTTGCTTATAATCCAGTACTTCTAGGATACTTACCATTTAAAGAACAACAACAATAATAGAGACTTAGAAGCTCAAGTTAATTACAAGCAAAACTCTTTTGTTTTAACAGAGAGAAGGAGAACGGAATCATCAGGTGCGTTTGGCCGTGGGGAATGGCATACGGAGTGATGTTTGGAGACAGTTTTTAGACAGATTTGGAAACATTAAGATGTGTGAACTTTATGGAGCTACTGAAGGGAACATTTGTTTCATGAACCACACTGGGAAAATTGGCTCAGTCGGGAGAACCAATTTCTTCTACAAAGTAAGTACCATGTTTCCTTTATGAAAACTACGTTGAGATGCGCAAACTCAGTTTAGATTTTGTGCTTGTAAACTACGATGAGTTGTATCACTTTTTTAGTTTTGAGAACGTTTGTAAGGAAAGGAGTTCCTGTGGGTAAACTATGGCTGTCGGTCATACAAACGTCAGTGGTCTCCCATGTGTTCCCTCTAGAGTAAGGGGTGAATTCCTTGGTACTTTAGGACATCTGTGTTACATTTTTGTCCTTATCTTCGTTATTTGTATGGAATAAAATTTCCACATAGTAAACTGCCCTACTTCAAACAAAACACAAATTGTCTTTTGTGTCTGGGGCTTTATTTTCAGGGTCTGGAAGTCATTGACACACATGTGCTTTCCCGTGCAGCCATGCCTCACCTTTGCATTTAAACTGCTTGTTCAGAGCTGTTCCATATCACACAACTGTTTTAATCCAAGGAAGAGGCTAACTATTTGTATAGCACATTCTTTTGGGCATTTGAAGATCTATCTTTTGAAGATCTTCTGACTAAGAGAGCTTTTAGCAATCAGTGTTGATGTTTCTGGGGTTTGCATTGCTTGCACTTGATCCTCTCAATTTGGGGCACTTTTTCCAAAACAAACTTAATACTCCCCCGAAGCTTCCTCTGCGAATGCTGAGTTATTCCAGAGCAACATCCAGCAAGAATATGATGGTGGTTTGCATTTTACATTGCCAACTTCATTTCATTATGATTTTGTAATGTTTTCAGTTCCTCCTATCTTCCTGTCACAGTGTCAACAATACAAAACATTATAATTTTCTCCAATTTATTTGGAAAACTTTTGATTTTCAACTCCTTTCAGTTCCATTGTTTTTAGTTTGAAAATTAAAACAAAAAGTTTTACCAAAACCCACATGGATTCTGAACTTGTACCATTTCTGCCATGTGTTCGGAAATAATGCAAGTAATAAGTAAGTTTAACCAGTACTAAAGGAGGGAAATTTTCTAAGTGTTTCAGAACTTTAAATGCAATGGAAGCAGATGCTTGCTGTTTCGGAGAAGAACTAGCAGACATTTGGAGAAATACCATGTGTGAAGAAGCAGTTAGGTACAGGGGTTCTATAACCCCAATATATTTCTTAGTTGCAACACCTACTATCTAAGTGCATAAAAATCATTAGAAAGTATCCTATAAATGTCCCCCCAAAAAACAATATATAAACTTGGAATAACATATATATGAGACAAACCCAAATAAAAATAAAATAAGGAAGGAAAAACATGAAATCTACACGTCCCCTAAGCCTTGAAAAGTAGATGATGAATATAAATAAAAAGCAGCTTAAAGATATAAATACACACCAAAATAATAAGTATTTCAAAATGGCCAAAAAATTTTAGGAAAGTATTTTTTCCATATGCTCAAAAGAGAAAGAAAAAAAAGCACAGGAGTATTCTCTTTCAAAATAAGAGCTCAAAGGCGAGGAACCCTCAAGGGAAACATAAATCAGCATTAGGAATTAAAAAGTAAACACTCAGCTCAAAGAAAAGGAAGAAAATTAAAAACATTGCAGAAATGAATACCATACTAAAGGACTTAAAACTAAAACAGATTGAAAGGATTGTTAGGGAGCAGGATGAATGACATTAAGGGGTCACAGACATATACTAATGCAATATAAAGAAAAGAGATTGGATTTTGAAAATGGACAATGCTTTGGTGTGTGCAAAGCTGCTGTTCTGATCAAAGAGAAAATAATTATGTTAATCATGATGGAAGACAACTTCCTTAAAGACTTGACTCTTTAGGCAAAGAGCATATGGAATAAAATATGACAGAAAATGGTAACCAGAAAAGTATAACCTGGTGAAATTACTGAACAAAACTTGAAGCAAGCCGGGCATGGTGGCGCACGCCTTTAATCCCAGCACTTGGGAGGCAGAGGTAGGAGGATTGCCATGAGTTCGTGAGTTCGAGGCCACCCTGAGACTACATAGCTAATCCCAGGTCAGCCTGGACCAGAGTGAAACCCTACCTCAAAAAACCAAACCAAAACAAACAAACAAACAAAAAAAAAAAACTTGAAGCAACAGGTGATACTAAGGGAGAAAAAGTGTGGATTGTATAAAGCACAGCATGGGTGAATATAGGAAACAATTCAGAATATTTCTCTCAACACAAAAAAATGAAATGTTCAATGTCGGACAAAGATTAAGAAATATCTTCATCTAGCAAATTTAGTTCTGGTTAACTCATTCTTCAAGTATAAGGACAAAGGAGTCCCCTCCCCAATTTTATAGTTATTTTTATTTTGAGAAAGAGAGAAAGAGATAGAGGGTGAGAGAGTAAGAGAGAGAGAGAGAGAGAAGAGGTTAGGGAGAGAATGGGAGCACCATGACCTTCCACCTGCTGCTAATGAACTCCAGATGTGTGCACCCCCTTTTGTACATGTGCAACATTCCATGCTTGCATCACTGTGTGACTAGCTACATGGGACCTGGAGATTTGAACATGAGTTCTTAGACTTCGCAGGCAGGAACCTTAACCGCTAAGCCATCTCTCCAGCCCACCCCCAAAATTTTAAGAAACCACAGAACATATACCTATGCATGTCTAAGAATGTAACACTCTCTAAAATGCAGTGAATTAAAACTATGGTCAACCTGAAGACAGAACCAAATGTAGAAAGGTGATGGCCAGCATTATAACCATTGATTGAACAGACCCAAACTATGTCTCCAAATGGACTGGAAAATGCAAAACTTGAAAAAAAAAAAAAACCAGTATTTACAATATTACTAAATATAGGCATTAGATGAGCCTGGAGGAGAAAATACAACTAGAAATTTTCCATGTGTCATAGTGGCCAATCTACAGATGGCCAATGTAAAAAGAAAATATTTAAAGGACCCATTTATTTATTTAAAGGACCCATTTCTGAATGTTTTCACATTTAAAAAACATATCTTAAAATCAGTATCTTTTATTCATGAGGAAAGTTAAACAAGTGCAAGACAAGGGAGCATTCCATAAAAGATCACCCTCATTTTTGACATCGGTTGAAATTTCGGGAATCCTTAATTCTACTCTTAGATCTGACAACTGATTTAAAGGTCTCACAAAACTCCTGCAAGCTGTTACATGCAGGTGACAGCTTATCCTAAATAAAGAACTCAGATGAAAACCAGCCACATAATAAACTCATAGTGTAGAATCCAGGTGAGTAACCTGGAGGGAGACTTCAGATACCTTCTCTTCTGGAGGCTTAACAGCTCTGTGGCTCACATGGCTGACCCCCATTTTCTGTTTTGGGGGTGAAACTGGCTAGTCTGAATCACATAGCCTATATCACATTGTTGGTGTGCCTTATACCCTGTTTAAAACTATATTCTTTACTACTTGGCCTTAGTTTCTTAGTCTAATAAATGTAGAGTGAAAATCAGATATCTTTTATTGTCGAATTTAAAAAAATATTTTACCTTTATTTATTTGAGAGAGAAAGAGAGGCAGATATGCAGAGAGAAAATGGATATGCCAGGGCATCTAGCCACTGCAATGGAACCCCATCCAGATACATGTGCCACCATGTGCATCTATCTGCCTTACATGGGTACTGTTTAATCTAACCTAGGTCCATAGGCTTCATAGGCCTTAACCACTAAGAAATCTCTCCATCTCTCGTTTTCTTTAATGTAAAATTCTTTGTTTAAAAGTTAACTTCCAGAAACTGGCTTTATTTTTTACAAAGTAAACAACAATAACAACACCAAACCATCAATCTTTTTTTTTTTTTTTTTTTTTTTTTTGCAAGATAACAATCTTGTTTGCAAGGCACTTTTATCACAGTTCTAGTCTTGGCTCTGTCTCTACTTGAATGTAACTCTGATGAGTTACTTTTCTCAGAAAGCAGTGTCTCATAGTTTAATCTAGGAAATAGCTTCTGTATTCTTTTTCCAATATGTAAATATGTGAATCTTAATGTGCAAAGGCATGTTAGTATAAGGGGAATTTCCAGAGACATTATATATAGCCATGTGAGTGTAGATTGCAAAATTCAGGTGAAACTATTTACAATGGTTGTGAAAAAGACCCCTTGCAGCTGTGTTCTGGAAATACACACATACACACTTTTGGAGATTTTAAAATGTAACTATTTACTATAAAACAAATATTACTATAACCTTATGGTAACTTCTTGAAAATAGAAAGAAAAATTAAAACTATAGCTGATCATTCATTCAGGTACCTTTCAGATGATGGTACAAAATGCTTTATTTCATCTAGACTATACAGTTAACTAGTTCTTGTCCACCAAGTCAAATATACCTGACAACAGATGTACTGTCCAGTAATTTTGTATGGGATGAGTCTCTCTAATGCATGTGGCTGCCACGTGATCCTAAAAGAAACAGCACTAAAACAGGTTGCAAGTTGCTGGGGAAATGTTCCAAATGGTGAAACGTTAAAACAGGAACAACAAGAATGAATGATGATTGGATTCTGATCCTATTTGAATAAGGTGATAAAGACTGTTACAGAACTTCTGGAATCTTTTTGTCTAATAGCCATTAGGCAAATGGCTTCCATTATATTTTATCTTCATTTTATTACCTCCATGTCAATTTACTGTTTTCTAATTCAGCTTAACAAGATGACTTGTTTAAATAGCCAAAAAAAAAAAAAAAAAAAAAAAAAAACCTCAGTTTCCTTACAGATAAAATGAGGGAATTGTACTGAACCTATTTGCAGTTGTCTCCCAGGGTCAGAATTGACTGGATCTCTATGTAAACCTGACATCGAAGTGTATCCATTACAGAGCAGGGCAGCCTGGAATGTGTGGGGTTCAGAGGTCATCCAATTTAGTTTGGTTCCTGAAGTGAGGACATTTTAACCAACTCCCTCTCCTACCACTGTAGTGCACGGAAATTCTGAATGTTATTTTAGGAGTAAATGTTAAAGGCTTAGGGGAAAAGCCAAGGTAGTTGTCAAGTTGCCCAACTCTTTAGCCATTTTGTCTCCTTCTAGAGGACATGAGAAAAAATTAAAAGGCTGACATTCACATAGATTGTATTTTGGTTCTATTAAAACTTACCTTTTTAAAAAAAGATGCTTTGAATGACTGCACAAATGAACCTCCTACCTAGATGCAGAGGACTGCTTCTGTGTCTTGTGATCACACATTGCAATGTCCATTTTCAAAAATCTGTTTGAATTTTAGCCATAAATTAAGTCAGGCATATTCTGATCCATTGTTTTATCTGAGCATAAACTCCACTATCCATATATGTTGCTGCACAGATAACTAAATGCTTCTCCTTGCTTGCATTTTGCCTTTGTAGCTTCTTTTCCCTTTTGAGTTGATAAAGTATGATTTCCAGAAAGATGAACCAATGAGAAATGAGCAGGGCTGGTGTAGCCGTGTGAAAAAAGGTAAGCCCAGTATTTGAAGTCATCACCTCATGTAAACTGTCTCAACTTGCATGTGATTGTTGCTGAGTTTTGACTAGTTCTAACACATAATCTGACTTAAATGGAATTTTAATGCAGGTAGGATAGCTTAATTATTGAATATTAACATCAAACTTGAGTCCTTCCTGATAGTGAATTACTAAAATTGATAAGTAGTTACTTTTGAGAAATATATATTTACACCTATGTTGTTGGGGGCATTTCAATTTCTTGGCAACTGCAAAGGAAATGCCAGACACTCATGCTACCTTTTATTCTGGTTTCTGTTGGTGGCTGGGGAATTGAACCAAGATCAGCAGGTCTTGTAAGCAAGTGCCTTTCTTTATAGCAACTGAGCAATCTCCCTAGACCCTGGCTTGCATTTTCTTAATCCACCTATCTACATTGCAATCATGGCATATATTAAATACCATGTATCATCAACTAATATAAAATAAGCTAAATAATTTGTCACTTTTAGACACAGTGAGAAGTAAGGACACTTTTGATTTAACATTGGGCAATTATGAAATGTCACTCTGTGCAGGTTTATCAATCTGAGTCTCGTTTCCTTTATGTGTAAAATAGCGGTGACAGTGTTTACTTTGTGAGACTCTTTTTCACAGTTAAATGGCCTTTTGTAAAACATTGTGGCTTCTTGCCTTCTTCTTCTATTACTCCTTTTACAGTCCTCTTCTCCCAAGGGAGACTTCCTCCTTAAATTTGGGGTTAGAAACTTAGATAAAATGAAGTGCCACAATTAACTTCATATAGTCATTAAAAATAGAATGTAAAATGTATGCATAGAATGGTTTAGAAATCCAACCTGGGGCTGGAGAGATGACTTAGTGGTTTAGGTGTTTGCCTGCAAAGCCAAAGGACCTCAGTTTGATTCCCTAGGACCCACATAAGCCAGATGCACAAGGGGGTGCATGGATCTGGAGTTCATTTGCAGTAGCTGGAGGCCCTGGCACACCCCTTTTCTCTCTCTCTCTCTCTCTCTCTCTTCTCTCCCTTATTGTCTCTATCAAATAAATAATTAAAAATAAACTATAAAAAAGAAATACAATCTATATAAACGTGGCCCAAATTGTTATTTGCTGCCTCATACCACCTCAACCTACAATAGAAATGACTGCCTGTGGTAGTTTGAATATATGTCCCCCAATATATTCAGTGTTTTATTCGTTTGTTGTTTGCATCTGCAGCCTGGCTGGAGGCAGTGTCACTGGGAGGATCTTACTGTGTGATGGTGGGTTTAGGATTCCATTGTAAAGATATGCAAAGTGTGCCCAGTTGGAGTTCCTGAAGTGTGCACTGGCTTTTGGCTGTAGCTTTGCTCTGTTGCTATGTGGCTGGTGGTTTTGCTCTCTTGCCTGGTCCTGTGAAGACAGGCCAGCTTCTTCTGCCATTATGGAACTTCCCCTGGATCTGTAAGCTTCAATGAATAATATCCCTTCCTCCATAACTGTGCCTGGTCTGGAAGTTCATCTCAGTGAACTTGAAGCTGTCTGCTACACAGCCTAAATTTTTAAGTGTGGCAATATGGGTTACAAACATATTTGCTTGTTTTCTCATAGCTGAAGGATTGCAAAAATAAGTTGCATTTATTTAAAAAAATCTACTGAATACCTGGCAGGGGAAATACCATGATCAAAAAAAAATCTATCTGGGCTGGAGAGATGGTTTAGTGCTCAATGTGTTTGTCTGCAAAGCCTAAGAACCCAGGTTTGATTCCCCAGAACCCATGTAAGCCAGATGCACATGGTGGCTCATGTGTTGGGAGTTCATTTGCAGTGGCTAGAGGCCCTGGTGTACCCATTCTCTCTCTCTCTCTTTTTCTCTAAATACATAAATAAAAATAGAATAAGTTTTAAAAATATACCAAATATTTGTATTTCAAGCCTAAAAACATTTATGAAATGTTTCTTAATTTAACTCTAAAGACAACATTCAAGAAAAAACGTGCATGTTCTGAAGAGTTGAAGAATTTAGACAAACATTGCTAGTGTGTTTTCTTACAGCTATAATACTATCTGATATTGGAACTTGAATCTCACAATTTCAGTTTCTTTAAAAGCAGTTTGATGCCAAATATCTTTCCAGCTAGTTTAAAATTCTCATTATGAGCTATTATATTATTTTTCCATTATCACATGGTGGATTTCTGAACATAAAATTTTCCTAGACAGGACAGATATAAATACACCATGACCTATGTAAGCATTTGCAGTAGTTTGTCAGAAAAGAAAACTAATACCTTTGTCCTAAAGAAGAGAAACAAAAAATATATAATGCAAGGAAGGTGCTGGGGAAATGGCTTAGTGGTTAAGGCACTTGCCTGCAAAGCCCAGGACCCATGTAAGCTAGATGCACAAGGGGATGCATGAGTCTGGGGTTTGTTTGCAGTGGCTGGAGGCCCTGGCATGCCCATTCTCTCTTTCTATCTGCCTCTTCTCTCTCTCTCCCAAATAAATAAATAAATAAATAAATAAATAAATAAATAAATAAAGTGCAAGGAAGATAAAACAGTCTTAGAAACTTCTGGAGCACAGGAAATGGGAAATGTTCCCTGGGGAAATGGCTCAGTGGTTAAAGGCTCTTGCTTGCATGCCTGCAAACCAGCTTTCAATTCCCCAGCAGCCATATTAAGTCAGAGGGAAAGTACTCAGCATCAATGAGCTCAAGGTTCCACAGCAAGGGGAACAGAGCCAGGAGAATCCAGAAGCTTGAAGCCAGTGTGACTGGCACCCGTGCAGCTATAAAACAGTGAGAGGACCTGCCTCAAAAAGAAGGTAGGATGGGTTGGAGAGATGGCTTAGCTATTAATGCACTTGCTTGCAAAGCCTAAAGACTCAGGTTCAACTCCCCAGAACTCATGTAAGCCAGATGCACAAGGTGGTATATGTGTCTGGAGTTCATTTGCAGTGTCTAGAGGCCCTGGGACACCCATTTTTTCTCTCTCTGTCTCTCTCCTCTCTCTCATAAACAAAAATAACATAAAATAAATTTTTAAAAAGAAGGTAAGAGCTGACAAAAACCTCAAAGTTGTCCTACAACCCTCACTCATTTGTGTGCCCATACACACTCACACCATATACATCCATACAACTATGTGATATTGAGCAAATTAATTTTTCTGCCTAATTTTCTCTAGTTATAAAAGGAAGCTATTATTAAGCCCTTTCTTAGAGGTTAGTGATGAGAACGAGATGGGTCAGTGTAAAGATATTAGAATAGTGATAGCTACCACTGAGAGAGAGCTCCACAATACAATGGTGGAGATGATGATGATGACTAACGATGGTAGTGAGCACAGTGATGGTGAAGATGAGATGAAATAATGGCTATTACGCAGAGCACGTGTATTTGGCCAGAGGCACGTGTACCTTGTACAAGGCAAACCATCAAGAAAGATGGCAGAAATGGAGAGTGTTAAAATGACAGAACTTGCTTAGTAGTTAGCTGGAATGGAACCCTGCTCATGAGTCAGAGCCCCACGAATATGCATCTTATCACTGCAGACAAAGCTAGAATTAAGCAAAGACCTTGAGGGGTTAGATCATGGTGGGGGCTGCTCTCCTTCACCTTGTCCTCGAAGTAAAATTTTTTATTTTTACCTCGCCAATTGCAGATCACAATCTGGATTAAATAAAATGGGTTAGAATAATTATTTCTGATAAGTGTCTAAATATAAGTGGAAGTAATAAGTTGAGAGATCTTTTCATTGCCTTGCTCATCCCCATCAAGGATTTGCAGAACACCTCAGGGGAATACAACATCTTAAATCTCTAATTATAAATTGATGGATCAGAGTATTTTACAGAAACGTTCATAAAATTATGGACACTTGGTTTGCAGTCCTAGTCCATTTCTTTTTTTTTTTTATTAATTATGAACTTTACTGTATTAACATATCACATATTCCCATTGGGTTTTACTTTTATATCCTCTTTCTATCTCCCCCATTCCACTAAGTGCCCTCCTCAGGGGGAGTTATTGGCAGTCACTATGGGGTCATGAAGGCCTCAGTCAGTCTCTGTGGAGGGGTGGGGCTGTGCCTCAGAATAATCCTTACCACCCTCTGGCTCTTAAATTCTTTCTTCTCCCTCTTCCACAATGCTCCCCGAGCCTTGGAGAGTGTGTGATATGTCTGCTTTAGTGTTAAGCTCTCTGAAGCCTCTGAATTTCTGCTTTCATGACTTTTGAGTGTCCTCAGTGTCTATCGCTGTTTCCCTGGAGGAAAGAGGTTGTCAGAATGGCAGTGAGAGTAGCACTCATGTTTAAATCCCCACTTCCTTTGTACTGTTTCCTGGGCCCTTGTAGATGTGATAGAGGTAGCTCATCTCATGCTAGGTAGTTGGCAGTCTTGTCACATTGATTGATCTTGCTTCTCCTCGGTTTTCACTAACATCTGCAAAGAAAGCAGATTCTCCCACCAACAGTGAGAGCAGCATGGATTAAATGGGATGACATAGGTATTCAAGAGACTGTTTGACAGGTGTAACCATCCTTCTTCGCCAAGGAACAGTGGGAGCTGCTCTCTGAGGTCTGTGACCTTCCTATCCTGAGGGTTTTGACTTGGCTGTCAGTGTCAGGTATGAGTTCTCTCCCACTGAGCGGGCCTTGTATCCAATCAGAAAGACACTGACTACCTGCATATGTGGTGTGTCACTATGGCACAGTTGTGTACCTCTTGCCAGACTAGTTGATATCGTAAGCTGCTTGCAGACTCTCCTGCTTGTTCATGCTTTTGGTGGAAATGAACTCCTGGTAGCTTCCATAGCACTTTCTAGAACTATGAGGGCTAGCCAGTGGGGAGCTTTCTTCCTTCTAAGTCCCAGCATGATCTCTCAATGTCCCATGTTCATGGCCTGTGATGTCTTCAGAAAAAGGGTCTTACCATTTAGCTCTCACAGTTAACCAAGTGCTTTGGCACTGACCTGCATCTTTTTTTCCTTTGGAGACCTCATGGGGCTCCCTGACCAAGAGCTCACTGTAAGGGGTCACCCAGTTCTGGCACTGGGATTTAGCAGTCAGAGCCCATGGTTTTAGGATTACGCTTTCTACACCCTCTATAGGACACTTCTGCCTGGGCAACTCCCCCTCCCTCTTATTAAGTTATATCTTTTTACTCTTTGTTATTTTCTGATTTTTATAACTTACTTTAACTTTCTGGGCATTCTTTTCTTATGAAATATGAATCATAATATCGATTTCAAAGGATTCCTGTAAGAAAAAAATAAAATTATATTTTCAAAGATGTCATGATTAACTATCTAATAAATCTTGCTGCTATCATTATTATTTATTTAGCATTTTATTTATTTTTCATTTATTATTTAGCATTTTATTATTGTATTGGAGTTATTTATGCTGCTGCCAATTATATCTGAATTAAGCCTCTATAATTCAAAGCAGAAATAGCTCTTAGTCTATCAACTTAGACAGTAAAAGGAATTTAATGCACTTTTCCTTTATATGTAGTTCCCTTTTCATTTGTTTTCCCAAAGTCACTTGTGCTAACCTGTGAAAGGTTGGATTAGATGTGGGAACCACAAGTAGAGGAGATGACGCTAAATAGAGTAGAAATAAGCACAGAGGAAGTGGGATGGACAGCATTAGCTGTGTTGATCTGATATGATTTAGATGTATGCATGGTGTATGTAACATAATCATGTGCTGGCAAACATGCCCCTTTCTCTCACAGGAGAACCTGGACTCCTCATTTCTCGTGTGAACACAAAGAATCCTTTCTTTGGTTATGCTGGCTGCTACAAACACACCCAGAACAAACTGCTTGTTGATGTTTTTAAGAAGGGAGATGTTTACTTTAACACAGGAGACTTGATGGTTCAAGATCAAGAGAATTTCCTTTATTTCTGGGACCGTATTGGGGACACTTTCAGGTATTAATGACCATCTGATGCACAGCTTGTTCTTCGGTTGTGAATCATCCTTCAAAGCATGAGACCTTGTAGTCATTACTTTGAGGGCAGAAAGAGCCCATGGCATTTCCCCACATAAACATTTACTCACCATCTTTTTAGACTGAATTACAATGAGAATTTTGATGTAAAATTTCATAATGGTGACTTACTTCAGGCCAAATCAGTGAATTCCATTTTCAATATATAATGGTTGAAAGTATATGTGAAGTCTGAGACAGACTGAAAACAGAAAACCACTTGAGTCAAATATCAAGTGATTCTTGATAAGATTTAAAAATACTAAAACTGCAAATATTCCATTTCATTTTCTAATTTCTTTTTATATTAGTTATGTATATAGTATATATACAGCCATGATGGTACCATCATTAGCCTTCTCCCTGTCCTCCCCCCATGGGTAATGTGGGTCTTGCCTTATGGGGGTAGCCATCAGTTATGTGGGAGAGGCAATGATTCTGTGCATAATGACCCAACTCATGGCTCTAACAAGTCCACCTATAAAATTGATTTGCTTTTCTATTCAGAACTGCATGGTAGTTAAGGGCATAGAACAGGCACTTGAAGTGATAATGAAATAATGAATAAATATGTACTATTCAAACATTTATGTTTTATATAATTATTTTCATTACAATAATTAAAGAAACCCAATGAGTGAATATGTAGAATTTAAAGAGTGTCCAAATACTAAAAGACAAATATAATTTTTGTTTTCAAGTCTTTATATTACCATCATGAGAAATAAAGTTTTAAACTCAATTTTTGTTATTTTACAAAAGGGTGAGAATAGTGATTTTTTGTAATGATAGCCTTTCATTTTATTTTATGATATATTTTATAACATTTTCCAGTGAGCAACTTATGCCAAAAAAATGTATAGGAATTTTAAGCCAAAGAAGAGATTCTTATTTTATTGAATTACTAAGAAAGTGCTTCCCTATAAATGTCTTTTGTTTTGAAAATTGTTCTTTGTCATTAGGTGCTTGCACAGAGCCAGAGTCACTGAAACTGAAAGTGGGCAGTTAGCTCTTCAAACAAGCACTCTGATAAAATCTGTTTGTCATGCAGGTGGAAAGGAGAAAACGTGGCGACCACAGAGGTTGCCGATGTCATTGGGATGCTGGACTTTATTCAGGAAACAAACGTCTATGGCGTGGCTGTGCCAGGTATGAGTACATTTCAGAGTCTGAAAGATGTTAAAGAGGATGAGCAAGTCTGGTTTACTTTTAAAATAATTTTACCAATTCAACATTTAAAATGTTTACAAATAAAAAAAAATCAGTCTTTTCTTCTTGCCTTTGCAAGAAATGGTTTTGATGAAGCTAAACTTCCTGGACACATTAGATGAAAGGTATTTAATGAATTTTCATGTCTCTGTGCTTTTAGACAGAGCTTGAAATCCTAGCTAGTGACTCACTGCCTGAAAACAGTGGAAGCTTTTCAAAAGGCTCTAGTTTTCTTGTTATGACTAGTGCCAGTGCATTCATGAAGTATAAGTACTGGCTAACACTACTCATGCAGCTAATGTTTGTGGGGAGAAGGGATGCCAGATGTGGGCATGTCTGGAGAGAACACCATGGAAAAGGGAAGTTAAGTTCATAAACAGCCACTGGGCATTGGAGAACGGCTCCAGAACATGTTTAAGATCTATCGATGATATGATAGACAGTTGACAGTCTGTGGAAATAATCATGGAAACATCAGCTTTCATTTTCAGTTTTAAGTGAAAACATGTCCCGTAACTTTTGGATTGATGCTTAAAATATACATTTATGCTGGAATGTATTTATCTTTAAATAATTTGTTTCATAATATATGCCTTCTCTTATGACACTATTTTAGAGAGTAAAATATATGCTCATGGAAAAAGAGACTCATTTATTATCATTACATTGTCACCTCTGAAACAGATTTAATATCTCTATAGAAATAAATATTTAACATGTGATTTTTTAAAATTCATCTGGTAGCTATATAATTTGATTTCATTTATAATCTTTTTTCAGGTTATGAAGGAAAAGTAGGAATGGCTTCTATTATTCTAAAACCAAACAAGTGGTTAGACTTAAACAAAGTTTATGAACAAGTTCTAACATCTCTGCCTGCTTATGCCTGCCCACGATTTTTAAGAATTCAGGTAATTTTACATTCTAAAATTATTATCAAACTTAAGGCCAGGATATAAGCTTAATAGCAAAATAATATTGTATATTTTGATAACATATAATTTATATTAGAAATTTTCGGGCTGGGGAAACAGCTTAGCAGTTAAGGTGTTTGCCTGCGAAGCCTAAAGATCTAGTTCGATTCCCCAGGGCCCATGCACAAGGGGGCGCATGTGTCTGGAATTCGTTTGCAATGGCTCGAGGCCCTGGTGTGCCCATTCTCTCTCTTTCTCTCTATCTGCCTCCTCCTCTATCTCTCTCTCTTAAATAAATAAGTAAAATATTAAAAAACATTTTAAGAAGAAATTTTCAAAGTCATGAAAAGTATAAGAATGTAGAATTGGTATTGTCTTTAAAGCCTAAGGAAGAGGGAAGCATGGATGAAATGCTTGAGCATATTTATCTGTGCCCTGACTAGAGAAGTGTTCTCTCACTCTTCACCTTGGAGACAAGTGATGGGCTTAGGAAAGGGGCCAACATATGTGGTGAAGATACCTGGTGGTGTTTGCCTACAATCAGGTTCCACTAGGTAGCCATCAAGGTGTGTACAGAACTGGGTATGCAGAACCTAAACACAATTGGCTTTAAGAACCTTGCTTTTCATTCTTTTTAATTATTCTGCTCATTCCTTTTCCCCTTGTATTTTGGAAAATACTAAGTGCATCTGTTTGCAGATGAAGATTCTTTCCCATTGGATTAATAGTAAAGAGTGGTTTAAAAAAAGTATTTACTCACCTACTTGGTAACTTTACCTGCTTATCTCCTCATTCAATTATTTAATATGTGCCTCAAATATAGTTTCCCAAAGTTAGCATTTTATATATTCTATAAATCTAAATCATGTATATATTTTCAGAATACATTTATTATATCATTCTTAGATACCTAGTGGAACAAAAGATATCATATTAATTTTTAAGATATTTGTAAAGCAGTACTCATTGCCTATTGAAATGAATACCTCATCTGAATCCACTATTTACTCCATTTGCATGTTTAATTAAGAGTTTCACATGTATCAACTCAGATTATTTTCATAAAAACCCTTTGACATTCTACAAACAAATCATAGTAAACACAAGTCATATAGCTCAACTGAAATTTTTTCATAGACTAATTTGTGAACAGTTTTAAGAATTAATATATACAGAGAGCCTGTATATTTTTACTCAATTTTACCCAACCATAATGTCAACATAACCCAACTATACCATTAAATTTTCTCCTGTTTCACTTGTACACATGAAAGTTATGCATGTGTACGCGTTTTCTGTATACTATCTGTGTAATTAGCACAGTAAAGACATGGGCAATTCAATACTGCAAGGGTGTTCTTCATGTTTGCCCTCTCACAACCACTGTTCCCTCCTATTCCTCTCCCCTAACCCATTAAGAAGTATGCTTAATAGGATAGAAAGTTAATATGGAAAATATCTCCTATTAGAACTTAAAATCACTCTCATTAAGCAGAAGCTGTCTTGTGGCTTTAGGCTATTCAGAAGACTACTTGAGCTTCACACAAGGTTAGAAAATCTTTTGATAGCATTTCATAACCCAAAAGAACATTGGCCATTACTATCATGTTTATTGTAGCATTTGCTCTACTTAGCATAGTTTCTCACATGTAAAGCTTGACACAGCTCTGATACATGATACATGAATTATACCATTATGCATGAATGATAATAAGATATTATACATGAATTATGATAACATGAAATAATGAATTTTAATAATAAATGTCCTGAAATATTGCAAAAGTAAACCTTCTGACAAAATGAGTAAAACAACTACCTTACTAAAAATCTAGGACACATTTTTAAAAGCTCATTTTTGCCAATAAGTTAGTAAAAATTTTAAAATGTGATAGCACTCAATATGGCCAGGATAAAATCAAACTGGCCCTTCCATTATACTGTGGCAGCACATATTATCATAAATTTGCTGGAAAACTAGTATTATAAATTTTTCTCTTTTATAACATTTTACTCAGGATATTATTATATATGCCTAATATTGTTTTTGTATTAGCACAAATATGTATTTCCAACATGGATATACCTGATTATATTTAGAATCAGTTTGTTGATTATGCTGATAGATCTTATGTAGGGAAGAAGTCAATGTTTTAATAAATTTCACAAGTAAATCAAAGTTTTAAATTTGTAATATTAATTTGATAGCAAGCATAGAGAAGATTGGATATAAAATACTATAGTGCAAAGATGGTTTATGTTGTTAAATATCATATGAGCATGTATATGTTTATAGATTACAATACATTATTCCACTCATCCTTGTAATTGTTTTATAGGAAAAAATGGAAACAACAGGGACATTCAAACTACAGAAGGCACAACTGGTGGAAGAAGGATTTAATCTGTTGAACATTTCCGACCCACTTTACTTTATGGATAACTTGAAAAATCTTATGTTTCATTGACCAAAGAAATTTATGATCAGATAATGTCAGGAGAGATAAAACTTTAAGCCTCCACATGTGTGGGATTTTCATGTACTTTCATAGGAGTACAGATGCTCTTTGGTTTATAGGCAAGTAGTGTTTCATATCTATAGAACTATCATAATTGAAAATACAATCAGTGAAAATGCATTTGGTATACCTAACCTATCAATCTTCACATGTTGTAGCACAATGCACTATGAAGTATGCTTTTTATCCCCATGCATGGAAACTGATATTTATCGTGTCTGACCCACCTCATAAGACAGGAGTATACTGTGTATCACAAGCCCAGAAAAAAAAAAAATCTCAATTTAAAGTAAATACAATCTGTCTTTGTTTTTTGAAGGCATTTAGTATTTAAAACTAAAAAAAAAAAAAATGTAAGACCAACCATCATGAATTTGAAGCTGTGTGTAACTTAATTATTTACTATAAAATGGGATAGGGAAACAACATTAATAATTTGTTATCTTCTTATTGAGTTTAATAACACTTTAATTTGCTTCTGTCAATATAAACTTTAGCTGAGTATTCTTTTCTTTCCTATTTGTGGATTCAGTACATAAGTAAATATTTGTCATTAAGATTTTGAATTAAGTGCTGGAGAGATGGTTCAGCAGTTAAAAGTGCTTGCTTGCAAAGCCTGACAACCCTGGTGTGATTCCCCAACACCCACATGAAGCCAGATGTACAAAGTGGTGCATGTGTCTGGAGTTCATGTTTGCAGTGGCAGGATGCCCTGACATGCCCATTCTCTCTCTCTCTTTCTCTCTCTCTCTACTTCTCAAATAAATAAACATTGTTTAAAACTTTTGAATCATCAAATATTTTAAATAACACATTAACAGGTTAGTTACTTAAAGTATTTTCTAATATGTAAAGAGGCTAGTTTTCAATGAATGATTAAATCTTACTCAAATATTTTAATATTTTCTGTTCTATAGCTCAATAAACTATCATTATAAATATATGATTCAACTCTTTATTTTGATAGTAAAATTTTATTTTAATAGTAAAATCCAGGAAAAGGAAGCTGACTACTAAGGCAATAGAAAAACAATGTTTTAAAAAAACGGAAGGGAAGATTCTGAACACTGGTAAGCCCAAAATATTTGTAAATTTGGAGCAGATATATAAATATGTCAAATTAACAATAAAATCTGAATGAATAGCATGAAGGTCTGATATTACCTCCAACACCAAGTACAAGAAAGGGCACTGGCTTGAGCAATATGTGAGTAGTTACGGAACAGCCAATTACAGGGGCAGTGTGGTAAACACTGTCTCCAGCTGGTTTATCTAGACCTACAAAATGACTGGATATGTAGAGGGATTTGCTTTGGTAGTTTAAGTGTGTTCCAGAGGCCCATGTGCTACAGGCTTGATGCCTAGTGTGACAATTTTGAAGTGACAGGATCTTCCCGAGGTAGGTCTAATGGAAGCTAGTCCCATCACAGAGATGGCCATCCTTGGAAGGGATTAATCATAGTTATTGGCTTTTGACAGCTGGTTGCTCAGCACTGTTGAAGCCCACCCATGAGCTTGGCTTCTGGACACAGCCCTTTCTCTTGCACCCTTCTGCTATGTTGTGATGTAGCTTAAGGAGCCCTCACTAGAAGTCAAACAGATGAGCTCTCTAACTTTCTGCCTCCAAAACTGTAAGCTAAAATCAGCCTCCTTGCTCTGTGTCAAGCTTCAGATGTTTTTCATTGCAACAGGAAGATTCATTAAGTCAGAGGGCATTATGGAGCCAGAAGGAAGAGTTAAACACTGTCCAACAATAATCTTCTCTACTTCTCTACAAGCTCTCCTCACAACCAAAAGGAAGATTTGCCTTACTTTATGTTTTTATTCCCATGCTAAAGAGTTTTCTTTGGTTGGAACTAAAGTTATAGAGTTCTTTTTGTCAGTGTTAGGAAATATGTTATAAAGCTAAAACATTTGTACATGTGGCATATAAATGGAAAATTTTGGAATAAATATAGAGTATAACCAATTTTGCAAAAATCAGACATTTTAGAAGAACTAGTAAAATCATGATAAAATTCTAACAATTCATATACATTGGTATGTGGAAAAGGATTGATTTCTTTATTAAAATGTTAATTCAGGGCTGGAGGGATGGCTTAGCAGTTAAGCCACTAGCCTGCAAAGCCAAAGGACCCAGGTTTGACTCCCTAGGAACCACATAAGCAAGATGCATAAGGTGGCATATGCTTCTGAGTATGTTTGCAGTGGCTAATGGCCCTAACATGCCCATTCTCTCTCTCTCTCTCTTTACCTCTTTCTCTCTCTCTAATTAATAAATAAAATAAATAAATTTAAAACAAAAGGTAATTGAAGTTATAAACTTAAATTTTATTTTAATGATTTTACTGTTTGGCTTTCCCATTTATATTATATCATATATATATATATATTTATTTATTTATTTATTATATTATATATACATATATTTATATTACATTATATTAGAAATGCATATTCAAGTTTCTGCTCATTTCTCATTCCTTAGAAGCTTTGGAGATTGGATCAAGATGGTCAACCAACTATTTTGTATCATTCCTGCACCACCACTTGGTTCTAAAGCCAAACCCATTGAAAGTGGAAAAAAAAAAGTGTTCTTACAAAAACAATGCATTTTAGAGGGGAGTATGGGTAGAATGTATATCACTTAGGTGGATGAAACATTGTGGCAAGTTACTGCAAACAGAAAACAGATGAGATGGAAAGAATGCAGGAACAGAAGAAACCAGCCATAATGGTTTAAAACTGCTTCTAAGGAAAAAGTAGAAACAATGATACTATAGACATATATGGGGCCAGTGTGTTATTATCAGGTTATTAAATTATAGGAAATGGATTTATGAAGTTCCTGCTTTTTCTTTGCTTATGGAAAATTTTATTAGCAGATGAAACAATTAGTGACAAAAGAAAAAATGAAAACTAATGTCATGTGAATGTAAAAACTAGCACTAGACACTAGAAGAAAATAGCTCCACACCATTTATGATAGTGGCCACATTTATAGTCGATTAAGAATATGTACAAATAAGCCCGGCATGGTTGTGCACGCCTTTAATCCCAGCACTTGGGAGGCAGAGGTAGGAGGATCACCATGAGTTTGAGGCCTCCCTGAGACTACATAGTGAATTCCAGGTCAGCCTAGACCAGAGTGAGATCCTACCTCAAAAAAAAAAACAAAAACAACAACAACAAAAAAGAATATGTACAAATAAAAAGGACACCATAGCAAAATAATTAAATAATTTTCACAGAACAATATGGAATGTAAGGAATTTACTGATTAAAAAATTAAAAATCAAATTTATTCAATTATTGAATATACCATATATATATATATACACACATTATATGTACATGTATGTATATATACATATATATTATATGTATACATATATGTACATATAAAGAGAAATGTGCATGCTGGATGTACTATGTATTTATACAAGATGACAAGTAGTAGGAACAAGTATCAGTAAGAAAAATGTCAGGCTGGAGAGGTGGCTTAGCGGTAAGGTATTTGCTTGCAAAGTCTAAGGATCCCAGTTCGATTCTCCAGGACCCACGTAAGCCAGATGCACAAGGGGGCTCATACATCTGGAGTTCATTTGCAGTGGCTGGAGGCCCTGGAGTGCCCATTCTCATTCTCTCTCTCTCTTTCTCTCTCTCTCTTTCTCTCTGCCTCTTTCTCTCAAATAAATAAAATAAAATATATCTTTTAAAATTTTTTAAAAAGAAAAATGTCTCTAGACTGGATGAGGATGGTATTAAGTAACTATACAAAATCTGAAACTATAATTATGACAAGTACTATACAAAAATAATCAATTTTATTGGTAAAGAATACAAAAATTAAATTATGAGATATGCTTTCTCCCATCAGGAAATAATTACATACATTAATAATAGAAAGATCTGGGCAACTAATCAAGATATTTGGCAATGATAAGTAGAATAGTGTGATGCTAATGAGAGATGACTGGATCATGAGACCATTAACTGTCAGTGGGTTAATGGCTGGCTCTGACAGTCACGAGGTATCATTATGAAAAGGTAGTAAAAGGGTATTGTCTATTTAGTCCACTGGTGAGTGCATACTGAATGGGCTTTTAGGCAGTGGTGCTTGGTTGGATGAAGAAGGTCCTAGGGCAGAACCTTTGAAGGGAATAGATTGTCTCTGGTCCTTCCTGTCATTCAGTCTGGTTCCTGGATACTATGATTTAGCAGCTTTCTTCAACCATTTTATTCTGACTTCCCACAGGCCTAATTGCAAGGGAGCCAGACAACCATGAAACCTCAAAAACCATGAGACAAATCTTCCTTTCTTTAAGTTGGTTTTCTTAGGCATTTTATCACAGTGATAAAAGGCGATTGATGTCATTCTTTAAAAATTTAAGGAATGAAGCATTTCATTAAAAATTGTACTGAACACACAAAGTTTTCAGAAAAAAATTTTCAGAAAACTTCCACTACAAATGCAAATATAAACCTTAAAATATGTGTATGTGTGTGGTTGTATAAGACAGGGGGTAGAGTTTAACCTAGATGAAATATAAGTGACAGTTATAATATACAGAATGGGAAGTACAGGCTTGAGAGATAGCTCAGTTAATAAAACATTTTCTGCACAAGCATAAGGACCTGAGCTCAGATGCCTAGAATCCACAGAACTGCTGAGTATGTTCCCAGCACTTAGGATGCAGAGTCAGGCAGTTCCCAAGTAGGCTTGCTAGACTAACCCAGTCAGTGACCTCTGGGCTCAACAAGAGACCCTTCATCAGTTAAAAAGGTATAGAGTGATGTTGCAGACAGCTTTAGGTTCGCTGAGATGAACTTCCAGACCAGACACAGTTATGGAGGAAGGGATATTATTTATTGAAACTTACAGATCCAGGGGAAGTTCCATAAAGGCAGGAAAAGCAGCTTGCTATTCACAGGGCCAAGCAGAGAGAAAAAGCCAACCAGCCACCACAGCAAACAGAGCAAAACAAACTACAGCCAAAAGGTCACACAGCAGACTTCAGGAACTCCTGCTAGACACATTTGTATATCTTTACAATGGAATCTCAAACCCATCACCACACCTTAAGACCGGGCCCCCAGTGACCTTGCCTCTAGCAAGGTGATTGCAGATGCAAACTATAAACTAATAAAATACTGAATATATTGGGGGACATATATTCAAACTACCACATTCCGCCCCTGGCCCCCAATATATTTAGCTCCTGGTCCCCAATAGATTTATAACTATCACACATTGTAAATTGTACTCAGTCCAATTTCAAAGGTTCTCACAGTCTTGATCAACTTAAGATAGTGAGTCCTGTACAATCAAACAAGTTAAATACTTTCAACATGTAAAGGCACAGAGTAAACATTTTAACTGTATAAGGAATAGCAAGGAGAGACTAAAACAATGCAAACTCAATCACCATCAGCCATCATCAAACTTCTGCAGTTCAAGTTCAATATAACCAGAGACTAACAGTCTCCATGTTTACTAATTCCGCCCCTCCAGCTGGGCAGAGTCGCCAGGGAAAACTTTCATCCCAGTTCAACACTGCACTCCATGGTAGTCCTTTTGCACAGTCCTGGTATATCCAAAACATCTTCAGGTCTCCATGCAACCCACAGTCCATCTTCTAAAGGCTCTTCCAGCCTATTCCTGAGGGTCTTCATGCCCTGTTTCATGTTGCATCTCAGCAGCGGCTCCTAGAACCGTGTGCAACTCATGACCATTCTATGCATTTTTCATATTTCCAAAACTAATACCAGGTGTGCAGGACACAGCCATATTCTTAATCCAGGGACAAAATAAATCAGAGCCTTGAAAAGCAGGTTCCTTCTCCAGTCACTCTTTCCAAAGTTTGCATTTTTAACAGTCTTTCCTCAGGCATCCTCTCCATTGTTTTAATGTAAATCAAGTCAGGCCACCTTCTCCACCTTCCTTAAGATTGCTAATGTGTTAGACAATAGCAGCTAAACCAGTCTCAGTGCCTCTACTTTTAGCTTGCTTCAGGTTTTCCAACTTAAAAATCTTAAAATTTCAGTCCGATATCTTTAGCCAAGCACATCAGTCCATTATAAATTTAACCTTGATCAAATGTCCTGGGCCTGGATAGCAGAACGTAGCCATCCCTTATGCCAGTAGCCCAGTTCCAACAAAGTTCTCTGCCATCTTTCCTTCCCCTTAGAAAGCTCATAAGCCAAGCCTCGAAGTTCAGTACTGTCTGCACTTAGCATTCTCAAACTCTCATCAGAATAGTCCATAAAACTTGGCTTACCATTCCAGAAGGCATCTTCAGTTGCAAGCACCAAGTCCATGCCCATTCCTCCAAAACAAAGGTTCCAAAAGACGAACATCCACACGGATCTGGTTCATCTCACCCCACTCCTGGTACCACTTTACTGTTGCAGACAGCTTCAGGTTCGCTGAGATGAACTTCCAGACCAGGACACAGTTATGGAGGAAGGGATATTATTTATTGAAACTTACAGATCCAGGGGAAGTTCCATAAAGGCAGGAAAAGCAGCTTGCTATTCACAGGGCCAAGCAGAGAGAGAAAAGCCAACCAGCCACCACAGCAAACAGAGCAAAACAAACTACAGCCAAAAGGTCACACAGCAGACTTCAGGAACTCCTGCTAGACACATTTGTATATCTTTACAATATGAATATAATAATTTGAAAAATTCAAAGGAAGGGTGGGCTATATTTCTATAACTAGAAACTTAGAAATAAGACATACAAGCATGATTGATGCTAGAGAGGATAAATGGATTCGGCCTTCTGAAGAACAGAAGTTGGCAGAGTGTAAAATGCATATATAACTCTGAGCAGTTCTATTTCCAGGAATAAAAAAGTAAGCTATTGGTATTAAGGCAGAATTTATGTCAAAATATTTTCAGTTCAAGACTGAATTAATAACAGTGAATAATAGAGATATTATAAATCATAAAAAGGCAACTAAAAAGCAACCCCTACTTTGTAGATTGTGTACTCTGTAGTGGTTATAAAATCACCTGACAAGTCAACTTCTATAGACATTTAAGAATAATGTTATGATTTAGATCTTAAATTCTCCTCAAAGGCTTGGTTTCCAGCTTGTGGTGCATTGAGCAAAAGTAGAACCTTTAAGAGGTGGTTCCTTCTGTAAAGAAGTTAATTCAGTGGGGACAGGCCCCTGAAGGGGACATTATGGCTCTCTGTCTCACCACATGCTCTCTAAAGTGGAGTCAGCATACCATGGACTAGAACCTCAGAAAGCATAAACCACATATACCTTTCCACCTTTAAACTTGTTTTTGTTAAATATTTTGCCAAAGCAGTCAAAAGCTGGCTGGCACAAACACTCAATGATTGTATCATTAAGAAACAAAAATAATTTAAAGAGTATTTGACATCTGTTTGTTAAAATTATATTGGAGGGGGTCCGGAAAGATGGCTTAGCAGTTAAAGCATTTGCCTGCAAAGCCTAAGGATCCTGGTTCAACTCTCCAGGATACACATAAGCCAGATGCACAAGGGGGCACATGCATCTGGAGTTTGTTTGCACTGGCTGGAGGCCCTAGCATGCCCCTTCTCTCTCTTTTTCTCTTCTCTCTCCCTCTCAAATAAATAAATTATTTAAAAATTATATTGAGGGGTAGAAATATTTTAGAACACAAGCTTTAAGCAATTTTATTTAAATAATTAAACAAGTATGAAATTGGATGGGTGAATTTTCATTTTCTTACTCAGACTTTCATATTACTTAAAAATTATAATTTCTTACACTGCTCATTTAAGACTTAGAAGCTAAAGTGCATTGCTTTATTTAATGAAAAACAAGATAATAGTAAAAACTAAATAAATGACCTTGTGGGAGATGACATAAGATATTCAAAACAGTTTCAGTAGATATGAATTTTAGATTATCAATAATTTTCTTAATATATTTTACTTCCCTGTAGATTTCATCACATTCTGACATGTTTAAGAAAAACTGAGACTATTAAAAGCAGAGAACCTGATATTGTATGTAAATATTAGATATTAGTATTAACTTTTGAGGAAAAATATCCATCTTGTCTAATTATCCCCACATTTTAGAGGATTGTGAGTAAAAAGTCTTGGCTGGCAAATATGTTTTATCTTAGAGATGGCAGAGAATATGAAGGAGAGCCAAGATCAATTGATAAGACAAGAAGATAGCCAACTGCCTACCACAATACTGCAGTGTCTATCACATCTGCCAGGGCCTGGGAGAAATTTCAGAGGAAGAAGATTCATGAATGCTGCTCTCACTGCTAGTCTGACAACCAGCTCCAGGGTGATGGTGACTAACATGCTGATTAATCAAGACCTATCAAAGCAGAAATCTAGAGGCTACAGAAATCTCAACATTAAATCAGACTGCCAACAGGCAGTCCATGGCTCAGGGAAAATTAAAGAAGAGGGGGCAGAAAGATCCCCCTGGTATCCCAAAGGGGCTGACTGAGGCCTTTATGCCCCACAGTGGATATCATAACTTCACAGAAAAGGGCCTCAAGAGTAACAAGAGCTGGGATGAAGGGATAAAAGAGCATAACATGCTATATTATTTATAAAATAAAATTTAAAAGGTCCCGGTACCCTCCAAAACATTAAAGGCTTTTGCCAAAGCCCTTGGTTTCCCTTGAGAAACAGATAATAAGACCCTATTGCTGAAGACATCTCTTGCCTGAGAGGCAAGGTCACTGAGAAAGCAAGGTGGTGCTGAGCATAAAACCTTCTCCCTCTGTACCAGCCAACTGAAAGCTGGAAAAAGCTGCACTGAATGCAGCCAGAGGTCATCAGCAGTGAAAACAGTGGACACTGAACATTCAAGTTTGTCCATACAGGCCAAATGACTGAATGGGTGCAATAGTGGTATGTCTGCTCTTGGGGTAACCAACTGCTCCATAATTGGACTGAAGGCCCTCTCTACAGGTGGGAAGACATACCTGGTACTGAAAAACCTAAGCAAAGTCTATGGCAGGAGAGGTCATGAGCCTTAGGGGTATAAAGCCTGCTCTTGTCTGACTAAATGTATATATTATTCCCACCAAGCTGCCCTGGGGGCACTACACTTAATGTTCATGTTCACATATTAATGCTACGCTCACTTCTGGTTAGAGAAGCTTCTCTTTTCAGATGGCAATGACCACTGGGATGACCCAAAAGGCAACATAGTGCTGAGAAGAAGGGATGGAGGAGTGCCCAGCACTGAAACACCTCTGTCACACCCTCCAAAGCTCACGGACCATTGTGGAAGAGGGGGCAGATAGAATGGAAGAGCCAAAGGAAGGGTATGACTTCTTACGATGCAACCACCCAGACAGAAATTGCCCTTGATATCCATGACCTTGCAGTGCCTAGCAATACCTTCGCAAGACCCTCAAAAATAGAAGAAAAAGATGATGACATCAGGGCTGGAGAGACGGCTTAGCGGTTAAGGCACCTGCCTGCTAAGCTTAAGAACCCGGTTCCAATCTCCAGGTCCCACGTTTAGCCAGTTGCAAAGTGACACAAGGGCGCAATGTCGCACTTGACCACAAGGGGAGCGCACGTATCTAGATTTCGTTCACAATAGCTGAGAGACTGCTGGGGTGCCCATTCTCTATCTGTCTCCGTCTCCCTCTCTGTCTGTCTCTCTTTGTGTCTCTCTCCAAAAAAAAAAATAATAATAACAAAAAATTAATAAAAAAAGATAATGACATCAAATTAAAAGAGAGACTAATGGAGAGAGGGAGGGGATATGATGGAGATTGGAGTTCTAAAGTGGAATGGGGGAGGGGAGGGAAATATCATGTGTTTTTTGTATGTAAGTATAGAAGTTGTCAATAAAAAAATAATAATTTAAAAAAAATCTGCCTTGGAGACAATTTTGACCAACAAATTTTAAAAACCTAGAAATGCTTCTTGTTAAGGAAACAATTAAATCACAATATAAAGTCTTGGCATTTCTGGTTTTAAAAAAATTATGTGTATACTAACAGCCAAGTTTCAACTACATTAGTTAAGATGCTGCTTCTTTGAAAACCTGTTATATTTATGGCTATTTTACTAGTGAGGCATTTTAATACTATAACTCCAGCTTCCATACAAAGAAGTTCTGGGAAATGTCATCAGCAGTTTAAATGTCAAGGTTAAAATGCAGCATTAAAAATGTCTCTTGAGTTTATGAACTTTCAGTGCTTTCCTTACTCAGAATATTGGTTTCTTGATTTAATATAACTAACAACTATCTATGTAAACTTTTCTACTCTAAGCCTTTTAGAGATAGGGACACAAAGGTGCTACTGCCATCTTTGCACTATTGGCAGCTCCACCCTGAGGCCTATGGGCTGCATGCAACCCAGGATAGCAATGAACGTGGCCCTGCATATTTGCAGAAGAAAATCATCATGTAGCAATGTGAAAAAGCTGGACACCTCTAGAGACTGTGTCATATTTCAGCCACGTGGTAAAGGGTTGAAAACATAAATAGGATTCTTAGTTAACCCATTTGATCTTGTGAGCAGTGAAGGTACTGTCCTCTCCATCAAATCATTGCATCGAGTCCTTATTACCCTAGACCCCTGCCTCCAAAGCAAAAATCAAATGGTTCTTCAGGCCCGTGTGTGTAACAGTCACTAGTGCAATTTTTTTTTGTTTTGTTTTGTTTTGTTTTTCGAGGTAGGGTCTCACTCTGGCTCAGGCTGACCTGGAATTCACTCTGTAGTCTCAGGGTGGCCTTGAACTCATGGTGATCCTCCTACCTCTGCCTCCCGAGTGCTGGGATTAAAGGCGTGTGCCACCACGCCCGGCTTCTAGTGCAATATTTTAAATGAAGGTTTCTGGTTTCTACTCAGATCTTTTGAAAGGAAAACTGAACATAACCTGAGAACTAAGATTATGTATGCTAGTTTTCCAGGACCACAGAAACAAAGCACAGTTTATAAGCAGGTGTGCAAATACTTCTCTTGCCCCTTGCCTCTGCCTCAGTGGAGAGTAAGCATGTAACAAAACCCAGCATCCTCAGGGCTGGAGAGATTGCTCAGTGGTTAAGGCGCTTGCCTGCAAAGCCTAATGACCCAGGTTTGATTTCCCCAGTACCCATGTAAAGCCAGAATTGCAAAGAGGCTCATGCACCTGGAGTTTTGTTTGCAGTGGCTAGAGGCCCTAGTGTGCCCATTCTCTCTCTCTTGATCTCTCTCTGTCTGTCTCTTTTCTCTCTCAGCATGCAAATAAATAAATAGATAAATAAATAAATATTTTTAAAACATAGCCTCCAACTTCTTGCTGGGATTATTGATTATAAATCTGACATCCTATTTTGTCCAATGGCTGCTTAATGATCATATTTCTAACTACACACATGTAAATATTGAGTAAGTAGGAAATCAATGGTCCTCTGGGATCTTTCCATGCCTTCTTCCCTCTGCTTCTCTCAGAAATAAAATCGGGCTGCCAGCTAGATTTTCCCTGGAAAGACTTACCCATCTTTTACCATTGAACATTTCTAACGTTATCTGGTGGATTGTCTGCTATTTCTTCCTGATATCATGCAAGACCTGTAATTTCTTGGGACTCTTGGGGTGACAGAAAGTAAGGCAATAGTCAAATGTATGTAATAAACATATATAGCTATCTGCCAGAGTTATTCTCCCCAGCTCAGTGCAAAACAAGCAAGCAGCAAACTCTAGCTGTCAGCTTCTCTAAAAAGAAAAGAAACTGTCCCACAAAACTAACAACTCAACTCTTTGAGCTTTTATTTGAGGAATTTACTTCTATCTCTCATGTCTCAGGGTGCTACTTGAGAATTAGCAAACTCTTCTAGTTTCTCTTGGACCTCAAAGAATGAAGAAAGTAGTTTGAAGGAACATAAAGTTTTGAGAGGCACCCAGAATCTTTGACCAAGATAATTTAGAAAGGTGGTTTCCTATGTGTGGGCAGCCTGAGAAGTAAGAGAGCTACTGCTTTATCTAACACAGAGAAATCAACAAAAATTCAAAGGAAATAACGAAACTGAAAATATTTCACGAAGAAAAGAATAAATCTCTGAAGGGGAGACATAATGAGCTGAAATGGAGATATGTGACAATCATAAATTTACTCACCATAATCAGGATATAAATGTATGCACAAAGTGAGATTTTAGCAAAGAGAAAATATTAAAATTATGGCAGTAAGATTTGCAAACAGATTAGGTCAAACAGAAACAAATCCAGTTTCTTAAAATCATCTGGACAAAGGACCAAAATAAATGACAATAAGTGATGATCACTTAAGGACACTGGAAAACCAAAGAATACTTGTGGGAGTTCTAAAAGAGCAAGAAAGGATAGAAAGTTCATTGAAGAAAATAATGCCTGAAAACTTCCTAAAACATTGGGAAGGAAGTAGACATCCAAATTCAGAAAATCCAGAGGACATCAAATAAAGTGAGCACAGAGATAGGCTGAAAGATAAATTGTCAAAAGTCAAAGAGCTTCAAAAATCAGGTGGAAAATAAATCAGAATTTTGAAAATTGGGGGAAAAGTGACTTGGTAGATAGAAGGAAACTTTCTAAGACTTTGAGCATTCTTTAGCAGAAATCTTGCAAGCTAAAACAGAGAAGGTTGATATATTCAAATGATTGAAAGAGAACTGAAAAAAAAACTCTTTCAAGATCACTAAGCAAAGTATAACTAAGTGTCATATGGTATCCTGGGTAGGGTACTGGAATATGAAAGGACCTTAGGTAATAGCACAGAAAATGCCAATAAAGAAGGATCTGTATTTGTTGATTCATTGCAACAAATATAGCATACAAACTTATGCTGATAATAGTGGAGCTAGATGTGGGGCACAGGGAAGCTCTCTGCTTGATCCAATTTTTCAGTCAGTCTAAAGGTATTCTAAAATATAAAGTATATCTTTAAAAACCTTTAGTCTAGGTCAATATATACATTATTTCAAAGTATAAGCAGCTAATACTCTTCAGGACAGCAATTCAAATAAAACTTTTTGGGGTGGGGTTGTATTACTTTATGTCTCCACAAGACGTTCAGAACTGCTCTCATATATTACTTTCTCCATCTTGTATTATATTAGTCACTCTTAATCAGTCATTCCTGTTTCCTCCTATGGGAGAATGGAAGAATCCAAGGTATGGGTTGCCATGAGCAAAGTTTGTTTCCAGACTGTCAGTTGACAGAGCAAGGAAATATGCATATTTAGATTGATCTGTGATATAAACATATACTCATGAATAGTTCCTTATGTAGCCACCTATATCTATATTAAGTAATAATGATTTGAACCTCTACCTTTAAATCATTACCCTCTGGAACATTCTAGACCTCTCTTGCTTATTTGCTCCATATGGTGTTGTTTTACTTGGTTATCCTTTAATCAGAACACACTGATTAAAGAGGATAATAAACATTAAATGATTCTATAGAGATGTTTAGCATATTAATAGTCAAATATATTCAAAACATGCAGTTTGGGCTTGGTTATTGGCACCATGTGAAAGGCACAATTAAATAATAATTAAAATTATTACAGTCAAATATCCCTTTTAAGTGCACATAATAGAATAAGATCATATTATAACATTTTTAATATCATGCTATATATATATGTTATATAACTGAAGACAATTATTATCACTTTGTAGTCAATATAATAATTTAATGTTCCATAAATTCTAAAGAATAGATAATAGCAATTGTCCTTGCCTTAAAATCGGTAGTAAATATTTACTTCTTTAAGCCTATCAATAGTACAGTCATGCACTGACCCATTCAGATTTCCCAGACTCATAGGGTGGGAGTCGCCATGCCCATTACATACATTTAACATATAATGAAATCCTTTCCCTCCAGGAATGATTTCTGGAGCCAGAATTTGACCTCATCTGATGTAAGGCACTGTGACTTCCTTTCTAACTCATAAATTGTTTCAACTCACAAACTTCACAATGAAAATGAAAAAGAAGAGATTATACATTTACCTTGCCAAACGCTTGTAGGGATGAAACCAACAGCAAACTTGAAGGCCATGAATACAATCAATAAGCACACCTCAGGAAAGCAGCAGGATTTCAGTTCCCAAGCATCAAATGTGGTACAATGTGGAATATGGGAGGAACTGCCTTTGGCAGGTCTAGGCAACATGGGTCTGAGCTAGCTGGAGAAAATTCTTGTGCCAGGAGGGTTTGAGAATAAGGTCAAATAGTTGGCCAAGTGCTCTACGGTGGCACTGCAGTAATGAAAGAACAGAAATAAAAGCTTCAGCATCAGAGAAGACCCAGCTGAAGTGACATGGGCAATACCCGTGGACCAGTTGAACAACAGGAAGTTGTGCAGCCCAGCAGATGGGAACATGGAGCAGGGAATGAGTCCATCTTGTATACCCTGTGTGTGACCAGATACACACATCAGTCTCTGCTTATGTGTTTTTCAAGTCTCTTCTCTTGTTTATGGCTGAAAGAAATTAGTTACATCTTTACCATAAAGTTTTTAGCATGACTTACATCTGCCTCCTTATTTTATCAATACAGAGTTTTAGAATATGCATCTATCTAACACATATTAATGAAATATGGGATTTGATTTTCATTTCTAAAAATGGTTAAGTCAATTTAGAGTATCAGCTACATATGTAGTTGCATAAAAATATTTTTAAAAGCTGGGTGTGGTGGTACACACCTTTAATCCCAGCACTCGGGAGGCTGAGGTAGGAGGATCACTATGAGTTTAAGGCCACCCTAAGATGACGTAGCGAATTCCAGGGCAGCCTGACCTAGAGTGAGACCTTACCTCAAAAACCAAAAGAAAAATTTTTTTAAATACTTCCTTTACTAGATGGTATTACTCTTACTGTAGTTCAAAATTATAACACAGTGCTAAGGAGATGGTTTAGTGAGTTTAGTACTTTCCTTGCAATCATAAGAACCCGGATTTGAGTTCTTGAACCCACATGAAATCCTGGTTATGGTAGGCTTGTAATCTTAGCTCTGTGGAGGTAATGACAGAAGAATCTACAAGGCTTGCCAGTCAGGAAGTTTAGAATAATTGATAAGCTCCAGGACAATAAGAATCTCTGTTTCACAAAAGATAGATGTAATTTATGCAGAATGACACTGGAGGTTGTTTTCTATCCTCCACACACATGCACGCATATGTGAATCTGCACACACACATACATGCATACGAATAAAAAAATTAAAATCATTACACATTAAATACTTATATTAAAGTTAGAATATATTCTATAAATAGTAATAGTTTCTAGAGAGAAGTGTAAAAGAAAAAAAAACCCTAAACTCTTGTCAGATATTGCTGGCAATAACGTTTGAACACTGAATAGTTAGGAATCATCAAATGTCTATAAATCTATTTCTGCTAATTAATCTATGTAATCTGATAGAATAATCCAGAAAAATTACTATGCAATGATTTTATTGAAGTTAAGGGTTAGTACTTTTCCCTTTAGTGGTAGTGGTGTGGTAAGCTTTTTCAAGTTCATGTAAATAAATGTAAAACTGGAAAAAAAAATAACAACATAGTAGCAACATGTATTTTTATGTTCTAGCATAATACCTGAAACATAGATGCTCTCAAAACAGTTTTGTGAATCAGTGATTGTTATGTTTTGCTTGTGTGTGCAATGTGTGTATGGTGTGTACGCTTGTATTTGCCCCTGCGGCACCCCTTAAGCTCGCCAGCAGAGGGACTTGCTTGCCTGCCGAGACCAGAGTGGAATGTCAGGCATCCTGCTTTATTGCTCCTCTGGCCTTGCTTTGATGAGAAGTCTCATGGGCTCCAAAGGTTTTTGGGTCTCCACTCCCCTGCTAGACCAGGGCTATAGGCATATGTGGGTATTCCCACCTGTTTATGTGGACTCTGGAGATTTCAACCAAGGTGGTCTCAGGCCCCTCAGGTCCTCATCTTTCACAGAATGTGCACTTGATCCCTGAGTCACCTCTCTAGCCCAAGTATAAGAACTTTTGATCAACTATGCCACATACATTGAAAATAAGCTTCCATCTACTTTCGTCTTCTGTGTTTTCTTATTTGGTCACATAGAAAATAAAATGGGAAGCTGTGGTAGTGTAGTAGTTTGAAGGGATGTTCCCCAATAGATTTAGGAGCTTATTAAACCTTAGATCTCCAGCCACCTGGCTGGAGGAGGTGTCACTGTAGGTGGGTCCTAGTGTGGAGCTCTAAGGTGCGTTTGGGAGAAAGATTTGAATTCCAGACTAAAGATATGCAGAGTGCTTGAGCTCTGCCTGGGGCTCCTGCAGTGTACTTGTTTGTGGTCTTGGTGATGGTTGTTCTCTCTGCCTGGACCTGTGAAAAGGGACCAGCTTCTTCAGCCATTATAGAACTTCCCCTAGATCTATAAGCTTCAAATAAATTCCCTTCATTCCATAACCGTGTCTGGTCTGGAAGTTCATCTCAGCAACGTGAAGCTGACTGTGACAAAGAGTATCATTAACCTGTATGTATTAGAAGGTTTTCACATCTCGTGGACTGACTTTTCCCTGAATATTAGAAGGAAGTTGAAAATGCCTGACTAGCACTTGCAATTATTACTATTTTTTGAGTGATGTTGAAAGTCATGACAATCAGTCAGTCACCAGGATGGGTTAAAGCGATCATGATGGAATGAATATTGTGGTGGTCAGAAGAATGTGCACCACACCTCCAATATGTCTATGTCCTAATTCCCAGGACTTGGAGGTGTATTACTATAAATGCAAAAGGGGATTTATGAATATGATGATGTTAAAGAAATTAAGATAGGTCAATATTGCTGAGTTTTAAATAGAAAGGTAACAGTAAGGAGATGGGACAATGTTGGGATATTGACTTCATAAACCAAGGCAGGTTCCATGGATCAAGAAATGCAAGGTACCTCAAAAATCTAGAAAATGCAAGGACACCCATTCTTCCCCTAGAGCCAAGGAATGACACTCTGATGTAAGTACTTCTGACATCCAGAGCTCTGAGCTCATGTTATTGTAAGCAACAAAGTTTGCGGCCATATGCCATAACAGCCACAACTCATAGAGATGACAATTCAAGGACAGGCAAACTCTGAGGTCGAGAGGATCCTACCCTATCCTGTTTCTGAAAGCCTCTGAGAGTAACATATCCTCTTTTATAGGATTGTAATGGGCTGATTTAACAGGAAGCAATCAGGGTCATGGAACCAGAGCAATAACACGATGTTCTTTAATTTGGAAAACTTCTGTCAGGGGATATCTGTTTCTCAATAAATTATATCAAATTATATTCACTTACCCCAAAAATGTGTCCAGGGTTTCCTTTACTCCTGAAATATGCCCAGGTCCCTCAATAAAGCACAAAAACTAAGCAGTTAGAATAGTGGCTTAATATTTATTTTATTAGATGTTCTATGAAATAGAAGGTCCTCATTAAAACTACAATTTATATGGTAAAATGAAAGCTTGTATTTCAACAAGTGTGAGTACGTAGGGATGGGGTGATATATTCAGACATGAAAACACAGAAGACTGCCATATTCCAGAAGGAAAGTGAGGGCCTCCCCTCCACCCCGACTTCTAAAGTGTCCAGGATGTGCACATATAACCACCAGGAGATGATTTTTTAGTGCTATTTGTCTGGTTTGTATGGAGTTAGTTGTTAACCAGTGAACTTTTGGATCTGTGCTCAGATACCTTAGTGGCCGTTTAGTGTGGCATGTTTGACTACAGAGCATTGTCCCAGATAGGTGATCATCTGGTAAGGCTCAAGACCAGCTAGGTAGGAGTGGCCTAGTATTTCCATGTGGGCCTCCATTTTCAGTGCATCCCTAGATGTGGTAGGGGAAGAATGAATTGTAATCTCTCTAGCAAAACCCAGGGCATTTTTGAGCAGGAAGCAGCAGTTCTCAGGGGTGGCATTGGACCAGCAGCATCAGCATTACTTGACAACTTGTCAGGAGCTTGGTTCTCAGGCTGCACTCCAGACCTACCCAATCAGACACTTTGAGGCAGCCTCAGCAGGCTGTGTTTCAACAAGTCTTTCAGGTATTCCTCATGCCTTTGATCACCCAGTGTATTTGGTGTGGATTTTGTTTCAGGAAAAACTACTCCAATTGAGAGTTAGATTTTTTCAGGTGTGGGAAAGAGATGGAGAGAGAAAAGGAGAAAGGTTAAAAAAATTAACAGAAAAAAATGATTTTTTTCTTTACTTTTCTCTCTTTTTCTTAAGAATTTATTTCAATCCTTTCCTGATCATTTGTGGTTGCAAATAAATATTTCTTTCACAGAATAGGCTCTTAGCCTAGAGACCACAAGTAGCAGTAAAAATATCTTCCAGGAGTTCATGAGCCTCTTGGGTGTTTTTTCAGAAATTAGGTGTTTAACATCATGTTAACAGTTCAGCCTTAGATCATTGACTATAGTCTGAACAGTCAGCTTATAACACCAAGCACAGTCATCAATGTCAAATCATGTTAAAGTAAATGCACTGCCTGAGAGTAACTCAGGGCAAACACCAATGAACACAGTACTCATTTTAAAACTTTCTTACCTATTTTAACGCAATATATTTATTCAAGTCCAAATTGAATTTTCTTGGTTTTAAAATTCAAAAAGATATACTTAAATCTAAGATCACTATATGACAAGTGCTGAATAGTATTAAAAAGATCCAGAGCTGTAGAAATGGGTCAGAGGCTAAGACCCTTGCCTATAAAGCCTAATACCAGGTTCCATTCCCCAAGACCCACATAAAGCCAGATGCACAAAGTGGCACATGCATCTGGAATTCATTTGCAGTGACTAGAGGCCCTGGAACACCCATTCAGGCTGTCTCTTTTATATTTCTTTTTATTTTGGAGAGAGACACAGAGAGACAGGGAGAGGAAGACAGAGATGGGCACACCAGCAGCCTCTCAGCAGCTGCGAACGAAATCTAGATGTGTGCGCCCCCTTGTGGGCAAGTGCGGCATTGTGCTCTTGTGTCACTTTGCATCTGGCTAAATGTGGGACCTGGAGATTAGAACTGGCGTTCTTAGGCTTAGGAGGCAGGCGCCTTAACCTCTAAGCCATCTCTCCAGCCCCTGTCTGTCTCTTTTATCTCTTTCTATCTCTGTCTTTCTCTGTGCTAATAAATAAATTTAAAAAATTTTTTTTTTACTAAAGGAGATGCAAAATCTGGTATAAACAGGGAAATAAGAGCACGTGATTTCTATTTAAATTCCAAAGAGCAATACTAGATGGAAGAGATTACTTGGCATAACAAATCTTATCTCAGCCACTGTTATTTGCTTTTGTGGAAATCCTGAATGAACTTGAAATCTAAGGACAACCATACTGGTAAGAATACGGCCTTTTGGAACATCACCAGCTGCTATCCCATAACCACCATGCAAACTCAGTCTGGCATGCAAGATACTTTTTTATGGTCTTGTTGGATTTGTTCATGGATTTATTTATTTAGAACTGTACTATATAAACTTATTGCAAATTGCTTCTATTTCCACCTGGCTAAACTCTTATCTTCCCTCTCTTCCTGCCCCCATTCAGCTGAGGGCCCTCCTCAGTGGTGTTATTTGTGATCATTCTGGAGTCATGAATATGCAGTCAGTGTGTGGGGGGTGCAGGGGAATGCCTCAAAGTATATCTTTCCACCCTGTGGCTCTTTCATCCTTCTTCTGCCACATTTCCTGAGCCTTGGAGGGCCTATGGTTTTCTGCTTGGGTGAGTTTTTAGTCTCCTAAGTGTTTACTGCCATGTCCTTGGAGGGTGTTCTCAGGCCAGTAGTGAAAACACCACTTGTATTTAACCTGCCACATCCTCTGTCATGTTTCCTGGGCCCTGGCATATATGATAGAAATGACTCCTCTCATGTAGGCAGTCAGCTTCCTTTTCTTATCATTCTGTTAGGCCTTGGGTTTCCCTAGTGTTTGCTGCCATTTTTAAAAAGCAGATTCTCTAGCCACGAGTAAAAGTAGCATGCATCAAACGGGATGAAGATAGACATTGAGAAGACTTGTTGATGGGCATAACCTCTCATTTTAGCCATGTAACAGCAGAAGCTTCCCTCTAGGGTCTACTACCTTTGGACTTGGTTCTCAGTACCAGGCAAGAGTTCCTCCTACTGAATGGAACTCACATTCAGTCAGAGAGCACTTAGTAACCTCCATAACATATATGCCAGTATTGCAGCCGTGGGTACATCTTGCCTGGCTGGTTGATTTTGCAGCTTGCAGGATCCTCTGATTGTTCATACTGTTGGTGGCCATTATCCTCCAGCAGCTTGCAGAGCACTTTTCAGTGTTAGAAAAGCTATCCAGCAGAGAGCTAGCTTCGATCTCAGTTCCAAGATGATTTCTTGATGTCTTATGATAGCAGTCTGTGGTGTCTTTAGCAATGGGGTCTTGTCAAATAGATATGGTAGGTAACCAAGTATTTTAACAATGGCCTGCTTTGTTTTGGGGGCCTCACGGGCCTCCCTGACCAACAGCTCTTGCTGTGGTGGTAACCCAATTCTCGCACCTTTATTTACCAGAAACAGCTTGTGGGTTTGAGGATAAAGCTTTCTCCATCTCTGAAGGGTGAGTTCTATCTCTTCCTCTCTCTGTCTTGGAGTTGTGTCTTTGAATTAGTTAACTGAGAGGACAGTTTCTATGGAACTGATTCAAACCCTCATTAGTTTTATGTGTCTTCCCCCTCACGTTGCTCCCTTACCCCACTGCCCTCCAGGTTCTTCCACCTCCTGTATTCTGTCCCTTCACTTGTCTTTCAAGTATCTCCCCTTATCCCTCTCCACTTCGCATCTCTCTGAGTCTCATTCTAACTTCCTTACCAGTGTAACTGACATGTACTACAACTTATAAATGAATCAAAGTATTCCATATTAGGATGTGCACATGAAAAAGAACATGTGATGCTTGTCTCTCTGAGCCTGTGGAACATCAGTATGATTTTTTTTTCCAGGTCATCCATTTTCCTGCAAATTTAAAAAGTTAATTATTATGGGTAGGATTCCATTTTGTATATATGCCACTCAATCTTGCTATAGATAATGTTTTGAGAAGTGCACCATGCCCTTGTTTTCATCCCCAGGGAAATCTTATTTCTGATGCTAAAATGTTAAAACTACTCCATAGAGATCCTTAATGGGTAACTTATTGATGAATCCAATGACTCTTCATTATCTTCTTTTTAGGTTTGTAGGCTTTATTCAATATCTTCAAAATTCCACAATAGAGTCTTAAAATATATCTCTTAGCTATCACCCAGGGTTGATTACCTTCCTCGGTGCTCTCTGTAGCTTGCTATTCGTATTTACAGTGTTCGCGGACCTTGGTCTTTACCAGGAGTTTCTCCTCACTCTGAGTAGTTTCCAAACATGACTGCATTAATCAAAGCTTGCATTATTATAACCGAGTCCTTCTCTTGATTTTGACTGCACATTTTTCATTCAAAGCAAAGCAACTGAAATCCCTGGAGTTACTGCAAACTCAACTTCATTTGAGTTCTGCTAGCTGTCTCACAGAGTACATTACCATCTGCCTCTGTTTTCATTAGTAAGAATAGCCAAGCACAACTGTGAAACTGAGATGGAAGGAATATTCACATTAGCCTCCAAATTCAACTTTGTTTGCATACTAGGAGAACTGCCAGCTCTTCTAGAGCAGAGCTAAGAGATCCTAGAGGATCTTAAGGAAATTAAGAAAAACGGGGGTTTGTTTTCTGTTTATATCAGCCTTTATGTCCTCCCTTTCCTTTCAGCTTCATGAGGCTCTTGCTCCTATTCCATTTTCAGGTTCTAAATATCTGGGGTACTGTCTACACCTATTACTTTTTTTCTTAGACTGGACTAAGATAAAAGCAACGAAAGCCAAATTCTCTTTACTGGTGTAAGGGGTCAATAAGTCTGAGGGTGGGGGGATCCCAGCAATAATTACATGAGTCACAGAAGCTACTGAGACATGCTGCTGGACCCGAAACAGGTTTTAAAACACAGGAAATTCTTTTGGATTTTAAATAGCTTTCCAAACCACAGCTTGATAAGGTCACCTGTTCTCAGGAACCACTGTCTCAGGCTACACAGAAATCATTGCCCCAAACCATGCAAACAGGTCTATAATTAAGAAGTTAGTTAAGCCAGACCTAAGAATCATATCTGGGGAAACAAGTCAGCAAAAGAAATAGTCCTGTTCCAATTGCAATTTTTCTTTCTTTTCCCATTCCCTGACCTGCTTGTCTCTTCCCTTCAAATATCCAGTTTAGCTGTCTGAGCATGGCTGCGTCAAACCCACAGGAGGGGCTTGTGGTCCTTTGCTATTCGCCTGCTCTCCAATAAAGAACAGCCTGCCGTTGAGGTTGAGGTCGGATATCCTCTCTCTTTATTTCTATTTTGCCCTAGTTGGTCTCAGCCCTGACTCTGGTACAACAGCTAGTAGTAACAAACTACTAATTAGAACCAGCTTTCTCATGGAGAAACACTAGAAAACTTGCATAAAGTCTATTTAAAAGAAATTATCAAGCCAGGCATGGTGAGTCATGCCCACAATCCCAGCACTCAAGAGCTGTTACAATGATTGCCATGACGAGATCAGCCTGGGTTACAGTGACCCTGCCTCAAAAAACAAAACAACAGATAAAAGATATTAATTCTGTGTCCATATATATGAAGGAATCTCAATCAGCATGCAGCAGAAATACACACACACCAATGTGCTAGCTTTATATTTTGTTTGACTTCATTCTCTTTTTTATGTTATCTTTAACAGCTTATTGATGTATAATAGTCATATAATAGTGCACACATTGAAAGTGCATAATTTCATGTTTTTAGCTTTTTTATTTTTAAAAAATATTTCATTTATTTATTTGAGGTAGTGGGTATGGGCACACCAGGGCTTCTTGCCACTACAAACAAATTCCAGTCTTAAACACCACTTTTTGCATCTGGTTTTACATGGGTACTGGGAAATCGAACCCAGGCTGTTAGGCTTTGCAAGCAAGCACCTTTAATTGCTGAGTCATCTCTCCAGCCCTAAGTTTTTTTTTTTTTTTTTTTTTTTTTCGATTTTTCCAGGTAGGGTCTCACTCTAGTCCAGGCTGACCTGGAATTCACTATGTAGTCTCAGGGTGGCCTCGAACTCTCGGCGATCCTCCTACCTCTGCCTCCCGAGTGCTGGGATTAAAGGCATGCGCCACCACGCCCGGCTTCTAAGTTTTATTTTTAATTTATAATTAATTATTTAGATTGATGAGCTATAGAGTGTAGTGTAATATGTTGATCTGTGTACATATTATAAAAAGTCAAACTAATAAACATTTGAATAACCCCCAAATCTTTCTTTTTATATTGAGAATTTCAAACATTATTCTTTTGGTAATTTTGAAATAGACAATACATGATTACTATTATCCTTGATCACCATAAATTTCAATTAGACTAATTCCACTATTCTGAGACTTGGTACTCAGTTTAACATATTTCTCCCCATCCCTGAAAGCCATGTATAACCTTGTTTCTACTTTCAAATTCTATGAGGGTAATTGATTTATATTCCACATACAAATGAGACCATGCCATATTTGTGTTTATGTGCCTAGTTTATTTCACTCAACATAATATCATCCAATTCATTTCATGCTGAAATTACTAATTTACATTCCCTCCAACAATGTGTAAGAGTTTCCTTTTCCTTATATCCTAGAAAATGGATGTTATTATTTATCTTTTGGATTATTGCTAGCCTAAAGATATGAAGTGCTATCTCATTGTGGTTGTAATTTGCATTTCTCTAACAATTGAAAGCACTATATTTAAGCTACTTGTATGCTTTCCTTTTTAAAACATCTGTCTGGGACCTTTGTAAATTTTTAATTGGGTTGTTTGGATTTCTTAAGTTTTAGTTATTGTCTACTTACACATATAGATTACCAATATTTCGTCCAAGTCCATGGCTTGTCGCTCTATGTTCCATCATTTCTCTTGCTGTGCACTGAACTCCCAGGGGTCCACTTTCGTTTCTGTTGCCAATGCCTTATTTCCTTAGTCAAGAATCCATCTCGTTCCATGGTCATGCTTCTTTTCTTGTCTATCATATTCTAAAATCTTTGGCATTGCCTGTCCTTAAGACTTTTTAGAGTTGACTTTTATATGGTTTGATGTAAGGAAACAATTCCATTTGCCTGTGTCATTCATATCTAGTTTTCTCAACCCCATTTATAAAAGAGAACTGCCCTTTCTTCACTGTGCAAAGATTCTTAGGGAAAATCAGTTGACCATAAATGTACAGAGATGTCTTGATTTTATAACCTGTTTCAATAGTCAGTGTCGTTCTCTCATTGCCAAGCCCCTGTGGCTTTGATTATAATAGGGTTATAATACATCATTAAATTGAGGAGCGTGGTGCCTACAGATTTATTCATTTTGTGCTAGACTTCTTGGCCATTTAGGATCATTTCTGATTCAATGTCAATTTTAGTATTGTTTTTCTACTTCATTGGAATTGGCTAACATTGACATTTTAATAATAAAAAGTTCTTTAAAATATTTTATTTGTTTATGAGAGAGAGAGAAAATGGGTGCTCCAGGGCCTCTAGCCACTGCAAACAAATTTCAGATGCATGCACCACCTTGTGCATCTGGCTTTACATTGGTATTGGGGAATTGAACCTGGATCCTTTGGTTTTGCCAGCGAGTGCCTTAACCACTAAGCCATCACTCCATCCGCAAAAAATAATTATTTCAATCCTTTAACATAGGATGTCTTCCTATTTGTATCTTCTTTAATTTCCTTCTCAGTGTCATATGGTTTTCAATGTACAGATGTTTCATCTCCTTGACTAAATGTACTGCTAATTTTTTGATGCTATTATAAACAAGATTCCTTTCTTATGCTAATGGATTTTATGTTGACTTTTTCACCTGTAGATTTACTGAATTTGTCACTTTCAATAGTTGGAATAAAACTAACAAATTTAGTAACTTTGGAAGAGGGTTCAGGTTTCTCTCTATATAAGATCATGCCATTGGCTAAAAGGCACAACTTCAAGTCCTCCTTTCCTAGATGAAGTCCTTTTGTGTCTTTTTCTGGCCTAATTACTCTGGCTGGAACTTCTATTACTGTGTTGAATAGAATGTTCAAGACTGGGCACCATTATCTGTTTCTGATTTTAGAGAAAAAACTTTCAACTTTTGGATTATGTGTTTCTCATATATTACATTTATTTCATTGAGGTATGTTCCTTCTATAACTGTATTTTGAGAACTGTTATGATAAATACTTCTTTAATTGTCAAATGGTTTTTTGTACCTATTGAGATGCAGAGATGGACATGGGATTGTCTTTCCTTTTGTTATGTGATTTATTACATTGGCTGATTTACATATGCTGAATCTTGCTTTCATCCCTGTGACAAAACTCACTTGACTATAGTAAATCATATTTTTTCATGTTCTGCTTACCACTTATCTTTCTATAACTTAAATTTCATTTTGATTTGAGTTAGAGTTTACTGAATATCCATATTGAATTATACTTTTGTTTTAAAAATGATTTTCAGAATTTAATGTAGATGAGTGTTGTTTCTTTGAACGTTTCTGGACCAAGTTCTCACACCCTCCCAGTTGATACACAGGCCATACTCGCACATAAGAGTGAGCCCCCATCTCACTTCTGTTTAAAAAGTCCCTAGGCCTTTTCATTAAAACTATTTATTTTCTGTCTTTGATGTGTGGCATTTTGTATTCTAGCTTGTTTCCTTATTTTCAAATGTTATTTCTTTTAAAATATCTCCATACATAAAGAAACATGCACTCTCTCATTTGGGATCTATTCTCAGCTAATTTTGTCATCACTTACTAAACACATGTATGATGCTTTTTGCCTTTGACCAACATTTTCCATCTTTATAATAATAAACTCCATTTTTCCTTTGGAGATCTATCCTCTTAAGAATTCTCAGTTGGCATGAGACAGTGAATGCTATTTAGTATTTCAACTTCATCATATTAGTTTGGCACACTAGTTAGTATGGAGAACTAATAGGGAACCCTCCTATGGTTGTCTTTTCTGTATATTTGTCTAAACCTAGTTTAGGGTTTAGGATGGATGAAATGCCACGTACTCTCCTGCTCCTGTACATTATTAAGGATAATCAGGAAAATAAAAACTCATTGAAGCCAGGTGTGGTGGCACACGCCTTTAATCCCAGCACTTGGGAGGCAGAGGTAGGAGGATTACCATGAGTTCAAGGCCATCTTAAGACTACATAGTTAATTCCAGGTCAGCCTGGACCAGAGTGAGACCCTACCTTGAAAAACCAAAAAAAAAAAAAAAAAAAAGTCATAGAACAGATAGTTTTCAGCAGTTCTTAACTTCATATACCGGTCTCTTATTGCTTCTAGATGTTTTATGGTTGAGTGTTTCGTGTGGGTGTGTGGGTGTGTGTGTGTGTATGCACATGCATGCATGTGTATGTATGTTACAAGTTGTTAATGTGCTCCCCCCACCATAGGTTTCCATATGAGCAGCAGCACATCTAAACCATGGTAGAGGCTGTTAAATTTAACACCGTGACTTTCAATATTGAATCTTATTCCATGGCTTGGATTTGGGGACACTCTTTCTTAAATGAGCAGCAATTCCTTCTGTGCGTACCACTCTCTCATGAGCAGACTGATTATCTTTGATAGTAGCTGTGCCATTTACCAAGCATTTTCAGTTCGTTTGTTTTCAGATACATCATCAAAAACATTTTAGTTCCTCTAAAAATCATAGGTGGACCTGAGATTTGTCTATTACGAAGGAAATTCTAATCATCACTCTATCTCCGGAGTACTTCAGTTAAGACCCTTTTGATTCAGGGAGAATATATAATATAAACACCCAAAATGTTAGGTTAGTATTAGGGATCATTAGAATTATGATGATGAATTATTTCTGACTATGAGGTGACCTGTCACCTCTTCTGAATAATGCAGAATTTAATTGGCTCAGTCTCTTTACTCTCAGTCTCTTGTGACTCTTCCCATCTGCTTCTTCATTTCTCCCTGGCCTCCTTCAAGTGCTAGTTTCAGTCGATATCTCCTAATTTGAGATGGGTGAGTAGGCTTTGGCAGAAGCTCTTTATAATGAACATATAAATAGCCACTCTTATCTGTTCTTAAGGTTAAGCCTGGTAGATGTCAACTAGAATTCATACTGACAATATGAATTATCTCTGTGTCATATGGGAATGACTCACATTAGCTAATGACTGGCCTTTCAAGTACTGGCCATATGTTTTTGTTGTAAGCACCATTGACTGATGGACTGCCGCCATTATCTAAATTAGCAGATATTTAAGCCTAGATGAGCAGTATGAAAACCTCGACAGTTGGCAGTATGTTGTTTTTAGCTGCAGGGAAGGTGAGTTGTAAGAGGTTCAGGGAGTTGTAATTCTTTGATCTTTGTGAAGCATACATTTGCCCTCAGAAATCTTTTAGAGGGGAAAGGGCTCAGTTGGGAAGGTGATTTCCAAAAAACACCCAACATTGACCTATGGTGCACACACATGAATGCACACCGGTCTGCACACACATATGAATGTGCATACACACATACCCCACATACAGATGCCAAGAAAAGGGAAGAAATTACTTTGGGGGGGCCATGTGTGTTACAAAAAAAGCAGCAGTTACCAAATACTGGTTTTTAAACTTTACTTGTTAAGCAGTATATTATACAACTTTCTTAAGCAATACAAAATAGGCAAATGCTTATGTTTAAATATGAATTGCATTTTAACAATATATTGGATATAGTAGTGTTTTGCTAATATATAGGATAGTACACAGTTAATTTAAGAAATCTGAATGTAAACAAAATTTTCAATGTCATAATTTATCAGTGAAAGAAAATGTTGAAACGGCAGAAACAGAAACATAAATATACAGCTGAAAGATAAAAGTTTTTTTTTTAAAATTGGCAAAGAGCTATATACATTTTTTTCAGTATTTTACTTATATATTTATTAGAGAGAGAGAGAGATGGGGAGAGAGAGAGACAAAAAGAGAGAATGGACATGCCAAGGCCTTTCACTTCTGTAACGAACTCCAGATGCATGTGCCACTTTGTGCGTCTGGCTTTATGTGAGTACTGGGGTCTTGAACTCAGGTCCTTAGACTTTTCAGGCAAGCACCTTAACCACTGAGCAATCTCTCCATCCCATGTTGTATAAATTTTAATCTCATATATTTTTAAAAGAATGTAAATTTAGAAGAAGAAGAATAACACTATTATTTTGTCTTACAACCCAGAAATTTGAATTCTGGTAAGGAAATTTAAGGAAGTTACCACATATGTTCTCTAGATGACATAACAAATGGTCACTGAATACTTTGTCTGCAGTAGCAAGCAATTGGAACCTACTAATATCCATGTATGATGAATGAATGAATGGATTGTATCAATGAATGTTATGGAAATGTTACAATAAACTAGATATACAGAATCAGTGTGGATATGTATTTGGCACAGTATGTCATGGAAAAAAGCAAATCAAATGTGGATGCCATTTATATAGTTTTAAACATTCTAAACAATCATATCTTTGCAAAACTAAAATATAATTCCTAAAGGGTATACATAAACTCAAGCAATTGTTCCCTGTGCTGCAGAGATTGCTTAGTGGTTAAAGAAGCTGGCCTGCAAAGCCTGCTGGACCAGGTTAATTCCTCAATACCTACATAAATCCAGATGTTCAAAATGGCACATACATCTGGGGTTCGTTTGCAGTGGCAAGATGCCCTGGTATGCCTATGCTCACTCTCTCTGTCATACATGTATGTATGTATGTATGTATGTATGTATGTATGCATGGTGCATGTGTTTAACAGTTTCCTTTTTGATGAAAAATGAGAATATAGAAATAATAATTTTGGTGCTAGGAGATGGTTCAGTGGGTAAGAGCACTTGCCATGCAAGCAAAAAGGTCTGGGATTTGCCCTAAGTTCAATTCCCCAGCACTCCTGTGAACAGCTAGGTGTAGGTATGCATTTTGGAAATCTCAGTACTGTGGGGAGTGGAGATTAGAAAACTGCTACCACTCACTGGTTAGCCAGCATGACCAAGATTAGTAACTCTAGGTTCAGTAAGAGACTCTATCTTAAGGAAACATATGGATGAGTGATAGAGGAGCCTCTTGCCTTGACATGCATATACTAGCAGAGCATACATCTGCACACACAGGATTGCCATGAGTTTGAGGCTACCCTGAGAATACAGAGTGAACTCCAGGTCAGCCTGAGATAGAGTGAGATCCTACCTAGAAAAACTAAACTAAAATAAATAAATAAACCCTGCTTTTAAACTTATAATATTTTAAAAATGTAGTTTTCCATAATATCATGTAGACCTTGCAATTATCATTTTAAATGGCTATATCTATTGAAAGTGTGTTGTTGGAGAAATGGCTTAGTGGTTAAGGTGTCTGCCTGCAAAGCCAAAGGATACAGGTCTGATTCTCCAGGACCCACATAAGTTAGATGAACAACAGGGTGCATGCGTCTGGAGTTCATTTGCAGAGACTATAGGCCTTGGCACGCCCATTCTCTCTCTCTCTCTCTCTCTCTCTCTCTCTCTCTCTCTCTGCCTCTCTCTCTCTCAAATAAATAAAATAATAAATAAAATATATTTTAAAAAAAGAAAGTGTGTGGTGGACTCAAACCCTCACATATGTAGATTATACTGGTTTCCCAGGGATAAATGCAATACATATACCTCTATGGTAAAGTTTACGATCCTGGTATAAAATATTTTATAAAGACTTAAATAGGATTACAGCTTCAATCTTCTCAAAATCCCATGACAGATTATTATATAAACTACAAGATGAAACAATTTATAGCCCGTCAAGAGCCCCGGATTGTGTGAACCAGATAGAATTTAGATTTGAGTATTCCTATCTTTCTCTGGAGCTTGCCTGCACTCACTGTTGGATCTATATTTCCTCTATAGTGTCTTTTCATTATAATTTGCAGCTCATTCCTTTTAAAGATTCCATATAGCAGAGTTGGTTAATCAACAAAATATCAGCACTTCCTGTTTCAGGATATAGAGCTATACTACATCCCGAGGTCCTCTTCGAGTTAGGTATGTGGTGAGTTTTTACAGGAATTCCTTTATGGATTAAACTGTTGAACAGAGCTTTCTCTGTGGTCTTTCCCATTCCCTTTGCCATATGCAGATGAGAAGGAGGCTACAGAGGAGGCCATGCTTTAGAAGGATAGATCTTGGTTTCTGAAGCAGTGTGTACAAGAAATCCATTCAACCAGGACTGTTTTATGAGTGAGAGATAAACTTCTGTTGGGTTTAAACCAATTGACTTATTTGGTTCATCCTTTGCCATAGAATTCATAATTAAATATTATTTATATAATATTAAAGGTCCTCGACATATAATATCAAATTTCTTTATATAAAGATCATATTAGTTCACATGATCACCAGAAATGCATGGGACATTGTCTCATGCATCCATTAGTATATCATATTTAAATACTTTTCTTATTTGATACAATAATGTTTAAGGTATCTTTACAGTATATTTTGTGGAGACAAGCCCAACAAACTGGCCTTTTTTTTTTTTTAATGTATGTGTGAGAGAGGGGGAGGAAGAGGGAGGAAGGGGGAGAATTGGTTCACCAGCGTCTCTAGACACTGCAATCAAACTCCAGATGCATGCACCCCCTTGTGCACATGTACGACATTGCACACTTGCATCATTGTGTGTCTAGCTTATGTGGGATCTGGAGAGTCGAACATGAGTCCTTAGGTTTTGCAGGCAAATGCCTTAACTGCTAAGCCATCTCTCCAGCCCTCTTTACAGTATTTTTAAAATAAAAATACTTGTGTTGCCCCAGCACCGATGGAGCCTCTTAAGGTCATATACTGACATGTATGTAAGACTTTGTTCAAGTTTGACATATGAAGATGAACAGTATCATAGAATAGAAATTGTGACTTTCGGGCCATGAGACCTGACCATACAAATGTAATAATTTGAAACACTATGAAAATTGTTCTCATGAAAATCTGAGAAAAGCAGAGTATGAGTTTTGGGTACAAAAAGAAAGAATAACCTCATAAACGACATAGATTTGAGAAAGTATATAAATACAGTGTTTTTGGGAAGAGACCCCCAAACATGCCCTCAGATACATGCTGCTTGATTAAGACAATTCAGCCTGAGTGTGAAATAGAGATAGCATGTCAGAGTTTTAAAGGCTCCTTAGCATAAAGGACATGGCTTTTCTGCTAGGGGTTTGCTTTAGAGAATCCCTTTCTGAGATCTAGGGGTGTCGCAAGAAGCTTTACAGAGGGTAGGGTATTGTGGCATAGGGTTCTTGTTTATATGTAAAAACTGGGAAGGAATTTCAAGAAAGGCTTATTTTCTGCTTGTTTCCAACTCAAAAACAGTATTCTGATGGATTGGTTAAAAGTCCATTAAGTCAGCAAATACCTCCAACTGTGCACAGTGTATAAACATACTTTCCTCATTTGCTCTAAAAGCCCTGCACTCAAAGTGGTTGTGTGTTTAAGTATGTGATGGAACAAGGATTCCTGCCAAAGATGAGAAAGCAGGGAAATTCCATGCCCTAGGAGGACTGGGTTAAGGGAGAAATTCTTGTAATTCACTTCTATGTTAGTGCACTTCTGGGAATTCTTCTGTATGAACTAATTTTTCATACGGCAGGTAGTCTTGAAGGTCACAGACTTTCTGAGTTCAAATGCAGGCATGCTTCTTAATAACCATAAGAGACAATCCCAATATAAATCACAATGGCTTTTTTTTCAGTGACTTAGAGGTTTAAGTAGGGATAAAATAATGAAGCAGGCCAACTCATGGCTCCCCGAGATATCTAACCCTAAATTCTGCAATCTGTAAATGTTGCTTTGCATGGTAAAATGTCTTTGCACTGGTGATTAAGTTCAGGATCCTGAGGTGGAGTGAATAATCAGATGGGCCTTAAATGCCATCAAACAGATACAACAGAGGCTGAGGGAGATTTGACCCCAAAGAAGAAGATAAAGAATGTATGTACAGAGTTTAGTCTTGGGACTTGTTTCTCAGTAAACAGTCAATAAAGAGTATCCCAAAAAATATGATGCTAAAAGCTCTGATTTATTTAGAAACACAGAATGTTTGATTCAGAAGGCCAAAGATATGAACAAACTTTGTGCATAAAATACTGTTAGTTTTTTTCAAAAATATTTTATTTATTTGCAAGCAGAAAGAGAGAGAGAGAGAGACAAGACAGACAGAGAGAATGAGCACACCAGGGCCTTCAGCCATTGCAAATGAACTCCAGATGCATGTGTCATATGTCGTTAGGCTTTGCAGGCAAGCACCTTAACTGAGCCATCTCTACAGCCTCAGCCTCATTCGGTTTTGTTGCTGTTGTTGTTCTTTTCAGCCCCCAAAACCATTTGTTCTCTGAAGCTTAAAGTTCCAGCAGCACGTGTGGGGTATGTTAGCATTGGAGTGATTATTCCTTAAAAACAAAGTGGGAGCTGGAGAGATGGCTTATTGGTTAAGGCACTTGCCTGTGAAACCTAAGGACCTACGTTCAAGTACCTAGTACCCGTGTAAGCCAGATGCATAAGGTGGCACATGTGTCTGCAGTTCATTTGCAGTGGCTAGAGGCCCTGGCATGCCTATTCTCTATCTGCCTCTTCCCCTTTCTCTCTCTCTCCCAAATAAATAAATAATATATAAAATAAAATATTATTTATTTATTAGAGAGAGTGTAACAGAAATAGGCAGGTAGAGAGAGAGAGAGAGAGAGAGAGGGAGAGAATGGGCATGACAGGGCCTTCAGCCACTGCAAAGGAACTCCAGATGCATGTGCCCCCTTGTGCATCTGGCTTACATGGATCCTGGGGAATTGAACCTGGATCCTTTGGCTTTGAAGACAAGCATCTTAACTGTTAAGCCACCTCTCCAGCCCTAAAATATTTTTTAAGTGGATATCAACATAGTCTAATCTTTTCTTTTTCTAAAATAGGGGGAAAATCTTGCTCATGAAAGTAAGATGAAAAGCACACTAATGAAAGAAACCTTGCTTCTGGACAATTGAAAACAATTGTGTGATGCTTGGAACTTCAGAGATCACCATGGATCTCAGAGAAAGGATTAGATGAATTGATGAGATGCTAACCTTAGACAATGACATGGCTTAGCCTCTGATGTCACTGTGACCACCTCTGGACTGCTAATTATGTGCCAAGTATAAAATCCAACTTATCAGACATTCTGTTTGCTGCAAGTAAATGTATTCGCAGTTGACTGAACACATACAAATGCATTCATATTATCAATAAATTCAGGTTTAGGGGCTTGGAGAACAGTGAGATAAAATCATATAACAGTGTCTTACAGGAGACAGTAAGATGGTACTTTAAACTGCTCAACCAGAGACTTTAAAAATTTGAAATGAAAAAAAAAAATGAGCTATTGTTACATATTCAGTTCTTATCTTATAAGTGAATTGATGTTTGAAAAGCACACTGCTTCTGGGCATATTCTAGTGCAAGAGTTGGACCAAGTCTGCCTTCATGTCCTGTGTACACTTGTAAATAAACTGGTGAAAAAGGTGAAGATTTAGCAAGTTCAAATCAAAAATATGTACAATGATGTTCGATGAAAAGAATCTACTCTAGATCAATCTGCAGCTGGAGGAGCTCAGTGTGAGAAAATATTGAAAAAAAAATGCCTTATTGGAAGGGGACATAGTAAGAACAGGCTTTGAAACAGGACATTTCTTCAAGGACCTAGAGTGGCTCAACAGGATGACTTAGGGATAGAAAGAGGGAGTAAAGAGGAAGAGAGCAGCTAGACCTTATAAGACATTGCAAGTCCAAGGTAAGGCAATGAATCTCATTCCATTTTAATATGGCAGGATGCAAAGGAAAGATCTGGAGTAGAGAGATGAGATGGTCTCACTTATGTTGTCACCGGTTCACTCTGTGTGTGGACGGTAGACTACAGGGCCAGAGTTCAAGCAGAGAAATTACTTAACATTAGTTCAGGGAGAACTAATAGCATTGAGTAGGGTATCTACAATGGAGTTGAGAAAAATCGATGCTTGAGAAAAACTGGCTGAGAAGTCAATGGTGTTTGTAGACGAAATGAACATTATTAGGGGCAGGAGGACCTAAGTCAAACCTGACCCAGGATCTCCAGCTTGTTCACTGGCTAAAGGTGGGACCACGCTCTAAAAGGGAAACTTTGAAGAAAAGCATTTGCAGCATGAAAAGCAAGGGCTCTACTTGGAATAGGGAATGCCTGAGAAGTTCTGGAGGTTCCCAAGAGGAGGCACAGCAGACAGGCATGCGTCCACATCACTCACGAAGGAGTCAGCACAGGCAGTATGAAATTGGATGTTGTTGCACTCAAATTGTGGGAAGCCATCATATCCTTTAAAGGGAGTGCATAGACAAAGAAGAAAAGAGGGGATGGAGGACTGAGACCTGTAAATGTGTAAAAGGCAGATAATGGGAGAGTAGCAAGATAGAGAAAGAATGAAAAGAAATGAAACACTGGTGAAAAAGTGAGAGGGAACATCTGGGAAAACAGCTGTAATGGCAGCTATGGCATAATCATAGAGGGATAAGAACATTCTAGTAAGATGGGTGCTAAGATGGCAATTAGCCATTGACATGACATAGGATTTACAACTAAATTGATTGCTGATGACTTGGACATGAGCATTTTAGTGAGCTGAGGAAGGCAGAAGCCATGCTAAAGTGAGGTGAGAAAGGAATTGAATAAGAAATTGAGTCATCTCTTTTTCCCATGGTGGAAAAGAGATGTACACTAATATTTGTGGGAGAAGGGGAAGATGAGTTATTTTATAATTTCATAATAATAAGTAAGATAATAATAATAACAATAATAATAAGTAAGATAAATAGGAAGGCATCACTTATAAGAACTTCATGCCTGAGGAGAAAGATCTAGTAGAAAATGACAGTTGTCTATATACGAGCACAGAGGAGATAATGTCAGAAAAGGCTGCTGAGAGATGGAAGATTCCTGAGCCCAAGTGGAACCTGTTGAAGGACGCAATCTTTCCAAGGGATGATGTGGAGACTAAATGCTGGGTTGACCTGAAAGGCTCTGTCAACGTACAGTCAAAGAATGATAAATCTCAAACTGGCCCACCTCCCACCAAGCACAAAGACAGTGACACTGTGCCTAAGCATTGCAGCATACAAGTACAAGCCAGGCATGGTGGTGCACACCTTTAATCTCAGCACTTGGGAAGTGGAGATAGGAGGGTCACCATGAGTTTGAGATGAGCCTAGGCCACAGAGTGAGTTCCAGGTCAGCCTGGGCTAGAGTATGACTCTGCCTTGAAAATAATAATAAATCCTAGCCAGAACTGCAAACAAGTCATATATGAATTAATGAAATTAAAGCCAAACACCATATGAGTCAGCAAAGATGTTGCTAAACCATGAATAATTACAAGATCTTAAGATAAATTCTGGAGACAATGGGATTTTCCCTGCTTAGCAAATATTATAATTCTGCTATAATTCTGTTATTTTGACTCCAGGATTCTATTTATCGAAAAATGAAGCAGACATCACTGGACAGAAGCATCCTGATGTGGTACATGGAAAAGCTGCAATTCAAACACAATAAATTATAAACAGCTTACTCTCCTTAAAAGATGGTCACAGAGAAGTAAATGTACTGAAATAGAAGTGTGTTTCTGAAAGCAAATTTTTGGAAGAAAAGGAAAAAAAAGACAGCTAGTAATGTCAGAGCAGGTCAGAGCTATAGCTGCCTGCAGTAGAGCGGCAGATGAGTAAACTATATGATGCCTTGAGGACCACAGACATTGACAAAGTCATGTCACAGGAGCAAAACATCATTAGATAGTAACTACTTCATTTTCAGATTCCAAAATCAGTAACCTACTTGTAGCTTTGTGCACATCCTCTGCCCTTTATTTTAGTAAGGAATAAGTACACCTTGCTTTAATAGACCCTCTTCTGGGTTGGGGAATTAAGCATTTCATCAGTCAGAAAGTATGCTCTTCCTCTCTCTCAAAGTACCCTAGATCTCTCCCTTTCTTCTGGTAAATTCTTAGCAGCATAGAATGCCAACTTAAGGTTTCTAGCATTCCTTTTTTTCTCCTTTTTATTGACAACTTTCATACATATCAATATGCCATGATCACGAGTGCCTCCTGCCTCCTTCTTTTCCCCCTCTTGAATCCTCCCTCCACTGAACCACATCTTTCTATCTAGTTTCTACCATCTCGTATCATTTAAAAAAATATATGTGAAGAGTATAGGAGGAGTGTCCAAAAGAAGGGCTCTGGAAAGGGTGGGGTGAAGCCTAACCTTAAAAAATTTTGTCTCTGACCTGTAACTCATAGTACCAGAAATAGGTGCTCCCCACATTAAACTGTTGATCAGAAAAACCTACAAGGTCCCCTAAATAAGACAGGCTTCTGTGAAAGCAATTGATTACCTGCCTGAGGTAAAAGGTAAGACCCTATTGCTGAAAAAACCATATACTGTTGACACAGAACACAGAGAGACCTGGCTGGAATCCAGAAGACAGCCAGTCCTCAGACAGTTAGCACATCTAGTGCTGGAAAACACAACATGAGCTCCTGGGGGAAAGTGGCTACAAACAGTGTCAGTAAGCAGAGGTCTAAGCTACTCAGAAACAACCAGCCTGACAAGAAGTACACATCAGTGCAATAGTGGCACACAGCCTTGGTGCGTAACCAATGGCTTTCTGATTGGCTTAAGAGATCTGCTCAGTGGAAAGGAACCAATATCTGGAACTGGGAACCAGGTCAGAATCCTATGGAGACAAAGATTATTCTCTCCATTGTCAAGCTTCCACTTATCTTTGGTTAAAAGAGGGGTTAAAGCACTGAAACATCTCTGTCACATCCTCCAAGGCTCAGGGCCCATTGCGAAAGAGGGGACGGATAGAATGAAAGAGCCAAAGGAAGGGTATGACTTCTTACAATGCAACTGCCCAGACAGAAATTGGCCTCGATATCCATGACTTTGCAGTGCCTAGCAATACCTTTGCAAGACCCTCATAATAGAAGAAAAGATGATGACATCAAATTAAAAGAGAGACTAATGGAGAGAGGGAAGGGATATGTTGGAGATTGGAGTTCTAAAGGAGTATGGGGGCAGGGGAAGGAAATATCATGCATTTTTTGTATGTAAGTATAGAAGTTGTCAATAAAAACATCATAGTAAAAAAAACTGCTATATATCAGAAGCTAAAAAAAATAATAAAAAAGAGGGGCTACATCCATCAAACTCTCCCTAAATTAATAATGCTTATCCTATTTAACCTATCCTGACTGTCCATTGGAAAATCTGTTTATCTTTTTCAGAAGGTAGCAAGAACTGAGGAAATAAACCACCCCTCGCACATCAGCCAGGGCCCAGGTGAAACCACAGGAATTGGGGAGACGAGCTAGAGTATGTTTCCATGGTGAGCCTGACAATCAGCTCCAGGGTGAAGGAGACAGGCACTGAGGATTCTCAATACCTACCAAAGAAGAAACTCCGAGGCTCCTGACAGGTTCATCACTAAAGTAGACTTAAAAATCACCCACCATGGCACAGGGAATTTTGTGGAAGAGGGGGTGGAAAGATTATGAGACATAGGTTGGGACGTCATGCCCAGAGGCATTGCCGCCCCCCCACCCAATAACTGACTGCTGCTCCCACAATGCATAACCCACAACCCCATGGGGAATACCTGCAACTCCACTGAGGAGGGGCCACTGCGGAATGGGATCAAGGAGGAAGGAAAAGATGGTACCAACACATGATGTATCCATACAAAGTATGCTCTTAATTTTAAAAAATGTAAAAAAAAAAATACTGTGAGCATATGGTGTTCTAATGTAGTTTGCTGACTCCTTTCTCACTAGCAATTTTTCACTGAATACAACAAAAAAACATGTTCTTTTTAAATTTATTTTTTATTTTTATTTTTGGAGAGAGACACAGAGAGAGACAGACAGAGAGAGAGGGAGAGGGAGACAGGTAGAGATGGGTGCACCAGCAGTCTCTCAGCTGCTGTAAACGAAATCCAGATGTGTTCGCCCCCTTGTGGGCAAGTGTGGCATTGCGCCCTTGCGACACTTTGCATCTGGCTAAACGTGGGACCTGGAGATTGGAACCTGGTTCTTAGGCTTAGCAGGCAGGCACATTAACCGCTAAGCCATCTCTCCAGCCCCCCAAAAAACATGTTTTTCCCCTTTTATTTTCCTAGAACTGTTCTTATAGACACCCTGAGCCTTTAGGTCATGATAATTTCTTTGCTCTTTCATAAATCTCTCAGAAACATTTAACACAGGGTCATTCTAGTAGTTTAAGACATGAAATTTATCAGGGACTGTGGGTACAAAAGTATTTAGGCAATTGTCTTAGGCTCAATCAAATACTAAAATACTTTTCTTAACTTCTGTAATTTAGGTGTTCACATTTTCAACCCGGTTTTTTACCTTCACCTTCGTTTTACAAACTTAACTCTGAGAGCCACTGCCCTACCAGACTCTGCCATTATCTCTTGCTTGCAATAGCCAAATTGGCAGATCCCCCTTCTACTGCGATACTACATGTAGTACTCCACATAGTATTCAGATGAGTCTTCTAAAGCCATAAAGCAGTTTATGTCATTTCACTGAGTAAAGCATTTCATTAAAAACAAAGTCACGTCTTTCCGCAGCTTTTAAGGCTTTATGTGATGTGACTACTGCTCACAGGTCTGGCCTCATCTCTTGTAACCCATCATGCTCCAGTTGTAGCCACACCATTCTTCCTGTATAATCAGCTTGGTACTATGAGCCTCTGCTTTTTCTTCCTTTCCCTGGAATGCTTTTTCTTGCCACTCAGATGTCACCTGAAATTCTTCCTTTTAAAGGAAGCATATCTACTTAAAATGTCTTTCATCCTGTATCACTTTCAGCTGTGCATATGGCTTTTATTTTCAGCCTTATTAATGAGGCTAACTTATGTGCTTATTTGTTTCCAGGTTTCTTGTCTAACTCTAGAGCACTGTAAGCTCCATAAGAACAAAAGAAATATCCTTTATCACAGAATCTTTGTGTGTGTGTGTGTGTGTGTGTGTGTGTGTGTGTGTTGATGGATTGAATGAATGCATACATGAAAAAATGAGGCAATTCATTTTTTATATTAATGCAAGTTTCAAAATAATGGTGGGTGATAGATAGTCAAGCAGGAAGACAGAAAAGATCAACTGTAACATTTTGGCAATGATGAATTGAAAAAATAATAATCCTGGCAATAATTGCATATAATCACTACTAGATCATATGTGTGTGTGTACATATATATGTATGTATATATGTCTATATATAAAGATGATCATTTCTTGTTCTAAAATATATGTGGTAGCATTTAAAATCACATGATTGCCCCACAATTCATCTGTATATAAATTCCCACCTTGACATTCTTTATTTCCTTGAATGCCTATTGTCAGAAAGATGTGAAAACTATTTTAATAGTGCATTTTCCTTCCTGTCTTTTCAAAGAGTTTCAGAAAATATAAATAGAGTAAGATACTCTTTTTATGGAATATGACAAATAAATCTAATAATTCTCTAATATATAATAGCTATCCCAGGATTAATTTATAATGTGGACCACTAATTCACCTATACATGTGATTTTTATGTAGTGGTCTTTAAGATATATCAGTGTGCCAAGTTTTTTTTTTTTTTTTTTTTCCAGTTTGACTCTTCCCCCATTATTTCTGTTGTCAATGTTCTGGGTGGTACTGCACATATAAACAAATTGAATGAGTTTCTGCTTTCATAATTTACACAAACAGTAACACATTTAAGGGGGAAATAAAAATAGTGTTTACATGCAGAAACCATGTCAAGGACAAAGATTAAAAACATCAGGGGGGCCAATGCAGTTGGAGCTCAGAGAAGAGGTAGCAGATGTTAGAAGCAGAGTAAAAAATATTAGATTGTACTTTTTACTTGTTTTTAACTTTTGTCTTTTAGCGTTTGTGTATGACGCATGTGTGAGTGTGTTTATGTGTATGAGGTCAAGTGAGTGTGTGCCACAGCATGCGTGCTGAGCTGTAATGACAGTTTTCATTTAGAGTTGGTCCTTGCTTTGTACCTGGTTTCATGGCAGGGTCTTTCTTTCTCTTTGTTGTTCACTGCTGCCCTGGATTGCAAGCTCCCAGGAAATCCATCTCCTCCTCCCATATCACAAAGAGGCCTGGGATTACATTACACTGCTTACTGCTTCCAGCGTTTACGTGGGCCTTGGGAATCAAGCTTAAGTGGCACTCCAACTTGGGACCATGCATGTCCCACAGAATGAGTCCAGTGTGGGAGATGCTGCCTCTGTTACAAAGTTCTCTCCAAAACATTGTGCTTCCTTATTTACGATGTGAAGCACAAGCGTATGAACAAATAATGTGTCCCTTTCTTTGAAGGGATGACCTAGAATCCCTCTGAATCTTAAAATTATTCTCATATGGTGATCACTTCAAACTCTTTAGAGATTATCTTTCCTGTCTGGAACACTTGTGTCTTAGCAGTGCTTTCTGTGAATAGACACTTTTTGCTTATCATCCAATAACCATGGTGTTTTGATATGGTAGGCAAATGGGATGCTGTACAGGACTGCCAGTTATTTTAAGTCTCTTCAGAACACATTACAACAGAAGGCGAAACAGAGGACATAATCTTCTGGTGAGAACGTATACTTATGACTCATGTAAGAACAGCTAAAGAAGCTCTCTGTTCAGACTCCGAAAGAGGCCGCATGTGTTTTTACCCTAACGGGTAAGCTTAGGCTACAAATTCTTAGCCATGTACATTCAGTGTCACATACAATCTTGGCTTCTGCCAGGTTGTACCATTGAGAGTTTGTACTTTGTGATCTCATCTTTTCCCTTCCATATTGGGCCCAATAATGTCTGACAAATCTGTGTGGCTAATTAAATCTACTCATGATCTTAGGTAACAGGAGAGGATCCTGGGTGAGCTAATGTCTGGCCAAGGAAAACTCCCATAATTGTTTTTAAGAAATGAGGGCATGCAAATCACAAAGAGGATAGGCCATTCCTGCAGACTGGGTCAATTGTAGAATCCTGAGCACTCTTGACTTCTGGTGTCATCAACCACATCTTGTGTCCAATGACCCCATTTTCTAACTAAGGCCCTGGCTTGTCATAGCCAATAGTGCAGTTTTCAAAAAGTTTAAGCCATGTCTGGTAAAGCAGATCTGCCATACTAGCTACTCAGAGGTTGAGGCAAGAGAATCACAAATTCAAGATTAGCCTGGAAATTTAGGTAAACCTTATCTCAAAAATGGGACGGGAGGCAATAACAGGGAAGGAAGACCTCTACATGGAGAGGAAGAAGAAGAGAGGGTAATTTAATATATGTGACATGAAGGCAGGGGCAGGCTCTATTTGTGGGGAGAGGAAAGGTAGTGTGTCGAGCCAGTAAGAGTAAAATATGATTGATATGTTTGAAACAGTCAAAGTGAAACCAAATACTTTGTATGCTAACTTTAAAAAGGTAAGTAAAAGAAAGCAAAAGAATTGAGATGTAGCTCAGTTGTAGGGGCAGGTTGCCTAGTGCAAATTAAATTAAGTAATATATAGTAAAAGAAGTTTCACCATTTTGGGAAATCTGCTATGATTATTATTATGTTCTAGTATTGGGTCTCAACTTTATCTTCCGACTGAAGGAATCAAAAGACAATCAGTGCTGCCAAATAGGCCTTCTGGCCTCTAGACTCAGCTGTTACCTTTTCATCTCCTTTTTCTACTGCATCAGTCAGGCTTTGAGACTGTCACTTGAGTCCTTTACTTATCGTTAGTATTGACTTTCTACTCGCTTAAAGACGAGTGTCTTGTTTGAATAAAGTTTCGTCTTTTACTCCTAAAGCCTTTTGATAGTTTGCATTTCCCGTTTCCAGTCCTTACAGAAAGCACGAAGAAATAAACGGAGGAGGACAAGATCTCAAGTCCATTGTTGGAGATTCTTGAGCTAGGGGGCCCAAAATGGTCAGGAAATTTCCAGGTTTGCCTGGTCCTCGTAGGAAACTTTGACTCTGGGTTACTATCGACGTGTGGTTCTGGCTAAGAACCAGCGATCGTGGGGAGGAGCGCGCGAGCACAGGTAAAGCAGAGGCCACGTAGGTGGAGGGCGCCAAGGGCGCTGGGGGACTCACACGCCCCGCCCCAGCCACCTCCCCAGCACTGCCGCCAGGACCCGCCCTTCCACCCTCAGGGCCCGCCCATTGGTCGTCAGGATCCGCCCTCAGTCTCAGGACCCGCCCTCAGCATCAAGACCCGCCCCACAGTCTCAAGACCCGCCTCTGAGCCCCCAGGACCCACCTCAGCCTGAAGACCCGCCCATTAGCCGTTAGGACCCGCCCATTGGCCATCAGGACACGCCCTCAGCATCAAGACCCGCCCATTGGCCTTCAGAACCTGCCCCTCAGCCTCAGGACCCGCCCCTCAGCCTCAGGGCCCACCCTCAGTATCAAGACCCGCCCCCCGGTCTCAAGACCCGCCCATTGGCCATCATGACGCGTCCTCGGTCTCGAGACCCGCCCATTGGCCTTCAGGACACGCCCCTCAGCCTCAAGACCCGCCCCTAGGCGCCAGTACCCGCCCCTCGGCCAAGAAAGCTAGCTGGCGGTCCGCCCCCGGGGCGGCGCGGGGACGGGACTGGGCGGGGCGGCGGAGGCTGGGTCCGCGTCCCGGCGGCCTCGCGCTCGCTCGCTTGCTTGCTCGCTTGCTTGCTTGCTCGATCTCTCGCACACGCTCCGGGAAGGAACATGGCGGCGGCGGCGGCGGAGCCGGCTGTCCCCGCGCTGGCTGGCGGCGGGGCGCCGTCGGGCAGCAGCGTCCCGGTGCTCTTCTGCTTCTCGGTGTTCGCCCGACCTTCGTCGGTGCCGCACGGCGCGGGCTACGAGCTGCTCATCCAGAAGTTCCTCAGCCTGTACGGCGACCAGATCGACATGCACCGCAAATTCGTGGTGCAGCTCTTCGCGGAGGAGTGGGGTCAGTACGTGGACCTGCCCAAAGGCTTCGCGGTGGGCGAGCGCTGCAAGGTGCGCCTGGTGCCGCTGCAGATCCAGGTGGGTCGGCGCCGCCTGCGCTCCTCAGGTGTCCCCGCGGGGCTGGGCCGGGCCGGGCCGAGCGGAGGGAACGAGCGAGCGTGTCGCGGGCGGGCACGGGGGTGGATGGGTGGGGGCGTGGGTCTCCCGATGGTCGTCGCGCCCACGGACGCCCCACGTGTGTGCTGCTGCCCAGCGCCCGCATCCGCTTTGTGTGCCAGCCGCCTGCGTAACTGCAGTCGCCGCTGCCTCCGCCTTCGTGTGCACGAGCAAGCCAGCGATGCTGAACCCCGGGAGGGAGGCACGGTCGACCCCCTCCTCCAGAGTTGGAGATGTGGTTAACCAGTTGCAGAAATGCAAAGTTTCCAGCCCCCTCCCTCCCCAGCCTTCCTTCTCCCAGCCCTTGGACTCTTGGGTTGACGCGCCCCTTAACCATAAAGCGAATTAGCTGCTGAGCCGCCTCCCAAGATCTGCCTAAAAACTGATTCTATTGCATTTGCGTCGCCTTCATCGGAACACAAAACAAAAAAATGTTTGATCCCAAACTGTACTACCCTCTTAAATGTTCATTATAAGGCTAGAGTCCTGGCCCTACTGGCTGAGGAGTTACACCTGAAGATTAGTTAAGAGTTTCTTAATATTTATATCGTTGGAAGCTGTACTCATACTATAACAGGCCAGTCTCCTGTAGGGAGATCAGAAGATTCACCAGAAATTGTGTATTTTTTGAAAGGAAACTGTAAAATCACTCGGCATCATCCATACTTTTTTCCTTAGGTATACAACTGGTAAGTCATTTATCTGTAAGACCAAAGTGATATTTGGCATCTGCTTATAGAAGAGATTTTAATGTAAAAGTCTCATTTTCTGAGGATCATTCCTTCATGGGTTTTTGTTGTCTGTTTTTTCAGCTATAGTCAAGCTGAACGGGTGATGTTTCCCATCACCCCAGCATACATCTAGGTAGCTCGTGCCTTTAACCTGGTTAAAGTTCTTAATGTTCAGAGGACAGAGTTCATCAGGTTCCCTGGCCACTGGTGAGGATCCTAAAGTAGATGTGGTGACATGACACCCCAGGATGAGCCCCACTGCCCCTTGGAGCATTGCATTCATTGGTATTTAAGACTCCATTTTTCTTTCTTTAAGACTTCCCAGGGCTGACACTTGTCTGCAGCCTTCCCTGTCAATCTGTTTAGATTACTGCTGCCAAATATCTAAGATGCTGGATGCATCTTTGACAGATCCATCTATAAAGGCCAGAATCTACAAGGTATACTCTAGTACAGGCTCATTTGTGAAGCATTGCTCATACCTTTGGGAGTGCGTTCTTACCCCAGGACTGGCAGAGTTTGTAATATATTTGCTTTCTAGTTTTCCCCTACCTCAAGGTCAAGGAAAATTAATTACACACACACACACACACACACACACATACATTTTTACATGCACACACATGTGTGTGTGTGTTTATTGCTATGCCTGAGATGTCTTGTACACTCTCAAAAAGCAGTACATTTTCACTTTTGAATGTATAGTCAGTTTTTGTAACAATATTTAAAACAACAATTGTAAGAATAATTGTTCTTTATTTGCTCCACTACAAAATACTATTTTTTCCTTAATAGTCCAACAGTTCTTCAGCTCATCATTTATATATGCTTATACTTTATATTTTTTACATACTTAAAATATTTCTACCTCATTTTAGCAAGCATAATACTTCAGTCTGATGCCTCCTTCAGCATCACTGTAGATAACATGTAGCTTTGCACACCATATATACCTTTTGATAATTTTTTGTGTATGCTTATGACATTTTATCTGAGTACACACATGTATTTGTGAGGGTGTACTCAGAAAATATATTCCTTTGAAAGCTGAATTTTCTGGAGCACATTTGTATAATCCTAGTGATATGGCTGTTTTGTGGCTCCAGGAGACCCTAGAGTTCCTATCACAAACATTCGAGTGGCAGCTTTCAGAGCATGGCACAGTGAATTGAAGCCTGGATTAGTTTTTATTGAAGCTCATATGTCTTTCATTTCTCCGAGGAGCCCAGTATATAGAGATAGGAGGAGGGTTAGGGAATTGCCCAAGGTTATTTGGCTAACTGTGGTAGGCCCAGCAAGGCATGGGCAGATCTTCAGTCTATGTCTGCTACAGCATGGCTTCTTTCCATGTTTAAGGAACCTATGGTGCACTCTGGAGATGAAGCGCCAAACTTGAGCTTTTGTTTGTCCATTTGCTTGGTGTGCTCATTGTTCTTGAGAAGAATCACTTAGGCAGGCTCAGGTGGCTGATGGCAAGACCATGCTGCAGGCAATGGTAGGCCATTTCTCCTTTGAAACAGGGCCAGAATACAAGTTCTGTTTGTAGTTCTATGCTTAAATAATGCCACTTACTATTTCTCCAAATGGAGCCCGGTAGCCTCTGGTTCACAGACTGTTTTTTTTTTTTTTTTTTTGTTTTTGTTTTGTTTTTTCAGAATGTACTCTTAATGTGTAGGGGTCCGAGTTTGCTGTGGCATTTGCTGTGGCTAGCATGGCTAGTGACCTTGGGAAACCCAGTGATTGTGTGTACCACATCATACCTGTGGTTGGTAGCAGTTCTCTGGGAACTCATTTTAAAGCCTCCATTGGCAGGCTTAGTATGTGATAAACTTTTAGTGTCTCTTTTTTCTCAAATAGCCTGTCAACATGACTGAGAGTCTGCTGACAGCTCAGGTAGCAGAAGACACACCTTGGGTTTTGTGCATGTTTATATGTCTAGAGTCTGATGAATGTAGAGACTCGGGACAAAATATAAATGAGAGGCATGGTGGGAATTTAGGTCATTTTGATGACTTTCTAGTTTTAATTTTTCAAATGGTATTTTCCAAGTCTGAACAGAGACATGTAACCATGGAGACTCATATTCAACCAGTGCATTTTTTTTCAGACTTTGGCCAGGGAAGCAGAAGACAAGAAGAAATGGATGCTGTCAGAAAGGTGCCAGTGAGACTCTGCTGCTGTGCATAGGGGGAAGGCGCTGCAGCTTAGTGAGGGTAGGAGATAAGAGCTTCCTACGAAGGTTCTTTTGACCTTTGGCTAAAGTGCTTCCCTGGGAGGAGATTTGATTCTACCTTCCATGTTCTTGGAAGTGTCTTTTTTTTTTTCTTTCTGTTATTGTTAAAGACAAATGGGGCACAGACATTTTGCATCTAGAAGAGACAGGCATGTTCATAGTCAGAAGAGAGGAAAGATAGATTTAAGAAAAAAAGAATTCTGGTCTTCCTGTGGCTTGCTGGTTGGAAGGTTGTGACTTTTGATGGTAAGAGCTATAACATAGGGATGTGGCTGGAGGAACAGGTGAATAAGCTCAAGTTGTGGTGGAGACAATGACAGGTATGTCTGGGTGGGATGGGGCCGGATGCTATCAGGGATACTGAGAAGTAACAGCTACCTCATGGTATTGTCTCCAGTCTATTGGTGTGATAGAGAGGTGGTTGTATGAGTCACATAAAAACTTTAACTTTCCAGAATAATACCCAAAGCACTGTATATTTTGTTCCTTGTGAATACATTAGCGACTGCCTATAAATAAACTGTATGTGAGAGTGGAAGCTCTGACCTGCATTTGCAATTTTTTCCTACCTTTAGTTAGCCAAGGAAATCTAATGTAGATTTAAATGTCAATGTGTTCTTGGCTCTGTCCAACTTCACCTTCACCCCAGTCTGAGGCACAGTCTTAAGAAATACATTTCTCAGGCCTCTAAGTACTTCGGGGGAGGTGCATAGACAGCTGGCTTCCTTGGGGAGTTGAAGAGCTCAGATTGTAATTTATAAGCCGCAGATACAATGCTGTGCTGGGGACATCAGTGTCCACAGTAGGTGAATATGTGGTGAAAACAGGATTTAAATAGTCTCATGCACTCTAAGTGAAAAGACTAAGAATCAGTTTTACCAGAAACAAATCATAAGTTTGATGACACCAGGAAACTACTTCTTGACTCATTTTCTTTCTCTCTTTCTCTCTCTCTCTCTCTCTCTTTCTTTCTTTCTTCTTTCTTTTTTTTTTTTTTTTCGGTTTTTTGAGGTAGGGTTTCACTATAGTCCAGGCTGACCTCGAATTCACTATGTAATCTCAGGGTGGTCTCGAACTCACAGCGATCCTCCTACCTCTGCCTCCCGAGTGCTGGGATTAAAGGCATGCGCCACCACACACGGCCCTCATTTCCCTTTTTCTGAAGACTAAGTGAACTTAAAGGATGCAGTGTTAGTGTTTCTATATATATATTTATAATCTTAACGAGATCTTTATAGTAAACATTTCACCTCATTAGAGAATTTTCTAACAACTGCTGACTGTAGAGTGTAGTGTTTCGTAGGACATAACAGCTTAATACATGTATTGATTGATGGCAAGTACTATATTTAATCCTTGAAATAGTTCTATGAGGTGGATACTGCTGTTCTTACTACATTACAGATAAGGACATTGTGTGGGGAGATGTTAATGATTTACCTTCATGTTCATGTAATTGGACTCAGAGCAGCTGAGATTTGGATTTAGATTCCAAGGCCCATGGCTTGTGCTGTGTAGTTCCCGCTGTAAGCTGTGTGTGTTGGGGAGGGGGTGGTGTCACCTCACCACCCTCTGTTTCAAGTGAGTTGATACTGGCACAAGGCCAATAGGTAATAGGGTTAGAGGCACTTGGGATTTGAGTCCTGATACTCTGCATCTCCCTCAAACTCTCACCCACGCAGATCGTGCCTATCCTGTGACTGTAATAGACTGTCACTTTTTTTTAATAAAGAAAAATTTACCTATTTTTAAACTTTAATCATCCCTAAATAAATACTGGCTCCTTTTTGTGGCTCAAGGGCTAGTATAACAGCACTGCCTAGGGAGTGGCATAAACAACAGAAAGAGTCTTGTACTTTGGGGGGCTGGAGTCCAAGGTCAAGGTGCTGGCAGAATTGATTCCCTCTGAGCCCTGTGAGGTAGAACTGTGCCAGGAATCTTCCCTTTTGTATTACTTTCCGTACCTTGCTGCTTTGATGAAATACCTGCCAGTACACAACTCAAGGGAGGAAGGACTTGTTCTGGTTTACAGTTTGAGGGGATATCATCTGTCATGGTGCCAAAGAGCAGCTGGTTACGTGCATTTGGCAAAGAACAGAGGGATGAATGTTGTTTAATAAGCTCTCTCCTTTTTTATTCAGTCTGGCACCTCAGACCATGGAATGGTGCTGCCCACATTACACTGGTTCCTCGTACCTCCATTGACCTAATCTAAAAATACTTTCGCATAAATGTCCAGAAATTTGTCTCTTATATGATTCTATATACAGACAGATTGACAGTCGATATGAACTGTCACACACCTTTTCTGGTTCTTTGGCAGTTCATGTTTATAAACACATCATCCCCATCTCTGTCTTCATGATCTTAGGCATCATTGCTTTATGTGTGTCTTTCTGTAAATTTCTCCTTTCTATAAGGATGCCAGTCACATTGGATCACACACTTACTTACTTCAGTCTGACTTTATCTTAACTAAAGTTATCTGCAATGATTCTCTTTCCATAAAAATTCATTTTCTATGGCATTATGGCTACAACTTTAAAATATGGCCTCTGGTCGACGCTGCTCAATAATGTGAGATGATATTTTAAGAAGTGGTACACAGTGTGTCATTAAGATAGACCGGCTATTTTGTATGTGTCTTAAATGACCAAATTCCTGCAACTGTCATTGTTATAAAATGGTCAGAGAACATGTCGTGAAGGAAGGTGAATGTGCTCAGGGGAATGGAAACATTGAAGCTTGATGATGAAAAACCTATTGGATATGAAATCTAAGGTCACATGCAAGCTGTGGCAATTCTAAAGAATAGTGTACAAAAATTACGTATTTGTTTGAGGAACTCATTGGCTATGATAAGCTTTTTATATTTAAATGTGTATATATTTGTTGTCAGTAGAGGAAATACATAGGTATGTAGATATGTTTTCTATGTAGTTTTTTCATGTTTCCTGAATGTGAATTAACTTGTCAGTACTACACTTTTACTTGGGACATGTTTGGTCAAGTTCACTCTCACTGTGCCAGACCCAGCCAGCCACATTGCAATTACAACATAAATGTTTGACTACCAGCCATACTCTTACTTACCTTAAAGACAAATTCTAAAGTCAGAGTAAGACATTCTGAGTTATATACCGCTGTCTAATTGTAACAACAGTCTGTTGGAATTCATGTGAATTTGCTGTGGGAAGTGGACAGGATTAGATGGACATTGCTGGCTCTCTTGGTTAGTTGTTGGTGACCTTAAAAACCTACTTTCTGGCTTTTTGCATATAGAGGCTATTCATAAAGTCACAACTCCTTCCCAAGTACATAGTATAAATAGGAAGGCCATTGTTTTTATTTTAAATGAGGTGTCTTTGTTAGAGTTTTTAGATTTATAGCAAAGTTACATAGGTAGAGACTTTATTCTTGGAGCCATATTCCTCTCTTGTAAATATCTTAGCTTACTGTGACTCCTTTGTCTTCACCAAAGAGTTTATACTGGTGCACTGCTGTTCATAAAATATCATACTTTGGCTTTTGTTAACTTTTCCCTCATGTCCTTTTCCTGTTCCACTGCACTTAAGATGATCTGATCCATAGTCCACTTACATTCATTTGCCATGTTTCCTTTGGTTCCTCTGTACAGGTACACTTTCTTTGACTTTCAGTGACCTTGACAGCTTTGACGAGTATAGTCTCAGTAGTCAGATATTTTGGCCAACTGTCCCTCGGTTTTCGTTTGTCTGATTTTATTTTTCCATACATAGACTGGGCTTGTATGATGTTGAGAGGAGGATCTCTGAAGGTCATTCTCATCACATCATATCAAGTATGCATTGTGTCGGCATGACATTATTAACTGCATTAATCAGCATCACCTAGCAGGATTTTCCGGGGTACAGGTAAAGTTACTCTCCTGTCTTTATACTGTACTTCAGACAAATTGCCAAATGCAGCCACATTCAAGGGCATGCAGAGAATATCTGTGAAGGTTGAGCATTTTTGATTCACACAACCAGAAATGCCATCTCTAGGAATACAAAAACGTATCTCTGTATTTTCTGCAACTTTTTCTCTGTTTACTGAGTTTCTGTATGATGAGCTCCTATAACAAACATGGTCTTGTATGGTGGTGAGGAAGTGAAGGCTGTGTTTTCTGACCTAAGTCTAGGTCTAGTGGGAAGTACATCTGATGTGGCCAGTGCTCTAGCTGAACGGGGTACAGGAGCACCTAGTAACTGGTTCCGAGGCCACACTTCTGAGGACATATCCAGAGGGTTTCTGGCTATGTAAGGATTTACTCTTTGAAATTTTTTAACAGTAATATTTTGACCACTTTATCTTGCAGTCATTCTGAAATAGTATATTTAGCATATTCTTAATGAGTGCTACAATGATGTCTTCTTAATTTAGAACAGGGTGTTATTCCCTCACCTGTTGCCAAGACTAGAACGGAGTTCGGCTTGCTTGTCTTGTATTTTGATTATTTTTATATACCCCCTCAGTTTCGCTGCTGGCCATGTATCTGCCTCTAGCATTTTCCTTTCTGGTTGTACGTGGTTTGTAACTTTCTGTGAATTAGGATCCAGAGGACAGAGGTCAACAACACAGTCTGAGATTGTATCTGAGAGCAGGAGCTCTGAGTATGTGTGAACCACAAGCTTGTCAGTGCATGGCCACCAGCATGCTCCTGTGCCTGTGGGGAGTTTTGTTTTGCACACTTGCTGGCAAGTGAAATGGCATGCTTAGCTGAGCCGTATCACTATGATTTCCAAGAGACTGCTGTAAACTGTATATAAACTGTATTATATGTGCTTTAATCACATTGATGATGGCTACACTTGCTATGAATTTATGAAAATAAACATGAGGTTTTGAGCCTTCTCAACAGATACTGGAAATTTACTGGGAATTCAAAATGTACAGTCATGTGATTGGATTTTGAAATAACATTGTAAATACAAAAAATTGTGTCTGTGGCTTCTGTGTGTAGAATGACTGAAATGGAGGTATAATTTACAGAGTACAGAAACAGGTGAAGCTAGAATATAAAATTGAAAATGCTCGAGTATTTATTTTCACCGTGCTTTGTTGGTAAAGTAAGAGTACTCCTATACGTCATGCTGTATGACAGATGGTTGTCACCTGTTAGCAGGAGTCAAGTGTTGGGTTGCACGTGGTTCGTGAGTGTGCATACTGTAGGCAGCAGCAGTGAGAGATCAGAGCACTAGAGTCCCTTATACCAGAACATAGAGAAGATGAAGCACAGGCCGATTAGAACAGCCACGGCACTAAGGATGAAAGATTGGTTTCAGTGGTTCATTGAATTCATGTAGGAATTGTTTCCCTGAGAGTCTGCTGCATGCAGAGATGGAAAGGCTGAGTCTAGGGCTTTGCTGGAGCAGAAGCTACCACCATTTAAATGGAATACAACACTCCTCCAGGAACTTACTAATAATCGTTATCTGTGGGTGGTTTAGGGGATGAAAGTGGGATAATGAGAGGACAGCTTCAGGAGGCGAGTTGGAAGAGTAATGAATGATACTGGTTTATTCAGGGCCAAACACATTCTTTGCAGAGCTTTCTGAATTTGCATGGTAGAAGGAAGAGCAGCACCATGGACTCTGAGGTATCAGTGAGATTATCTTCTTGTATTCAGTAGTAATATGTATGTTAGTAAATCCTTAATGGCCCAAATTGTTGAGCAGGTTAACTATAAGCAAAAAAATGTGCAGCTTGAAAATCTCACAACCAATTTCCTTCTTGTTTTGTTCATTTTCCTGATTGTGATAAATGACATTTAAGATTGCATATGTCAAACTTGGGTCAGTTTCTCTCATAGCACAGGGCAACTCACTTAACCATCATGATATGTTTGGGTCTGTCACTTTCATACTACAGGGTGATCACTTAAGCACATTGATGTACTTGGCATCGCTCATGCTCTCTGGAAATTGTTTTGGAGACTGGCATCTTAGCATATTATCTTGAGAGCAGTGATTTTGCATTTGGTCTGATTTTACTTTTGTTTTTACTCTCTTTAGTTTCTATGTTGTAGTCTCTGCTAGAGATTATTTTTTTTAATTTGTTTTCTTTACACAGATTACTTTTTAATTTAGTGTTTTTAAAATGTAGATTAGGGCTGGAGAGGTGGTTTAGCACTTAAGGCACTTGTCTGTGAAGCCTAAGGACCTAGGTTCAATTCTCCAGATACCATGTAAGCCAGATGCACATGGTGGTACATGCATCTGGAGTTTGTTTGCAGTAGCTAGAGGCCATGGTGTGCCCTTTCTCTCTCTCTCTCCCCCCTCTTTCTAATAAATAAAAATAACGTTTTTAAAATATAGGCTAACCATTATCAATTTTGTTTTTTTACTATTTTTTGGTTATGAAGATAATGTGTTTTAAATAAAGTAAATGTGTTTAGTGTTCAGAAAATATAAGAAAAGTATAAGAAAACAATACCGATACTATAATTATATATAACTACTTATTAATGTTTTATCCATTTGCTTATTTTTATTCATAACATCTATCCATATATATGTGTGTTTGTGATTTATAATTGGCTAAAATGTTTACTATTTATGTACATGAAGATTTGCCTATTTATGTATGGTTGGTTCTTTATTTCTAACTTCACTACTAAATGCAATTTGGAGAACATCTTTGTAGATAATGTATTTTTTTCCTATAATTTAGATAATTTCTTTCTTGTAGTATTAGCTATACAAATTAATTTACTGGGGCAAACTGTAGGATCACTTTTTCTTCTATATTGACTTCCATTGGAAATAAATATCATTGTAGAACAAAGCATAAATCATTGTCTTTTTTTTTTTTTTTCTTTTATCCTCAGCTTACTACCCTGGGAAATCTTACACCTTCAAGCACTGTGTTTTTCTGCTGTGATATGCAGGAAAGGTTCAGACCAGCTATCAAGTATTTTGGGGATATTATTAGTGTGGGACAAAGACTGGTATGTTTGCTGATTTATTTGTTCCAACTTGCTAAGATATGAAATAATTCATATCTACACATCTGTTTTGCTAATTGTTTTTATTTTATTATTTTTTAGTTGCAAGGAGCTCGGATATTGGGAATTCCAGTTATTGTAACAGAACAGTACCCTAAAGGTCTTGGAAACACTGTTCAAGAAATTGACTTAACAGGTGTAAAACTGGTGCTTCCAAAGACCAAATTCTCAATGGTATTACCAGAAGTAGAAGCAGCATTAGCAGAGATTCCTGGAGTCAGGAGCGTTGTGCTATTCGGAGTAGAAGTAAGTACCTAACTCTTGTGAATGTTGTGTATGTGTGCTAGTACGCTATGTTTTCCTGTGTGTTTGTGTGTGCCTGAGAGAGGGGAGGGAGACCCTGGCATGCCACAGCACATATGTGTTCAGAGGACAACTTTGAGTATCTGTCATTGTCTTCTACTCCTTGAGACAGGGTCTCAAATTGTTTACCACCATCTTTGCCAGGTCAGCTATCTCCTGAACCTCTAGCAAGTTCTCTTACCTCCCTCCTCACCTGTAGGAGTGGCTAGAATTATAAATCCAACCCCAGCATCCTACTTTTATATGGGTGCTGGAAACCTGAGCTGAAGTACTCATACTTGATGCAGGAAGTGCTTTATCCACTGAGGTATCTCCCTAGCCCCATGAATTTTGAGCATAGTATTATTTGTGGAAAAGTTGGTATTCTCAGAATGGAGTTTTGCATATAGAATGTCATGTAGGCTGATAACTAATAACCATGTAAAATAGCCACAATTTATTATGTGTTTATCACTTCTGTGGCATTGATCTAAATGCTTTACAGTTTATAGCTGTTTAAACTGTAAGCCCTCACAATCGCCCTGTGGGCTAAGCACTCTGTATTACAGATGAGTAAACTAAAATATAACAAGAGTAATGCATTTTGCTCAAGGTCAGATAGCTACTAAGCAGGACCATTCTAACAACCACTAGTTTTGGAACACATTTTCACCTAAGGTAGCATTTTTGCAAGCAAATGCCTTTAAGTACTAAGCCATCTCCTTAGCTCCAAAGGATTTGGATTTGGTCATGGTTTGTACAATAAAAAACCTTGAAGTCATACAGTTCATTGTCCTTCAAATAGGGGTACGATATATGCCCTATATATAGAAAAAAAAAAACACTTATGTATTCCTAGTGAAAGTTTCAGTTGATTTATTATTCTTTTTCATTGATTGGTTAATTGGAGATAGGGTCTTGCTTTATAATTTTGGCTGGTCTAGAACTCACTGAATAGCTCAGTCTGATCAAAAAAATCCCAACTATTCTCCTGCTTCTGCTTCTTGAGTGCTAGGATTGCAGATATATGCTAACATGCCTGTATTATTCATAACTTTTAAGCAACTACTACATTTAAAAATTGTAAACCAAGCTGTTAATCAAAAATAGGGCTGGAGATATGGCTTAGCAATTAAGGAGCTTTCTTGCAAAGCCAAAGGACCCATGTTCAGTTACCATGTAAACCAGATGCACATGGTGGTATATGCATCTGGAATTTGTTTGCAGTAGCTAGAGGCCCTGGTACACCCATTCTCTCCCCCCCCCATCTGCCTCTTTCTCTCAAATAAAATATTTTTTTAAAATCTGCCGGATGTGGTAGTGCACGCCTTTAATACCAGCACTTGGGAGGCAGAGGTAGGAGGATTGCCGTGAGTTCGAGTCTACTCTGAGAATTCCAGGTCAGCCTGAGCTAGAGTGAGACCCTTCCTCGGAAAAACAAAAAAAAAAAAAATCAATTAAAATATTATTAATATAATGTGGTTACTTTTGATAGTAGGTTTTATTGCAGTATGTATATACTAGAAAAATGTCTTGAATTTTGGTGTACTTTAAAATGTTCAAAAATATTTTGGTTCAATAATGGCAGTGTAGAAGCCTCTTTGTATAATATGTCATACCAAATGCTGTTGCTGGCTTTTGCACATCTTTGCTCATTTATCACATTTAACCTTTGGGTTTAATGAAAATGTTCTTTGAGCAGATTCCAGTGCTATTATGTTAAGATATCAGCTGGTAATTCTTCAAAGCTTTCTTGTCATGTAATCATAAACTTGACATTGTGGCATTGTTGAAATATGCTTACATGTGCTATAAATGAGTTGTTATTGGAGTGTGTGTTTGCTTCATATTTTCTGTTATCTGTTAGCATTTACAAAGATGGAGTATGTATAATATGGTTGCTGGTGATGGGCATTACATATCCATTAATTCCTGATTTTCAGATGATTAAACCAAAGCCAGAGAATGTTGATTTATGCTCAAAACACCTACTGAACTAGAGGCAAACCTGAAAGTGAAACAAGGCCATTAGATTTGTAGTGCTTTTTCTGCTTTGCCAGAGTTTATCATGGCTTTACATAGGATTTCAGTTTTGCCTATAACATAAATTATTCTAGCTTGGCCTACTGTGACTATTGTGTGCTATATGACGACTCGGTTTTCTCACATCTCTCTCACTGCAGTACCACACTCATTCTTTGTGTTGGGTCCTCACTATGCATGCAGAGGTAAACTCATATATAAGTGGCGCCAAAACTGAGTGGTAATAACTCTATTAAGCCATTTAGAGGGTGTAGATGAAAATCATTAAAAATATTCACAGAAGTCTAAAAATGAGTTCAGTATCCCTAATATGAGAAACACTGTTGTAATCCAGTCCTTCCTTGGTTTTATGGAAATGCTGATTTATACTTAAGCTTGCCTAGCTAATTAAAACCAAAGCAAGGTAGTTAAGACTTGTAGTACTTCTGTTTAGTCATATTGTTGTACATGTATATAATGTCCTTTTAGTTTCCCATGGTCTTAAATGTGACATTTTTCTTTCATTCAAGACTCACGTGTGTATCCAACAAACTGCTCTGGAGCTTGTGGGCCGAGGCATTGAGGTTCACATTGTTGCTGATGCCACCTCCTCAAGAAGCATGATGGACAGGATGTTTGCTCTAGAGGTATGGTATTTGTTACCTTTCTCATTGTTACAAAATGCCTGGCAAAAACGATTTATGGAAGGCAGGGCTTATTTAGCCTTACACTTGGAGGATACAGTCCATCATGCCAGCAGGAGCTTGAGGAAGCTGGTGACAGTGTATGCAGTCAGGAAGCAGAGAGGATGCTGGAGCTCACTGGGCACAGTGCATGCAGTCAGGAAGCAGAGAGGACACTGCTGCTCAGCTCGCTTTTCCCTTTTCTTCAGTCTGGGACCACAACCAATGGGATGGGGTCATACACAGTTACAGTCAGTTCAGTCTAGGAATTCCCTTACAGACATGCCCAGAGGTTTGTCTCATAGGTAATTCTAGATCCAAAAAAGTTGAAAATAGAGATTAATCATCAAAAAGTAGTTGTCTTACTTCAAAATAAGTGGACTTTTTTTTTTTAAAAATGAGAAATATTGAATATTTAACAGTAATGAAAGGATGTCTGCTAAATTTGAGTTTGATCTGATAATGTCAGACCCATTAATTTCTAGAGGCATGTCTAGGTACTCACTGATCTTTACGGTTCATCATATTTCCTATTTTATATCTTTTTTTTTAAATTGTTTTTTATTCATTGAGAGTGAGAGAAAAAAAGAGGCAGATGGAAAGAGAGAGAAAATAGTTGTACCATGGCCTCCAGCAAACTATAAATGTCCTCCAGAAGCATATACCACTTTCTGCATCTGGCTTTACATGGGTACAGGGGAATAGAACTCAGGTACATAGGCTTTGCAGGCAAAAGCCTTAATTGCTATGCCATCTCTCCAGTCCTATTTCATATCTTGTTTCCTCCTTAAAGTTAGATTTTTAGTAATAAACAACATTCCTTGATAAATTTTGTTATAACTTTGCTCTAGTGTCAGGCACAGATTTAGAGATTTTTCACGAAGACTGGCCTGAATCATTTACATATTTGCAAAGTAGAAATAGTTCATTTGGGTTTAACTTAGCCAAGAGCTAGCCTAAAACTACAACATACATGCACCTGAGACAGCCCAATGTTGCCTCAGATTCAAGTCTCCAAGAGTAGGAGATGCATACCGGGACATGCACACCACCCATAGATGTGTTTTCATGACTGAAACTTGAGCTTCACAGTGTCAAACCGAATCAGGGAGTTAACTGTTCTTAACATACTCAACAGTAGTCTCATCTTCGGCATTTCCTATCACAAGACTCGCAGCTACCATCTAGTCACGGGGAAGTCTTATTCCAAAGGATATGTGTGCGTGAATCTATCTCATATTTAACTCTAGTTCATGAAAAATTTTAGAGTGGTACACATATGGTTTTAATATCTGAATTATTTATTTTTATCAATAATGAGAATCACAAGAGGGTTTTAATTGTTTTGAGATCCTCCAGTGTTCCGTGCATAAGAGGACTGGGAACTGCTCTCAGTTGGACAGCTCAGTGGTCTCTGCAGCCTACTGTGGCTCCAGGATGCAAAGAAGGGCAAATGAGAAAGGGAATGGCAGAGAAAAGCAAGAAGAGGAAAGGCTGTCGGGGACAGTAAGGCCTGCTTGGCATTCCCTTCTCTTTTCCTGAAGGAGTAGGGTCCCCAATTAGGATGACACGTGGAAGAACTTTTATTTTGTCACACCATTCCCAGTAACTAGTGGATTTTCTTCTGGTCATTACTGAGTATTACTTCTTCCTGTCTCAGAAAAGATCTGCAAGCCATTCTTTTTTCTTTGTTTTTTTCTAAGCCATCCTTAAAGTTGTGAGTCAGTCACCTTCTACTTTTCAAGTTCTCTATTAATCTTAATTTACATCTGTACTGTCAAACCCCACTCTGCTCAGAAGTAGCTCTTGCCATGTGCAATCACAAGAGGAACTTTATTGTTACAATGAGTCTCATACCTTGAAGTGTTTCAAAGGAAGTAAAAGCTCCTAAGTCATACAAACAAATGAAACAAGACCTTGTTTGCTTCTAAAGAAACGTCAAAGACTTTGCTCTACATTCACATTTATTTCTTAGACATGCCTTAATTATAGCATTCATCAACGGATAGTTTGACTTTTTGCGATTGCATCTTCCACAAGACTCAGCTGGAGAACGTAGAGATAATTGCCACCCACCCCTGATACTTTGACAGGCCATCTGTTCCCTCAGGGAGTAGAAGTCCAACAGTAAGACAATCATGAAGATTTGAAGGTAGGGCAAGTGTCTCATAAATCTGCCCTTGATGAAGTTACACAACCTCACATCTCTCATTGGTAGGGTGGAAGTACTCCAAGCAGATGCTCCCAAGATGTTGCAAGACAGAGCCCATGCCTCATCAGTTAGCACAGTGCCTGGCACAGTACACACTCACTGCAGGGTCTGTCTTGCCAGAAATGTACAAGCCTATGGGTTCCAAGACCCACAAGAGACTGAGGTGTTCAAAGAAGGGAAGGGAACAGCCCATTATCTGAGATGAACGCAGAGGTGCTTACCTAGGCTGAAGTGTGGCGGTTAGAAGAGAGAGCACAAGCACAGAGCAGGCGGGCTGGTCCCTCCTCGGTCCTGTCTTCGTGTGGGAGAGAGGAAGTTTGCGTCTAAGTTCTTCAGACAAATACTGTTTGCTCTGTTTGTTTTCCTGTTCACTGAAAGTTAAAATAACAATTCCACCATCTCCCCTTCTCTGTTGCTGTAGAGGAGAACTACTTGTGATAATCCCTGCCCATATTGTTTATTTTAAATTTATTACACTCACCAATTTTGTAGTTAGCAAGGATGGGGTCTGCTGCATGCACTGGGATCTATGAGTGATTCCTTAGTGCCTACTGTCTGTCAAACAGAGTCACTTTCAGCTACTAAGTGTACAAAATTGGAGAGTAAAAAGGCTAAACCCTGACTTGAACTTGATGCCCTTGTACTGATGGGTAGGTTTTTGTATGGCTTGGAAATTTAATGGGTTTGTTTCCTCCAAAGCATATCTTTGCTCTCGCATTTTTGAGTTTGTGTATCAGAGGAACCTTTCTATTCCTTTGGCCCGGTTGGACTAGTTTTGAAAGTGTAAGGAGGGACCTTCCAAAATTCAATGCCACCGTGTAACCCAGGAGAGGAAGTAGACTTAGAACCAGGTATAGACAGGTGTCTGGAGAAGTTTCTACCATTCTCTGTCTCATCTCAGGGCAGGGCAGGGCAGGTACTATGCAAAGAAAGGTCTAGCCATCTATTTTTAAAGCTTTACATTTTCTGAACCACGTCTTCCCTTCACACAAGTTCTTGGCTCCATTTTTAAACACAATCTGAGTTGGCTGAAGCTCAGTGGTATTGTTGCTTCTCAGCAACATGAGGCCTCCCAGCTTTCCCCTGCCACTCTGACCCAACTCTCAGCATCACCACGGATTGGGGGTGAGGGATGCGGGGTGAATGGGCAAGGTTCTTAGAGCATTACAAGAAACTGCACATCATCTGTTCCCTGGGTCATCAGACCTCTTCCTCAATCCTGGGATGTTTTCTCCACTCTCTGCTTCATTGAGGACCTAGAAAGACAAGGGTGAATGCAACCTTCATTGTCCTATTGCCATATGGAAAGCACTTTTGTAGACCTGAAGGTCTGTAATTAAGTCATAGGAATTCTTGGAAGTGTCTTAATGCAACAGTAAGTAAAAGGTGGAAAGGCAGGGAAGGTGGCTGGTGGTGGTGAGAGCTGGGCTTGAGTGAGCAGACATGCAGGGCTGTTCCCACAGCCCTGGGCTGCATTTGTCTTACATTCTCTGCCTCTGTGAGCACATGATGCCTTGGTGTTCAAAGACTCTTGCTGATATAATCAGCTGAATAATTCAAACAGTATAAAGAGTTTCCAGAAATCTTAATAAACAAAACCTGTCCAACCTCACAGAGCAGTAACTAGCACACTTGTTTCTCTCCCTCTTTCTGCATGGTTCCTACCAGCTTTCATTCCTCGAGGGGCCTGGTCCACAGCTGTGCACTGGATGTCTACCAGCTATAGGGACCAAGCTTGTTTTCTGAGGCAGCTGGCGGCTGTGCTCCCTTGTGAGGGAGGACAGAGAGGGATCCACCAGTGGAAAGGTTGGGTGTGTGGGTGTGCAGCCATCCTCCCCACTTCCGTCCTCCTCTGTCAGGAGACTGGCTTGGATCTTTTCCGTGACTTGCTTGGGAGCTGCTTCCAGTCCTGTCCTGTTCCATGGTTCCTACACGCATGCTTCTTGATGCTCTGTTGCCCCAGGTGTCTGATACATGCAAGACACAGACCTGTGCTGTGGGACTCTCTTCTCCCCCTCCGCTGTCCTCTCCCAACTTGGTGTTCTCTGCTCCCTACTCCCGTGCCTCTTTCTCTTCTCCCTCTCTCTCTCTTTGCGCCTCCATGAGATTTCTCACCTTGTTATTGATTCCACAGACAGCCTCGTGAGGACATTCTGTCAGGAAAGGACTTGTCACCCTTAAATTTTATGTTCTTGTTTAGTGATTCTAAGAAGTTTGTAATGGCAGCAGAGGTGGGGCTTCTCTTGTTAACCTGGGCAGATTCTTACATCTCACATGAGGCAGTTTTTTTCTTCTGACAGTCATTCCTAGACAGGAGAATTCTTATGGAAAGAACTCATATGCTGGACATTACATTCAGAAGCAGAAAAAAAAGAAATTAAGAATCCTTATTTTAGTTCTTTTAATAGTATCAATACAATTAGAGATGTGTAACTGGATAATAAATTAGTAAATAAGTATTCAGGATGGCTATAATTATATCCACAGCACAGATTCTTTTTTAAAATAAATAGATGGGTTGGAGATATGCCTCAGCAGCTAAAGCAATTGCCTGCAAAGCCTAATCACCAGACTTCTATTCCCCAATACCTACATAAAGCCAGATGCACAGCGGCCCATGCATCTGGAATTCATTTGCAGTGGCTGAAGGCCCTGGCATGCCCATTCTCTCTGTCTCTCTGTGCCTCTTCTTACTATCTCTCTGCTTGCAAATAAATAAGCACAAATATTTTAAAATAGACACCAAACACTGATTACGCCCGATAGGATGTTTGTACACATCATACTCGCATGTTTCAGTTATACTGAAGGGGGCAAGCTTGAATGGCGCACTCTGAGCTTCATGAATTTTGAAGTCAAAAGCCGTCCACACTTGAGAGCGTGAAATGAGAGACCAGCACAGGTGTGTGCGCAGGACTGCAGCCCAGGCTAAGTGATGAGGCATAGTGATGGGGACGCAGGTTGACCTTTCTCCTGACTGTTAATATTTTTTAGTCACTAACCTGGATTACCTGCATGCCCTCGCCTCTGAGTCATGGCATTGGCCTCCTGTTTTCCTTTTCTTGTCTCTAGTTCTTTTTTTTTTTTTTTCCTGTTTTGTTTTGTATATTAAGAATCACAGAGAATTTGTGGTACAGCTGGTTTTAAAACCTTTCTCCTTCACTGAGATTGTTGTTTTGGCCACGGACCACCGTTACAGTAGAGAACACTGATTATTATCTGGGCCCACTTGCACAATTTAAAAATAACCTCCGTTTTCTTGCTCACGTCTTGTTGTGATTATTTGTTTTCTTTCATAGCGTCTTGCTCGGACTGGGATCATAGTGACCACGAGCGAGGCTGTTCTGCTGCAGTTGGTGGCTGATAAAGACCATCCCAAGTTCAAGGAAATCCAGAATTTAATTAAGGCGAGTGCTCCGGAGTCTGGTCTGCTTTCCAAGGTATAGACCCTTTGAAGCACTGGTATCCGTCCCGCTCACTGCTGGTGATAGGACTTGAAGCCCAGACAAGCTTGTCTCCACCACAACTATAATGTTTAGTCAAAAGCCGCTCCTTCTTTGCAGCTCTTAGTAACTCGTAACTGGCTCGATCCTTTGGGCTCCAGAGTTTAGTCACAATGTCAAGGCTTCAGGTGCTGCTTACCTTCTTTTTTCTTAATGGGCTTTTATTTATTAAAACAAAATTACAATGGAGGTGCCTGTTTTGTCTATACTGGATACAATGACCATGCCTTCTGAAAGTGCACCCTCTGGTGAAGTTTTCTTAAATTGTGCACTTTATAGGAAAAAAAAAAAAACATGTACCAATAATGATTTGACTTTTATATATTCTTGTGAAATGTCTCTTGTAATGTTGGTGTCGACCCAGTGCTCTCTTTCCACAGACCAATCGAAATAGAACTCCTGTATGGGAATTTACAACAGGGATCTGGGTCTCTGCCCAGTACTCTCACAGTGTTGTTGAGTTGTTTGTTAAGCAAGTTGTCTTGACTTCAAAAGGCCGAGAATGTTAAATGATTATATACCTTTCTTGTTTTACTCATGTTCTTACTCTAGTCATCTGTGTGTGATTTTCTTACTCTGGTCAACATTCTATGTTAATACTCTGTTCCACTGAGTGTTTAAGTTAACATTGATCATGTTAATTGTGGAAACATGGATTGAGTTGCAGTTGCTGTACAACTGATAGAGGTATGTTTTAACATAATCATCATAGGTCCTTAGCTGAATGCCTTTACCACCATTGTGAGGGTTTCACTGGTTTGTACAGGATTTATTGGAAAAATAAAGGCTGGGTGAAATGTAGCTTTGAATTTTCCCCCCAACTTTCTCTTTGAGACATCAGTAGTAATTTGGTAGTGCTAATTCTGTGTCCTTGTTACCCTTCAATAAACTTATTTTCATGAAATATGTGTTAGTGTTTAAAAATGTTTTTAATATGATGTAAAATGTGGAACATTGCTATCTTTTATATTAAATTAAAGAAAACGGATTGTGTGAGTGAAATTATTTTGTCCCCCACAGATGGCCCTTTGAGTACTATTTTAGGAATTCTAATGTTTATTGAAAGGTAATAAAACTTGATGTTTGTAATCTTTGAACTCATGGGAATTTTCAAAGAAGATCAGATGCAAACGATCAGGTAGCAGCTAGTGTTTGCTGCAGGATGAGCCCTTCATGACCCTGTGAGGGCAGTAAAAATGCTCTTCACTCTTACGTCAGTCAGTGGTAAGAAATAGCAGCCTTCTTGATGTATTCAAACATTTTTTTCTTGACTTTGAGTCCAAAGAAATATTTGAGTCAAATATTTTTTTCCCATTTTAAAATAGGTCTTACTAAATGTAACCTATTGCCTCTCAAACGTGAATGTCAGTTAAAATTACCTGCAGGATCCTGTGAAAATGCTGACTACCATTTTTTTCATTTACCAAACAAAAAGAAAGTTGGGGGTCCTTTCTCACCATTGAAGCAAGGATTTCAAAACTCCCAAACAACTGTTTCCCTCCATTGTAACCAGGTCTTTCCCATCTCAGTTAAATAACAGACAGTGAAGCTTCACAGCTGGAACCAATCCCAAGACCCTGGATTAGTTTCCTATGGTTACCATAACAAATTACCACAGGCCTCACGTCTTGAAACAGCAGCTGTCTCACCTCAGGGTTTTGCCGAAGTCTGAAATGGGCCTCACTGTGATGAAAGCAAGCCTTCCATTGACATAGCTATGATCTCTTCTGGAGCTGCCAGGGGACAATCCAGTTTCTGCTGCTGCATGCTAGAGGCCACTAATATTCTTTAGCTTTTTGGCCCTATCTTCTCTTGCAAAAAATATGGATCCAGCCCTGCTTGGTCCTGTCTCACTCCTCTCCCTGTTCCCAGCCTAAGTTCTCATGTTATTTAGCAATTCCCTGTGGCCATGTAGCTTATGCATAGGGCCTGGAGATTTGGACCTGGCCATCTTTGAAGGTCACATTACAGTTACACACTACCAAAGTGTGTATTCAAAGGTGACTTTGAATTTCATTTCATTCTGGCATTTGTCATAGCACCATCTTTTCCACTAAATTATAATCTTGAAGGCAGGGCCCATTGTATTACCTGTATTTCCTAGAAATTATTTCAGTTTTAAATATTTTGCTATGTCCTTTGGCTAACAAAGGTACTAGTAAAAGCATAGAAAAGCCGGGTGTGGTGGTGCACGCCTTTAATCCCAGCACTCGGGAGGCAGAGGTAGGAGGATCGCTGAGAGTCCGAGGCCACCCTGAGACTACATAGTTAATTCCAGGTCAGCCTGGACCAGAGTGAGACCCTACCTCGGAAAAAAAAAAAAAAAAAAAAAACATAGAGTATAGTGCAACATCAGGTATAGCATAAACTCTGAGGAAATGTGCACTGGGTTAAATTATATCGGGTTGAGGAATGTTAATGCATTAAAGTTCAGAATAATTGTGAATTCTGTCTTGGCTCTTCTTTTTGTAGAGCATGCCAAGAAGGTGACGGGACTTTATTACTGCAGGAAATCTGAATTGATTTAAATACATTAAAGCCTTGAAGTGGAAAGCATCTATAACTTTGTGGGATAATAAAATTCTTTTGGGTGACATAAATAACTTGAGAACATAAACAAAAGAGTAGTCAGTGTATTAATCATCCAGGGGCCTAAGGAGCGTCACGAGGCTTCATTCACTGAACTGCTCACGTATCTGTGCACACTTAATCTAAAACTAGGGATAACTTATCAACCAGGAACCAAATATTATGTCTCTAAAATATCACAATCCTCTATTTAAGCAGAATGTTTTCCCTCTTTCAAAGGTGTTATTTAGAGCTGGGTAGAATTATGAAGACCCTGATCTCAGAGGTCCATTTTGGCTTTGTTTTATAGATGTAGCCAGTGGGATGCAGTGATTAATGACTTTTCTAAAATTGCACAGTTAAGATGGGAACCAGAGTTACTTAACTCATTGTCCTGGAATGACAATAGAAATGTACAGGAAAGGATGCATATTAGTCTGCAGAGCAACACAGTGTTTTAATTAGCAAAGCTACTGGGATATATACTTTTAGTCTGATATCTTTCCCTGGCTGTCATTTTTTCTAGATGGCCTTACCAAAAATACATTTTCCTAACTTATTTGAGGGAATGGATAACAATATGAAAATAGTCATCATCTCCATCCTCAAGTAACTACACATTTTCCCACATCATTAAAATGAATAATGCTTCTTTATTTCTCCATGAAATATTGCTGTTACTAACCCTTCATTTAAAAAAAAATGTACTGGCTGGGCATGGTGGTGCATACCTTTCATTCCAACACTTTGGAAACAGAGGTAGGAGGATCTCCATGAGTTTGAGGCCACCCTGAGACTACATAGTGAATTCCAGGTCAGCCTGGGCTAGAGTGAGACCCTACCTTGAAAACCAAAAAAAAAAAAAAAAAAAAAAAGTATATATGTATATATAAATCTGGGGATGGAGAGATGGCTTAATGGTTAAGATGCTTGCCTGTGAAGCCTAAGGACCCAGGTTTGATTCCCCAGTACCCATGTAAGCCAGAGGCACAAGATGGTACATGTGTCTGGAGTTTGTAGTAGCTAAAGGCCCTGGCATTCCTATTCTCTATCTGTCTCTCTCCCACTCCCTCTCTCAAATAAATAAAAATTTTAAAGTACTAATCATAATGAGATACATCCCTTATGATTATATTATTATTATACTTTCCTCATGATGAAAGTGAACATTTAAGGCCTTTGGAATTGACTCTTAAAAATCTAGGGTCTATGTTTTTTATCTCTTATATTCTATTTATTGTAGCTGAATAGCAAACCATCTTATCAAAAATACTTATATTTAGGGTACTTGAAATCTTTATGAGGATGGTTGTTAAATGTTTTTATACAAGAATGAGATGATAGGTATTTTAATTAGCTCTGTGGTTATAATCATTTTACATGGATATATACTTACAGATAGCATTAGATATATTCAGTTTTTTTCAACTGTATCTCAAACCTAGATTAACTGGTATTGTATTCAACTTTTGCATACTGAACACTTTGACTTGAAGTATACAAATAGCCTATTAATTCCTGTGGGAAAAGTTGTAATCCTGATTTGCTTACTGTGGGAAACAGAATTCTGAATTAACCTTTAAGATTCCTACTTCCCTGGTGTGTAAAAACCTTCTCTCGGGCTAGAGATGGCTTAGCGGTTAAGGTGCTTGCCTGAAAAGCCTAAAGATTCGTGTTTGACTCTCCAGATCCCACGTAAGCCAGACACACAAAGGTGAGGCAAGCACAAGGTCGCACATACCCACTAAGTGGTGCAAGTGTCTGGAATTCAATTGCAGTGGCTGAGGTCCTGGCACACCAATTCTCTTTCTCTTTCTCTAAAATCTAAAATACAAAATAACTTCTCTCACCTAATCAGATGAGCTCTTTTTAGAGGACCTGGGCTCTTCTAGGGAAAAAAAAAAACAAAAACAAAAACTAAAGCACGAGAGAGAGTGTGGTGAAAGAGTGTTGCTGAATTTGAAGATGGATCAGGTCACACAGAGCATCAATGGTGGTCTCTGAGGTGAAAGCCTTCTGACAACAGGAAACTGGGACCTTTTATACAACCACAAGCACTTTAGTGAGCAGCAGTCCAAAGGAGTTTGGAAAAGTTCTTTCTCAGAGCCTGGAGCCAAAAAGCAAGTCTGTCAAGTACCTTTGATTCACCCCTTGTGAGACCTCAGCTGATAACCCACCATGCTGTGGACCTCTGACCCTCTGCCTGTGAGTAAATCTATTTATGCTTTAAACTAATGCACATGATAATTTGCCAAATAGTAGTAGAGAACTCATACACTTTGTTGCCAGCAATTTTTATTTTTAATTTATAGATGTTCATTTAAGAGGTAGCAGTTTTTAAAAACATTTTTTGTTTGAAAGACAGAGAAAGAGAGAGAATGGGCATGCCAGGGCCTCTAGCCACCGAAAACAAACTCCAGACGCATGAGCCACCTTGTGCATGGCTTACATGGCTACTGGGGAATCGAACCTGGGTCACTTGGCTTTGCAGGCAAGTGCCTTAACCAGTAAGTCATCTCTCCAGCCCAAGAGACAGCAGTTTTATGAAACATACATGACTTTAGGTATATATTGGGCCTCAGTAATTATAATGAAAGACATTTTTCACCAATTAAAAGCATCACTTTTGAAATTAAATGGTCCTAGGTAGAGAACTGAGCTTATTCACTTTTAATTTTTAATAGTATAGTTGGCATGAATACTTTTATATGCTAATCCTAGATTTTAATTTTTGTATATACTTGTGATGGGTGGAGTGTAGTTCACGAAACTAGAAAGAAGATTGTGAGAAGGGCAAAAGATATAAAAGGGGAAGAGCGCCACAGAATTCATGAAAGTCGGAGGTGGCTATTATGGAGAGAAAGACCAGCAGGAGGAAAACAGGGGTATGGGGGAGGGGGTTGGAGGAAGAAAAAGTGTGTATGAAAATGCTATAAGAAAACTCATTACTTTGTATGTTAATTTTTAAAAGCTCCCCCTCTATTCCCTTTCTATATCTTTCTCCTCTTTTCCTCTCTCACTCAACCATTCTACCTCTCCCCCTTCCCTGATTTGTTACAATAAAGTCTCAAACTCAAAAAAAAAAAAAAAAAAAAAAAAAAAAAAACCCTAACGAGTATAAGACTATTAGAGAAGCAAGAAGTTCTTTCTCCTTCCTGTCCTTACTTTTATTCTTGCTAGAAGAAAACACTGTACTAGATTTTCCATTCTGTGGGTTTCCTTATAATGGAGAAAGATTCTTATGTAAGAATTCATTTAAAAGGGTTAGGTAGACTCCTAGTTGCCTGGCAGGTGAGGATTTTATCGTATGACATTGCGTTACACCTCTGCATTGCATTTCACTCTCCTATAGTTAATGGCTTCTGTTCTGATCATCTCTGTTACTTGGTAGAATCTTGCTTGTTCTTGGGGGATCTTTTATTGCCCTACACAGTGCACACTGAGGTCTACCTAAAGCCAGGTCCCAAGCTGGCCATTGGTTACCTTCCAGGCCTAGACTCCATACTCATTTATTCCCCCAGCCCTGGATTCCAAGAGTCATAGAAATGTCAGCCAGATGATATGGGGCTTTAGAACTAAAAAGAGTAATGTGACACCTTTCTTTAAAAGAAAAGTAATTGGACTCTCTGATCAAACTTCTAAAATATTTTAACTTCCTATAACTATGCATGTCTACTGATGATAGAAAACAGCTAAGCAAACATTTCAGGATGTTTTAAGCTGATCAAAGATAATTATCATTACTGAAAATCAACTGGTCAGAAACTTTATTGACACCCACAAAACACCTTCCATAGTGTTTCAATGGCTGGTGTTTAGAGCCTTGATAAGTTGACAGATCAAGCTGACTTTCACAAGAATTAATGACAATCTCTGCAGGAAAGATTCAAGTCTCATTGTCTCAGGCTATTTGGGCTGCAGTGTGGCTTATGAACTACAGACATTTTTCACAGCACTAGAAATTAGGATGTGCAAGGTTAAGATGTCGGCATATTCTCTGGTGTGGGCTTGATGTCCTATGTCACACACTGTTGCAGTTACCTTCCTGTTGCTGGGACAAAACACTGAGCCAGAAGTAGCTTTTGGGAGGAATGTGTTTATTGCAGACTTGGAGATTCTAGGGGAGGCTTCATCATGGCAGAGAAAAGCAACTGGCTCTTCAGACATCCACAGCCGACAGAGAAGCACAGACTGGCTGTATAAACACATGGTAGGGTGAGGTAGAATCAAGGTGCACCTGTCCCAGTGACACACCTCCTCCAATAGGGCTCCACTAAGCAGGAAGCTGGAATGCAAACACTCCAGGTTACATGGGACATTCACATTCAAACTACCACACAGACTCTTCTTGCTATCCTTACAAGGTAGAAGGACCAAGGCAGTTCTCTAGGGCCCCTTTTGTCAGGGAATCCATGAGATGCAGAAGCATCAAGATTTCAACATTTCTCTAAGTCCCCAGTTCCAAACACCCTTATATCAATGATAATGCTTTTAAAATAGGAATTTAGGGGAAGAGCAATGGCAAACATTGAGACCATGGCAAACATTTTGATTTAAAAAAGAAGAAGTCTTCACTACTGTGCCTAACAAGTCATTTGTGTGTGTGTGTGAATCTATAGCATCTCCAACGTTGCTGTCTACCTACATAGGTTTCATCCCCAATTAAAGTGGTCCCTTTTATTACAGCATCTGTTACATTCTGATTATGACAGAGTCCACCCAGTGTGTCCTGTTTCACTGGCATATATTGATGTGGAATTTTACACATGATTTTGAGTCGAGATTTGAAATAAAGGTCTCTGATCATATTCCACCTTCTTTGTTAACCTTGATGGTGTGCAGTAGGTAGCTGCAAGGTCTAAAAGGTCAACTCTTACCTTCCTTATATGTCTGGTGCCTTGGTAGTCATTGAGTAGGGCTTGTCAACTGAACTAAGTGAAATTCCTCCCTTCAGCTGTTAATCTCAGGGCTTTATCACCTGCAGGGGAGCTGGACTTTACACAGTATCTCAGAACTCCAGAAGGCCAAAGCAGAAGCCGACATGAAGGCCAGACCTGCACCTAGGATGTTCCCATTTCCCCCATGCTGTAATGGTCACAGACTCTAGGAAACAGATGATTCAAAGTGCAGAGAAGTACAGACCTGTTTAACTGGAGTTGTTCATGCAAATTTGTATCCATCATTCATTCTTATTGACCTTATCTCTAATACTTTCCCCCCTTTCATATTATCCAAGTCATACTTCAGCTAGTTTGCTGTTTCTGCAACATCTGATGTCTAAGGATCTTGGCACTTGTGCTCTTTCTCATCCTCTTTTCCAGATATCCAACATAACTTTCATACTTTTTTGGGGTGGGGGGGTTCCTTCACACTTGTAATCAAATGTAGCATATGAAACTTACACTTACCCTACTTAAAATTACAGTCATTATCCCTATACCATATATAGATTTCCTACTCCCTTCCCTGATTTATTCAGTGATGTTCAATAATATTTTCAGATTTTCCCTGTTCCCAGTAAGTTTCAGGTGGGTGATGAGTTCTGCACATTTTGGTCGCTGCTCTATCTATATCCTTATCGCCTAGAACTTGTATTTATCATGAATGTTCAACCCTGACCCACTGTTGTGGTTTGAATGGGCGATGTCCCCCATAGGCTCTTGTGTTTGAACACTTGTTCCCCACTTATGACACTGTTTAGGAAGGTTGCAGAACCTTTACAAGGTGGAGTCTTGCTCAAGGAATTATTCTTGGGTTGGGGGCTGAGGCAGAACTTGAGGTTTTATAGCCTGTCCCCACTTCCTGTTTGTCCTCTGCTTCCTTCCTACTCATGTGAAGACTGGCTCCATGCTCCTACCATGTCTTCCCACTGTAATGGACTCTACCCTCTGGAACTATAAGCAGAAATGTAATTTTTTTCCTTCCTTATGTTACTTTGGTCAGATACATGTTTACGATAACAAAAAGTAACATATACAGAAAATTGGTGTGGAGAAGTGGGACCAATATTGTAATAAACCTGAGCATGTGGTTCATAGTCTTTTGGAACTTGTTTGTGGGAAGAATGGGAAGAGTTTGGTACCTTCAGCTAGAAAGACCCTATAATTATGTAAGAAGAACCTAATGGGCTACTCTGGAGGGAGTTTGGAAGGGAAGGTTAGAAGGCAGAGAGAGAAATGGCCAATAGAAGATGGGCTCATGAGGTTTCAGGAGACAACAAGTGTTCTGTTAAGAACTGGGCTAGAGGTGTTTCATGTGATATGCTAGCAAAGAATCTGTCTAAATTCTTTTCCTGTCCCAAGAATTTCAGTGAGGTTGACTTTAAAAGTAATAGACTAATGTAGGGGCTGGGAAGATGGTTCAGCAGTTAAAGGTGCTTGATGACAAAATGTACCTACCTGGGTTTGATTTCCCAGTGCCTGCATAAAGCCAGATGCATAAAGTGGTACATATGTCTGGAGTTCATTTTTAGTGGCAAAAGACCCTGATACACCCATTCTCTCTCCTCCTTCTCCTCTCTCTCTCTCTCTCTCTCTCTCTCACACACACACACACACACAATAAAAATATTAAGATAAAAATAAATAAAAGTGATGGAGAAATGTCTGGCAGTGGAAATTTCAAGGCAGAATGACATTGGATCTGTGCTATGGTTTCTATTAGCTGCTTTTATTTAAATCTACAGTGAAATATACAAATTACAGAACAGAAAGATATGAAAAACATGGTGTGTCAAGTTTAAATATGTACAAGTTTAAAGTTCTGGATACTACAGACAATAAATCGGCTGTAATTGTTAAGTAGATTAGAACCATTGAAGTGAAGCCTATTCATCTTCATAATGGGAAAGAGACCCTGAGGGCAAAACCCAAGTCATTGAAGGCTCTAGTTAGTAAGAATGTGAATTCTTTGGAAAGGAGAAGACCTGAAGGGAGAGGGCTGGAGGAGTTCCTTGCGCACCAGGGTCAGCATACATGTTACAACTGTGGTGGTACAAGGCCAGGCTTCATCTAGAATTGGCAGCAGAACCTGACAACATCATCTACCTGGTACTGATTTTATAGGCATGAAAAATGCAAGTTTGGGTCATCATGAAGTATTGACAATGGTTTCAAAGCCACTGAGTCCAAGCAATGTATGGCAGGCTCAGAATCTCTAAAAAGTCACTATGTGGAACTGTGAAACTGAGCTCTAAGTTGCAGTGGAAACATCATATGGTAGTAATTTCATAAATACAGTAATTTAAATAAATGGCCCCATTATCTCAGGTATGCTATTAAAATTGAGATTGTAACTTGGGTCTCCAGCCACCCAGCTGGAGGAGTTGTCACTTGGGGGAGAATTTTGTAGTTCTTCCCTAAGATATGTTTGGGAGAGAATCTGAATTCCAGCCCAAAGGTGCGTGAAGAGGAGTTTGAGCTCTGGCTATCCACATTTTGTGGTGCTGGCTATTGGTGGTGTCCCTGTCCTTGGATCTACTAAAGGGAGCCAGTTTCTTCCACCATTGATGGTGCTCCTCTGAACTGTGAAAGCCTGAAATAAACCTCTTCCTCCCATAAACTGTGTACGGTTGGATGTTTGTCCCAGCAACAAGGAGCTGACTACAACAGTTAATTTGGTACCAGTGATTTGTGGTGTTTATGCAATGAATCTAACCATGTGGATTTTTATCTTTGGAACTTGTATGCTGGAGGAATGGGGAAGGACTTAGTACTTGGGACTGGAGAGCTTCAAAGTATGGTAAGCTAAATTTTATGGGATATTCTGATGAGAGTTTGAAAATGATAAATGCAGAAAGAGTAGTGTTTGGATTATAAACTTTCAAAGACAAAGGAGAGACAGGAGAAAACCTTGTTTGGAGTGAGCTACTGGCATAAAGGCTGGCTATATTCTGCTGCTCATATCCAAAGAATTTAAACAAGGTTAAGTTTAAAAGTAATGGACTGGGGCCACAGAGATGACTTAGTGGCTAAGGCTCTTGCCTGCAAAGCCTAAGAACTCATGTTCAAGTCTTCAGGTCCCACATAGCCAGATGCACAGTGACAGTAGCACATAATGTTGCACTTGCACACAAGGGGGGTACATGCATCTTTAGTTCATTTGCAGCAGGCTGAAGGTCCTGGTGTTCCTATTTTCTCTCTCTTTTTTTCTCTCTCTCTCTCTCAAAATAATTTTTTTTAAGTAATATACTGGAGTGCATGGTAGAAAGTATAAAACTGGAAGATGTATGATTTATCACCAGAAAAATTCAATCAAGTTTAAAGTTATTGGCACAGACACTGGTTTTAGGTTACTGAAGTTGCTATTATTAAACAGATTACCACCATTAAGGGTGGGCCAACTGCTTTACACTGAGACCATGGAAAAGATTCCTGAGAATGAAGTCCACAAAGGAAAAGCTGAATGAGTATGGATGCAATTTTTTTTTTGAATGGGGATGACTTGAAGAAACAATTCTGATGAAGAAAACTTCAAGGTCAAAGTAAATTGCCTCCTGGATTAACAATTAGTTATGTTGCTACACAGATGTTGATGGTTTTAGAAGTATAAAAAAATGCAGGGAAATAGGTCACAAATTGCACAGGGCTCCAGGAGCTGCTACTTAGATGTACCATGTGAAGCAGAGTGATGTCCCTGTATAGAAACCAGTGAGCCCATTGTCTGAAGTTGAATCAGGAGCCACTGCTGAAATGTGGCATGTGGAGGGTGAGTCTCTGTATTGCAGGACAAAAAGGCCATTGCATAGACCTATAAGGATGGACTATATTTTGAAGGGGAGACCTGAAGATGTTTAGGATGTCCAGGCCTGTGCCAAGCCCATCAAAGAGTGCTATTGGCTTGGGATGAAAGTTTTCCCCAGGGTACTCAGCCTAGTTGGAGGGACAGAATTAGGAAATCCAGCGACTGTCATCATTGGTTATGGATATCAGACTTGAACTGCAGATATTTGATGTTTGCTGGATGGGTATTGATTTTGAATTGGTCCAGTCTCTCCTTGTTATGACTTTTTCAATAAAAATGTTTACTCTGTGCTGTTACATGTTGGAAGTATGTAACTTGATCTTATAGGACTCACAGTTAAAAGACAGTCTTGAATCTCAGATGTGTCTTGGGACTTTGGAACAATCTTAAAGTTAGTAAAGATTACGGGAACTTTTAAAGTTGGACTGAATGCAATTGTCAGTGTGAGATGGTCTTTTGAGTCTGTGGGGGCCAGGGGCAGAATGTGGTAGTTTGAATATGAGAGTTTGAATGCATGGCCCAATAGACTCAGGTGTTTTATTAACAGTGAGCTTATAACTTGTGTCTCCAGATGCTCAGCTGAAGGATATGTCACTGGGGACAGATAGTGGAATCCAGCCCTAAGGTGTGTTTGGGAAGGAATCTGAATTCTAGCCCAAAGGAGTGCTGGTGGGGGGGTGCTATCCAAGACATTTGGAGTCTCAGGTACTACACATAGGAACTACAGGATTTAATAGATTTAATATTTGGTTTACGGGTGTTGTTCCACTCTTTTTTTTTTTTTTTTTTTTTTTTTATGCCCCCATTCTTCCACTTTAGAATGGGAAATTTTATGCTGTGTTGGAAGTATAAACTTGTGTTTTGATTTTGTAGGGTTGATAGATAGTTAAGATAAGGGTCTTGAGTCTCACAAGAGATTTTGGCCTCTTCAACAGTGTGGAGATTATCAAAGACTATGAGGACTTTTGAAGTTGGACTGAGTACATTTTAAATCATGAGATATCCGTGAGTCTATGGAGTCAGGGGTGGAATTCTGTGACCTGAATGTGAAATTCCTTCCATAGGCTCATGTGTCTGAACCTTTGTTTTCCCAGCTGGTGACACTTTTTGGTAAGGTTATGCAAACTGTAGGGAGATGGAGCCTGGCTGGAGGAAGTGTGTCAGTGAGGGCAGACCATGAGGTTTTACATTGATAGCCTGGCCCTACTTCCAGTTCACATATTTGCTTCCTGTCTGACAATGTGACCAGGTCTCTTCCTACCTCTAACATCGTGCATCCCTCATCATGAATTTTCCCCTCAACACTGTAAGCCAAAATGAGCTCCTTCCTTCTTTAGTTGTGTCTGGTCCAGTAGTTCTTCACACCAATGAGAAAGTAACTGACAGAAGTATATGTGAGTGAATTGGCAAATTCATCTAGCTTCTTAATAGCTTGGTGGTTTCATGGCTTATAAATTTTATCTCACATACACTCAAAACTGCATTTTGTTTTATCATTTTCCCCTAAATAACCATGTGATAATAGGAAGGAAAAAATAAGTTTTTTTTTCTCTTTCAAATATCTTGTTACAATAATTGATGGCATTTCTATTATTTACCAACAACACAGTGTTCTGCATTTTCCCCTGAGTGGTATTATATGTTTATGCCCGTCTTATTTATTAAGTTCGGTGAAGTAATGCATTCTTAGTTTGTTCTCCGTTAGCCAAGTACATGAAATTATTATAAGATCATCTAGTATGTTACTCGTGTAATCATTAACATATAGAAGAAAAGCCAAGCAGATTGGATCATGAGAGTGACAGCATTGTTATTGTTAAGCTTTTATTATAATAATTCTCTTAACATGAAGAAAGGGAGGAAGGAAACAAAAAGCAAGATGCCCCAGCTGGAGATTAAATAAGCCTGCCTCTTACATCTCAATTAATTACCAATTTGTTTCCAGAAGTTCAAGATAGGGAAACTGTTTTCTTTGTAGTTTATTATGTTAATAATACTGCATTTTTCATTAGAAGGTTAGCTTTTTTGTATTTTTTATTGCATGAAGCCATCAACTTGGAGCACACCTGTCATATCCAAAGCTTCATTTCTTGATATAATTATTAGTTGCACTGTGTATTTTACTGTGCAACTCTAAAAGTCACTTGGCTTCAGATTTGTTCATTGTTCTTGCAGCTGCCTCCTTGTTAATTTGTTCCTCCCACTTCAGACAGTAAATGTAAGAAATGCAGTGATGTGTCTCAGAACCTATAGTTAATACACAAGCACTCACTGCTAATGTATATTGAATGCATGCCGCTTGGGATTGGGCTTCTAGATAATGCATAACGTGTTTTTAAAATAGCTTGTTTGTCTTTTGATCTTAGAACCCTCCCATTCCTCTCTCTTGCCCTGGCTCCCCCAAGCTCCTTCGACCAAACACCTTCCTCTTTCCAGACAATCTCTCTACTGGTTTTCTGTCTTTCTTCATTTTACTTTCGTCTTCCTTCATCGTTCATAGCAACATGTTGATGGGCCCAGTGGTGTGTAGGCATCCACTGATGCTATGAGATCATGAATGCAATGGCCACCACATGTCTGGAATCCAGTCTTCCAAAGCATTGCTTCCCAATCCTCTGGCTCTGGCATGCTTACAGCCTGCTCTTCCGCAGTGTTCCCTGAGGCTTGGCAGGTATGATGGTGATGTCTCATTTAACGCTGAGCATTCAACTGTCACTTCTTCTCAGCACTTTGATGAGTCTGTCTCTCAATAGTCACTGCTGTGTGCAAAAAGAAATTTCTGATCAAAAACGACAGCACTACTACTATATGCGTATAGGCACCAATTATACCTTCCAGGCCATATAGTCTAGGCTTTTGATACCAATCTTGAATTCATCCTATGGAACAAGCCTCAAATCTAATTACAGAGCAGTTGGTTACCACAGTAATAGTCATGCCTTTAATTGCACTGGAGAATTCATCTTGCTTTGCTCAGAAGTTATGCAGTTGCAATGATTTCTGCTGGTTACAATTGAGTTTTCTTCCCCAGCAGCATGCATAGCACTTTCCAGCACTATGGCAGGGAGGAAGGTTTTAGCTCAGTGCCAGCTTGATTTCTCGAGGTCTACAACCAACTTATGAGGCATCTTCAGCAACAGGATCTTATTCTAGTCCTAGTGGGGAAACAAGAGCATTGACAGACACATATATCTGCAGGGGGAGGGGAGAGGCTCATAGGCCTCCCTGACCAACAATGCTTGTTTTATTGTTTGTATAACAATAAGTATATTATTCTCAGCCGGGCGTGGTGGCACACGCCTTTAATCCCAGCACACAGGAGGCAGAGGTAGGAGGATCACCATGAGTTCAAGGCTACATAGTAAATTCCAGGTCAGCCTGGGCTAGAGTGAGAACCTACCTCAAAAAAAAAAAAAAAAAAAAAAAAAACAATCAGTATATTATTCTCTCAGCAAAACTCAAGTATCCTTTGTCCTGTGATGTATCACATATACATAGTTTATTCCTGCAGGTGTAATCCAGGTGGTTAAAGCAAAATATTGCATAACAGATACGAATGTGTTTCCAACGTGTGCAAGACATCTTTGTCTTCAAATTAAAAATGGGGTGATTAAAGGTAATTGGTAGGGAAGAAAAGATCACAGATATTCCTTCACATGGGAGGAAAAGCCAGTGGCTTTTTATGTTAATTTGATTAATTTAATTAAATCAAAATTGTATATGTATGTCAACTTATCAGCTGTGTACCACAAATATATAGAAAATAAAAAAGGTCTAAAAGGCCAATTAATTCCAGCACATACCTATAATCCCAGCTACTTGGGAAGCTGAGACAGGGCGATCACATGTTCTAGCTTTGCCTGAAGTACATAGCAAGTTCGAATCCAAGCTGGGCAACTTAGTGAGACCTTGTCTCAGAAGAAAAATTAGAAGAGGCCTGGGCATGCAGCTCAGTGGTAGAGCATCTTCCTTACATGTGCAAAGTCTTGGATTCCATCCCTAACAGCACACGGAAAAAGGAATACAAATTTACACAATGGAATGGTATATTCTGTGATAAATACCTAAGTTTCTATCTGAGAAAGAGAGATTTAACAACAATTCTATAAATAGAAATACCAATGGCTTTTTGATGATCTTTCTAATTGAAATTTAGCACTAAAACTACAGGCCTGGCTTCATAGTTTCCTCACTTGGAAGTTTCTTATCTGCAAGACAAAGGAATTAAGATCTATTCATCAGGTCTGAGTTTCATTGTGGTTATCACTTTTTAAACTGAGTGAAATTTATTTAATTAACTAATTTAGTTAGTTAGATATTATTTTGGTTTTTCAAGGTACAGTTTCACTCTAGCCCAGGCTGACATGGAATTCACTATGTAGTCTCAGGGTGGCCTTGAACTCCTGGCGATCCTCCTACCTCTGCCTCCCGAGTGCTGGGATTAAAGGCGTGCACCATCACGCCCGGCTTCTGAGTGAAATTTATTTTAACTGGTGCTTATTGAATGCATCATATTAGGAAAAAAATCATTAGAATTTTACAAAGTACCAAGAATCTAACTGTTTTCGATCTATAGGCTCAATAAGCCTCACAACCCTGTGATGCAACTGAAGAACAGAGTGAATAAATAACCTGTCCAAGGTCACACCGCTGATGAGAAATAGACAGGCTAAAATGCTGGCTCCAGATTTTACCCTGGAGTAGGAGCTGTGACTGTCACCATTATACTGTACTATTTTCCCCTCTTGCCAGCCAAGAGCCAGATAGTACACCAGGTACAAGGGGAACCACTGAGGAAGTCTTAATGAGTCAAGAAACAAGGGTGGCAGCTTGGGAGCTCCAGCCCCAAGATTTTCCTTGGTGTACCGGACATCTGCCTCTGTAATCTCAGAAATCCTATTGTTTGACTGTTTTTTAAGACTTAGATTTTTACATAGTTTCTTTTTTTAAATTTTGTTCAGAGAGAGGAGAAAGAGAAGGAAATGGACACTTGAGGGCCTCCTGCCCCTGTAACTGGAGATGCATGCGCCCCTTTGTGCTTCTGGCTTTATGTGGGTGATAGGGAATTGAACCCAGGCCAGCAGGCTTTACAAGTAATTACCTTTAACCATGGTGCCATCTCTCCAGCCCCATAAATAATTTCTTTATAGAACTTATTGGAAAATGCAAAATGCTATTACAAACACCCTAAATGATAGCTGTGTTGCTTTCTTGCAAACTTCTTCAAATGTTTATTATAATTTTTGAGATGACTTACCAGAAACTGTGTTTTGGACTTATTCAAGCTCTGAATTCAAATGTTTCAATGATAGCTTCTTTTGTCTATGGTCAGTACTCTCACTTTGACAAATTACTTTCTGTATACTTTATCTTTACTTTTAAAATAACTCTATGCTTATCTAAAACTGAAAAAAATTAACTCTTCTAAGCATGGGAATAGATCATTCATAAGGTCAGTGAGATTATTCAGTGACATAAGTAAGTATGACCAAAATTAGCATAGTACTATACCATAATACTATATATAGTGTGTGTGTATATATATATATATATATATATATATATATATATGGTATATATATAAAACTATTTATATAGATTTTTTTCCTCACACTGAAGAATGTGATAGGTTTTGTGTAATTATAATCAAATCAGTTCTTAAAATGATGAGCTGAATGTGAATTTTCAAGCGACAGTGAAAGAGTCAGGTCTGAGATTTGATTTTCTTCTTACCTTAGCTTGTCACTTCCAGCAGAATGAGCCCAAGTATGTTTGTGCTGACTCACTTTGATCCCAAATCAATGGGAGTACACACCGTGAACTTTTGATGTGTATGCATATGTGCACATATGTGTATTCAAAGACATGTGTGCATTATGTGTATGGAGGCCAGAGGATGACACTGGACATCTTCCTTAATTACTCTCTACCTCATTGTTGAAACAGGGTCTCTTCTGAAGCCAGAGCTCACAGAACCAGCTAGACTAGCTAGCAAGTGGGCCTCTGAGATCCTCTAGTCTCAGCCTCCCCTGCGCTCTGATTACAGGCATGTGCCACCATGCCTGGCATTTTAAGTGAATGCTGGAATCCAAACTCAGGTCCTCATACTTGTATTGCAATCATTTTATCCACTGAGTCACTTTTGAAAGACACCCAGCTGGGGAGTCCTAGTCATGCTAAGTGATTTGGAGTCGGTATGCAACCAGGCATTGCAGGTCGCAGGCTCTCAGATCTAATTGCTCGCAGTGCAAAGCAGATGTGGTTTCAGTGTGAAACATAACCCATCCATGTGTTTGATCACTTGGTCACTGGCTACGTGTGCTGTTTGGAACAGTTGGGGAGCTTTGAAGAGGTGGAGTTTTGCTGTAAGTCTGGATACCTGAGTAGGCTTTAGGGTTTTAGGCCTGTCCCACTTCCTTTTTGTTCTCTGGCTGCAGTATGATGAGCCAGCCTGCCGCAGTCAGCATAAATAAACCCTTTCCTTCCTGAAGTTGCTCCTGGTCATGCATTTAGCCCCAAGTTTGAGAAAGTCACTCATCTAGCAGGTAAACCAAATAAGTGAAATTGAATAGGTAGCCCAGCAAACAGGCATGTTCTTGTACCTTCAAAAGAGCAAGTAGGGGGCTGGAGAGATGCCTTAGTGGTAAAGGTGCTTGCCTACGAAGCCTAAGGATCCAGGTTCGATTCTCCAGGTCCTAGCTAAGCCAGATGCACATGGTGGTGCATGTGCCTGGAGTTCACTTGCAGTGGCTAGAGGCCCTGACATGCCCATTCTCACTCTCTTTCTCTCCCTGTCTCTCTGTCTCAAATAAATAAATAAATCTTAAAAACTAAAAATAAGAATGGTCCTATACTTTTTCTTAAAAAAAAAAAAAAAAAGCCAGGCATGGTGGTGCACGCCTTTAATCCCAGCACTTGGGAGGCAGAGGTAGGAGGATCACCGTGAGTTCAAGGCCACCCTGAGATTACATAGTGAATTCCCGGTCAGCCTGGGCCAGAGTGAGACCCTACCTCGAAACACCCCCCCCCCAAAAAAAAAGCAGGTAGGCCTGGAGGATCCCCAGACGCTACCACAGGGAAATGAAGAATCAGTGGTGTCAGAATTTCCAAATCTAAAAAAATGAAAATGAAAATGACATGCAGAGACTGGTCCGTGGCCATGAGGCCTGAGTGTAGATTGGCCCATTAGTGACACAAGGTCCTGTTCTAATGCTTACTGTCATTTAAAACTCTCTCTGAGGCTATGGACAAGAGCTTTGCTGCCTGAAGAATCACCTGGAGAGTTCTGCTAAAATATTCCTAACCCAGACCTTGCTTCAGATAAACAAAACTGAAATCTCTTTGTCTGAGACCCAGTTATGTTTGGTCTATTATTTCAAATTCCTCCAGTTAATCTCGAGTTTTACTCCAGAATCTGACTTATTGGGGTACAGGAATACTTCTGGTTTTTGATGTAAGTCATGCCGTCTTCCCAAGAATGGCAATTTTTCCCGAATGCAAATAATTAACAGTAATGCGCCACTTAAAAGGTAAAATAATACAAAACTGTTGTAGTTTAACAAAATTTCCAGGTGATTGCCAAGCTTGAGACTCACTAGGCGGCTGTGGTATTCATGACCTCACAGATAATACCTATATAAGTCCGCAAAAAATAATGGGGGGTGGGAATAATAATAGGAGAAAAGTAGAGAGGAAGGGATTCTGTGGAGGAGGGATTAGGAAGGGGGGAAAGGGAAGGTTGTACGAGGGGATTATGATCATTGTATATCTGTGTACGGAAGTCATTAATAAAAAGTTAAATAAAAAGCTCAAGACTCAAATAGATTTAATCACCTACTGTTTATCTTAAGCCTTAAGATAGTGATTTTAACCATGAGTACATATTAGAATCATCAGAGCTTTTAAAACAGTGTCAGTACCCCTGCCCGGGAGACTCTGGTTTAATTAATCTGTGGTGTGTTACAAAATGTAATCTACCACCGGTACTGAAAGCAGCTCTCTTTTGGACACTTTGGGGTAAACAGACAACCTATTCCAGGAGAGTTAACAAGCTCCAATGTCCAGCTGCCTAGAAAGATCAATATCTCAGAGCAAGCACATCTTTATTCAGATGCTCTGAGTCTATTCGTGGAACACTGGTGCTAGATGCAATATGGTGCCCCCTGTAGGCCATACTATGGGAATAAACTCATACTGTAGTCACAGAACAGTTCAATGCTTTGTTTCTAATTTAAAAACCCTACAGTATCCTTTTAAATTAATTATTGTAGTTTCATGTATTTTGGCGGTACAAGGTGGTAATTTGTTATGGCACTTAGATTTTTTTATCTTCTTCATAAAGCTTCATTTGCAGAAATGTAAAATGCTTGCCCATCAGGAGCTTGTATTTTGGTATATGTTTTCGTCTTCTAAAAATGGACTGAATGACTTAGAAAGGCATACATAATTTGTGTTTCATGTAATAAATATTAGATGTTGAGATATACTGAAAGGTTTTGTATACTTAGTTAGATATGCATGTGAAATTTTGAGAAGTTGCAATATTTTAAGTAACCATCTGATTTTCTTTGCAGGTGGGGTACAGAGTTGCAGGCCTAACCATCTTAACCAGGGGTCTGTCCATCTGGCTTCAGTGTCTGGCTAGCCAGGCTCCATTAAAGCTTTCCAGACTCACCTGAAGTTTTGAGATGATAATATTTAGTACCTGGAGCTGTAAGTTCAATTAGCTTCAAGTATAGAAAAGCAAGGCTAACATAGGAAAACAAAAGCTCATTATTTGCCACTTAAAATGTGGGTTGAACTGATTTTAAGATAGCATGCCTCTTTTTATAATTAACAAGAAGCATTTATTTGCTTCTTGACACAAAGTTCTGATAAGATCCTAAACAATGTTCTTTCTGAATATGTGACGTTAATGGAGATATATGTATATATATGGTGTCTATCTTGTACCATAAACACAGTTAAGTCTGAACAGGGAATGTGAGGTGTAGGGGACAGGGACAGATATGTAACTAAGCAATTCTAGTAAAATTCCATTCCTCTATGAGGGTTTCGTTAATCACCTCAACTGGTGGCACTTGGGGCGTACACTACCTTGATTATTTCCTTCCCTTTACGATAGAAAACTGACCAAGCTTGACTACACAAAGGTATTTTCCTCCTTCTGTCTTCAACCTTCTGCATATTCATTTTGTCAAGATCAACTTCTCCTATTTTCTTTGTTTTTTTGTATTTTTTTATGAGAGAAAGAGAGAGAGAGAGAATTCCAAGACCTCCAGCCACTGCAATTGAATTCAAGGCATATAGGCCATTTTGTGTGCAGGAAACCCTGCAAGCTTGCATCACCTTGTGTGTCTGGCTTACATGGGACCTGGAGAGTAGAACATGGGTCCTTAGGCGTCACAGGCAAGTACTTTAAGCACTAAGCCATCTCTCCATCCAAACTTCTCATATTTTCAACAGGTCAGATGAAGTCTGAAATGACAAAGGCATAGCAATGTGTAGTCTTACTTCAAGGCTCTTGCCTACTCTTCAAGGAAATTGCAGTCCACCCAAGAATTCAAAAGCAAAATTTATAGCAATTCCTACCTCCTGTCTGTATAATAAAAACTCAGTTTTGCCTTAAAACTGTTCAGTGAAATGAAACTAAATTCTTTTCTGAGCTTTAAGTGTTCTGAAATGTTACAATTTTTCTTAATGTATTTCAAGATTGCACCAGTGTACTGAATATAAGAAAACATAAACAATATAATAATGACTTTGGGTAAAATCATATGTTAATGTGGTGTTTCCATCTGAATATGGTATTTGGGTGGGAGAGATTGCTCAGTCCTTAAAGGTACTTGATTAAATTTTGGTATAATTTTATTTCAGATTATTAAGAACAAGGGAAAGCATCCTATTTATATAAAATTTAGGAGGAATATTTTGTGAGGATTCTAGTTTCAATAACTATATCTAAAAGGTATCTGGAGAAGAAGAAATGGAGTTATTCATTGTGGGTATGTGCTTTGTCATTAGATATTTTATCTATTAAGTCTGAGTGTTAGTGCTTAATAATGTGGGTATATCAGGGTTACTTGGGGGTTTAATTTTAAGCTATTTTTAGGTGCAGGATACTGTGATTCAACAGGTTTGGAGCTGAGCCAAACCTCTATTACTTACTTATTTATTTGTTCATTTTTAGTTATCTTGGGAATTTCATTTTTATTTTAAATATGAAATAATCATATTAAATTATTCATATTTAGTTGCACTGGGGGTCCAACCTAGACCTTCATGCACTAGGCAAGCACCACAACACTAAGCTATATCTATGACTCTTTACAAATTTTCTTTTTTATTATTATTGTTTGAAAAATATTTTATTTATTTATTTACTTATGAGAGAGAGAGGTAGAGAGAATGGGTGTGCCAGGGCCTCTAGCCACTGCAAACGTACTCCAGAAACATGTGCCACCTTGTGCATCTGGCTTACATGGGTACTGGGGAATTGAGCCTGGGTCCTTAGGCTTCATAGACAAGTGCCTTAACCACTAAGCACGTGTGTGTGCGCACGCACACACACACACAACACACACACACACACACACACGCTCAACCAATACTGAGTGAGGTTAGATATAGCAAGACTTCATAAAGCATTTTTTTAAATTTGATAGCGACAGACAGATAACGAGAGAAAGAGGCAGATAGATAGAGAATGGGCATGCCAGGACCTCCAGCCACTACAAATGAACTGTAGATGCATGTGCCATCTTGTGCATCTGGCTTACTTGGGTCCTGGGGAATCGAGCTTTGAACTGGGGTCCTCAGGCTTCAAAGGCAAGTGCTTAACTGCTAAGCCATCTCTCCAGGCCCTCATAAAACATTTGTAGAAGGCTAAAAGTGCTCTTAATTTGGCTTCCTGACCATTTATTTTTAAATTCATAATCAACTCTGACTTTTATTATTCCTTTCTTAATATTTTAGTACTTAATTATAGATACTGAAATATGTCTCTGGAAGTATGTTTTATTTTACACATTAAGCATGTGAATGTGAATTTACATGAATATGTCTTATATATATTCCTGGATTTGTTTCTTGTTGCTGTGATTAAATACCTGACAAGAAGCAGCATAAGGGAGGAAGGGTTTCTTCTTCCTGAGTGGTAAAGAGGATGCAGTCTATCATGGCTGAGAAGACATGGCTGCAGAAGCATAAGGCTGCTGGGCACAGTTCATCCACAAAGATAGTAAGCAGGGAGTGGGCCAGGCTAAATACCTCAAGGCCTTCCTATATTGACCCACTTCCTCTTTTTAGAATCAACATCCTAAAGGTTCCACAACTTTCCCAAATAGTGCCTCCAGCTGAATTCCAGACACTTGAGCTGCCTTGTTGTGTCTAGCTTACACGAACTACTTGGAATTGAACTTGGGCCATCAGGCTTTATAAGCAAGTACCTCTAACTGCTGAGTAATCTTCCCGTCCCAAAGATTACTTTAAAAAAATGTTTTTGCATGGACTATTTAAATTGTGCAAGAACTGTGCCCGTATAACATGCAATCATAGGGCAGTGGAGGCAAACATCATGCTAAAACATGTGCCTGGATGATAAAACAAACAAACAAACAAACAAACAAATAAACAAACAAAAACACCAAAACAGCTGTGCTAGCTGAAACCCAATAGACTTGTGTATATTTATGAAATAAATATAGTGCTATCCTTACACATACTTCAAGATTTGTATTCATTACAAGTTTTGTTTTAGTTTTAAGTTTGTATTGATGATAGAACAACAGGGTAGATAATTCACTTTTTTAAAAATTATTTTGTTGGAGAGAGACCGGGGGTGGGGTGGGGAGGGGAGACAGAGATGGGTGCGCCAGCAGTGTCTCAGCTGCTGCGAACGAATCCAGATGTGTGCGCCCCCTTGTGGTCAAGTGTGGCATTGCGCCCTTGCGTCACTTTGCATCTGGCTAAACGTGGGACCTGGAGATTGGAACAGCTGGAGATTGGAACCAGTGTTCTTAGGCTTAGGAGGCAGGTGCCTTAACCCCTGAGCCATCTCTCCAGCCCGATAATTCACTTTTAATAAGTTGTAAAGCCAAATGTTTTAATTTAGAATGCCACATATGTCCCTACATAGAGTAGTCTGTCAATAGGTATTTGTTGATTTATTGAGCAAGTGCCAGGTATCTACAAGCTATCTGAGATGGTCTTGTAAAAGTACATTGAGACACATCATCTGAGACCAGAAGAGTTATTTCATTCAGAATCACACGTGCCAAATCAAAACTTGGTTCTGCCTATAATTCTGCAATCCTAAAATTTCCCAGTTGATAAATAACATATTATCTATATAGCCATTCCTTTTCTACATGAATAATCTAAGGCCCAAGGAGGCAGATAACCTGTCATAAGTCATTCAGATCAAAACCATGTGACTAATTTTCACCTCAATTTTCAATTTTAGTTTTCATGGGAGTTTCCTTGGTATGAAACACAACTCTTATATTTTTGAACTTACATGATATCACCTCACCAATTCAGAGTGAATGAAATTTAATAAAAGCCCATTTAACTGATGTACACATTGAGGAAATTAAGTGATCTTTTCAAAAAACATGTGTTTTGTGGGTGTAGAAGCATTTTCTCCTCTGCCCTGTTGATGCTGCCTCTCAGAGTATTCCATGTTGCTTAGACAAACATCCAGATGTTTTGCCCCAGCAACGAGAAGGTAACAACAACAGTAGTCCAAAGTGTTCTTAGTAAGCAAATACTCATCTTCAAGGAATATTTGTGTTTTTTTTCCCCTTCAACAGACATACTGGGGCTGGAGAGATGGCTTAGCAGTTAAGGTGTTTGCCTGCAAAGCCTAAGGACCCATGTTCAACTCTCCAGATCCCATGTAAGCCAGACTCACAAAGGTGAGGCAAGTACAAGGTCTCACATGCCCACTAGGTGGTGCAATTGTATGGAGTTCAATTGCAGTGACTGAGGCTCTGGTGTGCCAAATCTCTCTCTCTCTCCCTCTGTAACTTTTCCTGTCTTTCTAAAATAAAATTTAAAAGAAAAAGACAACTGGTCTTAGTGAGGAAATCAAAGTCATAAAGCAGCTAGACAACTCAAGAAGGGAGTAAAGCACTTCACGTAGCCATCTAACATATAGACCCCAAGCCATCATGAGGGAAGCAGGATACAATACTTCATAAAATGCAATGACTTGTTTTCCATGAGAAGTGGTAATTAAAATACCCAGACACAGGTACAAAACTAGAGGAATTTGCTTTTTCTGATGAAAATACACTCCATTGAATTTATACTAAGAAAGAGAAAGTATTCAATAATTACTCTGTAGTTACTGCTGAGGAAATAAAGGCATAAGCAGATGAGGTGTTTTGCACAATTTTTTAAATACAGGTACTAGAGCCAACATGAACCCTGCTCTGCAGGCCCCATTCCTGGGCATTTATGTTAGTAAATAAGATGCGTCCATCGATAAAGTAATGGGGAGACAGAGAATACATGTTGGGAGGAATTTCACATGGGACATGGATAGGATGAAATTACATTTCTGCCAAAATGCATGAATGCATCATCAGCCAGTCTAGAGATACTATTTACAAGAACAAGATATAATCAAGTTGGGCGTGGTGGCACACACCTTTTAATCCCAGCACTCAGCAGGCAGAGGTAGGAGTATCACCCAGAGTTAGAGGCCAGCCTGAGACTACAGTGTGAGCACTAGGTCAGCCTGGGCTAGAGTGAAACCCTACAAAAAACAAGAAGGAAGGAAGGAAGGAAGGAAAGAAGAAAGAAAGAAAGAAAGAAAGAAAGAAAGAAAGAAAGAAAGAAAGAAAGAAAGAAAGAGAGAAGAAAGGAGAGAGAGAGGGGGAGGAAGGAAGGAAGGAAGGAAGGAAGGAAGGAAGGAAGGAAGGAAGGAAGGAAGGAAGGATGGATGGATGGAAGGAAGGAAGGAAGGAAGGAAGGGAAGAAGAAAGGAAGGAAAGAAGGAAGGGATACGATCTAATAGAAACCTAGGAAGTAAAGATAGAATTTTCTAGGAGTAGAGAGGAAATTTTAATGGGAAGATAAAGTACATATGTAAATAGAGAGACAGAAAACTGGGGTGAAATCAGGGGAGGTGATGGAGGAGAGGAAATAGTGGGAAGAGGGATAATTAACATGAGAGATATCATGAATAATCCATATGGAAACCAAATTTTTGCTAGTTAAATAATATACATTTTAAAAATAGAGACTTTGGGGTTGGAGAGATGGCTCAGTGGTTAAGGCACTTGCCAGAAAAGCCCAACAATGTGGGTTCGATTTCCCAGTGCCCACATAAAGCAAGATGGGAAAAGTGGCACATGCATCTGGAATTCATTTGCAGTGGCTAAAAGGCCCACATTCCCCCTCTTCATCCATCCTTCCTTCTCTCTCTCCTTGCAAGTAAATAAATATAAATACATTTAAAAAAATATATAGAGTTTGGGCAGAAGTATCCTATGGGGGTGGATTAGGCTGTGCCCAGAAGCCACAGACTTTTACAAAAATTTTCATTTGCAGGGGTAGGAGACCTTCCAGTGAGTTGGTATGAAACAAAACCAGAAAGGCCTCTGATGCCCCCAAAACATTGTAAGTTATTGCCAAGGCTCTTGGTTGCTCTCTAGACCAAGATGGTTAAGACCCTATTTCTGAAGACTTCGCATACTTGGCTTGCAGTTCAGTGAGAAATCAAGCTGGAGCTGAGCTGGAAGCCTCCTCCCTGTTGACTAGCTGTCAGGATGCTGGAAAGAGCTATGTAGCTTGGGGTGAAAAGTCATCAACAGTCTTAACCAGCAGTTCTATGGCTAGCCAGTTAGCCAGGCCAAATCTACCAACTGGTTCAATGGTGGCATGTCTGTTATGTGGAAAGCATCTGCTCTCTGTTTGGATGGAGTCCTTTTCCACAGGAGGGAATTCATGCCTGATATGGAAAGCCAATGGCTGTTGAGGTCATAATCCTTAGGGAGTGAAACTACTACTGTTATCTCACTAAATCAGTATACTATGACCACAAACTTCCTTCTAAATACTTATGTTTATGCCCACATATTCATGCTACTCTCACTTTCGGTTAGAGTAGCTTCTCTTTTCAGTGATGGTGACCACTGGGAAGACTCAGAACTCACCAAAGTGCTGAGAAGTGACAGTGGAACTTTCAGCACTGAGACATCTATATCACACCCTCCAAGGCTCAGGGTCCCTTATGGAAGAGGCAGGGTACAGAATGTAAGGGGCAAAGCAAGGGGGAAATGTTTTGCAATACTGTCTTCAAGACACAAAGTAGCCTTGATATTCAAGACTTCACCGTGGCTAATGCTACCTACCCAAGACCTACATATTAGGAAGGAAAAGAATGACACCAAAATAGAAGAGAAACAAGTTGGAGAGATTTAATTAAGGGGAGATTGAGGAGGGGGAAAAGGGGAGGAGTTAAGATGGGCCGGGCTTGGTGGCACACGCCTTTAGTCCCAGCACTAGGGAGGCAGAGGTAGGATGATCGCCGTGAGTTCGAGGCCACCCTGAGAATACAGAGTGAGTTCCAGGTCAGCTCGGGCTAGAGCGAGACCTTACCTCAAAAAACAAAAAACCAAAAAAAAAAGAAAAGAAAAGTAAAATGTTCTGTCTAGTTAAGAGCTACACAGTATTCAAGGGTGAAATTAGACAAATTAGGTAAAAACATTTTCTAGACTCTTTGAGATAGAACATCTTTCTAAACCTTGTTCTTATGCCTTGACTATAGATTGCTTCTATGTATAGAAAAATAATGAAAAACATCTAATTTTATACTGCACTCTACTATAGATTTTAAATTGTGGTATGATCCTATTTCCTTCTTATACTCTAAACATTAGGTCACATTTATTTTTTTCCCACATTAAAATAAGAATATGTCAGTTTCTTTAGATTGGTTTCAGGTACATAATTTCTTTTTTTAAAAAATATTGTTTCTTAAACCAGGCATGGTGGCGCATGCCTTTAATCCCAGCACTCAGGAGGCAGAGGTAGGAGGATTGCTGTGAGTCCAAGGCCACCCTGAGACTATATAGTTAATTCCAGGTCAGCCTGAGCTAGAATGAGACCCTACCTCGAAAAAAAAAAAAATCAACTCAATGCTCACTATATTTGGAGATATTATTAGATCACATAGGATAAGGCCTAAGTTCCCCAAGACTGCTGCCCCCTCCTTCAGATGCCAATCACAGGTAGCTGGGTAGCTACAACTTCTACTAAAGTTAGCTACCAACTGGAGACTGACATAACCCCTTTTTTAGGTCTACTTGGTTTGCTAGAGCAGAGGAAAGGAAGAAGAAATGCCCTTGAAGAAAACAAAAACAAAATTCTGATCATTAGGTTCTTTATTAACTCCATTTACCATTCATGCTAAGGATGCAAAACAATTTCACAAGCTGTTTTCTCCTTGCGTTAGTTAAATGTTCCACATTCACTTGTTTTCCACTTCTAACTACCCTGCTTCTATTTGATATAGACAGTGGCTTCATGTATTCACATGGATGGTGCCCTTCACGTGAACAACTTCCTGTGTTCACACGGGTAGTGCTCTTCACGTGAACAACCTCCTGTGTTCATGGGGATAGTGCCTTTCTCGTGAACAACATTCTAGGTAGCTTATTTGCCTTTGGAATTATCTTTCTGTCTTTGAATTGCCTCCTTTTTGCTCATTGCAGCCAAATAAAGATCTGAATACATCTTTCTAATGCATTCAAACTAGATTTCCTAGAAATTTAAGAATACAAAATCACTCTCCTGCACAAGTTACAGAAACACAAGCTACAGTGTCTTCCCACCTCCATTTCATTCATAAATATTTTGTGTGCACTCAAAATATAATTTTTTGTTTTAGGTATGTAGCCACAAACAAATAAGGTAGATCTAGCTCTAGAATATTTAGAATTTTTGGAGGTATGGGCCATTACAATAGTTGAAGTTCTTTGATGAGTATTAGATCATTAAAATACCTGGTTTACATACCATTCTTGAAGCTTTTTGAGTGAATAATAAGGATGAATATGAATTAGCACAGAATCAGTTGGGGTGTTGTGGAGAAGGAATAGTGATTAAGAAAAGCAAATAAACATTTGGAAACCTTAAAAGAAGGGACTTCATCGCATCCTCCTAGATTGAGTACTTTGGAGTTGTCAAGAGAAACAGCAAGAAGGCTAAGTGGTGGACGGTCTGTAAAGGGCCATGTAAGCCAGTAAAACACTTGGACTTTATCATGATGTAGTCATTCTAATATTCAGTGAGAATTTAGATCAACTAGGAATCTTTCTACAATGCAGATTAGACTAATTCAGAAGGTTTAGAGTATAGCACATCTAATAAGCTCCTGAGTGCTACTGCTGACCACACCATGAATAGCATGATCCCAACAACCCTGGATTTGGTGTCATCCAACCAGGGAACTTGTCAAAGTAGGGGGCCCATTGAATGTTCCCGTTGAACTTAGCCAGGTTTCAAAACCTGTTATTGTTTTGAGTAGAATTGCTCAGAGGACTCTCAGTTTGCACTTTACCTGTATTCTACAAGGTGATCAGTCCTGTCTCTCCTCCATCATAACTTACATTCTTTCTAGGTAAGATCTGGTTAGTCTGAACTTGTATAAGAAATGGTAGCTGGAGGGCTGGAGAGACAGCTTAGCAGTTAAGGCACTTGCCTGAAAAGCCAAAGGACCCAGGTTCTACTCCCCAGGCCCCACGTAAGCCAGATGCACAAGGTAGCGCACGCATCTGGAGTTTGTTTGCAGTGGCTGGAGGCCCTGGTGCTCCCATTCTCAATCTCTTTCTCTCTCGACCTGCCTATTTCTGTATCTCTCTCTGTCTCTCAAATAAATAAATAAAAATAAAATATTTTTTAAAAAAAGAAATGGTAGCTGGAGATGTGCAACCTGTAGGAGAATAAGGAAGATTTTTAAATGACAGATTAAAAGATGCCTATCAAATATATTATTTGTATATTGTGTGTGTGTGTATACACATATATGAATAAATATTTTTTTCTTGCAGCTCTGGGGATTGAACCTACAGCCTCATGCCTCCTAGGAAACAACTGTACAACATACCTATGTGCCTGGCCCTGAATTTAAAAAGTTGAAATATTAACTATCATTTCTTTACTCATTAATGCAGCTCTAAGAAGCCCATTCCTGAAAAATCTGCCTAGTTCCTAACAGAGAGAGTCTGGTTCTCTGTGTGAGGATCAGTGCTGCTGAAGCTGAGAATAAATGAGTTGGGGCAGGATTTATAGAGCATCTGTATCCACCCCCACCAGCTTCTTTTTATAAGGAGTCTAAGGTGTGTCCTGGATGTTGTAAACATGGTTTTATTAGGTAATAGTAGGAAAGCTAGCCTGTAAAGTAACTAAAAGCTTTATTTTCTTTTCTACAGGTCACTCTGTTCTAAACCATCATGTACTCCCAATTCACCCATTTACATTTCCAACACTTTCCAATTTCAGCTAATTCTCCTAATCATTGTGGGACGTTGGGTTTCAACATCGAGAGATTGTAAACTACAGAAATTACAGCCAGGAACCCCTTTGAGCTTCTCTGGGTTATTGTTTCTGCTTTGTCTTACTTAGACTGGAATAGGGGTAAAGGATTACGACAAAGCATTTAGTTTGAAAACACTTTCCTACTTAACCCATAGATGTTGATCCCCACCTCCTTTGTCTTGTAAGGTTAACTTTCTAAAAAAAAAAAATTATTTATTTATTTATTTGTAAGAAGAGAGAGAGAGATGGGGAGGGAGAGAGAACAGACACACCAGAACCTCTTGTCACTGCAAACAAATTCCAGATGTATGTACCACCTTGTGCATCAGTCTTTATGTGGGTTCCAGGTAACTGAATCCAATCTTTTCGGGTTTTGCAAGCAAGCATCTTAACCACTGAGCCATCTCTCCAGCCCAACATTAAAAAAAAAAAAATACATTTATCTTTTAGTGAGAGACTGAATTGGAAGTGTCACATTCTGACTCAGAAGCCTTTTCCAGTTCCTTGATCTGGCAGGTTGGTATTGTATGTGCGTTTGTCTTCCATAGCGTGGTGCTTTTAACCAGGTGTCCGCCACATACACATGTGTTCTTAACGCTTGCTCTCCAGCTGATGGCAGTGTGGGAGATGGAGTCTTGCTGGAGGAGGTGTGTTGCTGGGGTGGACCCTGAGGTTTATTCATTCTAGCTTGCCAGTGTTAGTTGACTCACTCTCATGCTTCTGTTTTTCTCCTGCTGTGGCCCAGGTGATGCCCAGCCTCACCTATGCCACACGTTCCCTGCCACAATGGAGCTTCCCCTTAGGATTATAATTTAAAAAAAAAAAAAAAAAAAAAAACTTTCCTCCCATTAGCTACTTTTGATTGGCTGCTTTATCCCAGCAATTAAATACTAACTATGACACATAGATTAATCTTATAGAGATACCCCCAAGAAAGTTTTGTCTGGAAAGTAATATTTCCACATGTAATGAATGCCCTTAGACAACATGTACTACTAGGATTGAAGTGCAAGCATGACTATTTTTCTCATGAAGAACTAACTTTTAGAAGTTCCCTGGTCCAACTGGCACTTCAGAGCCTAACAAAAATAGAGCTAGGACAAATTATTTCCTAAAGCTTGCATTTTGCAATTTATTTAGCATGAGGAAAATTTAGAGTGATCACAGAAAAAAAAATTTTTTTCTGGCTGTTTTCAAAAGTAAAAAAATTTAGAGTTTCAGGAGAATGACAGAAAAAAAAAATCTTAATAGTATCTTCCTACCAAGTGACTGTCATTTTAATTCTTCAGGTTCTTTATTGTCAAATTTACAGTTCCTTGAGAATTATATATTCCTTACTGAGAACAATGTCATGGTCTCAGGAATGTGTGCTTTTGTAACTTTTTGTTTACAACCTCTATAAACATAGACAATATACCATTATCATAATCCCTCCCCACCCTTCCCTTTTCTCCTTCCCAAATCCCTCCTCCTCTGAATCCCTTCTTCTGTCCAACTAGTCTATTTTCTGTCTTGATGTCATCATTCTTTCACTCCTATTATGCAGGTCTCGTGCAGGTGGCACCAGCCACTGTGAAGTCATGAATACCGTGACCAGTTTGTGTCTGGAAGACTGTTGCAAAGCACTACATCCCTTCCTTTGGCTCTTATAGTCTATGTTGTGTGTGTGTGTGTGTGTGTGTGTGTGTGAGAGAGAGAGAGAGAGAGAGAGAGAGTTTGAGAGAGAAAGAGAATTGACATGCCAGGGCTTGTACCGCTGCAGTAGAACTCCAGATGTGTGCACTATCTTGTGTGCATATGCAACCTTGCACACTTGCGTCACCTTGTGCATCTGGCTCATGTGGGATCTGAAGAGCTGAATATGAGTCCTTTGACTTCACAGGCAAGTTCCTTAAACACTAAGCCATCTCTTAAGCCTGGCTCTTACATTCTTTTTGCCACCTCTTCTGCCATGGCTCCTGAGCCTTGGAGGGTGTGATAGAGATGTCTCACTTAGTGCTGAACATTCTCACTTTTTCTCAGCACTTTGATGAGTGGTCACTGCCATCTGAAAAAAGAAGCTTCTCTAACCAAAAGTGAGAATATCACTAATATATGAGCATAATCATAAGCATTTAGAGGGCAGTTTGGTGGATATAATATATACATTTATTCAGACAACAGTGGTATCATTCAATCTAGTGCCATAGGCTTTTTATTGGGTTTTCAGTACCAGAAAGGAAATCCTTCTTGTGGAGCTAGTCTCAAGTCCAATTATAGAGTAGTTGGTTTCCCCCATAGCAGACATGCCATCATTACATTAATTGGTATATTTGGCCTGGCTGTTCAGCTGTAAAGCTTTCAGTGTACAATGCTGGTTAGCATCATTGATGACTTTTCTCCCCCAACAGACTGCATTGGTCTTTCAAGCATCATGGGAAACCAAGAGCCTGTGATGTTCTGCAGGCATTGGGGGCCTCCCAGACCAACAACTCACTGGAAGGTATCTCACCCTTTACAGTGAAATTTTCATGCCAAGTTATTCTTATGTGCACAGGTTTAGAGATTATTGACTTACATCATCAGCTAACATCAAGTTTAATATCATATATCATATTTCATTTTATAAAATGGCAAAATGTCCTAAATATACACATCTTAGGACAAAGTTTCTAAGAAAAGAAGTAAACATTTAGACACTTAATTTTGCTAGACTCATTTGGCCACTTACGTGCACACTTAAATCAATCCAACAAGAAGAACAATTAGAAAATGTGGCTGATGAGTGTAGGAATAGTAATAAAGTATATTGGTTATTATTTTTGCTATTTTAGGATCTGTTGTAAAGTGAATTATGGAAAACTTACCAGCAGGTGGTAGCACTGTTTAACAAATATTCCTCCATATCACAAAGGAAGCAATTGTGAATGAGTTATTGACTACACGATGAGGAATATTCACTGGTGTCAGAATATTGGGCTGGAATTTAAGAGACAGCACTCCTTATCCCATCTGTATTAGATATAGTTCCCATCCCTTTGCAAAAAGGCTTGAATCACGTAGTGCTTAGATACCATTGTATATTTAGATAATGACTTTTCTGGCATGTGTTGTTTTAAGTAGAAAAAAACATGATGTTGTGAAATCACCTGAGAAGGGTAGACAGCTATGTCAAGTACAAGAGAATAGCTGTCTACCCTTCCCCACACACATATCCAAATTTTTTTTTGCTTTTTAATATATATATTTTTTATTTTTAGTTATTTATTTGAGAACGGCAGACAGAGAGAGAGAGAGAAAGGCAGAGAGAGAGAGAGAGAGAGAGAGAGAGAGAGAGAGAATGGGCACACTCCAGCCACTGCAAATGAACTCCAGTTGCATTTGCCACCGTATGCATCTGGCCTACCTGGGTACTGGGGAATCGAGCCTTGAACCAGGGTCCTTAGGCTTCACAGGCAAGTGCTTAACTGCTAAGCCATCTCTCCAGGCCCCAGACATGTGTTTTAAGATGTTGCTGTCATTAGCAATGATGAAGATGACCATTAGCAACAATGGTGATCTTTCTGTTGAATTTTAAAAGGGTATAGTCATAGATGTCAACTCATGTCCCACTGTTCACATATTCAGCAAGTTAGTATACTTCAATTCTATTTCTTTTCCATGTGTTGAAGGACATTAAAATCTCTAGTATTGTTTAGTCTGAGGAAAAGTAGTTCCAAGATGTGAATACTTTATCTTATTCAGTTCCTGCTTGTCAAACTTGTACATGTTCATATACTAAAGAAGAAAATTCCAGGAGAATTCCAATGGTACCTCTGAGGAAATTTTATGGCAGAAATTATCTATATGCACTGCCATATTTAAAGTATGAGGAACACAATGAGCTATCAGTTTATCTTTACTGAATATTTAATTTGTGCAAAGAAGTACACCACCATTCAAAGAATCAGAGAACATTGAAACCAAGGATTTCTAAAAACCAGCCTCTCTTCCTCATTCAGCAGATACTTATTGATCATGTTCCATTGGCCAGACATTGTGCTAAGAATACAGACTAGACAAGATAGAACATGTCTTTCTCAAATTTTCAGGTTTTTTAGATGATCTATAAACACAAGTAAAAGTGTATTGAGATGGAATGTGGATTAATTCTTACCCAGTAGAAATGAAATACGAGTTAGATGGAAAGAAGAGGGGAGTCTCAAGAAAGACGTTTGACTGACAGGGGCAGGCATTTGATGTGCAGGCAGTAGGGTACACTGTCTAAGATGACAGGCTTTGGAGTCAGAATGAACTAGAATAAACTACTCTAAGCTCTTACTGATTGGGACCATTATTGGACAAGTTACTTGGATGGTTTTTGATTCTGGATTTCTTCATAAAATGAAAATAATGGGAATTTAGTTTTTTAGGGTTATAATGAGAACTGCGAGAATTAATACACAACAAACCCTTAAAAGCATAAACATAGCTGGGTGTGGTGGCGCATGCCTTTAATCCCAGAACTCAGGAGGCAGAAGTAGGAGGATTGTTGTGAGTTCGAGGCCAGTTTGAGGCCACATAGTGGATTCCAGCTTAGCCTGGGCTTGATGAAATAAATAAATAAATAAATAAATACATAAAAGCAAACAGATTTTCTTAAGCTGTAAGAGACTTATAGAAGAGTAATTGTCAAATACTGGGTTTATTATAGTAGAAAATGAGAAACAGATTCTCTCGCAGAAAGAGGTGTCAGTAAAAAGACACTTAAAAGGTGCTATGGCAGTTGTTTCCAAGCTGTTTTTGAGAAGCGTGAACAGTGGTATGAGAAGGAAGATCACCTCAAGAGACAGATATGATGTAATGTGAGCTTAGGTTAGGGTAACGGATTTGGAAAGACTTGGTGATAAATTGGATGAGATCAAGAGGGAGAAAGGATTAACCAGCAATTCCAATAACATGAGACTGGGGAACGAGGAGGAAAGTTGAATCTTTGGCAAAAAATAAGAGATTTAAAAAAAAATGTCTGAGGAAAGCAAACATATTTCTTCTTATGGGAAAGAGCCAGTTACAAGACACAAAGCACCAGGAAGAGGGTCCAAGGTCAAGGCTGAACATTTCTGTTGGGAATAATCTGTTGACTTTCAAAGTGTTTATTGAAACCAGCTGCTATGTGGTGATTAAAGGTAATGGAGAAAAGTAGAAAATTTTAAAAAAAACACATAAATATATTGCAAGAAAGAATATCCTTGGGGCTGATAGGGACATTTGAGAAAGTGATAAACTTAAAAGTTTTATAGTGAGCCCGACTCTGTGCACATGAACTTGGCAGAGGAACGTCCTTTCCTGAGCAGAGTTGTCCCCATGTGTTGAGCCTCCCACCCTTCAACTGAATGTTAATTCCTGCTGCTAAAACACAACTAATGTAGTATCTGGCTGAAGTCAGGGGTAGTAATGTCAGGAGCAGGCACCTTATGGCCTGTTGAATTCAGTTTCCATGTAAAGAGAAGAGACTCTCTCTTCAGAACAAGTTGACCACCCATAAAACATGCAAAGAGATGGATCGAAAAAAAAATAATAATAATCCCTTCCAGAACCGCTGGAAGCCCTTCCTGAGAGCCAGTGATTTTCCGTACTGGAGCAATGTGCTGTGCTGTCTTCTATCACATGCTTACAACATTGTGCTGCCATCATATTTACAAATGGGGCTGTAAACTGACTAAAGGCTTAAGGGCATTAAAGGCAAAAATGTTACTTTAAAAATAGCATTGCTGGAGTCGAAGGAACACAAACCCATTACTATTTTTTGCCACACATACCCATTCTAGTCAGCAGTACCATCATGCTACAGAACATGTTTATTCATTTTCCTATTCTGCAACTTAGTTACAACTTTTTAAGAACTTCATATTGATGGTGTCATGTAGTTTTGTGTCTGATTTCTTTTGTTTCTTTATGTATTTACTTTTTATAAACCTCTTTTATTTATCCATTTATTTGACAGAGGCAGAAAGAGACAGACAGAGAGAGAGAGAGAGAGAGAGGGAGGGAGAGAAGAGGCATGTCAGGGCCACTGCAAATGAACTCCAGACACATGTGCCCCCTTGCATCTGGCTTTATGTGGGAACTAGGAACTCGAACTTTGGTCCTTAGGCTTTGCAGGCAAGACCCGCTAAGCCATCTCTTCAGCCCTATATTTATTTTTTTAAATATTTTTTATTAGATACGGACATACTTAATATGTAAACAACACATGTTGGTACCATTGTTTCCCTTTATCCCTGCCCCTTTTCTGAAGAGGCCTTCCTAGTTGGGGATGCAGGTTAAGCCCATGGGGATTGTGGGTCATGCATCTGGAGGCTCCTAAGAGCCCATCACTGAAGTAGACTTAACATGCACCCAACCTGGCTCAGGGAATTTTGCAGAAGAGGGGGCAGAAAGATTGTTAGAGCCACAAGCTGGGACATTATGCATAGAAACATTGCCTCTCTCCTATAACTGATGATTACCCCCACAATGAAAAACAATTGAAACAATTGGTCTACATGGAGGACCCTTGTCTAAAAAGATCACTTGTGTTGTATATATGTATGCAGTGTTACTTTCTCCTCCTTTCTATCTAAATATATACTTTATTCAGAATCTACCACTTTTTCTTTAACGTACTTTTCCAGAATCCAATCTAGGATATCATATTACATTTAGTTTCTTTATCCTGCTAGACTCCTCCAGGAGACAATTGTTTTTCAAACTTTACTTGTGATGGTGACTTCCAATTATGAGGTTTACTTTTCTAAGTTACTGTATAACGACAGAGGCTGTGTTGTTGTTTCATCACTGTGTCCAAAATATATGAGACAACAACTTAAGGGAAATGGATTTGTCTTGCTTTGGCTCATGGTTTCAGAGGGTTCAGTTCATGACTTCTTGGCCCCATGAACTTGGTTAGGACATCATGGCAAAGGAATCATATGACAGAAGGTTTTACTTTGTCACAGATAAGAAGCATAGAGAGAGGGGCAAGGAGAGGGTAGGAACAAAATACTCTCAAATTCCCCCAACCCCCATGATCTACATTCTCCAGATAGGATTGTTCTGGACTCTAGTTTCCAGAGCCTTCAAAGTAGTACCTTTATTCAGCCTTTGATCACTAAAAGTGCATGGCCACCTCATCATTTAAAAAATGCATTTAATTTGAGAGTTCCCAAAGTCTTAACAGCTTCAACATTGTTCAGAAGTCCAAATAAGTCTTAACTCAAACTCAAGGCAAACTCTTAACAGTGAGCCCTGAAAACAAAACAGAAAGTAACATGGTCTTGAGATACAGAGATTCACCCAAGAAACATTCAATTCAAAATGGAGAGATAAAGGCATAGACAAGAGCAAAAAGACCAAAGCAAGATTGAAACCCATCAGGGCAAACATGTAGAATCATGATCAGCACACAGGGCACATGACACTATTACAATATCAAGGCCAACAGGCTTGGGCAGCCATGTTCCTATGACCTTTATAACCAACATGGCCTCTCTCTTTAGCCACCTCCACTGGTTCCTATGCTTTCATTACCAGAATTTCATTGTCTTAGCACTTCAGACTTTCTGGGCTTTCAACTCAAATTGAGTTCCACCCTCATGGCTTCAAGTATTATCTTCCTGCAGGCTATTTTCAGGGACTTCAACCCAGCACATATTGCCTGGCTCTACTTTAACTATTGAATAGCAGCTCCTGTGACCCACAGCTCTTGCACATTGCATGTCTGCAAAACAGCATCATGTGAATGACACAATGGCCCCTACTAACATGGACAGGTGAATATTCTTCTTGGAACGTGGTTGCAATGGTCAGGGAGTTCCTGAGCAGCTGAACCTAGGAGAAACTTCATAGATTTGATAATCTCTTATCAAAGCAATGTCCACTATACCCTTGATCCTGTGATGGGTGGCGACTAGCCAGTTTCTGAGATGACCACAAGACATCTCTCCTAGAATCCAAGAGCAAAGGTACTTGATTTCCTTTTAGTCGTACTGATCTCTTATACAACCATATGTTCCTTAGCCCCAACTTTATACTGGTTTTTCTGAACAACTTGCCTTCCCAAGCTGGTGGATACTTTGGGAGTCAGGCCTTGGAATTTTATAGACCAGCCCCGATTGCAACTTTTCATTTATTTTTGGTGAGGTCACTGGGATTTTCTGTGTAAGAGGTCATATCCTCTATGAACAGTGGTGCTTTGACTTTTTCATTTTGGATGCTCTTTGTTTCTTTGTGTCTCTGCTCTGGCTAGGACTTCACATACAACGTTGGATATCCTTGTCTCGTTCCCATTGTCAGAAGATGTACTCGGCTTTTGTGCCATTTAGTATCGTGTTAGCTATTAAATTATTACATATTACCTTTATCATAGCCGGGCGTGGTGGCGCGCCTTTAATCCCAGCACTCGGGAGGCAGAGGTAGGAGGATTGCCATGAGTTCGAGGCCACCCTGAAACTACAAAGTGAATTCCAGGTCAGCCTGAGCTACAGTGAAACCCTACCTCAAAAAACAACAACAACAAAAAATATTACCTTTGTCATGTGGAAGTAGGTCCCTTCTCTAAGTTGTTCAGGCTTTTTTCCATGTTGTGATAATGAATTTCATCAGTGTTTTTTTTTTTTTTTTCTGCATGTATTTATGTGATTGCATGATGCGGGTTAACCTGTTCATTGATTTGTGCATGTTGAACCATCCTTTCCTAATGACAAAACTCACTTGGTTGTAGTAAATATTCATTTTAATGTGGTTTTCAGTCTGTTTTGATTGATGAATTTTGTATCCATGACAAGAGTATTAGCTGGTCTCTGTTCTTGCTATTCTTGACCAGTTTTGGTATCAGGGAAATGCTGGTCTTACAGGGTGAGTTTGGAAGATCTCATTCTTCCTTTGTGTGTGAAATTATCATAGGACAGTTGGAATTATTTCTTTCTTTAAACATTTAGTAGAATCCAGTAGTGAAACTGGCTTGTCCCCAGGGTTTTGTATGGCCGACTTTATTATTGATGTATCCTAGTTATTCATTTAGGTTTGTCCATTGTTTTTTTAATTCAGTTTTGTTAAGGTGTTTGTGTCCAGCAGGTAGTGCATTCCTTTGATGTCATATCGTATATTGGTGTAGTTTCTTTGTAATTGCCTGTGATTATTATTTTGTGTTGTCAGTTGTACGTAATCCTTTTGTGTCTTTGATTTTATTTCCTTTAATATCTTTTTCTGAATCTGGGGACTGTTTATTTTTGGAAAAATAACTTTTTGTGGGTCAGTTTAACAGGACTCGCAAACATGAACCACATAGCTGATTTAAAAAATGTCCTTGAGTCTGTAAAAGGGAATCTTGCTTTTATTATCATTTTTCCCTGAAGGAGTACCCTCCCTAGATCTCTTCCTCTTAACGAAGTTCTCTTTCCTTTTAAAAACCTGGTTCAAAGTCACCACACAGATAACCTGCCTAGGATCTTCCTGCTGTATAGGAATTTTGCCTTCTTTCCTTCTCTTAAGCTCTATAAATAAATGTTGGCTCTGCTTGTCTTTCAAACGTTTCCTGCCTTTAAAGTCAGAGGCAGAAACAAACCCAGCCCCTAGATGGTAACATCTTGGTGGGAGCTTGTTGGGGGATTGCCTTCTCTTTGTGAACACCACCACCCTGGACTCATGGGCAGGTCGATAGGAATCATGCTAAACTGGGAAGGAAACAGAGAGAGTGACTTTGACCATTTGGTACTTCTTTTGTTTTCTGGACTGGGGGAATCCGCCCAGCTGTGACTAGCACAGCTGAATTCCCAAGCTGGTTTTCTTTTCTCACTTTGTTTGAGGTACTATGCTCCTTGGGGAATAATCAACCGGCCTTTCTGTCCCCACCAGAAGTGAACATGTGCAATCTCCCTTTTGACTTGTCTGGACCACACATAATCCTTGCCCCTTCTGCTGTTCTGAAAGAAATGGGACATGGGAGCAGGAGGATCTCACTCTCAAGGAGTGTTCCCTTATTTCACCTGGGACATCATGTCCTTTCCTTGCCCTCCTCTAAGAGCATAATGTCACTCATGGCTTGCTGTAAACCCATCTTTTATGTTATGTCGTCACCTCACCAGATTACAGAGTTTCAGTGGAAGTTACTCTTCCCATCCTGAGGTGGAAGAAAAGGGTCTTACCCCTTGAGTACATAATGCTAATGGCAACAGTGATAATACTGACCCTCAGAGGCTCAAGAGAAAGGCATTCTTATTCTTTTTTCACCTATCCATGGCCTGAATAGATTCCAGGAGAAAAGGAGATGTGGCCCCTGGGGGAAACTCTTAGCTATAATACTATTCTTTAGCTAGCCCTGTTTTGCAGGAGGGAAGGCAATGGACTGAAATTCTATATAACCAAGTCTTTTTCTATCTCCAAGATTATCCTGAATTGACCTGTAGCTGTGAATTAGAATCACTTGAGAGATCCACCAACATTCGTGGAACTGCTGCTTGAGGCCACCTTACCAGTCCCTAGGATCGATGCCAGCCTCCCTGTTGCCCTACTGGCTCGAGGACTCTGCCTGCTCAACCTTATTCTACCCAGGGAGAATTGCCAATCTGCCCAGTGGTGATCTTTGTCCACACAACACTCTCCCTCTCTGAGCTTAGGGAAATTATCTTCAATTTAGGTCATCTATCCTCCATCTTCCCACCTTCCTCAGCTCCCAGCAGAGGGGCATGATCTTTGCTATCTCCTAATTCTCCCTCTTCTTGGGAACTAGGCACATTTGAAACTAGGCAGAGGGTAGATTTGGGAAATTTCTATGGGAGATGTGTATTAAACCTTCTCTTTTCACCCGTTGTCCATGTGTAAGCCAGAAGCTGGATGTCAATATGTATTCTGGAATAGTGACTGAGTTTGTGCCACTGGCAGGCGCAAAGGATTTGAGGGACTGATGCATATTCATAGGGGGCCTGAAGATGAGTCGAAGGCAAGCACAGGCCCCACCTAGGATTGCAGTGTGTGAAAGAAGCCGCTGCAGCGAGCTGTTTTACCGTAGACACTTTGTGTTTTTTGCATTGCAGGAGGTAAATTATGGTATGGCTTTTTTAATCTGGGCAGCCTGATAGGTATTCTTTGACCAGGGAATTAGTGTGAGAGTTGTTGAGCTTTTCTGTCTCAGTTGAGGAGTGCAATATAGATGGTAATGCACACTGTGCATCTGAGGGAAAAGTAAATACTTGAGAGAGTACTGGAGGTACTGCGTCATGTACGAATGAGAAATTGCTTGGATTCCCTGACTTATAAAGCTCAATATTTCCAACCAGAAGTTTTTTTTTTTTTTAATTTATTTTTAATTTATTGTTATCACTTATTTTTGCAAGTACTGCCTTGGTAGTTGAAACATTTTTGAAGGTTGACCCTCCATTGACCTCTACTTATTTTCACTTTTTATGGCTGAGACTTGTGCGAGTCCAAAGTGTGTGTAAAAGCCATCTAGTGTGGGGGTTGAGCCACTCTAAAAGGGAAGAAAATGTACAAGAAGTACAGGAGTACTCTGAGAATGGGAATGATGGGCCAGGCACAGGTTGGCTAGGATCAGACGACATTGGGCACACTCAGGGGAGTGTGGCTGTAGACAGGGAAGGCTACGATCAACCAGGCAAAACCAGGAAGAGGTCTTAGAGGACACAGGGTGCAGCAGACAGCTTCCGGTTCGCTAAGATGAACTTCCAGACCAGGCACAGTTATGGAGGAAGGGATATTATTTATTGAAGCTTACAGATTCAGGGGAAGTTCCATAATGGCAGAAGAAGGGACCTGCTCTCACAGGACCAGGCAAGAGAGAAAAAAAATCCAACTAGGCACACAGCACACAGAGCAAAACTACAGCCACAGAGTCACACAGCACACTTACAGGAACTCCTGCTAGGCACACTTTGCATATCTTTACAATGGAATCTCAAACCATCACCACAGCTTAAGACCGGCCCCCAGTGACATTGCCTCTAGCAAGGTGATTGCAGATGCAAACTATAACTAATAAAACACTGAATAGATTGGGGGCCATATATTCAAACTACCACACAGGGTATTACAAGAGGTATGTGGAGTCACAACAGTAAACCCTATAGATTTCACCATTTTCATCATCGCCAACAAGGTAGGACAGGATACAAGGTGCCAAGACCACAAGGGGAAGAGCGACTAGTCTGTAAGTCTCAACATGCTTTATGGCCACACTCAAGGAGAAGGGGAAAAAAGTGTCTCCATGGGATACTTGGGAAAAGAAAGCAAAGGAGATATAGATGTTCAAATTTATCATCTTTTTCTTTTTCTTTACAGATGAGTAGTCTTATGTCCTCAGCATAGGGTCCCCTAGACTAACCAGCCCTGATACCTGGCTTCCACATAGGTGAGGAGGTTGAGTCTGTCTACGAGTCCAGAAAAAGGAACTATTACAGGAAAGGGAGACTTCTTTCTAAGGGAAGGACTCAGGTGGAGCTTAAGGAGAAACAGGTCTAGGGAGGGAACTCCTTTAGACTGAAAAAGAAGCCCCCTTTTCTGACCCTTAGCAAAGTGGATACTGCAAAGACAGGCTCAACGGCATTCTTAGCTTTTACTTGTAGAGCCCTGTCATCCAAAACTGCCTCAAAGCCATTTTTTTTCTCTTGAACCATCTCCCAAATGAATGGGAAACTCACAACAGTTTCCACTTACTTGGACACTCTGTCGTTTCCCATGGTAACTCCGCCATAGGAACTAGTTGCTAAATCCAACTGGTGTCTTCTGGGGGGAGAGTGTTGGCGCCTGCACTACAAACAAAAGTCACACAAGTTAAACCCTAAAAATATAATTTTATTATAAAAAGTCTTAGTTGATGATATAACAATAAATTATTTTAAGATAGATGTGTAATAAAAGATAAACTATTGTAAAAAGGGTCGTAATTATTGCATATCTATAGGTCTTCAAAAGAGAAGCTTCTCTAACCAAAAGTGAGAGCAGGGATGGAGAGATGGCTCAAGCGGTGAAGACACTTGCCTGCAAAGTAAAGGACCCAGGTTCAATTCCCCAAGACCCATGTAAAGCCAGATGCACAAGGTGGCATGTGTGTCTGGAGTTCATTTGCATTGGCTAGAGGCCCTGGCATGCCCATTATCTCTCTTTCTCTTTCTCTCTCTTTTTAATTTTTTTTAGTATTTTATTTCTGTTTATTTATTTGAGAGCATGAAAGAGGGAGGGAGAGAGAGAGAGAGAGAGAGAATGGGTGCATCAGGGCTTCCAGCCACTGCAAACAAACTCCAGATGCATGCAACACCTTGTGCATCTGGCTTACATGGGCCCTCGGGAATTAAGCCAAGGTCCTTTGGCTTTGCAGGCAAGCACCTTAACCGCTAAGCCATCCCTCCAGCCCTCTTTCTCTCTCTTAAATAAATAAGTGAGAGTAGCATTGATATATGGGCATAAACATCAGTATTTAGAGGGTAATTTTCAGGGCATAATATATCCCTTTTTGTTTTTATGCTAGCTAGTACCAGGCTGCTGGGATTATAATAACATTGCAATGTTTTTCTTGAGGCAAGCCCAACAGACTGGCTTTTTTTTTTTTTTTAATGTGACAGATCAAGAAAGCTAGACACAGAGAGAGAAAGAGAGATTGAGAGAGAGAGAGAGAGAGATTCAGAGAGAGAGAGAGAGAGAGATAATTGGCACTCCAAGCCTTCAGCCACTACAATTAAACTCCAGATTCATGCATCCCTTTGTGTGACCTTGTGTGCTTGCATCACTGTGCATCTGGCTTACATGGGATCTGGAGAGTTGAACATGGGTCCTTAGGCTTCTCAGGCAAGCACCTTAACCACTAAGCCCAACATTATAATGTATTTTGAAGTCAGGTAGTATGATGACTCAACATTTTTCTTTTTGATCAAGATTGCACTGAGCAATCAGGGTCTTTTGTTCTCTATAATCTTAAAGATTTTGCATTTTAGAGAATATCAGAGATTTGAAATGAATTAAATATAAAGTTGTATCCTAGCCTGGCTTTTAATTCCTAGAGAGCCTCCTTCATCACTCTTCCAAGTGCTATTATTACAGACATGAGTCACCATGCCCAGATTAACTTTTATTTTGATCAAAATAATTTTATATAAACCATTATGTAAATTGATAAAAACAGTTATTTTCTTTTGTGGTGTCAAATCTTTTATCTATTTTTAGGTTTTTAAATTTTTATTTATTTATTTTCAAGCAGAGAGATATAGAAGAGAGACAGAGAGAATGGGTATGCCAGGGCCTTTAGCCATTGCAAACAAACTCCAGATGCATGCGCCACCTTGTGCATCTAGTTTATGTGGGTCCTGAGGAATTGAACCTGGGTCCTTTGTCTTCGCAGGCAAATGCCTTAACCTTTAAGCCATCTCTGTAGCCTATCTATTTTTATTTAAAAGAATATACCCTTACATTCCTTCTATTCCCCCCTTCTAATAAGAGCCCTCCTCTGTGGGGTTATTGATAATCACTGTCAGGTCCTAAAGGCCTCAGTCAATCTGGGTGTGTTGGGGCGGGGGATCATGCCTCAGGGTATTCTTACCCAACCTGGAGCTCTTAGAATCTTTTTTCTCCTCCTTCCACACTGTTCCCCGAGCTTGGTGAGCATGTTAGAAATCCTATTTGCTGTTGAATTCCCTGAAGCCTTCATTTTTATTCAGTTTATCTAAATCACATTACTATGCTTAGACATTACCTAAGACATCATTTTGGAGTGTAGCTTTTTACCACTCATATTTCTTTCAATACGGGTGTATCATCATCTGTCATCTTAGATGTTTGTGGAAATATTGCTTCCTGCTGATGAAAATTATATGCTGTACCTGTTCCCTTCCTTTAACAAATGTGTTTGATTCAATGAAATGTTTGCATATATTTTCCATGTTTGATACTTCCTTTTATGCAAACACACTCTTCAGCCATAAACCACATGCATTCATCAGACGCTCATATATAGTTTCAAAGTTTCCGTGGGGCTTCATTTTCCTTATCAAGCACCACACTTGAATAGTCCTGTGTGTTATTCTCCAAAGGAGGTCAGTTGCTCTAGCTCCTCCTGTTGAATTCTCCTCTCTTCTCTTTCATCTTTTCCAGCACATGATCAGGACAGCAAACCAGTTTCCAATAATTAATCCTGGGATACAAGGAAGTAGAACAGTTGAGATAATTTGGAGATCTCTATGTTCATTGTCTTTGATTAATCCTTATTTGACTTAAATATATTTTCTGGCAAATACTTAAGACTACAATGGAGATAATACTTTTGAATCCTTGCAACACTGAAAAATATTTTTATTCTTGGTTAATGGTTGACAAGTCCTATAAAACCTTGCAACATGATTAGTTTGATACAAAATCAAGTGAATGGGGAGAGGAAACAGAAAAACTATCAATATTTTAAATCTCATTCAGTATGTCCACTAATGAAAACAGAACACACATTTCAGGGCAGGAGAGATGGCTCAGCTGTCAAAGGCACTTGCTTGCAAAATAAACATTTCAACTTTCATTTTTCATTATAGACTTTACTGGCACACATTGATCATATAATGAGTTAATATATTGGGACCTCCACTTTGAACAATCTGCCGAGTCAAGAACCAGCAGGAGAGAGGAAGTCAAGGCAGGGAGGGGAAGAAGAGGGCAGAGCAAGGAGAACAAACAGTCAATATAAAAATGGAACAAACTGTGACCCATAAAAATGACTGGATAGAGCGCAGCTGAATTTGAATGAACATTAGAAAATTCAGTAGATGAATAAATAAGTAATTTGTGTCTTGAAAGGTCAAACCCAGAAATTACTTCAGAACATGTATACAAAATATTAATGAACACTTGTGGGCCATGACTCAGACCTAGATCTATCATACTTGAAACTTAAACTAAGGGAAAAATCTGTAAATCAGAGAATGAAGCAGATTTTACTAAAATGTATTTAGTATGTTTTAGGGGAAAATCTATTTTTGAAGCATTGAACCTTTGCCAACTCAATAAAAATATTAATTCTAACTCCCTTTTGCAGGTTTTAATAATTTGTATATGTTATTCAGTACACAGATCTAAAATTTCAAATAGAAATTTTATCACCATGAAATGAACATCTTTCTTTACATTATGTAATTTATTTAGTTTTTGATGTTGATATTTTTGTGATGTTAATACTGTTGGCAAAATACATTCCATTATTTTTTTTTCACCAAGACATTTTAGACGGTTTATGTTTTAAGTATGTGAGAATTGTTTTTCTAGATACTCAGTCTGACAATCTGGGTCTCATTGAGTACTCTTAGTCCTTCATGTTGTGATTTCTTATTCTTTCTTTTCTCATTCTTTCAAATAATTAAACATTTTTTCCTTATTTCCTTTTCTCATGCTGTTAGTTAGAAAATCACTTGTTCTTCTAGCAGAAGATGTTTTCTTCATTTTGGAATCTTAGCTTCTTTTAAAATCTAAATATTTTTATAATTATAAAGTGTAAATTGAAGATATTGTCTTCATTTCTATAATATCTAAGAATTCAAGTTTTCTTTGCATGATTATATTGATTTAAGTGGAGTTAGATGATTGCGTAAGTGTTATTTTATGTTGTCAGTGTGTGCTTCCATTTTTTGCCAAAAATGTAATTTTTATAAAGATATTAGCATTGAAAATATTTTCTCTCTGGCTCTGATTCTCATTTCATTTTCTTACAGCAAATTTGGAAGAGAAAAAACGGTCAGTTATTATATAATCAAAGTTAAAAAAAGAAAGTTTCTATTGGTAACATTTGCTTCATGTTTGTTTATTTCCTGGTTAGTTATCTATATTTTAATAGACAAATAATATATCCCATACATTTATGGGGTGCAAAATAATTTATTAATATAATGAAGAATAACTAAAATCAGCTAATTTACATATCTTTCATTTCAAATTTAATTTCTGAGGATGGAATATATAAAATTAGTCTGTTTCATAATTTTAAGTGTAAAAGGCACTATGATTATCGTCTTATACAATTGATGCCAACAGTGGAAGTTAGCCTTGCACTCCAACTTATGATTTGTATCCATGGTCATCGTAGTTGTTTTTAATGATGAATATGGAATTTATTTTGTGTAATTATGAACTTAAGGGTCTTTGATAAACATTCATTTCTATCTATTATTTATTAAGACTTAAATTTTGTTAATAAGAATTCTCTTTTGGTCTCTTCTGTATCATTTTCAAATGACTGATTATTCTCTTTTTCGTTTAGTAACCTGCTTTATCTATGTGTATTGCTATTCAGCATAAAAGTGGAAATATTAGTTAATATTTTCTGCATGGGAAAGGTAAGTAGAATCTTTCACCAAGAGGATGCTGTCACCTATATTGTGCCTTCCAGAAATTTCTCTGCCTTGTGTTCTATTTAGATTTGATTTATTTTTTCAAGATGAAATAAATGATGAAACATCCAAAGGAAATTTAGTCTTGTTAATATTAAGCTAAAATAGAGATACAGTATAGCAGTAGCAAGCCTAAGGACCTATGTTCAAGGACCCAGAACCCATGTAAGCTAGATACATATGGTGGATCATGCATCTGGAGTTCATTTGCAGTTACTAGAGGCCCTGATGCACACCCCCCAATAAATAAATAAAAATAAAACATTTAAATTAAAACAGTTTTAAAAAGAAATTTATTCAATCCACTCAAATATATATTCACCAAAAACAGACTACTTTCAGAATAGTACATATGCCTATATGTGTATGTGTGTGTACACATATAGTATGCCTGCATTCATCTGTGGAGCAAACAAAACAAATCAACCATATGTGGACTGGAGAGATGGCTCAGTGGTTAAAGGAATTTGCTTGCAAAAGCTTGACAGCACAAGTTTGATTCCTCCATACTCACATAAAGCCAGATGCACTAAGCGGTTCATGCATATGCAGTTAATTTGCTGTGATAGGAAGCCCTGGCATTTGCATACTCTCTGTCTGCCTCTTTCTCTTTGTCTCTGTCCAAAATAAAATATATATATATATATATATATATATATATATATATATATATGCATGTATATACATATCTTCTGTGTGGGTTTACCATATTCTCAATTTTAAGAGTATATAGAATGTGATTGTTCAGTCAATATTGTTCAACAAGACTAGGCAAAGGTCATGTGACTCTGGTACATAGCACCATGCAGCTTTTGGCAAGTGTACACAGTGACATCTCCAACTTGGCATTTAATTATTACCTTACATCTGTTTAGTGTGTTGTCGTCTCAGGGTCTCAGAAGGTGATCAGGAGAGATCAGTTCTGTCCCACCCAGCTGTGTCTTTGTACTTCTATAATCTAGTGCATCTGTCATCCACTGCAACACTCAGGACCCTTCTATGTTTATAGGGATTTTAGGGATAATTCTGTTACAACATAAGTTCTGAGTTTCTCCCTCCACCACTCCTCTACATAATCTGGTTTTCAAAATTACCCTTTGGGAGCTGGAGAGATCATTCAGTGGTTAAGATGCTTGCTTGCAAAGGCTAACAATCTGGGTTTGATTCTCCAGTACCCACGAAAAGCCAGATGCACAAAGTGGTGCAGGCATCCTGGAATTCATTTGTAGGGGCTAGAGGCTCTGGCATGCTCATTCTCTCTCTCTCTCTCTCTCTCTGAATACAAATAAATAAACATATTTAAAAAAAAATAAAAGACACTCTGTATTAACCTTAAAAATTACTCTTTGGAATTGCAGCATAGAGTTGCACTTACTAAGGTGGACGTTTCTGTTCTTTGTTATACTATGCTGTCAAGCACATTGCTGTTGGAGCTTAGAGGACAGTGACCCCATAGCAGGCTTCCTTTCTGCATGGCGGATAAGCATTACACACACATTACTATTGCTGCTCTTGCCTGGGATGAATTATTTGTGACAAAATATTTAATATTAGGAGAACTTGACATCTTTGGCCTCTCATCCATCAACCCTTTGGAACTAGTTTGCTTGGTAGATTGAAATACTGCTTCATTCCTCTGTGGATACTTTCATTTTCCTCTGTCACACGGAATACTTCTTTTAGTTTACCCATGAGAGCTATTTGAGAAGTAAGCGTATGGTTTTCAGTGGCAGGCCCAACTAGAGCAATACTATGCTATGTAAATCTGTGAAGTAACAAGGCCCTCTTTAAATAGTTTGGTGAGCTTTTTATTTTGACAAAAGAACTTTTATCTCATCTTCATATTTCACTTTCTTTCTTGATAATAGCTTTAGCAAGAAAATCCTAGAATTACCTTTCTTGAAAAAATAGTGTATTTAAAAAAGCATATTTTATAAATAGCAATTTTCAGTTATCTTTATGATTGGTGGATTTGTATGACAATGAAATTGTTCTGATTTTCTTTCACTTATTTAGTTAAAAGCTCTTCAAAACAACCCATTTTAGTAGAAAAACACATCTTGTTTAATCAATATAGAATAATTAATGCAACTTAGTTAAACCTTGCTTATATTTGTACATTTAAAAAATAGTATTGGCAAATCAATGAGATATTAAAAATAGTGAAGAATAAGTGATCTTATGCTACTGATCAGTATGCTAAATTTATCTCTTTATCAGATTGATTTAATTAAATAAAATGACAAAAGAATAAGATATCTTGGGCTGGAGAGATGGCTTAGCAGTTAAGGTGCTTACCTGCGAAGCCTAAGGACCAGGTTTGATTCTCCAGGTCCCACGTTAGGCAGCTGCACATAGTTGTGCCTGCATCTGGAGTTCGTTTGCAGTGGCTAGAGGCCCTGGTGCGCCCATTCTCTCTCTCTCCCTCTGTCCCTCTGTCCCTCTGTATCTAATAAATAAATAAATTTTGAAAAAGAGAATAAGATCTCTTGGTTATCTGGTGTCATAGACACCTTCATGTAGCTGGAATGAACCTCTAGACCAAACACAGTTATGGGAGGCACAGGACTTATTTGAATATTACAGATCAAAGGGAAATTCTATAATGGCTAAAGAGAGAAAACCCACTACCAAAAGCAAGCCCCACAAGCAAGCACACTTCAGACACCCCAGGCAGAGTTCAATCACTCTGCATATTTTTTATAATTTTTTTTTATTTTAGAGAAAGTGGAAGAGAAAGAGAGAATTGGAGCACCAGGGCCTCAGCCCCTGGAATTAAACTCCAGAAACTTGCGACACCTAGTGGGCACATGTGGCCTTAAGCCTGCCTTAACTTTGTGTGTCTGGCTTATGTGGGATCTGGAGAGTCAAACCTGAGTCCTTAGGCTTCACAGGCAAGTGCTTTAATCGTTAAGCCATCTCTCCAGCCTTACTGTGCATATCTTTAGACTGGAATTCAGATCTGATCCCACACTTAGACCCTAGGATCCACTCACAGTGACACCAAGTTACAAGCATGAATAAAACTTCTTCATCTATTGGGGAACATCCATTCAAACTACCACATCTGGTATGCAAATAATCTATTACTTAATAAAGATTTCTTGAAAAGATATTCTTTCCCATTCATTTAGTATTTATTTATTTATTTTATTTATTTTTTATTATTTATTTTTTATTTATTTTATTTATTTTTGGAGAGAGACACAGAAAGAGAGACAGACAGACAGGGAGAGGGAGACAGAGATGGGTGTGCCAGCAGTTTCTCAGCTGCTGTGAAGGAAATCCAGATGTGGTCGCCCCCTTGTGGGCAAGTGTGCAGCATTGTGCCCTTGTGTCACTTGGCATCTGGCTAAATGTGGGACCTGGAGATTGGAACGGCTGGAGATTGGGACCAGTGTTCTTAGGCTTAGCAGGCAGGTGCCTTAACCGCTAAGCCATCTCTCCAGCCCTTATTCAGTATTTTTAAGGTCATTTTTATTTATTTATTATTTTAGAGAGAGTTATAGACGTGGAGAAAGATGCAAGACACCAAGTGAGTATGGGTATGCCAGGGCCTCCTGTTACTGCAAACGAACTCCAGATGCATGGCCACTTTGCTGTATCTGGCTATATGTGGGTCCTGAGAATTGAACCAGGCCATCTGGGTATGCAACAAAGTGCCTTTAGCAGATGAGCCATCTCTCCAGCCCCTAGTTTAATATTTTATGCCATCATTTTTACACTTACTTTAAAAGATGACCCAAACAGAACCAATACCATTTATTCTACAGAACTGATGGTTGATGATGAAGGTTCTTAAACCTGAAATCTTATTAAAATACGTGCTGTGATCTCAGTGGGACTCAAGACTCCTCTGCACTCCCACCAAGCCCTCCAGCAGCACTGGTGCTCCCTTCTCATGGACCACTATGAAGAGCCAGACTCACACAGCAACAGAGTGTGCGACACTGTCCTCTCAGGAAAACTACTGCTATGCTTACCATAAGCAACTGTGACTTCTCACCTGAAAAGAGAGGTTTGTAGATTTGTCCACTATTTCCTACCCTTTAACAGTGGTTGGTATCATTAGACATACCAAAATTTTTGTTGTTGTTGTTGTCTTTTCCTAAACAATGGTATAGTGAGATTTATAGACCTGAGTGTTTTAGTTTAATTTCTTTTTAGTTGACAGATAATTTATATACTTAGGATAAAAGTAAAAATTTTCAATACTGCATTCATTCATTGTATAATTTTCAAGAGGAATATTTAGCATACCCATCACCTTCTTATTTATTTCTAAGAATTTTAAAAATCTTCTCTAGGACTGGAGAGGTGGCTTAGCACTTAAGGCACTTGCCTGCAAAGCCAAAGGACCCAGGTTCTATTTCCCAGGGCCCATGTAACCCAGATGCACAAGGTGGCATTTGCACCTGGACATTGCAGTGGTTAGAGGCCCTGAAACAACCATTCACATTCCCTCTCTCTCTCTCTCTCTCTCTCTCTCTCTCTCTATATATATATATATATATATATATATATATATATATATATATATATATATACACATGTGTGTATATGCCTTTCTCTCAAATAAATAAATAAAACCACAAAGACTTAAAATCTCTAGTTATTTTGAAATAGTCAATATAATGTTAATTATAGTCCCCTTCTTGTATGAGAGAACACCAAAACATATTCCTCATATCTAATTATTATTTTGCACTCATTGATAAATTTCTTCCTTTTGCAACCCCAACTGAAATAGCCTTTGGCAAATATCATGTATTCTACATTTCCATATGATCAGCTTCTATAATGTCATAAATGTGTGATATCATACTAAGAGAATGATGAAATATCATTGGATGAAAAAATATATTTAAACTGTGAATGTGTTAGGGATTAATATCAAGAATATAAAAAGTATTCAGCCACTGTAAGGAATCTAAACAACACAGGAATGGAAAATTCAAATAATCTTATTTTAAAGTGAAGTGATCAAAATAGATGCATAGACATTTTACAAAAGCTACATAAATACCCAGTGGGTCTATGAAAAGCTTTTCAACATCACTACTCATCGGGGTGATGAATATCAAAACCATAATCAAGTGATAATAGCTTGTTTGGACATTTCAGTAAATGTACCCTCGCCATGCCAGTGACATTTTGTGCATTCAGCTGATACTTTTGGGTTTTGTTTCTTATGTGTCTTTCTGTTCCATCCAGATTTTTGTCTGTGAGTTAAGCATCTCACTTTATCTACGTAGAAAGGCTTACATTGTATTATTTTCCCAATATACAACATTTAAAATAACTCCCTTCTTGGAGTGCGATACAACACTTACCTAGAAGCCAGAGAGCCTGGTTGGGTCTATTATATTCCGCAAGGTGATTAGTTTATACCAGTATCAATGAGGTATTATTGAAATTATTACAACTTGCCTTATAGTAAATATTGGCATTCAGTATTTCAGGATACTCCTACAGTTTTGCTATATTTTAAAATGAATTTTATAGAAGTTTAGTAAATTCATTGTAAATCTTATGTATTGAACAGAATTTTAATAATTTGTAGATTCATTTAAGGAGCCTTAGTAACTTCAGGATTTTTTTTCCCCCTGAACAAGGTACAATCTCCTTATTACCTTTTTTCTTTTTATGATTTGATGAAATGTTGAAATCTCCAGTAAGAACTTTCCCAAATTTTATTTCTTGGATTTCTTCATTATCCTTTTTTTTTTTTTTTTTTTTTATGGGCAAGAGAGCAAGAAAGATAGAGAAAAAAAGAAAGAGAGAGAATTGGTGTACCAGGGTCTACAGCTACTACAATCAAACTTCAGATGCATGTGACACCTTGTGCACATGTGTGACTTTGTGTGTCTGGCTTATGTTGGTTCTGAGGAGTAGAACCTGGATCCTCGGGATTCACAAGCAAGTGCATTAAAGACTAAGCCATCTCTCTAGCCAACTTTCTTTTTATTAATGATGCATCTACTGTTTGACAGTATTGACTAATTTTTATATGGTTTCTCGAGTATTTGATGTAATTTTGAAATTTACAAGTAAAATCAATACCCTGGTCTTCTTTGATATATTACTATATCATTCGAAGGATAAACCACCATTCTATGTGGTTTCATCCATGTGCAAACAGAGTAGAGAATACTAACCCAAACTTTGATGGTATAATCTATAAGACACCTAGACTGGACAGGATTTCCTATTTTTCTTATGCCATAAAACCTTTACAATGTTACTATACTAGGTACTGTAGGCAACTGCCACACAATATGTAGTATCTGTGTATCTAAATGCATGCAAGCATATTAAGGCACAATTAAAAATATTAGGGAGTAGGAAAATTTCTGCTTAGTTACATTTTATGGAGCCACTGTTATAGATGTCGCCATTGAGTAAAATGCCATTAAATGTGTGTGTGTACATATGTGTGTATGTGTGTATATATATATGTATAAAATATATTTTTTCATGCACACATCTTGCAAGGATCCTCGATAGGGTACCAACTGATAGGAGACCAGAGAGCATTCTAGTTCTCTATTTACTATAATGTTTAATGTTTGTGAAGATTATTAACCCATGGACATGGAATGTATCTCCATTTATTCAGCTCTCATTTTATTTTTCACCAAAATGTTTCATGCTTTCTGAAATACAATTGTTTTTCCTCTATTAGGTTTAATATTAAATATCTTCTTCTGTTTCAAAGCTAACAAGACTAGAATTTAATATTATATTAGACTTGGAATGCAGAAATATGATAACTAGTATTTAGACATGTAATTAATCTTTGAACATTAGTCTTGTATTAGTTTATGTGCTAATTTTATTTATTAGATCTGAGTTTGAGTTTCTTATTTCTAATGTGTGTGTGGGGATTTCTTAGAATTCTCAGTGAAAGAAGCACAGGCAAATTTGCAGAAGAAGGGATGGAAAGATTGTTAGAGCCATGAGTTTGCTCATTATGCACAGAGTCATTGCCTTTCCTGCATAACTGATGGCTACCCCCATTAGGCAAGACCCACATTACCCATGGGGGGAGGACAGGGAGAAGGCTAACGATATATACTATATACATAATTAATAAAAATAAATAAATAAATAATTATAGAATATAAGCTATTACTACTGATATAATAGCTTCATTTTCTGAATCATATTTATCTTTATAAATATGGTAATAATATTTTGAATATCTGTTGAAATGTCCTACCAGTTATAAGTAGGCAATAAGCATCTAGTCAAGTCAATGGCTTATGATGACAATCAATAATGTTAAGTCCATCTGTTTCATGTTCGTTTTTCTATTCTGTGTTAGACCTACCAAAATTACCTTATTTACATTTGTTGAGCTATATGCATAGATAAGTTCTTTGAGGAAACTAAGAAAGATTGCACAGTCAAGGAGTCTAGTATTACATTTTTTTATCCTTTTAAAAAATTTTATTTATTTATTAGAGACAGAGAGAAGGGGAGAGAGGGAGAGAGAGTGAGAATGGATGTGCCAGGCCCTTTATCCACTGCAAACGAACTCCAGACGTATGCGTCACCATGTGCTTCTGGCTTAGGTGGAACCTGGAGAATCAACCAGGGGTCCTTAGGCTTCACAGGCATGCACCTTAACCACTAAGGTATCTCTCCAGCCCCTAGTATTACATTTTTCATTTCAATTTGAACTACTGTCTCTCATTTCTTCAGTGATAAGTGCCATTTAGTTATTTGCAAGCCGAGAGAGACAGAGAGGAAAGAGAGAGAGAAGGAGGAAAGGAGGGGGACGGAGGGAGAAGGAGAGAGGGAATGGGCTTGCCAGGGCCTCTAACCTTTGCAAACAAAGTCCATATGCTTGAGCCACTTTGTGCATCTGGCTTTACGAGGGTACTGGGGAATCGAACCAGGGTCATTAGGCTTTCCCGCCTGATTAGTGCCCTCTTTACATGTGCATTCCACTTCAGTAGATGCTGAATCTAAGGATGAAACAAAGAACTAGTGAGTGTCTTTTGTAACTCTTAATGAGGCTTACTTATATAGCACCCTTATCACTAGTTGATATTTACTTTGTATCTTATTTCAATTGCATCTCTTTGTTGTAGAACTCTTGCATCAATTTTAAATTCCTTTCATTTCTATAAAATAGGGCAAGTTACTAAAAAGATAATGTATATGCTAAGACAGAAATGGTTATGAGATGTCTTTATTAAATTTACCCATGCCTTACTATGTTGTTCATGAGCTTCTAAAAGTAGTGGACTGCTTAGAAAAATAGATGTGCCAGTAGAAATTAAGGTATGCTCACAATCCACAAAACTCTAAATGAGTTTTCTCCATTCGTTTGCTCTGTTGTTTGCTAAGGATATAATCATTCCAGTTGCCAAAGATGGTGGTTATAAGCCTCTAATGTTTTATCATTTTCTTTGGGACTTGTTGTAATCAGCTCCATGTTGCCGGGATGAACATCCAAACCAGACATAGCTTATGGGAGGAAGGGACTCATTTCAAACTCACAGATTCATGGGGGAAGTTCCATCAATGGCAGGAGAAGCTGCTTCCATGTATACAACCACAGAGATGCCACCAAAATGCCAGCAAAAACCAAAAGCAGCAAGAACTCACCACAAGCAAATAGCAGATACCCAGGCAGAGTTCAGACTTCTCTCTGCAAACCTTGTTGGAAATCAAATCTGCCCCCAAACACACCTTAGGAAGGGACCCCAGGATGCATCCCTCGGTGTCACCACCAGCAGCCAAGCAGCTGGAGACCCAGATTACAAGCTTTGATAAAACACTTGAGTCTATGGGAGACATACATTCAAACTACCACAGGGCCTCATAATAAGAATTACAGAGAAATAGGAAGTATATTTTTTTCATTGAAGATTGTTGCTTTGTTTTTAAAGCTTGGTAAAATATTCCATATATTAATATCTGAATATATATTTTTGAAAGGAAATATTGGATATTAAGTTAACATAGAAAATAATTCATTGAAGTAGCTGCCTGACAACAACTTTTCACTTAAAATCCATTCAGAATATCTCAATGCATTATGTGGATATAGTAATTACTTTAAAATAAAATCACTATAGTATTAACAATTCTATAGTTCTCCTTTCTTGGCCAGTCCTTTGAGAAAGGATATTATTCTTGTATATGAGTTGGAAACTATTAGCAAAACAAACAAAAACAAAAAGAATTTGTTAAGTAGAACACTAAAACATTTTATATTTATTTTTACGTAGTACTCTTTAACAGTCATCTATATTGTGATAACATAAACAGCGCTAAGTTACGAGTGTCTGTAATTCATGGATGTTTGTTTTCCATTGTAGTGTTAAATGAATAACTGTTGGTTAAAAGAAAAAGTAAAATAAAAGACAATGGTAAGGGCAAATGTGGTACTTGACAATATTAGTTACGCTTTTCTGTCTCGGACATTCAAAGCCAGTTGATCTCTTTGATACTGCACTAGGGCAAACACAAACAAAACGGTCACAAGGATATTTGACTCAGAGTTTTGACAATTCTGAATTAGTAATGTTCTTTCAAATAGCCTTCCTTCCAAGACAGGACCACAGGGATGCTCCCTGACTGAAGCTCACTGCAGTTTCCCATAAAAACCATGTGACCTGTAATGGATTTCTTGAGTGCCAGGTTACTTCTGACTATGTTGGACTGAGGGCATAAGGAGTTGCTGAAGTTGAAAACTGATACCCCATTTCAAACAACACTGAACTGTGGGAGAGTCAAACGGTGGCCTTTATCTTGCCCTATTTGTATAAAGCCTGTCTTTTTTAAGAAGGAGTTCTGAGAAGAAGGGTGATAATAGAGTCATGAAGTTGTGAATTAGTGCTTCTCAACAAACTAATAATGGCCATATAAATTTGTATCTATTATGAATAAGTCTCTTACTCTTTACCATTAGAAATAAAAACAGGGGCTGGAGAGATAGCTTAGTGGCCAAGGAGCTCTCCTGTGAAGCCCAAGGACCCAGGTTAGATTCCTTAATTCCCCAGCACCCACAAAAGTCATATACACAAGGTGGCACATGCATCTGGAGTTCATTTGCAGTGGCTAGAGGCCCTGGCATGCTCATTCTCTCTATCTCTCTCTGTGTCTCTCATTCTCTCTCTCTATCTCTCCTCTCTCACAAATAAAGAAATTTAAAAAAGAAGTGGAATTAAAAAATAAAAAAAGTTTCTATTTTAATTTTTTAAATCTGTTATTTGCATTTCAGTACAGTTTGTAATAGTGTCACCTTAGTTATTTACAAAGCATCCTACTGTTTGTCTCATTTTTGTGGTTTAGGAAAAATTTATATACTTGAATGATAATGGAAATATGAACCAATGAGAGGGAGAAGATATTTAAAACCTATAGCCTTCTTATTAAAAATTTTTCTTACATAATAATTTTGGAATCCTTACATTCAAATGACAATAAACATCATCCATCCCTTTTTCCCTAATCCTCCCTCATGCTCCCTCCCTGTCCTTGGAATATGTCCCAGATGTAAGGCAAATTTATAGCATCCCTGCCTTGTGATTAGTGGTTAAACTTCAGGAAGTATTTTCTTACCAGATCTTTGTCATCAGACACACACTGGCTTCTTATTTATGGTGTCTCCTTAAACTATTTCATCAGACTTTGGAAAAGGTCAGGCTTGGTCCTTCATTAGCTCATTTGCTCCAAAGTCCTTGGCAGGGTGAACCCAACTGCTTTGTCTACAGAGATGATACTGATAAATCACAGCATGTTCTTGCATGGGCCAAACTGTCCAGATAATATTGTTGATTCTGTATTCACAAGGTTTCCATTATCTCAACTTTAAACATTATTGTGGCTCTTACCTTCATTTTCCAAGAGATAAAAATTTAAATTTCCTAACTCTTCCCATTTTTTTAAAAATTATTTATTTATTTATTTATTTATTTATTTATTTATTTATTTATTCATGAGAGATGGAAAGAAAGAAAGAGGCAGATAGAGTTAATGGACACACTAGGGCCTCTAGCCACGACAAGGAACAAACTTCAGATGCATGCACCACCTTGTGCATCTGGCTTTATGTGAGTACTGGGGAATCAAACCTGGGTCCTTAGACTTGCCAGGCAAGCACCTTAACTATGAGGCCATCTCTCCAGGCCACTCTTCCCATTTTCACTTAGCCCTAATTCCAAAAACATATGCAATTGCCCAAAGAAGGTTTATTGTGGTTGTTTTTGTTGTTTAAATTAATTAGCTTTTTAAATAGAATCATCATCATTCCTGGCTCTACCTTTACCTTCCTTCTCATATGCATCTGTTCATCAAACATGTCTTCGAGTTTTCATAGGTATGCTGTACTCCACAGCCTGGTGTTTTGGGTTCACAGAAGACTTTCTTCCCAATTTTCCTCTTTTGTCCTATGTTGGTTCCTCATTGTTCTGAAAATAGGATTTCTTCTTTCACAACTAATGTGTCCACTGGTTATGTACCCAGGGGCTGGGGAGATGGCTCAGTGTGGATGAAGTGCTTGCCTCATAAGCATGAAGACCTGAGTTCAGATCCCCAGCATCCACATAAAATGCCAGACACCTAGACAAGTGCAGCATGGGGAGATAGAGACTGACAAATCCCTAAGGCTTGGGGGCTAGCTTGTCTACCTGAGTGGGTTAGCTGTAGGTTCAGTGAAAAACCTTATATCAAGTAATAAGGTCTAGAGTGGCTGAGGACAAAACTCGTCATCAATCTCTGGTCTACCCATATGCATAAGCACCTGCGTCATCTTTGAAGAATCTCTGATAATGCTGAACATATGTATGTGGATGCTAAAAATAAGCTTAAAAATACAGAAAACTAGGGCTGAAGTGATGATTTAGTGGTTAAGGTGTTTGCCTGCAAAGCCTAAGGACCCCAGGTTTGACTCCCCAGAACCCATGTAAGACAGATCACAAGGTGACACATGCATCTGGAGTTTGTTTGCAGTAGTTAGAGGCCCTGGCATACTGCCCGTTCTCTTTCTCTCCCTCTCTCTCTCTCTCCCTCTCTCTCTCTCCCCCCTACCCCCTCTGATAAATAGATAAAAATAAAAATATTTTTAAAAATACAGAAAACTGGATATGGTGGTGCACACCTTTAATCCTAGCACTCAGGATGCAGAGGTAGGAGGATCACTGTGAGTTCGAGGTCAGCGTAGGACAACAGAGTGAGTTCCAGGTCAGCTTATGCTAGAGAGAGACCCTACCTTGAAAAACCAGCAACAAAAACTTTATAAAGATCTTGAGGATAGCATCTAGTATGGAACTATTTATTTGTAAAAGCCTAAAGTCAGAGCACTATAATATTTATTTAAGGTCAAATTGTTAAATACATTGTTTTTAAAGGAATTTAATTTTTCTTAACTGGTTAAATTATATTTCAGGTTAGTTAAAAATTAAATTTTGAGAGATTAAGTCTATCACATTTATTTTGAGTATGAGTCCCTAAGTGTTTCCTAGCACAGAAGGTACAGCTACATTAAATTAGACACATCCAAAATTTGGGTTTAATTTCCTTCTATAACATCATCATTCTTATAAAAATTATGGATGAGCAATTAACACAATTTTGTAAAGCTATTATGGCAATAGAATTGACATTCATAAAGTTTTATTTTCTATGTATCCCATACCAAAATACAGCTAAATTAGTAACTTAGACACTTGGAGTGGCCAATTGGAGATAGTTTTGTACCCTGTGTAGCAGACAAGATTTGACCACACTGTGGTTTTCAAGTAATTATGTTAAATATATGCTCTGAGTTGTTAACTAACACTATATGCAATGTATTGAACGGATATACAGCTGCATGTTATGTTGGCTACCATAAACAGTATGTAGGTCAAATAAAAACTGTAATGACCAAAGCCGAGTGATCTCTCTTGATCCTTCTTGGTAACTCTCTTGGGAAGTTTTTCCTGTGGTTTGGTCTCAGCTGGTTGAAAGCTCTTATTACTCAATGACAAGGATGCTTCTGCTAGGAGATCCCAAACTGTTTTCATTGAACCATAATCCAATCCTGCCATTTGCCAGTTTTAGTATCTTCTGCAATTGGAAGGAGGGATTAAAGGAGGGATATCTGTGCTAAGTGAAGTGTTTAAATCTCGCATTTGAAGAATGGGTTGTCTCATTGCCATAATGGTATAGATGAAACCATAGGATATGGGAATTTGGGTCCCTGGACAATGAACCAATATAATACAGGAACTGGGGGTGTCTTTGAGAGTCCTGGAGCCTTTCTTCACCCCTGGTTGTGCTGTTACTCAGAAGTTAGGGAGGCAGACTGTCAGGGACATTCAAAACTTCTACTGAGTCAATGACCTTTATGTTTTTGTTTTATGAAGTCAAAGAATTGAAATCCACAGAACAAAGGGTAATTTTAGAGCTTAAAGTATTTAATAGAAGAAAAGAGTAAATAATGCAGAGAATACCTCCCCAAGAGAAGGCAGAGTAGAGCTCCCAGAAATGGGAAAGAACAAGATTAATGAACATATATATGATTATAACTCAAGAAAATACATGTTTGTATTTGTAAATCATACAACATATAGAGATGTAAAAAATGGATTCGTACAATGAGAAAAAAGTTCACCACAGACATTTCACTTCTAATGTGGTGCTTGGTTGAGAGAGAAGTGGAAATATGAATAAAATGGAGTAGGACATTATCATTTACTTTAAATGAATAAAAAAATAGTTCTTGAAAAATGGCAGAATGAATGATAGCTAAATCTCTGTATGCCAATTAAACAAAATAAAAACAAATAAGGTTTATAAATACTAATAAAACACATAAAATGAAATTTATAACAATATATAAATCAGAAAATGAAGTTGACTGGATATAGTGACATAGAGGACTCAGAAAAAACCTATTTTTCAATTTTTATTCTCCCTGCCATTTTCAACATTTTTCTTTGTTAAAGGGACTTGTATAAGTATAAATATTTTACAAATGTGTAGAAAAAAGAATGGCTTCTTTGATTTTTTTATATATCTATAAGTACTTTCTTATAATTAATCAACAATAAAACAAAATATAGCAATAAAAACTCACACAGTGTTACTTTTGAATTGAGTCTCCATTTTTGCCTGCATGGCTATGTGAAGTCTTTCAGCCTCTTCTCAAGCTTATGTAAATTAGAAAATGCTCATCTGAGGGCTGGAGGGATGGCTTAGCAGTTAAGGTTTTTGACTCCAAAGCCAGAGGACCCACATTACCCAGATGCACAAGGGGACAGATGTGTCTGGAGTTTGTTTGCAGTGGCTGGAGGCCCTGCCATGCCCATTCTTTCTATCACTCTTTCTCTCTCACTCTTTCTCTGTCAAATAAATAAATAAATAATAATTTTTTATTTTTATTTATTTATTTGAGAGAGAGAGAGAGATATAGAAACAGGCAGGTAGAAGAGAGAGAGAGAGAGATGGAGAGAGAAAGTGTGCTCCAGTGCCTCCTGCCACTGCAAACGAACTCCAGATGCATGAGCCCCCTTGTGTATCTGGCTTACGTGGATCCTGGAGAGTTGAGCCTCGAACTGGGGTCCTTAGGCTTCACAGGCAAGCGCTTAACCTCTAAGCCATCTCTCCAGCCCTAAAATATTTTTTTTTTTAAAAAAGAAAATGCTCATCTGAAATCTATAAGCACAACTTGAAGACTAATCTATTTTTGACTTATATAAGCCATCTTATATATAATATACATACATGAATTTTCCTATTAAATATAAATGCATCTTCCATGCAATAGTTTTTAGATAGTTCACACCAGAGTGCAATATACAGGGCAACATTACAATTAGTGTTCTTTTAAAGGGCATTCTTATCCATTCATTCATTATCAAAAGAATTAATTGAAGGCTTGCACTTCTAGAATGATGGAGTATTTTAAGAACAACATACATATTCTGTTTGCATTGTATAGAATTAAACTGCTTGGCTACAAGAAGCTATGGGGCCTGTGCGATGGTCAATCTTTGATTATCAATTTAACAGGATTTAGAATCACCACACCAAAACTAACTCTGCATGTCATAGACTTAAGTGTGAACTATTTAACAACAAACCTTCTGAATACAAACAAAAGAGATAATATCTTCGAAATCATGGGACACAGAGAGACTTATCAATGTACAAAAGCACAAATTCTAAAGGGAAATAAAAACTGGATGTATCTTATTAACAATCTATTGAGGGAAGTATACAACTGCTGGAGAGATATCATTAGCAGTTAAGGAGTTTTCCTGTGAAGCCTAAGGACTCGTGTTCAACTCCCCAGATCCCACGTAAGCTAGACACATAAGGTGATGCATGCACAAGGTTGCACATATATACACAGTGGCCCACATGTCTGGAGGTCAATTATAAAAGATGGAGGCCCTGACATGTCTATTCTCTCTCCTCTATCTCTCTCGCTTTAAAAAAGACCAGTCTGTTAGACTTACCTAAAACAAAAAAGAGAGTGGAATGGAAAACTCCTTAGTTTGAATAGATATTCACAGCACTTATTACAGTAAATGCACATTTAAAATATACAAATATGAGTCTACTAATCAATTAGAAAGGCAATTCCAACACTCTAACAAAAAATGGACAAAACCTCTAGTACAAAAACTTCCTCTTCCCATTCCAGCCCATCCCCATCATGGCCATCCTGTTTCTTGCCAGGCTCAGATCATTTAGCCAAACTCTTCATTGCTCAGGAATCCATAGATCTATACCCATTAATGAAAAGGGACAATTCCCCCAAGCTCCTTCTCTCTTTACATGTTAACTGAGTGACCAAAGGTCTGCTCACCTGATAATGTTTACTATCTTCTTCATAAACAAATCCATACACATTCTCCTGAGTAGGACAAATGCACGGAACTCTAATGTAGCTATGCCCATACTTGTCCAGTACTAACCAGAGAGCTGACCAACTTTGAAACAGTCCTGTGTTTTCGCTTCTGTTCTGCTAGTCATTAGGGACCACCTGCTTCCCATTACATGAGATAGTACAAGATAATGGAGAAGCATTAGTTCAGCAGAGATAGATGATAAGAAGAAGACTGAGATAAGTCCTGCAGGTATTCTAAATCCTGATCCAACTCCTCTGCTTATAGAACATCAAAAACCGTGGATCGGATCACTCACAATTTGTAACTATGAGAGTGAGGCATTTAGATTCTCGTAATCAGGTGTTAAGTCTCTACTACAGAGCTAGCTAACAAACCAGGGACAATTTCCTCAAGGGCATAGCCTTGCTTCTGAATCCTGGAGGATTAGGATGCAAATATTCTATTGTGTCATTGCCAATAATACACAGGAAATTTTCATCTGGGGCCAGGGAACATGTTGGTCTTATATGCGTGCTGCAAAGTTTTCCATTGCCTTGAGCCCATCTCATAGGTGGCAAAGAAGATTGATTGCAGCGGCTTGTGTGTCTGAAGACGACCAAATTCTGCATCTCTCTTACTGAGTGCCAGGATCAAGTGCACTGCACCTTGTGGAAAGTGCCATTAAATACCCAAGACCTTAATTTTTTTTTGAGGTAGGGTCTCACTCTAGTTCAGGCTGACCTGGAATTTGCTATGTAGTCTCAAGATGGCCTTAAACACATGGTGATCCTCCTACCTCTGCCTCCTGAGTGCTGGGATTAAAGGCATGCACCGCCTACCCGGCTTTTCCAAGACCTTAAAAATTTTAAGGGTATTCCTACATCTCTACCATTTACCCAGTGCTGGAATGTGCTATGCAACTGGCTAGAGAGGAAAAGTCTTCAGTGGCCTTAACTAGCCAGTGGACTTCGCAAGCTACACAACTGGCCTCCCAGGTAAGATGTGACCACTAGTGCAATAGTGGCATGCCTGTTATGGGAATAACAAAGTTCTCTGTAATTTGATTTGAGGCCAAGTCCATAGGAGGGAATTTATGCTCAGTACTGGAAAGCTAGTAAAATGTCCATGGCTTGGAAGGCCACAAAACCTAGGGGTATATTAAAACTGTAATTTTTATATATGGATATATTATACCCACAAAATTGCTTTTTCTAAATCCTTAATTCTCTGCATATGTATTAAAAGAGGTTACAGAAGCCTTTTTTTTTTTTTTTTATTTTTTTAGATGGTGGTGATTTCTGGGGAGAATCAAAACTTATCAAAACACTAGAAAGTGACAGTGGGTTTTGTTTTCTGTTTTTCTTTCAAAGTAGAGTCTCACTGTAGCCAAGGCTAGATTGAATGGGGAGGAGTGCTTTAGAAAGCTGTCTCCCAGACATAAAGTGGTCATTGACCCACCATCAGGTTGTCATGCATAATGGGAGAAGGAAAACGAATAAAAACAAAATAATACAAAAATACATCAATATAGAAGAGGAGATGATAAGGGAAAAGTGGGTGTACAGTCGAGAGGGATGGGGAAAAATGGGTGGGGGAGAGGATTATGTAAATTTTTAATAATTTTTTTATTTTATAAAAATAAGTTTTAGGGCTGGAGAGATGGCTTAGCGGTTAAGGCACCTGCCCACTAAGCCTAAGAATGCTGGTTCCAATCTCTAGGTCCCACGTTTAGCCAGATGCAAAGTGATGCAAGGGCGCAATGCTGCACTTGCCCAAAAGGGGGCGCACACATCTGGAGTTCATTCACAGTGGCTGAGAGGCTGCTGGCACACCTATCTCTATCTGTCTCTCTTTTCTTCTCCCCCTCTCTCTCTCAATAATAATAATAATAATAATAATAATAACTTTTAAATGTTTGGCACTCCTAAAAGTATAATATTTTATATGGTTTTTAAGTTACCTTCTCTCACACATGTACTTTTAATGCTTTCTAGATTTGTCCAATTTTTCAGTTAAGTGAAACTCAAAATATTGAGAAGAAAGTTTCAGGGTTGTAATGGAAATGGTAGGTCTCATTTTCACATTTTCCTTTGAGGTTGGCATGGTAGAAATAGCACTGGGTCAGGAGTGCCAAAAGTGCACTCCAGGTGAACTCTGCGAGGTGTGCAAGGCCCGTCACAGTCAGAGAGAAATATGGTTAAAAGAGTTGTCTGAAGGTGACTGGAGAGGCTGTGGCAATCAAGCCCTTTCACTGCTCAGATACACTGAAAACTGACTTTGGAGCAGGGAATCTACTCTGGAACTTCAAATTTCCTTCATTTGCATTTCCATTGACTGACACATACATTTACAATCATATTTTAGTCTTTAATTTACAACAGATAGATGGCACACATCTTTTATAAGTATAGTGGAATGCTGGCTTGGAAGAGATTTCTTCTCTATTTAATTTTGAATAGATTTTTCTTTTTCACTTGTTCAATGTTCTCATATTCCAACTGTAGATTAATTTTTTCAATAACTGTAGTGAATGAAGGTACAATAGAACTGATTATTAAGCTATTTTTTTGTTTCTCTATTGTTTGAGCTGTTTCTCTTTCACAGTAACTTCCTCTTTCTTTTCCTCTTTCTCCATCCCTCCCTCTAGGGCTAAAGAAATATAGTGGGGGGCTGGAGAGATGGCTTAGTGGTTAAGGCGCCTGCCTTCTAAGCCTAAGAACGTGGGTTCCAATCTCCATGTCCCAGGTTTAGACAAATGCAAAGTGACGCAAGGACGCAATGCCACACTTGACCACAAGGGAGCGCACATATCTGGATTTCATTTGCAGCAGCTGAGAGGCTGCTGGCACGCCCATCTCTATCTGTCTTCCTCTCCCTCTCTGTCTCTCTATAAAAAAAAGAAATACAGTGGGAATAAGTCATAAATTTACATAAACAATATTGACTTAAATCTCATTTATAAGAATTTATGGAGCCGGGCGTGGAGGTGCATGCCTTTAATCCCAGCACTCGGGAGACAGAGGTAGGAGGTTGCCATGAGTTTGAGGATACCCTGAGAATACAGAGTGAATTCCAGGTCAGCCTGAGCTAGAGTGAGATCCTACCATGAAAAAACCAAAAAAAAAAAAAAAAAAAAAGAATATATGGCCTGGCCTAGTACTTAATATACAAATTTATCATTGAAGTTTATTTATTAAATCAATATGAGGATGTATGACAACATTCATATATGTAGAGTTGTGAAATATGTAATCTATTTGATGAGGTAGTTTATGTCTGATTACTGGCACATTAAGGAAATGCTATATTCAGTGCAGACATTTACATATTTAATTTAGGCAAAAATATAACAAATCCAGCTGGCATTTGGAGCAGGTATTCACTACAGACTGATATATTTCATTATGTCTTTCAATCTTTTATACAGAGGATTTAAAATTTTTTAAAGATTTAAAGGATTATTTACATATAATTAGAATATCATTCATTTATTCTTCTGTGAAGAGAATTGCAATTTTAGTTAAAAGTATTCCTGTGGGCTTGAGAGACTGCTTAATAGCTAAGGAACTTCCCTGCAAAGGCTAATACCCTGGTTTGACTCTGTAGGGTCCACATAATGCCAGATGCAGAAAGTGGCACATGCATCTGGAGGTCATTTGCAGTGGCTAGAGGCCCTGGAGCACCCATTCTCCTCTCTCTCTTTCTCTCTCCTTGCAAATAAACAAAGTATTTTAAAAAAGTCCTCCCACATTTTGTACTTAGAACTCTTTTGCATAGCCTTGGCCTTTGCTGCAGGTTTTGCTTCTGCTCTAAAATAGTGTGGTCATGAAATGAAATTTTTTTCCAATGTTGCATATTAGAAGTTAATTCTGGGTAATATACCTTTAGTATTGTAAGATATTTCAATGAGTCAAGACCATTTAAGATTTCAAATCCTTCCTGAACTGAGGCATGGCATAAGTCAAAAATAATCAAACAGACTTACATAGCAAGAAGATGAAACAATGAAGTCATTATTACATGATAATATTGCATTCATTATCCATTATTAAAATTATTCATCGATTCAAAATACTTAAGATGATATTCACTAATTCCCATAGTTTGACCATACCTTGCACAAAGGGTTTATTGTAAAAATTTTAATTAAATTCTTAGGAAACCAAAAATGTAAGTGTGGCTATAATTTCCAGCAGAAGGGGAAATTGAATCATTAATAAAGCCATAGGTAAGTCAAAGGTGAGACTCTGTCACTCTTTAGTGGGATTTTACATAATTTCCTCTTTTAAGACTGAAGTAGTACAATATGTCTATAATTCCTCAACTGTACTGTGAGAGAGAAATAAACAGAGCAGAAAGGAAGTTATATTAATACAAAATGTTAATACTTTATCATGATTTGCCACTAGTCCCAAATTTGCTTTTGTTCTAAAAGAAATACTTTGCAAAATCACAGAATGTTTTTGTCCATAGACGAAAATAATTTTTCCATTATATTGTGCAGAAGGCACACTTTCCCTTTCTTATGTTCTTCAAATAAGCATTTTTGCAAATTTGCTGGTTCCTAGGCCTCATAGTCCCTTGTTTATAGGCTCTCATGTAGGTTGATGGATTTAATGATCCTAGTTTATTTTAAAATTTTTTTAAAAATTTTTATTTATTTATTTATATTATTCTGATTTTACATTCATGGTATTGGTTCCATTGTCCTTCTCCCTGTCCTCCCACTTTCAAAGAGACCCTCATCAATGGAGAATGTGGGTCGTGCATTGTGAGTTTAGTCAAGAGTTCTGGGGTGTAGGCTCCAGTCTCTGTGCATAATGCCCCAACTCGTGACTCCAACAATCTTTCCGGCCCCTCTTCCTCGAGTTTCCCTGAGCCACTTTGGGGTCATTTTAGTTCTGTTTCAGTGATGAGGTTTTGGGAGCCTCTGTGTCTCTGGATATCTGGCTTAGTTGGAGTTGGATGTTCTCTGTGTTTATCTCCTTCAGCCTTTTTCTGGTGTCGTGATCGCCATGAACGCTGAACTCTTGCCCTTCCCCTGCGTTGTTCTATGGTTTCAGCTGGGGCCCTGGTGAGGTGTGGTTAGCTGATTGTCCCTTTGCAAGGAGAGAGAGTGAGAGTGGAGAGAGAGAGACACAGAAAGAGAATGAGCAGACCAAGGCCTCCAGCCACTGCAAACAAACTCCGGACCCATGCACCCCTTGTGCATCTAGCTTACATGGGTCCTGGGGAATCGAACCTGGGTTCTTTGGCTTCGCAGGCAAACACCTTAACAGCTAAGCCATCTCTCCAGCCCAATGATTCTAGTTTTTAAGGACTCCCTATATTCATTCTTGGCTATATGCATTCCTAGCTCTTCTTTTTAAGGAGATATGGTCTAGTTTACTAGTGTGAAGTCATGGTTTACACTTTAGCTTGCTTTTAGACACTAGAATGAGGAAAAAATTGCAGTGGTTCTGAGCCTGGCCTCAGGCAGCATCACACGTGGCTCCCATGTGCACTCTGCCATCGTCTGTGAGAGCATGACGGGAGTAGCTGTCTGGAGATCAGAAACACCAAATCACCTCAGTTGTCCCCGGAGAGGCCAGCTCAGATTGGATCACAAGACACTGCAACTCAGTAGAATATTTTGAGGGCAATATAATGTGTTCTGCTTTGTTCATTTTCTCAAGAGGGCTCTGTGTGTGCATTTTCATATAAATTTTAGGTTTTTTTCCCCACTGCTCCTTTGAGGAATGACACTAGTATAGATAGGAATTGCAAACAAGATGCCCATACCACCCAAAATGACCTAAGGCTTCTAAAACACTTTATTGCTAAAAAGTACTAATGACCATCTGACTCTACAGCCAGTTGTAATATGTTTGTGGTTGGAGAATTTTCCTCAGTGTTGATACTGATTAATGTTCAACATAGTGTTTGCTGAAAATTTGGGGGGCCTGGCAAATTTACACATTTTGTAAAAATGAGGCTTGACATACCATTTGGCTCTTCGTGTCATAAGAGTTCTTTGTGAAAGGCACTTCCCTCCTGCCTAGCCCTCATAGCACTGGAAAGTGCTATGGGTGTTGCTGGGGATAATGGTCACCAATAGCATGAATAAGCAGGGGACTATGCAAGCTAAAAAAAAAAAAAAATCAACCAGACAAGAAATATACACCTATCCATTAATGGCACATAGCCTTTGTAGGTAACCAACTTTTCTCTGATTGGACATGAGGCTGAGTCCATAGGAGAGAACTCAAACCTGATCCTAGAAACCAGGTATGGTGGTTCAACCCTTGAGCCTGTCAATTTGGAGGCTAACATTCTTAGCCTTTGGTCGGTCCCAGTTCAGACTGGGCCAAAGTAAAACCCTGCCCGCCCCCACACAACGAAAAGAAGAAAGACGAAAGAAAGAAAGAAAGAAAGAAAGAAAGAAAGAAAGAAAGAAAGAAAGAAAGAAAGAAGAAGGAAGGAAGGAAGGAAGAAGGAAGGAAGGAAGGAAGGAAGAAAGAAAGAAAGAGAGAAGAGAGGAGAAAGGAGAAAGGAAAGAAAGAAAGAAAGAAAGGAAGAAAGGGAAGAAGGGAGGGAAGGGAAGGAAGGAAGAAGGAAGGAAGGAAGGAAGGAAGGAAGGAAGGAAGGAAGGAAGGAAGGAAGAAAGGAGGGAGGGAGGAAAGAGGCTATAAATTAAGAAATATTAAAAGTAACAAAATTTAACCCTAACATACAACTTATTTAGAAATAGCAGAGCAGACTGAATAGACTAAACACGCATCAGATGTAACACATCAGTATTTTGGTCTCAGTGGCCTAAGTTTTGAAATCTCCCCATCCCCCCCATTATTTTCTTTTACAACCTTCCGGATATGAAGGGTGCAATGAGTACTTCCAATACATGCTTATCTACCTGGCTTTGAGGTATGCATCGCCCTAGTGTAAAACAGTCCAGTTATCTTTTGGCGTGACTCTTCTATCTCACACACATTGCGTGTGAAGCTGGTCCCCGCTTTGGTGCGCTGTGGGTTCCGCTCAACAGGTTAGGTTAGTCGGCTCTCCAGATCAGCTGTGCTGGATACTGTGAAGGGGAAGGGGGCCTCTAGTCCCTTGCTGTCCTGGGATCTAAGTTATGCTCCCTTTCCCCCATACGCCAGGGGGAGGGGAGGCTGTGGAAAGATGCCTGAGTTGTTGTGGAGTTGCTCAGCTAGTCCCTGTTGGTTTCTCCTTTAGGGACAATGCAAGTGGAGGATCACTTCACTAGAGTGCTGCTCAGGCCGGGCCCAGCGAGTGGAAGCACTTCCCAGTGCTTGCCGGCTGGAGCCCGATTCTGTCTGATTATGTGATTCCTGGAAGCTCCTAGCTCCCGCGTGCTCCTCTGTGAGAGGCCCACCTGCGTTATATTAATTCCTTACACACCTGAACGTTTTGGTAGAAGAGGGCATTGCATGTTATCTTGCCTCTTTCTTCCCCCAGGTTTCTTTGGCATGGATCCGATGCTGCCAGCTTAACTGGAAGTGTGCCAAAAGCAATTTTAAGTAGAAGGAGTATATCTTTTGTAGACAAGCCTTCAAACATTGTCAGAAAAATAAATCTTTAAAAATAGAAATATCAGAAAAAAAATAGAAATATCAGATCTTTTGCTTACGTTAAAGTATATTATTGATGAAATCTTGGGATTTCTTTTAGTTGAAACAATTTTACTTTTTAGGTTTGGTGCACATACGCGTCACATTTATTTAAGGAAGGTAAATTGAAATTTCTCTGTATAAATTGGAAAGCATTTGGCTTAAATTACTAGGGAGCAACTTAAGGCAGTAGCTTTTATTCTGGAATGTGCACATTTGTATTTTATGAAGTAATTTTCTAGTTTTAATGTAACAAGAAGTCAAGACTTTCCTTTAAACAGCATGATTAAAAGGATTCTATGATCACTTTCATTTAGTGTGTGACTATTGGCTTATTTGTTTTTGTCATTATAAGCAACATGATATTCTATTGTTTGATGCAAGGAATTAATTTCTTCATGATTTTTTTGCTTTGGACTAAATTCAAAATTTATTAGGACTTAATATATGAACTAGAAATAAGCAAAATAAGTGATCAAGAACATGTTTTAGTAATTTTGCATGTAGAAAATCAACTTTCTTTGGTTTCAACATTTCTTATGTTTTTGGAGCAAGTTTAAGTAGGAACAGGAAAAATAAAACACAGTTTGGCAAGGGGAATAAATACTTCATGCAGAAATGATATACATTTTTTATAAGTTCATGTACAAGCATTTGCTTAGCAAAGCTAAATTATTTAAGAATTTCCATTTTTGCCACCCAAATCATTAACATCTTGCCTGTTTTGTTCCTCAAAATGCCCATTGGTATTTGTTCTAAATTTTCTTAATATTTTGTACTTAATTTACAATAAAGAAAGCCTTTGTGGAGTTTAGGGAATAGCTCAGTTGGTAATTCACTTGCCTTGTGAGCATGACAGCCTGAGTTTGGTACCCAGTACCCACATAAAATGCATACCATGGACATGAATAGATTTCTGGAGCTTGTTGGCCAGCACATATGTATATGTATATCCACATACATACGTGTACCCAACACACACACATGCATAACACACACACACACACACACACACACACACACACACAAGTCTTTCAGTTATTCAGTGACAATTTCAACTGTTCAAATTACATTTTCTGCCAAGACTAACACTCTTGTAAAGACCAATACGTTCTATATAGCTGACGAAAATCATGGTGTCATTTCTTCCTAAAGCATTCTTTAGTGAGTTCATATTTGAGTAGGCACATTTCTTTTGCTGGCTCAATAATCAAAAAGATAGCAGCTAGCGAATTCTTCCAAAGTGCTCTATCACCTAAGAGCTATTTTGTCATATCAACTCTTAGAATTAATTACTGTGATTAACAAGGAAAAGTAGGGTTGGAATAAGAAAATCATTTTCACAAACAGTATGTTATACCAAACTGACTACCTTCCAAATCTAGGAAGGTCTACATAAATGGGGATCTTTGTATGATTTGTTGTCAAAACAGTAATGTTTTTTTAAATATAGCAATATCCTTTTCTTTCTTTTTTTTTTTTTTTTTTTTTTTTTTTTGTTCTTTCTTGAATGTTGAATGTTCTCTTAGAGATTCGTGGATTTAAGTGCATTTGTGTTTTGGTTACAATAAAGAAAACAGAGATCACGCTCAAATTTTGACTTCCCCAATGATTTTTGATTCATAGCTAAAATTTTTTCTTGAAAATCAATCTTTGTTGAGAAAGAAAGAGGAAGTTTCTAGACTCAAAATTATTTATGTCAAAAAACAACCTTGAAGAAGGCAAGTAAAGAGTTTAACTATAAATCAGGTTATAGTATAAACAGACTCTATTTTAGTTGGGAAGTTCATGTTAGAAAAGAAAAATAAAAGAGCTAGGAAAAATTAGAGGGGCAAATGTCAAGAACCAGGAGTTCAATCCTGGAAAACTTGAGGGACACATGAAAACCATCCAGCCGAAGCTGCACTTCACTTCACTTCGCAGGCCTAGAATGGCCTGAGTGTTGACGTATGGCTTATCTCCTAGCATAGATTGAGATAGAGTCCCAACACTTTACTTGTATCTGGTCTGAAGACATAGCTGTGCTAACAAACTGGTAGAGCCACTAGTGTTTGGATCATAGTACGGAAGTGGAGGTTCTCTCTGGCTATCCATTTGAGAGGTGACAATTATCATTCATAAAAATATATTATGTGACAAAAGAGAAAATTTGAGCAGAAGTACCTTGTGTGTGTGTGGGGGGGGGGCAGTTAATAATGTGCCCAGAAGCCATAGATTTTTGCAAGCAAATTTCAGTGCCAGGGATAGGATACCTTTCAATGAATTGTTGGTCAAAAAGGCTCCTATTGCCCCAAAACATGATATTGCAAAACCCTTGGTTGCCCTCCAGAACTAGATGGTAACACCATGTTACTGAAGACTCAACAATTCTGGGCTGCAGGGCATTGAAAATTCAAGTTGGAGCTGAGCCAGAAGTCTCCTCTGTGCGGACTGTCATGATATTGCAAAGAGCTATGCAGCCTGTTGGAGGATAAAAGAATCAAAAGTCTCACTCATCGGTGGACCTTGTAAACTTCACAGCTGGGCAGCCAGGCAAAATGAGCCAACTTGTAATGTGGCATCTCTGTTATGGTTGAGTCCAACTGCTCTATGATTGGACTTGATGTCCAGAATATGTGAGGGAATTCATGCCTGGCACTGAAATGACAAACAATTGCCTATGGCTGGGGTGGTCATAAGCCTTGTGCTGGGGGGACTATTACTGTTATCAGGATTAAATTGATATATTATACCCACAAAATTTCCCTCTAAATACTTATAGTTATGTCCATGTGCTAATGCTACTCTCACTTTTGGTTAGAGAAGCTTCTCTTTTCAGATGGCAGTGACCACTGGAGTGATTTAAAACTCACCAACTTGCTGAGAAGTAACAGTAGAGTGTTCAGGACTAAAAGAGATATTTCTGTCATGCCCTCCAAGGCTCGGGACCAATGTAGAAAAGGTTGTAGAAAGAATGTAAGAGCCAAAAGGCAGGGGAGGAGTGCCTACAATACTGTCTTCCAAACACTAAGTGCCCACTGCACTCATGACCTCACAGTTGCTGATGCTTAATACACAAGACCTGCATAATAGGAGGGGAAATAAGATGCTATCAAAATAGAACTAATTCTACTTTGAAAGAAGAAGGGACTCCGTGGAGGGGGATATGGGAGAAGGAAGATGATGGTGGGAGAGGATCTACTTTGATGAGTTTCAAGTCTCCTCAGGTCTACCGCCACCTCCCTGGGGGAGGCTTCCAGGCTAGCAGTTAGAAAAGCACTCATATTCAATCCACCACTTCCTCTGTAATGTTTTCTTGGCCCTGGAAGATAGGACAGAGATGACTCTTCTTCTGCTAGGCAGTCAGCTATCTTTCCCTGTCATACTGATAGGTCTTGGGTAGTCACTACCAACTGTAAAAAGTGGATTCTCTATCCCAGAGGAAAATCATAGGGGCTGGGAGATTTCTTTGTGGTTAAGGTGTTTGCCTGTAAACCCTAAGGACCCAGGGTTGATTCGTCAGGACTTATGTAAGCCAGATGCACAAGGTGGCACATGCATCTGAAGTTTGTTTGCAGTGGATGGAGGCCAGGGCATGCCCACTCACTCTGTCTGTGCCTCTCTGTCAGGAAAAATATCACAGATCAAAGGAGATAAACATAGATATTTAGAAGATTTTCTGATGAGCATAACCTCTCCTTTTAGCCCGAGAACAGTGGAAGCTTCTAAGGCCTATGGCCTTCCAAGCCATGTACTCTGACCTGGTTCTCAGTACCAGGTATGAATCCCATCCCTCTGAGTGGGCCTCATATCCAACCAGAGAGCAGTTGACTGCCCTATAACTTACGTGCTATGATTGCCCATGTGGGGACATCTTGTCTGGCTGGTTGCTTTTGTATTGCACAGTATCACTGTTGTCTTTTATTCCCCAGGAGCTCTTATCATACTTTCCAGCACCATGACAGATGGACAGCAGGGAGATGGCTTCTATCTCAGTTCCAGCTTGATTTCTAATTGTCCTATGACTACAGCCTGTATGCATATTGTTTCGTTCCAGTGGGTAACCATGTGCTTTGGCAATGGCCTGAATTATTTTGGGAGCCTATCTTACCAACAGCTCACTATGACATTTAGCCCAATTCTGGCACTAGAATTTTCTAGCAACGTCCTATTGTTTCATGGCAAAGCTTTCCCCACTCCGGTAAGGTGCTTCAGTCCAAATTATCCTCTCATTCTGTCTCACTTCTTAAGAGAGCTGTGCTTTTGCTAGCAGGTTTCTATGGCACTGATTCATGCCATCCTTTGTTTTTATATTGTTCTCATCCCCTTTTCTTTTCTTCAACCTGCTCCCCGCAGATCTTTCTACCCCGTATTCTGTCCCTCCACTTGACTATTGACTCCCCTCTCCTCTGATAGAGTCCTGATTCTCCTCTCTCCATGCCTCATTCTAACTTCCTAACCAGTACTACTGATGTTTACTGACTGCAACTTGAACAAACCAGACTATTCCATGTTAGGATCCAGATACAAGAGAGAACATGTGCCATTTGTCTTTCTGAGCCTGTGTAACCGCAGTTAGTCACACATTAAACCTCCATATATGTATCAAAATGCTCAGTCATGGGCTGGCGAGATGGTATAGCAGTTCAGGCACTTGTCTCCAAGACCAAGGGACACAGGTTCAGTTTCCCAGGACTAATGTAAGCCAGAAGCACAAGGTGGTGCATGTGTCTGGAGTTCGTTTACAGTGGCAGGAGGCTCTAGCATGCCCATTTTCTCTCCTCTCCTCTCTTCTCTCTCTCTTCTCCTCTTCTCTTCTTTTTTCTCTCTCTTCCATTCTCTCTCTCTCTCAAATTAATAAATGTTTAAAAATAAAATTCTCAGGCATGATTTAAAATAGATTACATGGATATGGACATTACTAGGTACCTTTAGAATAAAAGTTTTTATCAAAACACTGATAATGGGGCTGGAGAGATGGCTCAGCAGTTAAAGTACTTGCATGCAAAGCCTAAAGAACCAGGTTTGATTCCCTAGTACCCACGGGAAGCCAAATGCACAAGGTGGCACATGCATCTGGAGTTTGTTTGCAGTGGCCAGAGGCCATGGTGTGCCCATTTTCTCTTTCTTTCTCTCTTTCATAAATAAATAAATAAATAAATAAACAAATAATGGTAATGAATAAAATATATTTCCTAGTAATCCTTTACATACATGGGACTTAATTTATACTGTCTTCATTAAGAACTTCCTACTGCCCTAGCTTTGAATCCTCCAGAAGCCGACCCCAGGCAGAGGAAAAGGATCAACAAGCTAATTTGTAAGTGGACTGACAGAAGATTAGGGTCATAAGACAGGGAGAAGGGGAAATTCTTTTCTAGGTGTGCTATATAATTGTTCACCACTTGGGCAATTGAGGCTTAGTCTCTGCAGGCACATGTAAGCTACAGCACTCCTCTTCAGACTAGGGGCAAAGGGAGATAGAATGGTTGCCCACCAAGCCTGCCATCATTAGTTGAAGGCTTTTCCTGGAAGGAAAGCATTGATTTAAAGTACTTGTATTTTCTTCCCCTTTCCTAGGCTTTGAATGGCATATAAGGAATCTTCCAGAAAGAATTGCCAATCAACACTTGAACAGTTGAGGAAGTACATGTCTCTGGATATGGTATTTCATGTTAGCCTAGACTGAAGGAGACAGTTTCCAGAAAAAAAAAAAAAAAAGAACAAAATGAGTTAAGAACAGCAGAGGAAAAATATTGTATACTTTAAAATAAAAGAAAGAAAAATCATCATTGTGAGATTATGAGAAGCTACTTGAGGCATGTTGTAAAATGGGGATAGAAAAATTCTTAAGGGAGATATTTTGTAAGGCTTTGCTGACCATCTAAGAGTTGGCTCTGCTCCAACACACAATAAAGAGGGATGTATTACAGAGAAGGAAAGGCCATTAAATTAAAAGATCACCCTTGCTATTCTGAGAATAGAGTGTGGAGGCAAGTATGCACAGAAAGGAGAAGGTGGCAATGAGGGATTTTGCACCCAGAATGTAGGTGGCAGTGACCAATTCAAGCAGAGATTAGGAAAAGTGGATAGTTAATTTTGAAATGTATTTTGGAAATAAAATCGATAGATTTTTATAAGGGAAAAAGAAAAAGGAAAACATAATTTTCTGACTTGTTTTCAGACCAACAGGGGTAGTTTTCACTTACATGTGGAAGATGGGAAGGATTGAGAGGTCAAGTTCAAAAAAAACACGTGAAAGACCTCAGAAATTTGAGAGAAAATGTAAGAGATAGACTGCCTTAGGAATGTAACTGGGCAAGCTAGGGAGCATTAGTGGGATTCCAGATGCTGTTTTTCCCTCTCTGGTACACTGACTTTGACAAGAGAAAAAAAGACAAGATCTTAAACCTAAAGAAAAAGCAAAGAGAGTTTTTCACTTTTACAAGTATGTTCTTTATTTCTGCGGTACAAAAGCTTGCTGTGCGGACAGTATTTCTCCAAACTCAGTGCCTCAGTACACATCACTGCTCTGTAGCAACAATGGTCACCTTCTGTCACAGGTTTTGACTTGAGGCATAGTGGACACCAGGGGAATTGTTGCTTCAGAGTAAGTAGGATAGCAGAGTAAGTAAGTAGGAAGATGACTGCTATGAATTTTCTGTAATTGAGTTAAATCTTATTCTTTACAGAACTGTGCTGGGTGGATACTCCTGGAAATGACTCACGTTGGGAGAAGTTTGACTCTAGTATCACAAACACTTGAGTCTGAGGAGGTGTAGCTGAGCACACATGATGAGAGTTGACCTCTAGACCCGTATACCAAGAAACATTAGAGAATCAGGAACGAGTGTGAAGATAGACACTTAATAAACTGGACCAGAAAAATAAGATGCAAGCAACAAGGACAGACTGGCCTGTTAGAAACTGCCTTGCATGTACTTATCTGTGCAAGAAGGGTGGTGTGGCCAACCCTAGCTGGTTAATAGCTTATCTACTGGATGCCAGAGCTGCTTTTTAGGTTGCTTTGTTTTGATTGCACTGTGACCTCTTATCATTACACTTCTTTAAAGCATTCTCAAGATTAGTAATACCTGATTATAACCCAGTCTGCAGGAGGCACAATGGTCATGTAGGAATACTTGATTTTCACCCATTCTGCAGGAGGGACAACTGTAATGGTGTCACATTCAGACAAAAAAGCAAGAGATACATCTTTTAAAATTTGTTTGAATACTTCACTCTCTCACATAGCAAGGGTATAGACCTTTGCCTCCTTTCTATCTTCAGGCTATTTTCTGCTCACACTCTTTTCCTCATGGGCTTAAGGCCTTTACAGCTATAGCATGAGGGAGATTCTATAAATGAACTCAGTGCATAGAACCACTTCTTAGTGCAGAGAAAAGACAGTGAAAACTCATGGAACCCAGCACTTCTGAATTTATTATCATCATTTTGTGCAGAGTTAATATTTCCCTTATCAATTTTAAATCCATATTTGTGATGGCTTTCCTATCCAGATTTTCTTTCTTAACATTTGGCAAGTCATTCCATAATGTTGAAGTTTTCTTTTCCCTGATAATATTAGGAAAAAATCATCTGACTTGAAATATATAAATATATTATATATGGAGAGAGTCAGAGAAAGAGAGGCAGAGAGAGAGAGAGAGAGAGAGAGAGAGAGACTGGGTGTGAGAGACTCTCAGCTGCTGTGAATGAACTCCAGATGTGTGCACCCCTTGTGGGCAAGTGCAGCATTGCACCCTTGTGTCACTTTGTGTCTGGCTAAATGTGGGACTTGGAGAATCAATGACCATTCTTAGGCTTAGCAGGCAGGTGCCGTAACAGTTAAGCTATCTCTCCAGCCCTTGAAAGCTTTTTTTTAAAAACAATTTCAAGAGGATACTATATTACTCATTTAAAAATATTTATTTATTTTCAAGGAGAGACAAAGAGAGAGAGAGAGAGAGAGAGAGAGAATGTATGTGTAAGAGAGAGAGGGAGAAAGAAAATGGGTGCACTAGGGCCTCTTGGTGCTGCAAATGAACTCCAGATACATGTATCACGCTCTGCTTCTGGCTTTATGTGTGCACTGGAGAACTGTACCATGGTCATTAGGCTTTGTAGGCAAGTGTCTTAATTGCAGGGCCATCTCTCTAGTCCTCTTACACATTTTTAAAAATTAATACTAGGTTGAGTAATGCAAGCAAACATTGGGAATGTACATTCAGTTGATACCTAGCTATTAGATAAAATCTGGCACTGAATTGTACTATAATAAAACATTTAGGGAAATAATGAAAACTAACTGGTAGAGTATTTTACATCCTCAGACACATAGTACTACCACTAGACACTACAAGTTGAATGCTTTTGTGAAGGTAAGGCAGCCTATTTTAAGGTCAACATTCAGGAGATGAAATTCATCTGCATTTATGTTTATCTACACAGGTACACAAACATGTGTACACATATATGCACTCTATGTATACATTATATGTGCACATATTATTCATGTGTATAGTACATATGCATATATAGTACACAGAGCTATAATATATATTTCCTTGGAAAGTTTTAGATAAGCAAATAAAAAATATGACAGGTAATTAATTTCATTTTTTTTTTTCCAAAAGTCTCATTGTCAATAGACTTAAACAAAGTTACTGTGTTGCTCTTTTTCCCTCTCTTGACTTTGGTCTCTGAGGAGAGGAGCTGACAGTTATATGCCAAGATCTTGATCCCACTCGGGACTTCTATATTCCTCTGCAGATTTAGGTTATCAATGTGATTGTGTCTTTTTTTTTTCCTCTGCTCTATTGGCCTGATTACACAGTAATCTCCAGTGGCCTGTTTAAATTTGAAGCTAAGCATCAGAAGTTCACTGTTTTGATGAACAGTGATCAAGTTGAACTTAGGTTAAAATGAAAGACACCCTGAAAACAGAAGAGTTCAAAGCTTGCTCAGTAAACAAGGTTGTGCTCGGTAACTTTGTCAGAGCTGCCAGGTGACTTCTGCTTGAACGGGAAGGTGGAAGACATCATAGGAGCCAGTTTTTCCATCTCTGCGGCCTGTGGACTTGGCTCTGGGGTGTCTGTCAAGTGGTATCTAATCTTTGAAAGTCCATTTTCTCCTCATCTAAGGAAGCTTCCTGTGATCTGAAGCCAAGAGAACTGGAAGGAGCCCAAGGTTGTTAGCACATAGCACTGGCAACTAGAGCTGGAAGACAGGTTAGAGACAGATTTGAATGTGATGGGGATGGGAAGGGGGATAGAGGGGGTGGGGGACACTGATGAGGCCATAAAAGCAAAGCTTCTTTCTGTTACCAAAATAAAGCTGCCTTTTACCTCACATAAATAAATCACCAACTAGCCACTTTCGGGTAAATTAATATTTAGCCATTGTGTTTTCCTCCTTTAAAATATCATCTAATCCGAATGAATTTGGAGCCAATTCTCATAATTATTTCTTTGCATGAGCTTCTGAGAGAACTGAGCAAAAGCAGCAGTGAGTGACTGAGAATTTAGAGAGCGACTCTTTAACGATGCATATACTTTCCTGCCTGATTAGATACATATGTAAGATGGATGACTAAATATGTGTATACAGATACAGCGTTAGCCTCTGGGATCAAACACAACCTTTGTGTTCTGATTCAACCAAAGGATTGTAACAGCTTGCCAAAACAAAATGCAGATTCACACTTCTATGAGTGGTTTACACACACACACACACACACATGCTCGATTATCCCTTAGTGTAAAAATGTACAATCAAAACTAAAATGGGAATGGGCAAGCAGGAATGCTCTCAGTGGCATGCTATAGAAATTTATAAAAATGCTGTCAGCGACAGACTGTGGAAACCTCTTCCTAAGGCTTTGATGATTGTAAACTTTGGAATTATGGAGTGAGAATGATCTCTCTTGGAGCGGTGGGGGGTTTACTTCTGACTTTCAAAGAAGTTTTGAAAGTCAGGTTCAACAACATTCTGCATGGAAAGTCAAAGCTGTGTGGTGTAGCTAGCACCCACAGGACAGAAGGCACATAATGACAGAAGCTTTGGTTATCAAACCACAGAAATCAGATTCCACTAAGAAGGAGAACAAAGAACCATTTTATTTTGCCTGTTGTAACTATGACACCAAGGACTATATTGCTGTAGGAGTGGCTGACGGGCTGCACTATCTTGCCATGTGAGAGCTGGTTCCACAATTCAGCTGCAGTGATAGTGAGCTGCTTCTGGGGACGGTGAGGGCTTCCAGCAGCTAGGTGAACTGTTTGATTGTCCACACTAACAGGAAGTGCATAACAGCTCTTGGGCATAACAGAGTCTTTGGCATTCTTTCTCCTTGGATTGGCTAAGGTTAAATGTATGTATTTGCTGATTGGTTCAGATAATGCTATGTATGGGGTGAGTCAGTTTCCCCAGAGCCTGAATCTCCCAAAGGGAAGTCAAAATTGTTTTAAAAAAGAAGAAGTGAAGGAGAAAGATAATGCTGGGAAAGCAACAAAAAGAAACTTGATACAAATACATTAACAATGACAATTACTAACATTTTTAGGTTTTATTTGTTAACAATATATATGAGGGCTGGAGATGTGGCTCAATGATTAAGGTGCTTGTCTGCAAAGCCTAACAACACAGGTTCAATTCCCCAGTACCCATATAAAGCCAGATGTAATGGCACATGCATCTGGAGTTCATTTGCAATGTCTGGAGGCCCTGGTGCACCCATATTCTCCTCTCTCTCTCTCTCTCTCTCTCTTTCCTTGCAAATAAATAAATAGCATATTAAAAATAAATAAATACCAAAGTGCCAAAGAATGAAACTTCATAGGCTGCTGATAGAGAAATGACAGGTTACTGTGAGGAAAGATGGATTTAGTTTGCTTTGATTGGTTACTTATTTTATAGAATGACTTGAACTTAAGTTTCTGAGTTCATTTCATGTCAGTAAGCCTTATCAAATCTCTTACTCAGCATTTACCACTCTCACCATTCTCTTCAAAATTGTGTCTAAAGTGCCCGTCTGGCTCTAGGCTTTCTACCTCTTCATATTAAGAGTTTTCATTTCAAGTTTTATGTACACCTGAAGTTAGTGTTTTTTACATAAAGTAGAATATAAGCATTGTCAACTTCTATGTCTCTATAATTTAATAAGAAGACAAAACAACATAGCCAATTTCACTCTTCCTATTTGTTTTTAAGAGTCTGGGAGTCGGGTATCTTTGTGAGGCAGTTAGGGTGATTGGAACCCTGAAAGTAAGAACCAGGAATGTCCCCGGGCTTTGCTAGCATCAGAGAGGAAGCTGGCTTCTTCTTACCCCTTATCTAAAGGAGTTCCCTAGATTCGTTTTTCCACAAACAACCTGAGCCCCTCCTGGGAGGGAGGTCCCCTTTCCTAGAATTTAAATCTAATCCTGATATCATGGTTGGTCAAGTTCAGCCCATTGAACATGGTGTCATGGCTGGCTGGCCTCTTGCTGAGACAGCCTCTAGCCCAGACCCTTCAACTGTCTCTCTGGCTCACCTGAACCACAAGGAAAAGATCACTACAGTAAGGTTATAAATATGTTTACCAGGGCAAGACAAGCTCTCTGGCTGCCTGACTACTCCTGAGCCTCCAGGTTCTGGTGAGTTTCCCCTCATCTCTCCCCGGATGGGCTGAGACGTGGGGAGAACCCCCTAACTCCTACTCCCCGCATGGGCTCTTTGCCTCCTTCTGTCCTCCACGTGGCAGGAGCTCTTTGTACATTTTTTCTTTTTAGGTTTTTTTCCAAGCCTACTTCAAGGGCTCTCAGTCCACATGGGTATATCCATTTTCCTTCCCCTTGTTTTCTTTCTTTTTTTTTTTTTTTACTTTCCTAAATAAATACAATAATTTAATAATTATCCTTCTCAGTCTTATCCAATTCTTTGGTTAAAAGTAAACACAAACTTAGGGTTTGGGGTTCAAGGACTCTATTCCAGACAAGTTCCTGAAGTGATTCTAGATAATACAAAACAAATATGGTTTCTATTAACAGTCACATCATGACAATATTTTGAGACTATTGAATAAAAATAACCAAAATGTATTTTGTAGCCTCTTAATACTAGGATCTTCTTTTATGTAATTACTATGAAGACAATTTTATATGCATGAAAATGAAGCTCATAAAAATAGCAATAGCATTTCTTCAGCCAGAGAATCACTTTAAGGGGATTACCCCTCCCTCCCTCCATTCCTTTTTTCCTTCTTTCTGTCTTTCTCCTCCTCCCCTCTTCCTGCCCGCTTTCAGGAATTCATTCTTCTTCCCCAGTGTATGTTGACTCCTATTTGGAATGTATGTGAATTATTCTGACAAAGGACTTAATTAAACTTTCACCTTCTGTTTGGTTAAGAAAGTAATGAAGTCCCTGGATGAGGCTAAGCAAAGGATGGTGACTGGCTTTTCATTAACATAATGTTTCCTCTTCTAAGTTACAAATAGAAGAAGTCAAGTGCTGGCTCGGGAGAGAAAGTGGTCAGGACTTTGGGCTAGGTGCTCACACAGATGGCAGAGGTTATTATGGTTGAGTATCTTTAACAATCATGTCCATTAAGTCGATTATTTTGACTCTGCAGAGGCATGCTACACAGTAGACTGTAAGCACTCCCCTTGAGGAATGTGGGTATTTTCCCCACATTTAAAGCATACATCTACATAGTGATTTGTAAATGAAAATAAAATGAACATTTTGTTGGCTGACAGGGACGTTTTTAGAAGCAGAGATTTAGGCAACTACAAAAAACACTCAACTGGCTGGTTTTTTATTGGCACATAATGGGCTTCTGGGCTTTCATACATGTATGTAATGCACTTTGATCATATTCAATACCCAATGAACCTTTCTTTTCAACTTCCCACCTTTTTTGAGCTTCTTATTCTTTCCAAATAGACCTCCATTCATTTTGTACTCTTTTAATGTCTAGATTCTGCATATAAAAGGAAGCATGAGATATTGGTCTTTCTGAGTCTGCTTCATTTTTCTGAGTGTAATGATATCCAGTTCAGTCTATTTTTTTGCAAATTATATAAATTTGTTGTCCTTGGCTGATATATATGTATACACATGTATAAAAATATACCTGTTATAAAGAGGTTTTGGGGGTTCAGGAAAAGTCCTGAAACTCCAAACCCTGAGTTCATGTCTATTTTTAGCAAGGAATTGAGATAAAACAAGACTGAGAAAGATAAATTTATAAACCATTACATCTTTATTCAGGAATATCAAGGATACTCAAACCAAGGAAGGGAAAATTGATGCACCCACATGGTCCAGAAGCCCATGTGTGACTCCATGGGCCCAGTTAAAATTAAAAAATAAATAAATAAATAATAGAATAAAAATCTGGGAAGGGATGTTTCTAAAAAGGCTTGTGCTCTCAAAGAATTTTTTTAAAGCCATAAAAATAGTAACAAAGAAATATCCCTTCCCATCCTGGCAGGAATGGGAAAGACATAGCCTTACCTGCTGGGATCCAGAGGTGGATATAGGAACAGCCAAAGAGCCAGAAAGGGAATAACCCAATGCCCCCTCCGGTGATTCCAGGTAAGAGTATTTATGTGGAGTTGGGGGCTGTATCCAGAAGAGGTTGCCACACCTGGGCTACAGTGGGACAGCTGATTGGCCTGGGCTCAGAGAAGGTATCTACATAGGCATGTGGGTGCAGTGCATGCTAGAGAAAGATCTGATAGGGTGATTCAAGCAGACTCTGGATTCCAGTTCTGCTGTTGAGGCAGGCAGGGCTACCGTGTGACTTAGGGGAAAGGCAGAGATGATAAGTTCCTCTTATGAGCCTCCCCTGTCTGGCTAATTGTTATGCTATCTACCTAGTTCCCTTCTCATGCCTCATATTTTCATCCTCCATTAACAGGCACTTAGGCTGATTCTGTAAGTTGACTTTTTTGAATAATGCCCTCCTAAGAGTGAGTGCACATGTAGCTCTACTCCATGCTGTCTTTGTCCTTCAGGTGCACACTATTTCTACAACCCAATTTTAATTGATAGCTTAACTTGGACAAGAATCCCAAAGTTAGTTCCTCTATAGACATAAACCAAATGTATTAGCTTTAAACCATCTAAAATATCTTGGCTCCATTAAAAGAAATCACCTCAGGGCTGGAAAGATGGCTTAGCAGTTAAGGCACTTGTCCAGGAAGCCTAAGGACTCAAGTTCATTTCCCTAGTACCAACGTAAACCAGATGCACAAGGTGGCACATGCATCATGTATTCATTTTCAGTGGCTTACAGGTCCTGGCGTGCCCATTCTTTATCACACTTTCTCTCTCCCTCTCTCTCTCTCTCTCTCTCTCTCTCTCTCTCTTTCAAATTACTTAACTAATTAAGTTAAAAAAAAAAAGAAATCACCTCATGGTACAATTATAAAATTTAAGTCATCAACTTTAAAATGAATAGCTTGTGCACATGAAACTATGCAATATCAGACTGTTCTGGATTCACATAAGTGTGCTCAAGTACTTGGCTAATTAATTTTGGAGATCCCACCATATCATCAAAGTCCCCACATCTGGTCCTGTCATGGACACTGTCAAGCTGCTTCCCCAGACGTTGGACAGAACTCCAAAGACCTCCTTCTCCCACTCACTGTTCCTGCCAAGTCAGGAGATTGCACAATCAAGGATTACAAGACACCTTTTCTTCTTCGTGGAAAAGCAAGAAAGTTCAAATATCACAGTGACAGGCAAGAGCTTATGAAAAATTAGGAGGGGACGGGTGGGCATGTGTGTCCTGCAGGCTGCCTTGCACATGTAAGACATCTTCTAGGACTCCATCGTCCAGAAACAGTGTAAAATTGTGTTTCATTTATTCTTGAAAAGGCTAAAACTTTTAATTGCTAAAGCTAGGGGGCTTGAAGATTTGTTGTCAGTTAATACTGTTCAGAATGGTTGCCAGGTTCACTAATGTGTGTGATCTTACAAATTGTTACATAACATTAGCTCACTTATTTTGGTAAAACACTGACAAAGAGTTAGTAAGCAGTTGGCAATGAATCCCTAAATAAAATTTGAAGAGCAGCAAGAAATATGAATATGTCATTAATATTTAGAACCATAACAGTTTTAAAGGAAAAAGTAGTAATATGAAACAAGATTATAAAATAAACAGGGACACATAAAGTATTCATAAAAATGAGTACATATATGTATTTACATAGTTGAAACTTGGAATTAATGTCATAACATGTAGTTAAGTTACAGTGTAGAAGAAACCACTGTTCTCAAAGCATTTGTGCATGAACACCACTTTTCTCCATCCTTTCATTTACTGAGGACATGTCCAAGCAATTGTGCTGCAACAGACACAGAAATGGACATATCTCTTCCACATCCTGACTTCATTTCCTTCAGGTACATCCAGGAGTGGGACTGATGGATGCACACAGGTGGAGTTAGTTCTGGGCTCTCTGTTCAGTCTCATCTGTCTGTGTGTCTGTGTTTACACTCTGTTGCTACTATATGTTTGTAGTATACTTTTTTTCAGGTATTATAACCACTTCATATTTGTGCCTTTTGCAGTCCCATAAGTATTTTAGGAGTTTTCTTCTGTTTCTGTGAGGAATACTCTTGGCCTTCAGTCAGTCATTATACGGATACGGAACATGTGTAACATTTTGAATACATGAACAGTTTTTTTTGTTGTTGTTGTTGTTGTTGTTGTTGTTGTTGTTGTTGTTTTGAGGTAGGGTCTCTAGTCCAGGATGACCTAGAATTCACTATGTAGTCTCAGGCTGGCTTCAAACTCACAATGATCATCCTACCTCTACCTCCTGAATGTTGGAATTGAAGATGTGCACCACCACAACCCAGCTATATGAACATTTTAAGAACAAATTTCTCCAAAGATGACAACAAGATTATCTTTAAATTTAGTTGTAACTGCTATTCTTTTCATCTATGTCTTATGGTTTTTATTATGTGGATCATTTACTTCCTTAGGAATAAATATTTTATTTATTATGGCTATTGTAAACAAGAGTGTTCATGGTTCATTTTTCAGGTAGTTTGCTGTTGGTATAGAGAAATGTCAATAGTTTTATATGTTGATTTTATATTCTTCAATTTCACCAAAGTCATTTGTTTTAATAGCTACTTGGTGAAATCTTTCAGTAAGCTTATATTATCTACAAAGGACAATTTACTTTCTTTCTAATTAGAATGGTTTTCTCTTCTCTTGATTGATTCCTTTTACCAGGATATGGATTATGCTGAATAAAACTGAAAAAAAGTGGTATCCTATTCCTTCTCTAGATCTTAGAGGAAAACCTATATATGATTTTAACCGAGTCTCACATATAGGGCATTCATTATGCTGTGAGACATTACTTTTATACCAAATGTGTGGGTTGTTTTTGTCATGGAACTATTGGATTTTGTCAAATGCTTTGGTTGCATCTGCTGAGATGGTTTTCTCATTGGTTGTGGTTTGTTGGTTGCTTGGGTTGTTTTGTCAGAATAATTGGAGTTAGTTCTTTTTTAAAATATTTAGCAGTATCCAGCAGTATATCCACCAAGTCTGTGGCTCACCTTTGAGAAGGAACATTCTGTCACTGATCCAATTGTCTTATTCACTATTCATTTCTTCCTAATTCAATCTCAAGATGCTATGTGTGTGTAGGCACTGCCATCTCTTCTTATGATGTGTAACTATTTGTGCTAGTGTCATAATTCTTTTTTATGTGTGTTATATCCATTCCAGATTTGGGAATGTTTTTGCCATTATTTATTTCTAAACATGTTTCTTTCTCTTTTCTTTCTTGAACACCAGTGACTCAAAATTCAAACTTTGATATTGTGACATCAATCTAATAAGCTTTTCTTTGTCCTCCTCTGGCTGAGCGCTTTCATAGCATTTTTTTTTCCACTTGATTATATCTGCTGTTGGTGGTTTTTACTGTTTCATTTTTTTCATTGTACTTTTCACTCTAGAATTGGCTTAATTTTCTATAACTTAATTTTTCATAAATGTTTGTTTCTGGTCACTAGTTATCTTCCTCCTTTGTGTTTAGTTCCCTTGTATTACCATAGACATTTTAGAATATACATACAAATTTCTATACAGACTCTGGCAACATGATTAGAATTAGTGAATATACTGATCAACTTAAAAATTCAGAGCCTTCCATCATGAAAAAAATATTTTCTCTCTTATTTTTAGACATTTTAAAAATTGTGAAAGCTGCCAAGCATGTGGTGCATGCTGTTAATCCCAGCACTTGGGAGGCTGAGGCAGGAGGATCACTATGAGTTAGAGGTCAGCCTGAGATTATTCTGAGTGAATTCCAGGTCAGCCTGGCTAGAGTGAGACCCTACCTCAAAAAAACAAAACAAAACAAAAATTGTGACAGCCATTTTTTTAGTATTATCAAGTATTTAGTTCTTACACACATTTGCTTCTTTTTGCATGTGTGTGTTCATGTGTGTTCATATATGTGTGAGTGGGTATATGTGTGTGCATGCACATATGTTTGTGGAGGCCAGAGAGGTCTTCTTTAATCACTCTCATTATGATGATGATGATGATTTTGCAACAAATGAATTATTAATTTGGGTAGTCCAGCTATACAGTAAGCCCCAGGCAATCTCTTACTTCTGCATCCTCAGCACTGGATTTAGAGGCATGTGAAGCTATGCCTTGTTCTTATATAGGTGCTGGGGATCCAAAACCTTGTCCTCATACTTTCATGGCAAACACCTTAGCCACTGAGACATATTCTGAACCCTTATTTGCTTTCTTCTTCTTGTTGTTGTTTATTTTCATTTATTTATTAGCAACAGATAGAGAGAGAAAGAGGCAGATAGACAGAGAGAGAATGGGCATGCCAGGGCCTCTAGCCACTTCAAATGAACTCCAGATGTGTGTGCCTCCTTGTGCATCTGGCTTACACAGGTCCTGGGGAATTGAGACTCGAACCAGGGTCCTTAGGCTTCACAGGCAAGCACTTAACTGCTAAGCCATCTCTTCAGCCCTCCTTGTTTGCTTTTTAGCATGAGGCTTCACCAGGTTCCCCAAGCCAGCATAGACATGTAGACAGATCCTGCCTGAGCATCATGACCATTGAGATTACAGGCAAATGCCATCACACTGGGATTAGAAATACATTCTTTAATTCGCTTTCAGTTTTTGCACTCTTTTTATTGTATGTTTTTTATTGTTCTCTGGCCTGTTAATTTCACTGATTTGTGTGTATGTGGATTCCTATCAAGATCTTTGTCACTTGCAATGGTAGGAATATCAGAATAACATCAGACCTTTCATTAGCAACCCCAAAAGCCAGGAAAGATTGGAACAATACATTCCAAAATGGAAGGTGCAGACCTTCAGGTCAAATATGCCCATACCAGCAAAATTATCTTTCAAAATTTATGGAAAAATAAGGACACCCTAAGACAAACACAAACTAAAGCAATTTATGACAATGAAACCAGCTTGACAAAAACATCACTGAAGTAGACCTAACACAAACCCAACATGGCTCAGGGAAATTCACAGAAGAGGGAGTGGAAAGATTGTTAGAGCTACAAGTTGGGACATTATGCACAGAGACATTGCCTCTTTCCCATAACTGATTGATAACCCCCACTATGAATGATCCACAATCCACATGGGGATAACTGGCATCCCCAATGAGGAGAGTCCTTAGGAGGGTGGGAGGAGGACAGAAAGGAGGCTAAGGATGGTACCAACATGTGCTGTTTACAAACTGAGTGTGTACATAACTAATAAAGAAAAAGAAAGTTCTAAAGGGATCACTTCACAGGGAAGAAGAAGAAAGACAGCCCCATCCATGAGAATGCAAGATAGGATACACCTCATTAAAAAAAACAGATGAACAAAGAAGAAATGTGAAATATGCAAATATGTCTAATTCAACAAATGAGCAAAGTCTCAGAGGAATAGGAAATGGAAAGTCAGCAATCCAGCCAACCAGAACATCACCCAACAAAATATGAGGGAACAGCAAGCATCTCTCTGTAATAACACTAAGTGTAAATGGCCTCAACTCATCAATAAAAAGATACACACTGAATGACTAGATTGAAGAGCAAATCCCGGATACTCATCTATGTAGCAAAAATGTTCATATACTAGTTTTCAAAGGCTGAAAACTGATTTGCCAAGCAAACTGAAGCTGCAAACAAGCAGGAGTGGCCATCCTTATATCAAAGTAGACTTCAAACCAAAACTAATTAAAAAGAGAAAAAAGGTCATTTCATCTTAATAAAGGTAACAATCCATCAAGAAGATATAACAGTGTAAACATTTATGCATCATGATTTTGACTTTCACATAGTTATGAATAATACCAGCAAAGGAAGATACCTAGGGACATTACCAATTAAAAAAAAAATTAGAGAGAGAAAGAGAGAAAGACACATAGAGAGAGAGAATTGGCACACCAGGACCTCAGCCACTGCAATCGAACCTCAGATGCTTGCATGACGAAGCCTTGCACTTCCCTTACCTTTGAGCTTCTGGCTTATGTGGGATCTGGAGAGTCAAACATGAGTACTTAGGCTTTGCAGGCACGTGCCTTAATTGCTAAGTATCTCTTCAATGCCATTACCAAATCTTTAAATAAATGTGATTCTGTAGATAGTACTTCAGTGAGGAGCAGAGTCATTCGGGATTGTTATGGAAAAAGAACTCTCCGCCACATCTTCTTGTTCCTGTAGCATACTAGCAGGCTGTTTGTGACCTGTCCCTGGATCCCCAACCCCCAGACATATAGACCAATGGAATAGAATTGAAGACCTAGTCCTTAGGTGAAGTAACAACAGATCTTTGGCAGAGGTACTAATAACGTAGACTGGAGAAAAGGCAGCATCCTCCACCAATGGTGCTGAACAAATTGGATGACCACAAGTAGAAAAATGAAACTAGACCCACTCATCTTACCATGCACAAAAATCAAGTCCAAATAGATTAACGACCTCAATATATGACTTGAAACTCATCAATTACTGAAAAAAAAATATGAGGCACTCTCCATGATATAGGAGTAGGGAAGGACTTCCTGAACAATACCCCAGTAGCCCAGGAAATTAAACAATGTCTCAACAAATGGGATAATATGAAGCTTAAAAGCTTTTGCACAGACAAACATACAATAAGCAGAGCCAATAGATTACCCTCAGAATAGTATAAAAAATTTTCCAGCTGTACCTATGACAGAGGCCTAATATCTAGAATCAACAAAGAATTTTAAAAAACTAAACAATAAGCTGGGCATAGTGGCACATGCCTTTAATCCTAGCACTTGGGGGGCAGAAGTAGGAGGTATCGCTGTGAGTTCAAGGCCACCCTGAGAATACATAACAAGTTCCAGGCCAGCCTGAGCTAGAGTGAGACACTACCTTGAAACAAAACAAAAACAAACAAACAAAAAAAACCTAAACAATAAAAAAAGTCAAACAACCCACTCAAAAAATTGGGGTACAGAACTGAATATGGAGTCCTTAGAGGAAGAAATACAAATGGCTACCCCACACTTAAGAAAATGGTCAACATCCCTAACAATCAAGGAAATGCAAATGAAAACAACTATGAGATTCCACCTTAATCCAGTAAGGATGGCAATCTTTAAAAAATGAAATGACAACAAATGTTGACAAGGATGTGGGGAAAGAGGAACCCTCATTCACTTTTGGTGGGAATGCAAACTTGTACAACCACTCTGAAAATCACTATGGAGATTCCTGAAGAAGATGAATATAGAACTACCAACAGACCTGGTCATTCCCTTACTGGGCATTGACCCTAAGTGCTCCACTACAGAGACATTTGCTCAACCCTGTGTATGGCTGATATATTCACAATAACTAAGAACTGGAATCCATTTGGGGCCCTTCATTGGGGGCATGGATAATGAAGTTGTGACAATATACACAATGGAATTCTATTCAGCAGTAAGAAAAAAATGATACAGTGAAATTTGTAGGAAAAATGAGTGGACTTAGAACAGATCATATTCAGTGAACACACACAATCACAGAAAGACAAACAGTATATGTTGTCACTCATCTGCAGTTCCTAACCTTGATCAGCTTGAGTTTCTGCATACCTGCTAGGCAACTTGAGGCCCAGACAATAGTGGTTGGGGAAATGGTAAGGGGAGGTTTGGGGAAAATAAACACAAAACTAAACTCCAAATAAACTGATACCATAGAAACATTTATTCTTGAAAGTAGATTAAAAGCTATAACCCTCAACAGAGGTAGAGAGGAAGCACTGGAAAAGAAGGGCCTTGGATAGGGTGGGATGAAACCTAACCTTGTAACTCCCATTACTAGAAATAGAAGCTACCCAACTTGAGCTGCTGATCAGAGACCTACAAGGTCCCCCAAGCAAGACAGGCTTCTGTGAAATCACTTGATTACCCACCTGAGGTAAAAGGTAAGATCCTACTGCTGAAAATACCATATGCTGCCAGCACAGAACACAGAGAGACCGGGCTGGAATCCAGAAGAGAGCCAGTCCCCAGACAGTTAGCCCGTCTACTGTTGGAAAGTGCTACATGAGTTACTGGGAGAAAGTGGCCAACAATGGTGTGAGCAAGCAGGTGATCTAAGCTACTCAAAAGCAACCAGCCTGACAAGAAGTACACACCAGTGCAATGGTGGCACACAGCCTTGGTGGATAACCAATGATTTACTGATTGGCTAAGAGATGCACTCAGTGGAAAGGAACCCATATCTGGAAGTGGGAGCCAAGTCTGAACCCTATGGAGACAAGGATTATGCTTTCTAATGTCAATTTCCCACTAGTCTTTGGCTATAAGAGGGACTTTATCCATCAAAATCTCCCTAAATTAATATGGCTTTTCTAATTTATCCTATGCTGACTTCACTCTCCATTGGAGAATCTGTTTTTCTTTTTCAGAAGGTAGTGAGACCTGAGGAGATAAACCACCCTCATATCTCGGCCAAGTCCCAAGTGAAATCACAGAGGAATTCGGGAGATGAGCAAGAGTGCAGCTTCCATGGTGAACCTGACAATCAGTGCCAGGGTAAAGGAGACACGTGCCAGGGATACTCAACACAAACCAAAGCAGAGATCCAGAGGCTTCTGAGAGCTCATCACTGAAGTAAACTTAAAACACATCCACCATGGCTCAGGTAATTTTGAGCAAGAGGGGGCAGAAAAGATTATAAGAACCACAGGTTGGCACATCATGCCCAGAGGCATTGCCTGCCCCTCCCCAATAACTGACTGTTACTCTTACAATACATAACCCACAACCTTATAGGGAATACCAGCAACCCCACTGAGGAGGGCCCCCAGTGGAATGGGGTTGGGGAGGAGGGAAAAGATGGCACCAACACATGATGACTGTTTTTAATTTTTTTAAAAAATTAGTGGGATTGAACACTTTAATTCTCCCAGAGCCAGAAGTTAGAGCTACAATTGTATCACCCTTTTCTTTCAGTTCCTCCGCAGAATTCTTGCTTTGGCCATGATCATCGTGTTGCTGTGAGGGTTAATTCCTCACCAGGTCTTCAGTGAACTTGTCAGCAGGTTCTCCACACCTGGCATGGGCATTTATTGAACTTTTTATACTTCATTAAAGGCCACAAAACTATCTTCTAATAGTTTCTGTCACTTTGTTTTTGTTCTTCAGTAGCATAGCCACGGTGAATGGGACACGCATAACTAGTGAACAAAAACAGCAACTGATTTTCGACCTGCATATGCCTCAGTCGCTTTCTATACGCTCATCACTTTCCGTGTCCTTGTCACTTGCTATATCCTAGTCACTTTCTACACACTGGTTACTTTCTGTACCCTAGTCACATGTGATTTCATGTTCTGGTCAATCTTTCATTTATCATCTTTCTAGCAGCCTCACAGGTGGTTCTGTATGCCTATAATGACAACATGTGAGATTGGGTCAAGCAGAAGAGAAAATGATAAGATCAGGAGACAAAACAACAGGGATATATGCATGAGGTTCTGCTGAAAAGGTAGAGTGTTTTGTTTTATGGTAAGCTTTCTTTTCAATGTGTAGGAGGACAGGCTAAAATAATAGCAATATAACTTAGCCTGACACATCAGAGATACACAGGGTTGTTAATGATTTTTATAAACAACCATATGCCAACAAATTTCATAGCCTAAAGGAAATGGTCAGATTCATAGCACATAGCCACACCAATACTGAACCATGAGGAAGTGTAAAACCTCAACAGGCCAATGATGGGATTGAATGAGTAGTAAAATGTCACCTCTCAAAGAAAAAAAAAATTCAGGGGGGCTGGAGAAATGGCTTAGCAGTTAAGGCTCCTGCCTGCTAAGCCTAAGAAAGTCAGTTCCAATCTCTAGGTCCCATGTTTAGCCAGATGCAAAGTGACGCAAGGGCACAATGCAGCACTTGCCCAAAAGGGGGCGCACATATCTGGATTTCATTCTCAGTGGCTGAGAGGCTGCTGTCACGCCCATCTCTATCTGTCTTCCTCTCCCTATCTTTCTGTGTCTCTCTGTGTCTCTCTCCAAAATAAAAATAAATAAATAAATATTTTAAAAATTCAGGGCCAAATGGCTTCATCACTAAGTTCTAGAAGAAATAACACCATTTTTCTTAAATCATTCCAAAAAGCAAAGCAGAGAGATTTTTTTAATTTAGTCCAAGAAGCCATCATTATCCTGATACATAAGCCAGAAACCCAACAACAAAACAGATATAAGACATTATCCTTTATGAAAATGGATGTGAAAACCATCATCAAATTACTAGTAAGTTCAATCAAATAGCACATTCAGAAGAAGATCATCATTATCAAGTAAGATGCATCCCAGGGGTGGACTCAATACACATGACATACCATATCCAGACAATGAAGATTGAAACCATATGCTCCCCTCAACTGATGCCCCAAAATATACAATAAAATTCAAAATTGTTTCATGTTCAAAAAAAAACTGACCAATTCAGTGTATCAGGACATAATAACATAATATAAAGGCCAGAAGCCAACAGCTGACACACTGGGTGGGGAAGAGATGAACAGTTTCTCCCTAAGATCTGAAGCCATAAAGAATGTTCACTTTACAAGTTTTAGTCAATGTAGCTTCAGAAGATATAACCAGAATAATTGGACAAGGGAAAGACTAAAATGCATTCAAACCAGAAGAGAGGAAGTCATATTATCATTGTTCACAAACCAAGTAATCTTATATGTAAAAGACTCACCAATGTTATTAACTTAAAAATGAATTTGGTTATGTTGAAGGAATATGCCAGTAGTGAATTACATGGAATAAAAAAACAATATTATTAGCTGGGCTTGGTGGTGCACTCCTTTAATCCCAGCACTAGGGAGGGAGGGGTAGGTGGTTAGCCTGGGCTAGAGTGAGATCCTACCTTGAAACCCCCCCCAAAAAACCCACAATATTATTTATAATAGCTGAAAAATAGCTAGGATATATTTAACAAATAAGTGAAAAATTTTTCAATAAAAACCGTTAAGTTATACTTCTAGCCTGACAACCAGCTGCAGGTTGATGGTGACAAATATGGTGATCAATTAAAACCTATCAAAACATAAATTCAGAGGCTACAGAGAACTCAACACTAAATTAGACTGCCAACAGGCTGCCATGGCTCAGAGAACATTGCATAAGAGGGGGCAGGAAGACTGTAAGAGCCACAGAGTGGGCAGGAATACCCTAAGGCACAGTCCCCCAGTACCACACAGGGACTGACTAAGGCCTTCATGACCCCACAGTGATGATCATAACCCCACTGAGGAGGCTTTCCAAGGTAAAAGGAGCTGGGACAAGGGGATAGAAGAGAATAACCTGCTGTCATTAATATAAAGTAAAAACTAATATTTTACAAAACTGTAAGTTTTCCTTTCTGCTGTGTGCCTACTGCTTGCTGTCAAAATGGACAAGTTCATGAAACCCAGGAAAGTGTTAGTGGTCCTAGCTAGATGCTACTCCAGACACACAGCGGTCATCGATTTTCCTTAAGAACACAGATGACGGCCCCTCCCACCATCCCTACAGCCATGGAATTGACCATTATCCATACAAAGTTAAAGCTGCCATGAGCAAGAAGAAAATTGCCAAAGCAATCAAAGATCAAGTCTCTTGTAAAAGTTGATAATTATAATCATCTCATGCCTACAAGATACTTGGTGGATATCCCCTTGGACAAAACTGTTGTTAACAAAGTTGTCTTCAGATACACAGCTCTGAAATGTAAGCCAGACTGGAGACCAAGGTCAAGTTTGAGAAAAGATAAGAGACAGGCAAGAGCAAGTAGTTCTTCTAGAAGCTTTGGTTTTAGATTTATCGTTTTTATATCACTAAAAATATAAAAAAGCAAAAGCATAAGTTAATATAAGAAGCAAAAACAAAATACCTTTTAGTCTTTTGTGTTGGAAGAAACAAAAATCTACACAAAATGATCTACAGGTTTGATAAAATTCCAATGAAAATAGAATTTGTCATAAAATTAAAGAAAGCTAAAGGTTTTTTTTTACTTTTTATTTTATTTTATTTTTGTTTTATTTTTTGATGTAGTGTCTTGCTTTTAGGTCAGGCTGACCTGGAATTCACTATGTAGTCTCAGGGTGTCCTCGAACTCTTTGTAATCATCCTACCTCTGTCTCCCTAGTGCTGGGATTAAAGGCATGTGCCACCATGCCTGGCTAAAGTCTTTTTTAAATGGAACCACAAAAAGAATAAACATACAAAAAAAAAAAACAAAAAGGAATAAATAAACAAAGTAATATTCATAAAAAAAACAAGTAATGGAGATTATGCTATATGAGTTAAAGATATACTAAAAACTTTGGTTAATAAAACAATGTGATAGTCACATTAAAAGCAGTAGAATAGATAAATGAAAGAGTATAAAAAGTATAAAAGCAAACACATGCATTTAGAGCTAATTGATTTTTTTTTTTTAATATTTATTTATTTGAGAGAAAGAGGCAGAGAGAGGGAGAGAGAATGGGCACACCAAGGCCTCTAGCCATGTGAATGAACTCCAGATGCATGCGCCTCCTTGTGAATCTGGCTTACGTGGGTCCTGGAGAGTTGAACCGGGATCCTTTGGCTTTGCAGGCAAATGCCTTAACCGCTAAGCCATCACTCCCGCCCAGAGCTAACTGATTTTAGACAAAGGTTCTAGGAAAATACATTGAGCAAAGGATAGTCTTTTCTATAAACAATGATGGAAAATTTGAATATAACCTAGAGAAGAACCAAACTGGATAGCTCTCACTAGTGAGAAAATCAACACAAAATGAATTAGAATCATAAATATAACATCTTAAAAAACTGTCCTCTAAAGGAAATGTAAATGTTTTAGGACTTTGTAATGGACAAGTCGTTTTTAGACAGGACACCAAAAGCATATAAAACAACAAAAAAATACACATATAAGGTTATATGACACTAAAGGTTTCTGCACAGCAAATGAAGCAATGACAAGAGTCAAGAAATCTAAGATAATGTTGACGAATTACACATCTAGCAAGAGGTTCATATCCACATCATACAAGGAATACAAATGACCAAAAAGCAAGAAAATAAGAACACAACTAAAATAATATACATTTCTCAAAAGATAACAAACAAGTAGCCAATTAAAATACAAACATGCTCCGCATTGCTGACCACAAATAAATACAAGTCAAATCTACCATGAGATGTCTCCCACTAATCATGGCTTGGAGCAAAGGAAATTCTACAGCTTCTAGTGGAAATTTAAATTAATAAAACTAATATGGGAAATATTACTGAGGTCTCTCATAGAACTGGAAATGGAACAATGGCATGATTCCGCAATTCTACTACTGAGTAAATGTATAAAGGAAATGTCATCAGTATGCTGGCAGAAACACATCAGCACTCTCCTATTTATTGCAGATGACTTCACGCTAACGAAGAAATGGAAGCAGGGCTAGAAGGATGGCTTAGCACTTAAGGCATTTGCCTATAAATTTGAAGGGCCCAGGTTCGATTCCCCAGGACCCACAATAGCCAGATGCACAAGGTGGCACATATGTCTGCAGTTCATTTGCAGTGGCTGGAGGCCCTGGCATACCTGTTCTCTCTCTCTCTCTCTCTCTTTCTCTGTCAAATAAATAAATAGATTTAAAAATTAAAATTTTTTGAAAAGTAAAGAAATGGAAGCAGCACAAGTGACCATACAATGGCAAATTGATAAAGTGTGATGCATATACAAAATGAAGTACTATTCAGACATAAAATAATAAAATAATGACATTCTGTCATTATCAACATTATGGAATAAAATAGAAATCATTGTGTTAATAAGTCAGGGACAAAAGAAGATAAGTATTGATCATTGTCATACATCTGGAATATAAAAATACTGGAATATAAAAAAACCTTGCAGACATTGAGAATGCAGTGATGGTTATCAAATTTCTAGAGCTAGAATAAGAAGGGAAGGGGAAGAGTTAATCGGTATATAATTAGTTACAGTGTGATAGAAATAAGAAATCTTGGGCTGGAGAGATGCCTTAGCAGTTAAGGTGCTAGCCTACAAAGCCTAAGGACCCAGGTTCATTTACCCAGAACCCATGTAAGCCACATGCACATAGTGGCACATGCACCTGGAGTTCACTTCCAGTGGCTACAGGCCCTGTTGTGCCCATTCTCAACCTCTCTCTGTCTCTAATAAATAAAAATAAAATATTTTTAAAAAGAAATAAATCCTGGCATGTAATTTTTCATTAATGTGACAATGTTCTGTGTATTTCATAAAGCTCAAAGAAAATGGAAAATTAATTGTTTTCACATGTTTTTGAATAAATACATTTGCTCTGATTTGAACATGATACTACATTATATATGTATCTCATAAGTAGGTACAATTTGTCATTACCAACTAAAATTTCTGAGTATACTACACCATACTATATTTATGAGTTATTTATTGTTATTCATAAACATGATGCACTATACCTAATTACGTACTGTGTTTTATGTGACTGGCAGGGTAGTAGGTTCATTTATAATAACATCCCTCAGTTATGAGGAATGCCTGTGCTATGTTGTGCAGCTCGGATGTCACTAGGCATTAGGAATTCTCAACTCCATTTACTCTTATGAGGCTGCCATTACATATAAATAGTTCATCTTTGACCAAAACATTATTATCTGAATCTTGAGTGTGTCAGTTTCATAAAGAGACATGTTTGAATATTGCAAATTAATCCTTTTGAAAATGTACATGCATCTTCTGGGCTCAAAATGGGATGAAAACAGTATTTCAGAAATATCTGCTGAAGGTGTGATTTGTTATTTCTGTCAGCAAGTGTTAAGTCTAATTATAGTTCCATTTACAAAACACTCAGGTCAGTGGTATCCATTTGTTGTTGGATTATAATTTTACTTTAAAATCATGGTTATATAGTTTCTGGTTTCTCAGAGAAATTCATAAAAAAAGATAAGTTTTTATAATCTGGGTCATATGACTTCAGTGAATACGGTTAACATTTGATAGTGGTAAATATGTATTCCAGGCTAATATCTTGATTTGCTTTGCAGGTAGTGCTTTTATGCTGCTTCTGTATCTTTCCTTCCATAGGCACTGGATCTACTGTCATCCTCACCTCTGCCTTTTTAAATCTTGCATCTCATTGAGTCATTTCTTCCCTGTAGAAATGACCCTGCCCATGAACAGCAAGCAAGGACACTGCTTGGTTCCTACACATTGGACTTCACAAGTTATCCCCATAGCACTTTTACTGCTCAACATTGTCACACTTGACATAATTTGGTTTGTCTGATATTTATTCATATACCTGCTACTAGAAAATACATACATATAAAAATTTTAGAATATTTAATTTTAATATTTACTACTGACAATGACAATCTGCTTCTTCTTAATTTTTAAAATTTATTTACTTCCAAGAAGTGGGAGCAGAGAGGGAGAATGGGCACACCAGGGACTCTTGCCACTGCAGATGAACTCCATACCCACTCTCCATCTTGTGCATCTGGCTTTATTTGGATACTGGGGACTCAAACCCAGGCTGTCAGGCTTTACAAATAATTGTCTTAACCACTGAGCTGTCTCTCCAGCCCTGAGAATCTGCTTCTTGATGGAAAAAAATGTGTTTTTCTTCTCAAAATAGTTTTAGAAAAATAGGTGAATACAATTTTATTAAGTGAAGTTCATAAAAATCTAACAATGTTTTAGAAATGTCTTTAGAAATCAATTTTTAAAACAAAATATAACATTTAATAATTTATGTATATCTGTTATTTAGTAACATTTAATAAATTCTCTATATCTGTTATTGAGTATATGTGTGTGTGTTTTAATATAAACAATCTTTTTTGTTATCAGACCTAATTATAACAGTACTGTTTCTTGGTCACATCTACTAAACCTATCAGATGCCACACTATTTCTCGTAATTTCCAACTGGAATGACTAAAAGTCATGCTATTTAAGAGATGAGACTTCATCATATATACGAGGAAGATATAATCCTAACAAAATTATATTGAAGTATTCTGTACTTTATTTTATAATTAACCCATTGAATATAATTTTCAAAATTATAGAAAATATTATTTTAATTAAGGGATCTGTTTTGTAATACCAGTTACATCAAAACAGTGTGATTATTCTTTCCTTTGTTTTTGTTTTGAATTTCTTTTTTAAAATTTTTATTTATGTATTTATTTTGGTTTTTCGAGGTAGGGTCTCACTCTAGCTCAGGCTGACCTGGAATTCACTATGCAGTCTCTGAGGGTGGCCTCAAACTCACAGAGATTCTCCTACCTCTGCTGGGATTAAAGGCGTGCACCACCACGCCCAGCTTTAATTTTTATTTTTTATTTATTTTTTGAACAATTTTTAATGTTGTCTAGCTTTTAATATATTTTATTTATTTATTTATTTATTTATTTATTTATTTATTTATTTATTTATGTTTATTTTCATTTATTTATTTGAGATGACAGAGAGAGAGAAAGAGGCAGAGGGAGAAAGAAGGGGCACACAAGGGCCTTCAGCTACTGCAAATGAACTTCTGGCGCATGCACCGCTTTGTGCATCTGGCTTACGTGGGTACTGGGGAATCAAGCCTCAAACCAGGGTCCCTAGGCTTCACAGGCAAGTGCTTAACTGCTAAGCCATGTCTCCAGCCCTAATTTTTATTTTTTATTGACAACTTCTATACTTACAGAAAATAAATCATATTTCCCTCCCCTTCCCCCATTCCCCTTCAGAACTCCATTCTCCGTCAAATCCCTTCCCTCTCTCCATTAGTCTCTCTTTTCATTTGATGTCATCATCTTGTTCTCCAATTATGAGGGTCTTGTGAAGGTATTGTTAGGCACTGCGAGGTCATGGATTATTCTTATTGTACAGTGTTGACTTGACTTTCCCAGCCCAATGGAAAAGGTCTGCTGCAGGAAGGAAAGGTCCCATCCTAACTGGAAGCTGGTTGACGGGAGGAATTGATGAAGGGAGAGTAACTACCTACCCAGTAACAAAGAGCTAAATTCCAAATTCCTCCTTAGCTTCAAAAGGAGCTACATGCAAATAGAATAAACCAATGAAGAGAAAGGAAATAAATTCTGGCTCCAATTCCCATCTGTCTGAGGCAATGCCTGAGGGAAGAGGGTGAGGCAGACTCTGAGCCACACAGAGGGGAAGTTTGTGAGCCTGAGGGAAGAGGATGAGGCTGCCTGAGGCACTGAGAGGAAGCGGGAGCCTCAGGGACAGGATAAAGCTGAGGCACAAAAGATTAAGCAGCAGCGCCAAATATTTCATGTTCAGCTCACTGAAAACGTTTAAATTAAAATATGTTAAGGCTGCAGAGATGGTTTAGCAGTTAAGGCACTTGCCTACAAAGCCAAAAGACCCAGGTTCAACTCCCCAGGACCCACATAAGCCAGATGCACAAGGGGGCACACACATCTGGACTTGGTTTGCAGTGGCTGGAAGCCCTGGCACACCCATTTCTCTCTATATATATATACCTGCCTATTTCTGTATGTTTCTCTGTCTCTCTCTCAAATATATATATTTAAAATATGTTAACATAAAATCAATTATACAGCACAGTACAACCTCCACTATAAATAATCATGTCAAATGATTATTTCACCTTCAAAGTTAGTATACTTTTAATTGACATACTGTAGTGTACAGCAGAGAAATATAATGTACTGTATTATCACACATTTGGGGTGGTCCCAGAACAAAACAAATAAAATCAGTACATATTTTTGTTTGGTCGTTTTTAAGTTGTTAATTATTATTATTATTATTAACAACATATTTTGTATGGATACATCATGTGTTGATACCCTCTTCCCTTGTTCCTGTCCCCATTCCATTGGGGAGCCTCCTCAGTGGAGTTGCAGGTATTCCCCATGGGGTTGTGGTTTATGCATTGTGGGAGCAGCAGTCAGTTATGGGGGGAAGGGGCGGAGGGAATGTCTGTGGGCATAATTTTGTGGAAGATGGGGTGGAAAAACAGTTCCTTTTAATGATGCTGTTAAAATAGCATGACCAACAATGAAGGCAGTCCTTAGGGGAAAAATCACAGCACTAAATGCCCTCATAACAAAAACAGAGAGAGCCCAAATCAATAACCTAACCATCCACCTAAAGGCATTGGAAAAACAAGAAGAAGCCAACCCGAAAAGCTCCAGATGGAAAGAAATAATTAAGATCAGAGCAGAAATTAATGAACTGGAAACTCAGAGGACAATTAAGAAAATTGATGAAACAAAGAGCTGGTTCTTTGAAAAAATTAACAAGATTGATACACCCCTGGCCAATCTGATCAAGCGAAAAAAAGAAAATAGCATGTCCAAACATATTTTCACTTATAGTAGTCAAATAATTTTTAATAGGAAGAAGGTTATATTGTACCTGTTAGAAAGAGAGAGACAAGTAGGAATATATATGACAGAGGAATTAGACTTTATCGCCTAAATCCAAAGGAGCTTTTGAAAGGTCTGATTTCATGAGTTATCCTGCTGACTTCATTTACAATGGTGCCCTTTCTCCAGAAAGCAGGAGGTGATAAGAGACTGCCATATTCTGGCATTATCACACCAAGTAATGGCTCCTTTGTCTGACTGGTTGGCTCCATCTGAACAAAAGGTTAATGCATTAGAAATAAGCGCTTACTTATAGGAGAGAAAACTTGAATGAGGAGCAGTGGAATCCCACATAAAGGTTTTACCAGTGGAAAGTGAAAAGAAACTTGCCCTGTGAAACCAGTGAGAGCTATTTGCCATTCCTGAGAGGTCTCAAAGAGAAAGTTGAAATTAACTTGAGATAAGGAGGGACAGATATTATCAGGCTGTTGTTGGGTAAGTTGAATGGTCTGAGTTCTGCCTTGTTGAATAAGATTCTTTGTGGGTTTTGAATATAATTTTTTTGTTTAGGTGTATCCTAAAGAAATAATCCTTCTATAATGGCAAAGGCCAGAGATAATTAATTGTCCAAGGGCAATGGAAAGTGGAGTGTTACAAATGCAAAAGCAGGTAAGTCTAGGTATCTTGGAAAAAGCTGTTTTTGTTATAACAGTCAAGGTACTCACCATAATTGTTGTAAACCACAAGAGCAAATCAGGGCATATGGGAATCATGGAAAAGCAATATTTTAAGTCAACAACAATAGTATGGTAATTTTTAGGGGCTATGGTAGGAGCAGGACCTCCAGTTTGAATAGTTCCAAAGGAAAGAAGATGAACATTATAAACAGGGAGACCTTGTAAAAATCACCATTCGGCTATTTCTTTGCAAAGGAAAAGCTAGTGTTTCAGTTACTGAAAGCTCATTAGATGTGGCCATCCTGAAGCTGTTCTTGAATTAGTTGCTGCAGATGGTTAAGCCTTGTTCTCCCTTAATCAGACACTGGTCTGCCTAAACCAGGGCAGGGTAGAGCTTTTATGCAACAAAGTTTAGCTAGCTGTTTGTCAGTGGCCCCTAGGAGAAAAGGATTTCCAGCGATAGAGCTATCACAACCCCATTGAGGTAGAAAATCTCTACCCCAAAGGCAGAAAGGTAGACATCAAGTGCATGGTTGAAAAGTGGTAGTTTAATTTTGAAGCACTGCAATACAGTTTCAGCACTTTAGAGGGGATTTTTGTTGTTGTTGTTGTTGTTGTTTTGTTTTGTTTTGTTTTGTTTTGTTTTGTTTTTGTTTCTTGTGGGTTTTTGAGGTAGAGTCTCACTCTAGCTCAGGCTGACCTGGAATTCACTATGTAGTCTCAGGGTGGCCTCTAACTCCCAAGTGCTGGGATTAAAGGTGTGCGCCACCACGCCCAGCTTTAGAGGGGATTGTTTTTGCCACAAGCCCCCCAAATATCTAAAACAGGCCATTGAGTACACCAGTTAGGGGGCCTGGATTGTTGAGCTATCATAGAAACATCTGCACCTGTGTCAATAATGCCCCTTATTGGAACCTGATTAAGATTGCAATGTCAAGTTTAGCAAGAGACACAGATAGAGCCCAGCAAGCATAGGTGGCATTAAGACTTTGATTTTTGGCAGTTAACATCGAGGGTTTGGGAAAGAAAAATAGTTATCTGAGACAGCTGAGTCAGAGCTAAGATTTCTTGAAGTAACTGAAAATAAATCATAAATATTACTTTATAATCTGAATCAATAACATCTGGGCAAACAAAAGTTCCTTTGACAGCCCAGTTGGATTTTCCTAAAATTAAACCAAAGCATCCTATAGGAAGAGGCCCCAAACAATTGTGTGGGAATTCTTTTTATTTCTCCAATTACATCTAATTTCATATCTTCAGTTACAGATAAATCTATTTTTATGGCTCTTAGTGGCAGTAATTACATCATTTACTGATTGGAGACAGGCTGGAGGGTGGGAGGTTTGATGATTGAGATGTGGATGGGATGATTTGTGTCATCACACTGCCCTTGCTGCTTTTTGTCCCTTGTCCCCAAAATCAGATCGTTTTTGTTGTAGTTACCTTCATGTGCATGAGTCAAAGCACCTGGCCAAAAGCAGCTGATTTAAGAAACGTTTTTATGTCATGAGGAGAAGCTTCATCATGGCAGAAGAAGCTGACTCACTTCATCATACAGCCACAGCGGAGAGTGAACAGCCATCCGGAGCTCAAGCTGGCTCTGAACACACAGTAGGGCAGACTCAAGATGTGCCTCCAGTGACTCACTTCCTCCAGCAGTGCTTTCTATCTGCTGGAGGATATGTAAGAAGCTTCATCAAAAAGACCTCGGGCTACAGAGGGTATTCACATTCAAACCACCACAGCTTTCTTAGATCAAATTTAGATTGGCATTGATTTGCCCATGGAAGTCTATCAGACTGAAAATTATTTGGTGCATTTTGTTTACACTCTTTTTGGAAATGGCCCTATTTTCCACAGTTAGAGCAATTAGGGGGTTATAAGGCTGCTGCTGACAGAATCTAAGCTTTGTGCTCCTCTGTGCCAGGGTTCTGGCATGCCTTTATCATATCAGCAACCCTATCACAGGGATTTGTTATCACAGGTGAAGATTTTTTTTTTTTATGATCTTAATTGGTATGTTCCTTTGCTAATTAAAGTGACAAGATAATACCAGAGTTTCCATTGTCTATTTGCTTTTCTATTGCTCGGTAGAGGCAGTTAACAAAAAATACAGATGGCTCTGTATTTTGCCTTGGAGTGAAAAAGGACCCTGCAAGAGTGTTTAAGTCAGGGATGTTCTTCTAAACTTTGGCAGCAGCTCAGCTAATTTGTGTGGGAATAATCTGTGTGTTGGCAGGCTGTTGTGTCAAAGTTTCTGAGTCTCTGCCCTGTAGGCTGATCACAAGTTTGATTTTGACCAGCAACGGAGTGGCATTTGATCATCCATTCTGAAACCGTAGAGTATGTTGCACAGTACTAAGAACAGTTCTCATAAGGACTTGCCAATCCAGAAGGTAACATTTCACAGTTGCTATCACTTCTGTTATTCCTCAAATAAATGACCTTGAACCTCACTGTCTTTGTCTAAGGTCTTCATATAATATAAATGGGAGACCCTCATGAGCACTCATATTCACTCATATTGTCTAATAGAAGGAAATGTGGTCATAAATTCTCCTGCTTGAGAAGCCTCTTAAAGGCATTTTTAAAAATTAATTTTGGAACAAAATAGAGGACCCAGATATTAATCCAGGCAGCTGCAGCCATCTGATTTTTGACAAAAATGCCAAAACTATTCATTGGAGAAAAGACAACCTCTTCAACAGGTGGTGCTGGGAAAACTGGATATCTATATGTAGAAGGATGAAAATAGATCTTTGTCTCTCTCTTTGCACAAGAATCAAGTCCAAGTGGATCAGGGACTTAATATCAGACCCGAAACTCTGAAACTGCTAGAGGAAAAGGTAGGGGAAACCCTTCAACATACTGGCAAAGGCAATGACTTTCTGCATATAACCTTAATTGCTCAGGAAATAAAACCACTAATCAACCACTGGGATCTCATGAAATTCCAAAGCTCATGGTACAACAAAAGACACTGTGAATTGAGCAAAGAGACAACCTACAGAATGGGAGAAAATCTTTGCTAGCTATACATCTGACAGAGGATTAATATCCAGAATATACAAAGAACTCAAAAAACCAGGGCAATAAGAAATCAAGCAAGACAGTTTTTTTTTTTTTTTTTTTTTTTTTTTGAGGTAGGGTCTCAAGCTAGCTCAGGCCAACCTGGAATTCACTATGTAGTCTCAAGGTGGCTGCAAACACAATGATCCTCCTACCTCTGCCTCCCAAGGTCTGGGATTAAAGATATGCGCCACTACATCTGGCTAAATTAATTTATTTATATATTATTTATTTATTTATTTATTTAACATAGAAAAAGAGGCAGAGAGAGAGAGAGAGAGAGAGAGAGAATGGGTGAATTAGGGCCTCCAGCCACTGCAAACAAACTCCCGATGCAAACAAACAGGCCTGGTCCTAGCCAGACGATGGCAAAAGACAACAGGAATGTAAAATCATCTTGATGCATCTTGCTTACTACGAGATGGTCCAGGTTTGAAGGCACTTTTTAAACATGATTTGTGTTTTCTTCACCCAAAACGGGAAGGTCTGAGCATCTTAACAGTATCATCTCTTAAACATCTTAAAGGGCTCATAGAGAAGGTCTAGGTACATAAGGTGTAGCATGAGATTCTTCTTTTGATCTGATTCTCTTGTCCTTTAAAATATATATATATATATATATAATTTATTTATGAGACAGAAAGAGGGAGAGAGAGAGAGAATTGAGAATGGGCTTGCCAGGGCCCCCAGCTACTGCAAACAAACTCCAGATGCATGCGCCCCCTTATGCATCTGGCTTACGTGGGTCCTGGAGAATCCAACCGGCATCCTTTGCTTTTGCAGGCAAATGCCTTAACTGCTAAGCCATGTTTTCAGCCCTACCCACCCCTTTTTTTTTGACATGATGGAAAGGCTAGTCTAATTTAATTCCGAAGTTTTAAATATTTTAACTGGTCCTATTGAACAGTGCAATTGGTCACTACTCCCCCCCCCCCGCCCGCGAAACCTCTAAATAAAGTGTTCTGTGGTTTGCATGGCAAGGACAAAGTTTTTGACTAACAACAAAAGTCCATAAATTTGCCTGAATGATATTTTGGCTCTCAATCCTTTAAGCTGATAGTTGTTCATGAGTATGAGTGTGAAGGGATAGAAAGTTTCCCATAGCAACAGCAGAACCAAAAGGAGCTTCATGGGAAAAAGAGCGTGCACAGAAGAAGTTATTGAGATGGACCCTGCACTCATTGTCATCGAATACTGCAGAAGCTCCAGGTTCCCTTTTTCCTTAGGACTTTTCTAACACCAATCTATGACGATCTTGAGGGAAAAGTGGTAGAAAGCTGACTTCTGGAATTGTTTACCCAGGAGTGAGGGTGATGTGTAAGACTCAAAGAGAAGTTCCTCACACAGGGACAGCAATTGCAGTGGTGCCCTGAAATAAAGACACCAACCAACTCTCAGAGTCATTTCAACCAAGAGTGGCCCGGCTGCTTCTGCTGCCACCACTGCTGCTGCTGAGACAGACACCCACCTGGTGTATTTGTTTATTTATTGAACAGCAAAACTAGCAATGCATGGGCAAGGAATAAGCAGAATGTGTGTGAGAGAGAGAGCAAGGAAATTTGACTCCAAAAAAAAACTCCTCATACATTTGCTCAAAGGAAGGGATTTAAGGGCAGGACTAGTGAACTCTTTTGACCCAGAACCCCCACCTGCACTATTTACTTTTACAGATGTTAGCACTCTAAGCTCACCTATTGCTTTCCACATTCTTGTGAGGAACTGTTTGCTTTCAGCATCCACTGTTTTAATGGTGGTCCACATCTCACACATGCACACCTTGGTCAGTAGAACAATCAGGTCACTGGGGAGGTAAAATAGGGAGCAGAGCTGAAGGTCACGGCTGCATGTCCAATTTCCGTTGTCAATGTTAATCAAACAAGCCATTCAGGAGGATAGGCAAACGAAGGCATAGGAAACCCCGTTACATGTTTTAAACAAGGAGAGTACTTGGTTCTTAAATAACTTCAGAACATTAGTTACAAAACTTAGTTACAAAACAGTAATTGAAAAAAAAAAATCTCACAGAAATATTCTCAGAAAACTTATTTCTAAGATCCTTTAGAAGTATTCCCGTACTTCTTTCCCACAGTTCATTCCAATAACTTACTTTCTGAAAAAAGGTTACCACTATTAGTAGATATTACATAGATTAATAATCCCCTATTCTCATCCCAGACTACTCAGATGCCTTGTATGTCATTCTATACATGTCAAAAGAATAGTGATGTTCGTGATGACTATTAACAGTTTACATTAAATACTTCCTGCTTTAGTCTGCAGCTCTTGGTCCTTATGATGGTTTAATGCTGTCAAGTTCACAGTATGTAGAATCAGGGAAGAAAGAAACCTCTTGGTGTGACTCAGGGTGTTATAAGTCAGGGTTTCTAGTAGCACAGAACCAAAACAGTGAATCTTTAATATAAAAGGGAGTCATTGGATTAGTTTACAGGATAACAGCTGGACAGTCCATCAACAGCTGTCTGCAGGCTTGAGCTTCCAGGACCCTGGTAGCTGCTCAGTACCCAAGGCCAGGTGGATGCCTAAGCCATCCCAATCTGGCACTGAAAACCTGGAGGATTCCTGGAGAGCCACTGGTCTTCAGTCTACATTGAAAAGCTGATGAAGCACCATTCCAGTGTCCACGAAGGCCAGTCAGAACAGGGTAGATAAATATAGGAGGGAAAGACAAAAGCAGCCGGGCAAAAAGCACTACCAACAATTAGCACTGGCAGCAAGGTGGGAAAAAATAAAGGGGTGGGGGGTTGTGTTCTCTTGGAGCGTCTTTATATGTAGCCCACCACTGAAGGGACTGCTTTCTCAGGAGGACTTCCTCCTCCATCACTTCCTCCTGGAAAAGACCTCACACACCTGCCCAAGACGTGTGTCTCTTGTTTCCTAATCTCATCATGTTGACAATAGAACCTGACCATTCCATGGGGAGTATTTAAATGGCTTAAATAAGAAGACCCACCCTAGGTGTGAGTGGCATTTTTTCCCCCATAGGCTGTGGTCTTAGACTGAATAACCAGGAGAAAGATAGGTTAACTGGACACCAGCTCTATCTCTGCTTCTGCTTCAACATTCTGCCATGTCTTCTCCATCAAGATGGATGCTTCTCTCAAGCAGTGAACCAATGACTGCTTCTTTCCTTAAGCTGATTCTGCCATAGCAACAAGGAAAGTAATTAATACAGTCCTAATAAATGATGGTGGACGCTTTCTGGTTTATTATAAAACTTGATCTTTGTTTTGACATTGCAAGTAAATTATCTATATTTTCAAATCAAAAGTTGAACTAAATCATTTCAGAAGAGGTAATGAATAATAAAAATTAATTAATATATTAACCACCATTTACTGTGTATTGTCACATTTAAATATCTGTATGTTACTGAATTACATACTGCATATAGCTTAATGAACTAGGAACAGGAATATGATTTTACAGATGTTAAAGTTAGAAAGGCAAAATATTTTGCTCAAGGATAAAAAACTGAGCCAAAAGATTTGTGTGCTAGGTTCAAGCCAAAACAATAAAATCCTGCATATAGATATAAATAGATCAGTCTTCATTTTGGACTTGTGTAATGTTGATAATGACCTTTAGAAATTGCTTTGGAATCAGTTTTCCTCTGAGCCTCAGTTTAAGGCATTCTCCAGCACAATACTCAATACTTCCACATCCAAGTCACATAAAACAGGAATAAGCTTTATCCTTAGGATTTTGTTGATATCACACCCCATTATAAATTATTCTTACCTCAGATATGACGCATGATCCACACACAACCACTGGGAGTTAAGAATGGTTCTACTTAGTTCCTGTAGCTCCAGTGGCAACCAGTAGACCCAGACCCTAGTAAAATCTGAATTCACCCACCAGTAAGTAGGGAAAATTTCCCATCCATGTCTAGAGGACTATAGCTGCTAGTATAGAAGACAATGGCATCACCCCAGCTTGGCTCTAGAGAGCAGGGAACATCCTAATCATATCTTGTAGACCCAGAACTGGCTACCAATGCCACTAGTCTCAATCTCACCAGAGATATTTCTCTATGTTTCCAAGAGGCATTCCTATCTTCATCTTGTAGCAAAGCCACAAGCTCCAGGATTATGCTCCATCTTCAGGATACACAGAAGTTCTCCCTCATATCTTCCACCTGCAGTTCCTACAGAAGTTTTTGCTCATATCCTTCACCTGCAGTTCCTACAGAAGTTTTCTCTCATATCTTCCACCTGCAATTCCAACAGAAGTTCTTCTTCATCTTCTTCACCATGCAGGACTGACAAAAGTTCTTTCTTAAATCATCCACCTCCAGGATTGTGGATACCCATGCCAAAGGCCAAAGATTACCATCGTACCACATAAGGGAGGTTTTTATTATAATGGGTTTAAGGCCATAGAGGCTCATGCCCAGAGCCCTAATGATGCCTGAGCTTGCCTCCTGGAACTGGGTAAGTATATTGTAGGCCCCTTAGTTCCATAAACAGGCTGAGCAGTACTACCAGTACCACACTGAATGCAGTTGCCCTATATGTTCTAACAAAGTTACTCTTTGAGTTCTCTCTCTCTCTCTTTTTTTTTTATTTGAGAGCAACAGACAGAGAGAGAAAGAGGAAGAGAGAGAGAGAAAGGGCATACCAGGGCCTCCAGCCACTGCAAACAAACTCCAGATACATGCTCTACCTTGTGCAGCTGGCTTAGATGGGTACTTGAGAATCGAGCCTCAAACCAGGGTCCTTAGGCTTCACAGGCAAGCGCTTAATCACTAAGCAATCTCTCTGGCCCCGACTCTCTGAGTTCTTAAATCTCAAGTCCATGGTTACCAGTGCCCAGAAAATTATTTTTTAAAACTGAAAGAAAAATAAATTCTCTTTCTAGGTATGGAGAAAGTCATGGAATTTATAACTGACACACTTAAAAGACAGATTTTAAAAATGTTTTCACCAAAAACAAACGTTAATAACAACCATCAAGAACACACCTGACCAAAATATAATATATATGTATGTGATAATATAGTTTTAGTTTTTTTTTCAAGGTAGGGTTTATATCTAGCCCAGGCTGACCTAGAATTACTATGTAGTCTCAGGCTGGTCTCAAACTCACAATTATCTTCCTATCTTAATCTCCCAAGTGCTAGGAATAAAGGTGTGAGCCACCATGCCTGGTTTATATCAGGTTGTAAAAATAAATCACTCTTGGAAAGGAACAAAAACTTTAAATCAAGCTAAAAAACTTTAAATCAAGTTAATTTTAAAAATCAAGACAGGAACCTCATGCCTATCAAAATCAGCCTTGGGCTGGAAAGATGGCTTAGCTGTTAGGGAGCCTGCCACCTAAGCCTAAAATGCCAGTTCCAATCTCCAGGTCCCTCATTTAGCCAGTTGCAAAGTGACACAAAGCGCAATGCTGCACTTGCCCACAAGGGGGAGCATGCATCTGGAGTTCATTTGCAGTGGCTCAGAGGCTGCTGGCATGCCCATTCTCTATCTGTCTTCTCCCTCTCTCTCTGTCTCTCAAAAAAAAAAAAAAAAAATCAGCCTTGCATGTACATGAGTTAAATTCACTTATCAAAAGACAGATAAAATAGACTTGAAAAAATAAGACCAAATATGTGCCAGCTCAAAAAACTCATTTCAGTAGTAAAAGTAGATATAGACTATAATGATGTGCTGAGAAAAGATATATCATACAAAAAGAAAACAACAATGATCTGGGGCAGATAGAGTAATAATAGATCAAATAAATGTAAAACTGTTAAAAAAGAAAAAGGTCATTATGTATTGTTAAAAGCAATATTTCATCTAGAAATGTTCATCTAGAAATTATTACAATGATAAGTACATATGTACATATGCATATAGCATGATACATATATATATATATATACACACACACATATATATATGAATATATATATCTATTCAGATCTGAAAGGCAATGGATACAGACACCAATACACTTTTCTAAATGAACATACGTAATCTAGTTAGAAAATTCAAAAAGCAACATTGAACCATATCAAGAGCAAATGGATGTAATAGATATTTAGAGACCATTTCATCCAATAGCAGCAGCATATGTAGCCTACATGCATGTGGAATAAAGATAGATCATGTATTAGGCTACAAATGTTAAATATGATTGTTTGAAATATTCAAATCATATCATGAATTTTCTAAGACCTCAACACTATCAAGCTACAAATTTACCTTAATTTTCATGTTTTTGTTACCTTGAGACCTCTGGGCCTCTGTTGTTAGGCCATTTTGTCCTGAACTTTGATCTATTACATTCAGCTATATTAGAGTTACTAAAATTGACAATTTATCCAGTTTATATCAACATTTTCTGGTATTGATATTTAGATCTACCAAGAAGGCTGGGGATGTATCTGGATGGCAGAGTGCTTCTGAGTATTCACGAGGTCCTAGATTCAATGCACAGTACTGCAAACAGATCTATCAAGGAGCAAGAGCCTCTCATCCTTTCCTATTTCAAAGCTCACTGCAGTCAGTTTTACCTCTGAGATAGTTCTAACTCAACAATACTTGGATGGGTCTTACCTTCAAATTATAAGCCTTCTCACCTACACATAATTTAGATGGAAATTTAGAGGGAAATTTTCAATATTGCATAATTGTTAATGATTCATTTCACAATATATATTGGACCATGGCTGATTTAATTTCTGTAATTTTTCTTGCTTTGCTTGTCTTCCACAGCTTACTTTGGTAACTGCAAAGACAGATGGTTTGTATTGCTTAAAGAGTCTGTAAAAGTTCATCCTGTTTATGTAACCTCAGCTTATATCATTCTGTTTTTGAAGTAAATTGTGCATGTCTTAACAATTTTTCCTTTATTTTTTACCTAAGATGGTCTGTCAGTGTGTGGATTGTTTTTGGTTTCTGTAGCAATTTCCTGTCTTTTCACCAGACTTCCCAGTAGCACCAGCAGCTGATGATGATTCTGACACCTTCTAAAACTGGCTGGGTAACAGTTATTAGTCAGGCTTTCTAGCCCCATCTTTGCTTTGTTTTACTATAAAGCCCATTTCCTAGTCTTTCCACTGTCTTCTTCTTTCACTGACTATTAGAAAAAACTCTCTTCATTACACATGTAGCAGCTCCAAGGCAATACAGCTGGCCCATGTAGGGCTTCCTTCTCTCTCCCTTCAGGGCATAAGGACTTTAAATAAATTTATAGTCATCCCTTTCCTCAGACACTTAAAGCCCCTTGTAGTCTACTTTATACAAGTTTATATTTTGCATTATGCTTCTCAATGAAGCCAAAGAGACACTTTACTAGGATTCTATTACATTCATTTGGCCCTTTCAAAAACATTTCTTTTAAGCTTGGAGTAATAAAAGTCTATTGAGGGCAACTTCTCTAATTTCTTTGTGTCTTATTTTGCTCATTTGTTAAATAGTAAAAGTTTTGAACAGTGTTTTCTATTATGTCAGCATTCAAAATATATTTGATATTGTTACTTGTGATGAACCTGAAAAGCAGCCTCAATTGAACTCTGTAGTCTTTGGTGAAAGGATGCAAGTGTAATGAAAAAAATGGGATTACTGTGACCTACATTCAAAAGCAGACACAGATCAACAGAATCTTGTAAAGCATTTCAAAATCTGTTGCAGAATTTGAGATCCCAATCTCAGGATCACTTACTTCAAATGGTAGCTGAGGGAAGCCATATGATTCCCACTTGATTCCCAGTATTCAGAGTCAGATGAGAACAACTGAATATGGTTGAAAAGGTTGACATGGGTCAAAAGTCTGAGAAGAACTCCGTTCAAGAAGTTCCTTAGCTACTCACTTGAATCAGAGAAAAACAGTAACTGTCCATCCATCACAGCAAACAGTCACCTTCCTATTGTCCAAGTGTCCTGTGCAGCCTTCAATGGACTGGGCCTGCCCAGAGATGGTGACAAGGAATCCACTTTCATGGAGAAAAGGAGGTGACTGTGGATCCAACTCACTCTATTGCCTGCCTCATTCTGTACCACCTTTCAACAAATAGCTGGGCAAGAAGTGTCCTCCCTACTTTTTTATTTATGGTTATTTATTTATTTATTTATTTATTCATTTATTTTGTTTTTTTTGAGGTAGGGTCTCACTCCAGCTCAGGCTGACCTGGAACCCACTATGTAGTCTCAAAGTGGCCTTGAACTCATGGTGACCCTCCTACCTCCCAAGTGCAGGGATTAAAGGCCTGAGCCACCAGGCCTGGCACTTCCCTACATTTTTGAGAAATAAGAAAGAAATCAACCTGTGCACTTGGCAAAAGTCAAAAAGGTAAAGCAGTGCCAGATTACTTAAACCCAAGAGTACATTGTGGAGTGAAGTAAAATTAGCATCATTTCTTGCTTTCATGTCTATTTATTAAGTAAAATAAGTTAGTGAACAATTGCTCTGCCATCAAACATAGTAGCAACTTTCTTCTACATCCTCCTTACATGACATCAGTTGATGTTTCAAAAGCAGTTCAAAGATACATTATTTAAGAAATAGATACCCCAGTTTACAAGGTAAAATTGTGCCACAAGAAGGCTCAGACATAAGCTTTAAGGTAGAGAATCACAGTATTAGGTGAAAAGAACAAAAGGAGTATGACTTTAAATAAATAACACATTATGTATATTCTTTTGATAGTTGAGTTTCTACAGTTAGATTGTAGAGCATAGTTTAGTTATTTTAATTAGGAAAATGTTGATTTCTCTCATCATTTCTCCACTGTGAATAGCAAACAAAAAGGCAAACAGTTAAGAAAGCCTAAGGAAGTAGATCTAGTAAAAATAAAAATAAATAGCTACAAAATGTATAATGAAAGAAAAATGGGTTTGGAGCCACACATCTGTAATTCTAACATTCAGGCAGTAGAAGCAGGAGACTCACAAATTCAGGACTTGAGGACAAGACAGACGAAATATAACCAGAGGCTAAATCAATGCCATGTTCAAAAAAGTATGAACATAACATGAGAGAAATATGGGACTCTTTAAAAAGACCAAATATTTGACCCATGAGCTACAGGATGGGGAAGAACTAAAAGTAAAGAGCATAGAAAATATCTTCAATAAATTCATAGAAGAAAACTTTCTAAACATTATGAAAGAGGCCCATCCAGGTGGAAGGGACATACAGAATGACAAATAGCCAAGAACAGAGAAGAAAGTCCATACATCACATTGTAGTTAAAACACTAAACACAGAACATGAAACTACTAAAATCTGCAAGAGAAGAACTCATCACTTACAAAAGGTAAGCCAGCCAGAATAACATACAATATTTCAATGGAAATTCTAAAAATACAGAAGGCTTGGAATGGATTTATATTAGTTTATTTATGCCACTGTGCAAAATGTTTGAGAACAAGTTAAATGAATAACAATTTATTGTGGTGCATGGTTTCAGTCTATTATTGCTGGCCTGTCATGAATCAGTATATCACAATGGAAGGGTGGTAGAGCAAATATCCTCATGTCATGGTGCCAGGAAACAAAGAGACAGAGAATATAGGGCTAGGGTGTTCAAAGACACACCCTCAGTGGTCTACTTGATCCAACTAATCCCACCTAATGCTCAATTCAGCTATGAACAAATTATTCCATTAAGGGAGTAAATAGCCTCATTCACTCTGTAGTAATAGGGGCTAGGACTAGGGCTAGAACCATCAACACATGAGTCCTTGGAGTCATTTTATATCTAAATGTTTAACAGTATTGCTACCAAAAATACATAAGGAACTCAAACTCAATCATGAAACACCAGATAACTTGATTAAAAACCAAATGATCTGAGTATATATTTCACAGAGAAGACAAATGACCTATAAATGCATGAAAAAAGCCTAGTGTCCCAGATCATTAGGGAAATACAAATTAAAACAGCACTGAGATAGGATCATACATAAAAGGATTATTAAAATAGTTTTATCAAAGAGATGAAAAGTAATGTGTCATTATGGAATCATGGAAAAGAAATATATTTTTGTTAGAAATATAAGTTAGCAAAGTCAATGTGGAAAATAGTGTGAAAGTCTTCTAAAAAGATAGTGAACTGGTTAGATAGCTTAGCTTCTTCCCTTACAAACATGAAGAACGGAGGCCAGTGACCAGAACCTGTGAAAAAAAAAAAAAGATATGATATCTGGGACTCTCTGGCCATCCAGTCTAGCCTACTTGGTGAACTTCAGAACAATTAGAGAGCTTATCTCAAAAAAGATGGTTGATGCCTCAAAGGAACACTACTCAAGGTTGTTCTGTTGCCTCTGCACACAAGTGCATACACAGGCACCTGCACTCACAGGCACACCCACACACAGAACATATAGATATTCACATACACACATAATAAAACTATCATGTATTCCAGACAGTCTACTCTGTGAAATATGTTCAAAGGAACTGAAATCAATATATTGGAGGGATATTCATCATGTTTTCATTGCGACATTATTCTCAATAGCCAAGATAAGGAGCTGACATATGTGTCCATCACTGGAAGGAAGAATATAGAAAATGTAATAGACATAAAATGGGACAGTATTCTGCATTTATAGAGGAGAAATCTTGTTATTGCAACATTGTGGGTGAATAGGGAGGACACCATGCTTTGTAAAATAAGCCTGACACAGAAAGACAAATATCATATGGTCTCACTTATAAAAAGGAATCCCCAAAAAATTAAACCTTACACAAATAGGGAATCAAATGAGTTATCATCTGAGAGTAGGGGTGAGCTATGTATCAAAGATGAGTTGTTGATCAAAATTACAAAGTTTCAGACAAACAAATGAAATAGGTACTACATAAACAGGGTGACTCCGTTCAGGAATGATTTACTATATATTTTAGCTGAAGGCAAATTCAATCACAATAGGTAAGTGAGCTGATGGATATGCTAATTCAATTGATTTATTCATTTCACATTGATACCATCTTACTCCACACTTGTATATAATATGAATTTTCAATGAACATAGGTAAACGTTAGCAAATGTACAATTAGGAAGCATTAATGAGAGACCAAGAGGAGAAAAACTTATTCATATAAAATGTATGTTATAAAGGAAACAAAGCACAGATACAAGAAGAAAAGATGAGAATGCAAGAGATATTGTCAAAGACTTTCAAGTGTATTATAAACCCAGCTTCTCAATTCTGGATTTGTGTTTGGAAAATCATAGCATCTTCAATAAATGGTTTTATCCACAAGCAGAATACTGGAACTTGGCCCCCATCTCTCATCCTGGGGGAAAAAAAATCAACTCAAGATTCATCAAAGCATCTGAAACTGCAACAAGAAAGCACAGGGGAAATACCTCAAGATATTGGAGAAGGCAATATTGCCAATTCACAGGAAATAAGAGCAAAACCAAAAGTGACAAAAATGACCTTTAGTACTTTGTGGAAATGATTGACAGAGGGAGGAGACAACCAACAAGGCGGGAAAATAGTTGTAAACTATCTATCTACCAGATGATTCAATTTTAGAATGTATAGGGAACCAAAAAGTGACAAAATATAATGAGAGTAAAAATTGGGCAAATGCTCTGGTGGACACTTGTCAAAAGAAGAAATATGACGGTCAGTAAATAACGGATATGATCAGTATCACCAGCAATCAGGGAAATGTAAATCAAAACTAAAACAGGAAGCCACCTCACCATATCTGGAATGGCTGTCATCCATAGGACAATGACAGCAAATGCTGCCTGGGATGTGGAAAACAAGGAGCTCATCTACTCTGTATAAATTACTACAGTCATTATGGCAAAAAAGTATGATCGTTCCTCCAAAAACTAAAAACCCCTACTATATCATCTATTTATCATGCTTCCAGAAACAATCAAATAAGATTACCAAAATGAAACTTGCATACCTATGTTTATTGCAGCAGCACTCTTTGCAATAGCTAAGCCACAGAATCAGCCTAATGTACATTTATAATGAATATATAAAAAGTACATATAGTATATATACACTAAATATGTTGTCTGTAGATTATGCAACCGTAGAGAAGAAAGAAGCACTCAGGAATTTGAGGCAGGAGAATCACCATAAATTTGGGCCTGGCTTGGTTATGTATGGAAATTGACTCAAATGACAAAAGGAAAGAAAATGAAAAGGAAAGGAAAGGGAAAGGAGGGAGGGAGGGAGAGAGGGAAGGAAGAAAGGGAAGGAGGGAGAGATGGATGGAGGAAAAGAAGAAGAAGGAAAGAAGGAAGGAAGGAAGGAAGGAAGGAAGGAAGGAAGGAAGGAAGGAAGGAAGGAAGGAAGGGAGGGAGGGAGGGAGGGAGGGAGGGAGGGAGGGAAAATGAGGAAAGAAAATAAATCCTTCTACTGGCAGCAAAGTGGGTAAAAGTGGAGAACATTTTATTGTATGAAATTGACAAATAGGGGCTAAATATTCTAATATGTAGAAGCCAAAAAATGTAGATTCAAACGTAAAATAGCCATTGCTAAAGTCTGGAGAAGAAGGAAAGATGATTTTGTGATCTTCTCTGTCATCAGTTAGTGCCCTCTACTGGTTTGTATTGCTTTTTTCCAGGAACCAGTTGTAGAAACCTCCTATTTATTTATTTATTTATTTATTTATTTTTACTTATTTAAAACTTCTTTAGTTCTAGACAATATCCCATCACACTTCCCTCCCTCCCCCAATTTCCCCTTTGAAATTTCACCCTCCATCATATCCCCTCCCCCTCTCAATCGGTTTCTCTTTTCAGTTTGATGTCATGATCTTTTCCTCCTATTATGATGTTCTTATGTAGGTAGTGTCAGGCACTGTGAGGTCATGGATATCCAGGCCATTTTGTGTCTGGAGGAGCACATTGTAAGGAGTTCTACTTCCTTTGGCTCTTACATTCTTTCCACTCCCTCTTCTGCAATAGACATTGAGCTTTGCAAGGTAGGTTTGAGATGTTTCAGTGCTGAGCACTCCTCTGTCCCTTCTTCTCAGCACCATGGTGCCTTCTGGGTCATCCCAAGGTCACCACCATCTGAAAAGAGAAACTTCTCTAACCAAAAGTGAGAGTAGCCTTAATATATGGGTATGGACATTAAAAGAAATGCTTACTGGGCAGTTTGGTGATCATAGTATATACATTTAGGCAGACACCAGCAGATGTTACATCCCTAGGGCTCATGACTACCCCTGTCATAAGTTTTCAGTATCAGGGATCTATTCCCTCCCATGGAGCAGGCCTCTAGTCCAATTAGAGAGCGGTTGTTTTCCCCCATAACAGACATGCCACTATTGCACCTGTTGGCTCATTTGGCCTGGCTGGCCAAATTTAAAGCTTGCAGTGTTCACTGTTTAGTACCTTCACTGGTGTTTTCTCTCTTCCATTAAACTGCTTTTGCATATATTGTATTTTTTATATTTGTATATATGTATTGTATATATGTAAGTAGAAGAACAGATTGATGGGGGTGAAAAGACCTAAGTGAGGTCAGGGGAAGAGATTGAGTAAAGCAAAGGTGGAGGGAGAACTAATCAAAATCTAAGAGGATATAAATAAGTCTTCTGGAAACCTACTTTTCTGGACAACAGAACACTCAGAAGCCATAGATTGTTACTAGAAAATTTTCAGTGTCAGGGATGGGATACCTTCCAGTGAGTTGTTGCCCAGGGAGGTCACAGATACCCCCAAAACATTATAGGCCATTGATGAGGCCCTTGGTTTCCCACCAGGAATAGATGGTAAGACCCTATTGCTGAAGACTCCACATACTTGGGTGGTAAGTTCACTGAAAAATCCTGCTGGAGCTGAGCTGAAAGCCTCTTCTATGAAGAAACCTTTATAAAGATCTGGAAGAGGGCTGGGGAGATGGCTTAGTGGTTAAGGTATTTGCCTACAAAGCCAATGGATCCTAGTTTGATTCTCTAGGACCCACATAAGCCAGATACACAAGGGGGCTGCATGCACCTGGAGTTCATTTGCAGTGGCTGGAGGCCCTAGCACACCCATTCTCTCTCACTCTCTCTCTCTTCTCCCTCCCTCTCTCTCTAAAATAAATAAATGAATAAAATATAATAATAACAAATATCTGGAAGAATGGTTGGCTGAGAAGTATGAAAGTATGGTTAGCAAACGATAGCTATCTTCACTTTGACCACTTTGAACTTCACATACTAAAGACTGATATCATTTTTTACATTCAAATGTAATGACCCTGAGCCCACATTTTATTGTTTATGTTCTCATGAGTACTTACTATTTTAAGCTTCTTATTGACAATATCCATCTCCATATATATAGACAATACACCATGATCATGATCTCCTCCCACCATGCTCCTTTTTCTACATACTGAATACCTTCTCCACTAAAGCTCTTCTTCCCAACTAGTCTCCCCTATAAGTCGATGTCATCATTTTTACTCCTGTTTTGTGAGCCTTGTGTAGTGTCAGCCACTGTGTGGCCATGAACACCATGGCCACTATGTATCTGGGAGACAGTATTGCAAAGCACTTTTTCCCTTCCTTTGGCACTTACATTCTGTTTGCCACTTCTTCTTCAGTATTCTTGAACCTTGGATGGTGTGATAGAGATTTCTCATTTAGTGCCAAACACTCCATTGTCACTTTCTTCTCAGCACTTTGATGAGTTTTGAGTAGCCCCAGTAATCACTGACATCTGAAAAGAGAAATTTCTCTATCCAAAACTGAAAGGAGCTTTAATATATGGACATAAATACAAGTGTTCAAAGGGTATTTTGGTAGGCATAATATATGCATTTATTCAGATAGCAGCAGTAATTTCACCCATAGGGCTTATAAACTCCTCAGCTATAGGCTTTGGATGAGATTTTCAGTCTAGGTAGGCATTCTCTCCTGTGAAGCAGGCATCAAAACCAGAGAGCAGGTGGTTTCCCCCATAGTAGCAGACATGACACCATTGCACCAGTTGGTATATTTTGCTTGACTGGTCAGTTTTAAAACTTGCAGGTCCACCATTGATTGAGACTACTAATGACCACTTTACCCTGACAGCCTTCATAGCTCTTTCCAGCATCCTGACAGCTAGTCACCAGGGAGACTTCCAAGTCAACTCCAACACGATTTCTCAGTGACCTGCATCCCAATCATAAGGGTGTCCTTAGAATAGGGTTTTACCATCATGTTCTGGTGAGCAACCAAGCAAACGTTTATCAGAGCCTTAGAGCTCCACTTTCAAACTCACTCCCAATTATCAATGGGACTCAGTTCTCATGGATTAAGGCTTCAGTTCCTTGTCAGCTAAGCCTCCTAAAAGGGAAGCTAATAGTGTGGCAGAGTTCCACCTCTATGGTGAGTGAGGTAGGAGCAATGACTACACTTTATGTAGCCTAAATTCAGAAGTGACATATTATCATTTCTAGTACATTGTACTTGTTAAGTGACAAATCTCCAAGTCCAATAATTCTAACCAGTGATGAATCTCTGAATTTTGAATTCCACCCCTTCAGCTAGGCTACTCACAGTCTGGGAAAACTTCATGAAATGTTGGCAGCTCTCCTTGGCAGCCATCCCATAGTCTTAGCATCTCCATTGGGTCTCCACTGAAACCCACAGTTCATCCTCATGGCTGCATTGGGTATCCACACAGGTAATTCAACAAGTCTGCTTCACATTGTCCATGGACATTTCCAGAAAAACAAAACCTTGTTGCAAATTCAATGACTCTCTCTTTCCTGCACTTGTTATACTCCATGGTACCAGGTGGGCTACCAACTTGTTAATCCAAGGAGGAATAAAGGAGACTTTGAAGGGCTGGAGAGATGGTTTAGCAGTTAAGGCATTTGCTTGAGAAGCCCAAGGACCCACGTTCAATTCCCCAGTGCCTACATAAGCCAGATGCAAAAGATGGTGCATGAATCTGAAGTTCATTTGCAGTGGCAAAAAGCCATGACATTCTCATTCTCATTCTCTCTCTCTCAAAATAAATAAATAATATATTTTTTTAAGAAAGCAAACTTTGAAGAACAGGACACTCGTTCAGCATTCAGCACCTTTCAAAAGAGTCTGCATTCTTCCTGTTGTCCCAATTCAGTTCAGCTGGATCAATCTCCATGGTTGTAATCTCTCAAACAATTGCAGCTGAATGGGCAGCAGTTTTGGCCCAAATATTTTCTTTCTTTCTTTTTTTTCTGTGTTATAGTCCTTTGTTCACACCAGTCCATTTCTAAGCAATGAAACCCTATACAGGTTCCCAGAATACAGGCAGACAGAACACAATGAGCCTCTCACACAAAGTGTTTCTAGACCACTCCTGACAAAGTTCTTTCTTCTCCTTATAGGCCAAACCTCACATTCCTTAGTTCTTATTGCATTCAGGTCTTTCAACTCTGATAAGAGTAGTCCATTGAGCTGTACTTACAGCACTGCAAGGCATCTCTTAGGCCAAGGCTTCATATCCTTCCACTTCTTCCTTCAGATCAGTCCCAAGCAACCAAAAGCTATAAAGCCAGGTTTCTAGTAGCAATAGCCCCAATCCTCTGGTACCAATTTTACTTTTATAGTTAGCTTCCCATTGCTGGCAGAAAACACCTGACCACGAGCAGTTTGTGGGAGGAAAGGGTTTATTTTGGCTTACAGACTCAAGGGAAAGCTCCATACTGGCAGGAAAAATGATGGCATGGATAGCACCTTTCTGGTCAGCATCAGGTAAACAACAGTAGCAATAGAGTGTGCCAAACACTGTCAAGAGGAAGCTGGCTATAACACCCATAAGCCCACCCCCAACAATACACTGCTTCCAGGAGGCTACATTTCCCAAATTGCCACCAGCTGGGGACCCAGCATTCAGAGCACATAAGTTTATGGGGGACAGACACCTGATTCAAACCACAACACCCAAAATAATGTTGAAATAGTATAACATTTGTTAATGATGAGTGTGTTCTCAATCAGCAGAGTTCACTGCTCTGCCCCTAAGCATCTTCTTTTGAGCAAAAGTTAAAAAAATTTTTGAAGTCAAATCTACTAGACTCTCTCACTCATTTGTTGCCTATGCCTCACTCAATTTGCTCACATATTGCTGTTTTTATTGTTCAATAAAAACCTAAGATGAGGACCTGATTCAGAATCAGCTGCAGGAGCACCAGTAGTAGCATAAGCAGAAGAAGTGGGTCAACTCTTGGTTGGAAATGACTCCAAGTGTTGCATCTTGATTCTAGGGTACTGCCACAATGCGACATATAGGCAAGTCTCCCTTGCCATTCTCTACCTCTGTTTACTGATTACCTACTTAAGTAAGGCAGCTAGAAAATGTGAATTAGGGGTCAAGCACATTGCTGCTCCCAGTTATATACTGGGAAAGAAATCAAGTAGCCAAAACCGAATGAGAATGAATCTAGTCCAGAGGGAGGTTGTGGTGGAGACCTGGGTGGAAATCTGATTATTTGTCATGTAGTCTGTTGTTAGGAAGAGTGAAAGCAAATATTCTTTTACAGCCTCCACCTTTAATGTTGATGGTTTAAAATGCATTTTCTTTTGAGACTTAAGCACTCTTTTGAGACTTAAGTTGTCTCTTTATTCTAAACTCCTATACAATCAAGATACTAGTTACATACTTCCAACATACAGTGGCCCACAGTAAACATTCTCCATCCAAAGCGGAGGACTGGGAGCTTAGCCAGGAATGGTTGGACAAAAGTAATACTGAAACCCAGCAGAGAAAATCCTGAATCCTACAGTTCCATGTCTTTCATCTGGGCTCCAAAGATAGAGCCCTTCTTCCTACCTGAAACTTTGTGAGCTAGTCTTCTGCTGCCTGCATTTCTATAGGCATTCTGGTCTTTCCAAGACCCACCAGAATGGCTCATTAAGCACTCATCAGAGAATTTTCAGGATTTTCTAGCCCAAAGTTACAAACTCTTCCACATTCCTACCTCAATCTAGTTACAAATATCTACAAACCACAAGATATTATCACAGCAATGACATCACTTCTCAGTGTCAATTTCTAGTATGAATTACTTTCTCTCTTCTTATTGCTATGACAAAATGCATCACAAGTAGTAAGTAAGTTCATGGGAGAAGAGTTCATTTTGGTTTATAGTACTAGGCTACAAGCCCATCATGGTAGGGAAGGGATGGTGTCAGGGGCATGAAGCACAGTTGCTCACATTGTTTCAGCAATAAGGAAACAGAGAGGCAAGTGCTTAACTGCTAAGCCATCTCTCCAGCCCATGTATCTTTTAAAAAATATTTTATTTTTTAATTTATTTGACAGAGAGAAAGAGGCACACAGAGAGAGAATGAGAACACCAGGGCCTCCAGCCACTGCAAATAAACTCCAGATGTGTGTGCGCCCTTGTGCATCTGGGTAAGGTGGATCCTAGGGAATCTAACCTGGGTCCTTTGGCTTTGCAGGCAAATGCCTTAACTGCTAAGCCATCCCTCCAGCCCAAGTTTTATGTATCTTTAAGTCTATTAGACAGTTATTATAAGGTTCTTCCTCTGCCAGCAAAAATAAACACTATACAAAGGCTTTGGTGCTATAAGCATGTGTACTTATCCATTGGCTCTCCATCTTATAATCTCTTTATCAATTGAAAATTATTACTATTATCTTCAGGATTTTCAAAAAATAATTTTAAGAATTTTACAGTTTCTTTGAATAGAGATGTGTTTGTTTTATTGTTTGTTGAGTGACTTGAGCATTTGCATAGACAATATTTCAGTCATCAATAGTCATCTTTCTTTGTTAAAGCCCCAAAATAACAAACATTTACCAGAAAGAGTCCTATTGAGGTTATACCTATTACAAACCAAGTAAAAAAATCAAATCATTTTGTCTCACACCACAGAAGAGTTTGAATGTGAGCCACTATCTGAGAACAGAAGGATAAATGGTACTTATATAACTTTTCTTGAGGAATCTTATTTTGGATCCCCACCCCCCGACATAGAGAAGAAAGCAGACCAATGAAATAATTCCATCAAGTCCAGCTTGTTCAGCCTGTGAGCTTATTGGGCTTACTTATAGAAAGGAGTAAGTCATTACTTATAGGAGGGTGGGCAACCTCAAATCAGACACCGATCAAAAGGCCCCACGCCAGTCACAGGAGATGCCCTCTTGAAAGCATAGATGGAGTTTCCCTGTTACCAACTCCCATATCTTGTAATGCTACCCAAGTCCACATACAACTGAGGTAAAATTACATGCATTTGGCAGTGGAGAAGCAGTGCAGGAAAGAGTGAGTGGTTGAAATTTCAGGTGAGAGTCTACTGACCCACTCCAACCCCTCCTTTGACTAGCGAATGTTAATAGACATGCTATCAGGAGGGTCTTGGGAGTGTGATGGGTAACCACAGCTGCTCTGATTTTGTGATAGCAATGACACTTCTGCCTGGAGGGCAGAATTCTACAATAATTTGAAGATATGAAATTGGGGACAAAACAGAGCAAGAGATTTTGAGTAATAGCAGATGGTAATATTTCAAATAAAAGAAGCTCAGAAAATGTCGATGTCAAGACATCAAGCAAAATAATATTGGACATATCCACTGAATTTAGGAATCTACAGGCTAATAATAAGCAATGTGAAAGCTACTTAAGTGTAGGATATAGGCATTTAGTTACTTATGAATCAAGACCTATTGAAATTACATCCAGTAACTCTTAACAGAGGAGAATTGTATCCAAACGTGGGAATGAGAAAAAGGAAATTATTTATTTTTTAACTTTATGATTTTACATAGTTTTCAATGTCAATGAGCTATAATGTAAATTAAGATATTCCAAAAATTAATAAAATACTCACAAAGCTCCCTCCCCTGCCACATCTAGACTAAAGACTCTATATCCTTTGTTGTCTTCAGAATTTTCCTTCTTGGAAGATAGTGAGACTCACACTTTTATTTATCAAGTCATTTTATGCACTATTCTTTGTTATGGAGATGTTTTACATAGTTCCAAGTAATGTTCAGTTTGTCTGAGCAATGTTGTAAGAACTATAGTCAGAATCCTTCATGTGCAGTTTTAAATTTAAGAAAATTCAACCTTTCCTTTTAGATGTGTTTGCTTCATTAGGCTTCAGGGGAAAGCTAATGAAGAGAGAGAAAGACTTAAAACTCTCCAGAGCTCCTCAGAAAGGCTTTATTTGCATGGAATCATTCATCAATTTCAACAGTAACAGAAAGTAATGGGAATATGACCTGAATGAGTAGGTAGCTGAAAATTGAGTAGAAACTTAAAATGTTACTGAAGTTGTTCATCAGATATGAGGCACACCTTAGCCCTCATATATTTAAATGTTGTGCAGATGTTGGCCAGAATCAATGTGACTTACCACAGCAACAGTGGTGATATAATGTGAGCCATATGTAAAACATTTAACTTTCAATAGGCAGAAGATTTGTGACCAGAATGTTATAATCGTCTTAAGAAAGGCCTACTGTGTTCCCAAACCCACAAAGCTTCATTTAGAAAAGCCTGGGAAGCTATTCCATCTGAAAGTGCATTCTTAACAGAAGTATTTTTTCAGGGAATAAAATTACTTTAAAGGTCGTGGTTGCTGGCAGAGAAAAACAAAAAAATCAAGTTGCTTCTAACTATATGTTCTTTGTCCAGTATTAGTAAATTTTGTTTTCCAGTTTGGAAAATTTTTCATGTACACGTTATTTACTTTTACTTTATACAACTGTATCCTATTTATGGTTAAAAATTAACTTTTAACTTATAATTGTTTTGAAGCTAGATGTGCTCATTTTAATTGGAAAACAAAATTACCAATCAGTCTCTATCATCCCAAGAAAAATGAATAAGTAAATTCTTGTAAGATTTGTAAGGTATTGTCTCTAAATATACCTGAAAATGATTTAGTCTATTGGTACTTTTCAGTGACTAGATTAATATTCAGTTAGTCTGGAGTTATACAAAGAAAAGCTGTGATTTCATAAGGGGATTATGTTTCTCAATAGCACTGGAAGGGGTTAGTACTTTCAAAGAGAGTGGTTGGGGTGCACAAAACAGGAAAATTGCATAATGTCTCAAAGTTAAAATGAGGTTATCTATATTTTATAACAAAGAATAGATAATACTTGATAATTGATTAAATATGATGAAAACCAAAAGAACAGTTGAGGTCCCACCCATTAGGTTCTGAAGTAGTTGTTTCCAAACAGTATATTTTATACTTATTATATTTATTTATTTATTTATTTATTTATTTATTTATTTATTTATTTTATTTGAGAGAAGAGAGAGAGAGAGAGGAAGAGGCAGATAGAAAGACAGAGTGGGCCTGCCAGGTCCTGTAGCTACTGTAAACAAATTCCAGACGCATGCACCCCCTAGTGCATCTGGATTACATGGGTCCTGGGGAATCGAACCTGGGTCCTTAGGCTTTGCAGTCAAATGTCTTAACTGCCAAGCCATTTCCCCAGCCCCAAACAGTATTTTTTAAATTATACATTATTTATTTATTTGAGAGAGAGAGAAAGAGAGAAAATGGGCATACTGGGGCCTCCAACCACTGCAAACAAACTTCAGACTCATGTGCCACCTTGTGCATCTGGTTTACATAGTACTGGGGAATCAAACCTGGGTCCTTAGGCTTCACAGGCAAGTGTCTTAATGACTAAGCCATCTTTCCAGCCCTCTCAACTGCATTTCATATAGGAAAAATTGTAGGCCCATTATCTTTAACACTTCCAGTCCTCTTTTATAATAAATATATAACTCTATTTTTTTCCAGTATGACATATTTTAAATGTTTGCCATTAAAATTCTGATAATCATAAACATGGTAGTAAAAGAAATCCTAATTATTAATATATCTTCTTCCAAATATCACACCAATAGTTTAATTATTATTTAAAGTATATGGGAGTGCATATACATAAAAGTCTAGAAATCAAATGGCAGTTTATGTGAGCATGTACTGATCTAAGTTTATTTCTACCACATATAAGAAAAAGTAAAAGATGAATTCGAATGACTTTTTATGTAAGCTCGTGAATGCTTCAACTGTCTAGCATTTTCATGTTTCTTTGTTTAACTTAAAATACTGATGACAAATTCCTGTGTCTACAGATTACGTTGATGTTCTATTGAAGTCGTCATCTCTTCAATATAAATTTAATCACAACAGACTAGGAAAAATGCTGGTAAGATAGCAAAGATTTGCATATATTGCAAAGTAATAGCTTTCTATTTGTAGATATTTTTTAAATTGAGTCCTTCAAATACTAAGAGTGGATGCCCAATGTGAAAAGCCACTGTGGTTATCAGTAGAACCTCCATCCACCATGTATGGCCCATAGTCAACCATGTGCCCCAGTTTTCAATATGACTATCTTACATCTATCTCTATGACTCTACTATATTCTTTGAGTCAACTCATAGGAAGCAGAATTTTAAAAATGATTTATTTATATGCAAGCAGAGAGCAATAGAAGAGAGATGAGAGAGAGAATGGGCATGGCAGGGCCTCAGCCACTGAAAATGTACTCAGCCTACCCCACTTTACTCATCTGGCTTACTTGGGGACTGGGGAATTGAACCTGGGTTCTTAGGCTTCGAAGGCAAGCACCTTAACTGCTAAGCTATCTTTCTAGCTTAGGAAGAAGCATTTTCAGATCTCCCGAACTTTATCCAGGCTAAGATATTCTCATGGGTCTGAGGTGCTTCTTTGCCTGCTCCCAAGGTTGCTCTTCCTCCCCCATCACAAAATCATCTTTATAGTTCCATTTCTTTTCCAGATATCTTTTACCCACACAGAGACCTTTTGTCAAGAAGGATCATGTACAAGGGAAGCAGGCACTTTTATAAACTACAGAGACCCATGTCATTTCATTTTGTCATGCATCAGCCATACGTAATCACTTAGTCAGCAGTGCATTCAACTAAGTTTGTCACGACAATTAGGACTGAGGATTGTATCAGTCCAACAAGAGAGTTTGCCTGACCTAAACAGAATTAAATTTGTCCATAACCCCTTCTGACAAGGCTGTCATCCTGATATTGCGCCAACTAGGCTGGTCTGGTATTGCCATTAAAGAGATAGATTACCAAGTTTGGAAATGTTCAGGGAAGAGGCCTACATTTTACAAGAAATGGATATAACCTCCCACTTATTTCTTTTTAATTTTTACCAAGGTGTGGGATCCTTCTCTGAGGATATCAAGAAGATATAAACACACTACTATAGGAAGGTGTGAAGATCAGGAAGAGACTGTTCCTTACATTCAAGGATCTCAGACACTTATGAGTGCTAGGGGAGAAGAAATCCTGAGTATCACTTGACGGCCAGGCTACTGTGAGTTGACTCAAAGAACACAGTAGAGGGCAGGAGAGATGGCTTAGCAGTTAAGGTGCATGCCTCCTAAGCCTAAGAACGCTGGTTCTAATCTCCAGGGCTCACGTTTAGCCAGATGTAAAGTGACGCAAGGGTGCAATGCCACACTAGACAGCAAGGGGGCTAACACATCTGGATTTCATTCTCAGCAGCTGAGAGGCTGCTGGCTCACCCATCTCTGTCTTCTCTCTCTCTCTCTCTCTCTCTCTCTGTCTTTGTCTCTCCCAAAAAAAAAAAAAAATGAACACAGTAGAGCCCTACAGATATAAGATAACCATGTTGAAAACTGGGGTACATGGTTGACCATGGTTCATAATGTTGGTATTCTAGGTGCAGCGGAGAAATATGGATGATGTGCCACTCTGCTTCTGTCAAGTCATAACAAGTTTGTATCCATGTTTATATGAGGTCAGGTACAACATGGAGGAGGTAGCTGTGGCTGTGGCTGTCTTCAGTCATACCAGGTAAGTGCAAGAAGAGTATCAGCATTGTTGTACTGATAATCGCATGCTAAATACTGTAACATGATAAATATTCTATGGATCAATTATATTTCATGACCTTCTCAAACATGCTTGAAGAAGGGACTATCTTAAGTTTTACAAGTAAATCTGAGGCTTAAACATCGCTATGCAATTGGAAAGCCTTAAAACTAACACAAAAACTGGAATATTTGACAGTAAAGTCTGGTGCTTGTTCAGAGAGCCTCATTAAAGGTTTCCACCCATCAAGAAGAAAAGGGTGACGAAGGTCTTTTGATTTGCATGTGTAAACATCTTGTTGTTTAACTTGCAAATATTCAAAAAGTGCTTGGGGATTTTTTTGATACTTAATTAAAAGATTGATTCAATTACTATAATTCCCTGGATTTTCTTATTCTTTTTGTTTTTCTTTTTAATTTGAGAGAGACAGAGAGAGAATGGGCACGCCAGGGCCTCTCAGCCACTGTGAGGCCACCAACTCCAGATGCATGCTCCCCCTTGTGCATATGTGCAACATTGTGCGCTTGTGTTACTTTTGCATCTGGCTAAACGTGGGACCTGGAGATTCTAATGGGCGTTCTTATGCTTCGCAGGCAGGTAGGCACCTTAACTGCTAAGCCATTTCTCCAGCCCTGGATTTTCTTATTCTTATTTCAGGGGCTAGGGAGATAGCTCATGCATTAAAGACAATTGATTACAAAACTGGCTGACTTAATTGGGATTGCCCAGTACCCACATAAAGCCAAACACAGGAAGGGGTGCATGCTTCTGGAGTGCATTTTCAGTGGCAAGAGACTGTGTTGCCCCCATACACACACTCTCTCCAAAAAAAATAAGGAATCAAGTTCAGAGGATGCAGGTTGATTAGGCTAGGAATGCCCCTCCCCCTCACCAAGCACCCTGATAACCTGGATGAAATATTAGTACAATGCCCCTCCCCCTCACCACGAGCCCTGACAACCTGGATGAAGTATAAGTAGAATGGCCAGTGCAACTGAAGAATTCTTTCATCTCAGAGCAAAGATGTGAACAAAACAGCAAGTTCTTCCTTTCATTGTGCACTCAACCTTATTTTTTTTATCATGTAAAGGTTTGACGTTTGTTTTGATACTGAATAAATTACAATAAAATATGAATGCACCCTCTGTAAGGACCCAGTGGGAAACTGTCGGCTGAGCCAGTTCTCAGTCAGCAGGTGAATGGAGTTCAATTTGGCACTGAGACTTGGCATGGGAAGTCTGCTAAGTTAGAGTAACATTCAAAGCAAAAAACAAAAAAAAACGTGTGTGTGTGTGCAAGGGAGATAAGTGCATTTTAAAAAGCTTCAGCTCTTTGGAGTCACCACAATTTTATACAAACTACTATATGTAATTGCCTTACTATATGAATTATTCTTTAGGTTCTTATTCTTGATTAATTCAACATACACATTTCCTGATGCACACAATTGTTCACTACTTAGGGGCTGAACATCTTTGGAAGCTCCCATCTACAGAACACGTACATTGTTTCCATTCACTGTCGCACACTGTAGGAGTTAACTTGAGCTATTTGTTAAGATGCAGAGTGCAGGGAAAGAGAAAGCCATTATGTGAACCGCATCAAGAGCTTCCTGGACTTGGTGTTAGCACATCTATTCCCATCTCGTCAACTTTGGGTTGGCCTCTGTGCTCCTGGTCTTCTCCATGGGCATGACTTCTTTGAAAGGTATGTCCTTGTTCTGAAAACATTTTCATTAAATAAAGCATCCAGTTTTAATTAAGCCAGACACTGAAGGTAAGATCATGCAGGCGCAGCAACCTGGACCCCATGTGGTTGCCAATCTCCTCCACTGCTTTTCCAAGAGAGCGGCCATAATGTTAGCAACTCCCATGCCTTCACCCTTTCACTCAGCTTTAGACAGAGGCTGGCTCCTGCTTATAGCCTTCCCTTCAACAGGACATGTCTAAAAGTAAGACATGGCAGCCCTGGTGCAGGCTTCAGTCTAAGCTATGTCAGATTTCTATAGGAGGTAAGTGTAAGACAGACAAAATTATTTCCTGATCCTTTCCCATTTTTGCTGTGTCCTTATATCTCATATCAAACTTTGAGACCTGCAAGGCATTAAGGCAAAAAGGTTTTCATACAGGTAGACAAGTGCAATAATATTCATCTATATCCATCACCTTATATTCTGGAAGTTTTTATATGTTATACATTTTTTTAACCTGAGGGACATAAAACTTTATTTATTTTTTATGCTTTTTTTAATGAGATAGAGAGCAAGAGAGAGTGAAAGACACACACACAGAGACAGAGACAGAGAGAATTGGCATGCCAGGGCCTTAGCCATTGCAGTTGAAATCCAGGCACATGTGCCACCTTGTGTGCATGCATGACCTTGTGTGCATGTGTCTCCTTGTGCATCTGGCTTATGTGGGTTTTGGGGAGCCAAACCTGGTTCCTTAGGTTTTGCAGGCAAGCACTTTAACTGCTAAGCCATCTCTTCAGGCAAAAACTTTATTTTATTTTATTTTTTATTTTAATATTTATGTATTTATTTATTAGAGACAGAAGGAGAGAAAGAGAGACAGAGAGAATGAGTGTGCCAGGGTTTCTAACCACCAGAAACGAATGCCAGACACATGTGCCACCTTGTGTATCTGGCTTATGTGGGACCTGGAGAATCGAACCTGGGTCTTTAGACTTCACAGGGAAGCACCTTAACTGCTAAGCTATCTCTCCAGGCCAAAACTTTATTTTTAAATGAAAAAAGTCTAAAAGTCCAGCTGGTATGTGGACGGAAATTTTGCAGGGCAAAATAACTTATCCCAGGTAAGATTCATGCAACACTTCCATGTCGCAAAAGGTGACTTATATTCCTGCACCCTGAGCCTCCTACTGCAGTCTGTTTCAATCCTTAAGCACACAATGGTAAATCTTGTCCTTTTCACAAGGACATTGCAATTACAGCATTTCTCTTGCAAATTAGAATTCAAAATGTGATTTTAAATAAGAAATAAGATGTAGATAAGTCAGGTTATTTCTGAAACAGCTAGGTTGGATGACATTAAAGGAAGAAATTAGAATATTCTTTTTCTCTCGGCATGTGTTTTCTTCAAAGTCAAAGATACATTTAATCTTGGGACATTACAGGAAATGTGATTTAGATTATCTCATTACTGCAAAAAAGAGTGAAACAAAAATTCCCCTCTGTGAACTGCTTATGTCCCTTTTAAAAATATACTTATTTATTGGAGAGAGAGATATGAAGATAGAAAGAATGGGCCCAAAAGGGCCTCCAGCCACTGCAAATGAAGTTCAGAGGCATGGGTCACTTTGTGCAGCTGGCTTACATGGTTTGTGGAGAATCAAATGTGGGTCCTTAGGCTTCACAGACAAGCACCTCAGCCACTAAATCAACTCTCCAGCCCTAATGTACCTGTCTAAATATCATCAATTTAAGTAGATTTTGTCATTCTGTTAAGATTAGAATTTTTTTCTGTGTTTTGGGAATTTTTAGAATTTTAAAAGTGTAATAATTAAGATTTCCTTAAGGGACAGGAAATGTAAGATCTAGATAAAGCTATGTTGCAGTGAAATTGAAATCTGTTGGATTAAAAGTAGTATATTATCTGACTACAATCAAATTAAATGTCTTTTTAAATTTTTTACTCTTGATCTTATTTCTTTTAACTTTTTTTCTTCATTACTATCAAAGCTAAGATTTTTATCTGTAAATAGCACAAACTTCTGATGTTAGAGTTTCCTGGGGCAAGCAAACACAAATGGTAAATACTACATTCCTATGATATAATTACTGAATTTAAAACTATAAAGGGAGTAGATGGGTGGGGAAAGAGGCAAATTGTTAGAGGAAAAGTATATATTGAGGAAATTGCATTATAGGAATAAGTGATAACTTGCAGTTGTTTTATAATTTCACTAGGTGGCATGTAACTGACTTGAACAAAAACAAAACTACTATGGTAGAGCCAAGAAATTTGTGATTTAAAAAAATAAATAAAGGTTTACCTGGGAATTATCTGTATTTATTTGTTTATTTATTTTAGCAGCACACAACTTAGATGCCTAATATTCATACTGGGGACTAAGTGGTCTATCCATTTAAGTGTTAGTGCATAGTACTCAGTTCAGTATGTTAATATACTTTTGTTTATGTCATTAAAATTATTACTATTGTTAATAAAGTAAGTCAATATTGTATACAATATATAATATAATTTCTAATGATTCATAGAATTATTTAAATGCAGAAACACAAAACTGCCAAAAGTAAAGGATATTTAAAAGTGAATGTATTTACAAATGTATTTAGTTAAAATATTTTCTAATTATTTGTAAATTTTAGTTAAATATTGATTTTGCTTTTGGGGGTTTTGTATTTATTTATTTATTTATTTATTTATTTATTTATTTATTTATGAGAGAGAGAGAGAGAGAGAGAGAATGGGCGCTATAAACAAACTCCAGATGCATGTGCCACCTTCTGCATTTTGATTACATGGGTCTGGGAATCTAACTTGGGTTCTTTTGCTTCACAGGCAAATGCATTAACCACTAAGCCATCTCTCCAGCCCTGAATATTCATTTTGTATGAAGTGCTCTTACCAATGCTATTGTACAAAGTATGTGTAAGTGTCCCTAGCAAGACTCCTGTCATGTGCTGACCTAAAGTGTCTAAATTCTACAAAGATCAACGTGTTATCCTCAGTGCTATGTGTACTTTTGTGACCCATCACATATTCCCCTGCATTCTTTTAGGAATGGATTGACGACCAAAATTTATTTTCTTTATTTTCTTTCTTTCTTTATTATTATTATTATTATTATTATTATTATTATTATTATTTTTGGTTTTCCTAGGTTGGATCTTACTTTAGCTCAGGCTGACCTGGAATTCACTAGGTAGTCTCAGGGTGACCAGTATGCACCACCATGTCTCACATTTTACATGGGTGCTGGGGCTTGAGCTTAAGTCCTCATGCCATGCCTTATGCATGCCAAGGACTTGTCCCATTGAGCTATTTTCCCAACCTCAATCCTTCCTTTCCTTTGCTATGAAGAATATAGCCTAAGTCTGGGTGTGGTGGCACACGCCTTTAATCTCAGCACTTGGGAGGCAGAGGTAGGAGGATCATCGTGAGTTTGAGGCCACCCTGAGACTACAGAGTGAATTCCAAGTCAGCCTAGACTAGAGTGAGACCCTACCTCAAACAACCAAAAAAAGAAGAAGAAGAGAAGAAGAAGAAGAAGAAGGAGAAGGAGAAGGAGAAGGAGAAGGAGAAGGAGAAGGAGAAGGAGGAGAAGGAGAAGAAGAAGAAGAAGAAGAGGAAGAAGAAAGAAAGAAAGAAAGAAAGAAAGAAAGAAAGAAAGAAAGAAAGAAAGAAAGAAAGAATATACATTAATAGAGACCCTGCAAACAAGTGTGGATTTTATAAAATAGTTTATATATAATAAATGACAAAATAGGAAAAACTAAATAATTAACAATATGTGTGTGCTCTGACAAAATAAAATGTAGTCAGTAAATTATTGTGACTATCCTTAATTTTCATTTTCCATGATCTAAATATTGTAGCAGATAAATTACAGGTAAAATGCTTATTTACATTGGTTGGCTTTCCCTGTAATGATTTGTTTAGACAGACAGGTTGAGCATGCATTTCATATGACTCTTCAAGTTGTAATTTGTATCACTTTTTTTTAAATCCAAATTTATGGACAGCTGGGTATGGTGCATACACATTTAATCCCAGCCTTTGGGAGGCAGAAGTAGGAGGATTGCTGTGAGTTCAAGGACAGACTGAGAGTACATAGTAAATTCCAGGTCAGCCTGGGCTAGAGTGAGACCCTACCTTGAAAAATCAAGAAACAAAAACAAAGAAAAAAATCAAAAAACAGAAACAAAATATGGATATATATTGTTTTTTTGGTTTTTCGAGAAAGAGTTTCACTCTAGCCCAGGATGACCTGGAATTCACTATGTAGTCTCAGGGTGGCCTTGAACTCAGAGGGATCCTCCTACCTCTGCCTCCCGAGTGCTGGGATTAAAGGCGTGCGCCAACATGCCTGGCTTAAATTCTCAATTTCTAAAGAATGTAAATAGCAGAGCAGTTTCTCTGGCCAATCTGCCACTGAATCCAAATGTATAATGAAAGGACAGCACAGCTTTAGATATTAAGATACATATTTCTAAATAAACTACACACCATCACTATACAAACCAAAGATGTTTAGCACTGACTGATCAATGATGAGTAGATGGCATGTCCATGCAGGAAGCAACTATAGTCATAAGAAATCTGTGACTTTGAACATATCACCAGAGTATAGGCAAAAATAAGCTATAAAAATTCATTCAAAAAGTTTGGAAAAAAAGAGCTAATTAAACTTAAAGCTAAAAGAAAGTTAGTTTGAAAGTTAAAATCTTTCAACTACCACAACTGCTAGTGTTTACTTATTTTGAATTTTCCCCCCATGTCTCCCTCACAGAATGTTATGTGGACTTAAATAAGCAAGGTCACATAAAACAATGGTATAACCAGGTAACCCACAAACAATAAAGGCATTATTAGAAAAGATTACAAAAATCAGGTTATGGGGCTGGAGAGATGGCTTAGCTGTTAATGCGCATGCCTACCAAGCCTAAAGACCCAGCTTCAATTCTCCAGGTCCCACATAAGCCAGATGCACATGGTGGCGCATGCATCTGGGAGTTTTTTTGCAATGGCTGGAGACCCTGGCATGCCCATTGTCTCTCTCTCCTGCCCTGTCTCTAATAAATCTTTTTTAAAAATCAGGTTAGGATAACACATATAATGAGCAAACTCAATTATTTGAAAATAAAACTTTTTAAAATATACCATAAAAATATTGTCATAACTATTTTCAAATATTCAAGTAGAATGTAACAAAAAAGTTAAAAATATCACTGAGAAGAAGAAATGAGGAATGTTGCCCTTATTGTTTCATCACAATGTCATAACCATGGTAGAAAAACCTTTATTTTGGGACTGGAAAGATAGCACAGCACTTAAAGGTGCTTGTTTGCAAAGCCTGATGACCCAGGTTTGATTCCTCAGTTCCCATGTAATGCCAGATGAACAAAGTGGCACATACATCTATAGTTTGTTTGCAGTGGCAGGAGGTTCTGGAGTGCCTATGCTCACTCTCTTTCTGTTTGCATTTCTTTCTCTTTGTCTCTCTCTCTCTTTCTCAAATAAATATATACATAAAATATTTAAGAAAAAAGCTTGTATTTTGCATTTTAACTTATTGATTTATTTGAAAACATGAGAGAAAGTACCACAAAATTAAAATTAAGAAACTTTGTTCTTCTAAAGAACCCCCAGTTGCTGGCAGTGTGACTCAGAGAAGGTACCCTTGCAGAGCGCATGAAGTCCAGACCTCATCACCATCAAATATTCCCCACAACCTGATAAAAGGGGGGAAAAAATCTATCTTGTCTATTTTCCTATTAAGATTTTTCCCTTTCTTGATGACTGCTTATATAATCATAAAACCACTATTTCTGTCATTTCTGTTGTCAATTATATCATTGTATATAGTGTGCCTTTTTGCTTTCTGAATGGCATTTTATGTCTTTTTTTTTTTTTTTTTTTTTTTTTTTTTTTTTTTTTTTGGAGACAGGAATGAAGTAGTTCAGGCTGGTCTTGAATTCATGACAATTCTCAGACCTCAGCCTTGTAAGTGCTGGATTATAGGCATGAACCAACACACCCAGCTGGCCAAGATTCTTGAACCTGTACTTCATAGGCAAGGATAACTCATAGGCCTATAAATGTATTTTTATAGTACTCAGTCTGATATTTATGGAAATGAAAACAAGTGAGTCAAAACCAAAATCAGGGAGCTCTACACAGTGACCTGAGTGTTTCCTTTAAAAAAAAAAATGACTGGTGTTAAGAGTGTGGAGCCACAGGACAACTCTAAAGTTGTTAGCACAAGCTAAGAAATTGCTTTCTCAGAATGAACCTAAGATGTAACACCATACCTTCACTTCTTTGTGTGTACTTACGTGTGATACATACATATGAGCATCATGGACAACGTATACAAATGTTTGTACCAGCAATATTTGTAATAAAATAAAATCATTTTATAAATTGTTATGTGGTCCATGAAATAATGAAATAGGCAAATGACTCACTTTGAAGCTGCACACAGCATGGTTGAGTCTCAGCAACATAATGCTTAGTGCAATAAGCCATACACAGATAAGAACATACGTTATGGTTCTGTTTAAAGCTCATAAAATAGGTAAAACCATGGTGCTGGGAGTTAGAATAGCTGTGACTTCAACAGGGATGGGAGTACGCAGTTTCTGGGAGTTGGCACCATCCTCTTTCTTGACAGTTTCACTGGCATGTGTTTTGTCATAAGTTAGTGAAGCAAACATACTGAAACATCAAAAGATCATGAAGACTAAAAATATAATGCTGTAAACGTACTTTTAAAACATCAGTATTTTTTATTTCTTAAAATCTTATCTACTTACAACAGAAACAGAGAGGAGACAAAGAAAGAAAGAGAGAGAGAGAGAGAGAGAGGAGAAAGAGAGAAAATGGGTTCACCAGGTCTTCTAGCCTCTGCAAACAAATGCTTGATGCATGTGCCACTTTGTACGTCTCTTTGCATGGGTACTGGAGAATCAAACCCAGGTCGTTAGGCTTTGCAGGCAAGTGACTTAACCACTGAGCAATATCTGCATCTGAATTATTCTCTTTTTTTGTTGTTGTTGCTGTTGTTTTTGAGAGGTAGGGTCTCACTGTAGCTCAGGCTCACCTAGAATTCACCAATGCAGTTTCAGTCTGGCCTCAAACTCACAGTGATCCTTCTACCTCAGCCTCGCAAGTGCTGGGATTAAAGGTGAGCACCATCACACCCAGCAAAACATTAGTACTTCTTATAACTATACTTACAGATAAATAGCAATTAACTGGTATTGTAATAAAGAAAGAATAGGAGCTGGGGATATTGCTCAGTGGTTAAAGGTGCTTGCTTACAAAGCCAACAGACAGGGTTCAGTTCCCTAGTATCCATGTATAGCCAAATACACAAAGTAGCTCATGCATCTGAAGTTTGTTTGCAGTGGCAGGAAGCCCTGGCACACCCATACATCCATTCCTTTTATCCCTCCCTTCCTCTCTCCCTCTCTCTTCATCTTTCTCTTTTTCTCCTTTCTCTGCTTACAAATAATTTAAAAATTTTTGAAAATAATGTACTAGAAATTCTGATGTAAATTATCCCCAAAAGGTTAGCTCTTGGTAAATACCTAAAATGTATCCATTTTTCTCTAAAAGTCATCCTATTTCTCAGACACTAATCACAATGTAAAAATTAGAAAAAATTTCCATCGAGGAAAAGCCTCCATGGAATTTGGTAAATATGTGATAACATACTCTGAAATGTGTCCACACTTTATTAAACTGGTGAAAAGATCCTGGGTTAGTGTATTTACACAGAAGGGACAGTCATACTAAGCCCATGGTTCAGGACATAAAAGTGCATCCATTTTTTTTTAAATTTAACTGTTTTTTTTTTTTTTTTTTTTTTAGAGAGAGATAGAGAGAGAGGGAGACAGATAGAGAATGGGCGCGCCAGCAGTCTCTCAGCTGCTGTGAACGAAATCCAGATGCATGCGCCCCCTTGTGGGCAAGTGCAGCATTGCGCCCTTGCGTCACTTTGCATTGGCTAAACATGGGACCTGGAGATTGGAACCGGGTTCTTAGGCTTAGCAGTCAGGCGCCTTAACTGCTAAGCCATCTCTCCAGCCCTGCATCCATTTTTTTAAGTACACACTTGAATATGCCTCTCTATTAAGAAGGGTCAGCTTCAAAGAAATCTTGTTTTAGAAATGCATGCCACAGATCGCTAGTAGAAATGCTTCTCATGACAGCTGACTCTCTGCTGTCGCTCCAAGCAGCCAGCCATCAGTGTCTTTATGAGCAATGCCTATTTTGTGATAACAGTCTGTAGCAGACAGCTTCAGGTTCGCTGAGATGAACTTCCAGACCAGGCACAGTTATGGAGGAAAGAATATTATTTATTGAAGCTTACAGATCCAGGGGAAGTTCCATAATGGCAGAAGAAGCGGCCTGCTCTCCACAGGGCCAAGCAGAGAGAGCAAAAGCCAACCAGCCACCACAGCACACAGAGCAAAACTACAGCCAAAAGCCCAGCACACTTCAGGAACTCCTGCTAGGCACATTTGCATATCTTTACAATGGAATCTCAATCCCACACCTTAAGACTGGGCCCCCAGTGACCTTGCCTCTAGCAAGGTGCTTGCAGATGCAAACTATAACTAATAAAACACTGAATATATTGGGGGACATATATTCAAACTACCACACAGTCTAAACACAATCCTCAAACCCAAAGACTACTGTGACACGATGACTCACCTCTGTGAACGGTGTGGAGGATAAATTCTTACTTTCTACCTTACTGATGAGCACCTTTAATGACTACTTAAAGTGATTGTTGGTCAAGTTTCTAGTTTGATAACTAGTCTCCTAAATTACGAAAAGTGTCCTAGGGATAGATTTTTTGTAATTTTCTTAGTATGCTGAGTGATAATGACTGTAAAATACTTTTATTACACAATGCTGTACAGCACAGGAAACAAGTCCAGGTTGTCCCACAATGTGAAGTGTTTCTAGACTTTGTCCTGCACAAAGTCAACTTAGCACTGGTCGCCTTTCTTAAACTATCCCCCAAGAGCAGTTCTCTAATCCATGCAATGTCATTAAACAAGTCATCAAGGTCCGGAATTCACTGTGGGCTTGCACTGACCCTGGTGGCTCACTGTGTTGTAAGCATTCTTTTGCTAGTCACTCACAAAGGACTATCCAGGGCAGATCTGTCTAAGGTAGATGTCCTTGCCAAGAAGATACTGGGAAACCTAATGCTGTCTAATGTTCTGCCCACTTCAGCATACAGCAATTTTTAAGTGTCCTCGAATTCTGTACTATGTATATAGGAAGCTTTCTTTAGAACTCTTTCCCTAGCAGTACCTGACATGTCTGTCTCAGTTTGTACTGAAGCCGCCTCCCAAATAATCATTTTAGCAACTATAGGCACACTTCAGTACTTGATCCTACACAAATATTATTTAGGACTTACTGAGCAAATTAACAAATGTCCATTTTGTGACAAGAGAATACAAAAGCTATGTATTTGGAGAAGGTGATAGATAGACCGTATTAACTGCAGCATTTTTTGGACACTATGGAAGTTCTTGTGCATGGATCTATGACACACTTCTTACTTCACATCCAAAGATGCCATTCAGAAAACAGTCCCCTGAAACTCCCTTGAAAAAGGGAGTGGGTATCTTATATATTCTAACCACATGTTACCAACCCTCTATCAATCATTAGCACATCTATCCATATATTCCATATATACAGAGTTAAGACATGACAAATACTGGAATCCCAGTACATGGTTTAAAGAGAATTAAGGGAAAGTAAAGTTGGCCCCATCTAGAAAAGTCCATGAAAACTGATAAAATTAAGTTTGAGAGGGAGGAACATGGAAGCTGAGCTGGAGGTATCCAGCAAACTCGCTTCTGTGCTGGGCAGAAGCCATAGAGGTGCTGGCCGATGAAAGGGAGCCTGCTCTCTTGGATACTAGCAGAAGGACGAGTGTTGAAATATAGTGGACATGTGAATGTCAAAGGATGTGATCAAAGGGCTTACCAAAACAGACAGTAAGAATTTAGTGACTTTTAAATGCCATCCAAATATTCCAAAGTCGGACTGCATGGGTAGAGTTTTTGTTTGTTCTCTTATTTTTGGAATGATTTAAAGGTGGGATAAATCACTAAATCTGGTAATGAGCATGCTTGCCAAAAATAAAGTCTCCATTGTAATTTTAACAGAATGGCATGCAACTTAAACAGGAATATTTTATTTCTTCATCAGTTGATTATCTTTATAGCATGAAAAATACCTAAAATGTAGACATTGTTTTACTGATTTTTAAAAATATTTTGGGGTACACATATCTTGTAGAGACAAGATATGTAGGGTGCGATATGTGTGTGTTGTATGTATGTGTGTGTTCAGATGCATGTGCTCTGTGTGCATAAGTATGGAGGCCAGAGAAGAACGCTGGCTGGCATCCTCTTTGAGCTCATCTACACATTTCCTGAAGCAGAGTCTCACACTGAACCCAGAGCTACCACGGTCACCAATTTTTTTTTTAATTTAGCAAGCCACAGCAACCTTGTGGTCTCTGCACCCCCTTGCATCTGAGACTAGGGTTATAGATCTGTGTGGTTTTGCTCAAATGTTTAAGTGGGTTCTGGGAAATTAAACTTGTGGGTCTCATGCCCTCATGCCTTGGCAAGTACTCTTAACAAGTGAGTCATCTGTCCAGCCCTTTCCCTCATATTTTAATTCACTAGATGCTAGGTCATACTTTCCAAGTATGAGTTTTTAAAATCTGTGATATGCTCACACGATTTTACTAGTTCACAACAGAGGAGATTAAAGTTGGAATATATGTTGCTTTTGTTATACTCCCCTACAGTTATTTGAAAAAAATATCAAGGGCTGGAGAGATGGCTTAGCAATTAAGGCATTTGCAGGAAAAGCCAAAAGACCGAGGTTCGATTCCCTGGAACCCACATAAAGCCAGATGGACAAGGTGGCGCATGTATCTGGAGTTCATTTGCATTGGCTAGAGGCCCTGGCATGCCCATTCTCTATCTGCCTCTCTCTCTCTCTTTCTCTCTCTTTCTCTCTCTCAGATAAATAAAATATTTTCTATAAAAAGATCAAACGTCCTCCAAATTACTTTTAAGAAAGCCCTTAACTTCTTCAAGAGATCCCAATCTCCATTCATTTAACTTTGCTTTAAGAATAATCCTTGCCTGTAGCTCTAAGTGTGAGCGTAGCTTTTCCTAAACTTTGCTCTATTGTTTAGATACTGTCATGTCTGAGGAAGAGCCTTTTGCATTATCAGGTGCCCCATCAGTAGCCAAGTGCACAGGCTCAGCAGGAGAGCTTCAGCTGCGTTGATTTCTGAGATGTCACCAGCTCCTCACAGCAGTTTGGCAGCTGCAAGATAGAGAGCTCAAGGGTCAATGTCTTCAGTGATCCACATTCTTGTGACTACAGGACAGACATACAGTGATTTCTCATTGATGTCATCTACCTCCGGGTTCCATTAATCATGGGTGAATTTAAAAGATGTCAAAGACATGTTGAAGTGATATTTATGAACAGTTTGTTCATTTAACCATATTAACACTTTGAAACTTGACATTTCAATGCTTGTCACTTTGTCTTTCAGGTGGATATCTCATCCCCAGCTTTGTCATGGTATACTGAATATACTTGTGTCAGAGTAAATGGGAGAACTGACTTGCCAAAACCTTTTCTTCCACTCTTCTTTTTAAAAAATATAATTTTGGGTTTTTTTTTTTATTTTTTGGTTTTTCAAGGTAGGCTCTCACTCTAGCCCAGGCTGACCTGGAATTCACTATGTAACCTCAGGGTGGCCTCAAACTCATGGCGAACCTCCTACCTTTGCCTCCCAAATGCTGGTATTAAAGGCTTGCACCTCAACGCCCGGCTTAAAAAATATTTTATTTATTTATTTATGAGAGAGACAAAGAGAGAGAAGAGGTAGATAGAAATAGAGAGAATGGACATGCCAGGGACTGTAGCCATTGCAAAGAAACTTCAGATGCATGCATCACCTTGTACATACGGAGTTACATGGGTACTGGGGAATGAAACTGGGGTCCTTAGGCTTTTCAGGCAAGAATTTTAACTGCCGAGCCATCTTTCCAGCCCCTCTTTCCCTCTTCTTGCTCTTTTATTACCACTCTTCTGTCTTCCCTATGCATCCAAGTTGACAAATAAGTCTATGGTCCACACAATGTATATGCTGTGTCACTCTTGTATAATATGAATATAGATCAAAATAATCATAAGCATATTTTATTAGTTTAATATTAACATAACCCAAAGTCAGTAACTTAAGGTAGTCTATCCCAAAGTCATGAAGTGCAGTCATTGGAATAAAATAATCTGTTCAGAAACTATGACTCAAAGTATGTGTCCTACTGAAAATAGATCAGAGGAAACCTACAAGTAGAAAAGAGACAGATTTCACTTAAGCTCTTAGATCCCTTAACATATTCTTGTTATGCATTTTAAGAATTAGTAGTACACATGTAAGATATATATGATATATAGTTTCAATATGTGTTAAGATCATTCATAAAATAATTATAAAAAATTTAGTGAAAGTAAAGGCTGCTTTTAAACATATCCAAACAACATTCTATTTCCAGAATTATAACAATCCCTCATGTATTTGCAGTGAGACAAAGTTGTCAAATATTTTTGCCAAAGTGACGTTGAATTGATAGATAATAGGAATTAGTGGTTCTCTCTTTTTCTCAGATTCCTATAAGCCAAGTCAAAACACACAGACTACAATACTATTCATGTAGAACAAAAATCTATAAATAGGATAGAGTGAATATTCTTTACTATTTAGCCTCAGCAAGAAAAAGTCATACTCTAAGCCTACTGCACTCAAAGATGAGTTCATATTCAAGTCTGTGAAAGGTCTTCTCACCTGCTATGAAATGCTGTGAGACATTTACTTAGCATCACTTTTCTAGTAATCAAACTAAAATTAAATGAATGATTTTCATTAAGATGCTAATCACATAAGTTACATGCAAATTTCATAGCTCCCTATTTCCTTGTCTTTCCCTCTTTCAGATAAAGGGTTATATTCTATTTGCATATAATTAATGTCTAATATGTATCAGGCATTGATTTACACCCTTTCCACATATGTAACCACAGTTAATTTTTAAATGGCTAAAATCTCAATCTTCCTCAGGTGTATAAAGAAGGAAATTTGCTGTGACTTTTGAAACCACTGAAGACCTGTTGGGGTCACAAAAATGTGAATAAATGTATTTGCATAGATTTTGTTCTCAGATTTTGACCAAGTTACATGAATAGGTATAGTTGTCATGCTTCCTGAAAGAGTTGAGTTTGTTTCACATCTGTTTCTTATCCACAGTACTCTGCATTATCTTGATTTTTATGGGCATTTGTTTTGTTTACCTTAGCCCTGCACTAGGCTTGATATTGCTTCATGCTTCTGTGAGTTCTCTAGAAAGAGTAAGAAAGATATGCTTGCTTTAGACAGTGCTGATTCTACTGTGACCTTTATTACTCCCATCTGCTGAGTCTTCCATGCTCATAACTGGAACGTGCAGACATTACCACAAGAGTGTCCACTGCAATCGGCTTCCTCCAACCTTTGCATGGGGACTTTAGGAGAATCTAGGAATGAAGCAATGAATGTCTATGGTTGAAAACACTGTTGTACGGACGTTTCTCCATAGCAGTGCTATTAAAGCATGTCAAAGAAATTTCTGTCCTTCCGTTCTGCTCCTCAGTGCCTCTAGGGCTCTGTTATGTGTTTACCACCTCTAACACCTGACTCATGCCTCTTACCCTACAGATTGTTGTTTTCAGCAGAAACATTTACTCTAACAATTCATACCTGAGAAAAACAAAGGTGTCCCTGAGCTATTCCTTTCTACTTCAGAATGTAATTTTGCCTCTCACCTTTGTAGCCAAACTTTGTAGGGAAATGAATTACTATGTCCTGCCTCTATTTCTCTATCACCAGTCCAAGCTTTAGTTCATTCCAAATGGACATCTGCCTTCAACTTTGCCTTATCCACATGCAAACGTGCAATTTAAAATAATTATATTATAATTCCATGACTATCCCATTTCTAGCATTAACACAATAGTGTGTCAACATTGTTATCATGATAGCATTGTCACATTGTTAATAATAATAATCATCATCATCTTGTCAAAACATAAAAAACTGCTTTGACAGAGACCTCCACTTTTCCCCATCCAATTACAGTTTTACTGACACCAATCAAATCCTCAGCTTACCCATTGTTCCCAAAACATTGTACTCCACCAACTCCACTAACTTGCCTGAGCCTTGCATCCCTACAGCTGATGCTTTTGTGAAATTCTAGCTTCCTTATTTTTGATCTTTACTGTAAAATTTGAGAGTTAGAAGTATCAGAACTGAATTTTTCTTTTCTGCCTTTTTAAAAAATTAATTAATTAAAAATTAATTCCATTTTCCTACCTAAAAGAAAAATACTATTGCTTGTTAACCATAAGGCAAGAACTAGAAAAGTAACATGCAAGAACTTTTACTCTATCTCATTAAAAAGTTCAAGAGATGAACATTCTATTTTTGTTTTGCTAATATCTTTATACATCCCATCAATTCTGTTCCTTTCTAGGCCATCTTTATTATCTAACTTCTCAGGGCTCGTGGAGTGATTGAGTCACTGAATGCTAATACATTGCACTGCTGTGTCTGTTGGTAAGTGATTATTTGAAAAATTGTGTGACATGACACATATGATTAAAAACTTACTGAAAACACAGTATATGTATATATATACATACATACATGATGGCATTAATAGCATAGTACCTATGCTTATAAATAGACATGTGATAACTGGCACCACATTCAGAGGAAGAAAAGGGTCATTGGCTAAAATAATTTAGCATTTAGGTTTGGAGTACCTTTCCAATCCCAAGATTATTCTCAAAGTAACTTTGGTCATAAGTTATCAGAAACTTTAAACATGAGTAACTCTTTGTCCTAGCATCTCCATTTAAGACAAATTTTCTATAAAAATCGTCAAAGCTGGGGTTGGAAAGATGGCTCAGCAAGTAAGAGCAATTGCTGTGCAAGCATTAGAACATGAGTTCAATTCTTTGCTCCTATGTAAAAAGTCACACATGGGCTTGAGAGATGGCTTAGCACTTAACATGCTTGCCTGCAAAGCCAAAAGACCCAGGTACAAATCCCAGTACCCACAAAAAGCCATATGCACAAGGTGGCACAGGTTTATGGAGTGTGTTTGCAGTGGCTGGGGGTCGTGGTGAACCCATTTTCTTTCTATCTGCCTCTCTCTCTCTCAAATAAATAAATAAATATAAAAAAGTCATATGTGGCCACACATGCTTGTAACCCTAGCACTGGAGACAGACATGGGAGACAGAAGAGTCACTGGACTCACTGGGCATCTAGTTTATCCAAAAGAAAGGTGGAGGTCGGGTTCAGTGAGAAATGGTCTCTGGGAAATAAGGTGGAAGATGGAAATAAGGGGAAAGGAGGACCTCCCATGTCTTCCTCTGGCCTCGTGTGCACAGGATGCTCATGTCTACACACCCACCACATACTACACATGAAAAAAATAAACTTATTCATGTAATTATCTGTAAGAATGTTAAATATAGCACTATGTGTAAGTATATGCTCCTAAAAATGAAGAGAAGTAGTTGCACCTGTGTTTTGATCAAGTGAAACAAAACTATATTTGTAAAAATAAAACCTGGAGCTAAAAATCTTATGGAAATAAAAACCTTATAGCATATGAATGACAGTAATCTCTGGATAATGAATTTTAGTAACATTTGTATTTCTCTATGTTAAAATTATTCACAATAATTATATATTAGTTATAAGAAAAGTTATATTGTGTGTGTATGTGTGTGTGTACTGTTTATATGTATACTTTCCTAAAATGACCAAGTTGCTTTTCTTTACTACAGAAAAAGATGGTGGCAGAACTTCCCATCTGATACTGCTTTTAAGAGTTACTTAATTAAGAAGTGAAGAGATTGCTTAGCAGTTAGTGTACTTGCCTGCAAAGCCAAAGGACCCAGGTTCAATTACCCAGGAGCCATGTAAGCCAGATGCACAAGGTAGTGTATGTGTCCGGAGTTAGTTTGCAGTGGCTGAAGGCCCAGGCGTGCCCATTCTCTCTCTTTCTCTTCCTCTTTCTTTCTCTATCTTTATAAAAAAATAAAAATATTTTTTTAAAAAAAGAGTTAGTTAATTAACAGTTACCTTTCTTGCTTTTGCATAAGTTAAATACTTGACATCTTGTTTCAGTGCATTTCCTTAATATATGTATAATTTCTCCTATAAATCCCTGCAATGTAGAAGTTAAACCATACTTTGCCTTACTTAATATCCACATCCAATTAAAAATAATTTTATTACAAATGCATGACTATCCCATTTCTAGCATTAACACAATATTGTATCAACATTGTCATCATGATAGCATCATCACAGTAATAACATTGTTAATAATAGCAAATTATCATTATCCTAATGCTAGCATATTGACACTATTAGGTTATAACACCATGCCTCATTTTCATTGTTTTTATTGAGACATCAATTACATCTTAGAATTGATAGGCATTTATTATTATAGTTATCATCTCAACTGGACACGAGCAATGGGCCATGCCTGCTGTTAGGTACCTCATATGTATTTTTTCAATTTTATTTTAATGATGTTGCTGCTAATACTATTCCAAGAATATCAGGTGTAAGAATTAAAATTTGCCCAAGGCATGTAAATAAAAAGTAGTATACCTAGGGATTCAACCTAGGTCTGTTTAATTCCAATCCCCCCAACACTATTAATCTTTATGCTACTGTAAACAGATCACTATGTATAATGAATATATGCTATTAAAATTATTTTTATAAAAGAGTTAATGACTACACAACAGAATGCCTCCCCATCTGTGTGACTATTGCTTTTCTTTAGCAAGTCTATAATTAACACTTTGCTTTATTTTATTTTATTTGTTCCAAAAAATATCTAGAATGTTAATTGTAGTGCACCAAATTAATGAGAGTAGAAACAAAGTCTTTGTAACAAATGAATATCTGGGACCTCATTAGAATAAAAAGCTGTTGTACACATAAACAAACCATCAACAGAGTTAATAGACAACCTACTGAATGGGAAAAATTATTCACCAGCTATGCCTCTGACAAAGGTTTAATATCTAGAATCTACAAAGAACTCAAAAACCTAAACAATAAAAAGAATCAAACACCTTGCTCAAAAAGTGAGGCAAGGAATTGAACAGAGAGTTCTCAAAAGAAGAAATGCAAATGGCCTTTAAACACCTAGAGATTTTCAACATCCTTTCTCAACAATGACATAAAATATATTTTAATGAGTAGGAGATTCCATCTTACTCTATTCAGAATGACAACCATCAAAAAATAAAATGACAGAACATGCTAGTAGGGGTGTGAGGAAAAAGGAACCCTCACCCACTGCTGGTGGGAGTGAATACTTGTACAGCCAGTATGAAAATCAGTATGGAGACTCCTTAAAATGCTGAACATAGAACTACCAGTTGACCCAGCTATACCTCTTTTGGGCATATACACTGACTCTACTATATACCAGGGAAACATGCCCAACCATTTTTATTGCTTCTCATTCCAAAATAGCCAGTAACTGGAATCAACCCAGATGCCCATTAACAAATGAATGGGTAGTGAAGATGAGGGAGTAATTCTAAGTAAGGTCACACAGGCTCATAAAGGCAAACACCACATGTCCTCTCTCATATGCAGTTCCTAACTTGGATCAGTGTCAATTAATTGTAAGTCATAATAAATATCAACACTATGGACATGGCACTAGAATGAAGCTAGGAAAAGGGGGAAATAGGGAAGGGCAGGAGGAAGGGCTACTCAACAAGATGACCATACGAAAGAAAGAAAGATGAAAGAAAGAAAGAAAGAAAGAAAGAAAGAAAGAAAGAAAGAAAGAAAGAAAGAAAGAGAAGGGAGGGAGGGAAAGAAAGGGAAAGAAAGAAAAAAAGAAAGAAAGAGAGAGGGAGAGAGAAAGAAAGAAAGAAAGAAAGAAAGAAAGAAAGAAAGAAAGAAAGAAAGAAAGAAAGAAAGGAAGAAAGAAAAGGAAGACAAGGGCCTTGGGTGTAGACTGGGGGTGGGTTATACACAAAACTAATGGCAACATGGATCAATTCAATAAAACCTTCTTCCTGGATATTATTCTATGAGTCATTACCATCAATAAGTGGGAGGAGGGACCCAAAGAGAAGAGCATCATAAAAGGTGGAGGAAGCATAACCCTAAAACCATGGGCTCTGGCTGGGAAATCCCAGGACCAGAATTAGGTGCCCCACTGACAGTGAGCTATTAGTCAGGGAGCTATGAGGTCCCAAACTGATACAGGCCATTGCCAAAAACACTTGGCTACAAGCAAGAGCTAAAAGGTAAGTCCCTACTGCTGAAGACACCTCAGTCTGTGACCACAGGACATCAAGTGACCATGCTGGAACTGAGAGGGAATCCAGTTCCCTCCTGGCTAGCCCGCATAGTGCTGGAAAATACTATGAGAGCTGCTGGAGAATAATGGTTGCCAATAAGCAGGACATCCTGCCAAATACAAAATCAATCAGCAGAGCAAGAAGTATACACTTGTGCAATAGTAACACACAGCCGATTGCAGGTAACCAACTGCTCACAGATTGGGCAAGAGATCCACTCGGCGGGCAAGAACTCCTATCTGGCTCTGGGAACCCAGGCAGATTCCCCGTAGAGGAAATCAATAGTCTCCAGAGAGAAGCTTCACTGCTCTTTGACTAAGAGTGAACGTACACATCAATACGTTTCTCCAATGGCTCTCATCTTTGGTTGGAGCATCTGTTCAATCTTGCAGATGGTGGGGAATGCTGGGAAGAACCAGGATACATCAGTACTTCAGGAACAGAGAACTGACTGTCCACTATGAGATGGGTCTCTTTCACTTCATCCTCCTGGGCCCAGAAATCACTACAGACGAAGTGGTGACTCGAATACTACTCTCACGGCTAGCGGGAAAACCAGTTCCAGGGAGCTGGAGGCAGACACTGTGGTTACGCATACCCCATCTAAACAAAGAGCCAGAGGCTACAGAGAAAGAAACAATCAGATCCCTATTTTGCCAGCCAAGACTCGGAGAACAATGCAGAAAAGGGGGCAGAAAGATTGTAGCACCTTACAGAGTGGGTGGGAACATGTCCACCAGTCAGTCTCCTCCCTCAGACAGACTGAAGTCGCTTCATCCCCATAATCAAGACCTCGGCCCCACTGAAGAAAACCCTCAGCAGAATTGGAGCAGTGGTGAAGGGGCCTAAGAGTACATACAACCTTTTTATAAAAAGTCAATAAACAATAAAAATTTGAAAAAAGAACGATTCAAAATTCTCATGGCTCAGAGTCTTTGAGCCTCTGACTTTTCCTAATTCTCTAGCCATTTCCACCCCCAGAAATAGTCTTTCAGAATAATTTCTCTTTATTTCTACTACTGAAAATGAACATTGCATTAAACTTATACAGTAGCTTTGAATTTTTTTTTATTTTACCCAAGTCTGAACTTTTCAGCTTGTTAAATGTAATGATTTTTAGAAGTATTTACTGTGCAAAATCATTATCCTTAACTAAATGTTTAGTTAGCTTGCCACTTAACATTCTTATGGGGAAAAAAGTGAAGTGTCTTGGAATAACAGGGAAATTTTCACTGGGGTGGGGAAAAAAAGATGTGTTTGAAGATTAGATTCCACTCTCAATGTTATATCTAAGGCCTAGAAGTGATTTGTGGTACAAATTGTGGATTCAACTATTTTCAGGAATTTTTCTGACCTTTATTAATGATTTTCTACTCATTTTTTAAAGAAGAAATGGTACAGTTTGAGCTGAATATGGACTGTTGGAAGGGTCTTGATCTTCCCTCCTTTTAACAATGGGCAATTATAAAACACATTCCAAAACAGTTAAATTACTCACTCAAAATTTCATATCCACCTACACTAGATTTGTCTAGAAGCCAATTTAACAGTCTTCATTAAAACTCAGGGTTATAAATTTATACATGAATACTGAGTTGTTTGTTCAAAGTATAAGCAGTCCTAAAAGTGAAGGCTTAAGATTTCACAGCCAACTAGATGACATCATTCCGCTATAATTAACACCTCTACAATTAAACCTCTACAATTATGGGTCACAGATATTAACATGAGTGTTTGAAGTCTTACACTATGTAGTTAGTATGTAGACAAATAATTTGTACTATGGATTTCTTTGTTGTGACGAAATGAAATTATTAAATCCAAAGAAAATAATTTTAAAATGTTAAAATTGGCTTATGTGCATATATTTGAAAGCCAAAAATGGGAACATTAAGCAGTATCCAAAGTCATATAATCAGAAAATCAACACTGACATGAAAAACAATGCAAAAGAAATTAACCAACTGTGTGCGCATAGTCAGCAAGAAGAACCACCCACTCAATAATGCTGTGTCACGTGACACAAGGATGCGAAGAGGCCAGTGTATTTTATGATCACTTGCCTTGCAAAAAGGTTCCCCACGTCAGCATCAGCGTTCCTCTACATAAGAAGATGGTGCTCTAGCATACCCAGTAGGGGACAAGAAGCTTATTGTGAATACAACTGCCTTTCCCCCGCTTCCTGTTACCTGATACCTTTTGGCTACAAGTGACCAGTGTTTGCTCTTTTCTCCAAGGTCTCTTTCCCACATCCTAATCCCCATCTTTCTTACTAGAAAGGTAGGTTTACATTTCCTTCACTTGATTCCTAAAGACCAGTTTTTAAGTTACATCTCATTGACAGAAGTTACATACAAAGTTTTTTGTAATTAGAATTACAATTTATTAGTTAAGTTATTATTATTTGATAATCCAATTATAAAAATAACACATCAGCATGTTTTACTCCATGACCAAATGGGCCCAGTGCTTTGGTCTGCAATGCAGCAGCACACCATGGTGGAAGCCCATGGCAAAGCCCAACCACTTACATAACAGCCAGGAAACAAACAAGAGACATTCAAAGGAACATGTGACAATCCCACAATCTGTTTCATTACAGTTTTTTTTTTAATTTTTAATTTAATTTTTTTTTAATTTTAGAGAGGGGAGGATGTGGAGGGAGAGAGAACTGGTATACCAGGGCCTCAGTCACTGCAATCAAACTCCATATGTTTGCACCACCTAGTGGCCACACTCAACCTTGCACTTGCCTTACCTTTGTGCATGTGGCTTACATGGGATCTGAAGAGTCAAACATGGGTCCTTAGGCTTCGTAGACAAAAGCCTTAACTGCTAAGCCATCTCTCCAGCCCCAAAGTTTGTTTTTATTGTGTGTAAATGGAACTGTGAAGAGTCCTATTAATCCTGGAACTACTTGGGCTGAAATAAGAGGCTGAGTAACCAAATGATGCAAAGAACATATGGGAGAAGTTGCCTATTAAGATAGTCCATTTCAATCTGTCTCAACCTTGTTCTTAAAACACTCACATAAGGGATATATGTGCCCATACTTTGCATGTAAGTTGACCTTATGACTTATTTTGGTCAATAGAATGAGGCACAAGGGATATTACAGGACTCCTGAGCACAGACCTAAACACATCTTATAAGTTACCCACTCGATCTTAAAAATCCACCTGTCACTTGAAGATTATCTGAAGAGAATAGGGGGCTCTAAAAGGAAGAATGGAGACTCAATGGCACCAGCCACTTCAGCCACCTCAAATGAGGCTAAGGCCATGTGAAGGAGATCTTGGAATTTCCAGAAGATTTCATTTCCAGCTGAATATTTTTTTGTAGCTGAGTCCAGCCAACCTTGGAAACATGAAAAAAAGAAAATGGCTACTAAATTTTGGGGATAGTTTGTCTATAGCAGTTGATAACTCAAACAGAATCCTACTACAGATGGCACTCCACTCCTGCAGTACAATTTTTTGTGTGTCTTCTCTGTCAAATGTGATACTTCTTGATAATGTCTTTTCCAAACTTATTTCTGAAGCACCCTTCTCAGTCTCTTCTAAAGTTCTACTTTCCGTTTGTATCATTTGGCTTTTTATCTTTCCTGTAACTATGTATTAATAAGGATTTGCCATCCTATTTACATTCTGATTTTCTTTACTCCATTCATTTATAAGTCATGCTTTTATTGATCATTGTGTGTGTGTGTGTGTGTGTGTGTGTGTGTGTGCTTGTGCAGGCATGTGTGCACAGAGGCCAGGAGTGGAAGTTGGCTAGCTTTATCAGTGCCTTCCTTCTTATCTTTTGACACAGGGTATCTCACTGGGTATGAAACTCACTAATTAGGCTAGACTTAATGAGCCAGCACGTCCCAGGGATCCTTCTGTCTTCTCCTCTCCACAGCTGGGGTTAAAGCACATGTCACCATATTTGGCTTTTGCATGGCTGCCAGGGGCGGGGATCTGAGCTCAAGTCCTCTTATGTTTGTGCAGTAAGCACTTTAGTGTCTCCCCAGCCACTTCACCGTCCCTTTTTAATTCTCCCAGTTTTTTTTTTTTTTCAGCTCTTTATTGATAACTTAACTCTCCCAACTTTCTAACTTAGGCCAGATTACCATTCTTTTGCTTAGAATCTCATCTTGAATTGTGCTAGAAAATTAAATTAATGTCTCAGTATTTCAAACTTGGCCTTAAGATAACTTCCTAACCTTAAAAAACAAAACAAAACAAAACAACAACAAAAAAAACAACTGCGCCGTTTAATGAATCTTACCTTATTACTCGGCTTATTGATTGACTTTTATTCCAGCCATTCTCTTGTACATCTGATGATGACCTTCTTATTGGCCCTTCTTCATGGTTTCTTGGCCACTATGTTGTAATAATTCCAATAACCTAATTTAGCCCCACTCTCTAAGTGATCTCAGAAATAACGCTTCCCTTTCTCCTATTTAATCTCCAAATCTCAGTGTTATCTGAATTTAATAAATCATTTGTTAATAACTCTATTTGTTTCTTTGCATTTATACCTTACTTAAAAGTTGTTTATTGTTCTTAAATGTACATATCATCATGGAACATAAGCTTTCAATGTGGTAATGCTAGCCAATAATTGTGTGCAAATTGTTGACCCTTTAAACCTCCACCAGCCTGCTCTACATGCAAAATATCTATATCTATATCTATATCTATATCTATATCTATATCTATATCTATATCTATCTATCTATATATATGTGTGTGTGTGTGTGTGTGTATTTGTATGTATGTATGTGTATATATATATATATATATACATATATATATATATACAAATGTGTAAGTATAAATACATTTTATACATTTTTATACACATATATGCATGTTTGGTATATTTTGCTGATGAGAAGATGTGCTGTAAATCATTTATAAATAACAACAAAATATGCACTATCCTCTGCATTATAGCTTCATACAGCAGGCTGATTATATCAGTATGTTTCTTAATTCTTGTGAAGCATTGTACTTGGATCATATCTGATACAAAATTATTGTTTTATTCATAAACAACCAGAGTTTAATGTGAATGCTGATGTCTTCAGTTACATTAACAGGTAAGTTATACATACCACATACTTTTACATTTAGGTGTCCCACTCTTACTAGTTTATCCTCATCGTGCAACATCACAGATATTGGGATTATAATTTTCCTGTAAGAGTCTGTAGCAAAGAACCGTGACTCATAACAGATGTTCAATTTCTTTTTAAAGTGGGAACCAATGTATAAAATATCAGTGGGCTGTTAGAGCTGATGGAGGGCTGGAATTTGAAAATTGCCACTAGAATTCTGGGCTCTCAGCCATCCTGGACAAAGTGACTTTCATTGTTATCATCTACTGGGGAGGGGGCGCGGAAACAACCTGAGGGGCTTTCTTTCATCCTGGGTAGAAAGGTAGCCGTGAAGCCTCACGAAATGCCCTGTGAGGACTGCTCAGTAAAAGATCAGCAATCTGCTTCAAACATAGCTCTTGGTTTCTCCCTTAGTGACTCTAGCAAGACATTTCATTACAAGGGTTTTTGGAAGTTTTCAGGAGGAAGTCAAAATCAGAATACAAAGTATACACAAAAGTGATACAAGAGTCTCACGGAACAAGAGTTGTGTGTTCCTGATTAGGATGTTCTTAACACACACAGTTTCTAAGGATCAGCTGGGAACAGTATAACAACTGCTGAACATGTGTGACCTTCCCAACCTTACAGTAAAAAGACTTTGATTCTAAAATCATAGCAATAAAGAATGGATTCTATCTTCACTTCTTCTTTCAATGAACTGTGTAAGCTTGTGCTTGGGCATGTTCAGTGATGAAGGACTTACCATATTGTGGTAGTTTAAATATATGTCCCCCAATATATTCAGTGTTTTTTTTTTTTTAGTTATAGTTTGCATCTGCAATCACCTTGCTAGAGGCAAGGTCACTGGGGGCCCCAGTCTTAAGGTGTGGTGATGGTTTGAGATTCCATTGTAAAGATATGCAAATGTGCCTAGCAGGAGTTCCTGAAGTGTGCTGTGTGACCTTTTGGCTGTAGTTTTGCTCTGTGTGCTGTGGTGGCTGGTTGGTTTTCTCTGCTCTCTTGCCTGGTCCTGTGGAGAGCAGGCCACTTCTGCCATTATGGAACTTCCCCTGGATCTGTAAGCTTCAATAAATAATATCCCTTCCTCCATAACTGTGCCTGGTCTGGAAGTTCATCTCAGAGAACCTGAAGCTGTCTGCTACACATATCCATATTTATGCTATCTGTGGCAAAAATATAAAAACAGGTAAAGTTAAAAACAGGCCTGAAATCATGCCAGATTTCCATCCTCATGGCTGCATTAATCTTCAAACTTATTCTGCTAGCTTAGGTATAGGCTCATAAAGGACCATAGCAGGCCAACAAGTTGCTGAATGTCTCTAGAGGGTCCTTGCTACTTAAGCAAAAGCTAACTCCACAAAGATTAAGTTTAAAATCTGCATTCTGTCCACACTGAAGTCACATAATCACAAAACAGCCATCTTAGCATAATTACTTTTTTTTTTCATATGGAATGAATTCTTGAGCTAGCCAGAACTCAGTAATAGAAGCAAATATATTTATAGAATTTCTACTCCAGACTATGGTGATTATTGCTTATTTTTTAATACTATTGAACTTAATGGCCTCTAGGAAATGAAGGAATTTGCCAACAGGTAAAATATTTTTGCTATGTTAGATATTTATAAAAGTTTATTTCACATATCCATATTTATAGGTCAGAAGTGCTAGATTTAAATTAAAATGCAAGTATGCTTTTCTCCAGAGTTTATATTCTTCAACCCATGGCATTAAATACATGATTCATTCATTGAGCCTAAACTTCCACAAAGTCATGATATTAACAATTTTGGTCTTAAAGCAACAATAGCATTCCTTTTATTCATTTATTTATTTACTTGAGAGAGGGAAAGAGGCGGAGAGAGAGAGAGAGAGCAAATGGGTGTGCCAGGGTTTCCAGCCACTGCAAACGAACTCCAGATGCATGCACCACCTTGTGCACCTGGCTTACGTGGGTGCTGGGGAATCGAACAGAGGTTCTTTGGCTTTGCAGGCAAGCACCTTAACCACTAAGCCATCTCTCCAGGCCCCATTCTTTTTTTGTGTGTTTGTTTGTTTTTGTAGAGACTGTATAGACACATCATGTGTTGGTATCATCATTTCCCTCCTCCTTGCCCCTATTCCACTGAGGGCCCCCCTCAGTGGGATTGTAGGCATCCACTATGGTGTTGTGGGTTAGGAGTTGTAAGTTATTGTGAGGGGTGGAGGAACAGGAGCAATGCCTTTTGATATTTCCTCCCACTTTCCTCCCTCTCTTCCACAAAATTCCCCGAGCCTTGGTGGATGTGTTTTAGTCTACTTTAGTGCTGAGCTCTCAGCATCTTCTGGATTTCTGCTTTGGTACAGCTGGAGTATTTTCAGTGTCTATCTCCATCACCCTGGCACAGGTTGTCAGGCTTTCCATGGAAGCGGCACTTTTGCTCATCTCACCAGTTCCTCTGTGGTTTCACCTGCGCCCTGGAGCATGTGTGAGGAGTGGTTCATCTGACAGAAAGTCAACTCTCTTTTCTTGTCTTCACAACAGCATTCTTAAATACAGTGGTTTGCAAATGGGTTTAAGAATTACCTCCTTATGTACTAGAATATTTGAATGTCAACATTCATGTATGAAACTATGTAGATATCCAGTACCGTGCTGAAAATTATGAAGTTCCCCATTTTCCCTATTTATGGTCCTTTTTGGCAATGCTGTTTGCCTCTTTCATTTTGCAAATGCTTACTGACCCCAAACCTGGATATATGCTAATTCCTGTGCATGCCTACTGAGTAAGACTAGTGGGGTTCTTGGTGCACAATGAACTAACATTGTAGTTGGAAAAGACAGCGCATGAATTACTATGCAAACACACAAAAAACTATGAAAATTGTAGATGATGGGAAACAGCTATGATTATGAAACTCATCAAGAAGAAACACACAGTAGGTTGAGACAAAGAATAACAGAATAATATCAGCTGGCAATCAATAATTTCATACTAGCACTTTATTCATTAGCAGTAGGACAAGTAGAGAGCAAGTGTCAGGTTTTCCAGAAGGGGGGAAAAGCTCTTCCACGTAATCATGTCCTGCTTCAGGTGATATCGAAGACCATGAGGACTTTAAGTTTTCCTATAAACATTATTTTAGCAACTTTTAGTCCTTTATAGATGATGAATAATTTTTTAACCTCTATTTTGGAAAGCTTAGCTGCTTTGTCTTCTATGTAGGAATCATAGATTGCAACTACAAACTTTTGAATCAATGGAGGTCTAGGAATATCTGTGAGAAGTGCCACGGTAGGAATGGAGACGTCAAAGGCTCCAATTCCAGTCCAGGAACCCCATTCCCTAGGAAATGTCCTTGTATAGGCACCAATGCTTCCTTGCCTGTAAATGAGAGTGTTGCATTTATAAACTATCACTAAAGTTCATTACAGATTTTAAAAATCTTACTCAGATTAAGAAGTGAAATACAGGGCTGAAGAAATGACTCAGCAGTTAAGGTACTTTCCCTTAAAGCTTAAGGACCCCAGTTTGATTCTCCAGTACCCAAGTAAAGGCAGATGCGCAAAGTGGCACAATGATCTGGAGTTTATTTGCAGAAATTAGAGGACCTGGTGTGCCCATTCTCTTTCTCTCTTTCTCTCTGGGGGGGGGGGGTTGTGTTGGTGCACACCTTTAATCCTAGCATTTGGGAGGCTGAGGTAGGAGGATGACTGTGAGTTTGAGGCCAGACTGGACTACATAGTGAATTCTAGGACAGCTTGGGCTAGAGCAAGATGCTATCTTAAAAAATTAAAATAAATTAGCAGTGAAATACAAATTAAACAAAAATGCATATATTGTATAATACAGTAACGTGTATATAGTACATTACCATATAACATAGAATACATGGGGCACAGTAGTAGTACATAATATTTAGTATTTAGTGATGGAGTTTAGATATTCCATAAATATTTACAATAATATGTATGTATTTAGGATGTTTTAATACTCCACATTCTAGATATAGATTTAGGAACTGTACTAATGTTAGCTTGACTAACTTTGTTCCAGTTTAGGGTCTTTGTTTATGAGAGGACACTGCAGCCTAAACAGATAAACGGACTGTCATTGCCTTCATACCCAGCAGCATCTATGGCACAGTTGTCCCACCCACCTTTGTCTCTGGACATAGTGACAGTCAATCCTTCACAGGACTCTTCAGTCCACTCAGTGGAGATAGAATCTCAGTTGACATTTTTGTTAAGATTCATGACCTCATTGCTAGCAAAAGAGATATTGAGCCCAGGAAATCAATGGCTCAGATATGAATTATAGTAAATCTACTGGGTCCAAATACATGCCCAGTGGTCATTTCCTTGGCTTGCAATGCATAATTGGGTTTGAAATATTGGCAGCTGACCAACACCGAAATAGATCTGGTGGGAGTAAAAGCCATTATACTAGACAATATCAAGCCGAAGCCTCAAAACTGCACCACTACCAATGTTGCAAACCAATGACAATATCATATTCATGATTCCTGGTAGAGATTGGCTCCCTCCTTAAGGAACTATAAGATTTGGAGATAGAGGTTTCCATCACATTTCCCTTTAATTTAAGCAATCTTGTTTCTGCAGAAGCTGGATGGATCCTGGAACATGATGATAAATCTTCTTAACAAAGTAAGCAGCCCCCGTCATAACTGTCCTATCGGATGTACTACCCTGCTAGATCAAATAAAGATTATCTTAGATTCATTGTATGTGGCCACTGATTAGTGCTTTCTTATTTCAATTTTAAAAAGGGAAAGAAGCAATTTATATTTATAATGAAATGACATACATTTAGAATTTAGAACGTCATTAACTCCTTATCCCTCTGCCAGAATGTACCATAAACAATTCTTGATTGTGAGTTTATCCAATAGAGCATCAAACTGACTTACACAGTGATAAAAATCATGATGAATGCATTAGAAGAAAAATAAGTGATCAGCATTCTTTAATCTTTTGTAAGAAGAGACACACACATAAAGAGAGGAGAGAAAGAGAGAGAATCAGAGTCTATGCTTATGACACTTTAAAATTTTAGGGATTTAATTAGTAGGAGCATACCAGAGCATCAGTTAAAGTAAAAGATAAATTATACCTTATAAAACCTACACACAAAGGAGAAAGCACAACCCCTCTCAGAAACCACAAAGCTCTGGAAGTAACATGCCACACCTGAAGGTAGTATTCCAGCTCAATGAAACTGGAGATACACATGCTGCTGACAGTGAGAGTCTGTAGCAAGCTCACATTCAGACTGTGTGATTCAATAATCACTACAGGTTGCAGATATTCATGATGGTAAAGGAGTCTATGAGTATTTTGTGGCAATTTCCCTTGTGCGTATGCCAACGAAGAGCTATGAGGCTGTGAGTTATAGGATACTCCCTGCAGTGAGAAACAGAAATCTTTAGAAAGACCATCACTGACATTAGTTGATCAAGTAGAAATGGAACAGCTGTTATGGGAAATTTCTGCACATATGAGCTGGCCCCATAATAATAAGCTGGGTCCTCTGAGATACTAACTTAGAAGTTGGACATACCCAACAATAGTGCATCATAACTTCAAATTTACAGCTCTTGGGTTACCTTCAAGCAGTAGCAAAGAGCAAAACTACTCTGTTTCTGTTCATGTGTTCCAGATATAGAACTAGGACACATACACAGACATGGGAAGGTATTTATTAGGGGAATAGCTCCCCTGTTTATGAAGCAGTTGCACACTCAGCCACCACAGAGCTGGAGAAATAGCAAAGGCAATAGTAGCCTGGCTCAGTCTAAGTCCAAAGACATCATCACTAAAGGAGCTGTGGTAGTTTGAATAGATGGCCCCCAATATATTCAGTGTTTCATTAGTTTGTAGTTTGCATCAGTAGCCACCTGGCTGGAAGCAGAGTCACTGGGCAGATCTTAAGGTGTGGTGGTAGGTTTAGGATTTCAATCTAAAGATATGCAAAGTGTGCCTAGCTGGAGTTCCTGAGGTGTGTTGTACTGTGTGGCTTTTGGCTGTGGCTTTACTCTCTGTGTTTGGTCCTGTGAAAGCAGGCCAGCTTCTTCTGCCATTATGGAACTTCCCCTGAACCTGTGAGTTTTAATAAATACCCCTTTCTCTATAACCGTGGCTGGTCTGGAAGTTCATCTCATCAAACCTAAAACTGTCTGCTACAAGAGCCAATGGTATAATTCTCAGTTTCAGGCTGAAGAAGAGGCCTGAAGGAGGTAGGGGGGCACTGGTGTGAGTTCTGGAGGCTAAAGGCAAGAAAATCAGGAGTTGGTCCAAGTCCACTGGAGAAAGACAAACAGGCTCTAGGAGAGAGAAACAAACTGTGCTCTTATTTCTCTCTCTCTCTCTCTTTTTTTTTGTTCCATCCAGTCTCCTCTATGATCGGACCATATTCCCTTACTTGGATGGACTATCTTCCCCACTGAGTTCACCAACTCACCTGCCCGTTATCTCTGAAAATGCTTGATGCACACATCAGGTCAGCCCAATTAGTCTGACCTCAAATGTAACCACTTGGATTTACTGCTTAGCAGAAGAAAGGTAAGCACAGCATGTACTGAGGCATAGAGAACAAATCATGCATCCCTAGCTATCTAATTATCTTTTAATCCAGTCAAATAGACACCCAAACTTCATGAAATGCTTCTGTAATCCTTGTGGCACCCACAACTGTGGCAACAACATCTTGCCCTGAGATCATCATACCCAGCATGGTTTTGTGCTGACTTAATATATAATAATAGTATGCCACAGTAGCTGAAGCACAGCTTACCTCATGGTGCCTAGAGACAATGGAGATTATAGAATCTGTCAATTGTCAGAATTTTGGATTACGATGTTTCTGTTCATCTATACTGCATGATAATAGGAGGCCTGAAATTGGAATATGCAAAAATTCAAATGTTTTGGAAGGTTGACAGAAGAAGAAAGAAAAAGAAAAGATTGGAAAGACAGGGAACAAGGCTGTGTGACCAGGCTTACGGACGGGCACTTGTAAGTAGGCGTAATGTGAATGTTCTATGTACTGATGTCCACAGATAATGTCCCACACAGAGGAGGCAAGTGTTAAATGGAGCCTGCAAGTGGTGGCAGACACTCTCACTGGCCACTTTCCTGCTGAGAAGGTGACAAATGAATAGCCAGTAGCAAGTGCTGTGTTTGAGCTCTAACTGATCTGTTTAAAGCCAATGCCATGTTTCCGAAGAGATGACAGTAGATCAGTGCTAATCATTTGAACATCTTGGCATGATTCCTTGGGAAAACCTAGTCAACTGGTGACTTAGTGAGCACATTTGTGTCCTTGCATTATGAGCAAGCTAGCAACAATCATAGTTTAGGCTTGCCTTTTCTACACACACAGTCTCTCCACTTCTCAGTTTGCACTACTATTTGATGGTGTATAAAGGACTGATTGGCATAAGAGTTCAGAAATGTTACATCACACCAAGTGATCACTTTACTGCAAGGCCACTACTTTCTTTGCTATAAACTGAAGGTTTTCTCCCTGGACATCAACAGATGCTTAAAGCGAATCCCAAGGATCCTGAGACAACTTCCCTGGTAGTGTCAGCCAAGATGGGAAAGAGGAGCAATGGCTTCTGTCAAGAATTTCCCATCAGAGTCATCTTCTCCAGCGCCCTCACAGACTAACCATTCAGCCTTAAGGAGAAAAGTAAGAACATTTGCACTTTAGAGCACGGGAAAACAAGACTGTGAGTGCAGGCAAACAAAACAAGAAGCTCCATGTGCAGGGCAGAGTGGGGACTTTATTATCCAACATTACAGCTAGAGGGGAATTCAAGCACCTGAGAACACGCTCCACAAATCATAGAGGCGCCCAAGGCTAGGCGTGTTAAGTACGGAGAATGCAGCCCTCCTTATCACAACTAAGGCTAAAAAATAACACACTGGATGAAAAACTAACAAGGGAGTACAACTAAAGAAAGGGCAAGTTGCAGACTTGCATCAGGAGTCATTGAGAAGTACACCCAGGAAAATTAACCCAGGCCCAGTGGGGCCTCGCAGGAGTATGAAACTTAGTACACGGAGGATTACCATAGCCATATCAGCCTTCAATCTCTACTTAACCTTGCCTATATTAGTGCAAACTACCACACACTCCACGCAGAAAAAGGGGAAGTGTTGCTCATCCCCGACAGTACTATGCTCTGCGACCAGTTTATCCTCCAATCAAAATTGCAAAGCATTTGTCAGTCCTGGAATAAGCAGCCTAAAGATACAAAGTAATTCTCAGAACCACACTCTGATAGGACCCTAGTGCTATAACTGACAGGGGTCTTGCAATAAATGCAATTGATATGTTTAAGACGAAATGCAAAGTTAGACAACGTGCAAAATCATCTGAGGAATTTTAGTAGAGAGGTGGCGATTATATGAAAGAATCAAATGTAAATACTGGAAACCAAGACCTCAACAATGGAAATGAGACTACTATTTGCTGGATCTTACAGGAATTTCATTTCTTGTTTCCTAATTCTACAAATATAAATGGCCCAGCTGATCTAACTTATCAAGTGTTCTAATTGACCTTTTGTTGATGGTTCTAGAAATAAAATGAAAGCAACAAATCTAAATCAGGTGACTTTATAGTCTCACTTCTGTGTGTGTGTGTGTGTGTGTGTGTGTGTGTGTGTGTGTGTGTGTGCATGTCCATAGTAGGCAAATGTGTTTTAACTAATTTCACTACATGTTATCATAATAATTGAATTATTTGTTGCATTTGGCCCTAAATTTGAGGGGACAGACTGAGGAGTGAAGACGGGAACAGCTTTGTGCTTGCAGCTGATCAGGAATGGCAGTTACTGTAGAATCTCTGAGTCTCAATCGTGCAACCCTTCAGGGGAGCAGCCATTTTCTATTCCAGCTACGGCTCAAGTTCCCAAGTACTCTGTTAAAACAATTTGTTCTGTGACAACACAACTTTCTATATGACCTAAAATAGCTCCCAGCAATTTACCAAAATGTTTTTTTATTAAATTATATTTTAAGGTGATAATGATCAGGTGAGGTGTTTCCATTCAGCATAATACATACAAGACAAGATACAGAAAAGGAACAATGATCCAACGAGCATTCTGTTGAATAGTGCTGTTAAAAATCATGCAGATCCCACCTACAGGTTTTGCTATTAATAACACTGTTTTGTTGAGTGCTGACAGGTACATCCCCTGCCACTGGGTGAGAAAGGGTAGTTATCATAGTGGCCACACACCAGAGACCTGAGCTATCATACAACCCAGACAGCCCAAGAGACTTGAACTAACATAAACCCAGACAGCCAGAGAACGTGAACTATCATAGGACCCAGATAGCCAGAGAGATCCGAACCATCACAGAACCCAGATAGTCAGAGTGATCTGAACTGTCATAGAACCCAGACAGCCATAGAAACTTTAACTAACTGTGCCAATGAGGGTAAGCTTTGGAGCTTAGGACTCCCTATAAAATTTTCTTCTTCTTTTTATTCATTCCCTTTCCTTTATTCTTGCAAAGAACCTGTACAAATGAAGTACACTGCTATGATTTTTTTCAGATTTATCACAACTAGTTGACATTAAATAACTCTGCTGCTAATTTACTACATATGAAGGTCTTTAATATATGCAGAGAAATCACTGAAGCTTTTGATAGCATTTCCCAGAGAGAATTTGACATTAAGTTGATAAATATTTGTAACATGATAAAATGTTTTCTTACTGAACTTACTGTGTCTCATTTTGCAAGAAGGTCCTATTTTAGCTAGTTAACAAAAGGAGGAAAGCTGTTAATTATACACCATTTACTTGCCATTATTTGATGTCTGATTTACCTAACAAATATTCTACAATGTAAAGTAGATTTTGTTCTAAAACAAGTGTCCTGGAATAAATTTTTTTAAAGGATTTTTTAAAGTAATCTCAACTACATTCGTATTTATGCTATCTAAAAAAAATTAGTGAGTCACCTACTTAATGATGTAATGCTATAGCATAGAATTATATATTGAACAGATGGAAAAAAATCATGAATTCAACTTGATATAAATAACTGTTTAGGTCAACATAAATGCATTATTTTCTTCATAGACAGGAATATATTCACAAAAGCATTTTAAAACATGATTTATCACATATAACTGTGCTTCTAAAATGGAAAACTAGTTTATAATCTACCTTTTTTTTTTTATTTTGGAGATAGGGTATCACTCTAGCTCAGGCTGACCTGGAATTCACTAGGTAGTCTCAGGGTAGCCTCAAACTCACAGTGATCCTCCTACTTCTGCCATCAGAGTGCTGGGATTAAATGTGTGTGCCACCACACCCAGATTTTCACTACCTTTGATTTTTATGTTTGTTTATCCTGAGATAATATTTGAAAGGTTATCCAGAAACAGGAAAGCATATGTTTCTGGTTCTAATTTAAATAGTCATATGATATGTGACCTTAATGAGTGGGACCATATTAAGGACAGGGCAGTTTCTCAGATGGATCAAGTTTTTTTCTGTTAAATTGTCAAAATTTAAAACAAATGTCTCCCCATGCTGAAACAACAACAACCAAAAAATAACTTCAAGGGCATCATCAGTTGTAACTTTAAAACTCATGCCTAAATAATTAACAACTAAGTCATATAGAAAACAGAGCTTTATCCTGAGCAATCTGTGGCATTATTTAATGTCTTCTAATTATTTTTTCTCTTTGCACTTTCACTCAATAAACTTAAATGAGTCAATTACATACAAATAAATATGAGCAAACAAACAGGCATTGAACAATTTCAATTGTGAGGCTTTTCTTTCCTTTACAATTCTTCTGAAAGCTTTTTAAAGGTTATAGAAAAATTAAATGATAAAATAAAAAATATTTTTGAAGTGTTTTCCATAGTTGTACTGTGTCTCACAAACAGTCACAAATTCTTGTCATGTGCTTCAAGACTTGTTGCGCATTATGCCATTCCTTTCTGCATTCTCCTGAAAATACATGTATACACAGGAGGGAATATCATGAATGTTGCATAATGACTGACTTCTTTAAAAAGTTTGGCTTTTGCAGGCAAATGCCCCAACCACTAAGCCATCCTTGCAGCCCCCATATGATTTTAAAGTAATTGAGAATGATTTATAGCCTAGTGAACCATTAGTTATCCTTTCAATTCACCCACTGATGGAAGCTGATATTTTCCTTCAGCTTTGTGTGCCCATGAGTGACGGTGCATTGAACATTGTACAATGTCCTTAGGTGTTTGAGCACCTCTTTCTCTGTGATGGTTTTCTTAGAGTTATAATGTGGAATCAATGGCATGGGTCATTTTAGATGTTGCTGAATTAGTCAATTCTGTTCTCAAATAGGATCTAGCATGTGTTCTCAAAAGCTTCCATCTTTTTATTGTGGTGAATGAAAACTTGAAAACATGATTTTTTAAATAATGTCCATTATTCTCACTAATGGTGAAATTGAAAACTCTTCACAAATGTTTATTTGTATTTACATTTTGTCTTCCTTCGATTACTTGTGCTATCCTTAACGACCTTTCTTTTGGACACTGGCCTATTTGAATTAGTAGAAATGTCTTTTCTTATTAATTATATTGATATTCTGTCTGCATGTTGTTTTCTTTCAAAATATTTCAAAACATTTTAAAAAGGAATTCTGTTTTTCTTTTATTACTACTTGTCTTTCTATAAGCTTTCTAAAAGCTTCCCCAGCTAAAGATCATTCAAATAGTCTCTTAGAATGTAATGATGTTGTTGCTGATGACATGTTAGGGACCAGAGGATGGATAAACTTTCCTTTGAGAAGCAGATGCTTAAAAGTTTCTGAATTACTTCCATACATGCCACCAGTGCACATTGGCCATGCCCTTCTTGATCAAGGGCAGGTTTATAGAGGATGAGGCTGTCTGATATGGTCCAAAAGGGATGGTTTGTACGACCTAGAAGTGAGTATATCTTCCAAGGGAGTACAGGGTCTTCTACTTTGGGTCCCCATCAAGCTGTTTGTGCATATAATTTTTATATAGACATTTTTCTTTCTCACTAACCTTTTATTGAGGTTCTTAAGAATTTCTTACAACCTTGGTGAACCATTAACCAGTGTAGACACTTACTTCATGCCATCCCTTCTTCCAACCAGGCAGACAAAAAAGATGCACATTTGAAACCATGGTAACTGTCTTTCAAGAGTGTGATAGGGAGCTGTGACATTGTGAAGACCATCTCTGGCTGGTTGATGCTTCCAGAACATTGTAAAGAAACCTGTAAACTATGGCTGCTTATTCTTCCTTTGTCAATTTGTCTTAGAAAACTTGTCATGAAACAGTAAACTCTGAAGAAGTGACTTCAGTGAGATAACAGTAAGCATGCTCATACTTTTAGAGAGAACAGTTTATAAAGGATGGATTTCTCAGGACTTGCTTAGATTTAATTCTTATATATACACGTTCTATTTTGTGAAAGCATTTCTGCACATGCTAAATTAGATTCCTTTCTCCTTTCTTTCTCTTTCTCCCTTCCTTCCTTCTATATAACTGTTTTCTTGCCTCTATAGCATGTATATATACCTACAGATATCAGCAGATACTTAGTGTGTGGCTATTATAATGCCAGGTATCATTCCAGCCTCTAAGGAATTATGTTAAGAAGACAGTTCCACCTCCTTCCTTCAAAATAGTCTGTTGTACTAGAATAGAATGACACCCGATTCATGATGGGCAGCTCAGTTTAACCTGGTCCTCTGCTGTCCCATAGTTTGGTATTCATTCTAGCCAATGGCATGAAAGAAAGTAAAAAACTTTTTTAAAAAAAAAATATTTTATTTTATTTTATTTATTTTTTTTTTGGAGAGAGACACAGAGAGAGACAGACAGAGAGGGAGAGGGAGACAGAGATGGGCAGAGCGCCAGCAGTCTCTCAGCTGCTGTGAAGGAAATCCAGATGTGTGCACCCCCTTTGTGGGCAAGTGCGGCATCGCACCCTTGCCTCACTTTGCATCTGGCTAAACGTGGGACCTGAAGATTGGAACCAGGTTCTTAGGCTTAGCAGGCAGGTGCCTTAACTGCTAAGCCATCTCTCCAGCCCAGAAAGTAAAAACTTTATAAAAGAAGGGAGTAACTACTTGCATTAGAAAACATGGAAATGATCCCAAAATTTGGGAACTTACATTTCAATTGTCTAATCATGTCTTTGCAGTGCTCCCTCCAGGGATGAGGTGATACACACATATCTGGTATTTATTTTCAGTCCCAGAGCTGATAGAATGGAGAGTTAAGTGCAATCCTGTAAGACAGGTTGGAGAGAACTTAATTGCTCTGAGTATTACTCAAAAAGTGTCAGACTTTAGTTCATCTGATACATAGGTTGGAAATCTCACTCAAATGAAGTATATCTTCTCCTCAAAATAGTAAGAATTCAACCGGGTGTGGTCGCGCACGCCTTTAATCCCAGCACTCAGGAGGCAGAGGTAGGAGGATTGCCAAGAGTTCGAGGCCACCCTGAGACTACATAGTTAATTCCAGGTCAGACTGGACCAGAGTGAGACCCTAAAAAAATAGTAAGAATTCACAAAGTGTTTGCTTTTCCTAGTGGGAAAAAAAGGTATAGAAAAAGCAATTAGGGCTGGAGAGATGGCTTAGTGGTTAAGGCATTTGCCTGCGAAGCCTCAGGACCCATGTTTGACTCTCCAGATCCCATGTAAGCCAGATGCACAAAGGTGAAGCAGGCACAAGGTCACACATGCCCACTAGGTGGTGCAAGCATCTGGAGTTCAATTGCAGTGGCTGAGGCCCTGGTACACCAAGTCTCTCTCTTCCTCCCTCTTTAAAAGAGAGAGAGAGAGAGAGAGAAGAAAAGAAAAAGCAATTAATTTAAAAGTGATATCTTGGCATGTCTAAATCACTGAACTCCCTGTTACTTCATTGAGGTGGTAGGCCCTTAATCTCCTATTCTTCATTATTCACATTCTTTGCAGCCTATCAGTATTAATTGAATAACAAGAGCTATTTCTCTTAGGATAATAGACCCTTTAATGTGTCTGTGAACCGAATCATGAAAAGTCAGACAATGGAGAAAGAAGGGTGTATAATGATCTATTTCAGAAAAAAAGATTTTCATTGTTTTACATTTATGGATATAAAAATATCACCAAATCAAGACTTGTCTATTAATTATTGGACAAGACTTCATCTAGAATTGCATCTAAAATTGATTAACTTTACAATAATACATTGTAATCCTCCTTCAGGGTTTACCTGTCAAATGCACAGGTGTGTTAAATAGGAATGAAAAAGAAAAGAAAAATAAAACAGAGTCATAAGCCCCAATCTCTATGGTTTCCCCAGTAAATGAGTGTTGTTATGATTAGTTTTTTTTTGGGGGGGGGAGATTCGAGTGATTTTCATTTCGTGATTCATCTCAATAGCTTTTGCCCTGTAGTTCAGGAGAGCCCTTGTAAGGAGCTGGCAATTTCACCAGATCTCTTTCCTGGTATCCATTCAGTAACTGGAGGACAAGCAAAGCACTTGTGCTAGAGATGGTTACATTTCCACCAAATTCCACTTCTACCTGAATCAAATGTCATAAGCTCTATTGCCTACTCCAGCTTTGACAAATAGATGGTGCTAGATAGCAAATTCCTCCAAATTGAAATATTCCCTCCTAAAGAAAGCAGGGAACCAGGAGGCTAACACAGAAGTGAAACTTCGAAGGTCACGGGAACACTCCCCCAAGGTGAGAGAGCAGTAAACAACTGCTGACAGGTAAACTCTGACCAATGCTATACAGCAATTAGTTCTCCTGAAGCGAAGACAGAGTTAAGAGGTTCAAGTCTTGTAAAAAGTTTGCAAAACCCCCTTCCTAAGGATATATAAAGGGTAAACCACTGCTGGGGGACAAACTCTTCAAATAGCTGAGTTCCCTGCAGGTTGTACACTGTGCTCCAGAGATGCAGCTTTTTAAATCATCACCTATGCTGGTGTGGGGCTTTTGGTGATGCAGTTGCCTTTGACTCATCCATTGCTCTTACATGAAACTCCTCACCCTGCTCTATAAGTAACCCCAATACACTCATTGGTTCACCAAAACTGGTTTTGGTGCAATCATACTCTGACCTGTCATCTGTGGCCTATCTGGGGTGAATAGAAGTATGTTGGTATCTCCCCAGAGAAAAATTTTCCCATGACATACAGTACTGCACAGACTTTGTTAAATGATTTTTTTTTTGGTTTTTGGAGGTAGGGTCTTGCTCTAGTTCAGGCTGACCTGGAATTCACTATTTAGTCTCAGGACAGCTTTGAATTCTTGGCAATCCTCCTACCTTTGCCTCCTGAGTGCTGGGATTAAAGGCGTGCATCACCAAGCCCAGCTTAAATGATTTTGATTAAACATGACGGGTATCACTAAGGTGTTTGGAAAACAAGTCTATGTCTAATTCACAGGCTGGGTACAGACAACAACAGATGAAAGAGTGCTGAGGAGGAATGACCCTGTGTTTTAAAGTATAGGGGATACTTGGCCTCAAGTGTTACACAAGTGTAAAAATTCTATTGTTTTACCTTATTTGCTAGCCTAGCTTATTTTTTTTATAAAAGATACTACATTTTTGTTAATTTATCCTTATAAATGGACAATAAATACCTTAATATAATTTTTAACCTTGTGATGATTTATATTAATTGTCTATAAGATAGGACCTGTGACAGAGTATGTGGATTATGTTAGTTTCTGTGGGACTATCTTGATTAGATCAATTTAGGTGGAACAAACCACCTTATCTGTAGGAGGTACAGTTCCATGGAACAGCGTCCTGGACTACATGGAAAGGAGAGATATGCCTGAGTAGCAGCATTCATCATTAGCTGTTGGCTGTGACCTGCTGCCTCAAGTTTCTGTCGCCATGCCTTCCTCATCCTGGTGGACTATAACTTATAACTGTAAGCTGACATTGACCCTTCCTCCTCAGACTGATTTTCTGCAGTTGCTTTGTCCCAACAATGTGAAGCTGACTAATAACCTACCTTAAAGTAACCATTGCAATAACAACCACCTAAATTTCAAGACTGGCTTTCTTACTGGACATTGGGCATGGAGGAAAGAGTATTAGGGATAGTCTAAAATGCCTTGAAGAAACTTTACTTTAGGTTTTCTCTTGAAACAAGTCCATATTTAAGTCTTTGAAAATATAGTAGAGATATTTTCCGTGTCCTTCATCCAGTTTTAACCAATAATAACTTTTTTTTTTTTTTTTTGGAAAACCATAGTCGTATTAGTCAGGGTTCTCTAGAGGATCAGAACCAATAGAATTAATTGTATTAAAAAGGGAATTTATTAGCTTAGCTTGCAGCAGTCCACCAATAGCAGTCTGTAGGCTTGAGAGTCAAGGAACCTGGTAACTGCTCAGTCCGTGTGGCTGGATGCTTCAGCATTCCCAGTCCCCCACTGAAGGAATGAAGACGTTCTGGAGAGCCGCTGGTCTTCAGTCCACTCTGGAAGGCTGAAGGCATTTGGTTCCATTGCCAAAAGATAACCAAACAGGATAGATCACACACAAGTGAAGGCACTCACCAGCAAGCAGCACAGACAGCCAGGCTGGGAGAAGGGGATCTTTTCTCCCAGAGCTCCCTTACATAACGCTTCCCTCTGGGAGGGCCTCACACTCTGGGGGAAGGACTTCCTTCTTCAGTCAACCCTTCCTAGAAACAACCTCAGAGATCTGCCCAAGAGGAATGTCTGTGGATACCTGATTAGATTAAGTTGACAACAGAACTTAACCATCACAATAATATATCAGGAAATGAATACAGTGTAATATTAAGAATATTACAGATTCTACTTGGTTTCATTAAATTGCATGCCTGTGAATAGATTTACGTGAAATTTTATCATGTGTAGATTCATGTATTGTACTATGTGGCTTCTTTGTGTCTCCCCTTTTCTCCTTTGTAAAATGAACTGTAGCACTTACCCTATTCCCTGTACCCTCCACAGTTTGTTGGGTGTGTGCAAAGTAAATAAACTGCTCCTTTAGTTTCTCAGCTGTTCAAAGAGAGAAGTCCAGGATTCAAGGACTTTTACGTAATTAACTATCATGAGAACCTTGATGTACAACTGAAAGAGATTTAGGTGGTAGATCCATCCAGGCTTTGGGTTGATGTTTCCTGTGGATGAACCTTTTAAAGGTCTTGGGAAGATGATGAGCACAGTTTGCATATGGAGAAAATATACATGTTTCATACAGAGGAATGGAGTAGTGTTGATTTAAAATGTATATCCACAGGGCTGGAGAGATGGCTTAGGGGTTAAGGCGCCTGCTTCCTAAGCCTAAGAACACTGGTTCCAATCTCCAGCGGTTCCAATCTCCAGGTCCCACGTTTAGCCAGATGCAAAGTGATGCAAGAGCGCAATGCCACACTTGACCACAAGGGGCGCACACATCTGGATTTCTTTTGCAGCAGCTGAGACACTGCTGCCATGCCCATCTCTGTCTCCCCACCCTCTCTCTCTGTGTGTGTGTCTCTCTCCAAAAAATAAAAATAAAAAATAAAAAATAAAAAGTTAAAATGTATATCCACAGAGTCTTTTGTGTGTTGACTAGGAGCTGGATGTAGTGACTTCCTTTGTACAGAGAACTTTATAGAAATGAAGATGCACGTCTTCTGAAATGACTATGGCTTTTACTCTGAGTTGTCTTCTACATGGTGATCAAGGAAAACACATGTATTCAACAGACCTATGGAAGTATGCATGTATCAAATCGTGAGCTTTCTGTTACCAGCCACTTGAGTTTTCTGAAACTGGCCAAAAGCTTGGCTACTACTTTCTTAGGAACCTTGAGCCAGAACTACCACTCTTTTTTTTTTTCCCCCAAGGTAGGGTTTCACTCTAGCTCAGGTTGACCTGGAATTCACTATGTAGTCTCAGGTCGCCTTGAACTCATGGCAATCCTCCTACCTCTGCCTCCCAAGTGCTGGGATTAAGGGCATGCGCCACCACACCTGGCAAGCTTTGCCACTCTTCAATACTCAGAAATCGTGTGAGACTATAAGTGTTTGTTGAAAGTTCTAAGATTGTTATGTCTCAATAAATAACTGATACACTCTCTGGAGCACCCTCATTTTTGGTACCATGCTTCGTGAATTCTTGCTACATTTCTTTGTGTACTCCAGTAGATAGCTTTCAGGGGCAGCGGGCTTGGTTTTTTCCTTCCGGTGCTGAGGGACTGCTTCAGGCTAGTAAGCTAGAGACATTGTAGTGTTCATTTGCCACTCTTCTCCCATGGGTCACAACCCTAAGCTGCCTGTTGCTTAATGCTTGCAAACCGCTGTCCGACACTCCTTGCCTGTATTATAATTGCTTAAGGTAAGAGTTAAAATCTGGTCCCTGTTATTCTGTCATGTCCAGAGCCAACTTAAGCCTTGATGTTAATGTAGATGAGTTTTATCAGGAGTTGATGCCCTCATGTAATTCAGTGAAAGAGTTCTTTGTATATTCTCAAGATTTTAAGTCTTTCCCCTCTCACCTGGGGGAGGGCAGAGTTTAAGATTGTTTTAGGTTATGAGAGACTCAGTGCCAGTGATGAAGAGAAGAAGGAGGCTTGGAGGCATCAAAGCTAACTTTGAACACAGAGCAATCTAGGTTATTAATGCAACATGTGAACACCTTGTGCATAGGAACACTTGGTTCCACTTAGTCTGATGCGTTCTCATTTACCTCTGCCCCTTCTGTCCTTGCTCTGAGAACACAATAGCAGTGCTCGCTTAAAGCTAGCTACCATCTGGAGACATATGTAGTGACCTGTCTTAACCAACATATTTTTCCCAGCTGCTCTTTTCTCTCCTTCAAGGTGCATTATGCATACACATGCCACAGTCCTGCCTTTTCTCTGCTGTTCCACACGTGGGATTTTTACCTAATTCCATATCACAGTGGATCCTTCTCTCTCTGACACACACTCAAGCCCACTTTAATGGATGCTCTTATTTGAACATCTACACAGGCTTCTCTAGTGAGTGCACAGATATTTCCCACACATCATTTCTCTTAGGCTTGTTCTGTCTGTAACTCCAATACGTGACACCAATAGTGGCAGGTGGGCAGCAAAGTTATCAGTGACTATGCATCAAAGAGTTGAAATTGAAATACAATACCACCAAGAAATCAATTGCCACCACTTTCTAAAGCATCTTGGAAAGTTTCCTGAGAATTTAAAACTCTAATCATTGTCAATCATTAAATTAAGGTAATATGATAAAAGAGGTGTAAAATAAATGATTATTCTTCAAACCCAACAGGCTTGCAAAAGTCTTTAAATGTATACAAAACAAAAGCATATACAAAATAAACTATAATGGCATTCAAATGGAAAAAAGTTGAGGCAGCTGGAAAATAGACAAATATTTCTACAGCAATTATCCTGCTACTACTTATGTACTATGGACTGTACATAAGAAGGAAATAAAAGTGGGAATTGGAACTTAAAATGCAGACCAGGTATTTTAGCATATTTAAGTTAATGATATAGTTCATTTGAAAATTCCCAAATGTATTCCATAATCATACACAATTTAATATAACATGCATTTCTTTTAGAATTTTATTTTCTTATTGTTAAAATAGATGTGAGAAATAAGATTTATATACTCTACTGGTGTTTTTCAGGAAGTAGCATTAATAACTCCTTGACTGCTGTAAAATGCATTTTCTCTAATTCTTTGCTTACTTTTAAGTCTGAATGAGTGGGTTCCAGGAAAAGAAGTCCGCAGGTTCCCAAGTGAGTCCCTGGGAACACCACAGTTACTCCAGTTTTAGAGATTGTTTTTTTTTTTTTTTTTTTTTTTACAAGGCCTTGACAAACTCACCTGGAGTGTCTACACTACACATTTATTGTTAAGCTCTGGACAAGAAAAGTATTCTAGGACCTAGCTTATTCAAACAATGGATTTCCTTTGAAATAAGATCTTCTGCCTTTCTTAAAGGCATAGCCATCATCACTGACACTAGGAATGGAAGGTAAAACAACAAAGGATGTGGGGAAACCACTTTAAGTAGGGACGTTTTTAAGATGATTCACATGAACTTTCACTTCTAGGTGTCTGGCATAGTTGCAGAAAAAGACAGACGTGACAGGTTAGAATAATCATCTTCAAATCTCATTGTAAGATCCAATGTGACTGAGAGGGGTGTGAGGCTGCAACAAAGAGGGATGTTTGAAATTGGAATGTCCCAAGAGAACAGTACTCGCATACACACATGTACACACACACACACACACACACACACGACACAAAAATACTCTCACCATGTCTAAGAGGTTTGGAATACAATATTAATATCACTCTAGTTAATCTCATGACTGTGGAGCCCAAAAGATAAGGTAGGATAAGGGGTTCTGAAATGGAGGGGTGTCTCCTTGTGGCTGACCTGGGTGCCTTTGAAGCACACTCCGTGAGGAACTGTATTATCTCCAGGCTTAGAAAAACCTGACAGACGAAGATAGGCAGGCAAATCAAAGGCCCTTGTAGACAGTCTCTTGAGCTCTGTGCTCAAGCCTTCACTAACTTTTGCTTTCCAAGCAGCGCGGGTGGGGAGAGCACTGGACAAAGGGAGGAGTCTGAGCTAGAGGGTGGGCTGTGCAGAGGCAACTCTGCTACCTGATCGCACCTAAGCCCAGGCGGGGTATGGGCCGAGGTGGGGATGCAAATTGGTTCTTTCGTAACGGCCAATCAGGAGTCAGGTGAGGGAATTTGGTTCTGGACCACCCCTGCCCAGTCTGTGCACACGTGTGCGGTGTTCAGGGACCTTTGTCCCGCAACGTCACGCTTGGCGGGCACCCCATGGTCCCCTTTTCTTGTCGGATCCGCTTGATTTTTTTTCTCTCCCCCCCATCACCCCACGTTGCTGATACAGTGTTGTCTCCGCCACCACCCCCCATCCCCCCACCCCCAGTGATTCCCTTCCGCAGCTTGGAACTTTCATCTTTGAGCCCAGAGGCGTGCGCGGGTGCTTGGTACTCCAAATGGCCAGGACTAGGGCACCAGGCTGGCCTGGGACACCACAGCGCTCCTGCCCGCGCGGGCGGTCCACAGCCTGGCGGGCCCCTGGGTGACCGTGGGTCTATTCTGTGGGGTACCTCAGGCTCTGGCCCGTGGGGCCTGGAAACTCCCGAGACGTCCACAACACAAGAAAAGAAAAAAAAAATCAGACTCATCACCTAATTCGCCTGGGAGCTGGAGCGCTGCGGGGGCCCCTCCAGCGCTGCCTCCCCGCTCCTCCCCCATCCCACCCCACCCCACCCCCGCCCTCGCTCCGTCGGCCTCCGACAGAGTCACACAGCCTGCCCCCCACCCCTGGCAGACAAAGGGCCCGGGCACCACTCGCCGGCCGGCCTCCAGCGCTCCGGGGAGGCGGCCCGCCCGCCGTGGATCGCGCAGGAGGCGTGCGCGGGGCGAGAAGCCGCGAGCGCAGGAGGGAGCGCGGCATGGAGGTGGGCCTGGAGATGCGCCTCTCCCACCTCTGCTGCTGCTGCTGCCTCCTCTACCAGCTAGGGTTCCTGTGCAACGGGGTCGTCTCAGGTAAGGGCTCGCCTCACTCTCCAGCTTTGCTTCCAACTTCCCCACCCTCCCCAGCGGGGACCGAGCACGCGGGGGTGAGATGCATGCTGAGCAGAGCTCAGTGGAGACAGATTTAAAAAAATTTATATATATATATATATATATATATATATATATATATATATATATCCGGAGGCTTGGCGAATTGCAGATCGGGCTCCGAAGTTAAGCGCGCACTTCTCCAGACCTATTTTAGCCATCTGTAAAATGATCAGTTTTTTTTTTTTTTTTCCCCCTCTCCGGGCCAAATGGTTTGCAAAGGTACCTGGAGCGAAAACTTGGGAGGTGTTCTCTGGGTTTAAGATTTTTTTTTTTAAAGACATCAGTTAAGTTATATTAGGGTCTGCACGGGTTTCACTAACTAAATCCAGTCCCCCGACTCTGCAGTCTCACACACACACATACCCTCTCCCACCTCTCCCATCACGGTACTTTTATTCTGAAAACGCTGGTCTTTGTAATCTGATCGCGAGGCTTGCTGGAGTTGCAAGTTTCTGGGGCCGGACGGGTGGTCTCTCCGGTGCACGCGTGTGAACGCCTGTTATCTGCATGGATTGTGTGCCTGGGGGATGCTTGTGTTTCCTGGAGTCACCCCCCACACACACACCTCTCTCTCTCCCCTCTCTCTCTGCCTCGCCTGCAGGGCTGCAGGTCGCCCCGGACCGCGAGCAGTGGGAAGTCGTGTTTCCTGCACTCTGGCGCCGGGAACCGGTGGACTCGGCGGGCGGCAGTGGAGGCAGCGCGGACCCGGGCTGGGGGCGCGGGGCTGGGGGCGGCGGAGGAACCCGGGGACCCCCAGCCGGCAGTTCCCGCGAGGTCCGTTCGGTGGCCCCCGCGCCTCTGGAAGAGCCCGCCGAGGGTCGATCCGAGTCCTGGTCCCCGCCTACCCCACCGTCCGAGGCTGAGGACGACGAGGAACTGGAATCCCAGGAGCTGCCACCGGGAGCCAGCGGGGCTCCCCGGGCCTCGTGGCAGCCGCCTCCGTCTGCGCGAACGCCCCCGTCCGCGTCTCGAGCTCAGCCAGCCGACCCGGACCCCGACGGCGGCGAGGAGGTGCTGCTGAAGATCCCGGCCTCCGCCAAGGACCTGTACCTGCTGCTCCGCAGAGACGGACGCTTCCTGGCGCAGCGCTTCTCAGTGCAGCAGCGGCCCAGCCCCGGCCCCGGCCCCACTGGGCTGGCAGAAGAACCTCGCCCTCCGGCGCCGCCCAGGGCCGCGTGCTTTTACACCGGGGCGGTGCTCAGGCACCCCGGCTCTTTGGCCTCTTTCAGCACCTGTGGAGGTGGCCTGGTAAGCAAGCGCCTGTCTTCCTCAGCTCTCCACCCACCCCTCCCCCCTCCCCTCCCCGCACCCTCTGCCCTGGTCTAATTTGCATGCACCTTCTCCTCCACCCCTTTCTAGTATATTCTTCTGAACTTCTCCTGACACCCTACTCGCCACCCAGGTGTTACACCAATCACTTCCAAGGGAACATCCCCAGGGCACTCTAATAAATCAGGTCTTGTTGGATGTATATGGCCTTAGCTAACTCTAACGTTCTTAAGCACTACGTGCGATTTTGCCTTCTTCCTTCTTGCCAGTGGATCAACTTCTGTGAGCCCTCCCTGAGCTTCTAAGACCAGCATCCGGTATCTTTTTAAGCCCGTCTGCTTAAGCTGAATCTCTTGTGTATCCTCTTCCCCGAATTCTTACCTCTATCTTACAGAATTTTGTTGTCGTTGTTGTGTTTAATATCCTACTTCAAAATTTTCAAAACAGTTCTCTATGGAATTGCACCCTGACAACTGTTTGGAATTTTAACACATTCACACCTGTTCATTGTCCTTGGCATGTCCCAGTAAGGATGGGGGCGGGGGGAGGTCCTTGAAAAGCCTGAGACTGTTGAGGACGAATGGACCCATACTGGAATTCTACCAATATTCAATGGGTTACCTTTGTTTAAGATTTATTTTTTTTGACAATAGTCCCTTTTCTTCTCTCTACTCCGTGTTTGAAAGTATCAAGGTGGAGAGCCTGAAGAGTTCTGTTGGGGTGTGGGGAGATAGTCTCTTGACTGACCTTGTAATCACAGCACTGGAAAGGCAGAGGCAGGCTGATCTTTGCCGCTCACTGTCTAGCCAGTCCATCCTATCTTGCAAGTTCCTGGCCAAGGAGATAAGAGACCCTGCCTCAAAAATAAATGAATAAATGAATAAATATAAAAATAAATAAACAAAAAAGTATTGGGAACTACACCTGTGGCCTCAGGTACCAGCTAGGAATGTGAGATGCCTTCTGTTGAAGTGAAGGCAGAGGGTCGCTCTGAGCTCACTGTCAGTGGTAATAATTATATATTCACCTTGTCCTACTACTATGGCCAACATGGCCTTTACTGTTCATATAAGGCCCAGCTCATAATATATCAAAAGTCCACACATGACTTTTGGCTTCATGTTGCTCTTCATTGGGCCATTTATGAACTCCACAAGAGCTAGCATGAATGCAAGTTGCTCATTTTTACAACGAAACTCACAGCCATGGATGACAGATACAGAAGCTATTGGTGTAATCCAAGTAACTTGAAATCTAAAAAAAGAAGCTTAAACATCTGAACAGAGTGAAACTGGAAAATTTTACCTATGTCACCTAAAGTCCCAAAGTTAAATGATGTAAACTTCTGGGCAGGGCATATTTTACCAGATGGCGAATATTCAGATATGAGCATTTTTAGGGATGAGTGAAAAAATGGGCTCAGAAAGCTGCATGAAAAGCTTTGAAATGTCTTTTCTTATGGAAAGATACTTGACTACTTCACTGGGAAAAAATTGTGGGGGTCTCATTGTCCACTAGCTTTTGGCTAGGGATTAAATAATTACATATAGAAAGTTCTTGGTGTCGTAAGAGTAATAAGGGATAAAGCATTTCACTGTGTGGAAATGTGGGCTTTGGGTCAGATTTTCCAAATGAGCTATGCCTTCTCTCCATACTTAAGGGAGCAAAGCTAGAATTATGAGTAGGTTTTTTCATAGACTGAATAGAAGTCTGACATCCCTCCCGTGTTTATCATGTTGGGTTTTTTGCTCACTTTTCCTATTAGCCACACATGTATATATGCTGAACTGGGAAGTCTTTGTTATTGAGGAAAACTGACATTGCCAGCAGTACAGTATAGCAGTCAGAGTTGGAGTTGGAGTCCAAATTTAGGCAAATAGCCAAGAGGGTGGTTTTGTTACTCTAACTGCCACACCAGTCCTTTCACTTCTGAGCTGCTGGGTTAGGAAAGAGAGCCCCATTTGATATCTAGACTCTGGCATTGCCTTCTTCCCTGAGGATGACAAGTTCCTCACTCTTGTAATTAGAATGAGAGAATTAGATGCCTGAATCCAAGATTTGGATAACAAGCTTTATGGATATTAAATGCATTCTAGGTTTTCTGTTAGGGGTAGAGTAGCTTACCTTCAAGGGCTCACAGAGAAGGCACCATGTATAAATGGATGTGATGTGAAAAGTCATGAAATAATGACATGTCAGCATGATTGTGTCCCGCGTAAACTTCCTGCTGGGGTAGTTAAGCCAAACGCCCAACAGAGCAAAAGTTTAATGTATTGGTTTTTGCAGGGACAGACTGAGGAGTGGTGTGACAGTGTAGAGACTCAAGGGAATGAAGTAACGGAACAAACTGACTTCTGTGACTGGGCTAGAAAATGAAATGAGAACATCTAAAATGTCCATTGAGATCAGACCCTGAAAGCCTCAATGCTGGCAGGGGGTGCCCAAGCTTTACATTATCTGCACATTTGTTGAGCTTGGACACGTGCAGCCAGTGGGGTTGCAGGTTGTCACCCCAGCTTTGGACTTTGGCCTGCTAACTGGGATGCTCATAGGACGACTTTATGCTCACTCTGTAATCTTGATATGCAACATCATGAATTCTTTATGTAAAGGATGAATTATTTTGAATGAAACCACCTTTGGTTTGTGAGTACCTTTTCTGAGAGTAAAGGTTTTCATATTGTTAGTTGCTCAGAAAAGGTTAGATCCTAGTGTTCTATTCCATCCCCTCCCCCTATAGCTAGTTTTGCCTGCTAGCTATTCCTTAACTACCAAGCTCAACACCTTTTGGATTACTACATATTCTTATTTATTTATTTATTTATTTATTTATTTATTTATTTATTTATTTATTTATTTTTTACCCAAAGTGAAAAGAGAGAGAGAGAGAGAGAGAGAAAGAGAGAGAATTGGCACACCAGGGCCTCCAGTCATTGAAATCGAACTCCAGACACATGCGCCATCTTGTGTGCATGTGCAACCGTTCGTGCTTGTATCACCTTGTGTGTCTGGCTTACATAGGACCTGGAGAGTTGAACATGGGTCCATTTAAAAGGATCGAAAAGTCTTTGTAAGAGGGAACAGATCGTCAGCTATCCATCATTGTAAAGTAGTAATATTTATGGACTTGGGACATTTATTCTTCAGACGTTGACCTATTTTGTTTTGCGAAAGGGAAAATGAAAAAAATCTACATTTTGGAAACGGTGTCAAGTGCTGCCTCATCAAAGTGCTTAATCTTTCTGGATTTCATTTTCCTTCTTTATAAGATGCATGAGTTATACTTACATATGTAGCAGCCAATCTATCAAGTGTTATGATTGCTATTTCCCCTGATTAGACCAGTAGTGAAAAATAATCCTTATCGGAGTCAAATATTAGATTGGATGGGTACACAAATGCCAGAAAACATTTGTCAAATGACCCCATGACTAAAGCATTTTGCAGATAGAGAAAATAAAAAGAAGGTCAAGAATTGGTATGTTTCCAAGAGTTCTCAACTCGTCAGTCTGTAATGTAAACAGGAAGTGTCATAGATTGAAATGTGTGTAAATGCAGGAGCGCTCTGAGGATTCTGATGGAACTAGTTTAATTTCCAACATCTTATAAGATGCCTAGTATAAGCACTAAGCAAAATAAATAACAACATACAGTGCATAAAGTACTTCATGGTACCTTAAATGATAATCTTTAAAAAATGAAAATAAGGGGCTTGCAGAAATGGCTCAGTGGTTAAAGGTGTTTGCTCTACAGGTCTGCTTACCACAGTTCAGATCCCTGCCACACGTATAAAGTTGAGCACAAACTGGCACACGCATCTGTAATCCCAGCACAATTACAGCAGTGGGAGACAGAGAGAGGAGAATTATGGACCAGTTAATCTTGCCAGCAGCAAACAGCATCAGAAGAAACCCTGTCTCAGGCTGGAGAGATGGCTTAGCGGTTAACCGCTTGCCTGTGAAGCCTAATGACCCCGGTTCAAGGCTCGATTCCCTAGGGCCCACATAAGCCAGATGCACAAGGGGGCACATGCATCTGGTGTTCGTTTGAAGTGGCTGGAGGCCCTGGTATGCCCATTCTCTATTTATCTGCCTTTTTCTCTTTAGGTCTGTCACTCTCAAATAAATAAATAAAAATAAAAAAAAAAATTAAAAAAAAAAAAAAAAAGAGAGAGAAACCCTGTCTCAAACAAAGTGGAAGGAGAGTACCAACATCCTAAGGTTATTCTCTGACCTGCACATGTATGCCATGGTACGCACACACCCATGTACACATGTATTATAAACACATTTACATAAAGTACTCATACATAATAATAAATAAAAAATATAAAAGTAACACCATTAATTTCATGCAACAGGTATGTTTCTTCAAAACTGACACTTTATTATTATTTTTTGGTAATGCTGGAGATTGAACCCTGCATACTAGGTAAACTATATCCCAAGCAAAATAATACTTTAAAAAACACATCTGAGTAGTAAGTCAAATAAAATAGGTTTGTACCTGCTTTGCCTATGGTTAAATTGATTCTTTTTTTTTTTTTCCAGGATGATAGCTAATGGTGATTAAATTACTAACCACTTTCCTTACTTCTGAGTTTTAGCTGGCATGGTAATACACACGTATCATCAATCCTAGAACTCAAAGCTTGAGGCAGGATGGCTAAAAGTTCAAGTCCAGCCTAGGCTGCATAGGGAGACACTGTCTTAAACCAAACAAATAAAGTTTTATATGTTAGTAGTCATTTAGATTAGTTTTTGAAAAAGAATATGAAACTCTGTGTAAAGGCTTTTTCTTTTTTTTCAATATTCTCCCTTCCTATAATCAAAGAATTGCATACTCTGTCAATGTTTGAACAAGTTAATATATTGGGACCTCCACTTTGAACAAGTTGCCGTGTCAAGAGCCAGCAGGAGAGAGGAAGTCAAGGCAGGGAGGGGAAGAAGAGGGCAGAGCAAGGAGAACAAACAGTCAATATAAAAATGGAACAAACTGTTACCCATAAAAATGACTGGATAGAAACCGGGCGTGGTGGCGCACGCCTTTAATCCCAGCACTTGGGAGGCAGAGGTAGGAGGATCACCGTGAGTTCGAGGCCACCCTGAGACTACATAGTGAATTCCAGGTGAGCCTAGGCCAGAGTGAGACCCTACCTCAAAAAACAAAAAAAAAAAAAAAAAAAAAAAAAAAAGACTCGATAGAGCACAGCTGAATTTGAATGAACATTAGAAAATTCAGTAGATGAGTAGATAAGTAATTTGTGTCTTGGCAGGTCAAACCCAGAAATTACTTCAGAACATGTACACAAAATATTAATGAACACTTGTGGCCATGACTCAGACCTAGATCTATAATTTTTCTAGTAGGAGTTAATTCTCTTAAGAAGTGGTTGATGAGACATATTAATAACATATACTTTTACCTTATCTACCAGCCCAGCTTTGAAATTAGGTAATAAACTATGTTTTTCAATATTATGTCAGATAAATAGAGCTTCTGGTGAGCTTTCCTCATTATATACTAAACCAATTTCTAGTACAACTTTATGTATTTTTTGAGGGGGGTGGTGAGGTTTGTGGTAGGGTCTAGCTCTAGCCCAGGCTGACCTGGAATTTGCTGTGTAGTCTCAGGGTGGCCTTGAACTCATGGTGATCCTCCTTCCTCTGCCTCCCAAATGCTGGGATTAAAGGCGTGCACCACAACCAGCTATTTTTGGAATTCAAATTACAGACAAATGCAACGCAGTTTATGTTTAAAAACATGAATCTTTTAAAGGCTGTTGCTTCTTTTATAGTTGTCTCAAATAACATTAGTTGCTTTTTCTTTTTTTGCAACTTATTTCATTACCCAAAGTTCTGACAGAAACAAATGTATTTTGCACTCATGTTTCACTGTTTTTAAAATTTAGTATTTGATTAAAATTTGTAATTTCCAAGTCATATGCCTACATGTGTTCAAACAAAAAAAAATGTTGAATATAGGGCAAGGGGTAGGAATAGTTGTTTGTGTCAAAACAAGAGCAGAGTGTGAGGTTTATCATGAAACAGGCCACGAAGACTTATTTTCCAGATGGAATGTATAATTTTTAATTTAGTGATTTGACTTTATTTGGCTGATATCATTAGTGCTGAGTAGGTAAAAGTTGAAACTGTGTTTGTGTGTGTGTGTGTGTGTGTGTGTGTGTGTGTGTGTGTGTTTGGGAATCAATTCATTAAAGATGAGTCACTTTCAGAATGAAGTGACACCCTCCAGGTTCCAGGTTGCATAAGTAAAGTGAGACCTAAATCTTGATTCTTTGTGACAAAATATAAAAAAAAAAAAAAAAAAAGGTCCAGAGAGAAATCCCATGAGTTTAGTAAGGAGAGATTATGTCCAGTGGAGTGAACATCTCTTGATATGCAGTGATTGAATCAGTAATCTTGGATGCCAGAACATGGATCACTCATAGTTCCGAGTAATGATTTTGAATCCTGAAATATATTCAGCTGAGCTCCCATTCACATCAGAGGTCACAATAAAGTTATCGTGGCTGGAGAGATGGCTTAGTGGCTAAGGCGCCTGCCTGGAAAGCCTAAAGACCCAGGTTTTATTCCCCAGGACCCATTTAAGCCAAATGCACAAGGTGGCACATGTATCTTGGGTTTGTTTGCACTGGCTAGAGGCCCTGGCATACCTGTTTCTCTCTCTCTCTCTATCTGCTTCTCTCTTAAATGAATAAATAAAGATAAATAAAATATTTAAAAATAAAGTTATCTTTAAAATTATAAGGACTCAAAGTTTATCACAGGGAACTTCTGAAAATCAGTGTAAGAAAAGTCTCCCCACACCTGTTCTGCATTTCTAAGTTACTTTCCAGTTGTAAAAAGGGTTATGTGATTCTATGATCTGAAGTAACTGAGGCATAAGCAAATAAATACCCATATTTAAGTTTATCGATTCTAAAATTCTTGCAATATTTGAGTAGGCATATGTGAGATTGTCACAAATGAAGATTGTCACAAATGAATCCAAAAGATTTCCCACTTTTAGTAATTCTGTTTTATTTGTTCCCAAATTATATACCATAATTTCTCCCATTAATTTGGCATTCATGTACATTTGATTGATTCCTATGTTACCCTATTATGAACAGAGCTAAATCACGTTTTCTATTTGATATACCAGTATCAAAAGACATGTGTATGTATAGTCATGTGTGGAGTTGCCACCTGATAGAACTACAAATACCTTTTTAGTTCTCTTAGACAAGCTCAACAGACTGCTGTTTTTTTTTTTTTTTTTTTTTTTTTTTTTTTTTGTTGTTGTTGTTTTGTGGGCGAGAGAGAGAGTGAGAGAAAGAGAGAATTAGCCCACCAGGGCCTCTGGCCACTGCAATCGAATTCCAGATGCATATGACATATGACCCCTTGTGCGCATGTGCGACCTTGCGCACTTCCGTCACTGTGTCTTTGATTTATGTGGGACCTGGAGAATTGAACATGAGTCCTTAGGCTTCTCAGGCAAGCACCTTAACTGGTAAGCCATCTCTCTAGCCCTGAATATCTTTTTAAAAAATATTTTTTATTTATTAATTTGAAAGCGAGAAAAAGAAAGAAGCAGAAAGAGAGAGAGACAGAGAGAATGGGTGTGCCAGGGCATCTAGCCACTGCAAAAGAACTCCAGGCACATGTGCCACGTTGTGTGTCTGGCTTACATGGGTACTGGGAAATCGAACCTGGGTCCTTAGGCTTTGCAGGCAAGTACCTTAACTGCTGAGCCATCTCTACAGCCTGGTACAAATATCTTTTACACATTATTCTGTTTGATTTTGGTCTTCATTTCCAACTCTAGAGTTCTTTATATGTTAAGATTATAAAAGACATGTTAATTACAACAAAAAAATCCATGCTGAGAGTAGAAAATTTACCAAATATATAAATTAAGAGTGTTACCATCCAGAGATGAGCACTTAATACTTTCAATGTTTTATGAAAACAAGATGAAAAATAGCCAATAAACCTTTATCATTTTTCAAATTTATTGGTACTCTAGGAAAAGCACATACTCTTAAACACAAGTTTTTGGTTCATAAGATTGGCTAAATCAGGTTGAGAAAATCCAGTGGGACATGTGGGGAACACGTAATCCTACAATGTAGGAAAACAAATTGTTAGAGTCTTTTGAACAGGAACTATTTATATTTTAAGTATAATTATTCTCTTTGCCCATTCTACTTGTAGCAATTAACTTATAAAAAATCTATCTAGGGCTGGAGAGGTGGCTTAGAGGTTAAGACACTTGACTTTGAAGCCTAAGGACCCAGGTCTGATTCCCCAGGACCCACATAAGCCAAGTGCACAAGGAGGCATATGTATCAGACGTTTGTTTGCAGTGGCTTGAGGCCCTGGCACACCCATTCTCTCTATTTGCGCCCCCCAATAAATAAATAAAATATAAAAGATTCTAAAGAAATATTTAAAAATCTATGTACCATTCATCTATCTATCTATATATCTAATCTACTTGCCTATGCAAAAGATTGATATATATGTCAATTTACAAACTATTTTTATTTATCTATTTGAGAGAGAGAGAGAATATGAATGAATATGAATGGGCATGCTAGGATCTCCTGCCACATGCAAATACATGTGCCATTTTGTGCACCTGGCTTTACGTGGATACCAGGGAATCAAACCCAGGTGCAAGTGCCTTAACCACTGAACAAACACTCCTGTCCTATCTATGGTAACTTTCTAGCTTTTAAAGTGCTGTACATATTTGTCAATGGTAGATTTATGTCATATTATAACTAAAAAGCCCAGAAAAAAATGATAACATTAATAGTTCCTTGCTCCAAGGTATTTACAATTTTGAATTAACTATACTTTTTTTTTGTTTTGTTTTGCTCAATTTCTTGTCCCTATTTTGTTCATTATAGTTCTTTGATTTAGCTGGCATCCAGTGTCTCTGTGTTGAAGAAACAGTCTTTAAGTGTACAGGTGTCTGTAGGACATTATGTAGTTTTCCAGTTCAACATAAAGTACGGCAGGGATAATTTAGTGTCATGTGGGAGAACTTCTTCTACTTAGAGTAGGGAAATATACAGATGTTCCAGTTGTGTTAAAGGAAGTAATACATTGGATTGCAATGAACAAAATACTCAAGTAGCTATAGTAAGATGTATGAGTTAAAAGTTGATAAATAAACTGTAATCGTATTGATCTATGTCTTAGTTTTTTGAAAAAATTCTAACATGGGCCAATATTGTGAGGAGAAACATTTTTTTGTTTTCTTAAGGTTTACTAACTGAATCATTAACAAGGCATATTTTTATTTCATTTTAGTTTAGTTTTAGTTTTTTGTTTTTTCGAAGTAGGGGCTTGCTCTAGCCAAGAATTCCCTATGTATTCTAAGTGTGGCCTCGCACTCATGGTGATCCTCCTACCTCTGCCTCCCAAGTGCTGGCTGGTATTAAAGGCATGCACTACCACACCCTGCCAAAGCATATTTTAAAATTAGAAAATATTGATATCTGAACATATTTTAAAAAATATTTTATTTATTATTTATTATTTATTTATTTATTTATTTATTTATTTATTTATTTTGTTTTTTTGAGGTAGGGTCTCACTCTAGTTCAGGCTGACCTGGAATTCACTATGTAGTCTCAGGGTGGCCTTGAACTCACGACAATCCTCCTACCTGTGCCACCTGAGTGCTGGGATTAAAGGTGTGTGCCACCATGCCCGGATATTTATTTTTAATATTTCGTTTGTATTTATTTGACAGAGAAAAAGGGAGAGAGAGGGAGAGGGAGAGAGGGATAGGTGCGCCAGGGCCTCTAGCCACTGCAAATGAACTCCAGATGCGTGCGCCCCCTTGTGCATCTGGCTAACGTGGGTCCTGGGGAATTGAACCTGGGTTCTTTGCCTTTGCAGGCAAACGCCTTAACCACAAAGCCATCCCTCCAGCCCTATTTATTTATTTATTTGAGAGACTGTGAGAGAGAATGAGGAAGATAGTGAGAAGGGGCAAACCAACTTGAGGTGCACGTGCCACTTTGTGCATCTGACTTTACGTGGATAGTAGAGAATTGAACTCTGGTAAGCTTTGCAGGCAAGTACTTTAACTGCTGGGCCATCTCTCCAGCCCCCTGAACATACTTTTAAAGCAATAATAAACAGCACATTTAAATTGAGCCCATTCATAATTGGATGTTTTCAGTTAGTTATCATTATACCCCCTCCCAGTAGTTTAATGATTTTACACTGGATAAAACACAACACAAAGAAAAGATGTGTAGAGAAGTGGATTAAATTAGGGAAGTAATCCAATATAGAGGTAATAGGGAAAAATAGTAACTTCTTTTGGAATATGATTAGTTTAGAAGTTTTATGGTTCCTTTGTCTAAATGAAGACCACAGTTTGATGCAGAGTGCATCTTGGGTGCAGCTCCAGTGAGCACATCATGATGCATCCATCTCATCTTTATTCTAATGCCAAGCCCGAGACTGAGAGAAGTGAGAAAATGGGAGCTCAGCCATTTCAGTGCTACCCAGATATTTTTATAGAATTACTATGTGGTAGTGTTGGAAAGACCTGGTGATTAGATAGTTTAGTACTTGTTTGTCCAGTAAGAGGAACTTGATTTCTTTTTATAATTAATGTATAATTAATGTGTGCATATCTTCAATAAATGAACTCTTTATGCTGTTATTTAGATGATCATGGAAACAAGCTGATGAATTGATGAACCCAGGCCAATTTTGGTATTATTAGATCATTTACTTAAGAGACAGAGAGGGATGGAAAAGAAGGAGGAAGGGAAGGAATGGGGGAGGGGGGAGACGTAAGGAGAGAGAGTTTCTTCTTCAAAGACACATTTAAAGGAGAGGCTTCAAGTTATTTATTTCCAGTTTCTTTGTTAGCCCCATTGCCTCTGTCTGGGTTAACTCAAAGACCACTTGTAGAGTAAACGTGCATCAACAGATTTTTGCTTGGGAAACTTCTTGGCATCATGTATGTTATTAGCATGTGTTGTGTAGACACAGTATAAAAACCCTGGAGGTATAAAAAGGAAGAAAGTGGTAAGATAGAAGTTGTTGTGTGACCTGTATTAAAACTCCAAATTCCAGATTGAACCTCAAGTCTAATGAATCTAAACCTACAAAGTAATTTTCATGCAGGCTATCATTTGAGGCAGTCATTCTAAGGCTTCTGGCATCCATACAACACATTTTTTTTGTGTGTGTGTGTGTTGATCAAACTTTAGAAATTTTAGTGAATTTAATGTTTTAATGCTTTTTATTCTCTTTTCTTTTAGATGAATAATGGAAAACTTGTATACCTCCTATCTTTTCCTTCTAATATTTTTACAGAAGCTTATTCTTATGTTATTAAGCTCACAGGGAACTTATAGAATTCACATTATTAATCAAAAGGCTATAAATAAGTAGATACTAGTTGGGAAGTAATACAATGGATTTTTTGTGTCAGTATGAATGTTTTTCTTTACTTCAGATGAAAGGTTAGAGATTAGACATAGGTTGAAGACTGATTTTCCATTTAGAACCAGGAAGTAAAGAAAGCTAAATTATTTCAAGCCATCATTAAAACTTTAATAAGAATATAATGCAGATAGTTTACTTGTATCACAATAGTTCTAATGAAAAAATGTTTCAGAAATGAATAATGCAACATGATTAATAGGAGCTACTTACTATCAAGTTATAAATAAATTCAGGCAGAAGCAACTTCTAGTGGAATACTTAAAAATTAATGATGAAATGAAGATTCTGAATGAACTCTGTAGGAAATTTTATATGCTGGAATGTCAGGGCAAGATGGATAGGTTAAAAGGACAATGGGAATTGATAAGAATTAAATGATAAACGATCCCAAATAACAACAAGTCTTGTCTACTCATTTACCTCATAAGTTTGATGTCAAGGATACTATGAAAGTCATTAAAGCTTATAGTCAGAAGAATGAACATGTAAGGAGTGGGCAGGCGGACGTCTGCATCAGCTAATCAAAGGCATGCTTATGGTCATTCTCCATCATGCTTTGCAATTGAACGTATATAATGGCAAGTAAAATGCAATAGGTACTCCTAATTCTAAAGCATATTGCCAGCAAATATTGTAGTTTCTGTAACTCAGAGAGGCAATTAAGTTATTGACAGAGCGATTTGCATATAGGAAGCATATCTAGGGTTGTGGTGTTGCCTGACTTTGGTATACTTAAAAAGAACATTGAACTTCAAAAATATAAATCACAGTGAAACATCTGAGTAGTTCATCATGGGAAATATCACATATTAATTAAGTTTGAATAATTTTCTATATAAATAACTAATTTTTAAAAATTAAATTAAGTGCCCAGTCTATACAGTCAAGATAATTCTTGTGCTTAGTGGTTAAGGCACTTGCTTGAGAAGCCTAAGGACCCAGATTTGATTCCCCAGTCCCCATGTAAGCCAGATGCACAAGGTGGCACATGCACCTGGACTTCTTTTGCAGTAGTGGCAGGAGGTCCTGGAGTGTCTCTTTGTCTATCTGTATCTTCCTCTCTCTCTCAAGTAAATAAATGAATAAAATATTAAAAAGAGAATTGTTATATCTCTAATTTTTCAGTTAGAATGTCATTAGGTCAAAATAGGCACTTCTATTTTGCAGTGTTTATGCAGCTATTAAATTTATAATCTTGAGATAAAGTTTCCTGTACAAACTAATTATTTCTCAATTTTAGATAAATTCATGGATGTCAAGTGGATTTTTGTAGAGCAAATCATATAAAATATAACAAGTTAAAAAGGATATAACCAGCAAATTTTTTCTAATGTCATTTATGAGCTATGATTTAAATGCCATAAAATTCACCTATGTGACTGTGTATCCATGACCATATTTCAGTTTTATGGAATTCCCATCACTTCAAAGTGTCCATCATACCACTTTGCAGTCACTCTGCATCCTTAAACCCAGGCAACAATTAATTAATTTTTCCTGTCTATAGATTTTTTTACTATTTTATATCAAAGAAATCATACAAACTTTGCTTTCGTTTTTACATGAATATAAGTATGTTGTGTGTATACATATTTATATGTGTGTTTTCATGTGTGTGGGCTGTGTGTGTGTGTGTGTGTGTGTGTGTGTGTGTGCATGTATTTGTGGAGGCCAGAGATCAGCATTAGGTATTTTCTACAATTTCTGTCCATCTTATTTTTTGAGATAGTGTCTCACTAAACCTAGATATCAGCAGTTCTGCATGACTTCATAGGCTGGCAGCCCAAGGATATCCTATCTCTGCCTTCCCAGAGCTGGGATTACAGATGTGCCACTGTGCTTGGCTTTCACATGGGTGCTGAGATTATAAATTTAAGACTTCATCTTTCACACCAAATGCTTTCCAAAGTGTGCCACCTTCCCAAACCCTGTTTTGTTGTTCTTTCCGTTATCAACATATGTATATGTATATGTTCGTCCATATAGTAACATTTGTTTTTCTTTTTTTAATGTTTTTATTTTTATTTATTTATTTGAGAGAGAGAGAGAGAGAGAGAGAGAGAGAGAGAGAGAGAATGGATGAGCCAGGGCTTCCAGCCACTGCAAATGAGCTCCAGATGCATGCATCACTTTGTGCATCTGGCTTTTGTGGGTCCTGGGGAATTAATCCTGGGTCTTTTGGCTTTGCAGGCAAGTGCCTTAACCACTAAGCCATCTCTCCAGCCCCCTTCCTTTTTCTTAATGAATAATATTCTATTGTCTGGATGCATCACACTTTATGAATTCATCAGTTGTTAGGCATTGGATTGCTTCCATGTTTTGACTATTGTGATTAATAATACTATAAATATGTGCAAGTCTTTATGTAGATATGCTTGTATTCTCTTATAGTGGATAAATTGGAATGGAGTTACTAGGTCATAAACTAAATTTGTGAATTATATTTCAAGAAACCGTCATACTCTTTTGAATCCAGCTTTTTACATCCCACCCACAATCTATGAAGGCTGAAATTCTTCAGGTTCTCAAGAATGCATGCTGTTTTCCTTTTGGATAATATCTATTCTTAAATGTATGGAGTTGTGATTCACTGTTTTCAATTTGTGTTTCCCTAGCAAATAACTATATTGAGTTTTTTTTTAATGTAAGTCCATAACCATTGATAAGTTATTTGATGCAATACCTATTTAAATTTATTCAATACTCTTTAGCTTGGATCTGGTATTCATTTTTCAGAGAGCATCATAGAATTTGGAATTCATATATATGCCTATATAAAATTTGCTAATATTTCCTTCTGATCTATGATTATCTATTTAATAGTATCCTTTAAAGTCACTTAACATTTTTAATAAGATTCATTTTCTCTTTTATTGTTGGTCAGAAATAACCCACATTTTTATACTTTCAGTCTTATAATCCTTCCTATGAGGGAGGTAGACTCAAGAAATGTGTGAGTGGGTGGAAAGATACAAGAGGAAATTAAATCCAATGATGCATACTTAGGGTATCTTTTAAGTTTAAGAATTTGGAAAGCCCTTATTTCCTCGTTTCCATTTGAAATGCTGTGGAATAGCAGGCTAACACATCCCTGGGGATAGCCTACCACTGCCCATTAATATGGTTGAAAAGCTCTCCAAAGCGTTTGCCTATAGTTAGCTCAGTTGTGGTATTTTAGTAAGTGTTCTAATAACTTGGCTGCTCTGGCCTTTGGCTGTGGACTCTCCACAGCCAAATTTTTGGGTTCTTGGTCATATGGTCTTATGTGCTCATGTTATGAACCTATTAATAACTCACCATAGGCTTGTAAGTGAACACATCAGACTCTATATTGGAACTGCATAACCAAGTGTCTATTTAATCCTTCTCTCATTTCTTTCCATTACCTCTTTCTCAAGCACAAATCCATTCAGTGCTTATATTCCCTCTGTCCCTGTTACTATGAAATGAATTTCAATACTTTTATCCTGGAAGGTTAAAAATACAATTGAAAGAAAAAATGAAGAATCACCATTATCATATAATGGTTATAACAATCATAACAACATGGATTTTAAAACATATATTCAAGGGGCAGGAGAGATGGCTCAGCAGTGAAGGAGCTTGCCTGCAAAGCCTAAGAACTTGGGTTTTATACCCCAGTACCCATGTAAAGCCAGATACACAAGGTGGCACATGAGTCTGGAGTTGGTTTGCAGTGGCTGGAGGCCCTTGCATGCCCTTTTTCTCTCCTCTCTATATCTCTCTCTGCCTCTTTCACCTTTCGTTCTCTCTCAATAAATAAATAAATAAACAAACAAACAAACAAATGGGCTGGAGAGGTGGCTTCGTGATTTGGGCACTTGCCTACAAAGCCAAAGGACCCAAGTTCAATTCCCCAGGACCCATGTAAGCAAGTGTACAAGGTGGTTCATGAGTCTGGAGTTCGTTTGCAGGGCTAGACGCCCTGGCATGCCCATTCTCTCTCTCTCTCTCTTCTTTCTTTCTTTTTGTCTCAAATAAAAATAAATAAATAAAATATTTTTAAAAAATAAGAATAAATAAAGAATACTTTTTTATTTATTTGATAGGTGGGGGAGGGAAAGAATGGGCATGCCAAGGTCTCTGGCTACTGCAAATGAATTCCAGATGCATGTGCCACCTTGTGCATCTGAATAAATTTTTTTTTTTTTTTTTTTGGTTTTTCGAGGTAGGGTCTCACTCTGGTCCAGGCTGACCTGGAATTAACTATGTAGTCTCAGGGTGGCCTTGAACTCATGGCGATCCTCCTACCTCTGCCTCCCGAGTGCTGGGATTAAAGGCGTGCGCCACCACGCCCGGCTGAATAAAATATTTCTTAAAATGTATATTCAAAATTATAAACTGAATTTATAAAAATTTCTGCTTGTGCCATGGATGCACTTGTTTTAGAAAAAAAATGACTTCAAAGAAATGCTTATGTGCTAAATCTGCTTTTTTAAGAAAACATATTTTAATGGCTTTATGAGATGTTGCTATGTTAGGGAACTTTTTTTAAAGTAAAACACATCTAACTTAATATCATTTCCTTAGTACACATTTTGTTTTGGTATGCTCAGTTACATTTTAATTAGTCTGGATATTTTTAAAATTATATATCTTGTTGATGGATTGATGGATTCACCCAGATATTCACTCCCATCTGTAAAAAGCAGATTCTGCAACCAAGAGTGAGAGCAGAATAAATCAAAGGAGATAAGCATAGTCATTGAAAAAGCTTTTGATAGACATAATAGCCAACTGCCTGGCAGGAGATGAGTCATCTCTACCACATCTGCCAGAGCCCAGGAGACTTTACAGAGGAAGTGGCAATTTAAACACGAGTGCTGCTCTTACTGCTGGATGGCAATAAACACTAAGGAGACTTAAAACCTATCAAAGCAGAAATTCAGAGGATGCAGAGAGCTTAATACTAAAGGAGACTTATAGGCCCTCCAAGGCTTGGGGAGTAGTTGGGAAGAGGCAGCAGATAGATTGTAAGAACCACAGGGTGAGAAGGAGGCATTGTTGCCCTCATAGAGACAGACTGGTATATTCAGGACCCCACAGTGAATACCCCACTGAGGAGAACCTTCAGTGAAATGGAGCTGGGGGAGAGAGGATTTAAGAGACTATGACCCAAGGGCAATATGACCAATATGCAGTATGTTCATACAGCAAAAACACTTCTGCTGTTTTATTTATTGACTCTGTCAAGGAAAACCAACAAATGGAGATGCTGCTGTTTTTATTTGCATTGATTTTCATGAGAACAAAATGTGTATAATTTTCTAGTACTATAATTGGACATTATTATATGCCTTATTCATATTGTAAGAAAGCATGACCAATTTTCACTGAAATCTACTAAGATATATGCTGTCACCAAGTTGTTTAGCTATGAATATAGGGTCTACAGGGCACCATACATTTTCTACATTTACTGATATTTTTCTAAATGCTTGTTTATAAAAACTATATTCTAAAACATAATTTCCTTATTTATTTGCATATTTGTGTGTGTGTGTGTGAGAGAGAGAGAGAGAGAGAGAAAGAGAGAGAGAGAGATACAGACAATGGGTGTGCCAGGGCTTCCAATCACTGCAAATGAACTCCAGACGCATTCACCACCTGGTACATCTGGCTTACATGGGTCCTGGGGAACCGATCCTGGGTCCTTAGGCCTCACAGGCAAGCACCTTAACCACTAAGCCATCTCTCCAGCTTCAAAACTATATTTTAAGATAATTCCATTTTATTATGTTTTTAGTATATGGAGGCATGAAAAAGTAACATTTATTATCTTTTTACATGCATAACTTTGCATAACCACAAATTTTGTCATATAACTTATTTATTGACAGAAGAGATTCCTACATATTCTGGATCTTTTACTGTCTGCATTAAAATATTTTCTTGAACTCTGTAGCTTAGACAGTATTTTATGCCATATGTGTAACATCTGATTTTTAAAATGATAATATCATATAACATGAGGGTACAATATTTTATTCCTCCTTCCACTATAGCCCCATAATTAAAAGCAAAGGGTTCTACTTTCTATTAGCTTTGTTATTTTGAATAAGATACTTGCTTTCTTTGAGATATTATTTCTTTATATTTAAACTGTGTAAAAGAATTTCCAAATTTATATAGCTATAGATAAGATTAGAAAAAATTCAGCAAATAAATAGTTCTTGTGGTTTGTCAACCCCAGTGCTAATGAACAAAGGTGGGATAAGTGTTTGGTTTAAAGTGCTGTACTGTGCATTCTAAGTACTTAACAGTTACTGGTCTATACACTTAGGTGGTCATTTATGACAAGCAAAATATATCTGAAATTGCCAATGTATCTAATTGCTTCTTATGGGGTGTGTGTGTGTGTGTGTGTGTAAGGGATCCTAATATCCCCTACTTGAGAACCACTGTTCCAGAGAAGAGCGTTGTGCATGGTGTCGAATCTGCTACCTGAAGATGGGCATGTGCATGGCATAGTTCTCTAAGACATTCTCCATGGATGCCCGTAGATAGGTCTTAATGTATTTGTGCATGGCAGTGGCCATGGAGACAGGTTTTCATGTCTGTAGATTTTCCAATTGGTGCCATTTTATACTAATAATATAACACTAATTTTGTAATATATAACTTACATAGGTCCTCACATACCTTTGCAAGTATGTGTGTACGATATATTGTGCGAAATCACCTTTTCATAGAGCTAGGCCAATTTGTGCTGCCACCACTCGCACCTGAGCTCCCCTTCCTACTAGTCACTACATTAGCCCTCTATATATCGCCACCATTCCTTGGGAATTGTAAATGGGTCTTTCCACAACTTCCATGTCTTCCATGTTCATAATCTTTTGTATGTTAACTCATTTGTTTTTCAGTCATTCAAAGTTATACATAGACCTATAACCAGAAAACACGAGTGAGCAGAAAAAGACATAATTAATGTACCTAACAGTTATTGCAAATGTTAACCCTGCAATTTTTGTTTAAGGTCCTTACTTTAAAATGTGCACATCGTGTTGAAATCCTCATGGTACTCCTTTCCAGCCAAGTTCTCTCTAGCATCTGCAGATGTAACCACTATTTTCAAATTGGTAAACATATTTTCAATCATATTTTTATAATTATCTAATTATAAAATTACATAATATGTGTGCATCCATAAAACATATAGCATTGTCTTATAGTTTGAAAATTTGCATAACCAGAATCATACTGTAGAGATGCTTCTAAAATTTGCCCTTTTCAAATTCAAAGGGTGCATTCTGGGAAAATTACTTGAGTTGATTCATGCAGCTCTAGTCTACCATTTAATTACAATATGTCCTCATTTGAATATGGTGCAACTCGTTTATCCATTACTCTATTGGTGGATGTTTATTGTTTCTCATTTTCTTTTTAGAAATTATAAGCAATGCAACAATGATCATCATTTTCCGTTTTATGTGTATATGTGCAAGAGTTTCTCCTAGGTATATATCTATTACTTAAATTTTGGTTCATGAACACACACCCTTTTATTTATCAAATGCAGTAAAATTATACTTGGTAACTGTAGCATTTCACTCAGCCTTATATTTTCCCATATTCATACCTATCAACTCTTGCTACTGCCAGACTTTATTTTTAAAATTTTTTAAAATTTATTTTATTGACAACTTCCATAATTATAGACAATAAACCATGGTAATTCCCCCCTCCACGCACCTCCTTCTTCACAACTTCACTCTCCATCATATCCTCTCAGTAAGTCTCTCTTTTATTTTTGGTGTCATCATCTTTTCCTCCTATTATATGGTCTTTTATGGGCAGTGTCAGACACTGCGAGGTCATGAATATCCAGGCCATTTTGTGTCTGGAGGAGCACATTGTAAGCAGTCCTACCCTTCTTTTAGCTCTTACATTCTTTCCACTACTTCTTTTGCAATGGACTCTGAGCCTTGGAAGGTATGATAGAAATGTTTCAGTGCTGAGCACTCCTCTGTCACTTCTTCTCAGCACTATAGTGCCTCTGAGTCATCCCAAGTACACGCCATCTGAAAAGAGAAGCTTCTTTAACCGTAAGTGAGAGTAGCATTAATGTATGGGTATAGACATTATGAGAAGAGCTTACTGGGAAGATGTTGAGCATAATATATACATTTAGGCAGACAGCAGCAGATGTTAATGCCTAGGGCTCATGACTTTCTTTTAAAAATATTTTTATTTATTTATTTGTAAGCACACAGAGAGGAAGAGACAGAGAGAGCATAAATATGGATGCACCAGGGCCTCTAGCTGCTCCATAAAAACTTTCCGACACATGTGTCATCTTGTGCATCTGGCTTTACATGGGTCCTGGGGAATTGAACCCCTGTAGTTAGGTTTTGCAGACAAACATCTTAACCACTGAGCAATCTCTCTAGTCCCAGACTTTATTTTTTATTGTAATCTTTACCTGTATCTCAGTATGTGTAGGACAAATATAAAATCAAATTAAAAAAAATTTATTTGTTTATTTATTAAAGACAGAGAGAGGGAAAGAGAGGATGGGTGCCCCAGGGCCTTTAGACACTGCAAATGATCTCCAGATGCATGCACCCCTTTTTGCATGTGGTTTATGTGAGATATGGAGAATTGAACTAGGGTCTTTAGGCTTTGCAGGCATGTGCCTTAACCACTAAGCCATCTCTTCAGCCCTCTTTTTTTAAAAAATATTTTATTGACAACTTCTATACTTAAAATAAACCATGATATTTCCTTCCCCTCCCCCCATTCCCCTTCAGAATTCCACTCTCCATCATATCCCCTCCCTCTCTCCATTAGTCTCTCTTTTAATTTGATGTTATCATCTTTTTCTCCTATTATGAGGGTCTTGTGAAGGTATTGCTAGGCACTGTGAAGTCATGGATATTGAGGCCAATTTCTGTCTGGACAGTTGCATTGTAAAAAGTCGTATCCTTCCTTTGGCCTTTACATTCTTTCCGCCCCCTCTTCCACAGTGGATCCTGAGCCTTGTAGGGTGTGATAGAGATATTTCAGTGCTGGACACTCTTCTGTCCCTTCTTCTGAGCACTATGTTGCCTTTCTGGTCATCCCAGTGGTCATCTCCATCTGAAAAGAGAAGCTTCTCTAACCAGAAGTGAGAGTAGCATTAATATGTGAATATGAAAACCAGGTGTGGTGGCGCACACCTTTAATCCCAGCAATTAGAAGGCAGAGGTAAGAGGATCACTGTGAGTTCAAGGTCACTCTGAGACTACATAGTGAATTCCAGGTCAGCTTGGACTAGAGTGAAACCCTACCTCGGAATATGTACACTAAGTGTAGTGCTTTCAGGGCAGTTTAGTGGGAATAATATATACATTTAGCCAGACAAGAGCAGACTTTATACCCATAAGGCTCATGACCTCCTCTGCCATAGACTTTTGATTAGTTTTTTCAGTACCAGGCATGTATTCCCTCCCATAGAGCAGGCCTTCAGTCCAATTAGGGAGCAGTTGGTTTCCCCAAGAGCAGACATGCCACTATTGCACCTGTTTGGTCATTGGGCCTGTCTGGCCAAACGAGGTTTCCAGTGTCCACTGTTTCCACCGCTGATGACGTTTGTCTCCCATATGGCTGCATGAAGTGCAGCTTTTTCCAGCTTTCAGTTGGCTGGTCTACAGGGAGAAGGTTTTCTGCTCAGCACCAGCTTGATTACTCAGTGACCTTGCTGCTCAGGCAAGTGAGGTCTTTAGCAATTGGGTCTTACCATCTGTTTCTCAAGGGAAACCAAGGGCCTTGGCAATAGCCTGTAATGTTTTGGAGGCTACAGGGACATCTCTGGCTAACAACTCACTGGAATGTATCCTATCTCAAGCACTGAAAATTTTCTAATAACAATCTATAGCTTCTGGATGTGCCATTATTCAAAAAAGTAGGTTTACATAAGTCTTATTCAGAATATCTTGATAAAGTCAATTTTTTAAAGAAAAATGGAAAATAGAATAATACAGTTAAAACACATCACCTAATTAACATAGAAGCTTTACATCTTGTCCACATGGATCAGTCATCAAGGTTGTCTTCATAATGCAGGATCATCACACCTCCCTCAGCAAATATTAAGTAACTGAGAAAGTACTAATGTGTCCATTTGCTAAGATATTAACTGAGTAATATCAAAAAGATCTTGGGCCTGGGGAGATATTTCCATGGACAAAGTGCTTGTTGTGTAAGCATGTGGACCTGTGTTCAGATCCCTGGAACACATGTAAAAGCCAGGCTTAGTGGTGCATGCCTATATTCCCAACACTGGGTACAAAGACAGGACAGGACAATTCCTGAGTTTTGCTGGCTAGCTGTCTAGCCAAATGGTGCATCCTAGGTTCAATGAGGCCCTGACTCAAAATAAGGTAGACAGTGATTGTGGAGGACACCTTGAACCTCTGGCCTGTACATACATTCATACATGTGTTTCCACACACATGTACCAACACACACATGAGCATGTATACACACACGTGAAACAATGTAATACATTACTCAAAAGCACAAGTCAAAAGAAGAAGCTGGGCATGGTGGCACACGCCTTTAATCCCAGCACTCGGGAGGCAGAGGTAGGAGGATCACCCTGAGTTCGAGGTGACCCTGAGACAACATAGTGAATTCCAGGTCAGCCTGGGCTAGAGTGAGACCCTACCTTGGAAAAAAAAAAAAAAAAAAAAGATGAAATCACCAAAGTATTCAGTGAAAATGATAACAGAACAAAACAGGAGATGAAGAGAGGAAGCTAATGTTTCGGGGAAAATTATATTTGTGCTAGGAAAGAGGATAGGTTTATGCAAATTTTGAAAAAAGAAAAATAAACTGAAAATGTAATAGATGAATCAAAATATTACAGAAAAAAGCAAAATAAGAGAATTTTTGATACCCCAAACAATGAAGAAAAAATAATTTTCTGGAATAGTAAATAACTGATATATTTATATCTAGACTAGTCAAAGAGAGAAAATAGGAGTGAACAATGAGAGAAGCAACACCATGGTATTTGAAATTAAAATGCTGATGAAATATTGTAAACCACTTCATATCAATAAAATTTAATACAAAGGGATAAATTCTTTGAAATGTATATATTAACAATGTAGTATGTGAAAAATGTAAAAAAATATGAAAAGCTATGTATTCCAAAATTGACTTTATCATTAAAAAAATTTTCCTCATTTAGACAATTACAGGCAGACATGGCTTTTTCAAAATTTAACATTTATGTATCAAGTATGTAATTAAGAAACCCTAGACTAGAGAGTTGGCTTAGTGGTTAAAGGGCATGCCTGCAAAACCTAAGAACAGAGATTTCTGATATCAATAAAAGATAAAGATACTGAAAAGAAAAAAAATAATAAAACTGTATAACTCCATATGAACAAAGACAATATAATATTAAATAAGTATCAGCATGTATATCTAGAAAAACAAAAACAGCAACAACATAAACCAGCACAACGGAAAATTGTAAGGTTGGCTTGATATTTACAATATCTGTCAAGTTCATAACTGTATTATAATTTCAGTGTGATGCAGAAAATAACAACAAAATTCACTACTCATGATGAAATCTGTCAAGAAATTAGAATTAGACATAGCCATGTTAAACTGTTAATGGAACTCTTTAGAAAACATGTGGTTAATATTTTTCTTAAGTTTGAGACTATCTCTCCTCCCTCCATTGTCAGGAATAAGACCAGGATGTCCATTCTCACTATGCTTAGGCAACATCGCACTCAAAATACTATAATTACATCAAAATTAATGGAAAAATAATTGAATATTAAAGTCAGGGAGATAGAAGAACAAATCAAATTGAGTTTATTTGCAGGCAGTCCTGTATCATGTACACAAAACATATTAAAAAGTAGTATAATATAGTAGAATAGACAGATGAGTTCAGCAAGGTCATATGATACAGAACCAATGTAGAAAAACGAAACAACAACATACCCTCCCCAAACTTAAAACAACCAAAACTGTTGTGATTATCGCAGGTTTTTTTTTTTTTTTTCATTTCTTTAGTATCCTCCTACTTGCCTTTCTGTCAGGATATTTTCCATGATAAATAGTCAAAAATAAAACAGTAAAGTCAGAGGTAACATAAGCAGTAGTATTTCCTTATGAGATACCCATACTTTTTCTTTTTTCTTTTTTAAAACATTTTTATTTATTATTTATTTGACAGAGAAAGAGGGAGGGAGAGAGAGAGAGAGAGAGAGAATGGGCACAACAGGGCCTCCAGCCACTGCAAATGAACTCCAGATGCATGTGCCTCCTTGTGCATCTGGCTAACGTGGGTCTTGGGGAAATCGAACCTAGGTCCTTTGGCTTTGCAGGCAAACGCCTTAACCGCTAAGCCATCCCTCCAGCCCTCTTTTTTCTTTTTTTTAAAGGTTTCCTGTAGTAGGTTTTCACTCTAGCCCAGGCTGACCTGGAACTTACTATGTAGTCCTAGGCTGGCCTTAGACTCACTGTGATCCTCCTACCTCTGCCTCCCTAGTGCTGGGATTAAAGGCATGTGCCTCATGCTGAGCTCCATACTATTTTGTAATACCTAAAGAGTTTAAAACTTTTCTTCTTTAGAAATAATGCATTTGAGAAAAAAAAAGGAAATAATGCTTTTGGAATTGCCAATATTCAGAGAAAATGTAAGCTGGTAATATCCAGTAAATGATGTGTATAGTGTCAGTAGTACAGTAAAAACTGGTACCATTTTAAAAGCCATAAATTAATAAAAATGTTTAAAAATTATAACTAAACAGGGAAATCTGGGTTTCCTTCTTGCATGATGTGTTGACTCACTTTTGGTCACATTTCTACTCACAAATCATAATATGCATACCACAAGTTTATGTGCTAAAATATGTATTCTCATTTAAACAGCTTGATTTAGAAGTTCATGTTCTACTTTCTGTGTAATACATTTGCATGTTTTTTTTTGGCAGTTGCTTACTGAGCTCCAAATAGCAAAGCATTTTCTAGATGCATATTTCTGTTGAAACAATCTCATTTTGTCTGTAAAAGAGGTCTGGGACATTACTCATTTAGAGTACATTCAGTAAAACATGTGCCTTCAATTATAAATTAGTCTGGCAGAGAATGAATTAGTGAGAACCACCATTCATCTGTATTTTTGTTAATTGTTCTATTAAAGCTGAATGGATTTATACCCATATGTGGAATCATGCCCTATATGTGGAGTACACTTAGAAAGTGTTACAGAAAATTTGTGAGACCAAAAGAAAGCATGAAATAATATTGTAGTTTTTTGTGTGTGTGTGTGTGTGTGTGTTATACCTTTAGTTCTTGAGTTTTAGTTATTTTCTTTGAGAGACCCTAACAGTCATAGCAAAGGATTGATCTATACTAAACTTTTAGGCTGCACTGAAAATCTTAATTATTTACAGATAAAGTACTTAGAACCTTGTGAGGTAGAACATAGGAGTATTTCACTTTGTGTAGAGATTTAGATTAGAACAATGGTGCTTTCACACATATCATTGCATTTAATGGACAGGAAGAAAGCAGTTATAAGTGAGATGAGAAAAGTGTGCTTAAGTTTCACTCTTAATGCTCCCTTTGTCTTAAGTAACCTTAACTGACACTGATACCCCATCTTTCCTAATCCAAACATCAACCCACGACCTGATGCTGAAAAGCAAAACAATTGTGCTGGGTGTGCCTTCAAACTAATGAGTGGTGGTAAAGGAAGTTAATCCAAAGGATAGAACAGACTTAATATGCTATCATTCTTCAGTAACCCGTGAAAGCCAATCTTATAAAGCTATGACCCAGCCTCTTTAGGCATGTTTCCTAGGTTTTGTTTAATATTCAAGCCAAAAAAAAAAAAAGAATTCTAAGTCATTATAATTAAAGGCTAACATTTCTCTTTGTAATACGTTATTATTTGCAATGAGAGAGAGATAAAAAGAGGGAGAGAGAGAGATAAAAAGAAGAAGAGATAGATAAAAGGGAGGGAGAGAGAGATAGAGAGATAAAAAGAGGGAGGGTGAGAGAGAGGAAGAGAGACTGAGAATGGGCATACCAGCGCCTCTTGCCACTGCACCACTTTGTCTTCATGTGAGTACTGGGAAATTGAACCCAGGCAGTCAGGCTATGCAAAGAAGAGTCTTTAACTGCTGAGCCATCTGTCCAGCACAAGGCTGACATTTATGAGATCTTGTTATGAAAAATTGCATTATTTACACTTTTAATTAATAAAATTTGTGGCTACTCTTGTTTAAATGTTTTTTTTTTTTTTTTCTTTCTGCAAGTAAAGTCATATTGCCTACTGAAGATGAAGTCCCTTGGAAAATTCTGTCTTCCGTATTGCTTCTGTATTGATTTTACTGTTTTGGACAAGGATAGTTGACAAGATCCTTTTGGTAACCAAGGTGATCTCAAATCAGTGCATGATGAGATCCAATGAAGTTATTATTAAGAAGCACATTTTCAGATGTGTTGGCTCATAATAGCTTCAAATTTGAAATGGAACTGCAGGAGACTTCATCATGCCTTCCTTAATCTCACGGTCTCAAACTTCCTATTCTGTCCTTTTTGCAACTCATTAGTGTTCATTATTTTTTAATTTTCTGGAAGAATGATCAATTATAACTTGTGGCAATTATATTTATATTTTGTACTAATTATCTTTTTAGGTCTACAAATGCTTTGAAAGTGTCCTTTTGTACTAGGGCAATGTTCGGCAATTCAGTAAATAGAATTTACTGCATGATTTCTGCCCGTGACAGTGGGGTATAGGGGATGGAGACAGCTCCACACTGCTGCCTGTAGCAGCCGGAGGAATTCTCTTTAGACTTCCACACAGGGTGGTTTCTGAGGTGTATCAGATAGGATTATGTGGCTAAGGGAATTGTATATGTCACAAGGGTTCTATAAGGGAGTGAAGATATATGTTTTCTATAAACAATGTTTATAGTCTATGATATTCCCAGAAAATTACAGATTCACATCTGGAAAAACGAGAATGGTTATACTCAAAGGTCATCTATGCTTAGCTCTTAAGCATAATTCATTGCTGTTGTAGCTCTCTTGTTTGAAATTTCCCCACTGAATGCAATATTGTCTCTTTACAACTAACTATAGTATTGTGCTGAAATGCCTGACTTTCATCTGTCTTCAGCCAGACTCTGAGATGAAGAGGCTCCCTTCCCTTCCCACATCCTCATAATTTCTCCAGTCTTCTATCCTACCCTCACTTTATGGTTAAGGATAATGCTGTACAGATTAACCTGCTCCTGACCCATGAGGTTACAGCACATGCCTAAGGTCTCTGAGGTCTCAGCTGATGGTCCAGATAATTGAGTATGGTCCTCCAATGTTATATCCATGGTCTGTGCTTTTATTCTTAAATTTTCTTCTCATTAAAATTATCATAGATGATATTTTTCCTATAATAAAACACATCATAGAACTTGAAAACCATACAAAAAACAGTGCTGTTAGTACAGATGCATTTAATATGGGACTGAATTGTTTATTTTGAATTTGGTTTATTGTACTTTATTTTTATCATGCAATTTGGGAGGAAAATAGACTTAGTCATATTCACTTGACTCCCTTACATATAAAGCATTGTGTGAATCCAGGCTGTCTTGGATGGAGTCCATGTTCCACAAGTCTTAGCTGGATAACCTTTGGTAAACGACATGACTCCTCAGAGTCTTAGTATCTTCATTTTATGACTTGACAGATGATTGATTTCTGGCATCATTCTGAGTGTTATAAAAGTGTTTTTGAAATAAAAAGAAAGACATTGTTTTGGTGAAGCATTAAGATTTAATAAGCATTATTTTAACACTTTCCTTTTAGGTACTTTTGAAGTTAATTAAGTGAATCCAGAATATTAATTTAGGATATCATGAATAACAATGCAATTTGTACATTAATTTGTTTAAATGTATCAGAAAGAAAGCATATAAAACTAATCCGGCCCCCTGCATTCCAGTAAACGTCTGCTATGTAATCAAGCAGTTGAATGAGGTTTCTCACTGTCATTTTAACACCCAGATTCCTACCACTGCTATTCTATCCCTGAAATTCCTACCACTACTGTCTCCCCCTAAAATTATTACTATATTTTTAGTGCTATAATGCCATCCACCCAGATCCAGCTCTTCAGGAGTATTTGGAAGCTCCCTACCAAGTATGAAAGAATAATTTTCCTTGACCAAGTGGTCAAAGTATTTCAACAATGCACAACAAAAGCGATGGTGGGTTGTTATGTTCATTCATTTTCTTCCAGCCTTCAATTTTATCCATGACCTTCAAAAATACCAAAATAATATGTAGGAAACAGAAGCGAGGAGAAAATATACATTGGAACCTTAGAGTAGGTATTGTGACAGGTGTAAGGCAGGAACACAATTTTATCACTGTGATAAAAAAAAGCCAATTCCTGTTGTTTCTATAAGTATCAAGTCAAATGCATGTTAAGTAAAATTAATTGGAGCAACATAAATCTTGTGGAAAACAGAAGAATTACTGGCTAAGTGAAACTCAAGTGTAGGTAGATAAGAATTCCTAATGCTTCAAGAAATCTATATTCTCCACTCTGGATGTTTCATTTCATCCTATTTCATTGAAAACAATACTGAACAGTTCTTAAATATATTTTATGAATATGTACTTTTATAAACAACTTATTAAATGGCTACATGTACACAGGTAACTCAGGTTATTTTCAATTACGTTTTAATTAGGAAAAATACTTTGCACTGCCAGTTTTTACTTACTATTTCTCTTGTCTGTTTATTTATGCAAGTATTTCTTTCTTAGTGAAGCTGTTATGCCATTCAATATGTATGTTTATTTAGGATATAATAATTTCTGGCCTTACTTATAGGTCATTGATGCATTTGGAATTGGTCTTTGTTCAGGGTTAAAAAAGGTGAGTCTAACCTTTTCATCTGCAGGTGGACATCAACCTTATTGAATAGGCTATCTCCCCCAACCCCAAAAGTATGTTTTGATACTTCTGTCAAAAAATAGGTGGGCTTATTTCTGAGCCCTCTATTCTACTCCATTGTTCTGTGCGTCTGTTTTGGTGCCAGTACCCTGCTGTCTTTTTCACTCTGGCTTCATGCTATAATTTTAGGTCAGGCATTGTGAATAGCTGTATTTCTACTTACATTTGCTTTGGCTATGTGTGATCTTTTGTGCTTTCCTATGAATAGTTGGAGTATTTTTTTCCTAGTCAACCATAAACAACAGAAAGATATAATACAACATTGATTGGCCCTCAACATTTTATAGCAATTACCTTTGCCAGCATTTTATTAGAGTACATTACTCCAAAAACCATAAATAATTTTCTAGTTCTAAATATTACACTCGAGGAAATGTCTGCGAAGTGGCATTTGCTTGTTGTTTCTGTTTTCATCTCCAGTTTCTTCTTGGTCAGGTAGGTTTTGTGTGTGTGTGTGTGTAGTATACGTGTATGATATGTGTGCATGTATATTTGTTTATGTGAGATCAGAGAACAACTTTTGGGTGTCCATCCTTGCCTGCCTGCTCTCTTGAGGAAGGGCCACATGTTGTTATTAACAAGATAGCTGGCCCCTGAGATCCTGAAAGATTCTCCCACCTCTGCCTCCCTTCTCTTCTATAGACATGGCTGGTATTACAAACAGCTGCCACAGTATCACACTTTTATGTGTGTGAGGGGGATCCAAACCAAGGTACTCATACTTGCCTGGCAAAAGATTTATCCACTGAGCCACCCCCTTTTCCCCTTGATCATCTTTTTATGTCATTATTCATTAGGGTTTCTTCCATGTGAATTTCCTATCCTACAGCTGGGAACACTCCTGCTATAGTACCTTTATAACTTAGAGTTATTTATTTTAAATGTGCTCATTATGTTAAAATGGGACAAATAAAAATATGTTAAAACATGGCATGGAGATATTACGGCTCAGCAGGTGCAAAGCCTACCTGCCAAGGTTCGATTCCCCAGTGTAGCAGACAGCTTCAGGTTCGCTGAGATGAACTTCCAGACCAGGCACAGTTATGGAGGAAGGGATATTATTTATTGAAGCTTACAGATCCAGGGGAAGTTCCATAATGGCAAGAGAAGTGGCCTGCTCTCCACAGGGCCAAGCAGAGAGAGAGAGAAACCAACCAGCCACCACAGCACACAGAGCAAAACTACAGCCAAAAGGTCACACAGCACACTTCAGGAACTCCTGCTAGGCACATTTGCATATCTTTACAATGGAATCTCAAACCCACCATTAACACCTTAAGACCGGCCCCCAGTGACATTGCCTCTAGCAAGGTGATTGCAGATGCAAACTATAACTAATAAAATACTGAATATATTGGGGGACATATATTCAAACTACCACATTCCGCCCCTGGCCCCCAATATATTTAGCTCCTGGCCCCCGATAGATTTATAACTATCACACATTGTAAATTGTACTCAGTCCAATTTCAAAGGTTCTCACAGTCTTGATCAACTTAAGATAATGAGTCCTGTAAAATCAAACAAGTTAAATACTTTCAACATGTAAAGGCACAGAGTAAACATTTTTAACTGGTATAAGGCATAGCAAGGAGAAACTAAAACAATGCAAACTCAACCACCATCAGAAGTCATCAAACTTCTGCAGTTCAAATTCAATATAACCAGAGACTGACAGTCTCCAGGTTTTCCAATTCCACCCCTCCAGGTGGGCAGAGTCGTCAGGGAAAACTTTGATCCCATGCCAACACTGCACTCCATGGTAGCCCTTTTGCACAGTACTGGTATATCCAAAACATCTTCAGGTCTCCATGCAAACCACGGTCCATCTTCCAAAAGGCTCTTCCAGCCTATTCCTGAGGGTCTTCATGCCCTGCCTCATGCCACATCTCAGCAGCGGCTCCTGGAACCGTGTGCAATTCATGACCACTCCATGCATTTTTCATGCTTCCAAAACTAATACCAGGTGTGCAGGACACAGCCATATTCTTAATCCAGGGACAAAATAAGTCATAGCCTTGAAAAGCACGTTCCTTCTCCAGTCAGCTCTTTCCAATTATTTGCATTTTTAACAGTCTTTCCTCAGGCATCCTCTCCATTGTTTTAATGTAAATCAAGTCAGGCCACCTTCCTTCCACCTTCCTTAAGATTGCTAATGCATTGACAATAGCAGCTTCAGTAACCTAAAACCAGTCTCAGTGCCTCTGCTTTTAACTTGCTTGAGTTTTTCCAACTTAAAATCTTAAAATCTCAGTCTGATATCTTTAGCCAAGCACATCAGTCCATTACAAATTTAACCTTGATCAAACACTCTGGGCCTGGATAGCGAAACGTAGCTATCCCTTATGCCAGTAGCCCAGTTCCAACAAAGTCCTATGCCGTCTTTCCTTCCCCTTAGAAAGCTCATAAGCCAAGCCTCGAAGTTCAATACTATCTGCACTTAGCATTCTCAAACTCTCATCAGAATAGTCCATAAAACTTGGCTTACCACTCCAGAAGGCATCTTCAGTTGCAAGCACCAAGTCCATGCCCATTCCTCCAAAACAAAGGTTCCAAAAGACGAATATCCACACGGTCTGGTTCATCTCACCCCACGCTCCTCAGTACCACTCTACTGTGGCAGACAGCTTCAGGTTCGCTGAGATGAACTTCCAGACCAGGCACAGTTATGGAGGAAGGGATATTATTTATTGAAGCTTACAGATCCAGGGGAAGTTCCATAATGGCAAGAGAAGTGGCCTGCTCTCCACAGGGCCAAGCAGAGAGAGAGAGAAACCAACCAGCCACCACAGCACACAGAGCAAAACTACAGCCAAAAGGTCACGCAGCACACTTCAGGAACTCCTGCTAGGCACATTTGCATATCTTTACAATGGAATCTCAAACCCACCATTAACACCTTAAGACCGGCCCCCAGTGATATTGCCTCTAGCAAGGTGATTGCAGATGCAAACTATAACTAATAAAATACTGAATATATTGGGGGACATATATTCAAACTACCACACCCAGTATTCACATGAAACCAGATGCACAATTAGCACCTGCATCTGGAGTTCATTTGCAGTAGCAAGAGGCCCTGGCATGCACATACTTTCTCTCTTTTTTTTCTTTCTCTCTTGAAAATAAGTAACTAAAATATTTTAAAATATATTTTCTTCCAGTCAACCAAGCTTCATATAGATTTTTCTTACCATAGAGCAATATTGAAACTTAATGCAGTTTAATTTACAAATGTGACCAGTATGTTTGTTGCACATGACATTTTCTCTAATGTTATAATCATATATTTTTTGTGTTCTCTTTAAGTATTTGGGAATTACTGAATTTCAGTGAAAGGCAAGATATGGAATGATATATAGATTTTTATTTATGTTCAGTTTAAAAATACAATGCTGTGCATCTTGTTGGATACCTATATGTACATGAATTCTGTTTCTTAAAATTCTATAATGGATTTGATCAAGTGGATAAGAATAATTAGTGTGCACAATAAAAAATGGATGTAGGATTAAGAATGCACATCAAAGATATCTTTAAAATTACCAATACATTTTGAGAATTACTTGTTAGAGAGTGTTGAGTAGTGCTTGGATAATTAAAGATGAATGTGTGCATGTTTATTTATTTAGTTTGAAAACAGGAGCTTTGTATGAGTAAACATTTTAAGGAGTAAGTTTGTCTTGCTGCCTCTAACAATTGTTAGAATTTTAGTATATTGCTTCTCCTATTTTCAAATGATTATATTGAATTATTTTAAAAGTTCAAAGACTGCATACTACATTCATCATTTAAAAATTAACATCACGGGCTGGAGAGATGGCTTAGCGGTTAAGGCGCCTGCCTGCTAAGCCTAAGAACCCGGTTCCAATCTCCAGGTCCCATGTTTAGCCAGATGCAAAGTGACGCAAGGGCGCAATGCCGCACTTGACCACAAGGGGGCGCACACATCTGTATTTTGTTCACAGCATATGAGAGACTGCTGGCGCGCTTATCTCTATCTGTCCTCCTCTCCCTCTCTGTCTCTCTCTGTCTCTCCAATAAATAAATAAATAATAATAATAAAAATTAACATCATATGCATTTAAAAGTTTTGCAATATGAACTTCAGTGACACAAGTGTGAAGGCAATATAGCATGTGTCTTTCCTTAACATTTCATTATTTATCTTGTCATTTCTTTAACGATGGACTTTCAGTTGATGCCCATTTTACTTTTCACTTATATTTATACTATGTGGTTGTTGCTTTGTGGTGCTTCTTTCAGATCTCTTCTTTAAAATTATCATTAAATTATGCCTATGTACATTTCTTCAGCACTTTTATCTTGTTGAAAGCAACAGAAATATTGAATGCTACAAAAAAGTAGGGAGGTTTTATTCTAAGTGTATCCAGTAGCACTCAGGTACGCTGCCAGAACTGCAGTTATGGAGTCAAAAGGTCAAAGTAACATGGGTCTACAAGAATTTCCTAAAGTTTAAAGTCACTTTTTCTTTCACTTTCATTAAGTGCTAATTTCAGCTGCTTTTGTTTTATTGTTTTATTATTGAAATAATGAAATTATGTCTGATTGTTGCAATATGCATTCTTTTATTTGCTACCTAAAAATGATTCCAAGTCCTGTTCTCTACTTGTTTCCCTCTTATATGAATTTTACATATAATTTTCTTTCACAGTGGTAAGGTCTTACTGATTATCTCTTTTCAAAATGGACTTGGGGGGCTGGAGAGATGGCTTAGCAGTTTAGGCATTTGCCTACAAAGTCAAAGGACCCAGGTTTGATTCCTAGTACCCATGTAAAGCCAGATGCACAAGGAGGCACATGCATCTAGAGTTCGTTTGCAATGGCTAGAGGCCCTTGTGTTACTATTTTTGATCTCTCTCTACCAAATAAAAAATATTAAAAACAGATTTGATTTGATCCCATGTATACCAATTTTTTCAGTTTTTTGTAGTTTTTGTCAAATCTCAACTTTTTTTTCATTTAAGAACTCTGATTAACATTTTAAAACTATTTAATCATTCAAAATGATAATATTTGTATAGACTTATCACCATTTAAATGAAGATACAATGTAAACCACAACAGTATCTTCAGTCTTAACATTTATGTGATTCACATTCAGTTTGGAAATGTTAAAAATAATCCATGGATAATTTTTATTTCATTGAATGGTAGAATCAATATCAAAACTAAATTGTAATACCATGGCTGCATATACCAATGCAAAACTGATAACAATAAGAGAAAGATGTCTATAATTAGCTTTTTTTTTTTTTTTTTTTTTTTTTGCATAGGGTCTCACTCTGGCCCAGGCTGACCTGGAATTAACTATGTAGTCTCATAACAATGAGAGAGTGCTGGGAAGATGTCTATAATTAGCTTTAATATGACTTTTAGTGATATAAAATGGCTGAACTCTTATTCTTCATTATAACCAAGATAGAAATGAGAGATGACAAATAAGTGAGTGTTACCTAATTTACAATTACATTTCAGTTACTTTTACTGTGTATTCTTCAATATTTTATTTTTCTGAAGATTTCATTTTCCTTTCCAAGCACAAAAGTATATCTATTAGCATTAATATAGTATTAAGTATACCCATAGTATCAATGTTGCAAATCTGTATGCATTGGTGATGATCTTTGAGATCGGACCTTTCTCAACCTCTTCCATTGAATTTATATTTTATTTGCATTAATGAAATAAGGAATTAAATGGTAGCTGTTCCTAATCATTTTATTTGAAGTATGAATACATAATTTACAGAATAATTATTGCAAAGGTGAAGTCATGTGAAGTTGATGGAGAAGCATTCATCCTATAGGGCTAGCTGATTTTCAATTCTTACCTCTTTTTACCAACAGAAGGATTGGAAATAATGATCCTGCCTTTCTTCTGGATATGTTTTTAAAATAATTTTATTTATTTATTTTCAAGAGGAGAGAGAGAGAGAATGAGAATGGGCATGCTAGGCTGTAGTGGCACTGAAAATGATCTCCATATACATGTGCCACTTTGGGCATCTGGCTTTACGTGGGTACTTGGGAATCAAACCCAAACCATCAGGCATTGCAAGCAAACTCCTTTAGCTGCCCCTTTGATATATTTATATTTTTTCCTCACTTGCCATACTGGTCATGAACCACACCTCCTAACTTTTCACTCGTTGAAAGCTTCATTGATCTCTCTCTCTGTGTCTCGGTTTTTCAAGGTGGGGTCTCACTGTAGCCCAGGCTGACCTGGAATTCACATGTAGTCTCAGGCTGGCAGCAAACTCACAGCAGTCCTCCTGCCTCTACCTCTTTGAGTGTTGGGATTAAAGACATGTGCTGCCTTGTTTGGTGATTATTACTCTTCTCTGCACTTCCCTAAAACTGGTGTGTCCTATTGTTCTTTCTGTAGTCACTTGGTGATTTTATCCAGATCCATGGTCTATGTGACTCCAAATTGTAAACATTTAGGTAAGGCATCTCTTTTGAATTCTAGGTTTATACCCAGCAACTTGCTTGACAGTCAACAAGAAGTCTAATGGATATATCAGTTGGATTCCACACTGAACTGACCTCCATCCACTGCTTGCTCTCTTCATATTCTTCTCCATAGTAATGAGGTTTAGCAGTCTGCTTCCATTTGATAGAGTTCAGAATCACCCTGCAATCCTCATATTGTGAACGATTCTCTTTTCTCACAAGCCACTCTTCTACTTACCAGTCCATTTTGATTTTTTGACTTTCAAAATTTATTCTGAATCTGGCCATTTTCCACTGTTGTCAGCTGAACCTTAGCTTAAATGATTGCTAAGATTTTCTCTGAATTATTGTGGAAGCCTTTTCTCTTCTATACAGTAATTACAGAAGACCCTTTTAAACAAGTCCAGGCAGGCTCACCACAGCATTTATTATGTCAAACATAAAAATAGTGCATATAGGGCTAGAGAGATGGCTTAGCAATTAAGGTGTTTGCCTGTGAAGCCTAAGGACCCCTGTCGATTCTCCAGGTCCCATGTAAGCCAGATGCACAAGGTGGCACATGCATTTGGAGTTCGTTTGCAATGGCTGGAAGCCCTGGCACACCCATTCTCATTCTCTCTCTTTCTCTCTCTCTCACACTCTGTGTCTTTCTCTCTCTCAAATAAATAAATAAATAAATAAATAAATAATAATATTTTTTAAAAATAGTACATATAAAATGACAGTCTGTAGCTCTCCATAGTTTGATGTATAGTCATTATTTTTGAGTAATCAGGGAAACAAATTGGTTTGGAGAACAGGTACATAATTCACTTCAATTGAATCAATACATTGCTAATTAAAATTGCAACAAATAAAGATTAATATGTGTTAGATATTTGGGTGGACAACAAACCATATTTTTATCCTGCAAGTTTCAGAAGGACTGAAGTATTGACAAAGATAATGAATCCTGTTTCCATCCTGTTATTCTAGACTGATCTGCAGAAGTGTCTTAAAGTAACCCATTTCCTACAGTCTCTTATTTCAACTCAGACTGAATACTGAACATGTTTGCATCAACCTTCCCTGCCATAGAGTGAATCACAGGAAGTGAAACCTAAGAAAGACAAGCTAGAGAAGGTCCAAGTAAAAGAGTAGAGTAGCAATGGAGGAGGGCAGCTCAGAAATGGTCATAGTCACTGGGCCATGAACTCATGTTTTGCATTTGAGGCATGAAAAGACTTGGAGTGTTGAATCAGAGCTAATAGTTGAGGGCAGGAACTGAAAGTATTCTAGACCTTTAATAAAATCACCTCTGAGGCTTTGTATTATCCAGCAGAGGCCTGAGTTGCCTCAGAGTTGTGACTGCTTTACTGGTATATAAAATACATGAACAGAATTTTTAAAATTTACTAATGGTATCAAAGAATGACACATCTTGGTGGAATTTGGATCATGTACTGATCCCTAATTTCTTGTCTTGATGCTTCCTCATTTATAAATGACTTAAATTTTTTAAATTTATTTTTATTTGAGAGAGAGAGAGAGAGAGAGGGAGGGAGGGAGGGAGAGGATAAGCATACCAGGGCCTCTAGTCACTTCAAAAGAATTCCCAATGCATATGCCACCTTGAGCATCTGGCTTACATGGGACCTGAAAATAGAACCTGGATTCTTAGGCTTCACAGGCAAGTGCTTTAACTGCTAAGCCATCTCTCCAGCCCTATTTATAGTTTTTATTAAAGTATGATGTTCTTTTTATTTAAAAATATATGTATTTATTTATTTGAGGGGGAGGTGGAGTGAAGAATGGGTTCACAAGGACCTTTAACCACTGCAAGTGAACTCCAGATGCATGCACCACCTAGTACATCTGGCTTACATGGGTCCTGGGGAATTGAACCTGGATCCTTTGTCTTTGCAGGTAAGTGCCTGAACCACTAAGCCATCTCTTCAGCCACAAGCATGATGTTCTTGAGGGGTCTGCTATATGCAGGATATTTTGAGTTTGGGTTTCAGCATTTGTGTCATTTTATGTCTACTCTTTAGGTCTTATGATCTCTAAGGTAGCCTCTGAAACATTCATTTTCCATTAGTTTTCTCTGTACCCCCAGACAGGACATATATAAGAGGGAGCCAATAAATATTGGGAGTCAATAAAGGTCGGTTATGTCATGTTCTTCCTTGTCATGTATACTTTTGTACTTAGGGAAATTTCATGGTTAAGAGACAAGGCATGAGAGATTTAACTATTGATGTAAGAGTTATGCACATTTCAGGGAGAAAATACCACTGTAATTCCTTGATGACATTCACAATGGAGGTGGGAAAGAGTCCTTCAAGGATCCTATGGAAAAGGCCACCCCCAACTATATTTTGCTGGTACGTTGAAAATGAGAAACAGGACATAGTCACATCTTCAAGTAAAGCCTTTAATTATTAGGATGTTAGTTATGATGGCTTAATTCTTTTCAAAACAATTCCTTCTTTTGCACACATCTGTATTTCCTACACTTAGCATATTAACTGACACAGTCTTCCCATGGTAAATATTATTGAGTAAATTAATGATTGTATTCATCTGACCTTTAGTTGAATCCTGAAAGTAAGTTGCAACAGATTTTCCATGTCTCTGAGTACCAATGCCGTGGCCCTTGAATAGTTTGCTCCACTAATCTTGTTTCCATGGTGAAATGAATCTGCATGCACTCTCTAGGGGTATGTAGGAGGTTGGCAACATCTCTGTCAATTGTGAGGTCACCAGTAAGACCTGGCAGGGATGAGTGCTTCCCCAAACTGCAGCTGTGCAGCTTTCTCAGTGGTCTCATTTAGTTCCACTTACAGAGCATAACTAGGCAGGAATTGCATGAGATAAGTGCCACAAGAGTTCATCACCATGGCGAATAGCTCCAAAAAGTCACTGAGTTGCTGACCTTTTAACAAGTAGGTACATCACTTAATACACACACCAGTTCATTATGTGCTTAGATAGGTGGCAAGTTGAAAGCCACTTTTTTTTCTTTTTTTTCTTTTTTTAAAAGAATTACTATAGGTCAAGTAAAGCGAGTTAATAATACATTTAAATCCTCCTCGCGACTGAACAATACGGAACATGTAAACTTTTCTCATTTTCAACAAAAGAAAGTTACATTGTGATCACTTGTAAGAACACTGACGAAGGCATGGCAATGTTTCTTATCTTTTGCTGTTGAATTCAAAAGCAGCTTGGGCACATGCGTTTGGTCATCTTGTATAGAACTTCTTAGTTTTTAAATGTGAGAAATGTAAGTTATACGGGGCAATAGTTTCTCTTCATAGTGAACTGAAGCAGAGCTAATTCCCAGTCTTCCTTCACAGTTGCTCTACAAAGTTAATTCTGATTGAAAAAAATAACTCAAGCATATATACTGCTGTTTTGCTACAAATTTTACCAACATCTTTTCCTTCTTTGTCCCCTTTTCCTTCTCTACTTCGCATTGTTAAGGATGTCAGGTTTTATTTTAAGTCTCTTTATACTCTTGATAGATAATATCATTCATTTTAGTGGACTGGAATATGTTCTTTCTGGCAGCTCCCACCTATGTGTGTAGCTTAGGATCCTCCACTAAACTCTATTCTCCAAGTGTCATTTTGATTTCTCTCCACTTGAATGTCTCACAGATATATAACAGTCCTCATCAGAAACATTTATTCTCAACTTTTAAATGATTCATCCGTACAGTCTGAATTTTATGTCCCAATTACAAACACTAACTTCTCTTCTTGGGTATTCAAGCCAGAACCTCTGGAGTCATGCTTAACCATCCGGTGACCTTGTTCCCTCCTGCTGCAATATTACATCATTAACAGAGTTGAGGTTTTGCCTGAAATGTGTTGACTTTTCTCCACATCTTTCATCTAACCTCCATGATCACACACCTGGACTATTAAGGTTGACCTCAAATTGGTCCCCCTCACTAAACTCTGTTCTCTGTAGAGTATGTTTTCCAAAAGCAGACCTAGAATGATTTTCTTTGGAAATTCTATAAGATTATATGCTGTCTGCTGGCATTTGATTCCAATTACCTTTCATGTACAAGCTGAATATGACATCATGATCTGTAGAGGTTACTTGGAGCGGGCTCTGGCAGCCTCCTTCTTCTGTCCCTTCTGCTCTTACTGTGCGTGACACCTGTTGTTTCCATGTTCTTCCCTTCAGGTTTTTTTTTTTTTTTTTTTTTTTTTAACTGAGCCTTGGCTGGTGTACAGGTGTTCCTCACTGACAGATTTTACATGAATGACACCACTGCTGACTGCTTTAAGTATCATAGTGCTCCCAAAGAACTCTTGTGTCTGTCCACCTTTCTATGTCCATCTTTATAGTATAATCTTAGTCATATATACATACACATATGACATATAAATTGTCATAAAATGGATTTTAAAAGTCAGTGGTTATAAAAATCCCACCCCTTAACCACATCCTTGATGTCTGCTCTCTTGGGTTGATTCTCTTTCTTCTGGTACTTGCCTCAACATAGTTATATTGTGTATTACTTCTTTATTATGATCATATGACTGATTATTTACATCTTGTGTTTAGAAGATATATTTCACTGTGGCATGTACACACGAGGTACAAATATATAAGTATAAATAGTAATACAGTGTTTCTTTTTTCCTTCTGTGAACATGAAGTAGATAAACTGACTCTCTCTGTATTTTACAGAGTCATATGTCCTCTTGGTGTATGACATTCTTCTGCTGAGACAACACCTTTTCTCCACTTGTACTCATTTTTCAATGACTAGCTGCCTCTTTTTCTGTAGGTACAGTCTCAGATGCTATCTCCTTAGAAAGGCTCTGTTAGGACACCCCTACTCTGTGTCTTTCAGACCCTTATTTCCTTCTTCAGTGATACTTGTTACATAGACATTTCTCCAAATGCATGATGTTTTCTGTCTGTTTCATTAGTATACAAGGTCCACAAAGACGGGGATCAAGTCTACTTCCATCACTGAATCATAAGACTGTCATCATCTTGTATTATGCTTGCAGATTGCCAGGTATCCAATAGATAGATCAGCAATGAACTTCACATAGTCTCCAGGGAGATGCAATGGGTCATAATATCATTTGATTACATTGGTTTATAGACTAATATGTAGATCAAAAACTGAATTTACGAGGCTGGAAGATGTCTTAACGGTTAAGGTACATACCTGCGAAGCCTAATGACACAGGTTTGATTCTCCAGGTCCCATGTAAGCCAGATGCACATGGTGGCACATGCATCTGGAGTTCGTTTGCAGTGGCTAGAGGCCCTGGCGTGCCCATTCTCTCTTTCTGTCTCTAATAAATAAATGAAAATAAAATCTAAACAAAACCTGAATTTACCTCCCATTCTTTGCATGCTTCTTATATGTTTTAAGATTTCATAGACATCCAAAATGATTAATCAGACATAATTATAAACAGTGTGTTTAGAGTAAAATGAATGGATGCAAGTGTATAAAAATCATTCTCTCTTTGTGATATAAATTAAAACAACCATTAAGAGAAATGAGATAACTAATAACAATAACAAAAATATTTATCATTTTGAGAAGTATTAAGAAAAGGCATTCTGTTGCAGTCAGGTTCACATAGCTGGCAGAAAACACCTGACCAAGACAGCTTGTGGGAAAAAAAAATGTTTAATTTGGCTTACAAAACTCAAGGGGAAGCTTCATGATGGGGAAAATGATAATATGAGCAGAGGGTGAACACCACCTCCTGGCCAGCATCAGATGGACAACAGCAGCAGTAGAATGTGCCAAACACTGGCAAGGGGAAACGGGCTATAATACCCATAAGCCCGCCCTCAACAATACACTGCCTCCAGGAGCCATTAATTCCCAAATCTCCATCAACTGTGAACCTAGCATTCAGAACACCTAAATTTATGGGGGACACCTGAATCAAATCACCACACATCTGTTGTTTGCTTTGACAGTTTTTACCACTTCCATTTCTTCAACATCGAGGCCAGAACACAGCTATTTTTCATCAGACTTGTGACTTTGTCTATAAAAGGAACATTTTAGTATGTTTTAAACTTCTTATCAATGTCACATGTCACAGGAAAGCTCAAGAGAGGACAATAGTTTATAAGAAAATGGAAAAAGAAAAAAAATGGAAAAAGAAAGCTTTTCCCCCATTGGTAGTACATAAATCTGTTCTCGTGTAAAGATTATGTAAATAAAATATGACTATGTTGAAAGAATATAACACAGGAAGCCAGCATGAGGCACCCTGTAGTAAAATCTGTAACGGAGTCCAAGAAAAGATAGAGGATATAAAACCAAAGGAAATTGTCATCAAGGACGCTTTATAAATGTGAACCACATAAGAGATCTAGCTATGGAAGGGCCCAATTCGTTCTGATAATTGTTTCCCTTTGTGTCACGCTTCCAGCTACACTGACCTTACATTTCCTCAAACATCCCACATTTGATCTGTTTACATGTCTGGATCTTACCCAGAATGCTCTCACCCTACACCCAGCTCAGCCATTTCCCATGAGCTAAGGGTCTTCTCAGATGTCCCCTGCCCCAAAAGACCATTGTTACATCACTTTAATCACTTTATAGTCCTTGCCACTACCAGAATTCATTTCACAAATATCAATTTTCACTGTGTAAGCAGCAGGACTCAGGACATTTAATAAGATACCACTACCACTGTCACAATCACCAACCCATTTTTACTTCTGGTGTCTATTTTCAGGTGACAAAACTCTGGTAAACTTAACTAAAAAGTTAATATGCTAATTAAAATATCCATTTCATAATCATCACATGTTCCACGTTCAGGCTTTCTTAGAACGAACAGCATGCAGCGCAAAAGATGGATCAGGTCAGATTCCTGTGCCTTGCCTTGCCTTGCCTTGCCTTGCCTTGCCTTGCCTTGCCTAGACTTTACATTTATCCTCCTCAGGACCCTGGGCTTCCTATGCTTCTTATAGACATGGAGCTGTAAAGGATGTTGACAATGACACGAATGTTCTTTGGTAAACAACAGTGTTATGGTATGTTGTGTGCCAGGTGCATAAAAGCCACATTTCTAGCTTCTTGGAAGAGTGTCCTCATTAAAGATGCCCTTCAGTCCTTGGAGAGCTCACTCTTGTCTCAGAGACAGGGCTTCATCCTCTGTTGGTTACTTAAAAAAATTATTTATTTATTTGAGAGAGAGAGAGAAAGAGAAAGGAAGAAGCAGATAGAGAGAGAGAGAGAGAGAGAATGGGCACACCAAGGCCTCCAGCCACTACAAATGAACTCCAGATGCATGTGCCACCTCGTGCATCTGGCTCACACGGGTACTGGGGAATCCAGCCTGGGTCCTTAGGCTTCACAGGCAAGCGCCTTAACCGCTATGCAATCTCTCCAACCCCCTCTGTTGCTTACTTTTAACTTGAACCTTGGTCCTTAGGTGTCTGTCAAGAAACATCTAGGCTGTATTTGTGTTGTTTTAAAGTATAAAATGCTTCCCAGACAGAAAATGGGGTATAAATGATCAGATGAAGCTTAACAAAGCTGGCAAGCAATTACAGGTGTTGTGGTTACCTTTGAATTACTGGGATGAAACACTCAAGCAAAGGCAGCTGATGGAGGGAAAGTTTTATTTTTGGCTTGACAGTCCTGAAGGGAAGCTCATGATAGTAGAGCAGAGGCTGGAAATCACTTCTGCCACACCAGGTGTAAAACGAGCAGTGAGAGAGAGCCTAGTTCTGGCAAAGGAGAGCGGGCCATGATTCTCCTAAGCCAGTCCCCCAGCACACCTCCTCCAGCAAGCCTTCACCTCCCAAATTACCACCAGATAGTAACCAAGCGTCCAAAACAGTGAGCTTATAGGGGACATCTGATTCAAACCACCACAACAGGTTTTTGATCCTGATATATAAATGCAAATTAATTCCCTTTCTGGAGTAGAACTTTGAAGCTTTCTTCACAGCTACCTGAATACTGACCTCGTTTGTATAATATAATTGGGACTCACTTGAAGAAATGGATTTCTAATAAAATTAAGATAAATTTCGGGATAAACGATTATTAGTTAAAAGTACACATGTAACTCTGGCATGATGGTACTCACTCATAGGTGCCATCACTCATGAGGTAGAGGCAGGTGGGTCCAAAAGTCAAATTATCTTCAACTACATAGCAAGTTTGAGATCAGTCCGGGATATATGAAACCCCATTTCAAAAATAACAGTTAAAGGGCTGGAGAGATGGCGTAGGGGTTAAGGCGCCTGCCTCCTAAGCCTAAGAACGCTGGTTCCAATCTCCAGCGGTTCCAATCTCCAGGTCCCACGTTTAGCCGGATGCAGTGATGCAAGGGCGCAATGCCGCAATTGACCACAAGGGGGCACACATCTGGATTTCGTTCGCAGCAGCTGACACACTGCTGGCGCGCCCATCTCTGTCTTCCTCTCCCTCTTTCTCTGTCTCTCTCTGTGTCTCTCTCCAAAAAAATAATTAAAAAAAATTTTTTTTAAGTTTTAAAAAATAACAGTTAAAAAGTCCCAACTTAAGCCGGGCTCGGTGGCGCACGCCTTTAATCCCAGCACTCGGGAGGCAGAGGTAGGAGGATTGCGGTGAGTTCAAGGCCACCCTGAGACTACATAGTTAATTCCAGGTCAGCCTGGGCCAGAGTGAGACCCTACCTCGAAAAAGCAAAAAAAAAAAAAAAAAAAAAGTCCCAACTTAAAAAGATGCTTTATGCAAGTAAGAAACACCAACTGTTAATGTGAAAAAAGAAAGAGGATTCAAGCATATACATACATGTGTATGCAAATACATATTAGCCCCCATACATATGTACATACATATTTAAACAAATTCGTGTCCTATATATGTATGTTAGATGACTGGAAAGAAATATGTATATATTTATATATATTTTTATATAGTATATAATATTCTGAATATTGGCTTTAGAGATGATTATTTACTTTTTTCTTTTTTTCTTGGAGAGAGTCAGAGATAGAATGGGTGTGTCAGCAGCCTCTCAGTTTCTGTGAACGAATTCCAGACACGTGTGCCTCCTTGTGGGCAAGTGCAGCATTGTGCCCTTGCGTCACTTTGCGTCTGGCTAAACTTGGGACCTGGAGAATTGAACAGGCATTCTTAGGCTTAGCAGGCAGGAGCCTTAACCACTAAGCAATCTCTCCAGCCCGATTATTATTATTATTATTATTATTTTTTTTTATTTTGATGGGGCTGGAGTAATGGCTTAATGATTAAGGCATTTGCTGTAAAGCTAAAGGACCCAGGTTCAATTACCCAGGACTCATGTAAGCCAGATGCACAAAGTGGTGCATGAATCTGGAGTTCATTTGCAGTGGGTGGAGGACCTGGCATGCCCATTCTCTCTCTCTCTCTGCCTCTCTCAAATAAATAAATAAATAAATAAATAAATAAATAAATAAAATTTTAAAACAATTTTTTTTGAGGCAAGCCCAACAGACTGGCCTTTTTTATACAAGAGGGGGGCGGAGAAAGAATTGGTATGCTAGGGCCTTGACCCACTGCAGCACCGCAGTTGAACTCCTGATGCCTGTGCCACCTTATGAGCCTGTGCGACCCTGTGCGCTTGCATTGCCCTTTATGCGTCTGGCTTATGTGGGACTTGGAGAGTCGAACGTCAGTTCTTAGATATTGCAGGCAAGCATCTTAACCACTAAGCAATCTCTTCAGCTCCGATTATTTATTTTTAAAATTATTTTATTATTTTATTTTTGAAGAGAGACACAGAGAGAGACAGACAGAGAAAGAGAAGGAGACAGATAGAGATGGGTGCGCCAGCAGTCTCTCAGCTGCTGTGAACGAAATCCAGATGCGTGCTCCCCCTTGTGGGCAAGTGCGGCATTGCGCCCTTGCATCACTGCACCTGGCTAAAGGTGGGACCTGGAGATTGGAACCGGGTTCTTAGGCTTAGCAGGCAGGCGCCTTAACCACTAAGCCATCTCTCCAGCCCAAATTATTTATTTTTTCACTAATCTTTTTAGATGTTTTTGTGTGTAGTATGCACATATGCACTTCTCTTCCAACTTATTTCTTTATTTTTTAAAGTATTACATTTATTTATTTATTTATTTATTTATTTATTTATTTATTTATTTAAGAGAGAGAGAAATAGGCAGATAGAAATAGAGAGAGAGAGAGTATGGGCATGCCAGGGCCTCCAGCAACTGCAAACAAACTCCAGATGCATGTGCCACTTTATGCATCTGGCTTACATGGGTACTGGAGAATCAAATCTAGGTCCTTAGGCTTTGCAGGCAAGAGACTTAATCACTATGCCATCTTTCCAGCACCCAACTTATTTATTTTTTAAAATAATTTTTATTTATTTATTTGAGAGAGAGAGAGAGAGAGACAGAGAGAGAGAGAGAGAGAGAGAGAGAGAGAATGGGCACATCAGGGTCTCCAGCCACTGCATACTAACTCAAGATGCATGTGCCACCTTATTCATCTGACTTACTTGGTCAGATTTACTTCCTGGGGGATTGAACCTGGGTCCTTACACTTCATAGGCAAGTGCCTGAACCACTAACCCATCTCTCCAGCCCCAGCTTATTTCTTTGAGACAGAATTTCACCCTGAACCTGGAGTTGCCACTTTTTGTTTAGACTGGCTGACCAGTGACCCACAGGACCCTCTGGTTGCTGTCCCAGACTATCTAACCAGGGAGCCACTGCACCCTCCTGTTACTGTCTTGCCCGGTGCTTTGCAAGCTTGCTTCGTGTAGGGTAGTTGGCATCACCCTCATGTCCTCATGCTTGTGCAGTAGTGCTTTTACCCAGAGCCCTCTCCCTATCCCCTGTACTTTACTTAAAAATTCTTGGCTTATGATCAGAAAAAGATATTTTAAAAATTAAACAGAACAGAGACAAAGACAAACTAAAACCCTAAAGCATTTTCCCAAGTCTGTTGTGGAGAATTACTGGGCACCTACCATGAGAGGAGCCTGGGGATGAAACCCTTAGTGCTTGGAAAGTCAGCGTGCCTTTGGCAGCTAGTGCGTCCCGTCACATAAAACAGCTAAGATAAAGTTCAGAGCCCTCGGCACAGTGTTCTCTGCTGCTCTGTGAGGGATAACGCCTGGCCTTGCTGTTGATATCAAGTTTTGGATGTCTACCATCTGTGAGGTGCTGTGCTTGACATCCAAATCCGTAGTGCAACATTTTTTCAAGATGAGGATTATTTGAAATAACAGCCATATGGCAAGCTTAGCTTTTTGCAGCTAGCCCCGCAAAGGCAGTGTGCACTTGAAGCCAGACAAGTTTTGGTTTGAATCCTGTCATTGCCATATACTGATTTGTAATGTTGGGACACAATAAATCTTTTGGGAATTCACTTTTTGCAACTATAAACACTAGTGAAATTAGCAAGTGTATCCTAAGGTTAGTTTGCAAATTAAACGAAATGATACCTATAAAGTGTCTGACATAGATGCAGTCTCCCATTTTATCACTTACGTATGAACGTTTAAAATATGTTTGAAAAGAAAAAAATTAAGTGCTATATAATTTTAAAATGCTTTATTTGAGAGGGGGGAGGAAGAGAGAGGAAGAGGAAAAGAGAGATGGGAGAGGAGAATAGGCATGTCAGACCCTCTTGCCACTGCAAATGAACTCCAGACACATGTGTCACCTCATGCATCTGGCTTATGTGGGTACTGGGGAATTGAACCTGGGTCCTTAGCCTTCTTGGGAAAGTGCTTTAACCACTTAGCCATCTCTCCAGCCCAAAGCACTATATAATTTTTAACCTGGGTAAGTAGCAAGTGGATGGAACCATGATCAGAAATGCCCATTTGGGTGGACATGCTGCTTTGAAGGGAGTGCTGGTACAGAAGTCAGATGTTTGACATAAGAGAAAGAAGAGTGGACCTTGAAGGGAAGAAAAGGATTATGGGCATCTTAGATAGTGGAATATCTTTATACAGGGAGTTTATCTATCCACTGACTGATAAAAGTAGAGAATGTTAACCATGGTTGGAATTAAGGGCATGGCCTGCTTAAGGAATCAGAAGTAATTGGTAAAGAAGACAGAAACTAGGGCTATGAAAATTTGAGGATAATAAGAAATTCTGGATAACCTTGTAACAATTTGTAGAAGGTTCTAATTTATAGAAGTGGTGTTGGGGCTGGAGGCCTGAATTAAGGTAGAATTGTCAGTAGAATGTGGGAAGGAGGTAAATATCTACTTACATATTGAAACCAAGACTTTTTTTTTTAAAATTCTTTTTTCCTTTCTTTTTTTTCTTCTTCTTTTTTTCCAAGGTAGGGTCTCACTCTAGCTCAGGCTGAACTGGAATTCACTATGTAGTCTCAGGGGGGCTTTGAACTCACAATGATCCTCCTACCTCTGCCTCCCAATGCTGGGATTAAAGGTGTGCGCCACCACGCCCGGCTATTGAGAATGGGCACGCCAGGGCATCCAGCCACTACAAACGAACTCCAGATCTGTGGGCCACCTTGTGCATATGGCTTATATGGGTCCTGGGGAACTGAACCTGGATCCTTTGCCTTTGCAGGCAAGTGCCTTAATCACTAAACCATCTCACCAGCCCAGCATGCAATCTTTTTAGGCTTGGTTTTCTTAATTTTCAATTTTCAGTAATACCCAGAATATTTAGAAGTTTGCTTCTATTCTTGTACTTTCATATTTCCCTTTGAAGCTCATTGGCTGTGAAAAAAGACTAGAATGATTTTTATAGTCTGGTTGCCTGAAAAGTTTTCCTAAAGATAATACTTGGACATTTAAAGAAAGCAACACTGGAAAAGACTAACGGAAGGCTTGAAACTCTAATTTTCCTCTGATGAAGTCATGGGTGGAGTGAATAGATGCTCTTCGCAGGGCAAATTTCACTTTTATCTTACAATAGAATAAAGCCTGAGGTGAAGAGAGCTGCAACCTGAATACCTGTTCTGAGGCAGACCTTGACTGCTGAAGACGGAAAACCGAGCCCTCTGTCAAAGCCCTTCACACTGGAAACTGTGGTCCATGGAAAGCAAAATGAAACAATAGTTGCACAAGGTTTAGTGTGATGACAGACATGTGCACGGTAAAAATGTATAAGGAAGGGAATGTTCACTTTGAATATAAAACCTCTTGATTTCAAAGACCTCATACCTCTGTGCAGAAACAGTGACATTCTGGAAGCAATGCAGCATGTAGAATGTGTAAGGATGTCATCATACATTTGCTTATGTGTTCTAGTGTAAAGGATTCTTACCCAGGGTTTGTTTGCTGTGATCATGTGACCTTTGAGAAATAAAACTTAAAACTGGAGAGGCAGGCAGCAGTTTGTCCTAGCTTTATACTTTTTATGCTTTGTTCAATAAAAGTTTTGAGCCTATAATCCTAGGCACATAAGGGAGACACTGAGAGGCTCGGGTGAGAAAGGAAGTTTTCTGATAGTATAATATCACAGATAAGATATTGGAAGCATATTTTCAAATATAAATATAAATAAATAAATAAATATATATATATATATATATATATATATATATATAAAATAGACAACTGCATGAGGAATTACCCCCATTTTAATTCAGTTTATATTATATTTATCTATTATATTTTATATATTATATACTTATAATTACATATTATTATATTATATACATATATATTATATTAGTTATATTTGATTAAACTTAAGACAAAAATATATGATATTACAATTAATTCCGGGCCCTATATTATGCTTATATTTTAAGGTATCATGCTTTATTCACTTAATAAGGCATGCACTGTAACATTGCCTGCAAGAAAATACTTAAGGAAACAAATACAATCTGAAATATAAGTTCAAATCAAATAAGGCACCTCATGTTTGCCTAAATTGTTTTTATTACTGATGCCAAATCCTTTTAGCAATTTGTTAACAAAAATAAAGCACTGTGATCTTTTTAAGATCTCACTATCTCTGTAATCTTCACTTGTTGTTTGTGTGAATGCAATGTGGCGTGTGTGTGTGTGTTATGGTGTGTTTGTGTGTTATGGTATGTGTATGTGTTATGGTGTGTGTGTGCAATACATGCACGTGTATGTACTCACCTGAGTGTGCTTGATTTAGGTGGACTGAGCAGGATGTAGGATTTCCCACTCCATCACTCTTTTTCCAGTTCTTGTTTAATCTGGACTCTCTTATTGATATGGGAGCTTTCTGCTTTCAGGCCCCACCAGTCCCTCATGCTTGTGTAGGAAGTGCACTTAACCACGGTGCTATCTCTCCAACCACTAATGCACCTAAACTGGACAAAAGACTGATTATCCCAAGACATTCAAAACTCTGGTGTTTCCCACTTCCCTTCCCACTCATGAAGAATGTTGTTATTTTGGCTTTCAGTTGAATAGGTGCATCTTATTTTGGGGGAACCTTTTCCTCTTTCTGAAACATGGCATCTTTTTCAATTGTAATGTAGAATCTACATCCACTTTTCTTTTCTTTTTTTTTTTAATATTTTTATTTATTTATTTTCAAGCAGAGATAGAGATAAGGAGAAGACAGACAGACAGAGAATGGGCATGCCAGGGCCTCCAGCCACTGCAAACGAACTGCAGATGCATGTGCCCTCTTGTGCACCTGGCTTACATGGGTCCTGGAGAGTCGAACTGGGATCCTTTGGTTTTGCAGGCAAATGCCTTAACCGTTAAGCCATCTCTCCAGCCCTACATCCACTTTTCTTAAGCTAATAAGGGTTCATCCATGAAGGAACATCCTTCCCTCAATCTTATACAAATGCTTCCACTCCTTGGCCCCTGTCTCATATCCTGAAATTATTAAAATGTGTCCTATCTTCCCCTTGTTCTTTAGTTCTTTGTATATATTTAATTTTATATTAATTAACTATTTTACTTGCCAAAAACTGCACGTATTTTGTGTGTGTGTGGCGTGCATGTATGTACATTGTGCTCAAATGTGTGTTTGCATTTGGAGCCAGTGATTGACAGCAGGTGTCTTGCTGACTTAGAGAGAGAAGAGAGAGAGAGAGAGAGTGAGAGAACCTGGAGCTCACAAATTTGGCTTGAAGAGCTACCCAGCAAGCCCTAGGCATCCCTTGTCTCTCTTTTATAGATGCTGGGGTCCAAACTCTGCTCCCCATGCTTGGGCAGCGAACACTTTACTAACCACTCCCATTTTCAGCCCCAACTGTACATGATTATAGTGTTACTGTGGTGTTCATATCTGGATAAATACTATAAACAGCTAAAACATGCTAATTAAACTCATTAATTAATCAAGCTATCTATATACCTAACTTTTTTGTGATAAGAACATTTAAATTCTACTCAAGTTTCAAATATACAGTGCTTTTTTGTTTATTATGGTTGCTGTATGGTACAATAGAACTCTTGCAATTACTTATCCACTAACTGAAACTTTGCATTCTTTGGCCATTATCTTCCAACCTTCTTTCCTCTTCTGACCACTCTCCTACTCTGCTTCCATTAATGCAACTTTGTAGATTTCACATGTGTATCAGTACTCTTTGTATTACTATGTCCAAATAATACTTGCCAGGAAGCAATGTAAGGTAGAAGAGGGTTTATTCAAGCCTACAGTTTCCAGGGCATACATTCCACCATGACTGAGAATACATAGCTACAGAAGCAGGAGGCCAAGAAGCAGAGGATGAACAGGAAGTGAACAGTCTGGAAAACCCCAAAGCCTGCCCCTCAGTCACCCACTTTCTCTAGCAAGGATCCATCTCCTAAAGGTTTCACAACCTTCCAAACAGCACCAACTGGCTATGGACCAAGCATTCATTCCTACACATGTGCTCATGGTGGACATTTTCCATTCAAGTTACAACATTCTGTCTTTTATTTTATAGGTTCCATGGCCATCTCAGGATCCAGAATGCCATTTAGTCCAACTTCAAAATTCCCCATAGTCTTTATCAGTTACAACACACTTCAGAAATCCAAAGTCTCTTCTAAGACTCAAGATGATGTTTCTTTGAACTGTGACCACTTATAAAATGATTAAAAAAAGACAGATTATGAACTCCCAACATATATGACACTGAGTAAATATTCCCATTACATAAAGGAGGAATCGGGCCATAACCAGGAAATATTGGACCAAAGCAAGACTGAAACTCAGCAGAGCAAACGCTAAATCCAGCACCTTTCTGTCTGGCATCTCAGGCTCGGGATGAAATCATTTGAGCTCTGAGAGGCTTGGCTCGGGTATTCCTGCTCCTCCAGCTCTGCTGTCTGAAGCACACATAGCTCCTTTCTTGGCCTGCCTCCCACTTAAAGCCAATAGCTTTCTTAGTAGATGTTCCAGGGTCCTGATATCTCCAATATCCTGGGGTCTCCATTGTAACCATGAATTTTATCTGAACCACTTCAATCATTGCCTCTCAGAGCCTTCTTGCAGAGAATCCTCCTGTACCAGCGTCTCTCTCCGAAACCATTGCAATAGATGCCAGACTCCCTAAGCATTGCATTTTTGTGCCTCTATATCCCAATACTACATGGATAACAATGCCATCTTGAGGTAAAGCCTCACCCCTTAGACCTCAGTTATAGTCGTTTCTGTGTACTGACCATGGGGTAACACATACTAGACCCTCACTGTCCAGGAGCAGGGAACTCCTTCAGCATTCTCCTTTCAGGACTTTGTCTTTCAAAAGAATTTCCACTTTTACAATAGAGTTTTCCATGGGTTCATTTCTCACTTAGGGCATCTGTTCTATTGTCTCAGTGAAAAAAGAGGTTTCTCATTAATAATATTAATCTTACAATCACAGCTGCTGTTTTTAGCACGAGCACATGAATTGTGGGAAATGTCAAACTTGATCCTTTTCTCACCAAATGACACATTTTTCATACCTGTTTGTTTGGCTTGTTGCACTCACCGTAGGTCTGAATAAGAGCTGATAATCAGACCTAGACATCCCCTCTGCAGAACAAATTAGGTCATTATCTTTCAACTGAAATTCATTTTCACTCAAGTTCTGTCCACATGGGTAGAATTCAGCCAGATTCCTTGTGAGACTATCCATGAACTGCCTTGAGTGCAGTCCATGGGCACGTATATCCCTATTCCCCTCTGTAACTCATGAAACTAGCCTCCAGTCCCATTACTCTTAGCTTTGCAGTCTTCTCAAACTCCCATTAGAATGGCTCCTTGAGCTCTCCTTATGTCATTGCAAGCCTTATCTAGCACCAGATTCCAAATGCTTCTATATTCCTCCCACAAACCAGTTCCAAAAGTATGTGGAGCACATGGTCAGGTTTATCATAGCAACAGAACTACTTCTTGGTACAATTTTTCTGTATTAGTTATTCTACTCATTGCTATGACTAAATATCTGGCAGGAAACAACTTAGGGAAGGCAAAGTTTGAAGGAATACATTCCATCATGGCAGTGAAGGCGTGGTGGCCAGAGCTAAAGGTTCACTGGACTCACTGAATTTAATTCAGTCTGCAAACAAAGGACAAACAGGAAGTAGGTGGGGCCAGGTGTAAAATATCCAGGCCTGCCCCCAGTGACACACTTCCTCCCACAAGGTTCCGCCTCCTAAAGATTTCACAACCTTTAGCACAGTGCCACTGGCTGAGTACCAAGTATTCAAACACCAGCCAGTGATGGAGGGGCAGGCATTTTAAAGTTGAACAACCGTAACATAATTGAGATCAGACAATGTTTGCATTGTTTTTATTTTCTGCTTGACACAATCTCTTCCAGGTTCATCTACCTTATAGTAAATGGTAAGATTGTCGTCTTTCTTTGATTGATGTTCTGTTGGCTATATATACACCAAACTTCCTCCATTTATTGTTCAATTGATGAACACTTAGGTTAACAATCTTTAACAAGAGTGCAATGAACATAGAAAGCAGATATCTTTATTTTAAATGAACTTGTTTATTTACAATCTCATGCATATATACATTTATATTGCATTTGGATCATATAGAATCCCCCCTATTACCCTCTGTTATCCCTCTCCCACTCCTGCTAAATCCCACTTTCCAAACACTTACCAGTGGACACAGTACTGAAGAGAATGACTTCTCCTAATCTAGCAATAGTTAACTACAATTAGTTTGTCAGGGAAGGGTTGGAACTCTTGAACCACTTCCCCATCTGTGATGGAACGCTAAATGGCCCCAGTATTGTGCAGCATTTGTGTGAGTAACCACAGCTACATGCATTCATCAGTGCAATGGCCATGTCACGCACAGACAACAGAGTTACATAGCATCCCTCAGTATCCTCCAGCTCCTACATTCTTTCTGACCTTTCTTACATAATGTTCACTGAGCCCTGAGGGCTGGATACAGATGTCCTACATGACACTGAGTACTCAGTCTTTTTTTTTTTTTTTTTTTTTTTTTTTTTTTTTGGCACTTACTCATTATTCGTCTCCACATAAACTACCATCCATTGCACAAAGCAAGTTTTTCTGACCAAGGCTGAGAATAGTGCTAATCTGTGGATATATACATAGATATTTAGACCACAGTTAGACAACACATCTGTTTAGCAAAACAGCAGCAGGAGGTTTCACCGCTAGGGAGTATGGTCTCCTCAGCCATTGGGTTTTTGACCTGATTTATAGTCCCAAGTATAAGTTCCTTTCTGTGGAGTTGGCTTCATATCCAATCAAAAAGTGGCTGGTGTCAGAAACAAACAAACAAGCAAACAAAAATAACATTTTCCATGGGATGACGTGAACATGTCTTCAACCCAGAGAGGCACAGATGACCAAAGAACGATTACACCAAAAGCAACATTGATCAACCAGTGAGTCTATTGGGGTTACTTCTACAGCAGGGTTAGGGGTTGCTTACAGTAGCAATAGATGACTAAAAGGCAGCTACATCACCAACAATCCCACCCCAACCTAGGTTATAACTCACAGAAGCTACATCTCTAGAGCTCACTGCGCAGACTGCAGGCAGCTCAGCTAGCAGGAGAGTCTTGATCACCCTGCACTGCTTGCAGGCAGCTCAACCTAACAGCTTTGTCCCAAGCAGTTCTTTTGCCTTTATATAGCCTTGCAGTGGAATCTTGCTACCTTTCCCCCAGATTGTTCATTTCCTAAGTCTCCCAAGCTTCCTTTTTTCTCTTCGAGAGGGAATATTTCAATTCAGAGGAATCTGCTGCACAATACTCCATCCCTTCCTCTGTCTCTTACACTCTTTCTACCCCCTTGTCCATCATGTTCCCTGATCCTTGGAGGAGGTAAGATAGATAGATGTTCATCTACATTTAAGCGTTGGGGCCACTATGCCAAGCAACAGTCACTTGGAGTTTGAGCTTGACCGTTGAGTCTTTCCATCAGCAACCAATGCCAGCTGCAAGACGTGCTCCTCCAGGACCAAGACAGACAATAGTAACAATACTCTATGTGCACAAGCATAGATATATAGACAGTTTGACAGGACAATCACATCCATTCAACAAAATAGCATTAGTGGTTTCCCTATTTGGGTCTATGACCTCCCTAGTCATAGGCTTTTAATTAGGTTCATAGCACCAGCCATGAACTCTCTCCTGTGGAGTGGGCATTGAATCCAATCAAAAAGTTGTTGGCTGTATCCACAACAGTTGTGTCACTATCACACAGGTAGGCACATGTTGCCTGACATGTTGGTTACTATAGCACTCAGGGTCCATAGCTGAGTAGGACTGTTGATGAGTATTCTTCCCCAGCAGAGCCTACATAGCACCTTGAAAGCCAACTGTCAAGAGGGTGCTTTCATATCAGTCCAAGCCTACTTTCTCCACATCCATAGAACCAAAGCATGGCATGTCTTCAGCATCAGGCTCTCTCTTGTATTCTCAGATGCTTTTCTTAACATAGAAAACACCCAGAGGTCAACATTGTAAAATCTGTAAAACCTTACAAAACCTTAATATAAAACCTTTTTGCAGAGGGTAGGTAGGCAGGATCTCTGAAGGCCCACGACCATGTATTCCAGGCAGCACTGGTTGGTCAGGCATCAGTTGGTCTCAGGAGTCAGCGGCTATGGGGATACTAAAAGAGAACACTGGCAAGGTTCAGTGAGTCATGAAGAGATTCCATTGCCAGTATCAGTTGTTTCTGAAAAGGGCGAGATTGGGAACAGCACCACGGATGAGAGGCACTAGCCTTCCATAATGCCCAAATATAGTCCATAAGCTATCCTACTTCCCTACCCTGTGGTACTGCATGGGACTGTCTTGCATTTCACTTCCCCATATAGGCTCAGTGGGGCCCAATTAAGATGCTTGGTGCAACCCAGGGCCAAGGGGGACTGAAGCTGCTTTCTACTGCTATGGTGCCTGCCCTTTTGGTTTGACTGGCTCAGGGGGCCAGCACTGAATCTGCAGTCTTGGAAACTTTTGTCAGCTGTCTGAGATTCCCAAGCTTCCTTTTTCTCCTCAGGAGGGGAAACAAGTGGCCTTGTTTTCAATTCAGAAGAATCTGCTACCCAAGAGTTGGTTATCCTCATGATAGCCATGTCACTATAGTACACTGGGCACATCTGTAGACTTGGGAGCATCTAGTAACTGTAGAGACCAAAAAGTTAGCAAAAAGCCAAGCAGTAGGGAAGAAACCTTAACAAAAGGAATGGGAGGACAGTAGAACACAAGTCCTATGAAGGTAATGGGGTGAATACTAGGGATGGAAAGAGTTAAGATACCTCCTTCACATACTGATTTGATTTCCATTGGCAATACACACACACACACACACACACACACACACACATTCTTTTTGGTATTTCAAGGTAGGATCTTGCTCTAGACCAGGCTGACCCATTGCCCATATATTTATATATATTTGTAAGTGGAATTTCTAAATTATAGTTTCTTAATGCAAGAGAGCAAGAGTGAGAAGGAGCAAGACAGAGAGAGAGTGAATGAGAGAGAGAGAGGAGTTGGGGGGATTGGTGCACCAAGGCCTCCAGCCACTGTAATTGAACTCCAGAAGAGTACACCACACTGTGTGCATGTGTGACCTTGTGTGCTTGCCTCACATTGTGCATCTGCCTTACGTGGGATCTGAAGAGTCTAACATGGGTCCCTTGGCTTTGCAGGCAAGCGACTTAAACAGCTAAACCAACTCTTCAGCCCCTAAATCACATTTTTAAAAACAGGTTGTCACAGATTTATAATATTTGTTCTGTTGAGTCTTAGATTAGCCAATTCACTTAAACTTTGCCAAGAAATAAAGTTGTGATTAAGCAGCATGGAAGAGTGAAGAGAAGACTTGAGCTGGTGACAGTAGTTCTTTGGTAATGAAAGTGAGTAGAAAGTGAAGCGAGGGAGTGAAGGGGACAGCCCTGCAGTAGCAGGCAAGAAGGAGCACTACATGGCTCCTTATTTCATGTGGTATTATACACGTCCTATAAACAAAAAATGCCATATCTTCAGCCATAGGGACTCTCCTGTTTTCCTAGATGGCTTTCTTAACATGTAAGACACATTAGATGTTTAACGTCTGTTGTTGTCTTCAGCAGCCCCAAATCAATAGAGATTTGACCAGAGTATTAAATTTGATTAATAGCAACAACAGTGTTTAAACATTACTGAGCATTGGCCAAATCAAAGTTTGTAGTGTTACTGGAAACTAGTGGCCGCATCAGTTGATGCTAATGAGAACTTAAAAAGCCCACAAGGCCTACAGAGAATTTCTTTTTTAATTAAGTCAAAGCCAGTAAAAAAGAAATAACTGGTAGCTTATTTTCAAATAAGCAATGCAAAATTGTAAAATATTGATCTTGTTAAATTCTGAAATAAAAATGACAAAGAAATGGATGAACATATAAATATGACAGGAGGAAGAAAACATATCGAACTTAATTTCACTCTCAAATGTTATCATAAAACATTTCAAATGGTTAACATTTTGAAAAGTATGAAAAAGGCAATCAGGAAAAATGTTTTCATTTGTAATGCAGAGATGGATTCTGTTATTGTTTCACATTAATTTACTATTAATTTACTTTTTAAGGTTTTTGCACACAAGTAAATTCTGCCTAACTAGGGGTATTTAGTGGAGAGATTGGTATGTGTTTTTTAAAAATATTTTATTATTTATTTATTTATTTGAGAGAGAGAGAGAGAGATACAGAAATAGGCAGGTAGAGAGAGAGAGAGAGAGAGAGAATGGGTGTGCCAGGGCCTCCAGCCACTGCAAACGAACTCCAGATGCATGCACTCCCTTGTGCATCTGGCTTACGTGGGTCCTGGAGAATCGAGCCTCGAACCAGGGTCCTTAGGCTCCATAGGCAAGCGTTTAACTGCTAAGCCATCTCTCCAGCCCTGGTATGTGTTTTTGTATTTTCACAGCTGGTAAAATCACAGTACAGATAAAGCAAACTATTTTTCTGATGAAAAAAAATAATTGGCTTTTTGGTGAGGAAACAGAAGGCCTCAGATTTTTATGATTTTGTTTCAATGCAACTAGTATGTTGAATGATATACACCGAAGCTGGAGACATGTGTGCCATAGCACAGGTTCTTGGTCTCAGAGAGAAATCCCACACCATGTCATTTAGTCCTAACTGAGCTAAGAGTGAACTGAGTCCCACATGCAGTGCTCAAGATAGTAGATATATAGTGACTTTCAAATGACTGGACATTTATAACTCTTCTGACTACTTTTTTTCTTTAAAAGTTGCCTTGTTTTTAAAAGAAAGTCTACATAAGCTGGGCATTGCGGCAGATGCCTTTAATCTCAGTACTCAGGAGGCAGAGGTCGGAGAATCCCTGTGAGTTCGAGGTCAGCCTGGTCTGGAATGAGACCCTACCTTGAAAACAACAGTAACAACAACAAAAATACATACATACATACATGTATAGAGAAAATCCTAACATGCTAGGTGTATTACATGATGAGAACATTTCTAGTTATTAATAGAAAACATAATAGGAGAATGTTCATTTCAAGTAACAGTTATTAACAGAGACAGAAGGTTCCATGAACTTTGATTCATTAGACTCAGTTAATAGATGAATGACTGAATGCTTAAATTTGTTAAGTTTATCATTTTGATTAAAATAAAATAGCAAGGAACTCATTATAATTACCTAGCAAGAGATCTCATGATAAAAATGCACTAGATGTATTTTCAGAAATTATCCATCAAAGAACTTTGCTTTTAAAATTGTATATGTTTATTTATTTTCTTTGACACAGAATGAATTACATATTGACAGTCATCTAGTTTTTTTGTATCAATGTTTTAATACTTTCTGATAATGCAACAAATTTAAATTTGATGGATAAAATGAGGGGAATTAGGGATTGTTCATCTCCTGAACAAGTATTTGTTGACTGTTTGATGTGGTAGATCTTTGATCATCACTAGGAAAAAGAGGCAGATATCCTAAGGAGGTACAATATACACAACATTATGAAATCTCTTTCTGGGTATCAAAAATAATTCATTTTTAAGCTAAATACATTTTTCCTTAATTTTCAATTAGAAAATTTATCTCTGAAGAGATAATTGCCATTATGTGACATGTACATCAAATTTAAATGAGTCCTACAGTGCATTTCACATGGTTAATATGAAACAGAATTGCAGACTGCTATTAGAATTGGGTTTGAATACTTCATGTGTTTGGGGATTGTTTCTGTAAAAATGCTTCCTAAAGTGGCAACATAGTTAAATGGGTACTATGTATAGATTGATTTTATAGTCAAATAATAAATATTATAAAAATTAACTTTTACCACTTACTTCATCTATGTGGAATATTTTCCTAGTTGTATGAAATTTATATTCCAAAAACGGAAAGAAATAAATGAGTAGGCTTAGCCTCAATGCATTAAAGGATACCAGCTTGTAAGTTCTTTTTATTGGTCATAACAAGAGCTTACACTTTTTACTTTTCTGTCCACAATTGGATGACCATAAAACTATTACTAAATGAAATCTGTGTATAAAAGTGATGTCTCATTTCTCTAATTCATTGTGACAAGTTTCTAAAATACTTAGTAGAAGGCGTTAAGAATATTTTATGTATTTATTTCATAGCTATGTCTCCTGTATTTGCCATGATATTTTACGAGAATTACTTCATTAAATAGAAATTGTCAAGAAGTTGGACTGTGTGGTGTGTGCAATTAAAGGCTGCATTGCTCTTTCTGTACATGTAAGTGACCCCATGGGTCTCCCAAAGTGAGCCTTTAACATTCCAGAATTTTTACTGTGCATCTGTTGCTGGCATCCAGCCTCCCACCCACACAGGCTAAGACTAACTAGATGAAGTTTATGCTAGTGCAATAAAGTACATAAAGATGAAGTAATGAAATGGTAAGATAGTTACCTTACAAGTGGGGTTGCTAAAATAGCCCTTCTAGAAGATTCTACGCACATCTGTTAAGTAAGAAAACAGCAAGTGTGTATAGAGCCTACAAAGTAATTTTAAATTGTATTTCTTACATATGGTTTTGTGTTATGCATTGCAGATGGGATTTATACAACTCAATGAAGACTTCATATTTATTGAGCCATTCAATGATACAATGGCCATAACAGGTCACCCACACCGCTTATATAGGCAGAAAAGGTCCACTGAAGAAAAAGTCACAGAGAAGTCAGATCTTCACAATCATTACTGTGGTGTCATTTCAGGTAACTAAATTTTTTTTAAGGGATTTAACTAAATGTTTAATGTGAAACTAATCCTTTAAAAAGATCTCCCTGTCTCTGTGTCTTCAAATTTCTTACCCCTGACTCCATGTTCCATGTCTGCCTGTATTCCTGTCATCTATCTGTCTGTCTGTCTGTCTATCTATCTATCTATCTATCTATCATCATCATCATCTCTATCTCTGTTATGTCACCTTTATTTTTAATGTGGAATCTCATTTGGCTGAGAACACTTAGACACATTTATGTTAATATCCAAGGTTGAGAATTCATAAGATCTTCAGAGATCATATAGCATATCCTATAATGCTCTTTGATTTTGAAGTCTTTCTTTGCACTGCACTGGAGTAGAAATAACCGACAGAAATCCAGATGGGCTGAAATATATTTTGAGTTCATATCCTTTTTTTAGTTCACCTATAAGAGAACTTCATAGATATCAATTTACATTGTCTGGAGCATCTTTATCTTCCTTTAAACCCATCAAAATAACATCTTGGAGGTTAAAATCGCCATGACCGACAGAATAAAAAGAAGAATAAATATGTATTCTTTTTATTCTAAGTAGCTGAATCCAATAAATCTGGAACTTTTCAGAGGCCCATAAAAATTCCCAGCTATTGAATCCTCACCTCCTTTAATCTGCAAACACACAAAAATATAATGAGGATGACTGCTTGGTCTGCAATTTTCAGTCCTTTAGAAAATCTGTAGACATCTAATGCAGTCATCTCAGGATAGTAACTAACCTGAAAATTATTTTCTAATGCAATGTGAGGAAATATGAAGTTTTAGAAGGATTTCCAGGGTAAGGAGATTATTATTAATATCACAGATTTTAAATCAATTATTCATGTCATTATAGCCAAGATATAAGCTGGAAATTTGATTATGGTATTTGAAGACTATTTAGGCTTATGAAGTATGTCAGTAACCTTTGCAGAGCCATCAACTGTCCAAATCACAATTGTTTAGAATATTTAGCTTCAGGAAAAATATAATGTACTTCGGTTTAGTATATATTTATTTCAAAGTAATCAGAAATTTTACATTGTGTGGAAACTCCTTTTATTGAATAAGACCCCGCTCAGCAGCAAGTGCATGTCAATGTTCTGCTTGGTGTTTCAGAAGTGACCAAGTTAATTAAGATAGAGCGTTTCTTCCCTATTTTAGGGAATGTAGATGCAAAGAAAGGAGCAGCTGAAAGAAGTTAGAATATGAACAAAAAAGAAAATATTTTGTATTGTGAAACTATAAAACAACAACAATAACTTGGGTTTGGTCCATTTAAGGAGATTACATTGTATGACTTATACTGAAAATCTGCAGTACATAACTTTTGAATCATCGTATGTTCCAGCTGTTCTAATTACTCATGTGCACTGATGACACAAAGCAGGCTTTGTGTGCCATTATGCATGGAGGAAAGTCTCCCCGAGAGTTAACTCTAATAGGTTAGTAAAGCCCAAGTGCATGGTTCATATTTGGTACATGTTGCACAATACCTGTTATGCATGGTTTATGTATTAACGTTCACCCTTTCAGAGCAAGGAATCACATTCAAGGAGGATAAGCTATCACCAATTAGATAATTTATTGAGCTTGTCTAACTTGGGAAGTTTTTAACATACCATTTTAAAATTAACAATATCTGAAATGAAATATTTATTTTTATTCATGTAATCAGCTTTTGTTTTTCCTTTTTACTTTGGGTCTATGTATTAAACATGATAACAGCTTTAATTTGGATGATCTTACAGAATCTTCCTTATAAAATAGAATCATAAGAATATTTACTGTATGTATGAGACTAGGAATGTATATGAGTTATAATGTATTTATCTTCAACTCTGTCTTCCCCTGTTTTATAATTTTAACACCATGGATAGATTATTTCTTTGTACTGATTTTTTTTTTCAGCAGGCCCTCCCTACTGTTATGATGACTTTACTGTGCTTTTTGTTAAAATAAAACATATAAGAGGAAAAAGTGGAAAAGTTAGTGGCCTTGGATTAGAGACCCAGTTTCAGTCTCACTCAAGTTATCTATTCTATGCAATTGATACTTTTGAATCTTATCTTCTATATTTGCATTGTAAACATAACCAGTCAGCTCACGTGCCAAATGACACACATCTTATTTTTTTTCTGATATTTTTATGACATGCCAGAGCCTCTTACCTCTGCAAATGAACTCCAGGTGTATTTGCCACCTTGTGCAACTGGCTTTATGTGAGTAGTAGTGGGGAATGGAACCCGGGTGTCAGGTTTTGCAAGCAAGTGCCTTTAACCTCTGAGTCATCTCCCTAGCCCCACGAGTCTTGTTCTTAAGAAGTAAATAAGAATCATTTGAGACAGTCAGCTAAATCAGCTATTTTCTTGCACAGCACAGTAATGATATTCTCAGTACTTGGGGTTCCTTAAAGCGGGGATCTGATATCCAAGATGAAGTAATATATCTTAAGGAAGGAAAAGGGAATGCAGCATGCAGCTTGAGGTAGAAAACTCTGAGTTGAGGTTGTCTGTTGAGATACTAATGTCACCACATCCTAAGTATGTGAACTTGGGAAACTGACTTTGTCTCCCAGGAGCCCATTTATAATATGTAAACTGGGAGCAGTGATACCTGAACTTCAAGGCTGTCCCCAGAATTAAATGTGATTAAATGGGAAAATTGAAAAACATAGGTGAAGTTTTTTAGCATACACTGTTAATGGGGCGAGAGCATTTGAGGCAGAAGAAGCAAAACGAGCAGAGGTGGAAAGGCCGGAGCAAGCATCAGCCTGGGAGCTGAATCCCAACACCTTCCCTCGATGAGCCGCAGCCCTGGAGAAGAGCGGTACGCTGCACAACCATGGGACTCCTGTGATTGGACAGCAACGTTATCAGTTGTAGTGCTTACCATTATATCATAAACCTATAGGTGGGTCTAGGACTCAATATGAAAAAAGAGAACACTTATCACGTTAAAGACCTAGGTTTGAGCAGGACACAGAGAAAATATTTTGAAAGCTGACTTAACCAGGCCACTGTTGAAATAGTTCCCACAATCATCCCAAAATGCTGCGCAGATCACTGTCAGTGAGGGAGTGGGATATACAGCATGCACATTGGACATCTGTCTGTACATAGTTTTTCTCCTTTTCTGTGCTTTTTTATTTTATCTATTTATTATTTATTTATTTGAGAGCTAAAAATGGAGAGAGGGAGAGAGGAAGAGAGAGAGAGAGAATATGGGAAACACCAAGACCTCTAGTCACTGCAAATGAACTCCAGACGCATGAGCCATCTTGTGCATCTGGCTTTTGTGGGTACAGGAGAAATCAAGCTTGGATACTTAGGCTTCATAGGCAAGCACCTAAACCATTGCATCATCTCTCCAGCTCTGTTTTTTCCCTTTTTTATTTTACATCCCCCCACACAATGTATTTTGATCTTACTTCCCTTATTCCCCTTCCCTCACATGAACATCCTTCTTCTTCCTCAATAAACCCCATGTAAATTTCATACCTTTTTATGGTTTTGTTTGCTTTTCTTTTGACCCATGAGGGGTCCTTACAGGAACATGACTGAGGGTTACTTACAGGAGCATAGTTGAAGGGTTCCTTACAGGAGCATGGGTGAATGGTCACTTACAGAATATGGATGAGGTTACTAACAGGAGCATGGGTGAGGGATTCCTTACAGGGGCATGGATGAAGGTTTCTTTACAGGGGCATGGGTGAGGGGTTCAGATAAGAACATATGAAGCTAATAGATTGAGATTAAGATAGCTGTCACTATAGAAAGCAGTAAAGGAGACATACTTTTCTGTCTGTCCTACTACTCTACAGTTATAAAGCCCCTGTTTTATGGATTCCTCCTTTTTCTATTTTTCGTTCCTTTTTAGTTTTTCCTCAACTCTGTTTCCTTTTCTATGTATTTCCCAATATATAGGCATTTCTTTATGTGATACAACTCAAAACTCTCAGTTTAACTTCACATTTATTAGTTCCAAAGTTTGTCTCTATTTCAGCCTGTTTCTCAATGTTCAGATATGTAGAAACATCTACTCAAATGGTTGCCAAAAATCTCAGACTTAACATATCTGAAGTTGAAGCTGTTATAAGATCCCAGTAATCTTTATTTGTGTTTTAAAGAGTAGCTTCTTCATAATATTGTCTTAACTTTATAAAAAGGTATAAAAGTCCTTTGTATTTATTTACAGAAAAAAGTCTGATTTCAATGAGCCAATCCTTTTTGAGTTACTTGTGTTTTAAATTTAATTTTATCACCTCTATGTAGGTAAAATATTTATTTTCTTAACCCTCGTTAGTATATAGGATCCCTTAAATAATCATTTTTATAGTAACCCCTAATATCTTTTAAGAAAAGCATAGGTAAGCCTTATTTCAAAATATTTTCTGATTATGGGCTCTAGAGAGAAATCAAACAAGATAATGAGATTTTTAGATTGAGACTAAGATAGCTGTCACTGTAGAAAGCAGTAAAGGGAACATAAAGCCCAAAGGCCAGGCTGTCATTCATTTGGCAGAGTGCTTGCCTGGAGAGAACAAAGCCTTGGGTTAGATCCCCAGTACCACATAAACTGGGTGTGGTAACACAAACATGTAATCTTCATACTCAGGAGGTGGAGGCACTAGAATCAGAAATTCAGGATAATTCTAAGTTGGATAGCACTGCAAGACTCTGTCTAAAAAAAAACAAAGAATACCCTAAAAGACACATTTAAAAATGAATTTTGTAAAAAAAAAAAAAAAAAGAGGATCCAGCCTAGGCTGAATGGACTCTTTTATAGTAAGGAAGTCTTTGCTGATAAAAAAAAATTCAAAACTATAACCAAGAGAACAAACAGCTATGTGTTTAAAAAAAAAAAAAAAGTGAAGGAGCCCTATTGCCATGGAAGAATGACACAGGGGTGGGGAGACAAAGGTTGGTCTACCTGTTCCTGAATTAGTTGTATAACTCTAAAATATTACATGGAAGTCTATTGCCAAAGTACAAACTGGAATGCTTAGTGCAGTGCAGAGATAATTGTTTAAAAAAAAAATGAGGTGACAAATCACATGGCCACATCCAAGCCACAATATTTAAAGCACATTAAATAACCCTTGGAGCTACCAATAGTCTGTGAATGTTGCTTTTTAATTCACTGATAGTTCTTACATTTTTTTCAGGCTGTAATCAGGAGAAACAGCTCTGTCCTCTCCTTTGCAGAGCTCCTTGGAAGAGAGACAGCCAGAGAAGTTGAGCAGGGCATAGGCAACTGTAATAATTCTCCCGGCTAAGGGCAGGGAGAGCCATCAGGATTAACTATGGGGTCAGCCAAGTTGCAGGATTAAATAAATAAAAGTGGTTCACAGAAAAAGAAATGTGTATCTCCAACATCTTACAGTTCAGAAGTATGCAGTGTGTCAGCGCATAATCTTCAGTCTGCTTTGTGCCGTTATCCAGTGGGCCAGATTCCTTGTTTGTTATTTACCACCCCCGCAAAGTGTCATCTCCACCTTAGCTCACCGCACTTCCTCCACCTTAGCTCACCGCACTTCCTCCACCTTAGCTCACCGCACTTCCTCCACCTTAGCTCACCGCACTTCCTCCACCTTAGCTCACCGCACTTCCTCCACCTTAGCTCACCGCACTTCCTCCACCTTAGCTCACCGCACTTCCTCCACCTTAGCTCACCGCACTTCCTCCACCTTAGCTCACCGCAATTCCTCCACCTTAGCTCACCGCCCTTCCACATAGCACATTGGGAGAAAGCAAAGAAAGTAGGGACAAGCAGTTTCTTGAGAAGAGTGGTCAGGAAGTTGCACATACCCATTCTGCCCGGATTCTATTCTTCACCATTTAGTGCCTCTAGTTTATCAGTGGTCTGAATGATATTTCTAGATCAGCATCCACAAAAAACAAAGGGGAGCTTAGTGGGGAGGTTTCTTCTGTTCCTTATAGGAAGGGAAATGAGTATCAGGGGATAGTTAATTGTTCCTGGTACGGTACTCTCCTTAAAACCACAGGAGTAAAAGGTGACAGCTAGGAGCAATATGGGAATGACCGGGTGGAATGAGGCACTGCTTTTAGTTATCGCGTGCTTCCACATTGACCTCACTTGCTTGGTAAAAGTTGACATTGGTGGGAAGTTACCACTTGTCGTTTTTAGTGAAGATGTACTAGACACTTTTTTTGGAATTTTTCATTTCCAGGCCGATAAGGAAGCTGCCAATAAAACGTGAGACTATACACACATATGCAATCTCTCATGATCCATTTATTGTGTATTTATTACCTGGACAGGATGAGTCTTTATATTCTTGAAGGAATGTTCCCTACTAAATATTTACCATAGGGCTGTGTCATGAAATACTAATCTATAACTGTAGGTAGAATGATATCACCATGGAAAAATACTACACGATCCTATTGTGATATAGATCAGAAAGAAAAATCTATTCCTGTTCTCCTCAGGTCTTTAGTATTAACTTTAGGCACTAAACCTGGGTTCATAAAGTTTACTTTTAACTATAGAAATTCTGTTCCCCATGACCACTCTTTTTTTTTTTTGTTACCTTGCACTACCATTTTACATGTTATAATGCTTACTTTTGTAGTTAAGTGAGATTTTCTTCTTTGATAATATGCCAATATAGTTAACTGGCTCTACATGCTATTTGAGTAAAATTCATTTATTAAATAAATTTTTAATTTGTGCTCTTGCTAGACAAATTGATTAATTGCAATTATATGGATGAAAGCTAACCAGAGAAGCTACCAGTTGTGGTGGTGGAGATTGTTCAGGTTAGGTCTCAGATCTGATTTTGTTAGTCAGAAGTCGGCAATAGAAGAAAATCAAAAAGAAAGAGTCTAAGAGATAAATTTACCCTCTAATTATACAAAAATGGACTGCAAAGAAAGGTAAAATAGGAGCTGGACGTGGTGGCACACACCTGTAATCCCACCACTTGGGAGGCAGAAGTAGGAGGATTGCAGTGAGGTCAAAGCCACCCTGAGACTACATAGTCAGCGTGGACCAGAGTGAGACCCTACATTGAAAAACCAAAAAAAAAAAAAAAAAAAAAAAAAAAAAAAAAAAAAAAAAAAAGGCTGGAGAGATGGCTTATTGGTTAAAGTACTTGTCTTCAAAGCTAAAGAACACAGGTTTGGTTCCCAAGGACCCACATGAGCCAGATGCACAAGGTGGTTCATGTGTCTGGAGTTTGCAGCAGACGAAGACCCTGATGTGCCCATTCTTTCTTTCTATCTGCCTCTCCCTGTCTTTCTCTCTTTCTTTCTCTCCCTGTCTCTCTCTCTCAAATAAATAAAAAGCTTAAAAAATTAATAAGATTTGTCCTTTACAGAGCCTTAAAAATAGTTAAAAGTTAGTAAAGTGGAACAGATCAGGTAAGCTGAAATCACAGAACTTGGTAACATACCCCAAGAAATAATTTATCAGGCACGTACTAGATGATGAGCAACAACAAGAACACATACCTCTGATTCAGAACTAAGTGAGAGATATCAGGGAAACACTTCTAACTGAGCCAAATGTTTTTTTATTCCAGTGAATCTACTGGAGTTACAATAAAATAAAAATAAAAAGATTTTGGTCAGCAACTAGAACAGTTTCTGTTAAAGAAGATGACAGGAGTGCATAATTTTAGGATCATCCATGGCAGGTACAAATGATAGCTGATTGAACACTAGTTTGACAGTTTAGAGATCCACTTAGATGGGTACATATTGAAGTCCTGCAAATGGCACCTCTGTGCAGCTGCTCTAAACATTAAAGCCCAGTGTACAAATAGAAAGGTGCACAAATCATGGGTTATTCTAAAGTGAATGAAGCCATGAACAACCACAAAGATCAGAATATTGGAGACCCTGATACTGCACCCATAATCCTAGCGTACCTGCTCCTAGAACAACCACAAAGATCAGAATATTGGAGACCCTGATACTGCACCCATAATCCTAGCATACCTGCTCCTAGACATTAAGTTATCTATTCTGACTTCCAACAGCATGTCTTTTCAGTACTCCATGTGTCTACAAATGGAGTCTTACTACCTGTGTCAGTTATTGTGGGTCCCTGGATCCTCGAGGGGCCTTTGGGCACAGGCTCAGTCCAGGCAACTGTGGAGCAGGGTCTTGAGAGGCCATGAATCCCATGGGAAGAAACACCCTGGAGACAGCTTCAGAGAACAGCTCTCATTTATTGAGGAGCTGGGTTTTTGTAAACAGTTGAGACAGAGAGCACAGGAAAAGGGGTTTGCTGATGCCTAGTTGGCATATAGGGACGTTCATTCCAGCACCTAGAGAGAAGGTCAGGTGATCTACATAGTGGCAGGAAGAGGTATAGGGTGGGGGATGGGCTGTGTAAAGGCTATTAGCTGATACATGTAAGGAGTTTCCTAGGTAACTGGCCAAAGGTCACAGGGCTATGAGCCAAGCCTAAGTCTTATCAGGACGTCCAGGCTCCCTGGGCTGGGAGGAGGGAGCAGCCCTTCTCCTGCTGGTCTTGGGGCCTGAGATTTGTCCAGGGGTCCAGGCTCATTTCTACTCCACGAGGGGGCAGGGTCCTTACTCCTGCTGGTTCCCGGGACCCAAGATTCACTCAGCGTCCAGGCTGCTCTGACCTCTCCATATTCTGGGGCCCTACTCATGTCTGATAGCTTAGGCCTGCTTTTAACCCAGGTCCCTGCCTGTGTCTGACAAATTATTTTCTCATTTCTGGGATAAAATGTGTAACAAAACCAGTTTAGGGGAGGGAGGGTTTATTACAGTCCATCATGGCTCAGAAGGCATGTTAGCATGAGCTGGAGGCAACTGGATGCATTCAGTCCACAGAGAAGAAGCAGAAAGTGATGAATGCTGCTGCTCAGCCAGCTTTGTTTGTCCTTTCTTTAAAAAACAATGTTTATGAGAGAGAGAGAGACAAATAGAGAGACAATGGGTGCTCCAGGGCCTCTAGTCATGTACATGAACTCTAGATGCATGTACCACCCTGTGCATTTAGCTTATATGGGTACTGGGGAATTGGACTCAGGTCCTTAGGCTTCATAAGGGAGCACCTTAACTACTAAGCTATCTCTCCAGCCCAGCTCTGTCCTCTTTATATAACTCATATACCACCCACATTAAAGGTGGATTATCCCCCTTCATTGATAGAGATCCTCCCTCACAGACATGCACAGAGGCTAAACTAACTATATAACCTCCCCCCCCAAACACAGGTGATTCTACATCCTGTCAACTTGACAATATAAACCTCCACACAATTTATTGGTTTTTAATTGTTTTCTGTTTTTCAACATTAGTTCAAACATAATTTTACATATTGCAGCCATCATTTCCTTTTCACCATTATCTGTCATCTATGTTTAATTACAGACAGGAGCCAGATTTTATTTACCCATTATAGTAATGATCACTTGAACTGCTAAGAACAGTACTGTTTTGAGTGCATATATTTCTGTGCATATATTTCATGTGCAGTCCAATGGAGATTATTTTACACTCATTACATATTCATAACTATAATTATCACAAACACTGCAAGCCAGTTTTATCCCATATTGAACTCCAATATTTTACATTTTTACTATATTTTCAACATACTTTTTTGAAATCTTAAGAGAAACATTTGGGCTCAGTTACCTGCGTTTCTGTGGATTTTTTTCCTTTATTTTGAATAAACATCACGTATATGTGCATGTGACTTCCTTTAGAGTACTCTGCATTCTCGTCAGCACGCACTGACAAGAATTGAGATTCCATATCATGGGATATTTACTTAGTTTTGCTCAACATTATGAACATGTAACTAATTTATCATTAATATAACCAAGTTACCCAGGTAGAGGTGCATTTATTGGTTCATTTTAGGGCTGAGACAGGGGTTTTGTGCTCAACAAGAACAAGGACCTGAGTTTGATTTCTAGCAACCTGGTGGAAAACCAGGCATGGCCACTAATGCCTATAATTCCAGTGCTGAGGAGTCTAGAGTCAGAAGGATCCCTGGGGCCTGCTAGTCACCCAGTGTACACCAAATCTGATAAACTCCAGATTCACTGAGAGACTCTTTCTCAAGGAAATAAGGACACCAGACATCAGACATTTTCCCCTGGCTTCTGCACATGTATGAAGAGTATTCATGCATATAAACACACACATGCATACATTACATCCATCAAAAATATATTTAAAGGATGGAGAGATGGCATAAAGGTTAAAGGGCTTGTCTGCAAAGCCAAAAGACCTAGGTTCAATTCCCTAGGACCCACAAGGTGGTGCATGCATCTGGAGTTTGTTTGCAGTGGCTGGAGTCCCTGGCACAACCATTTTTTTTTTCTCTCTCTTTATCTGCTTCTTTCTTTCTCTCTCTAATAAATGAATCAAATATATATATATATATATATATGGCTGGAGAGCTGGCTCAGTGGTTAAGGTACTGGGTTTGATTCCCCAGTACCCACATAAAGGCAATGCATAGAGTGACACATGCGTCCGGACTCCATTTGCAGAGGTGTGGTAGTTTGAATGTATGTCCCAAAATAGACTCAGATGTTTTATTAAGGCTTGTAACTTGTATTTACAGCCACCTGGTCGGAAAAGGTGTTACTGGGGTGCCAGGGCCAGCCCTAGCATCTACAAGGGGTGAGACCACGAAGCTGGGATGAACGGGAGCGGCGATAATGAAACTTAGGACATATTGGTACCAGCTGACAGGTCGGGCTTCAGCACCGAGCCATTTGACTTTTTCTGCCTCTTGCCACATAACCTCAGTCTTTTATTTTTCTCATACAAGGAAATAGGATTCAGAAAGGCAAAAACAGAACTGTGTCCCAATTTGACATGCATGCATAATCTTTTTTGAAATTACAAGTACATAATGTTTACAGGAAAGTTAACCCCATCCCTTACACTCTTTATGAGCAAGCACGGTTAACTATTAACTGTGAAAAACACCTTGACCAATTCTTTTTTGAATCATGGGGCACTAGCTCCTTGCAGTTTCTTTTTCATTCTTTGTTAAATATTGATTCTATTTTCAGCTGCAAGTTAGCAAAGGTGAGAGACAGATTGGCTCCAACAGGTGCCTATTATTCAATTATAGTTAACTCAGCAAGTCTTTCTTTTTCTTTCTGCAAGCAATACTTTATAACTTAATCATTATATCCAAATTATATTTGCTGAGCATATTCCTGAATTAAATCTTTATGAAGTTGTATTTTCTCATCTTTTGATAAACAGTCATAGGGTCTCAAATCCCTAACAGCTAAATAATAAAACCTAACTCATCAGCCCATTTTCCTCTGTAGTGTCTCCTGTCCCAGATCCTAAGTCTCACTCTCCCACTCTTAGGGTCACACTGATATTGACCACCTGGAGGAAGCAAGCTTTTAAGATCAAATCTACACCCCTCACAAGTAGCCTGAGGGGGCTCCCACCATTTATTGTTGTTGTAATAAACCCATTGTTTTCCATTCCATTTTTGTTTGATCTGGGAACACATCTCCTATAGCCTTCATAATACTATTCCACAAAATCACCTCATCAGAAGCTGGCAGTACGTCTAACCCCCGGGGATCATGGCTAGCCTGTAGATCATTCACAGAAGAGAAAGAACAAGGCAAGATAAGGAGAGAAACCACTAAGATCATGGCAACAAACATGAGCTGTACAGCTGAAAGAAGTAGATGTCCTTGCCAAGCTAAATGAGCCAGAGGAGACCACGAGGCCGGATCCAGGTCAAATGACACACAGGATCTCGACTCAGGCTTTTTGGAGCATGCCATCCCCGGCACTAGGGGGTGAATCTTGGGGTCCAGCTGAAAGGTGTGCAGAGTAGTCTGGGCTCCTGCTGCTCGATGTTTGGCTGCCTGTGTTGTGCTTGTTTGTGGTGCTGGCTATGTGGTTGTATATCTTTGCTTGGATTTGTGAAAGGGAGCCAGTTTGTTCCACCATGATGGAACTTCCCCTGGATCCCTAAGCTTCAAATGAGTCCCTCTCATAAACTGTGTTCATTCCAGCATCTTAAAGCTGACTACAACAAGCTGAAAGAGGCCCTGGCACACCCATTCTCTCTCTCTCTCTCTCTCTCTATTTGTATCTCCTTGCAAATAAATAAATAAATAATATATTTTAAAATTTTGTTTCTCTATTACAGATAAACGAAGACCTAAGTCTAAGAAACTACCAGCAAGTGGAAGAGGAAAACGGCATTCATACAAATTGCCTCAAGAATACAATATAGAGACTGTGGTGGTTGCAGATCCAGCAATGATTTCTTATCATGGAGCAGATGCAGCCAGGAGGTTCATTCTAACCATCCTAAATATGGTAAGTCAGCGTTAAAGTTCACCTGCAATGTTTACCAAGGGCTGTAAGGAAGAAATGTATATTTATAAGATGAAGTTCTTTACGCCTATGCAGGGAATAGATCTTACGGCTTCAAGAAATTCTTTAAAAAGTGATTCATGAAAGCCAGGCGTGGTGGTGCATGCCTTTAATCCCAGCAGTTGGGAGGCAGAGGTAGGAGGATTTCTATGAGTTTGAGGCCACCCTGAGACTACAGAGTGAATTCCAGGTCAGCCTGAGCTAGAGTGAGACCCTACCCCAGGAAAAAAAAAAAGTAATTTATGAGCATTCTTTTATTTTATTGACATCAATAAAAATATTGATATTGTATCTTCAGTATATCAAATTTATCTGTGCCCAAAGTAATAGCAAATATGATTAACTTTGTTATCTTTTTCTCCCCCTCTTTCTCTCGTCTCCGCTATCTTCTGTCCCTGCCTTCACTTTCCGTATTTTATTTAATTTGTTTTCTGCATTTTAAATGTGTTTTATTTATTTAAATAAGAGCATTATACTTAAAATAGTTTTACTTACTTATTTGAGAGAGAGAGAGAGAGAGAGAGAAGGTATTGGCATGCCAGGGCTTCTTGCCACTGCAGACAACCTCTGTTTATATCTGGCTTTACATATGTGCTGGGAAATTGAACCCAGGCCATCAGGGTTTGCAAACAAGCACCTTTAATGGTTGATCCATATAACCAAGCCCATACTTTTACAAGATCACAATTGATAATTAGCAGAAATGTTACAACATTTGTCTATATGCGTGATGCCAAGTCTATGGATTCATTTTGGCGTGGTATGAAAAAGGATATTGCAACCCACCCTTAGCCCATGTAGGTGTGCCATTGTGAATGCCAAGCTTTGTTCCCGTTTCTAGGTATCACCTAATGACTTCTAGATAAAATCTTAATCATCAGATTCTCAGCTAAATGTGGTGATCAATTTTTGGATTGTAGAGATCTAGCTTGCACTTGCACCTTGGGCTTGTTTATTGCTGCAGTAATCCTTTTACCTAATTACATATTGTGTAAACCTTCAAGGAAGATCTCACAGGCTAGTTATAATGAACAGTGTGGTTCTTAGAGGTGAAAAAAAAAATCTAAGCTGAGTCAAATGTTCAATTATAATTCTAATTACCTTAGAAATCAAGTAAGAACCATGGATTTGGTGATTAAATGCATGGCCATTTTTGCTGCTTCAGACACGTCTTTGGTGCATTCTAGCTCCACTAGCACTCAACAAAGGCAGTTCACCAGCCCACACTAGCATCTCAGGAAGCAGGAATTTGCTGGGACAGCTATGGATTTTGTAAAACAGATTAAGAAATTGCTGAGTTTTAATTTAAAATGGGGTCCACATTAAAAAATATCATGTTGGGGCTGTAGAGGTGGCTCAGCCATTAAATGTGCTTGCTTACGGTGGATGCAGCTATCCTTATAGCAAGGTGCATTTTCCAAAGGCAGTTAAATTGCATCCCTGATGGCCCAGGTTTGATAACCCACTACCCACGTAATACCAGACACATAAAGCAACACATGTATCTGGAGTTCTTTTTTTTTTTTTTTTTTTTTTTTTGCAGTTGCAGAAGGCTCTGGTATGCCCATATTCACTCTCATCCCCCCCCCCAACAAAAAATCATGTTACCTCCAGCTTTTAAATTTCCTCTTGTCTGGCCCTTAACAAAAATGACCATTTTTCAGTTTTACTTTAGAATTCTTATTTTTATTTGATTTTAGGTGTTTAACCTTTTCCAACACAAGAGCCTTGGTGTGCAGGTCAATCTTCGTGTGACAAAGCTTATTCTGCTCCATGAAACTCCAGTAAGAAAGCCTTGAGTCTTTATTTAGTTAAGTGGGTGAGAAATTATTCAGGAACTTTTAAGAAAGGGAATGTTAGGGATATACTTTTATGGACTTAAAATCCAAAAATATCCACTGAGTCACTTAAAGTATACATAAAATGGACTTTGGTTTTGGGTAATATCTCAATTTTATTCGAAAATGGAATGTTCTGAGTTTCCAAGGAACATAACAACAAACCTTGACTTTCCAAAATGTAATTTTAAGTCATTTTAAATGACTGACTTCTGTTATGATTTAAACATATGTTTTAAAAGTGCTTTCTTATCTGTTTCATTTTTAGTAGAGAATCATATTCTGGGGCCATACTTTGGCCAATTAAAAAGCACTAATTAAAAAGCACTTTGGGAAAACTTTGTGTGTGAATTGTGGAAGTAATTATAGAAATAAGCCTAGAAGTTCTACAATTTTTAATGTTCTGTTGCTCTTCATTCCTTTTTAAGGTAGCTTTAAATACATTTTGTAACTATTACACCTTCCCAAAATTTCTTATATATTTTTTTCCATATCAGGCTAAATTTACCCTAAGTGTCTTCCAGGTTTTAATTAATATTATGGCCAGCAGTCTGCTTCACTTATTTCAGGAAGTTCCCCTAGGTTTTAGTATTTGGGTAAATCTAAGACTAATATGTCTGGATGTTAACTGTCACCTGTTGCAGTCAGATCTGTATATTGGGCACCATGGAGAGAAAATGTTGGAGAGTTTCTGTAAGTGGCAGCATGAAGAATTTGGCAAGAAGAATGACATACATGTAGAAATGTCAACAAGCTGGGGAGAAGACATCAGTTCAGTGGATGCAGCCATCCTTATAACAAGGTACATTTTCCCAAGGCAGTTAAATTGCATCCCTGATCCACTGTCTGTACTGTTAATCTCATTAGTCCTTTGATGTAATGCTTTTGTTCCAGATACTATGTTCCACATATTTTTTGGCATGATACTTTTAGTATCTTTCTCAAGAGCCAAATGTTGAATGACATGTTGACAAATTATTTGTCAGTTAATTAAAAAAATATTTTCAATTTTAAAATATTTATTTACTTATGACAGATAGAGAAAGAGACAGACACGGAGAGAGTGAGTGTGGGCATGCCAGGGTCTTCTGCCATTGCAAACATACTGTAGACTCCTCCACTTTGTCCATCTGGCTTTATGTGGGTATTAGGGAATTGAACCCAAGCCATCAGACTTTGCAAGCCAGTGCCTTTAGCAGCTGAGCTAACTCTCCAGCCCCAGTACTCAACTTTTTGATATGGAAGACATATCCATTGATGATAGTAAGTTAAAACTGAGGTGAATTTGGCTGGGCATGCTGGTGCACGCCTTTAATGCCAGCACTTGGGAGGCAGAGGTGGGAGGATCACCATGAGTTCGAGGCCACCCTGAGATTACATAGTTAATTCCAGGTCAGCCTGGGCTAGAGTCCCCCCCCAAAAAATGAGGTGAATTTCAGTGTAATATAAATGTATATGTTTTTCAGTCAATAGCATATAAAGTAAATTTATAATAAATTAAATTTAATAATTTATAAATAATCTAGGTCCACCTGAGAAAATATTTTCAAATATGTCCCTAACTAACTATGAAATGCAGTTTGAATGTATTTATAACAAATATTTTAATGCTTCAATTAATATATGTAGATATAAATGAGAAATAAGAAACTATATAATTTGCATATTAGTATCTATATTGAAAACTATCCATGTATTTATAATGCATCTAAACAAGTGATAGCAGAAATGAATGAGAAAAGTGCATCAGCAATCTAAATAATAAAATATAATTTTAGTAATCAACATTTCATATCCCAGAAGGCAATAAACCAGGATTGTTTTCTGAAATCTACTGAACGAGTGAAAGTTTCTTGATTATATTCAACAATTCTAGTTATAAGTAATTCAAAAATGAAAATGTCGATGAATAAACTCAACAGAGCTTCCATGTACAGTTATTTAGACACTGGTACAAAACCATACTAACCACAATAAAACTGGAAAATGTTTAAATGGAAACTGCTTTCAGTCACTGGAGAATAACTCCTAAGAGATGGAACAGATGTTGGAGCATCCCCACAATTTTCTCAACTTTTCTCCTGAGGACCATTTCTTGGCTTGTGTAAGACCTGGGTGCCTAGGTAAAGCCTGAGGTCCTACCAAGAACACCAGAGGCAAGAGTCCCAAAGGTGCCAAGAAAGATACTTGCAGATCATCTGTTAAATGTGGGAAGGAACGGGCTGCATTTATGCTAGTCAAGACTGCCCTAAATTTACCAGTATTGTTACAAGGGAGTTCCAATTTTTAAAAAGATACTAGTACATCAGCAGACTCAGGCTGAATCTTATGATAGCTTCATACCTCATTCTTAACATTTGTCTGTGAAAACAGAGAGGCTCAGCTTCTTTGTAATGACCACCACTCATTGAAATGACTTCTAACAAGACTTGAAGTCGTGCCTAAACAAGTTCTTTAGGAGGGACAGTTGAGAGACAGAGTCCTACCAATTCACAGAGGCTTGGGAGTTATCTTGGGATTTCTGTCTACCAAATAATAAACACAAATTTACCCAAGTTGAAGACAGTGGACTAGTAATTGAATTGCCTCCTAAAAGAAGAGTAGGAATTTTCCAGATAAAGTTGTGAGAATCGTATCTACAACATAACATGACTAAAGCATAATAAAGTAAAAATATCCAAAAGAAAAACTAGAAAATGTAAAGAAAGGAAATGATAAATAGAACTTATCTTGAAGTTGTCTAGAGTTTGGATTTATCAGATTGATGTAGTTGTAATGGAATGTCAAAGGAGAGAAACAATAGGTGAGAAATATTGTTTTGAGAAAGAATTGTAGAAATGTCATAAAATCAAGTGAAAAACAAGTATATAACCTGGGCACATCATCAAAAATGTGTTGTAGACCAAAGATAAAGAAAAATAAATTTATATCATCCTTATAGAAGAAATATGTTACACATGGGAAACAATGTTAGAGAAGACTATTGACTTTTCATCAGGAAAATAGTAAGTGTAAAACAATCCAGTACACTGAAAGAAAGCGTAATGGCATAAACACATTCTTACTGAACTAGAGGGGTACTCTTTGGAAGGATATGGAGAAAAAAACATCTACAGCTTGTATTTCAATTATGGAAAGATAGTCTACTTTTCAAATTATACTCACATATCTAGAAATCTGTGTAACCAAAAAAAAAAAAAATTGCAGGTCAAATGCTCTTAACATTCTATATAATTTAAATTAGTGTAGGAACCTAGGCTTAAACATGAAAGGTACCACAGTAAATCTTTCAGTATAGAATAGAGCCAGAAATCTTTCTGAGCAGTTAGAGGGCAATGGCTTCTTATAGTACAAAGAGAGCATTAATCAGATATACTGATAATTGTAATTTGGGCTTCTGAAAATAAAAAAGTCTTTTATTTGAAACATTCATATAAAAATGTGGGGGGATTCTTGAATTCAAAGGTGTGGTTGCTATGCTAGTTTTTCATTGCTGTGACAAAAACCTAGTATAAGCAACATCCAGGTGGAAAGATTTCTTTGGCTCATAGTTTCAGTCCATGGTCGCTTAGCTTATTGTTTCAGGGCCCGTGTCAAGGCCGAGCATCGTAGCAGGGAGCACATGGTGCAGCATGGTTTCTAAACTCATGAAACCTGGGAAGCAGAAAGAATCAGTAGTGGGTACAGAACAAGGAATGTCTTTCTAAGGCACACACCTAGTAATCTACTTCCCTCAGTCAGGGTCCTACCATCTCCCAGTAAGCCATCATATTCCAAATCCATCATCTGTTGATGAGGCCGTAGCTCTAATGATCCACTCACCAGTGGCAGCATCCTTATAGACACATCCAGAGTCATTCTTTGCTGATATCCTAGCCTCTCTCCATCTCAGCAAGTGGATAGCTAGAACCAAGAATCACAGTGGCTGTAGTATGTCTTTTAAATATTTTATTATTTATTTATATATTAGAGAGAGAAGGAGACAGAGAGAGAGAGAAGGAGAGAGAGGGGGTCAGAGAAAATGGGCTCGCCAGGTCCTCTAGCCACTGCACATGAACCGCAGATGCATGGACCACCATGTGCATCTGGCTTTACATGGGTACCTGGGAATCAAACCTTGGCTCTGCTGGCAAGCACCTTAACCACTAAGCTGTCTCTCCAGCCCTAAATATGTCTTAATAAGGAAGTTCTATCCGGAATGTACACAGGATTGTTTGTGTGTATACACATAAGCACATGTATTAATATATTAACTCTTTGAGTTTAATGAGAAATGCAAAATACCATTAAAGACATAAAATATGTTAAGCATTATTAATATCCATAAAATACAAATTAAATATGCATCCACTTAAATGACTTCAGTTTTTAAAATCAAAAGCACCAGTATTGATGATGCGATCATGTTTTTCTGAGTCATGGATGAGATTATAAAATAATTTGACCCCTTTGGGATATAGTTGATTTTCTTAATGCATTCATTTTACATATACTCCATATCAGATTATAATAATTAACCAAGAAATATATTTACTTATAGAAAAATCTGTCAATGAAAATTTATGGTGTGCTTTTGTGTGTAGTCTAAATCCAGTGAAAATTTATTTAATGATTGATAATTTCATTTCTATAATCAATCTCCTTTGCTTTGTGTTTCCACTACAAGTTCACTGAATAATTCAATAAAACACTAAAAATTGAAACATTTTATTTGTTTGAAAGAATGTAAGTCTTCCCTTTTATGACAAAATTATTGCATTTTTATTAAATAAATCACATTGGACTACCTTGTTTCTCCAATTCTATCAGTTTATTAGGTTTAATATTTATCACATAATAAAAAAGAAGGAATGACCATTTTTTAAAATAATCAAATACAGCAATTCCCAAAATAAAACATAAGCCAGCAGATTATTATTCATTATATTGGGTAAATTTAGCTATTATCTGGTTCTGTTTTCTCAGCATTAAGTAGATTGGTAGGTAGAATAGTGATGAGAACATAAGATATGTGACAATGATTATTACCATAAGAAAAAAACAGTAAAATTAGATTCAGAAAATATTTCAAAGGAATATTTCAAATCTAAAGGCAGGTTAAAGAAGGAATGGAATTTTTTTGAAACACATGGTGACTGAATACATATAGTATCATGGAAAATATTTTGGACCCTAGAGAAAGATATACTTTTTCTTAATTAAAAAATTTTTTATTTATTTGAGAGAGAGAGAAAGAATGGGCACACCAGAGCCTCTCATCACTGCAAATAAACTCCAGCTGCATGAGCCACCTTGCACATCTGGCTTACGCGGGTCCTGGAAAATAAAACCCTGGTCCTTTCTTTGGCTTTAGCTTCTTTAGCTATGTTTTTTGTTGTTATTTGAAGAATTGGGTAATAGAATCTTACCATCTAGTTCTGGCAGGCAACTAAGAACATTGAAAATAGCATATATATTTGGCGGGGTGGGGGGGGGAGGAAATTCATGGGACTCCCTGATCAAAAACTCACTGGAAGTTGTGTCCTATCCTGGTGCTGGGATTTTCAGGTGACAATCTATGTCTTCTGGGTACAGTATTCACCACACCTGCAAGGTACTTTTAACTTATATCTCTTTTTAATGGTATTTTAATTTCAAGGCAGAATTTTCTCATTAACATTATGCTTCTACTTTTTTATCTTTCTTTAAAAATATTTCGTTCATTTGTTTATTTGAGAGGGAGGGAGAAAAAGAGAGAGAAGGAGGGGGGGATAGGCATGACAGGGCCTCTAGCCACTGCAAACCAACCCCAGACTCATGTATCACCTGGAACATCTGGCTTATGTGGGTACTGGAGAATTGAACCATGCTCTTGAGGCTTTTCAGGCAAGTGTCTTAACCACTACACAATCTCTCCCCCCCCCCTTTTAAATTCTTTTTATGTATCCTTTGAACAACTCTTCTTATCTTTCTTCATTAATATGTCCCTATTGAAACCAGCATTCATAACTACCTCCTCTTCCATATCATGTCTCTGTTGCTAGCCTCCCATAAACATAACACTCTTTACTCTTATGGAGAAAAAGAAGTGATATGGGTAATGGATATCATACATACAAAAATATAAAACTGTTCCACTATCTACTTAGGAAGTATATAGAATATCACTCACTAAGGTGTGCACATTTTATGGTTATTTCAGTTTCCCAAAACTCTGTTCCAATTATTCACTTGCCCTTTAAACACTCTCTAGGAAATGTTATAATATAATTCAAGTTTATTTTCTCCAAGTAGTGTAGTCTACTGGCCAAAGTTTAAAAATAACCTTAATTATATTGTCACATATCCTCATGATAAAAGTTGAATAAACACTTTTGTGTTGATAGTGCATTAAAACTTTTACTCAACTTTTCTTTTTCTCTGTTAATCAAAGATTAGTAAGAGCCTGTATATATATATATATATATATATATATATATATATATATATATAACATTTTTTCATAATAACACAAATTTTTATATATTTTTTCTCAAGGTCTTGGGAAATAGCTCAGTGGGTAAAGTGCTTGCTGTGTGAGCATGAGATCCTGTGGTTGGATCCCCAGAACCCACATAAAACTGGGCAAGGGAGTGTGTGGCTGGCTGTAATCTCAGCCATCCTGTGGTCAAATATGAAGTGAAAGTGGGAGAATACCCACAAGCTAATGGACTAGCTGACCTAGGCGCAGTAAGATCCCGCTGGGTCTATCATAGTATCATTCCTCAGAATATGTGACCATGTTACCTGCCGTCGTAAGAAGAACACTGCAGGTCTGATAAAGCTGAGAACCTGAGTTGGATAGATTGTCCTCTTTTCCTTCTTTTAACAATGGAAGCAATGCTTCTAAAACTAAAGAGGCCAGAAACTGTAGTGTGACAATTAGACCAAATGTTATCACAAGATTTGTAGGATGGAGACAGAACTTCAGATTCAGGACTGCAAGATGCTATACTTTTGTCTTTGAGGACAGAAATGTGGCCACAACCTAAAGAATGCAGACAGGGTCTGGAGATGAGAAAAGGGAACAGATGATACCCATGAGCCTTCAGAACCACAGCTCTGATGACCCTTTGATTGTAGCCCAGGAAGACCTGTGTATTCAATTGCCATCTAGATCTAGACCAAATTTGTTTTGTCCTAAATCACTAAGTTTGTGGTGGTTGCTGATAGCCGCGAGAAGAAACTGATTCTCTGACATCATTCTACATTATGCTATGTATGGAGAAGATACACTCTTCTTTTATGAAAATGTTTTACTGCATTTAATTTCTTCTTTTCCCTGTGGACCTTTTTAGCCTGGTGCTCTTAAAGAAAATATCCTACAACTATCTTCATAGTTATGAATTTGTGTGAATACTTATTTGTGGTAGTAGTTAAAAGTACTTGCTCTGTCAAAGGGTATACACATATAGCATATTCATAGACTTTAACAAACTGTTCCATTTTTTATTTAACTATAGAGCAGTGGTAATGTGGAATATGACTCTTTCTCCATACCTCTGCTTCTAGTCTCACACTAGTGAAAATCATCCTACTAAAGGGAACATTGTATTCCTAAGCAATCTGTTACCATTTGGTCAGAAATACCTAATTAAATGTTTTTATAATTTGGAATAAAGTATCCCTTATTAACTAGTGCAAACATAATGATCATAACTTTGATTTTGTAAGGAAGCTATGAAAAAAGCAAATTAAGAAAAAATGAAACACCATAGACTCCATGTTCTTATCTGTATTTGTTAAATGTCTATTGAATATTCATCTTAGGTAATTATGAAACATTGCATGGTATGTGGACACATTACTAGCAAGAAATTTTAGCTCAGGGATTAATTTTGGTCTTAGCTAAAACACATAATGTTCTTATAAATCTGAATCTATCTGATGTAATATATTTGTCAAATTGTTCTGTGTGATACAATACAATAAATAGTTTAAAGCTGACCTACTTGTGGGCTCATGGTAACAAAAAACACAAAACATCTTTTCCCAACTGTCAGCTCCATGATTTCTTAGCATAATTTTCATTTCTCTCTCTCTCTCTGAAATCATAAAATCTAAATCTCTGTCTTTTGAAAACATTCTTTAATTTAAAATTCAATTTTTGATAGTTTAATATTTAAATGCTTTTGATTTATGTACAATACTTTTGAAATTAATTATGAATAAGTACCTTTGGCAAGCAAAGTAGAAAATTTAATAAAACATAGAGATGGCAAAAGTATCTTGATTTAATACAAGTCATAGAATAATTTCTGAATGAATCATTTATAGGTATATCCCAGGGCACTATAAAGCCTACAATAACACTTATTCTCAGATGCATCTTCATTCTTGGAAATTAAAGACTATTTTTTTGTATAAATCAGAATTTAAACAGAATTTATTGGTCTTCTAAGTTGCCAAAATCTAACAGTATCATTTCCATAAACTCACATAATGAAATTCTGTCATTCAGACATGTGAACACTAAGTCAATATGAGCCAAAAGTGAGAATTTGAATTTGCATGAAAACAAATCTAGGCACAAGACAAACCTGTATCCTCAACCCAACACACACACACACACACACACACACACACACACACACACACACACCCTCTCTCTCTCTAAATACTTTGAAAATAGGAATACATTTTGTTGGTTATCTAGGAAAAAAACCTGACAACTGAAAACTAAGAATTCTGGTATCATCTGAGGTTAAATGCTACTAAGAAATTCAGACAGTTTTAGTGGTAGGTACTTCCAGTGCTTTTGGAAAATAGGAACTTTCAGGTTCTTAAAATAATAAACCTTTTTCAATATTTGGCATATGGAGTATGCAAGTACCCTTGACAGTGATCATTACATTTGTCATAGAGTTATGGTGTTGTTTTGTTACAAATGAAGTCCCTCCATTCACGCTGTACAAATCCAATAGTTTTGCTACAGTGTCAGGCATCATGACTTGATATATTTAGAAGAACATAAAATCCTCTCCCTCTACATCTGAATATACTTTACACTCAGTGATTCTTGGCTTTGAGGTGAAGATCTGATTTCATATGGTGCTTTGATTTCCTGTATTACCATGTTATGCAGTATCACCTTGGTTCTGGTTTGTAGAGCCACAGAGCCTATGACAGCTTTGGGTGGAACATAGCTTCTGTGTCAGAGTGTGGGACTCCTTTGCGGTTACTAAAACTCCCCAAGCCAGTGTCTCTCAAGTTCTTGTCTTAATGACCCTCAAAGAATTATGAGTGCAGACACAGTAGAAGTACTGGTAGACTAAACAAGGTTTATTAGAATGTAAAACATAAAATGAAGGTAGAACAAGCTGGGAGGGTTACAGAGCAGGCTGTCTGGAGACTTAGGTCAAGGGTTTTTAAATGACCTGGGGGGTGTCAATTAGCTGTCAAGTGGAGGTTGATTAGATTGGTTATATGGGATGTATATGGGGGCTTCTGAGAGGCCGATGATTTGGTATCCTTGGGGATGAAATTTAGCCATCGAGTTGGGATGGATTGGATTGGTTACTTTGAGTGTATAAGATGGTCTCCCATAAAATGGTGAATTAGAGGATTGGTTACTTTGTATAGCTTAGAAAATATCCTGCGGAGTCAGTATAAGGCAAAGGTGTTGACCTTTTGGAAGTCAGGGCTTTGGTGGATTTTAGTTCCCAGACTCTGATTTTTAGGCCCGTTGGATAATCTCTGTGCTCATCATCTGTCAGACCATGCAGGTATCTGTTCATTCATTTAGAACCTGTAACGCTGATAGGTACCTGCAAAATGGTGATAACTTACTTCTAATCTCCATCAGTCTGCTTGGGGGTTTTGTCTCCACTTATTTGCAGGCAGAAACAAAAATGAAAATAGAACTACCCATTATTTAATACAATGTCCAAGGCTTCTTTCCCACTTATCCCAATGGTGCATCACAGAAGTGACTGTGTGTGTCATCATCTGCTGTGACTTCAGAGAATCCCACCTTACTCATCCTTATTGTTCTTTCCATCTATCTTATAAGAAAAATTAACATGCACCATCACATCAGAATATGTAAAGTAGAAAGAAACACTTACTTCAGTGTGCAGTTAAGCACACCTCTATTTTCTGCAGTGCCCACCTAGGTATTATATACATGAACAAAGACATTATTATGATATGCTAACCTTTTTAAGGTGAAAATAACTTCTCTTAGAACTGTAACCCAGGAATTTTATAGAAGAGGGGGTGGAAAGATTGTAAAAGCCACAGGTTGGGGTGTCATGCCCAGAGTCTTTGCCCCTCCCCTAATAAATGACTGCTGCTCCCACATGCATAACCCACAATCCCATGGGGAATACCAGCAAACCCGTTGAGGAGGGTCCCCAACAGAATGGGGAGAGGGAGGAAGGAAAGGATGGTACCAACACATGATATATCCATAGTAAATATGTTCTTAATTAAAAAAAAAAAGAAATATAACCCATTACTTTGTACACTCAAAAATTTTAAATTTATGTTCTCTGCAAAGTATCTTCTCCTCATTTGGAGTTAGTTTGAAATACAGAAAGGAAATTTTTCCCGAACTACGTACCAGAAGAAGCAGATCTTTGGCTTATTTTGATATATGAGGGAGATTCAAAGGAAGCATTGTAAAGAACCAGGAAAAAACAAATACATTGAAGAGGGAAATACTAGATTTACGCACTCATATAGGAGATCAAGGGCCATTACACAGCCTTTTACTATATCATCTGCTTTACGGCCTCTGAAGTAGTGAGATTCAGTCTAGGAGCAAGATTCATTAAATGTACTCTGACCAGAAAGTAGGTATTTCTTAGTGGAAAGACACTGAGGGGTAGGAACAAGCTGAAGCTTTAGGACTGAACCTTCATTTTAACATTAGTTAAGGCTGTAAAGACACCACTCTGCTTTTTATAAATACTTAATTGTATCCTTGGAAATGAAGGAATAGTGTTTGGCTTGGGGACACACGATTTCCAACTTTGTATTTGGTCAATTGAAGAGAGTGCTGACTACTGTTTTACTTTGCAAGAACTTTAGGGTAAGGTACCTAAAGTAATCACAATTATGGAATAAATTTTCAATACATCTTCTCTAGTTTGTCTGGAATTTTCCTTCTAATTTTGCAATGTATTGTCAGACAGACCTTTGTAAGAACAAAAAACATCACTATGAAAGTTTTCAGTGCTAATGTAGCATCTGATTATGCGGTACATCAACGATCAACGGTCAACTTGTTTCTTTTGCTATTTACTTTTCGCATTTACAAAAATAAATTTACATTGTGACATTCATTCAGATGGAGCAATTGACTTTTGAGATATGTAATTCTATATCCAACTTTAAATTATGCATGAGGTATTAACCAGATTATGGTTTTAATAAAACAAACATGATAGTGTATATGAGAAAAACGTTAAAATTTATATAAGCTGGTATAAACATGCCACGCTGTTTCAGAAATCCACAGGAATTAGTAGACAATACATTGGAGTTCTTCTACATTGTGTCTGATGCATTCTGGAATGACCTATTCCCATGACAGGCAGGCAGATGAGAATCCTCTGAAGTGGGCAATAGTCTGTCTAGAGCACAGGTGTCTCTTCTGTGTTTTATAAAGATAAAGAAGGTGAGAGAAAACAGGATGGAAAAATACATTAATACTACATAATAGTGTGTAAGAGAGCCTGAGTCTACCTTATTTGAGTTTTTAAAAAATTTTATTGAGTATTTTAATATATGAACATAAAGCAAATTAGACATTTATATCAGGTTAAACTCTTATGCCCCCTACTCTAGTCCCCATTCCACTAAGGACCCTCCTCAGTGGAATTGCCAGTAATCACTGTGGAGTCATGGAAACACCACTCACCCCCTGTGGGAGGGACAATACCTTAGAGGACACCTTCCTAGCCTATGGCTCTTACATTCTTTCTGGCTCTCCAATGCAGTGTACCCTGAGCCTTGAAGGGCATGTTATGTCTTCTGTAGTGTAGAGCTTTCACCAACCCCTAACTTACTACATTGATGAGTTTTGAGTCTCCTCAGTGTCTACTGACATTTCCCTGGAGGAAGTTTTAGCAGTGAGAGGGCAGCGCTCATATTTTATCTGCCACTTCCTCTGTAATGTTTCCTGCACCCTGACAGCCATGACAGAGATGACTCCTCTCTTGCTACACACTCAACTTGGTTTTTCTTGTTACTCTATGGATCTTGAGTCTCCCCAGTCTTTGCTGCTATTTGGAAAGAACAGATTCTCTAACCAAGAATAAAAGTAGAACAGATCAAAGTGGATAAGCATAGCCATGTAGAAGACCTTTGGACAGGTATAACCTCTCCTTTAAACAGACCCGTGCTGGATTCCCTCTAGGGTCTATGACCTTTTAAGTCACAGGCTTCTGACTGATTTCTAGTGGCAGACATAAATTACCTCGCACTGAGCCAACCTCATATCCAATCAGAGAACAGTTGATGACCCTCATAAGCTATGTGCCACTATTGCGCTGGTGTGTATAACTTGTGTGGCGGGTTGATTTTGTAGCTTTCAAGATCCACTGCTTGTTCACACTGTTGGTGACGTTTATTCCCTGAAGCTATTATAAGATATTATGACAGCTAGAGAGCTGGCTAAATGTGGGACCTGGAGATCTAACTGGAATTCTTAGGCTTGGCAGGCAGGCACCTTAACTGCTAAGCCATCTCTCCAGCCCAAGAGTTATATCCTTTAATTAGCTAACAAAGAGGTAATTTTCTATAGTACCAATTTATACCATCTTTAGTTTATATATCACCTCCCTCCTTTACTCCTGCCCCACCAGACCCTTTCACACCATGCATTTTCTTTTATATATATATTTTTTAATTTGAGAGAGACAGAGAGAGAGGAAGAGGCAGAGAGAGAATGGGCCTTTTCAGCCACTGTGAACAAACTCCAGATGTGTGTGCCCCTTTGTGTGCATGTTCGACATTGCACACTTTTGCGTCTGGCTATATGTGCGACCTGGAGATTCTAACAAGCATTCTTAGGCTTTGCAGGCAGGTGCTTTAACCTCTAAGCCATCTCCAGCCTACACCCTGCATTTTGACCCTTTACTTGCCCATCTGCTATCCTCTCTTCTAATACCCCCTCCTATTCCATATTAGGATCCAAATATGAGAGAGAACACACACAATTTGTCTTTCTGAACCTGCATTGCCTATCTTAGTATAATATTTTCTAGGTTGATCCATTTTCCTGAAAATTTCATAATTTCTTTTTTTAAATATTTTATTTTTATTCATTTATTATTTGACAGAGAAAGAGGGAGAGAGAGAGAGTGAATGGGCATGACACTCATTTGTGGAAATTGCTTTATTTTTCAGTGTGCAAATGAACTCCAGATGCATTCACCCTCTTGGGCATCTGGCTAACGTGGGTCCTGGGGAATTGAACCTGGGTCCTTTGGCTTTGCAGACAAATGCCTTAACCACTAAGCCATTCCTCCAGTTCAATTTCTTTTTTAAAATTTCTGTTGAATAGCACTTCACTGTGTATATGTACCACATCTTCATCATTCATTCATTAGTTGATGGGCATTGGGGATGATCAGTTTCTTAGCTATTGTGAATATATCAGTAACAAACATGGCTGAGCAACTAATATCTCTCAGCAAAGTGGAGAGTCTGTTGTGTATATACTCAGCAGTGGTATCGATGGGTGAGAAGGTAGAATTGTTTTTATACTTTTGATAACCCTCTATACATATTTTCATGGTGGCTGTACAAGTTTCCAAATTTACATTCCAAACAATAGTGAATGAGGGTTTCTCTTTCCCTACACCCTCAACAGTATTTATTGTCATTTCAGTTTTTGATGATTAGCCATTCTGAACAGAGTGAGATGGAATCTCAAAGTACTTATAATTTGCATTTTCCTGATATGTTTTTAATATGTTTATTGGTTACTTATATTTCGTCCTTTGCAAACACTGTTAAGTTCCTGCCCCATTAGGTTGGCTGGGGACCAAGCAGTCAAAGCAAATGCTTATTGTGAATATGTGATTCAACCACCACAATGTTAAATAGCAGTAGGGAAAGTGGAAACTCCTGACTTGTTTCAGGCCTTATTGGGAATGTTTTAAGTTGTCCCCAATTTAGTGTGACATAGGCATAATTTTTGTTCATTTATTATGTTGAGGTACTACAATCCCTCTATGCCTCTCCAGTGATTTTATCATGAAGAGATGATTTCTTTTTCCAAAGGCCTTTTCTGCACCTATTGAGATGATAATGTAATTTCCTTTTTTTCCTTTTCTTTCTTTCCTTCTTTCTTTCTTTCTTTCTTTCTTTCTTTCTTTCTTTTTGTTTTTTGTTTTTTTGTTTTTTGAGGTAGGGTCTCAATCTGGCCCAGGCTAATCTGGAATTCACTAGCCTCAAACTCATAGTGATCCTTCTACCACTGCCTCCCAAGTGTGGGGATTAAAGGCATGGGACACCACACCCACGGATAATGTGATTGCTTTCTTTATCTTTATGTTGAACCATATCCCATCCTGGGGATCAATCCTACTTGATCAAGGTTTGAGGTGTTGAGAAATTTTGTATTTAAATTCTTCAGAGATATTGCTCAAAAATTTTCTTTTTGTTCTATTAGTGTAATTCTGGCTTCATTGAATGAGTTAAGGAGCATTATCTACTAGTACTTCATTGTGTGAAATAACTTAAGAAGCAGTAGTGTTAGTTATTCATTATTCTATAAAGATTTGGTAGAATTCTCAGTAAATCTATTTGGATCTGGGCTTTTTTGCTTCAGGGGCAATTAATTACTCATTCAATCTTATTAGATGTTGTAGCTCTGTTCAGGTCATTTATCTCTTCTGAGTTTAGTTTTGATTGGTCATGGGTCAAAATTTCATCTATTTCTTCCAGATTATCCAATTTTGTGGAATATAGGTTTTTGAAATGTTTCCTGATCATTCTTCCAATTTCACTGCTATCTGTTGTAACATCTCCTTTTTCCATCTCTAATCTTGTTGATTTGGGTCTTTTCTCTCTTTTGAGCAACTTGGCTAGAGGTTTTCATTCTTCTGTATTTTTTTTTTTTTTTTTTGAGGAACCAGATCTTCATTTCACCAATGTTTTTACTTGTTTTCTTAATTTTCAGTTCATTAATTTCTGCTTTGATCTTATTTATAGAATGTATCCAGTACTTTTGGATTTGGATTGTTCTTATTTATACAATACTTTCAGATGGCTCATTAAACTATTTTAGATCTTTCTTTTTAAAAAACATTTATTTATTTATTTATTTATTTATTTATTTATTTATTTATTTGAGAGAGAAAAGGAAGAGAGAGAGAGAGTGAGAATGGGCACTCCAGGGCCTCCAGCCACTGCAGATGAACCCCAGATGCATGCGCCCCTTTGTGCATCTGGTTTAGGTGGGTCCTAGAGAATCGAATTGGGGTCCTTTGGCTTTGCAAGCAAATGCCTTAACTGCTAAGCCATCTCTCCAGTCCAATCTCTCTATTTTTGTAATGTAAATATTTAGAGTAATTAACATCCCTCTTAGGACTGCCTTCATTTTGTTTCATAGGTTTTGGTATATTTTCTTCATTGTCATTCAGTTCTATTTTTTTTTTAATTTCCTTGTTGATTTCTTCAATGACCCATCTATTGTGTAATAGAGTTTTGTCCAATTTCCAGGAGTTAGTATTTTTTGTTATTTTTCTTGTTCATTTCTGGCTTTATTGCATTGTAATCAAATATAATACAAGGAATTATGACTATTTTCCTAATTTTGGGAAGGCTTGCTTTGTGTACTAATATATAATCTACTTTACAGAAGGTTCCATGAGCTGCTGAGCAAAATTGTACAGTTTATAGAATATTCTGTAGATGTTTGAATGTTAAGTCCATTTGATCATTGGTGTTGTTTAAAATCCTTTGTTTCTCTGTTTTATGTTTAGATGATCTATTTGATATTTGGATATTCAAGTCACCTACTATTTTTTAATGTATAATATTCCTTTTTAAACATTTGTCTGTTTACAAGTGGAGAGGTGGGAGGATCCCTCCTCTTTGCTAGGGCCTCTTGTCACTGCAGATAAACTCCTGATTCATGCAGCACTTTGTGCATCTGACTTTACATGGGTACTGGGGAATTGAACCTGGCCCAGTAGGCTTGCAATCAAGCACCTTTAACCTCTGAGTCATTACCCCAGTCTAAAGTTACAGACTATTACTGCTTAAGGATTTATTTGCTATTTAAATATATTTAATTAATTTATTTATTTGAGAGAGTGAGAAAGAGGAAAGAAGAGAGAGAGAGAATGGGAGCATCACGCCCTCTGGCTAATGCAAATGAACTCCAGATGCATTCGCCCCCTTGTGCATCTGGTTTACATGGGTCCTGGAGAATCTAACAGGGATCCTTTGGCTTTGCAGGCAAATGCCTTAACTGCTAAGCCATCTCTCCAGCCCTATTTCCTATTTAAAACCTAGTAGTTTTGCTTTATAAAATTGGGTGCCCCTGTATTTGGTGCATATTTGTTTGATTATAATGTCCTCTTGTTGAATTATTCCCTTGATCCATAGAAAACCTACTTTATCTCTTTTGATTACTTTTCATTTAAGTCTCTTTTATCAGGTATTAGTATAGCCACCTATGCTTGTTTCCAGTTTCAATTTGCTTGGAATACCTTTATCCTCTTCCTCTAAGGTCACATCTATTTTTAATGGCAAAGTGGATTTTTGGAAGACAGTAACTGGATTGATTTAGTTTTCTATCTAGCTTGTCAATCTGTGTTTTTAGTGTCTAATTAGTGAGTTGATTTCATTGATACTTAGTGTTAAATGTGTGAATTAATCTTTGTCAAGTAGAAGACTTTGTGAAGTTTGGTGTGTTCTGGATTTCCATTTGCCTTCATGTCCGTTGTAGTTTTGATTTTTTTTTCCCCTCCTATAGCTCTTGAGTATGTTTGTTCTTCTCTTCAGTGTGAAATATTTAATCCAGTGTTCTGTGTAGACCTGGCTTCCATATATATACTCATAAAGCTGGCTTTTATCATGGAAAATTTTTATTTCACTTTATATTACGAGGAATAATTTTGCTAGATACAGTAATTTTGGTGGGCAGGCATGGTATTTCAAAATGTTAATGAACTCCCAAGTCCCTTCTGGCTCTTAGAGGTTTCACTGAGAAATCAGTTGTAATTTTTTTTTTAAGTTTTTAATTTATTTTTGCAGAGAGAGAGATAGACAGAGAGGGAGAGGGAGACAGAGATGGGTACACCAGCAGTCTCTCAGCTGCTATGAACGAAATCCAGATGCGTGTGCCCCCTTGTGAGCAAGTGCGGCATTGTGCTCTTGCCTCATTTTGCATCTGGCTAAACGTGGGACCTGGAGACTGGAACCGCTGGACATTGGAACCAGTGTTCTTAGGCTTAGGAGGCAAGAGCCTTAACCACTAAGCCATCTCTCCAGCCCTCAGTTGTAATTTTGATGGGCTTACCTTTGTAAGTAATGAGTTGTTTCTCTCACAGCATTTATTTTTATTTATTTATTTGACAGAAGAGAGAGAGAGAATGAATGGGCACATCAGGGCCTCCAGCCACTGCAAATGAACTCCAGATGTGTGTGCCCCCTTGTGCATCTGACTAACATGGGTTCTGGGGAATTGAACCTGGGTCATTTGGCTTTGCAGGCAAATGCCTTGTCTGCTAAGCCATCCCTCCAGCCCTCTTGCAGCATTTAGGACTCTCTCTTTGTTTTCTGTGTTTGGTGTTTTACCTAAAATGTGAATGTACTTGGAGAATTTCTTCTCTGATACTGTCTTTTTGGTGGTCTTTGTGCCTCTTTTATCTGGTTGGGCCTTTCTTTTGTAAGATTCACAAAATTATTTTTTAATTATTTCATCAATTTCATTGATGATATTCTCCATGTATGTCCTTGGCCCGTAGTTCTTTCTATTCTGGTGTGCACATAATTCAAACATTTGCTCTGTAAAGTTTTCCATATTTCCCTCATGTTCTGTTTGTAGCTTTAAAGGAAACAATCTTTTCATTGATTTTGCCCTCCAGATCTATTTCCTTGGTCTTGCCCTCAGTTCCTTATAGATTATTCTCTACATGATCACTTTTGTTGGTGAGGCTTTCTTGAGAGCCTTTAAATGGAGTTATTTAATTTTTATTTCCATTTGCTTTTTCCTCAGTGAACCTTTATTGAATCACATTTTCACTTCTTGGTTTGACCTTATTGCATTTAGTTCTGTATGCTTTCTTGGTATTCATCCTGGTGTTTAGGTCATGTCATCTATGAATTCATTCTGTTGTCTGCTTAGCACTTTTTAAAAAAAATGACTTATTTATATGAGAGAGAGAGAGAAAGGAAAATAGAGAGAGAGAGAATGGGTGTGCCAGGGCCTCGAGCTGCTGCAAACAAACTCCAGATGCATGTGCCACCTTATGTATCTGGCTTGCATGGAATCTGGGGAATCAAACTGGGATTCTTTGGCTTTGTGGTCACGTGCCTTAACTACTAAGCCATCTTTCCAGCCTGTTTATCTCTTTCTTTTGTCTCTCTTCCACTTAACTGGACATGAACCACTTGTTCATGTCATTAAGTTTGTCATCACAAAGGGAGAGGTCACCTGGAAACTGATCAGTCTACCACCATGCACTGGCAGTCTTCACATGGGGCTTCTCGCCTTATTTAAGTTCTGCTGAGATGCTTTTGAAGAGATCTCAAGTAAGCAACTCACCAGAATAAAGAGTCTCATGATTCTTTATGGTGCAAGTCATTGGACAAACCACCATGCTAGTTGTAATCATGCCAGGGCTCACATTCTTCTAACATTTGGGACAAAACCTAAAAATTTATGTCAATCACTAACATTTATAATAATTCATAGCTAACACAATCACCAATTGTATAATATATATCTTTGAAATGGTATTAAATGTTCATTAGTTGGATGGAATCATGTATACTTCCTTAGCCCAAGCATTTGGGAGGTAGAGGCAAGAGCATTGGGAATTCAAGGCCAGCCTTGACTACACAGTGTGTTGGAGACTTGTCAGGCTAAGGGGAACCATGTGTCTGCAGTAAGAGAGGAAGGGAGAGAAAGGAGAAGAGAGGAGAGGAGAGAAGAGAAAAGAAGAGACAAAGAGAGAGAATTAAATATGAATTTATTTCAATGAGAACATATTACTCAGGCATCTATATAGACTTTTAAAGTGTGATAATAAGTCAGGCATGGTGGCACACGCCTTTAATCCCAGCACTTGGGAGGCAGAGGTAGGAAGATCGCCGTAAGTTCGAGGGCACCCTGGGACTACATAGTGAATTCCATGTCAGCCTGGGCTAGAGTGAGACCCTATCCATATCCATCCTCTTTATAACTCTTTCTTATCTCCTCTATTACACATTAATTTTTTTTTTTTTTTTCATTTCACAATGAGATACAGATCCTGTAACTGACACTGGATTTTTTTTCTAAAAGATATTTTGTCATACCTCAATCACACCTACCGAGAAAAAGAATGAGATAGTAGAATAATAGTATTAGCAATAACGAAAACAACTATACTGAATTTAAATACTTGGTGTTAGATAATGTCTTATATTAATAACAAGAATGACAACAAGACCACAAAAGTCCATCAAAGTGTCAATAACAATATTTTCAGTTTAGTATGTGTCTGACATTGTTTTAACATCTCATATGGGAAACTCATTCAAGTTGTACTATTAACGTGTATATTAAATGTTTTCTACATGTTAAATCATTTAACCTGAGAAATAAACTGATGGGGGAGAATTGTGCCTCTGTTTCTTAGATGAGGTACCTGAGGTACAAGATTAAGTAAATTAATGCCACATAGTAATAGGCAGATAAAAAAATTTAATAATGCATCTATAAATTTCAAAACTCTTAAATTTAATTATTAAATTCTGCAAAAATATTATCTAATATTGTCTAAGAAATCCTGAGAAACTAGGAACAAGAATGAAATATTATTAAGAAATGGTATCCAAGATAAGATGGTAAAATAAAGAGAAAAGTACAGAATATTATTCATAGAGCCCATTTATGTAAAAAATCACATTTCCATCAAACATTCAAATGGGTATCAATCTTTAAAATATCTTGCCAGTATTTGAGAGGAGACTGTGCATTTCCTTAATTTATATTCCTCACATTTACAACCTCAACCTGGAAATTATTTTATTATATGAATTTATTCTAAAATTTTCTAAAATGTTTTATCTCAACAGTACTTACCAATTTTTGGTAATAAGACAAGGAAATAATAAAAAAATTCAAATCAATATAGGATTTTATTTTTGAAATACTTATGAAAGGAGACCATTTATTGGGATTAAATCATATGTGCTTATGATTATACTTTAATTAATCTTTATAAGTAACATTAATTTTATTCTGTTTATTAATTTTAGAGATAAATGGGGTGGCTCATATAACTTAAATGAGTCTCCTGATGCCATGATTACCTGAAAGAACCTATCTTTATTTTTATTTTTTTTTTTTTTTTTTTTTTACTTTCCTTTCCAGGAAAGATTTCTGTGTGCACAAAGATGAACCATGTGATACTGTTGGTAAGTTTATGTGAAGTTTTCAGAGTTCAAGGAGCTTAGGGACCTTAAATAGTATGGCTGTTTAAAAATAAGAAATTGGGGCTGGAAAAATGGCTAAGTGGTTAAGGCATTTGCCTACAAAGCCAAAGGATCCTGGCTCTTCAGGACCCACATAAGCCAGATGCACAAGGGGGTGCATGCATCTGGAGTTCATTTATAGTGGCTGGAGGCCCTGGTATGCCCATTCTCTCTCTCTCTCTCTCTCTCTCTCTCTTCCTCTCTCATAAATAAATAAATAAATAAATAAATAAATAAATAAATAAATAAATAAAATCTTTAAAAAATAAATTATTTGAGAGTGCTGGTTTTGAAAGAATATTTTTATAATATCAGATATATGTGCATATATAATGCATAAACATATTTTCAACTATTTAATGATATGCTAACACATCTATTACTAATGAAATAGCTTAAAATGTATTAAATATGGACTGGAAATCAAATTATGTAATTTTTCCAAAAATACACACATCATTCATTATCATTCTGTTATTATTGATAATAGAAATCTAAGTATATTTATAGCTTTCTGATTGAATATTTTATAGGGAAATGGATGAATTTTTAAATTCCATATGTATGGAGTTCTTTGTAGAATATGTAAAGATTTACCACACAATTTTCCTGATTGGTAAAGATTCTTTGCACACGAAGTAGCAACCTTCCCATATTTTCTTATTTTTAGTTAATTTGTTTTTTTTATATAAGAGTGATGAATAAGAGACAGACTTACAGACAGAGTGAATATGGGCACTCCAGGGCCTCCTGCCACTACAAATGAACTCGAGATGCATATGCCACTTTGTGCATCTGGCTTTATGGTGGTAATGGGAAAAAGAAAAGGGCTGCCTGGCTTTGCAAACATGCTCCTTAACCACTGAACCACTTCTCCAGTTCCCATACTTTCAAATAGATTTCTGAAATCCTTAAAACCTAACCATAAAGCTCATTGAATCTATAAAACAGTAGCTTATATTTTGAGAGGAAATCTGCATATATGTTTAAACAAAAGCATATTAATAAATTACCTACCCAAATAATCTTGATATATATACATATATTTCAATTTTAAGTCATGCAGCTATATGTGAAAATATATTATTTTTAAGATGCATTTAAGAGTTTTAATTTGATTATAACACATATATAAGATTTCTTTCTATAGGTGATAAGTATTTTTGCTTTCTTTGGTGTTTCATTTGTTCATTGTAAAATAAGCAATAAAAATTGAGAGAGATAAAGAGAATAAACAGAATAAAGAGCTATGGATATTTTATAACCTTTTCTTAAGCAGTTCCATTAACTTGAGCTCTCATACAGTTAAGATGTTAGATGCAATGTGGAAAATAGTTCTGATAAAGCAAATGATGATGAATTCTATGGAATTCCCTTGTGCATCTGGCTTATGTGGGTCCTGAAGAGCCAGGATCCTTTGGCTTTGTAGGCAAATGCCTTAACCATTTAGCCATTCCATGGAGAATTGTCTATCAGTACTATAAGTGTTAGATGCCTTAGAAAAGCTCAGTTGACTTAGGGTTAGGCCTCTAGATTTAATTTACCTGAAGTTTTATTCCCTTCCTGCTTAAACCTCTAGAAATGTCAATTTAATATAATTTCATTCACCCTGACCACAGAACTTTTGATCATCAACCATGTTTGTCTCAACGTGGATACACTTCCACCATCTAAGCAGCTATGTTTCCACCACAACCAGAAGACTTCCTTACCAGGAATAGATAGTTGCCTTGATTTCTTAAAATAAATGAGGGCGATCAGCAAATGATGAGGTATTTTCCTGATTAGGCCCATTAGGGAAGGACTCCAGGACACCAGTTCTCAGCCAGTTAACATATACCATTGTCCTGGTCACTTCCTTTGAACTCTCTCATTCTTGGCTCATCAAGCAAAGAAAAGGATATTTTGATTGTTAAAGCTGGTGCATGTATATCTCCAGATGGATACAGGGAAGGAAGGATATTTTCCTGATCACTATGATCACAGTGGCATCCACCCAGGATGAGCTGAATATTCTTCTCTGCAGAATAGAAAGATGCAAGATGCCTTTCTCCTGGAAGACACTCTTAGGTGTACCTTCTCTACCATGATTAGAAAAGTACTCCGTGACACATAAAGAGTAAAACAAATTCATACATTACCTATTGTATATGTCATTCACCACAGTTTATCACTTGAATATGTGCAGTTATTATACATTGACTGGTTTTTCATGCATGCATATTAGGTACTGGTTCTGTCCCCACAAGGCACTCTTCTCTTGCTTTAGGGTGACTGTTCATGATGTATCATGTTTCACATTTGATACTACTCATGTTTCCAAAGGCTTGACTAGTTTTGCCTAGCTCATGTAAGAGATATCATGCAAAAACATCAAACAAACACATATATTTTATCAATTATATTATTAGGTATCTAGCAAAGCAAAAGATATTTCCGATTCAAATCAATAAAATCAACATTTAAACTCCCAATCTAATTTAATGAAAGGTTATATTTTTGTCCTATATTTTTCTGAGGTTGGTTATATCTCATTCAGCCTTTATTTATAACTAATATAAATACAGTCTACTACTATAATAACAAAAAATCTGACAGAGAAGAGGGAACTAAATGGACTTAGTATTTATTTGTTTGGATAATGTGTGGTTGAAAACTTCAACATGACAGTTTCCCCTACACATTTGGCATAGTGAGAAGGGAAGGATAGGAGTGAAAAGTTTGAATTTATCTTATGAACTTAAGTTACAAGTGGAGAAAAATGTCTATATTTTAATTATAGTGGTATGTTTTATGCTGAACACTAGAATTCCAACAATGCTTTCATAGATACCTTGTTTGATTTTTTAAAATATACTCTCTCTAGTTTTATTATTATTATCCAGATGAAGAAGTTTCTGATATAGAACAAATGGATTTTCCTTTTTTTAAATTTAAAAAAATTTTAGCAGGGTGTGGTGGCGCACGCCTTTAATCCCAGCACTCAGGAGGCAGAGGTAGTAGGATCACCTGAGTTCAAGGCCACCCTAAGACTACATAGTTAATTCCAGGTCATCTTGGGCCAGAGTGAGACCCTACCTCAAAAAAACAAAAACAAACAAAAAAATTTATTTATTTTTTTGCAAGCAGAGAGAGAGAGAGATAGAAGAGACACAGAGAAAGAATGGGCATGCCAGGGCCTCTAGTCACTGCAAACGAACTCCAGGTGCATGTGCCCCTTGTGCATCTGGCTTACGTGGGTCTTGGGGAATTAAACCAGGGTCCTTTGGCTTCGCAGGCAAACACCTTAACCACTAAGCCATTTCTCCAGCCCGTATCATGCATTTTCATGTCAGAAATCTAGGTCTAAACCATGGCTAGGTTATTTATTATTTTTTTGAGCATGGACACTTGTTCTTTAACACTCCTTGTCTTCAACATAGATGTTACCTCCCTATGACACTTGTCAAGCAGCTCGATGTTACTGGTGGTCAGTACACAGCACTGTATGTCATGGCCTCCGTTCCCTAAGAGTCAGTTAGGTACTGGCTAGCATTGCAGCACTGCTGCTGGGACTGGAGTGTGTGCTGCCACTGGCCCCAGAGTCAGTGATTAGGAGAGTCATTTCTAAATCAGGATGTATTCAGAAACAGAAGAAAAATACAATTATAAATTTGATTATCGGATAATGCATGAATGAAGTTCTATAATAAAATCAGACATGCAATGTAAGATCAGAAATAAACTTTATTTGCTATTATTTTAATATTGAAAAATAACACATTTTGCTGATCTGCTATATATATATGTGTATATATATATATATATATATACACATTTTTATTGATTCATCTTATATCAAGGCTATGAAATACTATAAATAAGTGCTTCAATTGACAAGTTACATTTATTTTTATAGAATTATATTTGAAAAGCTACCCAGTGGTTAAAATGTCAAAACAGCTTTTACTACACCATCAAACATATATGTTTGGCCCATTGGTTTACTTAGGAGGATATCTTGGTAGATCAGTGCTTATGTTTAAAGATGCTAAAAGAAAAAAATACACCAAACATTTTTGCCAATAAAAGAGCAAACTTTATTTTTTTTTTAATTTTTATTTTTTGGTTTTTCGAGGTAGGGTCTCACTCTGGCCCAGGCTGACCTGGAATTAACTATGTAGTCTCAGGGTGGCCTTGAACTCACAGTGATCCTTCTACCTCTGCCTCCCAAGTGCTGGGATTAAAGGCGTGCACCACCACACCTGGCTAAAAGAGCAAACTTTAAAACATATGTGTTTGACCTCTAGCAGATAATTGCAAATTATTTCACAATCAAACACTTGCTAGAATTGTATTATGATTTCATTCAAAGTGGTAAAATCTTAGATGGCATGAATTGTGTTATTTCACTTAAATTTGAGAAGAAGCCAAATGTAATTCAGCGTTCAAGTGGGAACATCTGTCTGGTAGTATTGTAATGAAGCTGCCTTGGTGTCTATGACAGGGACAGTGACAGACTCCCAAACGCAATGTGAAACTTGTGGGCATAGGTGTAACTAAGAGGAATTGATCAGCTGACTACAAAATAGGGACAGTATTCTAAATTAACCTGGTTTATTTGATGTAATGATAATGACTTAACAATTGGAGAAGTGGAGCACACAAGACTTGAGTCAGAGGGACACGTGATGTGTGAAGGAAGACAGACAACTTGTGCTGTAGAAAGGACTGGGCACGCCTTTGCTGGTTTCAAAGGACAATTCCGCAAACTACCTTCAGAAAATGAAAGAGGTATAAGAATGGCATGTTTCCCGGTCCCTCCACAAGGAGCACAGAGACCCCTGCTTGCACCTGGCCTAAGTGATAACATTTGTATCAATTTCTAGAGAAATGCACAAGAGAAAATTTGCATACCTGAAGCCACTAAGGTTGTAATAACTTTTACAACAGTCATAGCAAATGAATGCACTTCATCATACAGAATGCCCACTTTACTCATAGTGAAGGGATGAAGAAAGGTGTGATTTTCAAATGTTTGGATGCCAGGACAATTCTCGATCTGAAATTATTTTTAAGAACTAGTAAAGAGCTTGAGATTTGCTACTAAAAATATGAATTAGTACCATGACATATAAATATTTATAGAGAGGGACAAACAGGCATGCTAACTACATGACTAACGACAATTTACTATTTCTAGCTGAGGAACTACATCTTCACCCACAATGTCTACCTACCTTACCAATTAGAAAAACTAAAGCCTGGCATGGTGGCGCACGTCTTTAATCCCAGCACTTGGAAGGCAGACATGGGAGGATCGCCATGAGTTCGAGGCCACCCTGAAAGTATAGAGTGAATTCCAGGTCAGCCTGGGCTAGAGTGAGACCCTACCTTGAAAAACCAAAAAAAAAGAAAAAAAAAGAAAGAAAGAAAAAGAAAAGAAAAAGAAAAACTAAATAAATTTATTAAAATTGACTCAAGAAAATACTAGGATATTATTATTTTCCAGATGACTTCTACCAAAATTTTCAAAATAGATCCTTCCAATAATGTATAAATCATTTTAGAGAACAGAAACAGGGACAATAAAAATCATATAAATTTCCAACCATGTCAGAAGAAGACTACAGGAGAGATAAATGATAAACCATTTTTACTTAGTAAAGAAATGACAAAAAATAGAATTATTTTTATTTCAGGTTATTTTTTCTTTTTCCAGAAGAGCAAACTTTTTCAGAAGTTAAAAAATATCTTAAATGTAATTACATACTACAGTTATAAGAAACAGACAAATAACCTATTATCATCTCAATGGATGATGAAAATATCTTTCATACAATGCAAAACACATTTAAGATAAAAATTCTTGGCAAAGGGCTGGAGAGATGGCTTAGCAGTTAGGGCTCTTGCCTGAGAAGCCTAAGGACCCAGGTTCAATATCCAGATCCCATCTAAGCCAGATGCATAAAGGTAACATAAGTGCACCATCACGCATCCCCACTAAGTGGTGCAGGTGTCTTGAGTTTGATTAATGTGGCTGAGGTCCTAGTGTGCCAATTATGTCCTTCTCTGTCTCTCCCCCACCACACACACACACATACAGTCTCTAAAAAAAAAATCTTGGGAAAAAGAAGGAAGTTATTTTCAGTGAAAGTTATTCAGAAAAAGTACATTTATATATTTTTGTAATGTGAAGCATCCCAAGTATTCCTCTTGAACTTAGAAACAAACTGAAAATAATACTGTTACTACTTCTATTCAACAAGAAACTAGAGATTTTAAGCAACAGATAATTGTCTACCTCACAAAAAAAAAAAAAAATACATAGAATGTAAAATTTAATTGATAGGATAGTAGAATTCAGGTAAGTGATTAGATGGAAAATTAATATGCAAATCCAATTATACATGCTAGTGACTGACTGAGAATTTCAATTAGGATTGTATTTTAGTGTATGAAAAGATAAGGTGGTTTGGAATAAATTTGATAACAAGTATGCAGTCATGTGAAAAATAATAATCGGCCACACTGTAATTCAAAAGTTTGATCTCAATAGAAGAACCCTATTCATACTCTGAAAGAGTAAATATGATTCTAAAAATTCATTTTCCTCAAATCGCTCTAATTATATTGTGCATTCTATAGATTCCTAGTAACAGTTGTGAAGGAATTTGGTAGGCTGGTCCTAAGTGTTGCCTGCAAGAACTTAGTTGAGAAGTGCCAAGTTTGATGAAGAAAGAATAAGGATGGATATCTGCTCTTTAAGATATCAACATATCTAGTCAATAAGAAAATGTAATTTCATTTCTTTGGAAATTTCATAAACAAAGCAATTCAGCAGGAAATATAGTGTTTAGTAAATTATATTAAAGAGTTTTTACATGGAAAATGTTAAACTGAACCCCATCATTTAAATTTCTAAAACTAGATGAAGACACTGGAAAATAATTTTCTGCCTTTGAGGTAGAGACTGATTGTTGAAAGATGGAATAAAATTCTTAACATGAAGGATATGGTCAATGAATTCAATTATACTAATAATAATTTATTAGCATTATTGTAGTTAAATTACTTTTGCCTGTGATGTTTTATTGTAAATTTGGAATTTTCCTTCCTGGGAGTAAAAAGAAAATGACAGTGAAGTTTAGTGCTACTGCACCTTTGGTGATTTTACCCACCATTACAACCACAACTACAAATACTAACACAGTCCTGGCACTGCACTGCTAAAAACGTGAGGGAAGCTCAGAGTTCCAGTGGTTATTCTATCGTAAACTCACAATGATTGATAATAAGTGGGTTGATCATTAATGACTTCTGTGCACTTAGCATGCATTTCATGAGAATTTTGGCAGACTTTAAATTCTGGCAAATTAGAAAACTGATGAATACTTAGAGCTGGGGAAAAAAAAGGAAATTTTCATCAACATGCATTTCCAGGTATGAATATTTTTCTAAATTGACAGAAAAACTGTCGTCTTATCCCAAATCTTCCAGCTCTGTGGGGGCCAGCACCCCCCCCCCATGTTATTATCCAGAGACTAGGTGCTTCAGTATGAGACACCGCAGTGTTCCTAACAAATGTTCCTTATCTGGTTTTGACTGGGTTGGAACGATGCAGTCATTTTCTCGGTCCTTCTGGATGTTCTAAATTCATGCACTTGTGAATTGTTAAACAGGCATAAAGGCCACCTAGAAAGCCACCAATGAAAACAAACATGCCCAGACACCAAAACTTATTAAAATAACCCTTTTATGTTGACACTTTACATGTGAGAATCTCCAGACATTTCACTTTCCAAACACCAAGACAGTCTCCAAACCACATTTCAGCAAAAGTAATCATTTTTATTGGGTGAGAAGAGGTAAGCCAATTTTTCAGTGACTTAATTTTCATTTAACAGTCATGACATTTTCTCTTGCATTTGTGGCTACTAAAGCACAGAGAAAATTTCAGAGGTTTTCTAATATTTAAAGACACTCCTGGGACCATCTGTATACTGTTTGATTAAGTTGTTTGTTTAAGGCTGTATTATTTGTACTGAAAAAAAGAATATTATTTTAACATGCAGTTTAAAAAAAACATAATCCTTCATAATTAATAAAAAATAAGGCTTTTTCCCATGTCAACCTTACTTTCTAAGTAAATCAGTAGCAAAATTTAAGTATTCACAGGCTCTCAAAGTCTCTTATTCTATATTTACCATATCCAGTCCATGCCAAGTCCTGTGCTGGATTCAACAATGACACTGAAGTTCTTTCTCTCTCCTTCTAGTGAGACATGTAGCGTAGTAGAAGAAATTAGGACCATGCATCATACATAAATGTATATAAGGTAGGGTCAGGCCTGAAATTCACTGAGACCTTGTACGTGTGTGATGGGTTGTTATGAAGTGCTAGGTGGTCCTTGATGCAGATGCTAGTGGCGTGTCCTCCATGTTGTGGCCAGGATTCGGAAGTCAAAGCTTCTTTCTGCACCTGGCTGTTCACTCAAATCGTCACCTAGGTGAGAGTGTGAAGAGTTTTATAGGCTTAATTATATTCCCTCACTCCACTTTAAGATTAGAGCTCTCACCAATCAAGTGTCTACATAAGCATGCTAATTTATATCTCGTAAATGTCAAGATGCCTCCGAGTTATTTTTCAAAAGTGTAAAAAGTCTGTCATTACATTTTAGTGATCTTTATTTGCAGAAAACCCTATTGTGACCTTAGTAGAAATTTAATACATCATTTATTTTAGTTAAAGTGTAAATATTATGAGAAATTGCTATTTACATAATAAAGTTACTTTTTTAAAGTTATTACTGTGGTAATAAGAACAATTAATAGTGTTCCCAATTCTTAAAGTTATTATAAAGTGGTAATACCTGGAGAATAATGAGATTTTGAGACCTCTCTTTTGTGATTTAGAAAAACATAGTTCCATGGGCAGTTTCCTTTAAATTAAAAGATGCTAACTCTTGTTTTTCTTTTTAACCTATAGGGAACACTGTGTTAGCAAGCTTGATGTTACTAGAACAATAGCCAATATAATCAATTTAGAAAGAGAGTAGGTTCACTTTAGACCATTGTTTTATTGTTTTAAAGGGTTCAGTCTTGTCTTTTTTTTTTTTTCTTTTTTTTTTTTTTTTTTTTTTTTTTGGCTCTACTGTTTTCTGGCCTGTAGCATCACATTACAGCAGGAAAATGTGGCCAGGCAAAACTGCCCACATTGTGGCCATAAGAAAATAAGAAGAGGAATATGAGTGGCTAAATGTGCCACTTTCTCCTTCGGGAACACACACTCAATGACTGTAATACCTCTGAGAGTTTTTACCAACTCCTGATTGTACAAAGCTGGGAACTGTGACATCAGTGGAGAGTTTAGTTCCAATGTACAGCCAATCTCTATCTAGTTGCAGGTAAAGAAGAGTGAGCACTGTCCACCCATTAATCAAAGCTAATGCTACTGTAACACTTGGGAGAATGGAACAATTATGTAAAGATTGTTGAAAGTAAAAGTAGGAGGCAGATTAGAAACAAGACAGAAATTTGATACACCTCCTAGTTGGCAATGAACTTTTTTAACATTCTCTTTCTATGTGTAATCCTCATTCTAGACTCTATGCTCCTCAGAATTAGAAGTTTTGATTATGGTAAACAGAGAGAAATCTCTAGTTCCATCTTCCCAGTACAGGATCACAGGACAAGTGTATGGCACAATACAGGTCTGGCCCTAGTCAGACCACATGCTAAAAGAAACCAGGCCACACCCCTCGGGTTTTCTCACTAGGATGGCGGGTAGTCAGTGACAGGTAAGACTCCATGAGATGGGGCAACCTAAGACAGGCACCGTCGCATGTGATGATCCTTTGGGGCCTGGGTTCAACAATGGCTTGGCAAAAAACCATACCTCCCAGGGTTGCCAATAACAAAAACAAAAAGGAGGATATGTATGGCACAATGCAGGTCTGGCCCTAGCCAGACTGCATGCCAGAAGAAACCAGGATGTAGCTTCTGTGGACATGGTGTCCTGTGCAGGCCTGGCGTGACAACAGCTACAGTCCCATGCTCACAAGAAACCTACTACGAGATGATCTGTCTAGAGACAGGCTGTCATTGGTCACAAAAAGGGGACCACCCCATACAATGATTGGCCAGCCAAGCCCCTTAAAACCCCTTACACTTCCTTGAATAAACAAGTTTGCTGCAGCTGGCCCTCTGCCTGCTTTCCCCCAACTCCCGGAGTCTGTGTTGTGATTCCGCGCCTCTCACCCCCCAACTCGGCAGAGACCCTGCAGCCCCTCCTGGGCTGGCCCTAGGGGGGACCCCAACAGACAAGAACAACCCTGATACTCAGAGAAAGTTGAGGAAATCACTGTATAAGAACACAGCCATACTCTCTTCACTCCAGGGTTCTGTCTTCCATAACCCTGCAGTGACAGTGGTGAGAACAGCAACAGAGGCAGGAAAGGAAACACAGAAGTCCGAGATGAATCCTCCTCTCAGATGAGAAGTATTCTGATCTAAGAAGACAATTGAACAGCCTGGTGTTTTGTCTCTGGTTTCCGCTGCCTAGAAGTGGTAGCAGCAGACGCAGTGCTAAGAACTACACAGCCCAGTAGTAAAGGTATGCCTCAGACTTTCTAACAGGAGCCTTGAAATGAAAGCTGTAAGAACATGGAGGAGTTTTGGAAAATTACCCAAAAACTCTGGTCATTAGTCACTTTATACTCAACCCCAACCTTTGCATGTATGGATATAACCCTGAAATTCCTTCATAAACTAAACTATTACCACTTCATTCACTAATGAATGTACATAATTTCTAACACAATGCAAAGGCCTTGAATATTGTCAGTTAAAAGCCCACAAAGTCTGAGAACTATGGAAATTATGAAACCAACTAGGTTAATTTCATGCAGAAAAAAATCAGCAGTCTTCATAAGATTTAAATAAATCTCATAATATATTTAAAATCTCTAAAATACAATCCAATATTATCCCGCATGTCAAGAAATGGGAAAAATTTCAATTTTCATTGAATAAGATTAAGATACCATTCTGAGATAGCACAAATTCTGAAAATTCTGTCATAATAGATAATATGGATTATGAAACTGCTGCAGTAAATAAGGCACACTTACTTGAAATAAATGGAAAAATATAAAATATAAATATAAGAAAAAACAAAAATTGAAAATCTCTCTGAATAATCATAATAGCAGCCTGGATATGACAGAGAAAGAAGCTGGTGAACTTAAAGATAAATCAGGGCTTAGAGTTTAAGGTGCTTGCCTGTGAAGCCTAAGAACCCAAGTTTGATTCCCCAGTACCCATGTAAGCCAGATGCACAAGGTAGCACATGCAACTGGCGTTCGTTTGCAGTGGCTGGAGGCCCTTGCATGCCCATTCTCTATATCTGCTTCTTCCTCTCTGTGTCTTTCTCCTTCTCTCTCAAATGTATATATGTATATATATATGCATATATACACACACACATACACACAATGAACATTAAAACAAAGGAAGGAATCAAATAATAAAATATGAAATGAAGTCATAAAATTTTAATGAAAATCAGTGATGACACAATTAATATGAAGGGTTATGGATAAAATTTTAAACATCTAACAACTTTAACCAAAAAATTAGAAGTAGGAAGTTTATTAAGTTCACTACACTCATAAAAAGACCACTTACTAAGCAATAAAACTACAGTGAACAGAAATTTGACAATTAAATGAAATGGACCAATACATGGTAACCACAAACTAATGAAATTTACCCAATATGAACTAGATAGAGCAGAAATTTGTACTTTGTCAAGAAATTAACTCTCCAGGACAAGAAAAATCTCTCTGATACACTATAAAAGAAATTAAGAAAGTTTCATTAATACTAATCTACCTTATCTTGTTCACAAAAAAGGCTTAACAGAACCTTTCTGATTCAGACCATGAACCTGGAATTATTCTAATATTATATAACCAAATTAAGAGAACAGACAAAAAAATTAAATATACAAGATTAAACTATACAACACTATTTCAAGAAAAACTTAAGCAACTTGAATCCAGCAATCTATATAAATAATAAATTAGTAGAAAATTAGTTATTTCAGGGACACAAGGTTGGTCAATAATTGAACATTAGTCCATGGATCTAAGTGTATTAAAAGTCTAAAGAAGATCCCATCCCCTATGGAGTTTCCTCCGTGGGGGGTGGAAAGAAAAAGGTTAATGTTCATCCACATCCTATTCACTAATATTTATTTATGCCTGATTTGTTCCTATCTGCTACGTTCTGGAAACAATTCTAATGCTCTTCAACAAGTAGATAAATAGTTTAATGTAGCATTCATGTTATGAAATATCCCTGTTGACTTACCTGTTTGGGATATATGTGCTGAGTGAAAGAAAAGCAATGATCTCAAAGAAGGTACATTCTCTATGATTCTGTTTCTATGCCATTGTCAGAATATGAGTATAATAAACGAGAACAGAGGAGATCCTGTGGTTCACAACAGAAGAAAGGATGACTTTATCTTCCTTCACTCCTGGCTGCTGTTGTCTAGCACTGTGCAAACATAAATCAGGCAGTTTATGGACTGTTTGGGCAAGACATGTTGCAGAGATAAGACTTGGAAGCAAAAATTCTTAGGAAATATCAAAAGTAATTGTTCTTAAGTTGATTCTTTACTCAAGATTTTTTTATAGTTAAAAATTGATTTTAGGGCTGGAGAGATGGCTTAGTGGTTAAAGTGCTTGCCTGTGAAGCCTAAGGACCCAGGTTTGACTCTCCAGGTCCCACATAAGCCAGTTGTACAAGGTGGCACTTGCATCTGGAGTTATTTGCATTGGCTAGAGGCCCTGGCATGCCACTCTCTCTCTTTCTCTTTCTTCTCTCTCTCTGTCTCAAATAAAAATAAAAGCTGATTTTAATGATACCATGTCATTTCTATTGGAAAATGTGTTCATTTAAATATTAAACCCTGGAATATTAAAGTATGTTTAAGTATCTTTAGGGAATGGAAACATTCTTAATTAGAAAACTCTCACACGTTGTCCTGTACTATGTGTTAGGGTATTTCTGAAGACCATTGAGAAGTAACAACTCTGTGTTCAGCACTCAGCACTCTGAAGGGAAATTATACCAATTTTAAAATTAGGAAAAAGGCATCTCAGAAAACAGAACAGGCTGCCCATAGGAAACAAAGCTAAACTTGAGGCTGGAGTACAAACATATATTCCTTAACATGAGAGCATCAATTACTCATTTTAGACCAGCTCTCAAAACAGCTTTATTGAGTTATAACTTACCTGCTTCAAGCATGTAATTCGGCATAGACTCCTAACACCTGTGTTCCCGTCTTGCCGCATGGTTTCTACTTTACAAGACAAACTATCATCAAATTCCAGTCAGGATTTTAGAAAGAAAGTATCAAATATTTTTGAAGAAAAAAGCCTGAAATCTTACAAATGAACCTAGTATTGTTGTCACTTTGCTTTTTACTTGCAAATTATGTCAAAATGCCATTTTAAACATTGATAATTACAGCTTACAAACAAATATTTGTAGTTGTAATTATTTCAAAATTATAACTACACCATTCAGATTTCTCCAGCCTATAAAATGATATTATATTTCTTAGTAAAAAGCAATTTATGAAAAGTAACAAATTATTAAAAATTGGTACAGAAAAAAATAGTATCAAGCTGATTTGAAATGTGAATGCAATGAAGCAATGCTTAGCTTGCTTAACTAATAAACTAAGAATGCAATTTTGACAACTGTAAGTTGCATGATATTTTTATTTTGATTGTCTCTGTTTAATGCCTTCAGAATAAGAGTTACACTAAAACATAAAATCGTGTAAGCCAAAATTCCTGATTTATATGCAATCAGAACACTTAATTTTTTCCATCTGTATCCTTAAACTTACATCACAAAAGTCTTGAGCCACGATTCATCTTACCTGTTTTTTTTTTTTTTAAAGTCATGACAGTTTGTTAATCTGCAAGGCAGAAATTACTTATCCAATTCATTTCTTTTGTTTGTGAGTCATATAGAGAGCTATGACCTCTGACTTACCTTTTAACATGAGGAGAAGAACAATTTCCAGCCGTATTTGCCTACACAGACTCAACAGTAAAATTCCTCTTACTGACTTGTAAGAACTAGTTGTGTAAACTACCCACTGTGACTTTTTCAATTTGCCACCATGTGCCACAGTACATTTTAGTTTCAGTGAACACTAGCTTAAGAATTTCAATTACTGTGTTTTATTGATTTATAAATGATATACCCAAAATGACAAGCATGTATAGCAGAATCTGGTTTGATTTAAACTCTCTGAAGACTTGAGAGTTTCATCTTCTAAAATCACCAGGTAATCTCATGCTTGCATAAGGGATTTATAAACTCATGTAAACTCGAGCAGTCTAGAGTAGCAGTAGTGCAAACCAGCCTGTGGTAGTTTGGATCTCCTGTGTTTCTGAGTGCCTGTCCCTCGGCTGGTGGCAGTTCAGCACATGGAGCCTTCCTGTTGCTGGGGGTAGGCTTTGAGATACCATAGCCCAAGCTTCTCTCTTGCCAGAGCTCAGCTCGCGCTGGCTTCTTTCTGTCAGCTGCTATGGAAAATGTGGTGCTCAGCCTCTGCTCTACCATCCCTTCCCTGCCCTTCAAGACTGTAAGCCAGAATAAAACCCTTTATGCCCAAAAGCTGCTTTTGGTCCAGAGTGTTTTGTTCCAGCAATGTGAAGGCAACTACAATGCTACCTTGCAGTCATAAAAGTTCCAAATTATTCTCTGTGTGGAAGCCATCCTTCTCATCCCTGAATAAGGAAGGAGGAGGCAGGAAAATCTCAGTGTGATGAGTCACATTAGAGCTTAAAGTACAACAACAAAAGAAAAACTTTTTTTAAATGTTTGTTTATTTATTAGAGAGAGTGTGGGCATGACAGGGCCTCTAGCCACTGCAAATGAACTCAAGATGCATGCATCACCATGTATGTCTGGCTTACATGGGTTCTGGGGAGTTGAACCTGTGTCCTTAGGCTTCCATCTCCCTGGCCTGAAAAATCTATTTTTAAGGGCTGGAGAAATGGCTTAGCGGTTAAGGAGTTTGCCTGCAAAGCCAAAGGATCCCAGTTCGATTCTCCAGGTCCCACATAAGCCAGATGCATAAGGGCACATGCATCTGGAGTTCGTTTGCAGTGGCCAGAGGCCCTGGCATGCCCATTCTCTCCCTGTCTGCCTCTCTTCTATTGCTCTCTCTGCTTGAAAATAAATTTTAAAAAATAATAAAAAAAAAAACTTTAAATAAATAAAAAAAATTTTTTTAAAATCTATTTTTGAAAGCTATCTTGTACATGACATCCTTTCCATCTCTCAGAAGAGCCTGATATGCCTAAAAGTTTTTTGAACCATCCTCCACCTGCTTCTTCCTGTATTATTTTAATATTTCATCTAGAATTTTCCCAAAGATTTGGATGTGCCTTCTGTATGTGAGAAGCCCTGAAGCCCATGATACTTACACAACACCCTCCCTCCTGCAGATGATATCAGAAGTAGTTCACTTCTCCATTTTCTTTTTTTTCTGGACAATTTTATACAAGGTATAATGTATTTTTGTAATTAGTTTGTATTTATACTTAGGATAAATTTTTTTATTTAATATCCTATCTACAACTTACTTCCAGCTGCCTGCAACCCTTTTAGCCATGTCCAGATTTCAACTTAAATAGTACTTGGAAAACAAAGGACACAGAATATGTATGATTTTGATCATAGTCCACTCCTATTACCTTGTCTTAATTCCCCTATCCCCATCCCCTTTATTTTGAACCCTTTCTCCTTCCTAAGTAGTTACTTTCCTACTCTGATGCCTCTTCATTTTTTCTTGTGCTGGTGTAGCCCTCTGAGTTAAATTAGGGTTGCTTTCATGAGGACGGGTGGAGGTTGCTTACCAGAGCACATGAGTCCTACAATGACTATAGCCCTACATAAACTGTCTCCCCAACCTTCCCCCAGTTTCCCATTAACTGCCTAAAACTCCTCAGGGGAGGAATGGTGACCTCATACCCTCCTCCAACATTTGACATAATATTAATTGGCACAATATTGTATGGATTTTTGTGCAGGTTACAACCATTAATATGAGGTCATGAATGCAGTGGCCTTGCCATGCCTGGGTGATGGTGGTCCACAGTACTTCTCCCTATATTCTGGCTCTTACCCCTTTCAAGACCCTCTTGTGTATCATTCACTGGGCTGTGGAGTGGGGTAGAGATGCCTCAGTTAGTGTTGAGAATGTGTTTGGTCATGGTCCACATGGGGATTCTTCTCTGCTATTCAGAGTTCAGAGGTTTGGCATATGGCTGTTTAAAATATCCCTGTCTGAAGTTTTGAAATGTAGCAGTTGCCTTGACAGGGATGACTCTTTCTCTCTGGTCTCCGTCTGACCCACAACCTCTCTACTCATATGGAAAGGAAAAGCCTAGCTCAGAGGGTTCCCTTTCCCCAGTTTTTTTCTCCTCTTTAATTACCCCTTTCCTGGATTACACCCAGTTTTCCAGCATCTGGTTTTCTGAAAATCAACAGATGCTACCAGGGGAAAAAGTATCTAGATATTTCGACATCTTTGAGATTATCTTCCATTTGTAAGATTTTAACACTTGGAATATTTCTTTTCTATAATTCTCTGATTTTTTTAAAGATGTCATTTTCAGGACTGGAGAGATGGCTCAGCCATTAAGATGCTTGCCTGCAAAGCCTAATGACCCAGGTTTGATTGTCCAGTACCCACATAGAGCCAGATTCACAGTGTGGCACATGCATCTGCCAATCATTTGCAGTGGCTGGAGGCCCTGGTGTGTCTGTTTCTCTGTTTTTATCTACTTTCTCTCTCCCCATGCAAATAAATAAATGAAACTAAAAGATGTCATTTTCAATCTTATCAAGACTCAATTGTTCTAAACAGAAATTACCGTGAACATAGTACATGGTATGTCATTCGCTTTGTTATGTAATAAGTGGACACATTTAGTTCTAAACATTCACATACTTTCCACTGTGATCAACAGGTTATTTAGAATACATGAATCGTAACTGTCTATTCATTGATTCCCAACTATGTTGCAAGGTGTTTGGAGAGTATAACTTCTGTGACATTGCTCATTTGTGTGCTTAGCGGAATGGTTTAGTTGCACTGTCTAATTTAGAAGTTGCATACATGCATGAAAATATATATCTTGAACATGTTATATGGAAAGTATGTGTGTGAAGTAGATAAAACATTTTTATGTGAAATACTTGGGCTTCTTTATCTTTATTTTCTTCTATTTAACCTATTAATTAATGAGAACAAATTATTTTAATTTTGTTCATATATTTAGGCTCAATAAGGATATTGTCAAATACATCTCATATTTTATGATGCTCTAGTATAATATATTTTTTCTTTTTAGTATATTTGTAAAATGTTCATGTTTGGAACTAGGTATTTATAAGATCATTTTGCTTGGCAATTCTCTTTTTTGAATTATTAATATTTTATGATCATATTTTATATTTGTTTTCTACTAAGATGGAGCAGAATTGCCTAAAATGAAATTGAAAGTTTTCTGGGCAAGTTTAAATTAACCTTAACTTCATTAGTAGTATATTTTATTTTCTGCTTTGATTTTACATTTTCTCTCTTCATTAGATATTTTTTACATGTATTTTATTATATTTGAGTTATTCTTACTTTTTTACCTTTTGCTATTTTGCTGGTGATTAATCATAGTTCCATATTTTAGTAATTGCAAGTTTTTGAAATAATTATCTTAAAATAGTAGGATTATTTGGATCTATTTTTAATCTAAATATATATTTGTCTATATCATATTGTTTTGTAAATTTCACACACATCAAAACTGAAACTTCATTTTTGGTATGACTATTATTTTATTATAAATATTTATGAAACTTTTATATGGGATGTGTTATATATATATTTTTATTTTTATTTATTTATTGAAGGATTGAGAGAGAGAGGGAGAAAGAGATGGAGAATGGGAAAACCAGGCCCTCTTGCCACTGTGAATGAACTCCAGAAGCATGCACCAGTTTGTGCTTCTGGCTTTATATGGGTACCATCAAAGTGAACCCAGGCCATCAAACTTTGAAAGCATGTGCCTTAACCACTGAGACATCTCTCCAGCCTCATTACATGGGATTTTTTTTTCTTTCTTTCTTTCTTTTTTTTTTCCTTTGGTTTTTTTTCAAGGTAGGGACTCACTCTAGCCCAGCCCAGGCTGACCTGGAATTCACTCTGTAGTTTCAGGGTGGCCTTGAACTCACGGTGATCCTCCTACCTCTGCCTCCCGAGTGCTGGGATTAAAGGTGTGTGCCACCACGCCCGGCTTCTTTTTTTTTTTAAAGAAAGAAGAGAGAGAGAGAGAGAGAGAGAGAGAAAGAGAGAAAGACAGAAAAAAAGGAGAGACAGAGAGAATTGGCACACCAGGGCCTCAGCCACTGCAATCACACTCCAGACACTTCCACCACCAAGTGGGCATGTATGACCTTGTGCTTGCCATACCTTTGTGTGTCTGGGTAACATGGGATCTGGAGAGTAGAACATGGGTCCTTGGGCTTTGCAGGCAAGTAACCACTAAACCATCTCTCCAGCCCAATTTACATGGGATTTCTTGTATCCACTCTTGTTTCCATGGTCAATTTATTCCTGCAGCAGCTCTTCAAAAATATTTATAAGTTAATGTTGAGTGTAATAAATAAATTTAAATTATCTCTAAACTTGTCTATTATTTATAGATTATATAGGTATTATACAAGTGTATAATCCACACATAATACAAGTACATTATATATCCATTATTAATTTGTGTTTTTATTCAGAAAATGTTTATCACATGAGTTCTTATTCTGAAAACTGTTTATTATACTAATATTTTTATATTGATTTAGTAAATGTGGGTTTGAGGGCCCAGTGAATGTGGTTCTCATCATTGTACTCAAAGATTTCTTTATTTCGTCAACGAAGTTCTCTATTTTCTATGTCTATGGCTTTTCTCTCACAGAGAACCATTTGTTGAGTTTGTAAGTTTATTCATAGGCCCATCAACCATGGACTCTCTTTTGCCTTTTAGGAATTTCATGCTTGCTGAGATTTTTTTTTTATTTTTTTTTTTTTTTGACAACTATTATACTTACATACAAAAAAAACCCACCTGATATTTCCCTCCCCTCCCCCCATTCCACTTTAGAACTCCAGTCTCTATCATATCCCCTCCCTCTCTCCATTAGTCTCTCTTTTAATTTGATGTCATCATCTTTTTCTTCTATTTTGAGGGTCTTGCAGAGGTATTGCTAAGCATTGCAAGGTCATGGATATCGGGGCCAATTTATGTCTGGGCAGTTGCATTGTAAGAGGTCATACCCTTCCTTTGGCTCTGCAGTTCTATCCTCCCCCTCTTCCGCAATGGTCCCTGAGCCTTGGAGGGTATGACAGAGGTGTTTCAGTGCTGGACACTCCTCCATCCCTTCTTCTCGCTTGCTGAGATGATTAAGTCATATTTCATTAGCTTTTCTTGAATTGACAAACTTCCACAGCCTAGAATTTTTTTTTTTTTCATTATATCCATGGCTTAGTGTTCCTCTGGCTTCACACCTATATCCAGGGTAGCTTGGAGTTTTCATTTCTTTCTATTTTTTTTTTTTTTCCTTGTGTAATCAGATCTTTGGTTTTAAGCAAGCTACCTTGCTGTTTTCCTCCACTGGCAGAATTTTAAAGTTATTTACATGGATGTTTGAAATCAGTCCACAGAAGCAATTCTGGGATTTCTGATTGGTTCCTGGATCTAGGTGCTTACTCATAAGTACCTGCACGTGCAGCCATGTTGAAATTGTCCCTGAAGATGAAACTTCCCATTAGATGCACAGGAGGTGACCACTTCAGCTTCTCAGCCAGAGAGAGAGAATTAGTGCACCAGGGCCTCAGCCACTGAAAGCAAACTCCAGACATTTGCACCACTTAGTGGGCATGTGCAACCTTCCACCTCGCCTTTGTGCGTATGGCTTACATGGGATCTGGAGAGTCAAACATGGTTCCTTAGGTTTCACAGGCAAGAATCTTAACCGCTAAGCTATCTTTCCAGCCCTTAAATATTTTTATATATTTATTTATTTGTTTGAGTGAGATAGAGAGAGAATGGGAGGGAGAGGGCCTCAAGCTGCCGCAAATGAACTCCAGATGCATGCACCACCTTGTACATCTGGCTTATGTGTGTACTGGGGAATTGAACCTGGGTCCTTTGCTTTTGCAGGCCAAGTGCCTTAACTGTTCTCCAACCCAGTTTTGAAAATTTATTAGCATACTTGGAATACTTTCCCTCAAGCTTTCTTGTGTTTTTTAAAAGTTTTAAATAATGATTTTCAGAAAATGATGGTGCTGAGAAACCAGCAAACAGCGCTTCGATTTCCATGCAGTGATCCTTCCTCATTTATCCCAGGGGTTCGCTGTGCTTTGCAATGTGCTGTTATGTCGAAACTCTTTGTTCCCTAGTCCTTGTAGAAACTGCACAGCTGATGATGTTTTAAGTTACTTCAACATTTTAAGAGAATATGAATAAATATTGCAAAATCTGTGTAAGTATATTGATATCAAACTCATTATTTGTATAATGTACTTTTATAATCCTAGATCACCATTATTTGGGTAGTCAGTTATCAGGTAATAAACTGACTAGTGGGGCAGATTACTCCTTTGTAAAGTATGTTCCCAGGAGAATTTTAATACTACAGTTGTACAAATGGATTTTATATTATCTGAGTCATTAAATCATTTCAGGTTGTTCTGGTTGATGGATGAAGCAAGTTTTGTTTTTTTTCCCCTTAATTTTTCAAAATCACACTGTTATTTAAGACTCACATTGATCCAAATTGTGCTAGTCTTTGTTGCAGAGCATTTCACTTAAGCAATTATTTTATTACAGTCTATATTCCAGATATGGTAAATATAAGTTGTGCTGTAAAGCTAGGCTACCGAGCTTGTGCATTTAGTGAACCTAAGCCACCTGCACATGAAGAGCATCTACTCTCATCAGCATGTCTTCCCTCTCTTCTTCAGTCCTTCGTGCACTACCCATTCCTGCATTGCCTTCCCTTGTCTAACACTAGCCTGCACAGTATGTTGTTTCCCTCGCAAAAAGCCTTTCTTGTTCTTTTTTTGTTTTTTTCTGGTTTCTCTTTTTATTCTACTATACTATCTTATGTACATCTTCATGAATGGGTGACCATATTATAAAATGTAGTATGCCAGGCTCACTCCAAAAGATATGCTCAACCTATTTGTGCTGTTAGTGCATATCACATATTATATATTTGATCCCAATTTTGATCTCAAGAAAATGTAAGTCTCACAGGTAAATAACTTAGAAGGTGTGGTTGAAGCAAGGTGTGGTCAAGCTACAGTGGAACTTCGTAAGAGGAAAGCCAAGATTTTGAACTCTGGTAGTCTAGCTAGACATAAAAGTAACAGCTCTGGACTTAGAAGACAATCATACTGACATTTATCTACCTGGCCTTATGTGAACTCTGATTTCCATATGGGTTTGTTATTATAAAACTTACCCTGTGGGGTTTCCTGAATCTCTGATAACCTTCACAAGGTGTGTCTCATCCTGTCCTAGCTATCTTTGGTCCTGAGGAAAGATTTTCGGGCTTCTTGTTCATAACTTGATTCAGTTTAAATGAGAAATTGGTTTCCATTTTCTTTACATTTCAAGAATTCTTTACATTAAGAGTGCTTTGAAACCTCTCTATATTATATCTGTATTTAATAACAGCTGTGTTAAATCATCTCCCCTTGTAACTCTTGTCCCTTGTTATAAGAAGAACCATATGGACGCTTAGAAAGAACTGAAATGCTTGGCCTTTTAATCTGAATAATGTAAGTCAGTTACATTAGCCATGGTAACGATTACTCTCTATAACATTCAAGGCAAGGAAAAACCTCTTGATCTGCCAAGTGTTCGAATAATGAATTTCAACTTTATCGAGTCTTAGTTGAAGTTACTAACTTTATACTTACATAGAAGAAGAATCAGAGTAGAGGGTCATTTTAGTTGTTAAACCTCACCCTGGTTCTTCAGAGGTTTCAATTGTGAGTCAGTTCTTATAGACATTATCACTGTGTTTATAAGTCTTTAAATTTCTCATTTTAAAGCCATAATAAACACATTAATTTAGAAAATGGAAAAGAAGAAATTTCACTCAGTCTTACCATATAATTCAACTGCTATTAGCAAGTTACCATAGTTACCGTCATTTTGACCTCCTCTGTACATGTAATTACCATAGTACACAGTTGCTTTGACCTACTCTGAACATCTAACAGTGTGGCTTTTCAGTATAGCTGTGATCATTCCTCTGGGGAAATATGTGATCATCACTTGAACACATTATATTGTACAAATTATACTTTAAAGTATCAATGACCTCATATTATAAATCATAATATTATCACCCAATTTTTATACAACTCACAATAATGAATGATTTCCCCTAACTTTGGGGTTGTTGGTTTCTTTAGTCTAGAACTCTGGAGGAAATCCCTTTCTCCTCCCCTGTATCATAGGGCTGACGCAGGAGGTGTACAATAGTGTCACATCCTTTTGCTCTCTGGTTCCAGAACCTTCCCTCATTTGCTTCTTAGCACTTAATTTGCAGCTGCAGCTCTTACACTTTACTATAGCAGAGCTACGTTTGAATAATATGGAGTCTCCTCACACTTTCAATGATGTTGGCTAACTTCTCCACTTTGCTAAGATAACTCTACTCATGTGCAATTTCTTGTTCACACAATATTATTTCATTCTTTACTTTTATCTAGGTGACAAGACCCAGTCACATATGGAAAGTCTCTGACATCTTGTGTCCTTTAATTCTACTCTCTAGTGACAATAAACAGAAACTTCTGAAAAGTATTTTATTTTTGTTTATTCATTTGAGAGAGAGAAAGATGGAGTGGGGAGAGAGGGAGACAGAGAGAGAGAGAGAGAGAGAATGAATGGGCGCACCAGGGCCTTTGTCCATTGTAAACAAACTGCAGATGCAAGCTCCACCTTGTGCATCTGGCTTGATATGGTTACTGGGTTATTGAAACTGGGTCCTTTATTTCTGCCAGCAAGCACTTAACAGCTAAGCCATCTCTCCAGCCCAACAGAAACTTCTTGTGAAGTGCCTGCACTCTTTCTTCACTGATGAGTCAGCCATTCTCCCTAATACTTTGTTCTATCCTCCAAATATCCAGCTTCCCCCCCCGTTTACCCTTTGCTTGTACACAAAGAGCCCTACATGCCTGTCCCTTCCTTTACTTTCAACTTTCTTTTCCACACATACCCTCTGGCTCTTCTTCCACCCCTGGACAACAAAACCTCCGCCCCAATGAATCCATGCATTGTTCTTCTTCCTTTCAGGCATTAGGGTGACTGTCCTTCCACTGGGCATCTTGCTGCTTTCCAACCTTAGTCGAAAAACCACTTGCTCTCATTCATTTACATTAAGTAGTCCCTGATACTGAATCAACTCACTTGCTTATTTTCTCCATGGAAATTTTAGGCCTTTGATTTTCTTCAGAGAAAAAAAGAATTACCTTCCACTCATTTATCTTGGAAGCATACTCATATGTGCAGTCGCTTTATCCTTGGGCATATAACAGTCTTTTTAAAAAATATTTTTATTTATTTGAGAGAGAAGGAGAAAGAGAGAGAGAAAAGAGAAAGAGAACACTAGGGCTTCCAGCCACTGCAAATGAACTCCAGATGCATGCGCCACCTTGTGCATCTGGCTTATGTGGGTCCTGCAAAATTGAACCAAGGTCCTTTGGCTTTGCAGACAAACACCTTAACTGCTAAGCCATCTCTCCTGCTCCATGATATATATATATATATATATATATAAAGGCAAAAAGATTTTATATACAAATTTAGCAGAAAAATCTCCCTCTGACATGAGGTATCCTGACTGGGATGCCCTTGGAAACTACATTTTATTCTTCTACCCTGACATATTAAATTAAAGATCAAATGTATTTCTCAAATTTCTACTTCAAAAAGTATTTCAGGCTGGAGAGATGTATCAGCAGTTAGGTCACTTGCCTGCAAAGCCTAAAGACCCAATTTCGAGTCCCCAATTCTCATAATGTCAAATGTATAAGGTGGCACATACGTGTGGAGTTCATTTGCAGTAGCTAGAGGCCCTGGTGTGCCCATTCTCTCTCCAATCTGCCTCTCTCTCTCTTAATTAAATAAATAAGTTTTTTCTTAAGAAAGATTATTTTACTATCAGTTACTCTAAAACAGACAATCTTATTAACCAGTGTATTTTCAGAGGAAGCCTTTTCAATTATTCAAATAGTGCATTTATAGAATTTCATAGAATAAAAATGCATAATGTTGTTAACTAAAAGATAAATATAAGTTTGAGACTGTCTTATGTAATTTTTTTTTTTTTGGTATTCCTTTGGAATTAAGTTCTTTACATGAGATGAAAAGTACTTAACACAATTCTTGTCTTTTATTTACCTCTTATAAGTTGTGACTATTTGTGTCATATGACAACAAAAATATGTTATGTATTTTGTAGTACAGTTTTAGAATTGGATAATATATACAATAGGTTCATTTAAAGTATGAGATTGGAAAGGATATTAATGGTTTTGATTGATGTATTTTCTGCAAGCAAACGGGCAGAGCAAGAATGAATAGGTATGTCAGGGTTTCTTGCAACTGCACATGAACTCCAGATGAATGCACCACTTTGTGCTTCTAGCTTTGCGTGCATACTGGGGAAATAAACCCAGGCCTTTCGGCTTTGCAAGCAAGCATATTTAACCACTGAGCAATCTGTCAAGTTCACATAAAGGTTTAGTTTTACAGCTTAATAATATTTGAATGGTAAAAGTCATCATTCCTTCATTATTTTAGTTATAGATATTTTCTGTTTAAATCAGATATGTGATTTTTAATATTGATTTTTTTAAATTTTATTTTAGGGATAGCTTACTTGAATGGCATGTGTAGTGAAAAGAGAAAATGTATTATTGCTGAAGACAATGGTCTGAACCTTGCATTCACAATTGCTCATGAAATGGGTCACAAGTAAGTAAAAATCCTTGCTGTATAAATGTCTATATGTGTATATATTTATATCGAAAACATAATTTGTTAATTTGTGTTTTTGAGTTGCATGAGTATCTTTTTTCCCTTGGTAACTCAAGGTCTTTGAAACTTCAGTAAACTCAGAAAGAAATGAACTATCTAAGTAACAAGAGTATTTTTGAAATTTGCAACCATTCTTGACACTTTGAATAAAATCTTATTATTGATTGAAATCCTGACCAGACAATCAGTTCATAATGACTTATTGATTTCACTTCACATTTCCAAACAATATAAATATTGCAATAATACATTCATTTCATTTTATTTCATTATATCTTCTTGGACTCTTTAGGCACTTGAGTTAACAGTGAGTAGCCAGGAAATTTTGAAGTAGAATGAAGTATAAAATGAAACTTTCATGTAGAACATGACTTATTCAAGTACATATGAGTCATTAAATCAGAGTCATTAGATATCAAAAATTAAATATTTTAAAGTATCTATAACCCAGTTTAACAACTAGGACACTGTTAGCAATGATTTGTTTCTTAAAATATTTTCATTGGCAAAAATTGTATAAGTTTGTTATATGCATGCTTTTTTTGAAATATTTATGCATTGCCAGTTGGATAAAATAAGATAATTAATGTAAAATTAGCTCATATTCATAGTAGTTTTTTCAGTATTAACACTTCTAACAATTTCATTGTGATTGATTTTAGATGAATGTGTTTTTTGGTTTTTGTTTTTTTGTTTTTGTCTTTGGAGAAAGGACACCACAAAGTAGTACAGGCTGGCTTTAAACTCATTACTCATGCTTTGCTTCGTCAGTGGTGGGATACAATCCTACTTTGCCACACCACTCTTATCTCATTATTCTTAACTATATTGATATATTTCCATTTTCTTCCATGAAGTTTTCCAGTCTTCTGTAGACTCATCAGAATACAAGGAGTTAGCCTGTTACTTCAAAACAGACCAAAAAAAAATGAGAAAAAAACTCAGAAATATATTTTAAAATTATCAACTTTTAGTGAAAATATAAAAACTAATAACTGTCCTTAGTATTATAATTGTGAATAATGGGCTTTAGATTTTTAATTCTAATAGAATTTTAATAATTTCAAGATCATTTAAATTTGTAGAAAAAGCTATGGACATTATTTGAAGAAAGATGATAATAATGTTTAGAGGAAAGAAAAAATGAAATAAATATTAATTTCTGAACAACTGTTTCAAACTTTGGTGATGCCTTAACAACTTGATATATAAATAGTTCAGTTATATTTTCATTAATAGTTTAAAATATTTTTTGAAAACTACCATAAATACAGATATTTAAATCAAATACACAAAACAATTTCTTCAATCAATGTTTTATTCTGCTATGTAGGAGAGACATGGACTAACGAAGCTAACCACAAAACAAACTCACTGCTTCACATCCAAAGTCTGGCTGAAGGTCAACTGTTTAGAGCAAAAGCTAGAGGAGGCAATTTAAGAAAATGCCACTTTCCCCTAATGTAATAGAAATAAGTATGCTTGAAACCAAGAAAACTCAGGTTGGAATGGCCAAAATGAAACAAAAATATTGTTTGATTTTTTTATTAAACTGTATACCAGATCAATAGACATATGCCAAAAGGATGTGTATAGCAAGCAGGTGGATTAGGAGGGCCAGGACATGTAATATATGTTTAAATAGTCACTAAGATTTCTCCTTCTCAGAAAGTAATGTTCATCTCAGAAGCAGTGGCTGGTGTTTTCTTAATGCTAGATATTGCTAACAAAACAATGAAAATAACATTATCTTCATAAATACCTAATTAAAGGGAGAAGAGATTTATATAAAAAAGGTTATCATCCATTGCCATAAAAGGAAGAAAGAAAGAAGAAATATTTTGATGTTCAGGTATTCATTTAAGTAGTGGGAATCTTCATAGGTATTAAATTACTCTATCCATCCATCACATAGACAGTGGACACTTAAACTTCAAAGTATGACTGATTGAGTCATCTTTAACAATAAACCTTTATTTTTACTTTTACTTCTCATAATACTCTCTTTTCCAGTTGTTAAATTGTGTAAGTGGAAACAGTCTTTTAGACCCTCATAGCAAATTATTGCATAAAATTATGCCACCCACCATTTTAAAATAGAATGATGGCTTCATTCAATCATTTCAATTAAAAAATATCTGTATAGTCACACACAACATTTTTTAAAACTTTGTATTAAGAAGAAACTTTTTATAGATACATCTTGTGTTGGTAGCATCATTTCCCCTGTGTCCCAACTCCACTGAGGACTCTCCTTAGTAGGATTGCTGGTATTCACTAATGAGTTGTGGGTTATGAGTTGTCAGAGCAGCAGTCAGTCATTGTGTGAGGGGGTGGGTGGCAATGCCTCTGGATATTCCCTCACACCCTGTGGCTCTTACCTTCTTCCTGTCCTCTTCCACAAAATTCCTTGAGACTTGCTGGGTGTGCTTCAAGTCTACTTTAGTGTTGTGCTCTCAGCAGCTTGTGGATTTCTGCTTTGGTGCATTTTGAGTATCTTCAGTGTCTGTCTCCATCCCCCTAGTGCAGGTTGTCAAGCTAGCCATGGAAGCAGCACTTTGCTCATCTAGCTAATTCCTTTGAGGTTTCACTTGGGCCTTAGCTGCTGTAATAAGGGTGGTTCATCTACTGACAGGAAGCCAGCTATCTATTTTTGTTGTCCTTGATTCCACTGCTTTCTGAAAAAGAAAAACAGATTCTCCAATGGAGAGCAAGATTAGGATCAGTTAAAGGGGAAGGGCATTTTTAACTTACAGGTGTTTTAATGGGTATAGCCTCTCTTTTGGCTGAAGACTAGTGGAGACTTCTCATTGGAGTCTATAATCTTGGTCACCATAGGATTCTGACTTGGTTAACTGCTCCAGCTATGGGTTCCTTTCCACTGAGCAGATCTCTTAGCCAAGCAGAGAGCCATTGGTTACTCCCTTGGCTCTGTGTCACTATTGCACAGGTATGTTTATCTTGTCAGGCTGGTCACTTTCAAATAGCAGAGTCCCCTGCTTGTTCACTATATTGTTGGCCATTAGCTCATGTCACACTTTTCATCAGTACACAGACTAAACATCTGGGAGCTAGCTTCCTTCCATATTCAGCTGAATCTCTGGATGTTCTGCATTGGAAGCATGCGGTTTCTTCAGCCATAGGGTCCTATCTTTTACTGCATGAGGATAGTCAAGTGCTTTGACAGAAGCCTGTCTTCTTTTGAAGGCTATGTAAGTCTCTCCAATCAATCAATAGCTCAACATAGGTTGTATCCAATTTCTGGTACTGGTAGCTACAAGTCAGAACCAAGTACTCGAGGGTTAGGCTTCATCCCACCCTCTCCAGGGCACTTATCAGATGACCCCCTCCATGCTCCTAGTGAAGGTCAAATCTTTTAGTCTGCGATCCAGGAAGAAGGTTTCTATGGGTGTATATCTCACCTTTCTCACCTTTCTGCAAACTTCCATCCCTTATCTGTCCCTTAAGTTGATTGTCAGGTATGCCTCAACTCAAGCTGTTCCAGTTTAGGAACCACAGATGAGGGAGAACATGTGGTATTTGTTCTGTGCTTGTGTGAATTCACTTAGTGTGATCTGTTCTAAGTCCTGTTTTCCTAGAAATTTTGTTATATCATTTTTCCTTACTGCTGAGTAGATATCCATTGTGTATATGTATCATATCTTTATTATCCATTTGTTAAATGATGGGCATCTGGGTTGATTCCAGTTCTTAGCTCTTGTGAAGTGAGCAGCTATAACCATGGTTGAGCAAATATCTCTGCAGTGAAGAGTGGAGTCTTTAGAGTAGATGCTCAGGTGAAGAATGGCTGGATCCATTGGTAGCTCTGTGTTCATCTTTTTCAGGAGTCTCCATATTGATTTCCATAGTGGTAGTACAAGTTTGCACCTCCACAAGCAGTGAATGAGGGTTCCTCTTTCACCACATCCTCACTAACATTTTTTCTCATTTGATTTTTCCATGATTGCTATCTGTTCTGGACTAAGGTGGATCTCATAGTTTTAATTTGCATTTTCCTAATGGTTAAGGATGTGGAACATTGTCTTTTTTAAATTTTTTTCTTCAAATTTATTTATTTGTAAGAGAGAGAGAGAAAGAGGCAGAGAGAAAGAGAATGGGCATGACACGGCTTCCAGGCACTGCAGATGAAGTCCAGATGCATGCATCCCCTTGTGCACCTGGTTTACATGGGTCCTGGGGAATCGAACCTGAGTCCTTTGGCTTTGCAGGTAAATGCCTTAACCATTAAGCCATCCCTCCATCCCTGGAACATTTTCTTAGGTGGGCATTAGCCATTTGTATTTCTTCCTTTGATGATTCCCTATTCAGTTCCCTGCCTCAGTTTTTGAGTAGGTTGTTTGACTTTTTTATTGTATAGGTTTTTGTTTTCTATGTAGATTCTAGATATTAGGCCTCTGATATAACTGGCAAGATTTTTCTCCCATTCTGTGGGTAGTCTGTTGGCTGTGTTTATAGTATGTTTGGATAAAAGCTTTTGTGCTTCATGAAATCCCACCGGTTGAGTGATTATTTAAGTTCCAGGGCTACTGGGGTATTGTTCAGGAAGTTTTCCTCACTCATATATGGTGGAGATTTGCTCCTGTTTTTTCGTTTAGTCATTTAAGAGTTTCAGTTCATAATATTGAGTCTTTAATACATTTGGAGTTGATTTTTATGCATGGTGAAAGGAGTGTGTCTAGTTTCATTTTCCTAACTTGTCAAGCACTGTTCATTAAAGATGCTGTCTTTTCTCCAGTGGATGTTGTTGGCTCCTTTGCAGTTCAAGTAACTGTAGTTACTTGAACTAAGGGCTGGATCTTCAGTTCTGTTCCATTGGTCTACATGTCTATTTTTATGCCAGTACCATGCTATTTTTGTTACTATGGCTTTGTAGTATAGCTTTTTTAGATCATGTATGAAATACCTCCAGAGGAGTTTCTTTTTCTGAGGATATTTTTAGATATCTGAGTCCTTCTGCAATTCCATATGAATTTTGAAATAATTTTTTATACCTCTGTGAAAATTTTTATTGGTACTGCATTGAATCTGTATATTGCTTTTGGTAGAATTACCATTTTCACAATATTAATTCCACCTATCCAGGAACATGAAATGCCCTTCAATCTTCTCATGTCCTTTTTTTATTTCTTTCTTGAATGTTTATGTTTTCATTCTATAGGTTTTTCACTTCCTTGGTTATTGTTATTCCAAGGTATTTGGTTTATTTTTATTTTTGGCTATTGAAAACCAACAGCCTCAATGACTTCTTTTTCTGTGTATTTGTCACTTGTGTATAAAAAGTGTACTGATTTTTGTGTGTTGATTTTGTATTCTGCCACTTTGCTAAAGACATTTTTCACTTCTGGAAGCCTTATGGTAGAGTCATTCGGGTCACTTAGGTATAGGATCATTGTCATCTGCAACTAAGACTAGTTTGACTTCTTCCTTTTTAATTTGTATCCCTTTTATAGCTTTCTCCTGTCTTACTGATAGGGCTAGGAGTTCTAAGACTACATTGAAGATCAGTGGTGAGAGTGGGCACTCCTCTTTTGTTCCTGATCTCAGTTCCAACTCCATGAGTCTTTCCCCATTAAGTATTACTGGGTTTTAGATGCTTTGTTTCCAGCCTTTTATGTTGAGATATAAATCCTGTATGCCTACTATTTCCAGTGTTTTAATCATGAGGTGGTGTTGTATTTTGTGGAAGGCCTCGGCATCAGTTGAAATGATCACATGGTTCTTGTGTTTATTATTTATGTGGTGTGTTACATTAATCAATTTATGTATGTTGAACCATCCCTGCATCCCTGGGATGAAGCTTTCGTGATCAAGATGGATGATGCTTTTGATGAGTCATTGAATTTGGTTTGTGAGGATTGTGTTCAGTATTTTTACTTTGAAGTTCATCAGGAATATAGGTCTATAGTTTTCTCGTTGGATCTCTGTCTGGTTTTTTGATATTTGGGTGCTACTACATTCATAGAAGGAGTTGGGGAGCCTTCCCTGTTCTCCAATTATGTTAAAAAGCCTGAGGAAAAAAGTGATTTCTGTTCTTTGATGAAGGTTTGATCGAATTCAGCTGAGAATCTATCGGGTCCTGGACTTTTCCTTTTGTGGAGGTTTCTAATCACGTTTTCAATGTTGGTTGATAAAATAGGTTTGTTTAGGAGATTCTTCTGTTCTGGATTGAACATAATATATTTTAAATTGATCTGGGAAGAGTGTATTTATATGTGTTGACCTGAACTGGTTGCTAGAAATTCTCAGAAATTAGTATTTAGCTTAATATTCAATATGAGTCATATAAAAATGAATCTTCAGTCAACAATTTGAATAATTGAAGAGGATAATATTTCCTTCTCTTAATAATGCAAAAAGAAGATACAATGCCAAGAATAGTGTGGTTTTCCCCCTTTGAGAAATTACCAATTTTAAAATACATGTAATTATATACAAAAGTAAAAGCTAGAATCTACCATTAAAAGAAGAAATAAATGATTTGAACCAAGGCTTTTTTACTTAATTCTAAAATTATTCCATTTTTGTGCAATAACTCAAGGGATTGTGAGGTTTACTTAGTAAATTTTTTTGACAGAGTTGTTTTATTGTTTAAAGTGAATTAATATATGTCCATGAAAGTCACAGAATTTCTATAATTTGTTATTATGATGTCTAAAGTAATACTTTACATGTAGAAATACATTGTGACTTGTTTCTGAAATTAGCAGTTTGTTAAATACACACACAATCCATACTCAGTATATTTTTAAAAATAGTTTATTTATAAGCAGAGAGATACAGTAGATAGAAAGAGTGAGAGTAAATATTGGAATACCAGGGCCTCTTTTCAGGGCAAACAAATTCCAGATGCATGTGCCATTTTGTGCATCTGGCTTATTTGAACTCAGGTCATTAGACTTGGCAGGCAAACACCTTAATGGATGAGCCATCTCTCCAGCCCATATTTTATATATTTTATATGACCCTGATGAGCAACAGTTTGTTAAAGTAAGGTATTTTGATTTTAGACCATAACTTATAATTAATATAGTACTTTTGATTAGATTAACAAGTTGGGGGTTTTTGCCACCCCACATCATGGCACCTGAGTTGTTGGGAGGACTTACAAAATTCAGTAAAGCTATTTTACCCATATTAACAGCTTATTACGATGAGAGGACATAGATTAAGGTCATGAAGGACAAACAGAGCAGGTCCATTTTAAAGTTGTTCTCTCCCAGTGGAACTATATAGATGATGCTTATTTTGCCCAAAAGCAATGTGTTAAAATATGTGCCAAGTATTGGCAACTAGAGTAAATGACTTCAGTATTAATATCAAGGTTTGTCCTGGAGTTTGTTTGCACAGACATGGCAGACTGCCCATGAGGTGAAGCTTTCGTTTGCAGCCCCTTGAGAGGTCACACTGACTCTACACCCTCCATAAATCACATTGTTAGCATGAACTGCCATGGTCCAAGGCATCCACCTAAACAAAGATACTCTTGTCAAGGGTACCTAAGGGCTTAGAGTTTACCTCCCAGGAAGTAGGCAAGGAGAAAACCTTCCCATGCAATGTGCTGACTTGAAGACCACCCAAAGTTTCTGAGTTAACTCTATGCTATATTATCATACAATATTTTTATACTTTCCAAAGCTCATATTTTAAATTAGGGTGTAATTCACAATAATAAAAATATCATTGTTATACATTTATGTGTAATGAAATCTCACAAAATTTTGATCTATATTTTGTCATGACTGGATTTACAAATGAGCAAACTGAAGTAAATATTATTTTTTCAGGATACTTTAGTTAAGTTCCTTGCCTATGAATATAAAAATGTTCCTATTTTTAATAGCTAAATTGTGATTTTAATGTTATTTGTAGGTTTATGTAGTTAAATTTTATACTTTTATTATTTCTTCTGTGGTTGTTGATGGTTATAAGTACTTCTGAATTCTAATTAAGGTATTAGGGAAATCTTTTATGTAGTTATTTTATATTCTTTCTCTCCCTCTGCCTCTCACCCTTTTTCCAATCCTCTCTCCCTTCATCACTTTCTCTCACCACTTAGCACTTGGATACATTTAGAATTCACTTTAGTATATCTAGTAAATTTCTCTTTCAAATTTGTACATCTTATTAACTTCTTAATAAATGATATTACTACCCCAGTGAGATCTAAGGTGAGGTAAGTAGCTATGCCAGAACATAGCATAATGGGTTCTTCATTCAAAGAGCCTTGGAATTGAGGCCCCTAAAATGTCAACAGAACTAAACTGTGTGCTTAGTGTTATCACTGATTTGCATCGTGCCACAAGCTGGCTGTGTAATCAAATGAGTTCACCAAATATCAGCCAGTGAAAAGACCACTCTCTAATGGCCCTGCCACATAATATGCGGCAGACCCCTTTTCCTCCACACCAATGTTTTGAGAGTAACTTAGATTTGAGTTGCAAAAAAAGCAACCTTTATAAATTTTGACTTGAAATGTGTTATATACTCATATATCTTCACCATCATATATTTGTGATGTGTGTTCAGCAAAATTTCATAATGTTGTTCATTTCAAAGAATAAAATGCAAAAAAAAATACTTCTTTTGTACACATATTCAATGTTGCTTTAGATTACATTGTTAAATAAATATAGATGCTATTTACTTACATGTAAATATAGACAAATTTCAAGGCCAGCCTAGGCAACTTAGAAAGATACTATCTCAAAGTAAAAATTAAGAAAAGTACTGATAGGAATGGCGTTTAGTAGTGGAGTATTTGCCTACCACATACAAGGTCTTTCAGTTCAATTCCCAGAACTGAAAAAGAAAAATTGTAGAGACAAGATTTGAATAACCTTCTCAGATTGTTTCCTTGGGCTTTTGCAGAATCTGAAGCCAGTGAAGAAAAGCAATTTTAAAGCCCACCGCATTTTTACAAAGAGTGATGCTTTGATTATCTTACTCTGTAAGTCTTGAAATCATCAAAAAAAAAAAAAAAAATCATTATACAGACCAAGCTTTTGCAATCACAATGCAATTGAACAACAAATCAAAGAGATACATTTATAAAGTTAAAAACACAGTTTTGAAAAATGCAGAGAAAAAAATCATTTTGAAACCATAATATTCTTACAATTAAACAATACCATGTATTCTGTTTAGTAAGTAAAACCATACAGATAAAACAGTATATGGAGACAAATATGTAGCACTAAATATGCATATGGGTATTAAATGATGGAATTAATAAATGAAGATTTTGAATTAGGAAATAGTAGCAAAGAAATGAGAAGAATAAGGAAGAAATGAAATAAAAAGTAAAATCATCATAATTAACAATGAAGGCTAAATTAGATCTATGAAGATGCAAGTAACCATAAATCATTGATCAAGATAAAAAGAAATGTTTCAGCAGTATTAGGAAATATATAACTCAAACAAATGTTTTCTCCCTCCCTCTCTCTTCCCTTGCAAATAAATAAATAAATAAACAAACAAACAAACAAACAAACAGGGATCTCCTACCTCAGCTTTTATATACCAACAAGTCTAGCACAGCAGAAAATAAAAAGTTTTATGGAAAAGAATGAGAGTAAAAAATTAAGCTTGAAAATGAAACAATTATACACATAAAAGCAAAATATTGGGGCTGGACAGATGGCTTATAGTATAAGGTGCTTGCCTGCAAAGCCTAATGACCCAAGTTCAATTCTCCAGTATATATGTAAAGCCAGATGCACAGTAGTACATGCATCTGGAATTCCTTTGCTGCAACTGGAGACCCTGGCACACCCATTCTATATGTCTGTCCCTCTTATATCTCTCTCTTCTTGCAAATAAGTATATATATATTTCCTGTGAAAGTGAAATATGGAATTATCAAGTTTGCTATGATTGTCAGATATAATATTAATGTATAAAATCTGCTTTCGGCCTCAGAGATGGCTTAGTGATTAAGGCATCTGCCTAAGAAACCTAAGAACTCCTGTTAAAATCTCCAGTTCCATGGTACCCATGTAAGCCAAATGCAGTGACACAAGCATGCAATGTTGCACATGCATGCAAGGGAACACATGAGTCTGGAGTTCATTCACAGTAGCTGAAGGCCCTGGCACACCCATTCTCTCTCTCTCTTTCTCCCTCTCTCTCAAAAAATTTTTAAATAAATCATTAAAGATAAATAAATAAAAATAGATTTTTAAAAACCTGTCCTCCACCACAAAATTACAAAATAACATCAAAATAAGATATCATTTCTTGTGGCATAATACAATACAAAGCATATAGGATGTAATGCAAGAAATGATAGGAAATGTACACCTCCATTGAAATTAATTAACTGAAACCATCATTAATGAAAACATGCCATAAAATCTGCTGTAAATGATCTAGAACGTCATATAAGTTCTCATAAATATATAGGGTTTTATAATGGAAGGTAACAATGTACTTTCAAAATTTAGATTTAATGCAACTCGCTGAAAGACTCCTGGTAAACAAAATAAGATTAAGATGGAAGAAAAGTCAGAGGAGGTTGAGAATAATTTGAGAATGCAAAGAAATTAAATTGAACTCTTTCTTCATGTTATATATTAAAATCAACTCAAAATCTGATAGCAATACATTCAAAAGAATATATTTATAGTGTCTTTACAACTTTCTGCTATAGAAAGTTTTCTAAAACAACAAACAAAAAGAAGGTAAATGTTTTCAATGGAATTGGTCTTGTTCAGATAGTTAATTTCTTTGACAGTTTCTGTATCACTTTGTCAAATTGCTGGAACAAAACACCCAACCAGAAGCAGTTTATGGGAGGAAAAGTTTATTTTGGCTTACAGTTTTGAGGGGAAATTTTACTTTTATTTATTTATTTATTCATTCATTTATTTGACAGAGAAAGAGGTGGGGAGAGAGAAAAAGAGAGAGAATGGGCACACCAGGGCTGCCAGCCACTGCAAACAAACTCGAGATGCATGCGCCCCATTATGCATCTGGCTAACATGGGTCCTGGGGAATCAAACCTGGATCCTCTGGCTCTACAGGCAAATGCCTTAACTGATAAGCCATCCTTCCAGCCCTTGAGGGAAAGTTTGTTCGTGATGAGGAAAGCATGGGGGGAGCTCACAGCCAAGTAGGACATCCTCACAGCAGTAGACAGGAAGTAGAAAGAGTGAGCGGAGTGTGGCAAGCAGGACTGGGCTATAGCACCCCTATTCCTAAGCCCAGGGGCACACATCTTCCATTAACTCTTCAACTCACAAAGAACCTACAACCTGCCTAAACAGTACCACTAGCCAGTGACTAAACATTCAAATACATGAAGCTATGAGGAATATTTTAAATTCAAGGCACATGGGTTCCTTAAATATGTAATTTATGTTAGAGTACACGACATACATGTATACAGATTGTAATTGTATATTTACCATGATAGAATTTTATTCTATTAAAAAGAAAACAAGCCGGGCATGGTGGTGAACTCCTTTAATCCCAGCATTCGGTAGGCAGTGGTAGGAGGATCACTGTGAGTTCAAGGCCATCCTGAGAATACAGAGTGAGTTCCATGTTAGGCTGGACTATAGTGAGACCCTACCTCGAAAAACCAAAAAAAAAAAAAAAAAAAAAACAAATACTTTAAAGGGGTGACAAGAATATTATGAGTACACTTGGAAAACATTATCTATCAGAGGTTTTTTAAAATTTTATTTATTTACATATGTATGCGTGTTCAGGTATGGTAGGGTCTCTTGCTGTTGTGAATGAATTCCAGATATAGATTCGACCTTGCGTCTGACTCTATATGGCTTTTGGGTTTCAAACCCAGGACATTATGTTTTGCAAGCAAGTGCTTTTAACCATGGGGCAATCTTCCTAGGTACCAGAAAACATCAAAATAAAAGTAAAATAGAAATTTGGACTGAGGAGGTGGCTCAGTGTTAAGAAGGCTTGCTGCATGGGGATGAAGTGATGGCTTAGCAGTTAAGGCACTTGTATGCAAAGCCAAAGGATCCAGGTTCGATTCTCCAGGACCCACTTAAGCCACATGCGTAAGGTGGCACATGCATCTGGTGTTCGTTTGCAGTGGCTGAAGTACCTGGCATGCACATTCTCTCCCTCCCTCTCTCTCTCTCTCTCTCTCTCTCTGTCTCAAGTAAAATAATAAAATAAAACAAAATAGATGATTTTTAAAAAGAAGTCTTGCTCTTTAAGCATGAGGGAGTCTTGTGCTGGAGACTACCATGTTCAACTTCCCTGAACCTATGTAAAAAGTTGTGTGTAACTTCTCACATCTGTAACCCCAATCTGTAGGGGCAAAGACTGAACATCACTTAGGCTCACTGACTGATAACTCTAGCTGAGGGAGAGACCCTGTCACAAGGAAATCTATGGATGAGCAATAAGAAAAGGGCATGTGACATTCTCCTCTGGACTCCACATGCATGGGATTAGGACGCATACATCTGCACACACTTGTGCATCCACCACACAGCACACACACAACAGCTTACATACTCACATAAAATTGTACGTTCTTGATACAAAACCACTCAAACATGTTTGTTTTTTAATACAATGGAAAGCAATTTGCAAATTGTGATGAACGAATAAGTTCTATTTTTACTAATGATATCAAGAAGTACATTAAAATAAAAAACATATACTTTGGTTTGGAGAGTTGGCTTAGCGATTAAGCGCGTGTCTCTGAAGCCTAAGGACCCTGGTTCAAAGCTCGATTCTCCAATATGCACACGAGCCAGATGCACAAGGTGGCACATGCATCTAGAGTTCGTTTGCAGTGGCTGGAGGCCCTTGTCACCCATTCTCTCTCTCTCTCTCTCTCTCTCTCTCTGCCTCTTTCTCTCTCAAAGAAATAAAAATAAAAAGATTAAAAAGTACTTTCTAAAAATAACATATACTTTGAAGTTAACTTCCAAAGAAATGTACAAATTTTATAATCAGAATAATTTATTACCACATAGAGGGTTGTAAAAATGATTTAAATAAATGGAAAGAGATTTTTTTAGTTTAGCTAGAAATAACCATTGTTATAAATGTCAATTATCTTTTAAAAATTTTTTTTTTTTAATTTTTGGAGAGAGACACAGAGAGAGACAGACAGAGAAGGAGAGGAAGACAGATAGAGATGGGCGTGCCAGCAGTCTCTCAGCTGCTGTGAATGAAATCCAGATGTGTGGGCCCCCTTGTGGTCACATGCTGCATTGCGCCATTACTTCACTTTGCATCTGGCTAAACGTGGGACGTGGAGATTGGAACCGGGTTCTTAGGCTTAGCAGGCAGGCACCTTAACCGCTAAGCCATCTCTCCAGCCCAATGGCAATTATCTTTAAAAATATGTAATATAGTTGCACCAAAACACCAATAATATTTTCTTTTCATTTCCTTTCTTTTATTAGACATGCTGATTGTAGTACTCATATGGAAAAAATCAATATAGGAAATTTCTTATTAAGGCAGAAAAAATTGGCAATGTACAATGAACTCTTTCAGCTATTAAGATGGTTCTTAGCAGATCAAGAAAACTGTACTGATGCTTGAATAAGGCAACAAGGCCACAGAAAAAAGAGTGAAAAGGTCCATAGGCTAGTAAGAACAACGTGAAAATAGCAACTATCATAAAGTGTGCACCCATCCTCAGTAAGAGCAATGAATCATCCAGTAACAAAAGCAGCAGAAATGGATTATCTGGTTACATAAAGTAAACCAGGCAGAGTCAATATGCTCACAGTTTTGTTTTGTTTGTACTTTTTCTCTTGTTAGATAGAGTCTATGGTTATAGACATGAAGTGAGTAGTATTTAAGGAAAAGACATACCATAAACTGTTCAAAATTGTATATTACCACAGAAAAAGTATAACAAAATATGCCAGGTGAGGGAGCAGTCTTCTGTCAGGTGAGAGAGCAGTGATCTGGTTAGGTGAGGGAGCAGTGATCTGGTAGGTGATGGAGAGTGATCTGGTAGGGGAGTGAGCAGTGATCTGGTAGGTGTGTGAGCAGTGGCCTGGTAGGGGAGTTAGCAATGATCCAGTAGGTGAGTGAGCGGTGACCTGGTAGGGGAGTGAGCAGTGATCTGGTGGGGGAGTGAGCAGTGATCTGGTGGGGGAGTGAGCAGTGACCTGGTAGGGGAGTGAGCAGTGATCTGGTAGGGGAGTGAGCAGTGATCTGGTAGGGGAGTGAGCAGTGACCTGGTAGGGGAGTGAGCAGTGATCTGGTAGGGGAGTGAGCAGTGATCTGGTAGGGGAGTGAGCAATGATCTGGTAGGGGAGTGAGCAGTGACTTTGTAGGGGAGTGAGCAGTGATCTGGTAGGGGAGTGAGCAGTGATCTGGTAGGTGAGTGAGCGGTGACCTGGTAGGGGAGTGAGCAATGATCTGGTAGGGGAGTGAGCAGTGATCTGGTAGGGGAGTGAGCAGTGATCTGGTAGGGGAGTGAGCAGTGACTTTGTAGGGGAGTGAGCAGTGATCTGGTGGGGGAGTGAGCAGTGATCTGGTAGGGGAGTGAGCAGTGATCTGGTGGGGGAGTGACCTGCAGGTCTGTAGGGGAGTGAGCAGTGATCTGGTAGGGAGTGAGCAGTGATCTGGTAGGGGAGTGAGCAGTAACCTGGTAGGGAGTGAGCAGTGACCTGGTGGGGAGTGAGCAGTGGCCTGGTAGGGGAGTGAGCAATGATCTGAAGGGGAGGGGAGTGAGCAGTGACTTTGTAGGTGAGTGAGCAGTGACCTCTGGTAGTGGGAGTGAGTGAGCAGTAACCTGGTAGGGGGTGAGCAATGATCAGTGATCTGGTGGGGGAGTGAGCAGTGATCTGGTAGGGGAGTGAGCAGTGATCTGGTAGGGGAGTGAGCAGTGATCTGGTAGGGGAGTGAGCAGTGATCTGGTAGGGGAGTGAGCAGTGATCTGGTAGGGGAGTGAGCAGTGATCTGGTAGGGGAGTGAACAGTAACCTGGTAGGGGAGTGAGCAATGATCTGGTAGGGGAGTGAGCAGTGATCTGGTAGGGGAGTGAGCAATGATCTGGTAGGTGAGTGAGCAGTGAGCTTGTAGGGGAGTGAGCAGTGATCCTGTAGATGAGGGAGCAGTGATCTGCCAGTTATGTATTCATTTATAATGACTACTTTTAATAATCTAATTGCAGGCATTTGCAACTCTTATATGCAAGTCCTGAAGTCATTGACTTTGAAGGGAGAAATCTAACACTTTCACCAATAAGATTCTTCTAAAATTATGATAATTCACAATAGTTACAATAGTTTGCAAACAATTTACAAACAATCAACAGATTAATGGATATGCAGGCAAAAATGCTAACATTAAATGGTGTGTTATTCAGTCTTCCCAAGAAGTATATCCTCTTATTTGTAACAAGACAGCTGAACTTTGAGGAGATAAGTACCACAGTAGAAGAAAAACAGTGGACTCCATCCTCTTCTGTACAGGACCTGCAGAGATAGGGGCTGGGGAAAGGGGGAGGTATTGCTCAATGGGTACAGTACTTCTGTGACAACAAGGATAAGTACTGAAAGCATAATGGACAGCATGGTGACTGGGTTTTTTTGTATTACTTCGTTTAAAATTAAAAAAAAATATCAATCAAGTGTTCTTACTATATAAGAAAATACCTACATAAATTAATGGAACTAGCTGCTTGCATGATTTTAAATATATATTTATATGTAGAATTAAATATATATATTTACACCAAAATGTCTGCAAATTTTATTTGATGCTCATATCTCAACAAAGCTGTGGAAAATATATAAAAACAAGATGGTAACAATTCAGTATGAAACTAACATTTGCCCCAAGAGGCATCCTGTAATACTTAGATTTGGTTAATTGTTCCCAGTTTCTAAGAATATCAGCTTAAAGGGAAATAAAACCTTTATCCATTTGTCTGGCATTGTCTGTGAGTATATCTATAAAGAGTTAGAAATTATATTGCCTTAAGAGATTGCAGTCAATAAGAAGTAAATAAAAAATTATAACAAATGATGATGAAGATTAGGGCAAAGAGAATGTGTGTGTGTGTGTGTGTGTGTTTGCTTCTATAATTCCATATTCCATATCAGTTGAATCACTACACATTCAACAATAAAAAAAAATTGAAGAAATTAAATCGCTTCAAAGAAGAAACTTAAATGACAATCTTTTCTCTAAACACATTCTAGATTCTAATACTATACAGACATTGCCTTTAATTTATCAGAAATTAAAGGCAGTTGTGATATATCCTGTATACTCTATATTTAAGAGCGCAGAAGTTTATGGTCATTAGTCCATATTCATTGCATAGTCCTTTGTAGTTAGAGCTTAAGTTAAATTTTGAGTTGGAATCATGGACACAGTTTAGAAGAGGAGATCATTTAATGTAAAGGAACTATATAAAATGTTGGGCTAGCATTGAATTTTTCAGACAGAGTTTGAGTGAAATCAGCTAACAGTTGAGTTGAAAGAAGGGATAAGGAATATATTTTAGCTGGTGTATCAATAATTCTCAGAACTTTGAGGAAATACATATCTCCAGAAAATGCGCTCAAAATGCAGTATCTTAAGCCATATCCCAAACCACTCTATGAACCTGTACTTTAACCTAACATCTGCATATTCTATTAACCTCATTCAAGTGGTCCATTGTTCACATATCCAGTATCTTTGGTTAAAAAGAAATTAAAAGTTGGGCGGGAGAGATGGCTTAGTAGTTAAGGTGCTTGCCAGCAAAGCCAAAGGACCCAGTTTTGACTCCCCAGTATACACATAAAGACAGATGCATAAGGTGGCACATGCATGTGGAGTTCATTTGCAGTGGCTAAGGGCCCTGGTGTACCCATTCTCTCTTTCTCTCTCTTTCTCTCTCAAATATATAAGTAAATAAATAAAGTATTTTTTAAAATTAAAAGTTTTGCTTGAGGGCTGGAGAGATGGCTTAGTGGTTAAGGAGCCTGCCTCCTAAGCCTAAGAACGCCAGTTCCAATCTCCAGTGGTTTCAATCTCCAGCGGTTCCAATCTCCAGGTCCCACGTTTAGCCAGATGCAAAGTGACACAGGGTACAATGCCACACTTGCCCACAAAGGGGTGCACACATCTGGATTTCATTCACAGCAGCTGAGAGGCTGCTGGCGCACCCATTCTCTGTCTGTTTTCCTCTCCCTCTCTCTCTATCTCTCTCTGTGTCTCTCTCCAAAAAAATTAAAAAAAAAAAGTTTTGCTTGAGAAATTTCCTTTTTTCAGAACATGACATTCCAAAGAAACTAGTTTAAATAAAACTTTAACAGCATAGAGTTGATGGCATAAAGTCAGCCACTGAGACAGGATAGTCGAGAAGTGGAGTGGATCAGTCCCTGCTGTCACTCATGGCAATACAGGTGGGAAGGCTGGGGCATGGGCAGGTAAGTGTAATAACCATACAAAGGGATCCTTGGCGACTTAAGGACAAGGGGTAGAGTGTTCCGATACGAATGGATAATCAATTTTTAAATTATTTTATTTATTTATTTGAAAGACAGAGAGAGGGAGAGAGAAAAGAAGAGGCATATATAGAGAGAATGGCTACACTAGGGCCTCCAGCCACTGCAAACAGACTTCAGACACATATGCCTCCTTGGGCATCTGGCTTGCATGGGATCTGGGGAATCGAACCTGTGACCTTAGGCTTTGCATGCAAGTGCTTTAACCACTAATCCATCTCTCCAGCCTCAATAATCAACTTTTTTTCAGTAGGTACTGAGTCTTGCTCACCTCTATGACACCATCTCCTATAGTGGCAACACAGGGTTGTCAGCCAGTTTGTGCTGTACTGAAAGGCAAGAACTGTGTCCTGCATGCCATATAATGTCTGTCTGTTTGTTTGTTTGTTTGTTTTTTACCTTGTTACTAACTTACTTAAATAACTTTTAATCTTAGTAATAGAAGTAGTTATTCATTGTTTTGTGTATATTTAAATGAATTAAATGATTAAAATATAAAGATATATAACATTCTGGAACATCTTGTACATCTTAATGTCCAATCATTTTTCCATGAGTACACTAGAGTGAATTACATCAAATCACATATACCAATAAATTATGGGTGGTTAAATGTCATTTGTGGAAATACAATCTATTTCCAGTTAGAATTATGATAATTTGTTTTTTCACTTATTAATTTTTCCATGAAGATACAAATTTTAAAAGGAACTATTATGTCATGAAAATTAATTCAGTTACAAAAAAATCCTTCTTTTGAAATATTACCATTTACAAATCAGATTCTTTCCAAATTTCCCAGAAAACATGCATGAATTCATAACTGTTCTCTCCCCTTTTAAACATCAAAAGAGAGTATCTTCAAGATCCAAATCCATGTCCAGCTTGCTGCAGGATATCACAAAACTTCCTGGCATGAACTTTTTAAACAAGTTGAGAAGTTTTATAAGATAAAAATATTTTTTCAGTTGACTTGACAACCCTGTGCAATGTTAATGGAGAGCTTATTTGCCCAAGGCTCTTTGTCAAAATGAATTTAAAATGAGATTATTAAACTGTAGTTTAGTTGCACAGCATGAGGAGAGGTGTTACAAATTCCTTCCTTAAAAATGTGTTTTCCGTGCAATATGTGCTACTTGGTTACAGAGCTGTGTAGATGGTGGCATATTTCTTCTAAAACAGGAGAGGCAGTTAAATCTTCAGAACCTAATAAATCACCTGCAGAAATGGAGTTTAGTCCAGAAAGAGAAGCACTGCAGTGGGGAGTGGGGTTGTTTTTTTTTTTTTTTTTTTTTGAGGTTGAGTTTCACTCTAGCCCAGGCTGACCTGGAATTCACTATGTAGTGTCAGGGTGGCTGTGAACTCACGGTGATTCTCCTACCTCTGCCTCCCAAGTGCTGGGATTAAAGGCATGTGCCACCACGTCCAGCTTCAGTGGGGGTTGTTTTAGAGGTTTATCTGCTTAAGCATCAGACTACATGTCTCTTAATTGCAGCTCCTCCATTAGCCTCCATGCTGGTGTCTTTCTTTGTGAACTAGAAGCCATTATAATAGAAACATTATGGGCTATTATGAGGATTAAATGATATCACTGTAAATGACTAATATGGTGACTGACACAGATAAAGATTTACAAGTTATATCCAAGCTGTAGAATCAGTATTGAGCAGTCTCCTTATAATTCCAGATGTGTGTTTCAAGAAAGCCCCATGCCAATTTAATGATAATCTTTTTTCTTATAAGTAAAATCACATTAGGAAAATTTAACTAATGGGAAACAATGTTCAGATCATCAGATTTCTCCATGGCCAAAGCTAAGTCTAACAAGAGAACCAGGATCCCAAAAGGAACTGAATAAGAGATTGTAATCCTCCCAATTTGGAAAATCATGTGTACCCCTTTGGGTAATAACCAGAGTGTTAAACTTCAGAAACAGCCTCTCTCCTCCCAAATGGACACATTATTTAGGAAATGTTGTTGTTGCTACAGAAAAGACCAGTCGTGTTTTCACAATGATAGCAATTGTGCATGATTTGAAAGACTACACCAGGGCTGGAGAGATTGCTTAGTGGTTAAGGCACTTTCCTGCAAAGCTAGAGGACCTTGGTTTGATTCCCCACATAAGCCAGATGCACAAGATGGCGCATGCATCTAGAGTTTGTTTGCAGTGGCTGTAGACCCTGGCGTGCCCATTCTCCCTTTCTCTGTCTCTGTCTCGCTCTCTCAAATAAATAAAAATAAAATATGTTTTTTTTTAAAAAGAAAATGACAAAGACTACATCATTATGAGGCAAGAGCTGAGCATATCCCACATGACCAGTGGCCATTAATTAATAGTTTATTCATTGACATGTGCTACAGCTAGATTACACAGGGAAGCTAGACAGTGTCACTGTCTTGGGCTATGTCAGAACTGAACAGTTAGCAATGTAGAAAGGCATTCTTAACAATTTGTGAGATTTTTTAATTTTTGAAATGCTTGTTTTAATAAATAAAGTAATTTTTGCTGCCATTATTTTCTGGATTTTTCTTAAGTCCATACTTTGAAAAAATAAATGGAATGAGGGCTGGAGAGATGGTTCAGCACTTAAGGCAGTTGCCTGCAAAGCCTAAGGGCTGGGATTTGATTCCCCGGTACCCACATAAAACCAGATGCCCAAGATGGCATATAAGCCTAGAGTTTGTTTGCTAGAGGCCCTAGTATGCCCATGCTCTCCCTCTGTGTGTGTGTGTGGGGTTGGTATGCATGCCACAGTTCTCCCTTCCATTGTCAGGGGGGAACATTGATACCACATATGCCTACTCTACTCTGCATCTGGTATTACATGGCTGCCAGAGAGTTGAAACCAGCCCAGCAAATTACTTTTTTAATGATGATGATTATTATTATTATTATCTTCATCATCAACATATTTCGTATGGATACATTATGTTTTGGTACCCTCTTTGCCCTTGTCCCTGCCCCCATTTTATTGGGGATGCCCTTCAGTGGGGTTGCAGGTATTCTCCACCGGGTTGTGGTTAATGCATCGTGGGGGCAGCAGTCCGTTATTTTTTGGTGGGGGAAGGAACGCCTCTGGGCATGATGTGTCGGCCTGTGGCTCTTAGAATCTTTCTACTCCCACTTCTGCAAAATTCCCTGAGCCGCGGTGAATGAGTTGTAAGTCTACTTCAGTTTTAACAATAAAATTATGTCTGTGTCTTTTGACAACTTAGAATGAAACAATATAATGTCTCTTCTTGACTGCCCTATATAAAGTATTGTCTATTGCACCTGCATTGCAGGCACCGGAAAGACATTCTACACCAGCCTTATGTTCCTAACAAGTCAAATCAGACTGTGTACATAACACTTGCAGAAACAGGCACATTTATTTTTTATTACTCCTTAACTTGGCTCTGTGCAGATGATTGAGGCTAAGATTCTGTCAACTATACTGTTTTAAGTACATTCATACAATCTTTTGCTTTTCCTTATTATGTTCAAGTTTGAAAGCATTTCCATGTTCCTGTAAATCTATGTCAATTATCCTATTAATACATGTTGACACAGAACTAATTTGAAAGCATTAAAATTGGAAAGAAATGTAGTATACTAGTGATTGTTTTCTGTCATTAAAAGAGATTAGATAAATTTGATCATGAATTTTTAGTTTTACTTAGATCAAAGTTGTCAAATCCAAAATTGAGACATAAAATTATACTTTTGCTAATTAATCAAAAATATGGATAAAATGATTACTGCCATGTCACTTTCTTCTTTCAAAAAATATTGTTTTAACAGTTCTTATTCAAATTTTAATTTATCTTAATGAATATAAAGATTGATAGATTTGGCCAGGCATGGTGGCGCATGTCTTTAATCCCAGCATTCGGGAGGCAGAGGTAGGAGGATCAATGAGAGTTTGAGACCACCCTGAGACTACATAGTGAATTCCAGGTCAGCCTGGGCTACAGTGAGACCGTACTTTGGAAAACCAAAAAAAAAAAAAAAAAAAAAAAAAAAAAAAAGATTGATAGATTTGTTATTTTTCAAATTTATTTAAGAAAAGTTAACTATAATTGTGATTTGATAAGAACTTTAACAACAGTTCTTTAAAATTACTATTTTAAAATAAAAGATAGATACTTTTGTAAATCTTTCTTGTAATTTTATTTTATTTATTAATTTATATATTGATCTGAGAGAGAGAAAGAGGCAGAAAAAGAGTGAGACCATGTGCCTCAAGCAGCTGCAAATAAACTCCAGATGCATGTATCACCTTGTGCATTAGGCTTACATGGATCCTGGGGAATTGAACCTTGGTCCTTTGCCTTTGCAAGCAAACACCTTAACTGCTAAGCCATATCTCCAGCCCTAATTTTCTTGTAATTTTTTGTAATTACAGAGAATTAGGTGTAATGAGGTGGGTGATAGAAGACAATTATCATGAAGTAGATGGTAAAATGTGCTAAGAAGTTAATGTTTAATGTGTTTTCAGATTTTGTAAAATATGCTACAAATATTGGGAGAAGAAATTAATCAGATACAGTCACAGATGCAATGTGCTTGGAGCGAAATTTACTATTTCTAAGTTTCATAGATAATATGCAATAATAGGTCTGAAGAGCATTCTGATATACAAGGTGTAAGTATGCATCTTGTAGGCTGATTAGACAAATGTTCTTAATTAAATTATGATATTTACTCAATCTGGCTGATAAAAATTTTAAAGTAACTTATAATCTAATCTTATTTTAAACTAATTTCTTTAACGCAAATTTCTTTGAGCATTTTATCTGCTATTCCATTACAGTAATGAAAATTTTAAAAAATATATTATTTACTTACTATAAATATTTTTATTTCACTTGTATTCTAAATCAGCATGGGCATTAATCATGACAATGACCACCCTTCATGTGCTGATGGTCTTCATATCATGTCTGGGGAATGGATCAAAGGACAAAATCTTGGTGATGTTTCATGGTCCAGGTGCAGCAAGGACGATTTGGAAAGATTTCTGAGGTACTGAGGTTGTTGCATGTGAACATTTATGTGTGCCTGTTTCTTCTGCCAGAAAAGGCAATGCGACAAAGTGAAAATGATACCCAAGTGGAAATGGGGCATTTGGTTCGAGCTGTGGCTCTTTTACTGACTTGGTGTTTGGATAGGGACCCATGACGTTACTCATCTGCTTTTCACTTTGCATATTTCTCAGAAGAATGGGCAGGATGATTTGTAAGATGGAAAACTGTTATAATGATAAAAATCTGCCATTGTATTTAATTGCCTTTTCCATCTTTCCCAAGGGGAATGTGCTCATTGCTCATAACACATTTGTTATCACAAAGAACCTCTTTACTGGCATCACCCCTATTCCATTATGCTACTTCTGTGTGCTCCGTCTTTCTTTTCTCCACTGATGTTGTAACCATGACAGGACCCTTTGAATCTCTTACCCCCTTGATAACAGGCATCATTCACTTCTGTCTAGATGAAAAATATTGTTATTGTCCTTATTTCCATTTCACACACTTTGTTCTTCATTATCTATATTTTTGATGATAGGAGCGAATGAAAAATTAGGTGATATTGAATGTATTAGAGAGATGTTTATGGTAACTAAAAGTCTAAAAGGGAACTACATGAATGCTTGGTTAGCTAAGTCATTACAAAGATTAACTTTAATCATTTCCCATAACCTTTGAGCAGACAAGCATTTTTTGGTCTATTAAATGAATACGAGGCTCTACTAAAATACTTTGTTTGTACGTGAGTACAACTCTGTTCTGAGATATGTGCAGAAATGTCTGTACGTTTCTGCCATAACAGTCCAGGGCACAGAATCCAGAGCTTGATAAATGGAGCAGCAGCAGCAGCAACTGAGTCAGTCGCCCCTTAGTAGACCCTGATGTGCATGTTCTTGAGGGACAAAGCTTTGTATGGCTGTGTTCACATGAACCATAACTAAGCAATTCAATGTCACTTTGTAGGCAGAAGTTATATCGCAATGTCAAGTATGAAGATATCTGGACTATTACTATAAATTAGCAAATAATTATATTTATTTATATATTTGAGGTAGAGAGAGAGACACACACACAGTGAGAAAGAGCCATTCATAGAGAACGAGAGAGTATGGGCACATCAGGGCCTCTTGTCATTTCAAACATACTCCAGATATATGTGCCACGTTGTGTATCCAGCTTTACATGGGTAGTGGGGAATTGAATACAGGCAATCAGGCTTTGCAAACAAGCCAGCCCTAGAAAACAATTTCTCTAAATCCCCCAGGATAGCTACTCTCTTCACATAATGCTATTGGTCAAGTTACTCTCTTTATCTGAGCTACTACATAATATAAATGCTTACAATCTGGCCTTCCAGTATTATGTGCATTAGCTGAGTTAATTCCTATTAAAAAAATAGTCTGTTAGTTTGAGCAGCATTTTAATATTATTGAAAATATCTTGAATAGTTATTTCAAAAAAGTATCCTCATAAATGGAATCCAGTAGAAATGTAAGTTTATTCTTTAAAATGTTACTTACCTCTCACTAGTCATAATAACTTTTTACATTAAATTCAATTTTTGACACATAGGTCAAAGGCCAGTAACTGCTTGCTACAGACAAATCCCCAGAGTGTCAATTCTGTGATGGTCCCCTCAACGCTGCCAGGGTTGACCTACACTGCAGATGAGCAATGCCAGGTTCTCTTTGGGCCCTTGGCTTCCTTTTGTCAAGAGATGCAGGTAGGTATCATGTCCAGCGTTTAAATGTTCATACTTACATGTTCATATTTGTTTAGAATTTTACTTGTTGGAGGAGACAATTTTGTATTAGTGTTTGGAGGACCCAAATCACCATAGTTCTTGGCAGAAGGATTTGACAAGAGGCTTTTAGATTTTGAAAAATTCAACAAATCATCAACCACACTCATAGTTTCTATGAATTTTTGATTATTGTCAGTAAATGTCAATTGCTGTTGTTTGAATGCTGGCTCCTGCTAAAACAGGTATTTAAAACTTACTGTGATTGTAACACTATGACCAGGGGGAGCCTTTAAGGGATTAGGCATGAGGGTTTCATCCTCTCGGGTAGGACAAAATGAAAAAGTGAATATGACCCACTTTCTCTTTCTTACCTTTTCACCTTGTGCTGTGTGATGATGCAATGAGAGGGGCCCCTGCCATGCACCAGTATCAATATTCAACTTTCCAGCCTCCAGAATGTGAGCCCATTCATTTCTGTTTCTTATAAATTTACCAGGCTCAGGTATGCTGTTATAGCTGCATGGCATGGAATATTTTATAACTTATTTTAATAATAGATCCTATTTTATTGAAGTAAAATCTTAACTACATGCATTGTATGATATTTGAACTTGAAATATTGCCACAGAGTAAAGTAAATAATTCATGACTTTTGCTGATTTTAATTTTTATGCTGCTCATATGAACGTTATAATCTAAGCCTATTTTTAGGTCCACATTTGAGACCTAGGGAAGATTTCTTAATATTTACTAAAAGCAGGTTGTGTTAGTCAGGTTTCTCTAGAGGAACAGAACTGATAGAATGAATTTTGTTAAAAGGGAATTTATTGGATTAGTTTACGGCAGTCCAACAATAGCAGATTGCAGGCCTGAGAGTCCAGGAGCCCAGTAGCTGCTCAGTTCATGAGGCTGGATGCCTTAGCAGTCCCAATCTGGCACTGAAGGCCTGGAAGTGTCCTGGAGAGACGCTGCTCTTCAGTCCACATTGGAAAGCAGCAAGCAGCACTGGCAGCCAGGGAGGAAGAGGGGATACTTTCCTTTCCAGAGCTTCCTTAGGTAAAGCCCCCCTCTGAGAAGGGCTGCCCACTCTGGGGGAATTGCTCACCTTGGGGAAAGACTTCCGCCATTAGTTGAGACTTCCTGGAAGCAACCTCAGAGATCTACTTATGAGGAATGTCTATGGATTTCTAAACAGGTCAAGTTGACACAAAACTTAACCATCACACAGGTGTTAGATACAGATTCGTCGTGCTACATGTGTCTTCTTAAATTCATAATTTTCTTATTATCTATTATGAGAAAAACAGATTAGATCTTGCGATTAGATGTAATTCTCAGTGTTTTCATTAAAACCTGTACAGGCAGGTGAAAATTTTCTCCCCTGATTTCCTTTCTATTTCTATTTTTGTTATTTTTCACTAACTTACCTATGGTGTTTTTTCCCCCCATCTCTGAAAATATTCTGGGCTTCTAGAAATACATTTTTTTCTTACTATCTTAGGATATTGCATCATTTTAAACTAAACATTACTCAAATAAACATTTAAAATTTTAAGTATCCAGAAATGCTATTTTTCTCTAATATTTTTATATTCCCTTCCCAAGTCAGCACAGCATGCAAAATGTGGAAACCAGATAGTCAGATAAATAGAGAGAGAGGAAAGATTATTTATACACTCAGCCATTAACTGAACAAATGTTTACTGAGTTTCAACTAATTTCCAGGCAATATGTATCATAACAATACAGCAGGCAGCAAAGTCTTAGCTCTCATGGAGTTTGCATTATATTTAGCAGAAGCAAATAATGAGGAGAGACAGGGAGAGACATAAAGTATCAATTGCTGATTCCCATGTGGAATAGGGAACACTGGGGCTCTGTGTGGGTTGGTACTCTTTTATGTAGGGTCACATGCCTAAGGGCTCCTGAAGGATATGGCATTTATTTAGAGATCTGAAGGAAATTGGGGGAAAGCCATGTGTTTATCGCTGCATGAATGTAACAGAAGGAAACAAAGGTAAATTATCCTAGAACTCAGTTTTGGTTATATTTCAAGAAAATGGATAAAGGAAGGACTTTCAACAAACTATGAGACAACTTCATGGTCATATGTAAAATTTTTTATCCTAATGAAAGATTAGCTATAGATGTATGATACTTCTTAGTATGCAGTCTGTTTTGTTTTGTGAGGTAGGGTCTTGCTGTAGCTCAGGCTGACCTGGAATTCACTATGTAGTCTCAGGGTAGTGTCAAACTCAAGGCAGTCCTCCTACCTCTGCTTCCCAAGTGCTGGGATTAAAGGTGTGCACCACCACACCCAGTTTAGTATGCAATCTGTAAAAGTGTAAAACTGAATGAAAAATATACGGAAAGTATTTCATAAAAAAATACTTAGGACACTGGAAATATGAACCTTAGAAAAACAAACCTAAATGAAAATTTATAGTTTGGAACTTATCTATAGAATATTTTCCACTTAGGAAATCTCTGTTAAGAAAAGAAAAAGGGCATATGTGAAAAAAGGATGATCTCTGCAGTGTGACAAGTTCTCTAATATTTGCCAATAAAATATCGTGCATTCCATTCAAGAAGACGAACACAACAGTTGAGCAAACAATCCTTAAAAGATGTTCAGGGGCTGGAGGAGACATAGCTCAGAGGTTCAGTGCACTTTCTGTGTAAGACTGAAGGCATTGAGGGCTGAGCCTAGCAGAGTTCAAATCTTGACTTCCCATGTAAGCAGCTGGGCATGGCTACAGGCACTTGTTATCGCAGTCACACAGAGGACCAGCGACCTGAAATTAAGACACCACAAGCTCTGAAATAAGTAATGTCCCACTTGGGTCACCACATGTAAGTGACCCCACTACAGGTGGTCATATGGGGCACCATAAGGGCACACATTTATGCATAATCCACACACACACACACACACACACACACACACACACACACACGTGTGACAAAAAAATGTTGAGAAATGAAGCTAGGAAAATGGCTTTGTGAATACTTCCGCTGCACATACGAGAGTATATGAGCCTATTTCTCAGACACCCATTTAAAGCTGAATGTTGTAGTGTTAGTATCTGTGTGATCCCAGTGCACCTCAAGTGAGAAGGGAGGCAGAGACGGAGAATCTCCCCCAGGTTTACAGAATAGTGATCCTGGCAAATGAGGCCATGAACAATGAGACATCCTACCTCAAACAAGATCGAAGGCAAGAACCAACATTAAATGTTTTCCTCTGAACTCCACATATATGCTATGGCACATGGATGTCACACTAACACACATGAACATACACATATACAGACACCCAAAAAGGACATTCAACCTTGTTAATGTTGGATTAAGCAATGCAAATTAAACCTGTAGGGAATTCCTTAAGTTTAAAAGTTTGGAAATACCAAATTATTAGTGCAAGTTCACGTATATTGCTGATGGAAATGTAAGTACTATAATCATATTAGAAAATAGTGAGTTGGCCTTTCTTAAGCATATACTTTATGATCCAAAACTTTTGCTCCTCTATCCAAAAATTTCTTTGTGTGATCTTAATTTTTTAATTTAATTTATTAAGATTCATTAATTGAAGCCTGGGGAGATGGCTCAATGGTAGGAGCATTTGCTGTGCAAGTGTAAGGGCTGAGATTGATCCTCAGGACCATGTGAAAAGCTGGGTGGGCCCACACATATCTGTAATCCCAGTCTTGTTGGGGGTAAAGACAGGAAAATAACTGGGTCTTTCTAGACATCCAGTGTCACTGAAAAAGTAAAAATAAAATAAAACAAAGCAGCACCAAGGTTAGGAAGAGACTCCCTCTCAGAAATGAAATATATGTTCTTTGGAACATTTTAGAAAAAAAAAAAAGTTGTATAGCCTTCCTTGTAGAAAGTCTGGATTCTCTTATATTTTCAAAGGATGTTTTTATTTTATTTTATTATTTTGTTTTGATTTGTTTTCACAGTCAATTAAATTCATTAGATTCAAACTAGAAAGTTTGTTTTCATCTACTATGAATTAGTTTGATAGCATCTAGAGTTTTGGATTCATTTTCTCTGCCGATTGAAGAATGTAAAGGAAGGTAAAGTTTAAAGGTAAGGCAGAGCAAAGTTTATTTAAGGTGACATTAAGAAGCACAGAAGCACATACTCCTGAGGGGGAGGCAAAGGAGAGGACCCTGAAATTAGAATCTACTGCCCCCACAAAAGCTGAACCTTTATTGGCTGAGGGAAGCCCCTCGCCCCCAAATACAGATGGAATTTTTGATTGGTCCACCATGCATCTTGTACTGCAAAGGTCCCAGGCATGTCTTGGCATGTCCAGGTAAGCCTTCCAAGCAAACCCACCAGTGGGGCATTTTACCTATAAAGGGAAGAAGAACCAGGAAGTGAGCTGCCGGCTCTGCTTCTTAGGTTGCCATATTGGGACATACCCATTCAAAAACAGAGCTAGGGGCTGGAGAGATGGCTTAATGGTTAAGGTGCTTGCCTGCACCCTCAGGCCCCATGTTCTACTCTCCAGGTCCCTTGTAAGCCAGATGCACAAAGTGATGCAAGCAGTGGCTTGCCAAATTGGTTTTCTCTCTCTCTCCCTTGATCTATCTATCTATGTATCATCTATCTATCTATCTATCTATCTATCTATCTATCTATCTATCATCTATCTATTGACCTTACTCTTGCTCTCTCACATTACAGAAAGAAAAGAAAGAAAGAAAGAAAGAAAGAAAGAAAGAAAGAAAGAAAGAAAGAAGGAAAGGAAGGAAAGAGAAGTCCAGTAGGTAGGGCTTGCCTCAAAAAAAAAAAAGCTGGTTACCCATGGCTCTTTTTACCTGTCTACCTAGCAGGGGAAACTACTTTGCTCCTGGCTCCTATGGGACCTGTTTCTGTCCCTCAATAGTCACCAAAACTGCTGTGAGGAAATTGGATCAGTCATCACTGTTATCACTTTCTGTTGGTAGGGGTGATGATGGGCCACTTTGTGAATCTGGCTTTATATGGTTTTATAGTCAGCTTCATGTTGCTGGGATGTACATCCAAACCAGGCCCAGTTTAAGGGAGGAAGAGGTTTATTTCAAGCCAGGTGGGGGAAGTTCCACCAATGGCAGCACAAGCTGCTTCCATACATCCGAGCAGAGAGAAGCAACCAAACATCCGGCAAAAACCAAAGTCAGCAAATAAACTGGCAAGCAAGCAGCAAAGACCCCACCAGAGCTCAGACTGCTCTGCATACCTTTAGGCTGGAATTCAGGTCAGCCCCCAAACCCACCTTAAGGCTGGTCCCCAAGATCTGCCCCCAGTGACACCTCCTCCAGCCAGGCGGCCAGAAATTACAAATTACAAGCTTTAATAAAACCCTTATGTCTGTGGGAGACATACATTCAAACTACCACATGTGGATACTGGAGAATCAAACCCAGGCCTTCAGCCTTTGCAAGCAAGTGAGCCATCTGGCCAGCCCAGGATTGTCATTGTCTAGCATAGAAGCATGTCAAGTACAAGAGGTAGAATCTTATGGTTGAGTTGGTTGGTACTCAAAATGGTTCCTTTCCTGTTAGTCTCTTGACAATAGGAATTAATCCTTCCCTAGCCTCTTCTTTGAAGTATTGTCTTTGATACAGAAAGTGGGAGGTGACTTGAAGGTGTATGACACAGGGGTTGCAGTCTTAGCTCTTTCAACTAAATCCCTATCTATCTACACTCTTTGGGGTCAAGTTTAGCATCTACCAAAGGCAAGCAGAGATATTGTCCAGGAGGTAAGGTAGCTTAACTTTAAGCTTGGATACCAGAGTCTTAGGGGGTTTATAAGGAAAGAGTGACAGAAATGGAGATCTCCCCACAAACTTTCAAATGATTGGGTAAAATAACATTGGGTGGGGGAAGGGGGAGCCCAATATGCCCTGAATGGTTGTCTTTTATTAGGATCTGTGACTAGGCAAAAAGTGAAGGCATGGGAACTGGGTTCCTCTGTCAATCAGGAAATTAATCAGTTATTCCTCCAGAATCAACATTGCCTGAGGCCCCGCCTTGAAACGGGCTGGCATAGTCATTAACGAAGGCCATGGGACCCAACATTGACCAGGGAAGGAGACGACCTCCATCCTGAAAGTTTCCAAGGGTGCCAAGGGGTCCAGTCATCTCCCTTCCAGATAGGACAGTGTCCCAGAAGACGAATCTGCCTCTTGAGGAACTCCTGCCCACAAATGAGGCATTATCCCATCTTTGACTGTAATGTGATTTCATAGCTGCCGGCAAGTTTTTGCAACATTAATCTATTGGCTTTTCTCTTTCCTTTCCCCTCTCTAGGCCCCATCTCTCTTCCTCTTGATCCTGGTTATAGTAAACCACAGTAGCAGCGTGGACTAAATCGTCCGTTGTTTACCTGGTTTGACAGGCACCTTTTGAAGCTGCCTACGAATGTCAGAGGCTGACTGAGTCAGGAATTTGTCTTTTCCAATGACCTGTTCCTCCTATGACCTTGGTTCTATAGTAGTATGCTTTCTCGTAGCATTCTGGAACCACTGGAGACAGATCATATGAGTCTCATTTTCTCCCTGGATTATATTGTAGTATAAGCTTGGAGTTGTTTGGAGACTTTACTTTGGCCCTCTTCGGTCCCTGAATAATACAAAATAGGAAGTGGTTTCCTTCACATGTATCCATGCATCTCCTCTGTCTCATCTCATCTCTTTCAATGTCCTATTTAGGGTCATTCTAGCGAACTCCTTGTGCCCCAGTAAGGGATGTGAACCTACTTCTGGGCAAAGACTCTAGACACTCATTCCCCAAGCTTATTATCTGTGCGGTCACTCTGTCTTTCTCTGAAAGAAAAGGTGTGGTCTTGTATTGGTATCACATCTTTCCATGCCAGGACATAAGAGAGCTTGAGCTTCTGAAAGATCTCCATATAGTGGTCAGGGTTTTCTGTGTAACTCCCTATGTCTTGTTTAAATTCTCTAAGCTCAGAGTAACAGAATGGGATATGAACAAAGTTGGGACCCCATTGCCCCAAAATATCACACAAATTGGGGGAAAAAACCCTGGAGGCTATGCTTCTTAGTGGGTGGGGGCACCCCATTGTAGGGTGGACAGGGTCTCCGAGCTTGGTGGAGCAACAGGGAGGTTGGGGTAGATGTTAGGAAGTGATGTGGGGGTCTCAGCCACTAGGGCTGAGGTTGCTGAATTGTCAGGGAATCCAGCAGAGGTTCTCCTGATTGTTTTTGTGGTTGAGGTTGTTGTAGTTGTTGAGGGGAGGAGAAGTCTGTAACTCAGTACCTTTGGAAGGTGCTTGGGGCTAGAGCCAATTGTAGCCAGTATTTGATAGTCTAAGTCACAGCTTAGGTCGTCTCTGGATGGTCTTGGAGATAGAAAAAGAGGTGGGCATAAAGATCTTGGTTCATTTTCCTTCTCGCCTTCTAAACAGATCTAGCTACCAGATGGAATTAGTATTGATAGTTCCTTTGGAAGGGCGGGGGGGATAGGTTTCCTTATCTCCAAGAGAGTATTTAGGCCAGGCACAAGTGGGGGAAAAATAATGCTTTCTTTTTGAGATTCTGAGGGTCTTTCTTGTCTAAGTTCTTTAAGAGGCAGTCAGTAGAGAACTGGAGGGAATCTTGGAGGCCTTGGATCCAATGTAGAAAGCAAACACAAATGGTAGAGGTCAGTGGAAGGTCTGCTACCTCTCAGCCCCATGTCTGGAGGGGCCACTCTGGCCTAGAAGAGGGCTATCCTTGTGGTACAATAGAATGCCCCCAAACGCTTCCCTGAGTGATGGGATTGGTCCGCGCTTATCCACAACTAAGAGTCCAGGTCCTTGATAAGCTTTGCTTGTAGCCTAAATACCTCTGATATCTCCTGTTCAAAGTACACTAGTTCTGTCATAACCTGGTCAGCACAGGGGTCAGATTACTGGAAGTAATGCCAAGTACGTAAGTGACAGGATCCTTCTCTTCCAGCTTGGTTCTGTCACGTATCTACCTAGTTTCTTTGTGGTGGTATTGTTTTTAATCTGGGGTAAGGAAAATCAGAGTAATGTGCTGTCTCATGCAAGATAGAGTGGGTCCCCAAAGAAGTTCAAATAGTAATCTTTATATCTTTCTTTTTTTTTAGCCCATGTTATTTTGTTTCCACTAAAATAGATAACACCTAGACAAGATCACCTAAAGAGTATTAGCATGCTTTAAATAACAGATTCTAGTGGTATAACTTGACCCAGGAATTGTGCAGAGTCCCTCAACATGGATTAAGATTTGAGAAAGCACAGAACATGGGGGAGTCATCCTTGTCTTTCTAAGAACAAAAGTCACAATGAATGAAATTAGATTGTTTCTTTTCTAAAACCTAAAGAATAAGCTCAGTGATGACCAACCATGTAGCAGACTAGAATTTTTAAATATGATGTTTAAATATAGTTTTATAACAGACATAATCAGGGACTAATAAATGCATCTTGATCTTTTTAAGACTCGAGTTTCTTCCATCGTTAAAAGCCTGACAGACAGTGATACATAACTACCTTGATTGAACATTTTCAAGCTAGTTTTTGTAACTTTCAACAGGAGCAGATCGTTATCAGTGAACTGATTTCTAATCCTGACTTTAGGAGACATGGTGACAAAAACAAATTTACCTGATTCATGCCTATATTCTGTCTTAGCCACTCATTTAGCTTCTAAAATCACCCAAAGCTCCCATTTTCTGTCAGGACAACAGAAACTGCAAGGATTCTGCAGGAAGGGGTGGAGAATACGACGGAGCCAGGAGGAATTGCATTTAGCAAGCGCATGCCTGCCCCCAAGTCTCTGAAGAACCTCACCTGCTTGTGGCAGGGACAGAGAGACCTACCTCTCAAGGAGAGGGTCTCAACAGAAAGGGAAAGGAAAGCCAGCTTGGGCTTAAGCCATGCCAGCCATGGCTGAGGGTTTCCCCAGTGCAGAAAGCAAAGGAGATGCCAGGTGATCAGTGGTCACTTTCTCCATGCCCATCTTGTTTATATATAGTTGATAATGACCTTTAGCTGAGTCTGACTGAGTCAGTGGTCTTCAGAAAGAAGGGGTCAAATCCCAGTCGAAGCCCACCATCTAAGGGTTAGGTTTATTTCCTCTGCCAATTACAAAATGAAGGTAAAAGTTTAAAGATTAAAAAGCACAACAAAGTTTATTTAAAGAGAAAAGGAAGAGGCAGAGAAACATTATCCTCATGAAAGGAGGGGATCTGCATACTGGCCCTAGTATTCCTATCCAGCTTGGTCATCTAAAACGAAGATGTAATGTGCAGGTCTTAGGCATGTCCAGGCAAGCCTGCCAAGTGAGACCACCAGGAGAGAACCAGGAAGTGAGCAGCTCTCTCTGCCATCTGTTGGGCTGGAGGGATGTCTTAATGTTTAAAGCACTTGCCTGCAAAGCCAAAGGACCCAGGTTCTATTCCCCAGGACCCATGTATACAGATATAAGCCAGATATACAACGTGGGGTATGCTCCTGGAGTTCGTTTGCAGCGGCTGAAGGCCCTGGCATGGCCATTCTCCTTTCTCTCTCTCTCTCCCACTTTCTCTCTGTCAAATAAATAAATAAATAAAAATTAATAGAGCTATTTACCCAGGGCTTTTCTTTCCCTACCTGTCTACCTCACAGAGGAAACGACCTAGCTCCTATGTTCACATGAGTTCATTCCTACATCATTGAAGCTAGTTGTGGTGTGTTCTGGGAATTCATGGCTCAAAGTGTAAATGGCCAACTTGGACTCCTGATTCTCTTCCCTCTGGGATTATTTCTTAGCGCTTGGCAGCTTTGATTATGCCTGGGTCTGTCTTGAGGACAGCATGTTTTCCCCACTGTTTCTGCCTTCCAGTGTTAGGCTGTGATCAAGGACAACCTTCAGGTCAAAGCCATAAAAAGGATCATTTTTTCATTTTTTCTTACTCTGTTTTTCCTTAATACTTGCTAATGAAGTCCTTTATAACTGAGTGCTTTATTAATTCGCTGTTCATGAACTGTGGTTCCTTTCCCATGCTTGTCATACAACTCCTGCCTCTAATGATCCATTCGAGTGCAGCTGGTAAAATAGAAAATGTCAAAGTTCCTTAACTGATAATGATTTCTCTGTTATTTGAAAGACTGTAGAATGCAAATGAGCTAGATACCTAGTATTTCATGTCACTAAAAAGAAGGTATATAATTGAAAATTAAAATCGAATTACTGCCATTCTATGAAATCAATGCTTATTTAGGTTTGGCATTTTTGTCAGTCTCTTTCCCCAGCATTGCTTTTCAGTCTTTCATTATGAGATTGTGCTCCATTTCCTTAGGAACATAACTTAGACGTTTGTTTCATTTTATTTATTTATTTATTTATTTTGTCTGCTTGTTTGTTTTTCAAGGTAGGGTCTCTCTCTAGCCCAGGCTGATTTGAAATTCACTATGTAGTCTCAGGCTAGCCTGGAACTCACATTGATCCTCCTACTTCCACTCAACAAAAGTTTCTTTCTTACACACTTGTTGATGATAGTTTTTGATTACTGGTCATTATTTAGCCTTCAGTCTTGAATAAAATTTTACTTGAGTTCAAGAGTCTAATGTTTGCTTATGTTCTTGTCAGAAGTTTATCTTTGGATAAACTAAATCTTAAAAAAAAAAATAGTATTTCACTGTTAATTGTGATGATTGTTGTAGATATTTCCACAAGTATTGTAAATAAAATCTTTAAAAGGATAATTGCTGATACTTGTTTAAAGGAATGTTAATTTGTATTACATGTTTGTGTAAGTAAATATAAAACGGACTTTTCATTGCATTAATCAAATCCTTACTATTAAAGCTGAGTTAAAGCAATTGATATACATTGAATTTTTTGAGACAAACTCAATAGACTGCCCACCCTTTTTTTTTTTAAATGAAAGGAGTGAGAGTGAACGAGCCCACGCATGAGAGAGAGAAAGAGAGAGAGAGTGAAAATTTGCCAGCTAGGGCCTCCAGCCACTATAATTGAACTCCAGACTGTGCCCCTTGTGCTCATGTGCAACCTTGCGTGCTTGTGTCACCTTGTGCATCTGGCTTGCATGGGAGAGTCAAATGTGGGTCCTTAGGCTTTGCAGGAAAGCACCTACAACTAAGCCATCTCTCCAGCCCTACATTGTATTTTTTATTACTGTATTCATCCTGTTAATAATTGTTTACTGTATTTAAGTCTAAGTTCAAATATTACATAGATCACTATTTTCTTTCTCTTAAAATTCCTATCTCGTTTTGGTGTCATAGTATGTGTTTAGAAGTATGATTTCTTTTTCTTTTCACTAGAGCATTTATGTAAGTTGAGAGTCCAAGTTCTTTAAAAGATTGTTGACTTGGGGAACAGATGTATTCTTAGTGGAAATATTAACAATCAACTTTCACTCTTCAGTGGTAACAGGATAATAACATGATCTGTGATTAGAACAGAATTTTTAAAGCATTATTCAATAACAGAGCTGTTTTTGTGGTAAAATGTTGAGATATTGAAATTGTATTTTGGGAGGTAATACATGGAAAAGTAATGCTTAACATGCCTAAGTATTAATTGTTGCTTAAATGTATATCCAGTTAATATTATTTATTTTAACATGCATTTGAGAACATTTTATTGGAACCATTTGTGATGAGGAAAGATAAATTATATGATATTTACAATGAACAGTTTGTTTTCCATTTAAATATATTATACAGTATACTCAAGTAAGCCTATTAAAATCCTATTTGAGATTAACATCCAAAATGCTTTAAAGATTTTTCTTCATTATATAGTATTATTAATAATAAGTTTTTTTAGAAGAAAATGCTGAGCTGTGATGTTCTGTGCAAAGTACTAGAAGCATTAAAAGTTTGGGTTTTTTTGTTTTGTTTTTTTTTTTTTTTGGCAAACCAAGTTAATAAAATAAAATTTGACTTTTGCCTGTGTAACATGTGGAGAGTACTTTGTATTACCTTTATTCTCAACCATTATCCTAAGGAAAAAACATAGTAATAGTATCATTGCAGAGATCCTTCACTTCCTTGGTTAAATTTATCCCAAGGTACTGCATTAATTTTTTTTGAGGCAATTGTGAATGGGAGAGATTCCCTGATTTCATCCTCTGCATGTTTGTTGTTAGTGTATAGAAAAGCTACTGATTTCAGTGTGTTTATTTTGTCTCCTGCTACATTGCTAAAAGTTTTTATCAGCTCTAACAGTTTGCTGGTAGAATCTTTAGGTCCTTTATGTATAGAATCATCTCATCTGCAACTAATGATAATTTGATCTCGTCCTTTCTAGTTTGTATCCCTTTTATGAATGTAGAGTGTCTCTTGCCTTATTGTTATAGCTAAGACTTCCAGTACTATATTAAATAAAAGTAGGGACAGTGCACACCCTTGTCTTGTTCCTGAATTTAGTGGAAAAGCTTCAAGTTTTTCCCCATCTAGTATTATGTTGGCTGTTGGTTTTCATAAATAGCGTTTATTATGTTGAGGTATGTTCCTTCTGTTCCCAGTTTTTGTAACACTTTTACCATGAAGGGATGTTGGATTTTGTCGAATGTCTTTTCTGCATCTATTGAGATGATCATGTGATTTTTGCCCTTCAGACCATTTATATGATGTATTTTCATTTATCAATTTGTGTATGTTGAACCATCCCTGCATCTCTGGGATAAAGCCTACTTGGTCGGGGTGAATAATCTTTCTGATATATTCTTGTATTCTGTTTGCCAATATTTTGTTGAGAATTTTTGCACCTATGTTTATGAGGGAGATTGGTCTGTAAGTTTTTGTTCTGTCTTTGGTTTTAGCATCACTGGCTTCATAGAAGGAGTTCACTAGAATTTCCTCCTTTTCTTTTTTATGTAAAAGTTTGAGAAGCACTGATGTTAGTTCTTCCATGAAGATTTGGCAAAATTCACCAATGAATCCATTTGGGCCTTGACTTATTTTTGCTTGGGAGAGCATTTTATAACTGCTTGGATCTCTGTACTTTTTATAGGTCTATTTAAATGTTTTATCTCATCTTGATTTAATTTTGGTGGTCATATAAATCAAAGAAATCACCCATTTCTTTCAGATTTTCAAACTTGGAGGCATTTATATTCTTAAAGTATGTCTTTATGATTTTCTGAGTTTCTCTGGTATCTGTTGTGAGGGTGCCTTTTTCATCTCTAATTTTACTAATTTTTGTCTCTTCTCTCTTACTTCTAGTCAGATTTGCTAAAGGTTTATCAATCTTGTTTATCCTTTCAAAGTACCAACTCTTTGTTTCATTGTTTCATTGATTCTTTTTTTTTTTTTTTTGTTGCTATTTCATTAATTTCTGTCCTAATCTTTATTATTTCTCCCCATCTACTGATTTTTGGTTTGCCTTGTTCTTCTTTTTCCAAGGCCTTAAGGTGAAGCATTAAATTGTTTACTTATGAACTCTCTGATCTCTTAATATAGGCTCTTAGAGCTATAAATTTCCCTCTTAGGACTGTCTTCATTGTGTCCCAAATGTTTTGGTATGTTGTATTCTCATGATTTGATTCTATGAATTTATTGATTTCATTTTTGATTCCTTCAATGACCCATACATCATTCAATAGTGTACTGTTTCGTCTCCATGAATTTGTGTACGCTCTGTAGTTTTTCTTGTTGCTGATTTGCAGTTTAATCCCATTGTGGTCAGATAGAGTACAAGGGATTGTGTCAATTTTCCTGTATTTGTTAAGATTTGCTTTGTATCTTATCTATGGTCTATTTTAGAGAATGTTCCATGTGCTGCTGAGAAAAAAAAAGAATATTTTGCAGCATTTGGATGGAATGTTCTGTATATATCTGTAAGGTCCATTTGTTCCATGACATCATTTAATGCAGATGTCTCTCTATTTACTTTTTGCTGGGATGACCTGTCAATTGATGAGGGAAGGGTATTGAAGTCACCCACTACTATTGTGCTTGGTGTTATCTATGAGCTTAAGTCTAATAGTGTTTGTTTGATGAAATTGGGAGCCCCCATGTTAGGTGTATTTTCATATAGGATTGTAATGTCCTCCTGTTGGAGTGTTCCTTTAATCAGTATAAAGTGACCTTCTTTATCTTTCCTCACTAATGTTGGTTTGAAGTCTATCCTGTCAGATATTAGGATAGTGACACCTGCTTGTTTCCTAGGTCCATTAGTTTGAAATACCTTTTTCCATCCTTTCACCCTCAGATAGTGTCTATCTTTTTTATTGAGATATGAGTTTCTTGGAGGCAACAAATGGCAGGATCCTGTCTTTTAATCCATTCTGCAAGCCTGTGTCTTTTGGTTGGGACATTGAGGCCTTTGATATTAAGAGTTATTATTGAAAGGGATGCATCTATTCTTTCCATTCTTCTTGTATTTTAGTGCTTCTTATTTTCCCTTTATTCACTTGTTTTAACTGTTATTTGAGTATTGTTTGTTTTTTCCTATTTTCTCCTGTGTGTTTTGCTTTCTCTTCAGCATGAAGGATTCCTTCAAGTATTTTCTGTAGAGCTGGTTTAGTTGTCATAAATTTCTTTAGCCTGTTTTTGTTGTGTAATATCCTTATTTCTCCATCCATTTGGATAGATAGCTTTGCAGGATAAAGTAATCTTGGTTGACAGTTGTTATCTTTCAGAACATGGAATACATCACTCCAAGCCCTTCTGGCTTATAAAGTTTTGTTGAGTAATCTGCTGTGATTCTGATGGGCTTGCCTTTGTAGATGACTTGCTTTTTCTCTCTAGCTGCTTTCACTATATTTTCTTTGGTTTTCATGGTCAGTAGTTTAATTATAACATGGTAAAGAGTTCTTAGATGTGGTGATCCACCTTTATATACTTTCAGGATATGAGTTTAAGGTGTCAAATGTAGCTCTTGTACCCCAATCCAACCGCAGAAGTAATCCTAGATGTTGAGTTGCTTGCTAATGAGCAAGTATTCTAGTGGACTGGGTGGAACAATTTACTGGCAATTGCTAAACTTCAACTGAGCAATATACACATTCAATAAAAACCAGCAGAGTATGTAATTGTGGGGATTAAAATAAACAAATTGTCTTATAAAGCCAAAGTCCCTAAAGGTATGTGTTGCTCTACACCCTTAATCCTGTCAGCTGGGAGGTAGAGAATTCTTTTCTGAATTGGGTTCCAAAGTCAGCCTGGATCCGAATCAGACCCTGCCCCCAGTAATGACAGAAGCAAAAGAAAAAGGCTCTGTAAATCTGAAAGCATCAAAGGCAACAATATTCAACCCCCAAATACAGCTCATTTGAAAATAGTAAAGCCAACCAAGAATATGTAACCCATAACCTGCCCTGACATGGAAAAAGAGATTAGCACTTACAATGCAGTCCTCTGTACCTGTTTTTTGTTGTTGTTGTTGTTGTTGTTGTTGTTTTTGTTTGTTTGTTTTTGTCAGTGGGAACTTATTGCTTTTGGGGTGGCTTCCAATATCACCAATGCTGAGTGCCCCCTCGATCCCTCCATGTTGTGCTGTGGAGCTGGAGCTCGGATCAGCTGTGCTGGATGCCCTGCCACCAGGGTTGGGAGTGGGGAGCTGAGGGGTGAATGTGTTCACTGGAGGTTCATGGTTCTGATGGTTGGGGGATGGGAGAGTGCAGGAAACCTGGAGTTATACTGGAGTTGCTCATGCAGTCCTGCCTGTATCCCTTTCAGTAACTCCTTAGCTGATCTCAGCTGTCTTTCCTTCAGATTTCTTAATTTCGCAAGGAGGCTGATGAGTTTGGAAAATCTCCTTGTTTGGTCTCTGCTGCTGCCCCTTGGTGCTGGCGCCTGGCGGGTGGTGCCAGGCATGTGCGTGGATTGTTTGCAGGGCAGGCCACAAGCACCTCTGTGGGATTCTGGCTGGTTTCCTCCTTTCTGGTGGATCTTGGTCTCTCCTCCTTCTCCGCTGTGTCTAAGAAGAACCTATACTCTCTCTCTCTTAAAAAAGAACACTTATTGTATCCCAAAAATCTAAAATTTATTTATGCTTAAGTGACATGATTGCCAGTGATTATAGAAGTCTGTCTTGTGTTAGGTGTCTAGGCTCTATGTGCTGACCATGGTGTATTCTCACAGAGTAAGGCATATGGGAAAAGGAAGTGCTAAGTTCCTATAGTACAAATACAAACTTGTAAAGTCTAAGGCGGTTGCTCAGTGGTAGAACACTTGTGTAGCATGCACAAGGTCATGATTTTTATCCTTGGCACTTCAAGAAAGAAATATAAAACACTCATCTTTCTAGCATGGTTAATAAAATGTGTAAATGTATTTTTAAAGAATTTTATTTTTATTTATTTACTAGAGAGAGACAGACAGACAGACACAGAGAGAATTGGTGTGCCACTCACTACAAGTGAACTCTAGATGCATGTGCATATGGCTTATGGGGGTTCTGGGAAGTCAAACCTGGATCCTTAGGTTTTGCAGGCAAGTGCCTTAACTGCTAAGCCATCTCTCTAGCCCTAGATGTTTTATCTATGCAATTTTATCTGTATAATTTATATTTATTTAATTATAATTTTGATTTAGTTACAGAGATTTAAAATATTTAATGTTGTTCAGTATATTTTCTACGGTTTAATATGAACCTTTCTATCTCAACAAACAAGCTATAGGCTGTTTCAGTTATATCTCATATTAAAAGTAGCTAAAGTATATTTTTATTCAAATATAATATTGTTTTGTCAAAAATTTCTCTCTCAAGAATAAAAGACTTAGGGGGCTGGAGAGATGGCTTATGGTTAAGGCATTTGCCTGCAAAGCCAAAGGATCCCTGGTGCAATCATTCTCTCCCTCTCACTTTCTCTCTGTCTGTCTCTTTCTCTCTCTCAAATAAATAAAAAAATAAAATATATTTTTTAAAATAATGGACTTAAGCTCAGAACTTACTATATTGTACCTTTGCTTTCAGCATGTTATTTGCACAGGACTATGGTGCAAAGTAGAAGGTGAAAAAGAATGCAAAACCAAACTTGATCCTCCAATGGATGGAACTGATTGTGACCCTGGTAAGGTAAGTAATTTATGTTGCCTAAAGCTAATGAAAGTGTTAACTCAGACTTGAGAAACTTGCATTTTCTCCTCTGGTTGGCTGTATTTTTTTTTTCAGTGGAATAAGTTCAGTATACGAATATGTTATTATTTTATTTATCTTTAGTTTTTATGTTTTTCATATTCATGATTTTTTTAATATCAGAGTGGTGAATTTTCACTGAAGTCTATTATGGTATTGATTTATACTTTCAGCAGCATGTGAATTCATATTCAAATAAACAATCATAGATAATGCATAAATGGCAAAATTTCTTAGAGCACTAATGAATCTTTTAGTTCTCAGGAGTGCAATTGGGTATCTTTAAGTCTTCATTGTCAATGTAACCATAATCAATAAACTGTTCAAATTAACTTCCTTTTATATTTTATTTATTTATTTCAGAGAGAAACAGAGAGAAAGAGGCAAGAGAGAGAGAGAAAGGGAGAGAATGGGCACACCAGGGCCTTTAGCCACTGCAAACGAACTCCAGATGCATGCTCCGTCTTGTGCATCTGGCTTGACATGGGTGCTGGGGAATCAAACCTGGGTCCTTTGGCTTTGCATTCAAGCACCTTAACTGCTAAGCAGCCCTTAACTTCCTTTAGTAAGCATAAAAAACTAAACAAATATGCAGTTATACATTTAAATATCAAAATAAATGTTACCGAGAAAATAATTTTCTTTTAAGGAATATGAAGTAGATGGTCCTAGGTGAACTTATAGTTATGCTTCCATTAATAAAAAGATAATAGGTCAGTACTCTACATAATATTTTAATTTGTATATTATCCAAGAAATTTGGTTTGGCAAAAATATAATTTATATGCAGTGTTAGGTTAAAAGCACCATTTGAAAAATTGATGGAAATCTAGCAATTGGAAAAATGCCCTAAGTACTTAAAATATTGAGATGCACCTACATACACCCTCATACATGCCCACAAAGGTACCTGTGTAAGGATGCATTTTGTAATGACACGAAAGGGAAATGAAAGAAAGTATTCATCAGAACAAATATAGTTATTGTGTGGTTGCTGTAAAACAAAGCAGATCTGTGTGCACTGGCATAAGGAGATCTATAACACACACTGTTAAGATAGTCACGTCAGAAAAACAGATACTTGATAAAACCACTGAGATGAAAGGAAAACTCAAATGCTTATAGAGGAAAGTATGTACATGCATAGTATGTAATTTTTCAACATAGTTTGAAAATATAAACTACAGATTGTAATTAACAGTAAACCTTTATAAAGGATGTGGAATTTATAGATGGAAGCAAGGCAACAGGAGATATGAGTTCATAGCATTTTTTTCTAGCTATTCCTGAGTAGTTCAATATGAACACATATTTATTTACTTCTATTGCTTATTTAATTTAAAAAAAGAAAATGTACAGGTTGCTTGAGTTGAAACTAATTTTGGAAATTCTTTTCCTTTAAAATTGCTTCATCCCTAGGTACTCATCAAACCTCTGGGAAACCTCAGTCAGTTGTTGATAGACAGAGCCAAATATGTGTGTATGATATTAAATGGAGAATGAAAATTTAAGTCTGTTTTATTTTTTCTGAAATTATACAAACAAATATAACAATGTATATATTTTAGACAAGTCTCATGATATTATTCTAATTTCTTACTTGAATCAGAACACTGCATCCGTCCACAAATGTAGCAATGCAGACTTGACTAAACATTCGGCCAAAAGTCCTTAATCACACAAGTCATTCATCTTATTTAATTTTTTTTTTTTTTTTTTTTTTTTTTTTTTTTTTTTTGGTTTTTCGAGGTAGGGTCTCGCTCTAGTCCAGGCTGACCTGGAATTCACTATGTAGTCTCAGGGTGGCCTCGAACTCACGGTGATCCTCCTACCTCTGCCTCCCAAGTGCTGGGATTAAAGGCGTGTGCCACCACACCCGACTTAATCCTTCATTTTTATAGTCTGAATTTCTAGATATTTTTCTACTATATTTTTCTTCTCATATTGTTCAGAATAATTGGTATTCTTTGGGTCTCAAAGGCAAAATTTCTGCCTTCAATCAAAACTTTACTCAACAAAAGTAAAATGTTACAAGTTCCTGTGATCATGTTAGTGATATTCTCTTGGAAGTTCTGTATTATGTTGCATTTTCAAATAACTAATGAACTCCTCAGTGGCTCAGGACATGGGGCCTTTTCAAATGCCCAGGTATGTGTTCCAGCTCTGGTAGGAGCCACCATATAGACAGAATCCACACCAGGTCGCTGTGTGTGTGGAAATGCTAAAGCATTTAAATGTTTACAACATCACAGATTGGTACACTGCAAGTCAAGACCAAAATCTGAGAATTTTTCAAGTTTGTAACTCAGTGGTGATGTGGACTGTGTAGTATGAATCTACTTTGTCTACAAGTATGTGGTTTAGTTTTAAAAGGTACCTACATAATTCTATTATTTAAAATGATTTTGAAGGTATTTATATACTATTAAATACAACATTTTACAAATTAAAATCAACCTATTTTTCTTCCTTTCTCTTTGCACCATTACTACCATTTTACAGTTAGCAATACAAGTACATATACATTCATCAGAGATTAAGGAATGCATAAGTGATTTAGTAAAATAATAAATATAAGCTTTTTACTTATGATATTTGGTAAGTATAGAAAGGAAATTAAAGTTCAATACAAACTTAGTAGAATTTTTGATAGTTTTAAAGGATTCATTGTAATGCAGTATTTTACTTTCCTAAATTAAAATTCTTAAATTGGCAATTGTAAGCCACTATGAAAAATACTGAGGGCTTTGATGTCCTGACAAACACAGTGTGCATATGAAGAGAGATTTAGGCCTGCCTCACTCCTCTTCTCACTCCTTAGTGTGTGTATGGGGTCTGCTTGGAGGAGAATCAGTCTGCCTTGAAGTGTACATGACACTCTTCCAATTGTACATATTCAAGGACCTCCTAGACATGTCCACATAAAGCTTTGGTGCAATAGAAATAGAATCAGCCTTTTTAGTGTATATACTGCCTCAGAAATAGTCAATAGTATATATGCCAATATATTTTCATAAGTCATACTGAATTTGTACATAAGAGAAATTTTGAGTTTTAAAAACATGTGTATCTTTTGTGAGATTAAAAAGCACAAATGCATGGCATAAAACATAGACCAAATTGATGGAAAACATTACTAGTGCTTCTTTAGACAAAAATACAATATAATACATTGTATGATAATCTACACATTTTTAATACCGAGAAGACACAAAAGTAGGTCTCCTCCTTTGATCCAAAGATCTGGTTGTTTGGAGGTGACAAACTTTACATGCCATGCTCTACTTTCTTTACATTTCATTAATTTGTATGTTCACACTGGCAGCTTGCATATCCGTTTTCATTTTCCTTCTCTAGCCAGATGTGATCTAGTTTAAATTAATGCAAATCTGGATGCCAGCCTATTCCAGAATATTTTTACTCTCCTGTGAACTCTTGTTTAGCCTTTCAATATCAGCCTGCTGCTCACTGGTCAAAGAGCAGTGGTATGCTCCATGGAAAAAATAAATACAAATCAAATAGTCCAAACATGGTGATCCATTGAGGTGTGATAGCTTTCACACTGGCATTTTTCCATAGCTGCCATAACATTGCTCACTGTTTCAAACCAGTAAGTAACAGAAAACTTTTCACAGGGCCTATGTTTTCCTTTTTTGGTTTTCAGATTGCATCTTCCTACAAAACGCCAATTTATTTAGCTTAGTATGTGGATAGACCTCACATTGTTTAAGCTGACTTCTTCTCAAGGTGAAATTTAAAACATCACATCTAAAAGGGGTTGAATTTAAATTTTGACATAAGAGCTGAGCAGATGGCTCAGTGGGTCAAGTGCTTGCCAGACAAGCATGAGGACCTCAGTTCAAATCCTCTGAATCCTTTAAATCAGGGAATGTTGAAAGTGGTGGTGACCATCTGGAATTCCAGAGCTGGGCAGTCAGTGACAGTTGGCCCCCAGGACTATCTAAGGAGTCTATCCAAGTTAATGAGCTCTCAGTGCAGTAAGAGACCCTGTATCCAAACAACTAAAATAATAAGGTGGAGTGCCCCTGAGGAGGAAAACCAAATGTCTACTCCTGGCCTACACACAAACACTGATGCATGCAGAAGCACCAATGTGTGTACATGTACCTACATGTATACTCACATGCACATCATACATACATACAGACCCACAGACATTGACAAAATAATTTACAGATGCTGATTTTTTGTGTGTATATAAACATTAACTGAGCTCAAACTAAGTAATATACTATTGTCTTCCAAATTCTTCCATAAATATTAAAACAATCTCAAAATAAATTTTAAATCAACACAGGTCAACAAACATGTGAATGAATGGAATGTCAGTTCTGTTTATGGACTCAGTGACAGTGCCATAATGATACTTAGAATGAGATACTATTATTGTAGGCATCATCCATGAAGTCTTTGTCCATTGCACTCAGTGTTCCATTTAATCTCTGAAAACAGTTCCTTAGGTGAACATGATTTCATTCCTCCCTTGGATGACAGCCCTCTGAGCATCAGCTCATGTCTGTAATTTCCTTAAAATTCTTTGTAAATAATGATATCCTTAAATGTAGGAAACCCATCAAAGCTAGAAGCATCAACTTTCACAACCGTGTCATTTAACCATGATTAATCTAAATGCTCTTAACTTTTAACTTATTTTCAAGCAGAATTTCCTGCTTTGTCCCGTTTTCTGTTACCATGACCCATGTGAGCTTCAGAAATTCTGGAGAAATGACTGGACTCTTGTCCACATAGTCCTGGCTACTGAAATAGTCTCAGTCACTGCACTAATTTTAATTTCATGAAAAAGAAATAAAAATAAAGGGGCTCTGGCTGTTTGCTTTACCCTAATCATTCTTCCCAAATAATGTCCCCAGTTCATAGATAGCAAACTTGCTACAGAATACTTGGAATGCCCAGTGCAGAATTTCACAACCTAATTGCTTAGATCTTTATATATGATTTTAGCACACCGGGAGCTCTTTTGGAGGTGTGGGGAAGTAAAGGAAATTGTTATAATTAACTAACATTTTTTAATTGCAAAGATGGAAAATAATCTGAATCAATGATGCTTCAGTTCAAAAGTTTTGAATTTGCTGAAATGTTATACTTAGCTATTTCCTATTTTTATCCTTTCACATTATTACGCTTTTTGGTTTTTTTTTTTTTTTTTCCTTAGAATATGTTAGTCTTTTCTGCTTTTGTAACATCAAATTTCTTCTGCATCATCTTCATCCTTTCACCATCATAACAAATACTGAAATCTTAGCATTATAGTACCAAATCTCTGAGACAAGACTTTGTTACCTGACAACACAACTGTGAGTACTGGGTCATTATATCGCAAGTGCCAACTTTTGTGTTTTCCAGGCTTCATATTTTGGGCTACAACAGTCCTAATTTACTTGCATTAATTCCAGTGACTAAATAGGCCAATGAATGATTTTCAGTTGTGCCCTGATTTGTTCACCTAAGACATAACTTTTGGAATAGTGGTGTAAAGCTGGAGAATGTACCAGCAGGACCTTGGCACCTGAGCACCCGGCTGGAGAATGGAGCATGTGGAGTTCCTGTAGCCGAACCTGCAGTTCTGGAATCCGCAGTCGAGAGCGCAAATGCCCCGGGTAAACTCAAAGTTCTTGGGTTACTTGGGTGGGGGGGTGGAATTCATTCTTCAAATTATGAAGAAAAAAGCTTTTGCCAATAAACCATATTAGAAAGCAAAACATTCTACTCTACTGCACTTTGGAAACAAGAAAATTGCATCAAATTTTTTACATAAAATCTCATTTCAAAGGAAAATCAGGGGGGGAGAGATGGCTTAGCAGTTAAGGTGCATGCCTGTGAAGCCTAAGGACCCAGGTTCAATTTTCCAGGTCCCTTGTAAGCCAGATGCACACGATGGCACATGCATCTGGAGTTCATTTGCAGTGGCTAAAGGCGTGCCATTCTCACTCTCTCTTTCTCACTCTCTCTTTCTCTCTCTCTCTCTCTCTCTCTTTCTGTCTAATTAAGAAATAAATAGGGCTGGAAGGATGGCTTAGCAGTTAAGGCATTTGCCTGCAAAGTCAAAGGACCCAGGTTCGATTCCCCAGGACCCACGTTAGCCAGATGCACAAGGGGGTGCATGTGTCTGGAGTTTGTTTGCAGTGGCTGGAGGCCCTGGCATGCCCATCTCTCTCTCTCTCTCTCTCTCTCTCTCTCTCTCTCTCTCTCTCTACCTGCCTATTTCTGTATCTCTCTCTCTCTCAAATAAATAAATAAATAAAAGAAGTAAATAAAAATAAATATTTTTTAAAAATAAATCAAACTAATCCTTCTCAGAATAAATAATGAAGGACTGGGGAAATGGTTTAGTGGTTAAGGAGTTTGCTGCAAAGCCTAAGGACCCTGGTTCAGTTCCCCGGGACCCACATAAGCCAGATGCACAAGGGGGCACATGTATCTGGAGTTCCTTAGCAGTGGCTAGTGGCCCTGGCATGCACATTCTCTCTTTCTCTCTATCCCCCTCTTTCTCTCTCTCTCTCAAACAAATGAACAAATATTTTTAAAAGAATAAATAATGAAACTACAAAAAAAGGTAATTTTGAATGAGTCAAAAAATATGAGAAGAGGAGAAATGTGCATTAAAGAAATGATGAGAATAGTTATAGGGAGTATGTGGAGAGTAGGAATATGATGAGACTTCAGAAAAATTTGTAATGCTAAAACTAAAATAAAGTTAACCTGCACATACGTAGAGACAGGGGCTATGATAAGGTTATCTTGTTAGATACCATCATGCCTACAGGGGCCCCAGGCCAGTGAGGATGCCATCTCTGCCTATAGGCTTTCACTGTCTGTAGCACACTGTAGTCAGAAGCAACTTCCAAGGATTTACGTGCATTAACCTGAAGACATATGTTTAATAATCCCGAGACCCAAACTTAATCATAGGAATTATAGTGTTTCTACTCTGCCCCTAGTCTCTGCCCTTTTTTTCCTGTATTTGATTTTCATGGCAAGTTGTTTTTTACCACTCACATAGTTTGGAAATTAAATCATTTAAATGTTGAAAGATATATTTACATATAATAATAATAAACATCTGAATGTCCTGATGTGACTCAAAATGTATCCATGCTTTCAAAGGTAGATATGATTATAAAGGATTATATTTTACCAATAGGATGATTTTCAACTTTAAAAATGGTATTTGTCATAAAAGGTCAATTTAATGACTTGTACTATCTTTTCTAGACTAGGTTCTGAAGCAAGGGATTGTAATGGTCCCAGAAAACAATACAGAGTATGTGAGAATCCACCCTGTCCTGCAGGTTTGCCTGGATTCAGAGACTGGCAATGTCAAGCTTACAGTGTTAAAACTTCATCCCCAAAGCATGTCCTCCAGTGGCAAGCTGTCTTCGATGAAGGTATGACCAAAAAGACTACCACCATACAAATTAGGTAGAGTCTAGGCATGAGAAATGTTTTATAATGCTAGTGTAATTTTACAAATGATCTTGTACTTGTTTGGCAATTGAATTTAATCCTCAATTTACTGGCATATAATAATTGCAGGATTAACAAAGACATATTCTAAATTTATGGCTATCTATTGGAACAACTAAAATTAAAATGTAGGGACAACACCAAATGCTGATGAAGATAAGGAGAAGCTAGACATCCCAGACATGGCTGATAGAAATATAAAATGATGGAGTTCTTTCAGAAATTATAAAGTTACAACTATTGACAAATATGAAAACTTGTGTCAGTACGAACAGGTAACAGTAGGAGCACCTTTATGCAGGTGGACTAATTTAATATTTTGATTGTAGATGATTATGTAAACCATGTGATAAAATGCCACTCAAAAATGCATTTCCTACTTTTTCTAGTTCACCATAGTGACTGGGGTGCAGTATTTAGGAAAACAAAGTGGAAAATGTATATAGGACCTTTTTACAGTTTGCTATAAATCTTTCATTGCTTCAAAATAAGAATTTCCAGAACATTGCTTTCTGCCTTACTAGTTTAGAATACCACTTTCCCACGGAGAGTTGATTGCAGATTGGAGTTTCAGTGGGAAAAAGTAGTAGAGTTCTCTGGCTTTGTCAGGCCACTCGTCTCACGGTTACCTTTCGTCAAATTGAATTGCAACTTTCATCATTACCCTAACACTATTTTTCGATCCTAAACTCCGTGGGTTCAGGCCTTCCTGCGGATGAGAGCGTTCTCTTGGCTTCAGTACACAAACATGCGAGCAGTAATGAGTAATGGAGATACAGTTACACGTTATCTCTCTTCTCTCTTTGTGATGGGAAAAAAAGAACCTTTGTTAGATGATGACCTCTTCTCTTCCCACTGGCAAACCCTTGAGCTGAAGTCCATCACGGACACTTCATCTCTTTTCTAGTATCTAGCCAAACTTCACTTCATTATATGAAGCCGGTCCCCCCAAGTGTTCCTCAGATACCACCCGTTTTCCCTTTCAATTATCTTACCTATTACCCCTTCTTTCTCATATACCTTTTTAAAAACTATTTATTGATAATTTCCTATATGTACATAATGTTTTGATCATAATCCCCTCCCATCACTCTTTCTCACCAGTACTCCCCATAGTGCTTCCATTGAATCAATTCCTCTTTCCAACCAGTCCCTCAACTCTTTTGATGTCTTTGTTTTACTTTTTCCATCCTTCTTCATCCTTAATAGCATGTTTGATTGTCCTATTCCTGATTGAGTTGTTTCCCTCTGAAAACCTCATGAGCTGTGCCTCCTGTCTGTTAAGCTTTGCTTCAGCATTCTGATGCTTTTCTACCCCAGGTTTTCAAAAACTCCCACATTCTTCCTACAAATCAGGTTTATGAAAATATTAGCTCTACTCCCAGTGCCAATTTTCTATATTCGTTATTTTTCTCACTGCTACAACACATAACTGACAAAAGCAAAATAAGGAGGAAGGCATTGTTACTGTTTGCAGTTCAAGAGGATATTGTCCAGGCTGAAGAGATGGCTCAGCAGTTAAGGCACTTGCCTGCAAAGCCCACCAGAGTTCATTTCCCCAGTACTTACACAAAGCTGAATGCACAAGGTAGCCCATGCATCTGGAGTTCATTTTTAGTGGCCAGATGCTCCATTCCCTCTCTCTCTTTCTCTCTCTCTGTCCTTGTAAATAAACAAATAAAGGAGACTATTGTCCATCATGAATGGGAAGAAATGATAGTGGGGGAATGAAGCTGTTGGTCACATTCAGTCTACATCATAAGGCAAAGAGAGAAGAATGCTAATGCTCAGCTCACTTCCTCCTCTTTATCAGGTCCAGGAGCCCAGTCTACAGACTGGCAATACCCATAGTTATGACACATCCTCCTGCCTTAATGAAACTGATCTCGAAACTCCCTCACAGATAAACCCAGATGTCTTTTTTTTCTTTCTTTTGATCTCAACACTATCAAGTTGGCAAGATTTAACCATCACACCACTGATATTTTGATGCATTCATATTGCATTGTATTGTTAAAATCAGGTTAAACCTATTTACCTCCTTGGGTAATTATGATGAAAACTTTCAGAATCTGTTCTTGTACTTTCGCAAAATATAGAGTACAAATTGTGGTCTTATAATCACTTTATGAGCAATAGCACACTAAAACTTCCGGCTTCTTTCTAATTAGAATTTAATATCCACTGATCAGTGTTTCCCAATGCATTCCACTGCTGTCTCTACAGCCTCTGGAAATCACCATTCTACTCCCAATTTCTGTAAAATCACATTTTTAGCTGTAACACATGAATAAAGGATCATGTGATACTTGTCTTTCTATACCATGCTTATTTCACTTAATAAATGATCTCAGATTATATTCATAAAATGCCAGAATTTGATTCATTTTATGACTGAATAGTATTGCTTTGTGTATACACAGCACATTTTCTTTATACTAGTCATCAGTTAGTAGACACTTAGGTTATTTCCAGTTCTTAATAATGTAAATAGTACTGGAATTAACATGATATATCTGCTACATACTGATTTCTCTTCCTTTGAATTAATGGTTCTTATAGTAGTTTTATTTTAAATTTGATGAATCTCTATGCTGCATTTCATAGTGAGTGTTCTAGTTTATATTCCCACACAATAGTATGAAATGATTCCATTTTCTACATATCCTCATTAGTATTTACTATCTTTAATCTTTTTAAATAATCTTTTTTATTAGAATGAGGTAATTTCTTATTTTGGTATTAACTTATATTTTTAATTTTTATTTTTGTTTTTTCCTCATTCTTTTTATTTTAGACAGAGCAAGAGAGAAAGAGAGACAGACAGAGAGAAGGAAAGAACTTGTGCACTAGGGCCTCAGCTGCTGCAATCTAACTCCAGATACTTATGTCACCTAATGGGCATGTGTGACCTTGCACTTGCCTCACCTTTGTGCATCTGGTGTTTGTGGGATGTGGAGAGTTGAACAGGGGTCCTTAGGTTTTCAGGGAAGCACCTTAACTGCTGAGCCATCTCTCCAGCCCTGACTTATATTTTGATAATTTTTCAGCACATATTAATTAGTACATTTTTGTGTGATTAATTAAATACACAACAATAACTAGATTTGATATATCATTTTGGAGTAAAAAGAAATATAGAATTTTAAATATCTAAAGTACATAACTTTAGATGCCTTATATGTTACATATGATATATTAAAATATAAGTAGTCATATTATTTTATATGATACATAATTCTATTGCTAGGAGAAATAAATATATCTGTAAAGTAGTGAACATTTATTATCTGAAAGAATAGAATATTTCACATACTCTCTGTGTGCTGAAATTTGATTGATACTCATGTGTAATGCATATATAGAAAGGGTTGATCTTTTTATTTTATTATCATTATCATTATATATATATATTTTGGGGGGAGGGGGGTTTGAGGTAGGGTATCACCTGGCCCAGGTTTTCCTCAAATTAACTATGTAGTCTCAGAGTGGCCTAGAACTCATGGCAATCCTCCTACGTCTGCCTCCTGAGTGTTGGGATTAAAGGCATGTGCCATCATGCCCAGCTGAAAGGGGTTGATCTTTTAAATGAAGCCATAGTGCTTCCCTGCCAAGTAATGTCACAATCTCCAGGGAATACTCCAGCAAGTGAGATTGAGATCAAAGACTTCTGTCATCTATAAAGCTAAAGTTTGGAATTGATCATATATTAAGAAAAATACAAATATTTTTGTATGACTTTGGAATATGAGTGGAATTTTCTGGGAAACTAACTCCTTTCCACTCCTTTCAGTTCCAGAAAGAGTAGTTCACATGCCATTCTTACAGTATTGCAATTATGGTAGCTCTTTTTTACATTCAAAGATATAAAGATAGAGCAAGCAGTTATTGAATAAAACATGCCCTACTTGAAGGTGTGAGGGCACACAGAAATGCTGTACTATGGCTTATAATGGGCATCTTAAAGGAAAATTTCAAAACCATGCACATTACAGGCCTTGTTCCAACTCATCAAAACTGTTCAAAGCAGTTTGCAGAAGCCACATATGAAAACTGTTTAAAATGTCTAGTTCTGAAGGCTTAAGTGCCTGTCTTCTCTGTACAAAGTGATACCCTGGTCCTGCCTCTGGCTGTTATTTTGTATTTATAGAATCACATCAGAATACGTGGAACTCTAGTGAAAAAATAAGAGAAGATTAATGTCAGAGATGGTTAATTATTTTGCATTCTATTTATATAAACTTAACAAACAGTAAAAGCCTGGCTGGTGTCAAGCCAAGAGAGGAGTGATATACCATGGAAATTGCTCTGAAGTTTCAGATTTGGATATCCGTACTACTAGTGTGACCAAATGTTATAGCTCCTCTGTAGAAGGCTTCGAAGTAGAAAAGACCCTTTAAAATTTTGGCCACTATTGAACTTAAAATACAAGTGTTTTAAATCCAGCCGTACCATATTGCTCAGTAAGGTGGCAGTGAGGAATAACAGCCATTCAAGAATCTTTCACCCTGAAATGATGATTCCTAGCCTGGACATCATATAAAATGACATGATCTCTGAGTAAGTGATTGTGCCTCATAATTTGATACTCTCATGGGAATATATGGAGCTCAAGTTCAAAGCACTCATGAGAATGTATTGCTTCTCCATATCTCTGGATTATGATGAATCTGAGGGCAGTCGCTTCCCTTGGATTTTTTTTTTTTGTCTTTAGTAGACTTTATAATTAGGAAACCTATACAGAATTAAAAATTAGTGTATTTCCCAATAAATTCTAATATGATTTTCTAATAATTTGTGTAATTGTATTTTCTTGGATGTTCTTTTGTTGTCTCTAGTAGTCTTTTGAAATAGAAAATGTGTGTACAGGGCTGGAGAGATGGCTTAGTGATTAAGTGCTTGCTTGTGAAGCCTAAGGTCCCTGGTTTGAGGCTCAGTTCCCCCATATCCACATAAGCCAGATGCACAAGGTGGCACATGCAACTGGAGTTCGTTCGCAGTGGCTGGAGGCCCTGATGCACCCATTTTCTCTCTCTCTGTCTCTCTCCCTCCCTCTTTCTCTGTTTGTCTGTTGCTCTCAAATAAATAAATAAAAATAAACAAAATAAAATGTGTGTACAGAATTAAAAATTAGTATATTGGAATTTAGAAGTAAGCAACATCAAGGAAGGCTTCATGGATCAAGCAAATATTAACCAGGACTTAAAAATGGGCAGCATTTTGATGAGTGCTTAAGATAAAGAGGTGCTAGGTTGCAGAGATGGCTCAGTCAGTAAAGTACTTGCTGTGCAAGCATGAGGACCTGAGTTCAGATCCCTAGAGCCCATGGAACAGCCAGTTGTAGTAACACCTATAATCCTCACCACTATGAAGATAGAGACAGGGATCCTCAAGGTCTAATGGCCAACCAAGCTAAGTGATTCAGATGAGTTTCAGGCTCTGTGAGAGACCCAGTATCAAAAAGCAAGGTAAAGAGTGGTTGAAGAAGTCATCTGCTATTGACCAATGGCCAACAAAAGCACACATACATCACATGCATGTGTCTAAGAACAATTAAGAGGTAATAATTCCAAAAATCATGAATAAAAGTTTGGGCACACCATATATACATATATATATATATATATATATATATATATATATATATATATATATATATATATTTCAGGAGAATGATTATTGTTTGTGGGGTAAAAGTTTTGTCCCAGAAAAATAATAAATGTATGAATGAAAAATAATTCAAAACAGAAATATTTATTAAGAGGGAAATAAATATGCATTGGGTGTGTTTTTTTCCAATTATGTACTCTAATAGAATGAGCTTCCAGTATTAACATGTTCTAATGTTATATTGCTCAATTCGTATTGAATTTTATTTTTACTCAATAAGGATCATTAAAATAACAGAGCTTAAGATAAAAATATTTATGCAGTCACATTTTCTTTTATTTTATCCTCTTTGTATGTAGAAAAACCATGTACCTTGTTCTGCTCTCCTGTTGGGAAAGAACAGCCTGTTCTACTGTCAGAAAAAGTGATGGATGGCACTTCTTGTGGATATCGAGGATTAGATAGATGTGCAAATGGCAGCTGTCAGGTGAGATTTCAGCAGGGAGATGCTGTGTGCTGCACATGCTGAGGGGAGATCTGGGGGACGTCGAAATTTCCTAGCGTGGTGGAAAGCACTGAGCTAACAGAAAAAAAAACAGGCAGCGTCTTGATGTGACTGTGACCTTGACTTAGGCCAAGCTACTTTGAAACTCCATTTCTTCTTCTGTATAAAGACACGCCCTGGACTAGGTAGTATATAAAATATCCATTACTGAAAGAATACACACACACACACACACATTGTATATACATACAATTTTTGTATGTATATATATATACATACAAAAATTGGAACACATTTATGTCAAAACACTCATGTACTTTAGTCCTCCAAGTCTGTGTCCAAGACTAAAACAGGAGGCAGAAGCCTATGAAATAAACTTGATTAATAAAGCTTTTGGACTGGAGAGATGGCTTAGCAGTTAAGGCGCCTGCCTGCTAAGCCTAAGAACCCGGTTCCAATCTCCAGGTCTCACATTTAGCCAGATGCAAAGTGACGCAAGGGTGCAATGCCGCACTTGCCCACAAGGGGGCAAACGCATCTGGATTTCGTTCACAGCAGCTGAGAGACTGCTGGCGTGCCCATTCTCTATCTGTCTCCCTCTCCCTCTCTGTCTGTCTCTCTCTATGTCTCTCTCCAAAAATAAATAAAAATTTAAAAATTTTTAAATAAAAAAAGGGCTGGAGAGATGGTTTAGCGGTTAAGGCGCCTGCCTGCTAAGCCTAAGAACCTGGTTCCAATCTGCAGGTCCCACGTTTAGCCAGATGCAAAGTGACACAAGGGCGCAATGCCACACTTGACCACAAGGGGGCGCGCACATCTGGATTCATTCACAGCAGCTGAGAGACTGCTGGCGCGCCCATCTCTGTCTCCCTGTCCTCTGTCTGTCTCTTTCTGTGTCTCTCTCCAAAAATAATAAAATAAAATAATAAAATAAATAAAATAAATTTTTAAAAATAAACCTTTTATTTGCTTTGCTCTTCTAAAAAAAGTCACTTGCACATATTTCTGCAGTCTTTTTTCATTTATGTTTGGAAAAGTAGATTTTCAATTAAGGTGAGTATAAAAGGCGTGATGGAAAGATAAATGCCCATACTATAAAATGTTCTCATCATAATTTTGACACCCTCTCAGGTTGACTTCCTTTGAAGATTAATATGCAGGAAGCTTAATGCCAAACATTTCCATGAAGATGGAAAGGGGAAGGGGGCAGTAATATGAACAACGAGAAATGCTGACCCATGAGGAGCTCTTAAATTGACATGGGTTCTTGGAGTTGCCATGTATTAGGATAAGAAAACCAAACCTTTTTTATCCCTACTGGGGTAAATAGCACCAGGAGGGAGATATGACCTTGAGGAAACCGGGGCTGTGTTTGTTTTTGTTTGTTGTTACTTTATCTAGGTAATTCTGATACATTTTCAAGAATTGGTAGAGAAATAAATTTGCAAGCAATAAAGGACAAACCAAGAGACCCTGTACTGAAGCCTTGATACTAATGATACCATTAGGAAATTTTCTTCTTGAGCAACTCATAGGTGATTTACACAGATGCGTTCACTAATCTGTGAAGTGAATTTCATAGGACAATAGCCACTAACTTTTTGCTGTATACTTCAGAGAAAATATATAACTGAACACACAAACGCCAAAATTTGAAAACAGTTACAACTTGTGTGTGTATTAATCAATTGTCAACAGAGTTTAGGGACTTCTGCATAAGAAGTTTGGAAGATCATGCAACTCAAGTGTTTTTGCAGCTCTAATATTTTCTATTTTGCTACTATGCTATAAAGTTTAAAGTTTTTAATCATCATTAATCAAGTATTACTGGCATAAGAGAGAGTCTTGATATTATATATTTATTTCCTTTATTCTTCAACAGAATATGGAAGTGACATTTTAGTAACCTGTAAAAAGTAATCATAGGTAAATTGACCTACACATATTCTGTTTTCAGAATTGTTTCATAATTAGACCTGTTAACATTATGATATTACTATATATGATATTTTCAGATTAGAATATGTTTTAAATTTATTTTTCAAAACAATTTTCCTAACTGCATGTTCCAAATATAATAGCCTAAATTGCTATGGTTTCCAGTTAATAGTGTCATATAAGCCAAATGTTTTATAGAATCCCTGACTAGACACTAAAATTGCAGCAAAATATTCTAAACAAATGCTATATAAATCAATGATTTTAATCAGATTAAATTTCTCTGAAATGGATTGTGACTTCTAACATCATTAGAACTCTTAAAGTTTCAGTTTTTAATTAAAATGCTTCATTTTTCTTTCAGTATAATTAAAAACATGTATTTCTTCTGACAGTACTCTACACATGGGGGGGGCTTGTCTAACATGCTTTGCTTTTATCATATCAAAACTAATTATGGAATTAAAAATATGATGAATTGAGGACTTTGAATTGGGCTTTCTGTCTGTAGCCCTGTCTGGCTCAAAATAGTTCCTATTACTAAATATAAGGGTTTCTTTCTGGGTTTTCCTGTCATTTGCCATTATCCAGCATGCCAGGGATGTTTTACATATCTGTTACCTGACATATGCCATTGCCCTTTGTAAGTAGTCCATCTTCAGCCTTTGGATTTATGTGAGCAAGTTGAAACTGTTATAAAAAACAAACCCTGCAACTTTCATTCCTAAAATATTTGATTAATGAGTTGTAGTATAAAGTATATCCCTGTTTTACTTAAAGTAGACTTTATAATATCCTAAAATATAGACTTGATAATATCTTAAATTATAGAGTCAGGAAAAATAGGGGCTGGGGAGGAGGGTTAGTGGTTAAAGCCTACTTGCTTGTAAAGCCTGCCAGCCTGAGTTCAATTCCCCAGCTTGCCACTTAAAACCTGGATGCAGAAAGTGGTACAAGCATCTGGCAATGTTGGCAGCATCAAGAGGTCCTGGTGTGCAAGCACATGCGTGCACGCACGCACACACGCATACATACACACACATATAACTTAAACACTTACAGAGTTCAGGAAAATATCAAGAAACTAATAAGTACTAACATATTCAACCATTAAACAACTATTTGTGTTGTTTGCCAAGAAACCAGCTGGACAGTAGGATAGAGCAATAAAAGTGAATTTTATTTTCCCCATTATTTTAAAAATTACTTTAGGATATCATCCAATAAATAATAAAATATAGTCTCATTGCTAATCTATAACTTGTTCATTTTACTGATTTTTATCATTTGACATGAGGAAACAGAACATTGCATTTGCTGTTTTGCCCATTAAGTATTTCTGACTTGTAGAGATGAGACTTATCCTAAATTAGTAGTAAAAGAAAGAAAGGGAAAAAATTCAATTTTTGTGTACTCCTACTCTTTACTTACAGAAAGTTGGTTGTGATGGCTTTTTGGGATCTCTGGCCAGGGAAGATCATTGTGGTGTGTGCAATGGCAATGGAAAATCATGCAAAATCATTAAAGGCGATTTTAATCACACCAGAGGAGCAGGTAATTGTTCTGTTTTTGTTTTTTCACAATTATAGTAATTAATGTTTTGGCATAAAAAGATGACATTAAACCTGACTTACACACCATGGTTCTGATTCTACTAAAGAACATTTTCAATGAGTTTTGAATGATGTTTGGTGATGACATACAATATATTTGATACGAGCCAGAAATTTGAACATACTCATTTCCCAATAATGAAAGCATGAAGTCATCTGTTGTACATTCCGTGAGTTACAGCAACAAGGGAATCATCTGATTTGCATTGGCTAATGTTACCAGGTTCCTAAATACTGTATTCTCCAATGAAAACAAAAACTAATTATTTGCAACCATGTGAAGCAACCATTGAGAATATTAGTCTGCACGTTTTCAGCTTTCCATTCTCGTGGGTTTTTTTTATGTTTTTACTAAATTTCAAGATAAAAAAAAATGTTTGGAAGCAGAGGTCTAAAACAGTGTGGTGTTGTAAAAACACTAACAGAGGTGGGCAGGAGATGTGGGAAAATGTTCCAAAAGCATTAATAGCAAGATTTATTCTCCCCTCTCTTGTTTCCTCATCTATAATTACTACTACTCAGGGGATATGAGGGTGACATGAGCCTGAATGATATACACAGTGTGAGTTTGAAAATGTTCCAGCAGAAAGTGATAGTGTCTATGCTGAATTATAATGCCTACCAATGTATTTTATCTACAGCAAAGGCTGTGCGCTCAGGTTCTCCAGCTCACCGGGAAGACACAAGCGTTGTCTCTGCTTCCATTGCCCTCCTTCCTGAACATTCCTGTTGACCCGTCATTTATGACCATTTCCATCAGTGTTTACATGCTGGTATTACATACATTAACACTGTTCATTTTATATTTTTTTACTTCAGCTAGAACATTTGCTATTGACAGTGAAATATATATTAGTTACATTATGAATAACAAGCAATTTGTGTTTGAATAGTCAAAGAACAGGAGTTCATTCTAGATAAAGAAGCCCTGAAAAGAAATTCAGACACAGCCTGAAGACTGAACGTAATCTTTGGCTAGGCCCAAGCAGAAACATTGATCAGTAAGCCCAAACAATATGACACACCATAAGAAAAATTAAAAAAAAGAAAAGAAAAGAAAAGAAAAATCAAACTAAGGTCCAGGGAGAATTGCAGTTGACAATCTCAGTCTCCGGAGCTGTGGAAAGGTGGCAAGTCCCCCAAGTCAGTCTGCTGGCCGGGATTTAGAAAAGCCACATGGCTGAAATAAGCTCTCGGACTTTCAACTAAATATAATTAAAATGAACTAGTCTTTCTGATTATGTTGAGAGAAGTATTGCACTGCCGAAGTCCAAGTGAATTCTAAAATACTGAAGAAATATTACAGTACTACGATGTCTAAAGACACTTGCATAGTTAAAATATGTGCAAGCAGCTCATTGTTCAATACAGATATGCACCAGACACAGGTATCTGTATTTGCTTGAAGCAACACTTAATTTTCCAGTGAAACATGAGAAATCAAACATAGCATTAAAACTTCACTGATGCTCTTTTTCATATTAAGGTTATGTAAATACAGGATTTTCCCTCAGTTTTTTTTTTTTTAACCTCAAACACTCTTTGATTTTATTCCACTTTCAAATTTAGTAGTTTGATATGTCATGTTAACTGTAAGCCCTTAAGTAATTAGGAATATCTAATTAATCATTTCTTTTTCTTCCTTGCACTGTGCTTCACATTGTTTATTGGGAGGAAAGCTGAACTTTAAATGTGGGCCACTCACGGTGAAGGCCCTATCTATCTATCTCCCCAGCATCACTCCATGCCAACCTTGCCTTCCATGACTCAGTAGCAGCCATGTGGTTTTTTCATACTGGCTAACCAGTTTCCCAGAGCAGCTTGCTCTTCAAATGTTTATCTATCTGCTTCCTCTTAGCTTGACCAGATAAATTCCTGGGTAGCCCTCAGTCTGGTGTCACCTCATTAAGGTGCAGTGATCCCTGAACAAGTCCTGCCTCCTATTGCTATGGCTACTTCAGACATGATTATTGTGTCCATATTGTATAGCTCTGGATATGTTTGGAATTTTATATTATTTGTATTTCCTTTCCCATTAGACTTGAAGGTCAATAAGGAAAAATATAAAGGCTATTTTCGTTCCACAGGTTTTTTTTTTTTTTTTTTTTCAATTACCAACATCAAGTGCAGCACATTGATACCTATTAGCTTAATCCACATTGAAGCATTACATGGTCTAGAATGTTAAATTTAAAATAAAAAGCTATACAAGCCCCCCTGTTCAAACTCGGGCTCCATCTTCTTGTGGTTTTAGGAATGCTGTATTCATTTCTCTTGAGATTGTTTTATCCCTATAGTTTATGGACTTTCTAGAATTTCTTGAAGTACTTTCAGCTTTTTGGATCCCATCAGCCATGCACACTGTATATAATGTATGAGTAACACATGGGCAGACTCATGTGGGTGTTTTTCTGTCCCTTTGCTCTTTTTAGTTTGTTAAATCATTTTTGTTGGAGGAAAAAAATAAACTTGAGAAGTAATATTTTCCCTAAGTATGTTTATTTTGTCTTTCATTGTAACTTGCTTAGCTAAGCAAAAGCTTTTTATAGAAATGAAATATAAATTGTATATTTGCCCAATTTAGACACATTGCAGTTATCAGTATACACTAAGAAGCAAATATTCATGCAGTGCATTATTTTGACATAAGAAAATGAACACACTCTTTTGTATTAGGGAGGTGTGCTCTTTGGTTGGCTGTTTGCTACAGATGTGAGGGAGGGAGGAGTAGTTTAATGTAGTCCTTTTTATGGAGGGATGGCATATCACAGTGGAAAATGAATAGTGGGATTTGATATATCTGAATCTACTTACTGGACCTGTATGTGCAAAAGGCCAGTTTTATTTACCTGTATTTTATCTGTTAAACTAGCAATGTGATATAAGTGATACTCACTTAAAAATATGTTTTGGTCTGAATGTATTTCAGATGTCAGAGTTATTTAAATCTGTGAATATTTGCATAGATCTTACCAGTCAAGAACCTATAATGTCAAAATTCAAAACCTGAAATTTGGCCGGGCGTGGTGGCGCACGCCTTTAATCCCAGCACTCGGGAGGTAGAGGTAGGAGGATCTCTGTGAGTTCAAGGCCACCCTGAGACTACATAGTGAATTCCAGGTCAGCCTGGGCCAGAGTGAAACCCTATCTCGAAAAACAAAAAAAAAAAAAAAAAAAAAAAAAAACCTGAAATTCAGATAGGGAATGTTCAGTCTGTGTGCATCTTGTATATTATCATTTTGCTTAAATGTAATGATTTATGTAAAGTAACAATAATAGTGACAAGCATATATAACTTGTTCAAAATTATTACTTCAACATTAGTGTGTGAAGATGTTATTTTTAGTGGCATTTAAAACGACTGTAAGAATGAGATCTCTGGTTGCAAAACTGGATGCTTGTGGAGGAAGGGAGCCTTCCAAGGCAAGAATAGTTTATGACTTGATCTCAATGGCATCATGTTGCAACTCCTAAGCTAAGCAGTAGCAACTCTTACATTCTCTCTGTCATCTTTCTCTCTCTCCACACACACACACATACACACACATTCACTTCTTTCAATTGAATTACTTACTGAAAAACATTTAACCCTCTACTCAATGTCCTTCTGTCTTCACATGTTCACATTTAATATGTTTCCCTATTTTTTTAGAGTCAAGGTATGTAAGTCAATTGAATAAGAGAGAATTGTTCCCAATATAACCATAAACTTAGATACAACTTTTGCTCTGACATACAATATAATTCTGCATTCATGGCTAAATTCAAGAAAGAATGTTGATATACTACCTCTGCCTTGTCTTAGCTACCCTTCCTTGTCAATAACCAGGAATTTCATATCTTCCCCAAGCACTTTCCTAAATGCACTTGCTCACAGGTGTTGCAGGCAAGTGCCTTAACTGAAAGCCATCTCTCCTGCCTCTCTCTATTTCTTTTTGAGAAACTTCTCTTGATGTATATGGCTGTTTTGCACCCTGACTTTGTGTTTATAACAGGTGTCATCATTTTAAGGAAGGAGAGTGGTGCATCATAGTGACATGTGCTCAGAATAAGGAGGCAGATTTAGAAACCACAGCTTAGACAGGGACTACCCATTGTCCATTATATATTATATCTTGAACAAAATTTTGCAGTTTATGTAATTCCTATCTCAATAAGCTATCTATGCAATCTCTTTCCAATTTAATCATCTGCTTATTTATAACAGAAACTATCATGTCTTATTTCTATGTGTAAATACCCAACAACTGTTTGTGTTTTCATTACTACATATTTTGTCCATTTAAAGAATGTAAGCAGGGCTGGAGAGATGGCTTAGGGGTTAAGAGGCTTACTTCCTAAGCCTAAGAACGCTGGTTCCAATCTCCAGTGGTTCCAATCTCCAGGTCCCACGTTTAGCCAGATGCAGTGACGCAAGGGCACAATGCGGCACTTGACCACAAGGGGGCGCACACATCTGGATTTCGTTCACAGCAGCTGAGACACTGCTGGCACGCCCATCTTCCTCTCCCTCTCCCTCTCCTCTCTCTCTCTCTCTCTCTCTCTGTGTGTGTGTGTGTGTGTCTCTCTGTGTCTCTCTCCAAAATAATAAAATAAAATTTTTAAAAAAATTAAAAAAAAAAAAGAATGTAAGCACTTTACCATTTAGTGCTACTTAAAATGATTGCTAGTACTGAAAATGGGCAATTCAATGACTAATTAAATAAATTGTGTTCTTGAATGGAACTCTTGATTAAAATATCATGCTCTAAATCTAGCCCTTCAATCGGGTGAGATATATCTTATATTCTAGTATGTGTTAAATTACTAACTATTTTGAGGGATTGAAATAATTAACAAATAGAAGATAACTTTGTAATTATCTGTTATGCATTTTAAGTAAATCTTCTATCATAAACATGCATATACAAAAAAAAATGCTGAAACCTTAATTTTAAAACATCTATTAACCTAAAACTAGTTGCTTGTTCCATCACTATTCTCCACTCAAAGAAACCCTGGTTCCTTCTGTTTCTGCATATTTTCTCATCTTATCCCATGTTACTTTATTTTACTTCAAGTATCATATCCCTAACCACTGGTGGAGAATATTCTCTGAGAAACACCAACTGCATCTCGTGTTAATCTGTGTGTCACCGGTAGGGGTGACAGTAGATTGCTTGGTGTGACTTTCACTTGTCTCTGGCTCCACTTTCAAACCCTTTTGCCAGTTTCCCAGAGAATGCTTGACCTCTCTTCCTATGCTTAACCACCCCGCAGGGCCTGGTCCAGGCCTGCTGTCTTCTCTCCAGCTCTGTTACCTTCTTCTCTGCACTTTTTAACTTAAAGGCATTCCCAGAGCAGAACTATTCCCAAAACATTCGCTCTATCTCCCAGTCCACTGTGTTTTTAACTGGCTATCCCATTGGGGTTTTCCTCTTTTCACAAGTCACAAGAGCTTTTTGCATGCAATACGTTTGCCTAGTTGCTCTCAATAGAGCTCTGGATTTGTAGCAGACAGCTTCAGGTTCACTGAGATGAACTTCCAGACCAGGCACAGTTATGGAAAAAGGGATTTACTGATGCTTATAGATCCAGGGGAAGTGCCATAATGGCAGAAGAAGCTAGCCTGCTCTTATAAGATCAGGAAAGAGAGAGAGAAAGCCAAAGCCAAAAGCCACACAGCATAGTACACTTCAGGAACTCCAGCTAGGTACACTTTGCATATCTTTAGATTGAAATCTCAAACCCACCACAACACCTTTAAAATCTGCCCAGTGACACTCCTTCTAGCCAGGTGGCTGCAGATGCAAGTTACAAACTCATAAAACACAGAATATATTGGGAGCCATCTATTCACTGACAGCTTTTATGATAAAAAGTTTTTGTTGAATAGTCATTGAAAAAACAATACCAAAACCAAAAGAGAATAAAAAGAAAGTCAACTGAGATCTATTTCATGTTTTATTGATTCTTGCAGGTTACGTAGAAGTGTTGGTGATACCTGCTGGAGCGAGAAGAATCAAAGTTGTGGAGGAAAAGCCAGCACATAGCTATTTAGGTAACGTGTTACTGACCCAGAGCGGATCCAAGTTCAAACCAAACTCCTTGCGATGGGAGTGATATGAGGAGGAGGAAGTTAATCTGTTTCTTGTTTCATGTTTGAACTTCCCAGGAAGCATCTCTTGTCATATTGAGAAAGAGTTTCTTCCCTTTCCACCCAAGGATTTCCTGAAGCAAAAGTAATCTGGTCCTCTCTATGCTTGAGAGGGTATAAATCCCTTCCACATATTAGCCTATTATAAAAAACAAACTTCATTGAATGCCTTTGGTATGTTTTATTTCTAATATATGCATGTATAATGTAATCTATTAATATATCTGTAAATGCATACACTGTATATAAGTGTTAATTTCATGTATAAATGCTTATATGTGTTTATATAATGACTATTTTAGGAATAGTAATATTAGTCCCTCAAAAATGTAATTATAATAGTAAAAGAACTTGACCTTATATTGAAATAAGCTTCTCTCTTGCTTCACTCCAAGAAAACTCACCTATGAAGAAAGTATTTTTAATTCTTTTTCTGTTGCTTAATCAAGACAGCATTAGCTATTTTAGTATTTGAATAGAGTCAACTAATGATTTTCTAAGACATCAAAAGTACACAGTTGCTTATGTACTAAAGTTTGGATCCAGTTTATTCATGACCTGCACATGATGCAGAAATCAAGCAGGATGAAATACAACAGGAGACTGAACATCCTGCCAGAACTTAAACATGGCATTGTAATTGCCTTTTTCTAAAAGAGCCCTCAAATCATTCTGCCTCATAAAAATAATGTCTTCATTATTCTTCCTCAACTAAGAAATAAATATCCCAATAGGAAAACCGCTTTTACATGGCGGGGGGGGGGCATTTCTACTCTACCTTGTCACAAGTAATCTAACTTTGGATTTGAAGTATCATTTCCTTTAGGGTTTGCTTTCTAAAGGTAGTAATTTTTGAGGAAAGGAGATAATAGAAGAATTATGATGAGATGCACATTTGTTATTATGAACGTATAAATCTGATCAACTTTGCCTGCTACACTTTTTAAATTTATATTAAGGGTGAATGTATCCTTTAAATCAAAGGACCAATAGATGGCTAATATATATTCATTTAATAGCAAATTATTGACTATTACACTTGGGTCTGTTTTCCTTTTCCCAAGATGCAAAAGAATATAGGATCTCCTGAGTGAAATTTTTTACAATTCTATAAAATACAAGGAATTTTTTTGAGTTTTAATAACCTGAAAAATGCAGCTAAATAAACCAGCCAGATTTCCAAATGAGACAGTGTTGCCTCCAAGTTATTTCTTCTTAATGTCTTCAACAAATCATGGCTGAATTTGGGGTCTCCTTGATAATCCAGCATAATTTAGTGTAGAAGGCAGCTGCATCAAGCTGCTATAACAAAATACAATAAATTGGGTAGCTTATAACTGACAATTCCGTATGGTTTTGTAGGCTGGCTGGTCTAGCTCCAAGATGCTAGCATGTCTGTTTAGTAAGAGCCTATTTCCAGATTCATGGATGATATCTTTTTCTATGTCCTCACATGGGAAAAGATGATAGCTAGCTAACTGAGGCCTCTTTTCCAAGAGCACTAGTCTCGTTCATGTAGAAAGAATCTGTTTAAAAGTCTCCACAATAATATTATCTTGGAATTGTGTGTTACATTCTTTTATGAACATGAAGATCATTGATAGAGGTTTCTTGATCCATTGATCCACTGATTATGCCAAAGCAAAGTCCTCCTTGACCCTTTACTTCCTATCCCACTGTAATATGAAGACTTAGGGGATTCTGTCTGCCTTATTTGTGGGTATAGCTTTGAATTTGTAGAACTAACTCCTGGAATTTTCCTGTCCAGAAGTGGGCAGACTGCTTCTAGGAGCAGAGCCTGAGAAATGAGAGAACTAACTCTTGGGATACTCAGGAGTGGGCTAGTTGCCTCTAGCAACAGCCTGAGGGAAAAGACACTAAAGCTTGAAGATAATATCAACATTTCGAGTGAATTCTATGAATAAAAGGTGTTTCACATGCATATAATAGTTGGTATAAGACAGAACATTAACATTTTCATTAAAACTTCACAACACCTATATGAAGTAGTCTCCCAATTTTTTAAATCAGTGAATAGAAAAGAGGGAGTTTGCATTTCTTGCCCAATGTTAAGCATCCAAAATTTCTAATTCAGGATTTGAACCCAAGCATTCTGGCTATGTCATCCATGCCCACACTCATGAACCAAGCCAAGTATGTTTTTTTTTCCTTTTTTTTATGTCCTTGTTTTCCATGCAACATGTGTTATTTTTTAAGTGAAATTTTTTTTTTTTTTTTTTTGAGAGAGAGAGTCAGAGAGACAGAGACAGAAAGTGAGAAAGAGAATGGGCACACCAGCAGCCTCTCAGCCGCCGCTGTGAACGAACTCCAGATATGTGTGCCCCCTTGTGGGCAAGTGCGACATTGTGCCCTTGCATCACTTTGCTTCTGGCTAAATGTGGGACCTGGAGAATTGAAGGGGTATTCGTAGGCTTAGCAAGAAGGCGCCCTTGCCACTAAGACATCTCGTCAGCCCTAAGTGAAATTTTTACTTAACAGGTTTACATTGAACTTTATACACAAGACCTCCTTCCTCCCCCTTTTGAACTAGTTTATTGTACAGGGTCAATGCAAAAATGTATGAATTATAAAATGAGTATTTTCTTGTCGCTGCCTCCAATTCTGCCAGTTCCACCTTCTTTCTCACTGTGGCTCTCTAAGCATACATATTCAAGCATTTTTATTTATTTTATATTTCAGTTATTTAAAATTTATTAGAGAGAGAGAGAGGGAGGGAAGGAGAGAGAGGAAAAAAATGGGTGCACCAGGGCCTCCAGCCACTGCAAATGAACTCCAGATGCATGAGCCACTTTGTATATTTGGTTTACATGGGACTTGGAGAATCAAACATAATCCTTAGGCTTCACAGTCAAGTGCCATAACCACTAAACCATCTCTCAGGCCCCATTTTTATTTTATTTTATTTTTTTTCAAGGTGGGGTCTTGCTCTAGCCCAGGCTGGAATTCACTATGTAGTCTCAGGGTGGCCTTGAACTCATGGCAATCCTCCTACCTCTGCCTCCCAAGTGCTGGGATTAAAGGCATGCGCCACCACTCCCGGCTCCCATTTTTATTTTTTAAAGACCATTCGATTAAATTTTGAATCCCATAACTGTAAATAGCGTAAATGCTGCTCTGGTGTTTAAATCACCTTTAAATATGGTACCATGTAACCTAAGCACCCACTACATTTCCTTACTCAGTTAATGGAAAAAAAAAATCCTGATGAACTTTTGAAAGAATGCACGGCAAAGAGGCAAGGAGATCAGTTGAATAAACTAGTCAATAGAATAAGAGTAGGTAGAAAATAGAGTGGCTTCTAGAGACACTGAGGAAGTCCAGGTCATAGAACTTCTTGCCAGCAGTGCTGATAAGGAATGAGGCTGACTTCTAGATTATAACAAGTAGCATTGCTTTACTGATATAGGACAAGTAGATAAAGGACAGCTTTGGAAATCAAGATAGAAAACGCACAAAAATCCTCCACTTCAAGCTGATGGATTCTTATCATAAGTCATAGTTACTAAAGGGTTCCCTTGGGTATAGGAAGGAAGTTGTTATAAATTTTCATCTGAAATAGATTTAGGGGAAAAAAAAGAGTTTTGGCCCACTGATCATTCTCCAATTACTTTGTCTACATCAAACTATATATTACTAGATAGGAAACCTTTAATCCCCTCCCAATACAATCATCCCTTTTCATTGCTCTTTCTTTGATTATATTTTTATATGTAATTGCTAACTGCCTTTCTAAAGATTATAGCAGTGCTATTATGCTAGTGGATTTTTCCATAAGCCTGAAATGAAGAAACCATATGTTGTATATTTACAAAATCATTATAGCCTGTGACTTGAAAAAAATCCCCCCCCACACACACACACATAAAAAGATACAGAAGCCAAGTTCCTGTGCTTTCACACATAAGGCACCATGGACAAAACTCTTATGAAAAGATTTGAAATGGTCCAAATACAAAACAAAAATCTTTTATTATTTACCTTATTTTAACCATTTTGAGATGCTACAAAGAGGCATAGGAAGTGGCTGACAGACCAGAGAAACAGATGTCTTACAGTTCCTGAGGCTGAAGTCTAAGATCAGGGTGCTCCATGAGTTGGAAATGACTGTGACCTTACATGGTGGAGGAAAAGGAAGTGAATCCACCTGGGGCTCATAAGAAGACTAATCATTTATGAGAACGGTACCCTAATAACCTCATCTAATCTTAATGACCTCCCAATAACCCCACTTCCTAATAAGTTCACAGTGGGTATGGAGTTTCAACATATGGATTCAACCTGTAACACTTCCAAACTGGAAGGAAATTAAGTTTCCTTGAGATGACAACACCAAGAACCCCAAAGGAATAGAAGTCTGGTGTGGTAGAGGGACAGAAATGAATTCATAACAAAAGGAGAAAGAATGAAAATGTGGCTATATTAACATCAGTGTGAAGTGTTGGCAGAAAATCAATTGTATTGAGAGTTTTGAATGCAAAACAAGAGTATTGAACTGTAGCAGCAGTTAACACTATTTGTGAAGTCAGAAACCCTCAAACTATTTTATTATTATTATTATTATTATTATTATTATTATTATTATTATTAGAGAGAGAGAAAGAGAGAGAGAGAGAATGGGAGTGCCAGTGGCCACTCAGCCGCTGTGAGTGAACTCTAGATGTGTGTGCCCCCTTGTGGGCAAGCGCACCATTGTTCACTTGCTTCACTTTTGCATCTGGCTAGACATGGGACCCGGAAATCCAATGGGCATCCCTAGGCTTGGCAGGCAGGCGCCTTAACAGCTAAGCCATCTCTCCAGCCCTCAAAACTAATTTTTTACTTTAAGTAATCCACCTTCAGACCAAGCTGCAATAATTTTTATGAAGTTCAACAAATGTAATGTAACATTTAAATTATACAGAAAGCAAAAAATAAAGCCAGGTCTGATGGTGCATGTCTTTAATCTCATCGCTCAGGAGGCAGAGGTAGGAGGATCACTGTGAGTTCAAGGCCAGCCTGGGACTTCAGAATGAGTTCCACGTCAGCCTTGGCTAGAGTGAGACCCTAACTCAAAACAACCAAATTTAAGTAAATAAATAAAAACTTTAAAAATCAAAATAGAACCATGAACTAAACACTGTATAAACAAGAGACCAGAATCAGATATAAAATCTATATTGTCTATAGAAAACATAAGGATAAATTTCATAAATAATAAATCTATTTATCTTTTAAATATGCCATCAAATGAAGAGAAAAAAATGTGGTCTCAGAGAAAGTATTTTCACTTAGCTTCAAAAACTCCTTATATACAAAATATGCAAATGAGTAATTTCTTCAACAAAGAAAATATTCTTGATTAGCATAAAACATTGAAATATTTAGAGGTCTTAGCCACCTTAAAAACAATATTTTTTATTTTTAATATTTATATTAAATATTTATATTTTTAATATTTGAAGAACTTTGTGTTCTTCCTCTTGAGTTATATAATTTATGTTTTTGTAAATTTTACATCATTTTCATTCAGATTTTTAAATATTGAGGTTTTATTTATGGGAAGGCTTTTAATTTAGTTTATCCAGCACAAGTTCTACGATATTCTTTTAAATATACATTTTTTGTTTTTATAGAATTTTTCCATATAGATAGTATGTATAATAACTTATACATTGATATATTCTTTCATACAATTTTGGTAATTTATGCCTTCAAGGAATGGGGCCATTTCATTTACCTTCTCAAATTTATTGGCTTAGGTTGTTTATAATGTTTCCTTATGATGCTGCCACATCTAGTGGAGCAATATTCTGTCTCTTACTATGCTGCTATTCACTTGTTTATTTTTGTGTTATTCCAATTACTTTTATCAGTTACTTGATTTCTTCAAATAACCAATTTTTGGTGTTACCAGTTGCCTCTTCTTTTAATTTATTTCTATTTCTATTTATTCCTTTATTTTTCTCTTTTTTTTCTGCTTGCTGTAGGTTTTAATTACTCTTCTACATAGATAGAATCTTAGATGGTTCCTTGTAATTTTTCCTGCTTTCCTCATATGACATTTCACAGCTGTGAATGCCCCACAATGTATTTTCAATACATAGGTGCTCCACAATGTATTTTCAGTTCCCACTATTTTCATCTTACCATTATCATTTCTGCATTGATCTGTGGGTTGTACCTAAATGTACTTTTTTAAATTTCTAAGTACTTTATTTAGATAAATATTATCATTATAGATTTCTGGTTTATCTGTGGTAATAAAAGAATATTTGCCGAGTGGTATCAATTGAGACTTATTTTTTTAACCTGTGACCTAGAACAATTATTCTGCAATTTCCAGTTATAATCTTTATTAAATATCAGTTACATACATTTGGTTCAATTTTTCTCCATGCTTACAGAAATTTTTCTTACTTTTTCAATCCAAGAATGAAAAATAACAAAACCTCCAAAAGTATTGATGTTTCCATGCATTTTGGTACTTTATTACACATCTGAGATTGCTATCTACCAATAAATTTCAAATATCATTTAAAAATTCACCATCTTAAAGATGTCTTCTGACCTCCATTAGTTTCAGTGGTGCAGGTATATTTAATAAGTTGGTCCATCTTTTGCATCCATTTATAACACACCCTTTTCTCTTTCTCCACTTTAGATTGTCTTCTCAATCACCATGTTTCGTGTGTGTGTGTGTGTGTGTGTGTGTGTGTGTGTGTTTGTGTCCCCTTCATTGCCTCCTTTCTTTTTAGACCTGTGTCTGAGTCCATTTTTAAATCAGATTTAGAATACTTTTGAGCATAGTATCTTCAAATAATTGATATTTTCCCGTTCCCATTTCTGGGATTCCAGTTACGTAAATGTGAGTCTAAAAGATATTGCTCATGTGCCACTGATGTTCTCATCCTTGTTTTCCGTCCTTTTCCTCTGGATTTCTGTTCTTTTCTTTTTGATTAGTATCTCTTCGGTACACTAACTCATCTTGCAATGTCTAATATTCCTGTAGGTCCATGCCATATGCTTATTGTTTGTTCTTTAATATATTATGTTATTCCAAGAAACTTGGATTGTTTTTCAGTTTAGCTTACTCTACCATTATATAGTTCCCTTTAAGCTAATGTGCACACTACTACATCCTGCTTAAAGATTTTATCTACTTAGTTTCCTCATCCCTCTTATAACTGAAACTCATTTTATTGACTGACTTTTTTCCTGATTATGGTAGGTTACAATTTGTGTAACTTCTTCATATAGCTAGTAATTTTTATTGGATAATGGGCATGATCAATGATATGTCATTGATGAATGGCTATATTTTATTCTCTTTATTGTTAAACTTTTTTGCTGGAGAGAACATGAATTTACTTTCAACGTAGCTAGATTAGTGTAGACAGTTTTAAAGCTTTGTAATACGGACATCAGGTAGCTTGAATCTGTGATTAGTCAAATCTTACTTCCAGTATGTTCAAAAGAACCCTAGCCACTCGAACTCCCTAGAATGTGTAATTTCTTCCATAACTACTTGAGCTAGAAGGATTGTAAAGGTTAGAGGCTCCTGCTAATTATTCATTTCTCAGCTTTCAGGAGTCACGCCCTTCTTGTTTGAAGTTGAATATTCAGCCACAGGCTCAAAGGGCCTCTTTGAATGTTGTTGGAGCTCCTTTTCTTATACCTCACTCTTCTCATGTGCCACAAATCAGAAGTCAACTGATTGAGCCAATTTCAACTCCATTTGCTGTGTGTTCATTTCACCCAAATCTCTTAGTCCATGCTCTGCTCAGGGCCAACCTCCAGGTTTAGGCAGAAAACCAAGCAGTTTTAGAGAGCAGTCAATTGCTCTCCATCCCATGGGGTCACTGTTCACTGCTCACTGCAGGCCACTGTGCAGTGGTGAAGAGTTGTTTCCTACTTTGATCTGCTTGTCTCTGGGGGGAGAGCACAGCAGCTCCTCTTATTCAGGGATGGCCAAAAAGAGAATTTCTGAAAATGTACTTTTTGGAGTTAATGAAGTAAAAACTAATAATTACATGCCCGAACCCAGATTCTTCATTAAGATTACTTTTAAGCTACTAAATGTTATGGATTTTTATGTGTATGTGTATATCATTTTCTGGGGAATGCTGAAAGCCCAAATATGAATGGAGTCTAAATATAACATTCTACAAACCCCAAGAGGAGCTTTAAGGGAATTTATTAGATATTTTCAGGAACTATGCCTTTGTAATTGTGATCCAAAGTACAGACAGGGAGGTGGGATTACACTGACCACCGTTACAATCTAGGCTAAAGTATTTCTCAAAATATTTCATATACTTTAGAGGAAAATAATGATATACTTTGTATTTTAAACAAAACCAGTAATTTTCATCAAAAAATTTAGCATTGCCTAAAATTTGTCCATTTGTTGATGGTAGCAACTACTCGCATAATGCTGACTTTTCTAGCAAAATAGGTCTTCCTCCGTCAAAGATATTTATTTAACAATGTCAACATTTCATATAAGCATTGTTTGTTTCAAGTATACAATAAAATTTTATTTCATAGAAAATATTGATGAGGTAAATTTTGTAAACATGTTACTTGTATTAATGGGAATTCAAATGCCAGAAAATCTTTCAGTGAAGTAGAAATATACTAACAGAAAATTACAATAAAAGAAATACAAGGAGTTAACAAGCAAATGAGAAAAGTCTTTAACTACAATTTTTTTTTTTTTGGAGAGAGTCAGAGACAGAGAATGGGAGCGCCAGCAGCCTCTCAGCTGGTGTGAATGAGCTCCAGACGCATGCGCCCCCTTTGTGGGCAAGTGCGACATTGCTCCCTTGCCTCACTTTGCATCTGGGTAAATGTTGGACCTGGAGAATCAAATGGGCATTCTTAGGCTTAGCAGACAGTCGCCTTAACCACTCAGCCATCTCTCCAGCCCAAGAGATCCTTTTAAAAGCTGGACTTGGCACTAGAGATAATTGATGGCCCAGGTTCAACTCCCCAGTACCCACATAAAGCCAGATGCACAGCCCAGACTGGTGCACGTGTCTGGAGTTTAAAGCTGCTGAAGTCCCTGGCTCACCCATACGCTGTCACTCACTCTTTCCCCCCATCTCCCTCTTTCTCTCTCCCTCCCTCCCTCCCATAAATAAATTAAATAACTTTTAGAGAATGGACCTGTTTTGTACTGTGGGGTGTTGACACGTTGGCTTAGAAACTAATGAAATACATTTTTTTGGGGGGGGGGGGGTTGCAGGTAGGGCCTCTCTCTAGTCAAGTGTGGCCTTGAACTCATAGCATTCCTCTTACCTCTGCCTCCTGAGTTCTGGGATTAAAGGCGTGCACTACCATGTCCAGTTTATGAAATACTTTTAAAAAGATAGTGTGGAATGAACATTGATAAATGATGTGGACTTATCGGTACTCTGATATTTTCCAACCTCTTTATAGCTCTCCGAGATGCTAGCAAACAGTCTATTAATAGTGACTGGAGGATAGAACACTCTGGAGCATTCAATTTAGCTGGAACTACTGTCCATTACGTAAGACGAGGTTTATGGGAGAAGATATCTGTAAAAGGCCCTACCAAGACACCTTTACACCTCCTGGTATGTGGGAGAATTTATTAACATTACATAATCAACTTCTTTTCTCAAGATTAAAATTGCCACTTAAATGATTTTTAATGGATTTTAAAATGTGTTTTAATTCATAATGTTTTAAAATACCAAATCTTAAAAGTGAAGCAAGATATTTTCATAGCAATATATTGCCAAGCAATAAGGAAACCTTTGTCTAAAAGCATTCATTTACTGATCAAAATGGATATTCATTTTAAAAAAACACACAAGCTATAGCATGGCAAATTTTGCTATTTCAAATGTTTATCAAATAAGCCTAATTGGAATGTAACATGCTTTTGATAAAGTATTACTTGGAAGAAAATATTTGGTAACTCTATCTTAAGAGTCTACCCTTGAGGCCAGGGAGATGCCTGTGTGGGTGAGTGTGCCTTTGGTGCAAGTAGAAAGATCTGCGTTCAATCCCCAGCACCCGTGGACAGGCCTGTGACTGTCCATGTCGGACTGTAACTCCAGCATTATCTCTGAGGCTCGCTAGTCAGCCAGGCTAACTGAAAAGTCAGGAGCTCCAGATTCAGTGGGAGACCCTGTTTCAAAGCAATAAAGGGGAAGAATGATGGAGAAGGACACCTGATCTTCTGTCTCTACACAAGCCACGTGTATCACACACACACACACACACACACACACACACACACACACACGAGTAGTACCACTTAGTTTGTTACTTTTACTCAGTAGCATGATGGATTAAAGTATGAAAATTTCAAAGTGTGAGATGATAACGTGAGTCATGAGAGAATTTAGAGGGAAAAGATTATGTCCTGGCCTGTGGAAGATGTTTAGGTCTTAATTCTGACAGTCAGTGTTGATGGCAAAGAAATCAGAGGACTGACTGCATAGCTAGTGTGAGTTCTCTATTGTAGTGTTAAAGAAATATAAAATTCAGACATCTCAACATCTCCTTAAGTTCAAACATAAACCCATTATAACACACAATGAACTTACTTGTTTTAGACAGTGTGGTATGCCATGCGATGTAATATCTCCACTCAGTTTATTAAGTTGAATTTTTCTTCAGCTAGCAACAAATTGCTAACCTAGAAGCCAGAGATTCAAGTCACACATTGGCTCCTGTGTTTCTTGCACTTGTATTTGCCCATTGCTTGAGACTATTTGTTTAAATGGACATCAAGGTTCATTTACTCTGAGGCAGTATTTGAGATCCATATTTCTATCCATCTTCCATTTTAATACCAGTGCTCTTGGCCCATGAACCAGTTTGAATGGCAAGGCTTTATGTAACTATATCTGCTTTAACAGCAGAAATGGAAGTGGTAAGATGAATTTCCTATCTATCTTCTATTAGTCTTGGTAACATCCACCCTTCATTGCACACTGAGGGTCAGATAATGGCCAAGGTGCTTTATATTCATTACAGCATTGATTATTCACCATGACCCTGTTTGTGAGAAAGGTTAAGCTGTTTGTACTGTGATGTTCAATTTTATTTCACTGTTGATGAACAATTCTTGCTCAACGCTGCCTTCCCCAAAGAAGTCTTTGAACCTTATACTAAACTTCTTTGGATTATAGACATATGTGGTCTTTGAATAATTATCAAATGCATCTCCACATAATTCTTTTGTTTCCTATTATATAATTTCAGTTGGAAAATCCACCCTGTTCCTTATCAAAATATTATTTTTTATTCATTTATTTGAGAGAGGGAGAAAGAGAGAGAGTATGGGTGTGCCACGGCCTCCAGCCATTACAAATGAGCTCCAGACACATGCACCACCATATGAATCTGGCTTACATGGGTACTGGGCAATTGAGCCTAGGTCCTTAGGCTTCACAGACAAATGCCTTAACTGCTAAGCCATCTCTCCAGCCCCAACAAAGATATTATTAATGATCAAGTATCACTAAACACCTTATATGCACAATCATTTTATGAGCAAGACTGAGGCCCTTGTACATTACTTTAAAATCATATACCAATGTGAGAGCTCAATTTAGAGCAAAGAGATTTCCTCACTGCAGAATCTGTAATCTGATTTGGAATTATCAAGGTGTTTTCTGGAAGCATGAAGCATAATTAAAGTCAGGGAACTATATATAAAAGAAGGAGTCTATGTGCCCTGGATTTATTCAGTATTTCAAGGAAAACTGCAGCTGTAAGATATTTTTCTTTAATGACTGTTACAGGGTGAAATGGGTACTGACTTTTGAAAGGCAATCGCTTCTGTTGCTGTGCTCCAGCATGTGCCTCTCATCTATAGCATGCTCACACCTTCCTTTCTGGAAGGAATTCTGCCAACTTCAGATGGTTTAATACAGAGCTAATGATTTTGTGGCCAGTGTTTCTCTCTCTTTTTTTTTTTTTTTTTTTTTTTTTTTGGCAGAGAGAGGGAGAGGAAGACAGATAGAGAATGGGCGCAACAGCAGCCTCTCAGCCACTGCAAACAAAATCCAGATGTGTGCTCCCCCTTGTGGGCAAATGCAGCATTGCACCCTTGCATCAGTTTGCATCTGGCTAAACGTGGGACCTGGAGATTGGAACTGACATTCTTAGGTTTAGCCAGCAGGCGCCTTAACCGCTAAGCCATCTCTCCAGCCTGTGACCAGTGTTTCTTATGTAAATGGCATTAGGTATTAAAGACCAATGTAGAGTCCTATCATTGAAAGGTGGCTTATTAGGAAAATTAGAATTGATGTCATGTAATTAACTGAGTTGACAAATGGGTGTTACTGATACTCTCATTGCATCAACTTTAAATTGACATAGTAATCTAATTATAAAAATAAACCAAAACTCATTTATGCTTTCGCTCTCTAAATGTATTAGGTTGAAAGTCACTTAAAATTGGCAAGATTAAACAAAATACTTAAGCCAAAATAAGCACTGTGGTGCACTTTAAATTTGTAACCAATATGTCTTACATTTCTGAACTTAAAACTACTGTTATTGACATCATTTCATAGTCATCAAACTACTTCTACAATCCGTACAATGAAATGAATCTTAGTATCTCTCTTGCTATATTGAATATAACATTGAGAAAAAATTTTAAAAATATATAGTAGATTGTTCACACTCTTAACTTTAGGCTTATTTAAATGTTTTTTTAAGTATTAATTTTGAGTTATCTATATTTACACTAGATACAAGTTAAATATTGAATAAAGTCCCTCCAAATTAGTGGGTTTATAATGTTGGTATAAATGTTTTTATGCTTCCCATAGTATTATACACACTATTTCCATAGATTCTCAGATCCATAGGAGTGATTTTTTGACAGATTTTATGAAAATAAATTTTAGGGGCCTAAGGAGATGGCTCAATGTATAAAAGTGCTTGCTATCCAAGGATGATGACGTGATCTATAGACTTTATGTAAAAGCCACACCCCGTAGTAAGAGTCTGTAGTGTCAGCTCTCCTACAGCAAGATGGGATATAGAGACAAGTGAATGCCCAGATGCAGTTTACAATAAGAGACCTGGCCTCAAGCAAGATTGCAAGGACCAACACCCAAGGTTGCCCTCTGACCTGTACATGTGTACTGTGGTATACACATGCCTATGCTTACTCACCCAAAGATAGTTAAAAATAAATAAGAAGTTTATGAAGAAACATAAAATTTTATTCCTTAATTTTTGAGTAAATACATAAATACATATATATTACACAGCATATATATGTATATATATTATGTATATTGATATGTAGATAGTGTATGTATGTATGTATGTATGTATGTATATACATAGTTTATATATACCTATGATGATCCAGTTCTGAGATTGGCATGGATACCAATAAAGACCAAAATGGCAGTCTCAAATTCAGTCATTCCCACATACCTTTATGGTTTAATGAACTCTATGTATATTATGTAACCATACTATTATTAAAATATACATGTGCCATACTTTGGGGCACTGTCCATGAAATTGAAAGAAGATAATCAGGTATCTGTGACCTCACTCAAGTGATCTCTTCTCCATGGTAGGCATAGCTCACAGGTAAGTGTTACACTCCAATCTTTTCAAAATTATGCCATTTTAAATATTTGAGTAATGCCACGTTTCTGCTGTAAATCAAAGGTGGATGTTCATTGTGTAATAAGCTTTGTAAAATGTTGACCTTTTTGTGCATTTTTCTCATTGAATGTGATCTAGACTGAACCATTTGCCTTAATGATTTTTATGTACTAAAGGTGCTCCTGTTTCAAGATCAGAATTATGGTCTTCATTATGAATACACCATTCCATCAGACTCTCTTCCAGACAATGAGAGCTCCAAAGAGCCTGAGCCCCTCTTCATGTGGACACACACAGGCTGGGAAGACTGTGACGCCACGTGTGGGGGAGGTGAGAGATTCGAAAACATCTTTGGAAAATATGGATTGTTTTGTGATTAACCACTGATAATCAAGATATCTCTAAAATCTCAAATTTACAGTTTTAGAGTCTATAAACATTTGCAGTGAGTTCCTTATGATGTCTTTATTGACTAAACACCTGAACTATTTTGTGGCAAAATCAGACTTGAACTTGAAAAAGCTATTTGGTATTGTTACATCTCACTTCAAATGAAAACCCATTGTGTGAATTATATTAATGTTAGTATCTTTGTTTATACAAGGTTCCCTAACCATCATTTAACTTGTGAGATGTATGCTAATACTTCTAAGAAGAGCCTTAAAGTTCTAAATTCCATGGTGCATCTACCCATAAGGCTTATCAACCTTCTGAACTACAAGTAGGAGTATTTTGGCAGCAGTCTTGAGTTTGTTTTTTTGCTATCTGCATACTAAAGTTAAATATAGTAGCATGTGAAAAAAATTTTAATTCCCATTTTTAGCTTACTGTTGTGTGCATGTGTGCATATGTGTGCAGCGTACATGTGTGTAGACAGAGGACAATCTCAGGTGTCCTTCCTCAGGTTTGCTATTCAACTCTTTTCAATATATGGTCTCTCCTTTACCTGGACCTCACTAATTAGGCTAGATTACCTGCCCACCAGGCCCTAGCAATCCTCCCAGTGCTGAGATTGCAGCACGCTTCGCTGCCATACGGGAGATTCAAACTCAGGTCCTCATGTTTGCACAGCAAGCACTTCACTGACTGAGCCATGTCCTGAGCCCCAGCTTACTAATTTTGAAAGCATGCCATTATTATCCATAAACATTGCTCCAACATTTTGTTGTGTTCTTATTTTTTATATTAGCTTTTGAGGAAGCAAAAGAACAAAATTATTTCATGTAAAATGGGAGATTAGGAAATCACTTAATCTTACCTTTTATTTTTCTGATGATGCATGGGTGTTCTACAACTGAGTAGATTGCTGGCACTTACAGAGGTAGTGAGTGGTAAGGACAAGGTAAGATTCTGGACCATAAGACTCCTTTGTACATCATATTTCAACTCCATTTGTTAACACTTTAATAGCCCTGTGTAGTAAATGCTATCTAAGGCTAAAAGGAAACATTCACTGTACAGAATTATACTGCATACATAGCACAGATGATATGAAGTAGTTCGTGCAAAGAAGTGAACCATCTCTTTGGTCTTCTGAAAAAACAAACTCTTGATGTTCAACTGTTGAGTACTGCTTCAGCAGAAGTCGAAGATGTAAAGAAAGAAACTGACATGCGAAAGGCTGTGTTTGGGACAGGTGTGAGAGAAAATGTACACATGAAAAAGTGGCCTTATTATATCAAAGTGAGTTAAATAGTATGGAAAGAAACAATGGGGATAGTCGATGGGCTGTGGAGCTGACTGGGATAGATACACATTAAAATATGATTTGCAGAAAGTGCTCAGTGAGGGTGATGCTCAAGAAAAGCAAAATCTAGGGGCTGGAAAGATGGCTTAGCGGTTAAGACGCTTGCCTGCGAAGCCTTAGGACCCTGGTTCAATTCTCCAGATCCCACGTAAGCCAGATGCACATGTGGTGCATGCATCTGGAGTTTGTTTGGAGTGGCTAGAGGCCCTGGCACACCCATTCTCAATCTCTCTCTCTCTCTCCGCCCCCCCCCCGCTTCTAATAAATAAATAAAAATTTTTTAAAAGAAAATAAAAATCTAAAGTTGCTATAGTTAAGCACCAATGAGGGCTCCCTGGAGGAGAGAGTTGTAAATAAAGGTACAGGGCCAGAGCAGAGCTGGCTTACTCAGGGAATGGCAAAGGCACTTCCTATGGCCCTCCCTTGCTCTAGGCAAAGGTAAAGCTTGAAAGAAGCTGATTTAAGTTTTAGAAGGTTATTTCTGTGTCTGAGCTAAAAGTATACTAGATAAAGTTCAAAAGCAGAAGCAGAGATACCTGTCAGGAAGAGACTGCAATGGTCCAGGACATAGGACTTAAACCTGTGTAGAACTAGCAGATTGTGTTGATGGTTTACACATGAAGCTATGAGAGTCCAAGGGTGGCTGAGATTGAGGCTTTTTCAAGTGGCTGGATGAAGTCACCATTGACTTTCATAGGACAGTCTGAAACAGCACAATTAGGAGGGGTATGGAGTCACAACAAAAGTGTGAGATGCCTGTGAGACATCCCAGTGTGATGTGAATTAAAGAGGCAAGTGTTCAAGTCTGGTGTTCAGGAGAGGGCATTAGAGTAGAGATATACATACAGCATGTGAACAGTAAGTAAAATGAGGAGAAGAGACGGTGTCACTCAAAGAGAGAGTGAAGAGAGGGTAGTGAGAGAAAAGATCGAGAATCTGTTACATGATTGAGATTTAGGGTGCTGTCCAACCAGAAAAAAAAAAAAAATAGCAGCCAACCACGCAGGGCAAACACATACCAGGGAGAATGCTGTAAGGCAAGTAAAGAAACTGTTACAAGAAGGGGGAATGACAACCTGTACCAAAAGCTAAAATAAGTAAAGACATGTAGAATAAGAATTAACTATGATATTTAAATGGCTATAGCATTATATTTTAAAATGTATTATATTTATTAAGTGTAAAACATGGAGGTCAATTCAAATCTGCAAAGTTTAATTTTAATGATCTTCTTGGCTAAAAAGACTAAGTGGAATGGATTCAAGAGACAATGTCAGAATTATTGGATAATGCAGAAAGTGCTGCTGAAAGGAGAGAGCAGAGAAATGCTGCGGTAGCTGGATGTGGATATAAATCAAAGGATCTTGCTGTTGATTTCAGTGAACGGAATTATACATAATTGTTAGTCATTGTGCATTTTCTAGACGAGAACATCACACCAATAATGCCAAGGAGAATACACATACATACATACATACATACATGCATACATACATACATACATGACAGATAGATGATAAATAGATGATAGATAGATAGATAGATAGATAGATAGATAGATAGATAGATAGATAGATATACATACAGACAGAGAGACAGACCCTGGATCCAGGTGGAATAGGATAGGATTGGATGGAATGGGCTGGAATGAGTAAGTTGGCGTTAAAATATGGAAAGCTTATCATTAGTCACAGCAGAAAAGACAGGTTGGGGACTTGCATTGGTACTTTTCCAGTTGTAAATTCTCTGTTCAAAGATCATCATGATGGCAGTGAAGGAAGTGGAAAAGGAGTTTTGAAAAGAGAGAGGGTTACTTGGGTGATGACAGGATAAATAAAGTTATCAGTCAGCTGGACGGTGTTCTTTTGTTCTACCAAATTATAAGTGTGGGGCAGGCAAGAGAAGCTCTTCAAGTGTTGGTCTTTGGCAGAGTGTGTGGCCTTCCACATTTGACAGCATCAAATGGCAGCAGGAGGTGGGAACAGTAGCAGGTGGCTCCCTCTAGTGTTTCAGCCCTCAAGCGACCTCCAGTAAGTGGACCTTTCACTGCACATGTTAAAGCTTTTGTCTAGAGTCCGAGGACAGGGAAGTTCGGATTTCTCAGCCCGTGGCATGGCCTGTGATACAGCTCGAGTCTGAGACCTTTTGGCCTTGAAGACTCGATAACTTCTCTGGAACTGTGTTTGGTGACAAGGTCCTTCAACATCTCTTCCCTAGTTTCTTAATGGTCTTTGACCATCATTCCTCCTCATTTCTCCATCCTCTGGACTTCGTGCATTCCTCTTGTTCTTTCACTAGCCATGCTCTAACTGTTCAGCTCCATCTTTCTATCCTCATGGCTTCTGCAGCTCCAACACTGATGCTGCTGCTGCTGCTACTGCTACTACGGCTGCCACTACCATTGATTACTACTTTTGAATCTCTTCCTTTTCTGTAGCTGTTAGTGCAGCTGGCCTTTTTTTGTTAGCTAGTCTACTAAACGTAGGCAAGAACAGACCATTCAGAAGAAGTCTTTTATTACACCTATAATTTGTTGAAGCTCAATACAAAAAGTCCATTACAAACTGTTTACACAGTCCTGGCAGAGACTGCACATTTAGGAGCAAGTTTCCTTAAGATGTTCATGGAATGTTCCATACCGCTAGTGTATGATGATCAGGGTAGTCTGGCTGGCTTTTTGACTGACAATCCTTCTGTACAAGGCAGCCAGGACAGTAAGGGAGGTTGCAACGGTTGTCCATTTACACAGTAAAATTGCCCTGTCCTTGTACATCTTTGCTTATTTTCAGTAAAATGAGCATCCAAAAGAGTGATGTTAATAATAAAGAAATTCTCATTAAAACTAAGAGTTATTTAAACACATTTATGTAATGTTTTAGTCATAGTTAAAAACTGCCCCATGTTCCCGGAAGAGCAGGTGTCCCTCATCAGCCACCGTGTGGGTGTGTATTCTGATTATGTGGTGATACTCATGATCCGCTTGAATTCTGTGCTCACAATTTAGTATGACTTCTGTCCTCAAGATAATGTTGTATGTTGGATGTGTGCAAGAGCCAGATTGGGCATTTGCAGGTGAGTCTGATGAAATAAGAGGAGAATGTGATTGACCTCAGACCTTGGACTGTATGTAATGAGTAGAGGGTGGTGGACTCTGTAATTTAGTTATGGAAGACAGAATGTAAAGAGATGAGGACTTCAAATAAGAAGTAGAATTGAGGATTTATATAGACTGTTTGGATTTAAAGCTTGTAAACTCAGGCTACTAAGGGGATGAAAATACAAGGAATGAGAGATAGAGATGAGATTATGGAACTGGTACAGTGATTAGAAGACCAAGGAAGGTATTGGTATTACTCAAGAGAGAAACAAGACAGCTAGAAAAAAAGAGGGAAGGGAACTGAGAAGAAAGTACTAGAAGAATCATTCAGATATTGTCCTTTTAGAGTTTCACTGGGAGAAATGTCAGAAAAACAAAATGGAATAGACATGCCAAAAGGCAAAATGTGAGAGTAAAGAAATGATGTGACCCAGAGGTTAGTGACTGGTTCAAAGCTGGAAGTTTAGGAAGAAAAAAGAAGTAGAAAGAGTCCCAGTGAGAATTATGCAAACCCACAGTGTTTTGATGTGAAGGGACTGTCATAGGAACAGCACCCTATTCTGGGAACGTTCCAAGTGCACATGTGGAGACAAGCCAGGATTTGCACCCAGACCTGCACTACCTGGCCCTCTGGGGCCACCAGAACAAAAGCCACATGGAGACAAGCAAGGATGATGTTACATAGCACTCATTTTGCTCCCAAGGATGTAGGGTAATTCCAATAAATACATTCAAAACACTACTCAAACTGGAAAATGTTTTCTGTCACTCATCATTGCCGCGAGGAAGTTTTCCTCCCCAGACACCACTTTCACCACGGACTCAGCTCCTCAATTCTTCTGTCTTCTCTTGCCACGCCCCATCCACACCCAAATCTTTATTCCTCTGGTTTTCCAGTTCTTTACTAATGTCACAGCCATCTCCCTTAAGGGGATCTGCTTCACATTCTCTACTCAAATAAAAACAAAGTACAAATAAATTGTAAAGGAAAATATCTGGTTACAAAGTTCTCTTTAATAGGACACAGATGAGACGTTTATGGCTGCACTGTGCTGAACAGCCTCTAATTCAGCAGTGGTGGTGGGAAGCTGTGAGGTGGGAGTGGTGGAGAAGCTAATGCACCTTATAGCAGAGAATAGTCATTAAAATGTGATGACATTTAAAAATTAGACAGGTAAGTGGTTGCCGGGTGAAATAGCACACTAATTTTTTTTTCTTTTTCTACAATTGATGTCTGTTAAAAAGCAATATTAAAATTAGTTAAATATATAATTTATCTTGTAAATTATTTAAATTATTTATTTATTTATTTATTTATTTATTTATTTATTTATTTGAGAGAGAAAGAGAGAATGGGCATGCCAGGGCCTCCATCCATTGCAAATGAACTCCATTTTGTGCATCTGGCTTACGTGGGTGCTGAGGAATTGAACCTGTGTTCTTGGGCTTTGCAGGCAAGTGCCTTAACCACTAAGCCATTTCTCCAGCTCTGTTATTCTTTTCTTAAATATGTTATTTATTTATTTATTTAGAAAGAGAGAAAGAGCTAGATAGAGAGAATGGGCATGCCAGGGCCTCTGGCCATTGCAAATGAAGTCCAGAAACATGCGCAACCTTGTGCATCTGGCTTTATATGACTACCAAATGAATCAAACCTAGGGCCTTGCTTTGTAGGAAAGCACCTTTACCTCTAAGCCATCTCTCCAGCCCTAATTTATCGTTCTTGAGAAAACAAATTTTTGTTTAGTGATAACAATCTTTCCCATAGGTCATAGCATATATTATGCCAATTTTTAAATATTGAGAAATAAAGATTGTCTATGAATTCTGTAATTTTCCTATTTAGAAGGAATATAGGGCTTTAATCAAAGCATCCTCTAAATCATCAACATGAGAAATTGGAGTACATAGAGATTAAGAACTTCCCAATGTCACAAGCCCATGTTGGCTGGTCTTAGGATTAGCACCCAGGATGTTCAAGCTGAATCCTTTTTCCTCCACATCATTATGTGTACAAAGGCTTCATGTAGGTTCTTGCTCTGAAAAAGGGAATGTTCCATAGATGTTATTTATGATGTCTTTGGATTTAAAGAGTTGTTTCACTGCATTCTGTTAAATAAGAACTTCAAGATGACCCTACTTTCATTCCTAATGGCTGATTTCATAAAGCAGTCTTAATTATGTGCATCTCTGTGTGCATACTGTCCTTGCACAGATCTCCCCTCTGAACCAAATGCCTCTGTGTAGCCAACAGTTTTCAATTATCTCTATGTTAATAGGACACATGCTCATTTCAATGCCAAAATATTTCTGGGCTTTTGGGTATTGTTTTGCTTTTAGTTCATAAATAAAGTGGATGGACAGGATTTCAAGAATCACATCATTTCTAACTTTGTGTTGTTGATTTTATAGCCAGAAAGAGCTTTTTAATCTTGCAGTGTGTTCATGAGTTAAATGAATATGTTTGAAACACAGAATATTGGAAACAGATTCACACAAAAATTCATTGTGAAGAGAAAGGAGAAGTAAAAAACATATTATTTTATCTCACAAGAATCAAAAGGCAAGTGTCACATCAGTGGGCAACAGAAAACTACAGTGTCTTGATGTGTTACTTTCCTAATTCTGTTGAAGGGATTAACGGACTGTAATAACACAAGGAAATAATTTTTAAAATTTTATCTTTCCTATCAGTGGATCAAACTGAAGAAATATTTGGTAACTCAAACTAAATTTAATTTCTTATGCATCATTATTCATTTATTAATGTCAGTATTATAGGGAAAACCTGAAAAATATAGAAAAAGATAATTAAAAAAGCAAGTCATTATGTATATGTAGTCTCTCTTTAAATATTTTATTAAAATATTTGGAATGTCCAATAGTCTATAGAGAATTTTGCATACAGAAACACTTGAAGCCACCTCCACAACATGACTGACTCCTCATTTATTACACAAGTGCTAGAAATGTGTTCCATCTGGATAGATTATAGTTTTATTTTAAAATATCCATTCAATCGGCTAACTACAGGGGATTATAGTTTTATTTTAAATAGCCATTTGATTGGCTAACCACAGGGCATTAAAAAGTCAGTTAATCTATTTGACTGGAAAAGAAGTCTTGCTTAATGTAATGCCTAATCTTTGTTAACTGTCTTCAGAGCACAAAGATTCAGCAAGAAAAGTGTCCCGTCTTTTCAGGCGTTGTCCATTTTCATAAAGCGATGGATATGTAATGATGATTATCTATTATTTATTATTAAACTTGAAGAATTCTAGGATATTTCCATAAGCATGATGAAAGGAATGACAATGAGGTGAAGCTAATTGCTGTAAAGCAAGGAATATATACTGTCAACAATTTATAGCTTCGTGGTTCAGACAGAAAACCAGTCATGTCATTGGCAGTGTGTCCCTGCATCCTGCTGTATCAGGTATATGGGAGACACTGCAGCTGGACACTAGTATTAAAATTTCCTTCAACGGCTGATACATAACATCATATAAAAGAAAAACAGCCAGGCGTGGTGGCGCACACCTTTAATCCCAGCACTTGGGAGGCAGAGGTAGGAGGATCGTTGTGAGTTTGAGGCCACCCTGAGACTGCAGAGTGAATTCCAGGTCAGCCTGAGCTACAGTGAGACCCTACCTCAAAAAACCAAAAAAGAAAAAACAAACAAAAGAAAGAAAGAAAGAAAGGAAGGAAGGAAGGAAGGAAGGAAGGAAGGAAGGAAGGAAGGAAGGAAGGAAGGAAGGAAGGAAGAGAGGCAATCAGAGCCGGGCGTGGTGGCACATGCCTTTAATCCCAGCACTCAGGAGGCAGAGGTACGAGGATTACCATGAGTTCAAGGTCACCCTGAGACTACATGGTAAATTCCAGGTCAGCCTGGGCTAGACCAAAACCCTACCTTGAAAAACAAAACAAAACAAAACAAAAAAATCCAGTAAAATAATCAAACAATGGCAATTCCATGTGGCTTTTGCATTTATTCCCAAGAGCATAATGTAGATGCATCTGACTTGTGAATTTTTCTTGATTGTATTTTTTTTTGATTGATTAAATTTAAAAAAATAGGAGGCCCCCAAGATCTCATCACTGAAGTAAAACTAAAATGAACCCAACAATGCTCAGGGAAATTCGCAGAAGGGGTGGAAAGATTGATTGTTAGAGCCACAAGTTGGGTCATCATGCACAGAGATATTGCCTCTTCCCCATAACTGTTGGCTACCCCCACAATGCATGATCCACATTCCCCAAAGGGGGGGGTCCCTTTGGAGGGGAGAGGATAGGGAGGAGGCTATCAAAGGCACTAACATGAATGTAAAATTAAAATTAAAAAAGTAGGACTAAGTTTCTCCTGACTGCCACAAACTTATGATGTATTTACTACAATATGGATAGAAGTGTCTTAATTCCTACTCACACCCCTCATGTTTTCCTTGCACTATTAAGGCACTCTCTAAAATAATGTCAATGCCCATATCACTTGCTGTATTGCTACCTGAAATAATTTTTAAATAATTTATTTTTTTATTTATATATTTGACAGAGAGAGAGGGAGAAAGAATGGGAGTGCCAGGGCCTCCAGCCACTGCAAACAAACTCCAGATACTTGCACCCCCTTGTGCATCTGGCTAATGTGGGTCCCGGGGAATCAAACCTGGGTCCTTTGGCTTTGCAGGCATACACCTTAACCGCTAAGCCATCCCTCCAACCCCAGTACCGGAAACATTTTTAATAGTATAATTTGTTATTTCTGGTCTCAGTCTTATAACTTATGCTTACTAGTTGCAATACACATTAATTTCGAATAAACTATAAGAGAAGCACAGACAACTTAAGTTAATTTAGGCAACTATCCTCTCCAAGAGTGTCTTATACTAATGAGGGATTAAAATTGTATTTTGAAGCTAACACACTTTATAAAGTAACAGTAGTACTTTCAATGTTCATCATGATAATACAGAAGAAATGCACATGCCACATTCCACTGTAATACCAAATTGCATGATTACCTGTTCAAGATATGCTTAAGGTTCAAAAAGAGCCAGTGAAACTTGAGAAACTAAAAGCAAATTAACAACAACAATAAAAACCCTAAATTTCACATTTTTGTAACTCCTTACATTCTTAAACCCATTTCTCTATGTGATAAAATGAACCTAAGTTGTCTATGATTCTCTACACATTTATATGAACATTACTTGAAATTGATAGACATTGTATTCTTCCATGATTAACCTTAATTCCACAATCTACCCTTCTGGACCTCACAAAGAATTTCCTGAACAGTTCCTTATATGTTTCCCTGAGTAGAATGGCATCAGGTCACATTGCTTCATAAGATGTCTGTGTCTGCAAGACCCCGGAGGGTGGAGCTATTGCCCTCTGGAGGTAAATTCGGTATAAAGTCCTTAGGTAAGGATGCTACCATTCAGCAATGTCTGTGTGTCAAACTGCGGGCTCTGTATGGTGGAGGAGCATTTTTCTAATTCAGCTACATGAAGACCACTAGGCTTCCATAATCTGTTCTGAAGGGTCCTTTTTCAGTTGGAGTTGGAGATCCATTTCAGAGATCTGTCCCCTGCTGGCCTAATCATGCACACTTCAGAGATTGCCAGTAGATCCTGGTAGGAGGCATACATCCTCCCTCTCAAGGGCTTGTCTGGCATTTTATTATCTATATAGAACTGCCATAGTCTAATAAATACCACAAAAAGCCTAAGATTGCTCATAAAGGGAATCATTTTCCAATGCTGTGTGACCCATTTTAGAATACAGAACTAGGGCTGAGGAGATGGCTCAATGGTAAAGGCAATTGTTTGCAAAGCCTGATGGCCCAGGTTTGATTCTCCAGTACCCATGGAAAGCCACATACACAAAGTGGTACATACATCTGGAGTTTGACTGCAGTCGCAAGAGCCCTAGAGTGCGCATTCTCTTTCTGTCTCTCACACTCTCTCTTCCTCTCTCCCTCCCTCTATCTCTCCAAAAAGTAAATAAAAATATTTTTAAAGAACATAGCGATACCGGTATAGATGTTTCAATAACAATATCTGTGGCAATCACTGTGGGTTAATCTCCACATGTGTAGAGACGCACTGCGTTTGCAATAATAGTACACATTGAAGTGGCCCTGTACTCAGTGTGGAGGTAGACATCAAAGAAAGATTATGACTCACACCTGTCCTTTTTAAAATATATTTTATTTTTATTTGAGAGAGGGAGCGAATGGGCACGCCAGGGCCTCCAGCCACTACAATTGAACTCCAGATGCATCTGGCTTTACGGGGGTATTCGGGAATTGAACCTGGTCCTTTGGCTTTGCTGGCAAGAGCCTTACTTGCTGAGACATCTCTCCAGCCCCCACACCTATCCTATTTTCCTTCCACAGCCCACCCCATTTTCTCTTACAAGGTAAATCTTTCTTCAAAATTATTCAAAGTAGCTCTCACTCTGAATCGCTTCTTTTGTCCCTCCTGATGTCTATTTCCTTTTTCCATGAAGTGAATGACCACTGAGACTGCTTTGAGCATCCTAATTACTGATAAATGGCAGTAACAGTGCATAACACCTTCAATACTTACCAACAAGACTTGTGATGCCTCTTACTCCTTCCAGACCGGTCTGCTCGAAACATGCTTGTTGACTTCACTATTTAATAACACCAAACAGTATGTTAAAATGTGTTATTACGTCTTCTAGAGATACACGTTTTACTCATATTAGGAGCATTACATGTAGAGAAAAAATTAGAACATAATTTACTAGAAAATTAAAATCAATAGTAACAGTATGATCAAAAAGTCTCCTTAGGGAGCTAGAGTGATGGATTAGTGGTTGAAGTGTTTGCCTGCAAAGCCAAAGGATCCCAGTTTGATTCTCCAGAACCCATGGAAGCCAGATGCACAATTTGGCACATGCATCTGGAGTTCATTTGCAGTGGCTGGAAGCCCTGGCATGCCCATTCTCTCTCTCTCTTTCTCTCTCTCCCCCTCTTTCTCTCTCTCAAATAAATAAATAAATAAAATATTTTTTAAAAAAATCTCCTTATAGGTAGGTCTCTAAGAAAAATGATTACCATGTGTAAATCATCATTTCATCTGACCTACTCAGACTTTATAATAATGAAGAATAAATGTGAATTTTCTGAAATCTTTTGGAATATGATAAGAATCCAATGGTTTCTGTTAGATAAAAGTGGTTCTCATATAGAAGGAAAGCTCTCTATAATTTTTGGGACTCTTTATCAGAGGCACTAAGAATAAAGGTTAAAGGTTTAAACAAGATACTTTGGTTCCTGTAGCTCGGTGTGGAGTGCCAGTGTTGTACACCCAAATCATAAAATCTGTACATGTTTATATACCTGCCTGGGTGCTTTCTGGAATTTTCATCAGGGAGCATATACTCATAATGGCTTAAATATGTTTAGGACATACATAGAGCTTTCAACCATCTCATGCTAAAAGATAAAGTCAGTTCTTAATAATCAGTCTTCAAATAACATTGTATTTAAAAAACCTTTAAGTCTACAGATAGATTCCACTATATAAATTATAAATAGTATGTTCATTGATGTGAATTGATTTAAAACAACTGTAAAAACTACAGGCTCTGAAAACCTCCAATTCATAAATGCTGATAATAACATTAGATTATATGTTCATTTGCTCTTTGCAGGAGAAAGGAAGACAACAGTTTCCTGCACAAAAATCATGAGCAAAAACATCAGCATTGTGGATAACAAGAAATGCAAGTACTTGACCAAGCCGGAGGCACAAATTCGCAAGTGCAACGAGCAGCCTTGTCAGACAAGGTAACCAACTCGAGTCTGGCAATCATTAACATACTTTGCCCATTACATTGCTGTCCTTTGAAACAAGCTTACAAAATTCCTGGAGTCACATTTTCCTGACAACATTACAAAGCATTATATCCAAAGTATGAACATGTAAATAAATAGGATCTAAGAAAATAAAGGGTAAGAGGTATAAGGATGTTCCTTATAATATAGAAACAACCCACATGTACAGAGGAGTGGTTAGATCTTTTTTCATAAATCATATCTTCACATGTAATACATTTATCTTTTTTGATTCAGAATTTTTATAAAACATGAACATCTGTAATACCCTCTGTCTTTTTATTACCCTCTTTTCCCACTATTTCTCCGCTTGCCAAGTAGTCCTTCTGTTTTGATGTCTGATTCATTTTGTCCTTCTCCATCCTCTGCTAAAATGTTGATGGGTCAGATTTGTGCAGGTCAATCACTATGAGATCTTAAGTGTACTGGTCAGTTCATTTCTGGAAGACAGTGCCCACCATATTCCTCGCTACCCTGTGACTCTTACATTCTTTCCACACCCTTTTCTGCAGTGGTCCTGGAGCCTTGAATAGAGATAGATATCTCATTTAGTGTGGAGCTCTCCAGTGCCTCTTGTTTTCAGCTTTGATGAGCTGTGACTCTCTTCACTGCCTGCTGCCATCTCCATAGAGAAACTTTTCTGGCTGGCTATGACAGACCCACTAATATTTTCCCCTACCTCCTCGGCAATGCTCCCTGAGCAATGGAAGATGTGATAGAGGTGACTCATCCAGTGCCAAGTACTGACTTTTCTCCTCACATCACCTTGATAAACGGCTCTCCCCTGTATTCATCACCATCTACATGAAAAAACTAGTTTCTCTAACCAAAAGTTATAACAACATTCAATGGGCATTAACATATACATTTAGAAAGTAATTTGATGTGTTTGGCCAAAGAACAGAGGTAGCTTCCCCCGCTGGGCCTATGGCTTTCCAAGACATATATGGAAATTATATGGGAACCTAATAAGTCATCTCTTCAAAATCATTGCTGTTTGGTTGAAATTAGTTATTTGCTTCAGAACTCTATGAAATGAGATGAACTTGCCAAGACTAAGTAGGATGAACTCAGGTCTGTCGAGGCCCAGAGCTCTGCAGATCAAGACCTGCAAGGGCCATGAGTCCCTCCTGTGGCCCAAAGATAGTTTGTAATTTTTTCTCTCAGCGTTTTCAAGACAAACTACCCCATTTCTGGTATCTGGTCACCAGATTTGTGATGTGAATCAAGTTACCCCCCACAAGACAAACAAGAAACTCATGAATAGGAAAAACAGATATCAATGCAGTGCAGCTAGAAATGGGGTAGAAAAACTTAAAATGCCCTGCCTTACTAACAAAAAGGTGACGCAGAGACAAGTGAATACAGCCTGAGTAAAATTTCTGAAGCAGCAACATGGCTACCATCCCAGGGCTCTTGGACCCACCGCTTTCCTCAGTGAGACTCAGAACTTAGCACCCCAAAGTCCTAAACATATATTTAAGAAGTGGATGATTAAAAGTGGGTAAAGCAGGACTAATTCCTCTGCTACAGTGACATGAATATTTACTTTATCTGACACTCAAAGAATTTCTTGAGACTCAGTACATTAGGCTGAGCTGAAAATTTCCATAAGGTCAAACAGAATTGGTCCCCTCCATACTACCTTTCCTAATGGAAGCATGGTGAATTTGCACACCCTACAATACAGATGTGTGAAGAATGTATGGCTCTGTAGAAAGAGTCACAAAGGTTGATTATAAAAAACAAGCAGAAAAAAGAAGTACATTCATAAGATTCCAGTATAACTGATCTGCCTGGAATTTTCTACCATAGTAAATGTAGTTCAGTAGGTGGAACAAAATTGCTAGTTAACCTATTTGGTCATTTTCTATATTAAACAATCTCTTTGGAAATTAGTGGCTAGGTAAATTTTCAGTTCTGTGTTCCACCCTACACCATGCCTTTTTTTTTTTTTTTAAGATTTTATTTTTATTTATTTATTTATTTATTAGAGAGAGTTGAGAGGGAAACAAGAGAAAAAGGAAGAGTGAGAATGGGCATGCCAGGGCCTCAGGCCACTGCAGTGATCAGGTAACTCCAGACACATGCCAGCAGCCAGCTCCTTGAGTCCTTGTGCATCTGGCTTAGACATGGGACCTGGAGAGCTGAAGAATCGAACCTCAGGGTCCTTAGAGACTTTTCTATTGTCCTATCCTTTAACCAAAAGCCATTCTTTTACACCATATTTTTTTATATACTGTTTTTGTTGTTTTTTTTATGCCTTGTTTGTAAACTCAGTTATTAATCCCTCCCAAGCTGTTTTGTTTCATGTTACTAGAAGGTTAAGATATTTGGAGAAATACTTTCTTCCTTTACAATGTTGAGATTTCAAGCCTTGCTTGGCTATAGATCCAATATATTCAAAACCTTGAAAGCTGAATAGCAACTCTACCTACCTCAGAAGAACTCCTGTGTTGACAAATTTACCTAAATTGATCCATATTTTGAAAGAGTCAGAGAAAGGTTGATTATAAAAAAACAAGCAGAAAAAAGAAGTACATTCATAAGCATTCAGTAATTCATGTGCCTTGTTCCTGGGAATGCTCTTTCCAGGATGCAGTGCAGTGATCAGGTAGGCTGACATATGCAGTTTACATTGCCAGCAGCCAGCTCCTTGAGTCTTAGGAGGCAGGTGCTCTTTAGACATACAAAGCCATCCTTTGTCCTGTTAGCTGAATAATTTTTAAAAGTTCAGACATTTCTGAGAATTTAAAAATATTTGTTTATTTATTTTTATCCTTTCAATATGGGTGTGCCAGAGGGAATTATCTCTGGAACTAACTCCAAATGCAAACACCATTTTTTATATCTGATTTATGGGAGGGGTTGTTGAATCAAACTTGGGTCCTTTTTTTGTTTGTTTGTTTGTTGTAACCACTCCAGCCTTTTTTTTTTGTAACAAAAGACTGGAATGATTTTTTGATTATTATATATCTTTCCTTGGAAACAATGTCATATATTTTGTGTAGAAACAATGTCAGTGAGGCTAGCTTAAATGTTGGAAAGTAGGAAATGGACACGAGCACTTGTTGGGGGTCATCACAGGAAAATGTATAAGACTTGATGTCAGATCACAACTTTATTTTTCCTGTTTCTTCTATGTCTTGACCTCTGGGGGAACAAAAACATTCTATTTTTTTTCATTCCCATCCATTGAAAATTTTTAAAAGTTCAGAACATTTCTGAGAATTTTTTAAAAAATTTATTTGGCCTGATGTCATCTTAACTCCAAATGGCTTTCCATCTGATTTATAAAACAGACCAATACACCAGTAAATACTTTTGTGAGAAGAGAATGTCTTGCAGATAAGGAAATAAAGTCATTCCAAATTACATGATTACTAAATTACAAAAAAAAATCCAGGGAAAACCTGATGTTTTACATATAAAACAGACCAATCAGTTACTATTAAGCAGTTTTCAAAGTAGTAGAAAAACGTTTTACTTCTTACTATTAACAGTTTTTATCATTATACTAAGGATATGAAAATTTGATTTATTTTTTTTTTAGATATGAGAATCCATGAAATTACATGGACTGTTTTTCACGGTATCTTCTGGGTTCAAAAGTTAAAAGAAAGGGTACAATTATGGGAATAACTTGTCTGAATATTCTTTATAGAAATATGAGTCAGAAACTAATCTGAATTTGAAAGCTAAAGATTCACTTTGGGATGAATCAGATAGAAAACTCCAAAGCAAGTGTTAAGTTGGCATCATATGTGGTACACCAGCAAACGAACACTGGAATATCCCCTACTGGACTACGAATGTCTTCATGATTTCTTTCCTTTTTCAGAAATAGAAACACAAAATGACTTAGAATTGAACCAACTTTTAAATGTGAAAACTGGGCTGTAAGACAGTATGATTCCTCAAACAATGGGTCACTGCTAGTAATGTTTGCTTTTAGATAAATTGCCTAATAACTATTCATGTAAAACAGGGAGCCCTGGGGCTGGACAGATGGCTTAGTGGTTAAGCGCTTGCCTTTGAAGCCTAAGGACCCCAGTTCGAGGCTCGATTCCCCAGTACCCATGTAAACCAGATGCACAAGATGGCACATGCAGCTGGAGTTATTTTGCAGTGGCTGGAGGCCCTGATGCACCTATTCTCTCTCTCTCTCTCTCTCTCTCTCTCTCTGCCACTTTCTGTGTCTGTTGCTCTCAAATAAATAAATAAATAATAAAAAAACAGGGAACCCTAAATTCCATTTCTAGAATTATTTAATGGAAAGCTATTATGTGGAAAGTGTAATGAATTTGCAATAAAAAATAGGGTTGGGTCTACCCCAGTGAGGAACTTATGACTAAAAGAAGAAGGAATGCCTTTAGACAACATTTGGCCCCTCCACTTCCAGGGACCATCTAGTAAGTCACCAGCCAGAGGACAGAGGGCCAAGGAATGGGAAACCTGGAGAAGGTAGAGAACCAAGCCCTTCTAAAAGGAAGAGATTTGAAGCCAGTGCTCAAGGGTCCAGGCAGAAGAACTGACATGAAAAACATGGCATGAGGGGTTGAAGAGATGGCTCAGCAGTTAAAGGTGCTTGCTTTCAAAGTCTGTTGGTCTGTATCCAATCCCACAATTCACACATAAAGCCAGGTGCACAAAGTGGTGCGTGAGTCTGGAATTCGTTTGCCATGGTAAGAGACCCTGGCATGCCCATTCTTTTTGTTACCTGTCTCTCTCTGTCTTTCTCTCTCTCTCTCTTTCTCTTTTTCCCATACATATGTATGGACATACGTACATATTTTAAAATAAAATAGCAAGAGGTGAAAACAAAGTGTTGGGGTAACAAATATCATTTGGTCTAATTTCCAAACAAATAGAACATGCAGCTAAAAATTGCATCTAGATTGTAAGTATATATTATTTTAAATAAACATCAATGTATGTCTTATATATACAGTAACCCCCGCCCTTTCCTGTAGCTTCATTTTGTATAGATTCAATTACCTGCAGTCAAGTTTAATCCATTTTAAATGAAAACATTTGAACAATAATGCTTGCATTTTAAATTGCCTGTCATTATTCAAAATAAGGTGTTTAAATCATACTCTATACAGGCCAATATGCCTGGGGTGAGCATAATTCTTTGGCCCCACATATCCATGACATTGACATTGCTCTCCTAGTTACTTAGAAGCCATCTCAGAGCTCAGGTGTACTATCCCAGTGTCACAGTTTTGTATGTAAGTAACCCTCCCCTGGGTACCTTCACACTAGTCCACATTGCCTCAGGCAGTGAAATCCTTTCATTGTTTGGGGTCTCCTATTAAAGACTTTGAGCCATTTGGAGCTTTCTTTTGTGCAAGGTGGGAGGTAAAGATCTAGTTTCATTCTCCTGCATGTAGATATCAAGTTTTCCAAGCACTATTTGCCAAATAAATGGTCCTATCTCTAATGAGGTTTTTATTTTTGTATTCTTGCCAAATATCAGATAGCTACAGCTGAGCAGGTTAATGCGAAGATCTTCTGTACTGTTGAGCATATATGTCTGGTTCTTAGTGACAGTACCATGCTGTGCTTGTTAGTACAGCTCTGTAATACAGAAACCAGATATGGTGTTACCTCCAACCATTTAATTTATTTATTTATTTATTTATTTATTTATTTATTTATTTATTTATTTATTTTTTTGCTCGAGATTGGATATTAACAATTTTAAAATAAGATCTTCTGATATGGTAAAAGATGATGAGCAGAGGCCAGGCGTGGTAGCGCACGCCTTTAATCCCAGCACTTGGGAGGCAGAGGTAGGAGGATTGCCATGAATTCGAGGCCACCCTGAGACTACATAGTTAATTCCAGGTCAGCCTGGGCCAGAGTGAGACCCTACCTTGAAAAACCAAAAAAAAAAAAAAAAAAAAAAAAGATATGATAGTAAAATGCTATGTTACAAGTGTTGAAACAATAATCCATTGTTTGGGGGTGCTTGCAGTTCTCTTAAAAATTAACATTTTGGGGATGAAATAAATAAATACATGTATAAATAAATAAATAAATAAATAAATAAATAAATAAAATGTTATGGGAAGAACCTCTATTGTATACTTTGAGAGTCTAAAAGAAGATAATAGACAGCGTAGGTCATCTGGAGATAATTGTAATTCGAGTAAAATTAAGCAAATACATAAATTACTGTTTCTGTTAATTCTAAACCTGTCAGATGTGTGGTAGATAGATACCTTTTAACTTGTTTCCAGTGATTTTTTTTTTTTTTTACTTTGTTTTTTAGGTGGATGATGACAGAATGGACCACATGTTCACGAACGTGTGGAAAAGGAATGCAGAGTAGACAGGTGGCCTGTACTCAACAACTGAGCAATGGGACTCTAATTAGAGCCTGGGAGAGAGACTGTGTAGGTCCTAAACCTGCATCTGCCCAGCGCTGCGAGGGCCAAGACTGCATGACGGTGTGGGAAGCAGGAGTGTGGTCTGAGGTCAGCAGACACTATGTCTTCTCCTTCTCTCACCCTGAGTTTGTGCACACTCGTATTGTGCCACGTCCTGAATCCTTTTGCATAGCAGTTGATATTTACTATAGTCTATTAATTTTGCTGACACTTAAAAAATATGCTCAATTGTTAAAAATATAAAGGGCATTTACTGTTGTTTTATAAATATAGTTCAGAATATATTTTTTTTTAGATTTCAGAATTCTGATTTTTTTTCATGTATATACTGGGAGTAACTCTTAAATATGCGCACATTAAGACACATATTTGACTCATCACATGTCCCTGAATATTTAAAAGGGAAATACATAAAAGTAACATTTATAATCCTTTTATATGTGCAATGAATGTAATTTTACTTCAAATTTAGTATAGTGTTTGTTTATGACCTCTAATGCAAGAAACTTAAATGATATCATTATTTTATAAGAATGGATAACATAGCTAGAGAAAAAATTAGTTTACCCAAAAATCTTGCTTAAGTAGTAGAGCTGAGGCATGATGCATGGCTAATGTATTACACTGCACACTTCTGCTAGCTTATTCTATGCTATCTATGGGTGTGGCCCATGCCAATCCGTAATGATGCATTTTCTGTTATCATGCTACATATCTAATCTTTATCTAATTATATATGGTACTCATTACATATGTTTTCTGACTTCTCTGAAGCATTTTAAGTGGGTATGTAAGTGGATGGACCAACACAAACACACTAACACTTATGCACATGTGCACAGACCATCCACATGAACACACAGAGCAAAATGGTCCATGCACTTACATTCTGTGGATTAGATATGATATAAAAATGATAAACAGAAAATATTCTGTTGAATAAGTAGCTCATCTTTTAAAAGTAAGGATGAAATAGCTCAGATAGTGTAATACAGATTCTAAATATTTTCTAGACCAACTATCCAAAAAAGCATTTTAGTTAAGAACTCTACTTACTTGTCTCGTGCTTTTCTAAGTTATACCTTATTGTGTTATAGGTTTTCTTTGTTTATCATGTGTACTTCTGATCATGAATGCCAGATCAGATTTTATATAAAGTTAAATCTGTTCAGCCTGGAGAGAAAATTCATGTGAGCTTCAGAAAAACAGAAACACTCCTCCCCAACCCAAACATGATATTTGCAATGCTTTAGGATTTATGGATATGGCACCACCTCAGAGAAATAATATGTAACATTTCAATAAGTCAATTAAAAATATTTTTATTTTATGGAGCAAGGATCATTTCCATTATAAATGTATAAATGTTAAATCCAAAATCACAATGTGTTTGCATTAAAATTACAAAATATGCAAATCCCAACTATAAATTATAAAACAATTATCAATTTTTGCAATAGTTACTATAAGTAGAATGTCATTGGTTCTGCTATTATGGTTTTTTTGTTTTCAAATCAATTATTTAATATCTATATGCCAAAATTTTCATATCTATAAAATTACAACAGCTATCAGTATTTCACATGGCAGCCACAAGAAACAAATCAGATAATCCAGCAAAAATAATTTTCTAGAATTTAGAAAGCTTTTATAAATATCAGCAACTATCAATATTATTGTTATTACTTGAAAAATATTAGGATTAATTAAGAGAAAATAAATAAAAACACTAACATGTCAAAGCGTACTTTTGTCATAGCATAGTACAACAGAATTTGTTTAGTATTATTGCACTCTAGATAACATTTTGCAAATGGGCCACTTGGGAAGCAAGCAGGAAACACAGACCAGAGAGAACTAGGTTAAAATTACAAAGCAGTCACATAATATTGTGCTAAGCCAAAAAAAGACAAATGGCTATAAGCAATTTTTTTAACAGAAGTAGAAAGTGCACATACGACTACATGGGTATCTAAAAATGACCCCAACATGAAATTACAGTGCCTTTCAGTCAAAAGTTTCTGTTGCCCCAAGTTTCTTCTGACAACTTTTTTTTTTTTTTTTTGGTTCTGCTATTATGTTTTTAGTGACACAGTTTTGCTTAAACATATAAAGGATGGGCTCAACTTAAGCCTCACTGCAACTCTGAGCAGTGATGTGGGAGTCAAGGTAGCCATTCCTATGTAATATCAATTGCTAAAAGTGTGCAACTTGTCTTCCTTTGGAACTTTATAACATAAAATTATAAGCTATACATTCAAGACTTGCCTTATCAGTTCCATCCCAACCAGTCTTCTCCCTCCAGCCCAGTGAGATATTGAGGTCATTGTCAACATTCACTAATTCCTACCATTGACAAAGACTAAGATACTATGTGCATATTTCATAACAGAGAGCATAAACATGCATGTGAGAATAAATTATATCTAGAAAATATTGATGGGATATGCATGCTTCCATTTATTAACTCACTATCATCAGTTAAGCATCATTATATGTGAAATTAGCTAAACTAATTTTTGAACCCTACTGTAGTTTGAACCCATGAATCCATTTAGAATAATGACCTATAGGGGTATTTAATTATGTAAATACATTAATCATTTCATTTTTCATAAGATTTTCTTTTATATTTAAGAAGTGTTCATAAGAAACGCCATACTTGGAGAAATTATTGTATTTCATCAATATTCTTTTCAGCTGAAGAAAAGAATAAAACATATGTAGCAGACAGCTTCAGGTTCGCTGAGATGAACTTCCAGACCGGCACAGTTATGGAGGAAGGGATATTATTTATTGAAGCTTACAGATCCAGGGGAAGTTCCATAATGGCAGAAGTGGCCTGCTCTCCATAGGACCAGGCAAGAGAGCAGAGAAAACCAACCAGCCACCACAGCACACAGAGCAAAACTACAGCCAAAAAGGTCACACAGCACACTTCAGGAACTCCTGCTAGGCACATTTGCATATCTTTACAATGGAATCTCAAACCATCACCACACCTTAAGACCGGGGCCCCAAGTGACCTTGCCTCTAGCAAGGTGATTGCAGATACAAATTATAACTAATAAAACACTGAATATATTGGGGGACATATATTCAAACTACCACAACATAGTAGCAGAAACTTCATGAAATTTCACCATATATAGAAAGATATAGATATATTTTTATGTCTTAATCTGGGTATGTTGTTTGTTTTAAATTACCCTTATTGAAAGTGGTCCAACCATTCCTAAAACCTTTGACTTCCAACACTGTGCTTTAAGCTCCATCTGCCTTTGGATATAGGTGCTTAGCCTGGTGCGACCCTTAAACTTGTCATTCATTCTTTATCTTTTATGTGGTAATGCCCTTGTGAGAAGTGATAGACAAAAATGGTGAATAGTCTATAGCCTATGCACCAACCCTATCCAAACCCTCTTCATATTCTCTTTCAGTGTTCAGTGAAGTGTGGCAAAGGTGTACGTCATCGGACTGTGAGGTGCACTAATCCAAGAAAGAAATGTGTCCTTTCCACCAGACCCAAGGAGGCAGAGGACTGTGAGGATTACTCAAAATGCTACGTGTGGAGAATGGGAGACTGGTCTAAGGTGAGGCTGGTTGGTATGGAGGTTAGGAGTCACAGAGGATCATGGCGAACATCGAGTTATGTGGAGTATATCATACCCACCTATAATTCCTGCCTGACTCTCACTATCATGATCTCCAATGAGCTACATTAAAGATTAAAATAACATATATGGGTGCTTGAGAGATATCTTAACAGTTAAGGCACTTGCCTGCAAAGCCAAAGGACCTTGGTTTGAATCCCCAGGACCCACATAAGCCAGATGCACAAGATGGCACATACATCTGGAGTTCGTTTGCAGTGGCCAGAAGCCCTGGCAAGCCCATGCTCTCTCTCTCTTTCTCTCTCTCTTTCTCTCTCTCTCTCTCTCTCTGTCTGCCTCTTTCTCTCTCTCAAATAAATAAATAAAAATATAAAACAATATTTTAAAATAAAATATATGAGCTATTTAGCACAATACTTAACAACACAAGGGAGCTTTAAAATAACATTACTTGTGGCTAATTTTGTTGCTATAGTTGTTTCTCATAATATTTTACTAATACATACCTATTAAATAGAATGCATTTGTGTCAGCAAATTTAAAATAGAATTGAAGGACACACCAGCAGAAGCAAGCAAAGGGAACTCACATCTTAATATGTAAAATGTACTACTTTGGGTTATTTATAATGAAAATGGGAAGAATAGGAATTCCTTTTCTTTCTTCAGTAAAGCAAAATTGCATTTACGAAGAAAAGCTTTTAATATAGATGAGAAGGAAAACAAACAAACAAAAAAAAAAACATATAAGAGTAAAACATGTCCCAAAGTGGTCACAGGATTTTCAAGGATGGAGAGTCTGAGACCAGAATTCTTCAAGTCCTTTGGCCAACTCAAATGGATGAAATTCATTTGTCATGTGAGCAATAAATTTTATTTAACACCAATAATGTTTCATAAAGTTTTATGTAAGTATAACCTCTTATATGATGGAGTTATAGAAAACATCTAATACAGTCTTCTTATGATATATTAATAAACCCCATGTTTTAATATAAAATTCTCATCTGACTAATAAGGACTCTAAAATGATATTTTCCAACATGTAAATAATCAATCAAACAATTCCATATTCAGCTCAGGTATCATACACTTACCATGGCTTAGAGACACAGGCCTTTCTCATTTTCCTTTGTATCATAAAAGATTGTTAAAAAATGTATCTGTTGTGGTGTTTTAGAAATGTTCTGAAGAGGCCGGGCGTGGTGGCGCACACCTTTAATCCCAGCACTCGGGAGGCAGAGGTAGGAGGATCGCGGAGAGTTCAAGGCCACCCTGAGACTACATAGTTAATTCCAGGTCAGCCTGGACCAGAGTGAAACCCTGCCTTGCAAAACCAAAAAAAAAAAAAAAAAAAAAGAAATGTTCTGAAGATCACTGGAAGTCAATTTAATACATAAAGCACTTCAAGTGTCAAGCTTTCTCAGTGTCACTCCATGTGAAATTCTGGACATTTAAAATCTGATCTCTTTTCTTGTGCCTTTTTTTATTAATTATTATTTTTTATTGACAACTTTTATCTTACATACAAAAAAACCCACCTGATATTTCCCTCCCCTCCCTCCATTCCACTTTAGAACTCCAGTCTCCATCATATCCCCTCCCTCTCTCCATTAGTCTCTCTTAATTTGATGTCATCATCTTTTTCTTCTATTTTAAGGGTCTTGCGGGGTATTGCTAGGCACTGCAAGGTCATGGATATCAAGGCCAATTTCTGTCTGGGCAGTTGCATTGTAAGTTGCATTGGCTCTTCCATTCTATCCGCCCCCTCTTCTGCAATGGTCCCTGAGCCTTGGAGGGTGTGACAGAGGTGTTTCAGTGCTGGGCACTCCTCCATCCCTTCTTCTCAGCACTATGTTGCCTTTTGGGTCATCCTAGTGGTCATCGCCATCTGAAAAGAGAAGCTTCTCTAACCAGAAGTGAGAGTAGCATTAATATGTGAATATGAACATTAAGTGTAGTGCTTTCAGGGCAGCTTGGTGGGAATAATATATACATTTAGTCAGACAAGAGCAGGCTTATACCCCTAAGGCTCATGACCTCACCTACCATAGACTTTTACTTAGGTTTTTCAGTACCAGGTATGTATTCCCTCCTGTAGAGAGGGCCTTCAGTCCAATTATGGAGCAGTTGGTTACCCCAAGAGCAGACATGCCACTATTGCACCTGTTCAGTCATTGAGCCTGTCTGGCCAAGCTTGAATATTCAGTGTCCACTGTTTTCACTGCTGATGACTTCTGTCTCCCATACGCTGCATGCACTGCAGCTTTTTTCCAGCTTTCAGTTGGCTGGTCTATAGGGAGAAGGTTTTCTGCTCCACACCAGCTTGCTTTCTCAGTGACCTTGCCTCTCAGGCAAGAGATGTCTTCAGCAATAGGGTCTTACTATCTGTTTCTCAAGGGAAACCAAGGGCTTTGGCAAAAGCCTTTAATGTTTTGGAGGCTACTGGGACCTCATTGGCCAACAACTCACTGGAAGGTATCCCATCCCAGGTACTGAAAATTTTCTAGTAACAGTCTACAGCTTCTAGACGTGCCCTTATTCAAAAAAGTAATTTTACATATGTCTTATTCACAATATCTTGAGTTTAGATTGACCCTCCCCCTGCCCTTCTTTTATGCATTCTCTTCCCATGGCCTCGCTTATGCCTTTACTTCCTTAAAATTATCGGAGTTCTCAGGAAACTGTTCTCTTACTACTTTCAACAGTCAGATTTTACTTTGAGAAATTTTGCCAGATGCTGTTGACAACAAACATTCAGCCTAATCCGGTAGCTTTTTAAGTGGTTCACACTTCAAAATGAACAGATTCCGGGCAGCAGAAAATCCTAAACTAAGCACAGCTAATTTCTGTTATGTTCAGGATTCGCTTCACTAACCCTAAGGAGAAGACATAGACAAAAGACATTGGTAAGAAATCAGGTGATCCAGGAGACAGTTTGAATGACTGTGTTGCATAAATGAGTACATTAATTAGGCCATTGATGCCTTGTGAATTTCTTTTTGTATCAGTAAAATAAGAGAAGCAGACAAGTGTTTCTAACATAACAATGCCTTTGATCATGCAGGATAGCATGAGGATGTAGAAAAAAAACACACGCCAAAGTGAGGAGGGTTACCATCTTTTGCTAGGAACTTGTTTATTTCTTTCAGCTAGTGAAACTCTATTATTTTTTTTTTTTACACATGCTAAGCAAGTAAGCTCCATCTGCAGCCCTGGTTGTCTTATTTAAATAAGACAATTCTACTTTAAGAAAAGGTTTGAAAACTACTACAAAAAACTATATATTTCCAGCTATATTAATAAATACAAATATCCTGTGTGTATACATGTGTTTGTGAGTGTGTAGGTATGTATGCACTTTTATTTGAGAGAAAGAGAGTAAACAGAAAGAGAGAGAGAAAGAATTGGCATGCCAGGACCTTTAGCCACTGCAGATGAACTCCAGATGTATGCGCCACCTTGTGCATCTGACTCATGTGGGTACTGCTGAATTGAACCTGGGTCCTTAGGTTTCACAAGAAAGGGCCTAAACTGCTAAGCCATCTCTCCAGACCCATACATTTTTTTTTAGACAGATTCTTCCTTTGGTCTGGAATTCACCTTGGCTAGCCAGTGAGTCTCAGATATCCTCCATCTTCAGCACTGAAATTAAAATACATGCCAGTACATGCAACATTTTTTTAAATGTAGTTTCTGAATATAGAACTGAGGTTCTTATACTTGCAAACCAAGCACTTGTATGACTCAACTATCTACCCAAGCCAAAAAATATATATATATATTTTTTTAAGGGGCCTGGAGAGATGGCTCAGTGGTTAGGCACTTACCAGTGAAACCTGAGGACTCTGGTTCAAGGCTCAGTTCCCCAGGACCCTCACAAGTCAGATGCACAAAGTGATGCATGCATCTGGAGTTCGTTTGCAGTGGCTGAAGGTCCTGGCATGCCCATCCTCTTTCTATCTATCTGCCTCTTTCTCTCTGTCTGTTGCTCTCAAATAAATTAAATAAATAAACAAAAAAAAACAAGAAATATTTTAAGTGACAGAAGTTATCTGCCAGTAGCTTTAAAATACAAAAGATAAAAAGATCAGAATATTCAGATTATGTTTGACACTGCTAATGCAGTGTTCCAAATGTAAATCTGATTAGCCACTAGTATCTCCAAAAAAGCAAAAATTAAATTGGAAAATTATAAAGAATACCTGATTTTTGTTTTTATCCTAAATTATTAATGCGTCTGTAGTATTGTTATACCCATTATGCAATTTTTAAATATACTTGGATTGATAAACATTTAATTGGGTTTGGTGTGGAACTACACTGCTATTCAGGTAGGATAACAGGATGGTTCTAATAAGTATTCATCTTTATTTCAAGCCTTTTAGACTTTGTTGGCTATTTTTTTTTCTTTACTTGCTCATTTGTTTTCTCTCTCTCTCTCCTCTTTTCCTCCCTCATATAAAGACTGGTTTCTTCTTTAAGGTCTCAGCATCTCAAATGAAAAGGAATAAAAAAGAAGCAAGGTACACAAATAAAATCAGTGGCTCCATGTGAAAGCTATTGATCTCACTCCCTCTTTTATGCTTCGAAAATAGCACTGTCATGTTCAAATTAATACCATTCCAAAATAGTTAAAGAGGAAAGGAGTGATACTATGACTATTAAATTTCAATGCTTAAAGTATTCACAGACAGAGAAAATACATAGATCTCTTAATCCTTATCAGTTATGAGCCTAGAACAGAAATAGCAACAAGATGTGTTTGGTTGTGGCTGGAAGTCTGTGATCCTCTGAGGTCGATTAATCTGTCAACTTTATTCAAATTCTATTCAGATTATTAAGATAGCAATTCACTCCAGTGGACCTAATATTTAAACTACAGTTGGCTTTGATCAAGAATATTGAATTTACAGTTCATGGCGTCTTAACACTGAAAAACCACTCCTCTCTTGGAAATGCAGATAGATCTCTCACTGAATCCGTTAAAAGGAAAATGTATCATCAGGTTCACCAGCTCCCAGGGTCACTGGGAAAAACAGTATCAATGAAATGCATAATAGGAATGTAGCTATGACTTCCGGCTATTCACACTGCACTTATGTCAGTTTGCTGTGATTTCTAGCACTTATATCTTGAGCCATTTTGTGAAAGAATTGTTTTCAGCTTACGAGGAAAAAGCTGATCCCAATTGTTATCTCTGATTTCTAAGTAGATGTGATGCAGCCTACATTGGCCTTGTGTGTATTTCATTGCCACTACAGTGTTTTCAAAACTAGGATACACAATGTCATTTATTTGATCTGGTAGTTATGTGTCATATTCTGATTATGTGTCTGATACAGATAAGGCCTGAAGATCTTTCCCAGAGTAGAACATGACCCTGATATTTTGTGGCAGCGTGAATCTCTGCATCCACTTATTGAAGTTGACCTAAGGATGTAACCCTGAATTGAAAAGGAAAAAACCAAAAAAAAAAAAAAATAGTTCATGGTGATTTTTTTAAAAGACATACTTTTGCTTGCATTTTTGCTGTCTTTATTTGAGCTTGTACAATTTCTGGGTTGCATTCATAGAAGCCAGCAGAAGGGAACACATTGGAGTGCTGATTCATCTTCCTGTTACACAGAATACAATCCTCTTTGAAGCCTTAATGGACTTAGCTGTTCCATATAACATTAACAAGTGATTTACACTGATTGAACCAAATTGATTATTCTTGATTTATTCTGAGATTTAGTTGAAACTCTAAAATATAGGCTTATTCACTACTTTAAAATTTCAGGAAATGAGTAGTTTTGGCCACAAATCATATTACCACATTTTAACAGGTATTAGGACCACAGATTCTGAGTCTCTTTGAGATGATGTAATGCTAAACATAATGCTGTAAGCAGTCAGCCATTGTAGAAGAGCTAGTGTGCAGCCAGTTGAGTATATCTTGTATAGCTACAAAGCTTAGACGAGAGTGAGTTATTTTGAATTTATCCTGCAGGAAACCACAATCATATTCACGCTTTCAAATGAATAGTAGAGGAGTTACATAGATGACTGATCTAAACACTAAGGCAATTTTCCCTAAAAGATATATAAAATATATGTCTAATGCAGTCTTTTGATTATAAATGAACATTTAAATAGATGACAAATCTACTTATTTTGAGGTCAACCTCACCGTGAAGATTTTCTTGTTCCATGAAGTTGCAAATCTCAAAACTGTCTTACAATTTCTTTCATCTTCTTGGAAATAATGGTCTGCCTGAAAAAAAATTAAGATATCAACTGCTTTCTTATATGTTTTTGTAACTGTGGAAGACTTCCATACATCTGGATTATTTCTAGTAAAAAATAATATTCTTAGGCTAAGAAAATAGCTCAGTCAGTAAAGTTCTTGCCTTGCAAACCAGAGAACTAGATTTCCAGACCCAGAGTGCCACGTGGTATAGTCATATAACCCCAGCACTGGGGAGGCGGAGACAGGAGAATCCCCAGGACACACTCATCAGCCAGTCTAGCCTAATTGGCAGCTCTAGGCCAATGAGAGACCCTCTCTTACAGGAAGTGGGTAGCATTCCTGAGGATGACACCTAAGGTAGTCCTCTGGTTTGTACTTGCATGTGTACATTGCATGTGCACATACATGAACACACATGTGCTCACATATTCACAGACACACATTAAAAATAATTTTCTTAGCCAGGCATGGTGGCGCATGCCTTTGATCCCAGCACTTGGGAGGCAGAGGTAGGAGGATCACCTTGAGTTCGAGGCCACCCTGAGACTGCATAGTGAATTCTAGGTTAGCCTGGACTAGAGTGAGACCCTACCTCGAAAAAAAAAAAAAAATTCTTCGCCAGGCGTGGTGGCACACACCTTTAATCCCAGCCCTTGGGAGGTAGAGGTTTGAGGATCACCATGAGTTTGAGGCCACCCTGAGACTACATAGTGAATCCAGGTCAACCTGAACTAGAGTGACACCCTACCTTGAAAACCAAAAAATAATAATTATTATAATTTTCTTACCATACATATGTTATATTGCCCTTAGACTATAGACTATAAAAAGATAAATATTTGTATTCCTGAGTAATTAACACTGTGTTTTTGAAAAGTTCACAAACAGGGCTGGAGAGATGGCTTAGTGGTTAAGGCACTTGCCTGCAAAGCCAAAGGACCCCATGTTTTACTTCCTAGTACTCATGTAAAGCCAGATGTGCAAGGTGGCTCATGCATCTGGAGTTCATTTGCAGTGGCTAGAAGCCCAGGCATACCCATTCTCTCTCTTTCTCTCTAAAATAAGTAAATAAAAATATTTTTTAAAAGTTCAAAAACAGAATGCACAAATCAACTAAATAAATTTAATTATTCTTTGTATAATCAAGAAATATAGCCATATAAGGGTCACTGTTTTAAATAATTGGTAAAAGACCTAAGTGCAGGGTCAAAGAAGCAACAGTTTCACAAACTATTCTTTACAGACTTATTTAAAATAAATTTAGAGGGCAGAAGATCTAGCATGAGCACCTGAGTATAATCCCATAACCCATATGAAAAGGTCAGAACTGAAGTCTGCCTTAAAAATAAGTGGTTAGACTGCCATGGTGGTGCATGCCTTTAATCCCAGCACTCAGGAGGCAGAGGTAAGAGGATCGCTGTTTGTTTGAGGCCACCCTGAGACAACATAGTAAATTCCAGATCTGCCTGATCTAGAGTGAGACCCTACCTAAAAAAAAAAGAGTAAGTGGCTAGCACATGCAAGGAATGGCACCTGAAATTGTATAGCTGTTCTCTGGTCTACACACACACAAAGGTCTAGGAAATGGCTCACTGGGTAAAGTGTTTGCTCTATGAGCAAGAGAACTGAATTCAGATCCCCAGGACCCAAGTAAGATGCTAGGAGTGAAGGCACAAACTTGCCATCCCAGCTCTGAGAAGGTGGAGACTGGGGTTCCCCTGGAGCTCACTGGCTAGCTAGTCTAAGAGCATGCCCACCACATCCCCCATCCACACACAAAGACAGGTTCATGCTGTTTGAATAAATGCCTGCTGTTTTTTCATCAGATAAGAAAATAAACATCATGCATTGTATTTCTTTTAACTTATTAAATGGTCTACAGGATCTTTGTAGCTCCAATTATCTGACAACTATGATAACTCAGACATGTGTATATATATTTATGTAATACAATTTGTTTTATTTGTTTATTTATGAGAGAGAGATAAAAGAGAGACAGATAGACAATGGGCACACCAGAATCTCCAGCCACTGCAAATGAACTCCAGATTCATGTGCCACCTTGTGCATCTGGCTTACGTGGGTCCTGGGGAATCAAACCTGGGTCCTTAGGCTTTACAGGTGAGCACCTTAACTGCTAAGCCATCTCTCCAGCCCTCCACCTTATTTTTTGACACAGGGTCTCTGAATACACCTGAAACTCACCAATTTGGCTAGTGTATGGCTAACAAGCCCTAGGAAATCTCCTGTCTCCACCCAGTTTTTCCATGCGTGCTGGGGATCTGAACGCATGTTCATGAAAGGGGCAATAATGGTGGGCTATCATCTAGAAAAGTCACGTGTACATATGATGTGTATCCATTAGTACTTTGTACTGTAGTATGTCTTTCTTTTTCTCCCATTATTGTACTGATCAATGTAGAGATTCTTATTTTTGTTTTGCTTTGTTTTTGAAGTGACAGGGATTGAACTCAGGGCCTTGTGCATACTAGGCAAGCCCTCTACCACTGAGCCATGCTCCAAACCCATACTTTTTATTTTATTTTATTTCTTTTTAACAGTCCTTTCATAATATGTGGAATTTGGTTAAATCTTTCCTAAGCAGTCTGTTTGATCTTGCAGCATGCAGTTGCCTAATTCACTTCAGCACATGAATATTGTGGTTAAAGTCACCAAAAGAATTATAACTTTAGAACCAAATGAAAAAGAAATGAAACACACGGAGAGAAACAGCATCAAATGTCTGACCTGTAGGAATGGATTCTATTCCAAATAGCCATATGTTACATAAGGCAGACAAGTTATTTTAAAAAACACTGACCAAAATAAAAAGTGTGTCTTAAGAAATCAACCCTGCTTTTGTTCTTTCGTATCTGTGTTTTACACTCATTTTATTAAAGAGTTGAAAGATGCAGCTGCCAAACATATACATAAATGAATAGGAATGCTGCACTAATAATTTCCAGTGGAAGCCAGTATTCAGTTTTGCTATGAGATCCACACTCCACTGTGAATGCTACTTCTCTCTTGTTAAACCGCTTTGGAATATCCCATTTGTTTCCAAAGACAAAAATCCCTGAGTCAATGCCACTAACCTTGCTACAGATTGGCACCTATTGTTATGGATTATATCATGCCCTCTAAGATTATCTATTATATGAGTGGAAGAAAAAAAAATTGAGCTCCTCCAGTGACAACTGTCCCTTAATTTAGGAATTCCCATTTCATATAAAAGCCAGCTGGAAATGAGTAAAACATTACAGAGCTTTGGCCTGAAGAAAATACACATTCTCTCCAAAAATATATATCCTTGGCATGGTCTGGAAGTAAAGAATCTAGAATAATCTCTGTTTTGGCCAAGTATGAGAAGTGTTATTTTTTTACTTCTAAATACACTGAGGGGCTTTTTTAAGGATTGTAAAAAAAATGTAACAATGTTGATTTAGCTTTTCTTAATCTGAAAAAATAGTATATAAACACTTACAAGAGATATTTTCATTATTATTGAGTTTTCAACCTTTCAGGTAAAATCTTTAAGATGATATTTTATAGGTTTTACATATTGTGAAGTTTCACACATACTTTAGGATTGCTTTTAACCTGACACAGGTTAATAGTTCCATATGCCCACTGAAAAACTAGTTGGTTATATAATCAAAATCTACAAACTTACACACACCAAAATCTCCATGTGGACTAAAAATCTAAATAATCTAAATATTGAGGGTGAAGAATAACCAAGTAGAACAAAAGAATTACTTATGCAACTCTTTCTAAGTCCAGTAATGAAGCATAGACACTAACATCGAGCCAATAATTTTAAAGTTTGGCATTTTCTATAAAATCTCAATATCTTTGTAGACTGGGTGTGGGAGTCTTGTTTTACCCTCATGTTCAATGTCCCTCATTGCTTCAAATTATAACTTAATTGGCAAATGCAAAATATTTCTATAACAACAGTTGTTTGATAAATAGATTTGGTTATCACCTTAAAAACATAGTGTTAATTGCTTTGATTTAAGTACAATCCCATTCTACCACTATTTTTTTTATTTCTGTAGTACCCAATCAGACAAGTTCGTGTTATACGCTTTAATTCTTGGACAACCTTTTTTTAATACTTCTTCATCTCATACTCACTTTAAGTAGTATTAAGAAATTTTATATGGAATAATTATGGGACCAAATCTTGCAAATTCAAGCATAGTTGTTCATTCAAGTTAAACAGACAGATAATTGTTGATGACTCAGTGGACAGGAAGAGTGTAAGATGTTTGTATGTGAATACATGTAATGGATCTCAGAACTTAGGTAGCTCAGGAGCAACACAAGAATCAGAGATCAGTAGACAGATCTACTTTTGAGACCACCCTCAGTTACATAGTGAGACTATTGACAGAGAGGGAAAGAGAGAGATGTATCATTTTTAACCATGTGTGAGTTTAATGATATTTCTGAATATCCCATTTATAAAGGACTCCAGCAAGAAATTAACTTACCTAGGAATACATAAGTCACTTTCTGAATAATGTTCCTTGGTGAATTTTATTGAGTTATAATAATAGGCAGGCCATTCTGTGAGGCATTATGGAAATTCCTGCAGAATCATGAATTTTCAAATAGATTCAAGTTGTAATATGACCAAGCCTTGAAGCACTGGCTGAACTGTGGGATTCTATATTTCCTTCACCTAGGCACTGTATACATTGTAGATGGCATTTAACAGTGCTTGTACAGCTCCCATTCTTTTAATTGAACATCTTTTGTTCAATTTCAAACTGTATTTGTTATCATTCACTTATATATAGTAGGAATCTATAAAATTGAGTGGTAGTCATAGAAACTGTGGGAAAACATTTTTTAAAGATGTGAATCATTCACACATTTAAATATAATGTGAAAGAAAACTTACATATGAAATGCTGAAAATTTAGCCAAAGAATACATTCATATTTTCTATGTGGTGTTGAATTCATCAAAAACCTACTTGAGTTTTTTGAAAGGTGGCTCACATAATTTGTAATGCATTAAATCAAAATCAAAGCAAAACTTTCTATGACACCATAAATAATACTGACAGGAGTGAAATTTCCATGTTCACTTTCTTTTTTCTTTTAATTGATAATTTAAACACATGAACATGCTACAATTTGGTCATATTTCCCTCCCATTAATTACCCTCTTTTGTCTCCCTCCTCCACCCCTATTTCACTGAGCACTCTCCTTTTTCCTTCCGTTTTGCTGTCTTATTCTTTTTGCCTCTTTTTGCCTTCTCCATCCTCTATGTGAAAGTGTTAATGGGCTCACGATTGTGCAAGTCTTATGGGGGTTACAACAGCCTCTGAGAGGTCATGAATGCATCAGTAAGTTCATGTGCAGGGGACAGTGCCCCAAAGGTACTCTTCCCTACTCTGTGGCCCTTACATTCTCTCGCTCTTTCTTTTTACAATATTCTCTGAGCCTTGAAGAATAGTGTAGATACCTCATTTAAGTGTTTAGCTCTATATCACCTCTTATTTTCAGCTTTGATGGGTTTGAGTCTCCTCAGTTTCTAACAACATCTCCATAGAGAAGCTTCTCTGACTAGTACTGAGAGTGTCAGTCATATTCTCTCTGCCACCTCCTCCACAATCGTCACTGAGACCTGGTGGATATGATAGAGATATATCCTCTTGTCATCTTGATGAATCATGGGTTGCCCTGGCATTCACTACTATCTGCAAAAAGAAGCTTTTCCAACAAAAAGTGATAACAGCCCTAATCTATGGATATAAAAATAACCAGCAAGAGGGAAATATGATGGCTACAGTGTCTCCAATAAGCAAGCCAAAGAACAGTCCTAGCTTCCTTCCTATGGCTTATGACTCTTCTAAGCTTTTCCCTCCACTGCCAGGCATGGACTTCCCCACTCTCCCTGGAGTGAGCTTCAAATCCAGTTAAGGAAAAACAGTTGGTTACCCTTACCTGTCCTGCCACTATTGTATCTGTAGTCATATATTGCTTGGCTGGCCCATTATATAGCTTCAGAAACCACTGCTCCTTAAGACTGTTGACGACTTTCTTCCTTAAGCAACCTCCTGTAGCACTTCTTAGGATTATATTAGCTAGAAAGCAAGGAGAAAAGGAGAGTTCCAGCTTACTTCCGGCTTGATTTCTCAGGGCCCTGTAACAGAAGCATGTCTTTAGCAATACAAGCTTACCATCTAGTTCTGGTGGGCAACCTTGAGCATTGGCAATTTTCTATATTGTTTTGAGGGACTCATGAACCACCCAGACCAACAACTCACTGGAGGGTTGACCCATCCCTGGCACTGGGATTTATGTGCAACAACCTATGGCTTCTGGGTACAGGATTATCCACCAGCAGGGTACTTCTGCCCAGACTCTTTGTTTTCTTTAATATGTATAGAGAGAATTGGCACTGTAATCAAACTCCAGACACTTGTGCCACCTAGTGAGCATGTACAGCCTTGTGCTTGCCTCACCTTTGTGCATCAAGCTAAGGCAGGATCTAGACTTTGTAGGCAAGTGCCTTAACCACTAAGCCATTTTGCCAGCCTGGCTCTTTCTTTTTGAGAAATGATATTGTTAAATTAAACTAACAAAGGAATAAGTTTATATATGATTTATTAATAATGTATTTAGTTTTGTGTATCCCTTCCACCCTGTCCATTCAATTAAACTCATCTGCACTGCCCTGCTACTCTACTAACAGCACATGTTTCCACGTGCTTCCTTCTACTAGTATAACAGGGTTATACACAGTACCTTCTAGTATCACAGGGTTATGCATTCTCCCTTCTACTAGTATAACAGGGTTATACACATTACCATTTCCCAATATCACAGGGTTATGCATGTCACTGTCTGCTACTATCACAGGATTATGTGTATTTCTTTCTCTCACAGGGTTATGATTGTCACCTTCTACTAGTATCACAGGGTTATACATATTACTTTCAGTAACATCCAAGGGTTCTACATGATACATTATTCAAGCACTAGAATCCATAGCTTTTATAATAGCACAGTACAAGTTTGCTGAGAATTTTCATAATGTATTTTATTTTCTCTATTTCACCTTTATTTGATTACTTTTAAAATACCTTTTATATTTGACTAATAATTCTTAAATATTAGCCTATCACTGTTGTTGCTAGTAAACCTTTTCTTCTCAGTACTATTATCTAATATAGTAAAAATAACTTCCCAAGAGTTTTCGTCCTTATCTTTAAGGACCCCATCCATGGTCATAACATCATCGTGTGTGTGTGTGTGTGTGTGTGTGTGTGTGTGTGTGTGTGTTCACTGAAATTCTACTCTATATTTCCACAGCATGGCTATTGGTTCTTCTTTTCCTGATACATTGCTTGTAGTTAGTTTATGTTGAGAAACATTTCTTTAGTAAAATCAAGTCATTCAGCTCTTATTACCTGCCATGAAAGTGTCAGAAAGGAAATAAAGTTTTAGTTAATAGAAAAAGTTATACTGTTTGATCATGTACATCTAATTTCATGGGTGTGTGTAAAATATATGGTGTGTGTCTGTGCACATCTGTATGCACATACATGTGCCCCCATACACATGCAGGCAGAGGCCAGTGAAGGCTATCCAGCATCCTCGTCATTGTTCGTCCACCCTGTTTACTGGAGCCAGCATCTTTCACCAAACCTGCAGTTTGCCCCAGTGATCCTCCTCTCTCCGCCCATTGGGCCTCCCACATGAGAGCTGTAGAGTGAACTCAGGTCCTTGTGATTGCAAAACAGGTTCTCTTACCCACTGAGCCATTTCCCCAGCCCACACATCTCATTTGACAGGAAGAAAAATTGTTCTTGGTACTAAGATGATTTACAAACATGCTAGTGGCTCTCATTTAGCATACTATCTAAATATTTTGATATTCTATACAAATTGTTTCTTATCCATTCTATACAATTATTCTATATAATTAGTGTATCTTATCAAGATCAGTGTTGGATATGCAAGCTGCATATGAACATAACTAACCACAGTGGTAGAAATTGTCATGAATATCTCAAGGTAAGAAAACACTTATTCTATTACTAGTGAAATTTGTGTTGATATTATCAAAATTTATTACTCTATGTATATTAAAATAGAGAATGTTCATAAATTTTAGGTAGATAGAAGTAATGAACATCACTAAATTAGACTTGGTATATTTTGTTACAGGAAAGAGAGGTTATTAACATCAGTTTTCTATGTGCCTTGCTATCTCTGTCATAAATGCTATTTAAATATTATGAAAAAATTTCTAAATTCTTTTTAAATTTGTTCTAAAGATCACTACTTCCTTTGTGCTCTGATAAAGCTGAGATATCATAATTGTGTTTCCTGTAAGAACAAAGTTACAGTGTTGATTTGTGAGGTGTGTTATTAGAAAAGTCCCTCATAGAAATATTAAACAGTTTGGAAAAAAAAAGAATTTTTCACACAATATAAAGCTCATTTTACCAAAATATTTTAGTAACTTTCTTGTGAGACATATTCAGTGGCTGGGAAGACAGGTCAATATTAAAGTGCTTACGGCACAAATATGAGGATGTGAGTTTGGATCCCAAGCACCCAAGTGAAATGTCAGAGGCAGAGACAGGAGGATCTCTGAGGCTTTTGGCTAGCTTGTCTAGTTGAATTGGTGACTGCCAGGTTCAGTGATAAACCATGTCTCATAAAGATAAGGCTGAAGCAATAGAGGAAAATATCTAATGTATTCCTGTGGCACACACACACTTACATGGCCACACATACCTACACACATACATGCACCCACACATACAAGAAGAAAAAGAATAAATGGAAAGTTATCCCACATACTCTGGAGTTTTATTTCCAGTGATTAGCAAATTGATTTCCTAGCAATTTTGTCTTAAGTAGAATTCTAAAATGCTGTTTTATTTCAAATTTACATGATATCTTCATGATATATTGTGAATACTAAGATTTAAAATGTATCCAAAAGCAAACTAGAGACAAAGGATAGAGATTGAAATTGATCTTGAATCTGAAAAAAAAAAAAACATTGACTTCACACCCCTCACTGTAAGCATTCATCCTTCTTATTAAATAATTTGCTATATTCTAGTCTGTGAATGTATGGTAAAATATCAGCACACATAGTAAAATGATCATTCATGTATGAGTAAGATGTGTGCGGTGCATATGGCAGAACAATCAAAGGGTTTGGAATCACAAGCCTTGTGTTTGAGAATGGCCTGGAGAACCACTTTTGGTCACCTTCTCTAGCAATCTGTTCCTATTCTCAGATTTAAATTGCTAACAGCACTGGCTAATATCTGAAAAGGTAACATTTGATTGCATTATCTTACTCATCCTCCTTGACTTGAGAATACGAACTCCTTGGCAGTGGGTGTCTTAAAGACAGTTCACATGCATGCACTTTTCACCTTCAGATTCAGAGACTAGCAATTTATTATCCAAATCAGGGTGCTGTGAAAGAAGGCGCTGATGATAGTCACTTCAAGAATATAGGAATGTATTGGGACAGTCTTGGGTACAAGGGCATGCAGCCTCCCCGTCTATGGACAACTTACTATAAGATCTATGTGATGGGAAGTAAGCAAAAATGGACATATGAAGGACCAGGTGCATTCCAGGCTGTGGCCAACATGTTTTGACCCAGATGCATTGGGTAATCTTCCTTAGGCCCTAATTAGTTTATAAACAAAGCTTATTTTGTTCACTCTTGCAACAAATATTTCGCTGAAACTGACAGCTGTGAATACACAGATCTCCAATTACATAGTTTCTGTTACTTTTATTTTGTGCACAAATCTTGAAATAATGAGTAATCAGTGAATATTTTAAAACTCAATAAGTGAAGTAGCACTTAGAGATGTTATAATTTTGAGACATTATTTGATACAACTTTTGTCATACTGCCACCACATGGCACAGTGCATTGTTAATTCATGAACTGAGTCTTGCTGCAAAGTCACCCTTGAACACTGCACAACAGCAGCATTACTTCAGAGTAACTTATCTGGAAGTTTCTCTTCCCAGGTAGTTGAGACCTCACACCATTGCTGTGATTCCTTGCCCTTAAGAAAAAGTAGAAATATGCACAAGTTGCCAGAAACAGTATTAAAATTAAAAAAATTAAAATCCTAATTTCAAGGCCAAAAGTGATTTGGGCTTTTTTTTTTTTTTCTTTTAACATTTGTCATTGAGAAAATAGCCAATTATTTCATTTTTGTCTGCTATAATAAAAGTAAGAGTAAGTTTGGAAGGTTTCTTTGGATTCCAGTTGTCTCATTACAAATATCATTGCACATTTTATTCATGTGTGCTAAAAACTTTGCTAAATTAAATTATATAAATGAAACAACTGCTATTATGAGCTTAATTTCACTGTTAAAGTATCCTAATGGAATTTAGATCCTCAAAGGTATTAAAGATTTAATTTAATCAAGCTGGTTTTATTAGTTTCAAGAAAACATAATAATGCTTTACTTAAATTAAGTATAGAGCTTTGATTAATTCCTGGGTAGTATATTTATTTTCAGGTTATGCTCAAATATAAATAGAACTTGAATAAAGGTTGAAACCAGCATCCTTTTTAAATTCCAAATTTTTCATGAAAGGTCTTGTTTAGCCATTATCATTTATCATTAGGGAACCTGTTATTATGTGCTTTGATGAAATTTATTTTATTTTTGCTACTCTTTAAAAATAACATGTGTGCTGGAGAGATGATTCAGTGACTAAAGGCAGTTGCTTGCTTGCCAACCCTGAAAGCCCAACAACCCAGATTAAATTCCCCAGTACCCACGTAAACATGCATGTGGAATTCATTTGCAGTGGCTAGAGACCCTGGCCCACACATTCTTTCTCTGTCTCTCTTCTCTCTATGCCCTCTTTGCTTGAAAGTAAATAAAATTTTTAAGTATAAAAGTTGGGCTGGAAAGATTGATTAGTGGTTAAGCCTGTGAAGCTTAAGGGTCTGGGTTCAATTCCCCAGTAACCACGTAGGCCAGCTGTATAAGGTGGCACATGCATCTGGAGTTTGTTTGCAGTGGCTAGAGGCCCTGGCATTCTCTCTCTCTCTCTCTCTCTCTCTCTCTCTCTCTCTCTCACTGTCTCTGTCTCTTTTGCTGTCTTTGTCTCTCTCACTCTCTCTCTCTCTCCTTGCAAACAAATAAATAAAATATTTTTAAGTGTAAAGATTACAAGTTACTTCAATTTGTCCATACCCTTTGCAACTAGTTTTAGAAGATTAACTAAAGCCATCAGGAAGGTCTGTGATAGATTACCAACTTCTTTCAAATGTAACTGACAGCTCTCTTTATCTCCTCAGAATGAATTCATCTATCGTAAACATTCTGTTATTCTTTAGGCTTTTCAACCATTGTCATTGCCTCAAAATTCTACAGAAATTTTAGAAAACACCAGAACATTATTTTCTTCACATAATCTTCACCCATTATGTGCTTTATTTATTTCTTATATTCTTAAAATATTTTGAAGAAGCATGTCTTCATTTGCATAATTATATACACTTTGTAAGGTGACCTTAATATAAAAATGTTATATTAGAACACACATTACTCTATAGAGTACACATTACTGTATAGCACGAGCACCTTAGAGCACACCTACTCTATAGAATACATATATCTGGTCAGTTGTTTCCAGACCTAGGGTATAGAACATAATCAACCAAGTTCCTTTTTTAAATAAAAAAGTTCCAACTCCAAAATCCCACATGAGCTTACATTTGACTTAGAAATTGATAGAGAGATACACATAGATATTTCATAACCATATTTCCATAAGATTCTGAAGTGTCACCTTATTACATTGGTATAAGCTTTAACCATAAATATTGCAGAATGTGAGTAGGTAGTTGGGATAAGAATGGGTTCTTCCAGGAGGAATTGGATTTAAGAATTTTTTTTTTTCAGAGACTGCATTCTGTAAAGTAGAATACTATGAACACAACTGCAAAGTAGAAGTAGAAATTATTTGGATATAAACTTATAATAAAACAAACTGTTTTAATTAGGAGTGGTAGAAAATAAGGTTGAAGAGGTAAATATATGCCAACTTGAAAATATTGGGATATTGAGATTTTTCTTCTGCAGACCATGATGAACTCAATCAACAAAGCTTTGCCCACAGGAGAGTCAGTACATAGTCAGTTAATGTGTGGAGTTCACTGGAGGACAGAAACTAAAGACAACTATTGTAGCAGTAGATTGGGCTCTAGTTGTTCTAAGTGTTTATGCAGACAGTTGGGCAAATTGTAATAGGAAAATAGATGGGGCCTGGGTGGTTGTGAAGGAAGAACTGACACCAAGGACATGCATCCTATCAATGCCTCGATAAGAAGAAAATATCAAAACTCTCACGTGTACATATTTGAAAAGTTACAATCAGAAAGCACTTAGTAATTTTCAGCTCTCATGACATACATGGAGATATTTATTGTACTGAGGAGTGGTGTCATTTGCTGCTTGACACCTGACTGTGTGGCTTTGGCCTGTCGGAGCTGATTTTCAAGAGGATTGTGCAAGGATGTGAAACCTTGGCCTAAGAGATGCCTTGCCGTGCTGTAAGGAGATCTTGATGGACTATTTTGGTCAGAATTGGAAGACCTGAATGCAGTAAGAACTATGGACTGTGAAGTTTGGTTTATAAGGGTGAGAAAGAGCTTTGCTTGGACTGTGCTAGCAGTTTGTGTGAGAGGCTTGCTGCTATGCCCCTGTCCTGAGAAGTTGAGCAGTGATGCATTGTGTAGAAATGGACTGGTGTGAACAGAGGGATATGGCACAGAAAAAAATGAAATACTTGGGCAGAAACTGCTACCACTTTCAGTTGTAATTGTGCTGAGACTGGGCCAGCTGACCTGCACTGGGGCAGCAGGATGAATATAGACTCTTTTGAAGTGGCCTGAATATTAAAGGGGTGTCCTGTTCTTCACAGTCTGATTTATTCCTCCCTGAATTAACAAATTGATACCCCACCTTGTATTATGGAGTATAGAAATGCAGGAAAGAGAGGGTCATTGAATTTTCAACACCATCTTTTGTTTTGGAAACGGCCTTGGGCAATGTGAAACAGGTTTGCTGGTGGAGATGTGAGCATTAACCATGGGTTGCAGTGGAGACCCAGTGGACATGCCAGGACCATGACATGGCTGCTAAGGAAAGCTGCCAGCCCCCAAATGAAGTTTTCCAGGACTGTGAGTAGCCTACCTGGAGGGGCGGAATTGGAATTCCAAACACTTGTTGGTTAGAATTATGGGTCTTAGAGAGTTGTCACTGACTAGAGTTGTTGGACTTGGAGTTACAGAGTTTGACGTCTGCCCTGTTTAAATCTTATATTTTTTTAATATTTCTTTGCTATGCCCAATGCCATCTTTCACAGTATAAATGTTTATTCTGTGCCATTATGGGTTTTATTTGGGGGGGGGTCTTGGTATTATGGCTCAGTTAAAAGACCTTGGATTATGGGGATGTTTGGACATCATTAGGATTGATAAAAACTATGGTGGCTTTTAAAGTTGGACTGAATGCATTGCATTTTACAGAATGGATGGTTATCAGTTTATGGGAGCCAGAGGCGGAATGTGGGGGTTTGATTCAGGTGTCCCCCATAAACTTAGATGCTTTGAATGCTAGGTTCCCAGCTAATGGAGATTTGGGAATTAAAGCCTCCTGGAGGCAGTGTATTGTTGGGGGCAGGCTTATGGGTATTATGGCCAGTGTCCCTTTGCCAGTGTTTGGCACACTCTCCTCATGCTATTGTCCACCTTATGTTGGCCAGGGAGTGATGTTCACTGTCTGCTCATGCCATCATTTTCCACTGCCATCATGGAACTTCCCCTGGAGTCGTGAGCAAAATAAAACTTTTTTTCCCACAAGTTGCTCTTGGTCGAGTGATTTCTACGAGCAATGTGAACCTGACTGCAACATTTATTTAAATACTTCTGAAAGAATAAATAAACCTATTTCTTCAAATATTTATTATATAAAAATAATATGACTAGAAATAATCCTTTTAGAAGCACAATCATATACCTTCTATATAAAATTTTTATATTTTAAAATGATTGTATTTTCTTACCCAAATTAGTGAGTCTCATCTTATTTATGTTACAAGTTAAGTCTGGTGATATCTATGAAGCCAGGAAGCTTCCTTAATGAAGACTGCCGTGTCTGTCTTGTTTAAAAAAAAAAAAAAAAAGACAAACTATATTAGTCTGGTCTGCAAAAAGGACAAAACCCAGGTTATTAATTATGTTTATTAGCATAATAATTGATGCTATCAATCTGTCAAAAAAGTTGTTTCAGCACCACATTGGCTGGAAAAGCCAACTTGATATTGTTGATAAACATTTTAAGGCTAAAAGCAAATCAAATAATGTGAAAAACTTTAGCAATTTAGATCCATAGTTGGGTATGTGCTAACTCTTTAACATTAATGACTAAATTAAATAATAAACCATGAATCATTTGTTTCAAACAAGGCATTTTATCTTTGAAACCATCTTCTCAAGCCTTACTAGTGTCATTCTCTATCTCCTTCCTTTCAAGTCATACTCTCCAATCTTCTCCAATCTTCTTTGTCCTTCTTTTCTCTTCATTACTCAAAGGTCAGTCGGTCATGGGTCAGCCAAAGGATTTCCAAAGCATTGTGCCCAAGTTGTGAATATCGGTGCTTCTGATTCATATTTTGCATAGACTCTGAGTATTTTCACTCATGTTTAATTTTATATGTGTGTGTGTGTGTGTGTGTGTGTGTGTGTGTGTGTGTGCGCACGTGTGTTGGAGTCCCTCCTAGGGCCACCCAGGAGGGACTGCAGGGTCTCTGCCGAGTAGGGAGTGAGAGGCACGGAGTCACAACACAGACTCCGGGAGTAGGGTGGAAGCAGGTAGAGGGCGAGCTGCTGCAAACTCGTTTATTCAAGGAAGTATAGGGGGTTTAAAGGGTTGGCTGTCCAGTCATTGTATGGGATGGTTCCCTTCTTGTGACCAGTGACAGCCTGTCTCCAGGCAGATCATCTTGCAGCAGGTTGCTCGCAAGCATGGGACTGTAGCTGTTGTCACACCAGGCCTGTGCAGGATGTCACGTCCACAGAAGCCACTTCTTGGTTTCTTCTAGCAGGCAGTCTGGCTAGTGCCCAACCTGCATTGTGCCATGCATGTGAATATATATATATATATATATATATATATATATATATATATATATATATATATATATATGTATGTATGTATGTATGTATGTATATATGTATATGTATATGTATATGTATATGTATATGTATATGTATATGTATATGTATATTGAAAACTGATGGTTTACAGCCCAGAAAGGGAAACAGCAAAATAATTCATAACAACCATTTCATTTCTTCTAGTGCTCAATTACCTGTGGCAAAGGGATGCAGTCCCGTGTTATACAGTGCATGCACAAGATCACAGGAAGACATGGAAATGAATGCTTTTCTTCAGAAAAGCCTGTAGCATACAGGCCATGCCACCTCCAGCCCTGCAATGAGAAAATTAATGTAAATACAATAACATCGCCCCGACTGGGTAAGCAGATCAAAAAATGTACGGCTTTCAGAAGCATGAAAATATATTGCATATAACTTTCAAATTCAAGTCATGAAACTTCTCATTAGTTTGGCTCTAATTTGGATCTATTTAAATATGCCCTAGTCCGAATGGCATTATGTGCTAAAAAATGTCAAAAGGGGTCTGGAGAGATGGCTTAGCAGTTAAAGTGCATGCCTACAAAGCCTAAGGACCTCAGTTCGATTCTCTAGGTCCCTCATAAGCCAGATGTACATAGTGGTGCATGCGTTGGGAGTTTGTTTGCTGTGGCTAGAAGCCCTGGTGTGCCCATTCTCACTCTCTCTCTCCCTCTCTCTCTCTCCCTCTTTGTGTCTCTAATAATAAATAAATAAAATAAAATAGAATCTTTTTTAAAAAGTCAAAAAGATTGCTTTGAAGTCTGGTGTGGTGGCTCACGCCTTTAATCCCAGCAATCAGGAGGCAGAGGTAGGAGGATTGCTGAGAGTTCGAAGCCAACCTGAGACTACAGAGTGAATTCCAGGTCAACCTGGGCTAGAGTGAAACCCTACCTCGAAAAACCAAAAAAAAGAAAAAAGATTTGATTCCTAAAACTACCTACTCAGAGGTCACTTTGTAAAAGATTTAACCAAATTTTAGCTTCAGACCAGTCCTATGGCAGAAGTATCAATCATGTTAATAACAGTGCAAGAGAAAGTTATAGTACAAACCATAGCCTTAACATACTTACAATGCCTTCTTTGTAATCTTGGATTCAAATTATCTTTTGGAGAGACCTAGAGTAAAAAATAGATTTCAATAATTGCGAGTGCACAAATCTATACCACTGAATAAAAGGTATTTTTTTCATCTTTGAGGCTATAGTAATAAGTTTAAAAGTACTATCAATATTTTGATTTAACTGTAAATGATGAAATGTCTTCATATTTATTCGCAGTTCTCGTTATTTAATCTAGTCTATTACTAAGAAGCAGAGGGTTTTAAGTACTTGTAACCTCCCTTGCACAGCAAATGCTTCTGAGTAAGTTTGCCTCAATCTTTGTAGCAAGTAGTAGCTGTTAATAGCACTTGAACCTGGCAGTCAGTGAGCCAACTTATGTTTCGCTCCTTTCATTTTAACCTGTGAATTTACCTTTTAGGACAATCCGTACCATGCAAAGTAATCATATGTACTTTTCTAAGCATAAAAAGTTTCAGCCCATAGAGTTATAGGGGAAATGAGCAAGAGTGCTGCTTTCTCGGTGAACCTGGTACCAGCACAAGGGCAAAGGAGATAGACACAAAGAACACTCAACTCCTACCAAACCAGATATCCAGAGACAAAGAGACTCACAAAGCCTCATCACTGAAATAGACCTAAAATGAACCCAAGATGGCTCAGGGAAATTCGTGGAAGAAGGGGAGGAAAGATTGTTAGAGCCATGAGTTGGGTCATTATACATAGTCATTGCCTCTGCCACATATCTGATGGCTACCCACATAAGACAAGACCCACATAACCCATGGGGGGGGGCAGGGAGAAGGCTAACATGGCATCATCATGGCTGAATATATACTATATACATAACTAATAAAAAAGTTAAAAAAAAAAAGAAAATGTTATCATATGTGCTTTTCTAAGCATAAAATTCAATGAACTAGAAACATTTAGTTCTCATAAAAGTACAAAAAAAAAAAAACCTTTAATGAGCCAACTATTCAACATTTCTACAAAATAATCAGTTCTAGTAGAATGAGACTGATTAAGATGGAGAGATAAGCAACTCTCAATCAAGCAGATGGATGTCTTAAATACACATTGAGTAATTGAGGTATCATTTGGCAGAAAACCACAGAATAACAGAACAATTTCATGGAAACTGTGCTTTCTCTAAGCTTTGTAAAGGAAAATAATGTGCTGAATTTGAATGGTGATGAAAGAAGAAAGTGCTGCAGGGCTGGACAGATGGCTTAGCGGTTAAGGCGCCTGCCTCCTAAGCCTAAGAACCTGGTTAAAATCTCCAGGTTCCACCTTTAGCCAGATGCAAAGTGACTCAATGGCACAATGATGCACTTGCCCATAAGGGGGTGCACACATCTGGATTTCGCTCCCAGCAGCTGAGAGACTGCTGGCATGCCCATTCTCTGTCTGTCTTCCTTTCCCTCTCTGTCTCTCTTTCACAAAAGAAGAATTCATGAACTCTATTATGATTCAGAATTCAAAAAAAAAAAAAAGAAAGAAAGAAAAGAAAAGAAGAAAAGAAAGAAGAAAGAAAGAAAGAAAGAAAGAAAGAAAGAAAGAAAGAAAGAAAGAAAGAAAGGAAGAAAGAAAGAAAGAAAGACTGGGGAAAGGGAAATGAGAGACAGCTTGCCTAAAACCTAATAAGAATATTCTAATTTTTCCTCTTAATCATCTCTACTAAAATCCAAGAGAAATTTAAATAAAAGACTTTACAATTGTAGTTTTGAGCTACACATGGTAGCAGATACTTATAATCCCAGCACCCGGAATCATTAGTGTAAGGACAGCCTAGGGATTATATAAGGAGACCTTGTTTATATAAATACTAGCTAGATAAGTGATTGATAGATGATAGATTTGTGAAACGGCTGTGCCACACATTGAATGTGGGAAACCCATTTTTAGTAAGCTTAAAAAATTCCTTAGAACATTATTCAATCACTTATTCCCTTATTACAGGGTGTCTGTATCTGTCCGTCTGTTTGTCCTTTAAGTTCCGGAATATATAAAATGAGTTAAAAATGGGTCAAGTTAACTTCACTGAAATGATCAAATTTGTTCCTACAAATGTTATCTGTGTCAATGCCTGTAGTGAATTAGTGATGTTGTGTTACAGCTGCTCTGACGTTCAAGTGCCTGGGAGACCAGTGGCCGGTGTACTGCCGCGTGATACGGGAGAAGAATCTGTGTCAGGACATGCGGTGGTATCAGCGTTGCTGTGAGACCTGCCGGGACTTCTATGCCCAAAAGCTGCAGCAGAAGAGTTGACGTCAAGCAGGCTGGTTGACAGCTCACAATTTTCAACTACATTATTTATAAACACACACTAGCATGTTTTTCAGACCAAATATTATCAGGTTTACATATAATTTAATCAAAATAATTTATTTTGCCTGCCAAACATCTAATAGAGTGTTTGGTTTGGTTATACAAACATTTTGATTTACACTATAAAGCTTCATAAATAATTTGATGTGAATGGGTTAATTGGATCCAGTAATCCAATAAGGAAAAAGGAAAAGAAGATGATTAGAATTAGTTTTTGTTGTTGTTTAGGGCTGTCTCTAAGGTGCTATTTTTCTTTCCACCAATACCATTGAGTTATCCAGTACACATACTACCTTAGCATAATCGTTTAGCTGTCTGTGGAGAAAAAGGATGCATGTGTGTGTTTTTTCTTGTGTCCTGCTCCAGAAGTAGCCCATTTTCTGTGATCTGCAGGAGATGTGCAAACATAACAAACCTCATAATACTGAACAGTTGAAGAGAATGTATTATGAATTTGATTCAGATTTAGAGACAACCATAGGAAAAATTCTACTGTAATTATAATTTTATGTTAATTTTAGTAATGAAAAAGAAAAGTCCAAACAGACTTTGATCATGTTCATGAACCATGTACTTGAATGAACACAAGTCTTGTAGCAATGAAACACTGTAATGATTTACACTGAATCACCATTGCACTGTCGACATAGTGTAGAGAAACTGTTATAGAAATGGTTAACATCCTACAAAAAAATATGTGTTATTTTAGCATGTAATTAGATTTTTGGCTTTTAAATATTTTGAATGAAGAAAACACTGATCTGTGTATTTCCTTATAACTTTTTAGCAGATTTATGAGAGAATAGTAGTTAGACTAACAAATGCTGATGAGAAAATGTCATAGATATTTTGCATTATTTTCCCTAGGAATAAGAAAACAAGCAAGAACCATACAATATTGTGGTAGTTTCATTGTGGTTTTCCTTTTAAAGATTGAAAGATTTATAATTCTGTGAAATGTTTAAAAGCCAGTTTAAATTTTTTTCTTGTGAGAAAATATTGTACATGATTCACATGATTTTGTAGAAGTTTTTTTTTTTTTTTAATAAAAATGTGAAACTTTCTTTTGGGAGATAATTTATCATGGAGTTTTCACATTTCCCCATTTGCTTTTGTTCTGAGTGTCTCCTAAAGGAAGTTTGTGCAGTGCGGTGCCATGAGAGAGAATCACAGTGTCACTCTATGAACAAGGGTAAAATGTGCTCACTGCTTGCTGTAAACTGTTTAGCTTCCCGAAGATTAAGCACCCTTGCATGTAATACAACCCACTACATGTTCAGATACCATTTCACTTTCTTCATGTTACCTCATGTGATTTGGGGTGCAGAGAACCAGTGCAAGAAAATGTGGGTTCCCTGACCACTGCTATTGCTGTAACAAGATACTTTGTCTCTAACCCAGTCGTTGGTGTCTTTTTTAATACCTTCATTTTAATTGGTTGTAATGTTGAAGTAATTTTATTCCTAGATTATTCCTTACTCTTTAAATCCTTTAACTTAGTTGCAGAACCAATTTCTACATATCATATGTAAAATACTATGTGAACCAGAAAAAGAAAGTGAAGAGATTTTTTTTAATACTTGTTTTTGTTTGATTTATTTTCCTTTAAGGCAATGTCTCACTTCAGCCCAAGATGACCTGGAATTCATTTTGTAAGCCATGCTGACCTTGAACTCATGGCAATCCTCCTACCTCAGCCATCCTAGTACTGGAATTAAAGGCTTGAACCACCACACCCCACTCTGATGTTCTCACTGCTGACTTATTTCTGAATGCAGGAATTAAAGTAGAAATGGTGCCATATACTAGTTAGTGGCTCAGAGAATGTATATTTACTGTATTAGTTCTAAAGGAACAGAATGAATATGTATTATAAAGGGGATTTATTGGATTAGCTTACAGGATATGAGTTGTGCAGTCCAAAATCTGAAGACTTGAATGTTGAAGAACCAATCATTGCTCAGTCCCAAAGGCTGGATGGCTCATCAGCCTCAATCTGGCATTAAAGGCCTGGAGGGTTCCTGGAAAGCCACCGGCAAGTCTTTATTCCACATGGGAAGGTTGCTGTAACTCAGTCCCAGTGTCCGTGAAAGGTAGCCAAAACAGGGCAGATGCACAGGCAGCCCAGTAAAAGGGGGCAGTGTTCTCTCAGAGCTTCTTTCTGTATACTCTACAGCCGGAAGGAAAGCCCATGCTGCGGGAAGGCCTTCCTCCTTTAATTAATCCTTCCTATAAATAGCCTCACAAACCCATCCAAGAGCCATGTCTCATACTTGATTTTTAATCTAATCAATTTGACAACAGAACTTAACTGCCACAGCACGTAGAGCTAAAAGATTATTACCCAAGATTATTATCCAAGGTGGTGCAGAAATGAAATGTTTTTAAGACACGTGTCATTCTATTAAGTCATCTGCTTCCGCATTATGGGAGACATAGAAGATTTATCTAAGCCGCTGGCCATGTTTTATTTTATATTCAACAAGTTCTCAGAACAGAAACAATGTCATAAGTAATATCAAAACAGTGAATGAAACATTAAGTCAAAAAGATGGTGTTTTGACAAAAGTATGGCAGGTCAAAAAATTCAAATCCATATTCAGAGTAACTACTTCTGTGAGAACAAGCCTCTGTCTCTTTTGCAATAGAAGCCTTCTAACAGAATCAACCTGCAGTTCCCTCCCAGTGAATGCTCTCCTACTGGGGACAGACGATCTCTGCTTACTGTTTGGCTGGGCTTCAGCAGGCACCAGCTCGACTGGCCTGAGGGCATCTTGACTGTGACATGTCAAGGAGGCAATTTTCTTTGGTCATGTCTATTTGAGGTTCTAAAAATCCTTCCTGTGTTGGGATGTCCACTGCTTTTTCTGGGATTGGGAAATTACTTGCTACAATTTCATTGAATAAATAATGCCTTGTACCTTTATCTCAGCTCCTTCTTCTACCCAATATATTTTTGGTTTGATCTCTTCAAAGTATTCCAGAGTTTTTGAAAGTCCAGTCATGTTCATGAACTTTTTTCATACATATATATGTATGTAAACATATGAAACCTTGTCCTTCTTCTCTGAAATTAGTTCTTCTGTTTATTGCCATAATAAAACCCATTAATACATATTCTAATTTTAGTGAAATGAATGAAAATATATGATGAAGAAAGGAGGACTTGTTCTATGAGACCTTAGGTGTGGGTTGAGAGTAAGGAGACAATGCAGCAGTAATAGACCCATCCATAGTGAAAGCTGGTTGCTCACTAACTTATTTATATGTTCAAAACTGATCTGTGGGGCTGAAGAGATTGCTTAGGAGTTAACACACTTGCCTACAGTCCCCAGTACCTGCATAAACCAGATGTACAAGGTAGTGCATGCATTTGGAGTTTGTTTGCAGTGGCTAGAGGCTGTGGCACACCCATTCTCCTTCTTTCTCTGAAATAAATTTTAAAAATAAAATACTTGTTTTAAAAAACTGATCTGTGGCCAAGCGTGGTGGTGCATGCCTTTAATCCCAGCACTTGAGAAGCAGAGGTAGGAGGATCGCCATGAGTTTGAGGCCACCCTGAGACTACATAGTGAATTCCAGGTAAGCCTGAGCTAGAGTAAGACCCTACCTTGAAAAATAAAAGAGGGGGAGGAGGGAGAGAGATAGAAGGAAGGGAGGGAGGGAGGAAAGAAAGAGAGAGAGAGAGAAAGAAAGAAAGAAAGAAAGAAAGAAAGAAAGAAAGAAAGAAAGAAAGAAAGAAAGAAAGAAAGGCTGATCTGTGTAATTGACAGGAGTGGTATTCCCATCAGGTAATCTGTACTGAGGCTTAGCAAACCATATGCATCAAATTAATCATGAGTAATATTATAGTTATCTTCTCATTGCTGAATTAAAGCACCTGACCAAAAACTGCTGATAGGAGGAAAGTTTCTATTTTGGCTTACAGTCTCGAGGGGAAGCTTCATAATGGCAGGAGAAAGCATGACATGAGCAGACTCTGGACATCACATCTTCCACAGCAGGTGGAAAACAGCACAACGAGAATGAGAATTCTGGCAAGGTGGAGCCGGAAATAACACCGTTAAGCCTGCCCCCAACAGAATATGTCCTCCAGAAAGGCTTCACCTCCCATATTGCCATCAACTGGCGGGGGGACCAGGCATTCAAAACATGAGTTTATGGGGAACATGTGGTTCAAACCACCACAAGCAGTTGTTCTAAGAGCAAAAATAATTAGTTTCTCCAAAATCTTGATTTATTCACCAATAGAAGGCTGTCAGGGGCTCTTTGTAACATTCTAATGAGCCAGTGATTCTTCAAGGGCTCTCTGGTCTGCTGTGCCTCAGAGCCTAAGTGACAGAACAGCTTCAGTGCAGCTCAGACCAGCTGCAGACTCTTGTCTTATTCTGTGCACTGCACAGAACTGGACATCTTTGGGGACTATTCAGTAATGAGTTTCAGAAAAAAAAATGTCTAATGGAGGTTTAAATTTTCACAGGAGCCAAGATAGACTTTGTGTCCACATACAGAAGTATGTTCTTCTCCTTTGAAAACTATATCAACATGACAGCATATACTAGAAATTTCAGCAAGGTGTTGTGAGGTCCTTAAAGTTTTCAGGGATTTAATTGGCCTGCCCTGGCACTAATGACTCTTATTTAGTATCTATATAGAATTACTAGCTATTACTCCCTATTCACCAGATACAGTCAGTATGAATCACTGATGTAATAGACTTAAGTAATATCTTAAGGTCAGACAATGGAGGTAATTGTCATTTCAAAAATAAATTATGAATTTATTTATTTATAAGCAGAGAGAGAGAAGAGAGACAGAGAGAGAATGGACATACCAGAGCCTCTAGCCACTGCAAATGAACTACAGATGCATGAGCCACTGTGTGTCTGGCAGTGTATCAGTACTGGGAAATGGAACCCAGGTCCTTAGGCTTTGCAGGCAAGGGCCTTAATCACCGAGCCATCTCTTCATGCCATAATTGTCATTTATAAACCAAACAGCTACGGATAGCCTTTCCCGTGAAATGTATTTTAAACTTTCCCCCTAGGTCTCAGCCACGTATTCTTCTACTCTGAGAAAATGTATGGAACAATCACTGAAATCCAGACTGCATTCTGAGTGTTTGTGGGTATTCTATGTAATATCAACTTGTCATCATTTTAGTTTCCATTTTTGTGTAAAGAAGCAATTCTAGGAGCTTCAACTGGGACTTCCACCATAAGAATCCCCACTTCACAAACTATATGACTAGCGAGAGGTGTGGTGTATCCCAATATGTGAGGTCAGTATCCGAATACACCTATGTCAAACATGCCTTTCACAGTTAAGTCAATGGCTTTGGAGTGGGTGAGTTAAAGGACTCTTGGGCCACTATCAGACAGATTTATGTCAAAATTTGATGAAAGCTTGACTCCTATAAGTTCTTTCTCTGACTTTCTCAATTTAGGGATCACTAGAAATTTTTATCAGGTCAGAGCTAGTAATCCCGTGCAATCAGCACAGAGTATTACTACTTGGCTTTTATTAGTACATGGTTGCCCTCTGTCCAAAGTCTCTTGAGGAAGTACTAGAAGGTGGTCTTCTGAGCTGTGAATTAGTATCCTTCATCAAAGAGAACTGGCCTCCTCTTCACCCAAGGAGTTCTGGATCTGGGAACTGGTTCTTCTATGGAAACTGAAAAAGGGAATGCAATGCCCAGGAGTGGTGATTCAAATCATACTTTTGTTGAATAAATTTAAAGATATAATACTTCTAAAGGTCTGGGCAGATGTCTTAGTAGTTAAGGAGTGTTTGGCTGGGAAGACTAAGGACCCAGGTTCAATTCTCTGGAACCCACATAAATGAGATGCACATGGTGGCACACGTGTCTGGAGTTCATTTGCAGTAGCTAGAAGCCCTGGCATGCCCGTTCTCATTCTCTCTCTCTCTCTCTCTCTCTCTCTCTCTCTCACACACACACACACACACACACAAATGAACTAATTAATTAAATATTAAAAATAATAATACTTCTATATATCAAGTTAAGACTTTGACAGAATGTTTCAACAATAGAAATTTGTTCGTCAAATGGCCAGTAACAATCTTTGCAGGTCAAGTCATTCATAGAATTCATAGCAATGGGTAAACCGCTAGGATACTCAAGATAATAGAATTAAATTCCTTAGCCTGGTTAACTACCAAACTACAGAAATTCGTTACTCAATTCTGGAGACTGTAAAGTCTGCAGCAGATACAAGCAGATTTAGTGTCTGGTGAGGGCACGTGGCTCAGATGGGATGCCTTTTGTGTTTTATCATATGGTGGAAGGGCAATGAAGTGCCCTCAAACCTCTTTCATCCTATTCCTGAGGTTTCTGTACTCATAACCCAATTGCCTCCTAAAAACACTGTCTTTTATTGGTTTTATTTGTGAGCACAGAGATGGAATGAGAGAGAGAGAATGGATACACCTGAGCCTCTTGCTACTGCAAGCAAACAACAGATGCATGCGCATCTGGCTTTATGCGTGTACTGGGGAATCAAATTCAGACCAGCAGACTTTGCATGCAAACGCCTTTAACTACTAAGCCATCTCCCTAGCCCCATTATTATTAATTATCAAATTATGTATTAGGTTCCAACATAAGAATGTGGGTAAACACTAATATTTAGATCATATCAATTCCAGGAATTACTCTGATTCTTCTGCCTGTTGTGGCATATATGGCTTCTGGGGGTTATATTCTGCCAATTGGTTCCAGTCTTTATGAAATTCTACCATTCTCACTAAATTCATAGGCCTGGTTAAATGGCAGAGTTTCCCAGTGCCATCCTTAGTATTCAGTACAGACTTTTTCAACAATGTGTCTTTCAAAGTCTTAGTGAAAGTAGTTAGTTTTCACTGTATCCTCTTAGGGGACATAGTTAACACATATATGAGCACATATATATTATTAAAACCGATCTCACTAGACATGTGTATACCTTCCTTTTTAATGCAATGTAGCAGGATGCTATGGCGTTTCAGCTTGGCTCAATGTGGTCACCATTGTGTAGTTTATTTTTATGATATTGTTCGTACTTTCTCCCAGACACATGATCTAACACCTTGAATCCAGATTCTCTGAATTCAATCTCCCCATACACTTATATCAAAAAAATTTTTTTTCAGGCTAATTTAACTTTGTATTCTTTCCACCCATATCTAACACCCAAAAGAAACATCCCAATACAGCTAATATGAATTGGCAGTCTTGTACTTCCTTGGCATGTATGAAAATACTTCACAACTCTCACTTGTTCATAGTCCCTTTGGATATTAAGTATCCAATGTGGATATAGATGTCAAAAATATGAAACAGGGTGTGGATGGATTCTGACGAGTATTAATGATACAGTCACGAGAATACTTCAGGGCAACCAGGGAAGCATTTAAGTCCCCTACATTGACCTTGAGTGGCAAATTTGTTTTATGTGGGCCTATGTGTTTATGTGTGTGTGCGTATAAGATGCATGCGTGCGTTTGTGTGTGTGCATACAGGTATGAGCATGCCATGGGTGGAGATGAGAGGACAACCTCAGATGTTGATCCTCACCTTGCACCTTATTGGATGCAGGGTTTATGGTTGTTCATGTTGGCCTCTGTTTGCCAAGCTGGCAAACCAGCGAGCCGCTGGGAAATGCTCCTGTGTCCTCATACCATCTAGTGGTAGGTGTGCTGAGATTGCAGACGTGCACTACAGTGTCTGGCTTCTTATGTGCTGTCTGTGGATCTGAGCTCAGGTACTCACACTAGCATGGTCAGCACTTGATCCATTGAGGCATTTCCTCAATCCAGTCTTATCATTTTTTTTCCCTCTTAGTCCCCGGGTATATTTGAAGGTAACCAATCAACAATCAACACTGTGTTTATTTTATGAAAAGCATTCCCGTGCAGTAGACACCACAGGATTCTGTGCCTTTCCATCTATAGACATAGCATTCCAGTGAGAATAAGTGAGAGTTTAAATAGCCATTTCATGCCCTGGGTGACAGAGTCCACAGAGGAGTGACAAAGTCAAGTACATCCCTAAATCTAGTCAGATCAGAGAATCCATTCCAAATTCCAATTTAAAGTTCTGTTCCATGGAAACCCTTCTGACATCAGTAGTTGCTGGTTCAGTCAGCAGAGTTGAGTCAGAGTCTGTTATGGGGTAATAAATTTCAGTTCAGACCACTGAGGCAAGAAGGAGAAATTGAAGGTCCATGAGACGTGATGAGATGGAGGATCACAGGAGTGACCAGCCATTCAGGGTGAGGAGGAGCCAGGCTCAAGTAGTGAGTGGTGGCTGTGACGCAGTCATTCATATCTGTGGGTTGCTGGTAGTGGATCTGCAGCAACACAACGAAGAGTTGGAAAGAACAAAATGGACATGGAACACAAAAGCATGAAGTCAAGGCCGAAGCTGCCAGGTACCCATCCCGTCTGTAACTGCATCTGACTGCAAGGGGGTTTCAAAATCATTACATACTGCTTCCATTTTTCCTGCAATAGTTCATATAAACTGTTTCTGGGGAGCAGTTCTCACTGAAGATCATAAGGAAAGGAATTATGAGAAATGTAGTTGGCTTTTTAATATAGAAATTGTTAATATAGAGACTCATCTCTGAATGAATCTCTCCAAGGTTAGGTCTTTTTTTGTATTTTTTTTTTTTTTATTTTTGGTGGGTATGGTCTTGCTTTAGCTCAGGCTGTCCTGGAATTCACTATGTAGTCTCAGGTTGGCCTCAAACTCACAAAAATTCTACCTCTGCCTCCCAATTGCTGGAATTTAAGGTATGGACCACCACATCTGGCTAGAAATTGTTAATATTGCTTTAATATGCAATTTTTCTGTATGCTTGTACAAGGAAACAAAAAAAAAGTATGTTCTTACTCTTAAAATACCAGAAATATTAGTGCTTAATATATGATAAGCATTCTTTTTATGGTAGTGGAGACTGAAACCAGGGCCTTAAACTTGCCAGGCCAATACTCTGCCACTGGACTCAATCCCCAAAACTGATAATAATTCTGTTAATCCCTACATCTGCTAAACTTCTCAATGACTTTATACAATACTTAATTTGTTCATGCTAGAGCTGAGGAAACTGAGGCTTTCAATAACACAATTTACTTAGGTGTTTTTAGAACCCCTCTGATTTTAAATTCTATTCCCTCAGTTACCCTGACTGCTATTTCTCTGTATTTGAAAATGTTTATAATAGATTCACAAAGATTTATATAACCCAATTACAGACTTGCTTTGTAATAAAAACTATTGAAATAACTTTCAAACTCTTTCTTATAATTTAGTGATCCCAACTGCTTACCTGAACATGGAAAAGGCTTTCCAGATGGAAATGCATTCAAATTTTGTTGTTGATAGAATTTGAAAGAGAAAATAGAGAAAGACAGGAAGTGGGAAAGAGAGATGAAGTTAGGAAGAAAGGAAGGGAATGAAGGAGGAGAATTAGAATTTAATCTAATAAATCTATATTGAATCCAGTTATTCAAATTCCCCTGGTATTAAAACAATTTGGGATGAAAATCCAAAATAAAATTATATTTTTATAAACTTTTTGCTATGTGGAGATAGGAATTACTTTCATGGTAAGTGTTTAAAGACCCCAAATATCTGCAGCTCCCACCACATTGCCTTCCAATACCCTTTGCTACTCTTGAATAAAAATATTGGCAGTAAAGGAATAGAAATGCTAAGCCAGTAATTATTGAATTATAAGTAACTTAACTTCTTAAGTTATTTATTTAATTTCATGTGGGAGACTGGATCTCTCACTACTGCGAGCAGATGCCAGACACATGCTCCACCTTCCATGTCTGCCCTTACATGGGGGTTGGGAACCATCTCCTCTGCTTCAAATTGCTTTTCTTTAAATAATCCATAGTAAATCAATAACATTGATGTTACATGATCAAATACATTTGGATAAAGTAGCATTACCAAAGCAGAACTCCAGAAGAGTACAGAGCATAATATATTATATTTTGTAGTGGACCCCATTGTCACTGAGCAAGGCTGGATTACAAGATTATAAAACAGAGCACTAAATCTTTTTTAAAGTTGTACTTAATTGGATTATCAATTTATAACAATACTTATATCCTATGAGACTAGAATGAACAACTTGATCAATCATCATTTACTAAACAGTATTTCTTTAAGAGTCTTCACACAGCTTATGTGGGAAGGCCATCCAATATCTAAGAGGGCTGCTTCATCTAGTGTAGGAGCTTTTAAAATAAGGTATGTGGGGGCTAGAGAGATGGTTTAGCAGTTAAGGCATTTGCCTGCAAAACCAAAGGATCCTGGGTTCAACTCTCCAGGACCCACGTAAGCCAGATGCACAAGGGGGTACATGCATCTGGAGTTCAGTTTGCAGTGGCTGGAGGACCTGGTGCACCCTATCTCTCTCTCTCTCTCTCTTTCTCCTTCTCTCTCTGCCTCTTTCTCTCTCATAAATAAATAAATAAATAAATTTAGAAAGGTATGACATAGGTTATCAAACAAAGGTCATTAAAAGAAAGGTATACATAACTTAGCCAGTAGTTTCAAAGAGGGAGAAATAACATCTACTGAGGAGGTTGTGTAATGGTTTTATGAAAGGCTAGGTCTTAGTTGAAGTCCACAAAGGGGAATTAGTAAGTCTCCAATAGGAGAGAAGAGAAGGGTTTTCTCCAAATTTTGAAATAGAAGCATGGGTTTGGGTGAGATGATGGTGGGGCAGTATAGAGGCAAGGAATGGGGTATAAAGTTTTATTTCCTGGCTTCATAAGCTTCAGGTTGCATTGAATAGGCTTCAGCAATGGTAAAAATAAAAAAAAAAAAAAAGAATTGATGATTTTCAGGGTAAGGGCATAGGAAGGTAGGACAATAAGGAGATCTGAGACTAACCTTGCAAAAGAAGAGACAATATGCAGTATATACAGCATAACAGAAATCTGAAAGAACACTTCAGGACAACTGAATGCTCATTTCACCTACCTCATACTTTGGCTAAGAAAAAGGCCTAATCAAATATATTTGGATCTAAGTTCTGTATGTCCACTTGCCAATATAGAAAGCCAAAGACAAGCTTGGTTCTTCTTGAATATATGAGTAATTCCCCAAAGAATCTTTTAGGAAAAGCAGTCTGAGAAACGTTGGTTCATTAGATATGTTCTGGCAGCAGTCAGAAAAATCCAGAATACATCAAGCACATGGAATACACATAATACACTTGATTCTTGAAACACTTGTGGTTCGATTGTTTCTTTAGTAACTATAATTATGAAATGGCTATTACTTTCCCTGACAAATGTGTTTGAAAATGGTCCAAAATATATTTAATTGATGTAAAACAAACATAGGGTTTGTATTACAATTTTGTATAGCAACTGTTAACTGCTTAACTAAGTTTTATGATTGTAAGTAGGTTAAATTTTTGTCAAAAAGCGTCCCTTCATGATTGTTGCTATAAGAAGATAAGTACTCTCTAGTGCCTTGCTAGATTCAGAAACATCCTGATTCTTATAAGCTATATGGCACTGTTCTGAAGTGTTGCTGAGCCAGAGTGCTTTACAGAGGTGCAAAAATAATAGACAACTGAAGCCTTTTAGGAGCCATGGATACATCCATCCTTCACCACCTTGGAAGGGGGAAAGTCTCCTTCATCCACATGGACTTACCTACTTCCCAGGTGAGCAGCATAGGTTCTGTACAGTGTCCCGTGCATACAGACCATGTCTCCATTAAAGTCATCATTTGCCAATGGGCTACGAGGGACATAGCATCAGCCCTACCATGGCTCTTTTAGGAGCAGATGCTTCACTTACAACAACACAGCATCCAAGTGCTGCAGCCTGGTTTCCCTGTGATTCCAAGTACACTGTGGGACCACCAAATGTTACAGTAGATGCTAACGCTAGAGACAGAGCTCAAAGGAGCTTGGGAGTGAAGGTTCAAGGTGGTAGGTTGGGTGCTAGCTCATTAGGGCAAAGCATGAGGCTTATTCTTGCTATTTTACTACTCCAAACAAGCTGACATCCTGAATGTATCCGATTAGGTTGTCCATGAGCTCATGACTCTCGGAGTGAAAATGTGAGAAGAATAAGGTCACACATTATTACATGTGAGGCTGCTGAAGCAGGACCAATCCAGCTATATTGGCTCAGCTATACTTACAGAAATCAAGCAGTATTATCTGCAGGTGAACTGTGAATTGTGTCTTGAACTGCAAATTATAGACTATATCCCTAAGAGTGTGGTGGATTTTATATAGTCCATGTTTACTTTGGACTCTGAACAGTGGGCTATTAAGTGCCACACACATCAGACTTTCTCCTCCAGTTTATTTTAGTCAGTGTACCCCATCTGTACTATTTAAGCTTCCCCCCCTATCTGTACTATTTAAGCTTCCTATGTCCAAGTATGAGAGGAGCAGTCTGGGTGTGTGTGGAAGTAGGTAGGGATGTGTGCTGCTTCACTGCTTTGTTCCTGTGTGGTGACGTGTCCTTTAGAAAGTGGCTCTCATGTGCAGCTGAGACCTGGTTTCAGATGCTAACAGAGTAGATTCAGGCTTATTAATAGTGAACGAGACTGGCAGGGGTGGTGTCGACTGGTTTCAAATGCCAACATAGCATCTTCAGGCTTGTTAATAATGGAGGAGGCTGGCAGACTAGCTTTGTCTGCCTTTTCACTGCGTTAGATGAAGGGAGACATGGATCTTTCTGTTTTGCCCAATAACAACCATCCTGACAAATTCCTACAGCTTGAAGTGAAGTCTTTAATGAGGCCCAACCCTCCTTCTGCAGGCAAATCTGGCAAGATTTCCGGGTGGAAATTATCCCACTACACAGCACTGGCAAAACCTTGTCTACTCACAGGTAAGATCTGAGGGAATAAAAATATAGGACGGAAGCTTGTTTCTCTGTACGTGACTTTCGCCCATCAGTGCAATCAAAGGCTACAAGGAACTGGATACAAGGCAGCTGCTATCTCCTCTCCCTAACTTTCTCTGGGTTTTTATAAGAACGACTTTCCCCTCCTGTTCATGCCCCTTCAATCGTTGGCTTTTCTGCTTGTTTCTTTATTTTAGATTTGTGGAGCATTCATTTCTCTCCTGCCCTTCAGAATATTTCAAACCAATGATTTCACATAAAACTTCGAGGAACAACTCCTTACCTGTATTTTCTGGTGTACTCTAAGCATAAAGCATTGAATGCCCACAAAGCAGGGATGTAGCTTTCTGACAAAGCTAGTGACTTTGGCTCTCTGAGGCTCCCCTTCCTTTTACAATAATGAATGAAGGAGATCGAAGAAGTGTCTTAGAAAGGAGATAGCTATCTATCATTTCACACATATTTATTTTCCACAGGTGTCCATCCATGTGGCCATGTCACCACAATTAGACTTTCAAATGCAATATAGAGCACATGTCTCTTCAAACCCAGTGCAGATCGCACATCTCTAACTCAAGTTACAGGGCTTACTCCTCTTGCGTTTCCTTCAAACCTTCCTTCTTTTTGCTCATGAAGAAAATAAAACTGAGATTAATCCCATATGCTGAGCTCAACACAAAGGGCCTGATTGCAGCACAGCTAATCAAATGGAGTAATTTTTAAAGATGTGAAAGCTGGTGGAGTTAAGAGTTAGTCAATTTAGAAACAGGGGAAAAAATTTCACTTGAGAATAGATGTGCATGACCTACAAACCCCTGGAAGTCATTAAATCCTTTGGAGTGGTTCAAATTCCCTAAATAGAAATGTGTTGTTTTTCAAGAGCAGTTTCTACCCAAGAGTACTGGTCTTTGTGGTACGTTTGTGGGCTTATTGTGACATTTACTGTAAGATCTTTCAAAGTCCAATACACTCAAATAATTAGGTGTTTTACCCACCTATGAGGGTGTTAATTTATTTGCACTGTGAAACAGCCTATTAAGACAATTGATTTAAAAAAATTTGCATCCATTCTTCGCAACCTTCAACTCCTATTGTTTTTCTACACACACTCATTTTGTTGTCATTTGTGTTTGGTTTCCTGGAAGTGAAATGTATTAAGTTCTTCCTGTATTTTTCTTATTCAAGTTCTTTCAGAGAATATTGCTGTCCCCCCACACACACCCATGAAGTACTGTAAAACAACAGTAAAGTGCTTCTGTAGTTGGAGCATTGAATGTTTAGTGTTGTGGTTGACCTGTTGCTGCATTTGGAATTTCACAGTTTAAAACCATGTTGATTATTATTCTGATACCTGAAGGAAAAATAAATCTTTAAAGGTAACTTTTCTATATAGCCTATTGGGCCAAAATATTCAAGAAAAAATCAAGGCAGTGAGCTTCTCCATTATGTCTTTGAATATGAGTCGTTGGTTAATTAAAAACCAAAAATAAAATTGAGTTATTTATTTATTTATTTATTTATTTATTTATTTATTTATTTATGAGACACACAGAGAGAAAGAGGCAGATGGAGAGAGAATGGGCACTCCAGGGCCTCCAGCCACTGTAAAGGAACTCCAGAAGCATGCATCACCTTGTGCAATTGGCTTAATGTGGGTCCTGGGGAATCAAACCTTAGGCTTTTCAGGCAAGTGCCTTAAGCACTAAACCATCTCTCCAGCCCAAGTTAGTTATCTTTTTATCCTAAAAGGAAACAGCAAGTCATTTAGTAAAGGCCAATTTCTATTGAACATAGAAGCAGTGATCGAAAATCATGTGCAATTTCTGGTGATGGTAGGTGTGTCACCAACTATGAGTAACAACAATTATACCCACCATTTTATTTCATAATTCATCAATAAATCATCCTCAAATGTATTCTTTTGGTTTGTTTTTGAGAAGGGGTTCACATGACCTTTAACTTTTAATCATCCTGCCTCCACTTTCTAAGTGCTAGGGTCACAGGTGTGTGCCACTATGCCTGCTTTATGCAGCATTGGGAATTGAACCAGCACTTATGGACATGTAAGGCATGCATTCTACAAGCTGAACTATCGTCCCAGCTTTCTTGAGTGTATCTTCAAATCCAGGATTGATATACTACTCTTCAGATAAAAATAAATAAATCTCAAAGAAGAGAGCATTTGAAAATTTTGAATGCTTATAGTGAGACTTAAAAGAAGACCATAAATATAGCAAGTTGATTGCAGTGTCAAGTGCATAAAGCAGCATCTGACAAGTAGATCTTACAGAACACCTCCACGGGATGGGGCAGTAGCACACTAGGCAGAGAAAGAAATACAGGATTAGAAACTTGAGCATAATCTATAGTAAACAATGTTGAGATACAGCCACCATGGCCTTTAATTCCTATAGGTCTCTGTATTTCACTTTTCCTTTTAAAAAATATATTTCACTATTCTCTTACAAAAAGAGCAGGCGAAGCAGACAAACAATGAAGTCAGTTTCCTCCTGTAAAAGTATAATAGTAGAAATAAAAATACTATTATTTACCAATAGTCCAACATGTGTGAAAGTTATAATTTGGGAAATAAAACAATATAGTATCACTCTTGTGATGTTTTGATAATATGCTTGGAGACTTTGGGGCTGGGGAGACTCAGGACATCTGTCAAGCTGTGTACCTATCCCAAAATAGTAAATATGAAACTCACACAAATTTTAGTTATATCAACTGATGTTTCAGTCACACATCTCCTGGGTACAGAGTATATGGGATGCAGGCACAGAACATTAGAAAACTTGACCTGGAAACATTACCTGCAAACTGGTATGACCTAGGTGGTTAAGATTGAAATCCAACAGAACCCCAAAATTAACATGAATTCTTAAATACATGCATTTATTTTTATACCAATGGTTTGCCAACTGATCTTTTTTTTAATTCAAATTCAATTTTTAGAGGAAAATTTTTAAACCTTTGTGTTGTGAGCTAACCCAATATTGTATAATGTTGAAAATTAAGGTCTAGAGCTGGAGCGCTGGCTTAGTGGTAAGACACTTGCCTACAACACCAAAGGATCCAGGTTAGATTCTCCAGGACCCACATAAACCAGCTGCACAAAGTAGTTTGGAATTTGTTTGCTGTAGCTGATGGCCCTGGTGTGCCCATTCTCTTTCTTTCTCTCTCTCAAATAAATAGACTATTTAAAAAGAAAATCAAGGACTAGAGGGATGGCTTAGCAGTTAAGGCATTTGCCTGCAAAGCCAAAGGACCCATGTTCAATTCCCCAGGACCATGTTAGCCAGATGCACAAGGGGGTGCACATGTCTGGAGTTCATTTGCAATGGCTGGAGGCCCTGGTGAACCCATTCTCTCTCTCTCTCTCTCTCTCTCTCTCTCTCTCTCTCCTCTGTCAAATAAATAGATAAATAAATATTTTTTTAAATAAAAAGAAAATAAGGTCTAGTTTTCTCAGGCAAGTCAATAACTAAAGACATTATCAATTCCTGTCTATGAAAAGGTTTAACTTTCCGTATTTGCAAAGAACACAAATGCTACTTAATTTCCCTCTGTGACAGTTAAGTTCTGTTGTCAACTTACCTGATTAGGAATCCACTGACATCTCTGCGGTCTCTGATGTTGATTTCAAGAAGGATTAAGTGGAGGAGGTTACTCCTCCAGAATGATCCCTTCCCCAAGAATGGGCAGCCCTCCTGGTGATGAGTTTGATGTCAGGAAGCCCTGAGAGGAAGGAACCGCCTTCCTCCCACTTGGCTTCTGGTGCTGCTTGCTAATGAGTGCCTTCACTTGCACGTGTATCTATCCTGTTTGGCTATCCTTAGTCAGCACTGGAACCAAGTGTCCTCAGCCATCCAGCATGGACTGAAGACCAGCGGCTCTCCACCAAGGCTCCAGGTTTCAGTGCTGGATTGGGACTGCTGAGGCAACGAGACACATGGACTGAGCATTTCACTAGAGAAATAAAGAAGACTCAAAATAAATTTCATGTCCTTGCAGTGAATAACATCTTCTGAAGTCTAATAACTTCTGGTTGTTGAAATGATTAGGAACATGTATCGGATGAGAGCATTTGGAAATATATTCCAAATATGCCTGCTAACTCCTTTAGGAAAAGAGGTAAGAAATGGAAAACCTGATCTTAAAAATTAAAAGTTGAGCGGTGTGGTGGCGCAGGCCTTTAATCCCAGCACTTGGGAGGCAGACGTAGGAGAATCACTGTGAATTCAAGGCCACCCTGAGACTACATAGTGAATTCCAGGTCAGCCTGTGCTAGAGTGAGACCCTACCTCAGAAAATAAAAAAATAAAAAATTAAAAGTTGTGTGGTATTGTGGCTGGCATTAGTTTTTTGCTGAGCAGTTGGAATTCTGAATCTCTTTATCATACCCTTGTCTGTCTCTGTCATGTCATTTTCAGACCCATGAGCAAGGCAGACTCAATCTGTGAAAGACCAAGGATGAGATCCCATCTTCATTCCCTTTAGACAAGGTCATTTATTGAGTCTATTTCCTAAGATCCAGCATGCACTGCTTTTCAGTCCTTTCACTCTCTTTCACATTTTCTGAGGTCTCTTATATGTGTATCTCATTATTTTATTTTAGACAATTTCATTCATATATAATATATTTGATCTCATTCACTCCCTATTATCCTTCCATATTCCCCTTTTACTCCCATCAAACCTGTCCATCTTCCCAATCAATGCCTTCCTATTTTCATGTCATTTTTTATGACCCCTTAGTGTAATGATTGCTGCTTGCATGAGCATGGGTGGGGAGTTATTTCCTGGAGGATGGACAGCTATCCAGTGGCTACACCACTGAAGAACATGACTCCTCCTCCCCTAGCAACCATTAATTTCCAAGAGCTACTCTATAGGAGGAATGGGTTTTTCCGAGTGCCTTCCCCATACTCATGGTGGAATGGTGACTTGGTAAGTCTTTTGTAGGAAACTCTAGCTGTTGGGCATTCCTGGATGCAGTAGCCATGTCCTCTTTAGAAAACAGCCTTCCAATGGCACTCTTCACAATCCTCTGACTCTCACGTTCCTTTTGCCTTCTCATTCATGAGGCTCGCCTGAACCCTGGTGGGGGTGGTTTAGACAGTCTGTTGAGCGATGAGCACCTTCACCAGCTACGCATCTGCTTCTGCTCACTGAACTGAAAGACACTTCTGTGACACAGTCTGTGAGCAGCAGTCATCTATGAATATAAACATAAATACTTAGAAGATCGTTTGACGAGCCGATTATCTAGAGTAGCAATGGGGGTGGGTGCCCCACCCCCAAGTCAGAGCCTGTGACCTTGTGTGTATGTTTCTGCATTGCCTCTGACCAAGTATATCATGCTTTTTCTGCCAGTGTGTCTGTTCTGAATATCCTATTTAACATTTTCAAAAGAACAGTCTTAGGTATGCAATAATCTCTTATTTTTCAGTTCATATTAGAGAGCTGGGATAGAACTTTGCAGGAACACAACATATCATCAAAGATGGAATGGTCATGTTGCTGATGTCTTACATATGTATATATATAAAACATAACGTGATTTACCAAATTACACTAAAGTTATATAGCTTACAGCATTGCCAGTACTCTGAGAAGTGCCTCTGATGGGATGCTTCCAGGATATCTTACCATACTGCCTTCAGACTAGACCCAAACACCTCTTACACTAAAGCCTGTACGAAAACCTTTATTCTATAATACTGCATGCAGTAAGTACCTCAGAATTCTTGTTAGCTAGAAAATGAAGGAGATAAGGCTTAAGATGAGCCCGCGAGATTCCATGGGTTTCTTTTCAGCCTGATTTTATTCTGAAAATTCTGGGGAGTCAAAAATTTCATGAGAATCACACAACCAAATCTGTGTTTTGTAAAAGTAACCATTTTAAGTCATCTGTAGGGGCTCATGTTGTAATCTTAGCACTGAGAGTCTGAGGAAGGAGACCCACTCTGAACTTAAAGCCAGTCTGGACTACAACAGTAAGTTCCAGGCCATTCTGGGATACAGAGTGAGACCTCGTTTCAAAAAAAAATAATAATAATGTTCTAGCAATTTGGGTAGCAGAATTACCATGGTAATTGTATTTCACACAAGGGTTTACAAACAAACTTCATAAAAAAGCGGCTGTCCAGGGCCCATGGCAGGTTAATTTCCATCCTGATTCTCAGTTTATGGACACATTTGCTGGCTAAGTGCATGTCTTGGACACGAGAGAGAATTGGATCTTGTTTCTGTTTTAATGTAGTCGTTTAGTCTGTTTTCTATTTTTTGTAAATTCAGGCTACTTCATTTAAGGTTATTTTTAGGGTTTCTATTTCCTAGAACAATGTTAGTTGATGCTGTCGTTAGTTGAATTATTCTCTTCCTCTGGTAAGTTTGGGGATTTGCTGGTGAGCTGTGTTGGATGTGATTTATTCCTTCCTGACTCTTTTTCTGTTTCTCTCTTGAAAGACATTCTGTCCTGTGTTTTTATGGAGGAGATTGTCTTTTGTCTTCACTCATGTATCACATCTCTTTAAGAATGTTCAGCAGTGCTGGCTTTGTGGTAGTAAATAGCCTTAATTTGTGTTTGTCTTCAAATGTTCTTACTTCTTCATCATTCTTGAGATAATTTTGCTGAAAATACCAGTTTTGTTTGATATTTATCTAATTTCAGTGAACTCTAGTGGGTATCATTCCGTACACTGAGGTTGTTGATGAATATCTAAAATCATTATTCTATTCCCACCTTTATATATAAGTTGGGGTTTATCCCTTACAGATTTTAGTGCTATCTCTTTTCTTTGTCATCTTGACCATGACATGTCATAGGAAAGTGCTCTGGCTGCGTCTCTTTGCGGTTCCAGATGCCTATGTTTACATGCCAATTTCTTTCTCTGATTTGGAAAATTTCATTAAATAAGTTGCCTATTCTTTTTCTACCTCATGGATTTTTAGGGTTGTTCTCTCGAATGTATCTCAGATTTCTTAGAAGTTTTGATTAAAATCATTAGTTTTCTCTTTACTTATGTCTAAATGTATTATTGTTGTGTCTTTTTCCTGAATCTTTGAAATTCTTGCTTCTGCTTGATCTTCTCAAATGATGACATGTTCTGACGTGTGTGGGTTTGTGGGCTTTTTATTTGATTGTATCATTTCTCAAATTTCTGCTTGGTTCTTTTCCACTGTTTTAATTTCCTTGCTGAATTCTTTCCCTTTATTTTAAAATTTTTCCTCCAAGCTACTATTTCATTCATGTTGCAAAATGTCTTGCCTAGGCCTTGTATTCATTTTTATCTGATTCCTCTGTGTTGTCATTGGTCCTTCTCCCACCCCCACCCCCCCCCAGGTAAGGCCTCACTCTAGCTCAGCCTGATCTGGAATTCAGTATGTAGTCTCAGGGTGGCCTTGAACTCATGACAATCCTCCTACCTCTGCCTCCCGAGTGCTGGGATTAAAGACGTGTGCCACCACACCCAGCTCCTTTTTTTACTTGAGTTATTTCTGTGACTGAGGTTTCCAAGATGGGGAGTTGGGATGTTAGAAATGTGTCATGGTGGGTTATTGTCTCATATCTTGGTGTTTCTTTTTCTATTTTATGCATCTGTGGGGATGGATATAGCTTTCAATTTTAACTTCTACCTTTCCCCCATTCTTTTACTTGGTGTTTGCTGCCATTCCTCTTAGAGTTGTCTTCACTAAGACTTCCCTTATTTTCTGCTATTCTGCTATTTAGGAAGACAACTGTAGTCCCTCCTACTAATTTACTAGGAGAATCACTTAAGTTAATGCTCCTTTCCTAGTGAGAAAGATTTCTATAAACATGAACACTTTCTGCTAGAGTTTCCTGGTCTGAGTCCCCTCATCCCCCAGCAAATTATACTCTTGCCTCTTGTGAAAAGGGGATCAAACTTTGCACTGATAGGTCTTTCTGTGGGTCTAAAAGAATGTAGAAGGCCCTTCCACCTGAACACTTTTTTTTTGTTGTTGTTTTGTTTTTTTGGTGGTTTTTCAAGGTAGGGTCTCACTTTAGCCCGTCTGTCCTGGAATTCACTATGGAGTCTCAGGGTGGCCTCGAACTCATGGTGATCCTCCTACCTCTGCCTCCTGAGTACTGGGATTAAAAGTGTGCACCACCATACCCGGCTCACCTGAACACTTTTTTTTTTATTATTTCTTATTTGAGAGAGACAGAGAGAGTGATAGAATGGGTGTGCCAGCAGGCAGCTGCTGTGAATGAATTCGGGTGTGTGCCCCCTTGTGGGAAAGACAGCATTGTGCCCTTGCATCACTTTTTACATCTTGCTAAACTTGGGACCTGGAGTTTGGAACCCGGGTTTTTGGGCTTGGCAGACAGGAGCCTTAACCGCCAAGCCATCTCTCCAGCCCTCACCTGAACACTTGTATGTGGGCTGCATTTCCTTACAGCTCTCCCTTGTAGCTCCACTCCAACAGCGGAGGAGAAGGACAGTCATATTCTCTTGCTAGGCAGATTCATGCTTGAACTTCCCTGGCCACACTTGATACAGCAGTAGTCTCATTTCACCCTGTCCCATGCCTGCGTGTACTTCTGACCCTCCTGCTTATTTCTCTTTGAGACCTCCGCCACTGGCAGAGACAATCAGCTCTGATTAGCAGGGGCATGAGGCAGCTGAGGGCCACACATGGCAGTGGTGGTCACTGCTGGGGTCCATTCTGGGCGAACTTCATTGATGTTGCACACCCTTAGATAGTTCACGGACAGAGACATTTAAGGCTACTCAGCAGTCCGGCTGGCTGCAAGAGCAGCAGCAATGGCAGTGGGTGCCCCAGTGTATCTGTGGGAGAGGTACACTGGCCCATGGAGCAGATGCCCGTCAGCAAGTCAGGGAGGTGGAGAGGCTAACTTATCTTCATCTACTCAAATACGCTTCTAATCTACCATCTTACCTGGAAGTTCCCAGACCTGCTAACACAGGCCTTCATTATGCTTAAAAGTTAATTTGGACACTTTTATGTATAAACTTTTCATAATTATTTCAAGTTTTTCATTGTAAATGTTAAGACAACTTTGCTACCTACCTGCAAAGTTCTAGTTCTATTTTGTTGTCGTTGTTGTTGTTGTTGTTTTTCTTCTAAGAGTAAGATAGAGAGAATGGGCACACCAGGGCCTCCAGCCACTGCAAACAAACTCCAGATGCATGCACCACCTTGTGCACCTGGCTTACGTGGGTCCTGGGTAATTGAACCTCAGTCGTTTGGCTTTGTAGGCAAGTACCTTAACTGCTAAGCCACCTGTCCAGCCCTTCCTGTTCTATTTTATTGAGTATGCCTTTTATCCATATTATAGGAACCTTTTTGTATCTATAAAATTCTCTGATGTTAAGTCTATGCCTTATGGTTATTCAGGCCAAATTATGCTGTGGAAACAATATGACTAATATTTTAATATATCATTAGCAATATGTAGTAGTACATTAATTTTTTATATTATTTATTTGATATTTTTATTCTATACTATTTATAATATACACCATCATATGCTAATAATATTATATATTCTTAGTAACTTAACACAATAAAATGTATTTCCCTTTTATACTAGATCTGATGTCCATGTTACAGATATCCTCGGAGGCTAAGCCACAAGTGTAATACATATCTTTCCTTCTTGAGGTTCTACAATATCAGAATCTCCATGAGACTGGTAAACAGTGCCAGGAATTTTAGCAGCCAAACTTGGGTTTCAATCCACTGTTGTATGTTTGCTAAGTATCTAGTCAGGTTCTAGGACATTCTCTTTCTGTAAATACATCACATATTTATAACAATAAACATTATACTTCAAGTATATTATATGTAGACAGAGTGATTACACCCTCCTTTCAGAAATGTCAATCCTAAAGTCATCTAGTCTCTATAGTTAGAAAATGCCCCTCCATATCATCTTACTAACTCCAAGCCTAGTAGAAATAGCATTACTACAGCAAATGCTTCCTTTCGGAATGGAAGAACAATGTACATTAGTCACCACTAGAATCCTACTGGGATACTTTGTCTAGATCCTCTGCCTTGAAGTAGGGAAGATGAATGAATGAGGCCCAGATTCTGCTTTCTCAGAGGACCCCCAAATGCCTTGTCCTGCATAGTCCCTGGCTCCACTCCCCTTACCATCGTCACCATCTGAAGTGGGGTCCCTTTCAGAACCATGATCTTGGAGATCTGAGCTTATTTTGTTTGCTCATTTCTTTTACATTTCAATCAATTAAAACCTGACATGTCTAAATGGCTGGGGATGCAAATGAGTGATTATGTTTGCCTAATATATCCAAGGCTCTGGGTTCAGTAAAGATAAAAACTTTTAAGTCTAATCCTGAGGTGTCTTTAGTAACTTATTTTCTACAAAATTCAGTTAACTTATCATTATGCTAATACTATCTGTTTATTTAGCATCTATTTAGTATAAGGCAGTTCTTTACTAAACATATCTAAAGTTCTTCTGAAGATACAGATATTAATTCTACTTAATTGTTGTGCTTTTCTGCCTTCATTTCTGTAACCCTTGACTTCATGTTAACCATCCTGAGGTTGTCTAGAATAAAAGCTTGGAACCATACCTTCAAAACAATGTTTGCCTTTAGCCACTTCATTTAGCTGAGATGTGTTCCTCTACTTTGTGCTTGATACATTTTTTTAAGTATTTTACTTATTTATTTATTTGACAGAGAAAGAGGGAGAGAGAGAATGGGTGTGCCAGGGCCTCCAACCACTGCAAACAAACTTCAGACATGTGTGTCCCCTTGTGCATCTGGCTAACGTGGGTCCTGGGGAATCAATCCTGGGTCCTTTGGCTTTGGAGGCAAACGTCTTAACTGCTAAGCCATTCCTCCAGCCTGATACGTTTTTATTTATAAACAAATGTCTTGCTTCTGTTCTCTGATTTTTGTCATGTGTGTATACATACATAAAAGTTCTGTTTAGTGACAAGTGCCTTTCCTAAATTTATTGATAATTATTACCCAAGGCACCACAGTGACACTTGCGTCCAGTGCTTTACTCTGTGTGATGTGAGCAACCATTAGTAAAGCTTCTAATGTCACTTTCCTCCCTTTCCATTTCATCGGTTCCAAGCCTATGCCACATAACTGTGGTAGTTCTAGTAATATGGCAGTTGTGAGGTGTCTTTTTAAAAGTGTGAGAGCCTTGTCTCTGTTCTTGAGTGGACAGTAACTCAGGAGCTGAGACACCAGAGTCAGTCATACACTGAGTCAGAGGCCTTTTCCAGTCCTTGTCTTATGAGTTTGAAGAACGAATTTCACAGACCATAGGAGGGTGAAATTTAAAATTTAGAAGTTTGTTATACCTTGATAAATGGGAGACTCCTTTGGGACAAGAGGAAGTGTCCAGGAGGAGGAGCACTTACCTTTTCACTCTGGTTTGGGTTTTCATGGGAAGGGAACTCCTTTAGGGAAGGAAAAAGTCAGGTCTACCAGATTGCTAGATGAGGGGTCTGGGAGAGAGAGAGGTAATCTTTTCAGGAATCTTAATTCTCCAAGGAAGGCTATAATCTCCTTGGAAAGGGGTAATTCTGTTTCCATCTTAATTACACACGAAAGAAAGCCAGATTCTCTTTACAAGCTTAAAGACACTGCCCACATATAGTGGGGGGTCCTGTTACCCTAAACTGCCTGGTTAGTTTTCATCTCCTATTTTTTACTAGCTTGCTCTCTCCCTCTCTCTCTCTCTCTCTCTCTCTCTCTCTCTCTGTGTGTGTGTGTGTGTGTGTGTGTGTGTGTGTGTGTGTGTGTGTGTGTGTTGGGGGGATTGGCAAAGGTGGGCTTCTCTTCACTGCGGTGACAAATAAATCACAAAACATTAGTAAGTAAAAACCAGTTTTTGCTTTGTCCGTGAGAAGTCTGAAAAAGAACAGATGGATTGTGGGAGAGGGCTGCTCTTTTGCAACCAGGTCAAGTTGTTTCATTTTATCAGTCTGCCATCTCAGAGTCCTGCTTTCAGTATTAAAAAATGTGGCAGAAATCCTGTGGAAGATTTCAGACACCAGACTTGGAAGTGATCTGGACTGCTTTTGTATACACACTATTAGCTATGAAACAACTGACCCCAATCTAACATCAGGGCAGACTGAAAAAGCCAGACATCCTGTGTGCTCAGGAAAGGGAAACAAAGTTGGTTTGCATTTAGCTAGTCACAATACCCAGCTCTCACTGTGTATATATGTCCAGTATAGCTTGCACGTTGTTTTCTACTCTTATACTTTCTGAGTTTTAAATATTAGGTAGTTCTTTTGTAAATATTGTGTAATTGAATTTAATTTTAAAAACCTGATCTGACAGTCTCCATTGAACTAGGAAGTTTGGTCTTTCCACATTTTAGGCGTTTATAACTTTTTCTTTATATTTTCTTGAAATATGCCTTTATATTCTTCTTTTAATTTTCAAATATTGTTGAATTGCCTATGAATTGCTTACACTTAGATTTTGTTTGTCTGAATGTGTTTTCAATCTCAATTTCTTTAAGAAATTATATTTTACTAACAAATGAAATATAAAATGATCATAGTGTAAAAAATAGATAAAGTAATGTTTAATTAAAAAGGCCTAGCTAAATTCTCAAGTGGTACTTCCTTAAATATTTTGAAGTAAAATTTATTTTATAGTCCATGTGGTTAAAGTCATCAAGTTGGTATTGAATTTTCCTTTAGTAGATATATTCTAAGAGGTAGGGAAGGGTTAGACTTAGATATACACTATTTATTTCTTAAGAGTATTAGAAAAAATTTAGTAAAACACAAATGAACTACACCCTTTTTTAAAAAACAAGGAATTGAGCCTAGCATTTCACTCTTTGTAGGCCCAAGGTTTCACCCCTGAGTTATATCCCATGTCCAAATATTATTATTTTTATATTTATCCTACCACTATATTATTATTATTATCATTATTATATTGGTTATCTTGGGGATTATACTCAGAGTTTCTAGCATACTAAAAATAAGCTCATTTACTAAGCTACATATTCCATCATCAAATTCATTTTTAATATTTTTACTAGTGTATATTGTAAAAACTAAATCCTCATCAAATTTTTGTTCAAAAAAATTACCAATATGAGATTTGTTCATAATTAACATAAAGTTACTAATTAATAAAATAAAAATTATTTAAAAGAACAAAAACACTTATTGACATCAAATTGGAACAGTTGGATAATTTATAATTCAGACCTTTATCGAGTGAGCAATTTCTCATAACTTCATTAATTATGGGAATGTGCTGTAACTAGTCCACTGTTATTTCCTCTGACCACTAACATCTGAAAACAAGACCACGGATTAATGTCCAATCTGTCAGTGCTTCATCAGTACATTCCATCAATTTTCCCATCAAATTCTTAATAAGGCTTAATGATAAATTTCATCTGACATGTCCCTAAGACATAAATTAAACTGGAGAGCAAAAATAAAGTGATACCTGGCTGGAGAGATGGCTTAGCAGTTAAAGCACTTCCTAAAATTTACAAGTTTCTTGAGCTTCCTGAACCTAGTCAGTAAGCCTAAGGATCCAGGTTCAATTCCCCAGTACCCACATAAGCAAGCCAGATGCACAAAGTGACATATGTGTCTGAAATTCATTTGCAGTAGCTAGAGGCCCTGGCGTGCCCATTTCACCCTCTCCCTCACACTCTCGCTCTCTTTCTCTCTCTCTCTTCCTTTTTCTCTCTATCTCTAAAATAATAAACAAAATATTTTTTAAAAATATGTGGTACCATGTTCTAGAAAAACAACTCAGAACTTTCTGAGCATTTTGCTGTCTTTTACATATTAAAATTTTGTCTATGTACACTGTCATAGTGTGTGTATTTTTTTTCCTTGAGCCTCAGAGTTTAATTCCTTCATTTATTGAGCTTTCCTATTTAATTTCAAAGAACAGTCTACAGGCAAGTAATGTACAAAAGCCAATTTGTGAATGTCAAAAGAATTAGCCCTCTTCAAAAATGATCAAAGATGCCTAGCCTTGAAGGAAAAACAAAGTCAGAAGTATGCTAAGCTCAAATAACCTAAACTTCGTATCAATTTGGTTTTGCTTAATTCAGAAACCTCCTCTATAAAGCTAAATGCTGAGCTAAGGATGGTCATTGTATTGCTCGTGTTGGTATTATTAAATGTAATGAACTCTGGAGAGACTAAAAAGCTTTAAAATCAGAGATCTGCAAGTTGATCTCTAAGTATGTAAAAAATACATGGATTAAAAAAATCAGGGCTGGAGAGAAGGCTTAGCAGTTAAGCACTTGCCTGCAAAGCCTTATGTTTGAATCTCCAGGTCCCACATAAGCTAGACACACAGTGATGCAAGTACACAATGTCACACATGGGCACAAGGGGGCACATGCATATGGAGTTTGTTAGCAGCAGCTAAAGGCCCTGGCATGCCCATTGTCTTTCTTCTCTCTCTCTCTCAAAATATTTTTTTAGTTAGTTTTTTTTTTTTAAGTCAAACAAAGGCAATGCCTAAGAGAACATAAGTGGTTTTAGCTGGATAATTTTTTTTCTTTACCTACAAGTTGTATAACTGCTTTACAACTTTGGTTTATATAAATATATATTTAGTGTAATCTATATTTATTGTGATCTTTGCCTTAATGATGCTGAGTGAATCAGTGTAGTAATGGCTATAAATATGATTCAGAAGTGAATCCTGTGTAACTTTTGACCACTACAATATGTGAAGCACATCTGTTTAAACATTACTGTAAATTAATAAATGAGCCACCAGGAGGGTTTCTTGGTTTTTTTATCTTAATTTATTTGTGTGTGTACACACCCAGCAGGGTCTTTTGCCACCGAAAATGATTGCCCATCTGGCTTTACATGGGAAGCAAGGGAGTTAAACTAAGGCCGACAGGCTTTGTTTTGCAAGGAAGTGCCTTAAAACCACTGAGCTATCTCTCCAGCCCCAGGTCACCAGATTTTCAGGGTTAAACCTATTAAAAGTTAACTTAACTGCAGTAAGATTTCTTTCCCTTGATGTTGATATGAATCTATCGCTCCATGCGCTGTTACTGTTGTCTCATGGCAAGTTATGTTTAGACAATGAACACATTTTCATTTTAAAAGTTTCTACTTCATGTCTCTGCAGTCCTAAAGAAAAAAAAAATGAAAGTAATATAAAGTTCTGAGGGTCAAGCCAAACCTCCAAAAGAAGGTATTTACATGTATACAAAGTACAGACTGAAACTGGGCTTGGCTCTAACACCTCAGCTGCTTGAGACGTTGAGGCCAGAGCTGCACAAGTCTGAGATTATGCTGGGCTACAAAATGAATGCAAAGCCAGCCTGAGCAACTTAAACTCTATCTCAAAATAAAAACAGCACTGGGAGAAGTAGTGAATCACTTGCCTCACAGCTACCTGAGTTCACTCTCTGTTATTTTATACACAAATAAAAAAAAAAATCAATCAATAAAACAATAAAATACAAAAAAATTAAAAAATAAAATAAAATACAAAATGAGTCCAAAGTGACTGATGTGATTAGAATTTGTCCATCATTGGGCTGAAGGAGGAATGGACCATGAGCCATGCTGATAACGTTCTATCCCTTGTTGTCAGCATAGAATCTTGGGGTTTTTTAGATTGTGAAAATTTATGGGAAATATACCTATATTTACCCTATGTGCCCTCTTGATATGCATGTTTTAATAATGAGTTGTTTCATATCTGAAGTTCCACTAGCAGACAGTCACTAGACATGTAAAAGAACATGATGTTAAATAACTGCAAAATGTTTCTGGAGGGGGTGGTATAAACAACTGTCTGTTCACCTCAGATGGGTACTGACCACAGACCAATGAAACAGTTCCACCCAAGTGAATCAATGTGCTATCTGGGGACATTTACTGGATCATGGGTAATTCAGTGGCTGTTGGTAGAGGAGTGCAAAAAAAGAAAGACCAGGAACTGATTGGAAAGAAGAAAGGATTCAGTGGAAGAAGATGAGGGACAAAGGATAAGAGAGTAAACAGAAAGAGATTGTGATCAAAATACCTTATATACATGTATGGAAAGTGTCAATATAAAGTTTTAAAAGGGCATAGGTGGTGCTGTAAAGCCACCCCAGCACAGGTAATGGTACATGGAAGCCACATCACTGCAGTTCCTTGTACAATTTTCAGGCAGCTCCACTGAAGAGTCTGCTTCTAGCAGTTGCTGATTGCATATACGACCTTCCTAAAAAGTTACAAGTTTCTGGAGCTTCCAGAACCTAGTAAGTTTCATAGTTTTCTGAGTTCAGTAGACCTCCCCACTCTCTCCAGAAGGAAATACTTCAAGTTGGAGGAAATAGCTACATACCACCATATCCTCAAAGCTGCCTGCAATGGAAGCCAAGAAATGTTATTTTTTGAGGAGGACTTGAGAAGATGGAAAGACTTTCCATGCTCGTGGATAGGTAGACTTTATATTGTGAAAATGACAGTGCTACCAAAAGCAATGTACAGATTTAATGCAATACCAATAAAAATACCAGAGAAAAATACCACAGAGATTATAAAAATGATCTCAAAAATTCTTATGGAATGGCAGCAGGCCTCAGATATCCAAACATATCCTCAGTAAAGAAAAAAAAAAAAAAAACCCTCACCATTCCTGACCTAAAACAATATTGCAAAGCCATAGTAACAAAAACAGCATGGTACTGGCATAAGAAAAGAAACATAGACCAATGAAACAGAATTGAAGACCCAGACCTTAGGTCAAGTAACTACAGCTGCTTGATCTTTGACAAAGATGCCAATGATGTAGACTGGAGAAAAGACAGCATCTTCAATAAATGGTGTTGGACAAATTGGATAGCCATATGTAGAAAAATGAAACTAGACCCACTCACAGGTCCATACACAGAATCAAGTCCACATGGATTAAAGACTTCCATATAAGACCTAAAACTCTTCTCCTAGTGGAAGAAAAAAACAGGAGGCACTCTCCATGATATAGGAGTGGGGAAAGACTTCCTGAACAAAATTCCAGGAGCCCAGAAAATTAAACAATCACTCAACCAATGGGATCTCATGCAGCTAAAAAGCTTTTGCATGGACAACTACACCATAAGCAGAGACAACAAATTACCCACTGAAGGGGAGAAAAATGTTCAACATCCCTAACCATTAGGGAAATGCAAATTAAAACAACCATGAGATTCCACCTTACTCCAGTAAGGATGGCAATCATTAAAAAATCTAGCAACGACAAATGTTGGTGAGGATGTGGGAAAAGGGGAACCTTCATTCACTGTTGGTGGGAATGTGAACCTGTACAACCACTATGGACATCAACATGGAGAGTCCTGAGAAAGGTGAACACAGAGCTACAAACAGACCCCGTTATTCCCTACTGGGCATTTATCCTAAATGCTCCATGCATCAATCCAGAGACAGTTGCTCAACCATGTTTACAGCTGCTAAGAACTGGAATCAACCCAAATGCCCATCATTGGATGAATGGATAATGAAGTTGTGGTACATTTACACAATGGAATTCTACTTAGAAGTCAGAAAAAAAGATACAATGAAATCTGTAATAAAAAAAAAAAAAAAGGACAGAATTGGAACAGATCATACTCAGCAAACTCACACAATCACAGAAAGACAAACACCGCATGGTGTCACTTATCTGCGGTTCCTAACCTGGACCTGCTCGAGTTGCTGTCATACCTGATAGGCAACTCAAGGCCCAGACAATAGGGATGGAAGGGTTTGTGGGAAGGGGGAGGAAAGGGGGAAAACAAACACAAAATTAAATCCAAAATGAGCTGATACCATAGAAACATTTATCCTTGGGAGATAGCCTAAAAGATATAACCCTCAAAGGAGTAAGGGGGGAAAACCTGAAAAGTAGGACTCTGGTGAGGGTGGGATGAAATCTAAACTTAAAAGAAATTTTTTTTCCTCTGTCTCTGATATGTAACTCCCAGTACCATAGGTTGGTTGCTTCCCACATTGAGGTATTGATCAGGGAAAGACCTACGAGGTCTTCAAATTAAGACAGCTTTCTGTCAAAGCACTTGATTACCTGCCTGAGGCAAAAGCTGCTACCCTATTGCTGAAGACAACATATGCTGCTGACACAGAGTGCAGAGAGACCTGGTTGGAAGTCAGAAGAAAGCCAGTCCCCACACAGTTAATCTGTCTAGTGCTGGAAAGCATTACATGAGCTACTGGGGGGGAAATGGCCAACAATTTGTCTGAGCAATCAAAGGCCTAAGCTACTCAGAAGCAAACACCTGGACACGATGCAAATGCCAGTGCAATAGTGGCACACAGCCTCAGCGGGTAACCAATCGCTTTCTTTTTTTTAAAATAATTATATTTTATTTATTTATTTATTTGAGAGAGATAAAGAGGCAGAGAGAGAAAGAGAGGGAATGGGCATGCCAGATGCATGCGCCCCCTTGTCCATCTGGCTTAAGTGGGTACTGGTGAGTCAAACCCGGATCCTTTGGCTTTGCAGGCAAATGCCTTAACCACTAGGCCATCTCTCCAGCTCTCTTTCCCCCAATAGCTTTCTGATTGGCTAAGAGATCCACTCAGTGTAAAGGAACCCATATCTGGAATTGGGAACCAGATCAGAATCCTATGGAGACAAAGATTTTGTTCTCACTAGTCTTTGGCTAAAAGAAGGGTTATGTACATCAAATTCTCCATAAACTCATAGTGCTTATTCTGTTTAAACTATTCTGACTTCAATGTTCATTGGAGAATCTGTTCTTTTTCAGGAGGTAGTGAGAACCAAGGAGATAAACTATCCCTCACACTTCAGCCAAGCCACAGCTGAATCCACAGAGGAATGCAGAGATGAGCAAGAGTGCTGCTTCCATGCTGAACCTGATAATCAGTGCCAGGGTGTAGGAGACAGACTCTGAGGATACTGAACACCTACCAAAGCAGAGATCCAGAGACATCTAACAGCTCATCACCAAAGTAGACTTAAAACTCACCCACCACAGCTCAGGGAATTTTGCACAAGAGGGGATGGAAAGATTGTAAGAGCCACAGGTTGAGACATCATGCCCAGAGGCATTGCCTCCACCCAAAACTAACTGACTACTGCTCCCACAACGCATAAACGAAAACCCCATGGGGAATACCTGCAACCCCACTGAGGAGTGTCCCCAGTAAAGTAGGGGTAGAGATGAGGGAAAAGAGGGTACCAACACATGATATAAAACATCTTTTCAATAGTAATGATAACAGTAATAAATATAAAAAATGAAATGTTATGTTTTTCCTAATTATGATTTTGATGGATTATCATAGCAATATATTTTTTCTTTTTTTATCAGTCATGGAATGCCCAAATGGAAGTAAAACGTCATTAAATGACAATGAATGCTGGAAAAAAATGGCTTTATCGAAAACTCGGCTAGATGTATTAAGTCACTTAGCTGAATATTAAAGCTAAATAAGTTCATATGAAAGAAAGAAATAACTAAGTTAATGGTAGGATTCTGGACCAAGGTAGGTCCTAGAGGTCATTTTCTTGTTCACTGTCTTGTTGGGTTTGAGGCCAAATCAATAAATGTTCAGGCACAAATTTCTACCCTTGACCTCTTTACCATGAGAAAGCTATATGTCCAAATGTAAGAGAAACCTTATTGGCTTGTCTCCTCACAGAGAGAGAAGAATTCAGCTACTCAACAAATGAAAGGATTCGGTGGGGAAAGCCCTGCAGTGGTCACCCGTCCTCCACCCCCCATGTTTTCAGGGTTGAAGAATAACCCACTCTATGGTGACATCAGCTTGGAGGAAGCTATGGAAGAAAGGAAGAAGAGCCCTTCGTGGACCATTGCGGAATACGACAGGCATTCCACACATACCAATCTTTCTGGACATCTGAAGGTACTCATACCCGAGACTCGCCTTCTTCACCTGATGAGGAAGATCCGCTAAGAAACCTGGCACAGTGGTGTTGGGGTGACAGGCAAGATAGCTAGAAACAAAATGTCCATATCACAGGTCAATTTGTGGTAATCAGTTCTGTTTCAGTTTTGTCCTATCAATAGCCAAAGGCATCCAGTTTGTAAGAAGAGGACAGTGAGGCAGCAGGGAATAGAGGTCTCCTGGGGACGTGAAAGGCTTGTGAACATTAAGCAGTAAGATTACACGTCTTCTCTAGAGATCTTGTAACCATTTACATTCATGGAAACTTAAGACCAGATTTCCTATAGTACATTTATGCAAACGTGTTCATTAAGTGTTGCCCAGCCTTAGCAAGGAAACCCTTAACATCATAATTCTATTTCAAGATCACTCAGTAATTTAAGATTGCACGTTTACATTTTGGTCATTTTTCTGTGTCTCGGTAACAAAACAAAACAAAAACATTTCAACAGAGGGAAAGAATGCAATGAACTCATTCACCCAGTTTAAACACAGCTGAACTTTTGCTTTGTTACTTCCCCTCCCCCTCGCTCTTTTGTCCCCTGATGTCATTCACACATAGCAGACCTGAAAAGTAGAGGGAGCAGGGTAGGTTTTCTCAAAGGAATGGATTCTTGACCAGTGTTGGCTTGACTCCACCTGCTTTGAACCAAGAAGGCTGTAGCAGACAGCTTCAGGTTCGCTGAGATGAACTTCCAGACCAGGCACAATTATGGAGGAAGGGATATTATTTATTGAAGCTTACAGATCCAGGGGAAGTTCCATAACGGCAGAAAAAGCGGCCTGCTCTTCACAGGGCCAGAGAGAGCAAAAGCCAACCAGCCACCACAGCACACAGAGCAAAAACTACAGCCAAAAGGTCACACAGCACACTTCAGGAACTCCTGCTAGGCACATTTGCATATCTTTACAATGGACTCTCAAACCATCACCACACCTTAAGACCAGCCCCCAGTGACCTTGCCTCTAGCAAGGTGATTGCAGATGCAAACTATAAAACAATAAAACACTGAATATATTGGGGGACATATATTCAAACTACCACATTCCGCCCCTGGCCCCCAATATATTTAGCTCCTGGCCCCCAATAGATTTATAACTATCACACATTGTAAATTGTACTCAGTCCAATTTCAAAGGTTCTCACAGTCTTGACCAACTTAAGATAGTGAGTCCTGTAAAATCAAACAAGTTAAATACTTTCAACATGTAAAGGCACAGAGTAAACATTTTTAACTGTATAAGGAATAGCAAGGAGAGACTAGAACAATGCAAACTCAACCACCATCAGCCGTCATCAAACTTCTGCAGTTCAAGTACAATATAACCAGAGACTGCCAGTCTCCAGGTTTTCCAATTCCGCCCCTCCAGCTGGGCAGAATCGCCAGGGAAAACTTTCATCCTATGCCAACACTGCACTCCATGGTAGCCCTTTTGCACAGTCCTGGTATATCCAAAACATCTTCAGGTCTTCCTGCAAACCACGGTCCATCTTCCAAAAGGCTCTTTCAGCCTATTCCTGAGGGTCTTCATGCCCTGCCTTCATGCTGCATCTCAGCAGCGGCTCCTGGAACCATGTGCAACTCATGACCACTCCATGCATTTTTCATGCTTCCAAAACTAATACCAGGTGTGCAGGACACAGCCATATTCTAAATCAAGGGACAAAATAAACCATAGCCTTGAAAAGCAGGTTCCTTCTCCAGTCAACTCTTTCCAAAGAGTTTGCATTTCTAACAGTCTTTCCTCAGGCATCCTCTCCATTGTTTTAATGTAAATCAAGTCAGGCCACCTTCCTTCCACCTTCCTTAAGATTGCTAATGTGTTGACAATAGCAGCTGTCTCAGTGCCTCTACTTTTAGCTTGCTTCAGGTTTTCCAACTCAAAAATCTTAAAATTTCAGTCCGATAAGCACATCAGTCCATTACAAATTTAACCTTGATCAAACTTTCCAGGCCTGGATAGCAGAAAAGCCATCCCTTATGCCAGTAGCCCAGTTCCAACAAAGTCCTCTGCCATCTTTCCTTCCCCTTAGAAAGCTCATAAGCCAAGCCTCGAAGTTCAATACTGTCTGCACTTAGCATTCTCAAACTCTCATCAGAATAGTCCATAAAACTTGGCTTACCACTCCAGAAGGCATCTTCAGTTGCAAGCACTAAGTCCATGCCCATTCCTCCAAAACAAAGGTTCCAAAAGACGAATATCCACACGGTCAGGTTCATCTCACCCCACTCCTGGTACCACTTTACTGTAGCAGACAGCTTCAGGTTCGCTGAGATGAACTTCCAGACCAGGCACAATTATGGAGGAAGGGATATTATTTATTGAAGCTTACAGATCCAGGGGAAGTTCCATAACGGCAGAAAAAGCGGCCTGCTCTTCACAGGGCCAGAGAGAGCAAAAGCCAACCAGCCACCACAGCACACAGAGCAAAAACTACAGCCAAAAGGTCACACAGCACACTTCAGGAACTCCTGCTAGGCACATTTGCATATCTTTACAATGGACTCTCAAACCATCACCACACCTTAAGACCAGCCCCCAGTGACCTTGCCTCTAGCAAGGTGATTGCAGATGCAAACTATAAAACAATAAAACACTGAATATATTGGGGGACATATATTCAAACTACCACAAAGGCCTTACATTTCCAAAGTACCTTTCTCTTAAAAAAAAAAAAAAAAAGTGTCTGCTCCAAGAACCATACCTTAAGACCCTGAGGAAATTTTTCATTTGAAGGAGGCACTCTCTATATCTTACACGCATTTTTAAAATCTTAGCCATGCATGCCTCAAAGTATATTATGATCCAAGATCTTTGCATTTCTTAATCTAATAGATTAAACATATCTCCACTTTACCATAGCCCCTATTCAGAGATGTTTCCCAAATATTACATGTTCTCCTTTATTTCTTTTAGTTTAACCTTTATGTATTACTAAAAGGCTTTATGACTCTACTAAGTCTATTATTAGAAAAATGATTGTAATTTATTTTACACACAAACACTTCTTGGTAGCCCATGCTTGGCCTGTTCCCTTGCCTTTGCTGAGGGCGTGCAAGACAAAGGGACATTAGCTATGAATACTGCATCCACAAACTTCACTGAACTCTGCAAATAGATATATGTGATCTGGCTTAAACATTATAGCCTTTAGGTGTCAGCTAAAAATTAATCTTTTTAAATTAATCTTTAAAACTTTTGGAGGGAGCTATGAAGTTGCCTTAACAATTAGAGGTGCTTACTTGCAAAGTCTGCAGCTCTAGGTTCAATTCCCCATTAGCCACATAAAACCAGACACAAAAGTGGCACATGTGTCTGAAGTTCATTTGCAGTGGCAAGAGACCCTGGTGTCACACACACACACAAATAAAAATGTTTTAAATAAATTAATTAAAATGTTTTTATAAGTTTGAATGCTTGACTAAGGAAATTAAGATTATTGGCAATGAAAAGTATTTTTTTTTTAAGTTGAACAGTCATGTGAGTTATATTTAGGAAGATCAAATACAAGTCTAATGGATATGCTGTTTCACTGAAACGACCTGCCTCACATCTCCCTCACCCTTCCTGGCTAGACTGGAAGAGAGGACAGTCTTCATTATGGAGGCTTTTAATAGAGAACAAGGGCATTGAGCATGCAGGCAAAGCACAGGCCTCTGTTTAGGACCCAGATGAAAGCTAAGGGAAGGTAGACAATGACTTCTCCATTAATATTCTTCTGCACTGTTCATCAAACTTGATTGCAACATTTGCACATTTCTCAGAGTAGGAAGTTCAAAGTCACTTGATTCACTGTAGCAGAATTGGATCCCCATTGCCAAATCCATGTCAGCTCCCTACAAGCATGTACACTCTTCTCTTCACAGCATATCACTTAGTCCAACACTAGTCCAAAGGCTGTCAGCTATGGAAACTGGCTGTGCCTCACCTCCAGCTGACTTTTAAGTCCACTGAGACTGGAGAGGCAGAGAGAAGGTGACAGCCTTCTTCAAAGCCTGGCAAGCGTCCCCAGGCAAGAAATAATGAGGCTGGCAGTGGCTACGTGAACATAGCAATCAGCTTTCCCAGTGAATGCACTGTATGCCAGGCACAGACACTGCATCTGGAGTCCTGAATCAGGGACAATAAGAGAAGAAATTGAGTTTAACAGGGGAGGAGTCTGACGTGAAGAGAACTCTCTGGCAAAGAAAGGAAGACAAAGCCAGTGAAACAGACATCCACGTAGTGGGACCTCGTGGCGCAATGATAGCGCATCTGTCAGAGAAATCCACGGACACTCAGAGCTGGTGTGGTAAAGAATAAATTGGATTTTTCCTTGAGGAGACCACACAGTACCCAGTTTCTATATGGCAGACTTTCTCCCTGCTTTACACGGACAACTTATAAGATGTAAGAAATACAAAATGGGCTAAGAGATGACAGAAACACTCAGTGGTTCGGAACTATTAATGTGAGTAATCTAGTGTAGAAATCATGTAGGCCTCCTAATGAATTCTGAAGCCGACCAGAAATTAACTGCAAGAATCTAGTCAGGAGGCTAGAGAGACAGGTTCAGGATTTTTAGGAAAACCTACCTTACCTTTTTTTGATCCATGACAAGCAGCACCCAGGATAGGGCAAACACGGGTCTTCCTGACTCTGGCAATGTCTTATTCTGCAAACCTCAGCTGGTAACGTTGATCGATCACCAACTGATGATATTTTCTGTGTCGTTTTCTTTCAGGAAAATCCTAATGACCTACGGTTTTGGTTGGGAGACATGTATACCCCCGGTTTTGACACGTTGCTGAAAAAAGAGAAAAAGCATGAGAAGCAATCAAAAGTGTGTCACGTGGCTCTGATTTTACTCCTTGCTGTCTCCATCCTGGTTACCATAGTGACTCTCAGCACTTTTCTCACCTAAAAAAAAAGTCACAGACGAGATTACATTATAAGCTTCTAAACAGCTTCCTCAACACTTTCAGAAAATCATGTCCAGGCAGTACGAATTTGCTGACGCCCAGCTACAATTGCCCCATAGAGTGTGAACATTGCCTGCGATGCACTGCTTTACTGCCTTGTTCTGTGAGCCTGTGTATGAGTTCCATCCTGTCCTTCGTCTTTTGGGAAGCAGGAGTTTGGAGGGCAATGACCACAGAAGAGATATTACAAAGTTCTCAAATTAAACATTTTGCTAGAGAGTGAACAGCATGAAGGGTTGACTGTACCTCCATGCTCGAATCATACCATGTTTTCACAAGCCACTGACTCCTTTCTGCCACATCCTCCTGGGGCCACTAGGAAGTCTGAGCCAATATCTTTCCACCAACTGCCAGGGTGACAGCTAACACTTCTGCTAAGGTGCCAGCCTGTCTGGACCCATTGTATCTTCTTTTATTCCTGTGCAAGTCTCCAAAAAAAGAAAATTAAAATTAAAAAAAGGGAGGGAGATTGTCTTCAAAACTATTCTTATTTTTACAGTAATCTTTTATATGGATCCAAATTAGAATGAAACATGGGCAGTCTGCAGGAATACAATTAACTGTGTTTAGATCCGATTGTGCTTTAATCCATCTAAGCAGGCTAATATGACCCCTGGTGGCAGACGTGGGGTGAGTGGCACAGTAGAAAGGCATAAGAAATATTAAGATAAGGGGTTTGAATCCCACTGGGGCAATTTAATATGTTAGACCCCAAACAAAGGATTTCCTCAGAGAAGGGAGCTCCGGAGTAGAACTGGACTAGGAACTAAGAAGGAAAGATGAGGAGGAACATGAAGTGGTTGTTGATAGAACACCACTGCTCCCATCAAGCTTCACTAGCTGGCAGTAGTCTTCCCTAGCCAGAAGATTCCCAGGGACATGTGACAGGATGAAATGGCACCTCCCCTTCCTCCCTGAGGCCCTCATCACCATGCCTGTCTTTTCTCTAAGCCCCTAACCCACAGCGATCTGACCTATGAATCTAAAGTGATCCCTCTCGTCTTCCCTGAAGAGGAAAGTCTTCCCTTATCCTTTGCTGTTGCCTGATTATTTTGTGGTATATCTTGTAAAGATACTTGAAGTAAGTTACATTAAAGTTCAGCCTTCCTGGACAATAAAGTAATTGTGTACAAAAACTGTCTCATTTTATCTCTCTTTTTTTTTTTTTTTAAGGATTTAAAGGGTCTTGATTAGGAAAAGGAAAGAGGTGCAGAGAGTTCCTGCCCATGAGAAGGCAGGAGGGGGAAGACCCATCTACAGACCCAAATTGCAATCATTTATAGGATAGGAATGGCGGCTAAGCTAACCAGCCATGATGCCAAGAATTGTTTTATGAAGCATAGATAATTTTTTACATAACATGAGTTTAAATATGACACAATATGTATACATGAATACATATAGTTTATGGTCACCCCCATTTCTCTCTCTTGTTTCTTCTTGCTCCTGTTGCTCCCCTCTCTCTTCCCAATCAATCCCCCTTCATTATCCTATCTTTTTAGTTTCTGTTTGGGGGTTGCTTTCATGACCCAAAGGAGTTTTAGGGTTGCTTGTAGTAGCATGCTTCCAGGAGTTTGGGCACCCTACCAATGGTGGGAGCACCAAATGAAACATTTCTCCCTCACCCAGCAGCCATCTACTCCTGTTTGGGACCCTCTAGGAGGGCTTCCCATGAGCCTCTCCTCTCCTCACAAGGAGTGTTGCTAAGCCCATTGTTAGGCAAGCAGTGTGCTGATAACCACTGCTACTAGGAGTTCTTGTCAAGAAGTAATCATTCCACAACATTCTACCTCTCCCTATGACTCATATGATCTTTCCTCCCCCTCTTCTACAGTGTTCCTGGAGCATTAGAGGAGGGTGGTATATAGATGTTCTACTTGGGGCTCAGCTTTAAACTATCAGTCATTCTCAGTACCTTGACCACAAATGAGTCTCTGCAGTTGCCAACCTTTCACTGCAAAAGGAATCCCCTCTGACCAAAGCTGACAGCGGCACTAATCAATGGGCAAAAACTGACTCGACCCTCATGTTGAGTTAGCAAAACAACAGTAGTAGCTCCCCAATAAAGCCTATGACCTCCTAAGCCATGAGCTTTTGACTAGGTTTATAGTACGAGGCACATATTCTGTCCTGTGGAGTTAGGCCTCAAATCTTTTCCAAAGGTAGTTGGTTGCTTCCATCACAGACTTGCACCTCTTGTCTGGCCAGCTAATGGTGTAGATCACACAGTCCACCACTGGGAAAGACTGGTGCTGACAGCTCTTCCCCAACAGCTTGCATAAGACCTTCCAGAACTATGAACGCTACCAACAATGAGGATATTTTCAGCTGAGTTCTGGCTTGATTTCTCTATGACATGCCACAGAAGGCTATGGTATGTTCAGTAATGGGTCTTACCATTTCATTCCAATATGAAAAGGCCAGAAGCAAGCCTGATACTTGGTATTTTAAAAGTCATTTCTATTTAAAAAGCATGAAGGGGCTGGAGAGAGGGCTTAGTGGTTAAAGCACTTGCCTTTGATGACTAAGGACCCAAGTTCAACTCCCCAGAACCCACATATGCCAGGCACACAAGGTCACACATGTGCACAAGGTGGCACACACATCAGTTCAATCACAGTGGCTAGAGGCCCTGGAGTGTCAATACTCTCTCTCATTAAAAAAAAAAAAAAAAAAAAAAAAAGGCCTTTGAGCAGAAATAGCCTGTGTGGGTGGAGAAAGCTGCTCTCAGAAGCCATGACTTACTAAATGGAAAGCTCCGTGTCAGGGATGGACTACCTCCCCACTCTGTTGGTCAGGAAAGCCTTGAAGGCCCTCAGAACAATACAAGCTCTTGCTTCTAATTTTTCATTCTTCCTTTTCTCTATGGTGAATTCCAGCCCAATGCAGGACTAATGACAGAAGTGAGGGTCTAAGGTCCTTCTGAAGGTAGGCTCCATCCCACTGGGGACATCCGTGGATACCACTCCATGGATGTCTTCAAAGGTTGCTGCTCCGGGCGAATCTCCAGGATTCTGAGCATGTTCAAGTGTCTTCACACATGGAAATCATCTGGGCGGTCCAAGACATGCCCGAGTAAAGCTTCCTAAAGAGTCAGAACAAGGGGTAACCACACCCCACCCCCACACCAGAACCCCTTTCTTCCCAGGCAAGCTCCTGTGACCTCTCTACATTTATCCTTCCTCTATGCCTATCTGTGCTCCCACTGGCCATTTATAACCCAGCCATGGGTGTGGTTAGCTTGTTCTTGCTCCTTTCTTTCTTTCTTTCAATGTAACTGTAGAAGCAAAACACATTATTATTCATCGGTGAATTCATGTTACATATCTACGCATGAGAGAAAATCTTGTGGGGAATATGTCTCAGGCTTCACTCAAATTCATACCTTACAAGCAGTTCTAATTCCCCCTCATTTAAGCAACTCCACAGTAAAAGTATGAGGTCATGGAAAGGACAAAAGTAATGACTCCGTACAGGCTAACATTCAAATATGGGTTTGCCTGGGAGTTTTTAACCCAGACCCAATGTTTTGAAAGCATTTAATATAGCCATTGGCACGTTGTACTTGGCCAATGAATAATAACTACTATTACAATCAACACTATTTTAGTCGGCCTTCCCTCTAAATTGGATTAAGAAAATCTGAGCTCCTAAATAATTTAGTTTCAAATAACAGTCTTCCCAGATTATTTGTGAGGCCCCTTCAGAACTTGATTTTTGTGTGTGTGTGTGTGTGTGTGTGTGTGTGTGTGTGTATTACTCCTGTATATTAAATTAGTATGTGGAAAGCCTAAGAGCAAATGATGTTAAATTTCCCAGAGTGGAAAACTCGTCCAAGCACACTTTTTAAAAAATGTTGCTGTCAAATTTAACAGAAGGATTAAAATCTTCCAACCCCCCCCCCCCAACACACACACATAATCCATTAATGACTTTCCCAATTATATTCACATTGCTGTCACCTAGTGGGGAATTTATTAAATGGAATACAGGAAGACCAAGCGACCAAGGCGCCACACATCCAGAGTGTACTACTGCCATCTGGCGGCCACTTTTACAATGCCAGCACTTAGGCCATTAAGAAACATTTTGACACGGGGATAGTTGGTGTTTTAGAAATATGCTCTGGGTTTAGAATCAGTGTGATAAGGGAACTAAGCACTCCCGTCTGCCCTTTGCAACCACTAGTTTTGATACTATTTCATCTTTCCGTGAAATAGATATGACTGCCTACAAGTTGCACAGACACCCAAAAAAAAGTTCTGGAACTTTAACATAAACTCTAGACGTTCCTACACAACACATGCTAAAGCTGGAAATCTCTTTAGAGAGTGCCTAATTCCAGATCTCCTCAAATGTGTTGTGTTATAGGAATGCTAAACAATTCTCTGTTTATTTCAGGTTTGATATGGTCTTCTGAATTCATATATTGGTAGCTCTGTGTATTGAGGGTCTCTTGAAATGTTATTTTCTTAGTTTCCCTTCCTCTAGCACAGATTGCTTAGTACCAGTTTTCATATCTGCTTCTCAAATACTTTAGTAAGTGCAATTTTGTCATAGATGAGAAATAATTATTTTATTGTGATTAGAGTCATTAAATCTCTACGTTTTTACTTCTACATCCACAGAACCTAAAAGTCTCTTTTTTAGAGTAAAGGCATTTTTGTTTCCTTCCAAATATTCACTTAGTCCAGACCCTGGCACAACTTGAGGTGAGAGTATTAAAGGAAGGGCTTTAGAGGCCAGAGTGGTTGCTCTGCTCTCATTTTATGGCCGTGGTGACTCATGTACCTGATCAAATTTCCTTCTGTGCAAAAGGCTGGAAAAACTCAGGTTGGAAATGTGGTCCTGCTCCCTTCCCTGGGGAGTGTGTAGGACTTCCTCCCATGCATTATGTATCTGTCCTCATTCAGGTATCAAGTCACAAGCTACCCTCACTTCACCACCCGTCTTGCCTAACACATTTTTGCATTACCTTATGTTTGATTGTTTTTCTCTCCGACTTACAGAAAAGAAGCAACTACACAGACATGTATGGAATATTTAAAGAATTGTATATCAATCCTTATCAAAATGCATGTATAAAAACAAAATAGAGGGCTACAGGTATACAGTCCATAGTTCCGTGGTGTAATGCTTTCCTAGTATGCCTTAATCTCTTGGACTTCCAGAATCACACACATACAAGGGCCTTTCATTCAAAAGAATAAATTGAAATAAAAATATATCTTTCAAATAAGGACAATGTTATGATTTGAGTATTAAATGTCCTTCTACAGAATCATGTGTCAAAGCCCAGTTCTCTACCTGGTGAAAATATTTTACCAGATTCTGGAAATGTTAGGAGGCAGGGCTTAGCTAGAGGAAGTAGGTAACTAAGGGCATGTTCCTAGGGATATCTTAGTCCTTCCCCTCCCCCTTCTTGTCAATTTTGAGGTAAAGATGCTTCTTCATGCCACGTGCTATTCTGCCCAAGTGTATGGGGCCAAACACCATGGAGTGAAACCTCTGAAACTGTGAGCCAAAATAAATCCTTCCTCCTGGAAGCTTTTCTGTCAGGTGTTTTGGTTATAGATATTACTTTTTCAGTATAAAATATTCTACATTCTATATTTCTTTAGTAAGATAAAGAGAGATTCAGCTCATACAGTTTTATTTATATTTTATTTACTGCTGTTGAGTTCCTGGAAAAGAGAAGACAAGAGTACTTATATATATTAAACTTCTTAGTTTTTAGCTGTGAAAGAAGTATTAAAATTATATATATTAAAATTATATATTACTGTTTTTCCATGAATTCTAAAGACAATAATATTTCTTGTAATTTTGTTTATCTTTAACACTTAAATGCACAAATTTTGGAGGCATTTTTAATGTATTCAGAAAGATTCCTGGGAGACTCTGACTTTGACCTAACTCTACTCAGCTCTTTAGACTCCTCTTCCTATGTCCTAGGTTTGGGGATCTGTGCTTGACTCATTCTAGTTTAGCAAGAGTCCTGTTGAGACAGTTTGGTAATAATTTCCTATCCTTAGTCTGATCACCATCAATATATTTTTCTCATCCTGGCTCACCTTTAACAAAAATCCTGTTAAGGCAGTTTAGAAAAAAAATTACACTTCTTCTGCTTACATTCAATCCATCAATGGGTTCACCCTGCACAGTAGTGATAAATCCCCATTTTTCCTTACTTTCTTTTGAATTGAGCTGGATTCTTCTACCCTGCCAGAGAAGTACACAAGTAGCCCCTACACACACACACACACACACAAACACACACACACACACATACACACAAAGTCTTACAGTCTAGCGAGTGTCATGGATAATTTTTTCTCTAACATTCCCAGTTAATATTCCCCTTGGACAGCAATGTGTCATGTAGCCCTATACCTGCTGCCCACTTACCTGAGCATTTCCATCCTGGCCTTCATATAAGCTGCTGGTAGATGATATCAATGCCATAGAAGTATCTAGGACACTTCATTGCTCCAAGAGTCCCTGTACTTCTGCAACCTCCTTTCTGCTCAACTGTAAGGCTGTGAGACACGTGGGAAGCCTATATTCTCCACAGGAGAGAACAAGATTCTGAGCCATCAAAAGACTTGCCAGAATAAAAAATTGGAGTGAGAGCCTCAGTTTTGTACACCTGAGTGTTCCAAGCTAGTTTTTATTTCCACATGGCTGCAATAAGGGCTTTGCATACTTCAGCTGTGGAAAAACAGGGGATGAATGTCCTCTTGTACCTCATAGCTTTATATGTTGTTATTGCATATGTTTCCACTTGTCTCTGGGAGTTCATACAGAAAATGTATGGTTTATATGAGCACACACACACAGTCATTCTCACAATGACAAAACAGCCGAATGCTGTAACGGGGTGCCATTTATGTCACACAGTTTCTTTGTGAAGTGAAATGTGAACCCCAGACTCATGATTAGTAAATGATAGGAGCAATGTCATGTCTATCACAATATTTTAGAGCACAGGATTTGATTTTGCTGACTTTCCTTAGACCCCAGGCAGCAGAAGCCCATCTCCTGTAGAGTTTAGTCAGGGTCCTGGCTCTAAAGAATGTGATTTCAAATCCACTCTGAAGAAAATCCAATTTCCCACACCCTACAGGCCCATAACAGCATCAAAGGCTTACGGGAGAAGTGCCAATGCCTACTTTCCTGTCCTGCTACACAGACTCCAACACACTAGTTTCCAACAGAACTTGCTCATGAATTTCCCCATATTTGTTCACTATGCCTTAAAATGCACCTTTCTTAATTTTCAGAAGCCAAAACATTCAGATTCATCTTCATCATAAGAAAAGAATGGAAAAAAACAAATCACCTTTAGTTTTCTATTATCTTGGAATTAGTATCTCACCACCAGAAGGTAAGGTAACCATGCATTAAGATGCCAGCAGCTGTCTGCATGAACAGGGTTTCAGGTGTGTAAATATAGAAATCATGATAAATGAGTGGAGAACTTCTAAGGGAAGGCTGATTAATTGTGCTGATTAAACCCTTGGGTGGAGAGCAGGGGTCATCCAGGAGTGTTGAGTGTGCACCAGCAAAAGAGAAGTGACAGTAATTGGGGTCTCATGCTGAGAAGGTTTTAGAACCACTGTAGCAACTGGGCACCAAGACCTTTAAGCCAGGACTCGGCAGTGTCTTCAGTCAAACTGCAGCTCTTGCTTGTTAAAAACACAGAATTCCAGGGCAGCTGAACTGGAAACTTTGTGGTTACCCAGCTCACTGATTGATTTCTTTCTCAAATTTGAGAAAGGAGTTGGAGAAGTTCAGACCTTCAGCAAACTCTTTCCAGGCTGAGAATGAAAACTGAAGGGACCATCAGGGTCCTGGGCTTTGCTGTGAATTATGGAAAATATTCATTCGGGGCCCTCTTGAAGTGTCACCTCCTTGTCAAAGCTCATTCCCCTACTGGTCACTCTCCTCAGGAATACAGAATACATAAGCAGTTTAATTCTTAAACTCCTTTTCCTAAAAGAAAATATTTGTATTTATTTGTGTGAGCAACAAGAGACTATGTGTGCATCAGGGCCTCTTGCTGCTGCTTTATGTGGGTGCTGGGAAACTGAGCTCAGGAAATAGGCTTTGTAATCAAGCACCCACCATTAACCACTGAGAAATCTTCCCAGACTTTAAAATACTTAAAGATGGATCTTTTAAATTTTTTTTATTAAGTAGAAACTTTGTAGGGACACGTCATGTGTTGGTACCATCATTTCCTTCCTCCCTGCCCCCACTCCACTGAGGGCCCTCCTTGGTGGTATGGCTGCTGTTCACCAAGGGGTTGTAGGGTATGAGTTGTGAGAGCAGCAGCCTGTCATTGTGAGGAGGGTGCAATGCCTCTAGGTATTCTCTCTCATCCAGTGGCTTTTACAACTTTTCCACCCCTTCTTCTACAAGATTCCCTGAGCCTTGGAGGGTGTGCTTTAAGTCTACTTTAGTGTTGAGCTCTCAGCAGTTTCTGGACTTCTGCTTTGGTGTATTTTGAGTGACCTGGGTGTCTGTCTCCATCACCCTGGCGCTGGTTGACAGACTCACTATTGAAGCAGCACACTTGCTCATCTCGCCAGTTGCTCTGTGGTTTCACCTGGGTGATGTCTGAAGGGTGGTTCATCTCCTGCCAGGGTGTCAGCTATCTTTTCTTGTCATGTTGATGGGTTCTGGTTTGTCCTCGGTTCTTGCTGCCATCAGAAGAATAAAAAGAGATTCTTCAACAGATTTTCAGATCAGCAAAAGTTAAAGAATTGTTACTATAGAGAGATTATGATGAGTGCAGCTTCACTTTTGGCTTCTCTTTTGGGAACTTGTCGTCGTTGGAGATGATAATCTTGGTCACCCTCTGCTTCTGACTTGGTTCCCAGCTGCAGCTATGGGTTCCTTTCCACTATACTGATCTCTTAGCCAATCAGAGAGCCACTGGATACCCACATAGGCTGGGTGCCACCATTTCCCAGATGTACACGTTTTGTCAGGCTGCTTGCTTTCATATAGCCCTGTCCTCTGCTTGATTGTTAGCCATTTTCCCCCAGCAGCTCATGTAGTGCTTTCAGCACTATACAGGCTAACAATCTGGGAACTAGCCTCTCTCAATGTTCTGTGTCAGCAGCATGTGGTATCTTCAGCAAAAGGTCTTACCTTTTACCTCAGGTGGGTAATCCATCATGTGCTTTGACAGAAGCCTGTCTTATTTTGGGGAGCTCGCTGGTCTTTGATCAACAGGTCAATGTGGATTGTAACCTCTTTCTGATACTGGAAATTAGAAGCCATAGCCAAATGTTTTAGGGTTAGGCTTCATCCCACCTTATCCAGGGCCCTTCTTACCAGATGATATTCCCCCTATAGTGCTATGAAGGGTTCTATGTTTTAGTCCACTACCCAGGAGGAATGTTGGTATGATACTAATTTATTTTGGATTTAGTTTTGTGTGTGTGTCCTCCCATCCTCTCATTGCCCTCCTCCCAAACCCTTCCATCACTATTATTATCTGTCCCTTAAGTTGCCTGTCAAGTATGTCTGCAACAAAAGATGTTCCAGGTTAGGAACCACAGATGAGGGAGAACATGTGGCGTTTGTCTTTCTGTGCTTGTGTGAGTTTGCTTAATATGATTTGTCTGTCTGTCCGTTTTCCTACAAATTTCATTATGTCATTTGCCCTTACCGCTGAGAAGAATTCCAATATGCAAATGTAACACATCTTCGTTATCCATTTATCAAATGATGGGCATTTGGATTGATGCCAATTCTAACCCTATTGTGAATTGAGCAGTTATATACATGGTTTTGCAAATATCTCTGCAATCAAGAGTGGAATCTATAGGGTAGATGCCCAGTGAAGGAATAGCTGGGTAAGTTAGTAGTTCTATTTTCATTTTTTTCAGGAGTCTCCATATTGATTTGCACAGTGGTAGTACAAATTTGCACTCCCACCAGCAGTGAATGAGGGCTTCTCTTTCCCCACATCCTCACCAATATTTACTTTCATTGATGTTTGCCATCCTGACTTGAGTAAGGTGGAATTTCATAGTTGTTTTGATTGGCATTTCCATGATGGTTAAGGATGTTGGATATTAGCCATTTGTATCTTTTCCACTGAGAATTCTCTATTCAGTTCTCTGCTCCATAAAAATGAATTTTTAATTAGCAATCAGTTCAACTTAATGCTTAAAATGTTGACCTGGACTGGAACCTTAGAAAAATTTTTGGCATTGATGAACTACAGAGCCATTCAAGACATGATGGACAACACAATGATTTCTTACACATTAGGGCATTTTTCAGTTAGTCAGAGATTAGAACTCCAGCCACATATGTCTTTAAGGCTGGCTCTTATGATCCAACTCATTTGTCCACAATTTTTTGTAAAAGGTTGAAATTCTAGTTGCCAGTATCAGTACAAGAAAAAACAACTCCTATCCTATCCCTAGAAATAATATTTCACATAAGTTCAGAAAAATCATTTATAAGGATAATTAACTCAGTCTCAATCAAGTTCATATGTGAACTCTGATGTTTCTATTACTTCCCAAGAGTTTAAATCTAGGAAACAGAAAGCTATTTACATAATGTTCCAGATAACCCCGGCAGGGAAGGTGAGACTGTACCCTTCAATGTCTGCAGTGCCAGTTCTGGGTGAAGTTATCTTCTGTAGATGACACAGTGGCTGCATGTACAGTGCACTGGAGGCACAACCCAACAGCTCACAAACAAAGGTCTACATACATCACACTTATATGTACTCCTTGGTCTATGACTTGTGTTTGACCAGGTATCCTTTGGACAGCATCATTAGCTGACTGCCCAAGCTAATTTTGATGTCTTACCCTAGAGCCAGAAGATTATCAACACTTTCAATGCCAATACTCAGATGCCTTTCTTTGATCCAAGGATACCATTTCATTATCTTTATTGTTCTCATCAGAACTCATGGTATGGCAAACATTTCTGAGTTTTCTGCTCTCAAACTGCTCTCCTCAAATGACAAACCAGTATCCATCTCTTAGAAATGCCTTATTTAAGAGACTCTGTTGTGTTTTCTTCTTTTACACTCTTCCCCTCCCTCATGGAAGCATGATGGTTTCCATTCATCCTCCTTGGGAAACAGCATTCCTAACCTTTCTGTCTCTCCTGGATCTTCTTGAGAGAGAGAGAAAGAATGAGAACTGGTGCCTCAAGGCCTCCAGCCACTGCATTTGAACTCCAGACATGTGCTCCATCTTGTGCGCATGTGTGACCTCATGTGCATGCATCATCTTGTGCATCTGGCTTATGTGGGTTCTGGGGAGTCAAACCTGGGTCCTTAGGTTTTCCAGGAAAGCACCTTAACTAAGCCATCACTTTAGCTCCTCCTCCTGGATCTTGAATTTCTATATTATTCCAAGGAAGGCAGAGAGAAAATGTTGCAAGATCTTTGTTAAAATCAGCTTCACATTGCTGGACACTTGACCTGAAGCAGCTCACAGGAGGAGAGGGTTTACTTCAGGCTTACAAATTCCAGGGGAACATCATCGATGATGGAAAAAGCAGACTCACTTTCAGAGGTCTAAGAAGAGAGACACCAAGCACCGGCCAGCAAACAGCAAAAAGCATGAACAGCCAGAGTCCCAAACTGCTCTCTACGTAAAGAAGGGTTGTGAGTGAGTCGGGTGTGGTGGTGCACGCCTTTAATCCCCCAGGAGGCAGAGGTAGGAGGATCACTGTGAGTTCGAGGCCACCCTGAGACAACATAGTGAATTCCAGGTCAACCTGGGCTAGAGTGAGACCCTACCTTGAAAAAGAAAAAGAAAAAAGAAACAGAAAAGAAGTTTTGTGAGTGTTAAAAACGCATAAAACTATGCATCCAAAAACTTGGCTTCATTCTGGTATTCATTTATTGTTCAACAGTCAATGAATCTTATCTTCAGAAACTTCTCTATTTAGAGATCTCTAGTGAAGATGACAGAGTAGAAGCCTTGATAAAAATAAACCTGAGGAAAACAAGAGGCAAGATGTCATTCAATAACCTCTTCTTCCAAAAAAAAAAAAAAAAAAAAAAAAAAAAAGTCAGGGAGTGCAAGGAGCTTATTAAGCCAGGTGAGACGCTGCAGAGTAGTAAGGAGATTCCAGCAATCCGGGAACACAGGCTTAAAGTGAGAATATGGCTCCAGCCAGCAGCCACTGGGAAGTGCTTCTCCTCTCCCTGCCCTGCCTGAGTCAGCAATTGCACTGGGCACCACTGTGAAGGGACTCTTCCCACTCTGGCCCTGCAAAAATCAAAAGAATCTGAAGAAGGAGACAACAGGGACCAGCTGAGCAGCTCCAGAATACCATTAGACAGCAACCCACCACCTCTCCTTCCCCATATGCCAGCACTACTAACCCCACTGGAGATAGCAGAACTACAAGGGATCCCAGCTGCCCCTCCCTGGGACAGCATCCCGACCAGCTGACAGGCAGGGCTGACATATGCAACCAGCTGAGATAAGCTCGTTGTTCACCAAAGAGAAACCAAATCCACAACTCAACATAGGTGACATAAAAAGTCACCCACAAAGGTAACTGGGCTGTCTTACATAGGGGCAATAGGGCCAATAGCTGGGTATATAGGTTTGAATTGGAAATGCTAATTGCACTTTTATATGAGGGCAGGTTGCTAAAGAACAAAATAAAACAAAACAAAAAAGATCTCAGGGAGGGTGAGAATTCAAAACACAGCCCACTAAGACAAAAATACTGATGTGTTCGATCTGATGTATGCTCAGTTTATTTTGCCATTTGTATATAATTTGTGTGCTAGAATTAACTTTTGATATTTCTCAGTTGCTCATGCCTTCTTCTTTTGAGGCATGGTCTCACTCTAGGCAAGAAGTCAGTGAAGCCCAGGCTGGCCTTGAGCTCCCAGAAAGTCTCCTAACCTCGGCCTCTGTTGAGTGAGAGGATTAAGGATGTGAACCACCATGCCTGGATCAAGGCTATTTTTTTTAATGTCCACTTATACATATATACATATTCCATAATGGTTTTGCTTGTGGCTGTATACTTCTCAGTAAGATTTTAAGTTTGTTCTGTATTTTTATCCATCCAGTTTACTAATGTGGTCTCTTTACTACTCTTTTTTTTTTTTGGTTTTTCGAGGTAGGGTCTCACTCTGGTCCAGGCTGACCTGGAATTAACTCTGTAGTCTCAGGGTGGCCTCGAACTCTCGGCGATCCTCCTACCTCTGCCTCCCGAGTGCTGGGATTAAAGGCGTGCGCCACCACGCCCGGCTTCTTTACTACTCTTTCAGGGCATAACTGATATACTTTTCCTCTCTTTCCAATTTCTTTCATATTCTCTCTTCCTTATTACCTTTTCTTTATTATCAATAAATATAACCTCCCATACCCTCAATAATCTCTAAAATCCTTAGAAACTAACAGAATTCCAGCTTTCCTTTCCCAGTTACTTGTGCCATCTCTACCCTTTTCAAAGTCAATGCTAGTCTTCACTGTAACACACCCTACACCTCTCCTACTTCTAAGTAATCAAAACTCTAGCATACTTCATTCGAGCCTTGCTCATTTTCCCAGCAGTAACTATTGAAATCGAGAGAAACATTGTTGTTAACTTGCTACTAAGACATTTGCATACCATGCCTATTCATAAGCTTGGGCCATCCTTCTGTTACTCTGAGAGTAATATAGAGGCCACCTCTGACACCATGGACTGAAGATATAGCTCCTGCTCTATACATCTAAGAATACAGCTGGTAAACAGAAAACCCAAGCAGTGAAATAATCTGAGATGCAAAAATCTCAGTGCAGTAATATAAGAAATGCAAAAAAATCAAAAATGATAAATGCAACAGTAATGACCTCCAATGAGACTGAATTAGATGAAATTCTAGACAGAATTTTTAAAATTAATTATGAATATGCCCAAAAAATCAAAGAGGAAACCAAAGGATGCAAAGAACAAAAACCATAGAAGAAGCAGGAAATCAACTTAATGAAGTAAGAAAGTTGGTTTGGGGCTGGGTACATGGCTTAGCAGTTAAGGTGCTTGCTTGCAAAGTCTAAGGACCCAGGTATGAGTTCCCAGTACTCATGTAAAGCCAGATACACAAGGTGGTGCATGTGCCAATTCTCTCTCACATAAATAAATAAATTTAAAAAGAAAGTTGGTTTAAGATATAAGTAAGGAAATATAAATACTGAAATATCGGTCTGAAATACTGGAAATGAAAAAACACAATGAGTCATATAATAAAGCTATAGAAAGTCTCAACAATAGAATGTATCAATGAGAGTGCATAATATCTGAGCTTGAAGAAAAGATGGAATATTTGGAACATTCTAACAAAGAGAAAGAGAATGAGAAATAAATATATATATATTTGTCTCTACCTGCTTGCAAATAAATAAGAAAATATTTAAAAGAAAGCTAATTTGTATTTATCAAGAGAGTAATTCAAAAATTAGGATCATCATCCCTAAACATATGAACATCAAACACAGCTGCACATAATTTTATAAGCAAAAGGTAATCTAGTAGGCATTAAGTCAAACATTAATCCCAACACAATAATAGTGATGACTTTAATACTCCACTATAATTAATATACAGATCATCTAACTGAACATGGAGCTAAATGACACTTAGATCAAATAGATTTAGACATCTATGGGACATTCTAACTCTACAAAATATACATTTTTCCCAACAACTTATGAAATCTTCTCTTAAATAGATCATATGTTAAAACATGAAGCAATTAGCATGATTTATGTATTATATCTTACCACAATGCAATAAAACTATAAATCAATGTGAGAAACAACAGAAAATATACAAAATCCTAAAGTTTGACAACACTTTGTTGATCAATGAAAGGGTTATTGAAGAAATCCAGAATGAAAAAAAATCCTAGAAATTGAAAATTGAATAAAATACAAATACTTTCAGCATTAAGCTAAATAAAGTGAGTTGAACTCTTTAGGGTCTGAACAGTAAAAAAAAAAAAAAAAAAAAAAAGGTGGAAGAAGGAGAATTACTCTTTGTTCCATTGGTGTAGCTAATATACCATCAACCCTTCATTTAGTACTCTGGGTTCTTGAGTCTTTGTCTTCAGACCAGAATCCACACTATTGGTTCTTCTAAGATCTCAGGCTTTCAAGCAGCAACACTTGCATTGCTGGGCCTCCTACATACAGACAGTAGACTCCCAATTCCATAATCATGTGAGCCAATACCCTATAACAAGTCTCATATATGTTTCTATCTATATAAATATCTTTATATTATAATTAATCATGAAATGTCTCACTTTAATTACAGCACCGAAGTCTCCTGTGTGGTCCCCTTGCAGGTGGGACCCAAGTTCAAAGAGTGCATCACTGTGCAGACCTTTATCAGGGTCATCTCATATGTCAGGAACCCTGGAAGGCTATCACAGCTAAAACTCAGTGTCAGCCTCTCTCTGTTGTTTTTTGCAATTTGCCAAAGGATACTTCTCTTCTACATCACCTGACTCAGCGCTACCTCCACTGATCAGGTTATAAGCCTTGCCAGATGGAACTGGCATAATATTGCATTTTAGGATTCTAGAGAGAAGCACTGAGGGAAACAATTGCTTGAGTTCAAGATTTTATTGCAATGAGTGAGTGAGAGAAGAGGACAGGGAGAGGTGGTGGAGAGAGAGAGATAGACACAGAGTCAAAAAGAGAAAGATGGGCTGGAGAGATGGCTTAGTAGATAAGGCATTTGCCTACAAAGCCAAAGGACCTAGGTTTGACTCCCCAGGACCCATGTAAACCAGATGCACAAAGGGGCACTTGCATCTGGAGTTTGTTTGCAGTGGTTGGAGGCCCTGGAGTGCCCATTCTCTCTCTCTCTACCTGTCTAGTTCTGTATCTGTCTCTCTCAAATAAATGAATAAAGACAATGCACCCCAAAAAGAGCAGGAGGGTTTTAAGGGTCATGGGAAGATGAGGATGGAATCTGCCTATGGTAGTTACTTCACCTTGCTGGGACAAAACACCCAACTGAAAGCAGCTGATAGGAGGAAAGGGTTTATTGGGACTTACAGTCTCAAGGAGAATTTCCCCAAAGCCCACCCCAGCAAAGCCCCTCCTGCAGCTCTGCCCCACCTCCCAAACTGCCCTCAGAGCTGGAGGCCAAGCACTGAAAACACATGAAGCCATGAAGGAGCTTCCCATCCAAACGACCACACTTCACCCCCTGCCCCATAAACTCAAGACCATCTTATGAGGCAAGATGACTAAGTCCAACTTTTATGTCCTCAGAGTCTTTACCATCCCAAGCTCTGTTCAAAAGACCCAAGAAGGATAGGGGGGGGGGAGGGTCAATCAAAATTCAAGATATTCTGAATAAGACTTATGTAAGCCTACTTTTTTGAATAATGGCACATCCAGAAGATATAGATTGTTACTAGAAAATTTTCAGTGCCTGGGATGGGATACCTTCCAGTGAGTTGTTGGCCAAGGAGGTCCCTGTAGCCTCCAAAACATTACAGGCTATTGCCAAAGCCCTTGGTTTCCCTTGAAAAACAGATGGTAAGACTCTATTGCTGAAGACCTCTCTTGACTGAGGGGCAAGGTCACTGAGAAAGCAAGCTGGTGCTGAGAAGAAAACTTTCTCCCTGTAGACCAGCCAACTGAAAGCTGGAAAAAGCTGCACTGCATGCAGCCGTATGGAAGACAGAAGTCTTCAGTGGTGAAAACAGTGAACACTGGAAACCTCAAGTTTGGCCAGACAGGCCCAATGACCAAACAGGTGTAATAGTGGCATGTCTGTTCTTGGGAAACCAACTGCTCCCTAATTGGACTGAAGGCCTGCTCTATGGGAGGGAATACATGCCTGGAACTGAAAAAACTAATCAAAAGTCTATGGCAGGGGAGGTCATGAGCCTTAGGGGTATAAAGACTGCTCTTGTCTGGCTAAATGTATATATTTTTCCCACCAAGCTGCCCTGAAAGCACTACACTTAATGTTCATATTCACATATTAATGCTACTCTCACTTCTGATTAGAGAAACTTCTCTTTTCAAATGGAGATGACCACTGGGATGACTCAAAAGGCAACATAGTGCTGAGAAGAAGGGACAGAGGAGTGTCCAGCATGGAAACACCTCTGTCACACCCTCCAAGGCTCAGGATCCATTGAGGAAGAGGGGGCTAAAAGAATGTAAGAGCCAAAGGAAGGATACGATTCCTTACAATGCAACTGTCCAGAGAGAAATTGGCCTCCAAAAAAAATAATAATAAAATAAAATAAATATTTTTTAAAAGTTGGGTGTGGTGGTGCACACCTTTAATCCCAGCACTGGGAGGCAGAGTTAGGAGGATTGCCATGAGTTCAAGGCCAGCCTGAGATTACATAGTAAATTCCAGGTCAGCCTGGCTGGAGTGAGACCCTACCTAAAAAAACAAAAATAACAAATAATAATAATAATAATAATAATAATAATAATAATAATAAAAAAAGAAAAGAAAAGGAAATTGGCCTTGATATCCATGACCTCACAGTGCCTAGCAATACCTTCAGAAGACCCTCATAATAGGAGAAAAAGATGATGACATCAAATTAAAAGAGAAACTAATGGAGAGAAGGAGGGGATATGAGAGAGAGTGGAGTTCTGAAAGGGAATGGGGGGAGAGGAGGGAAATATCATGGTTTATTGTCTGTAAGTATAGAAGTTGTCAATAAAAAAATTTTAAGGGCTGGAGAGATGACTTAGCGGTTAAGGCACCTGACCACTAATCCTAAGAACATCCGTTCCAATCTCCAGGTCCCATGTTTAGCCAGATATAAAGTGACACAAGGGCGCAATACCACACTTACCCACAAGGGGGCTCATGCATCTGGATTTCATTTGCAGTGGCTAAGAGGCTGCTGGTGCACCCATATCTATCTGTCTTCCTCTCCCTATCTCTCTGTGTCTCTCTCCAAAATAAAAAAAATAATAAATATTTTAAAAATTAAAAAAAAATTAAGCCAGAAGTGGTGGTTCACACCTTTAATCTCAGCACTCAGGAGGCAGAGGTAGGAGGATCTCCATGAGTTCAAGGCCACCCTGAGACTACATAGTAAATTCCAGGTCAGCCTGGGCTACAGTGAGACCCTACCTTGAAAAACCACAAAAAAAATATTTTTTTTAAAAGACCAAATTCTCATCAGAGACTTTCTCTTAACTATGAGCCTTATAAAGCCAAAACAACTTAAATACACATACTGGCACAGAGTAAACATGGCAATTGCAAAAAGAAGGCATAACAAGAAAAGATTGGACCAGTGCAAGGTAGCAAACATTTCTTGCCACAGCAGCTGGCAGAAAGCAGTAAGAGAGTGAGCTGAACTTTGGCAAAAAGGTGTTCTTGGGCTTTAATACCCCAACTTCCCCCTCCACACCCAATACCACACCTTTTCCAACAAAGCTTCACTTGCCAAGTTGCCACCAGCTGGGGATTAAGCTTTGAAACACATAAAGCTGTGGGGCCGTTTCATTCAAACCACCATACTGTCCCATGAGGGAGGTGCTGTCAGGGACAGGCAGCTCCAGGGAACTTCATGAAGGGGTGAGCCCAACTACAAGTAGGAGTGCAAAGTAGACATTTGAAGGCATCAGTTGCAATGCAAAGCTGGGCAGAACAGAGCTGAGCAGTTTATTCCAGCTACAGGGTGCTTGTAGCCAGGGTATACACAGGCACACTCCATGCAATGATCTCATATGCATAAGGGAAGCTGAATCATCATTATATAATAAGCTTTGGCCATGTTGTATGCTCTGCCAGAAGTCAAACCCATTAAAGGTATATGCCCTTACATTCCACCTCCTAGGTTGAGGGACCAGGTGAGTATACCACATACCGTAAACCACAGCAACAATTGAAGCAACCTATTACGAAGATGCCTGCAATTAAAACCAAACTTTTGAGGATCCACCACCAGGTAGATTCCCAAGTATGCCCACCGAGGTGAGGAGGTCTTTAGTGAGTTTCCAAATTGAATCACAATCCCTATTCATTCCTCATAGTGGCTGGGCAACAGCCTGTGCATAGTCTGGGACATACACACAGCATTCTGCATGTAAAAGGGTTAGGTGTCCCCACCCGGCCAAGTTTTGGGACACCAGGCCATGGCATTTATTTATTTATAAATAGCCTTGTGTAACGAAAGTCCATTGTGGGTCTTTCCATGTAAAAGCAAAATCATCTTGGCTCTCAGGTACAATGTCGATGGAAAAGAAGACATTAGCCAAATGAGGACTTGATAAGTTCCCAGTTCCAGGGTCAACTGTCCATGATGCTCCTGATGTTTTCCACTAGAGTATGTAGTGGCGGTATGACTTCCGTCATATCTCGATAGTCCACAGCCATTCTCTAGGAACCGTCAGGTGTTCCACCAAGCCATACCAGGGTATGGTAGGGGCTATGGGCCACCCTGATGATACCTGCTTCTTCCAGTTTCAGAATAGTAGCCCCAATCTCTGCATGCCCTCCTGGCAATTGATATTGCTCCACAGTCACTACTCGGGAGGCTTGTGGTAGTTGCACCCATTCATGGTGTGGATTCCCCACACCATGTTTTCACAGTCTGTATGTGTAGGCAAAGTCTCCTCCCACTATGGTAACTTGCAAGCCTTACATGACATCCATCCCCAGGATGCACTCAAGTATGGGTGACACACACAAAGTGTAGTGATGAGGTGGGGTTCATCCTATCCCCAAAGTCAAAGGACTTGCCTGACCATTGTCTGCTGCCCTCCATATCCTTCTTTATCACCGTTAGACAAATAAATTCGGAAGGATTTCCAAACATAAGGGTGGTGTCTGCGTCAATGTCAGTAAACACAATTACCCTTGCATTCTATACCCAAGCAAATAAATATTCAGTTATAAATATTAAAGTAAATAAATAATTGATTCCCCATGAGGCCTTCAGTTGCCCAGGGTCGCTGTAGTCCAGATGCCTCAGCCAGTGCCCTAATCAGGAGGTAGTCAGCCAGACTTATCTCTCATGTTTGAAGAGATATGGGCTACAGGGTACACGGCTGTTTGGAGGTCAACTTCTTCCTTCCACAAGGCAAAAAGTACATCCAAGGGCTGGTCGATCAAACTGGTCTGATTGAGTCCAGCAGTCGATAAGTCAAACCGTAACTATCTGTGAATCATTTTATTGGTCCACCTTCCACTGCCTTGTAACACTAACCCAAACCCAAATCCTAACGCTACCCTAAACTTAAACCTAGCCCTTACTCTGACCCCAAATCTAACTGTTGTCCAAACTCTAGCCCTAACTCTAGTCCTAAAACCTTACCCTAATTCTAACTCTACCCTAGCCCTTGATCTAACCCTAACAGTAATCTGAGCCAGAGCACAGCACCTAGTCCTAACCCTAACCCTAAGCCCAACTCCCCACCAGCGTATTCTTAGAATATGGAATTCAGAATCTGTTTGTGTAGGTGCTTGATTAAGTGACCATGGTTTTTTCAGTGGTTCTGAGTACATCTCCTAGGCTCTTGTTTTCTTACCTAAAATGGTCATATATAATGCTCATCCTTCATCTTCTTTTTTTTTTTTTTTTAAGAACATACTTTGTATGGATACATCATGTGTTGGTACCATCTGTTCCCTCTTCCTTGGCCGCATTCCACAAGGGTTGTTGGTATTCCCCATGGGGTTGTGGATTATGTGTTGTGGGAGCAGAAGTCAGCTACTGGGGGAGCCAGTGCCTCCTGGCATGATATCCCAAACTGCCGATCTTACAATCTTTCTACCACTTCTTCTGCAAAATTCCCTGAGCCATGGTGGGAGTGTTTTAAGCCTACTTCAGTGATAAGCTCTCAGGAGCCTCTGGATTTCTGCTTTGGTATGTGTTGAGCATTCTCAGGGTCTGTCTCCTTCACCCTGGTGCTGATTGTTAGGTTTACCATGGAAGCAGCACTCTTGCTTGTCTCCCCACTTCCTCTTTGGTTTCACCAGAGCCTTTATTGAGATGGGAAGGGCAGTTTGTCTCCTCAGATCTCGCTCCCTTCTGTAAAAGGAAAACAGATTCTCCAAGGGAGAGGGAAGTTAGCATAGGTTAAATTAGATAAGCATTACTAATTTAAGGAGAGTTTGATGGATGCAGCCCCTCTTTTAGCCAAAGACTAGCAGGAGCTTGACATTGGAGAGAATAATCTTTGTTTCCATAGGATTCAGACCTGGTTCCCTGTTCCAGATATGGGTTCCTTTCCACTGAGTGGTTCTCTTAGCCAATCAGAAAGCCACTAGTTACCCACCAAGGCTGTGTGCCGCCAATGTACTGGTGTGTACTTCTTGTCAGGCTGGTTGCTTCTGAGAATCTTAGACCCCCTGCTTACTCACACCACTGTTGGCCAGATCATGTCATGCTTTCCAGTACTAGAAGGGCTAACTGTCCTGGGACTGGTTGTCTTCTGTATTAAAGCCAGGAATTTCAGTGTTCTGTGTTGGCAGCATGTGGTGTGTTCAGCAGTAGGGTTTTATCTTTTATCTCAGGTGGGTGATCAAGTGCTTTGACAGAAGCCTGTCTTGTTTTGGTGACCTTGTAGGTTGCTCTGATCAACAGTGCAATATGAGTAGCACTGATTTTGGGTACCAGGACTTGAAGGTCAGAGCCAAAATTATTTTAGGTTAGGCTTCATCTCACTCTTCCCCGGACCCTTCTTTTCAGATGCTTCCCCTATACTCCTGTTGAGGGTTATATCTTTTAGTCAACCTTCCAGGAGAAAGGTTTCTATGGTATCAGTTCATTTTGGGTTTAGTTTTATGCTTATTTTTCCCCACCATCCCTTTCCCTCCATCCTATTGTTTGAGCCTCAAGTTGCATACCAGGTATGCCAGCAACTCAAGCTGATCCAGGTTAGGAATAGCAGAAGAGAGATAACATGTGGTGTTTGTCTTTCTGTGATTGTGTGTGTTCACTGACTATGATCTGTTCTAAGGTCATCCATTTTTCTTCAGATTTCATTGTATCACTTTTTCTAACTGCTGAGTAGAATTCCATGTTGTAAATGTACCACAACTTTATTATCCATTCATCCAGTGATGAAAACCTGGGTTGATTCTAGTTCTTAGCTATAATGAGTTGAGCAGCTATAAACATGGTTGAGCAAATATCTCTGTACTGAAGCATGGAGCATTTATGGTAAATGCCCAGTGAGGGATAACTGGATCTGTTGCTAGTTCTATATTCATCTTTTTCAGGAATCTCCATGTTGATTTCCATAGTGATTGTACAAGTTTGAATTCCCACTAATAGTGAATAAGGGTTCCTCTTTTCCCACATCGCCAGCATTTATTGTCATTTGATTTTTTTTTTTTTAATGTATGCCATCCTCACTGGAGTAAGGTGGAATCTCATAGTTGTTTTTTTTTTCTTTCTTTTTTTTATTGAAGACTTCTATACTTACATACAAAAAAATGTATGATATTTCCCTACCCTCCCCCATTGCCCTATATTTTTGTTTTCATGCCAGTACAATGTTGTTGTTCTTGTAACTATGGCTTTGTGAAATAGCCTTGGATTGGGTATTGTGATACCTCCAAAGGCGTTTCTTTTGCTGAGGATATGTTTGAATATTCGAGACTTGTGGCCATTTCATATGAATTTTGAGATTGTTTTTTCTATCTCTTTTGCTGAGGATATGTTTGAATATTCGAGACTTGTGGCCATTTCATATGAATTTTGAGATTGTTTTTTCTATCTCTGTGAAGAATGATGCTGGAATTTTTATTGATATTGCATTAAATCTGTACATTGCTTTTGGTAGAATTGCCATTTTTACAATATTAATTCTACCTGCTGAGCAGATGCAGGAGAGGTCTTTCCATCTGCTCAAGTCCTCCTCAATTTCTTTCTTGAGTATTTTTTTATGTTTTCATTATAGAGGCCTTTTACATCCTTGGTTAGTATTATTCCAAGGTTTTTTTTTTTCTAGCTATTGAAAATGAGACAGCCTTGCTGAATTCTTTCTCTGCATGTTTGTCTTTTGCATATAGAAAGGGTACTGATTTTTGTGTGTGGATTTTGTATCCTGACACCTTACTGAAGAAATTAATCACATTTAGAAATTTTGAGATGGAGACTTTTGGGTCACTTATGTACAGGATTATGTCATCTGCAAATAGGGCTAACTTGACTTCTTCCTTTCCAATTTGAATCCTTTTTATTTCTTTCTCCTACCTTATTGCTTGGGCTAGTACTTCTAGTACTATGTTGAAGAGCAATGGTGATGGTGAGCATCCCTGTCTTGTTCCCAATCTCAATGGGAACTCCTTGAGTCTTTCCCCATTCAGTGTTATGGGTTTTAGGTGCTTTGTTTATGGCCTTTATTGTGTTAAGATAGAAACCCTCTATGCCTATTCTCTTTAGTGTTTTGATCATGAAGTGATATTATATTTTGTCAAAGACCTTCTCTGCATCTGTTGAAATGATCATGTGGTTCTTGTGATTAAGTTTATTTATGTGGTATATCATGTTGAATGATTTCTGTATGTTAAACCATCCCTGCACCCCTGGGATGAATCCTACTTGATCAAGGTAGATAGTGCTTTTGATGTATTATTGAATTTAGTTTGTGAGGATTTTGTTCAGGATCTCTGCATCAAATTCATCAGGGATATAGGCCTATAACTTCCTTTTCTGATTGGATCTCTGTCTGGTTTTGGTATTAAGGTGATGCTAGCTTCATACAAGGATGGGGAACTTTCCCTGTTCTTTGATTACATGAAACAGTTTGAGAAAAATTGGTTTAAGTTCTTCAGTGAAGCTCTGTGGCCAAGAAGCCATCTGGTCCTGGACTTTTCTTTTGGGGAGGTTTTTGAATACATTTTCATTCTCAATGAATGTGTTAGGTTTGTTTAGGATATTAATTGGCTCTGAGTTTACTTTTGATAAGTTATATGTGTCTAGGAATTCATCCTTCTCTTTCAGATTATCCATTGTTTTGGAGTACAGGATTTGGAAGTATATCCTGATGATTCCTCCAATTTTATTGATGTCTGTTATGACCTTTCACTTTTCATTTCTGATTTTATTCATTTGAGACTTCTCTGTTTTTATTCATTAGATCAAATTGGCCAAGAGTTTATCAATCTTCTTAATTTTTTTCAAATAACCAGCTATTTATTTCATCAATTTTCTTGTTTTCTTAATATTAAATTCATTGATTTCTGCTCTGATTTTCAATATTTCTTTCCATCTGGAGCTCTTAGGGATTCTTCTTGTTTTTCCAGTGCCTTTAGGTGGATGGTTAATTTATTGATTTGGGATCTCTCCATCTTTGGTATGAAGGCATTTAGAACTAGGAATTTTCCCCTTAGAACTACCTCCATTGTGTCCCATAAGTTTTGGTAAGTTATGTTTTCATTATCATTCAATTCCAAAATTATATTAATTTCTTTGTTGATTTCTTCCACAACCCATTCATTGTTTAAACGTGGGTAGTTCAGGATCTAGTGGAGTTCCTGATATATCTCTTGTTTATTTCTGGCCTAAAGCATTGTGGTCTAATATTATTCAGGAAGTTATTTCAATTTCCCTGAATTCATGGAGGCATGCTTTATGGCCTAATATATGACCTATTTTGGAGAAGGTTCCATGGGCTACTGAGAAGAATGTTTATTTGGTAGAATTGGGGTGAAATGTCCTGTAGATGTCCATTAGGTCTAGCTGATCTATGATATTACTGACCTCTATTATTTCCCTGTTGATTTTCTGCTTGGATGATCTGTCTATTGATGATAGTGGAGAATTGAAGTCTCCAACTATGATAGTGCTGGTGTTTATTTCTGTTTCATTGTCAAGTAGGTTTTGTTTAATAAACTGTGGTGCACCTATGTTTGGTGCACATAGATTTATGATTGTGATGTCCTATTGTTGGACCATACCCTTAATGAGTAAGAAGTGGTCTTTTTGATTACTTTTGGTTTGAAGTCTATTTTATCAGATATTAATATAGCAACAACTACTTGTTTCTTATTTCCATTTGCTTAGAATATCATTTTCCATCCTTTTATCCTGAGGATGTGTCTGTCGTTAGTGGTAAAGTGGGTTTCTTGAAAATAAGAAGGGTCCATTTTTATCATCAACCGTAGTAACTTGTGTCTTTTGATGGCTGAGTTATGATTGTTAATATTTAAAATTATAGCTGTGAGGTTTAATTAAACTTCTACCATGATGGGATGCTTTATGGGATTTGGTGCTTTCTTGGGCTTTGTAATTTTCGAAGCCTGCTGTGATTTTTGGCTTTTGTGATATTCTTTTTGTAGGCTCTTGAAATTGGTTGTTTGACTGTTCTGTGTCAATTTTTCTCTGAAGTATTCTCTGTAGGTTTGGCTTTGTGTTCATATAATCATAGAGCTGAATTTTTTTTTCATGGAAAGTTTTCCTTTCACCATCAATTATAAGGGATACTTTCACTTGGTATGGTAGTTTGGGTTGGAAGCCATAGGTTTTTTAAGACTTTGAAGTGTTCCATTCCAGGCCCTTCTGGTTTTCAGGGTTTCCATGGAAAAATCCATGGTAATTCTGATGACATTGCCTTTGTATGTAGTGAGATGTTTCTCTTTTACTGCTTTTAGCACTTTCTCTTTGTTTTCATTGTTAAGAATGTTAAGTATGATGTGTCTTGGAGAGTTTTTTCTTCAGTCCTGTCTGTTTGGTGTTATGTAAGCTTCTTGTGTCTGGATGGGCCTCTCTTTTGCTAGATTGGAAAAAATTTCTTCAATAACTTTGTTGAATATGTTCTCTATGTCTCTGGTCTGGATTTTTTACCCTTCTGGTATACCAATGATCTGGATGTTTGGTCACTTTAGGGTACCCCCACAGTTCCCTCATATTCTGGTCACATGATTTTTTTGAGCTTAGCAAACATTTTGATTTCCGATCAATTTCTTCTGTCTTGTCTTCCACCTCAGAGGTTCTGTCTTCCACATGAATGACTCTGTTAGTGAGGGGTTCTAGAGAGGATTTTAAAACTCTGTTTGATTTTTGTTTCCTGTTGTGTTTTTTGAATCATGTCCCTCTCTTTTTCTGATTTTCTTGATGCTTTCTGGAATTCATTCTTGCATTCTATCATGTCTTCATTAAGCTTAATCAGCTGGTTATCAAGATCCTCTATTTGCTGAATCACCTTAAATTCATTTATCTTTCTTTTGAGACTTCTATGGTTTCGTTCAATTAAGTTAAACCTAGTACAAAAGCTGAGTGATCTAAAAGATGACTCTGTTCAATTGCTTTTATGCAATTGTCGACTTTTTAATTCTTTGCTTTCAGTTCAGTAATTCTCTTGATCAGGGTCATGTAGCTTGTTGTGTTTTCAATTTTAGGATTCATTTTCAGTTTTTTTGTCTATGATGTCATTAGAGGCTTCCATTTGGGACTAGGCATCCTTGGTGGTCTCTCTGTTTTCTGACTTTCATTGGAGAAAAAGTCTTATTTTATTGGATAGGAAGCAAGTATTTTTCCTTGTAGGATCTTCAGTGAGTTTTCTGTTTTAAATATGAGCCAGATCGGAGTAGAATGGGATTATAACTCAGGTGTGGAGATTGCAAGAACATCAAAGGTACCTAGGGAACTGGGATATGAGATGGAGAACTGGGACTCTGACCTAATCACTCTACTTGCTAACCCTCTTCAGCACAGAGGTACCAGGGTTTGGGGAGCCAAGGGTGGGTCAATCAGTAAGCCAGAGCCAAAGGCCTGGTTCAGCAGCATGCACACAGTGTCCAGGAAGCCCCAAACCAGCAGCAGGGTACTGGGTCCAGGGAATTGGAAGGTGGTGAAGCAGCCAGGAGCTCTGGCCTACTCTCTCCCTGTGCCCCCTCCAGAGCAGGGAATCCGGAAGTTGCGGACCCAGGGACCATTCAATCAGGAAGGAGAGGAAGGCCCTTACTCTTGTCCTTCATCTCACTACAATTTTAGCACAGTACAGGGCCATGCCCAGCCAGATTGGAGTCAGAGGGAAAGGGGAGATCTGTCACCCTGTCAGTTACACAATCTTGGTGTTTTGGAGAGGTGGGATAAATCTTGGTCTCTTAAAATACTGAGTTGCTTTTTATCTTGTCAAGGGCAGTGTCTAAGGCATCTTTGAGTTTTGCACATGACAAAGCACTTCACCTATACCAATCTTTTCCTTGGAATTCAGTGACTAGTAAATAATGCTAATATTTAAATTGTATCCTTTTAATATTTAAGTTCAATACTGGTAAATATTCTCATCAACCTGCTTCCTTGCTGTGTTGCATTTTGAAAAATAATGACAATTTAAAAAGGCTCACTTTGTCCCAGGCACTGTGTACATAACCTTATGGAATTCTTACATGTCTATAAAATTATTACAGCCATTTCTATCTTGTAAAAAGTAGTATTTTCAGATGGAAGTTGCTTTCCCAAGAACACAGCTAAGAAACAGAGCATGGGGAATTAGCAATTAGAAACTGAGTTTGTGTTGTGTCTTCTTTTGCCCTGTGGGACTCCTGTAACTTGTTCACACGATATTGAAAACACAAATTCAGACTGCCTGCAGCAACCAAGAATAGCCTCTAGGTGTCCTCCTTATCCAAGTTGAAAACTCAGAAATTCTAGGCTGTACAAAAGCCAGCCTGACCTGACCCTAGAAGTTTTTGTTCTCATGAAATGTTCTAGCCTTGATCAGGGCCACCTCTCCCTGGATGGAGAGGTAGGACTCCATGTGTGTGGGGCATCTCTTCACCTCCAAGAACTCACCCATGTTCCGCCTGCCCCTAGATACAGACCTGGCAAGTATATTAGCCCAGAAAACTTTGTCTATAGGACATGTCCTATATTAAATGACTTTTGTTCACTATCCCATTTTCATTAAAAACAAATAACATTAAACAGTTAGAATGCTTCTAAATTTAACTGGCCTCTTGTATTTTCATTTGCTTAGTCTGGCTGCTTAAGTGGCGGGCTTATTTGCTTTTCTTCTCTGCATAGAAAGAGCAGAAACTTGTCTATGGTCGCAGCCCATCTGATCCAGATTAAGTAAGGGATTTACCCAGGCTACCCAATTGAAGGTGGCACTCACTGGCACGCTGTCTTGGCTTTCTTTGCAGGGGAACTGTGGCAGAAGGATGAGAAAAATAGCCTAACCAGCTCGATTCTGTGGACAGCCTTCCTCCGGGATTCCAGAGTGGCAGGAACTCACACTTCACACAGTCTCTACAGTGGGACCTGGAATTTAGCCCTGGGCACCTCTTAACTCTACACTTGGGCACAACACTTAGCCTCACCCCCCCCCTTTTTTTTTTTTTTTACTAATGGTAACCTTGTTGTGGATCAAATATATATATTCTGTGATTATATAACACTGCGAAGACATGAGTTGGCCCTTGTATCTCATGATCTGTTTGAATCTTGTCACCTTAATGGCTAAACTAATGCAATGCAAATCCTTGAAAAAATAAAATCTCAACTTTCTAAATCACCTTTATCATGATTTTCCCCATAGACAGTAGTTTATAGTATGAAACTTGATTGTCATGTTGGCTGCCTTCATTACCATGTGCAGTCCACTCAGTGCCCTTGTGAGACATGTACGAAGGAGGAAACTGAGGCCCAGGAAACTTCCTTGTAACCAGCAAGTAGTGAGCCCGGCATAGACTCCAAGCCTGGCAGTCTGTGTGTAGGTCGGCCTGACTTCAAAGTCCACGGCTTTAACCACTACTTTATGAAGATAGTGTTGTCTGCCCAGACACCCACCACCTACTCCCTGAAAGGCTTCTTCCCTAATTGAAGGGCAGCAGGCGATGCCCCTCCCAGACTGAGTTGCTAGTATCCGTGATGAGATCTTCCTCACTTTGGCCAGCTTTTGATCTTAGGAAGTCAGTTTCTTCTGAAAGTGAGGAGAAGACAACATAGAGAATGGCTTTCCTGATAATCTCTCTCTCTCTCTTCTCTCTCTCTCTCTCCTCCGTGTGTGTGTGTGTGTGTGTGTGTGTGTGTGTGTGTGTGCACGTGTTTGTGTGTTGGGAGAGAGGTGGGGTGGATTCATAAATGCCACGTTGGCTTTCCCTTCACTGTGTTTGCAATGGTTATTCCAGGCCACCCAGCTGTTACCTAGCTCATCACGTCCCCTCGTGTAATCACCCTAATCAAAAATAGGAAATCATCTGCGGAGATGGCTCAGTTGGTAAAGCTCTTGCTGCAAAAGCACGAGGGCCTGAGTTCAGGTCCCTAGAGGTAATGTCAATGCCAGGTGCGGAGCCATGCACCTGTAACCCCAGCCCTCAGGAGGCTGGAGACCGGTGCATCCTCTGGCAAGCTGGTTAGCTGGTCTAGTTGAATCAGTGAGCTCTGGGTTCAGTGACAGACCCTTTCTCAACAAATAGGAGGGAGCAAAACAAAAGGAAACCTTTGCTAGTAATCTCTGGTCTACACACATGGGGAGAGAGAGAGGCGGGGACACCATGCCTTGCAAGCTGCCCTGACTAGCCCTTTTCTCCCAATTCTTTCACCCTGTTGAACTGACTCATGGCTCTCCCACAGCTTTTTTTTTTTTTTTAATATGTTAGTTAGTTAGTTAGTTAGTTAGTTAGTTAGTTAGTTAGTTAGTTATTAGAGACAGAGAGAGGGAGAGAGAAAGTGAATGAGAATGGGCATGACAGGGCCTCCAGCCACTGCAAATGAATTCCAGACGAATATGCCACTATGTGCATCTGACTTATGTGGGACCTGAAGAATCAAACCAGGGTCCTTGGGCTTCGCAGGCATGTGCCTTCACTGCTAAGCCATCTCTCCAGCCCTCCCATAGCTTTTCTTCTTCCTTTCTCCCCAGGCCTGTTCTTCTGGTTCTTCCTTTCTCTCATTTTCACTGGTTGCCAGTTAGGAAGTGACCCTATAGGCGATGGCTTCTGAAATGGTCATGATGGATTAGTCAGATGGCGTCACACAGACAGAGGTTTTGATTTTAGCTTCACTACTTACTCTTTGGACATGTAACCACACGCAGGGCAGACTTTCTGAGGATAAGACCTTCTTATACAGTTTAGGGGAGGATTGAATGAAAGAAATCTAGTTACAGCTCAAGCCCCAGTGTTGGGACTGTGGTAAGAACTCAAAAATATCCGAAATCTATTAAAGCTATGATTGATATTGCTGCATAATGAACCCTCTCAGGACACTGTGTAGCCTGTGGCAGGTACAAAGGGAGAGGAAGACATTTTGAGCATTAGAGCTTTAGTGTCAGCATATCACCCCCCCCCAGATGAATGTTCCTTTTGTGTTTTATTTTGTCAAAATACAAATCAACATAGAAAAAAAAAAACATAAGCTTTCTTTCCTATTAATTAGATTTCTTTAATACTGGCATAACTGGCTTCACACTCTTTTGTAAACTTTTTGGTGACAATTTTCATACCTGTACATGATGTTACTTGTTCATAATGTCCAGTTACTACCTTTTTGTCTGCTCTGCTCTCCCCATGCCCCTTTCCACTGAACCCCCTCTTCTTTCCAAGCAATCCCTTTTCTGTTTGGATGTATTTTCCACCTCTTCTGTTACCCTTGGTGGAATGCAGGGCTTGTGCAGGTAATGACAGCTGCTTTAAGAAGATGAGTGCCAGCGTTCCAAAGTCACCCACACTCTGCCTCTTACCTTCCTTCCATCCCCTCTTCTGCAAGGCCTCACATCCTTTTAGTTTCCAAAACTAGCCAAGTTTCTTTTGGCTTTACAGCTTTTGTGAATGAATGACCTGGGCCATTTTTTAACCCTAGAAAGCTTATGTTCTTTGCTGTTTAACTGTACTTTTATTTTATTGTTATTATTATTATTATTTTAGGTAAGGTCTCACTCTAGCTCAGGATGACCTGGAATTTACTACATAGTCTCAGGGTGGCCTCCAACTCACAGCAGTCTTCCTACCTCTGTCTCGCAAGTGCTGGAATTAAAGGCATGTGCCATCACACCCAGCTTTAACTGTATTTTCTTATATTAATTCCTAATTCCAGGCTTAAGCATCACCTCCTCAAAGGGACTCATGTGTCCCCCTAATCTCAAGTTCCATTCATGCCACTTTTATGCATTCACCATGCTTGGTTCTCTCTCTCTCTCTCTCTCTCTCCATATATATATATATATATGTATATATCTGTCTCTCTCCATATATATGCTTCTCTATCTCTCTCAAATTAAATCAATATATTAAAATCCCAGGCCTTAACCTTTGGTAGTTTGCAAATGGCAAGCTCTTAAGATTCTCTGAAAGACTGAAGTTAGGTCAGTTCTGACCCTCTTCCCAGTCCTATATCGCTATTCCTGCCACTGCTGTTGATACTTGAAAGCAAAAACAAAAAACAAAAAACAAAAACAAAAAAAAAAAAAGAGGAGAAAAGCAGTTGGAGTTGGTGTGTGTTTCAGTGCTAAGAGCAGCAATCAGAAAAAAATATCATCAAAACAAATCTCATGACCATTTCTTACTTTCTCCTTCCAGGGAGGTGCTCTGTCACTGAATCCACAAAGGAGGGAGAAAATGGGAGTGTTTTGAAGGACATTCTGGTAATGAGCTCAGATTCTCCTTGTAGGCTAACCTAAGACCTACTTTTTCTAAAAGTTCAGGCAAAGAGAGCTTAATTCCAAGGTGGCAGCACAGGGGCACTGTACAAGAGCATGTCACATTTTACAGTATCATAGTGCCCTGGATCACCATACCTGAAGAAGGATCAATACATAGTTTCAGTGGTCCTAATCGATACTTAACTCATTATGCTATGACTATGACAAGAATATTCACTGGTGTAAGGCACTTTATTAACTAGAATAATTTGAGAAATGGACTTGTCCAAAAGTGAGGATAAGACCATCTTATAGTGTTTGGGGGAGGATTAAATGAAATAATTGAGTTATTGCTCAAGCCCCACTATTGGGACTGTGGTAAGAGCTCAAAAATATCCAAAATCCATTAAAGCTATGATTAACATGATTAACATTGTTGCATAGTGAATCCTCTCAGAACAATCCATAGTCTGTGGTAAGTACAAAGGGAGAGGAAGACATTTTGAACATTAGAACTTTATTCTCAGCATACCACTCCCCAAGATGAATGTTCCTTTTGTGTTTTATTCTGGCTTGCCCATGGCTCATTCAGCCATGAATAATTCAGCACCGTGGGTCACCTGAGACTTGGTAGCATTCTTGTCAGTGCTTACCTTGAGCTCTTGAAGGCCCACCTCTGCCTTTTGTCACTGGTAAATAGAAGAAGATTTAGCCTGTTACCTTGCAAGTGTTTGTGAGCAAGGAGAGTTGAGCTCAGGGCGTATCACTCAATATTCACTAATTCACTGGAAAACAATTAGGTTTTCCAATCACAGAGAGGTTATTCACAGCAACAGGCCTATGAGGTAATACGCATTCGGTCATCTCTTTTGCAAATGCTTGGGACCACATAGTTCCACAGTTCAGATGTTTCAATACCTACATTAACATAAGGAGATGTAATTGGGAGAGGACCCAAGTGATAACAGGAAATTCATTTATGTTTCATACATAGGAAAAAAATAGCAGCCAAAGATTTGTGTGTGTGTGTGTGTGTGTGTGTGTGTGTTTGTGTGGTTCATGTATACCATATGCACATTTATGTGCAGATGCACATGCTCCATGCATGCAGAGGCCAGAGTAGAATGTCCAGCATCCTCCTCTGTTGCTCTGTGCCATTTTTTCTTGAGACAAGAATTTCTCTAAGAACCAGATTGACTGACCAGTGACTCCCCCCCAAGAGATGATCCTACCTCTGCCCCCCTCAAGACTGGAGTTACAGATATGTATGGGCTGTCTGAATTTTATGTGCATCTTGGATATCAAACTCATGTCCTCATGCTTGCACAGCCAGCACTTTCACCTGCTGAGCCAGATCCTCAGCCTATGAAGATCTTTTTATGGCAGGTGTAGCAGACAGCTTCAGGTTCGCTGAGATGAACTTCCAGACCAAGCATAGTTATGGAGGAAGGGATATTTATTGAAGTTTACAGATCCAGGGGAAGTTCCATAATGGCAGAAGAAGCTGGCCTGCTCTTCACAGGACCAAACACAGAGAGCAAAAGCCAGAAACAAAAAAGCCACACAGCACAGCACACCTCAGGAACTCCAGCTAGGCACACATTGCATATCTTTAGATTGAAATCCTAAACCCGTTACCACATCTTAAGATCCATCCAGAGACACTGCCTCCAGCAAGGTGGCTGCAGATGCAAACTACAAGCTAATAAAACACTGAATATATTGGGGGCCATCTATTCAAACTACCACAGCAGGGTCTTACTATGTACCCCAGGCTGGCTTTTAATTTCTTTCCTCCTGACTCAGGCTCCTGGGTGGTTGGATTACAAGTTTATACCACCATGCCTGACATCAAAGTTATTTTCATATCATTTTCCCCAATACTTTTGTGCACAAAACAAAACTTCACAGTGTGCAATGTCTCATTTTGTGACATCATGTTGGTAGTGCTGCTCAAGATTTGGGATTTGGGATCATTTTGGGTCTTTGTGGTAAGAATGCTTCACTTGTAGTAGTTTAGGGCTTGGAGTTTGACAAGTCAGGATAGATTCCTTGATTTTCTCCTCATAGTGGACTGGGTTGACCCTGTTAATGCTCGGGTTCTTTATCTGTAGAGTGAGGATGTTGCAGTGCTGGAAATCTCATCAGAAGAAAATACCTAGGGAAGTGCAGAGGTGGGGAGAAGGTAAAAATGTAGGAGATAAGGGAATGCCAAACTGTGAGTTGAAAGGTGACGTATGTATTGTCTTATCTATTGGGTTCTGTGCCTGCGTGAAAAGGTTTCGCTGTGGGGATGCATGCCTTGTAAGATTACAAAGGACAGCAAATGACATACCTTACTAACAAGCATGGCTGAAGAGTCTCGTCCAGGTCAGTGCTACTCAAAGGGTGGACTCGAAGACTTCATTACAGGAACTTAGGGCAAGGTATGTACACAGTCAGTGTTTAGAAACTTCAACAAAATAGAGTAGATTTCTGTTTTGCTTTTTCTTCTTTTTCTTTCTTTTCTTTTCTTTTTTTTTTTTTTTACCAAAATACATTTTCTTTTTTTATTCTTTCTTAATCCCTTCCTACCACCCTCCTCTGTTCCCCACTTTATGGAATGCCTTCTTATTTCCAACTAGATCCTTTTCTATTTTGCCCTTCTCCAACATCCATGATAACATGCTGATGGGCCCAGTATTATGCACGACTTGTACAGGTAACGACAGCCGCTGTGATGTCTGCAATGTACGGGCCAGCATTCCATAGGATTCCTCCCCATCCTTTGGCTCCTAGGTTCTTTTTTACCACCTTTTCCACAATGGTTCCTGAGCCTTGAGGATATGAATGAAATGTCTCTTTTAGTGCTGAACACTCCACTCTCACTTCTTCTCAGTGCTTTGACAAGTTTTGAGTCTTCCCAGTGGTCACTGCCATCGGAAAAAAGAAGCTTCTCTAACCAAAATGAGAGCAACACTAATATATGCACACAAACATAATCATTTACAAGGCAACTTGGAGGGTATAAGATAGCCATTTAGCCGAACAATAGCGGTAACTCCGCCCCTACACACTTCTAGGGCTTATGACCACCCCAGCCATAGGATTTTGACTACACTTTCAGTGTCAGGCCTGTATTCCCTCCTGTGTACTGGGCATCATATCTAATCAGAGAGCACTTGGTTGTCCCATAATAGACATGCCACTATTGCACGAGTAGGCACATCTTACATGGCTCGCCACGTGTGTAGCTTGCAGTGTGCGCTGCTGGTTAAGATTACTGATGACTATTCTCTAGTAGCCTGCATAGCCCCTTCGAGCACTATGACAGCTAACCAGCAGGGAAGAGGATTCCGGCTCAATTCTAGCTTGAGTTCTCGGTGTCCTGCAACCCAAGCAAGTTGTGTCTTCAGCAATAGGGTCTTACCATCTGGTTTTGGTGGGCAACAAAGAGCCTTTGCAAGAGCCTGTATTGTTTGGGAGGCACTAAGGGCCTCCCTGACCAAAGACTCCCTGGGAAGTATCCCACCCCTGGCACTGGGATTTTACTGTAACAATGTATGGCTTTGGGGTAGAGCATTTATCACTCACAAGGTACTTCTGTTCAAACTCATTCTTTAAAACAAAGAAGTATGTTTCAGTATGGCTGATTTGCTTTGTTTTTGATATTGGGTCTGTGTTGGCCATGCTGGTCATAAACTCCTGGGCTGAATAGATCTTTCTGCCTTAGCCTCTTTTAAAAAAATATTTTTATTATTTATTTATTCATTTGACAGAGAAAGAACAAGAGAGGGAGAGAGAAAGAATGGGTTGTGCCATGGCCTCCAGCCACTGCAAACAAACTTCAGATGTGTGTACCCTGTCGTGCATCTTGCTAACATGGGTCTTGGGGAATTGAACCTGGGTCCTTTGGCTTTGCAGGCAAATGCCTTAACCACTAAGCCATCCCTCCAACCCCCTGCTTCAGCCTCTTGAATAGCTGGGATAGCAGACAAGCACCTCCAAACCTGGTGATGGGAAGTTTTATGTCTGAAGAAGCTAACAGTAAATAGGAATGCAATTTTTTTCCAGATTCTTGTTATCATCTACTAATTTACTCTCTTCTGACTTCATTTTCCTCTAATAATTCAGTTTATTTCATCTCAAATGTCTGTAGCTTCATAACAAATTGGAAAAAAAACCTATTCCATCATTTACTGATTGAAAGGCACTACCCTACAACATAACTGAAATTCACATACTGCATTGAAGAAAGTCATTGTATTTCTGCAAATTCTCTAAGAAAATTCCTTAGTCTAAGCCTTTGTTCCTAAGAATAGGCCAGACTAATAGCATAAAATGATGCTTGAATCTTTATTTTTAAATATCTAAGCTTTATGAGTACAAGGAAGAATTTTGAAGAATGTTTTTTCAAGCATAGAAATAAATACAAATATCAAGGAAGCAAGTTCCATTTTTTTTAAAATCCACCTTGCATATCATACATATCTGTGAGGTACATCAACATGTATTTTTAGAGAATAAAGCCCAAGATATATTGTCTTACTATACTTGTAACACAATGCTACATTCTAAAACAAATATTGCTGAGGCTAGGAGATAGCTCCGTGGGTAAGAGAACTTGTGCAAGCAAGGGGTCCTGAGTTCAATCTCCAGTCCTCACATAAAAAGCCAGGCACAGGCACAAGCACACATGCCTGTAACCCTAGTCCTGGGAGGACAGAGATAGGCACAATATTGGGGCTCACTGGTCAGCCGATCTAACAAAAAATGGTAGCTCCAGGTAAAGTGAGAGACTATGTCTTAGAGAAATGAGTTGGCAGAATGACGGAGGACACCCAGCATCTTACTTTGGCCTCCACATGTGTGTGCACAGACCACACATACATGCAAACACAAGTCCTAGTCCTACAGACACAGAAAAAAAATCAAACTGATACATACACAATAAATCAAAAATGATATTTTCTGGAGTGTAATTTTTTATGTTATATGTGCTTCATGTTTGTGTTTAAAGTGTTTACTATGAATATGAGATAATTTTTGTAATAAAAATTCTATGTTGAAAATTGGTCTTTATCTGTTTCTTTGTTTTTGTGGTGTGTGCGTGTGTGTGTACACAGTGTATGGTGTGGTATGTGATGGGATGTGTACATAGAAGATTCACATGTGTGTGCAGATGTTCATGCTCTGCATGGAGGCCAGGGAAGAATGCTGGGTGTCCCTCCTCCTCCTCTTCTCACTCCTCTCCCTGTTCCTTGACACTGAGTCTCTCATGCAATCGAAGTTGACTTTTTTTCTGTTCTTGTGGTCTGTCAGCCTCAGTCATCCTCCCACCTATGCTCCGTGCAGGAATGGGGGTACAGGTATTGTGTGGCCATGCCCAGTTGTTTATGAGATTGCTGTGGAATTGAACGTGGACATCTCATCCTGCATGCTTACACAGCAAGCACTCTTAACAGCTGGGCCATCTCCTCAGCCTGCTTTGTTTCTTTCTTTTTAATAAACCTACCAAATTGAGTAGAGATATTTTTATAAAAAGATGAAGATGGAAGGCAATCCTGCAGCATCCCCACTGTGCTTCTGTTCTTAAACTTTCTCTTCCTTCTTGGGTCTAAGAGTGCTAGTTTTTTGAGCAAGAAAAGGTTATTTTCATTTAAGATACACGTATGGAAATTGTTAGGAGTCTTCCCTATATCTCATTTCTCACCACACCCTCTCCAATGAGCAGGATAAAAAGATAGGAAATGAAATACTTTCTTGAATTTAAAAGGCTTATCTTTAAAAGTAAGATGAATTACTTGTTATAAGTCAACACTGTTTCAAAGGTTAGGGAATCTAAACTTTTCATCACTCATTTTTGATGAAGCAATAAGTTATCATATTCCATCAATACCAAAATGACTTTTTTTGAGATTGAGAAAGAGAGAGAGAGAAAGAGAGAGAGAGAGAGAGAGAGAATGGGTGCGGCCTCTCAGCAGCTGTGAACGAACTCCAGATGCATGTGCCCCCTTGTGGGCAAGTGCAGCATTGCACCCTTGCATCACTTTGCGTCTGGCTAAATGTGGGACCTGGAGAATCGAATGGGTGTTCTAAGGCTTAGCAGGCAGACGCTTTAACAGCTAAGCCATCTCCCCAGCCCCCAAATGACTTCTATTGTAAGACAAAGCAGTGGGCTGGGGAATATGGCTCAGTGTGGAATGCTTGCCTAACATGTGGGAGGCCCAAGGTTCAATCCTCAGACTGGAAAAAATACACAGCATTATTTTATGTATTGCTAAGAAAAAGGAAGAAGGAAAAAGAAACCCAATCAACCTCCTCTCAAAGCTACTTCAATTAGGACATGGTGAACAGATGAACCCTTTTTCAACCCTTTTCAAATGTGCATGTGAAAAAATATGCATCTTGGAATCAATGAAATACTGTAATGTGACTTGAAATCAAGTACTTCAAATTGCTTTGTATGAAACTGAAACACAAATGGAAGACTGCACAAACATTTTCAGTAGCACACCTTTAGTTTATTGACCTATGTAGAAAAATAATAGGTCTTAAAAAGTCAGAACAGTCAAAGAATATGCAAAAGGATATTTCTGATTCTAGAAGACTATACAAATATGCAAAAAAGAATAGTCTTTTTTTCCCAAAAAATTGCCCAGACTTCATTTCTAATGATACAAATGACTAAGGACCAGTTTAACAAATCATTTTATGTATATATTACTTGCTTTGGAATATAGATAGAAAATGTTCCAAAAAAGTTATTCAGAAATTCACTATTCACAATATGAACAAGAAAACTGTATAAAAGGGGAGGGAGAAAGGAGCATCTTTCATGGAATTTTTAACCAGAGTAGAGATGAAGATCAATGTGGAATAATCAAATAATTTGTTCTAAATACAAACAAACAAACAAACAAACCGAGGACAAGGTGATGAGCCATAGCTAATTATTTCCTCCAGGAAAGTAGGAAGTAGTTCAAGCCTCATAATTCAATCCACTGCAGCTTGGAGCATTTTTTATGTTATTCTTGATGTGTGTCACTCTGTGACTCAGAATTACTTATAAAATCCAGATCATAGGTTTAATATTTTATTGTTCACCATTTTAAGGCACACATTTCATCTACAACAATGTGACTTAGCCTTCTTGCTGCTATTTGGGGTCCTTTCTGTATCACCTCAAAATACTTTTTCAAACTCATGCCTACAAAAATTTTCCACTTCCAGCCTACCATTTCCAATGACAGGCAGGGTAGAGAAATAGTGGTCTGATCACTCACTCCTCAGGCTAGGGCTGGAGAAGCATAACGGTTGCTCAGTGACCCTGTTCTTCAGAACTTTATCCAAGCACAGCTGGCCAGTTATTTAGTGACTACTTCATTTTCCCCAGTTTGTGACCATAAAGTTATAGTACAGGATGCTATGGCATTCAGGACGACTAGAACCCATATTAAGGTGCTTATGAAAAGCATTACTCTCTGTAATATCCTAAAAACATTTACACTCATTCAGAACTTAAATGACAATCCTAATTCTCTTCAAGTAAGTTTCCAATACTGTCTACATTGTCCATGTCTGTATTGAAACAGTTCTTCTGTGTCAGCTCATGAAGTCAACCCTTGTGACCGGGAGCCACAATCAGGAGTTTCTGGTTTTCCCTCTCTCCGTATTCTGAACTGTGCTCTGGAATCTTCCATCTTCCATTCTAATGGGACAAACTCCCTGAACATGTTCCCAGTTTTGAGGTTCGCCTTTGATAACTGTTAATTTTTTACAAGTGCTTGCTACGGATAAGGGTTTCACATGGGTCCTCTTGGCAATGGTTCTACATGGCGTCAGACCTCAGTGACAGGTAAGTGCCTGGAGTTCGAAGCCAGGTTCTCATCCAGGGGCTTTGAAGGGCTTAGTATGTGATTTGCCACGTAAGTCTTCTCTTCACGCTCTGATGCCTTTAGGTTTCTAAAACCTCCTGGGAAGATAAAAACATTTTGCAAGGCACACCAATGTGAGAACACAGTGCTTGGTCAGGAGGTCCAACTGCCTTCAGACTAATGTTCCAGGCTTGGAATCTTCATGCCAAAAGAGCCTCTGTTCACTGTCCTCCGGGCTGTCCTCCAACTGGTTTCCATCTGCATCGTCCAGCTGAGCAGCCTCTGTGTACTGTCTATTAAAGGGAACCATAAAAGTTACTATTTGTGGACATTTTTACCTCCTCAGTATAAAAACTACTGCACTCAAACAAGTTAGTGGGAAGCATTGTTCAAAACTTTCCACAACTTAAGAGATAAAGCAAAGATGCTTCCCTGTTCTTTCCCTGGCACACTGAAACCCTGTCTACCAGGCTCAGAAAAGCATTAATTCTGCAGGAACATCTACTTGGTTTCATTTTCATGTATTATTGATTAGGGCCCATAAAGTATTGGTACACGTTCATTTGTAAGCATTTGTCGGAAAGAAACACAAATAACTAAATCATAAGATAATGAATTATAGCTTTATTGCCCCACAGGACATTAACCTGTTTAGGATATGATTTAATAGTCTTCTCCAGCCAATCTGCTAGTTCCCTTATTAATAAATACAAGGGCTAGAGAGATGGCTTAGCGGTTAAGGCGCCTGCCTGCTAAGCCTAAGAACGCTAGTTCTAATCTCCAGTGGTTCCAATCTCCAGGTCCTATGTTTTGCCAGATGCAAAGTGACACAAGGGCGCAATGCTGCACTTTACCACAAGGGGGTACACACATCTGGATTTCGTTCACAGCATCTGAGACACTGCTGACGCGCCCATCTCTAGCTGTCTTCCTCTCCCTCTCTCTCTCTCTCTGTCTCTCTCCAATAAATAAATAAATAAATAAATAAATAAATAAATAAATAAATAAATACAATGAGTTTTTGACACAGACTAGTGTTTTCAGTTTATTTCAGAGTCATATATCAACTTTTAAAAACCAAGAGAGGGTAATGGTGGATTTGATCATTGAGTTATATAACTATATATGAATTTATTTGTTTTGACAATCTCATAAATGTTGACAATTTCAGTTTAAGTATTCTCAAGGGAATATCATAAATTCTTTTAAAGGCACAGGAGCACCTTTGGACATATATCACATCTCAAGGAGTTTATGGGTCAAGTGACCCAGGAAATGACATCACATTTAAAAATTACAAGCATTTTGATCCCTATCACTACAAGAGGAAGAAAAAAACAGGCATATTTGGATGGTATATTCAAATGAGCACACCCTAATATACAAACCATTCAGATAAGCAAAACCACATTATTATAATGGCAGGTTAAGATAGGTTAGTCAGTTAGTGGATTTCTATTTTAAATTTCAAGGTCTTTAGTATAGGTGATAAGAAGTCTTTGGAAGTAGAGCTTAGGAAATAAATATCATGTAAACCCAGAATTTTTAGTGTTTTTCATGTAATATAAAAGCAAGGTCAGATTTCATAACTTCACCAGGGCAAGCCAAACTCCTGCTATGCAAGAAGCCACACACAGATTTGAAGGAGTGTACTTACTACGGCTGGCTACACTTAGCAAAAGAGAATTTAAAACTGATCTCACTTCTGAAGTCACAACCATTCTCTGGGACAGAAGCCCTCGGTTTGGCCTAGTGACAGGGAAAGTTAGACAGGCAGAGGAAAGGGGGTGGAAAACAGGAAATGAAAGAAAAAAAGGTTATTGGAAAACAGTTTGTAGCAGTAGAGCCAAGATTTGACTCTATCACATACTCTGCAGCATAAGAGACATCAACATGTCTGCTTTGACTGTCCATGCCAATGTCAAGTCTACCAAAGCATACTGGAGAAACAGTTGGTTAAAAACTAGTTTTCTGCAGACTAGATTCTATGGGGAAGAGATTCCGTAAATAATATAACTTAATTTATTTTTTAAAAACATATTGCTAGGCATTTTAAGACATTAACATAAAGAAAGATCTAAATTTTTCTTTTGTATCTTGAGACATTTTGATTCTTTTTCTTTTATTAGCCTATATTAATTTAATAATTATACAAAATGAGTATGGCATTTTTGCACTTGTTTATATATTTTGTCTCTTATTTTAAAATTTATGCTTTAAACAAGTTTATTTGTTTTGATTTTTGAGACAGGTTCTTACTTTGTAGTCCAGGATGGCCAAGAACTCGTTATGAAGTGCAAGCTACCCTCAAACTTGTGGCAATTCTCCTGCCTCAGCCTCCCAAGTGCTAGGATTATAAACATGAACCACCATGCCAGTTTTAAAAATCAAGGGCTGGAGAGATGGCTTAGTAGTTAATGCGCTTGCCTGTGAAGCCGAATGACCCAAGTTTGATTCCGCAGGACCCATATAAGCCAGATGCACTAGGGGACACATGCACCTGTCATTCATTTGCAATGGTTGGAGGCCCTGGCGCACCTATTCTCTCCTTCCTTGCCTTCCTTTTTCTGTCTCTCTTCCTCTTTTTTTCTCAAAATAAATAAATAAATGAATAAATACTAAAAATCAAGTTTCCATTAAAATAATTCATGCAATTTTATAGGAAATTTCTAAGGCTTTATTAATGACTATTATTATACTTGGCTTGCTAGTAAATTCAGTGATCAGATTGTACCTTAATGTTTAAAATTATACATAAAAGATGGGTTGAAACAAGCATTTCTATGTGTCTATAGTTTGAAGGGGAAATTGGTAGAACTTTCTGGAAAACACAATCTTCAAACTACCCTTTTCAGCTGAATGCATTCTCTCTTCTTTAGGAGTGGTTGTTTAGTAAGTAATTTGGAATGTTGACACATATGTTACACAAAGATTTGTTCATGTTACTAATAATCAAAAAGAAGACCTAAAAAATTGTTCACAAACTGTAGCTTTTATTTTTAAAAATTGTTTTGCTTGTGTGTCTGTGTGTCTGTGTATGTATGTTTATGTTTGTGTGTGTGTGTGTGTGTGTGTGTGTGTGTGTGTGTGTATGGGGGGTGGGTGCACCAGGACCTTTTGCAAATGAACACCAAACACTTCTGCCACTTTTGTGCCTGGTTAATGTGGATGACTTTGGAATTGAACCCAGGCCAGCAGTCTTTGCATCAAGCACTTTTAACCACTGACCCATCTTTCCAGACCCTAGGGTTTTTAAATAATGCATGGTATATTCATTAATTAATCATCTCAGTATGCTTTAGAGAATTTAAAGAACATACACACTTGACATGTACAATTTCACACATAACAAAAGATGAAAAATTGTATCTATAAGATCATTATGACCATGTTAGGCATATACATGGAAAATTGGGGTAAATGTGCCAAACATTAATATTGCTATCTCTGGCTAATGGAATTATTATATTTTTTCTTTATAATTTTAACCATAAGCTCAATATATGTGTGCACACATACAGAATAGGGATCTTTAAATAGCTTCTAATTTCCTGTTCATTGTGTCCCCTCTAAGATCAGTTTCCCTATTGAGCCATCTCTGGCTGCCTAAAATATACAGGCAGACTTGGTAAAAATAAATTTTCCTCTAAAAATGCTCAGCACTTCCTGAATTCAATGAAAGTGGTGTTAAAGATATTAGAACTGCCTTATGCCATGAGTCAACAAAAAGGAAAGAAAAGTTATACAAACATGACAACTGCTTGTAAATATATCACACAATGTGATTAGAACCGTATTGAAAGACCTAGGTTAAAATTGAGGCCAGTCATTTTGATTCTTGCTCCTGCAAATGTCATTTTTAAATATTATTTATACAAGTCCAAGCCATTTGACATCCTGTGCAGTATAGTTTCACAATAAGTCTATTTTGAGCATACCCTTTGTTGAATTGAGACAATTGGCTTAATATTTCAAGCCAAGAAAAATTCCAGCTGAATGTGGAGAAGCAAAACAACACTTAAGGAATACTTCCAATTTGCTTGGAACAGTGAAAGCCTCAGTAAGGGACCACTCACTTTTCCAGGTTATCCGCAGATGCCTTTGTAAGTCATGGTCCCTGCAATATGCCAGTCCACACATCTAACTTTCCTCTACCTGAAGCAGCCATATCTCACTTGAAATCAAGATCAAACTTTCTAACAACAAAACAAACCCAGAAAATGTTCTTCTTAACACCAGGAGTGTGGACTGTATTTCCTAAGAAAGTAAGAGGGAGACATGACTGCTTCAAACTTAATACCTCCTTTGCATAAGAATTGAAAACTATGGTACAGCAGAGTGCAGGGTCTGAGTTTTTTAAAGTTCCATGGTTACATACTCTTCTTGTATATTTCCTCTAATGTTGACAAAGAACTACTGTTAAAGACAAACAGGACAGCTGGCTATGTCTGTTGCTTCTTAGTGAACACAGAGCCAAACTCAAAGAGACAGCAAGTGTTTGAGATCCAGCCGAGCAACTGTCTAAGGGACCTTGGAATGAAGAACTTTGCTGGTGAAAAATGATATTGCCTACCACTTTTCTCTTCAGCCAAAGAGATTTCAATGGGAATTATCCTGACACAGTTTTGAAAACTTTCTTAAGATAAGAGAGAAAAAAAGAAAAAAGAAAAAATAAATCCACCTTTGGACTTAGATGCAAGCATTCTTAGAACAGAGTTGAATATGAATAAGATAGATTACTGCTCAGCAAACTTTTTCTTAAAGGCCCACTTCCAATTTGGGTTTCACTAGCCATAGTCTATCTTGTTGACACTACTTAGCTTTCAGCTCATAGTGTACAGACGGCCACAGCTAACACACACACGGCTCAGCATGGCCATTCACCAAACAAGGTGGCAGGCATCAGGCTGCAATTTAACAAGCCCTGTGTCATAGCCCCTCATGATCATAAAGCAAGGTGGGACCCCTGAATTTTTTGAATAGGACCAGGCTCCCAGAATATGAACATTGCTTTCTCACCTGCTTGGAGAGGCCAGACCACTGTAGACATTACTGTAGCAGCTGGTGTATGGAGAGTGCATGGGAGTCTCGTATTCAGACAGCCCCACAGTTAACTGTGTCCTCCAGTTCCCGGGAGCATTTGTAGAAGATACTAGAGATTAATATGGAGAAAAGAGATCAAATTAGTTCGCAAATTCTGGGTGAAAATTGTTCAGTTTTTTAAAAATATATTTTATTATTTATTTGAGAGAGAGAAAGAGGGAGAGACAGAGAGAGAATGGGCATGCCACTGCAAATGAACTCCAGATGCATGGGCCCCCTTGTGCATCTGGCTTACATGGGTCCTGGAAAGTCAAACCAAGGTCCTTTGCCTTTGCAGGCAAATGTCTTAACTGCTAAGCCATCCCTCCAGCCCCAGGTTTGTTTTATAATCACCTGTGGGTAGACGTTAAGGGCTCAGTTAAACCGTCTGCTGGTGTTGACAATGAGCGCAGGCTTTGCCCATGTTGAGCAAGCTGAGCCAAGATTTACAATAAGTTCATTTTGGTAATTTAATGGCAGAGTGACCTCCAGCAAACAGCTTACCTTCTTGTGGGTGGGTGTGAGCGCGCACGCACATATGGAAGCCACGGGACAACCTAGATGTCATTGCTCAGGTACCATTCACCTTTTTATTAGGATCTCTTATTGACCTGGAACTTGCCAAGTAGATTAGGCTGGCTGGCCAGCAAGCCTCAGGTATCTGCCTATTGGGATTGTAAGTGTGAGTCGCCATGCTTGGCTTTTGTGACATGGGTTCTGGCAAATGAGCTCTGGTCCTCGTGTTTTCATGGCAAACACTTCACTGACTGAGCTATACCCCAGCCCTAGCTTATCCTATTCAAGCCTTAGTTTCCTGGTGTGTCGAGTGAGGATAACACAAGTATATTCTGTGTAGTTATGCCATAGGATTACAGGTGTTTATGAACTCCTTTAGCACTGTGCTTGATAAAGACTCATAGAATGACAAAAGAAAGAAATGTAGGGCTGGAGAGATGGATCTGTGGTTAAAGGCACTTGCATATAAAGCCTGACAGTCTGGCTTGATTCCCCAGTACTCATGTAAAGCCAGATGTACAAAGTGGTACCTGTGTCTGGAGTTCCTTTGCAGTGGCAATGTCCATTCTCTCTATTTTTCTACCTCTCTCAAATAAATAAATTTAAAGAAGAAAGTAACATAGGAGAACACTATAATCAAATATATTGTGCACATGGAAATTATCAATAAAAAGCGAAAAAGATTCACACAAATTATATCACTATTAATAGAAATAAGATTAATTAGAAGTTAATTTTCAAATAACTCAAAAAAAAAAAAAAGATTCTTGGCTGGGGAGACAGCTCAGCATTAAAGGCACTTGCTTACAAAGCTTGCTGGCCAGGGGTTCAATTCCCTAGTACCCACATAAAGCAGATGCTCAAAGTAGCACATGTATCTGGAGTTCATTTGTAGCAGGCAGAGGTCCTAGTGAATCCATACTCTCTCTTTCTCCTCCCCTTTTTCTCAAATAAATAAATAAAATTCTCATAAGTGAAGAGACTCTTCTTCCTCAGGCTCTGGTGCTTGATGACACAGGTCTTCAGAGGTCAGCCCCTGGCACCTTAGTGTGTTGGAGGTCTTTGGGTGAAACATGATCAGTAAGGTAGACTACTTGAAAGTTGACTTCTCCTAACCAAAGGTATCACTGGCATTGGAGAGATTCTGGCATCTTTCTGTCATTGTTTTAAAAAAGTGGTGGGGTGGACAGAGAAGCTGGTGGAGGAAGCAACTGAGGAAGAAGGGCCTAAGATCTAGCTAAGGGCAGGACCGGAAGAGGACAGGCGTGTAATTAAGAAGCAGAACCTGTCACTGGGTTTCTGCTATCCTCTCTGTAGAACCAGTCCTGCTCCATGCCAAGGACACGCAGGTGACTACACTACCCTGCTGCTGGTCAGGGACTTGTAAAACCAGCACTCATCAAGGCTCTTCCTGCTCGCCTCCATTTTCTTTCCTGGCCACTCACACCCTTTACAAGCCAGCTGCAGTCACTGCAGGACAAGCACACTGGCTCTCACCGCCATGCAATTCTCACTCACAGATAGGAGACCCTCCCTGGGAGCTTCCAAGAGTGTTCTGAACTTGAGGTAAAGGCTCTGTGGTTTAGGAGTGTCACTGTTGGAGCTGGGATAGAAGCCCCACTCCACTGCTTACCTCTTGTGGGCATCGGGAAGAATCATTTCACAGCTGTAAGCTAGAGTTACTTTGGTTATAAAATAAATATAATAATAAACCCAATGACAGCCCTCACTGTATAGAGCTGCTGCCTATATTAAAAGGGAGAACAGGACTAGAGAGATGGCTCAGTGGTTAAGGCACTTGCCTGCAAAGTCAAAGGACCCAGGTTCAATTCCCCAGAATGCATGGAAGCTAGATGCACAAGGTGGCGTATTCATCTGGTGTTTGTTTGCAGTGGCTAGAGACCCTGGCACACCCATTCTCTCTATCTGCCTCTTTCTCTTTATCTCTTATAAATAAATAAGTAAATAAATAAACAAATTTAAAAGAAAAGAGAGAGTATTATTGTTATTATTATTATTATTATTATTATTATTATTATTATTCAGTGGCACAGCAAGCTACCAAGAAAAGGTGACTATCATTACTATTAAAACTGAGTCATCAAGAAAGCTTCAGGTATCTGGAAGGCTCTACAAGAGCTCTGACAAATTGGACACGTGACGGGAAATCTAGGTCTCCATGAGAACTATTCATGCCTGTTCAAACACATTTCTATAGCCACAAAATAGAGATAAGAATCGGGGGGGGCATTCCAGAAGAGGTTTCTGAGAGCAATGATTTCATTCACTTAACTCATTAAAAAGTGATGTCTTCAGCCAGATGGGCTTGTAATACCAGCGTTTGGGAGATTTCATGAGTTTGAGAGCAGCCTGAGCCACACTGTGAGACCTTACCTCAAAAAGCCAACTAAGAGTCAGGCATGGTGGAGCACGCCTTTAATTTCAGCACTCAGGAGGCAGAGGTAGGAGGATCACCATGCGTTCAAGGCCATCATGAGACTACATAGTGAATTCCAGGTCAACCTGAGCCAGAGTGAGACCCTACCTTGAAAAACCAAAATAAATAAATAAATAAATAAAATAAATAAATAATATATGAATAAATAAATAAATAAATAAATAAATAAATAAATAAATAAATAAAATAAAAATAAAGCCAACTAAGGTTAAAACAACAACAAAAATAAAGTGATGGTTGTGGTCTGTGGGGCCAGCTCCTGGTGGAGTCAGCAGGGCTCATACAGGTATGAACCAGGAAGTATTAATCCCATTTTCACCCTTGCCTCAGATACAAGCAAAGAGCCAGGGAAGCTGCTTTTTTGGTGACATTTGCTTCTCCCTGGGCGTTTCTCTCTCCCCAACCTTGCATGCCAATCATCATCACAGGTGCCTCCACCCCTTGTTGTTTGCTTTTATCCTGCAGAAGGACGCTGTCCAGGTCTGATCTGTCAAAGTTCTTTGTTCGTGCAACACCCTGACTCTTAAGGGGAAGATAGGCATTCTCTAGTTCAGCGCCATAAATAACAAGAAATAATGTCAAGAGCTTTATCATGTGTTAGATGTGGTTCATAAATTGGACAGTCCCAGTGGAAGTCCAAAGTCCTACAGATAGGAGAGAACTAGAACCCAAATAGAAATCTCCATGGAAACGCGACTTTTGAACAAACTTAAAGGTACAGCTCAAACCGCATGTTCAGAGACTAGGGAATGCCCAAACCACATCTCATGAAAGTGTCATGTTTAAGAGAGGCACCGCGACTCTTGACACCGTGTTTCTGTGCAATTTCAGAACTGGTTCATTTCTTAGACTTTGGCTGCTGACTAGACTCAGCTCACAGAAGCCAGGCATTGCTTAGGCTTGGAGTCCCCAGCATTGTGGGCAAGCACAGGCCTGCTCTCTTGCTGCGTTCAAGGACCCAGAAGCAGACTCTTCCTTAGCTCTGAATTCTCTACTTAACTTCCTCAGTGCAGGTGAGCGGGTGCAGCAGTGCCTCTGCAAATGTGAGCAGAGGTTGTGGTCACAGTCCACATGAGACTTAGAAAGGGATCATCTTTTCTACTCATCACTATCTCCAGAAATTTCTGGTTTTATTTATTTATTTTTTGTTTTGTTTTTGGTAGTGAAAGTGGACATGTCATACAGGGTTTTAAGGCAAGGCAAGCACTCTGTCACTGAATTATAATCCCTCAAATTTTTAAACTAGCCATATAGGGGAACATACAAAAACACTGAATTAATACACATAGTGTTTAGAAAGGTGCTTAAAAATGCCAGCTCCGATCTGAATCACTGTAAGCCTATGCAGGTTCATGAATATTCAAAGTAGTATTTAGATTCATCAAATCTTTCTGACCAATCAGAATGGATGCTTAATTTTAATACCATCTATTTACCTACAGGGTTTACTCTGTTCTTTCACAATGTCAAACCTCCATAACATAAACACATTTAAGAGAGGTGGTTATCACCACAAGACCTTAAAGCTTGTGAAAGCCCTAGTGTAGAGCAACACATAGACCAGGTGCTCAATAAATGTTGCCTATGCTTGAACCGACAACTTGTCCATCAGGCTTGTGCCCTGTGTCATTTGGAAAGCTTCAGAGCCCTTTCCAAGGTGTCAGTTTTTCCTGTGGTCCCAATGAATGCATGCCACCATTCATGGCCTTGGGAACCAATTTCATGATACCAGAGAGGAGAGGTTTGGGATGGGCCGAGAATATGATGGATAGCAACCCTCAAGATGGTGTGCCTGCCACAGTCTTCTTACCTGAAGAGTAGGAAGATGCTCGGCTGCTTGGAGAACAGGGCACATGCAGGCCAGCAAAGCCCAGGCATCTCTGTGATCCCCTGTCGGAGTCAAAGCTGGTCTGTGGGCTGAGTCCCTGATCCTTTTGCCCAGAGGCCCTCTGATACCAGCCACGCAGGTGCTCAGCAACTAAGGCCTTATGGATGTTTTTGGTGATGTGCTCAGATTTGATGGTTGCCTTCCTTGGCAGCCGAAGAGTTGCATAGGGGTTATGGGGCACATGGTCCACCTGATCTTCATGGAACGATCGGCTGTAGTCTCTTTGGCGGTTGTATCCATAGTGGGCTGAGGATCGGTAAGAAGGATTGACACTGTATTGTCCCTCAGTGTCATTCTCATAGACATAGCCACCACTGTAATACAGGTCACACTCTGCGTAAGGCGTATATCCAGCAATATAGTAGCTAGAAGGAGGCGGCTCTTGGCCCTTTGGGTAAACGCCGTTCCTCAAAGTATCTCTTTGTACTAGGTTGGGCATGCTTCCTGAATTTGATGTAGAAACGTTCTGTTTCTTTGACCTTCTCCGTCCCCTGGCGCGGGTGTCCAGAGTCTGGGTGGTGTAGTACGGGCCAGCTGTGGGTGTGACACAGTAATACTCAGTGCTTGACTGGCTGGTGTAGGAAGATCCGTCGTCCAGAATCTCAGTGCTGCTACTCCTTTGGGATTTGGAGAGGGAGAAAAATGGCTTATCACTATCCATCTCGGAGAGCAGGTGGGTCTGGGACTCGAGGCTTCCACTCCGCTGGCGGCAGTGCTGAGATGAAGCATCGGGTCTGAATGAAAGAGGAAAATGGAAAATGTAGACAACAGAAGAAGAAAAGGAGGGCCGGGAAATAGCGCAGTCAGTAAAGTGATGGCCAGACAAGTATGAGGACCTGAGTGTGACCCCAGAACCCATGGTAGTGGCATGTGCTGGGGAGACAAAATGAGAAAGCAATCACTGTGCAAGTCAAATTCTTCTTCAAGAGTAGGAAAGATACACATAAAAATGACAGGTAGGGGCTGGAGAGATGGCTTAGCGGTTAAGGAGCCTGCCTGCTAAGCCTAAGAACGCCCGTTCGATTCTCCAGATCCCACGTTTAGCCAGATTTAAGGGTGCAATGCCATACATGCCCACAAGGGGGCACATGCGTCTGGAGTTCGTTCACAGCAGCCAAGAGGCTGCTGGCGCGCCTATTCTCTATCTGTCTGTCTGTCTTTTTTTCTCTCTCTCTCTCTCTGACTCTCTCAACACAAGAAAAAAATGATTTGTAGCCTAGGTTAAAGGTGGAAGGCACCTTCCAATATGTCTAACACAGCATTAGGTTATATAAGACTAGAAGGGAGGCAAGATGGATCAGAGGCTGGCCCTGAGGCAGAGATACCCATGTTGTAATATCTGCCCATCCCCAGCTGTATGACCCCTCTCAATCACCTTGCATCTGTCTTTGTAAAATAAGACAAAAACAGTATCTAATATCCACTTCACAACAGACTCGTTGTAGAAGCGAAATAGTATAGTGCATACAAAGCATGTAGCGTAGCGCTTAGTAAATTCTTCCAAACATCACCATCACTATGATCTTCATTCTTACCAGCGAATAATAAATGGTGATAGCTGGTTTGGGAAATTAAAGTACTAACAATCCAGCATGTACTGGGACAAATCAAGTACCTTTTCATTGCTGACCAATTTGAAATTATCCTTTAGGAGAAATTGTGGAAAGTCAATGTAAGTGATTAACACACACAAGAAGGCAAGACCAATCCCCAAAGTCAAATCAGCAGAGTCAAGGCTACGGGGATAAAGCTCTTACTCCAAGTGGCTGCTGCTGTAGGCATTGCGGGTAAGGACTGGTGTGGTGGGCATGCTCCGTCCTCCCTGAGGCCGCCTCTCCAGAGTTTTGTAAGGGCTGCTGTGAGTCGACAGCATCTCTCTGGGATTGAAAAAGAAAGAAAAGAATAGAAGAGATGATGAGCTTTTCAACACCCCTGGCAAAGATAAGCTGACAAGAAACTTAGCGGAAGGCATGGAAAAAGAGGATAGGGAGAATGAAGGGGAAAAGTGTGTCTTTCCACGGGTTAGCATCCTGGAGGGTCATAGATGAGTTCCAGAAGCACATGTGGTCTGACATATAACCAATAAGAGGATATTGGATAAAACCAACTAGATCGGGGGGAACAAAACCTTTTTCTATCAACAGTTGAAGAGCAAAGGCTTCTGGTTTGCTGGGCACGATGGATTCTGCAATGACTACTTGCTCTGCCCTTGTCCATAGACAAGAGGGAAGAGAATGGGCATGGCTGTGTTCCAATAAAACTTTATTCATAAGCACTAAAATGCCCATTTCATATGATCTTCACCTGTCACTATGTATTATGGTTTTTGGCCTGCTCCCACACATTTCTTCAAACTAGTTAGTTTTGTTTTGTTTTCAATGTCAGCTATACAAACAGGTGGCAGGGTGGATGTGCCATCATGGATCTACATGCATGAGCTGTTACCCGCTGGTGCCTTAACAAGAGAGCAACATTCATTCAATTATTTTGTCCACTTCTCAGCACAGTGAGAACACAATTTAAGGTTCACTTTTCACAATTAAAAGTAGCTTTCTAAGGGGTTGAGGTATAGCTCAGGGGTGGAGCAAATGTTAGCATACACAAGTTCCAGGGTTGCCTTATTAGTCAAAAGAAAAATTTCTGAACAAAGTGTAGCTTACTAAAAAAAGTAAGTCAAATTCATTATAGAAAAGCCCAAAAGTGAAAAAAAAAAAAATTTAGGATGCCTTAGGCACAATACAAGTTATTATCATATATTATTCCTAAGCATAAGTTTGAAGTATATGTATTTTTAACAACAAAAATATTCTTAATATTTGCCTTAAAATGCAAAAATTTTTGACAAACTTCAATGCTGCTTAATATTTATTTGATTGACTGTTTATTGCTTATTTATTTTTTTCAATACTGGGATTGAACCCAAGGCCTCATACAAGCTAGGCAAGCATTATAGCATTGAGCTACATCTTCAGCATGTATCTGTTTTATTTTATTTATCTTAGTATTTTTCTTTTTGAGATAGAATCTCCCTGAGTAGAGCAGACTGGCCTTGAACTCACCGTGTACTCCAAGCTGGCTATGGCCTTGGAATCCTTCATTTTCCAGAGTACAAGGACTACAGGCATGTGCCACTAGCCCCAACTTTACAATGTCATTTTAATGACATTACAGCATTCTGCTGTGGGGCTTTACTATAAATAACTTAAATATTTTACTAGCAAAGAGTACAGGTTTTCAGTTTGTGGCCAGTACAACTAATGCTGTAGACAGCATCCTGCAGTTATTTAATTAGTTTAATAGTTAAGATTCCTGTATGTGAAAAAGCTGGTTCAAAGTACAAGGCTACCTTAAGCTAGTTGGGGATGTGTGGATAATAATTTTTAAGATAAAAATTCCTGGTTCTCCTTTTGCTGACATAGCTTTGTTTTCACTAATACTAGAAGTATTTTCTGGCATTCTCCAGCAGGAAGTTCCCTATCAATTGAAATGTTCTGTGTGTGCTACCCAATGTGACCATTACTAGCATGCTCATAGCACTACACACAGGGCTAGCACAAAGGAGGAACTTGCCTTTAATGAAACTGGATAGACACACAGCACTATTCTCTTGGGTCTTCCCTACTTCAGGCAACAGCTTCTATCCATTCTTTCAAAAACTGGGTTGAGGGCTGGAGAGATGGCTTAGTGGTTAAGGCGCCTGCCTCCTAAGCCTAAGAATGCTGGTTCCAATCTCCAGCGGTTCCAATCTCCAGGTCCCACCTTTAGCCAGATGCAAAGTGACACAAGGGAACAATGCCACACTTGACCACAAGGGGGCGCACACATCTGGATTTCACTTGCAGCAGCTGAGAGGCTGCTGGCGTGCCCATCTCTATCTGTCTTCCTCTTCCCCCCTCTCTCTCTCTCTCTCTCTCAAAAAAAAAAAAAAAAAAACTGGGTTGATGTGATATAGCTTCACAGTTCTCTTACAAATTAGGAATTATCTAACAAAGTATAGGGTGTGTTTCATTAAGCCAAAGTTTAATCTGAATAATTTTCCTTTATTTTAAATTAATTTCCACCTTGGTTGCAGTGTGACTAAAATCACATCAGGAGCCTTTAGAGTATGTCTAGGTTCAAATCCTGCCTTCCACATTTACTAGATGATCAAATGAAAGAAGTTGTTCATGGTCTCTGGCCCTTCTCTATAAGTGGCAATGATAGTTGGAATAATATTTGGGTTGTAGAGAAGATTAACTTTGTTAAGACATATAAAGATACTTCAAGGGCTGGAGAGATGGCTTGGAGGTTAAGGCACTTGCCTGTGAACCCTAAGGACCCAGGTTCAATTCTCCAAGTCCCATGCAAGCCAGATGAACAAGGAGGCGCATGTGTCTGGAGTTTGTTTGCAGTGGCTAGAGGCCCTGATACACCCACTCTCTCTCTCTCCCCCCCCCATCTCTAATAAATGAATAAATACAAATAATTCATAAAAAATTAAAAGGAAAAGAAATATTTCAAATAGGATTCTGGCACCTACTAAGTACTAAAAAGTTGTTAATTTCATCTCATTATTTTTATTACTATGACAATGATGCTGATGGATATATTTTTGTTACTTAGATTTTTTTTTTCATGGATTCATGATGTTGGTTTGAATATTCTGATTAGTCAAAGTTACCTAGGGGTCAGTTTCATGCTTTTTTTTTTTTTTTCCCCTAGGATCAGAATCCCTAGGATTCCGTGTTTGGCAGAATAGTATTTAATGGTACTTTCCTTAGAGCCACTGTTATGTAGTTGAACCTTATGAAAGTCACACAAAGGCCCAGGGGTTGAAAGCTTGTTCTAAAACTTGTGGTGCTATTTGGGAGGTACTGGAAACTTGAGGGGAGCAGCAGTGTGAGGACATTCAGTGCATGCCCTGGAAGGGGCTATTGAGACCAGCTCCTCCCTATCTCTGTCTGCCTCTCAGGCATCCTTAAGTGATGGCGGCATTCCCACCATGATGATCTACCTCATCACAGGCCCAAATCATGGGACCAAATGACCATGGACTGACACCTCTGAATCAGTGAGCCAAAATAAACCTGTCTTCCTTATCAGTTATTCATTTAAGATATTTTGTTTATTGTAAGAGCTGGTCAACACAATTCCCACATTTAGATCATTAATGCCCTTACAAAACTGATTTTAGCATCAAGGGTATAGCCAAGTGCTCTTCAAAAGGCTGGAAAGATGGCTTAGTAGTTAAGGTGCTTGCCTGCAAAGCCTAAGGACCCAGATTCAACTCCCCAGTACCCATGTAAGCCAGATACACAAGGTGGTGCATGTGTTTGGAGTTCCACTGCAGGGGCTAGAGAGGCTCTGACATACCCATTCTCTCTCTAATAAAATAAATAAATATTTTAAATATTTAAATATTTAATTTATTTATTTGATGGGGTGTATCAGGGCCTCTAGCCACTGTAAACAAATTCCAGACACATGCACCACCATGTGCATCTGGCTTTCATGGGTACTGGAAAATCAAGCCTGCATCCTTAGGCTTTGCAGGCAAGTGCCTTAACAAGTAAGCCATCTCTCTAGCCCTAAATACAATAATTTAAAACACTCTTCTTGGGGCTGAAGAGATGGCTCAGCTGTTAAGGCACTTGCCTGCAAAGTCTAAGGATTGAAGTTCAATTTTCTAGTATTCACATAAAGCCAGAGGAACAAAGTGGCATGTGTATCTGGAGTTCATTTGTAGTGGCAAGAGGCCCTGAAATGCCCATTCTCTCTCTCTTTCTCTCATTTTTTCTCTATCTGCCTCTTTCTCATCAATAAATAAATAAATAAATAAATAAATAAATAAATAAATAAAATATTTTTAAAAAACACTCTTCTTCACCATGAACAACAAATTTCTGTGTTAGTATCTATGCCTCCCCTTTACAACAGAACACCTTCTGAAACTATAAATACAAATTAAGAAATGTGGGTCCCCAGTTTTGAAGAAAAATTTCTTAGTTGCAAGGACGCATTACTATGGTAACTCCTTACCTGGACTGCCTGGTGTCCATGAGCTGTTCATTGATAGAGGATTTTCTGAAATGAATTCGCTCAATACCAAGAGATTTGGGGGGTAGAATTCTTGGAGAATGAGGTACTGAACTTGGTCGTTGCCCAGCAAGAGTGAAGGAGTCATTGGCTAAAATGAATGAAGAATAAACAAATAACCAAATTAATACCTTGTTAGCTACTCAAAAGAGAAATCAGAAGACCTTATGAACAATGTGTTCTAAAGATGAAATTTGTTGCAATACATACTTTTCAAGAAATTAACCTTTATGTTTTATATATTAGAAAAAAACACAAATTATTGAATATCTTTCTGGAGTCTGAACCAACTTTTGCTGTCAACAGGTGCCACTCTTTAAGTATGAAATCACCCAGGTACAATGATCACAGCAGCTTTTAAACAGCTTATTAAAAAACATCCCCAAAGTGACAAGAGAAGAAAACAGGAAGGGATTATGAAAAAAATACATTATGTAATAACAAAAAAAATCACAATTTAAAAAAGCAAAAAAAAAGGGGGGGGCTGGTGTGATGTGGTGGCGCACGCCTTTAATCCCAGCACTCGGGAGGCAGAAGTAGGAGGATCACCATGAGTTCAAGGCCATCCTGAGACTACAGAGTGAATTCCAGGACAGCCTGGGCTAGAGTGAAACCCTACCTCAAAAAAAAAAACATTAAAAAAAAAAAGTGCTAAAATCCAAAGAAATAGAGATAGGCCACAACAATTTTTACTTCATCATTAGACCAACCTCATCCTATGGGTAAAAGGTGAAAGGTGAAAGGTGAAAGGTACAAGCAAAGCATGGCAGTGTTGTGTCAGTGAAGATTTGTATGGCTTGTGTTGTATCACTGGAGTCTTGCTGTGTCTACCCCCCATGCTGGCATTTTCAAAAAGGAATGGTAAGTACCAAACTTCAGCTCAAAGGACATATTCAAACATTTTCATGCTCCATAAAGCTGATGGAAGATAAAGCAGTGGCAGGGGGAGGGGAGGCACAGGGTAGTGGCTTCCCAAAAATTTTCAAATCAAAGCAGAGAGCAAATCAGCTGATTAGTTGCAAAGAATTGCCAGGAAAGACTCCATGGCTTGATATCAAATGCATCACGAGACGGGCCGAAGTAAACAAGTCACTGCAAGTGATAGTTTACCTCTATGAATCAGGAAAATGACACAAAATCTCATTTATAAGATGTGAATTTTGGGGCTAGAGAGATGACTTAGTGGTTAAGGTGTTTGACTGCAAAGCCAAAGGACCTTGGTTTGATACCCCAGGACCCACATAAGATGGCGCATGCATCTGGGGTTTGTTTGCGGTGGCTGGAGACCCTGGCGCACCCATTATCTCTCTCTCACTGTCTGTCTGCCTCTTTCCCTCTCTTTCTCTCTCAGATTAAATAAATTAATATTTTTTAAAAGATGTGAATTTCTTCATGAACAAACAAAAAAAGAATTTCCACTTCTCCAGGAAATGGTGATAAAGTGTACACTCCAGCTTCCTTGTTTTGACACTGGACTCCGGATATAGAAAACACCAACGCTGAGAAAGTTAGGTGCACAACTGAGTGATTCATACAATTCTTTTTGAGTCTTTAGTTAATTTAAAACATAAAGTTAAAAGAATTCTATAGGACCTTAAAACCCTTACTAAAATACTTATTCATACCTACCTACCACAGATTTCTTTTGTTTTGTTTTGTTTTTCAAGGCAGGGAGGGTCTCACTGTAGTCTAGCTTGACCTGGAATTCACTCTGTAGTCTCAGGGTGATCTTGAACTCATGGTGATCCTCATACCTTGGCCTCCCAAGTGCTGAGATTAAAGGAGTGTGCCACCACACCCAGCCTCATGGCATGGATATCTGACTCTAAAGTGATATGGTATGGACGGTCTTGTTTTTAATGTCAAATGAACCTGAGGAGATGAGTAATCACACACCTCCTTTTTCAGCCCCTTGCATAAATACAAGTTTTGCTATCAAGGTTCGCTCCCCTTTTCTCAAAAGAAAATCACCTAGGCTTTATTTAACTTTAAAACTTATTTGAATAGGTCAGAATATGTAATATTTTTAAACCAAAAAGGAGTCACTTACCATCATCATAGGTGGTGTCAGACAACGAGCTACTTTCTGAAGGAATTATGTCTTCTGTGAAAAAAAAATAATGACCTTTAGTATGATTGCACATTTATACAATTAGAGCAAGTGTAATGGAGCCATTTTCAGTGGAGTGCATTTTATTTTCATTTAGATAAATAAAACTAATTACAGTGCATTAGGAATAATTAACTGCTGTAGGAATCTACTTATTTACCACTAAAGATAAAAGCATCCTACGTTATTGTACAGATATTACAACAGATTTAGTCATTTCACAATATCCTTGGGAGACTGGTTCCAGGGTGTCCCAAAGATGCCAGAATCTAAGGATACCCAGGGTCCTTATATAGTATGGCAGATTCTACTGTACTCTTTAAATCATGTCTATATTACTTACAACTCCTAATAAGATATGAATGCTGTGTAGTTACAATGCTGCATTATTTATAAAATAATTACAATAAAAAGTCTGCATTTGTTCAGTACAGATAAGAGGTTCCCCTCCCCCGGCCCCCTGGCCCAGAATATCTTGGATCTGAGGTTCTCTCGGTCTGCAGATGTGGACTGTGACAACTGACCCTATTTCTTAAAATAGAACAGATGTCCAATTTTTCTTCTAGTGAAAGAAAACGTGACCTTCTACGCATGTTTTGGGAGCTGTCTTCCACGTGACAAGATGCCTCCTGTCACCTACGGAGTGTCGGCAGCACTCCCACGCTCAATTTTCACAAATATTGTCAAATATTTCTGAGAATCAGGGGACAAAACTGTCCTTAGTTGACAACCAATGAATATGATTAAACCTTGTTTTTTGCAATTTATTAGCTGTGAGACTTTGGGCCAGTTATGTCCTCTCTGTAGGCATCATTTGGCTCAGCTGCACAATGGGAATAACGATGATCCCTATTGCATAAGGCTGACGTGAACACGTAACGAAATAACGATATAACAAAGTTTGCCAGCCCCCAGCATATGTCAAGTGCTCAATATATACGAGCTATACTCTTGCTTTTGCTACCCATACTAAACGTTCTGGTTAGAAAGGGCAACCATTGTGCTCTGAACATTCCTGGTGCCTTTCCAACGTTAAATAATTCATTTGGTAAAAAGAGACATTTCAGATGTGTTGATATGCTTTTGCAAATCATCCATATTCGGTGTCAAGTGTTTTGGCAGAAGGTTCTAGCCAAATACAACACTTCAATATAATTTTCAAAGCCATTATGGAGAGAATCTCTTCACCCGATCTCAAATGTTCATCTTTATCAGAGCCGGGCAGACGATCTCTTAATTAGACACACAGTGGAGCCAGAGGGCAAGGTGCCAGGGTAGTCAGCTGCTGGGCATGCTTAAAAAAAAAGTTCAATCCAATATATGCTCAACCAATGGCACCATCTGTTGCCCAAATGTCAGCAACTGAAAAGGAGAACACTTGAGTCTAGCACAGTTTTGAGGATGAATGGACTGTAACAAATGGCCATGAAAGTGAACTGCACTGGTAAGCTACGATGTCTATGGGAGTAGATGGAACCTCCACCAAGCCAACTGACCTGCACGCATAAAGGTAGAGTCACCACATTCTCCAAGTGTAACGGCCTGACATTTGTGCATTATTTTACTTTCCAAAAGTCGTATCTCTGCTTGATGAATCAAAAAGCCCTAAATCTGAGTTTATTCTGAACCCAGTCACCATGTGTCATCAAATCTAAGATGTATACTCTTATGATCCATGAAAAAAAGGTTAAAGTACCACCAATTATGATTATAACACACCACCCAGTGTAAGAACTATCTCATGCTCACAGATGTTAACATGTAAACATGTAACATGTAACATGGAAGGAAGTCTTGGATTCAAAGAAATACAATTTCAAATATCAATCAATGGTCAAATGTGACAAACATGCCAATATATGAACAAGGTCAACTAGATTTTCAATCTATTTAAATGCGAATCAGATTACTTTTTTTTCTGAATGTGAAACTCATAGAAACATCATGCTGACAATCTGGAATGGAAGAAAATGACAGCACTGAAATTCTATGGCTATTAGTATTTTGAAATATTTCCCAATCGGCCTTTGTGCATACATGTTTACCCAAAACTTTATTCACACTGAGTTATAATCCTGTATCTTGTCTATCTTCATTCCTTCTTCTATCCGTGACCATTTGCGGATCTTTAAACATTCTCCTGAAATACAATCCTTATAAGGGCTCTTTCTTTACACACATGTAGGATAGGTCCTTAACAAAACGCACACTAAAAATCTTTCAGAAACGACTGTCTTAAACTCGGTATTCTTAATAGCTTCACTGTCAAAAGTATTTTTGGTAGTCAAATTTAAAGGTGAATCTAATTTTATTATGAGCCAATACTGGGGTGAAAGCTTTTATCCTAAAAGATACAGTCACAGTATAATATTGCAATAAGGCAACTCTCAATGAACATCAAGTTTGCATACTTGTAAGAGTCAAAAATTTAATCATGTTTACTTAAGGCATTTGCTTTTGATCCTGTTCTTTCTCCTATGTTTTACCAGTTGATCAAGTTGAGTATATACCACTGAAAGACTGATTACAGGGTTCTCACACAGATCTTCCCTCTTTACTAACCTGGTAGAATAACTGTTGCTTTCTGGCTGGGTTTCTTCCCACATCGAATGCGGTATTCGTTGATGGCATTTTCAATCTCCTGCAGCTTTTTCACCGCATCTGTGTAATCTTGCTTTCGTTTTTTCTTCACAGTTTTGCAAAGGTCTGGCTCATTGGCAAGTTTCTTTGCAGCTTCAACCAGCTTTTGCTGAATTAGAAAATTGCTCTCCAGTTCCTGTAAAGCTGGATCCTGCATTCAGGCAACGTTATTGCTTTATTACTATGGACACTTTATTACTATGGACTCCCTCTTGTGCTGAATGATAAGTTCTTGCATATTCTAGCTGTTGCACACAAACATCTTCAAACACATTCCAAGAGCACAAAACATCGTTCACCCATCTCATCTTGACCTTCCCTTTAGTCCAACCTCCTTTCTTTTCAAGGAAGGAAATACCTTTCATTCATTCACTAGGTTGGGTAAAAACTAGTTTTCACAAAGAGATTCTCACCTGTGACTCATTGCAGCTGTATTCACAAGTGGAAATTCAGAAACACTTCACTTGGGTTTGACTGCTCTTTTTGGTGGTTCCTGGTTACACGACTGAATGCACTACTTATAGATAATCCCTTAATGCTCTAGCTTGCTTTATTTGCAGAAGGAACAGAGTGCCTACTTTGTAAAAGTGTGCTGAAGATTAAATGAGATAATGTGTGTTGCTCAAATCAGAGCTGAATACACAGGTGAGAACTCGATAAATATTAAAACTTACTGTGTTGTGGGTGGAAACACCTATTAGAGTTTCAAGTTGGTTGAATTTCTACAAGAACCATGGGGTGTTTCATACTGGCTGATGATACTTAAGCAAGAAAACATATACTCTATTGGGCCCCATATCTTAATTATAGTGAATTCCGTGTGTGTGTAAATGCACACACACACACACACACACACACACACTCATAGCATCCTGAGGGAAGTTCCACCATTATTTCCACTCTACAGATGAAGAAACATCCAAAAAAAAAAAAAAAAAAAAATGACCCTTCAGCGAAATTAAACTACTCTCTAAAGGCTACTTAGTTTTAAATGAAAGAATCTAATGCTGAAATTCTGTTTTCAATTTTTACATTACCCTCTCTCAATTTATAAACACTTTAAGTTTGTTTAATGTCCTCTATGATTTGAGGTGCAAAAAAGTAAGAAATATGCTCAATTTTAATTGTGTTATATGAAAGCATTCAATTTGGGTTACCTACACTCAACATTTCTACTGCTTTGAGAAAAGTCTGTAAGAGTGACTCGAAAACCAAAGGCACAGCTGCAGGACACTGGACAGTGCGTCCCGCCTTCCTACGTGGTTCAGCATGGGCTCTCATACCTCCTCACTCGGCAGCTGGTTGTCATCTAATTTGAAAGCGGTCCCCACTCTCCTCCTGACTTGTGGGGGCTTCTCGCCTATGTTCAGTGGATACTCCTTTGGCATTCTGCCTGTGAGCTCCTGTAAGGTAGGACAGGGTCAAGAGTGGTTAACGGACAAGGTCATGGCTGTCCAACACAAACACCCAGGAAAGCGGGAAACACTCACAGCTTCCCGCAGACAGATCTTCTTCAGCTCCTCCACTTTCTTCAGGAGCTTTTCTTGCAACAGTTTCTCTTTCTTCTTCAGTTCAAGGATTTTCTCTCGCTTTTGCTCTTCACTGGCTTCTGAGTCTTGAGAACCTAGAGTGGGGGAAGGGCAAAGAGATTTACACAAGGCCTGTTTCCTTCCTGGCTGGGGAACAAAAGACTGTGAAGCCAGGCTGCTATTAAGTGCTACTACATTTCTTTTCTCCTTGTTTCTGAACATAATGAGAGGAAACTGGAGAACATTTTCACATGCTTCAGGCCATCAAAACGAGCCTGGTAAGAAAAGGTGTTTTCTGTACATCTTGGCTCAGTCATTTTGGAAGCTTCACAATCCAGCCACACCCAACCAAGAACACATTTCGTTTGTCTAAGCAAGAGCAAAGGGATCGAAGATGTTCCCTGAGATGGTTGTATCAAATGTTCCTTGAGACTGTATGCAAGCTAGGCAATGGAATGTTCTGGACAAAGGAACCTTGTGCTGCATCAGACCTCTAAGTGGAACATGGGAGTTATACATGACAACAATTCAGTGACATTACACATACTGAGTGGTAAAAGATTCCAGAATTTCTATAGAGGGAGGGTTGGGGCAATTAAGTTTTGTTAAGTGGGCACTTGTAATCATGTTTGTATAGCATTTATATGCTGTGGAGAATTAAACAGTATCAAAACCTAAAAACTGGGAAAAGTTGGTAAAGTTTATGAGGCAAACGTCCTTTCAAGACACCCTTAAGTACTCACTTTTGCTACATCTCATGTTACTTTTACAGCCTGACCATTTATAATTCACACACACACACACACATAAATTTTTGAGACAGAGTCTCATGTATCCCCCACTGGCCTCAAATCCATTAGGTAGCTGAGGATGACCTTGAACTTTTGACCCTCGGGCCTCCACTGCCCAAGTGCTAGGGCTACAGGTGACCATCACCACACCTGGTTCTATGTCATGCTGGGGATGCCTTTGCATATGCTAGTAGATAGTCTACCAACTGACCCACATGCCCAGCTTTTTATAGTCTTTAAAATTATAATAAGTAGTATGCAAAGCTGTTGCATTCTATAGGTTTTGATAAAACCTCCAAAATCGTTCTCAAAAACACGCATTTGGGAACAACCAACAAGAAGGGTGGCACTTTCTGCAATCCTAAGCCAGTACCTGAGGATATTAGGCTGCCATTGCTTGCCATGATGAACTGACTTTTTGCCTCAAGTGTCACCATCTTGGAGACCCTTTGTGTTCCTGTGTCCGTCAAATCCATTGCAATGTCATCTAAACTTCTGGCTGAAGGAATTTTTGCCTATGAAACACATAACAGTGACATGGAATTAGCACAATTAAACATATTTAAATTAATATAATAATTAAGTCACTATTCAATAAAATGCCAACGCAAAGGAAAATTTAGAACTTTTATATGTTAATGTAATACTTCAGAAATAGCATAAGACTTTTTGTTTTTCTTTTTTGGTGCTGAGGACCTAACCCAGGGACGTGTTCTTGCTAGGCATGCAATCTTCCACTAAGCTAAAGTTGCAAGCAAGCAGGATCCCTAGGGTTTGCTGTTCCCAGCCCCGTCAGTCACTAACTTTAAAATGTCAGCAACATCACCAATGTACGCACATAGACATGCAAATCTCACAACCTTTAAATCTTTAAATATATCCCCTTTTAATGTATAAAAACTAAAATAGTTGGTAGAACTGAAATATATGTTTTAACTAAAAGTAATTCTTCTCTCTCTCTCTCTCTGAGTGTGTGTGTGTGTGTGTGTGTGTGTGTGTGTCCTCATGGAACACCTCTCTAGTTACTTACTTTGCTCTGTTTCCTGTCCAGGTAGAACTGATGTTGACTAATGGCCATCACCCAGATGGACTTGATGAGAGAAGAGTTTGCATACCAGGTTTGAACAAACAAGCCACTTTGCCCAAAGGTTCTTCTAGACACTGAAATCCTGAGAGATGAAAGAAACATTTGGGTCAGTACCACGTGGAACATACATAGCCTGTGAGCAATGCGGTAACAAAACACCTTTCTCTTCGTCGTCCTCCAGCTGCAGTCTTAGGCTGACAGGGGCTGGGTTTCTGCGTTTTATCCTTTTATGACAAAACTAAGGTCTGGAGAGATGTCTCAGTGGATAAAATGTTTGCTGTCCAAACATGAAGACCTGAATTCATATCTGCAGTAGACACATGAATGGTACTGGGGATCTGAACTCAGGTCTGCACGGTGGTGTGAACCTATACGCTCTGTACGGGGAGGCACTCAGGAGGATCCCTAGGGTTTGCTGGCAAGCTGGTCCAGCCTAATCAGTGTGCTCTAAGTGCAGTGAAAGACTTTGTTTCAGAAAGTAAGGTAGAAGGCCAGTGATATGGCTCCATTGATACAACACTTCCCTCACAAGCATGAAGCCCTGAATTCAGCACCTTACAAACCACATAAAGATGGACATGGTACAAACATGGTGGGATCAGAGATGGAGACAGACAAGAGAATCCTCAGAAGGATCCTCAGAGGAGTTAGTTAGCATGAAAAGCAAGAGACTGCCTCAAATAAGGTGGAAGGTGGGCACTGATGTCTGAGGTTGTCATCTGGCCTTCACATGCATGAGCATACACACACATGCACACACACACACACATGTAAACAATGTGGAAAGTGACTGAGGAAAGCAATCAGTGTTATCAACTCTGGCTTCTGCATGCATGTGAGAGATTCTTGGCTGCCTTTGATCTAGGCATATTTGGCATAATGATATTGGCTGAGAACCACCACTTTCAAAGTGGTCCAAACTGCTTCTTGTGCACCAGGTAAAAAGAGGAGGGGAAAAAAGGTGCAGAGGAGAGTGAGAGGCAGAGAATGCAAGAAAGGAAGGGAGAGAGATGGAGCATGGAGGCAGACAGGCATTATGCACGTGAGCATGCATGTATGTGTGCATGTGCATGTGTGTGCGTGTCACATGGGGACTTCGCAGGAATATAGCCTATCTCCTTGGGTCATCTTTTTGTCACAGCTGTTTTCCTACACCTCTGGTCTCCAAACATCCCGAAATGTTATCTGGCAACCACCGTGAGTGGATTCAGATCTTTTAGGAGCTTGGAGAACCTCCATCCTGTCTTCCTTTCACAAGGATAACCTTGACAACTGTTTGTGTTTTGTTTTCAAGGGATGCAGAAACATACAAAGGAAAAATTAGCAAAGCATCTGAATATATATTTCTCTTAAAAGTTATACAAGCCGGGCATGGTGGCACACACCTTTAATCCCAGCACTCAGGAGGCAGAGGTAGGAGAATCGCTGTGAGTTCAAGGTCACCCTGAGACTACATAGTGAGTTCCAGGTCAGCCTGAGCTAGAGTAAGACCATACCTCCAACCAAAAAAAAGTTATACAAATAGGGGCTGGAGGGATGGCTCAGCAGTTAAGGCACTTGCCTGCAATGCCTAATGACCTGGGTTCAATTCCCCAGGTCCCATGTAAAGCCAGATGCACAAAGCAGTACATGCATCTGGAGTTTGCTTGGAGTGGCTAAAGGCCCTGGCATACCCATTCTCTACCTCTCTCTCTCCTTTCTCTCCCTCTGTCTCTCTCATAAATAAATAAATAATAAATACATAAAATAAAGTTATACAAGTTGGCCAATATGTTCATGAGAAGAGGTTATGTATGCCCATCATTCTACTTGAAGGAAATGTAGAGCAGAGATAACCACTTCACTTGGCTTTAACACACACACACACACACACACACACACACACACACACACACAAACACACACAAATTCGCAGAAAAGGGGATGGAAAGATTGTTAAAGCCATGAGTTGGGTCATTATACACAGAGTCATTGCCTCTCCCACATAACTGATGGCTACCCCCATAAGGCAAGACCCACATTATCCACAGGGGGGAGGACAGGGAGAAGGCTAACGATGGTACCATCATGACTATATATACACTATATACATAAATTTAAAAAACACAATGCTAGCGAAGATGTGCAGAAATTGGAAGCCCATGCATTGCTGGTAGGAAGGTAAAGTGGCCTAGTACTTTAGAGAAGTCTGATAGCTTCCCCATGGTTAAACACAATTACCCTTTGATTCTGCAATCTCACTCCTAAGTAAATTCTCAGGAGAAATAAAATTGCCTATTGTCATGCAAAAACCTATAGCATCCCTATTCACAAGGTGACAAGACCACATAAACACCTCTGAGCCTTACCTCCGTGGGTCGTGAACTTCGACAGCAAACTTTTTCTCACGAAAATATAAATTTTCCAGCTGCTTCCATTGAAATAACTAAAAAGACCAATGAAGAAAACGAGAAAGCCACATAGTTTTAATGAGCCTTAGTTTTACTAAGTCCACAAATGAGCTTCATAAGCAACGACTTTTTCAGTTCCCATGAAGATGTGCTGGTAACGTCAAGCACACCGGTTATTCATCAATGCTTTACAAATCAACTACAACCTGAAGCCATTTTATTCCTTCTCCAGACAGCAATCTTTACCGAGTAAACTTCGCCTTGCCATAAATCTTCCTCGAACAATACACCATCCGCCGTGGGGGAGGGGAGTGCGGAGGCATACCGTTTTTTTTTTTCTCTGACTATAAGGTACAGGAAACCAAGAAGGATTCCAATAAGCATAAACCTGCTCAAAGATGTTGATCTCATATTTAAATGGAAAGATACTCACGGGGATGTTTCCATATAATCAGAGATTACATTTCAAAGGAATGCAAAGTGAAAGTAAAAGGATTGCTATGTTGGGGTGATAATACTGCATAGCAGCTTCTCACCTAGTGGAGTTCCTGTAAATGCCATCTAAGCTAAGCGCCAGGACGGGGGCAGGGTTGAGAGAGGGCTAAGTGCCCCTTGCTTCCTCCAGGTTGCATCCAGAGACTCCCCACCTTTATCTCTCCTCGGCTGCCTTTCCAGCTCTGGACTCAGGGTGAGTTGGCAGTTGGATGGAGAAGCCAACTTTATCAGAAAATGTGCACTTGAAAACCAAATGATTTGGTAAAAGCAGTGCATTCACCGGACAGAGCACACTTCGCAGTATTGTCTACTCATTCCCAAGCCCTTACATTACACGTTCTCATCCTGTACTTGGCCATTTTCTGTCCCCAGTGTTGATGCTGAGGGAAATAACAGCACAGGGTGACTTCACTCCACCCTTAGACCCTGCCTCCCCTTTAAAATTATGCCCAAAGAATCTTAAATGAGTATTGTTTAATTGTCTAAATAAGAAGCATTTCTCTGCAACATACTATAAGTAAAGCCATTTCATAAAGGGCAGGAACAGAGACTTCAGAAATATTTGAACTTCCCAGATGGCAACAGGCTGAGTTGAAGGTCTGCTCAGGAGCAGTGTTCAGGGTGGACCCTAGACCTCAAACAGGACAATGAGGACCTTAGCCCTGCGTGGTCTCAACATGCAGCTGCTTGCAACTATCTCACTTGCCCTCGTTCAAAGAGGATTTAGGGAAAGCATAAAACTACATACCGGTATCCTACAGTGTCTGTAGAGTTGATGCTGTCATTTCTTTCAATTCGTAAGTTCCAAAAACGTGAGGGGAAGCCCCAGGGTTCTGTCCGCCTCCCACTCCCCCCCCCCCCCCTCCCAGATGGCAGCTCCGGTGCCTTCTGAACCAAGTTTCATAAGACACTTAGGTGTAACTCAGTTTCACAAACCGAGCCTCCCACGTTTGACACACCACTGACATCAGCCACTCTGCAGAGGGACACCTCCCCAATGCACTCCTTCCTCCCCCGGGGAGGAGACAGCCCATTTCTCACTGGCAGATTTTCCTAGAAGAGACAGTTTTCTAAAATGGGGCAGCTTGGACTCCCGTGATACTTCCTGTGAAGTGAGTTGGCTTTAAATCCAGGCACAAATCTCCCCCGAGGCTGTTTTAGGGAAACCTTTTTCACCCAGGTCCACTTACCCCACACACGAACAGGTTCTACAGGAACAGTCAGAAAGCAGCTCGGCTGTATTTTCCTTTGCGTCCATTCCCACACACATAAAACCAGGGCTCACTTGAAACCTGATCTCTGAGAGCTGCCACCTCCCCCTCTTATCACTTACAAATGGGAAATGCTAGCGCTTGCTTTTGACTCCAATCAGCCTGCCTGGCACAGGCAGCAAACATGCTCCCAGCAAGGGGAACCCCTACTTAAAAAGTGAAGGGCTCCAACTTCTTTAGAGAACTGGAAATAATTACATGGTAACTCAGTTTGCAAAAGAAGTTATGGGAACCAGGCAGAGCTTTAAAGTCTGGAAGAATCGCTCTTCCTTTCTTCACCTGTAATCTTAAGTCTACTCTCTTTACCATGGCGGCTTCTAGGTAGGGTGGCAGAATATACAAGGAGTTAAGTGGGACAGGAAACTTCATCATGACCAATAATATTTTCTTTAACAAAAGTTGACATAAAAGCTGGGTGTGGTGGCACACACCTTTAACCCCAGCACTCGGGAAGCAGAGGTAGGAGGATTGCCGTGAGTTCGAGGTCACCCTGAGACCAGGTCAGCCTGGGCTAGAGTGAGACCCTACCTTGAAAAACAAAGCAAAACAAAACAAAACAAACAAACAAACAAACAAACAAGTTGACATAAAATGAACATGAGAAAGTAATTGCAATTGTCCATGTAAGTGTTTTTGCACATGTTACCATAATTCTTGGTAGTAGTTTCTCTATTAAAAACAATATTTATTTGTCAAAATTAAAATAACAAAGGCAGGCTGGAGAGATGGCTTAGTGGTTAAGGTGCCTGCCTGCTAAGCCTAAGAACCCGGTTCCAATCTCCAGCGGTTCCAATCTCCAGCGGTTCCAATCTCCAGGTCCCAGGTTTAGCCAGATGCAAAGTGACGCAAGGGCGCAATGCCGCACTTGACCACAAGGGGGCGCACACATCTGGATTTCGTTCACAGCAGCTGAGAGACTGCTGGCGCGCCCATCTCTGTCTCCTTCTCCCTCTCTGTCTGTCTCTCTCTGTGTCTCTCCAAAAATAAATAAAATAAAAAAAAAAAACAAAGGCTTACTTAAAATGAACATAGTTCTGTTCTAAGTCCACCTCTCAACCATTTGGGAGGTACCTTGAGAAGTTTCATATGATTCAGTATGATTCTATTGGTGTTTTAAAGTTGCCTAAAAAAATACTTCTCATTGCAGCAGTACTTGAAGACCTGTCTGGTGGCTGGATATAAGACAGTTGTGGGTTCTGTTTGTTTGGTTGGTTTATTTTTTGCCTTGCAATGTCTGCAATCATTCTTCTATTGCATTTTTAAATCATCTTTGTGTGCTTGCTTTCAGACGGTAGGATGAGGTCTCAAAGTATCAGTGGAAGGAGGTGAAGGGAGTTTATCTGCAAGACACTGGTGGGCCTTGCAGGTAGATGATCCACCCTTCTGTCAGTGTGTAACTTAAGGGATAAATCAGAGGCTTCCTCTGGTTAAATGCAAGTAGAAATCTTAGGCCGATGGCAAAGAGAAAATGATGCTGGTTAAGGAAATGTCCACAGGCAACCTGACTTCTTGGGAACTCTGCATCAGAGAAATATCCTGTCAATCATACAGTACTTTATTCCCTGAAAGATGAGGACAGTGACAAGGAAGTCATTTTACCTTTGAGGAAAAGATCAAAGTTCAAAGGACTACAAAATGAAGCAAAGCATGCTTTTTATATTCTTTATCATCTGGGGAACATTTATATAGGGAATGATGTCTTACAGGTTACAACTACTGTGTATTATATATATGCATGCACATGTACACAAACACACTAGCCATTTTCCTCACTAAACACATTGTTTTTACTCAGTTAAAAACCCCATGACTGAATATTTAGAAGAAAGAAAGAAAAATAAAGCATCATTTACTTTTAAGAATCAAGAATAGGATGGGCTAGAGAGATGGCTTAGTGGTTAAGGCGCTTGCTCAGGACCCACATAAGCCAGATGCACAAGATGACGCATGCATCTGTAGTTCATGTGCAGTAGCTGGAGGCCCTAGTGTGGCCATTCTCTGTCTCTATCTGCCTCTTTTCTCTCAAATAAATAAGCTAATAATTCAAAAAAAAAATCAAGACTATGAAACCAAAAGGCTTTCTAAAATGATCATTATACATGTACAATAGCAACCACAACCACTACTTAATGTTTATTTTTTATCGTTACACTCACTAGAAGTAATGAGTGTGAGAATCTGCTGGTTTTTAAAATTGCCACTGCCCATAACAAAAGGGACGTAGCTGTAAGGTGAAAATAAGACTATGAGTGAGGCCTTCCAGATGTCTTTCTACTTAAGACTCATTTAGAAGGATTAGTTGTGCCCTCTGGAAGGAACAAAAAGAAGTAGATAGTAACAGCAGATAGCAATCCTGGACTACTTTGATACTACAAAAGTAAATAGATAAAACAGAAAAAGAAGGAGCACCATAAATAGTATTAACAGAGAGATAATCAAGAAATTACAATAGGAAGAGAACATATCTCTAGGTCATTATTCATCTTGTCTTAAAACAAAGAAGTGGGCTGGGGAGATGGTCAGGTGGCTAAAGGTGCTTGCTGGCAAAGCCCACTACTTGGGCTGAGTTCTCCAATACCCACATAAGCCAGATGCACAAACGTGGTGCATGTATGTGAAGTTGATTTGCAGTACATGTGAAGAACATTTGTAGTCCTGTTGCACCCATACACACTCTCTCTCTTTTTCCCCACTCTCTAGCACATAAATAAGCAAACACATTTTTTAAACCCAAACAGTGTCAAAGTGTGGCGGCATCAAATGTGATTTTGAATATGAACTTGTAAAAATATCGCAGTCAAAAATCTCCCCTTCATCCTGAGATATAAAGGAAGCTGATGACTTCAGCATAATTTTCACATTATGGTACTTTATTAAGTAAATGTGCTAAATTCTCAAGGCACTTTGTTGAATTAATAGCTGATATTTTGTTAGGTCGCATTCACTTGTATACCCTTCAAAAACTAGATGAAATAGCCTTTCCCCCATCTACACCCTATTAAAAAGGTTCCTAAATGTTTGAGGCTATTGTCAACCTCAGAGAAAAAAAAAAAATAGACACTGAGGAAAAACTGAAGGACTTTCAGGAAGTAAGGTACCATGTACACCAATAGCTTTGGGACACATTCTTTTATAATCAACAGAATTTTTTGAGCACCTTCTATGAGCCATGCTCATGTTTCTGAAAGCAGGTCTTGTTCCCCATAAAGCCCACAGGAGCCACACCAGCCTGCCTAGGCTTGTATCTGGTTCCACTACTTGGAGTTGTGCTATTTGGCTAAGGTGCCGGCATCCAGAGCCTCAGTTTCCCCTTCTGTAAAATGGACCAGCAATGCCTGCCTTCAAGAGTTGTCTGAACTGTCCAGTGAGATCATGTCTGTAAGATGCTTTATAATACACATTAAGTGAGTGCTAGGGCTAGATGTGTTTCTTAGGAAGGACTCTGCACATTTCTTTTAAGTTTTATCAAACAGACAGCAGCCACTGAGGAGCAGAAATGGAGCTAGCAGCAGCTATCTGGGCTGCACATCTGTCTTTCCACCGAGGGGAAACAGCTGAGTTACTCTGTTGACATAGCTGTGTCATCAGACCTCCAATTCTGAGTTTCAGGCTCTTTAACTACGCTGGACTGCATGTGTTGATTTCATGAGTGGTTTCCTGAAACACCCTGTAGGTAGGAAATCTGTTCTCTGTCCTTACTGTGAGGTCACAGATGAGGAGAGGGAAGGGGTGGGGCACTAGCAGCCTCACAGGCAGACAGGGCAGCAGGCTGCCTCCTGTCTGGAGTAGCCAGGCAAAAAGGAATGTGCCCAGGCAAGCACAAGAATGTTGAGGATGGTGTACCTGCCACGGGCAGGGGAACTTCCTTGAGGGTCATGAAAGGCTCAGGGAAAAGCTTAGGCAGAAAGGATCTAGCTGTCTTTGAAATTGTAACAAACTTCCATTAGATATCACGCAGGCTGAACTCTAAGCAAGGACAGGAAAGATACCATCACAGAGGCTGGGCTTTGAATTACACTTGGATTACAGATTAATCATTTAACTGCAAATTCACCTAGAAATGACTAAATTTGGGATAGTCACAAGCCAAGGTACATCAAACAATGACTCACACAGGGTGTCCCCTGCTGTTACGTGAAGCAAAACAAATCACATATTACTGATTCATTCTCTTTTTCACATTAAAAGGCTACCCTTATGCATACACCAATAATGATTTTTGTAGTATCACAAAACTAGTTTTCCCAACAACCAGACACACAGGCACTAAGTTTAGTCGATACTGTCCAAAAGAAAACTAAGGCTCACAGAGATTCATGTACACTGGCCACATCATATAGACAAATAAGGTCTGATATAGGACTCACATGCACCTATAGTTGGACTACAAAGCCAACTACATGCACTACGCCACGCTATTCTGTTTTTCTGTACTTAGGAGAAATGCTATAAGGACATGTGTTATTAACAAAGATAGAAAAAAGAACGAGAGCAAAAGGAGGGACTAGTATTATATCAAAGATTATAAAGTAAAAAGGTGGATGCTGGGGGAGAGGGTTCAGCAGGTAAGAGCCCTTGGGCACAGCATGAGGTCAGGAGTTCGAGCACCTGCTCCCAGGTAGAAAAGCCAGGCATGGCTGTACAAATCTGTAACCCAGCACTAAGGGAAGTAGAGGCAGGAGGACTGTTAGGGCTCACTGGTCAACCAATCTAACTGACAAACAGGGGAGCTCCTGCCTTGGTGATAGAAAATAAGAAAAGAAAGAAAATAAGGAGAAAATCTAATGTCTTCCTCTGGCCTCTGCAGTGCATGACCTGCACACAACTGCAACTATACCCACGCCACACAAACACCAAAATAAAAATAAACAAAATCTGAAGGAAAGAAAAGAAAAAAGAGAAAGAGCCACTGTTGCAACCATTTGTTGGCCTGAAACGGTTAGGTGGCCCAGGCTGGTGGAGTCCTCATGGATTCTCCTGCCTCAGTCTCCCAGCTGCTGAGATCAAGTGTGTCCCACACAAGCCTGCCAGGTCCTGGGATTTAACTTGCTAGTGCTTCTCAATTATGATGACTCTGCACTACTCCCACCCACTTCTCCGTCCTCGGGACATTGCTGGTTATCAAACAGGAGGGAAGGATGCTGTGCTGTGTCAGAGCACAAGACACCCCGACACCCCACAGCAAATGGCCTTCCTGCTGAGGGAGGAATGCCAACTTAGAGTGTAGTGCCTAGTGGCATATCCAGGCATTGGGAACTAGGATGTGTCAACAAAGATGATTAAAACTTTTGCTCTAAAATAATTCATTTTAGAGTTCTGTTTCTTTAGACTAGATAGTGCTTTTAGGAACAAATGGTTGTTCAGATGTCTTTCTTTTTTAATATTTTAAATTTTAATTTATTTATTTGAGAGTGACAGAGAAAGAGGCAGAGAGAGAGAGAGCAAGCGTGAAAATGGACGCACCAGGGCCTCCAGCCGCTGCAAATGAACTCCAGATACATGTGACACCTTGTGCATCTGGCTTATGTGGGTACTGGGGAATCAAGCCTCAAAAAGGGGTCATTAGGCTTCACAGGCAAATGCTCAACCACTAAGCCATGTCTGCAGCCCTGAGATGTATTTCTAAGTATAGACATTATCTGGTAGAGGGGTTTGCAGGGCAAATCAGGCTAGAAGCAGCCCTACTAAGAGAATCAGCTATGGTGAAAATAATTTTCCTAACGTATCCAAATGCTACACACTCAGGGATGCAAATTAATTTTATTTAGTTGTGATCTTAGAGCTGTATACACACAAAACATCATGTCTTAAATGCAAGGAGTTTAATATGTTGTCTCTTTGCAAACAGGAAAAACTTTTGGTGAAAGTGTTGGGTGTTAGGAAATGTGTCATATTTCATCTGAGCTTTCTTTGTTTCCGAGCCTATAACCTCTCAGGTCAGAGTTCACGGAGCACATGGGTGAGACAACCAGGACCACCCTGCTGCCGCTCACAGCTGTCAGAATGGCTGACTGGGACATTTGGAAATGGTCTCCCTTCTGAAAGGTTGGAGTCATGTTGGTTATTAAATCATTTCAAAAAAAAATCCTAATTCTGAACATGTTCTTTCTTTCGATATGTACTTTTGGGTCCTGGATGGCAAGGACTGCTTTTTCCTTGACTAAGGTAAATAAAATAAGGTACTAGCTCAGGACCTTGCAGAAATGATAGGCTAACACATTATACTCTACTGTTAGAAATTTGTAAGAATAGCTAAATTAATGCTGTATCCATACACAAAATGGCCTTGACATTTATGACCTCACAGTGCCTGTTACTACCTACACAAGACCTTCATAATAGGAAGGGGGGAAATGATGACATCAAAATAGAAGAAAGATTACTTAGAAAGAAGGTATTCAATAGAGAAATAATTTGAAACGGGTAGAATGAGGGTGGTAGGAGGGAATTATTATGGAACTTATGACAACTTATGGAAGTTGTCGATAAAAAGTTTAAAAAGGAGGCTGAGGAGATGGATTAACAGTTAAAGGAACTTGCCTAGAATGCCTGATGGCCTGGATTTTATTCCCTAGTACTACCCATGTAAAGCAAGATGCACCAAGTGGCACAGTGCATCTGGAGGTTGCTTGCAGCAATGGCACTGGGCTGTGATGTACCCATTCTCTGTCTGTCTGTCTGTCTGTCTCTCTCTCTCTCTCTTTGTTTGCAAATAAATAAATAAATAAATAAATAAATAAATAATATACTTTTAAAAAGTTGTTAAAAGGGCTGGAGAGATGGTTCAATGGTTAAGACATTTGCCTGAAAAGCTTAATGACCCTGGTTCAATTCCCCAGTACCCAGGTAAAGCCAGATGCACAATGCAATGCATGCATCTGGAGTTCGTTTGGAGTGCTAGAGACCATGGTGTACCCACTGTCATTGTCTTTGTCCTCTCTCTCCCTTATGTCTCCTCCTCTGCTTGCAAATAAATAAAATTTGTTAAAGGCTGGGGAGATGGTTCAGTGGTTAAAGACACTAACTTGCAATGCCTGCCAGCTCAGGTTCAATTCCCCAGTAGCCACCTCAAGCCAGATGCATAAAATGATACATGCACCTGGAGTCCAGATTTTGTTGGCAATTGCAAGATGCTCTGATATAGCCATCCCCTCTTTTGCTCTCTCCCTCACTTTCTCCTCACAATTAAATAAGTAAAATATTTTTTAAACATTTTAAAAATAGGGCTGGAGGGATGGCTTAGTGGTTAAGACATTTGCCTGCAAAGCCAAAGGACTCAGGTTCGATTCCCAAGGACCCACATTAGCCAGATGCACAAGGGGGCTCACACGTCTGGAGTTCGTTTGCAGTGGATGGAGGCCCTGGCATGCCCATTTTCTCTCTCTCTCTCTCTCTCTCTCTCTCTCTCTTAAATAAATAAATAAATAAATATATTGAAATAAATTTTAAAAATAAAAATAAATGAATGAATGAGTTTCATGTCTTTAGCTTATCAGTAAAACCCTGCTACCAAAACAAAACAGAAATCCCAAGCTGTCCATTGCTGGTGACAAATAGATAATACAGAAGCTGTTCCTATAGGTGGCTCTTCACAGAATGGTTTGTCCCCATTGCTAATTGTGTCTCTTTTAATTCAGACTAGTCAACTTCATTTAAGACCTACTTTCTTCCCCAGCCCCCCCTTTGGTTTTCTGAGGTAGGGACTCTGGCCCAGGCTGGCCTGGAATTAACTATGTAGTCTCAGGGTGGCCTCGAACTTATGGTGATCCTCCTACCTCTGCCTCCCAAGTGCTGGGATTAAAGGCGTGCACCACCATGCCCGGCTTTTTATACACCAACACTTCTGTGACTGGTTACAGACCTAGGTACACTGAATAAGGACAGCCAGGAGACATTTGATGACTCTGCCAGTGAGAGATATTTCCTCTTCTGCTGAGAGAACCTGCCTAAGGAATTCTTCCTTTTTTTTTTTTTTTTTTTTAATTTGCACGTGTATGTTGTATATGTTTGTGAACATGAGTATGTGTAGGCATGTGCATGTGGAGGCAAGAGATCAACCAACATCAGGTGTCTTCCTCAATTACTCTCCACTTCATTTTTTTGGAACAAAGTCTCTCATTGAACCCGGAACTCACTCAACCGGCTAGACAAACTAGCAAGTCCCAGGAATTCCCTCTCCATTTCCCCAGAAGTGGGACACCCAGTTTTTTTTTTTTTTTTGCTAACATATATATTTATTTATTTATTTATTTATTTATTTATTTATTTATTTATTTATTTATTTTTGGAGAGAGACACAGAGAGAGACAGATAGAAAGAGAGGGAGAGGAAGACAGATACAGAATGGGAGCGCCAGCAGTCTTTCAGCTGCTGTGAATGATATCCAGATGCATGCGCCCTCTTGTGGGCAAGTGCAGCATTGCGCCCTTGGGTCACCTTACATCTGGCTAAACGTGGGACCTGGAGATTGGAACCGGGTTCTTAGGCTTAGCAGGCAGGCGCCTTAACCGCTAAGCCATCTCTCCAGCCCGACACCCAGTTTTTTAATGTGGGTTCTGGGATTCAAACCCAGGTTCTCAAGCTCGTATGACAAGCACTTACTGACGGAGTCTCTCCCCAGCCTGCACTCTCTTCTTTGTAGAAGTCCAGGTCCCGCAGTCTCCACTCAGTGTTGACAAGCCACCTCCTTCTTGGCAGCACACCCTACTTTTGGAGCAGGACCGGCCACCCTGTACTTTAGAAGCAGTTTGCCCTTCGAGTCACAGCCTAAGTGTCACCTTTCTCAGAGAGGACTTCCATATGTTCTTGCCTCCATCCCATAATTACCCCTCCCTCTTGTCAGTTTCCATCAGAGCCAATTCACAGTTTATAATTATGTCTTCATTTCTTTGCTTACTTGTTTCCCACCAACTATCTGCTGAAAAGATTTCAGAAGAGATGAATACAGAGAGACAGAAGTTACTGACCTCCTCCAGGATGCAGTTTCTAATTCCTTTTGGTAGACAGAATGCCTTGAGTTGCGGTTTGGTTTATGACCACCCACCCACGCCCACATCCCTTGCTGGGATCCTGGGTTTGGATCCCCACACCCGGGGACTAAATGACTTGCTCTGGACTAGTTCTATCTTCTTCGGCAAGACTCAGCAGATCTTGGAAAGTTCTCATACCTTAGAATTGCACACTGTTCTGTGATTAACTATAGACTACGAAGAGAAATACCATGCTATTGTCAAGAGCTCCCACCCCTTCCATAAGAAGCTATTAGCTTCTTTATCTAATGGTTATCTAATGGTTCCTGGGGGGAGAGAGAGGCACTTTCTTCAGTGGTATAGCCACTGGTATGTTGCCTCATGCTCTGATAAATAACTTCCCACCTATACTCACACAAGTAACCACAATGAAATTCACAGGGTCAAAACAAAAACCATGAAAGTAGGAGGAGGCCTAGTTGGGAAGAGAAAGGAGTTCAGGGTTCACTGGGCATGAGAGGAGGACAAGATCAAAATACATTCTATGCATGTATGAAGTTGTCAAAAAATATTTAATTATAAGTACCATGCTTTTCAGGACATATACTGTAAATTGAAATGTGGTGTGAAGGGTGATGTATATGCTCAATGAATAATTCAGGTCCTCACAGCACTCTGTGAGGTAGACAGAATTATCTGAGTTCAATAGATGAGAAAATGAAGACCCAGAAAGGTTAAGCACCAGATCACGGTTAGTCAGCCGGTCAGTGGGAGTGTTGAACTTGTTCTGATTTTGAATGCATATTATCAGATTGAAAGTCTCCTCCCACTGACTCTGCAGATTTTAACAATCAGATTGATTATTGGTGTGGCTGAAGCTTAATTATACACTTTACAGACAGGATGGACTGGTCTCTGGAGGACATGTTGTAATCCAGGCTTTCTCTTCCACACCACACTTTATTCTGTACAAATGTAGAAAGTATGATTTGCTAGCACATGCTCACCTATTCTGTTAACCTCCCTGAGGAACTGAAGCAAGTGGGAGAAGGACCTTCCAACCTAGGTCCATTGTGGTAAGTTGGTGGTAGAGGGAGCAAGGAGAGATTGAAATAGCCAAGAAAAATAAGCAAGTCACTGCCTTTAAATAAATAAAATCAACCATGTAGTTTTATGACAATTGAACAGAAAGGCCTCTGTGCTTATTGCTTAATGCATCTGGTTCTAGGCTTTAGGGAATTTCAGCAGTTAAAAAACAAACAAACAAGAGCTGGAGAGATTGCTCAGTGGTTAAGACGCTGGCCTACAAAGCCTAAGAACCCTGGTTCAATTCCCCAGTACCCACGTAGCCAGATGCACAGTGTGGCACATGCTTCTGGAGTTTGTTTGCAATAGCTAGAGGCCCTGGTGTGACCATTATCTTTCTCTGTGTGTCTTTCTCTTCTATCTCTCTTTGTTCATAAATAAATAAAAATTAGAAAAAAATTAAAACAAACAACAAATACAACAAAACTGAATCAGTGAACTGAAGGCCAAGAAACCTTTCCCACCACCAGAGTTCCTAGAAATGATGATATCTATCAGAAGGCGTTCTTGTCATGTTACAATGATTTAAAAAATATAAAGAAAGAAAGAAAAAGATGCTGTGTGATGACAGACTTTGGTTTTTCCAGGCGAATCCTTGCCAGCGGGATAGAACTGTGACTACTGGAATTAGCCATGATCCTACTGTTACTTCTGTGTAAAGAATGGACATTTTCCTCCCTCAAAAAACCTAGAAAGATCCATTAACTTGATGTTTTTTTTCCCTTCCTTCCTTCCTTTTTTTTTTTCTTTTTTGGCTTGTTTTTCTTGCTTCAATTTTATTTTTCAAGCCCAAATGCCCTACCATTTGGCTTTATCTGGATAGCTAGGGGTCTGAACCCAGGCAGGCAGGCAAGCACACACCTTTAACCACTGAGCAATCTCTTAAAGATTGCTCTACCATTTGGAATGAAGTAGAGTTCTGGTAAGCTTTCATCTTCCACAAAATTTTGTGATACACTATTCCTGTGGAAAGAGAGTATTAAAAAGGAAGGCTGCTTATGATCGATATTTTTAATACTCTTGATTTGATATGGTTTTTAACTCAAGATTTAGATGTTTTCTCTTTATATAATATCTTTTTAGGCATCATGATTAGTGGATTGTGAAGAGGAGTACAAGTACCTGGCAGTAGGGATGTATAACTTTACCAGAACTATGGATTTCTGGCAGTGTTGTGTTACTCTCCAACCAGCAAATTCAAAGATAGTCGCCATGACCTCTTTTTTGTTTTGTTTTGTTTTTCAAGGTAGGGTCTCACTCTAGCCCAGGCCACCTGGAATTCACTATGTAGTCTCAGAGTGGCCTTGAACTCACCGGCGATCCTCTTACCTCTGCTTCCTAAGATTAAAGGCGTGCACCACCACGCCCAGCCTCCATGCCCTCTTTAATCACTCACCTCCCTCACTATATGAGCAGCTATCTAGGGATGCAGAGCAGAATACAGTCTCATTAAGTTCTTACATCTCCCTATGAAGCTGGTGGCATTTCCACTGAGCAGCTGAGGAAGCAAATTTTAAAGAAATACTAAAAATGCACATAGCAAATGTCACATAGCAAATAGAGGATTAGGATAGATCTCAATGATACAGAATTTGCCTTGCTTGCTTGAGGTCCCAGAATAAACCCCCAGTACTGCAAAAATACATACCCATACTTACACACACACATACATACACACACATATACATAGACACATACCACGAAGTCACATAGAAAATAGGCATCAGGGCTATGGTTGGGATGCCTCCCCAACTCTTGCCTCACAATATGATGCTTCATTGATGGAAAACAGCCACTGATGTAAACAACTTATTGGCACCCTGGGTTAGCCAGAAAAAAATTTTAAGCTAAAAATAAATGAAGAATGCTTGCGACAGCCTTACCAGATCAAATGAACACAAACTCCCACATTTGCAGGCAATAATTAACAGGCGCTATCTAGAAAGACTGGTGGTGAACCTTAGAAGAGCCCTATTGAAAACATCTTGCCTTTTGGCAATGGGTCTCTCTGATTCTTGGTAAATCTCCCTCTTGGCCTGCTTTGAAGCCACATGGTAACTAGGCAGGCATGTGGCTCAACAAGCCCAGCATCTTAAGGCCTCCACAACAGCCTTTATTTCATTAGAGTTTGTCATGTGACTTTGATTCTTGCGGGTCCATCAGAGAACTTGCAGCATGCCCAGGTACATGCAAAGACCTGAAGCACGCACCTTCTTTTCTGTCAGTGCTCACGGCCCTTTAAAGAATGCATTCTTTTGTTTGTGCAACCTGGTCCAGGAAAGAACCTTGTGGATCACTTGCTTGCCCGTTAAATTCAAGTTACCAGGAAGGACAAAGCAAATAGTGCACAGAAGCAAAATGTATGGTCTGATTTTAAGAAAAGGAAGCAAGAAAATAACATAGTGCAGAGTGGACACACTGAAAATATATATATATATATATATATATATATGTTTTTTTTTTAAAGCAAGAAAGCCATAATGCAAGATATGTATTAACGGTCCTTTCTGAAGTGAATGACAAATCTAGAGAATTAAAAGGAGCACAGGAAGTGGCTTCTGACCCATGTCTAGACTTTGGAATGAGCAAGCCAACCTGATTATGATCAGTGTCAAGTAATATGTACCGATTTCTATGAAGCCGTGAATGTAAAGAAAGGCTTGTGAGTCATGAGCCCAGGAGAGGAAATTAAGGGTAATACTTGTTGTGCAGCTTCTGAATCACTATCATTTTTGGAGAAAGCTTGATTGCTTTTTTTTTTTTTCCAGATGCATTTACATTCTAAGGGATTCTCATTCTTATCAAGCCATATTGAATTATGTTCCATTTTGTGAGCAAGATTCAGAAAAACCAGATAGACTCCTGAATATCAATAAAATCCAGGAAAGAATGAAATGAGCAAAAAGAAAAGAAAAATAGGAGCTGGAGCATGGTGGTGCACGCCTTTAATCCCAGCAGTTGGGAGGCAGAGGTAGGAGGATTGCTCATGAGTTCAAGGCCACCCTGGGACTACATAGTGAATTTCAGGTCAGGCTGGGCTACAGCAAGACCCTACCTCAAAAAAAAAAAAAAAAAGGAAGAAAGAAAGGAAGAAAGAAAGAAAGAAAGAAAGAAGAAAAGAAAAATAGGAATAGTGATGAGGTTTACATTTGCCTTAAGAAACCATGATAGACAATGACTTGTTAAATAGGTAGAGTAAAGCTTGTTTCCTGCCTTTGTGAGGATTTTTATTGTGCTTCATACTCACAAACTTCTCCCCTCTCCACCATGGAAAAGGACATGTCCATCAAAAGAGAATTGGTGGCAAGGTTCACGCCTATAATCCCAGCACTTGGGAGGCTGAGGCAGGAGGATTGTGAGGAAGAATTGGTTAAATAGGTTATGAATGTCCCAGCTATACAAACAGTAGCAAGAGGACGGAGGGTGAGGATGTGCAAGGCCCTGGATTTGATGCACAGAATGGAAAAACAAGTCTAATCTAAACGATGGTATTCCTCCTCCTCCTCCTCCTTTTCTTCTTTTTGTCCAAGGTAGGGTCTCTCTCTAGGCCAGGCTGACCTGGAATTCTCTATGTAGTTTCAGGTTGGCTTCAAACTCACAATGATCCTCTTAGTTCAGCCTCCTGAGTGTTGGGATTAAAGCTGTGCAGGCCAGCTTGGTGGGGCACGCCTTTAATACCAGCACTTGGGAGGCAGAGGAAGGAGGACTGCCATGAGTTCAAGGCCACCTGATGCTACATAGTGAATTCTAGGTTAGCCTGGGCTAGAACAAGTCCCTACCTTGAAAAAAAAAAAGTGTGTGCCTTCACGATGCTGGGCCCGGCTATTCCTTCATTTAATTGGTCTTGCTCACAGGGCTGACAGAGATGAAATGTAAGCTATATTATTCTATATATGCTTTTATTGCAAGAACATAAGAGGATATGGTTGATAAATGTTGCTTTCTTGTTTTCTTTAGTAGTTTTCTAGTAGGCAGCCTCAATGTCGAGCTAGTCTGGTCCAGGAGAGCTGGCTGAACATTGGAAGAGACCATGGTCTGCCCTAGCCTTCCATATTATCTATGCTAGTACCCGATCCTAAAGTGACTTGACTTGTAAACCTGAAGACCTGCGTTTGAGCCTCAGAACCCACATAAAAAATGCTGGGCTTCATAGTACACCATATGATACCAGCCAGGGGGAGGTGGAGACTAGTGGACCCCTGAGCTTTGTTTAGCCAGTCTGTCTAGCCTAATTGGTGAGCTGCAGACCACGTGGAGACCCTGTCTCACAAAGAGGCAAACAGTTTCTTCAAGACGACACCCGAGGTTGTTCTCTGGCCTCCGCACACATGCACACAAATGCACATGCATACACATGCATGCACGTACAAACTTGAACACATACATACATACATACATACATACATACATACATACATGCACAAAAAAACGGCCACATATGGACTTGTGTAAATGGTGCATAAATGGGTTAGAACATTTTACCTCTCACTTGAGTTACTTTCGAAGCAATGGCTTCTCTAAGTAAAGTGCTTTGTCCGAGATTGTTCAAGGGGCCCCTGGAAGTGATGCTGCAAGCTCTAGCATGGTTCAAAGTTCTGCTAAGTATCTAGCACGACTCATACTTACTTTCCGAGGCTTCACCTTGTCTTGTAAGTCATACTGGCCTATTCCTTTATAGCTGATCCCGAGCCACCAGGGAAGTCCCTGCTTGTCCTAAAAATTAAAAAAAAACAACAGAACCAACATATGCTTGTTAAGACAGTTAGAGATGAAGTAATGTTTACCAGCTCCTCCCCCTTAACAAGTCATAACAAGTCTGAATAAAGCCATCTTGGAAAACAAATTTAACTTATTAAAAGATTTCTGAGGGTTTTCTTAAAAGAGACATATCAGTCAAAGAAGCCAATACTATTCATATCATCCAAAAGAATGAAGCATTACTATTTTGGATAAATAGTTGGAAAGAACACACATACAAAAAAAATGAAATTCAACCGAGGATTAATCCAGTCCACAGCTTGTTATCCATTTTTAAAAAGACTCTTTGTTCTCTCAATTAATAGCCAGTCATAAAAGTTGGGGAACTTTCCAAAGAATTGCAGAGATGAGAAAGGTGGTTTCAAATACCACTGTTTATAATACAATTAACAATGAACATGAAGATATCAGCAATCCCTGTTAGGGAACTGTATGAGTAGATAGAAGCACATGTGAACAATCATCTTTTATGAGACGAAAAGCAATATTTTTCAACATAAATTTGTGTTAGGTCTTTCCAAAGCAAAGAATATATTAACAGGAGAAAAGGGAATTTTAGGGTTAGATATGCATCTATAGGCAAAGAATCATTAAGAGTTAAATTATATATTTTTAGTAAAGGATGTCTTCATTATGAATTTTTATTACCTTTTGCCAACATCTTCCTCAAAAGTCACTCAAGAACTAACTAATTATAAAACTATTCTCCCAGGCTAGAGAGATGGCTTAGTGGTTAAGGAGCTTGCCTGCAAAGCCAAAGGACTCAGGTTCAATTCCCAGGACACACGTAAGCCAGATGCACAAGGTGGCACAAGAGTCTGGGGTTTGTTTTCTCAGTAGCTCAAGGCCCTAGCACACCCATTCCCTCTCTCTATCTGCCCCTCTCTGTTTTAAATCAATTAAAACACTATTCTTTTAAACAAATATTTTACTTTTTCATTTTTTAAAATTAATTTATTTTTATTAGCATACAATGAGATGGGTTGCATTCTGTTGCATTTCAAACAATTTCTTTTTGTTTCTCTTGTCCCTTCTCTCCCCACATCATAGCCACCCTTCACTTTAATACTACATGCAAAACTCTCTTTATTTTTATCTTTTTATTGCCAACTTCTATACATACACACAATATGCCATGATCATAATTCCCTCCTACTACCCTCTCTGTAATCCCTCCCCACAGTCCCCCTCCACTGAATCCCTTCTTCTTTCCAACTAGCCTACCTATTCTATTTCAATGTCATCATTTTTTTTAGGTAGCATAAACCACTTAGAAGTCATGAATATCGTGGCCCCTTTGTGTCTGGAAGACAGTACTGCAAAGCACGCCTCCATTTCTTTGGCTCTTACATTCTTTCTCCCAGCTCTTCTGCAATGTTCCCTGAGCCTTGGAGGGTGCGATGGAGATGTCGCACTTAGTGCAAGCATTCCACTGTCTCTTCTTCTTAGCACTTTGATGCAAAATTCTCTTCCTAAACTATGCTTTATCCATTAGCCTCAAAATATTTCTTAGTCAACTACTTGTTGCTTACAAATGCATGGACGAGAGAGTACTATCACAAATCTTATAACATTTTCAGCATTACATGTAGCTGTTGAAACAACATTAGAGACTGCATGATTCTTAAGTGGAGGAGTGATTACACGAAGGTCTGGTAGTACGAGGGAAAGAACTAGGTCTGTGAGTGTAGCTCAGTGTTACAGCATCATTCTTAGCATGCCATAGGCCTAGGTTCAATACCTGGCATCCAAAAAGAAGAAGAAAAGGAAGGGGCAAAAAGAGAGAGAGGAGGGAAGATAAATGATCCAATTATCTCAGAAAACATCTAAATGCAGCAAGTGTTCCCCCCCCCAGAAGATATGCTTTGTAGTTTGCTAAAATGGTAAGTCACACGCTTTAAAAATTTAAGAAAATAGTGTTTTATTTGAAATGCTGTGAATTTTAGAAACAGTGTGTGTGTGAGAGAGCAAGAAAGAGAATATGATGATTTTAGAAAACTGGCATTGTTCAGAAGCTCATACAGTCAGGGGCATTGTGACAGTTCAGTAATGCAGGTAGTTTTACCTTCACTGCATAATAGTGGACTCCGTAGGTTGGCAGAGCTTCTACTATTTTCATATACCTGCAAAAAAAATGGATACATGTCACCATTTTGTTAAAACAATGGGAAAATGATTGCACAGGACACAATTCTCTACTTTCCTCCTTTAACCATGGCTAAGATTGTTGATGCAGACAGAAATAGAACAAACCAGTATGGGAGCAAAGTGGTTTATAGCTTATCCAAATGTTAGGAAGTTTCTAACAGAACCTTCATTCTAAAAAGCTTTAGGACATGTCATTTTCTGCACATGAAGATTTCATGCTCAAGGGCTGGGGCGATGGCTCGGGGGTAAAGAGCACTTGCTGGACAAGCATGAGGGCCTGAGAGGTGCTGAGTCAGATCCTCAGCTCCCATGTAAAACCTCTGACATGGCAAGGCATGGCCACACATGCCTGTAAGCTAGTCCCATGGGCAGCAGAGACAGGGCGATTGATGGAGCTTCCCGGTCAGCTCCAGGTTTAGTGAGAAACTGTTTCAAGGAAACAAAGCAGAAAAGCAAAAGAGGAGGACACTGGACATTCTTCTCTGGCCTCTACACACATGTACACGACTCAGCAGACATGTATGCAAACATTATACATACAGATACCATACCATAGCACACATCACACACAATACACACACACACACACACACAAAGAAAAGAAAAAAACACAGATGAGGGCTGGAGAAATGGCTCAGCAATTAAAGGTACTTGCTCCCAAATCCTAATGGCCAAGATTTCATTCTCCAGGACCTATGTAAAGCCAGATACACAAGTAGTACATTCATCTGGAATTTGTTTGCAGTAGCAAGAGGCCCTAGTGTACCCATTTCCCCCTTCTCTGCAAGTAAATAAATAAAAATAAATAGATGTAAAACTTAAAGATTGAAAACTTAAATTACAACTTTCTAAAAGTAAGTACATACTGATTTGAGCAAGAAGAATCAACTTTTGGGTCACACTCATCATAAGTAAAAAATATAATAATAATAAAGGGGCTGGAGGGATGGCTTAGGGGTTAAGGCACTTGTCTGAAAAGCCAAAGACTCAGGTTTGATTCCCCAGGACCCACATAAGCCAGACACACAAGGTGGCGTATGTGTCTGGAGTTCATTTGCAGCAGCTAAAGGCCCTGATGCGCCTATTCTCTCTCTCTCTCTCTCAAATAAATAAAGTTCCTTTAATTTAAAAAAATAATAAAGCTTATTTGTAGAATGATTGTGATCAAGGTCATATAACTCTCAAAAACTGTCACAGTTCTTAGAAATATATATTTATAAAAAGTGAATTTTATGGTTGGAAACCTGGCTTAAAATATGCATCCACTCCCCCCCAAAAATTGAGGCAATGATGTCATCACTTGTATTTTAAATTCAAGACATATTCATTGTATACCTTTAAAGCTTTGGAATGGACTGCATTGCATGAGATTCTCTCTGCCCTCAAGGAACTGGGGTTCTGGTTTAATTCAAGGGGGCGTTTCAATTATTCTGGAGCTCAGTTTCTCTGAACACCACAATCAGCTTGATAATGTCTTAACATATGTAAGTTAATATAAGAGGTTACATGAACATGCCAAGTTCAAGTAGCAATTAATCCTGGCATGAGCCAGGATTCCAACAAAGTGATCTGAATTCCACAGCCAAGCTAAAGTGTCTTATTTGTAGATAACTAGCAATGATCAAGAAAGGTACAAAGACTGCATGTAAACAAGAAAATCTTGTGATGTACTACTCAACAGCCCAACTTAAGCGCTCCAGCCCAGGAAACACATACAGTGAATAAAAATGTCAAGGATTCAACTTCAGTGGCGTTCTCTTCTGACTTCTGCCTTAAGCATAACAGTTTTGATGAAATGAGATTAGGGCCAACAAGTAGCAGGGTGAGGAAAGACTGCACTCTGCAAGAGGAGGGCAACCTCCAGCTAGCTCCTCATTTCACTTCTCACCTCCCCCATGCTATACTGGGTAGCGATTTGGTCTTGAAGTTAAAGCCATCATTTCCCAGGTATGTTCCAGCCACGACAGCAATAATGGACTTGTTTTTTTTTTTTTTTTTTAGTAACTGGTGAAATTTAATTATCATGTAAACAGTTCTTAATAAATCAGTGTTAATTCTATAAGTCAAAGTATTTTTTTAAAAATGTAGGGCTGGGGCCTGGAGAGATGGCTTATCGGTTCAGCGCTTTCCTGTGAAGCCTAAGGACTCTGGTTCGAGGCTCAATTCCCCAGGACCCACGTAAGCCTGATGCACAAAGTGGTGCATGCATCTGAGTTCGTTTGCAGTGGCAGGAGGCCCTGGCACGCCCATTCTCTCTCTCTCTCTCTCTCTCTCTCTGCCTCTTTCTCTGTCTGTTGCTCTCAAATAAATAAATAAATAATAAACAAAAATTTTAAAAAATGTAGGGCTGGAGAGATGACTTAGCAGTTAAGGTGTTTCCTTGGGAAGCCAAAGGACACAGGTTTGATTCCCCAGGACCCACGTAAGCCAGATGCACAAGGGGCACATGCGTCTGGAATTTGTTTGCAGTGGCTACAGGCTCTGGCATGTCCATTCTCTCTCTGTTTGTCTCTCTTTTCTCTATCTCTCTATCTGCTTGCAAATAAATAAATAAAAATAAATTATGCAAATGAAAAACAATGTGGGTGTGGTGATATCCATCTATAGTCCCAGCACTCCAGGGATAGAGGCAGGAGGATCAGGAATTCTAGGGCACCCTCAAGTACATAGAGTTCAAAGCCACGTTAAGCTATATATATGTGGCAACAGTCTCAAAAAATAAAAATAACCTGGGATAGAGTGAGATCCTACCTCAACAAACAAACAAACAAACAAACAAACAAACAAACAAATAAACAAAAATAACTCCCTGTGTGTGAGTGTGTGTGTGTGTGTGTGTGTGTGTGTGTGTGTGTGTGTGTGTAACTCTGGTTTGTTCTTGCAAAAAAATCAGACACTCCACATTAACACACTGTGTGTTCCAACCCCCAAGTAGAATGCCACACCGAATTTCTAGCTCTTCTTTGAAAGTTCAGAGGATCTGGCACCATCCTGCCTAGACTCTCTAGGCAAGCCATTTTGCCTCTGCCTGGGTTACAAGTTCTTGGTTCACTACGATCCTTCTCTTTCCCTAGGTGTAGTCTGTATTTTTTTTTTTTTTTCGGTTTTCTGCCTATGGCTGGGAGCATCTGAAAGCGTGACTCAAGTCCTAAACATAAAACTTATATGTAAGCAAAAGGAAAAACAAAATCATACTTACTGAACCACAGCTTGACCCCGAGTCAGACCTTTGATTTTCAAATAATGTTCAATCACCCTGTCCTCGCTGTAAAACAGGAAAATGAAAGCATGAGGACACGTCTTCTTGGGACTCACCTTCCACCTCCAGTTTCTCAGGCAGCTCCCCTGGAAGCTTGAGAGGGAAGCCCCTCACCAACTTTCCTGGAAGCAGAGTAGGATGAACTGACGCTTCAGTAGCACCTTGGTTCCTGAGCCCCAGACATCCGACTACCTCAAATACAGTCATAGTTTTAAAATATTGATTTATTTATGTGCAGGCAGAGAGACAGGGGGAGAGAGAGAGAGAGAGAGAGAGAGAGAGAGAGAGAGAGAGAGAGAGAGAAGAGAGAAGAGAGAAGAGAGAAGAGAGAAGAGAGAAGAGAGAAGAGAGAAGAGAGAAGAGAGAAGAGAGAAGAGAGAAGAGAGAAGAGAGAAGAGAGAAGAGAGAAGAGAGAAGAGAGAAGAGAGAAGAGAGAAGAGAGAAGAGAGAAGAGAGAGAATGGGTACACCAGGACCTCCAGCCACTGAAAACGAATTCTAGAGGCATGTAACAGTTTGTGCATCTGGCTTTATGTGGGTCCTGGGGAACTGAAACCAGGTCATTAGGCTTTGCACACAAGCACCTTAAACGTTGAGCCATTTCCCCACTCCAGTAATATTTTTAAAATGTAGTTTACTGGGAAAGTGAAAAGGCTGACTTGTCAAAGGGAAAGCCAATAATGTGATCACAACATAATGAATATAAAAGAAAAATATTAACTTCTATCTGATGAACATGGTTGAGGGAATTTTGAGTCTAAAGCCTATCACCTTAACTTTGGTTAAAAAGGGGAGATCTGCAAGTGTTAGATATTAAATATGCTCCTTGAATTATTCAGAAATATTTTATTTTATTTTATTTTATTAGATTTGGCATTTATGTATGTGTGGTGTGGTGTATTGATGTATAGTGTGTGCACATGTATGTACACATGTGTACACTCTTTGCACACTACTGTGGAAGCCTGAGGAGAATTTCACATGTCCTCCTCTTTTGCGCTGTCCTGTTCTTTCCTTGAGAAGGGAGTTTCTTACAGAACCTGGAGCTGCTGTCTTGCAATAAGATAGGCTGACCAAAGGACAGGACATATAGATGTACATGTTCAAAGCCAGCTTTTTGTGGGTGTTCTGGGGATCCTACTCAGGCCCTCTCTGGCCCTCATATCTGTGTGCTAGTTACTCTTACCCACTAAGCCATCCTCCAGTCCCCTAAAATATTTTCAAAGAATTGAAACTGACTTGAGTTTATGTGCCATGCAAAGTACCATTTTATCACCATTTATGGACAATGGTGCTTTAAAAGAAAACCCTTCATTATTATACTAGTGAGAAGAAATTAAACTGAAGTCCTAAGCATTTGACATTAGCCAATGACCTGACCCTACCTTCACGGATGGCTTTTGCCCTACTTCTCGGCTAGCTCCTCTATGCATACCTTAGATGTTACCTACAAGGTTGAATGTATCTGTGACCAATAATCCACCCCCTGCCACCCCATTTCTAAAAAGAAATGCTCATTCAACAATGACTTGTTTAAGTTTCAGAGTCGGGTGCTATGTGGCCTCTGGATACAATTTTACTTTATATTTGGGTCATGTACTCCAACTTTCATATAAAAGCTATCAAAGTTGAATATTTTATATCTTGATTTCATAATTGTTTGTAGGGCAAATGAATGCCTTTTAGATTTGGAGACTGAAACTAAGGATAGTAAATTTAAAAGAAATACTAGTAAAACATGTTTAGAAAAAATGCAGGATTGAAAATGAGTACTAAAGATTGATTAAAATACAAAGGTATGGCAGCCTATTATCCCAGCACTGGAGGTAGAAGGAGGATCAATTCAAGGCCAGTCTCAATATCTGTTATGTTTATGGTATGTATAACTTTCTTACATACCTGGTTATGCACATAGCTTGTAGGGAAAACGTTCAGTCACCCACAACCTCTGACAAAGGAGATGTGTGCTTTATACCACTTAATACTGTGTTCTGCTAGATTAAGGCTGCCATCACATGCTACTGTACACACATGGAGTATATGTTCACCAAAAAGCACATTCTATTTTTATTTTTACTTATTTCAGAGAGAGACAGAGAGAAAGAGAGAGAATGGGCATACCAGGGCCTCCAGCCCCTCAAACGAGCTGCAGATGTATGTGCCACCTTGTGCATCTGGCTTATGTGGGTCCTGGGAATTGAATCTGCATCGGCAAATGCTTTAACCACTAAGCCATCTCTCCAGCCCCAAGAGCACATTCTATGGACATCTGACACACTTTAGGGAAAGGCAGTTGCTCCTTGCAAATGACTTCAAGGCATGTTCTAGTATGGGGCTGGGGATATAGCTCATTAGAGTGCTTGCCTTGCATGCATGAGGGCCTGGGTTTAGTCCTCAGCACGCAAACCCAAACCAACCAACCAACCAACCAAACACATGATTTAAAACAAACAAAAGGTGCTTTCAGAGACAGGCTCAAGGTCCACCTGAGGTTTCTTTAATGGATAAGTTGTTCTTTTCCTCACATCTATGGCTTTTACGTTCCTGGCAAGTACACTGTGCTCTATTGATGGTGAAGATAGCAGCACAAGCTTTGTCCTGACTTACCAGTAAGCGAGTGAGGGATGCTCCTGAAGGGTTTTGGTTGGAAAGACTGGTAGTGTCTTCAAGTCTTTCCTGGTGCTCTCATCACTAAAAAGAAACAATACGGTAATGTTAGCCACTGGTACCTAAGCAAGCAAGCCACCCAGTGAATGAAACCTGAGAAGTCACTATTTTGGTCCAAATGTGGCAGTCAACACACTGTATTGCCACTAGAAATAGCCTTCAAAGTAGACAAACAGGTCATGAACTTTGAGGCTCTTACACGCTCATTTTATTACGTAGCATTCCGAGAACTGTGCATTCTTCATATTGTATTTTTCTCATTCTTCGTACTCCATTGCACACTTTCTCCATGTTCCTATAGAATCCTCCTAATTATGTTTGCTGGTTTTCATAACTTTCCTCATGTTAAAATGTCAGTCATCCTAAAACCATTCACAGAATATCAAGAGTGTTTTCATTATAGACATCGCTACGATAAAATTATGTATGTCAATCTTCTGTTGTTTCCTTGCCACTCAGTGAAATATAACAGACCAAGTCAGACATTTTGGAAAATTTCACCCCTCCAGAAATCTCTGGAATAGAAAAGGATGGAAAATGTGTTGCGAATAAAGCTAAGAGAGCGCCCAAGTCATGTTAGGTGGATGAAAAGTAGCTGTGCGAGGTTCAGACATTCTCTAACGGACAGATGCTCGTTGTCAAGAGAAAATGTGGTCTCTGTGGAAAACAAGTAATTTGAGCCAATCATAGCTGGTCCTGTGCTGTACGAGAGAAAATGCTCTCTAACTGCCCCAAGCATTCAAGGAGGAAGCAAACCTGACTCTGGAAGGCCTAGCAGCTCCTCGGATGAATACACGAACAGGTCATTCTCAATCCTAAGCATCATGGTGCTGACTACACAGCAATAGGCTAACGACACTCGCTCAGCGTTGCACGGCTCCTTGTGGAGGAGCCAGAAAGGGCCAGTTATCTCCAAAGGCCAAATTCTTGGCCAATGTGTTCTTAAACGGACACAGACAGATCCCCAGGGCCGTGCCCTGGAGTGCTGATATGGACATTTCCATCTCCAGCTAAGACACATCCTCCAGTTTACAAGAAACTACTAACAAGTTCTGATATTCACCACTAAGTCATTCGCATTAACTTCTCTAGGGTCTGCCTGGTCTGAATGCTGGAATTGAAGTAGATGAGCCTCATTGTGTAGGACCCGAGGTGAATCTCCTTCCAAAGCCTCCATCGACTCCTCTTAGAGCAAGTCCTACATCCAGATGAAAGCAGGGATCCGCACACGGCCTCCATCCGGCTCGTGCAGCTCCCATCTCCTAGGCTGTACAGACACTGTGTGTTCTCTCACTGCTCATTAAGTGCGTCTCCTTTAATGCCTACGGAAAGTTTGTGTTCTGGTTTTATCACCAAGTTCCTGGCCATAACACAAAGTGAGCCCGATGAGCAGATTCTACATAAACTTAATGTCTTCCCAAGGAGGGATAATTAGCATGTCACCCAGCTTAGAGGTCCTGTGATTTGCACCTGCCAATGTTATATTTTGAAAGGAGGGTTGTGACCCTTCCCGGAGGTGACAGATTCAGCTTTCTAAATTACTACAGGAAATAAAAAGTCACTTGGCTTCTGTTCTTACATAAGACTAAATCTATTCATTTGAATTCTGAACAGTACAGCTTAAGGCTTAATCATATTGACAATCTTGGGAAACTGGTTTGGCCTTCCGGAAAGCCAAAATATGCTGCAATCCAATTTATTCATATTAAAGGTCAACTGTCAACTCCTAGGATTAATATTTATTTTTCTTAATAATTTCTTTTAGGCTCTGTCCTTCAAAGCCGTGTGTGTGTGTGTGTGTGTGTGTGTGTGTGTGTGTGTGTGTGTGTGTGATGTGTATTAATCAAACAAACCCAGGGCTTTGCCAGTGCCTCTAACCCTAAGTTATATTCCCACCTCTCAATTTGTTTTTGAGACAAAGTCATTCTGTGTAGCCCAGCTTGGCCCTAAACGCATGATCCTCCTGCCTCTGCCCCCTGCATACTGTGATTACTTACAAGCATGAGCCACCGTGCCTCAGACAATTCTTTCTGTTATTACTCATTACCACTGACTCCATGCGTATTGCTTTATTTTGGATCCAGGTAAACCATAGGGTATATTCCAAGAACACAGGATAACATGCATTTATAACTTTATAGTATAGTTCATTTTGTGGCACTCAAGGCCTCAGTAGACTGGAAATTGCTATCTATCAAAAATCTAAATATTAATTTCCCAAACAAAAAAGTGCATAATGCATACTTAACATGGGGAAACTTTCATAGGCTGAAGTTACTTTTAACTTATAAAAATGCAGTCAGACAAAAAAGGAGAGAAGGTAGGGGAGGTGTTTCATCTGTCACTCTAATCCAATAAACTCACAGTTGAGAATAAGTAGAAAATGGGCCACTTGATGCTTTTGCTTTTAAAGATACTTTGTGTCCCACATGGCATAAACATCTTACAACACCGAGATTCTTATCATATTTAACCACTTAATGTATGACTTCTAAACACAAGCAATTTCTGTATTTAGTGCCTAAATAGAGAAAGTTTAAATAAAAAAGATACTGACAGGTTGGAAGTTTTTAGAATAAATTTTTGTTTTCAAAATGTCATATTCTCAGCTGGGCATGGTGGCGCACACCTTTGATCCCAGCACTCAGGAGGCAGAGGTAGGAATATCACCATGAGTTGGAGGCCACCCTGAGACCACATCATAGGGAACTCCAGGTCAGCTTGGGCTAGAGTGAGACCCTACCTCAAAAATAAAAATAAAAATAAAAAAGTCATATTCTCAAGAATTTCAAAGAATAACTTTTACTCTAGACAACTGGATGTGATAGTTGTATCATGTAACCTGCTTAGAAGTTGTGGTCTTTTTGTCTAGATAGGCTGGCTGACTAGATCCAATAATAAATAAATCAAAGTTAATCATGAGCTGGCACCCTAAATAACAATGAATATTCATTCATTACAAATCTTTTTCTGCTTTAGTCAATCACCGAAAAGCAACTAAAATCTGAGTTGACAGGTAGACAGGAAAGTAGTATAGAGATCACTTATGGAGAGTCTGAAGAAAAGTCAAAGAGCCAGGTGTGGTGACTCATGCCTATAATCCCTGCTGAGGCAGGAGGACCATTTTGAGTTGAATCCCAGCCTGGACTACACAGTGAGTTCCACCAAATGAAGCCCTGTCTCAAAAACAAAAATCAAAACAAACAAACAAAACAGACTCAACAGCCAACCTTTCATAGCTGTAGGTTTCGCACTTATAGATTCAATCAACTAAAGGATGAAAATCTTAAAAACTGAGTCTGTGTCTCACACATAGTGACTTGTTTTCTTGTTATTATACCCCAAGCAGTGCATCAATAATGACTTCTATAATACTGTGGTAGGCATAATTTATCTAGAGGTGATTCAGTGTCAACAGGATTGGGTACAGGCTACATGGAAATACTCAACTCTTTATTTGCTTGTTTGTTTGTTTGTTTGTTTGTTTATTTATTTGTTTATTTATTTATTTATTTATTTATTTAAGAGAGATAAAGAGACAGAAAGAGGCAGAGAGAGAATGGGCATGCCAGGGCCTTTTCAGCCACTGTGAATGAACTCCAGATGTGTGAGCCCCCTTGTGGGCATTGCATGCTTGTGTCACTTTTGCATCTGGCTAAATGTGGGACCTGGAGATCTGAACAAGCATTCTTAGGCTTTGCAGGCAGGGGCCTTACCTGCTAAGCCATCTCTCCGGCCCTCAACTCTTTTATATAAAGGATTTGAGCATCTGAACATTTTGGCAGAGGGAACCAATTCTTCATGGATATCAAGGGAATCCTAGGCTCCAACAGATGGATCATGGTGAAATTATGTTGTATGATGCCATAAGGTAGCAAACATGACACTAGGCATTTTGCCAGACCCTATGGAATTGAATGACCCAGTGTTGACAGACATTTGTCACAAGTGCATCTTGCTACTGTAAGATGTTAGTAAGAAGAAAAATGGTGGGGAGAGGAGAAGAGCTGCATAGCAACACTCTGTACTTTCTGTTCAATGCTCCTATAAGTCTTGAACTCTTCTAAAAGATAAAGTCGAAGAACAGAAGGAAGAAAGAAATCTAAACATCAGTTGTTTCTAACTAGGGCAATTTTGCCCCCTCAGAAGACAGGAGCACTGTCTGAAGACCTTCTGATTGTCACAACTGAGGAGAGGAAGTGCTATTGGCACCCACTGGATAGAGGACAGAACTTCGCCATACATCCTAAAGTGCACAGTAGAGCCTCAACTGCAAAGAATTATCTTGTTCTCATTGTCAATAGGGCCGAGGTTAAGCAGTTCTAAATTAGATCATAATATACATTCTGAGATGGCTGGGGACATAGCTCAGTGGTAGAACACCTGCCTAGTGTGTATGAGCCCAGCCAGTTCAATAGTCAGTTATCTCTTCGAAACTCCCCGCAAAAAGCTGAGTGTGGTGATGCATGCCTATATTCCCAGCACTTGGGAGGCTAAGGCAGAAAGACCATGAGTTGGAGGCTACCTTGGGCTACATGTGATTTTTGTCTTTTTTTTTTTAAGCCTGAGTGAAGTAGCTCGCCAGCAGTCAGGAAGCTAAGGTTCAAAGACTGCCATGAGTTCAAGGTCAACCAGGGCACATAGTAAGTTCCAGAACAGCTTCAGTGACACAGAATTCTTTAATATTATTTTATGAAGCACTTCATGTATCCATAAAGACTCTATTCCTCATGTCACTCAGATTATAAATATCAGAGATCTCAGTGCAAAAGTCTGATGTGAGCCATGTAAGGCGGGTGTTAGAAAATCAAATGACACCTATAATCCAAGCACTGAGGAAGCTGAGGCAGGAGATCATGAGGTTGAGCTCAGCCAAGGATATATAGTGAAAACTCTCTCCCCAAGGTTACCTTCAAATGAAATGACAAACCTATCATGAGACACCACTAAAGCATAATGGGGGGTTGAAAGAAGCTATACCAAAAAGAGTACATGCTTGTGTGTACCACAGGTGCTCCGTGACATGCCTCTTCTAGGTAAAAAATATCATAATTCAAAATGTTTTTTAAATATTTATTTATTATTTTATTTATTTATTTACTAGAGACAAAGAGAGGGAGAGAGAGAGAGAAAGAGTGAGAATGGGTGTGCCAGGTGCCTAGCCACTACAAACAAACTCCAGACTCATATGCCACCATGTGCATCTGGCTTATGTGGGACCTGGAGATTTGAACCGGGGTCCTTAGGCTTCTCAGGCATACACCTTAACCACTAAGCCATCTCTCCAGCCCTCAAAATGTTTTTTGTTTTTTTTTTTTAAAATACACACAACCTACCCAACAATGTATAGAACACACTAACCTACATTTAGGCAAAACCTTCTGAAACTACTTTAGAAGAGAGTGCAAATTACTCATGTAATTTACTAAATGACCATACCAAGCAACACTGGTAACAAACACGATGGCATTGCTGAGTGGGCGCTTCAGATCACTGCTCCTTGTCCAACATCTGAGGAGGAGTATGCTTTTTCTCTGTGGCTTGGAAAATTACCAGTGGGCTAAATGCAAGGCCCAGTTTCTACTGAGTGCATTTTCTGACACTGTAGCATTGCAAAATCCTAAACCAACAACTACATTTTGAGAATGCTCTCCAGTGGTTAGGTTGTAGATTTGAGTAAGTGTGATGGAGGTCGAAAATTTAGCTAACTTACTTGTACATAAGATCAGATTTGGAAATGCATGAAGTGTTCAGAACTTCAATCTCTTCTTTCTGGGTTTCTATCCTTCACATACTTCCAAGATGAGGCATCACAGCATCGACAGTTAAATATTAGGGAGCAGATAAGGAGCAAGGAAGTATCCCTCCCGTATGGGCAGAGCTCGAAACTCCACTCACTTTCCTTAATCTCGTTGGCCAGACTTTCATTATATGCTAGTGACTAGGATATTCAGTTCTCATTGTGTGCAGTCCCCAATTTTCCAATAGCATGGAGGAAAGGGAGACTGGATACTGGGGAAAAGGTGATCAGACTCTGCCAATCTCATGGAGTCATAACACAGAGGAAGGTAATGTAGCAACATGGGAATATGGATCTACCGTTACCTAACAATTAATCTTATTTTTAAAATGCCAAAAACTAAAAGAAAGGAAGAAAGAAAGAAAAAAGAAAGAAAGAAAGAAAATCCATAAAAAATAAAAATCCAGCGCTGGAGAGATGGCTTAGCGGTTAAGGTGCCTGCCCGCTAAGCCTAAGAACGTCAGTTCCTATCTCCAAGTCCCATGTTTAGCCAGATGAAAGGGACGCAAGGGCGCAATGCCACACTTGACCACAAGGGGGCAAAGGCATCTGGTGTTCGTTCACAGTGGCTGAGAGGCTGCTGGTGTGCCCATTCTCTGTCTTCCTCTCCCTCTCTCTCTGCTCTCTCCAAAAAAAAAAAAAAAAAAAAATGGTAGCCAGGCATGGTGGCACACGCCTTTAATCCCAGCACTTGGGAGGCAGAGGTAGGAGGATCACTGTGAGTTGAAGGCCACCCTGAGACAACATAGTGAATTCCAGGACAGCCTGGACTAGAGTGAAACCTTACCTTGAAAAACAAAAATAAGTAAATAAATAAAAATAAAAACCCCAAATCTCCAGTTTATGCAAAATATCTGAATTTTAAAATATTGCTTCAACAACTACTACCCTCTATGCACACACAAACAAAAAAAAATGCACTTTCTTAGCCTCAAAGTTTGGTTCCTAGTTGCAGATAGTTTCTTACCTGTTCAAACTGTCAGTAGTGTGCAAATGAAGGGAACCCTTAAGTAATTTACACAAACATGGAATGACACCATCTAAAAGAGTGCATCCATTCTCAGGAAAGAAACCAGCCTGACTTGTTTATATTAGAGAAGCTTCCAGGTACTCTGAGCTACACAGACTATCCCTTATAACTTATAACTTATATCATTTTCCTACACGAGCTGACAATATAGGAAACGCACAGCAAGTTATCACTGATATCTGTTTAAATGTTTTAAGGTTAATAGTGCTGAGAAGAAGTGACAGAGGAGTGTTCAGCACTGAAACGTCTCTATGACAACTTCCAAGGCTCAGGGTCCATTGTGGAAGAGGGGCAGAAAAGAGTCAAAGGAAGGGGAGGATGGCTTCCAATGAATATTTATGACCTCACAGTGCCTGGTACTACCTACACAGGACCCTCATAATCGGAGGAAAAGATGATGACATCAAAATAAAAGAGAGACTAATTGAGAGGGGGAGGAGATATGATGGGGAATGGATTTATAAAGGGGAAAGTGGGGGCGGGGAGGGAATTATCATGGTTTATTGTCTGTAATTATGGAAGTTGTCAATAAAAAACTTAAAAAATGTTTTAAGGTTAATGTGCAAAGTAATGGATTGTATTGTTCCATTCTTTGTTCTCATTTGTTATTCTCCCCCCCTCCACTCTGTCACTAATATTGCTGTATGTTGAACTTAGAACTTTATTTTACCATTAAAAGAGAGAGATCACTAACTTCTGGGAAAAGAAAGTTGTTTCTTCAGGGAACTACTGAAGATCAACTTTTGAAACTTTGCTTATATCTATATTACATGAAAATACAGGGCAACACGACCACTAATCCACTGTTCCTGAGAGGGTAATTGGTAGGTCATTCTGGAAATTTGCATACACCATGACCTTGCATACACCTCTGTAAGTATAATAAACTTACACATTAGAATAGTTTTATACAATTATTTACAATGACACAAAAGACCATATACACACATACACACACACACATAATCTCACAATAGTAAATATGATAAAATTGTGGTGTATTAAATATTAATGAAATACATGCAAAGAAAGTATATAATAACCACATATAATGTGGATGCATATCATCAATATTGAATGAAGAGGCAAGACCAACCCTAAATAAAAATAATACAACACAGTGGTTGTGATGATAGCTCAGAGAATAAAATGTTTGCCTGGCAAGCATGAGAACTTGAGTTTATAACCAGAACCTGGGTTAAAAAAAGGCTGGGGAAATGGCTTAGTGGTTAAGGCATTTGCCTGCAAAGCCTTAAGGACCCCAGTTCGATTCCCTAGGACCCACGTAAGCCAGATGCACATGGGGCACATGCGTCTAGAGTTGGTTTGCAGTGGCTGGAGGCCCTGACATGACTGTTCTCTCTTTCTCTCTGCCTCTCTTCTTTCTTTCTTTTCTCTCTCTCTCTCTCTCAAATAAATAAATTAATTAAATATTTTTTTAAAAAAGCTGGGTATGGTGACACACACTTGTATCCCTAATTGGCGAGGTGAGACAGGAGGATCCTTGGAACACACTAGCCATCTACTGTAGCCTAAGTCAACTCACTCCAGGCCACTGTGTACTACCTGCAGTGACATCTGAGGTTATTTTCTGGCCTATACACAAACATATACACTTTCTCTCTCTCGTGCACTCTCTCTCTCTCTTAATTCCAATATGATGGCAGATGCCTGGTGCAGGGCAATTGAATGTTCAAGACCAGCCTGGGCAGCATTGTGAGAAACCTTGCCTCAAAACACATAAACAATAAAACATTGGGATTCTATGTACATAAAAGGTCCAAGCAAATCGGCTGAAACCAGAGAAAATCTTCGTGCTCTGGGGAGAGTGTATTGGCATGGGAGGTGGGTGCCTAACACCCAGTTGAAGTGGTAAGGCAGAGTTCAAGGGCACTGACAGCACTCCTCATGGCTGTGGGCATACCTGGTCATTTCTAAAGTGTCCTTTTGACAGCCTGTATGTTTCACACACTTTTCCGAAAGTAATTCATAAAAATCCCAATCAAATATGGCCAGTGAGTGAGTGGACACGGTGCTGAAGAACATGCTGACCACCATTGACAGAGAAGGTGGGGCAACACTAACGCAGGAGGTTAGAACTGACCAAGCAAGAAAGGAATCTTCCAGGGTGTTGGAAACACGAGCACGTGATTCCAGAGGGTTAATTCCGATCATTTCTCAGAGTTTAGGACCAAACAAGATTTCACATTTGAGTGGACAGACACATGCTGAGTGATTATTTATTCACCCTTCCGGGGAACTGGCCTGGGAGCCCGAGCCCAGTGGAATCATGGAAGTGTCAGGGACAGTCAGAGCTGGCCTCAGTGCAGAAGGCCCCTCCCCGGCTGGCTGGACAGACACCACAGTTTCTATGAACCAGAGTGCAGAGGGGGGTGGGGCCTGAACACAGCTGGGGAGGTGAGTAGACCTCCTTGGGGATATCTCTGCCTTTCACTAGCTATAAACACACTCACTCCAGTCGAACATTCCTGACCCTGAGAGTAGGGTGTGTTATTATAAAGATGCACTTGACCAGATCTGAGGGACCGGGTTTCCCTGGCCAGAGCCAGACAGACTGTCCATAAATCTCCACGACTTGCTGCCGCTCAGTGACCACTCCAGGTCACTGTTCTCTCATCGTTTCAACGGGAATGCACATGTCGCCAGGAAGAGCAGCCTTGCATTTTATCTGATTATCAAGTCTGAGCCCTGCCCCTAGACATTCCAGATTTCAATTCCTACAGCTTTCTAAAAGGAAGGCTTCTGACCCTCCAGTTCCTCTCCACAATGATCTTTCAGGTGACAAGTGTGAACATTTCAACCTTTCTGGGCTTCAGAGACCTCAAAAAAGCCCTGTTGGAATGTGACATGACCAGATTCTTTTGAAAAAAAAAAAAAAAACCATATAGTTGACAAAGCCTAAGCCACCCTTAGCATGTGTTGGAGCACTTGCGTGGAGAAGCTGTCCCCAGCAACTGTGTGCACCTGCCTGGGGCAACTGCAAGCTTGCCCACAGCAACTAAGCCACTGGCCCTCCAAGGCTGGAGAGAAAGGAAGTGCTGGCATACTGCACTTGTTAGCAAGAAGCAAACTTCTGTGGGGGCATTTCTAGAAGTCTAAAGGAAACAAAAGAAAGTCCAGACCCCAAAGTTCACTTTCTGTATCAATGTCTCCATTCTTACGTATCTGAAATTCAAAGGCAAGGTGTGGCATGGGGCTGGGGAGATGGCTTAGCTGGATACACAATGGGACATACATCTTCAGTTCATTGGCTCTAGTGTGCCCATACACACACACACACACACACACACACACATACGCACACACACACACACACACACACACACACATTCTCTTTTTCTCTCCTTCTGCTCACAAGTAAGTAATCAGAAAAAGAAGAAAGAAAGAGAGAGAGAGAGGGAGGAGGGAGGGAGGAAGGGAGGGAGTGTGGGAGGGAAGGAAGGAAGGGAGACAGGAAAGACAGGAAAGCAGACAGAATGAAAGAAAGGAAAGCTTGGTGCCCTCACAGCTTGTTTGTCATTCCATTTCTGTGGCCAAACTCATGATGCAGGACAAATGATTCTGCCCATCTGGCTGCTTGATGAGGATCAACTATGCAACATTTTTTTCACAGGCTGAAGAACTTTGAATATGAATGAAAATGTGATGAGAGATCTTTCTAACCTCTAGCCAGCTTGCTGAGCAATCTGATCGTGTTTTCTTTGAACCTGCAACTCTTTGAATACCCATTAGAGGAAACATAATCTGCAAGAATGATTTAGGCTAAAAATTATATTTAAAGTAAAAAAAAATTTAAACCTTTCATTGAATTGATAGGGACAGAAAGAATGATAGTTGACAGAACGAAACAGTTCCTGAGATTGGTTGCACAACAAAGGAAACACAGTTAACACTACCGACCTGTGTTCTTAAAAATGGTGGAGATGGTAAATTCCATTTGATATACATTTCATCACATTTAAAGGTTTGTTTTTGTAAATCTCTTATTCAAATCTAGAATTAAAAATGAGCATGTGAGAGAATGTAATGAACATTGTTTTTTTTTTTTTTCTCCCAAAGAATGGAAAGCCAAAGAAATCTGTTCCTCCCTGGGAAACGCCTGACTAGACCAGTAAAAATTACTGGCCACTTTGACGCCCCAAAGCTTTGTGTTCTCTTCCTGCATGTGTGACTCAAGCCCTTCCTGATTCCACAGAGCCTAGATTAACTGCACCAGCTATGTGAGCACAGAGAACAGTGTCGGCTTATGTTATGGGTTCTGTTATCACACAGTGTTTCCAGAGCCACATCGAAAGGCAGTGAAATGCTTAACAGCAAGAGAATGCAGGATTCCTTCACCACAATGTCAGCTCTTAGCTCCCAGGGTGAGTTTGCCTCTAAGGAGTGCAAGTAGTCCCTGTTCTAGTACAAAGCTGACATGCCAATGTCTCAATAGCCACTGAGTTTCATGCAAGTCCCACACAACCGTCAGGAGTGTGCTGGCCTGGTTCATGCCAATGGAGAAGGAGACAGAATCCTAGTAGGTCAAAAGAATAGGACTGACCCACTTGGGGGTTCTGGTTTTCTTTAGTTGCTTAAAGTACTTCAGATGTATAACCCACCAAGACTTCAGTTAATGGTGTGAAATGCACAGGACACCAGTCCAGTAAGACCCTAAGACATCAGGGACAAACCAGCATGGAAATGTTGTTGTTGTGGTTCCCTTCTGAGTTCTTGGTATACATGAACGGGTAGAAAACTTGGAGAAGAAAACTTGCCAAACTTTCTGTAACTTTATTATTTCGAGACAGAGTCTCGTGGAGCCCTAGCTGGCCTCGAACTCACTATATAGCCAGACATGAACTTGAATATTGGATTGTCTTGAAGCCACCTTTGTCACAATGGGATTATAAGCATGCACCACCACACCTAGGGAGCTCAGGGCTTCCATGCATGCCAGGCAAACAGTCTACCAAGGGAGCTACACGCCACAGCCCTGTGTTTAACTTTTAACCAAGCATCACAAAGAAAAATGGCCTCCCAATTGTTTTCGAAGTCTCTTTTCTTTCCATCAACAAGGATCTTCTCCATTCATGAAAACCCTGTCCTAAAATAATACAAAGATGTTCAATTTCTGTCTAGCCAGCCTCCTCTATACTGCTAGTAAAGAGAGGAATGATTTGAAAAGTTTGTGTTTTCTCTCAGATGTAAGGAAATGTTAAAAGGTGAGTAAGCTCATGAAGCTAGGATTCCCAATGAGCCAGTCTCTAGTGTAAGGTTTATACAGTTGGCTAGTTAAGGGCTTCAAAGCTCGGTGTTTATACCTGTAAAATAGGACAACAATAATACCAGCCACCAGGTTGCTGTCAGGATAAAGGTATTAATAATAGCCACCAGAGGCTGGGGAGAAGACTCTATGGGTAACATGCTTGCCACACAAGCATGAGGACTCAAGTGTGGACCCCTAGCACCTACATAAAAATGATGGGTGTAGTAGTTTGCAACTGTAACTCCAGTGCGGTCAAAGTGGTGACACAGAGTCTTTGGAACTCACTAACTAGTGAGGATATTGAATTGGTGAGCCCTCGGTTTAGCGAGAGATATCTTAAAGAATAAGGTGGAGAGTAACTGAGGAAGACCCTGATGTTGATGTCTGGTCTCCATATGCATGTGCACACACACACACACACACACACACAGAGAGAGAGAGAGAGAGAGAGAGAGAGAGAGAGAAACCACACAGTGCTACTGTTAACAATGTGAGGTTAAAGGCACATCAATTCTCCAGACAGAGCACGCAGGTAACCCATCAAGTTACTGGGCCTGGATTTGAACTCAAGCAGTTAAATTCCAAAGTTTTGGGGGTGGGAGGTGGTGGTCACTGATAACTTAAGTAATCAGTACAGCCCGTGGTCTCTGGAAGCTTCTATTTTTCTAATTGAAGTTGACTTAATGGGCCTAGGAATTAAATTAGATTTTAGAGTTATAAGAGCTCCAGAGGTAAAAGGATGAAGGTTTCTTACAAGCCCTCAATTCCACCCCACCCCCTCTGCTTCATTAAATACTACAAGGGCAAAGAAAGGAGTCTCTTTCCCATGGGAAATAGCCACATTTTTTATAGTACCGCCATAAATTGGGAATATTTCCTTCCCATTTGAACATGGGTGTTAACATACTCCATTCTGACTCGGCAATGAAGTGAAAATGGAAGTCACTCACTTTTTCTTACACACAGAAGCCCCCATCCCATAGTTACGTGGTAACCTGCAGCTTTTGAGATCTTAAAAACCAAACAAAACAAACTCCTTTGGCTTTTACAGACTGGCTGGTGGTTGGAGGCTCGGAGATAAAGCCTAGTGTCCTGGCTGGCTCAGCTTTTAGGAATGCTCTGCTCGCCTGTGCTGTGTTACCAGAGCAGCTTGTTATCTTTGCAGTGTAAGGGCTGACTTGGAATTTCAAAGTGTCAGCTATTTAAAGAAAATGGAAGTCCCAGGCTCCAAACTTAATTGGCTTTCAGAGAGAAGGGCTTCCTACTGGTTATGATAATGTTAACTTAAAGTATTCAGAGGGAACCCTGGCCTGAAGCTAAATAAAAAGGGCTGGGTTGTTGATTTTGAAGCTCTTCTAGAAGAGGAGTTGGGCAGAGTCTGTTTGAAGGTGAATTAACATAGGAAACAGGAAAGGAAAAGAAGAGAAAGCAGGAAGGGCCCATTTCAGAGATTAAATGTGTCAAGCAGGCCAAGTAGCCTTGAATGCCAGGTTGGGGTGTTGATGGGCCTGGGTGTCTACCTGCAGTGAGACAATGTGAGGCTTCAGAAGCAAACAACAGTGATCAAAGCTAGGTCTTGGGAAGGTGACAGGAGGTTTTGTCCAGGCTGCAGCATTGGACTGAATCAGGACAGATCTGGGACTTGGCTGGCTCTGCAGCCTAAATTCCATGGCCTGACCTTTACGTGTTACTTTGTAAAACGGGGAGGGGGGTAACTATTATGGAGGATTGAATAAAACGGGGGCACGAATGTTTGAAATAACGTCCTACTAAGCACTGGGTGGTTAGTTTAAATGGCAGGCTCACACATCCTCTCCCAGGCAGGCTGAGAGGAAAATGAGGGCCGGGAATGAATGCTGTTTCAGGGAAAGAGGAGGCGAACATGTAGCTGACTCACAGATGGGATAAAAGGATGGAAACGGAAAGGGAAACCCTTAGAGAGGATGCAGGAGAGCACGGTGAGCCAGATGTTGAGGTGCACATCTGTAGTTCCAGTATGGCAGAGGTGGAGGCAGAAGGACAAGGAGTTCAAGGCCAGTCTGGACTACCTAACACCTTCTCTTAAACCATGAAAGAGACAGAGTGTGTGTGAAAGAGAGAGTGAGGATGTAATTCAAGGGATCACAATAAAAGGAATGTTAAGAAATGCTAAATCTGAGAAAGGGGATATTGACAAGGAGTGAACCAGACATCCTTCAAGAATCAAATGTCCTGTGGCTCACGCCTTTAATCCCAGCACTAGGGAGGCAGAGGTAGGAGGATTGCCGAGAGTTCAAGGCCACCCTGAAACTATATAGTGAATTTCAAGTCAGCCTGACACTACCTTGAAAACTAAAAAAAAAAAAAAGAGAATTACTGTTTTAATTTACACCAGCAATGAAGAGTAACTGAGTATGGCGGGGTACACCTGTAATTCTAGTGCTTGCTGATAGAGGCAAGAGGATCCAAAGTTCAAGGTCTTCTCTGTTGCAGCCTGGGCTATATGAGACTCTATCTCAAAAACAAAACAACCAAACAAACTGAAAAACCAAAAACACCACACACATGGTCCTTGTCTAAGGTGTTTGGGGACAATATTCTGTCAATAATTACACCTCTGTAAAGAAAGTTCGGCCAAGTGCTAAAGCCAATGACTGCAACCACCAGATGGAACCAACAGAACATCCTGACTGGGAACTGCCACTAGCGTCCCCCACAACAAAAAATCCACTTCCTGTGGTAAGTAACATACACACATCCTCAGTACCCAGATGCTTATTGGATAGAGCTACAAATAGCCTGTGATTGAAATTTAGTGGTATTAAGAATAGATAAATTCATTTCAATATTTGGTCTTCTTTAAAGAATTTCCTTTTTCTCAATGCCAACTGAGAAACTTCACTGAAGCAAATAATGAGAGTCTCAGATACAGAAAGATGTCCATCGCAGCTTTATTTATATTAGTTAAAACACGGCCAGCAACCCGTACTTGTAACAACACGGGAATGGTAAATCACGTCTGTCTATTTGATGGGTTAGCCAGGCACGGAGGCATATGCCTGTAATCCTAGTACTTGGAAGGTGAAGGTAGGAAAATTGAGAGTTAAGGTCATCCTTGGGTACAGTGAGTTCTAGGCTAACCTGGGCTACATAACACGGAGTCTCAAAACAAAACAAAAACAGACAAAAAAACTTTGAAGAGATAATAGAGAATTGATTGCAGGGATTGTTCTAAGTATTTTTCATTTAATTAATTATTGATGAAATATTCATTCATTTAGTACTCATAGTGATCTTATGATGTATTATTGTTATGTTATGCTAAGTCTTATTTTACATATAAGTTGTAGACTGCACAGATGGTATGTGGCAGACCTGGGGCTTGAAGAATGCTGTGTGCTTCTATAATCTCTGCTCTTACCACTAGATTATTGACCAAGGGGATTTATTTGGCCTGATATTCGTGTTTATATAATTTTATTTACTTATTTGCAAGGAGAGAAAGCGAGAATGAAAATGGGCATGGCAGAGCCCAGTAGCACTGCAAACAAACTCCAGACACATGCACCACTATGTGCATGCATATGGTGTCATGTGGGTACTGGGGAACTGACCACAGACCTTCAGGCTTCACAAAGCAAGTGCCTTTAACCACTGAACAATCCTTCCAGTCTATGATCTGATATTCTTAAATTAGATTTATAATAAAACTTTGGAGGAAAAATGTAACCTCCCCACTTAGGAGAAGAGATTGGATAGGGCAGGGGTAATAATGAACTAGAATTCTGCCCTTTGCAAGTCCAGTAAGAGATAGTCACAATTTTTACTGTTTCCCCCTTTATTGTCAGTGATTCATACCTGCGAAACACTTTGTAACTTACAAAGTCAAACTACATCGTAGAGTTGTTTTGATAAACTCCAATTTATACACAAGGAAAGCGAGAGTCAGAAAAGGTAAATGGCACATTCAGGGTGACATTGCTGGGTTGTGTATGGCCCAATTCTGTGCTCTCTCCACTACTCTGAATAGGAAGACAATTTCAAGTCAGCAGATGACATTTCTGCAGTATAATGATCCCTCAGGGAACTACTAAGGACCAGCTAAGGTTAAGCAAGGGACTGAGTAGGGCTTGGCAGAATCAAATAAGTAAACTAGATTACTTATATAATCTAGACTAAAATGCTTAGATTATTCAAAGAAAGTCCCTGGCTGGTTCCCTTTGCCTCCATCCAGGGATATTATCTAAGAAAGGTAACATTAACCTTTCTCTCTTCTATTTTTTTTTTCTTTTCCCCATCATGTTACAATATCCACAGGCCCATCTTTGTCTCAGAACGGTTCTCAAAGGTAGCCACAAGACAAGACAATTTTGCTACTGATGAGAAGGGTACTAAAGACACTGCATTATTTGTAATTGTATATTCCAGATACTTCCTGGAATTGTATATTCCAGATACTTCCTGGACAATGTTTAGCCACTTAAATCTCACGACAGACCTATGTGGTAGGTGTCCTTCATGGGTGAGGAAACTGAGGCTCAGGGTGTGTGGTACCTGTTTGGGCCTGACAAAGGGGGAAAGAGAGAGTGAGTGACCTACACTGCAAGGGAGTTCCCAAGTACTAACTAGGCTTACATGTGTGTGCCACTATGCCTGGCTCGTCCAGTTTCTTTTAAAGAACTCAATTGCCTTTATTTTCAATTCTAGGGCCAAGAAATACTTTTCTGTAAAATAAAGTTCCTTGGTTTACCTTCAATAAAAGGCGGGGGGATAGCTCAAGAGATTGCTCAGCAGTTAAGGCATTTGCCTGCAAAGCCTAACAACCTGCTATCCACATAAGCCAGATGCCAAAAGTGGCACATGCATCTGGAGTTCATTTACAGTGGTAGAGGCCCGGGCAGGCCCATAGTTCTCTCTGTCTGCCTTTCTTCCTCCCTCCCTCACTGGCTCTCTGTATCTTTCTGCTTTCAAATAAATAAATAATTTTTTTTTTGAGAGAGAGAGAGAGACAGAGAGAGAGGGAGAAGAAGACAGAGATGGGCCCGCCAGCCAGCAGTCTCTCAGCTGCTGAGAACGAAATCCAGATGCTGCGCCCCTTGTGGTCCAGTGCGGCATTGCGCCCTTGCGTCACTTTGCATCTGGCTAAACGTGGGACCTGGAGATTGGAACCGGTGTTCTTAGGCTTCGGAGGCAGGCGCCTTAACCGCTAAGCCATCTCTCCAGCCCAAAATGTTTTTTTTTTTTTTTTTTTAAATAAAAGAACACCCTGGTATTTGTGTGCATGTATTGTGTATGCAAGTATGTATGTATGTTCATGTGTGTGACGATTCATGTGTATGTGTGAGGAGGACAACGGTTGACGTTAGGCGTCTTGTTCCATCACTGTTCACCTTATTTTTTGAGACAGGGTCTTTCACTCAACCCAGAGCTCACAAATTCAGCTTTACTAGCTAGCCCACAAGCCCTAGGAATCCTCAGATCTCCCGCGCCCCTGTGCTGGGATTGCAGGTATGCACCACCACAACTGGCTTTTACATGCATTTTGAGGATCTGAACTCAGGTCCTCGTGTTGTTTAGCAAGTACTTTATTGACTGAGCCATCTCTCCAGCCCCTCAAATTCATTCACCTAAGAAGAAAATTAAAGACTGCACACACATTGTTCATGCCCCAGCACTGCCAAACCAAACCAATTACAACCACACCAGGCACGCATGCGCATGAAGTAATAGGAAAAGTATGGAAGCCCTAACTCTACTACACTGAATGGGCAAGTGAAGAGCCTGGATTAGTAGTCAGGAGCTGGGAACTGTCAGGCTTGGCAGGCATTATTTTATCAGCCTGTAAAGAGCACAGTTATTCAAAAGACTTGGCTGGGACTGAGGACTAGGTGGTCTGTAAATAATCTCTGGGTAACGCTTGCAAGAGCGGAACTCTAACACGCTAGAGCCCCGGCTTTCAATGGGTCATTGGCCTGTGTGCTGTGTCTCCTATGGGGCTTCCCCTCAGCCTTAAACTATATGACAAGGAATACATGGCCGGGACAGCACGGGAGAGAGTGAATTCAAACACAAACCCTTTCTGATGATGGGGACAGGGAGGCTGTTGGAACCAAAATGCATCTGCACAGCAACAATACAAATGCTAGGTCAAGTGCATGAAGGGTGAGGCCCCTTCAGGGCAGCTGCACAAGAAAGCCCCTGTTAATCCCTTAACTAAGCAGCTGATGGATTTAATCTTTTTTTTGCATACGTTAGGGCTCTTTAGACACAGGATCATTAGAAATTTAGAAAAAAATATCAGCACAAGCTACAAGTTTCTTTTTTATAGATTTCATCTCACTAAGTAAACTGATAGAAACTTGCAGGGCTACTGATATTACTTCACTGTCATTCTGGTTTGAAAAAGTGTAAGAAAAGTTTACTCTCGGATTCATTCACAGAAAGAAAAGGTCTCTGTTGGAAGAGAGCAGAGATCTGAGTCTCCTGCCTTGGGAACTTTCTGTTGAGTTTACACCCATTGTTATTTAAAATACCACATACAATGACTCAGGGGGCCTGACTTTTGCATAGTAATATCAGAAAAGGAAACATTACCTGGTATAATCACCCTTGGCTTCCTGAAATTAAAAAAAGAAAAGAGAAAAAAAGAAAAGAAAAATGAAGACATGGTCAATATGCATTTATGCTAAGGTAAGTGAATGATTTATTCATCATTTTCTTTTCATTACGTACATAAGAAACACCCCCCCCCATGGTCATAGACAAGAAAGTAGCAATGATAAAAACATTCATATCCATGAAATATTTCTTATACTTAACAGAAGAGACAAATGTATACATGAAGAAGTACAGATAACTATTTCCCCCTTATATTTCTAAGATCGCATGATAAATGTTTTTTATTCATGTCAACCTTTTAAGACTGGACGCAGACATTTAAAACCACAACACCATAAATGTATTTGCTTTCTTTATTGTTTAAACCAGTACAGAAACAGACTTTGTTTTTCAGCTACTAGCGCCTTTAAGAATTAAAGAGCTCTTTATACAACCTCAAGAAAATGTAAACAAAAGTTACTAAATTTAAATTGAAAATTACAGCTATTCTAACAACTGTTGCCTCCCAGCTTCAAGAAACTTGGAACTGAACTCTTTCTCTCATAGCAATCTAACTTTCATTTTTTTTCTTCGAAATAGACAACATCACACTACAGCTCATGAAAAACACATTTTAAAAAACAGATTTCATTGACAAACATCTAACTGGTTTAAAAATCCATCAGACAATAGCCTAATGCAAAAGTTTCCGCACTTCAGGCAGTCAGCAAGAAATGAAAGGGAGCTGTTCAGAAGCAGGGGGTCAACTCTTACCTGTAAAATCAGTGCTGCCAACTTGAATACGGTGTCGCTGTCGACTTCGATCTGCCCCTGTGGGTGCAAGAGAATATTCACTGAATACAGGGCCGCCCTAGGTTAGAGCAAATGGCTGAGGAGTTGGGGAAGCTGTCACAGCTTGGCACCTCCACTTTGTGATCAAACATAGAGCATACCATTACAAGAGAGGGGGGTGTGCAGACAGACTCAATGAGAGAGGAGCTGAACTGGCACTGTGTTGTGTATGAGAGTGTGTGCATGTGTGTGTGTGAGCGTGCGTATGTGTGCACGCACATGTGCTCATTCGTTCATGTGCTCATTAGCTGACAGAAATTTTGTTTAGAGAACAGTATTGATCAAAAGCGTGAATGACTTTGAGGCAGAAAATTCAGACAACTTCTAAGTGAATAATTTTTTATCTGTGCAAATTCAGTTTTCTAGGTTTGCTTGTTGTGGAATTTCCTGAGATTAATTTTTCCCCCTCTGTGTCACAGCATGGTTATTCCAGCACACACACAATGCAATATTAAGACATAAGTTCACTTTTGGGTTAATGACACATGAGTGAGCTAATATTTGTTCCATGCTAGCTAAAATGAGACACCTTAAAAACAGTCGCAGTAATTGCTAAGAGGACTAAAATTCCATTGTTTTACACTGATGAACTCTAATTTAGCATTTTTCTATCTTTTTATTTCTTCATCTTTCATGATCCCAAAGAAAAATTTGAGTTCTGGGGCTTGGCAAATAAGACCTTTTTTTTTTTTCAGTTTTCTGTGAAGCATGCATAAGTATATATGGAAGAGTATGAAGTTTGCCATTATCTTTATAAGTAGTGACATATGTAAATATTATAACTACAACATGTATTATTATAACATAAGCTGGAACAGCAGTATTTTAAGTTAAAAATATTTTTGGTGGTATGGGAACTTGTAATCATTGACACATGCAGAAATAATTCACCTAAGCCCATCCTTGTGCAAGAGTTGCATTATTAGTGCTTAAAAGTACACAGTGTTGGGCTGGAGAGATGGCTTAGTGGTCAAGGCACTTGCCAGTGAAGCCTAAAGTTCCCAATTCAATTCTCCAGGTCCCACATAAGCCAGATGCACAAGGTGGTGCATGCGTCTGGAGTTGGTCTGCAGTGGCTGGAGGCCCTGGAGTACCCATATTCTCTCTCTCTCTCTCTAATACATAAATAAAAATAAATATTTTTTAAAAATTATTTTAAAAAAGTACACAGTGTTTAAGGGCCTGGAAATTGTCCTGCACTCGCTCTTTCTCTCTGTTGCTCACTGAATTTGAGTGGTAGCATTTCCTAAATTCCCAAGTGCAGCACTAGGAGTAATTAAAGTTTTTGTTGTTGTGGTCCATGTGTATGTGTGCATATGTGAAAATTCATATGTGTGTGAGCATATGTGGAAGACAGAGGTCATCATAAGGTTTCTTCCTTAAATACTCTCCACCTTATGTTTTGAGACAGGGTCTTCCACTGAACCCAAAACTCACAAATTCTGCTAGACTAGCTGGTATCAGCCTCCCTAGTGCGAGGATTACAGGCACACCCAACTTTTATGTGGGTGCTGTGGATCTGAACTCAGGTCCTCATGCTTACATGGCAAGCACTTGACCAAATAAGCTATCTCCCTAGCCTGTGAATAACTAGTTGTAAGCAAATGCACACTAGGTAGTGTTGTAGGGGGGTGAAGCTTTACTTGGTCAGGCTTTCTGGAAGGATTACGCGTGTCTCAACATTTTTTTGTGTGTGCGTGATTTGATTAGAGTTCTCAAACAAAAAAAATGAAAAAAATCCTAATAATAACAATAATTTTTATAAAAGCCAACAACAAAGAAAACCCCAGGGCATTATAATAGCAGTGATAATTATTCATGTTTCCCTTATATTACCAAATGAAAATTAATTTCATCCCACAATACATAGCCCTCCTTTCTGAAACCTAAGGCAAAAGAACGGCTTCAAAGATTTTGTTTGAAAAGCTGATAGACTTCATGCTTTGGAATTTGGAGCTTGCCTATAATCTCTAGAAGCAGATTATAAAATCAAGGAGAAGCCAGGTTGACTGGAGGAATCAATGACCCTCTGTCTTCAAGCAAAAGACAATGGCTTTCTAATCTGGTGAAAGAAAGTGAAGCCATTAATCCAACAGGTAAAACGGGTGGTAGTCAGATAAAATTTTAGAGAGGTTAAATTCCTCAAGTTCAGAGACAAAGAAAGTCTGTGGAGAAGGAGGAAGGCTAAGAGGGCAACTCAAAACATCTGAGTTTGAAACAGGGCCAGCAGTCAAAATTTCAAAGTCAAATTTGTCTTAACATCTCAGAGAAGAAAAAAGGTGTTATTATTTGAGGTACTGAAAAAAACAAAACTAAAAATAGGTGGGGAGATGCTGAGGAAATAGCTCAGTGGGTAAAGTGCTTGTCATGCGAGCAAGAGGACTGGTGTTCGAATCCCATGTAAATTCTGGGTGGGCATGGTGGCCTTGTGGAACAGTGTACAGGGGACAGATCTGGACAAGGGGGCTAGCTAGAAGAGCTGAATCAGCACTGTCCAGGCTCAGGTAAGAGATGCGCTTCAGTAAACACAGACGAGAGCAATTGAGGAAGACACCCAAGTTTACCTCTGGCCTACACACACACACACACACACACACACACACACACACACACATACATACCCCTCAACACACCCTACACACATATGAACGCATCTATCCAGACATGCCCACCACACAGACATATTTAAAATTAAAAAACAACAACAACAACAACTGTGAAAACTAAGGATGAACAAAATGAATTGAAAATTACTGTCAGCCCCACTTACTGTCAACCACTTTGATACGCAACTGACCCACTTTGCCTCCTCGGCACCTCACATGAGTCATCTGAGAAATATTTGAGACACCAGCCTTTCAATTTAGCAAATGGAAGTGCAGCAGACAGATAAAAAGACCTGAAGCAGATACGCTCTAGGAAGCTGCCAAATAATTCTCTGCCTTGGGAGGGTCATTAAATATTAAAAATGCTGAAAGGAGGAGCTGAAGCACAAAAAGTACCAGGCTCGGACAGCTCCAAGCGTGCAGGGGGCAAACAGGCAGTTCACCTGTGGACTTCTGAACCTAGATTGGCCCAAGCCCAGCTCTGACGGAGGAGGTGAAGGAATGGGCTCCCCCAAACCTGTTTGGAGAAGCGAAGTACATGCATGGCTTGACAAAGCTTCACCTTCCTTCATCACACTCTCCTCGGTCTGCATCCTACACATAAAGACCACGGCTCTAGAAGTCATTCTGAGACCAGATACTCATTGCCAGTGTTACTTGACTTATTTTTAACGTTATGAAACAATACACCAGTCAAAAATTACACTTTGCCCAGTTCTCAGCAGTTTCATTGGGTGAAATTACAGTCAGGTTTACAATGAACTCGAGAAGTTCATGCCAGAAATGTAAAAGTTGTTTTGAAATTGCAGACTGTCCGGGGCAGAAGAGTTCTTTCCCCTCAAACCATGGCAACAGAGGTAACCTTATATAGGGCAAGCCAACACTTGAGAGAGAAACTCCTCAAAGAGAAAGGTGATGAGATCCCTCAGTGGGTTTCCATGGCTGCCAGGGACCAACAAAGAACCAGAGATGTGAGTCAGACAATGAGGCTGGATGCACAAAGGTAAGATGAGACAGTGTCGTGCCCCAGAAGTACACACTCATGGTTAACAGAGCCATATTACACGTTCAACCACTGGATCACTGTTTATCCCGAGCATCTCATTTCTATTCTTCTTTTTGGCTCAGGTAACCAAGACACCAAGCTAGTGAGGTGAATTCTAGGTTTTGTTTCCCAAGTAAGACGAGAGAAAAAAAGGTTGAGGACCTGAAAGTAAATTCCATGAAACTATGACCCTATTGCTTTATTGATCTTCAGCACTGAGGATCAGAGAAGTGGAGGTCACCAGCCCATCTCCTCCAATCAGAACTCATTGACAAACTGTTGGGAGGTGTCAGTATGTTTTGAAATCTATCCCTAATCACCTATCTTAGTATTAAGATTTTTTAAAAATAAGTCAGAGAACACCAACAAATAAATGTGGAAGAAATAAGAGAGAAAATTAATCTTTGTAATGATTACACTGCTGATGAATTTAGGCAACAATATCTTTTGTTATTATTGTTGTGGTGTTTTCTTTGTGATTCTGGGCATGAAACTCAGAGCACCATGACCAAGTTGGCCAAGTGCTCTACTGTCAATCCACCTGCCCCCAGAACTATGCAATAATCTTTAATAACTGAAAACTACTGAATGAAAGTTTGATTAGAACAGGACGGGTTACTGATACCATCACTGGGATGATATAAATATCTTCTCTTCATAAGACATTAATTACAAGGAGGAAAATGGTAAGTCTTCACAGAAGAACTTGAGAGATCCGTCTTAAACAAATGTGAGCTGTCCAGTCGAGGAAAGGGCACACAGTCACACTGGTAATGCCCGGTCCTGGTAAGTGTAAATACCTCACAACTGGAAGCCAGTAGTGGACAGACAGTTCTGATTTTCAGCATTTTGCTGATTCCTAGGGTGTAAAATACATCCAACACAACCAATCTCAAGCTACCAGTATAACTTCATGGAAAATAGGGTTGAAAAGAGATGTGAGAATTAGCTCTTGTTTGCTGATACAGACTGACTCCAGTCTAATTCCTGTCAAAAATATTGTATCATTAGGGCTGGAGAGATGGCTTAGCAGTTAAGGCACCCACCTGCGAAGCCTAAGAACAACCGTTCAATTCTCTAGGTCTCACATTTAGCCAGACGCAAGTGCACATTGTCGCACATGCGCACAAGAGGGCATACACATCTGGAGTTCGTTCACAGAGGCTGAGAGGCACCTGGCGGGCCCATTCTCTCCATCTCCATGAGACAAGGGCAAACTTGGTGATATTCTACAAAACATCTGAGGTCTGGGAAGGTGGATCAGTATATAAAGTGCTTGCTGTGTGTGCAAGCATGAAAGCTGAGCTCAGACCCACAGCACCTATGTAAATGCAGGGTGAGTGTGGCACCCTTCTTATGATTCCAGCTCTTGGCAGGCAGAGATAGGGCATCCATGGGCTGAGTTGTTTGGCTAGGCTAGCCAAATCAGTGTGTCCTGGGTTCAACTGAGAGATCCTGCTTCATTACAGAAGTGGAGAGAATGAAGGAAGACACTCAATGTCAACCTTTGGCCTCCACATGCATGCACATATTACACGCATGTGCACCTCACACATTTAAGGACACACAGACACATATGCCTACAACATCTGTGACAGTTTGAACAGATGCCCTCCAATAGATTCAGGAGTTTTATTCTAGCTGGTAACTTAGATCTCCAGCCGCCTGGCTGGAGGAGGTGTCACTGTGGGTGAATCCTAGGGTCCAGCCCTATGGTGTGTTTGGGGGTAGATCTGTTTCCCAAAAAAAAAGTCATGCACAGGGCTTGAGCATTAGGGGTTCCTGGAGTGTGCTTGCTAGTGTGTTGTGGGTGGTTTTTCCTTTCTGTGAAAAGGGACTGACTTCTTCCACCATTATGAAATTTCCCCTCTGACTATAAGCTTCAATAAATCCCTTCCTCCATAACTGGACCTGGTTTGGAAGTTCATCCCAGCGACCTGAAGCTGTCTATTATACCATGCATACACATGTACAAAAAATAAAATAAATAAAATAAAAACATCTGGCCCACACATATGCCAAAATGTCAAAGTAAGGAAGAGAGATGAAAGTGTCATAATAGCTGAATATGGTACATTATCATGCTTAAGAGGGAATGTGATGAGGGTGGAACAACTGAACTATATTAGGCAACAGTATGGGTCCAATGTTAAATGTTCTGAATATGATTATAGTAATATGACAATACAAGGGATGTACTTGATCTTAGGAAATGCACAACAAAATACTTTGGGATAAACTGTTATTATTGCTATGACTTACTCTGGACTAGTTCAAAGAAAAACTATACACACACACACTATATAGGGTGCAGAGAAAGTATAAATATGGCATTATGACAAAACTAATAAAAATAGTTTGACACATATATATTATCATGTTTTGTACTTTCTTGTAACTAGTTTGTACATTTGAAATTGTCATTTAATAAAAAGTTCGTTTTTTAATTTTGGTTTTTTGAGACAGGGTCTCACTCTGGCCCAGGCTGACCTGGAATTAACTATGTCATCTCAGGGTGGCCTCAAACTCAGTGATCCTCCTACCTCTGCATCCCAAGTGCTGGAATTAAAGGTGTTTGCCACCATGTCCAACTAAGTTCATTTTTTTTAAAGAATCTATTTTCTGGGACCTGGCGAGATAACATAGCAATTAAAGGCCCTTGCTTGCAAAGCCTGTTGGCCAGGGTTCAATTCCTCAGCACTCACATGAAGCTGGATGCAAAGTGGCACCTGCATGGCTCATCTATGGCACATATGTGTCCATCACACATACATGCAAACACAAATAATAAATGAAATAGTTAAATAAATAAATTGTTGAAACAAATTTATTTTCCTAGAGTATAGATACCTAGCTGTCTTGCCTGACAAGTATCCCCTCCATTTCCTGGGTAGAATATCCCACTCCTTTAGAGAATCACTTTTTTCCCTTTTGGGCTCGACCAAAAATACAGTCATCATTTTTTGGGTGGTGGTGAGAGGGCAAGTGATAGATGCAAGAAGAATGACCATCCCAGAGATTTTCTGAATTAGACGCAAAATAAGAAACTTTCCTATCTCTGGAGACAAATTAGAGATGACGTGACCCAGAAGAAATCAATGATTTCAGATGGAAAGAACCTTCTTGATACTGGTGTCAACTGTTTCCACTGCTGAGTAGAGCCAGACTTCGAAGTGTAGTTAGAATTCAGACCCTGATAAGAATACTGACTTGAATGCTTTTAACCTGACTTACCCCTAACCCTGAAAAGAATGCAATGAGCACATGTGACAAGGACACCAGTAGATGTGTGGGTGCTGTTCCCTGGAGATTGCCCAGGTCCTCCTGAAGACACGTGTGCATGCATGGCGGGCAGAATCTGTCCGCTCCGAGATGAGCATGCTTGTTTGAGGAGCTTGCTTGAGGAGCTATCAGGTAAGACCCACCCATTCCTCTACAGGCCAATTCTTCCTAGGCAGGCAATGTACTAGTCCCAATTGTCTAGGGATGATAATGCTACTAACAAGTCAGGCCATAAGCTGGCCACGTCCTTTAAGTAAGTAGTGATACACTTTCCTCGTAGTCCAAGGTAGTTTTCGTAAGTATAATTACAGAGATGGGCTCAATGATTAATTGCACATTCATCCTTCTAGACCACAGCATCTTGAACTGTGGGTCGGGATCTTGTGGGGGATCACGTAACTCAATGTGGGGATCATGATAACTTTGGCAATGGTAAAAGGTTTCTGAGTATGCAATGACTAAATATTAATTCAAACTCAAATTTTATTTATTTACTTATTTGCAAGCAAAATGAGAGAGACAGAGAGACAGACACAGACAGATACAGAGACAGAGAAAGAGAATGGATGCACCAGGGCCTGCAGTCACTGCAAATGAACTCCAGATGCATTCACCTCTTTGTTCATCTGACTTTATGTGGGTACTGGGGAAGTGAACCCAAGTCATTAGGTTTTGCAGGCAAGTGCTCTGACAGCTGAGCCATCTCTCCAGCATGCCAAATTCAAATTTGAAATGAATCAGAAATATTTCTGGCAGCACTGCATCGTAAGACTTCACTGAAGATTTGAACATACAACATAGGCAATCAGCAGTGTGCATGCTGCTACAACACACCAACCAAAGCTGCCTGAAAGTCCTCGGCTCAGATTTGAGACTACTGTGTTATATAGTTGCACTGTTTTTACTGCACATACAAAGTTTACTACCATTGTAGAAACATAGTGGTTTATTATAGAAAAAGAAACACTGTTTCTTGCATATGGTCATTCCTCTTCATATAAAAATCAAATTAAGATATCTTTGGATTGTGTTGTGTTACAATGTTTTATTTTAAAATTTGCTGTTTGAAAAACCAGGCCTAGTGGCACATACCTATAGCTATAAACTCTAACTCTAGGTCAGGAGTTCCAGGTTATCCTTGGCTAAATAGTGAGTTTGAGGCCAGTTTGGGCTAAAGACTCTGTCTCCAAGCAAAAACAAAAACCCTAAAAATTGTTTGAGGTACCAGTTAGGGTTTTATAAGTCATTGTTACATGAATTTTGGCTTGGGATTAAGACAGAATTTTCAACAATTTCTATAATGACCAAAACATATTTCTGCCAATTTGTACTATATATTTATGTAAAGTGGAATTCCCCGAATAGATGATTATATCAATCAACTCAAAAAGCCAGTGAGGAGGCTACAGTGTCCAGCGTTCAGCCAAGATTTAATTTTCTATGTAAAATTAAATAAATTGAGCTGGGCGTGGTGGTGCACACCTTTAATCCCAGCACTTGGGAAGCAGAGGTAGGAGGATTGCTGTGAGTTCAAGGATACCTTGAGACTACATAGTGAATTCCAGGTCAGTCTGGGCTGGAGGAAGACCCTACCTTGAAATCTACCCCCAACCCCAAAAAAAGAAAAAAATTAAAGTGCCTTGTCTATTTCATTACCATATAAATCTACTTTTATATTTAATAAGTAATAAAATTGTGTATATGTCAAAGAACTGTTGTAAATGTTTAAAAAAATTATTGAAACAGGGTCTCTTATAGCCCAAGTTGGTCTTGAACTCACTACATAGCTGAGTAATAACCTTGAACTCCTGATCCTCCTGCTGCCACCTAGAGACCAAGTGCTGCAATTGCAGTTACATGCCAAAATCATTTCAGGTTTTATGCAGTGCTGGGGAATCCAACCCAGGGCCTCTTGCATACCAGGCAAGACCTATCAACTGATCCTCATCCCTATCCTTCAAATATTTTTTATGATTTATGTAGATGTTTGATTTTCATTCCTATTTTATATGTCCATATACCTGGGGTCATGTAAAAATTTCTTGGGGGGAAAAGGCTTCACAGCTGGAAAAAAGTCTAAGAAGCTGAGCTCTACAATTGCTCACTGTGTGTGTTCGTGTGATGTATGCGCATATGTGTATATGTGTTTTGTGTGTGTACAGACCCGTGCATGTGTATGGCATGTAGCCACGTGTGTGTGAAAAGCCCAGGAAAACCTCTAGTGTCGCTCTCAGGAACATTGTTCACCTCCTTTTGAAACAGTGTCTCTCATTGGCCTGAAGCTTACCAAGCAGGCTAGACCAGCTGGCCACTGAGGTCCAGAGATCCCTGTCTCTGCCTCCCCAGGATTACAGGCATGCACCACCACGCTGGGTATTTTTATGTGGGGACTGGGGATGTAACTAAGGTCCTCATGCTTTCAAGGCAAGCATTTCACTGACAACTGTCTCCTCCAGTCCCTTTGCAAGCCTGGAATGATTGGTGTTTTGAGGTATATAACTCTGTTCTGGGACTGTCCCAGTCAAAAAAAAAAAAAAAAAAAAAAAAAAAAAAAAGTTCAGCAGGAGCTGCCACTCCCCACTCGTGGCAACCAGGTCTCCAGATAATGCCAAGTATCTCCCTGGGGGAACAGAGCTGTCCCTAGTTAAGGACCACTGTTCTATCTACACTGTGTATGTTTTACTTCTAAATAAAGCCATAGTTGTCAGAAAGCTAGCTAATTGAGCCTTATTCTTTATCCCTGGTAAAAATCGCTTGATTTTGGAACTGTGCTTCAGCATTGTGCCACTGGGTTATGTTGAGAAACATTTTAACAACCCTAATAGTCATTATTTTAATAACTCCGGGTGTGTTATGGAGGACACTGCTGATTACGTCATATAATAGCCCTTTATGAGGCCCCGTGGGACAAGTTTCTAGCTTTTGGTACCAGTGTTGACAGTTCCTTTGGAATGGTTGCTGTGTTGTTTGTTGTGTAGTGACCACTGTGAGCTGAGACCCGGTCAGAACTCACTCTCGCTTGGGCTCTTAAAAGAAGCAGAACCTCAAATCCATGGGCTGAAGGCTTTATGTTAGTCATGCTGAATATTTCCTACTACATTAACCGTGATTTCATAAAGCAGTTATTTCTACTTTATTTTCTTATGGAAAAAAACATGATTGTTTTTATATATTATAGATTTTATATATTATATATTTAAAAATATTTTTAATTATTTATTAACAAGGAGAGAGAGAATGAATGAGTGAATGAATGAATGAATGAATGAATGAATATGGGCATTCCGAAACTTCCAGCTGCTGCAAACGGATTCCCAACATATGCTCTACTTTGCGCATCTGGTTGTACATGAGTACTGGGGAATCCAACCAGGTGTTGTTAAACTCTGCAGGCAAACACCTTAACTGTGGAACCATCTCTCCAGATCCTCATTGTACTTTACTGTATTTATGGTCTTAAATTGTTTTAATTGAGGTGGATACAGCAACATGACCAGATCGTAATGTACAGCTTGACATTCTTGTTTACTCTTTTCTTTTCAGACAGAGTCACCCTGTGTTACCCAGGCTGGCCTAGAACTCACAATTCTCCTGCTTCTGCCTCCCAAGGGCTGAAATTGTGGGTACCATGCCTAGCCAGCTAGATGCACTTTGATATGTCACTAACTAACATCAGAAATCAAACGTACTCACTAATTATAGCATCTTAGGAAATGTATGCATTTTTATAAATGTCATTAAATCAGTCATACTATTTTGGTAGATGTTTTTGATTGTTTGTTTTGCTGGGAATGTAACCTCCAGGGTCTTGCAAGCACTCTACCACTGAACTAAAACCCAAGCCCCACTAATTAGAAAAGTTTAAAGGAATACTGTAAAATAATATCACTGTGATTGCTAACCAATCTAAGCCTTTTATGTCATTGCATTTATTTTCCATGATCCGTGTGTAAAATAACCCTTTGTTCCCCTTAACTGTTTGAGATCCTGTCTGATTTGAGCAGTGTGCACATTCCCAGTGTCACCCTGTGTCTCCTCGTTGGGTACAGATCTCTTCTGTTTTGGCATGTCCTTTCTCTGAGCTGAAAAGTCAGATTGGATTGGGACCGTCCTCTCCTCTGAAAACTATGGGCTTTTGTAATCTTGATATGTTTTTCTATAACTCAGTTCCTCATTTGTAAAGTGGGCGATGATAAGTAATAATTTTATTGCACTTTACGTGAAGTATGAATGTAAAGCTCAAAGACTCTCTTACTGCTATTCTCTTCACTAATGCTTATGACATCACTGTTTTATTTTTGACATAGAGTCTCATGTGGCCAGGATGACCCTGAACTTCTGACTCCCTTGCCTCTACCTCCTAAGTATTAGGATTACAGGTGGGCATCAACATGCCTGGTCTTGTGATATCACTTCTTAAATTCTCACATATATTTTTTTCTACCTTATCTACTTTTGTTTTGGGACACTGTTCAAATTCCATTTTCCCACATTTAGTCAATGTTCAAGATACTATTTCTTAATTTTTGTAAGGTGAATGATTTAATACTTCATATTAATGTTGAATATTATCTTTCATTTATTTTCAAAGAAATTTGAAAATAAAAAGATATCATATTTGCCTCCCTTTGAAACAATAGTATGTCTCCACTGTAACTGCTCAACAGTGAGCACACACATGGATTGTGACATGACGATCACACATATCATATATTGGAATTAATATTCCGTATTTTATCTTATCCTTTATAGATAGATCTCCTTAGGTGGAGACATGCTCATTCCTCAGGCTCACTGTCCACTCAGTCTAGCCTATGAAAGACCCACACACACACACACACACACACACACACACCAAAAAAAAATGGTTGGGGGCTAAAGAGATGGCTTAGTGGTTAAGGTGCTTGTCTGTGAAGTCTAAGGACCCAGGTTCAACTCTCCAGGTCCCACGTAAGCCAGACGCTTAAGGTGATGCAAGTATGCAATACTGCACATGAGCAGAAGGGGGTGCACACATCGGGAGTTCAATTGCAGTGGCTGGAGGCCCTGGCACACCAACTCTCTCACTCTCTCTCATAAAAAATACAAAAAAAAAAAGGTGATCACCATGTTCCCGAGGAACAACACTGTTCTCCATATACATGTACACACAAGTGCACATGTACACAAACATGCATATACACATGCACTCATACCTTACTTACACATGTAAAAGTAGGCCTCTTTTTTTCCTATTACTTATCTAAGTGTTATCATTATTATATAATTTATTTGCCATGGAAGTGCTATTTATAATAACCAAAGAGTACAAGCTGCCAAAATGCCCATTGGTGTGGACTCTTATTCAGCAGTGAAAATGAATGAGCTGGGCACAACTACACTCAACGATATGAGTCGATCTAGACAGCAGAATTCAAGCAAAGACACACACTGAGTGTTTTCTGCCACACCAAGTCCACAGTCAGCCAAAGCTAGTAGCTGCTGTCACCACCCGTAGCGGTGGGAGGGGATTCGTAACTGCAAGGGAACACATGAGGGATTCTCAGGTGCCAGTCATGTTCTTCTGCCTTTAATGGGTTCCTCCCCCGTTTTTAGAGAGAGAGAGAGAGAGAGAGAGAGAGAATTGGCACACCAGGGCCCCAGCCACTGCAATCGAACTGCAGATGCTTGTACCACCTTGTGTGCATGTACAACCTTGTGCTTGCCTCACCTCTGTGCATTTGGCTTATGTGGGATCTGGAGAGTCGAACCTGGGTCCTTAGGCTTTGCAGGCAAGTGCCTTAACTGCTAAGCTGTCTCTCCAGCCTGGGTCCCATGTTTGAAAGTTCACTGAGCCACACTCTTAAGTTCTGTGCATTTGCTGCATGCACTAATACTTCAATTGTGAAACAAACAGAACTCCCAACCTTCCTGTGGCCTTTCTCCATCTCCTTAAATGGCCCCTCCCTTCAGTGGCACTAGTGGACAGAGTTGGGAAATGGGCAACTTATGCCCCTGTACTTGTGACTCTGTTTACATCTTCTAATACTTTGTAGATCAACTTTGAAGGTACAAAGTTGATGGAGGTGTGTACAGTATTCTCTTAAAATTGAGAATGTGGTCTGGAGAGATGGCTTTAGCAGTTAAGTCATTTGCATGGGAAGCCTACGGACCCAGGTTTGACTCCCCAGAGCCCACGTGAGCCAGATACACATGGTAGCACATGAGTCTGGAGTTCATTTGCAGTGGCTGGAGGCCCTGGCATGCCCATTCTCTCTCTCTCATAAATAAATAAATAAATAAATAAATAGATAATAAAATATTAAAAACAGAGAATGCTTTTTGTGTTTCTTAGTTCCCGATATAGTTGATTTGTCTCGGTGTTTCACTCAGAGTAAAAAATAAAAATCATCATTTTGAACTCTGAGGCCATGCCAGGCTGTACCCATGAGAGCTGGAAGCATAGCACCTGAACAGTCATTCCAGCTATGCAAACGGGGGAGACTACACAAAGGAATGTCTGATATCAAAAAGATGTGTGTTCTTCTGGTTTCACTTGCTACATATATAGCACAAAAATAATAATGATAATAATACCTGTCCTTCAAACTTCCTGGACTTTGGAGGAGAAAAAGAAAAAACTGAGACAGAAAGATTGAAATGTAAAAAGCATTATAAGCAAAGCAAAGGAGTACAGGGGTTACTGGGTGTGTATCATAATTTCAAAGACATAACCATCATGATGTAAGTATCATGACCAAAGTATCTGCCAGGCAGCGTCTCAGAAACTTGATCACAATGAAGACAGGGGCAGAGGGAGATAGAGAGAAAGAAAGAGAGAGAGAGAGAGAGAGAGAGAGAGAGAGAGAGAGAGGAGATGAAGAAGGAGGAATGGGGAAGAGAGGAGGAGGGAGAGGTAGAGAGAGGGAAAAGAGGAAGGGAGTGGAGAGATTGCTTGTATGCTCATAGCATGGGAATGAGCCTAGCTGTGGGAGAATCATACAGATGAATGTACGGTATGGATATGAGGAAGGCGGGAGAGCTACCAGACCGTCCTCTGCCCAGGTTCAGCCCTGTTGGTGTGCACAATGCATTTATGTTGACAGCAAAGAGAGAGCATAGAAAATTGCCCTTCATGTTGTCCGAAGTACTAAAATGACTCAGGTAAGGCCATATATATAGATCAGGTTTGTTGGACTGTGGGAAAGAAGATGACACGTAGCCTTGAACTGTCAACTCCACACAACTTGATAAAGTTACAAAGCGTCTTCACAATGGAGACACCTGGAAGCTGCCAGCCAGTCGTAATAACACTCTGCGGCTTGTTGTGAAGTTCCCTGAGGGACACAGCACCCATTGCTGCAGCACCCCCGGCCCAGGGGCATTGTCCGGCCAGTGGTCTTCCAACTTGAGTGTGAATTAGAAGACCTGGAGAACAGGGAAAAGCTAGAGGCCAGGCTCAGTGAAGTATTCCACAGTGACAAAGGACAGGGTATGGCTCTCTGCTTTCCAGGAGCTTCTGAGACATGCCCAATCTGGTATGTATGTGGACCACCAAATTTAACAAATCCATCATTGAGAAGCCTCTTTGCAAGGCAAGCAGTAATAAAGCTACAGGGAGGCTGGGCCCTGGTCTCTGATATGGAAGGGATTGCAGGACAGGGCAACTGAGGGCAGTGCGTGATCCTGGATTAGATCTTGAGTCAGAAGAGGAAAAAGAAAGAAAAGCAATAAACATTACTGGGGCTGGAGAGATGGCTCAGTTGTTAAGGGTGCTTGCTTGCAAAGCCTAATGGCCAGACTTCAATTCTTCAGTACCCACGTAAAGCCTGATGCAAAAGTAGCACATGCACTTGGAGTTCATTTGCAGTGGGCAATAGGCTCTAATATGCCCATATTCTTTCTTTCTCTCTCTCTCTCTCCACAAAAAACATTTTTTTTTTAAAAGAAAAGAACATTAGGGCTTGGAGTTTGGGGCACTTGTCTGCGAAGTCAAAGGACCCAGATTCTATGCCCCAGTGTCCACATAAAGCCAGATGTACAAAGTGGGGCATGCATCTGGAGTTTGTTTGCAGTGGCTAGAGGCCCTGTCACGCCCATTCTCTCTCTATCTGCCTTTCTCTCTCTCAAATAAATAAATAATTTTTTTAAAGAATATTAGTGATCAGGCCTAGGTAGATATCTCAGTGGGTAAAGTGTGTGTTTTATAAATATGAGGACCTCAGTTTTATTCCCTGTACCCACCACAAAATTCTGGGGGTGGTGACACATGGCCGTAATACCAGCACTGGAGAGGTAGACACAAAAGGATTCCTGGATTTCTGTTGGCGAGCCAGTCTAGGCTAATTGATGAGCTTCAGGGCAATGAGAGATCCTCTCTCCAAAGAAGCGGGTGCCACTTTTCAAGATGACACCTGGTTGTGCTCTGACTTCCATACCCACCCCAAAACACATGATCATGTATCCATGCATACACACACACACACAAGAAAATGACATTAGTGGGCTGGAGAGATGGCTCAGCAGTTAAGGTGCTTGCTTGCAAAACCTCAAGACCGGGGTTTGATTCCCCAGCATCCACGTAAAGCCAGATGCATAGAGTTGCACATGCATCTAGAGTTCTTTTGCAGCAGCTAGAAGTCCTGGAGCACCCATTCTGTGTCCCCTTTTCCTTGGAAATAAATAAAATAAAAATAAAATATAAAAATCAAAGAACATTAGCAATCAGAGAGGTATGAATAAGGACAGTCTATGAAATATACAAGTTATGAACTTTGGTATCTGTATCATAAAACTCCAAATTGCAAGTGGCCAGAGATGTTTGTTTTACTCTCTACTGTATATTCAGCACTCATGCAGTGCCTCGTACCTGAATGACATTCCACAAATAAACATTTTTATTTCTTTTACTGCTGGTGTTTCTCCTGTACTCACATGTTTATGTGTAAATGCGCGCACCCTGTGTGCATGCATGGGGAGGCCAGAAGAGGATATTAGGTGACCACTCCTATCTCTCTCACCTTACTTCCTTGAGAGAGGGTCTCCCAGTGACATGGCGTTTACATCACAAGTTAGCTAGACCGGCTGACCAGCACACCCCAACAATCTTCCTGTCTCTGCCCAACTCAGTGCTGGGGTTACAGGCAGGAAGTCCACGCCAGGCTTTTCACATGGGTGCTATAGATCAGACTCAGGTCCTCCTACCACCTACCTGCTGAGTCATCTCCCCATCTTCCCACTTACCTGCTGAGTCATCTCCCCATCTTCCCACTTACCTGCTGATTCATCTCCCCATCTTACCCACTTACCCACTGAGTCATCAACTCTCCCAGCCCCAAAGATATATTTTTAAATGAATGGATCCAGCTTTTACTTTTTAAAGAAAATCTAAGCCTTTTATGAAATGTGCACAGTGTGCATGCATGCACACATACATGTTTGTATTTGTCTTTTTAAAATTTTTAATTTATTTATTAGGAACATTCTTTGAATGGGTACATCATGTGCTGGTACTATTCCCTGCCCCCATTCCACTGCGGACTCCTCCGTGGGGTTGCTAGTATTCCCCATGGGGTTGTGGGTTATGCGTTGTGGGAGCAGCAGTCAGGTATTGGGGGGAGACAATACCTCTGGGTATGATGCTCAAACCTGTGGCTCTTAGAATCTTTTTGCCCCCTCTTGTTTTATTTTATTTTATTTTATTTTATTTTATTTTATTTTATTTTATTTTATTTATTTTGTGTGTACGTGTATTTACATATGTGTTTATGTGTGTGGTGGCTAGACATTTTTGGGGGGTTCTCCTTGATCATTCTCTATTTTTATTCTTTGAGATAGGGTCTCTCACAGAACATAGAGCTCACTAATTTGGGTTAAGACTAGCTAGCCAGAGAGCCTTAGGGATTCCCTATTTGCATTACCCCAGGGCTAGGATTACAGGCTGCACCATCCTTGATGACTTTACATGGGTGCTGTGGATTCAAACTCAGATCCTTATGATTGTACAGCAAGCACTTTACTCACTGAGTGAGCCATCTGCCCCTAGAAAAGCTGAAACTTTTGACAGCAATGTCCTACTGGATGTTCTATACAGTGATGGCAGGCCTAGGGGTCCTCTTGTTCTCTATTTTTATTCTTACTTCCTCCCTATTCTCAAGTCGTGAGGCTCCAGACAGAAGAGAATGTCACAAGGTGAAATGCCAGACTGGCTCCATCATTCTGCCAATAAGCTCTTGTGGCAACACAGTATCAAAGCGAGGGAACGAATGTTTATGAGGATGCCCTGGAAAGTAAAGGCGTGGTGAGCTATGCTCAAATTGTTATGCACACAAGAAAGGCGGAGAGCCCAAACAGGTCAGGCTCTACTAACAAGCATGGAAATTCTAGAGCACCCACATCTGATACATGCGCAACCGGAGAGCCGATGAATAAACCGCAGTGCAACGAGCCCAACCACACACTCGAAATCTGTACTCACCCTCACACAGGTGAGATTCCCAACACAGCACGTTATAATTACAGCATCTTAACTGCTTAAACGCAGCCTGGCACTAATGTACAAAGACAATCTGAATTTGTAGTAGCCGAGCATTCTGACAGAAAAGCTGGTCATTAAGAAGAAAAGTGCAAAGTGCTTACAAGAGAATCAAGGATGGTTAGAGGGAGAGCAGGAGAAAGTTACGGTCATGGTATTCAAAATAAAACATCTAAAACTGGGCCTTTCAGTTAAAAAAAACATCCCTCCTGAAGTTAGTACTCTGTCGGGTTTTACAGAATAAATACACAAAGACATACATATTGTCAGCTCTGCTGGGACTTCATCTGATCAGGAATCTCACTTCCTTTTTTTTTTTTTTTTCCTGAGCAGTATATACTAGTATATACTATGTTTAAATTACTTTCAGTCTTCTCTGTGTGGTAAGTGTGATTATATAAGCTCAAGTGTTTGTAACAGGTGAGCTCATTTGCTACTCTAGTCCTTTTGGTAATTTTGGAAAACACTGTCAATATCAACAGGAAACGTTTAGTTAGTGCTGTATCCATTCACAGAAACTTTTCCTTTCTAGTAATTCGCTGGCTCCTTAAGACAGCTTTGTGAGGAGGTAGTGAGCGGGGTCTGGTTTCCCAGCAGAGGAAGCTGAGGGTTAAGATAGCAAGAAAGGTTGTTGCTGAAAGTTCCCCACCTCTAAGTGGTGAAGCTGATGTTCAGCAAGTCTGCGTCCCCTCTGGTCTTCCTTCTGACTCAAAGTGTGCTCTCTCTTTCCAAAGAGGGAGAAAACAACAACAACAAGACATTTTGGCTGGCGTCCAACAGCCATCAACTACTGACTTCACTTTTGCCAAGAGTAAATTCTTCTCTAACGTGCATATTACATCTGTTCTTTGTCAATTTAAAAATTATGTCATTTATCACCAATTAAGAAGGTTCCCCTGATAATAACATTTTAGCTTACTTATTATTGGCTCCACATTGCAAAGGTCTGCCCAAGTAGCCTTCATTTTATGTCTACTTAATTACGAGATGGAAGTCTGAGCCCATTTCTTCGTGAACAAAACAAGAGGAGCTCCCTCGCTGGGGCTTTCAGGGGCCTCTGAGGCATGAGAAAGACAGATGATTCCATCCTGGGTTCAAACACAGGTGACAGGGCTGAACACAGGGGGCACTGTCCTATAATTCCAGCACTTGGGAGACTGAGGCGGAGAAACCCTGGAGAAACCCCGTCTCAAAACAAAAAAGCCCCCAAATCAATCAAACAGAAAAGGAACTTCTTTTCTATTTCTTTCTTTTTATATATTTATTTATTGGTGTGTATATGTGTAGTGTGTGTGTGTGTGTGTGTGTGTGTGTGTGTGTGTGCACATGCCACAGCACACGAGTGGAGGTCAGAGGACAATCTCAGGGTGTCAGTCTTAGCCTTCCACTTTGTTTGAGACAGGGGCTCTGCTGTTTGCTACTGCGACGCCAGTACGGCTTGCCTGCAAGCTTCCTGCTTCTCTAGACTCTGCTCCCCATTGCTGTAGACGCCTTGGGATTACAAAAGTGTGGACTATTAGTGTCTGGTTTACATGGGTTCTGAAATCCAAACTCTGATCATTAGGCTCAGCCATCTCCTACTGCCAACTTATTATTTTCCTTCTCCTTCTTTTTCTCCTTACTCCACCTCCTCTCCTCTCTTTCCTCTTCTCTCCTCTTCCCTCTCTTCTATGCTCTCCCTTTCCCTTCTTCGTCTTCCACTTCTCCCTCTATTCCTTCTTTCGATGACAGGGTCTTGTGTAGCCAAGCTTGCCTCAAACTCACTACATAGCCACAGATGATCTTGAACTACTGATCTTCTGGCTTCTACCCATGTGCTAGGATTACAGGCATGAGCCACCCTTGATTTGTGTGGCAATGGGGATCAAACTCAGGACCTCAGGCATAGTAGGAAAGCACTCAACTAAGTGACTGAACACATTTTCTTGTAATAATACGAAGTGTGTCCTCAAGGATGTCAATGTAGTAATTTCAAAAGCAGGAACACGATATCTAAAATAATGGGAAATCTTTTATAGATCCTTTCATCTATTGGTACCCAAATTCCTAGATTGATGGACTACCCATTTTTAGATAAATGGACTGAATAGACATCTGCCTCCTTCTATTTTCAAGTATCTACCCTAAAATTATTTTTAAACAACAACTTGGCTTTAATACAATTCTTATACTCAATTTCTATGATGATTATTCCCAAAATTATCAGTACTGCATTTAAATGTTTTAGGATAAATCATATTAAGCCACATGATGTATTTTTAGAAGCTATTTTCAATGTAGTAAACAAATATTTGGGTGCCTGCTTGGGTTGGTGATACACCAGTGAACAAATAATTCAGTCTTTGCAAATTTACCCTCGCTCAAGACAGCGAGAGGGTGGTGTACTTGTCTTTGACTTCATGACCATGGTTTTTTACATGGTTGGACTTCAGATCTTTATCTTTGTAAAAGAAGAACAATGGGGCTGGAGAGATGGCTTAACAGCTAAGGTGCTTGCCTGGGAAGCCTAAGGACTCAGGTTAGATTTCCCACATAAAGCCGGATGCGCAAGATGGCACGTGCTTCTGGAGTTTGTTCGCAGTGGCTGGAGACCCTGATGTGCCTATTCTCTCTCTCTCTCTCATAAATAAATAAATAAATAAATAAATAAATAAATAAATAAATAAATAAAATATTTTAAAACAAATAAAAATGATAACAAAAAAGAAGAAGAAATGTATGTCCTTCAGTCCTTGTGGAGGTGGCCAAGGCAAATGACAGCACAGGTGCAAAGGTCCCAAGCAGCTGCAGCTAAACAGAGCACCTGCCCCCTACCAGCTGCTATTATGAGAACTCTGATTCCACACGTGCAGAAGGTAGCTTGTGTGGGACGGTCATCATTTAAGATAGATGCATTCCAACACTTGGAAAACATAAAGGGTGAACCACATGAAACAGGGAGAGGTGAGATCTTTATTACAAAAATTTTAAAAGCTCTTTAAAATGTGGTATTGGATTTCTTTGTTCCTCATGAACTGGCTGGTCTTCAAACCAGCTCTGATGTGTACTTTAGCACTTCAGTAGGTAAACAGCAGTGTTCACATGACTGAGTAAAGATGTACCTAATCTGCAGACAAAACTTCCAGTCTGTGAAATTCAGTTTCTGCTCCCTGTCCTTTAAATTATTTCCGAATCTTAAAAATGACACACACATTACACACACACACACTCAAATTTGCAAACACTCTCAAATGTCACATGCTAAAACTCAGGTCAGTGGACCTGCTGAATGGAGTTTAGTTGTTGTTAACTGTTTAGATGATTGATTGTTGAACTCTATGGAGTCATTCCAGGGCAAGAACCACAAGTGTGCTGCTGATAGTTATGGACCTGGTCACAGAGGAATATGCTTTGTGTTCTGTTAAGTAGAAGGGAAGCTAAGTCCTGTTTCTTCTTTTTTTCTCTTTATTTGTTTCGGTTTGTTTTGTTTATGACATGGTCTCATGTAGCCCCTGGCTTTGACTTTCTTATGTAGTTGAGGATGACCTTGAACTCTTGTCACAAGAGCTGTTTCTTTTCCTTTCCCTTCCTTCCTTCCTTCCTTCCTTCCTTCCTTCCTTCCTTCCTTCCTTCCTTCTTTTTTTCTTTTTTTTCTTTCCCTTCTCTCCCTCTCTGTTGCTTTCCTTCCTTTTCATTTTTTTCTGAGATAGAGTTTCACTATTCAGCCCAGGCTGGCCTACAACTCAAAATTTCTGCCTCAATCTCCTAAGAGTTAGGCTTACAAACATGTCATGATGCCATCAATCTCCCCCCACCCCAGGTTTTAGAACCTTTTCTTCTCAAACACAGTTATGTTGTGATTACTCATAATCAAATTATTGACTTTGGGGCTGATTCATTTCTCAGCTTTTCTTTTCCATCCCTGCTTTGCTGGACCTACATGATAACAGGCTCTTGTAAGAAAGAAAAAGAAAGGCAGTGACAGTCAGAGTACCTGAGAATGAATGGTCAGTGTGGGAGTATATTTTGGAAGACTTGACTAAAATGAGGCTCCAATATTAATGGACTCCTTCTGGGTACATGCTCAGCACCCATCTACCTGTCTTGGAGAAATCAAACAGTGATGACTAACTTCCCTAGAAATCTAAAGAAAATGTGTTTCTATCTAAGGGCAGAGAACTGAGAAGTGAATGAATCTATCCCTATAGTTAACTTTGCAGTAATTCTCCCCAAATGTCTCCAAAAGATACTTTCCAGTGAGTATAGCAGTTGAGGACATGACAGGTATGTTGAAACCCTGGACCTCACCATCTGATCGTGCCATCATATTAAAAGTGAATTCCCATAGTTTTACTGTATTAAATTTCAAAGTTATAAGTATAGTGTCAACTCTGGAAAATTGAATTCAAGAACAGAAGCTCCATCGCAGGCAATGAAAATAAAATAAGATTGAAAACTGAATGTGACTAATTTTATGGTTGTTACACAGAATTGATTTTCAGTTTGGTTTATTCTTCCACAAGTATATTCTGCAAAATTCAATCCATTTAGTTGCTGGTGTAAGTTATGTTTGTTTCTTTCACTTGACAAAGTGTTCTAAGGGCCTATCATGTATGGCAGGCTCCATGCCAGCAGTGGGGAGATAAAGTTGAACCTTAATCTCAAGAAAAGATGATGGAAATATTAATGAGCTTTATTATGTCAATCAACTCACTATTTATAAATATATCAAAACATCAAGTTGTATACTTTATATACAACATCTACTTGTCAAATGTACCTAAATAAATATGAAGAAAAGTTAATGCAAAAGGAGCTAGGGTCATCTTTCTTCTTGTGGGAAACCTTGTAGGTCTCACTGATCAACAATCATTGTGGATGCTAACCACATGATGGTATTGGGACTTACAGGTCAGTGCCAAGGGAAAAGAAGGAAGAAAACTATAGGTACTGAAATAGACCTAAAGTGAACCCAACATGGCTCAGGGAACTTTGCAGAAGAAGGGACAGAAAGATTGTTAGAGCCACAAGTTGGGACATTATGCAGAGTCATTGCCTCTCCCCCGTAACTGATGGCTACCCCCACAATGCAAGACCCACAATCCCCATGGGGGGAGGACAGGGAGAAGGCTAACAATGGGTTTTCATGGCTGTATACACACTATACACATAACTAATTTTTTAAAAAGTAGCTGGGGGGTAATGAGGCAGGGGAGATGGCTCAGTCACTAAATACTTGCTGTGCATGCAAACAGACCTGAATTTGATTCCCAAACTCACATAAAAAGGCTGGGGACTGTAACCCATGAGTGTGATCCTAGTGCTGAGGAAGCAGACCTTGGGACTTGCTGGCCAGCCAGTCTACTTTATTTGGCAAACACCAGGCCAATGAGAGACCATATTGCAAAAATGGAGTCGGGTACCCAAGAGGAAGAACATACGAAGCCCTCTGGCCTCCACAGGCATGTGTATTCTTGTTTACCCCACACACACAAGTTGGGGATATAGCTCAGTGGTAGAGCACTTGCCTGGCATGTGGAACTTTCTTGGTTTGATCCCTGGCATTGCCCAAAACAAATCAATCAAGGAACAGACGCTAGTACACTAGTTGTCACCAGATCCTGAGAAGGGTGTAGTCACAGAGACATGGAGAGAGGATGATGAATAAGTGTGGGGGTAAAATTGGTTAAGAAGAATCATTTCTAAAGCCGGACGTGGTGGCGCATGCCTTTAATCCCAGCACTTGGGATGCAGAGGTAGGAGGATCGCTGAGAGTTCAAGGCCACCCTGAGACTACATAGTTAATTCCAGGTCAGCCTGGACCAGAGTGAGACCCTACCTTGGAAAACCAAAAATAAAATAAAAATTAAAATAAAAAATCATTTCTAATGCACAGCAAAATAGCAGAATTATGGCTGAGAACAATGAATCAAATAATCCCAAATAGCTAGTTACTAGAGAGGATTTTAAGTGTTCCCAGCACAAATGACCCAGGGTGGAAATGATGAGCCTGGTCTAAACATTGCCTATGGTATATATGTACGAAAGTATCACAGCACATAAATATACACAACACTAGGCACCCAACTAAAAATACATTAACAGAAACTAACAAAGAAATCTAGGCATGGCTGCGCACACCTTTAATCCCAGCACTCGGAGACAGATGTAGGAGGACTGCCATGAGTTCAAGGCCAGCCTGAGACTACATAGTGAATTCCACATCAGCCTGGGCTAGAGTGAAACCCTACAGTAACAATAGCAAAACTACATACAGCAAAACAGTCTCTGCGCTAGACAATTCTATAGACTTCGCATATGTGTTAACTCACCCACAGAGGTGGAAACTATTACTATCCTCAACCTATGGACAGCGAAGCGGCGGCATAAAAACCTGATTCACAAACCTGCCTGGGGATGCCCATCTGTAATCCTAGCACTTGTGAAATAAAGGCAGGCAGGAGGATCAAAAGTTCAAGGTCATCTTTGGTTACCTAGGGAGTTTAGGGCCAGTCTGTAACACATAAGATCCTGTCTTTAAAAGGGGGGAGGGGCTGGAGAGATGTCTTAGCAGTTAAGGCATTTGCCTACAAAGCCAAAGGGTCCTGGTTCAGCTCTCCAGGACCCACATAAGCCAGATGCACAAGGGGACACATGCATCTGGAGTTCATTTGCAGTGGTGGAGGCCCTGGTGTGCCCATTCTCTTTCTCTCTCTGTCTGCCTCTTTTCTCTCTCCCTGTTTGCCTCTTCCTCTCACTTTCTCAAGTAAATAAATAAAATTTAAAAAAGAAGGGGGTGCTGGAAAGATGGCTTAGCAGTTAAGTGCTTGCCTGTGAAGCCTAAGGACCTCCTCAGTTCAAGGCTCACTTCCCCAGTACCCATGTAAGCCAGATGCACAAGGTGGTGCATGCATCTGGAGTTCGTTTGCAGTGGCTGGAGGCCCTGGTGCACCTGTTCCCTCTCTCTCTCTCTCTCTCTCTCTCTGCCTCCTTCTCTCTCTTTCTGTCTGTTGCTAATAAATAAATTAAAAAAATTTTTTTAAAGAGTTAACTTTCATTAAAAAAAAAAAAAAAGGAATTGACATGGTCAGGTTAATGCAAAGCCATGTTGTTGAACCCAGGCTACTGGATCCAGGGTTCAAATTCCACATCTCTCCATCCTACAGCTCTTCTGTAGGTCACAGGGACTGGCTAAGACAGTACGTATGGGTTGGCAGGTGGAAGTGCTGTTTTGCTCACTTTCTTTTGTGCGTACAGGTATGTGGTGCTGGGGATTGAATACATGGTTTCACACATGCTAGGAGAATGCCTTAAAATGGAGCTACACCCCGTCCCAGTGTTGCTGATTATACTTTCGAAAATAGCCAATGCTGCCATTCATTTATTTCTTCTTTCTCTACTCACTAATCCATCCATTCAATAACCTTCAACCTAACATACAGATTCTAAGATTCCAAGAGAAACAAAGTCTGGTCGCGATCTTCAATGTGTTATTATTATTATTATTTTTTTATTTAATGACACTAATGTGTGAACTTCCAAGGCCTCCTGTTCTCCATCTCCCACTCTGTACTGATTCTTAAAACACAAGAACACCCAGGATATAAGGGAAAAGTAAACCAAATGAGGTCAAGGCAGGCAAAATACAAAAAAATGTTCGAAGTCTACCACAATTGATCTCAATCAAGAAATAAACAACAAAGCTGGGCGTGGTGGTCCATGTCTTTAATCCCAGCACTGGAGAGGCAAAGGTAGGAGGATCACCATGAGTTCAAGGCCACCCTGAGACTACATAGTAAAATCCAGGTCAGCCTGAGCTAGAGTGAGACCCTATCTTGAAAAACCAAAAAAAAAAAAAAGGAAATAAACAAGGGTGACTTTTGTTTTGTTTGGAGGGAAAGCAATTAGTAAAATATTTTTATTTTCTTGATGCACCTTTAAAGATGTATAATTTCATGTTTATCTTATTTTATGTTTGTTTTCCTGATATATAATGAATAATAACTTCCTGTTTAAAAAACTGGAGAAGTTGAATGGGCTTGAAATAAAAAGGAAAAGGCATCAGTTAGAAAGAAGAAGCAAACTATTTTTCCAAAATCTCTTTCTGTGATAATAAAGTGTATACTATGCTATGCGTTTTCTACTGTTTCCCATGAATTAATTTTATATACTTAAGTAAGTAATTAGGTTAAACTTAACAGTACTATATTCACTGATCTGAAATTTGACTCATTTTAAATTCAGACATGTTTTTATGCCAGTTGAGGAAGGCCAGTTGTTTATTTTTATAGTTGTGCTGCATCCTACCATATGAGTGATTTCTAACATTTAACTGATTCTGTTGAAGTGTATTTGGGCAGTTTCTAATTTCCTGCTATTAGAAATAGTGACAAGGGTTCTCTCTCTCTCTCTCTCTCTTTTAAAATATGTGTTTAAACTGGGTTCTATAAGCTCTTGTAATCTTAGCACTTGGGAGACTGAGGGAGAAAAATCAAAGATTCAGGGACAACTTGAGCTACATAGTATCTCAAAATACCAGTAAAATTTTCATAGAATACACTACTATAGCTAGTAGGATGTTATTATGTGAAAAGCATTTCTTCATTTGACCAGAAATGGCTAAATTAGCCTGTAAAGCTGGATGAGTTTTTAAGAGAACTTCGAAGCATCCAGATTCACACGCCCCAATGCAAATGGCATTAATAAGATTCGAAAACCATTATGCAATATGCATTCTGTGGCTCTGAGTGTGGAGAAAGTATGGTTCTGGCTCACAGATTAAAATTCCCCCAGTCTGCTAATGAAAGGGTGCACCTAATAAGGCCTTGATCAAGAAATGGGGGTGAGACTGAGGATAAAAATAAACACGATTGCTAGCTCATGCAATAACTGTTTTTTAATTGGGTTACTAATGTTTGGCTCCCTTACATTTCCACATTGATTCAAAGTACAAAGAGGTGAGTACATCTTAGGAAAGAAAAGGGTGTGCAGTGACATTTACGAGGCCCAACTGCCTGAGAACTGTCTCCTCTAGGTTGGTAGGCTCTGTCTTCTACTAAGCCCAGGGGACAAGAGGGACTGACCCGCTTGGTTCTCAAGTCAACATCTCTTGACTGATTACAAAGACATTTCATTGAAAGAACACAGGGGGTTGGAGGTAGAGGAAGGGGGATGAAAAAGAACCAAGTATAATGGCGTGCATAAACATAGATGAACATGCCATGATGGGTGCTGGCAAGATGGCTCAGTCAGTCAAGCACTTACCATGCAAGCATGAGTAACTGAGTTTGGCTCCCTGGCACCCATGTGAAGGCTGGGCATGGTGGTGCACACCTGGATCCCAGCACTTGGGAAGGCAAAGACAAGGCAAGTTGGCTAGCTAGACTAGCAGAACTGGCAAGCCGTGCATTCAGTGAATGCTACTTCTATTCCTGAAAGTTCTCATGGAGCTGAGAAAATGTCCCAATCTCCTTTTTAAAAAAATTAATTAATTTTCTTAGGGGGGAGAGAGGGGGAAGAAGAGGCATGTAGAAGAACAGAGAATAAACACACAAGGGTGTCCAGCCACTACAAATGAACTCCAGGTGCATGTGCAACCTGTGCATCTGGCTTACATGGGTACTGGGAAATAGAATCTGCACCCTTAGGCTTTGCAGGCAAGCACCTTAACTGCAGAGCCATCTCTCCAAACTCCTTTTTTAAAAAAAAAAAAAAAAAAGATTCTATTTATTTATTTATTTGCAAAGGAGAGAAGGAGAGAGAGAGAGAGAGGTTCCAGGGCTGCTTGCAACTTCAAATAAACTCCAGATGCATGTGCCACTTTGGAATCGAATTTAGGTGGGTACTGGGGAACCAGAGCCAAGCCATCAGGATTTGCAAGCTATTGCTTTTAATTGCTGAACCATTGCTTGACCTCCCCAAACTCCTTTTTACATTCTTTCAGGAAAGAGTAACATGTAACAACAGGGGATTCCAGCTATGTTCAGTCCCTCCAAGATCCCTGAACCCTGTCAGGAACATTATGTCTTACATACAAGTGAAAAAAATGGCCTTAAGACTGGATTTTAAGGCCAGGGAAAGTATTAATGGTATTATAATAATGAGGCAATATTATTAGAGGTCCTGGCCCTTAATACAAACGCTGTAATTTTTAAAATGTGAGTGGAAGACCAACTGAAGAAAGACAAACAAATGGTTCCTGGAACCAGCCTCTCAGGTCTTGTCTTCCACTACTGAGCTATTTAATTAACACTGGCCCAATTGTTTCAATCTACCCATGCCTGCAATCATTGATTAAAGTGATAATAAGTAACAGAATTTTTTTTTTTTTGGTATGGGTTAAATGTGCTAAATGAGTGCCTACTGCTACACGAGCTCTCAGCAGAATAGAGTTGTGTGTTAGTCAACTTTCCATCACAATAACAAAATGCTGGAAATAATCAGCTTGTCGAGAGAAAAGGTTTATGTGGGCTCACTACTTTTGTGGTCTTAAGCTATGACTTCTGGAGCCTGTGATGAAGTGGCATAGCCCCTGCAAGAGTGTGGCAGACCAAAATCACTCAGTTCACCTCCAGGAGCAAAGAACACATGAAAAGGCCTCTGGGACCTGGAAATCTCCTTCACAAGACTATCCCCAGTGATCTAGAACCTTCCATTGGACCCCTCCTCTTAAAGGTCCCATCACTTTCCCAATGGTACCACCTTTGGGACCAATCCTCAAATATGTGCATTTGGGGGAGATTCAAAATGTAAACTAAGGCAAACTGTCACCTCCACTTCTGAGAAGGAAAGCCATTGCCATACCTGGTCTCTACCCTGGAGCATCTCATGTATTTCGCTTGTGTGTTTCCATTTCCATCTCTTTACCACCATCATAATTATATGCACCCCAAAGGAGAAAAGACAGCCACTACGGTGAGAATTTATCAAGCCTGTGTCCAGTGACAATATCTAAGAAGAACGATGGGGAATTAATGGCTGGTCACTGAATCTCAGCTATGGTCAAGAAGGCCTACAAGCATTGTGACCTGGGGCAGGCTTCTAGTCCAGTTCATGCACATGGACCTATTCCAGCTGGATGCTGTTTCTCCCGGATGCAGTGGGAGCTTCCGGAAATCGTCTGTGTGGGTTTCAGCATTCCCACGTCACCCCACCTGGCCCAGGTGGCTGTTTGGCGAAGGTGGTGCGCTCCTCTGCACTGTTGCCGGGGAAGCAAAACATGCTCAAGGGCTCTCAGTGGAAAGAAAGCCCAGACAAGAGCCGGGCTCTCCGCAGATTGTATGGGATCACTCGTCTTCTAGGCTCCACTCCTACTGGAGTGTTCAAGCACTTCTGAAAGGAACTTTTGGAAGGGGTGCTTTGTCCCTGAGCTCTACCTGCAGAAGTCATACTGCCCATTAGGGCCAGAGGCCTCCTATGAACCACCATCAGCACATGCAATGCTTGCAATTAAGGGAAAGAGGGAGCCCAGACTCAAGGTGCCTTGTGACTTGCCCAAGGTAGGTAATTCTCCCCCATAGGAGGCGGGATGCAAAGACACTATGCTACTGAATGGGCGGAGCTGTGATTCTTCTACTGATTAGCTATGGGGTTGTATACGTTGTGGACCTTCTCCACTTCTCTACTGCCACATGTAAGCCAGGAACAAAAGTAGTGCCTAAACCTACTGGGGCTAAAGAAATTAATCCACACAGGAAATAGGGACTAAATCCTACCTCTTCTACTTAGTCGTTGGAAGGACTTGCCCTACTCTGCAAGCAGCCAGAACGCCTCCTAAGTCCCAAGTGGCTAAAGATAGTTTTCTTTCCCAAGAGCCATGACTGAAAGGAAGCTGTGATAGATGAGAGATGCTTCCAAGGGCCAGGCCTGCTGCTGTTCTGACTGGCTGAGCACACTTCCCCACTTACTAGCTCCGCAATGTCAAGTACTTAACCACTTGGGGTCCCAGTGCTTTCCTTTGTAAGACACTAGCCCAAGTTCCCTTCTTTACGAGTTCAAGTGGAGTCTAAAATGCAATGGAGCCACACAGGAGGAATGCAAGGAGAGGTCTTTGTTCCTTTCTTTCCATCTTATTAGAAAGAAAATGATTGCATACACCCCCCCCCCAGGTGAATTTGAGAATCCACCACCACCTCTATTGTCCTCATGTACCCTGGAAAAATGAGCAGCAGGACTGGAAGGGGTTCTTTCTATATGTCAGGGTCTGTTCCTGAACTCTGATTTCTCAAAGCAAGTTTTAACATGTACTAAGCTTTCTGCATTACACATACCAAAGCCTGGTGACTCTTACACTTAGTGTGAAACTCTCCACGTTCTGACTCTGGCCAGGAGAAGGCAGAAAGGCAGGAACTTGCTCACTAACAAGGAATAGTTCTTGCAAATCTAATAAAAGGATTCTCAGGTCAGATGGTGAAAAATGCTGTCCTAATCTCACCCTGTGATCCTGAAAGGAGAAACAGGGGAGCTTAAGTGCTCCCCCCGCCATCCCATAGCTAGCACAGGCCCCAAGAGGCTGTAGCACTGAGAAGTCCTTAGAATTACACATTGTTGTCCAAATCAAAGCACACTGTGATTCGTGATGTATTTTCTCCCTCTGAAAACTACAGTGGGTCATGATGGACAGTAATCGCAAACACCATTAGTACATTTAAGGGCCACCGGAGGCATATTCTCTACACACATGAGCAATGATATTTAAAAACCACCGGGAACCGCCCAGTATTTCAAAAGACATATTACTGAGGCTAAATTTGGTGAATACAAATCCATATTTACATCAGCAGGCATAGCCTCAGCATCTTAAACCTGGTCGCAAGATGTATTTACTACTAAGGAAGTATACAAAGAAACATTGTACTTTGCCAGTATTTGCAAGTAAGAGTTCTCTCTTCTGGCTTCTATCTTTCTGTCCTCAGTGGAAGGAAAGACTGACAAGTAGGGGTCAGCTGCCTGGAGGGGTAGAAGAAGCATGTGCAGGGGCTGGGCATGTCTTGGGCAGGAAGAATGTGCCTTCCCCAGTGTGGAGGGGACCTCTGTTCACTTTCACATCTAGCAGTGAGCCTTGAATTCACAAGAGCTACAACCACTACTGACTCACTTTTACCTATCGATAAATCCACCTACACGTGGCCCACAGCTGAGGCTCTGTGCTCATAAAACTTATTTACTTCTGTGGCCCTTGTTGAGATGGTATTCTTCATGTAGAATGCCCTCAAGTAGCCATGTACCTTAAGAGACAAGAGAAAGCAGCACTGATGAGCAGCTGTTCCATGCTGTCAGTTTTCACCTGGTTCTGTGACTTCTCTTTAGATTGCTACCTGCCACCTGCTCATTAAGGAGATAGGAAATCTCCAACTCTAAATTCTTATCGCTGAGGTTTGTAAAAGAATTATTTGAATAATAGTCAATAGTGTCCTAGACAATGTTTTTGTTGTTTGTTTTGTTTGTTTGTTTTGGTTTTCGAGGTAGGGTCTTGCTTTAGCCCAGGCTGACCTGGAATTCACTAGGTAGTCTCAGGCTGGCCTCAAACTCATGGTGATCCTCCTACCTCTGCCTCCCGAGTGCCAGGATTAAAGGCGTGAGCCACAACACCCAGACTTGATAATATGTTTCAGAAAGGTTTTAAAATATTGCTGGGTGTGTTGGTTTATGTGTGTAATTCCAGTACTTCACAGGCTAAAGTACAAAAGAGAGATTGCTGTCAGTTTGAGGCCAACCTGGGCTATCTAGTGAGTTCTAGGCTATCCTGGGCTATAGAGTGAGATCCTGCCCCATAAATGCATAAAAGCTCTAACTGTTCTTTGAGAAGGCAATAAAAACTTCCCATTGAGGAATGAGCTCCTAAAACTGATATGCGATAAAGAAAAATTCAGACTTCTGATTTTTATTACTTCCTTCAGACAGAGGTATAAGAGGAAAAAAAATGAGTTATAAATATAAATGCTAGCTTTCTTCACATTAGCAACAGATCAGACAAGCAACTGAGAAGACAATTTTACTGAACCATGGCCAGTTGTGCAGTGAAAAATTTCAGAAAAGGTAACTGTTTTCCTCCACACAGGAGAGGAGGGCCAACCGTGGTTTATGGAATGTTTTCTGGACTTCGTAAGTACTGCATTTGTGCATGTTCAATCATTATTCAAACTTTAGTGTTCTCAGGGAAGCCCAAATGTCAAATAAGAAGCTGTAGTAAAAAAAAAAAAAAATGGTGCTAGGGACATTTAACTTTCCCCCAGAATCAGCCAAAAATTCTTTGATTACTTCTGGCCACAGTGGAGTAACAGGGATTGGATATATTGTCTTATTTGGGGGAAAATAAAGCTAAAAAAAAATCCAGCAATGTGTGCATAAAATATATTTCAAAGCACTGATCATCCAGCAGTACAGTGAACACTGTACAAAGAGAATCTCAAGGTTACCACACTGACTTCCACAAAGAAGGTTCCTGGCTACGGCGTGGGAAACATAAAGGGCACAGCAGACTCCTGGAGCTGAGGAGATGGGCTGAAAGACTGGTGAGCTAAAAATGCATAGAATTTTCTGGAAAGAGTGCCAGCACAGAAAGAAAAAGAAAAGAAAAGAAAAGAAAAGAAAAAGAAAAGAAGGAAAAGAAAAGGAAGGAAAGAGGCAGGGAAGGGAAAGAAGGGAAGGAAGGAAGAGAAAGAAAAGGAAAGGAAGGAGAAAGAAACAGAAAGAGAGGAAAGGAAAGGAAAGGAAAAGAAAGGAAGGAGAAAGAGAAACAGAAAGAGAGGAAAGGAAAGGAAAGGAAAGGGGAAAGGAAAGGAAAGGAAAGGAAAAGGAAGGAAAGGAAAAATGAAAAGGAAAGGAAAGGGAAAGAATAAGGAAAGGAAGGAGAAAGAAACAGAAAGAGAGGAAAGGGAGGAAGGAAAAAAAGGAAAAGGAGAAACAGAAAAGAAAGGAAAGGAAAGGAAAGGAAAGGAAAGGAAGGAAAGGAAAGGAAAAATGAAAAGGAAAGGAAAGGGAAAGAATAAGGAAAGGAAAGGACAGGACAGGACAGGACAGGACAGGACAGGAAAGGAAAGGAAAGGAAAGGAAAGGAAAGGAAAGGAAAGGAAAGGAAAGGAAAGGAAAGGAAAGGAAAGGAAAGGGAGAGGTTGAAGATCTGGAGAAAGGTTCCTCTCGGTAGTGAAGAAATCACTGATCACCGTGTGCATGGAGGAAGACTAGTTAATGTTGGGAAGCATTTGAGGGTACGGAAGAGAAAATTCATGGCTCTCGCACAAGGCTAGCAATGGTTCCTCTTGCCACGAGCCAGACTGAAAAGCTTATAATTCATGGAGTATTGAAGTCTTGTCTTGGTAATGAAATTAACTACTGTACTGTAGAATGAATACTGCTCTGGTCATAAAAATACCACCCCCCAAATCATACTTTATCCTAATAATTAAACAACATTCCAAAGTAAAATGAATATGTACATGAGCACAGAAATATGCACAATTCAGACTGGAGAGATGGCTCAATGGTTAAGGCACTTGCCCACAAAGCCAAAGGATCCAGGCTCCATTCCCCAGTACCCATATAAGCCAGATGCATAAGGTGGTGCATGAGTCTGGAGTTTGTTTACAGCAGCTGGAGACCTCGTTGCACCAATTCTCCCTCTCTCAAATAAATGAAGAAAAATAATAAATATTTTAAAAACATGTAGAATTCAAAAAGATAAAGTTAGTAACAACTCACATCTAACCAAATGTTACCAGTCATGTCAACAGACTAGAAAACATGTCCTATATAGTAAAAGAAATCAACTCAAGCCATGCAGAATTGAGACACATATCAGATTAAACATTTAAAAAAATATATTGTTATACATTTATGAGAGATAAAGGGCACACCAGGGCCTCTTGCCACTGCAAACAAACTCCAGACACATGGACCACTTTGTGCGTCTGGCTTCACATGGGTATGGGGGAATGGAATCCAGGCCATCAGGCCTTACAAGCAGTACCTTTATCCACTGAGCCATCTCTCCAGCCCTAGATTACACAATTAAAAAAATAATTTGTATTTACTTATTTGCATATGTGTGTGTATGCATGTGTGCATGTGGTGGGAGGAGGGTAGGCACACCAGGGTCTCTTTCCTTAGCAAAGAAATGTACCACTTTTTGCTCCTAGTTTTACATGGGTGGCTCGAACTTGAAAATGGACTGGCAGACTTTGTAAACAAACACATTAAACTACTGAGCCAAATCCCCAGCACCCATTAATAACCAATTTTTATTAAAGTTTTTGTATTTTTATTTATTTACTTACTAGAGATAGAGAAAGGGGGGTCAAGAGAGAAAGAGAGAGGTAATGGGTGCACCAGGGCCTCTAGCCACTGCAAATGAATTCCAGATGCATGCGACACCATGTGCATCTGGCTTACATGGGTATTGGGAATCGAGCCTTGAACCCGGGTCCGTAGGCTTCACAGGCAAGCGCTTAACCACTAAGCCATCTCACCAGCCCCCTAATAACCAATTTTTAAAGTAATTATTTTTTCAAAAGAGAGAGAGAGAAAGAAAATGGGTGTGCCAGGGCCTTCAGCCACTGTAAACAAACTCCAGATACATGCATCACCTTGTGCACCTGGCTTACGTGGGACCTAGGGAATCAAACCTGGGTCCTTTGGCTTCGCAGGCAAATGCCTTAACCACTAAGCCATATCTCCAGCCCATAAACAATTTTAACTACATTTTATATGATGTAAAGTTAGGTTATTATGTATAAGATTTAAAAAAAATCCTTTAAACAATAAAAACTCCAACCCATCAGATGTGACTCATACAGATAAGGTTGCAAAAGAGTGAAAATGAAGATGGAGCAACAGAGACTACACAAGATCTCAAACATGGACACACAACCAACACAAAGAACAAGACACCCACAGAGAAACAAACCTAGAAGAGTACAGAAGGGCAATGACGCTACACTGTAGAACAGCCTCCAATGGCCTAGGACTCAGCTTCTGACACTGTGAGTCATGACTGTGAACATGGGGGTCACCAAAAAATTTAGCAGCAGCAAAAGGTGTCTGAATGCACAACCACCAAAAGTTAATTCAAAATCAAACATGTAGGGCTGGAGAGATGGCTTAGCAGTTAAGGCGCCTGCCTGCTAAGCCTAAGAACCCGGTTCCAATCTCCAGGTCCCACCTTTAGCCAGATGCAAAGTGACACAAGAGCGCAATGCTGCACTTGACCACAAGGGGGGCGCACACATCTGGATTTCCTTCACAGCAGTTGAGAGACTGCTGGCGCGCCCATCTCTATCTGTCTCCCTCTCCTTCTCTGTCTGTCTTTCTCTGTGTCTCTCTCCAAAAATAAATAAAGTAATTTAAAATTTTTAAAAAATCAAACATGTAGCTAATTCAAGGTGTTTCTGGCAACACTTGCCATATGATATGCATGACTTCACTGCAGCCTTGGTTGGTTGTGAACACACAACATGTGCACTTGATTTTAAGATATTGATTTACTTATTGGCGGGGGGATATGAGCACATCAGGGCCTCTAGCTACTGCGAAGGAACTCCAGGCACATGTCACACCATGTGCATCTGGCTTACATCAGTTTGGGAAATGGAACCTGGGCCCTTAGGCTTTGCAGGCAAGTGCTTTAATTGCTAAGCCACCTCTCCAGCCCAGCATGTGCACTCTGTACTGTGCACACTGTCACAGCATGTAACGCCCATGAAGGCTATCTGAAACTCCGTGGATCAGATTTGAGACTGTTGTATGCCATGAATTACAATGTTTTTCTTGTACAGATAAAACTTTCTGTTGTTATAAAAATGTAATCGTTTAATTATGGAAAACAAGACATTTTAAATTTTAGCCAGGCGTGGTGGCACACACCTTTAATCCCAGCACTCGGGAGGCAGTATTAGGACCATCACATGAGTTTGAGGCCACCCTGAGACTACATAGTGAATTCCAGGTCAGCCTGGGCTAGGGTGAGACTGTACCTCAAAAACAACAACAACAAAAGAAAAACCTAAAAATGTTCCCATTGTCATTCCTCAGCATGTAAGTATCAAGTTAGTGCACCTTTAGGTTGGGTTGTTAGAATGTTTGATTTTAAAAGATGTTGTTTGAGATGATGGCTTGAATTTCACACACACAAAAAACTTTTTTTCAATGAATTTCAGTTTAGAATTAGTCCCACATTTTTAGCAATTTTTGAAATAGCCCTAAGCATATATCTGCCACACTGTATCACATATTTATATAAAATAGCATTCTTAGCATAGATGGCTATAAAATAAAGTTATCAGCTAACCCTAGAAATGGTTGAAGATGTTCTGCATCCTGCAGCATAAGGTATTCAGGCAAAACTTAATTCTTTATGTAAAAATACACAAATACATCTATTTCATAATATGTAGATTTGTTTTGGCTTTTAACAGATGGTAAAAATTTATATATACCAAAGAATTGCTTTAAAATAAATTTCTTTAGGTTTGATACCAGTAAATCTTGTATTGATTTACCTAACTTATATACCTATTTATCAGGGTTTGTATAAGATGGTCTCAGGTTTTCACAGGGGAAATTTTTCAGGGGCCACACAGTGGAAGAAGCGCATGAAACCTTGGGCTAGTATAAGCACAGTTCACCATTGTAAAGGAGACACAAGTGGGTGCAAATTAAAAAAAAATAAATAGTAGTTAAAATGTTTCCAAATGTAAATTAAATTAAATTTTAAAAAGAGAAAATTAAGGGCTGGAGAGATGGCTTAGTGGTTGGAATGCTTACATGCAAAGCCAAAGGACCTCGGTTTGATTCCCCAGGACCCATGTAAGCCAGATGCACAAGGTGGCACATACATCTGGAGTTTGTTTGCAGTGGCTAGAGGGCCTCGCACACTCATTCTCTCTCTGACTCTTTTTCTCTCTCAAATAAACAAATAAATTAAATTAAATTAAATTAAAAATGTTTCCAAATTTGATGTAAATTATAGATATAAAAACCCAAGACATTTGATAGATGCTAGTCATAAGAAACACAGAGAAATCACATTGCCCAAAACAGAAACTTTAAGATGCTGCCAGAGAAAAAGTCACATCATATAAAAAAGCAGGTGGATGACAGCTGACTTCTCATCAGAAACAATGTGTGCAAAAATGTAATGAATCAAAGTCTTTACAGAAGTGAACAACTGCCAATAGGTAGTCTACTTCCCATGAAGTAGTTTACAATATTGGCGGCAAAGAGAGATGTTTTCAGAAACAAGCTGACAGACTAAATAACCAGCAAATACACCTTGAGAAATGTTAACCAAAGTTCTTCAGGTAGAGGGAACATTAAAAGAGATAGAAATACCGATCTACACAAAAGAATGAAAATGAACAGAAATGGTAAAAAAAAAGGGGGGGGGGGGGTAAATATATTACCTGTTGATAATATTTAAATATCTTCAAAGATAATCAAATGTTCATACAAAAATTATAATGTCATTTCCATCTACAGCATTGCCAAAAGTAAAATGTAGAACAGACAAAGCATATAAGTTGAGACATAAAAGTATAACATTGGAAGGCTCTTTGTGTATGTACATGTATATGTGGCATGTGCATGTACACATGTATGTACATGCACCTATCTGTGCATGCAAGTGGATATCAGGTGTCTTCCTCAGTCATTCTCCATCTTATTTTGGGGGTCAGGGTCTCTCACTAAACCTGGAGCTCACCTGATTGCTAGGCAACAAATCTCAGGGATTCTCCACTTTCCATTTCACCAGTGCTGAGGTTACACGTGTGGACTGCAGTGCCCAGCTTTTAGGTACAGATGATTGGAACTCTGCTTACGCAGCAAGCATTTTATTCACCACCCCACTTTCCCAGCCCTAGAAGGTTCTTCCACTCCATGTGAAGTGGTATAATATCATTAGGCAGAAGATTTGGTATGCTAAAGATGTCTGCTGTACACCCTCAAGATGTCTGTTATATACCCTAAAGCAATTATGGAAATAGAAGGCTTATAGGATGTGACATGAAATCATAAAATACTCAGCATATCCAAAAGTCAGAAAAGGATAAAAAAAAGAACAAATGGGACAAGTACAAAAAAATATGAGGCAACAAACTTTAATATAATGTTGTAAGTAATTACATTAACTATAAAAAGGTGGGCTGGAGAGATGGCTTAGTGGTTAAGATGCCTGAGAAGCCTAAAGACCCAAGTTTGATTCCCCAGAACCCACATAAGCTAGATGCACAGGGTGGTGCATGTGTCTGGAGTTCGTTCACAGTGCCTAGCAGCCCTGGTGTGCCCATTCTTTCTCTATTTACCTCTTTCCTCTCTCTCTCTCCAATAAACAAATGAATAAAAAATAGATTAAAACATTTAAAAAAATAAACATCACTGTTAAAATACAGAATTCAAGTTAGAGATTGGGCTACATACTCAGACCCTGCCTCAAAAAACCAAACTAACCAACAAACCTAACAAACTCCCAAGCCCACAAAAACACCATTATGACAACTCAACCTGGCTGTAGCACCTCCACGCAGGATCACATGTTTATTGAATTCTATAAACGTAATCTGTCCTTGATGGATTAAATAGAAATAACTCAATAGAACGCATAACAATAAGATCCTCTTGTCCTTCTCCACAGATAACTGAGCTCCCGAAGGCTCTGGGCTCTGAGCAGCCACACTTGTCCAGACCTCAGGGCATTAAAAGGCTGAACATGATTCAGAATTCTGCTTTGAGTGATGGTAAATGTTAATGACTTTTGGTGAAGAAGGTTCCACCACAACCTGATGGGGTCCATCTCTGCGGATTTCTGGGCCGTTCTGTGTGGGGTGTCAGGCACCTTTGAAGAGAAGGTGGAGGTTAAGCATGATTTCTCTACCACCCAGAGTCTGAAGAGCTGATCTTTTGAGGGGGAAGTGCAGCTGGGTAGGCAATAACTGATAAAACACTATTGTTTTCTTAGTTTTAACGGGGGAATACGGCAATTTCAGTAGCTTTGGAGGCATTCCACGGACATGACAGACGAGGTGCCTTACCTTATGCACACAGGCCTTTGCATTCAGGAAAAACAGCTCCACTGTGTTTTTATCCTTCAGAAAAGATATGCTCTCGATGTAAAACCTGAAAGACAGTACAGGGGATGGTTTCTTCAAAATAATTTCCTTCTCTGGCATGATTTCATTTCCTCATTAAGTGGTCCCCAAAAGTAAGACAGACTTAATATTTTTTTGTTCTTCTTTCTTCTATTTTTATATTGGTTATCGTCTTATATCCCCCTCTCCCTTAGGTCCCCATTTCTCTGAGGATTCTCTTCAGTGGGGTTATTTGTGCTCACTGTGGGGTAATTGAGGGACTCAATCAATCTCTGGGGGGGGGAAGGATGCAGCTGAACTTCAGGATATTTCTACGGACTCTGCAGCAACTCTTGTAGTCTGCCTGCCCCCTCTTCTGCAGCAATCCCTGAACCTTGGCAGGTGTGTTGGCTTGTCTCAGTGCTGAGTTCTCTGTAGTCTATGTATTTCTGCTTTGATGTGTTTTGAGTCACCAGTGTTTGCTGCTGTTTCTCTGGAGGCGGCTGGAGGCGAGCATTGGGAACAATACTCATGTTGTGCTTCCTCCACAACTTCTTCTGGACTCCCCTAAACGTGGTAGAGGTTGGCACGTCACATGGTGAACAGACTTTTGAGGTGCCAGGCAATGGCTTTTTTTTATTTATTTGAGAGAGACACAGAGAGAGAGAGAGAGACAGACAGACAAAAGACAGAGAGAAAATGGGTGTGCCAGTGGCCTTTCAGCCACTGTGAATGAACTCCAGACACATTTGCCCCCTTGTGGCTCATGTGCGACATTGCATGCTTGCATCATTTTTTGCGTCTGGCTAAATGTGGGACCTGAAGAATGGAAAGGGCGTTCTTAGGCTTTGCAAGCAGGCACCTTCACCGCAAAGCCATCTCTCCAGCCCGGCTATGCTTTCTTTAACATCTGCAAAGCCCTTGTGCACATGCATGACCATGCATACCTGTGTGTCTATGTGCCCTGCAGACAAAAATCTCACACAAAATAGTATCGTGTGTTGGTAGTGAATTTAAAGAAAACTCAAAATGGCTCCAACAGCAAACTCATTGGTGTCTGTGTGCCTCTGTTTCTAACATGTGTTCATAATACCTCAGACAGCTTCCACACAGAACACAGGTGAACTGTGACAGATAAACACATCAGTGCCTGGGCAAGCAGTACCTAACTGAATGTTGAGGTGTACTGGTAGCTCACTGGTTCTCAGACTTGGGCCAGGTCAATGGCTCTAGGCCTCTGTTACCAGTGGGGACTTTTCAGGTATGCTCTTCTCCTTCTCTCTCTTTCTTTGAGGCACTGGGGGTTCTACTGGCTGCTAGACGAGCTCTGAGTAGCTGTCCATTTTGGTTTTTTTCTCAAGCAAAGCAGGAGATTGTGGTCTCCCTCTTCTTCACCCCCACCCCTTTGAGATTTTGCTTGTTCAGTCGGTGAGACCACAAGCTGTAAGTTCTCTCGTGAAGACAGCATAGCACTACCAGCTTCAAGGTGAGGAGGGAGGGAGACTGAAAGGGACACCTTGTTTCCATCACAACACTTAATGCTGAGCCTGGCCTGTGATGACTAGTGGTCTGTACTGAGGCAGTGGGCAATGTGGGTCCCAGAGTTTTCCCCTCAACTTCTGGAGCCTTCAGAGGTAAATAATACACGAGGGATATAATACCCAAGACAGTTTCCACACCTCTGCGTCGTGGAAGAGAACCTGTACTAAAACTAGTGAGAGTCAAAACACACCGAGAGGCCCTTCAGCATTCTGTCATAGGTGGAGGAAGTATGCATGAGGATCTGCCCCTAGCTGAGGAGCCAGTGGCAGTTAATGGTTGCTGGGGACAGGGAGATGTTTTCTTCATTGGAATAGCCACTGGTAAGTTGTCCATGCTCTGATAAGTATTTCTCCACCCGTGCTCATGCAAACAACCTTAACTAAACTCGGTGACACACACACACACACACACAAAACAATGATAAAAGACATGAAAGTAAGAGAGACTAGTTAGGAAGATGAGTAGCAGGAATAGGAGGGAAACGAGAGAAGGCAATGGGAGTTACTATGATCAAAATACATTATATACATGTTTGAAATTGTAAAAAGTAAATTAAACGCCAAAAATAGACCAAGTCCAGAGTGGAAAAATGAATATACTGCGGTCTATAAAATCATAATAAGCATTTGGATATTTTCTCTTGCTGTTTTTCTTTCAATGTTAATGAAATATTGGAAACATCAACACAGCTGAGAAGACTATGAAAGATTTAATACAGAGATGAAAAATAATTTGAAAGAAATACCACCCCATAATATTGAACCATTAAGGAAAGTTCCAGAGGGAGAATAAGTCTTGAATATTTTTACTTACAATGGCTTTAGCTCCTGTGAAGTGAATAAATGAAGACTGAGGAGTGTTAAGGTTTTGAAAGTATGAAAGCAGAAAAAGAAATGAAGAGTTGGGGGAAAACAGTCTTTAGACTTAAGAAACGTATGAATATACAATGCTACCTTTGGGCAAGTTACATCGTTTTTCTATCTTTAAAATATTTACTTATTTATTTATTTATTGATTGATTTACTGATTTGACAAAGAAAGAAATAGGAATGGGAGAGAGAGAGAGTGGGAAATAATGGGTGCGCCAGGGCCTCCAGCCACTTCAAAAGAGCTCCAGATGTGTGTGCCCCCTTGTATATCTGGCCTAAGTGGGTCCTAAGGAATCGAACCTGGGTTCTTTGGCTTTGCAGGCAAGCACCTTAACTGCTAAGCCATCTCTCCAGACTAGTTTCTTTGTCTTTATTGTCATGATTGAGCCTGGAATTTTGGCAGGAGTAATGTAGATAACATATGTAAAGTATTAGCAATTGCTAATAATTGTTTTTTTAAAGATTTTATTTTTATTTATTTATTTATTAGAGACAGAGAGAGGGGGGAGAGAGAGAGAGAGAGAGAAAGAGTGAGAATGGGAGCGTCAGGGTATCTAGCCACTGCAAACGGACTCCAGCCACATGCACCACCATGTGCTTCTAGCTTATGTAGGACCTGGAGAATCGAACCGGGGTACTTAGGCTTCGCAGGCATGTGCCTTAACCACTAAGCCATCTCTCCAGCTCTAATAATTGTTTTTCTTCCTGGACTTCTTTTGTAGAATGAATCAAGTGGTTTCTGAGTCTAAGAAGGATCCTGTGAATAACATGGAGACAAGGATGTTTCGCGATGAGGGCTCTTATGGGAGTTAAAGAAAGAAGATATAAAGTGCCCGATAGTGCATGCACATGGTAAGGGGTCGGTAAATTGTAGCCACTAAGGCACAGTAGACTTTATATTTTATTAAATTCTAAAAGGATATGATGGCATTTGAATTACTTGAAGATCAAGAGGACACAAGATTATGCTGAATTAAAAAAATATCTGGACTGAGTGAGTTGCAGTCATGTTTGGGACCTGTGCACTCTGACCAGGAGAGGTGCAGGTATGTTGGGGGCCTATGCACACTGAGTGAGGTGCTGGCCTGTGAACTCATACTGGGGGGATGACTGCCAGTGTTTTGGGGGCCTGGCCTGGGGTGGGTGATGAAGTGCTGATTATAGGTGTGCTTGTGACCCCAAAGGAGAGATTCCAATAACTTCTCCAAGCTTGGAAACAACACGTTAGGCTGGAATACCCAGACTACCCAGCCTGTGGCTGCAGCCATAGTGCCCACACGTTCTTCAGGCTGACTGCACAGCAAGGGCCGCTGCAGGGTGAACTGGGACATCATTGTTAGGTGAGTGAGCCCACCTGACAGGGCCCAGTGGAAGCTATTAACAGAAAGCATCCACACCGCCTCAGTGCAGAGCAACCTGCCCGTCAGACCTAGGGCAGAACCCTGTGGGGATCACACTCCAAAGTCTTTAGACAGTAAATTACATGAGAGGATTGAGCACTAGGGTCACACCCTAACCCACCTGGAGCTGACACTTGGAGGACCCACTTAGACCCTGGGTCCTCCAGCCCAAGCAAGTGGGCAGACTACCTCCCCATACTCCCCCCTTAACTAAAAATCTCCTGGTGATATCCATCAGGTCTCACTCACCCCACCCTGCACCAACTTTGACTGTTCTGGTTCATTCCACTCACTCCACCCCACCTTCCCTGGCAGATCATTTCAGCCATGGCCATCAACTCCAGTCACGCCAAGCTGTGCCACTGGTCACCTCCGCAAAACCCACACCCCAATACTGGTCACTTAGCTAGCATGATCCATGGAGCCTGTCCCCTGGCATTCAACTATTGAAGGCCTCTTAGGATATGGCTCCTGCCCCAGACTGGGAGCACAGGAATATCTGGTAGCCATCTGCCAGGAAGTACTAGTGAGTTTTCTACAACCTGCTTAGCTGGGTACATAGAGTAGGGGAGCAGGGGTAAGTGCAACTGCTCCAGGGCCCCACAGGTGAGGCACAACTGTGATCAGGAGCTGAAGAGATCCTGGACACCCATCTCAGCTATTCTGTCAGCCACCAGCCCAGAGCCATGGCGTACTTGCAAGCTCCCCAACCTGCGCATCTGTGGCTACAATGACATCTCACTCTAACCGATTTCAAACCCAAAATAGAACCCTCACTGAAGATCCTACAAGGGAAAAATTCTTGCTTCCTCATTAATACAACAAGACTTTTACACAGAGAGGGGAAGACCTCCAACAGACACACACACACACACACACACACACACAACAATGCAAAACAACAAACTGAGAGCTCTCCACCAAGATTGCTTGGTCCCACAATGGAAGTCTCCAATATAAATAAATAAATAAATAAATAAATAAATAAATAAATAAATAAAATATAAACAGAAATAGAATCCAAAAGTGAAAGCATAATAAGCTTATTAGATAAACTCAATGTGACCCTGACCAAGTGAATGGCTGAAGTGGAAGCAAAAACCAATAATCACATAAATGAAATGCAACAGAAAAATGACAATAAAAGTTGGTGAGGATGTGGGGAAAGAGAGACCCTCATTCACTCTCGGTGGGAATGTAAACTTGTACAACCAATATGGAAATCATTATGGAGACTTGTGAAAAAGATGAAAACTGAGCTACCAATGGACCCAGCTATTCCTCTACTGGACATCTACCATAAAGGCTCCACTCCTCACTGTAGAAGTAGTTCCTCAACCATGTTTATAGCTGCTCAATTCACAAGAGCTAAGTATTGGAATCAACCCAGATGCCCATCGTTTGATGACTGGATAATGAAGATGTGGTGCATATCCACAATGGAACTTTACTGAGCAGTAGGGAAAAATGATATAACGAGATCTGTAAGAAAAATGGATGGACTTGGAAGATACCATACTAAGTGAACTCACACAAGCACAGAACTATAAATGCCACATGTTCTTCTTCATATGTGATTCCTACCCTGGAACAGCTTGAGTTGCAGGCATACCTGCCAGGCAACTTGAGGGACAGATAATAGGGATGAAAGGGTTTGTGGGGAGGGGAATGTGAGGGCAGGGGGAGATATACACAAAACTAAATTCAAAAGGAATTGGTACTATATAAACCTTCCTCCTGGAAAGTAGACTAAAAGATACAATCCTCAATAGGAGTATGGGGAAAATGTCTAGTACGAAGGACTTTGGAGAAGGTGGGATGAAGCCTAATCCTGAAATATTTGGCTCTGGCTGGTAATGCCCAGTACCAGAAAGAGGTTACAATCCACATCGCAGAGACCTACAAGGTCCCCCAAAACAAGATAAGATTCTATCAAAGCACTTGATTACTTGCCTGAGCTAAAGCATAAGACCCTATTACTGAAGACACCACAGGCTGCCAAGACAGAGCATCTGGCTGCAGTCTGAAGGAAGCCAGTTCCCAGATGGTTAGACTGTTATACTGCTGGAAAGTCCTACATGAGCCGCTGGGGTAAAATGGACAACAAGGTCATGGGCAAGCAGGGACACTGACATATGAAAGCAACCGGCCTGACAAGATGTACACACCTGTGCAATAGTGGCAACCAGCCTAGGTGGGTAACCAATGGTTCTCTGATTGGCTAAGAGATCACCTCAGTGGAAAGGAACCCATAGCCAGAACTGGGAAACAAGCCAGAATCTTATGGAGACCAAGATTATGGACTCCAGTGAGAATCTCCCACTGGTCTTTGGCCAAAAGAGAGGCCTATACCCATCAGAATTTCCTTAAATTAATAATGCTCATTCTCTTTAATCTATGCTGACCTCACCCTCCATTTGGAGAATCTTTTTTTTTTTTTTCTTTTAAAGAAGGGAACAAGACTAATAACACCAAAATCTATCAACAAGATAAGAAAAGATAGCTGAATCCCGGGCAGGAGATGAATGATTCCTCGCACATCAGCTGGGGCCCAGGTGAAACACAGAGGAACTGCAAGATGAGCAGAAGTGCTGTGTCCACAGGGGGCCTGACAACCCGAACCAGGATGACAGGACAGACACTGAGGATACTCAAAAGTTACCAAAGCAGAAAACCAGAAGCTGCTCAGAGCTCAACACTAAGGTAGACTTAAAACACACCACCAAGGATAAGGGAATTTTGTGGAAGAAGGTGTGGAAAGATTGTAAGAGCCACAGGATGGGAGGGAATATCCAGAAGCATTGTTCCTCCCATAATGACTGACTGCTCTTCTCACAACTCATAACCCACCACCCCAGGGTGAATAACAGCAATACCAATGAGGAGGGCCCTTAGTGGAATGGGGGCAGGGAAGAAAAGAAAAGATGGTACCCAAACATGATGTCCATACCAAGTTTCTAATTAATAAAGTATTGTGTATTCCAAGAGGTACAAGTATTGAAGGTAAATCGTATCTTTTTTTTTCCCCCAGAGTGATAAACATTGATCATTTGACTTCCACTGGGCATTCTGCCATTGCTTTAGTTTGTTCTGACCTATTCACAGCTATGAGGACTAGGGATAGTCACCTACTCAAGACAGACGACCCTATTTCCGCTTTTAACTCCCTCAACTTCCCCATTCTCCTCCCTGTTTGCTTCTTCCCACCTGTTCTTTTGTTTGTTTGTTTGTTTGTTTGTTTGTTTTTGTTTTTGGAAGTAGGGTCTCACTCTAGCCCAGGCTGACCTGGAATTCACTATGTAGTCTCAGGGTGGCCTTGAATTCATGGTGATCCTCCTACCTCTGCCTCCCAAGAGCTAGGATTAAAGTCATGCAAAACCACGCACGGCCTACGTGTGTTTTCTACACCGAGATGCAATGTCTCTCTTTTGCTTTACCTTGTCCCACTCAATATTTTGTAGACATTTGCTATTTGAAAATAATCATTTTGGACATTGTTGGGAGTATAACAAGGACCTAGGATAGTCACTGTCAACAGACTAGTCAATAGATGTGTTCATGATTTATATATAACTATAATGTAGTTATGCATCAAATACTGAATACTGGATAGTTACCAGCGGTGAAGAAAGTGAGGAGAATTAATACAAATAATGATGGCACTGGTCATGACAGTAGTAACTGTTTATAAGTAAGAGCTTTCTATGAGGCAGGCACTATGGAAGAATTCTCCATTTTGTTTTCTCTGTTTTTAAATTAAGGAACAAAGGATTAGAGGAAGTAAATGTCAAACGTAAATGCTCAGATATACTTGCAAAAGAGGAGCTAAGTGATGATACCTAAATGCATCACACTATCCTCAAACAAAGACAAAGACTACGGACAGGCTTTCCTTTCAAGGTCATAAAGGAGAAACGGGCACATGGATCATTAAAACAACGCAGGATAACCTCATTTTTAATGACTTTTTTAATGTATCTCTGACAGTGAAATGTATTAAAACCATAGGCTCAATTAATTTTCACTTTAACAAAATCACAATAATTCCTAAATACTGTTTTAAATCTCAAAGTTTTCCTCTGTATCCTGCTTTTCCTTCTTAAATTACTTGATGCTGTATTTGAGTCAACAATGTTTCATTGGTCTACAGTGGGAGTCACATGTACAAAACCAGAAGGCCACTAGATGGCTTGGAATGAGGAGAGGACAACCTTCAGGGGACAGCAGAGCACACTCCATGTGTATATGTATATGTATATGTATATGTATATGTATATGTATATGTATATGTATATGTGTATATGTGTATACGTGTGTGTGTGTATGTGTGTATGTATATGTATATGTGTATATATGTGTATGTGTGTATGTATATGTATATACATATGACCCAAGATAGACCAGCCAATTCTGTCACTGTGGAATACAATTGGAATTAGAATAACCTACAGACAAAGATGTCTGGAGCTCACTTTTTCTGCTAGCAACACCTTAATGAAAATGTCCTTGGGTTTCTTCTTTCTAGGTCCCTGCAGAAGCCCTGCCCTTTCTCAAGCCTTGCCCAATTTTCCTTCAATTATTTTTATTTGTTTATTTATTTTTATTTATTTATTTGAGAGAGAGAGAGAGAAAGAGAGAAAAGCAAATAGATAAAGAGATAGTGAGAGACAGAGAGAGAATGGATGCTCCAGGGCCTCCAGCCACTGCAAATGAGCTCCAGATGCATGTGCCACCTTGTGTATCTTGCTTACATGGGTCCTGGGGAATGGAACCTGAGTCCTTTGGCTTTGCAGTCAAGCGCCTTAACCGCTAAGGCATCTCTCAAGCCCTCCTCCAATCATTTTTAATGTTAGCCACCATTAGAGTCTATTGTTGACAACGAAAGCACCAAATTGACAGAGGGCATCTTATGTGCTAGGGACGGCACAACGTGCTCTATAGGCATCACTTGTTTTGCCCTTCAGTAAAACCAGACCCAGTGGGAAGTAAATTCTGAACCTATACTACATATGAGAAGGTTGAGGTACAAAGATTAAAAAGCTATCCTCTCCATGCCACACAGCTAGGAAGTGGTGGAGCCACGACTCAAACAGACTTCAATCTGATAGAATTATTTCCTATGGCAAAAATCATAATAAGTATACTATGCCACAGTGCCACGGGGCTCCACATGAGGGGTGCAATTAATTCTGCTGATGAGTTAAGAGGGAAAGGGCTGCCAAAATGAAATCCATAGGACTCAGCACCACAGGAGAAGGGACAATCGAGATGAGTCTTAAAGAATGCATGAGTTGACCAGGTGACACCGGTAGGAAGGGCCTTGCAGGCAGAAAGTCTGTCAACCAGAGCGGTTGTTCTGCTAGTTCTGGAGAATAGACAAAGCCACAGAAATGGACCAGCACGCAATCAATCCATGGCTCATCCAACTCTGAACATCAGACGCTGGGCTCACCCTGCCACTGAAGTCGAAGCCCCTGACTATATCCGAGTGCCAGCAAACAGGTCTCTATCTTATTTCTCACTGTCATCTGGCCCTCCTCCCTGGTACCTGCTCCTTCTGTCCAGGCATCCGATTACCAGCTCTCTGAATCCACCATCCCATCTCGGTCTCAAGGAAACACTGAAATGACTTCAGGTTTATGGAGTGTATGAAAAGTACGTGTGGTTCTCTGGGGCTGTGACTGTGCAGGCACACCTATCAAGACACACCATGAGCTGAAAGAGACAGGGAGAGAGAGAGAGAAAGAAGGGAGGAGGGAGGGAGGGAGGGAGGGCTTCCTAAGAAAAGGAAATAGACTCACAAAGACCTTCTGTTCAGTCCTTTTTGCATGTACCTTGACTATGACTGATTTCACCAAATCCTATTAAGTCGATGGCCAAGGGTATATTTTCAACTTCAGAATGAACACAGGCTTTTCAAGTTCAGAAACAGACTACAACAGCTTAACAACAGATGATTTCTTGGAAAGAGACAGCGCTTGGGTAACTTTGGTCTAGACTTCTGCTCCTTCTTTTAGCATCTTCTCCTCTTCCTTGTGGTTCATAGAATTGCTCAGAGAAATTACACTCCAATGCTGTGACAAAGACAGCATGCAGGCTCAGAGGGGTAAAGGCCTGGAGGCTAGGCAGCTAGACAGGGCTTCAGAAAGCAGAGTACTGGAGTTGTTTGGGTGGGCTGTCCTGTCACGCACTGTCACTTCGGCATCCATCATTTTCACTGCATCGTATTTATACAGAGAGTAAACGCTAAGACATTTGCATGACCTTCGTGTATCAGCACAACATGGTTCCATCTGTTGAACTCAGGGCAGATGGCTGGGTTCTCTGTGCCTCTCTTCTCTCTCTGGCTTCTACACCCAAAAAATGAGAGATGTTTGAGAGGGGTGGAACATAGTGGGTAGCATATATTTTAGCAGCCAATGAGTGGCAGGAATTATTATTATACTGCTATCTTTATTTTATGAGCCAGGATATCTCTACGTAGCCCAGACTTTCTTTAAACTTAGTATGCATCCCAAACTGGACTTGAATTTGTGGCCCTACTGCCTGTCCTCCAAGACTGTCTCTCCAAGTGTCTTTTGTAGATATGGAACGGGAAAATGCTATGTAACAATTGTTCTTCCTACCCATTGTTTATTTTATTATTATTATTATTATTATTATTATTATTATTTTATTTTTTGGAGAGAGACACAGAGAAAGACAGAGAGAGAGAGAGAGAGGAGAGGAAGACAAAGATGGGCGCGCCAGCAGTGTCTCAGCTGCTGACAACAAAATCCAGATGTGTGCGCCCCCTTGTGGCCAAGTTCGGCATTGCGCCCTTGCATCACTTTGCATCTGGCTAAACGTGGGACCTGGAGATTGGAACTGCTGGAGATTGGAACCAGCATTCTTAGGCTTAGGACACAGGCGCCTTAACCCCTAAGCCATCTCTCCAGCCCCCCATTGTGACTTTTTTAAAATTTACTTATTTTTATTTTTGGAGAGAGACACAGAGAGAGACAGACAGAGAAGGAGAGGGAGACAGAGAATGGGAGCACCAGCAGCCTCTCAGCTACTGTGAAGGAACTCCAGATGTGTGCTCCCCTTGTGGGAAAGTGAGGCATTGCTCCCTTGCATCACTTTGCATCTGGCTAAACGTGGGAGCTGGAGTTTGGAACCCGGTTCTTAGGCTTAGGAGGCAGGCGCCTTAACCACTAAGCCATCTCTCCAGCCCCCATTATGACTTTTGCTTTCCTCCTCAGTTGAGCATTTTCTTTGTGCCAGAGCCATTTCTATGCTTGAATGATAATCTTAAAAATGCTAATTGTCTCTCAACTAAATAAATCAAAATAAAATATTAAAAGGGACGCTGGAGAGATGGCTTAGCACTTAAAGCACTTGCCTGCTAAGCCTGAGGACCCAGGTTCAATTTCCCAGGACCCACGTAAAACAGGTGCATATGGTGGCACATGCATCTGGAGTTCATTTGCAGTGGCTAGAGGCCCTGGCGTGCCCATTCTTTCTCTCTCTCTCTCTCAAACAAATAAATAAATAAATATAAAATCTCTTAAATAAATGAATAAAAATAAAGTATTTTTTAAAATGTGAATTGGCCAATAATCCCCTCAATAATTGTGACTTGTGAATAATGAGGAGTTTGTGACTCTCAGCAAGTGAGGGCTAAGGCATCCTAGATTTCCTCATCCTAGGTTTCATCTAGCCATTGTGGGTGATTTTACAAACCTACTGCAGCCACAAGCCTCAGAAGATTCCTATCAGATCCTAATCTACCTCCCGAGCTGGGAGATCTCTGTTGATTGCTTTAATGACCCTGCCGCAGTGTCACACCCTCACTTTATAATGCAAGTAAGACTGAGATGCAATTCACATGCATCATTTTCTCCAAGCCCATCACTTTCTCCCGACCATTATGCAGTTTGATCTCTGGGAGGAGAGCTGTCTGGGAGAATTCCCAAAAGGAGCTTTGTTTGTTTCTCCTGTGTTCTCCCCAGTCAGAATGCACTTCCCGATGAAGTGAAGCCAGGAAGGACATTTAGCCGAGCCCGTAGAAGCCTGCCCTCTTGCCTCTCTCCCATGCAATATTCTGAATTTTCTGAGATCTCTAGAAGGGCTAGAAGCCCAGAAGTGTGTGAGGGCCTTGCAATGACCTGCTGGGATAGGAGAGAGCTTTCCCCAGAGTCCTGTGCATTAAGTTACTGCCTCTTAGAGAAGAGAAGAGGCTAAAGTTCTGAGAGGATTGGGGAGAAGCAGGGGAGGTGTGGTGGGTGGGGGAGAAGACAGCTGGCTATGGTGAATAATGAAGATAAATGCCAAGACCCTTCATCCAGGGCAGAGGGGAATGGGTCACACTCATGCCAGACAGTCTCGCACCTTCCACATTGAACGGCAGCATATCACATGTTGTCTGAGCACTTGGTAGAGACACACTTTGTTATTTATAACATACAAATACCTAACATGTATGGAGACTCTCCATTACATGTTAACCTGTGACCCTCCAATAACATGCAACAGGAGATAAACACTAGTGCCAGTTATATGTTTCTTGGTGGGTAGGTGCAAAAAGCCACATAACTGAGAAGTGTGAACAAGAACGGTGCAAAAGGACTGCTCTCCATGGTGTGGGATGGAGCGATGTGGAGGGCACATACTGTCAGTCAGGACTGGGAGAATGCTACTGACAGCAGCGGGAAGGGCTGCGGATGCTGCTGGATGTCCTATGATACAGACTAGCTGTCTGCCACAAACAATGATCTGGCTTCAAAATTCAGATCTAAACAAATCCTTCATGAAGATGCTCAATAGCATCTTTTACCCCTCACAATACCAATTCCTTTCTTTTATGTCACCTTGTGGTGGTCTGAGAAACCCAGACATATTCTATAGATTATTTATGTTATCTTCCTTTTTAAAAAATTTCTAGCCCAGACTGACCTGAAACTCACTCCTGATGATCCTCTTACCTCAGCCTCCCAAGTGCTGGGATTACACACATGAGCCACCATGATTGGCTGGCTTGATTCTTTTTGTTTTGTTTTATTGTAAAATATTTTTATGCATTTTATTTGTAAGTGGAGAGAAAGAGTCAGAGAGGAGACACACACACACAATGAGAGAGAATGGTGCACCAGAGCCTCCAGCCACTGAAAAGGAACTCCAGACACATGTGCCACCTTGTACATCTGACTTTATGTGGGTACTGGGGAATCAAGCCCCAGTCATTAGATTTTGCACTTAAGTGTGTTAAATGCTGAGCCATCTCTCCAAGCCCCTGGCTTGATCCTTACAACTGTGAATATACTGGGCGGAAACAATCTCTGATATTTGATATAAAAACACACTGAAAAGTATAATCCCACAAAAAACTCGAATCTAACTAGAAATGAGTTAAGAGGATCCTGTGTTTTCTTGAACTTGAATTAGAATGATGGAATCTCAAAGATGGAAGCCATTCACACCCCTAGGATAGTGCCAAATTGGCTTGGCCACTGACAGGGTCATTGCTGACATTAAGATCACCAGTTGTTAGGACTGGAGAAATTGCTTAATGGTTACAGTGCTTGCTCTCTTAAATAAATGAATAAAAATAAAGTATTTTTTAAAATGTGAATTGGCCAATAATCCCCTCAATAATTGTGACTTGTGAATAATGAGGAGTTTGTGACTCTCAGCAAGTGAGGGCTAAGGCATCCTAGATTTCCTCATCCTAGGTTTCATCTAGCCATTGTGGGTGATTTTACAAACCTACTGCAGCCACAAGCCTCAGAAGATTCCTATCAGATCCTAATCTACCTCCCGAGCTGGGAGATCTCTGTTGATTGCTTTAATGACCCTGCCGCAGTGTCACACCCTCACTTTATAATGCAAGTAAGACTGAGATGCAATTCACATGCATCATTTTCTCCAAGCCCATCACTTTCTCCCGACCATTATGCAGTTTGATCTCTGGGAGGAGAGCTGTCTGGGAGAATTCCCAAAAGGAGCTTTGTTTGTTTCTCCTGTGTTCTCCCCAGTCAGAATGCACTTCCCGATGAAGTGAAGCCAGGAAGGACATTTAGCCGAGCGCATAGAAGCCTGCCCTCTTGCTTCTCTCCCATGGCAATATTCTGAATTTTCTGAGATCTCTAGAAGGGCTAGAAGCCCAGAAGTGTGTGAGGGCCTTGCAATGACCTGCTGGGATAGGAGAGAGCTTTCCCCAGAGTCCTGTGCATTAAGTTACTGCCTCTTAGAGAAGAGAAGAGGCTAAAGTTCTGAGAGGATTGGGGAGAAGCAGGGGAGGTGTGGCGGGTGGGGGAGAAGACAGCTGGCTATGGTGAATAATGAAGATAAATGCCAAGACCCTTCATCCAGGGCAGAGGGGAATGGGTCACACTCATGCCAGACAGTCTCGCACCTTCCACATTGAACGGCAGCATATCGCATGTTGTCGGAGCACTTGGTAGAGACACACTTTGTTATTTATAACATACAAATACCTAACATGTATGGAGACTCTCCATTACATGTTAACCTGTGACCCTCCAATAACATGCAACAGGAGATAAACACTAGTGCCAGTTATATGTTTCTTGGTGGGTAGGTGCAAAAAGCCACATAACTGAGAAGTGTGAACAAGAATGGTGCAAAAGGACTGCTCTCCATGGTGCGGGATGGAGCAATGTGGAGGGCACATACTGTCAGTCAGGACTGGGAGAATGCTACTGACAGCAGTGGGAAGGGCTGGGGATGCTGCTGGATGTCCTATGATACAGACTAGCTGTCTGCCACAAACAATGATCTGGCTTCAAAATTCAGATCTAAACAAATCCTTCATGAAGATGCTCAATAGCATCTTTTACCCCTCACAATACTAATTCCTTTCTTTTATGTCACCTTGTGGTTACCTTTGCTGGTGGTCTGAGAAACCCAGACATATTCTATAGATTATTTATGTTATCTTCCTTTTTAAAAAATTTCTAGCCCAGACTGACCTGAAACTCACTCCTGATGATCCTCTTACCTCAGCCTCCCAAGTGCTGGGATTACACACATGAGCCACCATGATTGGCTGGCTTGATTCTTTTTGTTTTGTTTTATTGTAAAATATTTTTATGCATTTTATTTGTAAGTGGAGAGAAAGAGTCAGAGAGGAGACACACACACACAATGAGAGAGAATGGTGCACCAGAGCCTCCAGCCACTGAAAAGGAACTCCAGACACATGTGCCACCTTGTACATCTGACTTTATGTGGGTACTGGGGAATCAAACCCCAGTCATTAGATTTTGCACTTAAGTGTGTTAAATGCTGAGCCATCTCTCCAAGCCCCTGGCTTGATCCTTACAACTGTGAATATACTGGGTGGAAACAATCTCTGATATTTGATATAAAAACACACTGAAAAGTATAATCCCACAAAAAACTTGAATCTAACTAGAAATGAGTTAAGAGGATCCTGTGTTTTCTTGAACTTGAATTAGAATGATGGAATCTCAAAGATGGAAGCCATTCACACCCCTAGGATAGTGCCAAATTGGCTTGGCCACTGACAGGGTCATTGCTGACATTAAGATCACCAGTTGTTAGGACTGGAGAAATTGCTTAATGGTTACAGTGCTTGCCTGCAAAGCCTAAGGATCCAGGTTCTATTCTCCAGGTCCCACGTAAGCCAGATGCACAAGGTGGCACATGCATCTGGAGTTCATTTGCAGTGGCTAGAGGCCCTGGTGTGCCCATTCTCTCTCTCTCTCTTTAATAAATAAAAAATTTAAGTTTAATTTTCAATTAAAAAAAAAAGATCACTGGTTGCATCATGTATCCAGAAGGGCACATTCGCCTCTGCTGAACCTGGGAAGGAGGGAGTTTTCTATTGCTGTGGGCTTTTAAATCACATTCCTCTCCTTCCTGAAATGATGAAGGTTCTTGTCCCTTCATTACTGTCGCGTCCTCTCTGATGGCTGGAAGATAACTCATGCTCCCTGTCACAGGCTAGCCTCTTGTGACTTTGTACTTCTGTTACACCACAAAAAGATTTACTCAAGTAATTTGCTTTTGTTCATCGCAGGAAAAAAAAGCCAAAAGAAGAAAAGGAAAACCATCCCTCCAATCATTCTAAACATTTAAGCTTTTTCCATGTGTAGGAAGGGTTTACAAAGTGCTGTCCTTTTGTATGTATTCTCTACTGCTCTTTCACCTTGACTATGTCAGGAGAAGGGAGCATCTTGTCATGGCATGTATATGTGGTGTACCTGCATGTGTGTATATGTGGTCATATGCATGTGGGAATACATGTGTGCAGGTGCACATGCATGTGTGTGCATATTCATGAAGGCCAGAGGTTTATGTCAGATGTTTTCCATGATCACTCTCCTGAGGTACAGCCCCTCACTTGAATCCAGAGCTCACGGATTCAGTTAGTGTAGCTGGCTAGTTAGCTCACTCACCCTGGAGGAATTTCCTGTCTGCCTCCTGAGCGCTGGGACCACAGATGGGTCCCCATACCCACACAGCATTTATGTGGGTGCTGGAGATGTGAATTCAGGTCTTGTGTGGCATGTACTTTTTCCACTGAGCCATCCCCTCAGCCCCTCAAAAGAGCCTCTTTCTACAATAAATCTCTTTTCACTAAAGTTGTTGTATGATGCCTATGTCGGTGTTCTTAGAAACAAAATCTGAACCAGGCATGGTGATAGATAGGGGCCTGTGATCCCAGCATGGGGGAGGCAGAGGCAGGAGGATCACTGTAAGTATGATGCAAGACTTGTCTACATGGGAAGATAGACCCTGTCTAAAAAAGTCTGGCAGAATAATGGTTGTAGTCATAATAATTCTTTGAGTTAAAAAAATCATTCTTTTTCTTTGTTTTAATTTTTGAGAAAGGAATTTGCTAAATCACCCAGGCTGGCCTTGAACTCACAATGCTCCTTCTTCAGCCTCATGAATGCTTGAATTATAAGCTGTGTGCCACCACAGCTGACCCCAGCGACACACATTCTAATGTTCCCACAGCAGGCTGGAGAATTATGGAAAAGCATTCAATGGGCAACTATGACAAAAGGTAGAAGTTCTCCCTCGTATTTTTCACGAGAATTCCTGATTAAGGTAGAGGTCCTGAAGCTTCTAGTGTCCCAGACAACGGTCAGGGTTCCCATAGAGATGACATGTACGGTCCTGGGGCATGGAAAAGAGGAAGGAAGAAAAATAGGAGAAGAAAGACAAAAAAAAAGAGAGAGAAAGAAAAAGAAAAAGAAAATAAAAAGAAGAAGAAAACCCAAGAGGTATTCCGGAGAGTAGAGGATGAGGGGCACCACGGTCCTGGTGGGAGAATTGGGTGGGACCAGCCTGTGCCACTTTGGCTGTTGTCCCCTGGGGATCAGTTGCCTATCCAGAGAGGTCAGCTTGAGTCCCTGTACTCTTATTTCAATGCCTGTTTGAGCTTACTCACTCACTATCAGCTTTTCAAGTGCTCACATCTGGGCTGTGTTACTAAAGAGGCCATGTGTTTGCAAAAGATAATTTACAACTTTAAGATAACAACCCCCCACCCCCTGCCCCAGCGCGGAGAAGTCTCCAGCAACCTGGAGGAGTTTGGACTCACATGGAAGTGGAGAACATAAATAAATTACACAGCACCCATACATATACAGGTCAACACATATTTAACATATATCTTGGGGGCTTTGAAAGAGGGGGTAGCAAATGTTACATGGCAACATCATAAAGAAAAAGGTATGGCATCACCTTTAAATTTCTATCTAGCCCTCTGTACAGAAGTAGCTTATGCATTAGCCTTTTCCTGTATCCAACACTATAAACCAGAGACATATTACCTGAGAACAGGACTTCCATGTCTGGCTCGGGGTAAGTGAAACCACACGTGTCAAATGTTTAGTTCAGTACCTAACACAAGGTTTATGTTACAACAAAGAAGAAATTTAAGATCAAAAGTATGCTTAATTTTTTTCTTTTGCATAAACATTACAAGCAAAAATGATTTTTCTTGGCCTGGAGAGATGGCCTAGAGGTTAAGGTTCTTGCCTGTGAAGCCAATAGACCCAGGTTTGATTCTCTAGAACCCATATACACCACATTCACATGGTGGCATATGCATGTGGAATTCATTTGCAGTGGTTAGAGGCCCTGGCATGCCCATTGTTTCTCTCTCTCTCTTTCTTAAATAAATAAATAATATTTAAAATGATTTTTTTATATTGGTGTTAAGTTTTGAAAGATCATTTTACATTCCCTGCTGTCTCTTGAATTCTCACACTCAACCTGCCTGACACCACATTCATTATCTCCAGTGACTGCAGAGCAAGTGAGACTGAGTCTAGTCAACTCCACTCATTTTTTTTTCCTGGACCATTTCAACCTTATCCTCAGTAGTCTCTCACTGTTGCCCCACTCTCCTCTGCCACCTCCCACCCAACAGTGCAGCCAACAGTGAATCTACTGAAAAAGGAAATTGTTTTGTTCTATTATTTATTTATTTTAAGGTAGGGTATCACTCTAGCCCAAGGTGACCTGGAACTCCCTCTGTAATCCAAGGCTGGACTTGAACTCACAGTGATTCTCCAGAGTGCTGGGATTAGAGATGTGCACTAGCATGCCTGGCTTTGAAAATGGAAATTGGAACATTACTCTTTGAAACAAAACTCCCAATCCCTATGCGTTGTGGACCAGCATCATGCCGCCTCTATGAGTATTCCTCCTTTTGGTCCTCTTTAGGCACAATCTCCCTTTCCAAGGGCTGGTATACACCAGGCATGTTCCCACCACTCAGCTTGCAGATTAGCTAGTCATGTGGCCTGGGATAAACCTTCCCATAGATTTGCATAGCTCCTTGCCTCAACTCCAGCTCTTTGACAGTGCCAACCTCTCTGATCAGACTTCTTAGACCACTCTGTTTAACATGGCAGCCTTGGCTTTGCTGACACTCATTTCTCTCATTCCCTAAGTAAAATAAATACCTTACATATTTACTTTTCCTCTCACATGAGAGCAGGATTATTATTTTTTTTTAGAAAGAATGAGAGAAAGAGAGAGAGAGAATTGGTGCACCAGGCTGAGGTGCACCTCAGCCACTGCAATTGAACTTCAGACCCTTGCGCCACCTAATGGGCATGTGTGACCTTGCTCTTGCCTCACCTCTGTGCATCTGGCTTACATGGGCTCTGGAGAATCAAACATGGGTCCTTAGGCTTTGCAGGCAAGCACCTTAATTACAAAGCCATCTCTTCAGCCTGACAGCAGGATTTTATCAGTCTTTCTTTGTACAGCTGCATGTCCAGAACCTTCCACAGCCCCAGACAGTGGAAATCAGTGACTACCAGATGAATGAACACACTGATAGAGCATGAAAAATCCATTGCCTGGAGAGAGAAGGAGAAAGAGAGAAGGAGAGAATGGTGCACCAGGGCCTCTAGCCTCTGCAAACAAACTCCAGTCACATGTGCCACCATGTGCATATGGTCCTAAGCAAGTGCCTTAACCTCTAAGCCCCTCCCCCCACTTTTTCTGCAACCCCCCTACCTGATGTTTCCAACCAAGCATTTGAAAGTGACATATTGCTAGGCATGATGGCTCATGCCTGTTGTCCCAGCATTTGGGAGGCTGAGGTAGAAGGACCAATGTGAGTTCAAGGCCAGCCTGGGCTAGTGTGTGACATAGCCAAGAAAGAAAGAAAGAAAGATAGAAAGAAAGAAAGAAAGAAAGAAAGAAAGAAAGAAAGAAAGAAAGAGAGAGAGAGAGAAAGAAGAAAGAAGAAAGAAGAAAGAAAGAAAGAAAGAAAGAAAAAAAAAGAAAGAAAGAAAGAAAAAGAAAAATTAAATGAAAAATTAGGGCTAGACAGATGACTTAGCTGTTAAGGTACATGCCTACAAAGCCTAAGGCCCAGGTTCAATTCCCCAGAACCCATGTCAGACAGATACACATGGTGGCACATGCATGTGGAGTTTGTTCACAGTGGCTAGAGGTTCTGGTACACCCATTCTCTCCCTTTCTTTCTCTCTCTCTCATAAATAATTTAAAATATTAAAATAAGAAAAGAAAAATTAGCAGCTGGAGAGATGGCTTAGCAGTTAAGGCATTTGCCTTCAAAGCCAAAGGACCTCGGTTCAATTCCCCAGGACCCTTGTAAGCCAGATGCACAAGGTGGCGCATTCATCTGGAGTTCATTTGCAGTGGCTGGAGGCCCTGCTGGCACACCCATTCTCTCTCTCTGCCTCTTTCTCTCTAGCTCTCTCAAATAAATAAATAAATATTAAAAAAAAAATGTCGGGTGTGGTGGTGCACACCTTTAATCCCAGCACTTGGGAGGCAGAGGTAAGAGGATCACCGAGAGTTCGAGGCCACCCTGAGACTACATAGTGAATTCCAGGTCAGCCTGGACCAGAGTGAGACCCTACCTCAAAAACCAAAAAAGAAAAAAAAAAAAAAAAAAAAGAAAGAAAGAAAGAAAGAAAGAAAGAAAGAAAGAAAGAAAGAAAAAAAGAGAAATTACAGCCAGGTGTGGTGGCTCATGCCTTTAAGACCAGCACAAGAGAGGCAGAGGTAGGAGGATCACTGTGAGTTCAAGGCCACCCTGAGACTATATAGTGAATTCCAGGTCAGCCTAGACTAGAGTGAGACCCTACCTTGAAGAAAGAAAGAAAGAAAGAAAGAAAGAAAGAAAGAAAGAAAGAAAGAAAGAAAGAAAGAAAGAAAGAGAGAAAGAGAGAAAGAGAGAAAGAGAGAAAGAGAGAAAGTTTGAAAGAGAGTCAGAGAAAGAGAGAAAGAGAGAAAGAGAGAAAGAGAGAGAGAGAGAAAGAAAGAAAGAAAGAAAGAAAGAAAGAAAGAAAGAAAGAAAGGAAGGAAGATAGATTTAATCCCAGCTTTCGGGGGGCACAGGTAGGAGGATCGCCATGAGTTTGAGGTCACCCTGAGACTACACCGTAACTTCCAGGTCAGAGAAACCCTATCTTGAAAAAAAAAAAAAAGAAAGAAAGGAAAAAAAAAGAAAAAAAGAAAAAGAACAAAGAATTCCATTGTCTGATTGCTAACTGAAATGGCAGAGGCTTTTCTTTCTCCACTACTATCTCCCCAGAGCTGAAAATGGACAGAGCAAAATAAATAATGAACAAAAGAAGGAAGGGAGAAATGATTCTTCACAACATGGTGTACATAGTATACCTCCTTCCAGATATTTCTTTAGCCCTTACAGAGTTACACACCAACTTAAAACACACACACACACACACACACACACACACACACACACACGGCAAGTTGAACTTCTTTTCATGGAGTATTTGTGTATACTATAATATATACTGATTCTTTATCGATTTGTTCAAATATAATGAATATTATTAGAAGCAGATGTCCAAAAGAAAAGATACATGACAACATCTCTGATCATGGCAAGGTGAAGTAGTGTTTTATAAAGGGAAGAGTGAGAAAGAAACTTGGCAATGGAGCCCTCTTGGGACACACTGTATTAGAATCTGGGCCAGGGATGTGGGTGAGTTGGGGGCTTTGGAGCTGAAGGTAACAGGAACTGTACAGTTTGAAAGATTTGTCACCATGATTTAGCTGAGTCTGTCTTCACATTCTGGAGAAGTGAGATACCATGTGTGTTCATCTCACTTCCTTTGTTAAAGTGATTCATTGCTCACTGTAAAAATGGCATAACGTTATCTTCATTGTTGGCATTTGGATCATTTCTAATTGTTTGAATTAAAAATAACAGCAATGCACGTCCTGGCAATAATGTACTGCCACACGTGAAGGAATACTTACTTTTTCATGTGTGCTAACTCCTCTGAGACCCCACACCTGGGTCTGTGTGCAGGAGGAGCTTTCACAGAGACAAACATCAAAATATAGCCAATAATATCAACGCAGGCAACCAAGAGCATTGTGGGTGATGTCTCCAATTAAGAAGTGCGAGACCCTCTAACAGGCGAGTGACTTCACTAAGGTGTGTGATGAGCCCATTCTTTTTTTTTTTTTTTTTTTTTTTTTTTTTTTTTGGTAGGGTCTCACTCTAGCCCAGGCTGACCTGGAATTCACTCTGAGTCTCAAGGTGGTCTCGAACTCATGGCAACCCTCCTACCTCTGCCTCCCAAGGGCTGGGATTAAAAGTGTGCACCACCATGCCTGGCACAAGCCGATTCTTTAGCCTTCCCCTGAACTACTATCTGCTCTGTGAGCCTGGTCACTTCACCTAGTTCTATGGCGTGTGCTTTTGCTCTATCTTTAACTTAATTGAAGTAACATCAAGCACTTAATTGGAATCATAACGACTACGATGATGTCACTACTGGGAGGATGAATTAAGTGTGTCATTATTAACTCGATAAGGCTTTCAAATGCACAAGTGATTGAGGGAAAGTCATGCCAAGTGGTTATGGGACACTTGAGATAACACGCTGAGTGGGAGCTGACCTCATGAACAAGCAACAGGCCACTGTGGAATCCCAGGAACCTGCTGGAGAAGATAAGGCAACTTGGTGGAAGACTGTCAGAAGGCAAGACAGGGTTCGCTTCTCTGGCTTTTCATACCCAAGACAGATGAGATAGCAGCTGTCAAAGATCTCATACACAAACCTGGTCACTAAATCAATGCCACTTGTTAGATTTCCCAAGGACATAGTGCTCTCTCTGAGCTGTTATGAAACAGAAACTTCACACATATATAGGGACAAAGATCAAAGAGCCAGGACATAACTACACCCTGAATTTTAATATCACTGGAAATAGCCGACATGTTTACAAGCGTCTGGATAGCTAAATGATGAGAGTAAAGAAAGAGATTTTTGTCTCTCCTCACTAAATTAAAAACGGTAAGGCACTAAAAAAAATATTCTTTTCCTCTGCAATGGGAACAAAATGGAGGAGGAGGTGAAAGTTGAAGGCCAGCAGAGAGAAACTTGCCATTCTGCACATTCAGAGTTTGACATTCTTAGAGTGATAACGTAATTCTTTATGAAAAAGTGTCCCTCATTTACACTGAGTCAGTTTCCCTGTCTAACACAAGATGGGAGTCCTGCTGCTTTGACTCCTGCTTGGTTACTAATGCGCATGCTTCCTCTTCCTTGCTGGGGCAGGTTTTCTTTTCTTTTTCATATCCATGGACATAAGTGTTCACATCTTCACATCACATTCTTTTCAATAAATTCTGATGTTTTTCTTTAGGATCTCTAAGCACTTTTCCAGCTGATTATTCATGCCTGGCTGCAGCATCACTATGTTCCCTCCCTCCTTCCTGGATGTGGAAAATAGAACTTCTGAGGCCCTGAGGGGCACCTCAGTGGTGGAACATGCCCAGCATGTGCCCGCCTCAGGGTTCTATGATTCCCAGCATGTTTAGAAAAACACTAAACAAAGAAAAAGTAGAGTTTCTTGTAAGGAAAAAAAATAATCCAACCTAGATTTCAAGATGAAAATTAACAACAAACAACAACAAACCCTGGAGGTTGCCGATCCTTTATTTACTAAGTAAGGAGCCATAACTCTCCATAGTGAATTCATGTAAAGAAGAAGAAGTTATTTAAAAATATGAGTTGGACATGTCATTTTCACACCTTTGGATTTCATGGAGAAAAATGAAGTTAAGAAAACAGTGTATGTAAATTTTCACCATGATTTTTCCAGGTCACTATAGAGAGGAGAAGGAAAAGCAAAAGGGAAGGGCAGGAGGAGGCATAAAATTTCCACTATGACGGCAAAAAACGCAATGCATTTCCTCATCCAAAAATAAACAGGGTTTTAGAAGACAGAAATGTTCTCTGGGTTGAACTACCTTTATGAAGAGAAAGTAGATATACAAGAAACCTATTACCTAAGATTTTTTTTTTTTCCTAAAATCACATTTATCTTCACAGGAACAAAACAAACATTGGCAAATTGCTAATTAAATGTAGGATAGGGGGTAGGGCCACCACATAAGAAGGGACTTTTCACCCAATTAGATTGATAGTAACTGGTGCTCAGAGAATTCCATGATGGGCTGGCTTTGAGAAGTCACAGATTTAGTTCAATGTTTCAGGGCTTAGTTAAGCAAGTTACCAGTGTGGAGCTCAGAGAACAAGTCAAGGACTCTTTCCATTATATGTGCAAAGAGAATTCAGCTCTCTGAGCTATTAGGATAATTTTTCTTATGAGCATTTGTTTTCCTCATCTTCTAATCCAAGTGAGGCATGAAATTGTATGAAACTCAATTATTTCCAAGTCTCTAGAACACATGATTCCAACATAAAGTATAACAACAAATGTTTGTCAAATTTCAAATACTAAGAATCCTAACATTATATTGAACAAGAAGCAGGTTTACATTAAAATACATTAAAATGGAGTACTGCTCAGCCTTACATTGATGTAAGAAACTTTGAGGAATAAAAAAAAGATGATTCTTTCCTTTATCGCCAAAGAAAACAGCTCCATAGAGTAGCTATGGTGATTTAGTCCCCAGACCCAGGCAGCGGGCAATCCCTTTCTCATGATAATGTCTCTACACATCTTTTATTTATTGATTTTTGTCTCGGATCACTAGAAATTAAAAGAAAAAAAACCCTCACAAACCCCCAAACAAACAAAAAAGGAGAAGAGAGAAGGATGCATCCGAGAATGTACCTGACTGCGAAGTAGAGAACAACAGCGCCTGGCTTCTTTGGTAAGTCATGCTCCAGAACTCGGTGATCCAACTGCAGCCAGTTCTCCTGACCTCTGTGAGAGCAGAGAGATGACACGAGAAATTCAGTAACATGCAGTGCTGGCAAAGCTGCTGGAAACCAGTCACCTGCACACATCAGTTGCAGGAGCCCCATGCAACGCAACGGTAATAAAGCAAAGTTTGTAATTTCTGTCAAAACCAGAAATATGTCTGTTTCTGCTTTCCATCTTATCAAGGTAAACTTGAAAATCTGAAACATGATCGACATATGAAGTCACTCAAGCTTCTTTGTGGTAGGAAAAAGACTGGAAGTAACCTAACTGCCAGATAGGGTATGTTAAACTAATTATCCAAGCCTGTCCAGAGAAATATGGTACAGCCATAAAACAGGCCCAAAAGCCTAATAATAAACAGGTTTCTAGGGCTGCAAGGTGAGTTAGCATTTAGGGTGCTTGCCTGAGAAAACTGAGGACCCATGTTTGACTCTCCAGATCCCATGTAAGCCAGACACACAAGGTGATGCAAACACACAAGATCACACATGCACACAAGGTGTCACATGGGTCTGGAGTTCAACTGTAGTGGCTGGAGACCCTTGCACGTCAATTCCTTCCCTCTCTTTCTCTTCCTCTTTCTTTCTCTCTCTCTCTCCCCCTCCTTCCCTCTCTCTCACTTTGACTCTCTCATAAAAAATTATAAAAAAATAAAAACAAAAGTACAGGTTTCAAGCAAGTTGTAACATAAAAATCTCAAAAAACAAAAGCAAAATGCATACAATAAGTATGATAAATTGCCTCGAGAGGTTTTTTTTGTTTTGTTTTGTTTTCTGCAGATAGCACGCCAGGATTAGTGGCATGTAACTACAAGCCTGGCTTGCTCTTTTTTTAATTTTAATTTTTTTTTGAGGTAGGGTCTCACTCTAGCCCAGGCTGACCTGGAATTCACTATGTAGTCTCAGGGTGGCCTCAAACTCACGGCAATCCTCCTACCTCTGCCTCCCAGGTGCTGGGATCAAAGGCGTGTGTCACCATGCTCAGCTTGTTGTTTTAAACACAGGGTCTCCTATAGCCAAGGTTGGCCTCAAACTCATTATGTTGCTAAGGCTGGCCATGAACTTTTGATTCTCCTATATCAGCCTCCTGAGTTCTGGGATGACAGGCATGCTTAATCATTTTTGTTGTTGTTGTTGTTTGTTTGTTTTTTCGAGGTAGGGTCTTGTTCTAGTCTATGCTGACCTTGGAAGAATTCACTGTGTAGTCTCAGGATAACCTCAAACTCAAAGTTATCCTCCTACCTCTGCCTCCAGACTGTTGGGATTAAAGTCATGTGTTGCCACACCCACCTGCTTGCTCATTTTTTAATTAATGAAAATAGACGTGTGTGTGTGTGTGTGTGTGTGTAAGCATATATAAAAATCTTTCAAAGGGAAAATAAGAAGCTGATAACTAGTTGATTTGGAAAATTAAAAGACTGGACAACATTATATTAACCTTTAAATCTTTGGAAAATGTTACTATGATATATTTTAGGCAGGAAGGAGAAAACTTCTGATTTGCTTAAATAAAATAGACACAGATAACAATATAACAGCTTTAAAAAAATGGTACAGGGCAAATACTCTCTGGGTGTTATTTCTGTGGACACATTTTTTTTTGAGCATTTAAATATTTATTTATTTCAGAGTCTCACTGAGTTCATGGGTATAAACAATTCTCTCCAGATGTTGACCTCTGAGGATCAAAAGGATTGAGGTTACTGTGGATTGTTTATGTGATTTTCCAAGATTGTCTAACTGGTCCATTCATCTTAGAAACCATTTTAATTTGTTGACATAAAACATTGCTTAAGACCATGCTTTTGCTAGTGGAAAGGGGTGTCAAATTGCAACAAAATCTAAAATGGACTTGGAAGACATCTCCCAACCTATTTTTCTCCAGGAGTAGATAATTAAAAGACAAAAATCAGGAAAGTCTAACCCATTCATAAGTAGGTAGAAAAAGTGAGTGTGAATAGTAGTGGCCTGGAGTGTAAATATTAACAGTGTGGATGTTAGTGTAAATAAGACCAGCACCACTAGTGTGCATAATAATAACATGAATACTGGTGTAAATAATGGCTTGAATACTACTGTAAATAAAAGCAGTGTGAGTTCTATTTTAAATAACAATAGCATGGATAGTAGTGTCAATAACAATAGCATGAAGATTACTGTGAGTAAAAGCACTGTGAGTGCTACTTTTAAAAATAAGAGCATGGATATTAACGTAAATAATAACAACATAAATGCCAGGGTAAATAAAAGCGGTGTGAGTAACATTTTAAATAATAACATGGGTATTAGTGTAAATTATACCAGCATAAATGCTAGTGTAAGTAAAAAGTGTGAGTTCTATTTTAAATAATAGCATAGGTATTAGTGTAAAGTCTAACAGCATGAATGCTAGTGTAAATAGCAGCATCAACCAGCATCTGCTTTTATTGAGCAACTACTCTTCTAATCAAGATGGAACATTTACCTAGTACAGTCATACTTTACAGTGATCCCGCAAGGAAAATGACAGAGCTGAGATGTGAACCTAACACTTTAACTACAGGAGACAACAAAGCTAGAAAGCTGGTCACACACTGGGATCATTTTCTTTCACCGGTTTTAGCCCTGAAAAGAGAAGTGTCTTTGTTTCCATAATTACAAGGCTGTTGGAATTCTTTGGAGGAGCATTATAAAGATCAATAAGCAGATATATAGAACATGGAGAACTTCTTAAAGCTATTGCTTTTGTGTGTAAAGAACATAAAAGAAGGCTGAAGTTTAGGCACCATGCACTATTTTCATCATATTTGGTATGCCACTGATTTGAAGATATTCCAGTGTCAACACTATATAATATCAATGTTAAAAGTTTTCCTACAGCAAATTAGACTAACCTTAAATTGGCCTTCATAATATAGCCCGGGCTAGCCTTGAACTCATAATCCTCCTGCCTCAGCCTCCTGAGTGCAGGAATTATAGATACACACCATCACACCTGGCTACCTCCTTTATTCTTTTATTAAAGGATTGGTGTGATATAATCTAAAATGTATAATGTGTATTGATATGAACTTGCACATAATGTTACATAAGAATAAATGGAGCAAGTTGTACAATAACACACTTAATATCCATACCATTCCAATTAGGATGGCCACAGCAGCACAATCAAAACACTCCAAAATATGGCTGAACATTTTAGAGGACAAGTTGTTAACATTGGTTACCTCTGGAAGAAATTACTATTGGTGTAAGGAGGTAATCAATAGGATTGGCCTCTAAACTTGATGATAAATATGTTTCTAAGAGGGCTGGAGAGATGGCTTAGCAGTTAAGGCACCTGCCTGCTAAGCCTAAGAACGCTGGTTCCAATCTCCAGCGGTTCCAATCTCCAGGTCCCACGTTTAGCCAGATGCAAAGTGATGCAAGGGCGCAATGCTGCACTTGCCCTCAAGGGGGAACACACATCTGGATTTCGTTCACAGCAGCTGAGACTGCTGGCACGCCCATCTCTGTCTCCCTCTCCCTCTCTGTCTATCTCTCTCTGTGTCTTTCTCCAAAAATAAATAAAATAATAAAAAAATTTAAAAAAATGTTTCTAAGATGATATTCAGGTATATGTAATATTAAACATTAAGTAATTTTGAAACTATATAATAGAAATGATTTGTGTGTGTGTGTGTGTGTGTGTGTGTGCAGGGCCATGGACATGCCAAGCAATTCTACTCCTACTGAGCAATATCTACATCCCTAGAAATTAGATGTTTGGGGCTGGAGAGATGGCTTAGCTGTTAAGGCACTTGCCTGTGAAGCCTAAGGGACCCTGGTTCAATTCCCCAGTACCCACATAAGACAGATGCACAAGAGGGTGCATGCATCTGGAGTTCATATGCAATAGCTAGAGGCCCTGGTGTTGTGCCATTCTCCCTCCCTCTCTCTCTTTCTCTCTCTCTCTCTCATAAACAAACAAATAAATAAAATATTTTAAAAAGAAAATTAGATGTTAGTTGTTATTTGTTTTTGAGGCAGGGTCTTGTTATATTGCCCAAGCTGGTCTTGAATTCCCTGGGCAGTCCAGGCTGGCTGAGTCCAGACCTCAGCCTCACAGGTGCTGGGGTTTCAGACATGTATCAATAATTTAGAAATTACATCTTCAGGTTTATTTATAATCTTGAAAATAGAATAAAAATCCTAAAGAAAAAAAAAAAAAAGAAAATTATCATGAGCCCTAGAGGTGTAATGTTTGCTGGTGTCATGCTAAATGTATATACTATGCTCACCAAACTGCCCAGTAAGCACTTCTCTTAATATCCACACCCATATGTTAATGCTACTCTCACTTTTGGTTAGAGGAGCTTCTCTTTTCAGATGGTGGTGACCTTGGGATGACTCAGAAGGCACCATAGGGCTGAGAAGAAGGGACAGAAGAATGTTCAGCATTGGAACATCTCTATCACACCTTCCAAGGCTCAGGGTCCATTGCAGAAAAGGGGGTGGAAAGAATGTAAGAGCCAAAGGAAGAGTAGGACTCCTTACAATGCGCTCCTCCAGACACAAAATGGCCTGGATATCCATAACCTCACAGTGCCTGACACTACCTACACAAGACCATCCTAATAGGAGGAAAAGATAATGACATCAAAATAAAAGAGACCGATTGAGAGGGGAAGGGGATATGATGGAGAGTGGAGTTTCAAAGGGCAAAGTGGGGGGGGGGAGGAAGTACCATGGGATATTGTCTATAATTAAGGAAGCTGTCAATAAAAATAAATTAAAAAAAGAAAATTACCCCGAATTCTACCACTAAGATCTAATGAAGATTACTTATTGTTTTTATTTTGATTTTTTTTATCTAGTGTTTTCATCAACAACTACGAGAGACCTAACAACTTAAAAAGACAAACATACTCACTGTGCTGACTACCCACAAACCAGTTTTCCCTTCGGCCCAAATACTATATCATCTTAGGCCCACTAGAGGCACAGTGATCGGTAGCCACTGTCCTGTTGTAAAGACTGTTTGCTACTTCCTCATCACAAAGCCTTTTAAATGTGGGAAGGGGAAAAAAACAATTGAGAGGTGGGAAGAAATGGAAACCTTCACGGGGAACTGAAGGACCATTATGGGGAAGAACGGCTGAGACTGACCTCTGCGGGTGGAAGCCTGGTTCTGCACGCAGTGCTCCACAGACCTAATGTAACCTCAGGAATTCCTTTCCTCTCTATCTAACAGAGGAATGTTTTCATTGGTTATCACTACTGCTTTCATTATGTAACTGTGGTCAATGTTTCCATTTCTCATCTTGCTCCATGGACGGGGGTAAAGGCAGTAGGTAGTTTCATTGACAAAATATCCTTTTCAGCTTTGCCTTCCTTTGCTCACACAAGTCCACCACAATCGCTAGGCTGATGTGGCATCTGGGCTGGAAAATTCAACTCAGCCGGAACCGTGGGAGGGAGCCGACTTAGCGGTTTCAAGGGTGTGGAGAGGAGTGATGAAAAAAAAAAAAAAACTTTCCAAAAATATTTACCAAAGAGAAAGAACTAGGCTTGTGACCAAGACATTCCAACAGACACTCTTAGACATAAGCAATTTTCCAGGCCTGTTCCCTAGAAAGATGGAAAAGGACAATTCCTCCCTCCTTCCCACAAACTGTCCAACTCATACTCCTTCTGAAATTAGACACAGCTAGAGCCACAGACAGCTTCTTCAAGATGGTCATCATTCAGAAATAGATTGTGTTGTCACCTGCAGCAGAGTCAGGGAGAGCACACTGGCGCCAGGGCTCTTGCCCAAGCAGACACCTGGATGGAGCTCGTAATTTCAGGATTGGTCAGCAGGAGAATGGACCAAGTCCTTAAAGGAAGTTTTGCACACCGTTCCTGCCCTCTTTCCCCCTCTCTCTTGTTATTGTGTATTTCTGTGTCTGCTCTGTGTGTGTACATGTGTGTGTGTTCATGTGTGTGGAGACCAGAGGTCAATGTAAGGTGCTTTACTTGGCCTCTCTTCACCTTATTCTTTGAAGCAGGGTCTCTTGCTGAGCCGAGAGTTCACTGATTTGGCTACAGAAGCTAGCCAGTGAGTCCCAGGGATTTCCTGTCTCCACCTCTCCAGCACTAGGCTGCAGGCACTGTTACATGGGGTCTAGAAACTGGAACTCAGGCCCTCTTGCTTGTACAGGAAGCATTTTACCCACAGTACCATCTTCCCAGATCACCCTTTCTCTCTCTCTCTTGATGTGGTCTCACTATGTGGTCCAGGAGGGCTTTGCGGTCCTCCTACCTCCACCTTCCAGGTGTTAGCATTATAGGTGTGTTACCATGCCACCATGCCTGTCCTTGCCCCTTTTCTTCTGAACCAAGCTCTTCAAGACTTAGAATGTCTGAATGTCTGGACATCTGGATGATGCTCGCCGAGTTGGGGATTTCCAATGGGCTCTCCACGTGGCAAGGTCCTTTCCAGGCCACCAAGAGCTTTGCAGCCCGAGAGGCTGCTGATATTGCAGTCTTAAATCCTGTTCCTCTTCCATGGAACACCCTTCAGGAGCCTTCGGGTACACTGCTATCTCTGTCACTCACAGGTCTCACTGTGATCTTGGATATCACACACCTCTTAATCCACCATCAGGCGAGTGACCCCACACTGGGGAAATGCACCGTGTTTATCAGTGTGTCTGTGCATTTGCTCTCAAGTGATATTTATGTGCCGTGCCATCGCTTCTCCCCTCCATGTGGAATCTCAGTTCTAGTGACACTCCAATGAGAAGTCACTTCAGGGCCCTGCAGAGCCTCCTTACGCACAATCTTAAAACCATGACTACAGGCAGCAGGACCTGTGCCCCAGCTCTGCATGTCTTAATGTGCTTGGAGAACAGAACGCTAGCACCCTTTGCCAAACACTTAATACAGCCCTGACTGTCTAAGTAGTGTTGTATGCAGGGTTACAGATGTGCAAGCACTGGTGTCAGAGATGTCAAATAAGTGTCCTGTGATCCCTCAGTTACAAGATTCTATCATATTTGCTCCTGGCCCCTTCTCAACCCTAATGTTTTTTGCACAACTTCACACATATACATAAATATTTTGATCTTATTAGCTCCCATTACTTCCTCTTGTCCTCCCTCCCTCTCAATCCCTTCTTCAAACAAGATAATCACCTTCCTACTTCCTGGATTCTTATTCTGTAACCAACTGAATTGAATTAAGGTTGCTTGTGTGAGCATGGATACAGTTATTTCCTGGAGCACAGGCAACTTACCAGCGGCTATATCACTAAAGAACGTGAGTCCCCTCCAAGCTCTAATTTTGTACCCCTTTCTCTCCTTTTTCCATTTTCCTGGGCAAACTAAGCCAGGCATGATGGTGTAGACCTATACTCCTACCATGAGGATAGAGGCAGGAGGATCAGAAGAAGTTCAAATCCTGCCTGGGCTACATGTGACCCTGTGTAAAGAAGGAACAAGTACACACAAAGCAAAACAAGATGCAACCAAAGCAAACCAAGACAAAACATAACAATAAGCCACAACAATCAAATTCATTTCCACCGCAGGACATTTGCACTGGCTTTTGTTGGGAATGGCTCTCCAAAGTTTTACAGAGCTGGCTCTTGCGTTTCAACGTATGTCTCACTATGTCACTTCGCAGAGGTGACCCTCCTGCATACGCTGGGTCTAGAATTTATCCCCACTGACTTTTCCCCATAGGGCCCCCTCATTTATGTTCTTCTGTGCTTCTACAGTTTCTAGCATTTTCTCCTCCTCTATATCCTGCTTGTTATGCTAGGTTATACCACTATACTTTGCACTCCTGACAAGCAGGACCTTATCTTTTATGGCCACAGTGAAATCCCTGGGACTTACACTATCACATGGAGTTAGTGGCACTCAAAAAATCATGTGTTGAACAAGTAAATTACTCTATGTATTCATGCTTTTAGCCTCCACTTTATGTGACCTCCTAAACTACAGTGCTTGGAACACTTGCAGTTCACACAGTATAACAGTTATGACGCATTTATGGTTTTATGTCTTATGCTGTATGCTAGTTTTTCATTCATATCCAGATTCTACCTATGTACGCGTGGCTGTTTAATCACTGATTCATGTGAACTGTGTGTGGCTTTCTGACTAAACTTGTGGTCGGCAGACCCTGGCATTTCCTATTTTATCCAGCAGAGGGCAGATCATCAGGCATCACTCAACAAACAAGCTGTTGGTTGAACCAGCAGTGATTCTAGGAGGTGAGGCCCAGAGTACTTTTCAGTTTTGTTGAACCCTTTTCAGTAAATATAGTGAGTCCAGAATCATTGTTTTTTTTTTTATTATTGTAAAAATTTATTGCAAAAGGGGAAATAAATTCACCCATCATCCCACCACCTTTTTCTTTTCTATGCACTTTAATCTTTATTCACAAACATAATTTTTACATAGAGGCAAACTGTATTATACAATTTAGAGAAAAATCAGTATTTAAGTCTTAATATATAGGATTCTATATTATAGACTCGTCCTTAAGGAAACTACTGTGAAATCTACAATGCATAAATCTAACCCAGCAGATATCTAAGAGTTTCAAACTTCATGCCAAATTATAACTTCCTTTCCTATTCTCCAGTAGGGGGAATAAGAACAAAGATGGGGCTCCTGTCAGTTTACAATTTATGAAATTTATGAAATATTGGTTTGTCTATAAAATATTGATTGTGCTAGAACAATTTTTTACCTTTATATATTGATTTTAAACATGTTTTATTTATTTATCTGAAAGATAGACATAGAAAGAAGGAAAGAAAGTGTGAGAGAATTGGTGTGCCAGGGCCTCCAGCCACTGCAAACAAACTCCAGATGCATGTGCCACTTTGTGCATCTGACTTTACATAGGTACTAGAGAATCGAACCTGGATCTTTAGGCTTCACAGACAAGCACCTTAACCACTAAGCTATCCCTCCAGCCTGATCTTTATATATCTCTTAGCAGGTGCCTGGGTATTACCTAGATAGCCTTGGGGATTTTATTCTACCTTCTTGGACATCTGGGCTAGAAATCATCAAAAGCTAGTGTTTCAAATAAATTAACCTACTGAGGTTTTTGTTTTGTTTTGTTTTGTTTTTTATACCTAGTTTACTAAAGAACTGATAAACTGAGTTATGGGATCAATGCTGAGTGGCCAACATAGTTTTTGTCTGGAACACATTTTCTTGGATTTGAATATTTATGGAACTGTTTGTAAATTATCTCCAGAAAAGGAAAGAATTCCTCTGATAATGAATCAGACTACATATACTACAAACAAATGAGGGTAACATAAAATATATTTCATCTGATGACAGATAGAGTGCGAGAGAGATCCCTCCTGTGAGTTAGTGACTGACTTTAATGACACCTCTTACACATTTGTAAAGCTTGTGCATTTATCTCTGCATACGTCCCTGCCTTATTTCAAAGAAGATTAAAACTGTTTTGAAATGCATATACACATTGATACACAAAATATTCAACATTCTAAGAATAAAAAGGATATCTTTTTTTGGATTAGAGAAGAAATGTTGAAGAAAACAAAAGGTTAGGGACAGTATAAACTGGAGTCTAGTCAAAGTTCATTCCATCTTAATATGAACCTTTTTTTTTCTGGTCACAATACCAAAACATTGATTAAATTTCAAGATACAAGTGAACAGCAACCTAATATTTCTACAATTAATACATGAGGTGAATTAGCACCAAAAGACATGTAGAGATTGACTATAATTAGGAGTGACAGATGCATTTATATAAATTTCTAAAAAACAGTACTTTGAGTGCTTTTGCTTTTTAAAAGAAAGGGTCTTGCATTGTGGTCCTGGATGGCCTGGAACTCTCTGTGTAGCCCAGGCTGGCTCAAACTTTTGTTAGCTCTCTCACTTCTGCTTCCTAAATACTGACATTACAAGTGTGCACCACCATGCCCAGCAATATTTTGAGTTCTTAAAATGGTCAATATTCTTCTTATTTCCTTTTATAATAATTGGCAGGAAAAAACCTGTATAAAGAAACTCTTAAGGAACAGGACACAGTCAGGTACTTTCTCCCTTTTTGGTAATGATGAAAGAAAGCAATTCGGTAGGCCAGGAAAAGACAAAGATGTGAAAACCTGAACACTCACGTGTCATCTACGAATGTGATTCCAAAATATTCCTTCTCTTTCAGGTTGAAATGCGAGGCCACAAGGTCCAACAACTCTCTTGATAAAAGTTTGGGCTGTAAAATGCAAGTCTGATTAGCATCAATTCTCTTGCCTTACCACCAGTACCTTTTCCTGCCCTGTGTGATTTCAGCAGCTGCACTTGCTGGTTTGTTTCCAAATCCCTTTCCCTATAGACTGACCATCATTGTCATCGAGGCAGAAGGTAGAGATCTGGACTAAAAGTTACACTCTAGTAAAAGTACTGTGTGTTGTTCTAGCTATTCTAACTGAAGCCAGGGCCCAGTAGGCAAGGAACAAGTTTCAAAGGGAAAGGAACACAGGCTTGGTCTTGAGAGACATCTATCCTCGACAGCAGTGTGACCTGTCTGCAGGGGACTTCAACCATTTAAGATTTGATCCCATGTGTAGGAAAACTGAAACAAACGCATTGCCAACAAAGATATCATAACTCATCTAGTGTTATGTGTTTTGCAAAGAACCTCCACACAAATGTATCATCTAGCTTGACTTATTATATAATTCTGTCAGGAAGACCAGCCTATAACCACTCACATACAGACCCCACTGGTTGACCATTAATGCCACCTTTCCTACCAGTTAGTCTGATACATTGGATTCTAAGAACAGTTAGACAAGCAACCCGAATAAAGGCCAGCAGACTCCAGAGCGAGGCACAAGAGGCTATCCCCACATGAGTGACACCTACCTGAACCAGCAGCTCCAGGCTCCTGTCATCCAGCAGGTGCACCTGGCAGTGCCTGCCTTCTGTCATCTGTGAAGACAAGACAGCAAGAACGGCATCAGAGCCCAGACCACCAGCAAACCCTCAGAGTCTCCCTAACATGTTTATGTGATGTGTTCAGCCTGAGATTCATCTGTTAAGTTCATCCTCAGGCTTGGTCAGAAACAGGCTTATTATGAAGCATTCATGTGCACTTAAATAAGAAAAGGCTGACGGATAAAGCCTGCTTGAGGTATTGAAAAAATAATGCCTACACAGTATGCCACAAGTTCAAACAATGCACAGATCATGCTGAGAGAAGTTCTACCAGAAGAATGTACCACAGTTTCCCTTGGGTCAGTGTTTAAGTTTTCAAACAGAAATGTCTTCAATCATAGCAGTGCTTCAATTTAATAAACATAGTAATGCATAATTATAAGAAGAAAGGCATAAAATATGAAAGTTTAAAAGCAAAGCCTTTGTTTTTGGGAAGTTAGCACCTTTTTAATATATTGCCACCTATAGTTAACAGTTCAGGCAACAAGACCTTGATGTCTACACTTTTTAATAATGTACAGTCTTTTATCATTTAAAAATGCAGTGCTGGGAAATAATAATTGTAAAATGTTTAAATTCCCCATCCATGAATTCATCATGCACAGTGGCTGAGCACTTGCCTAACCTGTGCAAGGCCACAGAGCAAACAAATAAACAAATGAGAGGGGGTGCTTGATAAGCCCAGCACTTAAGAAGCTGAAACAGAAGTTCCAGGCCAGCATAAGCTACACAGTGAATTCAAGATCTTGTCTCAAAAAGAAAACAGATCAAAGCATAACAAAGCAAAAATCTCAACAACCGCACAAACAACAACACAACAAAATAAAAACAAATAAAAAGAAAACATGCATCTTTTTGTAGTGGTTTGTATTATATAGGGAAATGACTACATACATTGCCTTAAATCATTTGACTTTTGTAAAACCACCCACAAGAGCTAACCCTATTTTTATGTCCTACAGAAATATAAAATAAAATAATGGTCAAAAAACCACCCTGTATGGGCTGGAGAGATGGCTTAGTGGTTAAGCGCTTGCCTGGGAAACCTAAGGACCCCAGTTCGAGGCTCAATTGCCCAGTACCCACGTAAGCCAGATGCACAAGGTGGCACATGCATCTGGAGTTCGTTTGCAGTGGCTGGAGGCCCTGGTGCACCCATTCTCTCTCCCCATCCCCGCCTCATTCTCTCTCTGTTGCTAATAAATAAACAAAAAAAAATTTTAAAACAACACTGTATGAATCCACTGAGGAAAATACCATAACTCATCCAATACTTTAATTTCCTCTGTTGTTTTGTACTCTGGAATGGTTTATTTCTTTGCCTTAGATACATCTTCCTTTGGTCCTCATCTGGCTTTAGATCTCCCTCCAGCCAATCAAAATTCCTCTTCTCAACACATTATTGTTCAGAATTGAGTCTGAAAGTTTGGTTAATGGTGGGACACCATTGTGTGTTAAGAGAGGAGAAAATATTTCAGGAAGAATGAAGAAGACAAGTAGCTAGAAAAAGGCACAAGACATCAAGTGGCCTGAAGAGAAAAATCTTAAGAAGAGAATTTCTGTTGTCTTTCCAGTCAGTTTTCATCCCTTCTACTGTGTGGGTGAATGCTTGTCTTTGCGTTCCATGAAACACCCTGGATTCCTAGAATAATTATCCACTTCCCACCCCCACTCAACGTGAATTGAATTGGATTCCTCTTCTTGCAAGTAAGAGCATCTTTATGAGACCACAGGTTTCTATAACTGAACCAAAGTAAATGGTTTCCAAAAAACAGACTCCCAAGCGATGTCTCTAATGTCCTAACGTTGTTGACCATAATCACGGATGCCGCCATGGTGGTAATACAGCTACCTCAAGAGGCTAACATCTGGGGAGGTCAGTGACAGACACCTCCCTGCATGGTGTGGTCAGAGACAAATGAGGGCCAGCAGAGGAGGACAGGGGAGAGCACATACTGTGACAATGCACACACAATCCACATACCCTATTCAGTGTTCCCTGAGGCCCTCTGTGGAAGGATGCTCCTGTGGGGAGGCCAGGGAGCTGATATGATTGCCACTAGGCCTGCCCCTGTCACTTATTTAGATCAGAGGTTGAAAAATGAGGAATGTATTCTGTTTATCAAAACAATGCTTGTGAATAAATCATAGTTGATAATATTAGAAATCAGGAAAGGTGCATGATAAAAATGCCAGTGGAGAATGTCCTTGACAAATGGTGAGATCTGGGAACATACACTTGATTTCTACCACGGCAACATCGGGCTAAGCTCCCTCTTTGGATGAAGTTTATGGTCTCTGGTTTGCCCAACTGTCTCACCTGCCAGGACCCAAGGAGACCTGTCAACTGTGAGCAAACCATGATTCAGTAAGGCCACATGGTACCAGGACACACCAGCATCAATGGAGGCCCTGCCGATCACCAAGCAAAGTACTTGCGACAGTCAACCTTGATTATCAACTTGACCGGGTTAGTGAACACCCAGAATAGTAACACACATTTCTGGGCATGTCTGTGCAGGTGCTTCCAGACACCATTAGATCATGAGGACCCTGGTCTAACGAATGGTCAGCAATCCTTAGATAGATGATGGACCACTGGAAGGTCCCCTCACCGGAGGAAGTAGGTCACTGGAGGCTAACCCTTGCCTTGGTCCATTCTTGGATGTGCTCATTTGCTCTACTTCCTGGCTGCAATGAGACAAGAAGCTTCCCCATCACAGGCTCCCACTACAGTGATGCTTTGTCCAAATGCAGGAACCTAAAAAGAGGCCATACTCACTGTGCAGTAAAGTCACTTGCACAAGAGCACCCAGCCACACAGGCTGCTCAATATTTATATACATATATATATGGTGGTAGTGGGGATTAAAGGTGGACTTCATGCCTATTAGGCAAGTTCTCTCCCATTGAGTTATAGCTCTAGCCTTCAACATCATATTTTATCTCTTCCTAGCTATGTGACCTTAGAGAATTTACTTAATCTTCCTGAATCTCACCAAAAAATGTCTTGCTAGGCTACTCTAAGAGTATCTGATATTCATAAAAATCATAACCCCCATGTGCTTGGAAACTGATAAACAGCTAAACTCTTCTGAAATCTGTATATGTTCATAAAGTTAGCAAGCCCATTATAAAGTACATGACAGAAAATCTCCAGAGCACAATATGGAAAAATAGAGGAGAAGGGACCACTGGTTCCTGCATGCCTTTGGAGTCTTCCCTGGCCAGGGCACTTTAACAGCAATATTAATAGCCTCACTCATAAGTGTTCTCTGATCCAGACACTGCATTCAGCATGTCACATATCCAACCCCATGATTCCCCTGAGGTAAGTAGTCTCATCATGAATAGTATGGGGAAAACCAATGGTAGAAAAATAAACCACACGCTTCATAAGTGATGGAAGTAGACCCAAACTGAAAAGCAAAGTTTCCAACTGTGTACGACGCACATGATTTTGCATCCAGCACAGGCTGACAAACCTGAGGAAGCCTTCCGCACAGACCATTATCAAAAGATTACATGGATGGGTAGGGAAGGAAATATAGTCTCACAAAGCAGGCAAGAAAACTCAATTCACTTCTATAAAAAATATATTTAAGGGCTGGAAAGATGGCTTTATGGTTAAGGCACTTGCCTGCTAAGCCTGAGGACCCATGTTCGATTCCCCAGTACCCATATAAGCCAGATGCACAAGGTGGCACATGCATCTGGAGTTCATTTACAGTGGCTAAAGGCCCTGGTGTGCCCATTCTCTCTCTTCTCCTCTCTCTGCCTCTCTTTTTCCTCTCACATAAATAGAAAATATTTTCAAAGTTGGAGAGATGAGTTAGCAGTTAAGGTGCTTGCCTATGAAGCCTAAGGACCCATGTTCGACTCTCTAGATCCCAAATAAGCCAGACTCACAAAGGTGAGGCAAGCACAAGGCCACACATGCCCGCTAGGTGGTATAAGCATCTGGAGTTTGATTTCAGTGGCTGAGGCCCTGGCGTGACAATTTTCTTGCTTTCTCGCTCTAAAAAAAAAATTTTTAATTAAATATTTTTCACTAAAAGCACTTAAAATTGAATTTATAAATCAAATAAGGAAAGCTTTGATATATAGCCACTTTTCTAAGATATAGGTAAAATAAGGTCAGATGTGTCCCAAGCCACACAAACAGTAAATTCTAGAACTTGATTGAGACTCAGAACTCTGCCTTCTGAGCCAGGTGTAAATGAAGCACACAAGGTCACTCAGCTAAGAAATATCAGTGAATGGAGATGAGTGCTACTTCAACAGCTCAGTTAGATGCTTCTAAAATACTGCAACAACAAAAAGAAAGCTCGTGGGACTTGGAAGATGGCTCGGGGGTTAAAGGCTTTGCTTGCAAAGCTTGCCAAGCCTGGGTTCAATTTTCAAGCCATGCACAAGCCGGGGACACACACACACACACACACACAGAAAAAACGGTGGAAGTGTCTGACATTTGTTTGAGGTAGCAAGAGGCTCTGTGTGTGTGTGTGTGTGTGTGTGTGTGTGTGTGTGTGCAATGAAATTTTTTAAAGAAAAATTTTCAAGAAAACTCTAACGTCATTCCTTGTTTATTTTAAAATACAATTCTCACCAGCGCTACATCTTCTAATTTCAGCAAAGGTTCTACGTAAGGGCCTTGTACACAGAATTCCATAATTCTATCTTTTAAGCACAGTATCACTTTTGAGCCTCTCAGAGACCATGGGACAGGTTCAGAATTTACCCCTACTCAGTGACCTCAAACAGCGGCAATGACTCATTACTACACATATTTTGAAACATGCTTTGCTTCGAGAGCTTCACTCAGCATTCACCCAGACTTGACACACCTCCCACTTCCTCCCCATCCGACCCCAGGCATCTGGAGGTTAGAATGGTGCGTGCTGGGTTAGAACTCCCACCTCAGTCTGCGTTTCCCCCTCAGATGATAAGCGTGAGTCCTCAGCCTGCAAGCTATGGTGGCCGGTGGAGACGCTTGGTCCGGAGGGTCAGCTGTCACGGGAGGAAGATCTATAGGGAAGTGAGAATCCACTACAGACATGCCCTCTGCTTCCCAGAGCGCCCAGATGCAGCAGCGCACAGCAAGGTCCAACTCTGCACGAACATACACGCCCCCCAGCCTTAACCCCAGTCCCTCCCTGTGACTGGGGATGTGACAGGAGAAGCACAGTGGTCACACACACAAAGGCGATTCCAGGTAGGACAGTCTGGGCCTGGTTGGAATATCTGGGCCAGATGAAAACGCAAGAGGAAATAACAAGTCCAAAAAGACCAAAAGCCCAGCAGCCTCTGCTATGGCTTTGGTTGTTGTTTTGGAACACAGGAACATGAAAGCTTGTAAGGAAGTAGCACAAGCTTTTTATCTCCCAGCCCCCCCTTGCCCAGTTCCCTTTTGACCTTTTCCTGAGAGCTCAGCACAGAAGTTCCTGCCTCAAAAAAAAAAAAAAAAAAAAAAAAAAAAAAAAAAAAAGACTTCTCAAGGCTTTCTGTGCTGTGACCCACCCAGCTGCTGCTGGGTTCTAACTGCTATCTGGATGTGGGAGGCCAGCTCTGTACCCAGCCCCAACATCAGCCCTACAGTGGTTCCACCACAGTGGGGGCATGGCCAGGAACTGACACCTTCCAAATGAAGATCCAGGCTTTACTATTCCACAGACACTTGTCACTTCGCACCCAACAGTGTGGGAAACGAACTGCTCACGGTGGCTGACATCATCCAAACCACTGCTCACCACCTTTACGTTTATTTTTCATCTCACGTGTCTTGCCTTAAAAGCAACCTAGCAGCCACGCTGGCTTTCTTTGCTTCCTCCAAGTCAAATCATGCTCCTGCTATGGAGCTTTGTATATGCTGCTCCACCTGTGAGCCACATCTTCCATAGAATGCTCCTTTATTTCCCTGGGAGCTAGTATCCCTTCCTTCCTTCTTTCAAGGTAGGGTCTTGCTCTAGCCCAGGCTGACCTGGAATTCACTAAGTAGTCTCAGGGTGGCCTTGAACTCACAGCGCTCCTCCTACCCCTGCCTCCTGAGTGCGGGGATTAAAGGCGTGCGCCACCACGCTCAGCGGCTAATATTTCTTATTGCTGAATTGTTTGGCTGCCTCTCTTTTACACCATGGGATTATAAATTTCACATAATTGGAGACCTTGATTGTTTCATCCCCGCCCCCTTTCCCCCACTGCATGCCCAGGACTTCAGGGCAAGAACAGGTTCAACAGATGTGGGGTGAATGAATGAATATCTTTTGCTGCACTGAAACACATTCACAAGTGATTTAAATTGAAGGCGCATAACCCTGGGAGAACATGTCCAAAGCAATGCCTGAGCCATGGCCCAGAAACCTTACACACAAGAAAATAAGTTTCCCACCTCAGAGAACAAGGTGAGCTCTTAACCACCTCCTCAGATGACATACTCTGCAGGAACTGGAGAAAAGGGGAAGGGTGGATGTAGGCCATTCTTACTTGAGGACCTATTGAGTAGATGGAGTTTCATATTTCACCCAAATGATGTCAACCCTAGAAGAACAGGGCTCTTTTATATCGTCTCTGGGTGGTGACTGACTATGAGCTATTGAGACTCCCGTCCACAGCATGACCTACACTGACACAGATGTCTCCAGACAAGGCAGCTGTGGCTTTTCCTTCAGTTCTCTCAAGACAGCGCCTGTCCTGCCCAGTGTGCAATCACAGCTTATACTATGTACTGATTTCCGCCACATGAGAACTGGGTACTAGATATGGGCAGTCTCCTTGCATGCTGCTCACGAGCCCAGGAGGTACAAAAGTATCCCCACTCAGATTTCTGGATGACAAAATGGAGACATGACAAGGTTATGCTCTTTCCTGACACGCTGCTGGGATGTAGGGCAGAATCACGGCTCTGGCAGTTGTTCCAAGGAAGACCCCGCTGAGGGCCTGGCAGGTCTGTTGCATCGGGGCTTTGATAGCAGGCGTGAGACTCTCCACCTGGCTTTCGTTTCCTCTCTTTGATCTCTACTAGCCACTGAAATGAACTTCCTTACCCACCTATGAGGTGGAATCAGTTTCATGAATGAGAACATTGACACTCTGTACAGGTAACTGACCTCCAAGGTCAACAATATGGCCAGGTTGCTGAGCTAAAGAAGAGGGTGGATTGAGAAGCCAATCCAGGTGCTCTGCGTCTGGAATTCATGTTATCTATTGCATTCCGTGACTTAGGTTAGAAAGACTTCCTCAGCTAGCACATCTTATGTATTAAATTCCATGGCAATTAGGCATCAAACCTAGCAACCTATCTTAGATTAAAATTTTCAGTTAACATTCAATTTTGGGTACCCTGATGGAGTTGTGGAAAACAATTTATTTTTGTTGATTCTCCTCCTTTCTCACATCTCCCATGCCCTTGCCCCCATCTTCCTTCCTTCCTTCCTTCCTTCCTTCCTTCCTTCCTTCCTTCCTTCCTTCCTTCCTTCCTTCCTCCTTTCACGCAACATGTGCTCTTTTGACCTGCCCCCACTCCCTTCTTCCTCCTCTCTTTGCTGTTTTTGTCACCTTCTTAGCCTTTTGTTACCTAGCAAATTGATTGTGAAATACAGCACTACTTTGAAAAGGCCACATTGGGCTGGTTCTGACCATTATCCAGATGCAAGATCAGAAAACAAGGTCTTTGCAATATCCATCCTTTTAACTATCTTCTGGCCCTACCCTAAAGAAGTGTGGGAAGCTCCTAAAATCCCTGCCTGGGTTTGCAAGCGGTTTTTATTGAGCAGAGGCAAGATGGAATTCATCCCCACTGGGTGAGTTACTTCCCTGGCTCTATCATGCTTATGTGAAGCCTGGGGATGCTGGATGGCACTTAGCAGTTATGTGGCCTCCTACGCCCACAGTCCGCGTTAACCTGGCTTATGATGTAGCCTAGCACACCCTACGCCATTCATGCATTCAGGCTCTCTGCATCCCGTGCTCTTGCAGTCACTCAAGCAGTAGTATTACATAAAAGCACTGTCTTCAGTAGTGATATGAATCTTCCAAATAAGTCTGTGGTGGTTTGAACCAGATGCTCCCATAAACTCCATAAACTCACGTGTTCTGAATGCTCGATCCTCAGCTGGTGGTAGTTGCAAAGGTGAAGCCTTACTGGAGATGTGCTGAGGGCAGGCTTTGGGGTGTTGTAGCCAGCTTCCCCTTAGCACAGTTGACCTTATCTCCTGCTGCTGTAGCAGAAGTGGTATCCAGCCTCTACTCCTGCCATACTTCCCCTGCCATCACGAAACTTCCCCTCAAGACTATCAGCTCAAATCCCTTTGTCCCATCAGCTGCTTTTGATGGGATCCTTTGTCTCAGCAATGAGAAAGTAACTACAGTCAAGGCCAATCAGGTCAATCTCTGGAACTTGTCTTAGAACTTTCAGCCTAACACAAGCCACTTGCAGTTAGATAATTCTTTGATGTTCCGTGTGCTATGGATCCAATGACCACCACCCATTAAATGCCAGTGGACATCTCCCTGTATGATAAGGTCAAATGCATCTCCAAAGATTGCCAGATGTCCCTTTGGATCAAGCCAGCCTTGGAGAACAATTGTTTAGAGGTAAGAAAATGAGAAACAATAAACAATTAAATGATTAAGACCTTTTCAGATAATAAAAAAGCTGGTCAAGGATTGGAGTTAAGAGCATGCTCATTTTTACTTCCTTTTACCCCGGAAGCACAAGAAGGAGGATATTGCTAGAGGGATGTTTCTTGGGCCACTGCTCCTCACAAGTGGCAACCAGCAGAAGCTGGAGGACCATCCTGTTTTCTAGGCATCAGTATTAAACTGCAACCTCCTTTCGGCCTGGCAGAGGTTCAGGGAGGAAAACACAATGAAAGTGAGCCAGGCACTGGGCAGCCATTTCTGTGGCTCCAGCACCTTCCCCACAGAAGGGATTTTCTCCGAGGCAATCCCTGTTAAGATGACAGTCTGAGCTCATAAAGCTGCTGGAAAAGAAAAGCCAGGCTTCAAAGGAAGACAAAAGGAAAATATCTTAGGCCTGGAGCTGAAGGCCATCGTGAGACACTGGCCTGGTGTCACTGAGATGTGCCCAGGAGTCAGGGTCAGCAAGCTTGGGTTTGTGTCCCAGGCTTGGCATTTATCTGAGCGCCTGGCCTCGATCATCACTCTAAATGAAATGGGAATAAGAAATATAAATTTTGGGTAGCTTTTAACACATTTATTTACTTAAGACAAGGTCTCACTCTGTCACCTCGGCTGGCCTTGAATTCATTAGATAATGCAGGTTTTCCTCAGACACGTGATCCTCCTGCCTTGGCCCACTGAGAGCTGGTATTTCAGGGGTGCTCTAGCATGTGGTTTCATGGAGGTTTTTGTTTTGTTTGATGCTGAGATTAAAGACAGGGTTTTGCTTGTGCTAAGCATTCACTCTACCCTCGAGCTGAACTACAGCCCTTCTCATTTAGCTTTTTTTCTCTTGTAGTAAAGCTGTTGAACCTGAAACCTGTCTCACAGCACTGATCAAAACCATTCTACCGCCGGGCGTACTGATGCACACTTTAATCCCAGCATTCAGGAGGCAAAAGTAGGAGGATTGCCATGAGTTCAAGGCCACCCTGAGATTACATAGTTAATTCCAGGTCAGCCTGGGCTAGAGTGAGACCCTACCTTGAAAAACCAAAAAATCAAAAAACAAACAAACAAACAAACAAAAACCCATTCTCAGTTCTGTGCTGAGTGCCTGACCCCCTTATCTCAGTGCAGAAAGGTCCGTGGTTAGTGGTTGAGATTTGTAAGCCAAGTGGTAAGATCAGTTGAATGGTTGGTTTTTCTGCAGAAGAGCATCTTCTCGGTTAAAATGGCAGGCTGTGCTATTGAAGTTCAAAAGCAACCCATTAGTCAAACCCTAAAGAGGGCAGCAATCCAACATCTGAGGATTAATTTCTTTCTTATTTCCCAATGATAATCACTAGACTCACTCACAAACACCATTCAGGCCTGGGGACATTGCCCAGTGGTCAAGTATTTGTTTAACACGTGTAATGTCCTGGGCTTGATCCCCAGCACAACAAACAAGTCATAAAACAAAATCATTTGTAGCTGCCACTAGGTCTTAAGTTAGGGAAGGGATATGTATATCTATTTGTTCCTGTTTTTATTTTTGTTTTATTTATTTATTTTGGTTGATTGTTACCATATTGTGTCAATCCAAAACTGAATACTTAGGGTTAGAAAGATGGCTTACTGGTTAAGGTGCATGCCTGCAAAGCCTAAGGACCCAGGTTCGATTCTCCAGGTCCCATGTAAGCCAGATACACATGATGGCACATGTATCTGTAGTTAGTTTGCAGTGGCTAGAGGCCCTGGCATGCCCATTCTCACTCTCTCTATCTCTCTAATAAATAAATAAAAATAATTATTAAAAAACTGAATATTTATACATGCAAATGGCTTTGTCTAGAGACATTATGCACTTCATTCACTTTTTAAAATTAATTTGTGTGTGTGTGTGCATGTGTGTGTGTACGCGCGCATGCTTGTGTGTGAGTGGGTTCATCTCAGGGCACATGTATCATCAGTGGACAACTTTCCTTTCCGGTTGGTCCTCACCCATCTACCTCATTTGAAGCGGGATTTCTCACATTGGAGTTTTGCTCTGCTGTTCTTTTCTGTGTTTGTCATGAGTTTTCCTGAGAACCCTGTTTCTGCCTCCGACTTCACTGCTCAGTGTCAGTATGCTGGTGTGGGGACTGAACTTGGGCACTCCAGCTTTAGCAGCAAGCACTTTATCCACCGAGCCATCTTCCTAGTCCAATTTACTTAGCAAAAAATATTTTTATGAAAGAGAGAGAGAATTGACGAGCCAGGGCCTCCAGCCACTGCAATGGAACGCCAGATGCGTGTACCACCTCACCTTATGCATCTGACTTACACAGGATCTGGGGAATCAAACATTGGTTCTCAGGCTTCACAGGCAAGTGCCTTAACTGCTAAGCCATCTCTTCAGCCCTTTCACTGTACGTAGTACTGAATCTCACAAGGATACTTTCCTGCAGGTATATAATTGTGCATTGATCATATCCCCCCATCTCATATCCCCTTTCTCTCCCTTTTCTCCCCACTTCCTTTTTCTAATAGTCCCTTTTATACCCCGAGACAGTTTTATTTCTACTTTCATGTCTACTGTATGATCGTTTCTGAGAACATGTGAAAAAAGTTACTCACTTCCAAATAGGAGGCCAATGACAGAACAAAGAAATGACCCACTCAAGTCTAGGTTGGTGGACCAGTCAGTTTAACTGGGGTTATTTAGAGAAGTATGGGTGAGTGGCTACTTCCAGAAGCAACTTATAGGTGGCTGCATGGCGAAAAAAAAAAAAAGAAATCTCAGCCAGGCGTGGTGGCACACGTCTTTAATCCTAGCATTTTGGAAACAGAGACAGGAGGATCGCCATGAGTTCGAGGCTGCCCCGAGACTACAGAGTGAGACCCTACCTTGGAAAACCAAAAGGAAAGAAAGGAAGGAAGGAAGGAAGGAAGGAAGGAAGGAAGGAAGGAAGGAAGGAAGGAAGGAAGGAAGAAGGAAGGAAGGGAAGGAAGGAAGGAAGGAAGGAAGGAATCTCTCCCAGCAACCGCCAACTGCTTATATATCCATAGGAAGGGGTGGGGTCTCGTGAATCACTACCTCCCAGCAACCATTAACTCTCTAAAGATCCTTGGGGAAGGTGGAGCTTCACAAGACCCTCCCACTAGCAACCCTCTTCTCCATCTGCATATCCTTTCAGGGAGGAGCAAGGCCCCTAAGCCCCCTCTTCACCCCTTAATGAGACATCAATGGGCTGGATCTTGTGCTGTCTCATGTGCTTAAATCACATCTGCCAAGAGTTCAAGAAGGCCATGGCCATGTCATGCTCGGAGGGCAGTGTTCCACACAACGTCATACATCCATACATGATTTTATAGCATGCCATTTTACATACATTTTCTCCACTGTATTCTCACAACCACCCTGTGAAATCAACAGTTTTCATTTTCACTTTTCCACGGAGGAAGCTGAGATGGCAGGAGCTGGAGAGTAACTGGCCTGAGGTCCCCCAGGTCGTGAGGAGCTGAGGCAACTCAACAAGGGCTCCACATCTCCTTGCAGACCCCGGGGGGCTCGGCAAGTGTTCTCTGCCATAAAACCCTGCAGGGTATCTCTGTTGTTTCTCTTTACTGAAAACCAGTTGTTAGTCTGGATTTTTAGACAATATGGTACAGTATCAATGAGGAGAGATAAAGAGGAGAGAGAGAAAGGAACAACTACTAAAAACAGAGAAATGAGAAGTGTCACTAAGCAGAGCCAACCATGGGGAAGCTTTAATTTTCTTCTGCAATGCAGGTTAACAGGGAGTGAAGTTTTCCAGTGGACTTGGAGAAAATGGAAATTTTGACTTTGGGGTTTACGCCAACAGCAGACACTGTGGTTTGGACATTTTTTGCTTTGCCAACTGCCAGTTTTCTCTTTTCCTGTGAAGAACAGCCTATAGGAAGGGGAAGAGGGAGTGTGTCTTTCAAAAATTTAAAAGTAAAGACATGCCCAGCTCAGGGAAAGGCATTTTCCAATAAACCGCAGTAGTTGTAAACTGCTTACTTCATATAGGATACATTCAGAAGTCCTGCATAGAAGCCAACCCAGGGCCAGCAGATTATCCAGGGGATCTAAACACGAACAAATCTTTCATTGTATGCACATGTCTGTGTAGTTTGTGTACATGGGTGTGCATGTTTACACATGAATGCACTGTGTGGATGGGTATATGTGGAGGCCAGAGGATTGATTTCAAGTATGTTCTTCAATAATTCTTCCACCTTACTTTTTTTAAAAATATTTTTAATTAATTTATTTATTTAGCAGAGAAAGAGGGAAAGAGAGAGAGAAAAGGGAGAGAGAGAATGGGCACACCAGGGCCTCTAGCCACTGCAAACAAACTCCAGATGCATGCATCCCCTTGTGAATTTGGCTAATGTGGGTCCTGGGGAATTGAACCTGGGTCCTTTGGCTTTGCAGGCAAACGCCTTAACTGCTAAGCCATCCCTCTAGCCCCAACCACCTTACTTTTTGAAATAGGCTTTCTCACTGCCCTGAGAGCTTACCAATTTGGCCTGTCTTGCTAGCCAGCCAGCCCCTGCGGACTCACCTGTCTCTAGCTCCTCAGCACTGGGATTACAGGTGTGCATTCTCATGCCTAAGGTTTACATGAGTGCCGGGGGTCTGAACTTAGGTCTACACGTTTTAATAGCAAGCACTTTACTGGCTGGGCCATCTCCCCAGCCCTGTGAACAAATCTTAAGTAGAACATCTAACCCAACACTGGAGGTTAGATGCTTCCCAGTCTCTGCTTTTTATAATCACGTGTAAGAAGAGGCTTTAAAACACCTTAGGGAGCTTATGATTAATAAAGACGGATTTTTATCAGGGACGGAGTCCCTGTGTCCAATTAGTTGGTAGAAATATCATATTTGGGGAAGGGTTTTAGAAAAAGCATTACCCAATCAGGAAAATACAAAAGTTCATTTCACTTGGGAAAAATCCCCCCTCCACCAGTTCAGGTGCCAGAGTTTAAATGTAGGGCCTTGCACATATGTGAGGTAGCTGCTCTAGCACCAATCTACTCCCCCAGCTCAGGAAAAACATAACCTCAACATCCAGGACTTGTCATACTATCACAGAAGAAATACTCGCTCTGCTCCCAGAGGCTGCTAAATATTCAGTCATAAAGCTTCCTGTCAGAAGCAATGCCTTGTCTTTCCAGTTCTGCCACTGGATTTTAAGTTTCACAGGACAAGGCTGTTCATTCATTCACTCACTCACTCCCTGATGTATTCTGACCCCCTGAAATGGTGCCCAACTCAGTGTGGGTGCCAGTAAACATGTACACAATGAATGAATGAATGAGTGATTGAGTGAATGAATGAATGATTTTCCTTCATTTTGATCTCCGGGTTCACTTCTGAGTTTTTTCTTTTGTTTTTTTACTATTTCTACAATCCAAGTCTTATTGACAACTCTTTTGTCAGTTGTTTTATATCCTAGTTTGAGACGGAGGAAATAGCTCAGTTGGTAGAGCACTGGCTTTGCCTGCACTGGGCTCAACCCCCAGCACGGCATAAACCAGGCATGGTGGTGCACACTAGAAACCTATCACTTTACATGTGGAGGCAGGAGGATTAGAAGCACCAAATCACCCTGTGGTCTACAGCAAGTTCCTGGCCGGTGAACTACATAAGCTCTGTGACAACAGAGCACCTTGAACGGGTTCAAGATGTACAACGGGATACTGTGGATGGCTAGTCTCAGAACTGTTCAGATTCCTCCCACCTGTGGCTGCTCTCCTTGGCTGTGACCTTACCACCCTGGGCAAGCCAGTTCCAGTTTCTCATTCACAAGCAGAATTGAGCACGTGTTATCCTCACACGCCCTCCTGCTAGCTCGGCAAGTTTCTCCCCGCTTCTCTGCCTGCTCTGCTCTTTGCTCAGTTCCGTTCCGCCTCCATCAGAAGGGCAAAGCCTGGTGCGAGGGAAATCTCACTAACATTTGGGGCTGTATCCAGGGAACCAAATATTTCCCCTTGTGACCAGCCCCAGCTGTTTATGACCCTTGTCCCTTGGAACAGCATTTCTGAAGGGCAAGGAGAGTAGGGCTGTGACAATGAAAAGGCAATGGTGCTTCTGGTAATGGGAGGGAGACAGTGGGTCCTGAAAACTTACTATAAGGTCACAAAATTCTGGCATGGGGACAACTCCTCAGCTCTTCAGGACAACAACCGCTTGGGAGTGGTCCCTCGGGAGGTGCTCGGGTCTGGTGTTTGATCCTGGCCCTGTCTCACACTCTGGTGATGTCAGGTAAGACGTGTGCTCTCCCCAAGGAACTGCTGTAAAATAAGCATAAGTCTGCTTAACACATTGTCAGCTACGGAGCAGCCGTTATTAAAGTGTTGGTTAGTTAAGAAGCATGCAGGCCCAGAGCCCAGATGTGGTTTAGACTCCAGCTCCGTCTAAACTACCTATGTGATCCTGCATGGGTTTCACAAGCTAATACGGTGGCTTTTTTTTTCCACTAGCCGTGGACTCCTTAGGGTGGATGCTTTCAAAGGCCATGTTTAGGTGCTGGGTGGAAGGTGAACTGTTCTACTGTTCTCTTGAATCCTGAAGGAGAGAAGGAAGCAAACTCCTTGCCTTAAACTCCCAAAGCACTTTTGAGACAGGGTCTCATGTAGTGCAGGCTAACCTCCAACTTGCTATATAGCTGAGGCCTTTAATTCCTCCTGCCTCCACTTCCCAAGTGCCCAGCATGTGCCATCATGCCTGGCTGGTTTTTGTTTGTTTGTTTTTGAGATCTCACCATGTAACCTGGACAAAGAAGGGGCATGACCTCTCTCTATGGTCACATAGCTAGACAGAGTCAAGACACCCAGAGGGACACTCCTTTCTGCAGTTCCAGCCAGTCCTGTGGCACTTACTATAGTATTCACCAAAAAGTAAAGTTAAAACCAAACAAACTCAAATATCAGACAGCACCATCAATGTGTCTTTCTGTGACTCTTACAATGGGAAGGCTTCCATGTATGGAAATCAGACTCATACCGTGATTGCAAAACTGGCTTCTATAGTCGCAGAGCTCAGCAGCCTGAAGTAGGAGAATTAGGAGTTTGAGGCCAGCCTGGGCCACATATTGAGACTGGGGAGCTGCCAGGAATCTTTAGTGTTCCATCACGGTGGTTCTGGCTGCCTTGATGGTTCATCCTGCCAGTTTCCAAAGCCTTTTTACAACACTGAAGTCAATGAAAATAAATTCACTAAAAACTGAGCAGTCTCAGGATAGTGGGGAAAAAAAAAACACCCCGGTTATTCTGGCTTGGGAACTATTATTTTAACTCCTGTTACCTTCCTTGAGTCCTGGAGTGTTTAAAGCATTGGAGGGAAGAGTCTTATCACAGAGAAAGTAATTTGTTTAAATAAGAAAAGTGTTTCCCTGTGATGCGAACTGGACGGAGAATGCGTGAAGAAGAGCAGGATCTGGAGGCCAGTGAACCCTGCCACCCCTCATTTCCACAGGCACCTTGCAGGGGAATTGGAGCGATGTGCAGAACTTCCACTGTTCTGTCCAAATGTCCTTCTTTTTCTGTGTTTTAGTCAATTTGGGTTCTGCTTAGTGTTAGGGAAATTCATGTCTCTCCCTCTGCAAACATAATCAATTTGCATCTGAGACAACTAGGATTTTTTTTTCTTCTGTAATCAGATATGATTATATTTTGTCATTACTTTTTTCTGGTTATGAAATTCCCAATTTCTATCCAATTGTGAACACAGTCTATTCTGCTGCTTTTATTCATGGCTTTGTTTTGTTTGCTTTCTAGTAATGAATATTTTGTGCCAGGTTCTTAGGGATAAAATAGTCATTAATCATTATACACTTGTGTCAACAGATGAGTATCAGAAAACTGAACCTCATGCCATAGATGAAGGGGTCAGAAATTATTTTTATTTTACTTATGGGTCAGGAGGCATGTTATTTTAAGTAACCTCCTTACTTTTCAAAGATGGACTAGGAACAAGACTAAGAAAGAGCCTTTTTAAGACCCTACTGTTGAACACAGCATACACGTGTGAGACCAAACATGGAGAGACCTGGCCAGCATCTGGAAGAGGGTCAGTCCCCAGACAGTTAGCTAGTCTACTGCCAGAGGGTGCTACACGAGCAACTGGGGGAAAATGGCCGACATCAGTCCAAACAACTTCCAGTCTAAGATACCTAGCAAGAAACAACCTGACGTAATGCTCAAACAAGTGCAGTAGTGGCACACAGCCATGGTGGGCAACCAACGGCTCTTGATTTGGCTAATTGATCCACTCAGTGGAATGGAACTCATTGCTAGAACTGGGAAATAAGTCAAAACCATGTACAAAAAATGAGCACAGTCTCCAATCAAGATACCATCAAATGTGGGCTAGAAGAGGGCCTATGCATATAAAATTCCCTCCAAGCTATCTATGGCTACCCCATATATCTAGTACTAATTTCCCTCTCCTTTGGAGAATTTTCTTATTTTTTCCAGATGGACAACGAACCTGAAGGGAGGATCAGCCAATCACACCTCACCAGGGCTCCAGCTGAAACTACAGAGTAATGTGGAGGAAGGGCAAGAGTTCAGCGCTCTTGGGGATCACAACACCAGAAAAAGGCTGAAGGAGATAAACACAGAGAACATCTAACTCCCACTAAGCCAGATATCCAGAGACACAGAGGCTCCCAAAACCTCCTCACTGAAGTAGAACTAAAATGACCCCAATGTGGCTCAGGGAAATTTGCGGAAGAGGGGGCAGAAAGAATGTTAGAGCCACAAGTTGGGGCATTATGCACAGAGACGTGGCGTATCCCCCATAGCTCTTGACTACCCCCACAATGTGTGAACCACATTCCCCATTGACGAGGGTCCCTATGGAAGAGGGAGGACAGGGAGGAGGATAATGGAGTCACCAATATGAATGTAAAACTAGAATAATATACATAAGAATAAATAAAATTTAAAAAAAAGAAAGAGCCTTTTACATCCATGTCCAACAGATCTCTCTGACATAAAGGAAATATTCTAGAATGTGGTGGCCGTTGGATAAGGCCAACACTCTAAAGACAATGAAGCTAAAATCAGATGTGTCAGACTCAAGGACAGGTTCCAGAGGAAGACAGAGATAACAGGCTGGTTTTAGATCCTCCTGAAATTGTGGCCTTGGACATTGAATTAAGCTTTTTGAGCCTCAGTTTGCTCACTTATAAAATGGAACGATGCTATTACCTATACCCTTTGGCACAGGACTTCTCATCCCAAACTACTGGGTTTTATATTCCCTGCCTTTTGTTCCTGCTTTTGGAAGAAAGTGAAATGGTAAGGTTCAACTTCAACAATTTAGTAAAGGTTTTAGAAAGGTTTTGCTCTTCTGCCCTGCCTGATAGATAGATGATCAGAGGTTGTACAGTCATCTACATGCATAGCAGACTAATGATAACAGTCACTCAACAAGTGCTAGACTCAAGTTTCAGCCCCACTGACTTATTGGCGACGTGATTAATGTCTCTTCATGTAATTACAAATAATTATTAAGCTCTTACTGTGTTCTAGACTCTGTAATAGACTCTAGGGACTCAAAGGTGACATATGCCCCCAAAAGTAGCATTGTTCCTATCTTACAGACTGGCTAGTGAAGGAGACCACCAGAAGACAGACAAACCACAGGATGATTTCAGATCTTGAAAGTACCACGTACATAGGAACACAGAATAATGTGACATGGGAGAGTTCTTTTAGTTAAGCCAGTCAGGAAGGGGCTGTTGGAGGAGGTGACCTTTCATTTGTGACGGTAATGCAGAGTCAGCCTTAGGAACAGCTGGGAAAAGAACATTCCAGAGAAAGAGGACCAAGAAATACAAAGACCATGGGGAACTTGCTTGGTCTAAGACACTGTTGCACAAGTTTTTTTAAATTTTATTTTCATCATTTTTCTACCATTATCATATTCAAGGAATTTTCTAAACAATTTCCTCCCCCATGGGATTTAACCACAGAGAGACATTTAATGTCTATTGGATAGGACAAAGCTTTGAAGAGACACAGACTATTGTAATGTCTCTAATTCTCTTTTTACCCTTCAATAAATGATTTTCACTCTCTGGTGGAGTCAAAGAATCCATTTAGAATGCAGAATTTAAGAAAAAAAAAGTGGCATGAGCTGTAGCTGAAGCTGGGTCACATGAGTCAGTGAAGGGCTGGCTCATCAGTGGTTCTCGAAGGTTGAATGCTAGGCCACCTGCAGCAACAGTAGTAGCAGCAGTGTTAGATAGAAGCTCAGTGCAACATCCTGCAATTTGTATCCTCCCTGTCGTTCTTTCTGACGCATGCTGAAGACAGAATCAACTAGGTTAGAATGTTCTCTGCACTGCGGACCACACGAGAGTATGAGACTTACAGCAAGTGCAGGGGAAGGCCTCCGGAGGCTCAGAGATGTGGAGAAGACCACTTGAGGACATCTTTAAAGGACAGCTCTCATTAATGTGGGAAGAGACTGGAGGAGGCGGCAAAGATGGAAGAGAAAGTACTCATCGGGGAAGCTTTTGCCCTGGCCTTCAGCTGTCCAACAAAGATATCAATGTGTGAGTGTGCTGACCACCACCTGACTGCACAATCCAACTGAGTGAATTGTGGGTTCTGTGAGCTACATCTCTTCATATCTTAATGTTGTCTTAAAAAAAGTGAAATAGGGCTGGGGAGATAGATCAGCAGTTAGTAGAGCTTGCTTGCAAAGCCTGCCAGGCAGGGTTCAATTCCCCAGGATCCACATAGAGTCAGAAGCACAAAGTGGTGCATGCATCTAGTGCATGCATCTGCAGTAGCAAGAGGCCCAGGTGCATCATATGCATAGATTCATAAATATTCAGCAAGCATAATAAGCACTCTATAAATATTAAAAGTTGTGTTTTGACCCTTAATTCTCTCCTCTGAACTCATGGGTTAATATTTGAATACATATCCTCCACGCTCCATTTTGATCCATCCTAATTGCACCATCATGACCAACCCAGTGGTGTGATTGTCTGATAAACCCTTAATGTGTTTACAAGCCTGTTTCAGGTCAGGTGAAGGTCCCTGGCCATCATTTGACTTCATTTCATTTTCATTTGTTTTCTTTTCTTTTTGCTTTTTATTTATTTATTTATTTATATTAGTTATGTATATAGTGTATATACAGCCATGATGGTACCATCGTTAGCCTTCTCTCTGTCCTCCCCCATGGGTAATGTGGGTTGAGATTTAATTGTTGGCCCAGAAATGAAGCTTAACATAAAAATCCAAGTTTGAGAGATAGATTCATCAGTAACTCTGGACAGATATTATGTTTGTACAATGAGAAATGCTTGATGCAAGGAGGCAAGCCAGTATATGAGTGAGCAGCGGGCACACTGTGTGTAAAGACCTAACTGTGACACAGAAGCTATCAAGGCCTTGAGCAGGTCATTTATTTACTGAAAGTCCGTTTCTTGATCTGCTAAACACTGGTGACAACAATATTAACCTCTGAGAGGCCAGACCTGAAGGGAATTACACTTGATACTGTCCAGCACAGAGCCCAGCCTTCAGTGTGGGCCATGCCGACTACTAATGATTGAAACTGCCCCAGAAATCTGTAGCTTCCTTGGCCATTGAGGCAGTACCATTCTACAGGCCTCCAGCAAGGTGGAGCACACTTTGGTTTGGGACAGACATCATGGAACAAGTAGCTGCATCAGATACCACATACCCAAGTTCTCTGTATAGATGATATGACATTGATCTGAGCGAATCCAGCCACCCTGGAGAACACCTCTGCATGTCTTCAGGTCACAAGCATGGGAACCCCTGAGAGGGTGTCTTCAGAAGAGGGGTATGGTTAGCTTCAGATCTGACCTCACTTGGAAAATAGCCCCAACCCTGAACACAGCCTACCATACCTGGCACTGCTAGGTCCCACCCCTTTTTCCCCTAGTTTTGTACCCATTTTTCCTCATCTCTGGGCTCCAACCTGGAGACAGGGCCAGGCTGACTCACTTCATCTTTAAGCACATAGATTAAAACTCATTTTCTCATAGACACCATTGTTGAGTGGTTATGGATTAAGAATGGGATCCGACCAATGACCAGTGCAGGTTCAACTCCTGGCTTAATTTTTTTTAAAAGGAAAACTGCTCACTTATCTATTAATTCAAAGTCTCAAGATAATGGGTAAACCAAGCCTTTAATCCCAGCACTTGAGAGGCAGAGGTAGGAGGATCACTGGGTGATAATCTACCTCAAAAAAATAAAAATAAAAAAAAAAAAGACAGTGAGTTAATGAGAGGAAAATAACTCTGTCCAATGGAGGAGGGAAAGTACAGATTATGGGAGCTGTAACTGTCCATGGCTGTATGACATACTATGCCGTGACTAGAGACAGTAGATCTGAGTTGTACCATGACACTTTTATAATAGTCTCTCTCTAGCCCTGGCTGTCCTCAAGTTCCTGGATCTTGGCCTACCCCGTGGTGAGATTAAAGGAGTGTGCCATCATACCCGGCTTTTTACCATGAGACTACTCGCGCAGGTTTTGGATACTATGGGTTACAGATCGGAAATGCATCTACTTGAGTGTGGGATGAGGAGCTGGGGGGGCCTCTTGAGACTACCAAGGGTTTGAAGAGATGCTGTAGTTATACGGTATGTCACATTCTGCCTTAAATAGTGTACGGCCACCATCATCATGGGCAGCTGGCCTCAGGTTTCCTAGTGTGCGTGATGGAAACAAGACTGGTGTGCTTGGAGGTTTTGAGCTGATGTGTGGCCTGCTGGAAGAGCCCAAGACTCCACGCTCCCAGTATGTGTGTCATTTGTTCCTTCAGCTTGCTATACTTCTCTCTGTGGCACTTGCCACAGATGTAATTAAATAACACTGTATGTCCTTCTTGAAAAACAGGCCTCCAGGGACAATATCTGTCTTCTTTTTAAAAATTATTTTTTGTTTATTTTAATGTATTTATTTGAGAGCAACAGACAGACAGAGAAAGAGAGGGAGAGAGAGGGAGAGAATGGGCACAACAGGGCCTCCAGCCACTGCAAACTCCAGATGCTTGCACCACCTTGAGCATCTGGCTTACAAGGGTCCTGGGGAATGAAGCCTTGAACTGGGGTCCTTAGGCTTCACAGGCAAGCGCTTAACTGCTAAGCCATCTTTCCAGCATGTCTGTCTTCTTAACCACGGTTGACCCATCCAGCCCAGATCATATACTTTGCAAAAGAGACTATTAAGTACACACCCGTAGATGATCAACGTGCATTTGTGCATTTATTTTAGAAAAACTAGGCAGGCAAAATGGTATTTATTTTCATATAAAATATTTAACAAACAGGGTATGATTTTAATCTCAGCTCTTGAGGAGGCTGAGGCAGAAGGATCACTAGACTGAGGTAAACTTGGAATATATAGTGAGTTCAAGACTAGCCTGAGATATATAAATGGGACAATTTATATATCTATTCTACCACTGTCCCAAATGTTGACAAAAAAAAAAAAGAAATAGCCTAAGATATCATAAGTCACAAATGTATCAATCATTTCTTTTTTGTTTGTATGTTTTTTGAAGTAGGGTCTCACTCTAGCCTAGGCTAACCTAGAACTCACTATGTAGTCCCAGGCTGTACTTAAGCACATGGCGATCTTTCTACCTCTGCCTCCCAAGTGCTGAGATGAAAGGCGTGCGCCATCACACACCGGTTCGTATAGTGTTTCTTTTAACAAGAAGAGAAACAGGCAAAGCACAGCAAGAGAGGTGGCACGACAGAGCTCAGAACTGGTTTAATAAGGTGGAGCGCTGAACCTTAAGAGGCACTTGGGAATGGACATGGTTACCTGAGCAACCTCCTATTCTTCCATCTCCAGTACAATGATTCCTGTAGCATCTCTGCAGATTTACAGATGAATCCCCCAAAGCCAGTGGCTGTTCTAATGGTGAACAGAGCAATTACTTTCAGGTCCCGCTAGGGTGACCTTACTCTCAACTCAACACAAAGCCAAGTACCAAGAGAACACCTGATGCCTCTGTACCTGCTTGTTGCTGATGGTATGATTTTTGCTCCCAGAGGAGCAGTATAAATAGCTACAAAAGTGAGGTGACAGGCCTTGATCTTAGATTTTAAACACCTTCTACACAGCCCTGCTCAGTGCCCTGACACTTAGCTCAAATAAGGGTAGGTGCAAACGCTGCAACAAGGTGCATATCTGGAGGAGTGTTTATGGTGTGAATGTGCCTGCTCCAACAGGTTGCTCATGTGACAGAATTGAGAGGTAGGGTCTTCAGGGGGTACTTAGGGACGAGTCTGTCCCCTTCTCAATGGGACCAAGAGCCTTGTAAAAGAGGCCTCACGTGGCACTCGATTAGCCTCCTGGCTTGCTCTTCTCCCTTCTCCCATCTGAGAATGCAGCAAGAAGAGCCCCACCACATCAAATGTTGGCACCTGCATTTTGGGTTTCCAAGCCTCCTCTGTAAGAACTAGTTTCTGTCTTGACAAAGTACCCAGTCTCAGGTATTCAGTTGTACAGAACAAATGGACTAAGACAGGCATCCTACTGAAGCCAACCCCCCTGCCATTCTCTGGAAGATAGTTTACTTAAGACTGTAGACCATAGACTGTTAATGAGGTAGGAAGAATTTGCAACATTCTGTTTCCCCCAAGTAGAAGCAAAATATGTTGGTGAGACTCCAAGAAAACTTGCCACAACTTTCATCAAATTTGTGTTGGGTTCATGTCCTTAAAAATAGCTGAGAAATGAGTCCCTAAAACACAAACACCTGACTTCAAGCCAAGACCAAAGTCTGCAAAGGACATACTACACTGCCTGCCCCTACATGTGGCCTTCTGCCCAGGGGATCCAAACAAACTTCTACAGTCAAGTGGTCTGATGTGTCCAAGCCACCAATGGATATCTTAGCAATGTCAAGAGGCTGAGAGGTTCATGCATGGATCCAAAAGAGTCACTGGTTCTTATTCATGTTGTCATGAACATGCCCTGGAAAAAGTACCCATTCATTATACATTCACTCTTCTAGTAATATCTATTGTAATAATACTATTGTCCTTTGTTTACTTTATTTGGGACAGATGTATAAACATTTTGTTAGAGAAAGAGAGGGAGGAAGGAAGGAAGGAAGGGAGAAAGGAAGGAAGGAAGGAAGGAAGGAAGGAAGGAAGGAAGGAAGGAAGGAAGGTAGGTAGGGAGGAAGGAAGGAAGAAAGGAAAGACTGCATATCTGGGCACACCATGGCCTCTGGCCACTGCAAACAAACTCCAGATGCTTGTGCCACTTTGTGCATCTGGCTGTAAGTTGGTACTAGGATGTCAAACCCGGGCCATCAGGCTTTGTGAGAAAGCACGTTCAATCACTAAACCATCTCTCCAGACCCCTGCATACGTATTACTAAGTAACACTGTCACCCACTAGGTGCCAAACTACAGCTCTCTACCCCATCCATACATTACAAGTGCAGTTTAACTACAATCAGAAGTCCAGCCCCTCAGTTGGTGATTTCTTCCTAGACAGCATCTCAGTGTCTGAGTCCAGTTAACAAATCACAGTAATTTCTCTATTTTCAACTTATAGTGACCCTATTTGCTCTGACCCATACACCACCACTGGCTCTAAGGCACCTGGGTCATTCTAGTCTGTGTTCTGATTTCAGTACGAGGTGAAAAGTAAAACTGGTAGGAAGGAGAGACAGGAGAGAGGAGGAAGGGACAGAAGGAAGGGATAAAGTGATGGAGGCAATAGAGACAGACACAACTTCAAGTTACCGGGGTACTTAGGGAACGAACCACAAACGATTTAGAATTAGAGGCAGAATTCCTAAGTTGAAAAGAAATCCTAGTATTAGCTTCATGTCTGAACCCAGCAATGAGCAATCTGAAACCTGGGGAGGAAAATGACATCTCCAGCTGGTCATTGTGTGGTAGAGCCATACCCAAAGCACAGCGCTCGCTCTCTCTCTCTCTCTCTCTCTCTCCCGTCAGCTGTGCTTCAGAGCCACGCCACACTGTCCTACAAGGACAAAGATTCTCCAAGCTGGAAGGCCAGCTTGTGGACCATGTGCACTCCTTACTGAAAAACCTGAACTGAAACACTGTCATCTGTTTTCTGTTGTCATGGCAGCATACCCAAGACTAGGTAATTGATGAAAAGGATTTTACTGGAGCTGGGGAGATAGACAGATTGATTAGTAACATGCTCACTATGCAAGCATGAGGACCTGAATTTGGATCTCCAGCATGCACATAGAAGCCAGGCACAGTGCTATATGCCTATAATCCCAACACTGGGGAGATGGAAGACAGAAGGTTCCCTTGGGCTTGCTGGCTAGCTTGCCTAGCTATATCAGTGAGCTCCATGTGGAGTGAGACCCTGCCTCAAGAAATAATGTGAGCAGTGAGGGAGTGAAACACCTGATGTTGATCCCTAGCCTCCATCATGGACACACAGGTACATGCATATGCACACATGCACCTGCACGCTTCCCACCACTTCAACATTGGAAACTACATTCCTCAAGTCATTACAACTTCAAATAGGAAAAATGGAGAGACAACAGTTAGAGAGGATAGTCTTGAAAGAACAAGTGTAAACTCTAATGACTTCTTTGGTTTCATTTATAAACTAAGAATAAAATAAAATCAACAGAAAAGTTAAACTACCACAGAAGAATAGAAATGCATATATTTTTTCCAGCCCCACCCTTTAAAAGAAAAAAACACAAGCATCTGAATAGACATGGACTAGATCCAATATTCTCCTTTTCTAAAACCACTATGCTGGAGTTATAAACTGCTTGCCTAACCTGGCAAAATCATACTAGCCTATATGAATATTTAGCTTAGTCATAACTCAGCTTTATCTCTCCAAATTAGAGAAGTATTTCATATAAGAATCAGGCAGCTTTCCAACACTAAGCAACAAGAGAGTTTTAACTAGAGAATCACAGAATCCTATCTCACCAACAAACGAAAGTCTGAGGTTTGAATTCTGATCTCGAGACAGGCCTCTGTGAACAATGTGGCTATGTCCAGATTCCCATGTTAAACTCATGGTGAAGTGTAATAGGCTGGTCTCAAATTCGCTATGTAGCTGAGAATGATCTTTAACTCTTAAAAATATTTTATTTATATATTTGTGTATTTATTTGAGGGGGTTGCAGATAGAGAGTGGATATGCCAGGGTCTCTAGCCACTGCGAATGAAATCCAGACAAATGTACCACCTTATGCATCTGGCTTTTCATGGGTACCAAGAATCGAACCTGGGTCCTTTGGCTTTGCACTCAAGTGCCTTAACCTCTAATCTATCTCTCCAGGCCAGTGTTTAACTGTTGATACTCCTGCCTGCACCTCCCAAAGGCTAGGATGGTAGGCACAGGTCACTAGGCCTGTATTATACGGTACTAAGGATGGAACCCAGGGCTTTGTGCATGCTACATAAACCATCTACCAACCGAGCTTCATCTGCAGTCCAAGAAAGCATTTTTCATCCATGTTTCTTAGACTTCAACTTTTATCTTGTACTACAATTCATTGTTATTAGAGATAAGATTGTGGGCTCTTTATCGTGGGATCTTTTGTGCATCAGCCCCTTAGTTTCTGCCAATACTTGGAAGTTATGCCTCATAGGGAAGAGAACCACAGTTTGAATATATCTCCCACGTGTCTATTCCAAGACACAGGATCCCATGAGAAGACTCTCTTGCTGCGTGGCACGCCAAACTGCTGGAGGTTAGGGTTACTGCCTTCCCCACTTCTCTATATCCTGACAGTCGGTAAGCACTGTGTGGGAGGGCACAGCACCTGTCCACATCCCAGCAGCAACAACTTTCTTAGGCTTCAAAGAGAGGATCAGGGAAACGGTATGCTGAAACACACAGAACACTCCACAAAGTGGATGTCTGAGCACTAGAGGCCCTCTGGAAAGAGCTGCAGTTTCTGAGATGGGAAAGGGCTGCATAGCAAAATGCTCTTCCTGTGTGTAAGAAACTTCTCTGATGTGTGTGAATCATTGCATGTGAGTCCCTTGGGTCACCATAATACCATTTTGAGAATCCAAGACACTCAGGCAGCTATATGAATAAGATCTTTAAAAAAAAACTTTTTATTGATAGCTTCCATAATTATAGACAATAACCCATGGCAACCCCCCCCACTTTCCCTTCGTAACTTCACTGTCCATGATATTCCCTCCCCTCTCAATCAGTCTCTCTCTTCATTTTGATGTTATGATCTTTTCCTCCTATCATGATGGTCTTGTGTAGGTAGTGTCAGGCACTGCGAGGCCATGGATATCCAGACCATTTTGTGTCTGGAGGAGCACATTATCTTTATCTTTGCTATTTTGTCAGATACTAGATGCCATCAGAGCAGGACTGATTTAGAGCCAAATGAATCATTTCTAGGGCAGAATTATTGTGTATATCCTGATGGGAGGTCTATCCCAGCCTCTATTGTGACATATTTATTTCCTTAGCATTTCTCTTCCTACCCATTCCTACCTACATCCTCCACAGACTTCCTTCTATCCCCAAGAGCTTTGCTGTCCACTGGATGAGACAATTTCCTTTCTTTTCTGAAGTCTAACCCAGATTTCCCTTCCCTCCCCCACTGCCATCCACCTACCTATCAGGGCAGAAAAATGAACCTACAGTGTTCAGCTTAATGAGTTTACCATAACTACACTACAAGCGAGAAAAGAACAAAAGGCTTCATTTTAATAAGGATGTAGGACTTCCTCTGTCAAATCATAAAAGTTTTATTAATTAATTGATAGCTATCATAGCTACCCCCTAAAGTGGCAATTCCGAGATTTCTACTGTGAGCTACACAGGCACTACCATAAACCAGACTGGGCGACAGAATTCACTTGTCCTGCTTTCTCCAGGAAGAACAGGGTGAACATCAGAGGGTCCTTTCAGAGAGGCCACTAATGAGTTGTGGGACACCAGGACTTTTGCTGCCAACTGCCAGACAAAAATGGAGACAACCCCCATGTTGCTGATGAAATGATTAACAATTTCAAATCAAAAACCTCTTTGTGCTGCTTGCTGGTCGCCTTTCCACTACCCTTCCCATGTCGGTAAAGGAGCTTGAGTCTTAAAAATGGAAAATAATTAAAAGGAAAGAGAGATAGGATAGAAAAAGGGTAAGTGGATGGTAACATGGAGTGAAACAATTCACATCGTATGCCAAAAGTTCTCAAGAAAAACAAACCAACAAGCCAGCCTTTCAAGTCATTTAAAGGATCAAAGATCACACGTAAATCTCTCTAAAGTATGGGGGGCCAAAACCATCTCCACTTTGGTATCCATCTGGATCTTATCCAGCGTGGTTTTATAAAGCCTCAGTCTATGAAAAGAGGGAAGATAAGGATTGCTTGCACTTTTCTTTCTAAAAAGCTACTTTCTCTAGTTTTATATTTATATTTGTCCACTCTTATAAAATGTTATAAATCTGCTTAAGATTTTGCTAAGACATGCCTGTAAAAGCTCAAGTCACCTGGTGACATCACCTGTAATTAAAAGATGTTTGTTAAAAAAAAAATCATTCTTACCTCTGTACCATGATCGCTGCTCATTTAAAGGGACCAGAGAGAAGATGCAGGACAAAGGCCACATGTATGGAGCCCTGCGGGAGTGTGTATGCGTGGGCTCTCCAACTAGAAGCTGGTGGAAGTAAGGACCCAACCCCACCCCCAGCCTTCCGCTGCCATCTAATCGCAAGGAAGTGACCGTGTTTGTTGCTTTGATTAGAAACAAAAGCATTTCAACACCAGTCAGGAGAGCCATGGGGGAAAAATCCAATTCAAAAAATCTGCTACTTCTTTTGGCCAACAAAGCCTCTCTTCACTACCTATCTAAAATGTCTGATGAAATACTGCTTTCTTAACTTCTCACCTTTAACCACAGTGCACAAGAGGAGTTGAGAAATGACTCAGAGATGGGCTCTGTCAGGTAACACTCCAACTCTGAGTCTGGCTCCTTGCCCTGTCCGTATTATGGGTTAGCCTGGGAATTTAGTACACAGAAATAAAAATAATAATTAACATGACTTTGCTCCTCATAGATAGCTCGTTCCTTTAAACTCAGAATTCAGAAATAAACTCAGAAGGACAACATTAGTAACACATGTTGGTCTAGGAGATGCCAAGCACAAATGGAATAAATTGGTAGGCACTAGAGATAGACTCAGAAAATAGTTTTTATCATTTTCATTTTACAGATGTATTTGCTTTAGAATTATTCGAAGGATAGAAAATATTCAAAATACATTATACTTCAAGGTGAAATGAGATTTAAAAAATACACAGAAATCAAGGAAAATAACACATTCACTAGTTTTATTTTAGAATTGTTAAGAGCTTGTAACATGATACCATAATTCTTCCACCCAAGGAGCGGAGGAAGAAGCTTGTGCAAGGAGATATTATAGATAAAGGTGTGAGTTCTGGGGTGAGGACGTCTTGGTATTTTGTGGTATGTCCTTAGGAAAGTTACTTGATCTGAGAACCCACGTCATCCTTTGTAGAATGGAGACAAAAATGGAGGAATTAAATGAGGTGATGTATGAAAGCATAGGAATGTGGAGGCCCTGTAAATAGCAAAGGTTGTACATAGGCTGTGTTACCTCCCTGTCTACAGAAAAGGGGAGCCGTTTTATCCTCAAGTCATTTCAAAGACTGTCCTTAAGCTGAATCACAGAATACTAGGTGAGGATGGCCCAGCAGGAAACAGCCTCAGTCAAAGCCAAGTTTGGACACAGGAAGAGGTTCCTCAGTAGAGTCAGTAGGAAAGGTGACTAAGAGTCTCATCCAGATTTAGTTGTGATTTGGGAAGTGTGTCCTTCAACACAAGGGGTCAGATGTTAAAATAAACAACGAGCTCAAAAATTGTGATAAAGGCCTGATACTGAAAACCTACAACAGGGGTAGTCATAAGCCCTAGGTGTGTAATGTCTGATGGTGTCTGGCTAAATGTATATCCTATGATCACCAAACTGCCCAGTAGGCACTTCTCTTAATGTCCACACCCATATATTAATGCTACTCTCACTTTTAGATAGAGCAGCTTCTCTTTTCAGATGGTAGTGACTTTGGGATGACTCAGAAGACACCATGGTGCTGAGAAGAAGGGACAGAGGAGTGCTCAGCACTGAAACATCTCAAACCTTCCTTCCAAGGCTCAGGGTCCATTGTGGAAGAGGTAGCAGAGAGAATGTAAGAGCCAACAATGTGCTCCTCCAGACACAAAATGGCCTGGATATCCATGACCTCGCAGTGCCTGACGCTACCTACACAAGACCATCATAATAGGAGGAAAAGATCATGACATCAAAATGAAAAGAGACACTGATTGAAAGGGGGAAGGGATATGATGGAGAGTGGAGTTTCAAAGGGGAAAGTGAGGGGAGGGAGGGAGGGAAGTACCATGGGACATTGTCTACAATTAAGGAAGTTGTCAATAAATAAAAAATAAATAAATAAATAAATAAATAAATAAAAATAAATATGCTAAAGGGTAATAAGTGGGTGGGTATGCTGTGGAGACCACACACATATATATTCACAGAGTGATGAAATAAGGTCCACAATGTTTTGCAATAGCACTCCCACTGAAGTAAATTATACAGACATTCAACAAGTCATGTGGCTCAAACAAGCTGGGCAGAAGTGAAGATTCTATGTTTGGGAGAACAGTGAAGATAACTCAGAAAGACTTTCACATCAGTGCCAACACAAAATGCAGGACTGGGATGCAATGACATTACTTCACAATGTGGAAAAGGGTTAGGATTCTGCCTAGTCTAGCTTTACTTGTCAAACACAGACCCTGGATTTCATCTGTAGCATTGCACCTGCATGGTACTTTTCATTGCTCTGGTAAAATATCTGAGAGATAGCAGGTTAAGAAAGGAAGGGTTTCCCCACTGAGGAGCATCCCCAATGGAATGGGGGCAGGGGCAAGGGAAAAGAGGCTACCAGTACATGATGGATCCATTCAAAATATGTTGCCAATAATAATAATAACAACAGTAATAATAAAACATAAAAAATAACTTATGGGCTAGCGAGATGGCTTAGCAGTTAAGGTGCCCGCCTGCGAAGCCTAAGAATGCCCGTTCAAATCTCCAGGTCCCACGTTTAGCCAGACGCAAAAGTGACACAAGCACGCAATGCTGCACATGCGCACAAGAGGGGACTTATGCATCTGGAATTCATTCACAGCAGCTGAAAAGGCCCTGGTGCACCCATTCTCTCTCTAGCTCTTCCTCTCTCTCTGTCTCTTTCAAATTAAAAAAAAAAAAAAAATAGAAAAAAAAAAGAATTTTAAAAGGAAGGAAGGGTTTTATTCCCCTTGACAGTATTGAGGGGAGACTTTCCATCACGGTGGGGAAGGCATGGCAGCAGGAGCCGAAGGCCGGCTACTGAGGAACTCACAGCCAGGAAGCCCAGAAGGTGAATAAGAAGTAGGGCCTGGCTATAAAACCTCAAATCCCACCCTCATTGACTTTCTTCCTCCAGCAAGGACTCTACCTTCCAAAGGCTGCCCAACCTGCCCAACAGCTGGGGGCCAAATGTTGAACACAGGAGCCTATAGTACACTCAAGCCGTGATAGCACAAATAGAACAAAACACGTCTGTAAAAGTAGAGCAGTGCTCACATTATTAATTAGATGATGAATTATCTCAAGCACTAGGATACTCGAATATTTCTATGCTTGAAGTATTTTAGGAGGACTCTATTGTTGTTTTTTGTGTTTTGTTTTTGTTTTTTATTTCCTGAGTAACAAAGCTGTTAGGAGGAGAGCCTGTGGCTACCAGGATACTGCCTACCATGCGACAGACAGGCTCCAATGACATGGCCTGAATGATGAGATGGCATGGAACCCAAAGTTATTAAGCCCATCATTTCTATTTCCACTTGCAGATGAAGCTGTTCTACGCAGCATGTCAGGTGGAGGGGAAAAGGGCAGGTGGAATCAGACACCCTTGACCATCTTCCTTCCCTACATGGTTCAAGATCCTAGGCACCACGCAACAAGATTGGTCAGGCTCCAGGTGTAAAGATGGATGATGCCTAAGGGCCAGGGACAGATTCCGAGTGAAGCGGCTCATACCTGCCAGAGCTATGCTATCAAGCAGGAGTGTTTGTTGTGTGGTACTAGAGACTTGAACTTCAAAGGCCAGAGCAGGGATAAGGCAAAATCATCTACCCAAACTGAATCTACTGCCTTTCCCAATACCTCCTGATAAATAGGTATCCCTGGTCAGGATTTACCTGGAATTTTGTTTAAGAAATCTTCATCTTTCTCTACTATTATAACAACATCCCACAGAATGCATAATTTGTAAAGAATAAAGGTTAATTTATCCCAAGGTCCTAGGGGCCGAGAAGACCTGGAGCCAGGCACTGGCATCTGTTAGGTGGCTGCCTTCTTGCTGCCTCACACCATGGCAGAGGTGATCATACAACAAGAGAGAGCAAGCTTGCTCACATAACCACTCATGCCATCGTGGGCACTCCACTCTCATGACCTAACAACCCTAAATACTTCCCCAAAGCCCCACCCCCAAATACCATTAGCATAGAATTTGGGGGATTAAGTTTCCAACACACAGGATAAACGTTTAAGCCACAGCAGGCCTGCTGATAATAAAAGGACATCCTGGATAAGATCCAAGTGAAATATGAGCCTCTGTGAAGCGGTGACTGTAAAATGCAGTCTGTGACACAGTTACAGGAGCACTGGCTTGTGAGCTTGGGGAGGTGTACTGGTGACTTTCTGGAAATGACTTTTGTTGCCTCTGGAAGTGAAAGAAGAGAAAAGTACCATACTAATTCGGGGACGTATGTGAACACAGGGCCCCAGTTAAAAAAAAAAATTATTTGCATGTGTGTGTGTATGTATGTGTGTACGTGTGAGAGTGTATATGTGTATACATGTGCCAGGGCTTCTGCTGCTGCAAACTGACACCTGATGCTTGCACCACTTTTTGTTTCTTATGTAGGTGGCTGGGGAATTGAACCCTGCCCAGCAGGCTTGACAAACAAGTGCCTTTAATCACTGAGACATCTTCCCGGCCCCAGGATCTCAATATTTAAAAGAATGTGGTTTTGGGCTGGAGAGATGGCTTAGCAGTTAAGGCGCCTGCCTCATAAGCCTAAGAATGCTGGTTCCAATCTCCAGTGGTTCCAATCTCCAGGTCCCACGTTTAGCCAGACGCAAAGGGGCGCAATGCCACACTTGACCACAAGGGGGCGCACACATCTGGATTTCGTTCGCAGCAGCTGAGAGGCTGCTGTAGCGCCCATCTCTATCTGTCTTCCTCTCCCTCTCTCTCTCTGTCTCTCTCTGTGTCTCTCCCCCCCCCAAAGAATGTGGTTTTAAGAACTTTTATGGGAAACCATGCATTTATAAATTAGCTATCCCTTCCATCACACAGCACTTTGTATACCAAGCAATTGCCAAGGCACACCATAAAATCCCAACACAGTCAATGTGTTGCAGTTTTCCCAAACCACTGATCTGCCACAAACTAAGAGGATGGGCTGTAAGACCGGCTTGTCTCCCAAAAGGAGTGAGGATTGTAGTAAATAAAAGCAGAATTTCCTTCAGAACTCTTCCTGTTTCTCTAATTGCACCTCTAGAACTAGTTTGCTTCGGTTCAAAGATCACTCAAGTACTAAACACATACAGAGGTGCTGGGGGGCAATCAAAGAGGAGAATACCATGTCCTAACTTCCAACCACGTGAACGTGGTGCATCCCTCCCCAAAAGAGCAGTGACGACTATTTATTTACGTTAATTGTTTTGTCTGGTACTGGGGCTCAAACTGTGTCTTGTGTATGTTGGGAAAACGCCAGCGAGCATTGTCTCCAGCCTTGGGTTTTTGAAATAGGGTCTCTCTGTGTAGCCCAGGCTGATCTTGAACTCAAGTTCTTCCTGTCTCTGCTGTGTGAGTGCTGGGATTCCAAACCTGAGCCACCATACTTGGCTCTGAATACTTTCTGAAAAAAGGAGTTGCATGCATTCTGTATCGGGCCCTGTAAATGATACGGTGAGTTCTGCCTGGTATTGTTCTAAGTGGTGGGGACATAAAGGTGAGTAGGTGAGATATCCAGGGAGTTCCAAGATGTGGGTCCTCACTGTTCCCAGGGGTCACAGGCAACTGACACCCCAGGCGTAGAAGGAGTTGGGGGGAACAGGGTATTGGAGTGGGTGGTGCTGCAGGCAATGAACCACCTGGGAGACGGTCTGATGGATAGCATGCTCTCATTTATTCAAAAGGGAAGTGGGTTTATAAAGCTTGGGAAAGGTTGAGAAGGTACATGCGACTATAAGATGATTGGATACATAGGTTTATGGGTTGCTATCTAATTGGCTAGTGTTGGAAGGCAGAAGTTGAGAGGGAGAAGCTGCAAGGTAGATAACAGAAGTGGCGGGAAAAGCTATGTGACTTCAACCACATATTAGATGGCTACAGGTGCAGGGAGTCTTTTTACTGCCATATAAGAGTCTCTTGGGAAGTTGGCCAAAGGTCAGGAACTGTGGGGTGGGGGGCAAAACCTGACTATGGAATGCTCAGGTTCTTTGGGATAGGAGGAAGGCCCACCACTTCCACCTCCTCTGGGCCAAGATGGGGCACACTACGACCTTGCAAAAAGGGAGGCCCAGCTCCGTTGCCAGAGTGGGTTCCTGATGATAAGGCCAGCTGCAATCCCCACAGCCCAAGGTCCCCGGCCATGTCCAACAGCCCAGGCCAGTTTCCTCACTGTCCCAGCCCATGTTTAGCAATGCCCAACACCAAGAAATAAAAGTTGGAGCTGGGAAGATGGCTCAGTCCATCAATTGCTTGCTGTGCAAGCATAAATTTGGACCCCAGCACCCACATAAAAACCAGACATGGAAGTGCACCTATAACCCAAGTGCTGGGGAAATGGAGACAGAAGGTTCCCCGGGGCTTGCTGGCCAGCTAGTCTAGCCGAATTGATAAGCTCAGGTTCAAGGAGAGCTCCTGTCTCAAAAAACAAGATAGAGAACTGGAAAGAGAACTCAATGGTTGATACACTTGCCTGCAAAGACGAGCAACCCTGGCTCAGTACCCTAGTACCCACGTAAAGCCAGATCCCCAGAGTGACACATGCATGTGGAATTTGCAGTGGTTAGAGGCCCTGGTACATCCATGTTGTCTCGACCTCCCTCATCCTTCCTCCACTTTCAAGTAAATACATAAATAAAATAGTAAAAAATAAGATGGAGTGTGATTGAGAAAGATTCCTGACATTGACCTCTACCCTCCACATACATGCATATACATATGCATGCACATCTCGCCACTCATGTGCACGCATATCACACATGTGCACGCGCACACACACACAAAAGAAATAATAAAAAGAAAGAAGTAATGCATGACATGATTCAATTGAGGATAAAACCTATCTGTAATGTACATATAGCAGAAATCATGATGAAGAGGGAAGGCTGGGCAGGGAAAGGCCTGGGGGAGGAAGATGTTGAAACTTTTTTTTTTTTCTTTCTAACTGTTTCAGAAGATGGGTCCACAGGCACAGACAGCTTTTCAGGTGATGGTTATATGCTTTGTAAAATTGAACTTCCCGCCCTGGGCAGTTGAGGGCAGGAGGCTAAGACACAGGCGAAAGTAGCAGCTACGGGGACTCTGGGGATGAGTATAAGACTTACTAGCTTTGTTCAGGGCTACATGACATGGCACCTGGAAAGCTCTCAGCACCTACCTGAATGAAAAAGACTCTGTTTGAAAAGGAAAATCACCAACTACAGAAAATTAATTCATAATTTACTAAACACCAGGACTGACCAATAAGGAACAGTCAAAGTTTATTTAAGGTCTCTCCGTGAGGTCACATGCTGAAGCCATTGGAGGGGTACACTGTGTCCAGGAAAAACAGCCCCATGGAAAAGTCTGTTACTCATGTTCCCTTCCAGGCAGAAAAAAAAAGAGGGAAGTTTCTTGTGCAGGGTGGATTCTCTTGCCTTCTTAACCACAAATGGAAAAACAGAGGTGAAAATGCATTGAGGTGGTGAGGGAGGGCGTAGGCCCTGCAGCATTTTCTGCCTGTCTGTTTCAGACATGGGACTATGTTGCTGGATTTGCCCTCACCATGGGCACAGACAGCTTTTCAGGTGATGGACATACGCTTTGTGAAATCTAATCACATCCTTGTGTTTGCAAAAATAAAGATAAAAAGGCTTTTGAAGTTCATGTTTGAAATCCATGAGAACCTGAGGCTCAGTGAAGTCGATATAAAAGAGCCCCCCCACCCCGTTTGGGGAAGAAAACAGGACTGGTACCCAGAACCTTGGTTCTCAAGCAGGGTCTTTCCATTTGGCTGTGGGCGGGGTGAATGTGAAATACATCCAGGGGTTAACACTCAGGCTTTCTGCCAGACTTCCTTCCTGTATTTCTGCACAATGTAGTTTCTTCTCATTGTTTTGTTTCATTTTCCCCTTTCTCTTTCCTTTTGTGTTCATTTGAAAACAAAATGAAATTTATTTTGCTTTGAGAAAGGGGATTCGGTATGTAGCCAGGATGGCATTTGAATTCAGCTCTGCCTATCTAAAATGAAACTTTGAATGAAAGAACATTTCAAGCAACATGAAAAGTGGCAGGCTGATGTAAAGAGCAGTGTATCCACCGGCCTTCTCTTACTTCACCCCTATTCTCCTTTACTTTCTGTCCTCTCTGTGCCATTTTTGAAGCAAGTTCAAGACTTCAACTCACTTGATCTGTAAATATTTCAACATAAGAGATAAGAACTCTCTTTTTGAACATAATTTCAAATAACTAAAAGATTTCTTAATATCATCGTATATTAAAGTTTAGATTTCCAATTGTTCAGTTAACAACTTTTAATTATTAATTTATTTATTGATAAATTTTAATTTTTTTATTTATTTGTCGTGAGAGAATGAAAGAGGGAGGGAATGGGCAAGTCAGGGTCTCCTGCCCTTGCAAACGAACCCCAGATGCATGTGCCACTTTGGGCATCTGGCTTTACATGGATACTGGGAAATCAAACCCAGGCCATCAGGGTTTATAAGCAAGCACCTTTAACTGCTGAGCCATCGATCTAGCCTTTATTTATAATTTTTAAGATCAGGTCTCACTACTTAACTCAGGCTGACCTAAAACTCACAATCCACCTACCTCAACCTTCAGAGTGCTGGGATTACAAGCATGTACTTCTATTTTTTTTCCCGTCCAAATTTGTTGGAACCAAGATCCAAAAGCAGTTCCACGTTTTGATACTAGTTCATGTTTCTCTTAGATCTCTTCTAATCTATAAGGCTCCCATTTGTCCATCTCTCTCTCTCTCTGTTTCACAATTTTCTCTTCCATTGCAATTTATTTCTTTTAAAGAAATCAGACCGTTTACACTATCAGTTCTCTACACATCCAAGCTTTGTTGGTTGTGTTCTCAAGGTGTCATTTACTAATTCCTCTGTCCACTGTTGTTCCCACAGGCTTCAGAGTCCACTTAGATCTTAGACCTGCTCCTGGGTCATCATCACCTACAGTCCATGTGTTCTTTCACTGGGAAGCCATTTCTTTTCATCACAGTTCTCTACTGACGCTCCAGAGCTAGATCATATATTTTAGTTTTTAATTTGAGAGAGAGAGAAATGGGCATGCCAGCAGCCTCTCAGCAGCTGTGAATGAACTCCAGACACATACGCCCTCTTGTGGGCAAGTGCATCATTGTGCCCTTGCATCACTTTTTGGTCTGGCTAAACGTGGGACCTGGAGAATAGAACGGGCATTCTTAGGTTTAGCAGGCAGGCACTTTAACTGCTAAGCCATTTCTCCAGCCCCATAGATTATATCTTAATCAAGGGTCACCACATGATGATTTTCCAGTGACTGGTCCTCAGCTAGATTTCGATATGGAGAGATTTCCCTTATCTACCATTATTTAGATCATCGAGGAAAAATCATTCATTCAGAAAAAGGCAAATGACTCACTTGATTCTTGATTTAATGGATCTCAAAACAATGACAGTTTTTGTGAGTACTGTGTGTGAGTGCATGTACGTATGTGTGTTTTCACATGCCCATGTATGTGTGTGTATGTCAAGGCCAGAGGTCTACGTCAGCTGTCTCCCTGTGTTGCTCACAAAACACAGAGCTTGCCAATTCAGCGGGTCTAGCTAGCCAGCTTTCTTGCGGGTCATGCCTGCCTTCATCTCCTAAGCACTGGGGTCAAAGGTGCACACCACCACCCCAGTTTTACCTGAGTGCTGAGCATCTTCACTCAGGTCCCCTAAAATTTGTGTGGCAAGTTCTTTACAGTCTGGGCCATCTTCCCAACCCTGAAAATATTTTTATGAACACCAACACTGAAATATGTTTTCTGTATTTTAGTGTATCAAAATCACTGTCTGCCTGATGTCCAGGTTTTCCCATTTGGCCAGTTCCTGAGTCCTCTGGCACAGTCTTCCAAATCTTTCAGTTTCTTTGTTACCTGGAGGAACAGATGCTTATTTGGCTCATTTCCTAACTCAGGCATCTGCAACATCTGGGAGTGCTTCTTGTTTCATTAGGACAATAACTACAGAGGCGGGCAGAGGCACAGAGGGGGGTAGTAAGGGTGTGTGAATCAGAACAAAATATAATGACACATTCATGTGAAAACACTACCATGAGACCCATTACTTTGAATGCCAACTTAAAAGAATTTAAAAAGAAAAGAGAAAACTAGGAGGCTGGGAAGATGGCTCAGATGTTAAAGGTGATTGCTTGCAAAGTCTAACTGCCCGGGTTCAATTTCTAAGCCACCCATGTAAGCTGGACACCAAATGTGGTGGAAGCATCTGGCGTTCTTTTGCAGGGGCAAGAGACGTACCCCCACACCCTCACACATGCAAATAAATCAATACATATGTGAGTTTTTAAAAAAGAAAATGATAATTTACATGGTCTGAGAAGATGTCTCAATAGTCAAAGGCACTTGCTTACAAAGTCTGGAAGCCCAGGTTATCGTCCACAATACCCATGTAAAGCCAGATGCACAAAGTGGTAAATGTTTCTAGAGTTTGTTTGCAGTGACAAAAGATCCTGGCATGCCTATACTCTCTCTCTTTCCCTCTCAAATAAATAAGTTAAAAATTTAAATATCACAATTTACAAATAAGACATATGTTCTCTGTGTTTTACATCCATTATATAAGCAACTATCAAAGATACAAAACATTTCTAGGAAGTTACCTCTGATAGTTTTCAACAACTGTCAAATTGATACTACCATAGATATTTTTTCTATCCTAGAACTTGATATTGAGTTATGGACAATGTGTTCTTTGATGTATGGCTTCAACAACTCAATGCATGTTTTGCATATTCAGTCACAGTATATATCAGTTATATAATGTATATATTAGCTGTTCATTTCATTACTAGGCAATATTCCATTGTATGGATATACTAGTTTATTCTCTTTTAAATATTTTAATGTGTGTGTGTGTGTGCGCGCACGCACGCGCACCACTATACATGTGTAGTCTGAGGACAGACTTGAGTTCTTGGTCCTCTCCTTCCACTTTGTTTCATCCCGGATCTCTCTGTTTGCCACTGGGGAGGCTAGACTGGCTGACCTGTGAGCTTTGGGATTCTCCTAACTCTGCTTCTCTTTGCCACAGGCATGTCGGAATTACAGATGCATGTGCCACTTTGTGTCCAGCTTTATGTGGGTGCTGAGACCTGACCTCTGCTTGTCAGGCTTGTGGAGCAAGCATCTTCGAACCACGGAACCATTTCCCTCTCCCCAGCCTTCTATTCTCTTGTTAATAGAAATCTTGATTATTGGCTTAATGGTTAAGGAGCTTGCCTGAAAAGCCAAAGGATCTGGGTTCGATTCCCCAGGACCCAGTCAGCCAGATGCACAAGGTGGCATATGCATCTGGAGTTCGTTTGCAGAGGCTGGAAGCCCTGGCATGCCCATTCTCTCTCTCTCTCTCTCTCTCCTCCCTCCCACTCTGCCTTTCTCCCTCTCTCAAATAAATAAATAATAAATTTTTTTAAAAAGAAATCTTGGTTATTTCTGATTTGGAAGTGTGATAAACAAACGTGCTGTTAACTTTCTTGACACGGTTCATTTGTTTGTGCACATGGACCACATATATATTCATTTATCTTTCACAAATATGCAAGAGTGTAGATGTGCCTTTATTTTTTATTTTTTTTTATGAGACTACCAAAGCATTCTCCAGAAGGTCTTACCACTTTACATACCCACAGTAAACTGTGAGCGAGATCTTTTATCCTTTATCTTTACCCAAACTCAGTATTACAGGTCTCCTCTTCCTCCTCCTCTTCCTTTTTGTTGTATTTTTTGAGAAAGGCCTTGCTCTGGAGCACAGGTTGACCTGGAACTCACTGCATAGCCTGGTCTGCCCCCAAACTTGTGATTGTCCTGTGTCAGCCTCCCAAGTGCTGAGATCACAGGCACACGCCACCACACCCAGCCAGGTGTCCTGAACATAGTCATTTCTGTGACCACATCATGACAGAGACTATGCTACTGTGTGTCTACTTTTTCATGGATACTGGTTTTGATAATAAAGATTAAAAATACACTGCAAGGCTGGAAAGATGGCTTAGCGGTTAAGGCATTTGCCTACAAAACCAAAGGATCCCAGTTTGATTCCCCAGGGCCCACATAAGCCAGCTCCACAACATGGCACATGCATTTGGAGTCGTTTGTGGTGTCTGGAGGCCCTGGCGTGTCCATTCTCTCTCTCTCTCTTTCTCTCCCTCTTTCTCTCTCTGAAGTAAATAAGTAAAATGTATTTTAAAAATAAATACACTGCAAACACACCGAGCTGTTTCCATCCTTTATAAATATAACCTCATAAAACTTTTGAAGTAGGACTATTTTTCCTAGCTTCACTTTACAGATGGGAAAGTTGAGGCACACAGAGGCTCTATAACTTCAATTAAAGTCACTCAGCTAGAAAGCAGGAGTTGTGGACCTGAGCCTTTATTGTTTGGCTTCAAGAGCCAGGTTCTTGGCTGCCTTTCAAAATTCTTCCCAAGAATCTCCTCCTTTCCCTACCATTTATCTGAGAAGTATCAAAGAGAATGTCATTGAAAATGCCCTGTGTTCTTGAATGTAAAGGACCTTGATGCTGTTCACTTCCTTCCACCTCAAGCCATCTTCCTTTGAGCTTAAACATTTTCCTTTTATCAGCACATCTCCAGGTTTTGATCTCTTCTTTCCCTCCAGAGTTTCCTATTTCGAGCATCTTTTGTTCTCGCTGTCATTGCGTAACTCTTCTGTAAGTCCTGATTTCAGTTACCTGAGCAGATACTGGAAAGTTTTTTTTTTTTCTTTTTTTTTTTTTTGTAGAAACAAAGAAAGGAAAAGTCATTTGAATAATACAGATCTTTTATCACGGTATCTAGATCTAAGAGGTCTGCTATTAGCACTATCATGGGTGCCTCACGTCCTGCATTTTCTTCTGCAATGTGCTTTCAAGCTAACATTCATGGTGGATCATGGCTGCCACTCTTTCAGGCGTGACTTCTCCACCCGAACAAAGGGATCATCTCCTTTTTTTTTTTTTTTTTTTTGAAGAATGAAGTGCTACAGTTGGGTCATGTGTTTACCTAAACCCATCACTCACAGAAGAACCGGGCAGTCAGGATTACTTCCACCATAGCATCACACCACCGCGTGGATCTAATGAGCCTCAAACCAGCCTGAATCCTAACAGAGATCACATCCATCCCTGAAAGGCCCCTCCCAAGCCCCCCAAACACTATCATCTGTGGATTCTAAGATTGAAAAAAAAAAAAGAAAGAAACAAGTTGAGGCGCTCTGGCTCAGAGGGCAATCAGGAGTTTTCCATATAACATAGGAGTCACCACGGACAGGCTTCTAGGTCAAACCAGGCTCTGAGGGTGGGAGATGGATGAAAGTTAACTTTCAAAAACAAGCAAGGAGCCGGGCGTAGTGGCACGCCTTTAATCCCAGCACTCGGGAGGCAGAGGTAGGAGGATCGCTGTGAGGTCAAGGCCACCCTGAGACTACATAGTGAATTCCAGGTCAGCTGGACTAGAGTGAAACCCTACCTTGACAAAACAAAAACAAAAACAAAAACAAAAACAAAAAAAGGAAAAAAATCCCCCTGGGCCTGGAGAGGTGGCTTAACGGTTAAGCACTTGTCTATGAAGCCTAAGGACCCTGGTTCAAGGCTTGATTCCCCAGGACCCACGTAAGCCAGATGTACAAGGTGGCACATGTATCTGGAGTTCATTTGCAGTGGCTAGAGGCCCTGGTGCACCCATTCTCTCTCTCTCTCTCTTTCCCTCTTTCACTCTGTCTGTTGCTAATAAATAAATAAAAATAAACAAAAAAAATTTACAAACCCACAAAAAACAAAAAAACAAGCAAGGAATAAGAGAAGCTCTTGGGGAATAAAGGGTCAATACTATGCTGCCATACCACATAACTGTCTGAGACTTCCTATGTTAGCTGTTTTTCTCGTCATTGTGAGGTTAATGGAGAAAAGATTTATTTTGGCTCACAGTTTCAGAGGAAAGGTAGTGCAAGGACTTCATGTGGCAGAGTTCCTCAGAAGGTGGGCAGATGGGGGAGTGGGAATAACCTTCAAGGCCTGTCCCTAGTGACCTATGCCTCCTTTCCCCATACAGCTCTCCATCTGGGAACCAAGTGTTCAAAACACAAGCCTAGGGGTGGACTTGTCAGATTCAAGCTACAATAATACTTTTCTTCCTTCTAGTTCAAAGCCAGGGTTCAGAAGCACACAAGTATGAGACCAGCCAGGCTCCATCATGGACCAGAAGATGAGCTTGGCCCCTGAACAGCCAGGGTAAGGATCATAGACTGACACTTGCCTTTCTATCATTTGCCCAGTGAGAGGTCAAACACTAACAGAACATGGAGGTTCAATGCTGGGCAATGAACAATGACAAAAGTCCTTTAGAGGGCTGGAGGGATGGCTTAGCAGTTAAGGCGCTTGCCTGAAGCTTAAGGACCCATGTTCAATCTCTCTCCAGATTCCATGTAAGCCAGACTCACAAAGGTGAGGCAAGCATAAGGTCGCACATGCACATTAGGGGCACAAGCATCTGGAGTTGACTGCAGTGGTTGAGGCCCTGGCACGCCAATAATAATAATCTCTCGGGGCTGGAGAGATGGCTTACCGGTTAAGGCGCCTGCCTCCTAAGCCTAAGAACACTGGTTCCAATCTCCAGGTAGCCACGTTTAGCCAGATGCAAAGTGACGCAAGGACGCAATGCCGCACTTGACCACAAGGGGGTGCACGCATCTGGATTTCGTTCGCAGCAGCTGAGAGGCTGCTGGCGCGCCCATCTCTTATCTGTCTTCCTCTCCCCCTCTCTCTGTCTCTATCTTTCTCCAAAAAAAAATAATAATCTCTCTGTAATTTTTTTTTGGGGGGGTTATCGAGGTAGGGTCTCACTCTAGCTCAGGATGACCTGGAATTCACTAAGTATTCTTAGGGTGGCCTCAAACTCACAGCAATCCTCCTATCTCTGCCTCCCCAGTGCTGGGATTAAAAGGATGTGCCACCATGCCCAGCTCTCTCTAAAAATTTTTAAGACCTTTTGAAAGGTCTTCCTGTAGTAATTCTAGTTGACCTCTCAGTTATTCTGACCCCAGTTGAAATTCATACACAAACACATGCACAAGCCAATCTGTCCTCCCTTTTAGGATTCCATCTATATAATTACCTTGACCAGAGTGAGCCTGGCAGCTTGGTGTCTACCTCAGCGAGACACAGGGTTCCACAGTCAGTGGTGACTATGGGAAATCTCACCAAGACAATTCAACTCTGGATACACCATGTTTAAGGTAATAACCACACATCTAGAAGACTAAATAAGCTCAAAGGCCCAGGGCATTGAGATGAAAAAGAGGAAATGCACAGTGCTGTGTTCTCTTCCTGCCCTGTGCCTTCTCCTTTGTTTCCATCAACAAACAAATAAAGGCCTTGGTGATCTCTCTCAGTTTATCAGTTCATCTAAAGCTTCAGGTTCACTGAGATAAACTTCCAGACCAGGCACAGTTATAGGAAGGGATATTATGAAGCTTACAGACAGGGAAGTTCCATCAAATGCTCTAACCATAATAAAAGCCAACCAGCCACCACAGCACACAGCAAAACTACAGCCAAGGTCACACAGCACAAGGAACTCCTGCTAGGCACATTTGCATTATCTTTCAATGGAATCTCAAACCCACACCATTAACACCTTAAGACTGGCCACCAGTGACATTGCCTCTAGCAAGGTGATTGCAGATGCAAACTATAACTAGTAAAACACTGAATATATTGGGGGACATATAATCAAACTACCACAGAGGTATATAACACAGTTGCTCAAATGGCTCTTGCCAAAACTAGAGCAACAAGTGACTATTCAGCCATTTCTAAAGCCTGTTTTATCTTGAAACTGAACAAGTGATCACATCAACCTGTTTTATCTATACCACAAAACGCCACATCCCTCAAGATGACAAGTGCTTTCTAACAGACTGAAGCTCACTCTCACATCTGGTTCTGAAAAAGTACATAAACAAATTGCATGCAGTGATAACTTGTAGAACATTTTCCCTGTGTTATCAGGCAAGAATGATTCCAGTCATCATGACCCTTAAGAAAGTTCTGGAAACAGGAAAGCTCTACTAATAAAGTGAAATAAAAAGAGATACAAAATATATAGTTTTCACTACTAGACTGGGGTAAATCAAAAGCTTTTGGCTATGGTAAATATATATATGGATTCTGGTTCATTTGTTGTCACCACAAACTGGTATAAACTTTTTGGAAGAAAAAAAAAACCTTTTAAATTTTGGCAATATGACTTCAAGAAATTCTCCCACAATGTCTTATGTACAGGAATGTTTCTTATAGCACTGTTTCGTAAAAACCTGGAAAAAAACTAAATATCCACCAATAGGTGACTGATGAAAGTATGGTCCATTGATAGCATAATGGTTTTGAAAAATAATGAGATCCATTGTCTGGAAATCATATTAGTAAGCAAATTAGTACATTTTGGGAAAAATATATAAGATTTTTCTCACCCCTATAAAAAGTTGTGGTACAGAAATATAAAATATGGGTTCAGTTTGTTTAGAAAAAAATAACTGGTGATTATATACATCCAATATATTGTTTTATAACTTATTCTTATTTTTACTAAAATACAGCAAAGACAACTTTCTGGGACTGGTGAGCTTATAGAAAACCATGGTGTAGAGGAACCGGCATTTAATTCAGCATTCTGTTTATTTTCACTGGTTTGATATTTTAAACAATGATGCAATGAAGATCTCTCCTGAAATAAATTTTGTATTGAGGGGGACATGTATCTTACAGTTTGATTGCATACCACTAAGTTGTCATATAAAAAAGCTTTAAGAGCTTGTCAGCTTAACTGTAATTCAATTTTCTGCTTCAAAGTCTCCCCTTGCATTTTTTTAATAATTATTTTTTATTTATTTTTGGAGGGAGACACAGAAAGAGACAGACAGAGAGAGAGGGTGAGGGAGACAGATAGAGAATGGGCGCACCAGCAGTCTCTCAGCTGCTGTGAACGAAATCCAGATGTGTGCACCCCCTTGTGGAAAAGTGCGGCATTGCGCCCTTGCATCACTTTGCATCTGGCTAAACGTGGGACCTGGATATTGGAACCCAGATCTTAGGCTTAGGAGGCAGGTGCTTTAACTGCTAAGCCATCTATCTCTCCAGCCCACCCCCTTTCATTTTTATTTCAGTTAACTTCATCTTATGTGGGCAGAGCAGACAGGGTTCCATTTCTAGACTGGTCTTCCCTTTGTTTTGGCCTATCTCCGTGGCTAGTACTTTTGCTTATACGGCACCCCATTGAGTTCCTGACATGGCACTGCTCCAGCAGGCACAGGGTTTCTCCCATGTAGACCTGATAGCAAAGTTTGCTTCGGGTGCATGTTAGGTGAATGCTGCACCACTGATGTACAGCCCCGCCTTTGGGATTCACTGGGGTGTATGTGTATGTGGTGCGCATATGTGTTCATTAAGTATGGGCTCTTGTGTGCATGCACGTGCGTGTGTATGTATGTGGAGGCATCTTCCTTGATTTCTCTTCACCTTATTTCATGGGACAGGACCTTCTAGTGAACATAGAGCTCAAAAATTCCAATGGAGAGGCTGGAGAGATGGCTTAGCAGTTACAATGTTTGCCTGCAAAGCCAAAGGATCCCAGTTCGATTCTCCAGGACTCACATAAGCCAGATGCACAAGGGGGTGCATGCATCTGGAGCTTGTTTGCAGTGGCTGGAGGCTTTGGCATGCCCATTCTCTCTCTCTCTCTCTCTGTCTCTTTCTCTCTCTCAAATAAATAAATAAAATATGTTTTAAAAAAAATTCTGATGGACTAAATAACCAGCAGGCCCTAGACATCCTCCTTCCTTGCCTTCCCAGCATGAGGATCCCAGTTGCACAGCCCCATGCCTGGCATTTCGAGTAGATTCTATCTAGGAGCTGAACTTGAGTCTTCATGCTTGGTTGGTATGTACTTGACTGAGACAGTGTCTTACTATGTATTCCAGAGTATTCCTGTCACAACAGTGGCATTCTGAGATAGTACATTGCCATTTAGTAGAAGAAGATACCTAGTCTCCAAGAGGGTGTGGGGGGGTGTGCCACAGGTAACACAGGCAACAAGGGAAGAGGCTGAGGACTGGCAGCCATACTGTCGGACTCTGATAACTTTACCTCCCACAGGACATGTGCAAAACACTTCAACACATGAAGCTCTTCATCTCATTAAAATAGATTCCTGGGCTGGAGAGATGGCTTAGTGGTTAAGGCGCCTGCCTCCTAAGCCTAAGACCACTGGTTCCAATCTCCACTGTTTCCAATCTCCAGGTCCCACGTTTAGCCAGATGCAAAGTGACACAAGGGTGCAATGCCACACTTGACCACAAGGGGGCGCACGCACCTGGATTTCATTCTCTGCAGCTGAGAGGCTGCTGGTGCACCCATCTCTGTCTTTCTCTCCCTCCCTCTCTCTCTCTGTCTCTCTCTGTGTCTCTCTCAAAAAAAAAAAAAAACCTTAAAAATAAAACAGATTTCTTACAACATGCTCCCACAGACACACATGGCCTGGATATCCGTGACTTCATAGTGCCTGACACTACCTGCACAAGGCCATCCTAAGAGGAGGAAAAGATGATGACATCCAAATAAAAGAGGAACTGATTGAGAAGGGGAGGGGATATGATGGAGAGTGGCGTTTCAAAGGGGAACGTGGGGGTGGGTGGGGAGGGAAGTACCAGGGGCTATTGTCTACAATTAAGGAATTGTCAATAAAAAATTAAAAATTAAAAAAAAATAGGCAGATGTCATTTACGGACTGTGATGAATGAAGCTGCTGCAGTCTAAGAAGCCACCGTGTAAACCTAGGCTGCTTCCTGTCCTTTCCCTTGCAGATCCCTCGAGCCCAGGACTGCCCACCTCACCATTGGACAAGAACGAACAAGCTAGAGGAAGAAAGGCATCAGTGTGATTTCAGTGGAAGGCTCTTTGACTTTCTAGACATCATCCAGTCCCCCACTGTGGTCCAAGTCACAGGCCAGCGGACGGGCCACAGAAGTTCAAGCCCCTCACCAGCTCTCTGTTTTTCAACTAATAGAAAAGGAAGATGCTCGCCAAATTTTCATTTGCCTACTCTCATCAAATTTTAGAGCCAATTTTCTTTTTAAAAAATATTTTACTTTTATTTATTTATTTGAGAGAGAGAGAATTAGAAAGAGAGAGGGAGAGAATGAGTGCACTAGGTCTTCCAGCCACTGTAAACGAACTCCAGACACATGCGCCACTATGTGCACCTGGCTTATGTGGGTTCTGTGGAATCGAAACTGGGTCCTTAGGCTTCACAGGCAAGCGCCTTAACCACTGAGCCCTCTCTCCAGCCCTGTAGCCAGTTTTGTAAAGAATACAGTGTTATGGATTCTCACTATGTTGATAGTATGCTGACTACTTCGGCTTCAGGTTATAAACTCACAAGCGAGGTTGAACAACAAGAAGAAAGCCATAGCTCGGTTTAAGATGCTGGCTCAAGTTTCTCCTCCCTGGGAAAGCAGTCCTGGATGTGCGCGTGATGACTGATCTTGACCGTCACTTTGACTGCATTAAGAACAGGCCAAGAGATGGGTGAGGCATAGCCTCAGTGTGTTTGTAAAAGAATTACCAGATGGGATTAACTCAAGGGGCAAGACCAATCATAAATATGGGTGGTGCCATCCCAAAGGCAGTGGTTGAGGGGCCTGGATGCAATAATAAGGGAAAAAGGTGAAAGCCAGCTTGCACAAACTTTTACCCTCTCTGGTTTCTGGCTGCTATGAGGTGAGCTGCTTGGATCCACCATGCCCTCCCACCATGAGCCCCCTAAAACCATGACCTCAAATACAGCCTTCCTCCCTTCAACTGTTTATGTAAGGTATTCTGTCATAGTGACAATAAGACTAACATAGTCATGCATACATACATAATGGATATATATTTTACATATATGTAAATGATGCATACACATGTTAACTTATATATTTAAACACTGAATATTTTTGCTGAGGGTAAAACCACAGAAAAATCTAACAGTAAAGAGAAAAGGAAGATAAAACAAATGTGATTTCCTTAACAGCACAATGTAAAGAGGAAGGTATGGAAAACTTTAGCTTTTCTTTTGAACCTCATGTATGATATAAGCCTGAAAAACAGCATAACTGATATACCTGGGTAGTAAACAAAAAGACACTATCCAGACTTTAGCACTTGACTTTCAAGAAAACACACACACACCACTTAAAAAATAATGGATTTAGGGCTGGAGAGATAGCTTAGCAGTTAAGGCGCTTGCCTGTGAAGCCTAAGGACTCATGTTCAGCTCTCCAGGTCCCACATAAGCCAGATGCACAGTGACCCAAGTGTACAAGGACGCACATGCGCACAAGGGGGGGCACAGGTGTCTGGAGTTTGATTGCAGTGGCTAGAAACCATGGCATGCCAATTCCTCTCTCTCTCTCTCTCTCTCTCTCTCTCTCTCTCGGATAAAGAAATGTATTTTGTCACTGAAGCTTATTAATGGAGAAACACAGTTGCTAAAAAAAAATCATTTAACAGCAAAATCTTATAAGCTCACTGGAACTAAATTTGGTGCCAATACCTAAAAAGTTTAATATGTGAAAAATCCTATGGAAGAATGTACCATATAAATATAGCAGCAGCTGACAGCTAAGATTCTTCATGCCCTGAGCAAACTCTTCTCGTGCACTTTTGGTTGGGATTAGTCTATTTATTAAACAGAAATGTATTTTCTCCTCAGTAAATACTCAAGAAATACCTCGACTTTCATTTTGTCCCAGAGTTTAAGATTCTGTCATTATTTGAGTTTGAAAATTAAACAAAGTAACTTCCAGGGTCAAACTCTCTTCATACTGTCTGTGCTTACAGAGTTTTTTAAAGCCGAGACACGGCCAAGAGTTGGGGGAAGGAAATTTTTAATTAAACAGTAATAAAGACCAGGAAAACACATGAGAGAGGTTCTGCTTTTGCTCCTAAGAATCTAAGTAAATTTAATCAAAAAGGGTTCTGCAAAAGATAGTAATAGGAAGGAGTTACAATCAAAATACATTATTTATATTATGAAATTTGTCAATAAACCTTTTTTTTAATAAAAAGGGTCTTACCACTCTCTAATTTTAGGGGGTAGAAATGACATGAGAGAGTGTCAGACAAGTAAGCAATGCCTATCAAACACCAAAAGGTGCGCAGAAAATAAAACAAATGGTCTGAAATGCCTGTCGGCATCAGGCATCAGTCAGGAAAAACAAGACACTGTCAGAGCACCACCACAGGCTCGGGTCAGGAGACTGCAATCCCTTGGCCTTGGGGGCTGAATAGAGCCATGGGGCTGCTAAACTCTCCCTCCTGGGCTGACACCGTGGGTTGTGGCTGCTGGAAGGACACAAAACTGAGGTCCTCAGCTGCCCTGGCTTCTCGGCCTCTCTAACCCACTGTGTCCTTCTTGGAAGGGTCATCAGAAAGATGGCACAGGTATATTCTCAAGCCCCTCGCACTCACTCAGAACGATTTTCCATCATGAAGGCACACCAGGACACACGAATATGCATTCAATCTGCACGGCATTCTTCCCATACAAGACTTACAATGCTTTACAGAATACGCATGTCTCCTCTAGACAGAGAACCCCAACTGCTGTGCCCTCCTGCAAGGGTCCTTTATTTTCTTGTATCACATGCAGCCCATGTCTTTCCCCCTGGTGTTTCAGCTGATCATCAGAAATGGCCTTCCCGCTGCTCTCACTGGCTCCTTCCCTCAACACCATCCCCACAACACAGACTAAAATGTTCAGTACAGACACTCATTTGTTTTCTAGGGCACCAGGTGAAACCAGTCAAGAGGCAACAGTGTGATTGCCCTGCTAAGAGAGTATTCGGGTCTGCTGGTGCTGAAGATGGTGAGACCTGAACAATCAGTGTGAAGGTGGAGCCAAATGCAGGATGGGAGAGTGGAGGACAAGCCATCCACCTGACGTACAGAAGGATGCAGTTGCCATCTTCCAAAGGGTACAAGGTTTTGGCAGGAAGATAAAGAGTTGAAATGTGTATATGTGAGAATGAGACAATGAGTTAAAGATACTTGCTACCAAGCCTCCCTGCTGGAGGGTGGGTCCCCAACATGGATGTAGAGCCAGACATACAGTGGTACACATGTCTGTAATCCCAGTGTACCTAGGAAATGGGAGGAGGAGTCAGGACAATCCCAAAGCTCACAGGCCAGCTACTCTGCTTCTTCTAGTGGCAAACAAATAGAAAGACCCTGTCCCTAAATAAGGTAGGAGAAGAGTTCCAACACCGAGGTTGTCCTCTGACCTCCATGTTTGCCATGGTATGCACACACCCATACACACACACACACACACACACACACACACACACACAATAAATAAATAAATAAAAAATAAAAATAAATACAGTATAAAGCCTGCTCTTGTCTGACTAAATGTATATATTATTCCCACCAAGCTGTCCTGAAAGCACTACACTTAATGTTCATATTCACATATTAACGCTACTCTCACTTCTGGTTAGAAAAGCTTCTCTTTTCAGATGACCACTGGGATGACCCAAAAGGCAACATAGTGCTGAGAAGAAGGGATAGAGGAGTGCCCAGCACTGAAACATCTCTGTCACACCCTCCAAGGTTCAGGGCCCATTGCGGAAGAGGGGGTGGATAGAATGGAAGAGCCAAAGGAAGGGTACGACTCCTTACAATGCAACTGCCCAGACAGAAATTGGCCTTGATATCCATGACCTTGCAGTGCCTAGCAATACCTTCGCAAGACCCTCATAATAGAAGAAAAAGATGATGACATCAAATTAAAAGAGAGACTAATGGAGAGAGGGAGGGGATATGATGGAGACTGGAGTTCTAAAGGGGAATGGAGGGGAGGGGAGGGAAATATCATACATTTTTTGTATGTAAGTATAGAAGTTGTCAATTAAAAAATTATAATAAATAAATAAATATATACAGAAATTTGGATAGGTCCACTTTGAGATGTAGATAGTTCAAAGAACAGTGGGTGCTCAATATACAAGTCTGGAATATTTTTTAAATATTTATTTATTTCCAAGTGGGGGAGGGTTTAAAAATGAGAATGGGTGTGCCAGAAAGAGAGAGAATATGAGAATAAGAATGGGTGTTCCAGGGCCTCCAGCCACTGCAAACAAACTTCACATGCATGTGCTATTTTGCGCATCTGGCTTGACGTGGGTCCTGGGGAATCAAACCTGGGTAGTTAGGCTTTATAGGTAAGAGCCTTAAGCACTGAGCCATCTCTCCGGCCCCTAAGTCTGGATTTTAGCAGAGGTAAATAACCAACTAGAAAGTGAGCCTCACAAGGACAAGGGTTTTCTTCTGTTTACTCCAATATGCCCACATTTAAACCTTACCTGACCTGAAATGTAACACGGCCCCAGTAGACAAATACTTGCTGAATGAATGAAAAGATAACGCTTAGCCTTTCAATGGTTTCCCAGCACACTGGAAGCAAATGTTAAGAAGGTCAGGACTATGTGATGTGCCCCCCCTCGCACCCTGCACTCTCACCAAACCCACCCCAGCCCTCTCTACTTCCTGCCCTTCTCTCCTTTGACTTCCTCCAACACTTAAACTCTTTTTCAAGCTATAGTACCTCGTGGCCTCTTCTCATCCCTGAGTCCCAGCATCTCAGGTTCCTAGAACCTCTGAAGTGGGCACAGTGGTGCATACACTCCTGGGGAGGTTGAGGCAGGAGGCTCTCCCGAGTCTTCTGATTTTAACATTGTCCTGGGCGACACTGGGATTCCCAAAACAAAAAGGAGAGTTTTGGCCCCTCACTGCTTGTCCTCCATCATGCCCAGTTCATAGACTATCCTTGAGGGTGGGGCCCAGTTTGGGATATCATGTTATTGGATCCATGGAAGAGTGCCTGGAGGGTACATACTGCTCAGATGAGTCATGCTATCTCACAGAAGGTAGTGAAAACAGGGTCTGTCTAGTGTAATGTGTAATCTCTCTCTCTCTCTCTCTCTGTGTGTGTGTGTGTGTGTGTGTGTGTGTGTGTGTACACATGCATGATTCCAACCTGAATGAGTTTGGAATCACCTCGTTAACACCATCAGGGCATATCTTGGAGGGAGCTGCTAGACTTGGTTAATTGAGGTGGGACAACCCACCTGAACGGTGGGCAGTACCACAGCATGTACTGAGGTCCTGCACTGAATAGAAAGGAGAAAGCTGAACACCAGTACGGATCTCTGCTTCATGGCTGTGGAGGCAACATAACCAGCTGCTTCGAATGTTGGTCCTGCCATGATGGGCTGGACCCTCAAATTATGAGCCAAAATAAACATTTCAGCCCCAATTTATTTTTATTTATTTATTTATTTTATTTGAGACAAAGAGGCAGAGAGAGAGAGAGAGAGAGAGAGAGAGAGGGAGAATGGGTACGCCAGGGCCTCCAGCTACTGCTAAAAAAAAAAAAAAAACTCCAGATGCATGTGTTCCTTGTGCATCTGACTTACGTGTGGCCTGGAGAGTTGAACCAGGATCTTTTGGCTTTGTGGGCAAATGCCTAAACCGCTAAGCCATCTCCCCAGCCCTTCAGCCCCATTTTAAATTATGGACCTATTCTCTCTTAGACAATAGACATTAATTGAATTTTAATGAGGCAAAGTAATTTCTGTAAAAATATTTGCTGGCTGTATTACTCTTGTAATCACTGGGTCTCCTTGGCAGTTGTGAATCTAAGGGTCATAGCAGGGACAGTTGATCCAGAGAGACAGACAGCAGTGACAGGGGCCCCAAGTTCTCACAAATGAGAATGTGAGGTCCATAGTTTCATGAAGTGGGATAGGGGATGGGAAGATTAATCCTTAATAGCCTCATCTTGGAGAGACACAAATAAAACCAATAATTGTGAGCATTTGCACTTTCATCACATCACAGAACAACAGTCGCATTAGGATTCTCGAGCTGTCCAACTGAAAGCCGAGCCACCAAACCATGAGAGCCTGAGTCCCCATTCTATGATCATGGAGACTACAATTCTTTACCTGGGGTAGTAGGAAGAATGTATGAGGGAGAGACAAGCCTCCTTCATATTTTAGAAGCCAGTTTAAAGGTTATTCATATGCACAAAAATTGACTGCAACAAATATATGTTTGAAGACAATTATTTCACAAGCCACCATCCATTCTTCCATCCATCTGTTCATTAACCCAACCATCCCTTTTTCCATCCATCCATCCAACCATCCATCTATCTGCTTATCTTACTATCCATTCATGCATTCATCCATTCATCTTATATACTTATCTAGTGAACTATCCATCCATCTATACGTTTATCTATCTGACCATCCAAACATTCTATCCATCCACCCATCTATCCACTTATTTATTGAACATCCATCCATCCATCCACCTACCAACTCTCCAATCATCCATCTATCTGACCATCCACCCATTCATCCCTCCATTCATCCATCTACCTGCCATCCATCCAACAATATGTTTAGTACTTTTTACATGTGAGTACACTGAACTTTAACAATAATCCCATGAAAACAACTCTTTCAGGTAGGTACTATAGCTGTCCACACTTTTCAACAGAAGAAATTGTGCTTCAGAAAACTTATATGGCTGACAAAAGTTGAATTACAATTTGTACTCTTGAAGTTTGAGTCTAGATATCATTTTTTTAACACTGTGCCCAGGGTCTGGTGAGTGAATGCACGAGAGAGTAGCTGGTAAGGCTAGATTTTTTTTTTTATTTGAGAGAGACAGAGAGAGAGAGACAGAGACAGAGATATAGAGGAAGAGTCAGAGAAAGACAGAGAAAGAATGGGCACACCAGCGGCCTCTTAGCTGCTGTGAATTAATTCCAGATGTGTGCCCCCTTGTGGGCAAGCCCGGCATTGTGCACTGGCTTCACTTATGTGTCTGGCTAAAATGGGACCTGGAGATTGAACGGGCGTTCTTAGGCTTGGCATGTAGGCGCCTTACCCGCTAAGCCATCTCTCCAGCCCAAGGCTGGATTTTGATGTGTCATTTACTTTTTAATAGGTGACATAACAAATTGGTGGCTAGAGGTCTTGTGCTGAGTCAACTAGAGCAGTGCTAACTTCCCACACTGTCACTGGCTAACACATCCACACAACCAATGAGTGTAACACTGTCATGAAAAGACAAATGGCACATCATCTCACAAAGCAAGAAAACCCAGCAATGCTTCCTTCCCATGTAGACCATGAGACACAAATGCACAAACTTTCACTGTAGTTCTTTAAGACAATAGAACATTGGAAAGGACCTGAATTCCCCTCAACAAGAGATGGGTTTATTCATGCAATGGAATACCAGGGCTAACGTGAATGGAGAGATGACTTGTGGAAACTTGCTGAAAGAAAAACAAGGAAGCAGCATGATATATGTACACATAAATCATTTAAGAATACACAAAGTGGGCTGGAGAGATGGCTTAGAGGTTAAGGCACATGCCTGCAAAGCCAAAGGACCCAGGTTCGATTCCGCAGGACCCATGTTAGCCAGATGCACAAGGGGCGCATGTGTCTGAAGTTCATTTGCAGTGGCTGGAGGCCCTGGCGTACCCATTCTCTCTCTCTCTCTTTCTGTCTGCTTCTCTCTATCTCTCTCAAATAATAAATAAATATAATATAAATACACAAAGTATTATATATTTTTTACAGATAAAATTATGCCTGGGTAGAAATATTCCTCTTTCCTTTTTTTGTTTTTTTGTTTTTGTTTTTTTGAGGTACAGTTTCACTCTAGTCCAGGCTGACCTGGAATTCACTCTTTAGTCTCAGGGTGGCCTCGAACTTATGGTGATCCTCCTACCTCTGCCTCCAGAGTGCTGGGATTAAAGTTGTGCACCACCATGCCTGGCTTCCTTCTTTCCTTTTTTTTTGTGTGTGTATTTTAAGACAAAGTCTCACTATGTAGCCTAGGCTGGCTGGAAGCTTGCTATGTAGCCCAGGATGCCCTTTGAATTTGTGGCACTCATCCTTCCCCCCACCCCAGCTCCTCAGTGCTGGTATTACAGGTACATATTTCCTCTTTACTGAGCTGGGGCCTTGCAAAATGCTAGGCAAACACTCTACAGTTGAGTTACCTCCCCCAGCCACCAGGTAGAACTGTATCCAGGGAGAGAAAGGAGGTTTTGTTTGACTGACTTTGTGACTGTATCATACTACCAAAGAGCATTTGATGAAAACAAGGCCACATATTACTAAGATGCATTAGCGCACTCAGAGGTGACAGCATTTATATTTTATATTTCTCTATATTGACATAAACCACAAATATCTTTTCTTCTCTTTTATTCCTGCTCTTTTTCTCCCTTTCCACCCTGTTCTTTCCCCTTTCTCCCTTTCTCTCTTCCTTTCTTTCCCTTCCTTCCTTTCATTCTTTCTAGCAAGTTCTCACTATATAGCCCACAACAGTCCTCAAACTCATGATTTCTGCTGTCTCAAGTAAGTGCCTGTCTCACAGGTAAGTGGTGGGGATTACAGGCTTGTGTGGCTATTACTGGCTTTAACTTAAGGTGTTTTTTCTTTCTCCTTAATGTTAGTAGTTCATTCAAAGTGCTAAGTGTAAACCTAGAATATAACAATTGCTTATTAAGTAGTAGTATTTGTCCAATGCAGACAGCAAGAGTCTACAAAAACATTAGTTAAGGGGAAAATAGTGACCGACCATGAACCTTTGCCCAAACACACAGTGCAGGAGACTAAAATGATTAGGTCAGTTGGAGAAAACTGGATTTCTTTTTCTTTTCTTTTTTCTTCTTCTTCTTCTTCTTTTCTTTTCTTTTTTTTTTTTTTTTTTTTTTGGTTGTTTTTGTTTTGGTTTTCGAGGTAGGGTTTTGCTCTAATCCAGGCTGACCTGGAATTTACTCTGTAGTCTCAGGCTGGCCTCGAACTCACAGCGATCCTCTTACCTCTGCCTCCCCAGTGCTGGGATTAAAGGCGTGCGCCACCAGCCCGGGATTGGATCTTTAATTGATCATATTTGCTGGGCTGTTTTATAGAAAACATTCATTTCCAGGCTGACAATATGTAACATGTGCACATATACACAATGCATATGGAACTGCATATGGATGTTATTCATTTTTCCATAAGGGCTTAATTTCTGTCTTCTTTCCATGCTTTCAATCTTATGGTTTTGTTTATAAAATTTGGAACTACAGATTTTATTCTGCATTTGAGTCATTCAAACTTTTCCACAACAACCAACCGGGACACCAAAATATAACATTCTGAATAAACCTCAGCAGAGGATGAACAAGGAAGCTATTTTCTGCCTCAGCTCCACCAAGAAAAGATGGAATGAGAAAAACAAACACTTATTTGAAATAACAGGAGAGTCTTTCATTGCCTGGTATTTGCCAAGCTGTACAACAAAGGTTCAAAAGTGCTTGTTCAAAGACCATGAGACCTAACTTGTTCACCCAGTCTATATATGATAAATGTGTATATGTTAGGTAAGGGGCTAAAAAAAAAAAAAAGAGGAAGGTATTTTTTCTTTGCAGTGTTTGGGTCCCTGAGCAACTTAGTTCCCTGCCCCCAGTGGTAGTTGCACAGTACTAAATAATACTTGAGTCCATCATTGCCCAAACTATCCAAGAGTATAAGACAATAAGGTGACCCCTCCAAGGGTTGCGCCATTTTTAACAGCTGAATTCCTAAGTCCTCCTGCCCACGCAGTATCATTCCCCACTTCCTTCCTGCTGGCTCTGATTTAGTTCCGGGTTTGGTCGGGTACCTGCCGGCTGCATTCATAGAAGATGCTGTGATGTGCTTCTTCCACTGTTGGGAGCACTGTGAGCTGACAGTTTTCAGCCCCCTCTGGGAACTGCTCTCTCTTAAAGAGAGCTGCACCATTTGCTCAAGGTCAGCAATGACTTTAAGCTCAGCCGCCTCCAATGAGAGGTTAATGAAATTAGGAGGAAGCCCAGCTCTTTTGTTCCAGCTTGGAGAGACTCAGCTTCAGAACTACCTGTGAGGTCCACTTGTGGCTTCATAGAGCCTGGCCTGTTGTGACAATCCTCCCTCTGCCTTGACCCCACACCTTGCTCTTCCCTGTTGTACAGCGGCTGATCCTCAAGTCTTCCTGCTTGTTAACCTCAAGTTCAGTCTATTCCATGGTACATATCATGAGATCAGTTCTGACCAATGACCTGTGAGAAGTGACATGAGTCCCTTTGGAGGCCAAGTTTTTAATTGCCTGTGCCAGATCCTGAAGGGATCTTCACTTTACTTACATGTTTTGTGTGCATGTGAGAGTGTGAATGCATGTGTTCCATGACTTGGGCATTCCATAGCATCCATGTGGAGCTCAGAGGACAACTTCTAAGGTCCAGCCTCGCCTGTCTTTTCATCTCATTTGAAACAAACTTTCTCTCTCTGGGTCTCACTCTGCTGCTGCTGTTCTTTGCTGTTCTCAATGCAAGGTAGCAGGAATTCTCCTGTCTCTACCCCATCTCATGGTCAGTGTGCTGAGATTACAGAAACTCACCATGGCTTCTGGCATCTCCTGTGGGGTCTAGAGAGGATCAAACATGGGTACTCATGCTGATCAGTGAGTATTTTACCCAATGATCCCTTGTCCTTCACTTCACTTTCTATCATAGCAATGGGCATTGTCCTTGAACATGCTGGGAGCCTGAATGAAACTGATGACCTGAGCTTGCAGTCAGCCTGTGATTGGTTAACAGTTAGAATCAAAACCCAAATCTCCTTTTCTTTAAACCTTTAGGATCTTTGGGTTGTTTGTTCTCACCAATTATCCCAGCCTATTCCAGATGAAATACCAACATGGCTGCCACTGCATCCTAAGTGGCTTTCCTTTCTGGCCTTCATTGTGCCACACTCTCACAAATGTGCCACCTTCAATACCGCTTTTGATGGTCCTCAGTCAATGTGTCCCTTTCTCAAAGGTGTGATGAACAAATGTCAAATTCTCAAGTCTAAGATCATTCAAGGGCAGGAGATCTCCTCCATTGCAGTTGCTCTGTCATTCTCTTTCTACTCAGCAAGCTCTTAAGGAAACTATCCCTGGGATGTCCTATTTTTTGTCAGCTACCTGACTCACACTTGTCCTTCACAGACCACCTGAAGGAATCCTCGTCTTCATCTGTCCTTCATCTTAGTCTTGTCTTGTACAGACTTTCTCCAAGGTCCACCTGAAGGGAGTCCCTTCCTAGAGTCTTGTATGCTTAACTGTCTCCTCTGTTCAACCATATGCTTGTTAAGAGCACAGGGAAAACACTGTTGCTAGCCCTTGGTGCAATAAATGAGACATAGTGAATGTATGTTCATTATTTTGGGAATGAAGGAATGAATAAGCAAATTAACAAACCAACCTGTAACATCAACTCCCATGTTGCAAAACAAAGGGTTTAGTAAAAGTAAAGTGAGTCCTTCAGCATTTGTCTTTTCCTTTCCTACTGACTAATTTTTTGCATGTGTATGTATGTGTATGATATGCATGTATGTTTGTATATGTGTGGGAGCACATGTGTGTGGGTGTATGTATAAACCAGAGGTAGACATCAAGTTTCTTCCTCAGTCCCTCTCTCTCACTGAAACAGGTTCTCTCAGTTGAATCCAGGGCTTGCCAGTGTGGCTTGCACTAAGGTCCTTTATCTCTGCCTCTTAAGTGCTGGGATTACAGATGATCTGCCACACCTGCCCAGCATTTATGTGGGTGCTTGGGATCCAAACTGAGATCCGCAACTTGTGTGGCAACACTTAACTGACTAAGCTGTATCATTAGACTCCTAATTAGGGTTTTGATCATAGAATCCTCCCATAGTCTTTCAAGTCCTGCTCTTCTAAGATAGAACTGGAGACTTTTGTTCTTCAAACATTCTTCCCCCCACATTGTCCTTTTCTAATTTAATTTCTAGTCAAGAGATGGGTGGACATTTTCTGTAAAGGGACAGATTGTAAAAACATTCAAGTTTGTATCAACTACTGAATTCTAAGCATCTGAGTCACATGTAGCTGTTCTGCAAGGTAGCATCAAACCAACCATAGACCTGTAGCTACATGAGCATGGCTGTGTGCTACTAAAACTTGATTCAGGGGCTGGAGAGATGGCTTAGAGGTTAAGGCGTTTGCCTGCAAAGCCAAAGGATCTCGGTTCAATTCTCCAGGCCCTATGTAAGCCAGATGCACAAGGGGGTGTTAGTTTGCAGTGGCTGGAGGCCCTGGGGCTCCCATTCCCTCTCCTCTCTCTCTCTCTTTCTCTCTCTCTCTCTCTCTCAAATAAATAAATTAATTTAAAAAGAAACTTTATTCACAAAAGCTGGAGGCAGGCCAGGGTCTAGAGTGAAGGGTTAGAGCTAGCAAAGCGCATAGCCTTTGGTATACAGAAGCCACTGAATTACTGGTGAGGAATTGTCTTGGGGAGACGTGGCCTTCTCCAGTCCTCTGGTGAGAACAAGAGCTAAAGTTTTTAGATCACAGAAGGATAAGATCCTCAGAAAACTGAGCGTGAGATGCCTGTGGCTTCCTGGATTTATGCATGGACTTAATTAAAAGAGGATAACATGGGCTGGAGAGATGGTTTAGCAATTAAGGCACTTGCCTGCAAAGCTGAAGGACCCATGTTCGATTCTCCAGATCCCATGTGAGCCAGAGGCACAAGGTGATGCAAACATGTAAGGTCAAATACATGTGCACAAGGATGAGTATGATTGCAGTGGCTGGAGGCTCTGGCATGCCAATCCTCTCTCTCTCTTTCATACAAAATAAAAATCACAATAAATGAAACAGGATAATATGGGTCTACTGAGAGAAACATACTCCCAAGTTACCAAGGTCTATTCCATGCAAACTGCTGTAGGAATCCCACTTTCTTTGTTAGTGAGCATCCTCCTATGTGAAGACAGGGCTTTAGTTTCCAGCCCACTAGTCTCACTTATAAACAATAGCAACACCATCAGCGACCTTTTGCCACAGACCTTCTCTGAGCTCAATATCAAAGAACCAAGAGCTAACCTTTATTAAACATTGCTGGTGCCTGTAAGGTGCCAAGGGCTTTATGCACATTGCCTCATGAATTTCTCATGCAATCCCAATGCAAGCTACTATAGTTCTTCCTTCTTGCCCAGGAGGAAATGAAGTTCAGAGAGGGGAAGTAATTCACTCAAGGTCAAGTTCAGTCAAGTTGAGCCTGCAGACTCTGTATGTCCCGCAATGTAAGCTTTCTCTTCCATGCCAGCTGCCTGCCTCAGGGGAGCTGAGCAAACCTCTTATAGTCACTTAGCTATCCCTGATTCTGTTCATAGTGCTTCCAACTGGAGGCAATGACTTCATTCAAGGTTTGAAAGAAATTCAACCTTGACACCGAGGAGAAGGACAAAAATCTAAGCCCAAGTAATAAATTGAGGGCTTTATTAGAATATACCATACTTAATAAAAAGCAAACAGTGTCGGTTCTTTTTCAACATCAGTCTCCAATAGCTTTCCACTTTCTAAATCTAATTAATTGCTATAATGCAACCCATTCAGGAAGGCTATAAGCAAGACAGACCTATGGCTGGTGAATATGCTTTTAGAATTCAGTTTAAATTAAAGGCAAGCTTTTAAAGTCTAGTGCTTGAACCAAACTCCAGTCTTCACCTATAAAGTGAGCATCTGTTGAATGCAGTCCCTCACTCTTTTCATTTAGTCACATTACTAAAGAAATGCCTTATTGCAAGTATCCTCATTATTCACGGTTTGTTGGCAAATTCAGTCGCTTGCCGTTCCAATATCTGGAAGAGGAGGAAGTGTTTGATTCCAGAGATCTTATGTTGTCCCAGCTTTCCTAGCCAGGCAACAATGTCATGGCCAAATACCTTATGAATAGGTGAGGGATCATCTTTCACTTAGAGCATATGAATAAACAAAACTCCCAGGAGACTGCCAAGTATTTCTTGTAACAGACCTCTCCCACACCACCTTGATTTCTCTCTGGAGTGGCTGAGCATTGGGTTTCCTTACAAACAAGACTATTCAGACAAGAAGCAAGAAAAATGACACCTTAAAAAAATCAGTTCATACACTAGAAAAACTTGACAGTGCAATGGAATATTCCCCTATATGGTGTAGAAGTCGAGTTTTTGGGGAGTGATGTACATATTTTAATAGTGAGCCCCCCCCCATGGTTAACTCAAGTTGCTGTAGCAAAAATACTCACAAAGATACCTGAATTAATCTTTTCATTTACTTTGGGGAAAATATTTTTTTCTTTCTTCTTCTTTATTTATTTATTTATTTTTTTTTTTTTGTTTTTGAGGTAGGGTCTTACTCTGTCTGGTCCAGGCTGACCTGGAATTCACTATGTAGTTTCAGGGTGGCCTCAAACTCACAGCGATCCTCCTACCTCTGCCTCCTGAGTGCTGGGATTAAAGGCATGCGCCACCACGCCCAGCTAGGAAAAATATTTTCATTAAGACAATGCTAGATTCAAGTTTCTTATAATGCAGGAGACGGGGCTGGTTATGTTTTAATCAAGAATTTCGTCCTTCCTTATTGTCTGACAGAGCTTTGTGGTCGTGCCTGGATATGAAGACTCTGACTGAATCAATGGATTCATTCACCCGTGGATTCATAATTGGATGGACCTAGGGAACAAGGGGCTTGATTGGAGGAAGGGACTCTCCAGGAGCATGCCTTTGAAAGATACACCTTTCCCGTAGCCTCAGCTTCTGTCTGTCTCTGTGATTCCTAACTAGCCATGAGATAAGGCACTTCCTCTGCCATGCTCCTCCACCACGATGCTTCTGTCTCACCACAGACCTAAAAGCAGTGGAACCAGCCAACCCTGAGCTGAAACATGAAGCCAAATGAACTCTTCTTCTTCTGTTCTCCTCTGGTCTTGGTCATAGCAACTGAACAGTGACTAACCCAGGCAAATACGTGGTGTTTGTGGGTCCAACCTCAATTCCAGTTTCAGAAATAAATCTACACCCACATAGTCTAAACCAGTCAATGTAATCTAGTGTTTCTCAACATTTTTGCTCACTCTTACCCCTTAACGAATCATTTCAGATATATTTTTGTTTGAATTTTTTATTTTTATGATTTTATTATTATTATCATTAACAACATATTTCGTATGAATGCATCATGTGTTGGTACCCTCTTTTCCCTCATCTCTACTGCCATTCCACTGGGGACACTCCTCAATGGGGTTGCAGGTATTTCCCATAGGGTTGTGGTTTATGCATTGTGGGAGCAGCAGTCAGTCATTTTTGGGGGGTAGGGAATGCCTCTGGGCATGATGTCTCAACCTGTGGCTCTTACAATCTTTCCACCCCCTCTTCCACAAAATTCCCTGAGCCATGGTGGGTGAGTTTTAAGTCTACTTCAGTGATGAGCTCTTAGGAGCCTCTGGATCTCTGCTTTGGTAGGTGTTGAGTATCCTCAGGGTCTGTCTCCTACACCTGGTGCTGATTATCAGGTTCAGCATGGAAGCAGCACTCTTGCTCGTCTCCCCATTCCTCTGTGGTTTCAGGTATGGCTTGGCTGAAGTGTGAGGGGTTAGTTTATCTCCTCCAGTCTCGCTACCTTTCTGTGCATGCACCCTCTGGAGCAGGGGACCCAAGAATTTGTTTGAAACTTTTTCATCCTCCATTTTTAATGTCACAGATGCTTTGTGTAAGTATTTATGGGCTCTTTTTTTGGGGGGAGAGGGAGTGTTAAGGATTGAACCCACAGCCTCATACATGCTAAGCAAGTGCTCTCCCAATGAGCTATACATCCACTTTAAATAGGAAGCATTTTTACCACCCCTCTTCTCATATAATTTTTTGCTCCCTTGGGCCATATTACTCCATTGAGAATGCATTAATGGTAATCAAACCCTTGAGACTTGAGACCTCACCTTTAATTTATGCCAAATTCTAAATGTGTATAGGTCTTTCTTGCTTATGTATTTCCTGGATGGGCTGCATTACAGCAATTGATTAGATTTAACAGACAAGGGGAGTGGAAAGTGATGAGAGAAAGTTGGAAAATGCCCATCCGCACATGACATTGGTCATGGGCACAGAGCATAAACTGGAGTTCTAGAGTGTACACAAACACTGATTTTTTTTTTTTTTCGGTAGTTCATGGAAATCAGTTCACTTTCCTTATGGTTATGTTGATTTCTGAGTCAGACTCCTAGAACTGCTGCAGCTACCTACTGTGAGGGAAGAAATGCGCAAAGGATACATCCAACAAGTGAATGAGACCAGAGCCGGGGAAGAAACCCGGTGCCCTCATCAAACCCACCTGAAGTACATTCTACTCTCAGGCATGTATGCGTATCAGTGTAAAGTCACATCTTTTCTACTTGGTTGTTAGTTTTCAGCTGGGTTTCCTGAAGAGATGGCTCAGCAGTTCAAGGCACTTGCTTGAAAAGCCTGAAGGTCTGGGTTTATTCCCCAGTACCCATGTAAAGCTAGATGCACAAAGTGGTGCATGTCTGGAGTTTGGTTGTAGTAGCAATAAGGCTATAACATGTCCATTTTGTCTGTCATATATATATATATAGCTTTAGCTAACCAAACAGCTAGCATTCATTGAATGTTTTCTAAACTCTAGGAAGTGTGCTAAATAGTCTATATGTCAGTTATCTATCTTAGTAACCTCCACAAATACTACTACTCTATTCCCCCTGAATAGATGAGGAAATGGAGGCATAGCAAGGTTAATTTTCCCCATGGCCAGACAGGATGAGGTTGGATTCATTCGCTTGTTCATCTTGGGGTTTAAAGTGTAAATAACTTTTTATTTTTTTTTTTTTTACTTTTTCACTACCCTTCATTTATAGAAATTACATCACTGTTTTCTTACTTAGTATTTGAACATTATTTTTCAACAACAACAAAAAAAGGAGTTCTTTCTGGGCAGGGGATTTCCCTTTAGTAGTAGAGCACTTGCCTAGCACAGGCAAGCAAGTCCATCTTTATCACTTCTGAAAACCAGAAACTTCCTTTGAGAACAAACAAGCAAATTAGTTTGCTGCACAGTCCAGAACACTATGCTTCTCCTTAAGGCTGAAAACACCTTTCAGAATCTTAGCCGTCAAAAGCACAAGAAATCCTAAACTTAGACATCATGTGTTTCTACTTATGACTCAGTACTCAGGATGCCATCCTCATTTTACGTGCTCTTTCTGATCATGACAAGAGCACACTGGTTCACTCATTTTGCAGAAATAGTGCTACTGTGTTAACAATAATGACTGATCAACTTTATAGAGAACCCACAGGCTCTCGGGTTTCATTTTTAAAACTATTTTATTTACTTATTAGAGAGAGAGCGAAAGATGCAGATAGAGAGAGAATGAGCATGCAAATGAACTCCAGACACATGTGACACATTGTGCATCTGGCTTTTCGTGGGTCCTGAAGAATTGAACCTGGGTCCTTAGGCTTTGTGGGCAAGCACCTTTACTACTAAGCCATCTTCCCAGCCCTGGAACTTTCATGTTTGAGTTGGCCAGTGGCAGCACTAGTGAGAAGCTATTAACCCCTGAATCCATGGGGAGTAGAGCACAGTCTTCCTGGTTGTCTACAATATCTGTGCTCTTTGTGAAAGTTTCTGGATATTAAAAAAAAAAAAAAAAAGCAACACTACAGGAGGAATACTTCTCCTATAAACCAACCTGACCAAGTCTTCCCCCAAAGAGAAGCAGCTGAGACACACATCTGGTTGCAAACGCCAGGGGCCCTGTCTCCTGTGGCCAGATGGGCTATAATCATAACTCCTTAATACTCTCAAGCCCCCACGTGCTCCCATGGACCTCTGTGTGCCTTTTGAATTCCATTTCAAAACGCTCAATACCACAGCCATGTGATTTTGCATTGCATGTGAAAGCAATGAAAGCACAGGTTGAACTGCCCCAGGTATCCTAACAAGGATGCCAAAGGGACACAGGCTCTTTAGATGTCCTGTAGTGTGTCCTTAGTCTACCTTTTCATTCTGCATGACTGAAGGAAGACTGTGGTTTATCAAAGCCAAGTGCTTGATCACATATGGCACACACTATAATGGCAGTATGATCTCCAGCCATATAGGGAAGGGGTCAGGGTGGGGGTTAAGAACTACAACAAACGTCCACATCACAGGAAAGAAAATATTACACTGCATTTCATACACCTAGGGATACTCTTCATAATCAAACTATATAGGTTTTCTTACCCTCAAGGGTGTTAGTTACCAGAGCACAGGCCTTTTAAGTGGTCTATATGCCTTTATTTATTTATTTTTTAATCCCGGGTGGCATTCTGCAGTCTCTGGGAGGGCAAACAGTTTCCTAGTTAGACAAAATCGCTGCATATTTTGCCTGCAGGATGAGACCCAGCAAAGCAGTAAAGAAGCTGTGTGGTGCTGCGACAGGGAGTGAATTCAAAGGTTAAGCATTCCAGTGCTCAGCCAACCCACCCTCCCCTTCCCCAGCTTGCAAAGAGCTCACAGCGAGCGGGCACTGTCGGTCCTTTCCAAAGCTATAGACACAAAATCAGCCTTTCCTGGCTCTGCTTTGCAAGTTGGAGTGCGTGGTGGAAAACTACAATAAAATCAAAAGCGAGAAAGCAAATCCACTAAGATGTGCCCAGACAGTGAGCAGGCGGCCACCGCCCGCCCCCGCAATGCAATAATGCGAGGTGATGGGCGGAACCTCAAAAGTCACTTCCCACCGATCTGCCGCAAAGACCTACAGCCTTTCTGATTGCCCAGTGCCGACCTGGTATCCCACGACTGTAACACAAGCCTGCAAATGTTGGGGTGAACTCACAAGGGCATCCTCGCCCCCAAGTAGAAAAAACAAAAATCCACAAGCTCTGTGGGACAACAGTTATCCAGCAACCCGCTAGGAGTTTCAAACAAAAGATCCGGGAGTGTGAGGTGGTTATGAAATCATCAGGTGGACCCACCGCACCAGCTTCCCTCCTTCCGTCTTTCCTTCCCTTCCTCCCTCCTCCCCCTACTTTCTCCCCCTCCTCCTTCCTTCCTTCCTTCCCCTTCCTTCCTTCCTTCCTTCCTTCCTTCCTTCCTTCCTTCCTCCCTTCCTCCCTCCCTCCCTTCCTTCCTCCCTCCCTCCCTTAATTTCTTCCTTCCTTCTTTCCCGGGGGGCGCCCTCATCCCATCGCGCCAGGCCCGGGCGCCTCCGCGCGGGGCTCACCTGGTACACGTCCCGCAGCCCGCACCACGTCCTCAGCACCTGGTGGCATGCCCGCAGCCTCTCGGTGTACCACCTCCGCAGCGTGGACACGGTCAAGTTCCACACGAAGCGGCTGCCGCTGAACAGCAGGTCCTCCACGCCACACGTGAACACCGAAGCCATGCCGCCACCTCCCCGCCCGGCTCCGCACAGCCCGTGCTCCTGCAGGCAGCGTGGGCTCGCTCAGCTCTGCCACCGAACTCCTCTTTCACCGTGCGTCCCGGCCGGGCTCGGGCGGCATGCCCCGGGATTGGGCGCCTGCCAACCAACGGCTGCGGCTGGCACAGCAGCCCCGTGTCCACCCCCCCCGCCCGCCCGCGGTGCCGCCCGCCGAGCGCGCAGCGCTAAGCTCCGCCAGGCGAGCCCCGGGCGCTCCGGGGGCGCGGGAAGCCCGGGCCCGCGAGGACTCCCCCGGGCGCTCCCCGTAGGCGCGGGGCAGCCGGGGAAGCGCAGAGACTCTTTGCAGGCGAACAGGGGAGCTGCATTTCAGCCTCCTTGATTCGCACCCACACAAGCTCTCTATCTTTTCTCTTTCCTTCACCTTTCTCCTCTCCTCTCCCCTCCAGCAGTCCCCTAAACTGCTTGCGAACCCCTTATTCTACAGTACGCGGTTTTTGCTTGGTCCCAAGCTCACTCTACACAGACAAGCACCTCTAGGGGAAGCCACAGATGCAGAAGGGGTAAAAAAAAAAAAAAAAAAAAAAAAAAAAATCAAGCACAACCTCCCTTTGGACCTCACTCCTGAGGGAACTGCATGTGTCATGTGTTTCCTAGGCTCTGCAGGAGCCAGGAGATGAAGACACGGGGCTTCAAAGCAACAGTGTGCATGCGCCTCCAGACCCTGCCCTCGCTCCTAGCTTGAGGGTCTCCCAGAAAATACCAGCCTGTTGTGGCTGCCAGCTGGAAAAGACCCCCTCACACTCCCATGCAGCTCATTCCAAAACAGCAGGGGCTTCTGCTCTTAGTGTTTCTCTCTCTGTCTCTCTCTTTCTGGAAATCAAAAGTCCCTAAGTGGATCCTTGGTTGATTTCTGGAAAATTTATCCTCTGGACATGCCTAACCACAGCTTGCCACCACAAACCTGCATGTGTAGCTTCAACACACACACACACCACCACTCAAGAAGTCACTAGATGATTCATGCTTTCTTAAGTTCTCCCACTGCGACTGATATTGTCTAAGGCATTTGAAAAGGGAGCCCAAACAGGCCACATACCGTAAGTGTGTATTTTCCTGTAGAATGTTTGTAAACCTCAGTCACTTAAAATTCTATTCCACTTCTCAGAGCAAAAACACTGCAGCAAATTTCGGGAGGCACTGTCTCCCCCCCCACCCCCAAGAAAATCCTTCTGTTGGAGGATGATCAGCCTTTCATTGGTGGTTTCACACCTGGGCTGTTATCTTTGCTCTCAAGTGGCAGAAAGGTAAGGTGCCAAAACCATTCAACCGAACTAGCTCAGGAGGCTTCAGAACCGATTATCTGCAAGCAGATCGGCTTCATTTCAGGTTTCAAATGTGCCTTCAGAATCTTAATGCAGGTGAAATGCAATCACTGACAAGAACACAAAATCTGTCCTCAAAGTGCCTGCAACCAGAAAACTTTTAAATGATGTTTCTTTTACAACCAGAAAAAAAAAAAAATGCCTAAGGTTTTTTTTTTTTTTTTTTTTTTTTTTTTTTTTTGTGGAACTAGTTATTAGGACACCAGACCTGTTCCCAGATTCACTCATCTTTCTTCAGAAGTAACTCTATCTGCACAGATATTGGCATTCTGGCTGTATTTCCTCAGATGTTGGACATGGTGTTTACACACAACCTGAATACATGAGGTTTTACAGAATCATAAAAGAGACAGGCGTGGTGGCGCACGCCTTTAATCCCATCACTCCAGAGGCAGAGGTAGGAGGATCACAATGAGTTCAAGGCCACCCTGAGACTATATAGTAATTCCAGTTCAGCCTGGACTAGAGTTAAACCCTACCTCAGAAAACAAAAACAAAACAACAACAACAACAACAACAAAACAACAAAAACAGAATCATAACAAAATGAAGCAAGTACGATTTGCTGATGGAAAATTACTGCATCTCACAAATGGCCTGCTAGTAAGAATGAATAGTGATAGTACACACGCATTTTTTTTTTTAATGATGGAGTTGACTATATTCTCGGAAATGTCAAGCAGCCTGGGGAATACCAGAATAGCACACTCAACAGGTCAATTACATGGGTCCCATGACACTGTCCTCTGAGACAAGATGCTTGGGACACACCTTGGCAAGTGCCAATGTGTGCGTAAGTCTACTGTCAGCGGTCATTTCCAATCTAGAACATTTTTGGGGGTGCCCAGACCAGCCAATCAGCAACATGTGGGAAGCTGATCCAGTTGCAAGTTCTCAGGCCAATGGAACCAGCAGCTATGGTTGTGGGTAAGGCCAGTGATCTGTTTCGACCTGGCCTCTGGGGGATTCCAATTCACACTAAAATAGGAGTGCCATGGAGGAAAAAATGTCATAGGAGCAAAATCTACCAGGAGACACACGTCTGATTTCTAATTCTGAATCACCTTGGATATGCTTCCTCTGCCAGCAAAATCTTAGTGTTCTCAGGCATGAGATGGAGACATTGTTACATTGGGGAAGATCAAGTCCAACACTCTGCATTCAACATGGGGCTGGAAAGTGTGGGAAGCCAACCAACACCACTGCCAAAATCAGGAAGTCATTCTTTGAACCCAAAGCAATGTAAGTGAAATGTGCTTTTGTGAAAAGGATTTTCAATCAACTATCTAGATTTGCTTTCCTATCTCTCTCTGTTTCATGGGGGGGAGGGGGGAAGGGGGTAGAGGTTTGGGGAAGAAGGTCTGATGTTGTCCAGATGCTTTAAGAAACTTAAGTCTTCCCCAACAGAACCAATCTTTCCAGTGGACCCAAGAAAGTACAACGCACTCGAAGCTGTAGGTGAGAAAGGCAAAGACCCTTTCTGGTCACCGACACAAACATGCCTTCCTCTTCCACTCTAGAAACTGACTGTGGGCGGTGGCCGAACAAAGATGTGTAGCAGTAGAGAAAAGAATGACCCAAGCGGTCTGCCACAGAGACAAATCAGACCCAGACACTCACACCTTGAAGCTGCTCTATAATTTTCCATGGAAAGAGAGCTAAATTAAACTAGTTTCAAAACTGTCTTTTTTTTTTTTTAATTTAAGAAGCAAATTTTCCTTCTTCCCAGCACCACAGCTCTGTGCAATACACTGTAATTTCCTGTAGCTCTCTTGGGAGACTTAGGGAGATGCTTTCGCTGACAGCATTACTCACACACCCAAGAGTGCTGCTGTGCACCTCAAGGAGAGATTGTCATTATCCCTGAGGCTTCTGTAGGCTCTTCTTAAAGCAATTGGCAGAAAAGAGAGCACAGTGCCAGAGAGATGGTACAAATTGCCGAGCCTTAGAAAGAGGAAGGAGGTTGGTAACGTACAATTTCTAATGTTTCCCTCTGTCTGCTGAAGAGTGCTCCTGGGCTGGGCGTGGTGACATCTACCCATAACCCTAGTACTTGGGAGGCTGAGGAGTAGGATCTTGAGTTCAAGGCCACCGAGAGCTACACAGTCAGTTTCAACCCACCTGGGCCTACATAGTGAGCGTCTGTCTTAAAAAAAAAAAAAAAAAAAAAGCAACAGAGGGGCTAGAGACATGGCTTAGCAGTTAAGGTGCTTGCATGCAAAGCCAAAGGACTCATGTTCAATTCCCCAGGATCCACGTAAGCCAGATGCACAATGGGCACATGAATCTGGGGTTCGTTTGCAGTCACTGGAGGCCCTGGCACATCCATATTCTCTCTCTCTCTCTCTTTCAAATAAATACAAATACAAATAAAAAATAACAATGGAGGGAAAAGAGAAGATAGAGGGAGGGATACACAAAACTAAAGACATTATGAATATGTCATATAGAAACCTACTTCTTCATTAGTTAATTTAAGATGTAATTTAAAAATAGACAGTTTGGGCAGAAATATCCAGTTGGTGTGAAGAATTCTGTACCCAGAAGCCATAGGTTGTTGTAGGTAAATTCAGTGCCAGGGGTGAATGACCTCTCAATGAGTTGTTGGTCAGGGAGGCCCATCAATCCCACAAAGCCATGCAAGCTGTTGCCAATGCTCCTGGTTGCCAGCCAGAACTAGATGATAAGAGCTTATTGCCAAAGACGTCAAATGCTTCAGTTTCAGAACAGTGAGAAATCAAGCAGGAACTGAACTGCGAGCCTTCTCCCCATTGGTTAGCGATCATAGTGCTGGAAAGTATTATGCAGCCTGCTGTCTTAACCAGCAGTAGACCTTACAACCTACATAACTGGTCAGATAGGCAAGCTGTGCCCATAGGTGCAGTAGATGCAAGTCAGTTACTGGGGTAACCAATTTTTCTCTATTTGGATTTGAAGCCTTCTTTAGAGATGGGGGACTCCATGCCCAGTACTGATAACCACGTCAAAATCCTACTACTTGGAAGGACACAGGTCATGGCAGCAGGAGTGGGGGGAGCTACCAGTGTTCTTTACTAAATGGATACATTGTGCCCATCAAATTGCCTTCTAAGTGTTTTTTTTTTTTTGTTTTTTTGTTTTTTTGTTTTTTTGTTTTTTTTTTTTTTTTTTGAGAGAGAGAAAGACGAGACAGAGACAGAGAGAATGGGTGTGCCAGGGCTTCTCAACCACTGTGAATGGTCTCCAGAGGTGTGCTCCCCCTTGTGCATGTGTGCGACATTGCACGCTTGTGTCACTTTTGCATCTGGCTAAATGTGGGACCTGGAGATTCGAATGGGTGTTCTTAGGCTTCGCAGGCAGGTGCCTTAACCGCTAAGCCATCTCTCCAGCCCCTTCGAAGTGATTTTTATTATTGTTGTATGGCTAAATTCCTCTGCATTGAAAGCAGTGAGCAACTACTGCCAGCTTGATCAAAAGCAGCTGGGACAATTCATGACAGATGGCATAGGGGGCATCATCAGATCCCTACCTGAGATCTCAGGTGCCCCCCCCCACCTCCGTGCCAGCTGTATGCAATAATGCTGGAGGTCTTGTGACCTCAGGGGGAGATACAGTATATAGACAGTGAAAGGTTAAGGGACAATGAGCTGTAGGTAGGTGGCTTCTTTGGAATCTCCATGCTATCAAAGTAAGCCCTCACCTCAAGGCTGAGCAAGAGCATCTGTGGGGTAAATCTCACAGAGCGAGCGCCACTGAAGAGCTGCTTTGGGATCTCGCTCTTTGTAAATAATCCCTCACCCCGAGGCTGAGGGAGGAGCATCCACCACGGAGGTAATCCTGACACAGTGAGCCCCATTGAAGTGCTGCTTTGCGGTCTCATGCTCCTGGACAGGGACAAGGATCTTCTGGAAGCAACCACAAGGAAGACATCATTCAGAATGGGATGAGACTTCTTGGTGGTGTGGCTGTTCTGGGGTCCCCATGCTCAAGGCTGAGGGAGGTGCATTCAACAAGTAATCTTGACACAGAAAGCCCCATCAAAGTGGCAGCTTTGGGGGCTCCACGTTCCTATAAATACCCCCCCACACGCTCTGTAAGCCACCCCAGTAAACTCATTAGTTCACCAAACTCATACTGGTGCAATCATACTTTGGTCTGCCATCTGCGCCCTATTTGGGATGAAGACCCGTGTTTGGGTCTCCTCAAGGGAAACATTTCCTGTGACAAATATGCACATACACGAGGATTGTTCGTGCCTTTGGTTAGAGATTTTTGCAGGGGGTAATGAATACCAGGGAGACCAAGGCTCATCAAGGTGATAAAAAGAAGTCTAATGCCTAACACTGGGAGAGACACCTATCCCACCCACCAGAACTCAGGAAACAGTGCGGAGGATGTGGTGGGAAGAATGTGAGTGCTACTATCAGCAGACACTGAGGAGACTCAAAATTCCTAAAACTGGAAAATCATGGGGCATTGAGAGCTCAACACTTTTTAAAGAAGATATCCACATCATGTTCTCCAAGACTCAGGAAACACCAAGCAAGAGTGGGTGGAAAGGACTTAGGAGCCACAGGGAGTACTTCAGTACTTTGAGGCATCTCCTCCAAACATGAACTGAGCAGGGCATTCATGACCTCACGGTGGATGCTGTTGCTTCCACAAGACCCACACCATAGTGAGCCCATCCACATCTTAATAGAGAGGAAAGAGGCGGGCAAAAAGAATAAGGCATCCAAACAAAAGAAGGACTGTGTGCAAATAGGAGGTACCTAGTGGAACAGAGGTGGGCAAGGGAACAAAAATGATCAAAGTACAGTATGTTCACATATTAAATTCTTAATTTAAAAAAATCCAAAAGAGAGACTAGGAAGATAAGTTGGCATTTAAAGGCACTTGCTTGAAAAGCCTACTAGCCAAAGTTCAATGCCTCCAGCACCCACATAAGCTAAATGCAAAATGCGGTGCAAACATCTCATATGAATTTGTGGTGGCGAGAGGACCCTGTGCACCCAACTCAACACACACACACACACACACACACACACAGAGTGATAAATAAATATTCCTCTAAGTCTACATTCATCTTTCTTTGTTTCATCTTCTGTTTTTGCTTGTGTATGTGTGTGAATAGCCATGTGTGTGCTACAGATCAATGTTGGGCATCTTATTTGCTCTCCACACAATGTTTTGAGACAGAGTCCCTTGCTGTCTAAAACTCACCAACTCCACTAGACTAGCTATCCAACAGGCCCTCAATATCCTTTGGTCTCTGCTCGGGAATACAAGCATTGTGCTGGCACACCCAGTATTCTACAAAGATGTTAGAGATCTAAACTGGGTCCTCATGCTTGCCCTGACAGCACTTTACCCACTGAGCCATCTCTCCACACCCTCTCTGGCATTTTTTAAAAATATTTTTTTTCATTTATTTGAGCGAGAGAAGCAGAGAGAGAGAGAGAGAGAGGGACAGATAGAGGATGAGCACACCAGGGCCTCCAGCCACTGAAAATGAATGCCAGACACATGCGCCACCTTGTGCAGCTGGATTACATGGGACCTGGGGAATCAAACTGGGGTCCTTTGACTTTGCAGGCAAACACCTTAACTACTAAGCCACTTCTCCAGCCAGCCCATCTGGCATTTTTTTAAAAATTATTATTTTTTTTTTATTTTTGGAGAGAAACACAGAGAGAGACAGAGACAGGGAGAGGGAGACAGATAGAGAATGGGTGCGCCAGCAGTCTCTCAGCTGCTGTGAACGAAATCCAGATGAGTGCGCCCCCTTGTGGGCAAGTGTGGCATTTGAGCCTTGGTCACTGCATCTGGCTAAACGTGGGACCTGGAGATTGGAACCGGGTTCTTAGGCTTAGCAGGCAGGCGCCTTAACCACTAAGCCATCTCTCCAGCCCCCATCTGGCATTTTTTAAAGAAGCAATTACTGTTACATGGATCCCAAGGTAGAACGCTGACATTCCCTGGGACCATATATTCCTATGAAAGTTTCTCACCACAGGTAAGACAGGACATTACTGCTTGTAGCTTGCTTTTCTCTGCTCTGTGAGGAACCTCAGGCAATGGAAAGTATTTAGTCCCCTTGGGCTATTGTCACTGAATATCAACAGGGATAAAAAGGTTCTACACACATTTCCAAATGTCACCAGATGGGGTGTGGTGTCATTACCCTCTGGTTTGCTAGGGCAAAGCTCTCAACAACAAGTAACATATGGAAGGAAAGGGTTTCTTTTGGTTTAAAATTTCAAGGGGAAGTTTCATGATGGCAGGGAAAGCGTGGCAGGTCTGAGTAAGAAACCTGGTTGCTATCTCCACAGCAACAGGAAAGAAAGTGATCTAGGCTGAACACCCAGTGGCTTGAGCTACTAAACCTCAAGGTCAGCTCCCTTTGGGAGGCTCCACATCCAAAAGGCTCCACAAACTTCCCAAACAGTGCCACCAACTCAGTATTCAAACCACATAAGGCTATGAGGGGCACTTCACATTCAAACCTCCATGGGGTGACAGTTAGTTCTTCTCAGAAACCACTGGTGGAATTTGGGAAAGGATCTTATGCAAATTTATGTGTGACAGCCATCGAGCAGGCAGTCAATGACTTTACTGAAGTGAGTGGCTATTCTCAGCAATGAATACAGAAAGCAGTTCATCCCTTCTCCAAACACACACTCACCTTCGTTAAAAACTGTGCACTGTCCTTGCAGGGGCCAAGGCAAAGGACTTAAACATACCCTGACAAAACTCAGACCATCTCTGTCTGAGAGGGTCTTAGAAGAGAGTGGGGACATCAAATGTCTGAACAAGAGACATGAAGGAGCAGGCACTGTGGCTGGGGCACAAGGGAGGCATGGCACAGTGGATTAAGGTCAGAAATGCCTCTCCAGGCACAAAACACTTTCACGAAGACACCAAGGATAGGGAGGGGAGAGTGAGTGACAGGTGAGGAGAAGGCAGGAAAACAATCCAAGGCCCAGGAAGCTACAAGGACTAAGGTTCTGTGGTGAGAAGGACATCAGAGAACCAGGATGATGTAGAGGGGTGTTAGGGGTTCTGGACCAGGGTTGGGGGCAGTTGCAGAGTCCCAGGGTTGTAAAGAAAGAGCTTAAGGCAGCTCACAGCAGTCTTCACATGCATATTGAGTGTCCACCTGCTTCCATGCCAGAGACTTAACTTCAAGAATGCAGGTCTCAGCTACTTGGGAATAGAAATTTCAAGGACTGTCAGGGCCACATAGTGAGTTCATGGTCTCTCTGAACAACTTATTGTCCCCTTTCTCAAATAAAACCAAAACAAGAAAGGTAGAGCTATAGCTTAGTGGCAGAGTATTGGCCTAGCATGCATGGGGCAATAGGTTCATCCTCGGAACTAAACGTAATTTAAATAAAGAAACAAATAAGGGCTGGGGAGATGGCTCAGTGGTTAAGGTGCTTGCCTACAAAGCCTAACATTCTGGGTTTGATTCCATAGTACCCACATAAAGCCAGATGCACAAAGTGGCACATGCATCTAGAGTTCATTGGCAGCAGCTGGAGGCCCTGGTGTGTCTATTCTCTGTCTCTCTCTCTCTGCTTGAAATAATTAAATTAAATAAACAAATAAATATATAAAATGGAGGAAGAAGTTGGTGGATGACGGTGCCCTTCAGAAAGCAGCCACCTCAGAGTATTCCCCCTATGCAGTAGCCACTCCTGTACAGAGGACTTCATGCTCCTCTGTTCTGCCTCTCACCCCAGGAGGAAGTTTGAGAACTTGGCCAAGCCATTTTAGTCTAGAGTGAGAGGCTGAGGGTCTTGTTTTCTCACTGCTTTCCCCTTGGAGCATATCTCAGTCTTAGCATCCAGTAGCAGGAGAGGAAGGGAGAGTAGAAGTAGGAGAATGCTGAGGGGAAGAGAACCTGTTGCTATGCCAAGTCTAGGCTGACAGATGGGCACACACACACACACGCACATGCACACACATGAGAGAAAGAGAAAGAGAGAGGGAGAGAAGCTCAGACTAAGGTAGACATGCAGTGTTGGCTTTTGCATCATTCCCATTTTGCTCCTTAATCCTCTGGGCAGATACTGGACATTCTTGCCAGGGCCAATTTCAGAGGCCATGACTGGAGCTGTCAAAGCATCTGAAGGGACTGTTGGTTCCAAGGAAGCCCATGCAGACCAGACAGAAGGGGCTGGCTTTGTTTACTAAGAAACACTAACAGTCTTGTGACTGACCTCCCACCCCCACAATTTATCACCTTGTACCTACATCTCATCTACATTCACATCAGCAATGACAAAAATAAAATGGTCATAAATTGGTCTATATAGCACCCTTTTAAAAATGTTTATTGTGGGCTGGAGAGATGGCTTAGTAGTTAAGGCGCCTGCCTCCTAAGCCTAAAGAATGGCGGTTCCAATCTCCAGGGTTCCAATCTCCAGGTCCCATGTTTAGCCAGATGCAAAGGTATGCAAGGGCACAATGCCGCACTCGACCACAAGGGGGCACATGCATCTGGACTTTGTTCACAGCAGCTGAGAGGCTGCAGGCATGCCCATCTCTATCTGTCTTCCTCTCCCTCCCTCTCTCTCTCTCTCTCTCTCTCTCTCCAAAAAAATAAATCAATAAAAGTAAAAAAAAAGTTTATTGTTGTTATTAGCACCCTTTTTCTCCAAGTAAATAAATAAAGGGTACCTCAGATGATTTTCACAATATTCACAAGTGTTCCATTTCATAGATGAAGAAACTGATGCAAAGCAAAGTTATTATTTGCCAAAGCTCAGTGGAAAAGTCATTTATAACGTCACTCCTAGATTGTATGGCTGCTTAAGTTTACAGTTCTATTTTGGGAAGCAAAAAAGATAAAATTCCTTTTGGATTTATGCATTGTAATTTACTAACATTTATAATTTTTTATCTTGGTTTGGTCTGCTATAACACATTACATAGACTGGGTGGCTTAAGCAATCAAAACTTACTTTTCACAGTAGTGGACATGCAAGAGTTCAAGATGCCAGCCCATTGCCTCTAGTGAGGGTCCACTCTGATGGTGGCAGTAACCTTACTGTGTCCTCGGGTAGCAGAGAAGAAAAGTTCTGGTCTCCTCCAGGGATTCCTGTAAGTTCATCCAAACAGAACTGCCTCCAAAGACCTCTTCTCCACACACTGCCAGATGGAGGCCAGAACTTCCATTGTGAATTTCATGGTAGACATGGATGGCTTTAGCATAAATTTTATTATTATTATTTATTATTATATTATTATAATATATACTATAATATATATATTTACAATTATATTATTATTTAATAATAAATGTGATCAAAAGTACTCCCTTTGGGTTTGCCCAATTTAACTAAGAACAAAACAATGATGAAAAGAAAACCTAAAAATGTAAAAAAAAAAAAATACCAGAAACTGATGGAAAGTAACAGAACTTTTATTCTTATGTATGTGTATGCTGTGTCCAAGTGTGTATCATGTTGTGTGTGTGTGTGTGTGTGTGTTTGTACACAAGTGCATGTGGGGGCCAGAGGTCAAGATTGTCTGACTTTCTCAATGACTTTTCACCATATTTTTTGAGACAGGGCCTCCCACTGAACCTATGGCTCTCCTATTAAGCTAAACAAGCTATCCAGCAAGTCTCAGGGATGCTCCTGTCTCCGCCTCCTCAGTGCTGGTATTACCTGTACTCACTACCATGGCTAGATTTTAGATGAGTGCTGGCGATCTGAACTTAGAGCCTTAGGCTGTGCAATGAGCACTTTACCCACTGAGCCATCTTCTCAGGCTCATGACGGAATTATTTAAAATGAGAGATAAGCCTTGAAACCCAACGGATCTTCCCTCCTGTACAATAAATGGTAGAAGATACATTCATGCATGCATAGAACATCCATACATACATTTGCATGTGTGTGTGTGTGTGTGCATGCATGTGTGTGTGAACTTTTGATTCTTAAATGAAAAGCTAGCCCATCTATCCAGGTGCACTTTAGTACAGGAAAATGAAAAACGGGAATCAGGCCAAAGTCAAAGGCTTATAAAGTGTTAAAAACAAAACAAATTCTCGAGGCCAGGTACATCCTGCCCTTGAAAAAAATATGGGCAACAGATTCTGAAAACAGGCCATTTTTCCATTATCACAAAACTACGGGATAATTTGACATGATTATTGCTAGGAATTTCAAATATTTGGGCCTTGGCAGTAAGAGCAAAAGAAAAGTACAATTTAGTACCCAAAACATGGACATATAATAGTATTCCTTGCATCTCACTTTCCCCAGAACTACCTTTGCAGTTGAAGGGAACATACTGATTTTGACTATGAAATGGGTTGTCTGTAGGAAGAAAAAGCAGCCTATCCCAGGCTGTGGCTATGATGTAAAGTTGAGGAATAGTCGTGAACTTTCCAGACTCAGGTTCAGGGAGCTGGGGTCAGGGCTGAGAGGACTGAGGAAGAGAATAGCATCATCCGTTTTTTTTTTTTTTTTTTTTTTTTTTTTTGAGAGAGACCGAGAGAGAGGGAGAGGAAGACAGATAGAGATTGGGTGCGCCAGCAGCCTCTCTGCCACTGTGAACGAAATCCAGGTGTGTGCGCCCCCTTGTGGTCAAGTGCGGCATTGCGCCTTTGCATCACTTTGCATCTGGCTAAACGTGGGACCTGGAGATTGGAACCACTGGAGATTGGAACCAGCGTTCTTAGGCTTAGGAGGCAGGCGCCTTAACCGCTAAGCCATCTCTCCAGCCCCATCATCTGCTTTTGAGTCAACAGAGAAGGACCAGACAGATCCTGCTTCTGAAGAAGCAGGAACAAAAGATGTGGTAGACTTCCTCGTCCTAAGAAAGTGCCATTCTTATCTCAGTTTTGGTGGGCTTACAGGTGATTCTGATTATGTTTGTGGGCTTTTGTGTTTTGGCAGGTGATGTTGGTTATGCCGCCGTCAACCATCTGTCATGGCAGTTACATAGCCATTAATCATTCTCCTCTCTTCAAGTATCTGCTTTGTGGGTCACAACTTTCTCCACCACCTGGAATGGACTGTGGTTATCTGGAGCACTCCACTCTGAGAAAAAGCTATAAAGTGAAGCTTTTTTTTATTTGAGTGTGTATGTGTGTGTGGTGTGCTTGTGTATGCTCGCATGTGTGTGGGTGCATGTGTGTGTTCAAGGTGTGCGTGCATGTGCACACACGTACAGGCAACAGGTTGACATCAGATGTGCTTCATACATTCATGCATCCTGAATGCTTGGTCCTCAGCTGATGGTAATTCAGGAGGTGGAGCCTTGCTGGAGGAGGTGTGTTCATGAAGGTGGGATTAGGGCTGTTATAGCCGGGCTCCCCCTAGCTTGAGCTTGGCTCACTCTCCTTCTGGAGTTTTCCACCTGCTGTGGCAGAGGTGACGTCCAGCCTCTGCTCATGCCATGCTTTCCCTTGCCATCATGAAGCTTCACCTCAAGATTGTCAGCCAAAATTAAAAATAAAAAATAAACTTTCTTCTCTTCAGCTGATTTTGTCAGGTGTGTTGCCCAGCAACAAGAAGGTGACTATGGTGAGAAGGTGACTATAACAAGTGCTCTGAGTCAACTAGGGCTACCTAATCAGCAAGCCATGGAGTCCTCCTCTTGCCCCCACTTCCCCAGCACTGTGACTACAAGTGTGTGCTGCCACTCCTGGCTTTATATGGGTCTGGGAATCTAAGCTCAGGTGCTCTTGCTTGAATGGTGAGTACTGTACCCACTGAGCCATCTCTCCAGCCCAAAGCACTATGTAACCCTTCTTTGAAGACATGGAACAACATAAGAAGAATTTACCAGCCCATGGAAAGAGATGCAATATCATTAGTCATTAGGAAAATGCAAATCAACACCATGCCACTTCTTACCTACTCGAACAGCTAAAGTAAAAGACATAGACAGTAACAAATATTGGAAAAGACATGTGGTAGGTGAAAATGTCACTTGGTGCAGCCACTGTGGAAGATAGAGGATTCTTCAAAAAAAATTCCATGATTGGGCTGGAGAGATGGCTTCGCAGTTAAGGCACCTGCCTCCTAAGCCTAAAAATGCTGGTTCCAATCTCCAGCTGTTCCAATCTCCAGGTCCCACGTTTAGCCAGATGCAAAGGGGCACAATGCCGCACTTGACCACAAGGGGGAGAACACGTCTGGATTTCGTTTGCAGCAGCTGAGAGGCTGCTGGCGCACCCATCTCTATCTGTCTTCCTCTCTCTCTCTCTGTCTCTCTCTGTGTCTCCAAAAAAAAAAATTCACGATTCATTAATTCCAAAAGCAAAAGAGGCATTGAAAGTGCTTAGACACAAAGGTCCATTAACAGTAAAAGGGTAAAGCAATTCACAGGTACTTCAGTTAATGAAGATTTTTAAAATGATGCATACCTATCCAGTGGTTGATTATTCAGCAATAAGACGGAATGATGTTTATACCAAAGAGAATTGAAAACATATATTCATATGAAATATTTATAGCAAGGTTATTTGTAGTAACCCCAAAGTGAGAAACTCAAATGTCTATCACTTGATGAGTGGATATACAGAAGATATATATAGATATAGATATATAGATAATATTCATCCATAAAAGGAATGAAATACTGAAAATATTTATAAATATTCAAAGCATTATTGTGGGAGTTGAAATGTGAATGTATGTCCCTTATAGACTCATGTGTGTTATGAAGCTTGTAACTTGGCTCCCAGCCACCTGGCTGGAGGAATGCCAGTGGAGGTGGATTTTCCCAGTGGATCTGGTACCTAGCCCAAAGGAGTGTGAAGAACAGTGTGAGCTTGTGTGAGGGGGGTCCTGCTTGCTTCTTGTTCATGTTTGTTGATGATGTTGTGTGTGTGTGTGTGTGTGTGTGTGTGTGTGTGTGTGTGAATGTATGCATGTGCTGATGCTGGAGTTTGTCTTGCTGCAGTTTTTCTCTTTGTTTGGATTTATGAATGGGAGCCAGCTTCCTCCACCACTGAGGGAACTTCCCTTGGATCTGTAAGCTTGAAATAAATCCCTTCTTTCCATAAGATTGTATTTGGTTGGATGTGCATCCCAGCAAGGTAGAAACTGTCTACGACAATTATGTTCAGTAAAAGAAGCCAGAAAGAGAAGCCCATATGTCTTAGAGACAGAAAATGGAGTAGTACTCATCCAGGGATTGGGAGGTGGCATAGAATAGAAGATAAATGACTACAAATAAGTATAGAAATTTGGGGGGGGGATATTGAAAATTATTTGGAATTAGATAGTGATGAAGCAGCATGGTCTTAAATACACTAAAAAATGATGATTAATACATAACTAGTAATGAACATGAGGGTATATGTCTGTAATCCCAGAATTTAGAAGGTGGAGACAAAATAATATTACATTCAAACCTTGTCTAAACTACATAAGTCCTGTGTATTTCAAAACGTGAAGGACTGGGAATGTGGCTCCATGGGGGATGCTTACCTAATATGGCAGTTACCTTCTCTTGCTGGGACAAAATATTTGAACAGAATCATCTTACAAAACAAAAAAGAAGAGACAAGAGGAGAGAGAAGAGAAGAGAAGAGGAGAGAGGAGAGGAGAGGGAGGAGAACAAGAGGTAAGAGAAGAGAGAGGAGAAGAGATAAGAGGAAAGAGGAGAGGAGAGGAGAGGAGACAAGAAGAGAGAAGAGAAGATGAGAGGAGACAAGAGGAGAAAGAAGAGGAGAGGAGAAGAGACAAGAGAAAGAGAGAGGAGAGAGGAGAAGAGAGGAGAAGAGAAGAGAGAAGAGAGGAAAAGAGAGGAAAAGAGAGGAGAAGAGAAGAGAAGAGAAGAGAAGAGAGGAGAAGAGAGAAGAGAGGAGAAGAGAGAGAGAGGAGAGGAGAAGAGAGGAGAAGAGAGGAGAAGAGAGAAGAGAGGAGAGAGAAAAGAAGCAAGAGGTGTTCGATATGAACACCCACTGTGCTGGACTAACAAACCTCAAGGTCCATGCCCACTGACACACCTCCTCCATCAAGGCTCCGTATCCCAAAGGCTAAACCATTTGTAGGAAGCTGAATCACAAACACTTGAGAACATGGGGAATATTTTCCATTCAAATCACTACACTTAGTATGCCTAAGGCCCTGGTTCAATTCCCAGTACCAAAAACGGAAACAAGTAATCAACAGCAAATTGATAACTTTTAGAAAGGAATGAAATGTTTGTTAAACCATGGATTAATCTCAAAATCACTGTAGTAACTGAAAGTAGCCAGTTACTAAACTCTATTATACATTCCATTTGTATAAAATGCCCAGATTAGGAAAAAATCAGTATCGACAGAAAGTGGTTGTTTAGTGCTGAGGGAGTTCGGGGGAAGAACATAAGAAGTGACTGCTCACAGGTACAAGGTTTCTTTTCAGGAACACGGCTGCAGAGCTGAAACTATATGGGAAGCATTGCAGTTTAAACACGTGATCTTTATGGCATATGAATCAGACTTCAAAAAAGCTATGACCAAATCCAAAGGGTGAACAAGTGGAAACACATCTTAACATGTACCTATATTTACAAATATCTACAATGAACATGCAAACTTATACTTAAATGATAGTAACGCCCCCCAGCTCCCCTTGATTGGACAAAGTACCATTTTTATAAAACAAAGTAAAAAATAAAAGCAGGAAACAATTCTGTATGTGAACTCAACTGTGAAACTGAATGTAGGACTATTTAGGAAAAGGCCAAATGAAAATACAGGGATTGGGTTTCTTTCTGAGTTCAGTCCCATGTAGCCAAGGCTAGCCTTGAACTCATGATATAGCTAAAGCTGACCCTTACTCCTGCTCCTTCTACCTCCACCTCCCACATGATGGGAGCAATGCATGAGTCACGTGCCTGGGGTGAACTATTACGTAGTGATTTCTGAGTTGAGATGATGGGATAATTCTAATTTATGTTGATGAAGGAGCTACCTCCGTTGGTTTTCTATAGCAGCACATACTACTAAACTTCTAATTGTGAAATGTACATTCAGTCCAACAAAACGCGATTCAGCAAGTGCAGAGCCATCCTCCTTCCAGCACATCCTTGTTCTCCAACTGCCCACTACCAAGGTGCCAGCTACGATTTTCTCATTGTTTGCTGCCCAGCAGCCCTTGGCTAAGCAGTTGAGTAGGAGCTGTCATGTAATTGGGGCTCTGATGGATAAGATGTAAGTCATGGCTCTGAGAAAACATTCACACACCTAGAATCTCAAGAAGACCAGAAATTCAAGGCCAGCCTTGGTTATACAGCAAGTTTGAGGCCACCCTGAGCTACATGAGATCCTGTCCCATAAAAGAAAGAATAAAAAGGAAAAAAAAGGGGGGGCGGGGGAGGGAGAAAAAAATCCTTTCAAATAAACCACACAAAAGCACTATGTAAACCAAGTGGTACCCCTTCTCACTGTTCCCAGTTTCTTTACTAAACATTCACACATAGTCCACATTGTCTAAACATATTCCCTGCATTACCTGTATGAGATTCTTTTACAAGAGCAAACACCTGACAGAAGAAAACAAAACAACATAGTCAGAGCTCAAGCTTTTTTTTTTGGTTGGAGGAGTAAGTCATCCAAGGCAATCTAGTAAAACTAGATTTAAAGGAAGAAAACATATTTGGAAGAAATAAGTCTTAAGGGAAGCATCCCAAGGGAAACGATTGTTGGATTGTTTTTATTCCTTGGCAGCCCCCAGTGCACAGAGGCTGTTTGGGCATCAAATGGAATTGCTAAATGGGCAGATATTTCAGACTCTAGTTATCATACCCCACTCACAGCACAGAAGGGAGTGCTTGTGGTCCGGCTTTGGCTGCAGGATTTTAATTTGCTGAAAAACCTGTGCATGAGTGTCCCCGTGTGAAGGCTGACATTTTCATTCCGTTCGCTGTAGCGTCCTTCCAAGTGAGCAGCATTCCGGAACACTCTGTCAATTCAGGCCTAACATCTGGATGTGCATTCAGTCTGTGCTGAAGCTTTGCCTTGTTTAGGAAAAAGAATGATGGTTTAAATCAGCAAACAACTCAACTGATAAGGCTTGATTACAAGGAGTGCCCCCTCCCTCTCAATTATTTTCTAAGCTTCTTGTCAGCACTTCTTCTTTTTTATTTTTTTTAAAGATTACTATACAGGCTGTTCTGCTTCCTTTCAGGGTCCTAGAAATCCCTTGTTGGGGTTCTAGCACCTTCTACCCCTGGCACTTTATACTGAAACACACTCCTCTACCCCAAAATTTCACTCAGTCTGTCTTTCAAGACTTAGTTTTAATGTCGCTTCCCCCAAGCAGTTGAGCACTTCATCTTAGCAGCTTGGACCTTCCCTCTGATAATATCCATCGTATCATGTGGTTTATTGTCAAATGCACCATGCCTGCATTTGACAATAAACCACAATGCCCATGAGCACAAGGATCTGGTTGTTTCTCATCGTGGCCATCTTTCTGTTGCTTAGCACAAAGCCTGACTCCTTGTAAGTCCTCAATAAACATGCAAACTGAGTAGATGGGAATGTAAGAACTACAGGCCTTACAAAAGGAGCCTTGCCTTAGTTTAAAAAATTGGGTGCGGCTGGGGAGTTAGCTCAATCCGTCAACATGCACCTGCACAGGCATACCCAGAAAAATTGGGCACAATTTCAAGGCTGATTGAAAGTCAAGAATAATAATTCTTCTGATCCTTAAGTCTGGAAACATTTTCCGAGGAAGGCGAGAGAAACCTGAGGCTGGTATCAGATTAGGACTAACCACACACTGACACAGGAAAAATAACATAAAGATAAAGCAGTAGAGAGCCAGAAAAATGATCAGAAGTGGTAAAGTGGTAAAGTATAGCTCATAATATGGGGATACTGGGTGTCAAGAAAGAAAACAGTGGGCCAGATCTCTGGGTTTGATCCACGTTAATCTCAATTTGACCTGATTCAGAATGATCTTGACAATAGCAGCAAGGATTACCTGAGACATATTTGTGTCTATTAAGTGGCTTAGTTCTCCAAAGCGCCTTTCCAGAGGGCTCTGGGACATGCCAACGCTCACACTGTTTCTAGTAGGTGTGTGAGGGGCAGGATAAGACGATGTGAACTTAGGTGCCTTATGGAGGATATACTTGTCTCCGTTTCTAAAATAGAATTCCTAAGCCCACTACCTGATGAGCTACAGAAGCACAGAGAATATCACCAGTTACTGGCATTTTCCATTTCCATTTCAAATGACATTTTCATTCACATTTTATGATTTTGGACAGGAAAAATAATTGAAAAAAATATATGCAGCACAAAATGTAAACATTACCTTTACACAATAAAGAACAAATCACACAACTATCAATATATGTTTAACCTAGAGAAGTATTTTCAAAAACACTCTAGCACTAAAATATCATTATATATAAAACAGAACATCCAGGTTAATGTTTTTACAGCAATTAAAATTATGAACATAGGGCTTTTTCAACTATTCCATCAAGCAAACAACATGCAAAAGGGAGGGGCCAGGCACATGCCCCAGGTATTTTAGCAACAGAATTTAAATTGACCTGTTTTTGTCATAAAGATTCCTGTCTATTTTTATATTATTCTTTAGAATATGTCTGCTTTAGCAAGTTGTGGTGGCGCATGCCAGTAGGATATTGCTGAAGAGGTGGAGGCAGGAGAATATGTCTGCTTTAAAAAAAAAATGTGTGATTAGAATTATTGGTCAGGAAAATGTTGATTTCTGGATTCTCATAAACTCTTGGGATGCCTCTCGGTGCTCTAACAAGGAAAGTATACACATCTGGTGAGAGAAATACAACAGTAAGTAACAAGAGGTCTAATCAGGATGATCTGTACAGATTTCAGAAAAGCTTTAATTTTAGTTTAAAGAGAAAACACCATGTCTTTCACAATGCAAGACTCAATTTGGCAATCTGTGAATAGACAATCCTTCTGAGATTACTATCATAGCACAAACTACATTGTAGTGAATTTTCCAGTCCTCATGTCTGCCAACTGCGGTGGTCAGAGGTGATTACTGAATTCCATTATTCTCTCCCCAAACCAGAGCCTAGGCAAGTCATAATAATCCTATTCTCCTTGCCATATAATTGGTTTAGGAGAGGCCATGTGATCCAGTCTTGGCACTTAAGACTCAAGGGGAAGTCTACTGATCCACTTCTAGGAAGATCATTTGAATCTGATGGAAACCCCTTATTGCTAGCTTGAGGGTGGAGCCAATACAAAGGGTTAATTGAAACAAGATGATCACCTTATAAGGGGATCTGGAGCCTTCAGGAATTGCATATGACTTGCTCTACCTCAGGATATACTAATTAATATTTTATGAACTATGAACTATGAGATGCTATATCTCCTTATTAATTGAGCCAGTTGATGTGTGAGTTTTCTGTTATCTTGGGACATCTTTAATGATACACTTTATATTAGACTGAAAGCCTTATGAAGGGTAAAATATTCTATCACTGTATCCCAGGTTCCAAGAAAAAGCCCATCCATAATAGGTGCCTAATTCATATATGTAGAAGCCAATTGATCCTAATATCAAACTTCAGATGTGTAAACTTAGGTTTTCCAATCAACTGGGAGTCACACCATAGATGATCATAGATGATGTGATTAATATTGAATAGGACAAGCAGGATTCAAAGGGAAAGAAATCATTGAGATCCAAACACATTGATTGGGAAAGACTCATGGTGACTATGCAGTTGAAAGGAAGTGCAGTGCAGAACTCCTGGATGCTGTAATAGTCACGCACATGCAGGATGCAGGGGACAAGAGAAGCTGACTCAAATATCTGTGGAACATGAATGGACATGCCAGCAGCAGACCGTGTAGAAAATCTTGGTGACTCCAGGCATGCCCACACCGAGAAAACACAAAGTAGTCAAGAGCTCCACTGCTTACTCCATTTGTAGGTACCACTTATATCACAGAAGTGCCTTGGAACTTAGCATGGATTCATGGGGCCTAAATGGGCACCCACATATCCTCTTCCACATGGAGATTTATTCATTTTTTTGCTATTCTAAGAAAATAAGCAATATATGCAGGCCTGGTGGCATATACTATTAATGCTAGCATTAGTGAGGATGAAGCAGGAAGTATATCAGTTCAAGACCAACCTTGGTTCAGCTATATAGCAAGGACAATGTCTAAAAAGAAAAAGAAAGAAAGAAAGAAAGAAAGAAAGAAAGAAAGAAAGAAAGAAAGAAAGAAGAAAGAAAAAAGAAAAGAGGGAAGTTTGTGGTCAGATATTGACACAAGGTATTCCATCCATCATTCCATCTTGACATTCTTAACAACTCTGAAGTATTATTACCATCCTCACTTAAAAACTAGCCTAGGGCTGCAGAGATGGCTTAGGGGTTAAGGCACCTGCCTCCTAAGCCTAAGAATGCCGGTTCAATTCTCCAGGTCCCATGTTTGGCCAGACACAGTGATGCAAGGGCGCAATGCTGCACTTGCCCACAAGGGGACACATACATCTGGAGTTCATTCACAGCAGCTGAGAGGCTGTTGACGTGCCCATTCTATTGTTTATCTGTCTCTCTCTCTCCAAAAAAAAATAAATAAACAAAAACAAAAACAAAACAAAACAAAAAACAAAACAAAAAAACACTAGTCTAATTGGGCAGTTACTTCCATTAACGGAGGAATGCAATGACTGGTAAATACACAGGAGTCATTGAAGCACAGATCATAACATGGTCTTTTACTAGCAAAGTTCAAGTGTCTGATGAGAAAGAAGTTTCCATGAGGAAAGAGAAAGCCCTTCTCCATCTGATGAGTGAAGAAATGGACTCCCTTCTTCCTTTACTGTTCACTCCTTAGATGACAGAGAGCCCAGCACTATTCAGAGTCACAGGATCCTTCACGGACAGGGAAATCAGGTTGGACAGGTTTCCAGTGCAGAAGCCTTAAAATACCTCTCAACAGTAAGGCATGAGGACACTGAAACCTTACACATCCATGTGCTGTGGATTTGAGAAGTATAGCGTAGCATTCTCTTTTCCTCTTCCAAATATGTGTCTGAGTATACACATGCGCAGGCACACACACACGTGTTGCTTTGCCCATTTTTTGCACGTGCGTGCATGTGTGAGTGTGTGTGTGTGTCTGTGCATGTGGTGTGCATGTGTGTATGCATGTTCATATCTGTATGAGCCACAGGACAACCTTGGGTGTCATCCTTAGGCATGCTGTCCACCTCTCTTTTTGAAATAGGGTCTCTCATTGGTCTAGAACTCATCAAGCAGGCCAGACTGGCTGGCCAGTGAGTTCCAGGGATCTGCTTGTTTCCATGTCCCCAGCCCTAGGCGTATAGGCATATGCCACCACACTCAGAAATGACAGAGGACTACAGACCAATCTCAGGTTCTCATGCTGACAAGGCAAGCACTTGACTATCTTCCTAAACCTCCTGCAGATTTTATTTAACTAGAATCACCAGCAAGTCTATCCCCTATCATATTTTTTGAGTTTTATTAAAGAAAACTCCAAATAGGAATTCAGTTTCAATGTATTTTTCCCATGAGATTTCTGACCAATAATAGAATTATAGAAAATTTAAAAATTTGAAGTACAGGGCTGGACAGATGACTTAGAGGTTAAGGCACTTGTTTACAAAGCCTAAGGATGCATGTTTGACTTTCCAGGTCCCATATAAAACAGATGCACAAGGTGACGCAAGCATGCAAGGTCACACATGTGCACAAGACAGGAGTTTGATTGCAGTGGCTGGAGGCCCTGGCATGCCAATTCTCTCCCCCCCCCACCAAAAAGGCCACTCAGTTGGGCTTTACTCAAAATAAAATTAAAAGTACAGGTTTTCTGATTGAGAAAGTTGGTTGTGGCTGTAGCTCAGTGATAAAGTGCTTGCTTAGCAAGTACAAAGTTCTTAAATTCAGTCCCCAGTACCATCAAAGACAAAAACAAACTGATCTAGAAGGTATTCCCCATAATATTACATTCTTTAATATTAAAGGTAAAAAATGGAATTGGAATTCTCCATGCTGAAACTTGATTATTATAGTTCAAAGCATCAGAAATAACTTCATCTAGTGCACAATGATTTGCTCTTAGGAAGCAACCATTTACTTGTAATCACCAGGACCTACGAAGTAGGTACCATCAAAATCACTATTATATTATTATCACTATTTTGCAAACATACAATCAAGGCTTGGAGTGAGATTAAAGGCAATGTGTTAAGACTTAGCCACTGGAGTGAGCCAGAGGTTGGATAATCTAGGCAGTTATATTCAATGCTTGTGACTGGATGAAATTAGATGCAGATAAGATAGGTAGAGAAAAAGCAAAAGGCCAAGGCCAAGTGAGCAGTTTGGAGTGAGGACACCGATAAAGTAGAAGGCCCTGGGGAAAGATGAGTCTGGTGGCTTAGAACCCACAACTTCCATAGCGCCACAGAGAGGACTCATCCGCTCTGCTCAGACGCATCTGCCAGTGGGGTACAAATCATGACTGTCTTCCTAACAGGCTTGTCACAGTGCCTGCATATGACAAGAATTCAGGATGGTTTACTGAAGCAGGTAGGAGTATAAGGGGCTGGCAGCCTAGGAGAGGAGGATGAGGTACCAGCAACCAAAGGGTGGCGTATCTTTGATAGAGGTCTTCGGTTAGCAAATGATGGAAACATAAGTAGCTCCTTTAAGTAAAGTGGAGTTTATTGACATACATGACCAACAAGGGAACAGGCATGGTCTAGCGAACTAAAGGAAGTTTTTATCCTTCTTAGTCTTCCCACTGCTTTTTAAGCATGAAAGGAATATTTGCCCCAATAAAGGGAGCTGCTGTTTTCAGAAGGCAAAGAGGAACTGAGCAGCAGGGAAAGTCAATGGTCTTTATAAGGGTCATTGCCTTTGAAGCAAGTGGATGCCTCAGCTAAGGCAGGAACCCCTGCAAGGCTGTTCTCTCTTTGTTCTGGATGTACCATAGCATTTTGCTTACGCCAACACCAAGTTTCACAGCCTTCCTTCGTCTATTCTGGAAATGAAATAGCCTATGCTCATTTGCTTTCTGGTCTCCAGAAAAGGCCTTCTAGCTCCATGGCATCCTATCCAAATGTAATTGAAGTTCAACCTGGGTCCTCTCAGTAAAACAGTAGCATAGGATGTACACTGTATTACTAGAACAGCCTTTTCATTAATGTTACTTTAAATAAGAGTTTTGTAATTTTCAGTAACTAGGTTATGTCATACCATGGGTAGTGTACTTATTGCATTCTTTTACCTGGTCCAAAGCAAAGGGATGCTTTCTCTTTCTCTCTCCCCCTCTCTCTTTCATTTTGCTTAAGGAATATAAATAATGTCACTTTATTAATTTTACTAGGATTCCATCAATGCAAAAGCTTAAATAGTTATTAAAAAGGCTCTCCCCTCTGCCATCTTGGAGAGGACTTTTTATTGTATTTTCCATAAATCCAACCCCAAAAGACATAAGGTGCCAAGAGCCACAGTATTTCGCAAAGATCTGCTTCACTTCTATAAAGCCAATGGCATATACGTACTCTCCCTGGCACAGAGCTCTGGGTTTGATGAACAATGGTTCTTGGAAAACACCACACTGGATTCCAGCCCACACTCCCAGCTTACAACTTGGCTGTCAAGATGCCAACTGGGCAAGGCTCCACCCTTAGCTCCCAGTGCAGCTGGCTCCTTCCTGTCAATAGTTACCATTCCTGCAGAACGAAGGGTTCCCATGTTAGGAAGGAAAGGATCTCTCCATCATTTAAATAGCCTTGCCTCATCTCCTTGTGAAAATACTTCTGGAGGCGAAAAGAAGCCGAAAACTGCAAAGTGATGCTGCCTGTTCATTCACAACTTCCCCACCGCCTCCTCCTCAGAGGAGGTGTGTTTAGTTAGCTTTGTGGCAACAAATGTGGCCTTGGCAGAAAGCCCCAATGGTTTTCAGTGTACGTCTGTGTGCCAGTTCCTACCTGTCTCTGTGAATTTGAAGAGTATTCAAGTACCTCCACTATTTGAAAACGGTGCCTTTGCAGTATGCCTGAAATCTGTGTACAACAACACACAGGGTGAGTGTGGCCTGTTTTGTGGAAGATAGTGATCACACAGACACCCCCATCTGGCCCCACATGTATCTTTCCATGACATGAAATTAACAACAGGAACACTGCTACACCTGGCATTTTTACATGGGTTCTGGGGAGTCAAACTCAGGCCTTTGTGCTTATGGGACAAATGTTTGAACCACTGATACACCTTTCCAGGTTTCCTTTAAAGGACCAGACAGCAAATATTTTGGGCTTTGCAGGACACAGAGTCAGTGTAACTAGGCTACTGTGCTATTGTGATAGGAAGGAAGTCAGAGGCAATCCATGCACAAGTGGACAAGGCTGTGTGTCATCCTATCCAAAACAGGCCATGGCTGACTCCTCCTAATCTGGATTATGAGAGACACGGACAGGGTGATGCATGGATGACACAAGAAGATGAAATCAGAAGGAACTTTCTGTGTGGAAAGGAATTTAGGGGCAACCCTGCAAAGTTCCTTACAAAATGGCAGTGAATCCCTCAGCTCTGGATCCTGAACCTAAGCCAGTAAAATCATCCTGGACTCGCATACATGCAAACAAGATGCTGTCCAACAGGCAGGGTTCAAAAGCCACGTGCCTCAAATGGCATTGTCTTGATATTGTGAGATGGCCCCTATGGAGAGGGCACTATCGGGAAGGCCTCTGATAAAAAGTAAGCTGTGTCTATGGAACACATCTGATTCAAGTACCCACCAGTCCTTGAGGCACAGAACAGCATAGAGTGGACGGGACTTGTGATGGACTGCAACACAAGATATGTACATGCAGACAGAAGGGGTTCCATGGAGAGGGGATCCAGGAGGGGGATAGAGAGGGGACTGTTGATCATGATATATTTTTCTGTGTGTATGGAAGTTGGCAATAAAAAGTTGTTTTCTTTTCTTTAAAAAAAAAAAAAAGGAAAATGCTGTAAAAGGTGGAAACAAAATCCTGAAAAAAATGGAGCTTGTTGCACTAGCTGGGCAGATAGGTAGGGGTGGGGTGGATAAGCAGGGCAGTTGCACTTGGAGACAGCACCATGGGGTTCTGGACATAGATAGCTCCATGGAGTTCTGGACATAGATAGCTCCATGGGGTTGTGGAGATTGATAGCTCCATGGGGTTCTGGAGATAGACAGCTCCATGGGGTTCTGGAGATAGATAACTCCATGGGGTTCTGGAGATAGATAGCTCCATGGGGTTCTGGAGATAGACAGCTCCATGGGGTTCTGGAGATAGATAGATCCATGGGGTTCTGGAGACAGATAGCTCCATGGGGTTCTGGAGATTGAAGTTCCATGGGGTTCTGGAGATAGATAGCTCCATGGGGTTCTGGAGACAGATAGCTCCATGGGGTTCTGGAGATAGATAGCTCCATGGGGTTCTGGAGACAGATAGCTCCATGGGGTTCTGGAGACAGATAGCTCCATGGGGTTCTAGAGACAGATAGCTCCATGGGGTTCTGGACATAGATAGCTCCATGGGGTTCTGGAGATCGATAGCTCCATGGGGTCTGGAGATCGATAGCTCCATGGGGTCTGGAGATTGATAGCTCCATGGGGTCTGGAGATTGATAGCTCCATGGGGTCTGGGGACAGATAGCTCCATGGAGTTCTGGGAGCAGAAGAGAGGCACACACAGGAAGAACTTCAAGCTGAGAAGGCAGAAGACTGGAAGACTCATCACAGATTCCCACTGAGGACCACTGTGTGGAGTGAGTTGATGTAGAAAGACACCAGTTAGAAGATTAGGTTCATATCTGAGCTCTAATCAACCTTTCCTAACCACCCACCTTTGTCCTTACATGCCTTGTGACCCTGAGTGAATTATTTAACTGTTCTAAGGCTCTGTTTCTGTAAAACAGAGAGCAAAACATCTCCTCCCTACGGTCATTTATGAAGAACGCATGTGTCGTGTCAAAAAGGAACAGGCTTGGACCATGGTGGGGCTTTGGTGAAGGGTACATGTGATCACTATTCCACCACTCTGTGTGGTTTACCACTTCTCAGTGAGGCAGAGGACGCAGAAGGAAGAAAGAGTAAGTAGGTTGCTGTGACTTCTGCTGTGATCTTTACCCTGGAGCTAGATGTCTGAACTTTTCTCCTTAAGTAGGACAGGCAAATCCAGTGGGCTGTGGAGAAACAAGAATTCGCAAGGATGGGAAGCAATCCAAGCGAGGAGATGATGAAACAAGCCCAGTGTCTCCAAGTATACCACCGGAAGGCCATGACGATCTGGGAAGGGTATTTTCCTGAGAAACACAATGAGCTGCTACTGAGTCCTCTTTTTAGTAGGCAGTGAGTTGACCACGTGACTTTGTAGTCACTGGCATCACTTTCCTTTCTCCATGGGAAACCCTGGATGTTCACACATTCTCCTCACTGTTGCTACACCTGCTTGAGGAGGGAACCTAATTAGCACAAACCAGTCACATATGAGTGGACCTGCAACACAACCCTGTCCATTAGAGAGACTATCAGGTCTATTGGTTGGAATTCTGGGATCAGGGAACCTACCCTATCTTCCCTGTATGCAAAGCACAGAGTAGGAATAACTGGCCACAGCCTTCTTGCTATCATAAAGACAAAGCCCACATGTAGGAGAGGCAGAGTAGGCAGAATATGTATGTATAAAGTGCCAGCTTCTTGATCAAGCCTTGCCTGAAATAGGACCCCTTTGTATTTTGCAGTTACATCAGCCAATATATATGTCTTGCTGTTTAAACTGGTTTGACCCTTCTATTGGTCATGTGGGTCATCCACTTTCAGGATCCCCAGAAGCCTTGCAATGCCAACAGAATCTCCACCCTTCCTCAAAATGATCCTATTTCCTGACAAAACATGCAATTTCTCAGTCCACAGAACTGACACTAGCCTGCTGCTGTCAGGTTGTGTAGCAGAACAGAAGGTCAAAGGCCTGACACTGGCAGCTTTTCAGTTCCTCTTGGAAGCCAAACCTTGCCCCGACCATTCCTCTCTATCACAGCACTTTCAGAATAAGTTGCAGTCAACCAGCTTTGACCAGTGTCAAGTTCTGCACCAGCTTAGAAATCCTGGTAACTCCTGTGTCATTCTACTGGTATTTTTGGGTCAAAGAGTGCAGAGGTGAGTGAGTGAGTGAGTGAGTGAGTGAGTGAGTGAGTGAGATGGGTATAGGAATGTGAGTGCATAAACCAGTGTGTGAATATATGGGAGTGAAGGAAAGTATATGAACATGTGAAGGCACGCCTGTGAGTTTATCACTGCTCAAGCTAGTAGGCACAAGAATGTATGTAGTGGACGTGTGTGTGGAATAACATGCAAGCACTAAAAAAGTGACTTTTAGATAAGGATCCCTCCAGGAGCAGACTAACAAACAGATGTCCCGGGGAGACAGAAAGTAGGCAAGTCCTCAAAATGGCCACTGAGAAAGAAGAGTGCATGACACTTTATCCGCAGGCACAACATCTGTCCTCTTTTTGCAGTGTTGGGAACTAAAACCAGGGCTTCACATATTCTGGGCAAATAATCTACCACTGTGCTACATCCCTAGTGGCAGTCTCCTTAACAAATAAAGCTAGAAAGGTTATAAAAGGGGAAAAGCAATATATAAAGTTTTTACTGTCATGGAAAACACTAAACAGATGTTTGAAAATCTGTACTGAGCCCAGAGCAAAGGAGCTGGAACCCTTCAAAGTAATTCAGATGAAACTGTCAAGTGCAGCAGAGGGCTCTCCTGTGACAGCTGGAGACAGTATTCCAATGGATACCGGACACTGCCATTCTTTTCTGAGGGTTGCTACATAACAATGATGGCTCAGTGTTGCCCCAACTCCAGTTGAAAGCCAAACCCCATCAGACAAACAATCCGGTTTTATGCATGGATAATCCTGACTTTCTCTATAGCTTCATATTCTCATGCTATTTGTACTCTAAGTCATCAATGTTGTTGTCGTCAGCTTCACATTGCTGGGATGAACCTCCAGACCAGACACAATTTATGGCAGGAAGGGAATTTATTTGAAGCTTACAGGTCCAGGGCAAGTTCCATAATGGCCAAAGAAGCTGCGCCCCCCTTCACAGGTCCACCCAGTGAAAAAAAAAAGTCCCAACAACACCCTAAGCAAGCACACTGCAGGAACCGCCAGGCAGAACTCAAGCACTCTGTATATCATTAGGCCGGATTTCCAAATCTGCCCCCAAACACACCTTAGGGCTGAACCCTAGGATCCACCCACAGCGACATCAAGTTACAAGCTTGAATAAAACCCTGGATCTATTGGGGGACATCCATTCGAACTATCACAAACATGTAGCTAGTACTTTAAACTCTTTTCTCCTTTTGCTTAGAGAAAGTCATTCGAACTCCTTTAAATTCTCATTGCCCAAGAGTTCTACAAATAGGATGCAGCTCATGAACAGTACACATGAGCACCCTCCGTTCGAGGCAAGGTGCGCCTGGGTAATTATAAATGTGTCTAAGCAACACCATTTATACCTGGGACCAGATCCCAAAGGACATGAGTCATCCTAGGCCTAATCCCGCAGCACAGGGAATCAAAATCTCCTGTCTTGTAAACTTCATAAAAATACTTGAGTGTTGAACAAGCTTCAGTTGTGAAGCTAGCTCCGCATACTTTTCTGAGGGGACTTTATAAAGCTCACTGCATAAAGGAGAGAGCAATCAACATCTCACTCAGGCCACTATTTTGGAACACAGCTATCATAACATCACACTGGAATTCTAGCAGATGATAGGCTAGCTTCAAATGGAGTTTCACCATTCATTTCTTAAAGGGCAACTTTTCTAAGTCCAGGCTTTTGAACAACTGTCTACATTGAGTCAGAACAAGCCCAATGCTGGGTGACTTTTAAAATTTCATTGTTTTATTAATCTGAGTGGCAGAAATAGGTAACCAAACGTGCAGGAATACTCCAGAAATATTATCCACTTGCTGATCTAGCTGAAAAGATGCAACTTGTCTCTAGAGAGAGCAATAGTGAACATTTACTCTGGTTCTGTGCCAAGCTCTACTTTCAGCACTTTTCATTTATTAAGTCTCATATGTTATCACCAATCCTAGGAGGAACATCTTATCATTATCCCCACTGTTCAGATGAGGGGGAGGGAGGGAAAGAGGGAGGGAAGAAGAGAGGGAGGGAAAGAGGGATGGAGGGAGGGAGAAAAAGGAGGTGGAAGAGAGAGAGAGGTATCAGGGAAGGAAGGGAAATAGAAAGAGAGGAAGAGGATAGTGAGGAGAAAGAGAAGGAAGATGGAGAGAGACACAGAAAGAGAAAGAGAGGAGAGACAGAAGGAGAGAGAGAGAGGGAGAAGAGAAGAAGGGGCAGAGAAAGTGAGAAAAACAGATACAGAGACAGTGAAAGAGAAAGAAAGAGAGAGGTAGGTAAGTAGGAAAGGAGAGAAATAAGGCAAGAGAGAAGTGGAGAAGAGGGAGGGAGACAGAAAGAGAAAGTAAGAGAGAAAAGAGGAAGACACAGCAAGAGAGAAAGAGGAGAGAAGGAGGGAGGAAAAGGGAAAGAGAAGAGAGGGAGGAGAGAGGAGAGGAAAGAAGGAGGGAAGAGAAAGGGAGGGAAAGAGAGAGACAGAGAAGGGAAACCAGACAAGGCTGTCCAGTTGATTACATGGACCAACATGCCCAGTTGGTTCCAAAGCCAGGCATTTTGGCCCCATAACCATGGTGACTGCTTCACTGGATGGAAACAGAGATCCAAACAAACTTTTTTTTTTTTTTTTAAATCAGAACAAAGGAAGGACAAACCCAGACATTAGAGGCAAAGGGACATCTGGAAGCTGGAAGAAGCTGCCAATGGTGCACTGGCCCACACAGTCCTGTCCACCTGATAAACACAGAGCAGAAGTGGATGAAGGAGAGATAAGTGTGGAATGTGAACAGCCCCACGGGAGTAAAAGAAATTCATTAAGCTGAGCTTCTGTTTAAAACACAAATGACCAAGGTAACATGACACAGCCTCACCATATACTCAGACCTTCCTAAGCACTGACTTACTCTGGTTATGAGATTCAAACTTGAAATTAAACCTCTAATCAATTTTTTTTGAATGAAAGGGTTAAGGTGCTGAATGCTAATATTGGGGCCCTCTTGGAGGAGGTGGGTAAAGTGGCACCTGAGAGGGTGTCAGTGACAAGTTCCACATCCTTTCCAGATTCCCCAAGTCCAATGGGAAGCCTCCCACCCATGAGGCACAAATGTCTTTTGAGGTTGTCCATATCAGTGATGGGGCTCTGTGTTACCCAAGTGTCTCCTTTGTTCCCATGGCTATTCATGGCTTTATTACAGCAATTCCCATGGCCCATGAGAGTGGGTCACTGCTAGACTCTTGACATCTTACACATACCTCAGTATGTCCTGAACACAAGAGTTATTTGTTGAATGTTGGATTAAAAACAACCACTTAAATCAACATATGGAGCTTATTGATAATATTGATAAAAGAAAGCATTAATATTTACTGAGCCCTAATGGGCTCAGTGTTGTCATGCATTATAGTTTTATTTACTCTCCCAATGACTCTAGTGTGTGTGTGCAGTGTGTGTGTGTGTGTGTGTGTGTGTGTGTGTGTGTGTGAAGAGAGAGAGAGAGAGAGAGAGAGAGAGAGAGGATAGGTGCCCTCTGGCCATGGGGCATGTGTGGAGGTCACAGGACAACCTCAAACGTTGGTCCTATGCTGGCTTCCTTCCTTCCTTCCTTCCTTCCTTCCTTTCTCTTTCTTTCTTTTTTTTAGAAAGAGAGAGACACAGAGAGGATTAGCATGCCAGGGCATCAGTCACTGCAATTAAACACCAGACGCTTGTGCCACCTAGTGGGCATGTGCAACCTTGTGCTTGCCTCACTCTTCTGTGTCTGGCTTACATAGGCTCTGCAGAGAGATCAAACATGGGTCCTTAGGCTTTGCAGGCAAGCGCCTTAACCACTAAGGCATCTCTTCATCCCCCCACCTTGCCTTTTGTGATAGGATCTCTCTATTGCTCACTACTACAGGTGCCAGGATAGCTAGTTTGCATGCTTCTGGGGATCCTACTGCCTCCACTTCCCAACTCACTGTAGAAGCACAAGGACCTTGGATGCTTGTCACTTCACGTAGCTTTATGTGGATTCTGGGGATCTGAACTTAGGGCTTTATGCTTGTGAAGGAAGCACTTGACCCACTGAGCTATCTCCTGAGTCCCTAAACATTGTTTTGGCCAACTCCACTTGACAGCTAAGGGCACAAAGGCACAAAGAAGTGAGCCTGAGCTAGCCCCACACAATTTGACATTACAATCTGATCAGCTCATCTTACGCTGACACTCCTGTCTGTAGGCAGTGAGGCTGCAATGTCACTAAAAGCGTGCTCAAATCTTTTCCCACCACTTGTGACTTTCAGCAGTGCATTTGTATATTCACAAGTCACTGTATAGCCATCTCTCATAGTCACATTTCCCCAGATGTCATCAAAACCTAGCCTTAAGAAAGAAACAAATACCTAAGGGTACTGGAAAGAGCAACAGCTTCCATCTTCCTCACATAGCTTGCTTTGGAGTTGGACTTGATTGCCTCATTAATCTCAAGGGAATGTAATGAATTCGCCATGCATCCAAAAGATGTGTATCACTGGGAGAAGCCACAGAATGAAAACATTAAAACCCTGTGCCCCACACATCTCATATGCTGTGAGCGGCAGATGAGGACAGAAAAATGGTGCGAATTGCTCAGAAAAGAAATGGAGACAATTTTCTAGCTGACTATTAATTCTATTTACAGTAATGCCACTCCACTCTCTTGGAACTTTTTGGATTTTTCTCAACTCTGGGCTTTGCTGGGATTTTCATTTATAATGGATTTGGTTTTCTTTCAGTAAGTTGCGGCATTAGCCTGGGGGAAAAGTATGCATACAAAATAGTTTCAACTATATTTCTCAAGACATATGCCCCTACAGTACAACCAGAGCACTACTACAGAACATAACACGATTGCCTTTCGTGACACAGGGAAGATTCCTGATGAGAACGAAGGCTGTAGGTGGCACACGCATATCTAAAAAGAACTAGAAATCTTGTAGGAAACATACTAAGCCCTGCTCAGATATTTTAATCAGGAGAAAATAATGTGTTAGTATTATAACTGAGAAATGCACAGCAGAATTACATTGCCTGCCTGAACCACACCTAGCAAGGAAAGGCACAAAAGAGGTCTGGACTGTAAGTGTGCTCCCGCTTCCCCTGTAACACATTTATACTATGGGGCTAAGAACCACCTGTCTTAGAAAATAATGCTTTTTTGTAATTAAATGGCAGCTCTTCAATGAAAGCCCAAAGGGAAATGGGCAGGGAAAGTCAGGGATAATCGTGGATCTCCAGCAAGGTTGGCCCCATGAGCCCTGCTTATTGCTATAGATAGCATTGCCCTTAAGCTGGGGCTGCTGGGTGGCACAATTAATCAGACAGTCCTTTAACGCAGCACAGATGTGGCCTGAAAGAATGTGTATGCTCAGCATTTGGTCTTAGTCAGGCTCCTACAGTCAGCCGAGTGGTCCATCAGGAACATGCTTGTAGTCAAGAGAAGATGGCCCTGACTAGCTCATGGTCTATGCCAAAGGAGATGCAGCCTCAGCCTCTGGTTACTCCACCATGGCAGACATGAGGAGAGAAAGATGTTCCCCTGAAGTCTTTGAAGAAACACACAACCCTTTTGTAGAACCAGCCACCTGTGGGGCTGGAGGGATGGCTTAGCGGTTAAGGTGCTTGCCCGCAAAGCCAAAGGACCCAGGTTCAATTCCCCAGGACTGACGTTAGCCAGATGCACAAGGGGACACATTCGTCTGGAGTTCCTTTGCAGTGGCTGGAGGCCCTGGCATGCCCATTCTCTCTCTCTCTTTCTCTGTCAAATAAATAAAAATGAAATAAAATAATATTAAAAAAAGAATCAGCCACCTGTGAGGGAGCTACTGATGTCTCAGGAGGCTGAGGGACTTGAGCCCATAACTATAGTGAGTTGTGCTCTGCCAGTAACCAGTGAACTTGAAGGACTCTGGTCTTCAGCTAAGATCATTGCCTTGGTCTACACCTTAATTTTAGCCTAGTGAACCACAGATCCAGAGGCTCAATTAAGTGGTACCCAGACCTCCAACCCACTGTGAGTTGATACCTCATGGCAATTCGTTGTGCAGAGATGGGAAAATGAAGGACTTGCTTTTGCAAGTGTTTATTGTCCACATTCAAAGTAGAGAATAGATGAAGGCAGAGACTGTAAAGGAAGGGTCAAGTGCCCAGACAGAAAAGCACACTAGGAAGAAAACACGAGTTACATGGTGCCAGCTCGGAGCCAGCAAATGGATTCACATTAACTGCAAAATGTACTGCAAGAGAGATTTGAGGGCAACTGCAAAATGGAAAAGGGAGAAGTTTGGCTAACTATTACAGTGATACAAATCCAAATCACGTAGCCCAAAGCAAGTATGAACGAATAAGTCCATTGTATTAGTCACCTTATTATCACTGGGACAAAATACAAGACAAAAATCAGTTTAAGGAATGAGGGGTTTATTTCAGCTTACAGTTCCAGGTTACAATCCATCATGGCGGGGAAGGCAGCAACTTAAAGCAGAGGTGGTCATATTCAGTCCACAGTGAAAGAACAGAGTAATGAAAGCTGGTGCCAAGGCAGCTCTCTCTTTTTCATGAAGTCCACAATCCCAGTCCAAGGAAGCGTGCTGCCCAGTTAAGGTGGGTCTCCCCACGTCAATTAACCTAATAAAAATAGAAGCCTAGAGGCAATCTAATCTAGATAATACCTCACAGGTGGTTTTAGATTCTGTCAAGATGACACTATAAACAATCATGGCAAAATAGCTGAATATGGACAGCTTATTGGCTAGAGAGCCCAGAAGTATACGGCTTCAACCACTGACACTCTCTCTCTCTCTCTCTCTCTTTGTCCTCCCTTCCTCATGGTTGACCTCGCTTTTAGAACATACCAGTAGAGACAGATGGCCATGGCTCACTGAATTAGCCCTGTAGGAAGGGATTCTCTTTCAGTAGTTCCAGAAGGTGTCCTCAGCTATCCTGCACCGGCTCTGACTGGACACACACCTGAGTCACATGTCCAACCTTGACCCCAAGGCTCAGGAGGACAGCCTCACCTAAGCCCAAAGGAGAGTGGAGGTTCTCTTACCTGAATATTGGGCTGGCAAAAGTCACAGATGCTCATGACCCCACACAAAACACAGTTGATGTTCATAAATTAGCTCATGCTCACGTTCTGGAAGGTTTTAAAGAGACTTTGCAAGACCAGAAGCCAAGAGAAGAGCCATGAATACAAATTCCTATGAAGAATACACAGAGCAGAACCTATGGGCCAGGATGTAGGAAGAGATACTTGCAATTAAAATTGGTCATGGTAGCCGGGCTTGGTGGGTTCAATCCCAGCATCTGGAGGATCACCTGATAAACAAGACAGGGCCTGGACCAGAGTGAGACCCTACCTCGAAAAACCAAAAAAAAAAAAAAAAAATTGGTCATGGTGGTTAAGGATCAGCTGATAAACAAGACAGGGCTTTCGGATGGGACATCCAAAATAGTGTTGCAGCCTTTCCACCCAGGGAGCCGTCATGATCACTGCGCTGATTTCACTAACAGCTCTATGCCATACTTGCATTGCCATTTGAGAATTCAGGCTCAGGAGGAAAAGAGATTTTCCTGAGGTCACTGAGACCTCGAATAGGAAAGACTCAAAGCCAATAGAATGGCTCTTTCTTCGTCTGAATTAACCCTGATTAGAAAATGACATGAGAATGGCATGACACCCAAAAGAAATATGCCCCTTTCTGTGAAAGTCTATTTCAAAGCTTCCTTTCTGGATTTAAGTGAGAAACCTACTTTCATATTATGGCCCAACAATTCATTGTCTAGAACTTTAGAAGAAATCAAAGCCCTAAAAAGGAAGAAGAAGGAGGAGGAGGAGGGGGATCCTAGTAAATACAGGAACTGCATGAAGCAAAGTTGGGGCAAGACAGATAGCCAGCCAGGCTTTGAGAAGCTTTGGCATTGAGAACAACGGTAACAACGAGGAGAGAGGAATCTCTCCCTTCCAAGCCCTCACTCCCATTGTGGCTCTCACCGAGTTAGCTTGGAGAGGAAGAAAACAAGACATCTCACTCATCCCGTGTCTGATCTGCACATGGCCAGAAAGTAGCAGAGGATGAGATGCAGAAGCACAGGACAGAGACACCAAGGGCTATTTGAAACCTCAACCTCAGCTCTACACGCCCAGGTACTATTGTAGAACCCCTCCCCAACCTCCACACACCCAGATGCTGTGTGGTACCTCTCTCCCACTTTCACACACCAGATGACCGTGTGGCACCCTACCCACACCTCCACGCAGCAGATATTCAGTAGAACCATAGAGAGAAAAGGGCAGTGTCAAGGAACTAGATTCTGGTGTCAGCCGAAGTGCTAGCTGTTGAATGAAGAGCTAGAGATATAGCACGTTTGGTAGAGTGCTTGCCTAGCATTCACAAGGTCCTGAATTGGCTTTTGTATGGGGCTGAATTATATGAGGGGGATATGCATGTAATTATCATTAGAACTAGGCAGGCCATGAAACTGTGGAAGCAGGCCTTGTGTAACAAGGCAGGGAGCAGTAGAGTCCAGAGACCATGGCTTGTCCAACCAGAACTTCCCTGGTACCTCTAAATATTCCAGTTTTCCACAAGAATCCAGAATTCTGGATTTATATAATTTATTTATATTTATAATTATAATGGATTTATAATTTATATATTATATAATAAATAATAAATATTATATATTATATAATAAATAATATATAATTTATATAATATATAATAAATAATATATTAATATATTACATATTAATATATATTAACATAATAAATAATATATAATATATAAAATTTATATAATATATAATAAATAATATATTAATATATTACATATTAATATATATTAACATAATAAATAAATACATATCATTTAATATATATTACAAATTATATATAAAATCTCCCAATCTTCGAATGTTGGCAACAAATCAAGCCTTCAGGCCATTTTATGTGTGTGTGTGTGTCTGTGTGTGTGTATTTGTGTGTGTTCCTGTGTACTCAAAGCTCTCAAACCACTTGTCTCATTAAATGAAAGCAGCCATTGACCATATCAAAGCAAATGAGTATGGGTGTGTTTTAGTAAACTTTTATCATGTAGGGCAAAATCCCAGTTACACATGATCTTCAAGTGTCAGATGAATTTGATGCTCTGCCTTAATTGGATTCCCTTTCCCTAAAGAAATGAAAGAACCATTCTTACATAGTTCTGAAACAGGCAGTGGTATGCTAGACTGGGCCCATGACGCTGCCTCGCTGACCACTGACTTTGCCCTGGAAGCTCTGTGACGGAAATGGGTGGGCTACAGATGGAGAGGATGAATCAAGGTACATATATTTGGTTCCTTTGTCCTCTGTAAGCTCAGCAACTGGAGGAAAGGACGTGTGTGTGTGTGTGTGTGTGTGTGTGTGTGTGTGTGTGTGTGTGTAATAAGTTTATTGGCATGGACAATCCTCATTATTCACTGACTCCATATTTACAAATGTTTCTACTCCCTCAAATTCATTTGTAATTTCAAAATTCAATTCTTGAGACCCTATTGTGGTCATGTTATGACTTGTACAGAGCAGTGAAAAACTGGAGTCTAAATGTACTGACACCTTCCCAAGCTACTGTGGTTCGAAGGTGAAGTATCACTCATAGGCACGTGTGTTTAAAACGCTTGATCCCCTGCTGCTAGTGCTGTTTGGGAAGGATATGGAATCGTGCTGGAGGAAGCAGGTCACTGGGGGCAGGCCTTGACGTTTTAATAGCCTGGCCTCATTTCCTGTTGGCCCTTTGCTTCCTTACTGGATTCAATGTGATTAGCCAGCCATGCCTACTCCCAACCCCATGATGGTTTGTGCTCCTGGAACTGTAAGCCAAAATAAACACCTTCCTGCATCAACCTGCTTCTTGTCGGGTATTTGGTTACAGCAAAAAGTTAAGTAACTAGGGCTGAAGAGATGGCTTAGCAGTTAAGGAGCTAGCCTGCAAAGTCAAAGGACCCAGGTTCGACTTCCCCAGGACCCACATAAGCCAGAGGCACAAGGGGGCACACAAGGGGAGAGTTTGTTTGCAGCGGCTAGAGGCCCTGGAGCAACCATTCTCTCCCTCTCTCTCTCTCTCTCTCTCTTTCTCTCTCCCTGCCTGTTTCTATATCTTTCTCAAATTAATAAATAAAAATAATATATTTTTTTAAAAAGTTAAGTAACTAACAGACCAGCAAAGTTATAACAAGGAATTCCTTCTGCCTTGTGGCCTCTGGTTTTATGCCATATATGTGTCCTCTTCATGGAAAATTTAAACACTTCTGTTTTTTGTTGTTGTTGATTTTGCAGGGTTTAAAATGGGTAACACACAGAGTGCCAAATGCTGAATTAGCTGTGTTCTAGATGGGTGTGTGTTGCATCCCCTCCCCTCAAAAAATTCATATTGAAACTTAATCACCAATTATGTTATGAGGACAGAGACAACATGAATGTTATTAATGTCCTTAAAAGAACCCACAGAAGGCTGGAGAGATGGTTTAGTGGTAAAGTTCTATGCCCGCATAGCCTAAGGATTGAGGTTCAACTCCCCAGAACCCATGCATGCCAGATGCACAAGGTGACACATGCTCAAAAGTGGTGCGTGTGCACAAGAAGATGCAAGCATCTGGAATTCGTTTGCAGTGGCTAAAGCCCTGGCATGCCAATTCTCTCTCTCTCATAAAACAAGAGGACCCCCCCTTCTGCCTAAAGCAGAGATAGGAAGATGTGCCATCTATTCATGTGAGCCTTATATCAAAACAGTGGGTGCCTTGACCTTGGACTTCTAGCATCCCCAACAGTGAGACATAAACTTCTGTCATTTATAAGCCATCTGGTGCATGGTCACTTTTTTAATGTGGTTCCTGATGTGCTTGCAAAAATAATATGTATGCCAGAAAGACTCATTCAGGCATGAGCACTCTTGGCCAGGAGCCTAATGTTAATGAATTAACAATGTGAATCTAATATGATGTCTTTAAAGAGAAACACATTTGAAACAGGTTATATATTGACTGGCTAATGAGAATGTTGTGACCAAAGACCTTCAGGAAGCTACATTCCCCAGAAATGACTAGGGATCTGCTAACTCAGTGTGTATGGTAACTTTATAGAACATAGCTACCTCAAGAAGCCAGACATAATGATTTTCGTTTTTAATACCAGAACCCAGAGGCTGAGATTGAGAATTTTAGGCCAGCCTGTGCAACATAGCAAGACTGGCTCTCAAGAAACCCAACCAGCAAAACCTACATATAGCAACAAAGAAACAAAACTACTTCAAGTAATGAGATTCCAGTGACATAAGAAGGACTTACTGTGACATACAGTGTTTTCCCTTCTTCAATCTTACAAGTTGCACTTAAGGTTTAATGAGAAAGACCCAGAGAATCATCAATGAGGTTTTCAGATTACTTGGTGATGGTATATTTTCATAATTGTCCAGTTCTGTTTTCCCACATGAAAGATCTGATATCAGCATAGAAAGCTACTTTTAAAAATTAACTTAGGGCTGGAGAGATGGCTTAGTGGTTAAGGCGCCTGCCTGCTAAGCCTAAGAACACTGGCTCCAATCTCCAGGTCCCACATTTAGCCAGATGAAAAGTGATGCAAGGGCGCAATGCCGCACTTGCCCACAAAGGGGTGCACACATCTGGATTTCGTTCACAGCAGCTGAGAGATGGCTGGCACTCCCATCTCTATCTGTTTCCCTCTCCCTCTCCATCTCCGTCTCTCTCTCTCTCTTTCTCTCTCTGTGTCTCTCTCCAAAAATAAATAAAATAATAAAAATTAAAAAAATAACTTAGAGGGCTGGAGAGATGGCTTAGCAGTTAAGGCGCCTGCCTGCTATGCCCAAGAACCCGGTTCCAATCTCCAGGTCCCACGTTTAGCCAGATGCAGAGTGATGCAAGGGCGCAATGCTGCACTTGCCCACAAGGGGGCGCACACATCTGGATTTCATTCACAGCAGCTGAGAGACTGCTGGTGCGCCCATTCTCTGTCTTTTCTCTCTGTCTTTCTCTCTGTGTGTCTCTCTCTAAAAATAAAAAATAAAAAAAATAAAAATTAACTTAAAGGTAATTTATTTTCTCACTCAAAAGCAGTCATGCAAGCAAGAAGACACCTCAGACGTACATAGTATGATCAGGACCCTGGAGGAAAAGTAGCTGATGAACACTCTGCCCTGTGGTAAGTGTCCAGTATAGGATGGGGACCCTCCAATGGCACTGAACATCAATCGAATACAAATGTTCCCTGAATAAATCAACCATAGTTTCCAGAGTTTTATAGGAAACCTGTCACCTGGACTATGCTGTTGGATGCGATTTTCATTTGCGAACACTGCACAAAAACGACTGGCTTTATGCGTTAGAAGTACATCATGTGGGTGGTCCAGCAGGGGAAGTCATTTGGAAACGGAAAAGGATGTTGGGGAGTTGATGCATCTGAGGGCTGTTTCAGCTAGAGCCAAAATAATAATAATAAGTGCATGTAGCAAAATATTCTCAAATAAGTTGAAATGTCTTTAGAATATACATACTCATCCCTTTCCCCTTCCTTCCTTCCTTCTCTCCCTTCTTTCCTTCCTTCCTTCCTTCTTTCCTATCTTTCTGTTAGTGACTAACTCTCCTTATAAGGCACCATCTTTCTGTAATTACTAGTGCAATCACTGGTTTGGAACTGTACCACAGCCTCAATTCCTTCCCCAAGTGTTCCTAAATAGTGCATGACTTTACTGTGCTTTCCATTTGCTGGGTATTATGTCAGCACTATTTCAATCACTTTAAATAAATGAATCTACTTAATTCTCTACCATTCTCATAATGAAAATATAGCTATGAACACCTTCACTTTCTAGATGCAAATAAGGTGCTGAGTTGTTATGTAAGCAGTTCCGTGTCACACAGAAATAAGTGGCAGAGTCAGAATTTGAACACAGACTTGCTCCAGAGTGTTTTCACTTTATCCCCACTGGTACATGAGCGTGCCACAGAGCTGCCAAGAACTGAGGTCTAATATGACCCGAATGTTTACAGTAGCTGCTTCCAATGGCGGCAATTCACTCACTCACCATCCTCCTGCCACTCTCCTCCTCTGCCTTCTAGCATTGAGGCTTAAGTTGCACACATCAAAATTCATCCCATAGCCTGTAAGTTTTAACAAATGTATGCACGCATGTAACCATCACCATAGTTAAGATTTGAGTAGCCGCATCATCGCAAAAAAATTCCTCTCTGCCGGGCGTGGTGGTGCACGCCTTTAATCCCAGCACTCAGGAGGCAGAGGTAGGTGGATCACTGTGAGTTCGAGACCACCCTGAGACTACAGAGTGAATTCCAGGTCAGCCGGGGCTAGAGTGAGAACCTACCTCAAAAAAGCAAAAAAATAAAAATAAAAATAAATCCTCTATGTTCCTTTCTGACAATCCCTGTTCCCACTTGAGCTGAGAGAGAAAGAGAGAGAGAGAGAAAGCATGGGATTTTAGATTTTAGCTAAGCATTCATGACCTCAAAAAATCCTTCTAGAAGCTACATTCTGTTCTTGTGTGTGTGTGTGTACGCGCGCTTGAATGCATATGTGTGAGCAAATGTATATACCCCATGTGTATTGAGGTCAGAACTAGGCATCTGGAGTCTTCAATCTCTTTTCTGCTTTATTTTCTTCAGAAAATGTCTCTCACAGAACATGAAGCTTTCACTGTATTTACTGATTGATTTTTATGTATTTATTTGATAGGCCGGCTGACCAGAGTTAGTCTTATCCCTTCTGCCCCTTCCCTGTGCTGGGGTTACAAGTATGAGCAGTCAGGTTTAGCGTTTCACATGGGTTCTGGGGATCATGCTTGGGCAATAAGCATTCTGACCCATTGAACCATCTCTTCAGCCCCAGATATGACATATTTTATAATCATTAATCTCTAGCTGAAATCTAGCACTACTTCAGTGACAAATATCAGAACCAGAATAAAGAAATCCTGGCAGTGCCTCTGGCTCAACTGCCCATAGACAACAGTTCTTTTTATGTCACGTGACTGTGGTTGTCTAATTACATGATACTACCTACCCTCCTGGCATCTCTGACATTACAGTGCTACTACACCCATCTAGAGAATTTATATTTTGCATTAATAAATAAGCACTCTTGTGGATCTTTGGAACACTGCAAAACATTAATCAAGCCTAAATATTTACTGCACAAACCACCCAGAATTTTTATATCACAGATATATTAAATGTTTCATCACTATACTTCAATGTCATTTAAATATTTTTTCTTTATTACTTTTATTTATTTATTTGAGAGCAACAGGCAGACAGACAAAGAAGCAGAGACAGAAAGAGAGAGAATAGGTACATCAGGGCCTCCAGCCACGACAAACGAACTCCAGATGCATGTGCCCCCTTGTATGTCTGGCTTACGTGGGTACTGGAGAATCGAGCCTTGAACCAGGGTCCTTAGGCTTCACAGGCAAGTGCTTTACTGCTAAGCCATCTCTCTAGCCCCTTCAATGTAATTTAATTTAACTTTAAAATGTGGTTTTTTTTGTTTGTTTGTTTGTTTTGTTTTGTTTTTCCTGAGAACAGATCTTTCCAACTTGCTGAAGGGAGTCTGCTTCTAAGAGAAGGCCTTTGGAAAAATCAAAGGGACTCTCTGGGAACTTACTCCTTTATGGCAACAAAGAGACAAAATTTGCAAACATGTAAAATGCCATTCATGGAGCCAACATTCACGCTGAGCACATGCTATAAAAATGAATGCGCTTCAGTTGCTGCTGGACTAATAGAGGCATTATACATTGTGTCTTACCACTGACAGGGTCTTACTCTATAGGCCTAGCTTGCCTAGAACTCAAGACCCTCTTTGGCATTGGTCTTCCCAGGGCTGGAGTCACATGTGTGTGCTACCATGCCTGGTTAAAACAGACCTTTTAAAACACACATGTTTGGGAAGGGGACACTTGGAACAACAGGGAGATTTACATTCATCCAGGAGAGTTATCCGAGACCAGATAGGAAGGAATTCACAACCCAAGCTTCAAGAAGAAAGTTTCCCAGTCACGTTAACACCTGTCTATTAGTAATGACCGCTTCTGTCCGTAAAGATCATGAGACCTGCTCTGAGTTCTGTGAAGAAAGAGTGCCACGTTGATTGGTAATGTCTGTCTTGGCCTGGAAAGCGAGGGTGGTACTCCGAGCACATCTGCTCTAGTCAGGCCTGGAACACTGGCAGGAGCATCAGCTTGGAGAGAACTCCAACCACGCCTGAGAGCAAAGGCCCCTGCTCAGACCTGGGAAGTTGAAACCAGAAGACACTGAGCTGTGAGAGCATAAGGCTCTGTGGGATTTCTCCTCAGTGTAAAATGGTGAGTCCACAGGTGCTCCTGGGCAGAAAGGCTATGTGCCTGAAAGACAGGAGGGGACACAGGCAAGAGACAGACTGAGATCTTGTGTTCTGCTCTGGCTTCAGGGAGCAGGGAAGACTTGCCGTTACTGCAGCTCCTACTCTGGGAAGCTGAAAGTGGGGCTATTTATAGGGCTGCTCATCTTACCTCTTTCATCTCTTGAACATTTTTAGCAAAGTCTACTTGAAAATGTCAGCCTGTCTCAGATGCGCTGAGGGAAAATAGAATTGTGATGAGTATTTAGTCAGACTAGGGAAAGGCAGGGCGCAGGTGGGACATGACTGACCTCTGGTGGCAGATTTGGAAAAGTCCTAGTTCAAAGATTCCCAAAAAGCCAACCCAAAAGTTCTAAATCTACCCTCAGGATTTTCCACGGGGGGGGGGGGAGGGAGAACTTTGAGGTAAAATAACTTTGGGGAAATTTTCACATCACATAATGCATATATATACACTTTTGAGAGTTCCTGTAACAACAAAACTTAAATTCCCTTATAAACTCCTTAGTTTGAACATTGACATGACTTTGTTCTGCAATTGTCTAAAGTTTTGTGAGACACATATTAGGAGGATGCAGAGACTCTGAGGCCGTGTTTCCCCCTTTAGGGTAGAGGTTTTATGGATCTTCCCTCTACCAGATCTCTTGTTGGCTGCTAAAACCTTTGAAAACCTGAATTTTCATAAGCAGCTCTCCTTTGTTCTCCTTCATGATTGTAGTTAATAAAAAGGCATTAAATGATTAAATGTTAAATATTTTCCCTGCTGTCAACAAATTGTTTGCAGATTTGTTCTGAAGGGAAAGCTAATTGTGGTAGAAGTCACTCCAGCTTCTCAGATAAAGTTACGCAGTAGGGTAAGAAATGCTCGCAGCACTGAGGACGGCTCTCCTGCCTTTCAAGCTCTTCAGAACTGGGAGGTGGCAGATGGAGAGATGGCTCAGCAGTTAAGGCGCTTGCCTATGAAGCCTCAGGACCCAGGTTCGATTCGCCAGTACCCACGTAAGCCAGATGCACATGGTGGCGCATGTGTCTGAAGTTCATTTGCAGTTGTCTAGAGGCCCTGACATGTCCATTCTCTCTCTGTCTCTCTCTCTCTCTCTAATAAATAAATAAAAATAAAAATATCACAGGTGTGGCCATCAAAAGATAACCTCACGTGTCATCCTCAGGAACTCTATCCATCTTTTTTATGAAACATGGTCTCTCATTGGCTTAGAGCTAACCAACGAGGTTAGATGGATTGGCAAATAAGCCCCAAGGATCCTCCTGGCTCCTCCTATCCAGCGTTGGGATTACAGACTTGTGTCACCACATTCCACATCCCACATTTTTATGTGTTTGGGGATCAAACTCAGATCTGCGTGCTTGTGAAGCAAGCCTGTTACCGGCTGAGCCATGTTCCTAGAATATAAAACTCAGGTCTGCGTGCTTGTGAAGCAAGCCTGTTACCGGCCGAGCCACGTTCCCAGAATATAAAGTGAACAATACCCTTGCATGTGATGGTATCTAATATGTCTGGTGTGTGCATCCTTTTAACTTGCTCAAACTCGTCATTACATGTTCAAACTTTGAAAACATAAGGCTGACCAATACAATGAAAAATTTTAGAAAGGTATTAAAGGTTTTAAGAAATTTGAGAAAGGTATTGAAATCTTTTATTATGCATGAAATGTTGAGGGCATTCTTATATTATAGCGAAGTCTTGCTGTAACCACCATGCATTAAGTGCTACCAAAGATGAAGATGTGAAGCTACAGTGAAACTTCCACAAGGGCAGTCAGTCTGTGGGGAGGGGTCACTACCTGGTAGTAAATGACTGGACAGGGCACTCAGTCTGCACTGGGGAAGGGTCACTTTACAAGACTGAGCCTGTTCTTCCACAAGCTTCAATTTCATGGAGAGCATGGAGAAGCATTTTGTGTTTGAAGCTATAATAAAGTATTGACTTCAGGATAAATTCTGCACAGACTTGCTCGTTCTGAGTGAGTTCAGCAGAACACAGATTTCTAGGACTGTTTTGGTCACATAAAGTTAAAAACTGCTCGCTCCAAAGTTTTCCCATAGGTGAGATTTACAAAAAAAAAAAAAAATCTACCAGTGCAAGACAATAAAAATATAAACTCACCATGAAAAGTAAAAGAAAAGAAAATGTGTGTGGTGGTGCACGCCTTTAATCCCAACACTCGGGAGGCAGAGGTAGGAGGATTGCCGTGAGTTTGAGGCCACCCTGAGACTACATAGTGAATTCCAGGTCAGCCTGGGCTAGAGCAAGACCCTACCTCGAAAAACCAAAAAAAAGAAGAAAAAAAAAAAGAAAAGAAAATTATACATCAATACAGAGAGAGCATTTTCTTCTCTCCCACTCTGCCCTTAATTCCACCTGCCAGAAACACCATTGACAATGTAAAAGTATTTTCCCAGCTAATGGTGGAGTGTATCATTTCCTGCCTTTTCATTTCTGTTCTCGTCAGTGCCCTTTCTATTTGTTGTATATTTGCATTGTCTTCAAAACTTAAAAAAATGGCAAAACAAGCCACCAAATGTGCCACTTTCACTTTGCAGTAAGTGTTCTATCATTTCTATTGTGTTAACTGAGTAGACATTGCTAGTCATGACGTCCACAGCTGTATCAACTTTGTAATTTCAGAGTAGAGCCTCCTTACTTCAATGTGCATGTCTTGTATCCAGGAACAATTGTCACTACAGCTGACCATTTTCACTGTCCCATTCCAAAGTCACACAGATTAGGGCATGGTGGCACACACCTTTAATCTTGCTCTTGGGAGGCAGAGGCAGGAGGATTACCATGAGTTTGAGGACATCCTGAGACTACAGACTGAATGCCAAGTCAGCCCGGGCTAGAGTGAGACCCTACCTCAAGAAACTAAAAATAAAAAAGGCCAAAGTCACACAGATTGTGTCACAGAGCTATGCAGCTGTCAACACTATCTCCTCCCAAGCCTTCGCTATCACTTCAGACTGATGCTCTGCACACATTCATCCATCACTCTCCATTTGCCCTGTATCCCAACCTCAGTAATCCCGCCTGGATTCTCTCTCTGTGTAGATTTACCCATTCTAGATATTTCACATAAGCAGAGCCACGTGGGACTTGTTCTTCCATCTCACATAGCATAAGGTCTTCCAGCTTACCCATGTTAATAATATATATAAGAGCTTGTTTTCTTTTTATGGCTGTGTAATACTTCACTGCACACCACATTTGGTTTATCCATCCTTCTGTTAATACACACTCCAATTGTGTTAATTTGCTCTTATATACATATGCTTACTCTACATAGAAGTTCTGGCCTCTTACTTCCTTTTTCACTTAATAAATTTTAGGGATTTGTCCCAATTTTTGGCACACATGTTGTGTGTGTGAGAGAGAGAGAGAGAGAGAGAGAGGGAGAGAGACATGTGTACAGATGCACATGTCCTGAGCACATGCATGCAGAGGCCAGAGGAGAGAACATCAGCTATCTTCCTCTGTCAGTACCACCTTCCACATTGTTTCCTTGAGACCGTGTCTCTCACTGGACCTGGAGCTGCCATCATTCAGAATGGCTGACCACCAGGACCCAGTGGTTCTCCTCTCTCTACATCTAAAAACAACCAGTGTTAGAGGCAAGCATGACTGTGCTCAACTTTTATCATGGGATCTGAGGATTGAACTCATGCCCTCTCAGGCCCTCACACATTTTTTTAGAGAGAGACACAGAGAGAGACAGAGAGAGAGGGAGAGGAAGACAGATAGAGATGGGCACGCCAGCAGCCTCTCAGCCGCTGTGAACAAAATACAGGTGTGTGCGCCCCCTTGTGGTCACGTGTTGCATTGCACCCTTGCGTAACTTTGCATCTGGCTAAACATGGGACCTGGAGATTGGAACCACTGGAGATTGGAACCAGTGTTCTTAGGCTTAGGAGGCAGGCACTTTAACCACTAAGCTATCTCTCCAGCCCCCTCACACATTTTTACCTGCTGAGCCATCTCCCTACCCTCATGTTTTTAAATCCCACATAATACTCTGTTATGTGGAAATGCCATTATGTACTTTACTGCCCTCCTATTAATGCATCTATAATTAGCTGCCATACTTTTGCTATTGGAACAGCATTACAAGGAATATATTTGATATATGCCAGTATTTGTACCTACTTAACCAGAAAATAAGTTCCAATACCTGGTCAGAAGAACTGTACACTTAGAACTTCGATAAGTATTACCAAATTAGCTTTCAAAAATATTATCTCTATTGATTTTGTGACCAACAGTGAATATGAGACCCTTTTGTCTATGTTTTGTCAAATAGGAGTATTCAGTTTTTTTTGTTCTTTCCACTGTCATAAGTGATGAGATTGGAAATTTTGAGTAAACAGAAAGATTTTTTTATTTATTTGTTAGAGACAGAGGAGAGAGAGAGAATGGACGCGCCAGGGTTTAGGCACTGCAAACGAACTCCAGACACATGTGCCACCATGAGTAATGAGCACCAATGAGTGCGTAGGAGGGAAATTTGTGGGTATCAGAGTCCGCCTGTAAATCTATCAGAATGGTGCACCGTGTGGATCCAAGGAATAAGGCAGGACTGTAGAACAAACAGTGTGAGAATTCTGCTTGGGATTGTCATGACTATTAACATTCAGCAGGAATGAATGAATACAAGATGCTATATTTGATGTTAAAATACTGACTATTCCTCTACAGTGGATGGCAACTCACCAGTGCCCTGAGCCTGACCTTTAAGTCCCACTGCACTATGCCACAACCAGCAACTTAACATTATACATTCAACACCAGTTTATTTATTTTTTGTGCAGCACAATGATCACTTCCTTCCTCTACTTGTAAACATCCAACACTATACAACCACCATTCGTCTATTTTAACGATGAGACTTTGTGCCCCCAAAGGCAGAGACCCTGTTTATATCATTCATTCATTTGCTCCCCAAATGTTTGCTGTGTATTTTATATGTGACAACTACCAGGCTAGGATCCCCGAGTGTTTCTATGAAAAGGGAAAGTACTGCCCTAGTCTTCATTGAAGTTATACACCATAAGGAAGGCAGGAAAAAAATACAACAACAAAAGAGACAAATAAAGAAAATAATTCCCAGTAGTCATGAGTGCAGAAAGAAAATGAGCAAGGTTCTGAAGATGAGCTCATCAGGTGTTACCTTCTGTCCTCCTTACATGTGTATATGTGTCTTATTTTACTGCTGTCTTAAATAATCAGCCTCAACCCCATATACCAGCAAAGATGAAACAATTTTCTAACACTCCTTGTTGTCAACATATGAACAAATCAGCTCTGCTCTGAGAGGACTAGACTTTGGCTTTCAGAAGGACTGAAAGAGGCAAGAGTGAGACTGGGGAACAAAGGGCATGAGAGTGGTGAAAAAGGCCAGAATCGGGTCATACCAAGGCTCAGAGTGCACAACAAAGAGGGAGGTGCTTATTTGTAAAGTAAGATCTCCGTGGCTGAAATCTGCACACACACCCCATCCCAATACTTACCAAACTATGAGAATAACATACTTAGGAAGACTTGGAGAAATTCGATGAGCCCTAGTTTTTTATTTTCCTTTCTATTTTCTCCCTCTCTTTTCTACTTTCTTTTTGCTTTCTTTCTTTAAAAAAAACAACTTTATTTTATTTTTTTTATTTATTAGAGACAGAGGGAAAGAGAGAGAGAAAGTGTGAGAATGGGCGTGCCAGGGCCTCCAGCCACTGCTAACAAACTCCAGACGCATGCGCCTCATTGTGCATCTGGCTAACGTGGGACCTGGAGAATAGAACTGGGATTCCTAGGCTTCACAGGCATGTTCCTTAACCGCTAAGCCATCTCTCCAGCCCTGCTTTCTTTCTTGTGTGTGATGTTCATGTATGTTTGTATGTATGTGGGGGGAGGTGGTATATGCAGAGACCAGTGTGGATGTCTTCCCCACCTTATTTTTTGAAACAGACTCTCACACCAAACCTACTGTCACTGGAAGAGCTACGTACACTATGTAGCCACGAAACTCTATGGTGATAGACAATGGCCCAGATAGGAAGAAGTTCCCCTCCATTTTTCTAACATCCTTTACGTTCTTCTACGTTTCATATCCTTCCAGATTAAAAAAATAGGATTTTCCTTCCTGAAGGGCATTCCAGTCTACTCTCTGATAGTCAGTGGACAATGGCTGGGCAGTTCATATGCACTCTTCCTTCCTCCCAGCACTTCTCTATCAGCTCATTTCAGGTAATCAAACAAAACACAGGATTAGTGTGAATGTTGTCCACATTTGACAAAAGAAACTGAGGCAAAGAAAGATCTGTCACTTTGATCATAGTACACTCATTGGTAAGTGGTAGAGCCGGAGTCTCCAGGGCTGCTATGTGACACTTCCATCCTGCAGGGACTACCACACAGAAATGTAATCCTATCCTACCAGTGATTTCACTTGAAGAAGCATGTTAAGCAAGCTGTGTCAATACTGTCCTGAGCACATCCACATTTCACGTCACATTGTTGCATACTGTACATCAACTCTCCTCTGGTTGCCTTTACCTGTTGAATGCAAACTTTTGAGAACAGCTCATAAAGCAACAGAGTTGTTTCTCTTTGTGTGTGTGTGCTATGTGTGATGTGGTATGGTGAGTGTATGTCTTGGGTAAGCATCTGTGTAGGCCAGAGGAGAACTGTCATGTGCCCTTCTCCTCTATGGTCTTTCCCATTACTTCACTTGCGATGGAGTCCCTCACTGAACTGAGAACTGCCTTTTTTTTCCCGTCAAATATGTAAGCCCTAGTGATTTTCCTATCTCCATCCCTCACAGGACTGGGGTTATAGGTGCACGTGGCTATGCCCAGCTTTTTATTTGTATTTATTTATTTGAGAGAGAGAGAAAGAGGCAGAGAGAGAGAGAGAATGGGCATGCCAGGGCCTCCAGCCACTGCAAACAAACTCCAGATGCATATGCCCCCTTGTGCCTCTGGTTTACGTGGGTCCTGGAGAATCGAACCAGGATCCTTTGGCTTTGTAGGCAAATGCCTTAACTGCTAAACCATCTCTCCAGCCCCCTATGCCCAGCCTTTTATGTGGCTGTTGAGGATGGAACTCAGACAGTCTCAGACCCTCTCAGACCCTTGTGTGTGCTCTTATCAATGGATGCATCTCCCCAGGCAATGAAGAAATATTTTGAGGTACCATATGGTAGTGTTCCCCACATGCCTGGCATTGGCTTTCTACAGCATTGCATACTGATGCATGACCAATCAAATATTTCATTTCCCTCCTTCATCATAGTTAAAATGGGGGAAATGAATGACAAAACAAACAACGATCCTAGGGGTGCTATGCTAACCCTCAGTGCAGGTAGGCTAAGGAGGAACACCATTGCAGGTATGAAGGCAATCAACCATTAGCTGCAGTCATAGACCCGCTGGACATAAGCTGGTTAAGATTTCAGCCATGAATAAATACAAAGTACTTTCACAAATAGATTATATAGAATATTAGAAATTTTTGTAGAAAATTCATCTAAGGTACAGTACAGTTAGAACACTGTTTTGTTTTTTATCGTCTTGTTTTCTGTTACATTTTTTTAAATATTTATTTTTTATTTTTTATTTATTTATTTGAGAGAGAGATACAGAAATAGGCAGGTAGAGACAGAGAGAGAGAGAGAGAGAGAATGGGTGTGCCAGGGCCTCCAGGCACTGCAAACGAACTCCAGATGCATGCACCCCTTTGTGCATCTGGCTTACGTGGGTCCTGGAGAATCGAACCTTGAACCGTGATCCTTAGGCTTCATAGGCAAGCGTTTAGCCGCTAAGCCATCTCTCCAGACATTTTTGTCTCTGGAAAGAGAAGCTCTATAAAACCGAAGTCCGTCGCTCAACAGTGGAGCATTTGACTCTTTTTTGAACACAGAAGAACACGCTCAGTCTTTCGTCATCATTGACAGCTCATGTTTGGATGGTATGTAATAGAGTGGATGACCCTACGTCATCCCCACTGGACAAGTCAGTGCGGACTCACACACAAGCATGGTTTCCTGCTCAGCACATGAAAGGGTCTGGCGTTTCCAGAACTGCCCCCATACCTTTAACTAGTAAGTGTGCTCTTGCCTCCTGTGCGTTTTCACTTGGGCGATCTTCAGGTTCTCCTGGCCCTGTGTAGACGTCATCTTTCCTTTCCCCACATTCTTTCTTCCGGAGTCCTCAACCAAAGCCTGGAACAAAGAGCAGAGCAGCTCTGTCACTTCTGATTTATTTCTCATTTTCCCCTGGCAGGTTGCAGTTTAATTGCTGAATTAGAAATTCACACGATCTGATGAGATTTAGAATAGAGCTCCATCAGAAACGGGAACTGTGCTCCTTGACAACTAAAAAAGCGATTTGTCTCTCCTGTCAGATTTCAACCCTCTCCCCAAGAAGCGATTCTGGGGTGCTCTAGATTACGCTCAGGTAAATTAGGCAATTTGGGCTGTCAGAGGGGGAGCAAGAATTCGAGAAAACATTGTCTCGGACTCCTGTCTAAGGACATGGGACCCTTGAATCTAGTTTTGAATGGGTACCAGTTGTAGTACAATGAAACTTGTCGTGATGAAAGTTAGCATGCATGCCATGCTGGCAGATGGCCTCATTTACATGAATATAAAAGAAAAGTAAACAACTTTGCCCAGGAAGCACTGTTTTAGTCAGTAGCCATGCACCACCTTGTCCACTGGATGGCCAAACTGCCTCACGCAGCAGTGTGTATAGGTGTTCATTTTTCACTGTGTGTTGGAGTGAGACTCCTCTAATGCCATCCCCTTGGTGGTTTTCCACCCCAGGTAGTCCACTGTGTGGACACAAATATGAGGGCAAGATCGTACAGGAAGCAGAAGGAATGCAAAATGATTCCCTCACAAACACCAATGCCATCCCCCCTCCCTCATCGTTGCTATGGGACATGTCCTACTTGACTGTCCGGAACTGTGAATAGTAGTTTTCTATTACTGTGCCCAAGCAAAACAATTTAAAAAGAGGACATTGTATTTTGGCTCACAGTTTCAGAGGTTTCAATTTCATTGCTCCATGACCAATGGGGTTTGGTGAGGCAGAAAATCCCAGGAGATGAGTGTGCCAGAGGAGAAAGCTATTTTAGGGGAGCTAGGAAGGAGAAAGAGACAGAGAAAGAGAACCAAGGGAAGAAAAAGGAGAAAGAGAAGGTGCAAGTGAGCAAGAGAGACAAAGAGAAAGAGACAGAGCACAGATAGACACCAAGGACAAGATACCCCTTAGGATCCACCCCTATGTCCTATTTCCTCTAACTGGAGCCCACCTTTAAGTACTTATACTACCTCCCAATAATATCATCAACATTTGAATCTATTAATGGATTCACCTACAGATGAGGCTCTCTTGACTCAACACAGCTGGCAGCCAAGCCTTTAACATGAGCTATTTGGAAAACACCTCACATCCAAACCATAGCAGAGACTGGGTGTTCTCAGGGCTAAGACGATGTGTAGGTTGAGACTTTCTTGGGGATAGTATTTTCCAGTGTCCTTTAAGGATGAAAATAGATTGATTTAGGAAACAAAATGTGTTAATTTACCTTTAATATCCCAAAGCTAAGAGAAGCTACTTTTGTGTCAGCTATTCCTAATTAAACATCAAAATGTCAACAAAAGCTGGGCATGGTGTCTCATATCTACAAAGCCAGCACTTGGGAGGATGAGATAAATGGACCACCAGGAATCGGAGTCCAGCCTGATCCACGTAGTGAGTCTTAGGCCAGTCTGGCTAAAGTGTAAGATCTTATGTCAGAAAACAAAATAGGCAATAACATTAAGATTTGGACCCTAAGAACCAGTGTTTATAGAGATTAGTAACAGTGAGGCGGCAATGGCTTGGGTTCCTCCAAAGTCAGAATGAATGATTCATTATTCATTATTTTTTTCCTCATGATTTCTGGATAAAACATTGGGCTCAGAAAAAAAAATCACTAGAAATGTGTAATGGTTAATCTTTTCTACTTGTCAGGATCTACAAATACCTAAGAGAACAACCTCTGGGCATGTCTGAGAGGGATCTACTAGATCACATTAATTGAAGAGGTAAGACCTAGCTTCACTGGAGACAGCACCGCTCCATGGGCTGGGATCCCAGTTTGAACGAAATAGAGAAAGAAAGCTGAGCACCCGCATCCACCTCTTCTGCCTCCTGGCTGTAGATGCAACGTGAGCACTTGTTTAACACCCCTGCTCCCATGCTTCTCCTCCACGATGGGATGCACTGTCAAACTGTGAGCCAAAATAAACCCTTCCTCCCTTAAATTGCTTCTTATCAAGTATTTTGGTCATACCTATGAGAAAAGTTACTAATATAGGTATATTGCCATCTAAGCCCCACTCTACAGGTAAAATAAATGAGGTACACAGAGAGAAAACGACTTGCAAAGGGCTACACGGGGAAGAACTCGTTTTGGAAAGAGTCAAAATATGTCCTGCCTCTTTACACAGTGTCTCCACACAATTGCTGTGTCTGTCGGGCTCTGCAAATGCTGACATATCAAGCCATATCTAGTGTCCCTTATGAGAAATTAGCCAAATGTCTTACTTTTAACAAACACTACACAGCTTCTATCAATTCAGATCACAAGGACAGAAAAAGGAGAGATAAACAGATACTTCCTGATTTCTCAGAACAGCTACTGTTTATTGAACATCAACCATAAGCCTTATGGTATGCCACACACATCACTTACACTGCCATTAATGCTTCCAAGAACTCTGGAAATAGCATAAATATTATTATTATACCATGAAAATGAGGAAATTAAGTCAGAGAAATAAGATTCCTTTTCTGAGTGTGCCCACAGCTAGTAAGTTCTCAAAGTCTATGCCCTCCCCCACCAACTTCCTATGTGAAACAAGCAGTCCAATAAACAAAGAAAATATGCATGTCTCTGAAAACCCCACAGTCCAGAAATGAAAAAGAGTCAACAGTATTTAGAAGAATTAGAGAAGAAATGAATGAAGAGCGTTGTTGAACTTCAGTAGGAACTGGCCCCCCAGGTTCATGTTTCAAACACTTGGTCCTCAGTTGGTGGCTCACTTTTGAGTAACTAGGAAACTTTAAGAGATGTGATCTAGCTGTAAGGAGAATGGTGTAACTTTGTAGGCTATTCCAGACCCCAAGCCCTCTCTTCTTTTTCACTTTCCTGTCCATCATGAGGTGAGAACCTCCCTTGTTACACACGTTCACTGCTATAATGATCTTTCCCAAGTTCCCTCCAGAACCATGAACCAAAACAAATCTTTCATTCCCTCTAGTAGTTTATAACAGCAAACAAGAAAAATAACTAATACATGCATCGTGGGAATCTATGATGATTCTATTATGGGAGATTTTTCTTAAGATGAAGCATATCAAGTATGCAAGTGCAATTAAATTACCTATCTTCATCCCTAAAATTCAGCAAAAGATATCTGTAATATTAGATCCCTGAGGATGAGAAAAGAAGTTCAGGCTCGGAGTTGAGAGTTATGATGGATGGCTTTGGATAACCTACTATATTATTTTTCTAGGGTTTCCCTAACAAAATATAACAGACCAAGGAACTTAAACAACAAAAAGTCACTTCTCATAGCTCTGTAGGCTGGAAGTTCAAGGGCAAGGTGACAACAGGGTTTGTTTCATGTGGATTATTATTTTTTTAGTTTGTAGACAGCTATCCTCCTGATGTCTCCTCATATGACCTTTTTTTCCCTGCATCTACCCCTGGTGTTTGTATGCACTTTACCTTTTCTTATAAGGCCAGCAATCAGGTTATATTGGGGCTTGTCCCAACAGCCTCATTATGATTAGTCATTTTTTTTTTTGGAGACAGGATTTCATGTAGTCCACACTGGCCTCAAACCTGCTATATAGCTGGGAATGTCATTGAATGTTTGATGCTCTCACCTCCACATCCTGAATTCTCGGTTTATATACATGTGCCACCATGCCTGGTTTACCCTGGGACTCTAACCCAATGACTTATGTATGCTAGCCAAGTACTCTACCAGCTAAGGTATATACCCAGCCCCTAACGACCTTACAAAGGCTATTTTCAAACACAGGAATTAGAGCTTCAAAATATGAATGTGGAGGGTATACAAGGCAGATCATAACATCTGCTAAATGATTAATTCTAGTAGTACAGAAATGAAAATCCAGGTGCCAAAAAGTACCAATCTTCCACATGTCATCAGTCTCCAGTGTCACTCATAAAAAGTTGATAGATTCTGGGCTGGAGAGATGGCTTAGAAGTTAAGGTGCTTGCCTGCAAGGCCTAAGGATCCAGGTTCAATTCTCCAGGTCCCATGTAAGCCAGGTGCACAAGGTGGCACGTGCATCTGGAGTTCGTTTGCAATGGCTAGAGACCCGGTGTGACCATTTCTCTCTCTCTCTCTCTCTCTCTCTCTCTCTCTCTGTCTCTAATAAATAAAAATAAATATATTTTTAAAAGTTGACAGATTCTACTATTTGCATTCAAAATCAGCAATCTGATGGTCTTCTACAGGATTTGGGTAAAGATAAAAATGGAGGGTCATAATTCAATAAACTTGGATTACCATGGTCACAACAACAAATGAGAAATAATGTTTACTGGTCAAACATACCTATTACCTCTCTTCATATATAAATTTTGTTGGTACTCAGTTATGATCACTCATTTATATATCATCAATGCAGAGCTGTATCATTGTAACAGGGACTATCTGGCCTACAAGGTTAAAAATATCTACTATCTGACACTTTCAAGTGAGTATCTTCCCAATTCCTGTTTTAAACTGTGTTAATCAAATCTCCTTAGTACAAGACTTCTCAGAGTCAGAAACTATACATTTTTCAAGGGGAGAAGTTGCATCTTATATAGGTATTAATTTTTAACATCAATTCAAACTACAATCTCTGTCTAGTTAAAAGTAATACTGAAATGTCCCCTGAGGAATGGTGTCATGGCAGAACCCACCACACCACGTCATCATCAGCATAGCCAGTTTTCCCTCCAGAGTTGCAAGGGATAAAATTTTCCTTCAGCACCAACATGAAACAGTTGGCTTTAAATATAGACCACTTGTATAACAACATGTATAACAACATGGATATAATTAAAGAATAGAATCACTCTTCATGAAGGACTTGGAAAAACTTCTGAGGAGAATCAAGGCTCAGGAAATCCCGGTTGCCATCTCACACTTGCCTCCTGAATTTGAAGGCTCTAGATACGATGTTGATAAGTCTTCACTGGCTGGCTTCATTTCTTAGCTTACTTAAGCAGAGGGTCTCACTCCTTCACTTTTCCCCCAATGAAGCCTGGGATAGGATCTATGCTGTGTGAAACATATTTAGGGAAGCCTTAAGATCAGCCCATGGGTGTGAAAGAGCAATCCACTGGACACAAAGAAACATGTACAGATGTACAGGGGCCAGGGAGGCGGCTCAGTAGATGAAGTGCTTGCCATGCGAGCATGAGTACCCGAGTACCTGATACTGTAGTGTGGTTATATGTAATCAGAAACATGAGAATCACCTAGAAGCCCATGGGCCAGCTAGCCTGGTGTACACAGAGATGTACAACCAGAGACCATTCTTCAAGCAAGACAGAAGGCAAGAACTTGTACTCTGACCTCCACAAGCATGTCAAGTGTCTTCCTGTGTATATGCACTCACACACACACCCGCCAAAAGATGTACAAGGCTATTTAGTACTGATGATAAAAGAAATGTAGATGATGATGACATAGTTAAGTATCATTTCATAAACATTAGAATAGATATTCAAACAGAAAATAACCAGTATTGACAAGAATGTAGAAAAATTAAAACTGTTGTGCTCTACTGATAGGACATGTATTTAATCTTGGGTGGTTTTAAAGTGTCCAGTGCAGTCCTCCAAAACAAAAAAATTAAAGTTTCCAACCATATGATTCAACAATATCATCTTTGGACATGTACCCCAAACAACAAACAAATCTATTCGTCACTGTCTTCAGCTACACTATACACGATAGCTCAAAGAGATAAATCTTGTGTCTATTGATGGAACTAAACCAAATGAGGTATGTTCATTCAACGGGAGGTTATGAAACTCTAGAAAGAATGAAATTATGACGCACGGTATAAAGTGCATGAATCTTGAAAACATTATAAGTGAATCAAACCAATCACAAAAAGACAAACATTGTGTGATTCTACTTCAAGTAGGACGGCTCAGAGGAACACAAAACAGAAGAAAGGTTACCAGGAAGTGAAGAGCACAGTAATAGGAGAGTTACCGCTTCATCAGAATGGAATTATAAGAAAGCTCCAGGTTAGGTTCCCTAGCAACCAAATAAATCTCGGTGCAAAGTGGTGCATGCATCTGCGATCCCAGCACACCTAAGACAACAGGGGTTAGAGTTAGGAGAATCTGGAGCTCACAGGCCAGATGTGAACAGCAGCAAGAGACTCTATCTCAAGAAGGCAGGCTACAGACAAGTCCAGACTCTGTATCAGCACTGTGGCCCACTCTCCCTCCAGATTTTATGGTTTGCTCAGGTGTCAACTTTCTAGCTCTAGAAAGCAGAATAAAGCAGCCAAGGAAAGTGTCACCATAGGAGGAACCTCGGGTGATAGAGACATGAAGCAGGAGATGTTAGCTCTTTGAGCTCAGAGCGCTGGAGGGAGGGGGTCCTCACTTGACGCCTCTCTATGTCCAGCACTGCCTCACCCTTCCCCTCACCCCACTGCTCATGAGGCAGCCCATGTAGGGTACAAATATAGAAAGACCTTCCCCAGGTGTGTCCAACCATGACCCATGGGCCCCTTGCAGCTGATGATAGAGGATAAATACAACCCAAAGCAAAATGATAAACTTAAAGCTTTAGATGTGTGGTAGTTTGAATATATGTCCCCCAATATATTCAATGTTTTATTACTTTATAGTTTGCATCTGCAATCACCTTGCTAGAGGCAAGGTCACTGGGGGCCCCGGTCTTAAGGTGTGGTGATAGTTTGAGATTCCATTGTAAAGATATGCAAATATGCCTAGCAGGAGTTCCTGAAGTGTGCTGTGTGACCTTTTGGCAGTAGTTTTTGCTCTGTGTGCTGTGGTGGCTGGTTGGCTTTCTCTCTCTGCTTGGCCCTGTGGAAAGCAGGCTGCTTCTCCTGCCTTTATGGAACTTCCCCTGGATCTGTAAGCTTCAATAAATAATATCCCTTCCTCCATAACTGTGCCTGGTCTGGAGTTCATCTCAGCGAACCTGAAGCTGTCTGCTACAAGTGTTTATAATTTTTTTAAAAAACTTGATTGTGCAGATCTCAAGGAGAAACTTTTACATGACGACACTGTGCTGTAATGGCACACAAAAAAAAATACATGCATGCTGTCAGGTCTTTGGACCACACATTTTGGCCTCTCATATCGCAGATCCTAAGACTTCAAAGTACTTCCACCAGCTGGGGACTAAACCCTCAAAACATGAGGCTGTGTGAGACATTTATACACAATCTCCATGGTTCACTGTGTCTAGGTCGCTCTGGCAGCTGTAGTGGTCTTGTGGGATACAAACAAAGCATGTCACCACACTGTGTGAACATGAGCAGAAATTGCTCCTGATAGACCTCACCTGAGTGTCCAACTCCTCTAGATGTTAGGAAATGTGGAAAAGTTGTTTTATGAGTAGGAGATGAGATGGAGAAGATGCTAATTTGTGTGCAGTACACAAGTGTCATGAATAGGTACACATGTGTCCTGAATAATCAGGCTTGCTCCACACAAAACACCAAGAGCCTCTTGGAGAACAGCTTCTCATTTGAAGTAGAATCTTTGTGATGCTGAAAACATGCATCTGTCAGTCTAATTAGGGAATGACAACTTGCATTCCAGTGCAACTGCCACAGCTGAAAGTGCCTATTTACCATAATTTCATGCCAAATCCTACTGTCAGCCTTTCAAACGTCTCTTACACTGTGGTTTTGTTGTTGTTGTTGTTGTTGTTGTTTTCTTTTTGCTTTTATTAGTGATTTGGAAAACCTTTCATAGTTTTGTTGTTCGTCCAGTCTCTCCCTTGGGAAAGTACCTGTTAACAAACTGTCCATTCTTTCATGGGTAGTTTGAACTTCCCCTTTTGAAATGTGTGGGTGTGTAGGGGAGGGGTATATGATGTGATTGCGCAAGGGTGTTCTAATGCCACAGCATACCTAAAAGGGACAGAGGACAACCTCAGGGTGTTTGTCTTCTCTTTTCTCCTCGCCTGAGACAGGGTCTCTCTTGTTTTTTCTGCTGTGTGTGTCTGGCTGGCTCATGAACGTATGGATTCTCATGGCTCTGCCTCCCATTGCCCTAGGCACATGAGGACAAGCTTGTGCATTCCTTTATGTCTGGCATTAATTAGGTGGGTGTGGGGACTTGAACTCAGGCCAGTAAGCTTATACTGTTAACCACTAAGGCATCTCCCCTGCCCCTGAACTTTCCTTTTTGATAGTAGGAGTTATGCTAGACATTTAGGTCATGGGGTTTTCTTTGGTGGGGGGAGCTTGCAAATTTCTTCTATCAGTTTGTCATTTGCCTTTAATTTATGCTGTGCAGAGTTATATATTTAGATTATAGTGACATGCATTTAATCTTGGGTGATTTTTGTAGCCTTTGCTTATAAATTCAACTCTATTTTAACATCATACAGATAACCACTATTTCACACCTCCAGGTTTTACTTTTTATTTCTAATATTTAGCCTTTTAATCCACCTCACAATTTATTTTTACACAAGTGTAAATGAGAAGTCTGATTATATTTTCCTTATGGGAAATCAGCGGTAATCACAGCACCATTCCCTCCTGATGCTCTGTGTTTTCCACTCGGACTTCCTAGAAGGTTCCCATTTGTTTTACGCATCACTGGGCTCTCTATTCTGTCCATTGTTCTATTTTTCAATTTCCCTTTACTAATAGTTGAATTGCTTGGTGACTATGTCATTATAATAAATTTGGGTAGTTAAGGAAATAAACTTGTTATTTATGCCTATTTTGCCAAGCTTACTAAATTCTCAACTTTTTACATTTCCATAAAGTTTTAGAAGCTGTTGAGATTTTGTTTGGAACTAATGAGTTGACAGTCAACATTTTATGATACTGTCCTCTTTCCATATACATGGTGTGTCTTGTCATTTCTTTAGTTCCTCCCACCCCTACAGGTTCTGAATTGACAGACTTGGAGTGAGGCCCGGGAGTCTTCATTATTATTATTATTATTTTTTGGTTTTTTGGTTTTTCGAGGTAGGCTCTCACTGTAGTTCAGGCTGACCTGGAATTCACTGTGTAGTCTCAGGGTGGCCTCAAACTCATAGCGATCCTCCTACCTCTGCCTCCTGAGAACTGCGATTAAAGGCATGTGCCCCCAAGCCCAGCAAGTCTTCATTTAAAAAAAAATTAATTTTATTTATTTATTTATTTATTTATTTATTAGAGAAAGAGAGAGGGGGAGAATGGGTGTGCCAGGGCCTCTAGCCATTGCAAACAAACTTCAGATGCATGCGTCCCCTTGTGTATCTGGCTTAAGTGGGACCTGGAGAATCAAACTGGGATCCTTAGGCTTTGCAGGTGAATGCCTTAACCACTAAGCCATCTCTCCAGCCCCAAGTCTTCTTTTTTAATAACCACTGTAGAGCATTCAGTACAGGTAACCCAAAAATCTGTCTTTGGGAAATACTCACCAGAGATGAGGCAATTTAAAGTCATCATTAATTAAAGACCAGGCAGCCTCCCAAGTCAATGGAGCCACCCGTGTACCCAATGACCAGATCTGTCACATCTTTTTAATTTCCTAATTTATTTTTTGTTAGCATACAGAGATTTAGGTATCATTCACTCTGGCATTTTCAAATACAATTTGTTTTACTTGATTTTCATCCCCTCTCTTCATCTCCTTCTTTCCCAACTCCACCCCCAATCTCCTTTGGCATTCTCCCTGCACTTACGTGCACATGTCACATGTGCTCTTTCTCCCTTCCCTCACCCCTCTTCGTACTCATCTCTGTATCCTGGCTCTTGGTTGTCACATCCCCTCTTGTTCAAGGAAAAGGTGTAGGGGGTCCACAGACCCTGAAGAGCCAACAAAGCCACAGAAACAATCAGGGAAATGACTCAACACTGACAGCGAGGAGACACAGGCCAAGGCAACTTGACATAATGAAAATATAGATTTGGGTGATGGAGAGATGGCTTAGCAGTTAAGGTATTTGTCTGCAAAGCCAAAGGACCCAGGTTCGATTCCCCAGGACCCATGTTAGCCAGATGCACAGGGGGCACATGAGTCTGGAGTTCGTTTGCAGAGGCTGCAGGCCCTGGCATGCCCATTCTCTCTCTCTCTTTCTATGTCAAATAAATAAATAAATAAATATCTAAATAAATAAATATATAGAGAGACAGATCTGGTCTCTCTCCTAAGTTCTTAGCACAGAGCTTCCAAGATCCTTGTAAAGTGCCAGAGTAAGCAAAGTTATTTATAATAAGTCCATTTCAACCATTTCTTAGTTGAGAATGAGTTGGCTGGTAGTTAGAAACCTCTACACAGCTTTAGGATGGAGCTGGATGCCAGAGGAACCAAGTGTGTCATTAGAGAGTTGGGACTTTCAACCTCACCCTGTGAGACCCAAGGATGGGAGGAAGGCTGGAGTTTGCATTCAATCACCAATAACCAAAATTTACTCAGTTGTGTGTACCTAAAGTGAACTGGACAGAACTCTTTGGCAATGGGGTTTGGGGAGGGAGAGTATCTGGATTTGTGACGGCATCCACCTGCAAAGGGAGTGACATGCCCCACCCCACTGGAACAGAGGCTCCTACTTTAAGTCTCTATGGACCTCACCTTTGTCCCTCTTCATCTGGCCATTCATTTATGTCTTCCATGACAAATAGGTAGTATAATATATTGCTCATTAAGGCAAATTGCCAACCCTAGGAAGAGTGAAAAGATAACTCCTGGTTTGTGTAAAGTTATTCAGAAGTGCAAGAGGACTAAGATTTTTGATTGGCATCTAATGTGACTGAGCTCATAAGCCGTGAGCTCGTATAAGCTCCACATGCAATGCCAGAACCACGCTGAATTGAACTGCACTGGGGACACTCAACTGCCCAGTGTTGGAGGAACGATCACGTGGTATGGAAACCTTCCATAATAGTTACTAAGCATATTCATAAGTATTCATTTTTTCCTTTCAGATAGATAATTGTAAAAGTTCATTCCAGCTCTTAGATTTTATGTAAAACTATACAATCTCATAGATTTCTGGCTATTTTTTCAACATTTTCCAAATTTTCTACAATTAGCTTATTATTATTTTGTAATAAAAAAGAAAATAGGACTGGAGAGATGGCTTAGTGGTTAAGGTGTTTGATTGCAAAGTCAAAGGACCTCAGTTCAATGCCCCAGGACCCACATTAGCCAGATACACAAGGTGGCACATGTGTCTGGAGTTCCTTTGCAGTGGCTGGATATCAAGGTGTACCCATTCTCTCTCTAGCCCTCTATCTCTCTCTCTCTCCCCCCTCCCTCCCTCCCTCCCTCTCTCTGCTTCTTTCTTGCTCTCAAATAAATAAATAAAGATAAAAATATTTTTTTAAAAAAGAAAATAACTGAAATATTTGTAAAGATAACACGTCCCATTAGTACTGGAATGAGAAAACTCCTAAGATGCGCTGGATTTGATTACAAAGAGATGGAGGACAGAACAGAGATGAAAGTGTGAATCAGTTAACAGCTATGACAGGCCCCTGGCTCTGTGTTAAATCCATGACTCAGGTGGTGCCATAGCATCCTACTTACCACCCAGCTAAGCCAGAACCTATCCCTTGTTCTCCTTTTGGGCTGTCCATCCATCTTGAGCCTTCCCATGCTTCATGGTATCCCACCCTTTGAATCTGCAGCCAATGTTGTTTCAATATAAACAATTTGCACATCTCTTCCCTGAATTTTCACTGTAACGTTGCTTATAACTCCAGGACTCGAGGTCTAGCAGATGGATGGCCAACTGGTTTCTAGGCCTGCCACTAGTCGCTATGGGAACTTGTCCTAATACCTGGTCCTTTCTGTCTAGCATCTGTTATGACTCAATCACCCTTTTATTTCAGAGACCTGCATCCCTTGCTCTCAGGAATTCAGGTTTAACATTATGCAATCAGGATCTTCATAAGCGGAGAGAATTGCTTCTCTGTTCCAGCACTAAGCTCACTCATCCCCACAAGCATCAAGACACAACCAAATCTCCCTGCGCATTTTTCCAGCAGACTGGTTTCAAATCTGTTGTAAGGGGCTGGAGAAATGGCTCAGCAGGTTAGAAAGCTTTGATGCAAGCATGAGGGCCTTGGTGGGTCTGATTTGGCCTCAGTTTGATACACCAACACCAAGATAAAAAGCTGGGCATGAACACACCCACCTGTAGCACCAGTCCTGTGGAGTGGCAGAGGCCAAAGAATTCCTAGAGCACATTGATCAGCCACTTTGAAAATTTGCAGCTCCGGGTTCAATGAGACTCATCTCAAGGAAATAAAAGTGAAGAGCCTGCTGGGTATCTTAGACTGCAAGTTGTTTGGACCAATGTCAGACATTTCCCCCCAGTTGCTCGTGTAGCACCCTCTGGTACTAGACTAGCTCTCGCGGAATAGGGGGCGGAAAGATTGTTAGAGTCACAAGTTGGGGCATTATGCACAGAGACTGGGGCCTGTCCACCAGAACTCTTGAGCAAACTCACAATGCACGATCCACATTCCCCATTGATGAGGGCCCCTTTGAAAGTGGGAGGACGGGGAGGAGGACAATGGAACCAATACTATGAATGTAAAATCAGAATAATATAAATTAAAAGATATATATTTATTTTTTAAAAAAGTGAAGAGCCATAGGGCAGGGCAATGGACGTTCTCTGCTGGCTTCTGCACACATGTCCACACACTACACATACACATACCACAGGCACAGCACACAACATATGCTAGACATAAACACACATGCAAAACAATCTATTTCAACAGGCAAAATTGGGTGCTAAGGAGACGGCTTAGCTGGTGGCAAAGTGCTTGTTGCACAAGCATAAGGACCTGAGTTCAAATCCACAGGGACCATGTGAAAACTGTGTATGGCAGTGCGCCCTGTAATCCTAGCACTGGGTAGGCAGAAACAAGAGGATATTTGGAGCTTGCTGGCCAGTTTAGTCAGTGGGCTCCAGGTTCAGTGAGAAACCCTGTCAAAATGTAAGGTGGAGAGTGATTAAAGAAGATATCTGATACTTATCTTGGCCTCCATCGACATATACACATACACGTGAGCTCACATACATATGAACACGCTTACATACATGGAATACACACACACAAAATAAGGAAAAATAAAATGCATCTGTGACTCTAAACAAGATGATAAACAGATCAAGTATTCAATGTCAGCTAGAATCCACTACCACAAGGAGAAATTAAGCAGTTCTTAAATATTTAATAATACCCTGTACTTTTTTAGACTCTTGGGCTCCAAAATTATTGACAAAGTAATTCCTAAGCTATAATTAACAAAAAAGGCAACCTTCCAAAAAGTCTCCCAGAGCTAAAGTAACCTCTCCGGGGCACCCCCTCCATGCTCGGCTCATAAGTGACACACCCACAACACACAACAGTACTGGGAAAGGATCTGCAGCCGTCCCTGAAATGGTGTCCGCTGAAAATGGCTCCGGAAGGGCAGAGCCATGTCGATGATCATGAGAAGTCCAGACTCACTGGTGAACATGCCTAGAGAATCAAGAGATAAGGCCTTTACAAGCAGAGGTCACCTGGAAGGATATGTATAATAACTGCTTAGTATTCCAGGGACAGCTAGGGATGGACACACCCTATCCAACCACTCCAGGTGATCTCAAAGGAGACTCCCATCAGCTGGTCGGGCAGCACAAAACTTGTGTTTCCTTTAGCTTCACTCTCCTCCCTAGGAATCAAATCCTGGTAGCTTTCCTCCTAAAGACACACCCCCACTGGTTCGCAGCTCCCTTCTCCAATCCATCATCAAGGCTGGCACAAACCACAAGTATCTTTCCTTTCCACCACAACGTTAACCTTCTACCTCACTCTCTTGCTTAACTCAAGAAGACCTCTCCTTCACCTGAAAGCTGCATTGATGTATCTGATCATTTCTTTCTCCTGCTGTAAAATGCCTCAGTGAGGTCTCACTGTTACATAGTCTAAAACTTGGATTTCAGCCCTGTCTGGGCTCCCTCATACCTCACTTCAGATCTTCCCTGTGCTCTTGGTGTCTCCCCCATCATTGCTCTTCTCCTTCTCCTTCTCCTCCCTTGCTCTGACAAGCCCATTCTCAACACAGTCATTTTGATAATGATGTTCCTGCCACTTAGAGCTCATTTCTCCAGATCTCCACATATCCGACTCAGATCATTCCAACAACATAAAGAGGGAGTTATTGCTCTGTCCTGCTGACTGCTAAATTCCCACTACCTGGGATAAGACATGGAGTAGATACTGAGAAACTATTTGTCAAATGAATGTATGTGGTATTTGAGATTAAACTAGGACACAACTTTACAATGTTCTTCCTCTCATTCCACAGCTCAATTTCTTGCCTAGAAGACAAGTTGTTCATCTTTAGGAGAGAGACGGCCTGCTATTTAAGGGCATTTTTAGGCATGCCACAACCAGGCTAGAGTCTCTAACATGGAACCGATTTCTCTGAAGACTTATGCTTCTTTGGATATATCAGGCCAATGACACTGAAACCTCACTGACAAGCTAAGATGACTCTCAGTGTTGTCTGATTTGGGAGAACGACTGCACACACAGTCACTGCTGGAATGGAGGCTTAGAGTGTGAGCTGGTTGATCAGTGTCCACGTGAGCTGATGAACTAGAAACTCTCAGGTGCTAAGCAAACTTGTATTTCAACTCTACCCAGGCATTCACCAGAGGGAAATTCATTCACAGTGCAGATAATATCAATTCACTTGAATCTTAAATCAGCCTTAAATCAAGGAGGTTTTCACTCGAACTTACTGAGGGAACTACAGAGTGGTTGTGCAGGGAATTTTCTGCACAGTATCATAATTCATAAGTCTCTTTCTTGAGACATTCATCATTTCTTAGCACATATCTATGAAGTGGCCAAATGTAGTTTATACCTGCTATTTGTCCGTTCGTTCATTCATTCATTCATTCATTCCTTTGTGGTAGCTAGAATTGAACTCAGGGCCTTGTGCATGTCAGGCAAGGTTTCTACACCTGAGCTATGTCCTCAGCCCTCTACCTGTTTTATATATGTGAATAGGGGACTGAAGATCCTTTAGTAAATAAATACTAGAACCTTGATTTAGAGTCAAGATCTTACAGAAGCAGCCTCTACAGATGATAATGAACCAATAAGAGACATAATATAAAAGACCTTTGAAAAATCAGACTCATTGAAGTATAGCATAAGTAATAAAATAGACCCAAGTGTATAGTTCAACAGATTTTGACAAGTATACATTCTCATGTTCCCACCATCACAAGCAAGATATATGCCCTGAAAAGTTCCTTCATGCCATGAGAAAATGGGAAAGGGTGGGTTTGCAGGAAAAGGCTAGGATTGAATTAGCTTGAACATAACAAAGAAGAAAAAGGTTCTGCTCCCTTCCACTTCCAATTACTCTCTGTTCCCTAGACTTCATTTTATAGACCATGGGCTCAATTATTCACAGCATTTTTTATATCCAACCTCATAAAACTGTAAGGTGAATCATTACAAAATTAATATTCAACTGGCTTTACGGAACTCTGTTTAATGCAATGCATAACCCAGATTTTTATTACCCAAGCCTCTGAAGATCTATAAATGCAACTAGCTTAATAAGATAGCATGTATTTTGCCTCTAATATCACCTCCATGATCTGCACTCAACAAATCCACTGATTTTCAGCTGGAGAACTGAATGGAAAGTGGTGACAGAAGTGTACTGCACACTGAGGGCCAAGTTCTACACAAAGGAAGACTCATGTGTGGTCAACCAACCAAGGCTATGTTCTAATGCATTCATTTCGAGAAGCTCACAGCTCTCGTGAAAAGCAGCTTGTTTTGCGTTCAGAGCACTCCAGAGGAATCACTGCAGATTTTTATACCGTGTGACTTGAAAGTTTTTATTTTTAAATAAAACCTTCCCTGAAGGAAAAAAAAAAAAAAAAAAAAACACGAGTACATTTATATGTGAACCCCTGACCCTCTTTCAAATGAATGTTGTACAACTTGGAAATAATTTGATGCAATGATTATGTTTAATAGAATAGGAACCTAAGGTTTAGAAAAAATAAAATAAAATTCTCAGCCTGAGATCAGATAGACAATTAAAAGACCTGGTCGTTAAATCCACATCTTCTACCTCAAATTCACCTCTGAATTCACAATCATGTAACCCCCTTTCTCTCCCTCTCTACCACTCCTCTCTCTTGTTGTTTCCAATAGTTATATAAAAATTGCCAAACTACTTCCAATCCTGACTCCAAGATAACCCCTTGCAAGCTTTCAAGAGAGGCAACAGGCTCTGTTGGTCAAATGCTTGCCTTGCAAGCATGAGGACTTGAACTCGATACCCCGAACCCATGTAAAACAGCCATGCTGGGCAAAGTAGTGCTGCTTGTAATCCCAGCACACAGGCAAGGGTTGATAGGAGGATCCCTAGGACTCGCCAGCCAGACAGTTTAGCCTATTTGGTGAGCTCCAGGCCATTTAGAGACCCTGTCTCAGAAAATGTGGACAGGGCTAAAGAGATGGCTTAGTGGTTAAGGCGCCTGCCCGCTAAGCCTAAGAACGTTAGTTCCAATCTCCAGGTCCCACGTTTAGCCAGATGCAGTGATGCAAGGGTGCAATGCCGTACTTGACCACAAGGGGGCGCACATGCCTGGACTTCACAGTGGCTGAGAGGCTGCTGGTGCGCCATCTCTGTCTGTCTCCCTATCTCTCTGTCTCGTTCTGTGTCTCTCTCCAAAATAAAAATAAATATTTTTTAAAAATTTAAAAATGTGGACAGTATAACTGAGGAATGACACCCAAGGTAGTCATCTAACAGCCATAAAACATGTATATCAGTGTACCTGCACTCACACACATGTCCACCTGCACACACAAACATGCAACATACATACATGCATAAAATGGGGGAGCTGGTGCAGGATGATGGAAATCTATGAGAACAGCTTCTGGAATCATGGTTGTCTTCACACTCTGCTTCCATGAGAGTTACTTAACTTCCCCTGGCATAGTTTGCTTATCAATAAAAAGAAGATAATATGACCACTTCTCTGAGATCATTGTGAAAATGAGCTGGGTCAACTCGCAAATCATTGCATGCAGTGTCTTCCGCAGAGCACTCAGGTATTAGACATCAAGTATGTATTAGTTTGGAAATTTATCCATGTATACATGTTTTTAGTCTTCAAAAAACTAAATGATGACTAGGATTATAGCTTAGTGAGAGAGCATTTGTTTAGTATATAAGAAACCCAAGGTTTAATCCCAGGCCCTTATAAAAGAAAAAAAAAGAGGGAGGGAAGAAGGAAGGAAGGGAGGGAAGGAGGAAGGAGGGAGGGCAGGAAACAGGAAAAGCAGGAAAGAAGGGAGGGAGGGAGGGAGACATGGTTGGTTTCTATTGCCTTTTGTTTTTTTTGTGGCATTTTCACCTGATAGCATGGCAGTGTTTCTCCTGCTGTTAAAGTCATTCTCCAAATTAGCTCCCAGAAGTCCAACTACAAGCAACGATCTGGACATCTATACACTAGGTTCATGCTACTCAGAAAAACTCCTTGTAATCCAGTCAACATCTCAGAGTTTCACACTGTATCTAAAGAAGAAGGACAACAGCCTGTTGCTCAGCCATATCCAGATCACAGTGATGATCCTCACAGGCTGCAGAGTTCCATGGAGAGTGTCTGCCATCTTCATGTTGACTTGTGATTTCACTGTGACCACACTGGAAATTTCCAGGAGACACGGGGAAGAGGTGTTTTTTTGTTTTTTGTTTTTTGTTTTTAATTTGAGAGGCACAGAGAGAGAGAGACAGGTAGAGAATGGGCACGCCAGGTCCTCTCAGCCACTGGGAACAAACTCCAGACATGTGCGCCCCCTTGTGTGCATATGTGATATTGCACACTTGCATCACTTTGGCATCTGGCTAAATGTGGGACCTGGAGATCCGAATGGGTGTTCTTAGGCTTCGCAGGCTGGCGCCTTAACTGCTAAACCATCTCTCCAGCCCAAGAGTTTTGAGAATAAAATCTCTATTAATGTGATCTCTTTGCTTCCTATCCAAAATAAGCAATCAATCACTGCTACCTATATTTCTGAGACTCCAGGAACACCTGCTGGCCTAGAAGCAGTCAGAGTTGGATGACTAAGAGCTGTAGGAAGTGCTGTGATAAGGTTTAGGAAGCTTCAGCCTGAGAAGCATATTGAGATGGATTAGTAATGTCTGTGATGGCAACAGGCAATAGCAAAGTGGTACCTATTCCATGTTGCTGCCCTCCTTCATCTGTTTGAATGTCCTCTCTCTTTAAAATTTTTTTTTTGTTTCTTTCTTTATTTATTTGAGAGCAACAGACACACAGATCGAGAAGGAGGCAGACAGAGAGAGAATGGGTGCTCCAGGGCTGCCAGCCACTGCAAATGCATGAGCCCCCTTGTGCACCTGGCTTACGCGGATCCTGGGGAAGCAAGCCTTTAGCCGGGCTCCTTAGGCTTCACAGGCAAGCGATTAACCACTAAGCCATCTCTCCAGGCCCTGAATGTCCTCTCTTTACAGATACAAAAACTAAGGTTCATGGCAATGAGGAATCATGGCTCATTCAAGACTATAGCAACAGTACATGGCAAAATTAAGAATGGTCACCATGGGCTGGAGAGATGGCTTAGTGGTTAAGGCACTCGCCTGTGAAGCCTAAGGACCAATGTTCAACTCTCCAGATCCCGTGTAAGCCAGATGCACAAAGGTGAGGCAAGCTCAAGGTTGCACATACCCACTAGCTGATACAAGTGTCTGGAGTTCGATTGCATTGGCTGAAGCCCTGGTGCACCGATTCTCTCTCTCTCTCTCTCTCTCTCTCTCTCTCTAAAATAAAAAAAAAAATTAAAAGAATGGTCACCATTCATTATGGGTTGTAGCCCAGCATTGCTCTTTGCATACCTAGCTGTCTTTCCTCTCTGTTGGGCTGGACGGTTTCCTGTCTTACAATCATTAGGTGGTTCTTGCACGTTTCAATCCATGTAGGTCACTTCTGGAATGAATAAATTATGCCTAGATAATTTTTTTAAAAGCCTGACTCCCGAAGCTCTGGCAACAATCAGCACACAGCAGTTATGACGATGCATAGTCTATTTTGACAAAAGACAGGTAACTGACTTCATCATGTGGCAGAAGACGGACAAGCAGGGCAGCAGGGATTTCTTAATCAGATTCTCACGTAAGTAGATTTCTTTGCATAATGGGACTCGGAGTAAATAAATTCTAAAATGAATGTTCAAAAGATTACAGTCACTGAGAAGTGACTTGACTTGCTGTAATTTGGTCTAATCCTCTGCAGGCAACTAGAATTCAACATGAATCTTTATCATGATGGGGAGGAGCCATCATTTTTTTTTTCCTGTGCCAAACAGATACTGGCCAGGTGCTTACCAAGTGCCAGCCACTGGAAGGTTCTGTGGATACAATGGAGATCAGAAGAGAAGTAGTTTCTGTCCTCACATGAAGCCAACTGGGAAAGATGGACTATGAAGCCATGTCATACATATTGAGAAAGCAGCTGGGGGAATAAGCCTCAACTAGATCAGCACACGTAAGTAGAACACACACATGACATTTGGGCCCAAAAAAGAGTGCTGTAATTCTGTTTCCTGCCACTCACCTACTGAGTAACCTTAAACAAGTCACTTAAACTTTCTACTTCTGTTTTCTTATCTGGGAGCTAGAGGTAGCTCCTACTCTGTCGGTATAATGCCCAGTTTTGAGTTAACGTTTATTCAGTTATCTAGCTACTATTAAGTTTATTGAGTTTATTATGTTACTGTTAAGTATGTGCAAGTCTGGCACAATACTTAACTTGTTGAATGAATGAAGCCCATGCTAGAACTCTGACGGACAAGGGGGCAAATGGGCAGAGAGAGATGAAACAGGAACGAGGAGACAACACTCCTGCTTTGTGCCCGGTAAGAGCCTGACAATGCACAGGGTAAGATGGCAGGGCTGGGCTGGGTCTCAGTGAGCACAGGTGAAATTGGAGTGATAGATAGCTCAGTTGGTAAAGGGCTTGACTTGCAAACATGAGGACCTGAGTTTAATCCCTCAATCCCACATTTTAAAGAAAGCCAGGTATGGTAACACATGTATGCTTACTTACGATCCTAGTGCCAGGGAGGCAAAGACAAAAGGAGCCCTTGAGCTTACTCTCCAGCCAGTCTAGCCCATTTTGTGCATTTCATGTCAATGAGAAACTCTGCCTCAAAACAAAAATGAAAATAAAAATAAAAAAGAAGTTGGTGGGTGGCACCTGAGAAAAGGTACCCAAGGTTGCACTCTGACCTTCACGCACATGTGCACCTGCACACACAAACATGTGCGCATATACAAAAATGAGATGAGCCACAAATGAGAAACACAGTCTAAAGAACACCGTTTTAAAAACTTCTGGGATTTATTTCTGACTATTATTTAGAGATCAAATCACTGGATGCCCCCCCCCCAGAGAGACACACCGTCTGAGACATAATTCCTTCTCCCACAAGTGAGCCCTACCTCGCCACCTCTGTCTCGTGACTTAGGCTAAGGACACATTCATTTCACTTTGTCCATCCATCAAACCCAATGTGTTTTTACAAAGCAAGCAAAAGGAGGTAAAATAAATAAGTAAATAAGAGCAAGGCAGGTAGAAGTATGCGTTGGTATGAGTTTTCTAGAAAATAGTTAGACAGTGTCTAGCAAATGACCGAAACAATATGTACGTCCTTTCACTCAGCTATTCCGCTGCAAGGAATTTAGCCTAAGGAGAAAAATGATCGTTTTTCATAATGATTTAGTCCTAAAAATGTTTATGACAGCGTAGTCTCATAAAAAAAAAAAACAATTAAGGAAATTAAATGCCCATAAACAGGGATTGGTGACAAAAGTTATACTACAGCTGATTTCCCCCCCTCTACCACCCATTCCTTTTAGAGCATTTATTATGTTAATTGCATCTCTGGTAGTAAATCCACCAGAGGTGGGAGGGTGTCATTGTTTTGCTCACCATGGTCTGCACCACTATATAAGAACAGGCACATCACAGATCCCAATAAATATTTAAATATGCAAGGCAGCTTATGCATTAAGATTCCATTTTTGTGGGGAAAGAAAAGTACATGAATATCTGGAAGTATGCTATTAGTGTTTCTCCCTAGAGCAAGGATCAGAAAACTAGCCCCAGGGCTGGCTAAATCGAGTGTTCTGGAACATGGCCACACTCATTCTTTTACGGACTGTCTGTGACTGTTTGCTCACCACCCAGGTAGAGCCAAGAAGTCTTAAGAGACTGTGTGGTCTGTCTGGCTCTTTCAAGAAAAAGTTTTCTGGCTGTGGCTCTAGATGGTAGAGATAATTTTGGCATAATCTAATTCATACAGATATAAACACAACACACACACACACACATATCACAGGTGCGCGTGGACACACATGTGTATGGTTTTACAAGTCATACAGATATACACACAACACACACGTGTCACAGGTGCGCATGGACACACATGTGTATGGTTTTACAATGTACATGTAGTACTTTCAACACTACAGAATATTAGAGTTAGTTTTATTAGGAAAAAAAACAAAAGAAAGGGAGTTGTTTATGCATATTTGCCAGCATAAAAATGTCCATAATTAATGAAAATGTGACTGGCGGTAAGAATAAAGTGATTATATTTTCGAATGTCTAAAGAACTGAAAGAAGGGCTGGGGAGATGGCTGAGTGGTTAAAGGCGTTTTCTTGTAAAACCTGTTGGCCTGGGTTTAATTTCTCAGTACCCCACATGCATGCTGTGGTATGTGAGTTCATACATACAGACATACACATATACAAGATAAATAATAAATAAATAAAATTTTAAAGAGAACTGAAAGCAAATATGCAAAATGATTCTCATGGCTGTCTTTGTATACAGTAACTACCTTTTTTCTTTTTTATTTATGTGTGTACGCACATGTGTGCACTAATGCACATGCATGCCAAGACTTCTTGCCACTGTAAATGATCACTAGACTTTTCGTGTCAGGCTTACATGGACGGCAGGCTTTACAAGCAAACACTTTTAACCACTGAGCCATGTTCCCAACCCACTGTTTAAGGGAACTATTAATAAATTTTATTTTAATTTATTGATCCTGCTTGGTTGTGTTTTCTGAATTTCCTGGAATAAGCATGCATTGCGTTTATAATAACATGAGAAGAGAAAACAGGTAATACTGAAGAGACAGGCAGAGAAACTAAAATGCCAATTCCACATAAGAAGCATCAGTGCTTCCATGAGTGTTTGGCTCCTGAGTCCAGAACACGAACGCAGGGTCCTGGGAGGGGGTTCTTTTGTATGCTCCACTAAAATGCCAACACATCCAACATGGAAGGGTCACCTGGGTCACTATGTCTCCCTGCTTATAAGTCCCCAACCTGGTATGGTTGCTTTTCTTTGTATATTAAAACAAGTACACTTTAATTTTTGCTAAAGCACAGCTTTATCATTTCTACATTAGAAAGACATCTTGGGGGCCAGAGAGATGGCTTAGTGGTTAAGGCGCATGCCTATGAAGCCTAAGGACCCAGTTTCGTTTCTCCAGGTCCCACGTAAGCCAGATGCACGTGGTGGCACACGCAACTGGAGTTCATTTGCAGTGGCTAGAGGCCCTGGCGTGCTCATTCTCTCTCTCTCTCTCTGTGTCTGTGATAAATAAATAAAAATAAAATGTTTAAAAAATTAAAAAGAGAAAGACATTTTTGGTCTTAGTACATAACACTTGTATTTTGAGTCTAGAATGATCTCCAAAGGCCCAAGTGATAAAGGTTTGGTTCCCACAGAAGAACTATGGGAGGTGGTAGAATCTTCTAATCGTTGGGCTAGTCCCCTAAAGAGCATAGTGTGACCACAGTTCCTTTTTCCTCTCATTTTACATCCTGGCCACAAGGTAAGAACTTTGCTCACATGAACATCCCTGCTGCCATGTGCTACCACAGGCCCAAAGCAATAGGGAAAATTGGCCATGGGCTGAAACACCAAAACTATGAGCCAAACAAATCTTTCCCCCCTTTTAAGATGATTTATCGTAGGTATTTGCTATGGCAATGGAAAGGTGACTTGTTCACATTTCCCTGATTTCAGACTCAGCCAAAGCAGCCAGTTCAATGTTGACACTTTCCTCCTCTTGCTGCTCCTAACGTGTGTCTGAGCACGGGTTAGGATAAGACAACCTGCAGGGGGCATCCCTTAAAGGGGACAGTAGATAAATGTCCCAGCCTCTGGGCCTCAGGGTCCTAACACAGAGGACCCCTGGTGTTCCAAAGGGTCCTCTTTCTTGTCTTTACCCCTTCCCTTGCTCACTCTCCTCCTCATCCTGTCTCCTGCTTCTAGGGATTCTCTTCGCAAATGAACTTCCGGAACCCGAGACACTATGTCAGGTTCTGCTTTGGAGGAACTCAGATATGAAGCCAGTATTCAGAATTACACCCCAGAACCCCAGAAAACTCACAGAGATGATGTCAAATATGGCATGTTACTTTGTAGAAGACATCAACCATTCTACAGCTTTTTATTACACATCAACACTAGGCCACGCTCCTGGAAGCTATGCATCAGTGGACTAGAAAGACATGTTCATGTTCACAGAATACAAGTTGTTAAGCAATAATCATGACAACATAAGATGAATGGGATCACCCAGGAAGGTTTCACCTCGCATGAAATATAGAATGTTTTGTTTTCACTTCTGAAACAGTGATAGCACTTAACCTGGGCTCTGAAGTATGGGTTTGCTAAAGACTGGTGAAGGGTTATGATGTTTCTTCCATGTACAAAGGTTGAACAAGGAAGGCAGGTATTTGATGGGCTGATTAACCATGTTCTGGGGTCTAAAGATTACAAAAAAAGACATATAGTCAGCAAACTTTCTCTTCTTTCATCTCACATGGGCTACATATCCCAAGAGCTGAACAAGGGCATGGGTTCCTTCAGGGTATCAATTACTGAGAGGCCCAAAGTTGTCATTAAGATTTAAACATGGCCTGGAGAAATATCCTTCCAGTCAGAGGCCAGGTGCTGAGCAGATTCTTCTACTCTCCCTAGCTAGACACCTTCATGGTCCTTTACTAACATGGCTCAGGGAAATTCATGGAAGAGGGGGCAGACAGAGTGCTAGAGCCACAAATTGGGTCATTATGCACAGAAACATTGCCTCTTCCCCATAACTGTTGGCTACCCCCACATTCCCCAATGAGGAAGGTCCTTTCAGAGGAAGGAAGATAGGGAGGAGGCTACCAAAGGCACCAACATGAATGTAAAATTAAAATAATTTATACATATAAATTAAAAAATTTTAAAAACAAAAAGGAAAAAAAAAGTACTCTAACTTATTTCAAACACCAACAACTTTAAAAAAAAAAAAAAAAAAAAAAGGTCACTTAAAACTGGTTTGAAGACTGCTGGAAAGATGGCTCAGTCAGTAAAGTGCTTGTTGCACAAGCCTAAGAACCTAGGTTTGGTTCCCCAGTAGCATATGCCTATAATCCCAATGCTGGGGAGACAGAGACAGGAGAATCCGTGATGCTTGCTGGCTAGCTAGACCAGCTGAGCTCCAGTTTCAGTCTCTGTCTCAACAATAAGGTAGGGAACAACGGAGGAAGATACCTGATGTCAACCCTGGCTCCCCCTCCCCCCCCACATACACGAACATCTGTACATGGATGTACACACATACACACACTCACATATTTTTTTAAAAAAAAGCAACTTGTTTGAATTGCACCTACCTGCGGATTCCTCTCAAGTAACTACAGAAGAACCTTACATGAACCAACCTTTAGGGTGCACACTCCCTCAGATTTCAAGTCAGCTCAACTGAGCTGAGCTTCTGCCTAAGCTCACACGTTTTTACACAGTGTTACCCATGAGAAGAAAATGCCATAAATACATCTTCAGCATGTCTATGTTTGTGATCGATTGCCTTTTTTTTTTCTTGCGGCAATCTGGAAGAGTTTTGCTCCACATTTTTATTATTCTCACTGCATACTAACTCTTCAAACATTTTAGTAAATTATGGTTCTCTGGTTTCTACTTCAGAATCATTTAACTGATTTAATGAGTTCTGTCTAATTATTGCATTTCACCTCCTGTATTAGAATGCAGCAGTGTTTGAGCTGCATGAGTTGGCAGTAGCTCAAACACTCAGAAAGGAAAAATGATGGGAACAGGTAAGGCAGGACCCACCCAGTACAGCTCATTTCACACCACATATTATTCTCAAGAAGATATGGGTATAGATGTATGGGTGCTATTGTCATGAATTGGCTCATTCATAATTCATTGCCATATTTATAAGGGGCTTGCCTGTGCCAGGCACCGGGGAAGGGAGCAGAATAGCTGCAATGGTGCTTTCTCAGAACAGCAGCCCTCCACTGAGGTCATAAAACCCAGTGGCTAAAGACTCTAAATCAACATTTGTTTCACTGTGCCTGAATCCAGTCTCCCTCAGTATTCACAGGATTGGTTTTCAGACCTTCTCCAGTGCCAAACTCACAGATATTCAAGCCCTTCATACAAGTAATAATATAGTAATTTACATGTGTAATGTATGAACATCCTTCCATACACTTTAATTGATTAATTGGTTGATTGATTGAAAATTGATTGGTTAAGAATGGCCTTGCTGGAATACCCAGACTGGTCTTAAACTCAAGTGCTCCACAGAGACTGGGGCCTACCCCCCAGAACTCTTGACTACCCCCACAATGCATGACCCACACTCCCCATTGATGAGGGTCCCTTTGGAAGAGGGAGGACAGGGAGGAGGACAATGGAACCAATACTATGAAAGTAAAATCAGAAATATATATATATATATATATACATACATCAAGTGCTCCTCCAGCCTCAGTGTCTCAAGTAGCGGAGACTGAAAGTATACATCACTGAACTCATTTCTCTCATACATTTTAAGTTATCTCTAGATTACTTATAATTATCTGAACAATTTCAATGATATGTAAATAACTGTGATGTTGTAATATTTAGGGAACAGTGACAAGAATAAAAAGTTTCTGTATTTAGCGCAGATTCCAACTATTTTTGGTCTTCATCTGGCTGAAAGTAACGATGCAGAACTCATGCACAAGGAGGGCTCATTGTCTATTTAAACCTTGGTTTCACCATGTCTTACCCCTGTGACGGTAGATATACACATTAGCCAATTTGTTTCCTCATCTGTAAAATGGGGGCTAAAACACCATCAACCCTCACAGGACTGTGGTGGACATTAAGTGCGTTGGTAAAAAGAGAATATGTATACGGTCATATAAGGGAGTAGGGACAAACTAATCACACTCCCGACCCCGGACACAGAGTAGGATACCCAGGATGCAGGTGAAGGCGCTTCCTCAGCCCCACTCAGTCCCTTGAATACTACTCCAGTTCACACCCCCACACGCAAGCTGTGATTGGTAATCAGACCTATTTGGCACTGAACTCTGCCCTGCCTGCCCACCTGCTTCACACTGAGCAGGGACCCTAAGCTGCTCATGCACTCAGGATCCCCAAGCCCAGAGTAGGCCACCTAGGATTCAGGTGAGTACTCCTCCTGCCCCACTCAGTACCTCAGGTAAAACCCTGCCCCCTACAGGTTACAAGTGGAGCTCAGGTGCATTGGGCACTGACTTCACTCCCTAGCCTCCCCGCCTGCTCAGCCCTGAGGAGCTGATCACACTCCCCATTCCAGCCCTTCATGAAGAGTGCATACACCAGGAGAAGCCTGCTCAGCTTCCAGCATTCCCATCCCAGACCTGTGGACAGAGCACCATCCCAGGACAACTAGGATCAAGGCAGGCCAGGCCATTCTACACAGGCCTCACCGGAGCCATTGTTGCCACATTCTCAGTAAAACAAAAGGGCTCTGCGGATAGGCAAACTTCAATGCAAAACAAGATACACAAGAAACCAAGGCAAGATATCCTCACTAAAATTGCCTAGTCCCATAGTGGAAGTCTCCGATGAAAACTAATTAAACAAACACAAGACAAAATATTCCAAAATGCAGCCAGGCATGGTGGCACATGCCTTTAATCCCAGCACTTGGGAGGCAGAGGTAGGAGGGTTGCCGAGAGTTCGAGGCCACCCTGAGACTACATAGTGAATTCCAGGTCAGCCTGGACCAGAGTGAAACCCTACCTCGCAAAACAAAAACAAAACAAAAATTCCAAAATGCAATTATAATAAGCATATTTTATCATTTAATAAGGCCAAGAAGACTGAGTGAGATAGAAGAGAGTCAACCAAAAGAACTTAATAGAGGGCTGAATGACGTGGAAGAGAATATAAAAGAACTCAATACACAGCTGAATGAAGTAGAGGATAATCAACAAAGACATATTCCAAGCAAAAGAAAATAGGGAACACACAAGTGCAGCTATAGTAACATCTGACAGAGTAGACTTTAAACCCGAAAGTAACCAAAAGATATAAAGAAGGCCATTCTCTACTCATCAAGGGAACAATTCAATAAGAGGATATTACAATTATAAACATATACACGCCAAACACAGATGCACTAAAATTTATAAATAAAAATATGCTAGACATTAAATCAAAAATAAATCACAACACAATAATAATGAATGACCTTAATATCCCACTGTCCTCAATAGACAGATCATCTAAACAGAAAATCGAGAAGGAATGGAGCTAAACCAAACCATAAAATAAACAGACTTAACAAACATCTACAGACTATGCCATCCAAACTCTATAAAATACACTCTTCTCAGCAGTTCAAGGAATCTTCTCCAAAAATAAATCATGTATTAGGACATATTAGGACATAAAGCAAGTCTCCAAAAATTCAGGAAAATGGACATAAGTCCCTGTATTATATCAGACCACAAGGCAATAAAGCTAAAAATCAACTCCAAAAGAAATAACAGAAATACATCAACTCCTGGAGATTGAGCAACATACTACTGAATAATGAATGAGTCATTGAAGAAATCAAGAAGGAAATAAAAAATGTTGTATAACTGAATGAGCATGAAAGCACATCATACCTGAACTTATGGGAGACATGAAGATAGTCCTGAGAGGGAAGATTATAGCTCTCTCTAAATGCCTGTATTACAAACATAGGCAGGTCTCAAATAAATAACTTAATGATCCATCTGAAGGCTTGGGAAAACAATGGCAATCCAATCCCAAAACTAACCAGATGAAAAGAAATAATCAAGATCAGGGACAAAAATCAATAAATAATAAATGAAAACAAGTTTTAAAACTGATGAAACCAAGTGCTAGTTCTTTAGAAATGTACGGTTGAGGGCTGGAGAGATGGCTTAGGGTTAAGGCGCCTGCCTCCTAAGCCTAAGAACGCTGGTTCCAATCTCCAGCGGTTCCAATCTCCAGGTCCCACGTTTAGCCAGATGCAAAGTGACCCAAGGGCAAATGCCCACAAGGGGGCGCACACATCTGGATTTCGTTCACAGCAGCTGAGAGACTGCTGGCGCGCCCATTCTCTATCTGTCTCCCTCTCCCTCTCCCTCTCTGTCTCTCTCTGTGTCTCTCTCCAAAAATAAATAAAATTTAAAAAAAATTTAAAAAATGTATGGTTGAGATGGTACTAACAAAAGAAATGTTCCTCACAGATTTGGAGAAAGGAAAGTGCTCTATCTCAACCCTATGTGTCATTTGCCATACCTAGTATGTTAGTCAGAATCAATCTGATAATGGTCATTTGTGAAAAGGACAGATGTAATTGTTTTTGATATTTCCATCAAATGAAAAGAAATAAATATGAAGTTGGAATTAAATATAACAAGGTTGATAAACCCCTGGTCAAACTGATCAAAAGAAAGGGAGAGATGACTCTAATCAATAAGATTAGAGGTGAAAAAAGATGTTACAACAGATACTAATGAAATCGGGACAATCATTTTTAACAACCTATATTCCACAAAATGGGATAATCTAGAAGAAACAGATGGATTTCTTGACTCAAGAGATCTACCAAAACTAAACCCAAAGGAGATAAATGACACGAATAGAAGTATAACATCTACAGAGATAGAGGTGTAATTAAAAGCCTTCTAATGAAAAAAAGTCCAGGCCTAGATGGACTCATACCACCACTAAAACCACACCTTCTCAAGTTATTTCACAAAGCAGAAAAGGAGGGAAGGCTCCCTGTCTCCTTCCATGAAGCCAGCATTACACTAATACCAAAACCAGACAGAGACATCACAAGAAAAGAAAATTAGAGATCGATATTCCTGATGTACTTAAAGGAAGAAATTTTAAATAAAACTTTCACAAATCAAATCCAAGAACACAAAAAGTATCATCTACCTTGATAATGTGAGATTCATCTAAAGGATTCAGAAATGGTTCAAATATCACATAAATATACTGAAGGATGGAAACCACATGATCAGTTCAAAATATGACATGATTAAAACACCAGAGAGACTATGGATGAAGGGATCATATCTCAAGCATATCTCAATATAATAAGGACTATATACACCAGACCTAAATACCATGTCATATTAAAAGGGGAAAAACTTGAAGAATTCCACTCTCCCCACTGCTATTTAATATAGCACTTGAAGTTTTAGCTCAAGCAATAAAACAAGAGAAAGAAGTAAAAGAGATACATATTGGAAAGCAAAAATAATACTTATTTAGGCTGGAGAGATTGCTTAGTGGCTAAGGTTTTGCCTGCAAAGCCAAAGGACCTTGGTTCATTTCCCCAGGACCCACGTAAGCCAGATGCATAAGGTGGTGCATGCATCTGGAGTTTGTTTTCAGTGGCTGGAGGCCCTGATGCACCCATTCTCTCTTTCTTTGTCAGTCTGCCTCTCTCTCTGTATGTCAAATAAATAAATAAAATAAAATATTAAAAAATACTTATTTGCAGGTTATATGACTGTCTTTTTAAGAGGAAAAAAAACCTTCTGGAGCTAATAATCTCTCTCAACAAGGTGACAGGATACAAAATTCACACACACACACACACACACACACACACACACACCCCAGTAGCCTTCATATGTACCAATGATAAACACATGAAGAAAGAAACCAGGGAAGCAGTCCCATTTATAACAGCCGCAAAAATAAATATCTTGGACTATCCCTAACCAATGAAATGAAAGATCTCTACAATGAAAACATCTCAAGACATTAACAGGTCATGTTAGAATGGATATGGAAGCCAACTTCCTGCCAGCTAGCTCTTCAAAGTGCTGGGAAGTGCTATGAAGCCTCCTGGAGGATATAGTGTACTAAAAGTGTGAATAAGCCAAGGATCCTACGAGCCGCAAAATCAACCAGCCACACAAGATATACACACCAGGGGAATAGTCGCACATAGGCTATGGGGGTCATCAACTGCTCTCAGATTGGATATAAGCCTGTTCAGTGACAGACATTTCATATCTGGTACTGAGAATCAAGCCAGAAGCCCGTGGCTTGGAATGTCACAGATTCCACAGGAAGCTTCCACTGTTCTTTGGCTAAAGGGGGAGGTTATGCTGGTCAAAAAGTTTTCTAAATGTCTGTTTATCTCCTTTGATCCATGCTGCTCTCACTCTTGGATAGAGAATCTGCTTTTTTTTTTTTTTAAACAGGTGCCAATGAATACCACGGAGACACAAGACCTATCAGTTTGACAAGAAAGCAAAGCCAACTGTCTAGCACTAGATGCATCACCTCTGTCACATCTGCCAGGGTCCGGGAAACATTACAGAAAAGGTGGGTGGTTAAATATGAATGCTTCTCCCACTGCTAGCCTGAAAAATCTCCATCAGGGAGATGACGGGAGATGCTAAGGAGACTCCAAACTCATCAAAGGAGAAAATAAGAGGCTGCTGAGAACTCAACACTACAGGAGACTTGTAACAAGCCCTGCAAGGCTTGGGGAGCACTGCAGAAGAAGGAGCTAAAAGAATGTCAGAGCCACAGGGTGGGAAGCAGTATTCTGAGGAGATGTCGTTCTGGCAGAGACTGACCGTGATGCATTGAGGACCCCACGGTGAATACTGTAACCCCACTGAGGAGGGCCTCAGTGGAACGGGTGTGCAGAACAGGGAACATAAGAGTAAAACCCAATGGGAATACGATCAATTTGCAATATGTTCAAATATTAAATCTGCCATTTAAAAAATTAACAAACAAGAAAAAACAACAAAAACAAAAATCACTTAGGGCTTAACAGACGCTTGATAATTGTCGCCTGTTTATGCTATGCTTTTTTTGGTGTTCGTGTCTATAGCCAACAACAGTAACAATTTGCCTACCTCTTTTCTACTCATCTCCTTTAGCTGTCTATTATTTATTTTTACTTTTGTTGATTTCTTTAGAATCCATGAAGACAGGGACTACATGCTTAGTGCGTGACTTTGTGTTTCCCCTATAGCAGAACACCAGTGAATGTTTGCTGAATGAATAAATGAATGAATAATAACCTTCCATCAAGACATATGGCTCCACTCATTTTCCACAGTCCTTTCACTGCAAAGATTTTCATCCATCACACATGTCCATCACATGCCATTGATTGGAGACTTTATATGATTTGATGTCCAGATGGGGCCACCACAAAGGAAAGACATGCTGGCATGCATGAAATTTCCATTGCCAGATGACAAACCAACTCACTGTATTATTCATGATCAAATGTTGTTGGCCAGCAAACTGATTGCTGTCAGCTGAGATCCACACTGGTCAAGAGGACATGCTGTTCAAACAGAAGCCAGGAGCGGCACCAGAGATAAGGCAACAGAAACAGAGGTGTGGAGTAAGGAGTTTCTTATTCCTGCCTTGGGCTGCAGGCCTAGGCAGGTCATTTCCCTCCCTGCACCTCGCAGCTTACTGCTCATGTCAACAGAAGACACAAATTGTCGTCAGTAATTCTCAGCCGTGATTGGGCACCCAAATCTTCTGATAAAATTAAAAATACATTCTTCCAGGAGAGCATGTTTACAAACTTCTTCAAGAAAGGGCCAGAGAGTAAATACTTTAACTTTAGAGGATATGTGCTCTCTATTGCAGCCACACATACTCAGCTCTGCCACTGCGTTCCCAAAGCAGCCCCAGACTTACAGGAGAAGGAGCGAGCCAGGCCCAGGCTAACTTGCTGATCCTTGTCCTTGGCCGTCTGTGGTACCCCAGCCCAAAGATCAGTTAGATTCTGTGCAGATGTACATAAGATGCTTCAAACAACATGGGGCAGCAACAACACTAGTGAACAATCATGACCCAGGCAGGGTAAGGCTGCCACTCAGGGAGCTGACATCGTGAGAAACGAGCTCTCCCTCATCATTGTCTAAGTAGACATACTAACGTTCTTGCAGGAGAATCTCATTTGGGCATTGACTTTCTATACTGAAGCTTTTACTCGCTCGAAATTCAGTTCTGTCCTCCACTGGAAATTTAAACAGTACTTTCATTGTGTTTAGAGCTAAAATACTTTCTTGTATAGTATCACCTATTAGTTCTCTAAGAGTGACCATTTCATTGCTCAGCTACAAAATAAATTTCATATTATCTATGTAAGCACTAAAGCAACATAATACAGGCAAGCTTCCACTTGAATAAAATACATAAAAAGTATGAAGCGGGGGCTGGGGCTATTGCTAAGTCAGTAAAGTTTGCCTTGCATGAGGACCCAAGTTTGACCTCCAGAACCCATGAAAAAAAAAAAAAAAAAGTGGACATAATACTACATTGGAACTCAGCCAAAAGGCCTAGAAACTGTTTTCTGATTGGACATGAGGCTCACTCAGTGGGAGAAAACTCATATCTGGTACTGGAAGCCAAGTCAAAAATTTCATGCTCAGGAAATTTACAGACTTCAGAGTAAACCCCCCACTGCTCTCTGGAGAAAAGGAGTAGGCTTGCACACCAAAAAGTCTCTCAAATAACTGCATACCCACTTTAACCCAAGCTGCTCTCACTCTTGGTTGGAGAAATCTGTTTTATTTTACACATGGCAGAGAAAACAGAGAAGAACCAAGATCCATCAATAAGACAAAAAGATAGCAGACTGCCCACCACAAGACGTGCCACCTCCACCACATCTGCCAGGGCCCAGGAGAAATTGCAGAGGAAGCAGTGACATGAACGCTGCTCTTACTGCTAACCTGACAACCAGCTCCAGGGTGATGGTGACACACAGGGTGTTCAATCAAAACCCATCAAAGCAGAAACCCAGAGGCTCCAGAGAATGCAACACTAAATCAGACTGCCAACAAGTCTGCCATGGCTCAGGGATCATTGGAGGAAGAGGAGACAGAAGGATTGTAAGAGCCACAGAGTGGGTAGAACTAGCCTGAGGCATGGTTCCCCAACCCCTGCTACATCACAGGGACTGACTGAGGCCTTCGTAACTCCACAGTGAATACCATAACCACACTGAGGAGGGCCCCCAGGGAAAGAGGCAAGGGGGAAAAAGAGAATAACCTGCACAAAATCAAGTTGGGTATGGTGGTGCATGCCTTTAATCCCAGCTCTCAGGAGGCAGAGGTACAAGGATTGCTATGAGTTCAAAGCCACTCTGAGACTACATAGTGAATTCTAAGTCAGCCTGGGTTAAGAGTGAAACCTACCTTGAAAAACCAAAAGAAAAATATCAGTTAGTAACCAAATGTTGTAGAGAGCTCTGACAAACAATGGTGGAATGTATTTGTAATCCCAGCCCAGGGAAGCAGAGACAGGTAGATCTCAACACTCCCTGATCAACCAACCTTGCTTATTTGGTGAATTCAAATCAATGAGACACCCTATCCCAAAAAAGGTAAATGGAGCTTGAAAGAATGACCCATCCACACACATACACCCACAGGAAAAAATGCACATGCATACAAACGTGAAAGTATAGGTGATGTTGGGAAGTGTTTATGATGACTGGGCTGGGACTTCCTTGACATACAGGACTCCCCATGTTCCTGAAAATCATGGCTCCTTGGTAATTGTACAAACTTTTTTTTTTTTTTTTTTGCCCTGAATTGTCTGTTTTCATTATTATCTCTGACTAGTTAATACAGTGATCTCGCACTCACAAAACTGTCCTATTTGCATAATAAATACCACTTCCATCTTTCCTCCTTCTTACAGATGATCTTTATGGGAAAGTCAGGCTGATCGACCCACTCGGTTGATACTTTCCTAGAGGCACACACTGCTCGGGGGCTTTATCTCTATCATCCCAATTAATTTCACCGTATTTGGATGATGGGTGACGTTTAAGCTGTCTTTTCCTCAGAAGAAAGCATTAGAGACAAGTACATTGTGGAACATGTTCTCTCCACAGATAAAGGAGTAGCTGAGACAGGAATGAGAGAAAAGCTTCAACGTGGTACACTTGGGTATAGGTTACCAGTGTGAGTAACGTAGGCTCCACCTAACTGGGAACCCTATGAGATGTCATTTAAACGGTATTTCTCACAGAGACCAAGAATGCTATAGTCTTAGCCACAGTTCTCATCCCTCAATGGTGAGGGCGGGTCCCTCCTACAGCCATTCTGCCTTCCCCCAGTACGTCTGTCCTATCAGTCCTCAGAAGGTGCTTAACTCAATAGCTAGATAAGCTGGAGGCACAGCGAGCCTTGTGAGAACTGTCTGCAGACAACTTTCAGGGTATAACCAGGGGCCCCTTCAATTAGCTATAAAATGACTAATGTTGAGCGGTTAGCTCACTTGCCCTGAGCTATGTTAATTGCTGGGCAGGAGAAATAAGACCGTGAAGCATACATCTGGGTTTTAAAGGGCTTACCTTTAACCACAACACAGACCTTCCTAAGCCCATACCTGAGTCATGTGTGCTCCATCCTGGATCTGAGAACAGATCTTGCTGGATGGCATGAAATGGTCTAGTCATAGCTTACAAAGCTTCCACAGCAAAGTCGCCATAGCCTTGGCCCAAGCTAACAGTAGAGGTTAGAAGATTCATCCTCGCTTCTGAGGGAAATGAGAGATGAATCTTGATTCCTCTCTCCCTAGCATTCTTCCGAAACACAGTGACTTTATATAGCTTCCCTCTGACCCCCAATACATCCCTATGAGACTATACCAATAGCTTGTCATCAAACAACGGCCAACTTTCTTGAATATAACTTGTCAAGTCTCCTATTGACACAAACCACTCTGAAAGAATGATAACATTTTCTAAAAAAGAACAACCCTTCAGTGAATGTTATCAAATATCATTAACATGAAAACCTTTCAAAATTCTCTACTTCTGTTGCTTTCGGTTATTTTCTAATAAAGTTGAAAAATTATAAATTCAGGGCTGGACAGATGGCTTAATGGTTAAGGTCTAAGGACTCATGTTCAACTCTCCAGGTCCCATGTAAGCCTGATGACACAAGGTGACACAAGCATGCAAGGTCACATATGCACACTAGGTGGCGCACACATCAGGAGTTAGATTACAGTGGCTGGAATATATTCTCTCTCTCTCAGGCTCTCTTTCTCTCTTTCATAAAAAAGTCCAGTCTGTTGGGTTTGCCTCAAAGAACATGAATGGGACAAGACTGAGAAAGGGAGACACTTCTGGGAAATTTTCTGCCCTCCTGAGAACCAGCTACCAAAAAAAAAAAAAAAAAAAAAAAAAAAAGCCTGGCATCTCTTTGTTAGAATTAGAAGCATTATGTCAGCTACAAAAATGCAATGAAGCCAATACCAGGATTGGGCCCAAACACACACACACACACACACACACACACAGAGAGAGAGAGAGAGAGAGAGAGAGAGAGAGAGAGAAGGGCACTGAGTCATTAATGAATGGAGCAACTCAGGGGCCTGCCTACCACTCACCGTGCTATTTCTCCCCAGTAAGAATTGATTTCATTGTGTAAGCCTGCTTGAGTGCAAGTATGTCATTTGTTGCTGGAAGAATCCGTCCCCCTTTGCCATTGATACAGAGACCTCTGAGTTACTGAGTCTGTGTTTCACAAACTAAGGAATCAAATTTGGAGGCTGTAACCAATATACTCTAAAATGCAACACGGAGACATCAGTCTCTCTCTGATCCAAGAGTTGTGCAAGAAGGCCTAAGCAAGCCAAAGAGATTTTACAGTCATAAAGGTCCAGCATTCAGCTTCCATCTCACTTCAAAACAGCTATTCTTGCTCAACAATACACACACATCCGTGCACTGGGAAGGAGAAACCGTCACCCGATCCCTTCGTGTATAAACGTAGACACAAGTTGCAGACATTTAACCTCTCTGGCCAGTACTCTAGTCACATGGCCACGCTGAAGCAGTGAGAGGCAGGCTGAAAAATGTAGTTATTACTGTGGGAAGACATATGTCTGTTCTGTTACTATAAGGAAAGGGGAAAAATAAATATGGTGACACCACTAGCAGACTCAGCCAGAGAGGAAACATAGAGGGTTAACTTGATTGTGTTCAACTCAGAATGTAAACAAGACTGAAAAGCATCCCCCAAAGGATGGAGCAGAATCAATTTACATGGAAATAGGTAAAACCCTTTATCATTTCATCTCTTCTTTAGATTCCAGAAGGATGCAAACAGTTGGGATTGCCTTGTTTGCCCAGTTTATTACCTTGTGAATGTTAAATTAACAACTGAACTTTCACGATTCCCGTCATATTAAATGTCTTTTTTTTTCCTGAATTAGATGGCACGACTGTAGTTTAATTATATCCTTCTGGATAATCACTAGAATCTCATAACAAGCTTCTCTTTCACAAGATGTTATTAATCAGAGTAGTCTAATTTATGGGAAAAAATACAGACGGGTAGAGAAAAAAGGTAAGAACTGGCTGGCCCACTCCTGTATATAGCCTGGTTGTATTGGCTACTGATGAAAGATATATACTGTTGCGTTCTAAGCCAAACTTAGATGTAACAGCAGCAGGTTTTAAATGATTCATGAGAAGCCACCAAAGCAAATCTCTTTCTTCATGGTCCCCTCAGGGTCAAGTACCATGTTTCAATTATAATTTCTCCAAACTGCTGGGCTGCGGCACATGCTCGAGAGTAATAGCAGCACAGCCCGGTTCTCTGTGGAGCAGAATCAGAAAATCCAGTTCATAGGTTTGTTGAAAAGATGCCCTGAGACATCCAGCTGCAAAACCCATTAAAGACTCCAAGATGATGGGAATATTTCTGATCAGTATTCCCCAAAGAGGTTACTTTTGCAGAAAACAAGTTTATTATTTATAGTAGCAAATAGGATTTCTTGGCTCAGCCATGGCGGCTTCTTGCAATTACATCTAGAAGGCACCACTGCGCAGTCCATTATGTTAATTATATTTATATTCACAAGGAAAGCTGATGTTTGGCCAAGATATATATATTTCATCCTAGAGCTTACCTCTGATGAGCTTGCAGGGGGATTTCACCAAAATTTTCATTTCAAATGGTGTTATTCTGAGGAAAAGATTTTCTATCAGAGCACACCATTTGCAAATTCATTTCAAATGCCATCTCATAGGGCCTGGTCATGGGTCAAGTGAGCATGGCATGGCCATATTTGGAGTAGAAAACTCGAATGGCCTGAAAGTTTTATTGAGATGGGTTTGTGTATAAGCATTTTCAAGTGCAGGAGTGCAGCTTGGGAAATTATGTGTGTGTGTGTGTATGTGTGTGTGTATGTGTGTGTGTGTGGTGTGTGTATGTGTGTATGTGAGGTGTGTGTGTATGTGTGTGTATGTGGTGGGTGTGTATGTGTGTGTGTGTGTGTATGTGGTGTGTGTGTGTATGTGTGTATGTGATGTGTGTGTGTATGGGTGTGTGTGTATGTGTGTGTGGTGGGTGTGTATGTGTGTGTATGTGGTAGGTGTGTATGTGTGTGTGTATGTGGTGTGTGTGTGTGTGTGTGTGTGTGTGTGTGTGTGGTGTGTGTATGTGGTATGTGTCTGTGTGTGTGTATGTGGTGTGTGTGTGTGTAGTCTTCCATTTGCATCGTTCTAAAGAAGTAGGGGCAATTTGGATCTAACTTCCACTCCAGTTTGGGGATGGTACTGACTCTACCCCTCGTGATTCTGAGCAGAAGAGAAATGACATCCCCTAAAGGGCTCAAGCACGAGGGAAAACCTGTAAGCCTTCGCTGCACAAGTAAACCACTTGGTAAGAACTAGAGAAGACCAGTTGTCACGATGTGTCCTCTGCTGTCTTTGACCTTCTGTCCTCCTGTACTATGTACTCACAGCAAGCACTTAAATCCTCCCACCCTATTCTTGGGCTTTACAGGGTGATTTGCCCTCATCCATCTAACTGGTGACTAAGTATAGACTCCATCAGGTCAACTCTTGCCAAATTTTGGCTCCAGACTCCATTTTCAGAGTTGGAATGTAATAGAAACCACTGTGACTTCAAGCCCAGACTGTACTGATTTATATGCCTCAATATGAACTTCTTCCCTAAAAATCAGGTTCAAGTCACAAAGAAGTAAATGATGGGAGATGGTCAGTGATAAAGTGTTTCCTGTGCAAGCATGAGGGCCTGAGTTCAATCCCCAGCAACCACATAAAAATGCTGGGTGAGTTGGCAAACACTTGTAATCCCAGTCTGGGGAGGAGAGATAGAAGAATCCCTGGGATTTGGAGCTGGCTTGTGGAGACAACTCTGAGCTCTAGGTTCAGCCTATGATCCTGTCTCAAAAATAAGGGGGAGGGCTGGAGAGATGGCTTAGCGATAAAGATGCCTGCCTGCGAAGCCTAAGAATGACTGTTTGATTCTCCAGGTCCTATGTTTAGCCAGATGCAAAAGTGACTCAAGGGCGCAATGTCGCACACGTGCACAAGAGGGCACATGCATTGGGAGTTCACAGGGGCTGAGAGGCCGCTGGTGTTCCCATTCTCTCTCTCTCTCTCTCTCTCCCTCTCTCTCTCTCTCTCTCTCTCTCTCTGTGTTTCTCAAATTAAAAAAAAAAATAAGGTGGAAAATGTACATTTGATGCCATCCTCTGGCCTCCACATAGATATGCATTCACACATGTGTACTCACCTGCACACACGTCTAACCCACCTACAAACACATATCTACATGCATGCATATTATATACACATATATGTGAAAGAGAAAATAAAACGAATGAATAAATTCTTTTCAAAGCTAAAACTCTACTTGGAGGAAAAACAAACGACATGAACACTTGGGTGTCAGAAAGCACTGAGAACGCATTCATTGGCTTTGCTCATGCAAAATGTTTCTCCTGGACCTGCCAGTGAGTGCCCAGGTTTAACTTTCTTAGCCTTTAGTTTGCTCTCTCAGATGGTGGGCAATGCAATGAGGGTAAATGCCAGTATTTTCAAAATATTCCAAATACGGTGGGAGTGTGGCTCAGTGACAGACCATTTGCCTAACATTTGTAATGCCCTGCATTCAACCCTCAACACTGCACATTAAATAAATAAACCAAATGCACATATAAATAAGTGGTATCTTAAGCAAGCATCTTTGCTTAGAGCTTCCCCATGTCCTTCACTAAGAATCCCAGAGAAACTGGGTAAATCTCAAGCCATACCCTGGAGACGTATGGAGTGTGCCTATTCTGCATTTAATGATCAAAATACTCCCACAGGTACAGTTCTGGGATGATGACTAATAGGGAGTCAGAAGGAGGGGAAAGAAGGAAAGAAAGAAGACTAAAGGGAGGGGTAGGGTAAATAAAGGAGAGAGACAAGAAAACTTACGCTTTCTGATGTGTCACCTTGCTGGAAATTCTTTCTTTGAAAAGCAAGTTTTAGGAACACATTTCACACAGTAAAGCTTCCCACCCCCACCCCCAGGAAGCTTACTTATGACAAAATGGTTCCATTGCAGAACACAAGAATCAAAGCTTCTATCTATCATTTATCTATCTATGTGTGTTTGTTTTGAGACAGGTTTGTTCTTTGTGTCCCAGACTTTCCTTGAGTATGTGATCTTCCTGTCTCAGCCTCCTGAGTGCTGGGATTACAGGACAGCACACAGAAATAACAGACTTTTCACCAACATTTCCTAAAATATCTTCAAGGGGACAAAAGGGATGTCTTTGTAGAGGAAGTACCAAAGAACAGGGCCTGAGCTGCTGCCCGAGCTACTTCAGGTGATCTGAGGTAGTTACCACAGGGGCCCTAAATAACCACCATGTGCTCCAATGTAATTCTTTTGTGGTTTTCTTCATTCTTATAAATAACCCTCAAAGGGTCTCTGTTTGGTGTTATTTATTTAGCACCTCCCCAACACCACTAATAAACAAAGAGAAGGCAGAGCCCTGGGAAATCAGGTGGGGTATAACCACAGCTTTGTGCTTTCATCGCATTGAGTATCTCAAGACCCGTTCAGTTTCAGACTAGGAATAACGGTTTACCTTGGGTAGAAGACATGAAAAGTTAACTCTTGAAAATTGACTTTAGTTCATAAAGCATAGTTCACAAAAATGAAAAGAACAAAGGTGTTAACACCAGATATAGCAAAGGAGTATAAGAAGGACTCTCTGAGTCACCAGGCAAATATACTTTGGAGGCCCCTGGGTAGAAATTAGACCCTCATATTTCCAATTCACCTCAGTATGAAGTGATAAGCAAGTTTTTTAATGTAAGAAAAGTCCCCAGTATGCTGAGACATTTTTCAGAGCTTCAAGAGTATAATAGTTTCCCTCTCATTACTGGGACAAAACATCTGACTAGAAGCAGCTTACAGAAAAAAAGGGGGTTTATTTTTGGCTTACAAATTTGAGGGGAAGGTTCATCATGGCAGGGAAAGCATAGTAGGAGCAGACAGCTGGACATCACATCTCCACATCAGTAAAGAGGAAGGAGAGAGAGGGAGATAAGAACACCCAGTGGGGCTGGAGTAATAAACCTAAAAGGCCCCCTTCAGTGAAGCACCTTCTCCATCAAGACTCCACCTCCCCAGGACTGCACCAGCTTGGAACTAAGAAGGAGGCTTAATCACAAAAACACGAGGCTACGGGAGACATTTTGTACTCAAACCACCACAATTCACCTGTGGTTCTCATAGACTCATGACCATCTCATGATGCCAAAGGCATTCAGCCCAACTTTACCCATCCCAACACCATTCAAAAATTTAAAGTCCAAGGTTTCATGTGACACTCGACATGCTCGTAACTGTGAGCTCTATAAAATAGAAAGATGTTGCATACTTCCAACACATAATGATGCAGAGTAAACATTCACAGTTCAAAAAGGATGATTAGGGGCACAGAAAGGCAAGACTAAACCAATGAAAGATCAAAAAGCAGCAGAGCAAAGATCAAATCTTGCAGCTCCATGTGCAGAATCTTGGACTTACAATGGAATGCTCTGGGCTCCAAAAGACTCGGGATACTCCCCTCCTCCAGCCGTGTTGCTTGTTTCCTGGACAAAATCCACCCCAAGCTAGTAGCTTTTCTTGGCATCCACCCTATAATTCTAGAGTGTCCCATATCCTAGGGTGTCCATTGTGACCCATAGTTCATCTTCACAGCTCCATGCCATGCCCCCCACATGGTCTCCATGAAGGAACTTCAATTTTATTTTACATCACCTAGCCTTGTTGGCCATCTCTAGTACTGTTGAGCACTTCATTGTAGAGAGCCACAACCAGAAGAAGCCACTGACATGGGCACAGCCATGTCTACCTCTAGCTCAATCAGCGGAGACTGGAGCTTGGCATAGCCCACCCCTTAAGTCCTTCTCTTGAACTGTTTGCATGAGCCTGACCTTTTCAAGAAGACAGCATGAGCAGAAAAACAGTCTGTAGTTGCCTTATCCCTACATCATCTGACTTTGTCCCCCTTCCCCATGCTTTTCCTATATTTGATAAAAGAAAGTTGTTTTCCAAGCTTGTGGATACATTAAACCAATGCCAGTTGGGAAGTGCTGCAGTGTCTCCATCAGAGGCTGCAAACTACCAAATCCCAGCCTTCACTCTATTACTTCAGTCTTTCTTTCCTTCAAGTCACTCAAGTCACCCTCAAAAGGTCATAACCACATGGGTCACGTCACTTCATGACCATCTATTTCCTGTATTTTAATGCTTTCAAAACCAGTGCCACATGGGCAATGCTGTGAAATCTGTTCATCCAAGGGGAACAAAACCCGGCCTCAAGGAGAAGGAAACGCCTTCAGCGTTCTTCCTTCAGGAATCTTCCTATCCAAATAATCACTACTCTTCCTATTGTCCCCATGAAGAGCAGCTGGCTGATCCTCAGGGGTGATCATCTCTTAAAGAACTACAGCAGAAGCAGGGGCAGTCTCTGGGCCCCAGGACTTCCATTCACAGTTCTCTCTGTTTTGAACTTTTTAAAATATACTTTTCACATTCCTCTGCTCTGTACTTTCCTCCGCCAAGCATACCAGTCCATTACTTCTAAATTCAACTTTGCTCAAGTTCCCAGAACACAGGCAGGATGCAGTCAGCCTTCTTGCCAGAATACCACACAAACTGCCTCTAGCCCAGTTCCTGACAAAGTCCTCCTTTCTCCTCTGCAATCTCATAAGCTGGAGCTCCAGTGATGCAAACAATTAGAATGGTATGTATCTGAAACCTCATAAGACAAGCCTCTGTAGTCCACATGTCTCTCTGCATTTTGGTCTTTTTAAAATTTATTTTTTTTTTTTTAAATTTTATTTATTTTTGAAGAGAGACACAGAGAGAGAGAGACAGACAGAGAGGGAGACAGATAGAGATGGGCGCACCAGCAGTCTCTCAGCTGCTGTGAACGAAATCCAGATGTGTGCGCCCCCTTGTGGTCAAGTGCAGAATTGCACCCTTGCATCACTTTGCATCTGGCTAAACGTGGGACCTGGAGATTGGAACCAGGTTCTTAAGTTTAGGAGGCAGGCCTTAACCACTAAGCCATCTCTCCAGCCCTGCATTTTGGTCTTTTAAATTCTTACCAGAATGGCTCATTAAACTCTCCTTTATAGCACTGTAAGGCTTCTCTTGTCCAGAGTTCTCAATCCTTCCATATTCCTCTCACACACCAGTTCCAAAGACCAAAGATGATATGGTCAAGCTTATAACAACAATGGTTCCCACTTCTCAGTTTCTCTATAGTAGTTAACATCTTGTTGCTGGGGGAAAAATCTGACTAGGAAAAGCTTTTGGAAAGAAAGGGTTTACTTCCAGCCTACAGTTTTGAGGGAAGATGTCATCATAGCGGGTGTTGCAGTTAGCTTCATGTTGCTGACAGAAAACACCCGACCAAGAGCTTGTGGAAGAAAGGATTTATTTGGACTTACACACTCAAGGGGAAGCTCCACGATGGCAGGAGTAAACAATGGCATGAGCAGAGGCCAACATCAGATGAACAACAGCAGCAGGAGAGTATACCTAACACTGGCCAAGGGGAGCTGGCTATTAAACCCATAAGCCCATCCCCAACAATACACTGCCTCCAGGAGGCTCCAATTCCCAAATTGCCACAGCTGGAGACCTAGCATTCAGAACACCTAAGTTTATGGGGCACACCTGAATCAGACCATCACAGTGGGGAAAGCATGACAAGGGAAAATAGCTAAGTGTCACAACTCATGGGAGAAGGTAGAAAAAGGCTTCTCCCATGACCTAACCTCTCCAGTAAGGATCCACCTCTACCAGTTGGAGACTAAACAGGAGGTTTGATTGCAAACACATGAAGACATGGGGGACATTTTACATTTAAAGCACCACATGGGATTTGTTTTGTTCTATTTGTAGTGCAGGAATCAAATAAACCAGGCCTGCACAGGCTAGGCAAGCACTCTGCCAATAAAGTAAATGAGCCCTTGGATTATTTTGGGGGGATTGTGAGCATATAACATGTGTTTGTGTATGTGTGTGTATGTGCAGATGTATGTGTGTCATGCACACACATGTAGAGACCAGAGAAAGAAGTCATGCATCCTGGCCCATTGCTTTTTTGCCTTATTTTCCTGACACAGAGTCTCCCACTGAACTTGTAACTCACATTGTTCAGTTACACTCACTGACTGTAAGCCTCAGTAATCCTCAGTATCTATCCCCCATCTTGAGTGCTGGGGTTTGAGGCCCGAATGACAATGTCTGGCTTTTTACATAGATTCTGGAGCTTAAATGAAGGTCCTCATGTCTCTTCCGTTGCGCCTTCTCTTGCACCATGTTGAGACAGGATCTCACTATGTAGCCCAAGCAGGCCTGGAACTCATGATCCTTTTGTGTCCGCGTCCAAGTGCAGGGATTACAGAAGTGTACTACCATGCCATGCTTCATGTGTGTAGAATAAATCCTAGTGGCTGCCTCTTTCCTTTGGTCCAACATCATATTTTATTTTATGAAATTGAAATCAATATGATCCTTTTTAATTATTACATTATATTTATTACAGGAATTACAAAGCCAAGGAAGGGCACCCATATGGCTAGAGATCCCATGTGAAGGGTCTGGGAAAACTACGGAGAAAAAAGAAAAAACAGAAAAAACAAATTAAAGAGCTGCTGCCCTGTGGGGATCTGGAAGGAATAAAGAGTCCATGTGAAGAGTAAGGGCTATGGGCTTTCCCCTCAGCTCAGCCCGGCGGGGTCCCAGGCCCAGCCGAGGCAAAACTCGCCAGCAGCTGAAAGTTCCCAAGTAGGTAAGGCAGCTCAGAGTATGTACCTTCCTTGCAAAGGGAGTTACAAACTTATCATGGTGGGCCCTGTCTTCCAGCTCAGGTGAACCAGAGAGACAGCTGATTGGTCAATATGGTCTTACAATTAGAAACCTTACTTATGTCAATGACTTAGAACCCTAAAGAGATTTTCACTTACAACCTTAGTCTGAGAGGACATTGTGGAGCCCATGGGAAAAGAAAAAGAAATGTCAACGTTTCTTATTTGATCAATGGGAAACTTAAATTTTATTTTCAAATGCCTTTCTACAATAAATCTGAATGATCAAATGCTGGAAATATGCCACGTGTAGGTAAAGGATCAACAATAGGACATTTCCCCACATTTCATGCTGGGAAACTTTAGGATGAGAAAACTCAGAAAACCTGGAAACTGCTGGTGGAGAAAAAATGATGGGTTTCTTTGCCAACTCCTAAAAATAAGGAGCAAGCTATGTTAACCAACCATATACCCCAAGTTATTCTTAAAACTAACAGAAATAAAATGCAAGGCTTACTTTTCATTATCACGATCTTATCAGAAACCCTGCATTATTTTATTTGAGATAAAATGTCATTTATTTAAAATTAAAAGCCTATATAAAAATGTCATGATGAAACCCATTATTTTGTGCAATTAACACATGCTAGTTCAAAAACGCCAACTATATACAGCATATAAATACTGAGACCAAAACATGGCTTATGAGGCTTTTGTTGGGTTAGCTTACAGACTTGGATCTCCATGAGTAAAATTTATAAGGGCAACCACATTTATTTCCTACTCCTTATTTCTTTGGCCCTTGTTTTTTAATTTGGATTTTGCATCTTCATTCTGCTACAACAGGTCTTTTTCCTGTTTCAAATATATCCAGGGGCCTGGGGAGACGGCTCAGTAGATAAAGTATTTGCCAAACCCCAGAACCCACAGGAAGCTGGATGCTGTCATGCTGGTATCTGTAGTCACAGCACACATAGGCAAGAAGGAAGGTGCAGATAGAAAGCCTTCTTGGATGCTCACCGTTCAGTCAGCCTGGTGAACACAGCACAGTGGAGGAGAGACTCTGCCTCAAACTCGGTGGAAGGCAAGGACTGACACCTGAGGCTGTTCTCTGATCTTCTCACACAACTGACGGCGTGCATTCATACACGTACGGCAAAAATATATATCATATCAAAAATGTATGAGCAAGGGATGGAGTGTTTTGAGCATGAGGTAGGATGTAAAATTATCCTCATGCATTTATTTATTGCCTCACAAACACGGATCTCTCGGGAACTGCAGGAGCAAAATTCTGACTTCAATGGTGATTGAAGACACACCCAGGAGAGAAGAGAACTAGAGAGAGACTGAACAGTTCAAGCGGGAATGAAGAAGCAGCTGCACGACTCCGGTTTATAGCATTAGCATGGTCATGTTTCCATAGGGACTGGGTGGGAAATGCACACGAGGTAAGATATTACCCGCTGGCAGTGGGATGGACACACACACACATTAGGCCAATGGGACAGCTGAGCAGAGCCATCATATATAGTAGTGGTGTGTAAAGTTGAAGCCGCTTCAACTTTCTGTAAGTTGGCCGGAAACTTATGATTTGAATTTCTTTTGATATTAATGTTAAACCTTGGGTTTCTAACCATTGGCAATATTTTTTTAATCATTAAAAACACTTTGTGTCAGGCTGGAGAGATGGCTTAGTGGTTAAGGCACCTGCATACGAAGCCTAAGAACCCCCATTCGAATCTCCAAGCCCCACATTTAGCCAGACACAAAAGTGACGCAAGCGTGCACTGTCGCACATACGCACAAGGGGGCGCACGCATCTGGAGTTCGTTCACAGCGGCTGAGAGGCCCTGGCGCACACATTCTCTGCCTCTTCATCTCTCTGTCTCTCTCTCCATGTCTCTCTCAAATAAAAATTAAAAAAAAAATAAACACTTTGTATACAGAAGAAAGCACATCTCTGGGCTGGATTCTCCCTACAAGTTACCCCTTTTCCACTTCTGCAGTATAACTTAGTCATGACGGCTTGGGACTTCACTGGGAATAAGCACTAGTAAGTGGATTTATGTGAAGTTCTAAAATAAAGGAGGGACTTTCATGAGGAAAAGGACAGGAAGTGAAGGAAGTGACAGTCTACCTGGCGGGGGCTTGGGGGTGGAAAGTAGAGGGTTTAAAAAAAAACAAGGCCCAAATCAAGAAGTATCAAGGCACATTCGGGAACATTGAACTGCTTAGTTTGGTTAGAAATCTCGAATCCAGCCGCGCATGATGGTGCACACTTGGAATCCCAGCACTTGTGAGTCAGAGGCAGGAGGATCAGAAATTAAGGCCATCTTTCTCCACGATGCAAGTTTAAGGCCAGCTTGGGCTGCATGACACTAGCTGGGGAAATACTTCAGTGGGTGCTTCCTGTGAAAGTAGTGGAGCCTGAATTCCGATTCCCAGCACCCACAGAAAACCATGTATGACTGCATACACCGGGAATCCCACCACTTGTGAGGTAGGGCTTGCTGGCTAAGTGTGTTCTAAGTTCAGTGTAAGATTCTATCTCAAAAAACCAGAGAGCTACTAGGGAAGGCTCTTGTTATCAACCTCTGTCCTCAACACACGTGTACTCACACAATATGAACATGCATATATGCACACACACACATACGCATCACAGCAACACGGACTGGAGAGATGACTCCGCAGCTAAAGGAACTTGCTCTGCAAGCCTGACAACGTGAGTTCAACACAAGAACCCACATAAAGCCATACGCAAAGTAGCGCTGGCACAGTACACATATCTATAATCCCAACACACCTATAGCAGTGGGAAGCAAAGCCCAGAGAATCCGAGAGCTTGTAGGCTAGCTAGACTGGCCTTCCTTGTGGCAAAAGAGCAGAGACTCTGTCTCAGAAACCAGGCGAAAGGAGAAGAATAGCATCCTGAGGTTTTCCTCTCACCTCCATTATATACATTGTGGCACAGATGCACCCACAAACACAGACCCATATATACACCCACATATACTCACAAATAATAAGAAAGGGTCGACGATAAACCCCTCATGTGCAGAAGTTAGATACAGGGCCTGAAAAGCAAGCAAATGAAAGGCATCCTGGAGAAAAATTGAATATTCTGCTGACAAAGCTGAGCTTCATCTCATAGGTGATGAAGATGTGGAAGAAGAGCACTTGCCTAGCAGGTCAGAGGGACCAGGTTCCAACCCTAACACCACACACACACACACACACACACACACACACACACAAAATACCTTCTTCAAAATGACACTCATTCACCCTCTACTCAGTCACTCCAAGATCAAGCAAGAATTTCCTCAACAACTTGGACTCTGCAAACTTTTCTTCAACAGACTGATTTTGGGACAATAGATTTCTGATCACGTAAAGGTCTAGCTTGGCTTGATGAGATTTTCAGTGAAACCAGTCTCAAGCAGAAAAGCACGTGACAAAGGGTAGCTGGTGCTTCTAAGAAATGAGAATCAACGCAAAGCCCGTCCCAGAGGAGCCCAGACAAGGGGTGTCTGGAGTCACGCCAGGAGCCACTATAGTGCCAAGCTGATTTTTCTGTCCATGGGACAGCCTCAGTCAGCCATCCCCTGACAACATGAGCATCCCTGGGTAAACAAAAAGAACGGTGCAGCTCACCATGGAGCCTGTCCTCAGACTTACAGCAGCCTTGGTGCCATCACACAGCATGGCAGCCCTTTAGCAGTGGAAAGGAGGAAGGAAGGAAGGAAGGAAGGAAGGAAGGAAGGAAGGAAGGGAGGGAGGGAGGGAGGAGGGCGGAGGGAAAGGAAGGATAAACTATCTAACAATAAGCAAGGCAAGAGCATTTCTTCATCTAATATCTTTTCTGGGTTAAAAAAAAAAAAAGCTAATGATCAAGATGGAGATGTAATTAGTTAGTAGAGTGCTTGCCTGGCATGCCTAAAGCCCTGGGTTTGACTCCCAGCACCACATAAACTCAGTGTGGTGTTGCTCCCCTGTAATCTTGGAACTTGGGAGGAAGAGGAAGGAGGATCAGAAGTCTCATCATTGTCCACATAGCAAGTTCCAGGCTAGCTTGGGCTACATGGGACCCTGTCTCAAAAAATAATGAAAGAATCTAAATAAATATAAATATATATATGTAACATCTCTGACATTTATTTGGAATTAAATAAAGCTTTATGCAAAGCCACTCATTTTATTTCCTGAGTTTCTTTCCTGCAAGAAGTGGACAAAGAAAAAATAAAACACAGAGAGGAATAAAGTTATAAATATAAAGCCCTTTAACTAATGCTCAGATCTTTTTAAAGTTAAGGTAGCATCAGTGAAGGGAAATCAGTAAGAAAAATATCAAAAGACCAATAATTTACCTGTTAAACCCTGAGAGACGTCAGGTCCAGATTGCCAATAGGCAAGCCTCCAGCCAGCCTCACAAGAGAAATGAAGACTGAAGTCAGATACAGCAGATGAACTCACTGGGGTGTAACTGTGTTAGCAACTTTAAACAGCAAAGAGCAGCCCCAGACCTCAGAGACCAGTAAATATTTAGGACTGTAATTCAGGAATGTCCTCCTGCTCAAACAGGATGACATGAGAGATTACAGAAAGATCCTTGCACCTAAGCCTCCACTTCCCCCTCCTCTGCTTTACCCCCACATGTCCCCCAAAATTCTGCCAAGAACTTTGGTATCAGCTTATCATAGGCTTTAGTCTTATCCCTGCAATTACATCCTGCCCTGGCAGGCAGCTGAACCTGGCAATTCAAGGCTCCCTCTCATCTCTGTGTTCTGCATCTGGTGTGTTTGAGTAGCAGAGCCTGTGGTAGGACCACATGCAGAAATGAGAGTTTTCAAGACCTGCATGGAACCGTGGTTTTGGCACCTCCCTTGTGTCAGCTTGGCAGCTCCCTGACTCTCCAGAAGCCTGTTCCTCATGGGTGAACTGGGGCCAGCAATCCCTTGTTGAAAAAACATGAGCCTATAAGTATCCTTGGCACCCAGGGGCTGCTCAGTCAGTCAGTGTCAGTTCCCTTTATTGAAGGTTTCTGAGATTCCACAGCAGAAAAGATTACACAGCCTCAGAGAGCAATACAAGGGACCAGAGAGATGCCCACAGCACTAGACTCAAACCAGACCTGCATTTCTGGGATGCCTTTGATACCTTCTTCCTTATAAGATGCCCTAATATTTAGGAAGTTACCTAATGACCTACTTCCAGCCAAAAGAGAAAAGAAACAGAAAGAAAAGAAATGGAGAACTTGTAACTATAGGTTCTGCACATGTCTAACTGGACCATTCTTAGTTATTACAACACAAGCCTGAAATAGCCAATGTCTGTCAAAGTTTGCCTAAAGGCAAATTCTGCTGAATATTTCTAGTAGCACACAGTGAAGAGCTTACTTATTCAAAACCTCAAATGAGGAGGACACAGAACTATGATCAGATGTCACATCCGGTAGTCATTTTTGTCCAGAAAAGGTGATGGCTCAGAACCTCTCCTTCCTTTATCTTGTTCCTTGTATCCTGAGCTTAACCTTTCTCTGGCCTGGAATATTACGATAGCTCTCAGAGCAGTCTGCTCATCTGGAGAACAAAGTTCCCCGCTGTAGAGCACTAAAGAAAGTACACATCAGCTGCCCCTAAGCCGGGTGTGGTGGTGCACGCCTTTAAGCCCAGCACTCGGGAGGCAGAGGTAGGAGGATCGCTATGAGTTCGAGGCCAGTCTGAGACTACATAATGAATTCCAGGTCAGCCTGGGCCACAGTGAGACTCTACCTTGAAACACCAAAAAAAACAAACAAACAAACAAAAAAAACACACACCTCTGTTCTATAGTTTATTATACCACACACACACACACAGAGAGAGAGAGAGAGAGAGAGAGAGCGCTCAGCAATTAAAGGGGCCTGCTTGCAAAACCTGAAGGCTTGGGATTGATTCCCTAGTACTCATGTAAACACAAGTGCACAAATTGGTGCATGCTCTGGAGTTAGTTTACAGTGGCAGGAGGTCCCAACACATCAATGCACTCTCTCTCTCTCTCCTCTCTCTCTCTCTCTCTCTTCCTCTCTCTCTCTCTCTCCCTCTTTCTCTCTGTAATTCTCTCTCTCCAAATAAATAAATATTCAAAAAATTAAAAAATACAAACTAAATTTAAAAATTCCAAATTTATTCAAAAAAAGAAAGCCATCTTTGATCTGGGCAACCTTTGTAACAACAAGTTCTTGCTTTATGCCATCCCCACTGTCGGGCCTTGAGGACATCACTTTGCTATAAAATGGAGGTAATAGCAGTACCCACCTTACAGGTTGTTATGAGGATCAAATACATTACTACCATGAAATACCTGACCCAGATTTGAGGCACCTATGACAGCCCTGATCTATTCCTTTGTACTACCCCAAAAGTGGATTACACATGCAAATTACACTTGTTGTTTCTCTACACTACCAGCTGTCTCAATTATAAACTGATCTCAAGGAAATTTTCCCAGCAAGTTCTGAGACAGAACCAAATTAATAAAATGATTTATACTTACATATATATATGAGAGACATGATTCATAACACCATTTAAAAATAAGACTCATTTCTGTCATTCTATCATTGAATTCCAGTTAGACATCAACATCTTAGTGAAAAAGAAAAGCTTCATTTTTATTGCATAAAAAGTGACGCTTATTTGTTTATATAGAGTACATGAAAAAAAGAAGCAGAAGTATGATCAGGAACAACTCTTAATGCCTCCGTGAAATGTTATGTGGCAGAAATTAAACACAGTGGAAGCAAAACCACTGCTACTTCAGCCCAGGGGGACTGTAGCAGTCTACCTCAAGTTTTCAACTAAGAGTCAAAGGATATCCATGCAGGAAGTCTGGTTGGTAGTCTCCTTGCCTCAAGTTTCATTTTGACATACATAAAGACAAGTAGACAATCATTACTTTTAACTTCTGCATTTCTTAAAAGGAATATGATTTACACTTTTATCTGAAAAACTCATATGGAAAATTTCTCACTATTTTAAGTAATCTTTGGTAACTTTTTTTCCAAGACTGATTATTCTTGAGAATTACTGACTCTCTAGAAATAGCTGTTAAGGGCTGGAGAGATGGCTTAGTGGTTAATGAGCTTTCCTGTAAAGCATAAGGACCCAGGTTTGATTCCACAGGACCCACATAAGCCAGATACAAAAGGTGGCGCATATGTCTGAAGTTCATTTGCAGTGGCTACAAGTCCTGGCATGTCCATATTCTTATTCTCTCCCTCTCTCTGTCTCTGTCTCTCTCTCTCAAATAAATAAATAAATAAATAAAATAAAATAAAATAAATAAAATATTTTAAAGAAACAGCTATTAAAGACTATGCACATGAGCCACTCCCAGTATATACCCTTGTTTGCTTGTTTTTTGTTTGTTTTCCAGTGCTGAGCACATACTCAGCACTTGAGACAAAAGCTCTCGCATAAGCCCTTGCCCTCATTCTACATTAAGTATGATATAAAAAACACCATGGTGACAAAGATAAATATGTCACTTATCTGCAGCACTGTCATAGCAAGAGATAGGGAAACAGTCTACATCTCCATCAATATGGTACTGGATAAGTGATCTGACACACTCACACCACAGACTACTACACAGATTCTAAAACAAATGATGAGCTCTCTATGCACAGACTTGGTGTGGTCTCGAATAGATAGTAACAAAACTGTACAGAGGATGTGCGTCAACACACACACACATACGCATATGTTTAGGCTGTTGCACACACACTTTATCTTGGAACTTGAGATCCATAGTCATTTCTTGAGACTCTCAGAGGCAGAGGTTAGGGAGAGATACACTTCTCATTAAGTAATCTGATCATTCTCTTATTGTATATGTATCTCACCCATTAAACAGCAAAGCATAAAACAAAAATGTGACCCTTGTGAGTTCACTTTTGACATGAGGGCTGGACAGATTGCTCAGTGATTCAGGCACTTGCCTGTAAAGCTTAAGAACTAATGTTCGAATCTCCAAGTTTCATATAAGCCAGATGCCCAGTGACGTAAATGCACATATGCTGCATATGCCCACAAGGAGGCACACATGTCTGGAGTTCGTCTGCAGAGGCTGAAAGCCCTGGCATACCCATTATCTATCTCTCTCTCTCTCTCTCTCTCTCTCTCTCTCTCTCTCTCTCACACCCCTCACAAATAAATAAATAAATAAACTTTAAAAATGGGCATAGCAGCATCTACTATGAAGTTGGCTGATAGCTGAAACTTTATGCTATATATCAAAGTGCCTCTTGAAACTGACACAGAAAGAGAAGGGCATGTGTTAGTCCTGGCCAGACTTCCTTCTCAACATGTTGTTGTCCCTAAGATAAAGCAGAGTAAAGACCAAGACAAGTCTGCTCACTCCAGGGAGGATACTGAGGAGACTCGCAGAGTGCCCCGAGGAGCAGAAGGGCTTCCTATAAAAGGTAGAATATTCCAACCAGCTTGTTGCCTAGAAAGGCCAGTAAAGGAAGAAAGGATGTCAGAGGCAAGAATAAGGGCACAATAAACTACCTTCTTCTTTTTTTCAGCCTTCAGAAAGATTAAATGCAACTGGACAGGAGGCAGCTCTCTTATCGTGACTGCTCATTGGTTGCTGCAGAAACCACTCTGTAAATGTTCTCTGAGACTCGTGGGGAAGGAGGCTTAAGCTGGGTGTTTATCCACCAGCTGCCTTCTCAACAGGGTGCTGCTAAATAATATAGAAGTGTGAGATTTGACCCAGGATGTCCCCCTCCCAAGAGTATAACTGCTATATCAGATTAAAAACCACAGCATGCAGAAAACAAATTTTCACTTCAAATTCAACTATAACAGGTTTTCAACACACACAATTATGAGCTTGAAGACACTCAGCTTCTCCTTTGCTGTGTTGGGTCAAAATTCCACTGACATTAGTGATTCTTCTGGCAATTAACCACCTTGGAGAGGTTGACAGTGGAAACATACTTAAAAAGGCAAAGTAAGACAACTTAACAATTCTTACTTATGTCTGACTTTTTTTATGTGGGTGCTGGTGATTATTGAACTCATATCCTCATGCTTGCCCAGAAAGCACTCTTACTGAGTGAGCCATCGCCCTAAACAGAGAGGCAAATTAAAGGGACTACACACCACTCGCAAATCTTCATTAATTTTCAGTAATACCAAACTACAGAAGGTTCTAGTTAAACACGAGAAACAAGGATGCTCATAAATACTGTTTGTTTCCTGTGGGGGGTATCACTGTCTAAAAACAGGTAGAGAAGCCAGGTGTGGTGGTGCATGCCTTTAATCCCAACCCTCGGGAGGCAGAGGTGGGAGGATCACTGTGAGTTCAAGGCCATCCTGAGATTACTTAGTGAATTCCAGATCAGCCTAGGCTACAGCAAGACCCTACCTCGAAAAACCAAAAAACAAACAAACAAACAAAAAAAACAAACAAAAACACAGGTAGAGTACTTAGGTAAGGGGTGGTGATTTGAAAAGTTCAAAACTGCAAATGTTTCCAGGTGTCAGGAGGGAAACACCAAAATTTTGTAGCTCATTTTGAGTGATGAGCTGTGGTGCTTGGAATGGAAAAGGAAGTTGGGTTCCAATGACAAAGATTAGAGGAGGAGTGTCTGGTATCGAAAAGTCTAGAATGGGGGCTGGAGGGATGGCTTAGAGGTTAAGGTGTTTGCCTGCAAAGCCAAAGGACCCAGGTTCCATTCCCCAGGACCCACATTAGCCAGATGCACAAGGGGGCGCACACGTCTGGAGTTTGTTTGCAATGGCTGGAGGCCCTGGTATGCCCATTCTCTCCCTCTCTCTCTTTCTCTGTCAAATAAATAAATAAATAAGAATAAAATATATATTTTTTTAAGTATAGCATGGTGGGCATAATCTTTGACCTAGCATTTTCAAGTCTGGGAATGTATCCAAAGGAACTAATTCAGTTGTATGCAAAGATTAACTTCCAAGTTCATCTTGAAAACAACCTAAATATCCATCCCCGATTCATGAATAAAATGTGGTCCATCTATACTATGAAATACTCAGCAGTAAGTCCTGATGAACTTCAATATGGACGAACTTCAACTTTTTTATATTTAGTGAAAGGGGACAGGAACAAAAGCCCAGACAGGTAAGATTATACTTACCTGCTATGCCAAGAAGAGCCAAATTCATAGAAAGAAAATGAAGATTGGAGGTCAGGGCTGAAGAGATTGCTCAAGTGGTTAAGGAACTTGCCTGCAAAGCCTAAGGACCCATGTGTGACTCCCTAGGTTCCACGTAAGCCAGATGCGCAAGTTGACACAAGTGTGCAAGGTTGCATATATGGGCACACACATCTGGAGTTCGATTACAGTGCCTAAAGCCCTGGTGCACCAATTCTCCCTCTCTCATTAAAATAAAGGCTAGCCTGTTTGGCTTGCCTCAAAAAAAAAAAAAAAAAAAGAGTGGGGGTCATCTTGGTCCAGGAGAGATGGTGATAACAACAACCATAGTGGGCCCAGGTTTCTTTTTGTAACAACAAAAATGTTCTAAAATTAGATGTCTGAATACATACAAACCACTGAACTCTTTGCTTTAAATGGGTAAGTTGTATGAGATATAAATTACAACTCAATAAAGCTGTTAGAAAAACATTACTCAGCCTAGTGTTGCTTAAGGTGGAAAAACACATAAATGACCAACAATAAAGTTTGGCAAATAAATTATTCTGAGTCTTTACTATGTTATACTTTTGTGCCATTAAAAGAGGTCCTGAGTCAGATATGGTGGCCTGTCCCCGTAATCCCAGTAAGGACTTAGGAGGCTAAAACAGGAGGATTATGACATCCAGGGAAACCTACATTATATGGGGAAACCATTGTCTCCTACACCCAGGAAAGAAAGTGTGATGTAACCCCAGTGATGCAAAACACGTACATGTATATACTCTAGAGAAAGGCCTCAAAGCATATGTGAATTTTTTACTATGATAGTCTATGATTCTATAATCATTAATAATTTCTCTTTGCTAATTTTAATACAATAACCATGACTTTTCTTGTAGTACTAGCGTTTAATGCCAGGACCTTGCATGTTCTAGGCAAGCCATCCAATTTTTTATGAGACAAAATCACAATGGCCTAGAACTCACCAAGTAAGAAACACTGGCTGGACAATGAGTCCCAGGGATCCTCCTGTCTCTGCCTCCCCAGCACTGCTATTAGCAATTCATGCCACCACAGCAACCATTTCTACATGGGCTCAAGCAATGAAACTCATGACCTCATGTTTGCAAGGCCAGCACTTTACCAATGAAGCTGTCTCTCCAGCACTCAACTTCCATTTCTATAATTGATCTCAGACTTATAAGACTTCTGTTTGTTTGGGGTTGTTTAATAACACATGCGTGCACGTGCACACACACGCGTGCACACACACACACACACACACACACACACACACACACCCCTTCCTGCTTGTTTCATGCCAGACAGTGTTCTAAGGGCTCTCTGGATCATCATTTAATTTGCACAATAACCCTCTGAAGAGCCTAAGAAACAGGATTCATGTTCTTATCCATGATCCAAAATGTGCTTGTGGTAGTTTGAATAGATGGCCCCCAATATATCCAGTGTCATGTTAGTTAGTTTGTAGTTCGCATCTGTAGCCATCTGGCTGGAGGCAGTGTCCCTGGGCGGATCGTAAGGTGTGGTGGTGGGTTTGAGATTTCAATCTAAAGATATGCAAAGAATGCCTAGGTCCATGAGAAGTTCCTGAGGTATGCTGTACTGTGTGGATTTTGGCTTGTGGCTTTCCTCTCTCTCTGCCTGGTCCTATAAGAGCAGGCCAGCTTCTTCTGCCATCATGGAACTTTCCCTGGATCTGTAAGTGTCAATAAATATCCCTTCCTCCATAACTATGCCTGGTCTTGAAGTTCATCTCAGTGAACCAGACGCTGTCTGCTACAGTGCTGTACTGTGATCGGCATATTAGAACAATGATGCCGGTACAGTGTCTACAGCACATAAATACTCATATAAATACTCACTACTGAAGGAGAGGGATACAGATGATATCTTATTGTACAAACATCAGAGTATATTCACACAAACTAAGACAGCTATAAAGTCACCAGCTGTCATAATCATTGTATTTATGGCCTGTTAGTGACTGAACCACCACTTAGGCAGCACGTTGACAATAAATAAATATGTGAATTTTATATTGCCTAATTTCTTTTATTTATAGGACATATAATATATGTAATATATATGTATGTATGTATGTATGTATGTATGTATGTATGTATGTATGTACACACACACACACACACACACTGACTCCAAGATAATATTACAAAATACAGAGTTGACCTTTTGGGAGAAGAGGGTTATAAGTATGCATGAGTGTGAGTGTGTGTGTGTGTGTGCGAATGCACGCGTGCATTCACATTTGCGCATGCACCTGCCTTTAGAGCAACGCTGATCCTGTGACTTGCAGAGAACATCCTGTGCTGAACCTGATCTTCCCTCCTCCTTGCGGGAGGTGACAGAGGAGAAGGCGAGTGTTCCTTCCTTGCTCTCTCCCACTGCTGAGCCGCTTTCCTGGCAGTAACTCTTTCCTGTGTAACTTCAGCCCTGTTAAGGACACCTCCGCCATGGTCCCAGCTGTCCTCTGGTGCACACAATCCCTATTCTTGCCTTTGCTCTCTTCTACCCACCCAGTGCTAAAGCATGCCTGTGTTGCTGGCCCAGAGTGAGTTTCCCTCTCCAAGTTAGTTCTCTGAGCCCCACCTACACCTCCATGGATTCTGTTATTTGAACCATGGGAGGTGGTCTGACTTCTTTCTGGGATCTGGACTGACAGAAACTTTACTCTAAGAACAAACAAGAGACGTACAACATCTCAGGAATAAGGATGGCCCCCATGGTAGGGAGAACATATCCTAGGGACCCTTCAAGCCTCTTCAACCATGAAGATTACCATTGTCAAGCATGGCTAAAGTTATAAAATCGATTTTCATAGATCCTGATATGAGTTCCTCCAAATACACATGTGTAATTTCAACCATGTGCCTGACATTAATCTCTTGTCCAAAGCCAACTCCAGAGCAGCCTAAGGACAACTCTCCCTGTCTTGCACTGAATCCAAACCACAGTGGTGACCCAGCACCTCTCACCCTGGGTTTTGGGGCTTCTGCTCTGACTGCAGACGGCAGGGAGCCAAAAAGGCCAGGCTATCATCCTCTGGCTTCTGGGACCTTCTGATGCCCTTGACCTCAGTGTAGATCCTCTTTTGAAACCCAGTCTCTCACCACATGAAATTAACACATGGGCACACAATCTTCTTTTCCAAATCAGGAAGCTAGATATAGGAAGTGGGCAGTATACCGAGGTCAGTACCGGGTGACAAGAAGGCTAGCATGGCTGGTCCTGGCAAACTTCTTTGCCTGTTTTAAATTAAGAGACTGGACACGAAGACAGATGCTAGCATGACACAGCCAATGCCCACAGCGGGTCCATTAGCAGATATCTAAGACAGGAGACTTGGAATTCTAATACAATTCTAAAAACTTGCTCTCTCTCTTTCTCTCTCTCTGTCTGTGTCCCCCCTCTCTCTGTGTGTCTTCTTCTTCCTATATTCTACTATTTCCTTCCAATCTTCCTCTCCATCTCTTTTCTTCCCTCTCTGCTTCTTGCAGATAGGATAAGAAAAGGTCACTTCCCTAAGGAGGAATGTTCAGCACACGAGAAAGTTAACGAGTTGCTTCCCATGGGAGCGCCTACTGGAGAAAAAAGATAGGGCATGAATCCTCCATCAACTTCCAGACTGACTGACTTTGGTCAAACACTTTGCTTCTGTTTTATCAATGCTCTCCATGTCTAGTCCACTAGCTAATCCTATCAGCTCATATCCAAAAGATAGCCCCAACTCATTCATCTCTTTATTCTCTCTCTTATATCTCTGGCCACCATCCTTATCTTCTGCAGTGTGCCTACCTTGCCCACACTTCAGAGGAACGAGAATGAATCTCAAACACTACTCACGTGTCGAATGCCCTGCTCCAGTGTGTGTGTGCGTGTGTGTGTGTGTGTGTGTGTGTGTGTGTAGGGTCAGTGGGTGAAGCACTTTTGTACAAGTATGAGGACCTGAGTTCTTTTCTGAAGACCCCCACATAAAGCCAGACACAGTAGTTCATGTCTGTAATCCTAGTTCACCTATGTAAGATGGGAGGCAGAGACAGGAGAATTCTCAGAAGCTTGCAGAGCAGCTAGCTCAGCGTCCCTGGCAGTAAAATTCAAAGAGGTTCTACCTCAAACAAGGTGGAAAGCAAGGGTCAACAAGCAAGGTTATCTTCTGACCTCTACACCTGCACCCCCACTCACGCACATGTGGTTGCCGTTTCCTTCTCATTGCTCAAAGCACCCTACCAAAAGCAGCTGATGGAAAAAAGTTCTATTTGGGTTTACAGTCATGAGGGAAAGTTCCATGATCACCATGGAAATGCACGGCATGAACACACGCTGGACATCACTTGTGCCACAGCAGCAGCAAAGTGAGCTGAGTCCTGCCCAGGGGAAACTGCTTGTAACACAAAGCCTGCCCCTACCAATAGACTTCCTCCAGCAAGGCTCCACCTCCCAAATTGCCACCAGCTGGGGACTAAGTATTCAAAACGGATGAGTTTATGGGGGTATCGGATCCAAACCACCATATGTGTCACAGCACACATATGCACACATGGGCACACATCTTCCAATGACCAGTTTCCTATTGCACCGCAACCCAAAAGAGTCTGACTGCTTTACCCTCAACAATAACCCTCTTTGCCGGCTTCAGTAGACTTCAAACACCCTGGCTGTGTTCTGTTATAAAAGGTTCCAAGCTGGGCTGGAGAGATGGCTTAGGGGTTAAGACGCCTGCCTCCTAAGCCTAAGAACACTGGTTCCAATCTCCAGCGGTTCCAATCTCCTGGTCCCACGTTTAGCCAGATGCAGTGACGCAAGGGCGCAATGCAGCACTTGACCACCAGGGGGCGCACACATCTGGATTTCATTCGCAGCAGCTGAGACACTGCTGGCGCGCCCATCTCTGTCTTCCTCTCTCTCTCTCTCTCTCTCTCTCTCTCTCTCTCTCTCTCTGTGTGTGTGTGTGTGTGTGTCTCCAAAAAAATAATAAAAATAATAATAAAAGTTTAAAAAAAAAATGTTCCAAGCTGTTCTCTCCTTCAGGAACCTTGCATTGGTGTTCTCACACCAGGAATGCTTTTCACTCCCAGAATACCTTCTCACCAACACTCCCCCTGGTCACAGGTCTTCTCGTGACAAAGGAACTCCCTGATTAAGCATCTGTTCTTCACGGCCATCTTAGCTACCTCTGTTCTGCTGTGATCAAGTGTCAGACATGAACAACGTACAGTAGAAGGAATGTATTCTGGCTCATGGTGAACAACGTAAGGTACAAGGAGTGTCCTCTGGCTCCTGGTCTCAGAGGCGAGTCCATCATGGCGAGGAGGGAGTGGCAGACCAGCACAGTTCACACCATGGCTTCCAGGATGAAAGAGAATGTTTTGCTAGCTGGCTGCCCCCCACACACCCCTTTCCCCTTCATTTCCTCCAGGCCCCCAGGTTTTCAGATGGTGCTGTCCCCATTCAGGTTGCATCTTCCCTTCAGATTCTCTCCTACATGTTAATCATCTCTAGAAATTATCTCACAGGAGTGTACCCCCAGATGTGTCTCAGCCTAGTGAGATTGACGATCCAAACCAACTACTACAGTCATAATAAATGAATCTTCATCACTCGCTTTTGGAGTTAGTTTCCATGTCAAATTGATTATAAGTATCATGAGAGGAGGAAATATATTAGATTATATTATCACCTCTGCAATAGTCCTGGCATATAGTAAATACACAATAAATATTTGTTTAAGGAATAATATCTGGGTTATAAATGGAAGTTTAAAAAAATTATTTATTTATTTACTTGAGAGAGAGAAAGAAGCGGGGGGGGGGGGAGAATGGGCGCTCCAAGGCCTCCAGCCACTGCAAATGAATGCCAGATGCATGCACCCCCTTGTGCATCTGGCCTCCGTGGGTCTTGGAGAATCTATCTGGGAATCTTTGGCTTTGCAGCCAAATTCCTTAACTGCTGAGCCATCTCTCCAGCCCAAATGTAAGGTTTTAATAATAAAGAGTGCCAGTAAATCTAAAATCAGGTTTGTTAATATTTATTAGATTCCGCTTTCTTTTCCACAAGGGAAATGAAGAAATATCCACTAAATAGTCATTCATAACAAAAATTTGGAGAACTATAAGCTATATCATTTATATTAATATGTCCATAACTAAGCCATTTCAATAGTATTGACTGAGACATAATAAACACTATAGTTGAAGTTATAAAAGTTTTTCTTGTTTAAGTTTCCAAGCTCATTCACTGAAGAGCATGCTATTACCTGACATGACCCCCCCCCAGCTTCCCCAATACCTCTGAAGGGAATGGGTAAGTGGGTAAGGGGGTGACATGGGGAACTTCAGGGTGGAAGAAGGAAGACCCCAAAACCCACAACGCAGTGATGCCACAGCAAGGCTGGCTCCAGGGCCATGATTTCAAAGCAAGTCCCCAAGCAGCACATCCTGCATTACATGCTAATGAGGACTTTGGCCATAAACTCTGTAACACATGTGTTGATCTTCAGACTTGGGGTAGACAGGGGTTTCTGCTCAAGGATTTGTGATGTGTCATTTCCTCAATTTCTGTTCTTCACTGACATCACTGTTCTTATTCTGGAACATATACTTCATTTTGCTTTTCATGGTGAACTTTTAAGAACCTAGAAACCAGGTAAGAAATTCTAACTCCCAGGATTACAATCTTGCTATCACCTTCCTCTTCTTCATCATCCACCTCTTCGCCAAATACAGATGAGTCTACACTCCTGAAAATTTCCCACACTGGCCCATTTCTATTTTCATGTCAGTCTGAAACAACAGTTCTTACTGGATCTGTGCAGGAGACCCTTGTTTCTCTGTGCACATTATTGACATTCATGTCAAATTTGGTACCAAAGGAATCCTTTCAAGACACCAGTTTGACTATATAGAACATTCCTAACACTCCCAAAAGACTCTATTTATTTGTTAAGCAACTGTACAGTTCTTTGTAAAGTGGCTTAGTTATGCCCACTGTAGCTTTATACTTATGCATGCAATGATTCAGTCATCTATACTCCTTAAACTTTAAGTTCCACGACTGTCACTGACTGGCCGTCTGATTTATCATCTTGAAAAGAGTGACGGCATTGTTTAAGTGAGTTCAGGTTACTTTTATCTCCAAGTGCCTTAGCATACAGGGACTGACATGTTTTTGCAGAGTGAATGAATCTCTATGTCCTCAGTTCCTACAATAACGCCTGATCAAAGACAGTGTGATACCTAATCAGAAGGATGTGTCATGGCTGAAGAAAGACTAGGACATCTATAATTCCCAGAATAGACATCAAAGTTCAGAGCCTCCTTTTGCCCTCTCATATTCTGATCTTTTCCATGCATGCACATATGCATGTTCCCACACAAACACACATACACCCCCCCCCTTCAATTTGCTCCATTCATTCAACAGACCCACCAGACCCTATTGCTGAAGACACCATGGACTGTTTTTACAGGACATTGAGAGATCATGCTGAAACTGAGATGGAAGCCAGCTGGAGAGTACAGTGCTGAACAGTGCTATGGGAGCTGGAGGGGGACAATGATCACCAACAGCAAAAAATCAACTGGACGAGCATGACGTACAACCTATGCAATAGTAGCACACAGGCTAAGGGTATAATCAACTGCTCTCTGATTGGGTACGAGGCCCATTCAGTGGGAGGGAATTCATACCTGCTACTGAGAGCCAAGGCAGAAGCCTATGACTTGGAAAGTCATAAACCTTAGAGGAAAGCCTCCAGTTCTTTGGCTAAAAGGAAAGCATATGGTCATCAAAACGTCTTCTAAATGTATGTATTTACCCCCTTTGATGCATGCTACTCTCACTTTTAGCTAGATAATCTACTTTTTTGCAGATGGCAGAACACACTGGGAAGACCCAAGATTCATCAGTATGACAAGAAAAGATATCCGACTGCCTAACATGAGAGGAGTCATCTCTATTACCCTACCAGAGTCCCAGAAACACTGCAGAGGAAGCAGCCTATTAAACATGAGTGCTGATCTCACTGCTAATTGGAAAACTCCTCCAGGGAGATGGTGGTAGAACTGACGAGACTCAAAACTCAGCAAAGGAGAAAATCAGAGGCTGCTGAGAGCTCAACGCTAAAGGAGACCTATAACACGCCCTCCAAGACTCAGCCATCATTGCAGAAAAGTGGGTGGAAAGAATGTAAGGGCCTCATGGTGAGAAGGTGTACTCGGAGGCATTGCCCTACTCTCCGCCCACCCAAGGCTGACTGGTGCACTCATTACCCCACAGTGAACACTGATACCCCACTGAAGAGGGCCCTCAGGGACTGGAGACAGAGGAGAATGAAGAGAAGAGCATAACCTGATGGGAATATTGACCAACTTGCAATTTGTTCATATAATAAAGTAGTCAATTTAAAAATCCCTACAGAAAAAAAAGGACTGATTAAGTTGTATAGGTGTTAGTGCTAAGAATTATTCCTATGATGCATACCTGGTCACTCTTTTCAAGAAGGCTAAAATGACAAGTTCAAATCAATGACGCCTTTGCCCTTTAGCAAGACAAATTTGTCAAATGCTACTTGTCACTGCAGAATGTTCAGCAACACCAACCAGATTCTGGTGCCCTTCTCTGTTCTGACTTGAGAGCCAACTCCGTAGACATCTTTCTCTCTCTACCGAGCTTTAGCATGTAGAGTAATAGAGAAGGTGACAAGCTACTTTGCTTCTCGTCAAACTGTCTTGGCAGCATTCTCCCCAGCCACTGTTTCTGAGAATGGTACAGATACAATTTTAAAAGTAACTCCTTGGGGAGCCTTCTCACAATTCCATTTGTTAGAGACCGGTGTTCAGTGTCAGTAGGTGACACTGGACCCCAATAAGGGGGGTTGTTTCACTGTCCTTGCTTCTATAATGTAAAATCTTAGCTACTATTTGCAAGCATCTTCCATGTGCTGTGTTAACTCTGTGTATGCAAAGTTCTACAATGAAAATGTTGTTAACTATAAGGAGGACACTTAGATTCAGAGAATTTCACTCATCAGTTGTTAAACCAGAGATTACGTTCATATTTTGGCCCCCACTGTATATAACAAGACCATAAACACTAAAAATGTGAGATATAATCAGGTATCCCAAATTAACTTTGAGTAACTTTTAGGTTACAAATCATATATGCCTTAGATCTATACTCCATTTTATAAACCCCTTGGCAAGCATTCCAAAAATAGTAACTGTATTAGTCAGCTTTTACCAAGTTGTGCTTCAATAACAAAATGTCAGTGGATTGGGGCTCACTGGCCAGCCAATCTGGCCAAATTGGTGATCTCCAGGCCAATGAGAGAGCTCATCTCAAGAAAACAGGTGGACAGTGCCTGACAGGAGTAACATCCAGAGCTGTCCTCTGGCCTCCACATTCACATCTGTATATAGGAACCCACACACAAAAACGCACGCATGCACACACATACAAGCACGTACCAAAAAAGCCAGTGTCTTACAACCTCAAAAACAAAAACACACACATATGCACGTACAAAATAATGTCAGCATCTTACAACAACATGAACTTATTTTGTATTTGTGCTCTTCTCCGCTATAGGTCAGCTAAGGCCCCCCCTGCAAATATCTTCTCCTTTCTGAGATTTATCCTTAGAGTGTGATGTCCATACAAAAGAGGAAAAATGGCAGGACTTAGGACATCCCTCAAGTGACTTATCATTTCTCAATGTGATCAACGCCAGCCAAATGGCAATGGATGGGAAACAAAACTGTTCCTGAAAAGGGAGCAAATCGTTGGTGATAATAATATTGTATAACCTACTGGAAAAAAAAAAAAAAAAAAAAGGCAATGTAAACCTCGGGGTGTTAGACACAGTCAACACAGCTCACCTAAATTAGTGGGAAGTCCCTACAAATGACAAATAACCCAAACTGGAGAACCCCATGAAGCTTCAGGTATAGCTCATCTGAGACACGCAAACTGTGTCACAAGGATCTCTCCCCCGACGCCTCTCTCTCATTCTTGCTTACGCTGGCTTCATTTTTGAGTAAGGTGATTATCTACATTTCATGGATTTTTAATCCCAAACAAATAAAAAAAAAAGCACTTTTTTTCTGTTTGAAATAGTCCTCATGAAGTATTATTTTATTTTGCCCAGGATCAGAAATCTAGTATCAATAGTAACTCATCAAAAGCCTCAGAGCTACCTCCTGGTTCTAACACTGACATTTATCCTAAATTCTTCCTTTTTTTTTTTTTTTTTTTTTTTGTTAAGCTGCTCTCACAACTAACACCCACAGCGGCATACATATTTTGATAGGTTCCACGTGTGCCCCAGAATTGACTCTAAGAGGATGAGTTTGAGTAACTAACATATTTCTAAATCGATCCACACAACTAGAAGTTTCCATGCTCCTACAGGCCAACCCTTGGTCACACCTGAAATATAGAAATGAGCCCACTTGAACCACACACACTAAGAGTACTGACCCTTTTTCTTTTAAATTCCTGGAAAAACAAGAGCAGTTTCATTGAGAACTGATTTCAATGCATTCGCAGTAACTTGCATAAGTAGTCAAGCAGATTTGAGCCTCTGGCATTTTTACAATATTTACTAAAGCCACCATCTGTAACAATTTTTCTCCTCCCATTTTATAAATCTGACTTGTCTGTGTTACAAACAATAGCTAATAAGGTGGTGTGGAAAATTAAAAACTACTGACTAAGCCAGAAGAAATACTATAAATAATTTAAAACTTTATTTGAAACACAGCTTACTTATTTAGGTCAGCCCCCAAATATTTTCTATGTAGGATGCAACCCAAACACCCATAGTCCGTTTCCTTGCCATAAATGAGCTGCATACTGATTTGGGTGGTGGCTTTAATTAAGGAAATCTGTGCTGTGAATTACTGGTATATTTTAAGTAAGACAATAGTCCTCAATTGAAAAATATATTTGAACCTATGCAGATGGTAATAAAATATATTACAGACCATTTATATTTTTAAGTGTGTATGTGTGTGTGTATGTGCGTGCATGCACACATGCTTGCATGTGCACACATACATGTGGAGGCCAGGGGATACCTTCTGGTAGTATCCTTAGGGAGGCAGTGATACAGACCTTCTCATTGCTCTGGAGCTGACCACTTAGGACATCCTGGCTGACCAGTCAGCTCTAGGATCCCACCAGCTTCTGCTTCCCCAGTCCTGGAATGACAAGCCTGAACTGCCACGCCTGGCACTTTTGTGCGGGTACTGGGGATCAAACTCAAGTCCTCATGACTGTGAGGCTAGAATTTGACTGACTGAGCTATCTTCCCAGCCCCCTTGTCAGTTCATTACATAGGCTGAACAATCTCGATCATTTTAACGTGTCTCTGCCCTGTTAGTTGAGATCATACCAGCTGCTGTAAGAAATAGGCTGCAGGTTGAAATGTTATAACACAGCACTAGCATAGTATCTATTCACATAGCACCCCAAGGTTGCTGTTCCAGATTCCACACAGAATTGCAGCCATGTAGGACTCTTCCATCTCTCAACCTGTGGCTCTCTGTTCACTAGGAAAGCTTTTATTTGGGGGGGCGGGGTTAGAGGTAGGGTCTCACTCTAGCTCAGGCTGACCTGGAATTCACTATGTATTCTCAGGGTGGCCTCAAACTCATGGCGAGCCTCCTACCTCTGCCTCCCAAGTGCTGGGATTAAAGGCGTGCGCCACCACGCCCAGTATAGGACAGCTTTTAGTTGTTGTTATTATTGTTTCAATCAGCCTCAGCATATTCGTGGCCAGAAATTTCTTTGTTCTGAGGCTATCTTACGCACAATAGGCATTTAACTGTGCCTACTTACTCTACTTAAGAGATACTAGCAGCTCCCCGATCCAAGGTGTGATAACCAAAATATCCCCAGAATTTACTAATTTCTAGGAAGCCAAAGCTAATCCCTGGAGAAGAACCCCTTGTCTGATACTGACACTCATTTTAAGGTTTGCACGTGACTTCAGTATGTTGTAACGATTAGAACCAATGGCTGCTTCAAACGAGTAGGTTAAAAAAAAGGCCTTTGCCTTTGTAAAAGAATTAACAGAATGTGCACACTTCACTGCTACCTGCCCATGACAGGGGCAAAAACTCGTGACATGCCGGCCCTCTGCCCCCCATGCAAGGGGACAGTAGTGGAAATCTCAACACCAGACCAGCAACTACGCCGTATGGAAAGCAAAGAACACACGTTTTGCTGCAGAGACATCTCTGCTTCCTCTCTGGATTTTTTTGTTGTTGTTTTTCTTCTGATGCTGGGCCCTATGTTCATGTTCATGTTCACTGTACTCCTGTCATGGACTGAGCTAGCAAGGGTTCCCCCCCCCTCGAGGAGTTGTCTGTAATAGAACTCACAGGGTGACTCCTTCCCTTTGCCCTTACGAGATAGGGCTGCTGGCTGTCAGTAACAACCGGCAGCTTTCCAGGCACGGAGCCTTATTCTAATATTTTACACCTAAGCTCTCATTCCCTCCTTGCAGTCATCTCAGCTGGTTCTCTCAGGGAAAGCCTCCTTTAATAGGTCAGTATGAGGCTGACCAGAGAGGGCAGTACAGTTAAGAGGCAGAAGAAAAGCAGAGCCCAGCTGTGCTCCTGGTAAGGATAGTACTCCACCAATCACTGAGGCACGTGAGGGCACTATCCACCCGGGTTTTCCTCGTCTATAAAACAAACTTCCCAAGGGTGTACCCAGGCCCAAAGACAAAATTGATGTCTTCTTTAAAAAATATTTTATTTACTTATGAGAGACGGTGGGGGGAGGAGTAAATAGAGGGAGAGAATGGGTGCACCAGGACCTCCAGCTGCTGCAAACGAGCTCCAGACACATGTGCCACCTTGTGCATCTGCCTTACATGGGTACTGAGGAATCGAACCTGGGTCCTTAGGCTTCACAAGCAAATGCCTTTAACTGCTAAGCCATCTCTCCAGCCCCCAAACTGATGTGTTTTATCCCCTAAAGATGAGGGGGGCTAGTCTTAGCCCTTCACACTGGCACTCACTGTGTCCACAGTGGGGGAATAACCAAGGAATTCAGCATCAACCAATAGCAGTGCCACCATGGACCTGACCCGGGGTTCCAGCATGGATGGTCTTTGGCCTGGACACAGAGGTCCAGAGGCCCCATCTATACGTTACAAGCAACCGTGGAACTTCTTTGACCACACGCTCATGTTTGGCAACCTAGTTGCTCTATTAGCTCCATCGTTTTTCCTGTGACTCTCTCCCTAACACCCCTTCCAGGCTGTCTGTCAACTCAGTTTCTGTTCCTGTGGCTCCAGTCCTATTAGCTGTTCCTTATGGCAGGCAGACACACTGACCCTCTCTTAACTCCTAGTCCTAGCCCTCAGCAGACATCCCTGATCTCAGCAACTTGCCTAGATTACTAGCCATGCCTTATTAGTATCCACAAAGCTTGTTATTTTCTGTCTTACCAAACTCCCTTGCTCAGCTGGCTCTCATGCCCAAGCATCTCCCCAGCCTAGTGACCACATCTATTTCGAGACCCTGGCCCCGCCCAATGGAAATCACCTCCCTGTGGCTAACCATCCATAGTGAGCCACGATCAACAATTTCATCCAAAAACTATTCATCATATCTCTACTATTATACTAAGAGCTGGTGGTACCAAGATGAATAAGACAGGTCAGAGTACAAGTCATAACGCACTCCTTGCTTTATACACACAACAATTTTTATGAGGACCACATATGTGCCTGGCCCTGGACAGTACAAATGATTACCACCATGAGCAACTTAAACACATCCCCTGCCTTCGTGAATCTTGCAGGAGAGAGGCATAGCATGAACAAATGAAAGTAAACAAAAAGGGAGTGTAAGGAAGGAGAATCAAAGGTGTGTTGCTAAACCCAGGTGTGGTGGTGCATGCCTTTAATCTTGGGAGGCAGAGATAGGAAGATTGCAGTGAGTTTTGGGGCACCCTGAGACTACATAGTGAATTCCCTGTCAGCCTCGGCTAGAGCAAGACCTTACCTCAAAAAAAGAAAAGAAAAAAAAAAGAAAGAAAGAAAGAAAAGAAAAAAAGGTATGTTGCTATAGAGGAACCAAAGAATCTACTTAAAGTATTCAAACTTCTGTGACCTTGAATTTTTTTCCTATTTTATATCTAACCTTATATTCCTGTAAAGAAGAATTTTCAGGTGATAGCCAGTCTTGGACAAAATTTGGTGATTGGTGTGTTTTGATTGATGTATAACATATCTTTTTAAATAATAACTAAGACAGGGCATAATTCTCTAGTCTGTCCAGGACCCTACCACTCCTGATTGCTTCCATGTGGGCTTCACTATATACTTATATGATTGTCTTCCAGCCTTTGCCAGCATTTTGAGTTTATTAACCTGGCCTCAACCTTTCAAATGCATAAGACAATAGGATTAGATATCCCTATATTCCAATCTCCCCCTCGTAATTCTATTCATTTCCAAGTTTATTTGGTCAACAGTTCTTTTCTAAATGCTACACTGGAAGGTAAGCTAAAAATCACATTTGGTTAATCCCAGCACTCAGGAGGCAGAGGTGGGAGGATTGTCATGAGTTCAAGGTCACCCTGAGACTACAGAGTGAATTCCTTGTCAGTCTGGACTAGAGTGAGACCCTACCTTGAAAAACCAAAGAAAAAAAAATTTTTAAATCACATTTGGGTGAGGATGGGTTTGTCGTGGTCGGTGAGTATTAAAGAAAGCGCATAGCTGCTCTGCAGTTCTTCACGTACAGCTCTCCCTTGATAATAGCTCAGGTACTCATCAAAAAAAAAAATCCTTATGGAACATGTGATCCTGAAGATGCAGAGGTGGGTCTCAGGAATAAGCGTCATCTTGGAAACACTCACCTATAGAACATGGGACTGATCTCACAGAGTATGAAAATGTCGCTTGACCATTTGTGAGCCATGAAGTGGTAAAGAGCTACGTAGAAAACAAGTGAGCACATGCACAAGGCGCCCTAGTCCAGCTGGAAGATGAGGCTTCCAGGCATCTGAGCTTGTCAAAACTCATGACTAGCCAGGCATGATGGTGCACACCTTTAACCCCAGCAGTCGGCAGGCAGAGGTAGGAAGATCACCATGAGTTCAAGACCACCCTGATACTACATAGTGAATTCCTGGACGAGAGTGAAACACAGCCTCGGAAAACCAAAAAAAAAAAAAAAAAAAAAACCTCATGACTGCCTACAAGGAGCACTCAGAGCAATTACAGTGGAGCCCTCACATTGTGAAACCCTGAAATTAGAAATCAGGTAAATTATGGAGGAGTGGGGCCCTGACAAAATGGTTTCTTCCAGGGTCATAGCAGCGCAGACCATGTGTTTAAAGCAAGATTCCTAGTGTCTCCAGGCATGCATACTTGTTTGTTTTAAATATATCTGACACCTTATTCCAGAAGCATCTACAAACAGCCTGTAATAATCCATAAAGACAATCTGATGATACAAAATAAGACTCTTCTTTCAGGGCTCTCAGGTCAGAGCCTGCCCTGTTAGAATGTCGGTTTTCTATTTACCTAATGTTTATGTCTTGTAAGATTCCCATTTTCTCCTAGATAGTCATCCAGAAAAGAAAATATATTGTAACTTGGAGAAGTGGTTGTATGGTTAAATCACATTCTCATAACATTTAACAAACTGATGATAATAATAGCTATTTCTGTAATTGGATCAAATCCTTAAAACATTAGCTAGATGTCATTGTCATAACCTCAAATGATAGTGTCAGAAGCCGTGGCTTCACAAAGATCAGATATTATGTGGGCTCAGAAGTTCACATGTAAAATAGTAAACAATCTGTCTCATGCTGATGATTCATAGATGTTCTATTTTTCTCCGACATAGGGTCTTGCCTGCATATAAAGCATATAAAGCAATAAAGCCATTCCCATATGGCAAAAATTTTAGATATAGCTTGGGTACTTCTGATATTAGGATCAAGGGTAAAATCAGATCTCACTTTCACAAGCTGGATTTCCATGCCCACTCCCAGGAAACATGCCCAGCCCTGTGAATGCACTTGTAATTATAGATCTAAATGTATATACATCTAGGGCTACAGAGCTCAAAGAGGCAATGTGCAGGAGGTGGTGTTGATCCCCGTGGGCAGGTTCACACTTAGCCATGGCACTTGGGGCCCTAAACTAGATGACTTTGTGAAAGTCTATCACATTACTCTACATGCGTAGCACCACCCAGACCACCCACATTTCCACAAGAGATCACATTTGGAGTAAGATGCATTCTCATGAGGGCCTGTCACTGTGCCCAGTTTCCATGCCGGCCCTTTTCTCAAACTTGAGCACATTCGGACACTTCCTCTCTGCCTAACTTCAAAGGAGTGAGCATGGGAGAATCAGCTACATTTTTGTAATGGCCAATAAATCTGACCTTTTTTCTTGCAGACCAATAAAGCCTTTTATGTACATGTAGGGTCATTTATAAACAGGGTACTTTATTAACCTTATAATGATATCTCAGAATAAAGATCATCTTCCCAAGTATAATTAACCACTTTTTTTAGCTTTAAGAATTACTTCGGACTAGAGAGTTCCATAACTTGACCTCATCTATTGCCACAAGGTCATTTGTTTTATCTAATAGAGATTTTCTGGTGCACACTCCTGGTAGTTATAGGACTGGGACTACAGAAAGTTTTAATTTTGATGTAGCTTTTTTTTCCCTAGGACATGTCCTTCCTTGAATCACTCTAAAGAATAAAATTAAAAATAAAATCTGGGGCTGGAGAGATGGCTTAGTGGTTAAGCACTTACCTATAAAGCCTAAGGACCCCAGTTAGACGCTCTATTCAGGACTGACATAAGCCAGATGCACAAGGGGGCACATGCATCTGGAGTTTGTTTTCAGTGACTGAAGGCCCTGGTGCACCCACTCTCTCTCTCTCTTTCTGCCTCTTTCTCTCTCTGTCTGCCACTCTCACATAAATAAATAAATAAATAAATAAATAAATAAATAAATAAATAAATAAATAAACAAAATTGTAAAAAATAAAAGCTTTTTAAAAATCAAAAGAATGCAAAAATATATTGACTCAGATTGACTTTATTTAAAATATGGCAGGAAGCAGTCTATGATGTACCTCAAATTGATGAGAAGAGTATGATCTTTCTTGAAGTAATTACAATAGTTATTACTCTAACTTGATTATTATGCATTATATAAATATATTAAATTATCATAATATACTTCATAAATATGTATAAATTTTAAATGAAATTACATAAAAACACAATAAAGCATGGCAGATTTTGTGCCATGCCCTGAGGATACTATGGAAAACACACAGTCTGTACCAGCAAGACACTTTGAGTATAGAGGGAAGCACTATACGAATGTACTCACACATGCCATACACCTAGACAGGACTCAGAGATCCCCATGGTGGTCATGGAATCACACCACTGAAATCTTCAACTGCACTGAACTCAGCTGGTGGACAGTGTAGCTGTCCTCCTCTGTATCCTTCCAGATGCCCCCAACCAATGGCCCACCATGCTTCTGTGGAACCCTCTCAGGGTTAACTTGGGCTTACAGAAATTCCTTAATATTATTGAGCTAGTCCCATGGAAAATATCCCCCTCTTCCTCCCACTGGGCAGAAAATTCCCAGCACTTTATACATGGCAGCCTAGGGCATCCCTGGAATTGAGGTCCAGGTACCACAGTCCAGTTTCCATTCCTGTTTGCTCCTTAACTGCTCATCCTGAAACAACCCACGGTGCTGCACACCCTCATCTCTCTCCACACCTGCTTTAGGGGGGGAAACACGGGAACCAGAATGAGGACCAAAAGGAACAATTAATGTGAAAACTACCTGAAAGGCTTCTGTACCCCTCAGTCCTACCTGGACTACCAGGTGCTTTTCTGTTTCATTCTGTGCATTACCGTGTCAATAACCTTAATCCACAAGTGAGCACTTGTATATTAGTCATGTTTGTGTCCCTGTGACCAACTCACCTTGAGAAAAAACAAACAACTTAAGTGAGGAAGGGTTTATTTTGGCTCATGATGCTGGAGAAATTTCAGTTCCTCTGTTGGGTGGCAAGAGTTCCACCCATGGCCATGGGGTATACAGTGGTAGTGACAGTTCAGGTGGCATCAGACAGGAAGTTGCTAGAGCCATGGATGGGTATGACCTTCAGAGATCTGACCCCTGTGACCTATTTCTTATGGCCAGAACCCATTTTATAAAAGCTCAACAGCTTTCAAAAATCCCACCACCAATTGGAAATAAAGTGCTCATAACATGAACCTGGATGGCAGAACATTCTAGATACAATCCATAACAACTCACAATTCTGACTGGATCCAATGGGTGAGTTTTTCACAGTCTAGCTTAATGGAATTGCTATGGATTCTGTAAAATGGCCTCTTTCTACACCTGCTACATACTCACCTCAGGGGCCGTGAGCATCCCATGAAGCTTCCACAGCCTCCTAAGAGAGCCACCCTGGCCTGTCCTTAACATTAACAACGTGGACCTTTGGGGTGTTGTAGTCAGCTCCATGTTGCTGGGATGAACTTCCAAACCAGGCACCATTTATGGAAGGGATGTATTTGAAACTCAGAGATCCAGGGGAAGTTCCATAATGGCAGAAGAGACTGTCCCCCTTCCACAGATCCAAGCAGACAGAAAACCACCACCAGCTATCCAGTACCACAGGCAAGCACACATGAACCAAACAGCAGGGAACTGCAGCAAGCAGCAGGGACACAGGTGGAACTCACTCTGCGTACCTAAGGCTGGAGTTCAGATCTGCCACTAGTCAAACCCTCCACCCCTACACCTGTAACAGGAGTCAGCCTGCTAGGGGCAGAAGCTACAAACCCAATTTTAACAGCATCTGAGTCTGTTGGGGACATACCTTCAAACTGCCACAAGGGGATACTAAGGACCCAAACTATAGCAAGCAGCCAAACCCCAGCAAAGCCCCTGAGGCATGAGGAAAGACAGAAGGTTGCCCTGTAGATTTAGCATGATCTCATAAAATATTGGGTTCTGATTCTAGAAATATCAGAGAAGCTATCCAGAGAGGAAAGGGATTGAGGCAGGTTAGATTATAACCACCTCCGTTCTCCATATCATGACTGCTCTGCCTTCCCATACAGCAGACACATGATGGCTCCTGAGGAATGAGGAAAGCTCTCTGATTTCTGCCTCTGAAATGACTATCTTTTGGCCTCATGATCCAGCAAGTGCCTTGAATCAATCAGTCTTTGTATTGGTCTCTGGGCCCCAGAAGTCCTGCCCTTGCCCCTCAGACTGTAGTTCTGTTTCCTAATTGATTTTCTTTGTGTTTTTGCCATTTCAAGCCATCATTATTACTGCCCGAAACTCCACAATAGTTTCCTAGCTAACCCACTGCTTTAATCCCACATGTCCCTATGTTGTAAATATCCCATGTGACTCTTAAAAGTGTGAATCACATCCTGTCATTTCTCTGCATGCAACTCCTCACTTAGAATAAAATACACTCAACCTTGGTCTGCAAGGCTAGCTTTGATCTCATCTTGCCTCACAACTATTTCCCTTGCTCCCTGTGCCTCCTTGAATTTAAACCTCACCCTGGCATTGTGGTTGGTTAAGCTCAGCCCCAAAACTTGGCTTCATGGCTGGCCTCTTCTTGAGCCAGCCCCTAGCCCAGACCAATCAGCCCTCACTCTGGCTCACCTGAGCCTGCAGGAGAGGCCCACCATAATAAGGTTATGAGAAGACGCTTACTAAGTAGGCAGGCCTATCTTGGCTGGCTGCTCATCTCTCCTGAACTTCCAGGTTCCTGTCCTGGTAAGTCTTGGCTGAGTTGAGACAAGGAGAGACATCTACGCCCACTGCGGCTCTCCATCTGCTCCTGCCTTCCATATGGCCAGGAGCTCTCTGCACTTTCTTCTCTTTCCTCTCCAAATCCCTTCTTATATCTCAGGCCCAAGCTCACTTCCCACATGGGTTCTTGGGCCACAGGGGTGTATCAATTTTCCTTTCCTCCATTCATGGATCCTCCCTCTCCTGAGTATATTCCTGAATAAAACTGTAATGGTTCATAAATTAGCCTTCTCAGTCTAGTTTATCCAATTCTTTGGTTACCGAACACAAACCCAAGGTTTGGGGTTCAAGGACTTTTCCTGAACTCCCCAAATCCCATTACAAAACTTCCTTAACAGTTTTTATAGGAATACTCTCTCCACAAAGAATTCTCCCTCACTCAGCCCATTTCTGGCCCTGGTGCCAAGCCCCTCTTCCCCCCACCATATACATATAATTCCTGTGACACAGACCTTCAGCGTATATTTCTTGAATGAATAACTCAATGCGTGAACTGTCTGGTGTCATGTGAATGAGGCACACGGGCAGGTGCTGTACTAACTATATTCATTTTTCTAAGCCAGTCTTCATGGCACTTAGGCCGGCCATGGTTTGTCCCTTCCAAAATTTAATTGTCACATTGTTAAGAGGTGGATCCTGTAATGTTGGATTCGGGCGTGAGGGCCATGGGTTAATGCTGTTCAGGTGGGAAGGAGTCGGTTCTCACTGGGTGGGCTCCTCATAAGGAAGAAGTGTGGAGCCCAGTTCTTCCTACCTCATTCTGACTTAATCCTTCTGCCATGGTATGATGCAGTCCAAAGCTTCTCACCAGCTGCTAACACCATGTTTTTGGACTTCCCAATATCCAGAGCTGTGGGCCAAACTAACTTTAATGGTTCATAAATTATCCGGTCTACAGATAACATAAAATGGACTAAGGTGAAGCCAAGGTCCAAGGTTTAGTCATGTGATCATGGGCCCAATGATTAAGCAATGATGATATCTATAAATATCAACCTTCCCCAGGGTGGCAAGCACATCAAAAGTGATTTGTTCAGGTGTCCTGATCCAATGACAGCAAACTTCAGGAAGGAGGGAAACTCTTCCGTAAGAATTTAGGGGTCGCTAGAGTCTGCCAGGCTCTAGGGCATTGGAATCAAGTGCTATATTGACTGCACCCGAAGGGAACAGAGGGTAAAGTTGGGAATGTACTGAAGCAGCTTTTGTGGGCCAGGTATAGAAACTGCACGTATCCCTTCTACTCAATTCCATGGTCCGTATACAGCCTCCACCCCCTCTCTGCCAAGCCCCCAAAACACCACCAAGAAGCACTGCATCCTGTAAAAGGGGCGAGTGTGATAAACACTGGTCCACGTGATTTCAGCCACTTCCATCAGCCTTCAGTTTTTCCACTGTGGCTGGCACTTCCAAGCTTCTGCTGAGGGAAGGAAGTGTGCAAGGGATATAGATAAGATCTGCCCCCCTCCTGTGTCTCCATCTCAGTCCCTCCCATGGCTGACCTTGCCAGCAGCCAGCTCCACAGGGGTCAGGCAAAGGTTTCTAATGTGGATCAGACCTGGGCTTAAGATTCAGTCACTAAATAAGCAGCACAGGGTCACGCAGATTTACTCCGCAGCAATGGCCAAGAGGTTGCACACTTCAAGCTGCTCCACGCGCGATCTTTCTAAGACCTTGAGTAAGACTCTCCTCTGAGGAAGAAACCCTCCCTTGGGACATCCTCCACTTAGAAGAGCAAAGTACAAGATGTGCTGCTGCAAATTCTGGTCACTTGAAGAGGCCGTAACATAACAAATAAAAAAGGTCTAAGAATGGTTAATCACCAAAAATGCTCTGCCCTGTGCATAGTGGACAGAAGAGTAGGATCGTGAATATTTGACTGGGAAGCTGGACTCTAAGAATTCTGGAGGATGAGAGAAATAGCCAAGTAAGTAGTCCTTTAGCCCTGGGCTATGGGCCTTGAGGGCTATTGGAAAGTTTACTGGAGGGCTGGGGAAATGGCTTAGTGGTTCAGGCATTTGCCTGTGAAGCCTAAGGACCATGGTTTGATTCCTCAGGATCCACGTAAGCCAGATGCACAAGGGGGTGCATGCGTCTGGAGTTTGTTTGTAGTGGCTAGAGGCCCTGGCGTGCCCATTATGTCTTTCTCTCTGTCTCTTTCTCTCTAATTTTTTTAAATATGCATTAAAAAATAAAGTTCAGGGACTGGAGAAATGGCTTAGTGTTTAAGGCACTTGCCTGCAAAGCCAAGGACCCAGGTTCAATTCCCCAGAACCCACGTAAGCCAGATGCACAAGGGGGTGCATGCATCTGGAGTTTGTTTGCAGTGGCTGGAGGCCCTGGCATGCCCATTCTCCCTCTCTCTCTCTCTCTCTCTCTCTCTCTCTCTCCTGCCTATTTCTTTCTCTCTCCCTCTCCCCTGCCCATTTCTCTCTCTCAATAATAAAGAGAAATAAAATATTAAAAAAATAAATAAATAAAGTTCACTGGAAGATGAGGCTAAGACCCTTATAAAGCCAAAATGATGAGGGGAGTTAGAGGTGGGGAGGGGCTCAGGATATAGCATTCAAGTTTAAGTATGGGGTAGTGATTTTCAGCAGAAAGTAGGTTCCCTTTATCTTCTACTCGGCCATCCTGATCCTGTGGCTCTGATTTCAAAGTCAGAAATGGGGGCCTAGGGAGATGGCTCAGTGGGTAAGAGCTTCAGCTGAAGAAGTATAAAATCATGAGTTGGAATCACCAGAGCCCAGGAGTGTGAGTGTGTAACCATAGTGTGCCTATGGCAAAATGGGAGACAGAGACAGGAGAATACCCACAAGCCAGCTAGCCTGGGATACACAGCAGTGAACAAGAGACCCTGCTTCAAGTTCAGGGTATCAGGGGCCCAAAGAAATAAAGGCAAGGAATGCCCCTGAGCCTGTCTTTGCAGTCTCCACTTTGCTAGAGGGCAGAGAGAAGTTAGGTTTTTTCCCTAAGCCTAGCTGACCAAAGGAGTTGCCCACATCTGTTTCTCCTTAAACTCAACCTGAGTCCCTCCCTAGAAAGGAGTTCTCCTTTACTAGAATTAAGACTCCTGGAAGGATTCCACTGAACCTGGTATGTTGCTGGTTAGCTCAGCTCCTCAGAACCTATACATGGCCCCAATTTGGGTCTATAGGTGGGCTTTACCCCCTCCTGCCTTCTCATGGGCAGGAGCTTTTCATAATCTCTCCTCTTTAGTTATCTTAATCTAATACAATCTCTCTAAACTTAAAAAAAAAAAAAAAAAAAGGCCGGAGAGATAGTTTATCAGTTAAGGTGCTTGCCTGAGAAACCTAAGGCCCCAGGGTCGGTTCCCCAGTACCCACATAAGCCAGATGCAGAAGATGGAGTTAAAGAAAAAAAAAAAAAAAAGATACTCTGCCTCAAACAAGGTGGAAAGCAAAGACCAACACCCAAAGTTGTCCTCAGACTGCTACACACATGCTATGACACACACATGGTCAATCTCTCTTTCTCTTTCTCTCTCTCTCTCTCTCTCTCTCTCACACACACACACACACACACACACACACACACACACACATATGCCATTCAAAAAAGAAATGGCATAGGCTGGAGAGATGGCTTAGGGGTTAAGGCACCTGCCTCCTAACCCTAAGAACACCGGTTCCAATCTACAGCGGTTCCAATCTCCAGGTCCCACGTTTAGCCAGATGCAAAGTGAGGCAAGGGCGCAATGCCGCACTTGACCACAAGGGGGCGCACACATCTGGATTTCATTCGCAGCAGCTGAGACACTGCTCGCGCGCCCATCTCTGTCTTCTCTCTCTCTCTCTCTCTGTCTCTCTCTCTCTCTCTGTGTCTCTCTCCAAAATAATAGTAATAAAAAAAGAAATGGCAGGCTGGAGAGATGGCTTAGCGGTTAAGGCGCCTGCCTCCTAAGCCTAAGAACGCCGGTTCCAATCTCCAGGTCCCATGTTTAGCCAGATGCCAAGTGACGCCAGGGCGCAATGCCACACTTGACCACAAGGGGGCGCACGCATCTGGATTTCGTTCACAGCAGCTCAGACGCTGCTGGTGCACCCATCTCTATCTGTCTTCCTCTCCCTCTCTCTCTCTGACTCTTTCTCCAAAAAAAAAAAAAAAAAGGAAGAAAGAAAGTAATGGCATAACTGGATGCCAAAGCTCCAGCCATCCCATCTGTGTTCCAGGTAAAAGGAGAAAGATGGAAAGACAAAAAACATAAGACTCCCACCAAAGCTGGCGCCCAACAAGCTCTCTCATGGAGGTCCCACAGAAATCCCTTCTGATACCTCACTGGCCAGAACTTGGTCCCCAGGTGGAGTTTGAGAAAAGCAGATTACTTTTCACCTCAAAGAAAACTGAAGCTGTGATCCTGACAGTGAAGGAAATGGTTCGTAGACACGTAAATTGTGAGCCACAGTAAGGAAGTAGCTTCAGTTTAGTGAGGAAAAGTGCTGGCAGCGACGAGACGCTTTCTCCCCTGATCCATTGCTACCCACCCACAGACCACCCCTCCACTCCTGGCTGGGATGCAGATCTGGGGCAACAGGACATCCAGCACTACTGGGAAGATGGTCCACTGAGGCATTTGATGTCTCCTTGTCTCTTTGTAACTGCTCTGTCCTTGGCCTGACTGTGAGTATGGGTGAGTGTCTGAAGGACCAGACCTTTAGTATTCTGACCATCTGCTCATCTCCATGGAGACCCAACCCTTCCACAATTTAGCAAACATCTGGACATTGCAGCAGCAGGTGCTAATCTAATACTGCTGATTTGGTCAGCAACAACTCGGTACGTTGCATGATTAATAACATCAATAGCATCTTTCACTGACTGTGGGCCATGTGTATTGGGCATTTTACCCCAACAGTCAGCTCACATGGGACTTACTCAATGTGGTGATGTAGGTATAAATCCACTCTCTCCAAGTTGGTAATGTGGCAGAGCTAGAATTAAACTTGGGTCTTCTGACTCCAACTCCAATGAACAATTAACAACTCCCCAGTAGCTGAGGCTCATTCACGGGATGAGTGTTAAAATCAGTGAGCTCATAGGTCATTGGCCTTGGAGAAGAGCAAATAAGCATAGCCTACATCGGACCTGCTTTGAGATCAGTGGAGGGCAAGTCTGGCATAGGACAAGGGCTGCTGAGGGTTCAAACTCTGCTGCACACAAAGGCAGGGGCACCAAGGTCCCCTGAACATTGGTGCTCTGCAAATGCTGGATTACCACCCCTCATCCTGGTGGCTGAAGGTGCCTCACTACCACTTCTTCCAACCGAATGGAAGAGTGAGGGCACAAGCTGTTTCCTTTCAAAGAGAATAACTCAGAGGCTGCATACTTCATCTCCTCTCACATCCCTTTAGGCAGAACTTGATGACAGGACTATGCTAGACATAAGAAGGAAGGCTGGAAAATGGAGTCCCTACCCAAGTGGCCAAACCCCTGGATAAAACCTAAAGGGTGATGTTACTCCTCAAAGCAGGAAGAGAAATGAATATTTGGAAGTAGAATTTATCTGACACACTCACACACTGCAACAATCTAGAATCCTTGGTCAAGGAGGAAAGGTGAGTATGGCCTCACCAGGACTGCCCAGAATGGGGATCTGAACTCATGGAAAGCAGGAGGAAGGGAAATGGGACACTCTAAGATTGTGCCTGGTACTGTGGTCTATAATGACACACTATAAAAACAAGGGGCCTTAAAAGCTGGAAGAAAACCAAGCTGTCAACCCATTGTGAAAAACAAAAGTTTAGCTATGCAAGCCTACCAGTCTCAGCAGTGCTTGGAAGAAAATTGCCGTAGAATCAGGATTTCAAAGCCACCTTCAGCTACCTCGTGAGTTGAGATGAGCCAGCCTGGCCTAGAGGAGACATTATCTTAAAAAAAAAAAAAAAAAAACAGCAACAAGAAAAAGTTCTTGCTGGGTTAGAGAGATGGCTTAGTGGTTAAGGCACTTGCCTGCAAAGCAAAGGATCCTGGTTTGATTCCCCAGGACCCACCTAATCCAGATGCACAATGTAGTGAATGCTTTTGGAGTTCATTTGGAGTGGCTGAAGGTCCTGGTGCTGCTATTCTCTCTCTCTCTCTCTATCTGCCTCTCTCTTTGTCTCAAATAAAAAATTAAAATATTTTAAAAAGAAAAACGTTCTTGCTAATCATGCCATCGTGTTATGTTTATCCTTACTACTCTGGGCCTCAGAGTAGGCTCACACCATTATTCTCATACTTCCCTTCCCGCAGCTCACGAGGTGGATAGGCTTTGAGTTTTGAGACACGGAGACAGGGGAGAAAAGCCCTCGGGTCTTTGTGCCCGGATCCAGATCCCATGATGACAGGTGTCCTGACAGTCCCTCAGAAGGTAAGGATGGAGCACTACCGAAATGCACCACAGGGAACAGCGCGCATGCAGGCCGAGCAAGCCTGACATCTACTAAAAGTTCATGATCACCACAGGCAGCATGATCTACGTCAGACTTGGATGTAGGTCCTGGGAAAAATTCTAAGTCCTACATGTATGTACAAAGGCCCAAGCTAAGCCCTCAGGTCTCCCTGACTGTCTGCACAATCGTTCTAGATCTCCTGGGCATGGTGGCCCAAAGCCTGCCATTGTCCAGAGTCTTTCATTCACAGACTCACCACAGGAGGAGCTGTGAGTGCAGCTCCCACATTCCGGGTCCTCTCCATTCCAGGTACATTACCTACCTGCTCCCAGCCACTGGCACCTGCACTTCCCTGCTAAGGACGTTGTGGTGCTGGTGCAGTCCAACTCTGTCAAGTCAGAACACAGGCTGTGGATAGAGGATGGCTCAAGTGGTAAAGTCCTTGCCTTAGATGCATAAGAACCTGAGTTAGCTTCCCACTACCCCCACAGAAATGTGGTAATAGTGTTCATCTGCAATCCCAGCACTAAAGAGGTAGAGACGGATAAAGAGGAGGATCCCTGGGGCTAACTGGACAGCCAGTCTAGCCTTAATTGGTTAGCTCCAAGCCAATGAGAGACCCTGTCTCACAATTAAAAAAAAAAAAAACAAAGACAAGACAAGAAAAGACAAGGCAGGGCTAGACGGAGGGATCAACAGGTTAAAACTGTTTGCCATAGGCATTAGGGCCTGAATTCAATACCCCAGGGACCCACATAAATAGCTGGGCACGGTCTGGCATGTCTGTATCCCCCTCCTATAGGGAGCAGAAACCACAGAAGTCAGTGGGGCTTGTGAAAAACTGCAGTTCCCCCTTCAGGGAGAGAGATTCCATCTCATCAAATGTACAAATAAGCGACAGAGAAAGGACAGTTGACGTTCTCTCTGGCCTCCACGTGCCCAGGAGCACATATGCACATATACATGTATAACACACACAGTCACACTGTCACCCATATTATATCCACAATAACAGAGGAAAAAGTGGAACAGCATTCTCAGTAACAAAAGCTGAGGCTGTCTGCTGGTCTCCACACATTCCTACATACATTCACCTCTGCACCTGCAAGAACACACACACCAAAACGTTAACTCCTTCCCTTCTCATCTTCATTTCATAAATGGGCTTCCCAACCTACACAACCTACACAAGGTTACAGAGATGTTTAAGTGAGAGATCTTGGATTCAAACAGATTTCTTTCTCATTCTAATTCTCCTCAGTAACTTTCACATTCGCCTCATATAGGTCTCAGGGTCCCCAGTGTCTAGTTTAATGCACAAAGTCGTGTTAAATCTCCTTCCACACCTCCTTTCACACCGTGTTTTATATCTAAAACATCGGCTTTCCAGTTTTTAAAGAGGTCTATATTCTGGTGCCATTCACACCTGGATTATTTATGTTTCGGTCCCAAAGCACAGCACTCCCTCACTCATCAGTGACACACACTCTAACCTGGGGGCAACGATTTTCACAAGCTCATCACTGCGTAATACACAATGTCAGTAAAAATAGACCAACCCGCAGCAGAAGGGTAACAGGTAAACCAGGGAAGAACAAATGTGCCTTAGGTGATTTAGCCATCGGGTGACGTATCCCCTTCCCAGTCCCCTTTGATGGGACACTAGAAGCCTTCTGGAGTGAGATGCAAGTCTGCCAAGTACCAGCTGCTACTGGGTGAGTATGGGAATGGTGAAAGGGAAGAGGTACCCAATGTCTTCATATTGACTCCCTCGAGGGACGGTGCTACACTGAGCCAAAGTGGCCAACCCCATGCAGTGAAATGCGTGGAAACAGACAAAAAGAAAATCCAAAGTCATATCCCTGATATTAGAAATCGAGAAAGAAACAATGAGTATGTGTATGCCCTTATATTGTGAGAGCCTCATCTTTCACAGGATAGGCTTTCAAAGGTCATGTATGTGACCTTGACTGCCACTAGAACAGGCTGACCACCACTTCCTGGTTTTAGTACTCGGAGATTCTTGTCTCAGGAACATCTTAGCACTGAAAAACACCCAGGAAAGTTAGCCACACTAGTAAAAATAATAATAATAATAATGATAATAATTTTAGAGTAAGGTCCAGGTCAATCTGGGTGATAGAGTGTTTAACAAAACAAAACAAAACAAAACAAAATAAGACACAAATATCAAGCAGGATAAAGCAATTCATCAGTCACAATATAGGAATTCTGGTTGCTTCTCACAAAATACTGTACTAAATGAGTCCCAGTTTAAGAATCCATAGGATTTACTATTGGAAAAAAATCATAAACTCAGACATTTACAGAGGCAAGATTTCATTAAGTGAGGCTGGAGGTGAATGTGGGGATAAAGTGTGACAATGAAAGATAAGAATAAAATATGGGGCTGGCAAGATGGCTTAGTGGTTAAGACGCTTGCCTGCAAAGCCAAAGGACCCAGGTTCCATTCCCCAAGATCCACATAAAGCCAGATGCACAAGGTGGCACATGTGTCTGGAGTTTATTTGCAATGACTAGAGGCGCAGATTCATGCATTCTCTCTCTCCCTCCCCCTGCTCTCTCTCAAATAAATAAAAATAAAATTAAAAAAGAATAAAATATAGGAAAGAACTGTGGGGATCTTTCTTTCATTCTTTCTTTCTTTATTTATTTATTTCTGTCTTTTTTTTTTTTTTTTTTTTTTTGGTTTTTGAGGTAGGGTGTCCCTCTAGCCCAGACTGACCTGGAATTCACTATGTAATTTCAGGGTGGCCTTGAACTCATGGTGATCTTCCTACCTCTGCCTCCCGAGTGCTGGGATTAAAGGCATGCGTCACCATGCCCGGTTTGGGAATATTTCTTATACACCTTGCAAATAATTTTCCTGAGATTATTGCTGTAAGATGCTAAATTCCTTTTTTGTAACTTGCCCTAAAGTTACAGCTGCATAATAAAGGCATCTAGCCCACTTTGGGGTGTACCAGGTATTAGTTCTCTAATTTCCCAGGCTTTGCTCTTAAAACCAGTTTGTCCACTTCTGGATAGAATTCCAGGAGTCAGTCTTCTTTAAATTCAGGGCCATGTCCCCCAAATAGGGCAGGTGAATCTCAGTGGTACAGCCTATGTTTAATATGTAAGGCCCTAGGTCCAGTTCCTAGAAATCATATATATATATATATATATATATATATATATTTACAATCGAAGATAGTGATTTGTACAAAAATCTTCTGATCTATCTGTACACAGTGACATGCTCCCACTGGGTGCCATCCTCTTCTGACATCATGCAGAGCTGTCGTTCTGGGTGCCCACCTTCCCCACCCATATTTCAGTACGATCTTCTGATAAACTTGTTGCCACTTTACACCAGCATTTGCTTTTACCTTAACTATCGTGTCACAAAGATGGCTTATTTCCTTAAAACTCACCAACCAACCTCCACCAACCTCAGCCTTTCCAACGGCTGCCTGTTGTCTCTCAGCCTTTATGGAATTAAAGAGAGGACGTTGTCTTGGCTCGGGACTTGCCTGAAGAGAACTCTGTGGCTGGTTTGATCTCCCACCTAGGTGACTCAGACTCCCTCCATATCAGCATGGAGGCTTTCCGATCACTCTTGAGTTTACTGGAGAAGCACTTTCCCCCTAAGAGCTGTTCCTTTGCTTTTCCAATCTGGCTATTTAGTGCAAAAGACATAACTTTCACCATTTCTCTTCTGTCTGTCTGTTTGTTTGCTATCTGGAACAGGATCTCTATGTCCTAAGCTGACCCCCAACCTCCTGGCAATCCTCCTGCATCATTCTCACAAGTGCTGGGATCACAAGTGTGAACCACTGCACGGGCTTCCTTTGAAGCATTTGACAAGCTTCTATTTCCACTATGCTCAACCATTTCTAGCCTTTGATTTAAGTAAGAGAACACCTGGAAAGTCATTGTTGGCAATAACATTGGCCCAAGGTAAAGGTTTCTGCATCTCAAGAACTAGGGAGGCCCAGGGAGAGGAAAAGGAGTGGCAGATAGCAGAGGGGGTGGAGCAATCAGAATCTGGACAACACTTGTGATCTAGTGGGCAGTCTCCTAAGGGCACTCTGAGGTGATCACAAAGTAGCACAGATCTGTGAGATAGATCCAGTGAGAAAGTAAGGCATGCCGTGAGAACGGGCACAAAGAACCAGTAGAAAAATGACGCCATGTCTTCAAAGGGTTGCCCCAAACCTTCAATTGGTCTTTTAAAAGATCGCAAAATCTGCAAAGCGCAATTCAGTGAAGTACTGTAAAAAGGGGCGTGCCTGTCTGTGTATTCAGGAACTGCAAAATGACATTTGTGTCTACAATGGGGTACACACCCAAGGGTGAGACCATAGGTGTTCAAGGAGCTAAAACAATTCCTTTGGCTAGTGTCATCTTTGGTATAAGAGCACACATCTTGATTTAACCTGTGCTGCATTGCCATAAGGTAATGCCCTGACATAAAGCTGTGAGGTAACACTTTCACATAAAGTGACATCAAAGTTATGATGTAATGCCATGAGGGACATAACCTGATGGTTATGTGGGTCTGTAGTGGTTCTGGGGTCAACAAACTTACTGTGGGGCCAGGATAGCCCACACACCTATATATATTATATCATACTGAGATGACAAAACTGTGTTGCTGGTTATATAGATTTAGTAGACTCGATTGGTTTGTTTGGATTTTGTCTTTTCTAGACAAGGTTCCTTTTGGCTCCAGCTATCCTCCAGCTTACTGTGTACCTGCAAATGTCCTTCCACTCCTGACGCCACTCTTTACTTCCCAAGTGCTAATATTACAGGTGTGTATCACCTTTTATTGTTATTTTAGGCTGCAGTGTTACGAGGCACATAAAAGGGACTGTATTACTCTCTGGAGCACTGGAATAAGGGTTAATCATTGTTAAATACAGTTACAGCATTGTTGCTGTTAATGATAGGCCTTTACTGTAAGCACCCGTCCACTTAATATGGAGTTATTTTCCCCCATTTTAAATGAGAGGAACAGGGCAGTTTGAGTCCCGTGATGGCTAATACTCATTGTCAACTTGACAAGATCTAAAATCACCTAGAAGACAAACCTCTAGGCAGGGATGTGAGGCAGTTTCTAGACTGAATTGAGGAGAAGCAACTATCTTAACTGTAGGCAATTCCATTCCATAGAGTCACAGGCTGAATACAAAGGGAAGGATGGCTGAGCCCCCACATTCAGCACTCTGCCTGCTGACTCATGCCCCTGCCCATTCGCCACTGGGGTAGTTGGAATGGATGTCCCTCCGTAGATTCTTGAGTTTCTTAAAGCTTGTCACTAGATCTCCAGCTGCCTCGCTGGAGGAGGTGTCACTGTGGGCAGACCCTAGGATCCAGCCCTAAGGTGTGTTTGGGGTGTCGGATCTGATGTCTAGCCTGTGGAATGCAGAGTGGGGGAGTTCCGCCTGGGGTTCCTGGAGTGTTCTGGCCTATGGTTCTGGTGGTGGTATCTCTGTGTGTGTGGACCTGTGAAAGGGGGCTGGCCTTTTCCATTATGGACTTCCCCTGGATCTGTAAGCTTCAATAAATCCTGTTCCTCCCATAAATTGTGCCTGGTTTGGAAGTTCATTCCAGCAACGTGAGGCTGTACACAAAAATCACTCTCTGACTGCTGACTCGTGCACCAGCCACCATGAGTTCCAAGATACCATGAGGGACTGGACCCTCCAACTGTGAGTTGATATAAATCCTTTCTTCCTTGTGTTGCTTTGTTCGGGTATTTTATCACAGGAAAGAGAAAGGTAACTAACACAGCTCCCTGACTCACAGCTGTTAGACCTACTGACTTAAAACAAGCCAAGCAGCCTGGCTTTGAACACTCCACGGCTGCCGTGAGGAAGACACACTCTAACCACAGCTGCTAACTGTCAAAGCCCATCTCTGGCCCCAGAAGGCACTACCCTAGCCATGAATGCTTCAATCAACTTACACCAGTCTTTTGCCATGAACTCTCAGTGAACTCTATGCAGCCATTTTTATCCAGACCAGAGAAGAAGTCTCCCTGGTAGCTCAGAAGACCCACAACTGGTGCAAATATAATCCTTCATTTGCACAAAAGGCTGTGCCATGATTGATGCCAACACCCTTGCCATAGCTACCTCCACCGACTGGTTATGTAACCTGATTATTCAGTTCACATATGTATCTAGGCAGGTGGAACACAACTTCCTGTGCTGCCCTCTGATGCTGCAAGAATAGAACAATAAAAGACTTATCTACGTGGGCTTTCCTCTGCCTACTTTTGTTTTTATTGTAAGTAAAGAAGACTGAGCTGGTAAACACAAGGAAGAGACAGTGCAGCAGCAGGAGTAGTCAGAATACAGCAGGAGGAGGAGGGCTTATAAAAAGGAGGAGGAGGGGTTGGGGATTTAGCTCAGTGGATAAGCACTTGCCTGGCAAGTGCAAGGCCCTGGGTTCGGTCCTCAGCACCAAAAAAAAAAAAAAAAAAGGAGGTTGTTAGAAAGCACTGGTTAGAAGGTAGGAAGAGTGGTTAACAGGCTGGAAGAGGGCTGAGGAGATTGCTTAGTGGTTAAGGCATTTGCCTGTGAAGCCTAAGGACCCTGGTTCGATTCCCCAGGTCCCACATAAGCCAGATGCACAAGCAGGCATATGTGTCTGGAGTTCGTTTGCAGTGGCTAGAGGCCCTGGCATGCCCATTCTCTCTTTCTCTCTATCTGCCTCTTCCCCCCCTTAAATAAATAAAATATTTTTGTAAAAAAAGAGGCTGGAGGAGGAGCAGTTAGAGAAAGGAGGAAGACTGATCAGAAGGAAGAGTGGTTAGAAGGCAGAAGGAGGGGTAATAAAAATGTAGGAAGAGGAATATTTAAAAGGCAGTAAGAGAAGGAGAGGTAAGAAGGCAACTGAAAACTTCAAGAGAGGAGACAGACATGACACGCAGAGTCAGCGGACAGGACAGAGAATGCCGGGGGACACAGAAGGCTATAGGGAGCAGAAGTCACGGTACTGCAGAGGTCAGGGAGCTGCCCAGTCCTGAGGGCGGAGGGTTCACACCTGAGGCTCATGAGCTCTCTCAGTAGCCGCTGTTAGGAGCCATGCATACTGACACCCAAGGCTTGGAAGCTGTTCCACTAGCTGAGGCTCACTGCTGCTAAGAGCCAAGGATTCCACGAGCTGCTGAGTGCCAAGCAATGAGTCTCAAGCCCAACCACAGCCGTCAGCGTCAGTCTCCACAACCTGGAGCCTGAGCCTCTAGTTCTCTGGACTTGGAGCTCTGAACCTCTGAGTCTTCCAGCCAAACCCAAAAGCCTTTGGCACTGAGTGCCCAGGTTTGCCAACACTGGAAGAGGGTATGCCTTACTTACTGGGGATTTTCACCCCAGTAGAGTAACAGTACCCCAGCCAGCTGGTGAATGATCTTAACACTCATTTTAAAAGTTTACCATGAGCTAGTATGCTGTGCTACTCGGGTGGCAGTTCATTCATCTCATGAGGACTGCATCTGCTATTGCATTAAGAAGTCACAGAGCACTGCATCTGCACCACCTAGGTGTGCACACGTGCATGTTGAGATGTTTGTGTGCCAAATCCATGGAATGATGCATTTCTCACATCCCATCCCACCATGGAGTATAAGTCTGTTGATTCCCGAAAGCACCTCAAGGAGACTCGGCCAGCTATCTTCCAAATCTGAAAGATGGAAGCCGAGGTGCAAAGTGGTTAAAGAACTTAAACTTGCCCCCGTGTGGTCAGAGGCGGGGCTGGGAGAAATGACCAGGTGGTCATTCCCTGACCAGGTCTGTTACTTCACCCTGACCCCTCAACAGTGAACTTATTCAGATCTTGGGGGGGGGGGTATTTTTGTTTTGAACATGCTTGTTTGTGTATGCGTTTTGTATTTGTGTGGGCATGTGTGTATGAGTGTTCGTGTGTGTGTGTGTGTGTGTGTGTGTGTGTGTGTGTGTGTGTGTGTATGGACTCACATGTACATGTGTGCATGTATGTGGAGGCCAGAGATCAGTGTTGGGTATGATCCTCAGTCACCTCTCCACCTTATTCTTTAAGGCACTGACTCTCCAAAACCCTAGTGTTCACCAATTTGGATGATCTCAGTAACTAGCAAGCCCCCAGGATCTGCCTATCTCTGCCTCCTCACTGCTGGGATTACAGACTGGGATTACCTGCCTGTAGAACTCAGGTCTTTGGGCTTGCACAGTGAGCACTATACCAAATGAGCCATCTTTGCAGCCTGTAGACTTTTAAAATATCTGATCAGTTCTTTTCTGTATTTGGAAAAGGCTGGCAAAATATAGCCCCATGGGTCAACTTCTGCCCACTGGTAAACTACAGTTTACCAGGATACATCCATTTTCCTTATTTTATGTATGATATGCACTGCTATACAAAAGCAAAGTTTAGGAGTTAGTAACCCAGGCCACATGGCCTGCAAAGCCTAATATATTTATGATCTGGCCCTTGGCAGAAAATCTTTGCCAGCTTGTACATTATAGACTTGCCTAGCATTCTTCTGACAGCAGCTTTCTTCAATATGCTCCTTTGTCATAGCATAGAAAAGCTAAAATCCTGTCCAAAGCCTCGATATCCACAATGATGAAGTCACAGGTTAGAGTTCCAGAAACTGCAACTGTGCAGAAGGGGGCAGAGAACCCAGGAATTAGCAAAAATGCCTTCAGAACTCTACTTATGAAGAAAGCATCTGAAAACCCCTGCATAAGAGGCACAGATAAAATCCCAGGTGCCCAGGGCAAAGAGCACTTTTAAAGCAGGAAAAGAAAGAAGAAGAAAGTCTCAAAGGGGCAGAGAGGAGAGACAGAACAAAAGGTGGCAGCCTTCGTTAATAACAGGCAAGTGGTAGGTACAGTTAGAAACCTGGCTTCTGGTTCAAATCCCAGCTCTATCAGTCACTATCAGTAGCTTTACCCTCCATTTCCTGTAAAGTAGGAAGAGGAATAACGCTTATTTCCTGCAGTATGGGACCATTTACCCAAGATCATACTACACTGCTGGATTTAAGGACGCTCAGAAGCTCTGCTAACTGGAACTAATGATAAGGACAAAAGAAGCAAAATCTGTGATTATTTATAAATAGGAAACTCAACCCACACAATTCACTTGTCAAAGGATAACAGATGATGGCAAGGAACAAAAGGTGACATTTATCATAATGAACTCAAGTCCAGGAAAAAAAAATGTAACCGCCTAATATACTCCAAGTTAAAAACAAGCAAGCAAGCATACACCATGTTTTCACAAAAGATAGTTCAAGCAAAAGTTAAGGTGGAGAACAAAGAGAAAAGTTTTTACCACCAGGGAAAAAAAAAAAAAAAAAAACGCTTATGTGAAATATGCTACTTTTTCCTTGATGATGGTGCAGAAATGAAGCTGTTTACAGAGTGAAAAAAAGCACTATGTGCTCAGAAAGAAAACAGAGTTGTACTTCCCTCTCTGACTGTCTAGGGCAGCATCCATAGAATCATATGGATGCCTGCTGACAAGCTGTTGAGGTTTTAAATATCCTTTGTCATTATTATGTTCACAGTTTCCTCTAAGTTCTACACAGGGAGCAGTGGGAGTTTTCTGAATGCTTTCCAAGTGTGACGAAGCTCAGCAATAGAAGGTACAGTGACAGCCAGGCATGAGTCAAGCCATACAAAGCAGCTGAATCAGGTCAAAACAATGTCTTACTCTTCGTTTGCCTGAGTCAAGAGTTTGACTCTAGTAAACTGGGCCTAGGCAATGAAGGTGCAGCTAGAGTAAGGACACGGAGGTGGATAAAAGAGCACACATCTTTTTCCCCCCTCTCGCTTCAAAATACAAATTGAATTAATTTAACACAGTTGGAGCAAATGGCCATGATATGTGTTCAATTGGAGTCTTACAGCCCCACTGGGACAGGGTTCTGTGTTCCCAGTGTAGGGACACATGGCTTTCATTAGTTATCAGGATTCTGCTTTTCTCTTTGCACATCAAGTGATGCACTTAGTTCATCTGTGATGGTCTCCAATACCCTTATCTTTTCTGATGTAATCAGGAAGCCACACGCTCCATTCTGAGACTTCTCCAAATAGTGAAAGGTTATTTGATACGCGATTTCAAAGGCCATTTTTACTGCCCCGCACAGCACATTAGTTCACTGAAAACTTTCCACTGTCACACTATGAAGAAACTATTAAATGCATTTATCTTGGAACCAAAAATTAAAAAAAAAAAAAAAAAAACTTTCCAAAAGTGCACCACTGTAGATAAAGTGTAGTGTGCATATTCATGATTTTAAGATTTAGAGGTTGAAGGACCTCAGGCGTCTCTACCCACTTCATAAATCAAAAGATCTAGTTAACATGCCTTGCATCAGTCATCTGCCATGATGGTGGGATGTAAACTCAGCCATCTTGGCAATCCTAGGATTTTTTTTTACTTTCTCTTTTCTTATATAGCTGACAATGGAACCCAGGGCCATATGCGTGTCAGGCAATGACCACTACCACTGAGCCACCTCCTCAGCCTGACTTTTCCATCCAGTATCCATTCCAGACCCTCCCACAGCTCACCTCTCTTCTCTCCAGTTCCTCCTTAATCAGCCAGAATTCTGCTCCAGCATTAAACCTGGCTGAAGCTGAGCCAGAAATGGTTGAACAGCTTTGTGCATTCGGGTCCCATATGGCCCCTTACTGCTCTCTTGCAATGACTGAATGAATGGGATAGGCTCAGTCAGGTGCAACCAGGGAAGGCAGAAAACAATCCTCAGCCTCTTCCATTGTCCACTCGCCCACTGACCCTGTTGGCTGTTGCAAGCACCAGCTGGAAGATGGATGCTGGTATTTCCAGAAAGACCTTTTGATCAGGAGGGGCTTTGACAGGCCACCTACTGTGGCAGAGGCATAATTACTTCTAATAACTGTCTGTCCAGGCTATTTGGCGAGTTCCAAAGCCAAGGGCTTCCTTACCACTGCAAAACATTTAGGACTGCTTGGGAGAATTTTATGTATTTTATATTTGCTTCCATGTAAGTTTGCTTTGCTGAAAACTCTGTTGTTTCAGCAAAACAGAAGGGAGTATCTTTTTTAAAAAATATTTTATTTTTATTTATGACAGAGAGAGAGAGAGGAGAAAGAATGGGCTTCTAGCCACTGCAAATGAACTCTAGACATACATGCCTTACGTGAGTTCTGGGGAATCAAACCTGGGTCATTAGGCTTCGCAAACAACCATCTTAACCCCAAGCCATCTCTCCAGCACAGGAATATCCTTTTTTTTTTTTTCTTTTCAAGGTAGTGTCTCACTCTAGCCCAGGCTGACCTGGAATCCACAATGTAGTCTTAGAGTGGCCCGGAACTCACAGTGATCCTCCTACCTCTACTACCTCTGCCCTAAGTGCTGGGATTAAAGGCCTGCACCACCACGCCCAGCTAGGAATATCTTTTATAAATAACAATGGAGGAGAGCATACACAACATGTTTGCAGGTCAGCCTGGGTGTGTTGTAGGGTTACCATGCTTTCTTCAAAAAGGATGAGTCATTAGAAGCCCCCGTCATCCCAATAGTCTGTGGAGTGAAAGCCAAGTTCTTATGCTGTGACTGCTGGGGACAACAATGAACGAAATTCTTGCAGGAGAGTGGCAGAACATAAGCCCCCATGTCCGTTACTCACTCCCTATGTGATTGTGAACAAGTCATGAAGCTTTCTAAGCCTGGGTTTCCACTTCTTTGAAGTGTAGGTCACTGTGGAGTTTGTGGGGATGAATGAAATACTGTGTGGGAAGCACTTGGCAAGTGCCTGGCACTTAAAGAGGCTGGATAAACTCTGGCTGGCATCACCAGGCAGCGGAACTCGTTCTTTGAAGAAGGGTATTATTTTAATCCAGCATTCCAGACTGATGCCCTATGTGAATCAGATGGTTGTTAAAATCTCTATTTTGACCATTGCTAATGCCCTTCATACTGGAGATTGAAGCCAGGGCTTTGCACATGTTAAGCACGCAGTCTAGCACTGAGCTACGCCCCAGCTCCTTAACTGCTGTAGGCTCCACATCTGAGTGGGATCATGCGTTGTTTTTTTCATTTGATCCTCACAATAACCAAACAAAGTAGGAGCTCATGACCTCCATATCATAGTGGTAGAAATTGAGGCACAAAGTTAAGTCATTCATTTCAAGCACACAGTTAGTAAGGGGCAGAGCTGTATCTGAGAGTACGTTGTGTGATGCCAGAAAGTCATGTGACATGAAAGCCAATGTTCCTGAAAATGGCCCTCCCTGCCTTTCTATACAATACTAGTCTAGTGAAAACTTGGATAACTACATGAACACTATGTGATTTCAGCCACATCACAACCTCAAGAAGTGGTTTCATGGCTGTGCCAGAAGCAGGTGTTCTATGATTTGAACACGGCTTAGGTGTGACACATAAAGACACATGCGTGTTCTCTAGGATGGTGGCATTCACTGGTGGGAGTAACTTTCAGAGACACAGCCCAGTGAAAGGAAATTAGCTCACTGGGGCAAGGTGTCTGGAAGGATTATGTCTGGTCTTGAGGAATGAGGTCTTACAAGAATTTTTTTTTACAAAGAAAAGAAGTCCAAGACTCACCTCTTCCCACCTTTGTTTGTCTGACTGACCCATGAGCTCTCCTTCTTGCATGTGTTCCTCCCACAATTCCCTGATCACAGACAGGCACAATCCTGCACCATGCCCTTGTTCCAGAACTGTGAACTGTGAGAACTCCGTCTCGGGTATTTTGTTATAGCAACAGAAAACAGACTAATTCAGGGTTAAGAGCCACAGTGTGAGTGTCACATGAAACAGAGTAATTCTCAGCACAGTGAGCGTCTGATGCGCATGATTTATGCCGCTGTTGTCATCAGTTATTGAGTTCACTGAGTTATTGTTTATTGAGCTCTTGTATTTGCACCAGGCATCAGGAATTTGGTCTTCTAGTTATGGTGAGCACAGTTGATTTTTTTTAATTAAAGAAAATATGTGGCTGGGGAGATAGCTCAGTCTGTAAAGTGCTTGACATGTAAGCATGAAGACTTGAGATCAATCCCCAAACCCAATGTTAAAAAAAAAAAAAAAAAAAAGAATGGGCTGAAGAGATGGCTTAGTGGTTAAAGCACTTGCCTGCAAAGCCAAAGGACCCAGGTTCAATTCCCCAGTACTCACCTAAGCCAAATGCACATGGTGGTGCATGCATCTGGAGTTTGTTGGCAGTGGCTAGAGGCCCTGGCATGCCCATTCTCTCTCTTTACTCTGTCTGTCTCTCTCTCTTTCTCTCAATCTCTATCTCAAATAAGTGAATAAAATATTTCAAAAAGAAGAAGCTAGGCATGTCAGCATACACTTGTCATCCCAGTGTTGGTAAGACTAGGACAGGAGGGTCCTTGGAGTTTGCTGGCCAATCTGTCTAACCTACTTAACAAGTTCCAGGCTCCTGAGAAACCCTGTGTGATGGTTCGAAGGAGATGTCCCCCATAGCCTCATGTGTTTTGAATACTTAGTCCCCAGCTGGTGGCAGCTCAGGAGGTGAAGACTTACTGGAGAAGATGTGTCACTGGCAACCAACCTCGAGGTTTATTAGTTCCCCTTTGCCAGCAGTAGCTCAGCACACTCCTGCTATTACCCTGTTAGGGCTATGGCAAGACATGACAGTCAGCCTCTGCTGTCAGGAAGCCTCCCCTTCAAACTATAAGCCACAGCAAGCTCTTTCCTCCCATCAGCTACTTTACAATGCCCTTTCCTAAAAACGTGGACTGTATTGAGGAATAACACTTAATGATGTCTTCTGTTGCACACGCACACATGCACATATGCATGCACGCACACCTGTACCTGTACACCCACATGCGAACATAGAAAAGAAGCAGAGTACACATAAAAAGATGAACAAAATATAAAGAGATGACGCAATAACTACTTCATGAGCTAGAAGCTGCCTCTCTGTTACCCAGCTGTCAGGATGCTGAAAACACCTGTGTAGCTTGTTGGAGGAGAAAAATCTCCAACAGCCTTAGCAAGCTGAAAGCTGAAAGCTTTAGGGATGACCAGCCAGGCCAAATGTACCAACTGGTACAATGGTGGCATGTCTGTCTGGAGGAAAACCAATTGCTCTGTGATTGGATTTCAGGCCTGCACCATGGGAGGGAATTCATGCCTGGTAATGAAAATCTAGTCAAAAATCTATAGGTGAGGAGGTCATAAGCCCCATGGGGGAAACTACTCCTGTGGTCTAAATACATATATTCTGCCCACCATGTTGCCCTTTAAACACTTGTGGTTATGCCCATATATTAATGCTACTCTCACTTTTGGTTAGAGAAGCTTCTGTTGTCACATAGTGGTGACCTCTGAGGAGACTCAAAACTCACCAAAGTGCTCAGAAGAAATGATAGTGAAGTGAGAGACATTTCTATCATACTAAGCACATGGACCATTGTGGAAGAGGTGGCAGAAAAAAAAAGTAAGAGCCAAAAGATGGGGAGGAATGCTTACAATGCTGTCATCCAGTGGCCTTGATATTCATGACCTCACATGGCTGATGCTACCTACAGAACAGGATGACATTAAAATAGAAGGGAATCTAGTAGGAAGAAAAAGTGAGTCAGTGGAAGCGGGATTTGGGTGGGGGAAAGGGAGAGAGGTGGGAGGGGACTATGATCATGGTAGTCGGTCTATATTTATGGAAGTTGTCAATAAAAAGCTTAAAGGCGGGCTGGAGAGATGGCTTAGTGGTTAAGGCATCTACATGCTAAGCCTAAGAACACCGGTTCCAATCTCCAGGTCCCACCTTTAGCCAGATGCAAAAGTGATGCAAGGGTGCAATGCTGCACTTGCCCACAAGGGGGAGCATGCATCTAGAGTTCGTTCACAGTGGCTGAGAGGCTGCTGGAACGCCCATTCTCTCTCTCTGCCTCTCCCTCTCTCTGTGCCTCTCTCTCAAAAAAAAAAAAAAAAAAAAAAAAAAAAAAAGCTTAAAGGCATAACTAGTTCAAACTGAATATTCGATGGAGTATCACTCTATTGCTCCAGAAGCTCTTAAACATTCCCCCTCTCAACTTCCAGTGCAGCCCATTCACTCCAAGTTTCCTACCCTCAGTACCACAGGCAGCAGGTGATGGGCAATTCTTTGTTATCGGGTGTCCTGAGCACTGCAGAATTTCCTGAGCAACCCTGCTGTCTTTCCACTAGATGCCAGCAGGGTGTTCGACCAAAGGGTGACAACCAACAATGGACCAGATATCCCTTGGGGACACAACCCACCCTGGCCCAGCGCCATTCCACTATCCTGACCATGTGGCACTGATTTTCTAGGATTCCTCTCCTTTTGCTACACAAGTGAGCATCCTTCAACATTATCATTTAAGTCCAGGCAGAAAGAATTCCTCATCAGGTAATTCAAGTTATTATACAGACCCCAAATGGCCTCATAGTCAGGGTGACCATATAATCCATTGTCTAAACTCAAGGCACAATCATTAATCAGGATTGACCCAGACAAGCCAGCATGATCACCCCACTTCTAAGGAACCTCTGCTGTGAGAGAACATTATCTTCACAGCCACACACAATGAGGGCTCCTTCCCACTGTTTAATTGCACACGACACGAAAGGGGACAATTAAAAGCCGCACATTCCGAAGGGCAAAGTAACATGGACCCAAATAAATGGCTCAAGGCTGAAGAGCCGCAGAATGGCAAACTCACTGGCCTTGGCCTTTAGAAAGGGGCATGCTTCAAACAAACAAGTTGATTTAAATAAATGCCTTGCAATATTTGCCCATAAATGCAGGAAAGATCGTGCTCAACCTCTTTGAGAGGCTCTGGGGTCTGTTGTGGGCTCTTAATTTATGCATTGCCTTTCTTCTCCTCCTCCGTGTCATGGGAAAGCAATACCACGCATGTCAATTTGACTCTGGCTACATTTTGATCTCATAAACCCTAATATTAGCCATGTGAAAAGAGACACCTGAGGTTTTCCCCACACACATGAGAAATCACATTGCCTCAATACAGCTCAGCTCAGCTTCCATTATATGGGAAGAGCAGGAATCAGTTATCTTCATTAGGCCCTTGTACACTGCAGCAAACACTATTGGCCTTTTCAGCATGCATTACCTCCTTCCTCAGCAACTGTATTCATGTGGCAAGCCAGGCCTCTGGTCTCCACAGTCCACGTGGCCTGGATGGTTCCCCACGCTAGAAGTCATCTATTACAGAGGCTTCGTCCAGTCAATCCAATCAGGCCAATCTGAACAGATTAGAGAACTTTTTATGTCTCCAACTAGGGAAGGCAGTTGTCTTAGTCCACTTTCTGTTGTGATAGCTGGATTTCAGTGGTTGGTTACTTTATAAAGAAAAGATGTTCACTGAGTTCACAGTCTTGGCGTCTGAAAGTACAAAATCAGGACTCATGCTGGTGACAACATCATAATCACAATGGTGGACAGGCATGTGGACACAAGCCCATGGCAAGATGGAAAGGCAGAGAGATTCAGTGGCCACTCGTTCTGTCTGGAAATGACCAAGGGCCTATAAGTATGATGTTACTACCTTCCAAAACTGGGGCACCTGGGGCCTAGGTCTTTTCTCTACTTTTCAACATCGCCACACTGGGGACCAGGCTTCCAAAACATGAAGGACATGAGGGACACACTCAGACCATATCCAAACAAGACCAACAAACTCTCTCTCTCTTTTTCACTAGATTTGAACCTAGAAGTACATCAACCAGCCACTGCTATACAGTCCTCATATCATCTAAGCAGTAACCCATTACACCGAGAAAAGAGGAAAACAGTTGAAAAAAAGTGAGAAAGCAGAACTCAGATCCTCAAGCCATTGTTCACCCCAAGCAAGATCCTCCATGAACCTGTTACTAACTTAAACTCATCCACAAGAAAAAAAAAAAAGTGTTGATTTTCTTTTTATAGACAAATATGTAAATATCCCAAGTCCATCTAATGCAGTCATTTAGCAAAATAGATGCAAACATCTTGTGTCAGTGCAGTTCAAACTGTTTGGAAGCAACTCTCAGTAAAATGGCATGCTACAATGCAACTCCAAATGCACATGCCACCTGAAATATAATACTGCCTCGGGGCTTCATGAAACTGCAAAAACCCTTGCCAATTTATCACGATGCCAGTCTCTTGTCTTGTGAAGAACACTTTTAATACTGGTGATAACCCACTAAATGGATTTTATGACCATTTTTTAAAACACTGGCAATGATTTCACCAGTAAGAAACACATGAAAAACAACACGATGGTTTCCATCCAGCAGGTTACTGAGAGAAACAGCTTTGGCTTCTATAGTACCTAGATGGTTGTTATTAAGCATCTAGCAACAGAAAGATATTCTATCACTTCTTTCTGGTAAATCAGAACACATGTTAGCCAGAAGAGGAGAAAAAATAACGTAAGGATTTAGAAAGAAATTAATTACGAAAAAAAATCTATCATCTGAAACAAAATGAAACTGATAGAAATTATTTGTAGTATTAGCCCAAAATCTTTATATGTGCAGTTATAAATTTGCAGAAAATTATTACAGGCTGAATAAGACAGTCTGAGTGTTTTTAACAGCCTTCTGTGTAGTCTATTTGTATTTTCAGTTAGCCAAAATTTCCTTTTTTGTCCACTCAAAAGCACAGAGCCTTAATTAAATCTGTGGAATCAAGTGGAGAACTGGGATTCTCAGGCTTGCTAGAAACAGAGGCTGAGAATGGTAAATATTGCTGAGAACCCTTCAGCTGTTTCCACACTCTGACTGGCTGTGAAGTTAGCTCCGCCCACGCCTTCCTAGACTCTCTGGCTCAAGTGTAATTGTCTGCCTGCTGCAGACTCCCATTAACTTTTCTATGGCTAAGATGGAAACATGAATTTCAAAACAGAGTGAAGTTTAAGACAAGTATTTGCATGCCCAGAAGAATTATCTTCTGAAAACCTTGCCAGCAATAATGAAAATCAAACCTCAATAGGATGATGTTTGAGGTGCATTCTTTCATTTTCCATCACTATATGGTTCAAATACTTTCCACCTGTGTGACTGAATTTAAGCAAATAAATTTTAATACATGCACAATGTCACAAAGAAACAACAAACCCCTCATCTTTCTTGCCCACTAGGAAGTGTATGTAGGCTGCTAATATGTGTGTATGTGTGTGACTGTTTATTCTAAAATTTCCAGACATGCCAAAAAGGAATCACGCATTCATCAATACGCGTTCTGCCTTTTGTTCACATTTAACTTGGAGACAAAATATATTAAACACTTGATGTGTGCGTCCCCTTTAAACACTGTCTTATTTAAATGTATGATAAACATGCTGGGTGGGTTCTGTGGTGGTTAGTTATTATTTTCTTCACAATCATTCACAGTACACCACTGAAGGACCTCCTAGAGACCTCCCTCAGGTCAATGACTGGATATGAAATCAGACTGCATATATAAGCCATGGATTCCTAGCAAGACTTCTGGCAAGTTCTTTAGCCTCCCTCTAGGGCTTGGCTTACCAGTTTATGGACTAGTCATGATGCCCTCAAAATGCCTTACCGGGATGCCTGACACTGTAAGTTCACTTGCCAAGTTCTTTTCGGCACGTGTATGACACATCAAAAAAAAAAAAAAAAAAAAAAGCTTGAGGAGGTTAAGTAAGGCGAAGCCGCTCTTCTTCCCCTGCAGCCATTTGATTTGGAAGCTCCACAGATCCACTCCCTTTGGGACAGGAAATAGCAAGTCAGGGATTGCCCTGTAATCCTGAACACATCCTCTGAATTGGCTGATAGTTTCTGAAACACAAGCTAACCCTGAAGCATCACGCAGCTTTCCTAAAAGACTGCTGTTGTCAGCACTGCGGAGTCTTATCCGCCCCCCACACACACACCCGCCCCAGGGGCCACCTTGCAGACGCAGCCGTCTGGGTACCAAGAAACACATCAAGTCAGTCCGCAAAGTTCAGAGGAGTTGACTCTGGTATGTTTACAAGTCCTAGCAGATCGCAGGAGGAATGTTCCGGATAATTATCACCGCACCCAGAAGCGCCCGGCCCTACCCTCTCACATCTGGAAGGAGCGACCACACAAAGAAGAGAGCCAGGGAGACCTCCTCCTGCGGCAGCGGCTGCGGCTGCCTTCTCAGACCCGGGGAAGACTGGAGCTCGGCTCTGCTTTTGTGAACAGCTAGCTCTGTTCCAGACTGGCTTGCAGCGTACCGGTCATCCAATGCCAAGGGTGACTTTGGCCTCTAGTCCAAACAGAAGGGCACTTGTCAAAAGAGGGGCTACCGTACCCTTTTTCCAAAAAAAAAAAAAAAAAAAAAACACGCCAAGAGAAAACACTCCAGGGACACAGATAGGGAGCAGTCCGCACGCACGCACACCTCCCCAACATAGGCGCGCCTACGAGGTGATACGCCTATTTACAAAGGGCAGCCAGAGCCAAGCCCGGGGTGTCCCCGGCTAACACCAGGGATCCCCCGAACCCCACCCCACGCCCGGCACCATTCCTCCTCTCACTACCTCGGGAGAGCATCCCCGAGCAGCCGGATCTCGGATTCACAGGCAACCCTCCGCACCTCCCTCCAGCGCGCGCGGCTCGCACCGCGCAGGGTCCCAGGCGGCGCGTTCGCAAAGCCCACCAGCGCCAGCGCCTAGAACCCGCCGAACTTGCCGTCTCCGCGCCACGGGGGCCACCTAGGCGCGGGGCCAAGTCCCCAAGGGACTCCCTGCCGGTCAAGGCTGCGGCCGGCCCCGGAGCCTCAGGGCGGGGCTTCCTGCTGCCTGGAGCGCCGGAGCCCCGCACCTTTCTCCCTCTGGGCTGGGTAGGGGGTGGCAGGGGGGTCCCCCAAGCTGTGTGCAGAGCCACCACCACCCTCGCCGGTGCCCTCGGGGACCCCGGGACTGTCGCCCACCTACCTGCTCGTCTGCCTCCCGCCTCAGGCTGTCGCCCGCTACTTTATTGTCTGGCACCGCGCGGGACCCGGGGACGCCGCTGCGCGCCAGTCCGGCAACTCTGCTGGGCGCCGCACCTTCCCCGGCCGCAGCTGCCTTCCTCTCCGTCTTCCTCCTCCTCCTCCTCCTCCTCGGCCCAGGACCCTGCTCAGCACGTGAGCAGCCACGCAGCCCGGACCCCGTGGCTCGCCCGCCGGCCAGCGCCCGCAGCATCCCCCGGCCCAGGGCTGCGCTAGCTCCTGAGCGTCCTGGCGGGGATCTCCGCTTGCAGCCAGCCGGGGTCCCGGACGCCCGGCTAGTGTCCTCGCGTCCTTCTGTCCCTCGGTCCTGCCTCCTCCCGCTGTCAGCCCCGGCTTTCCGCCGCTCGCTCCCCAGCACCTCCGCCCGACGCCTCTTGGGGGCTGGGGCGGCCCCGCCAATGAGACTCGGCTGATGCGCTGTTCCGGCCCAGTCATTGTATCTGGAGGGGAGGGAGAAAGAGGAGGAGGAGGAGAGAGTCCAGCAGGGAGGGGGCGGCTGCGGCCCGGCTTGCCTTGCATGCCAGAGAGAGGCTGGCGGGTGGGGGACGTGGGTCCTGGGGCGCAGTAAAGAGGGGGCTTCTCCATCTCCCCAGACTTCAAATACAGTGGAAAGGACTTGATTCCCCCTACAGGGGTGCTTCAGCATCCCACGACCCTAGGGATAAAGGGAGGCGATGCGAGGCGCAGGATGTGTCCAGGGGCAAGAGTAAGGCTAGCAAAATGACTTGCTATGAGGCTCCCACAAATCGATGGCTCAGCTCTGCAAAGAAGAAGGAAAAAAAAGGAGAGAGAGAGAGAGAGAGAGAGAGAGAGAGAGAGAGAGAGAAAGAGAACACTGTCCCATATCCAAATCAGTCATTCATTCACTCCTGCCCACATGCTCAGAGAACAGCTGATGGGGGCAGAGCAGGGATCACAACTTGATGGGTTGCCTCACTGTAAGACAGTGAATGAAAGGAAAAGAGGGAGGACCCCTCTTGAAGGACCTCTTACCAGACTGTTTTATGTATTATCTCCAAATGAGTCCACAGTACCAGGCCAGAGTTAGAGCGAGAGGGATGCGTGAAAGTAAGTTCCAATCGCTTTAAATGCGTGTCCTAGTCTCCGGACCTCACTTCTTTAGACAGTATTTTTTTCAAAATAAATGCATTGTTAAAGAAAATAATCATTGTGGGGACCAAGCAGTGTCAGTTAGTCCCTGCGGGAGAGGGTAGGGGACAATGTGCCTGGGGGAGAGGAGATTTAAGAGTGCAACTTTTTCATTTAAAAAAAAATCAATAAAAAGGGATAAATTCTGGAATTTTAATAATTATCTGATTGAGAATAAAAGTTATTTATAAAAAAAATCATCTTGAGACTACACAATTCTTCACCTCTGCATTTTGTTGAACAGTTAGTTGAGTTATCCAATGATCCAATGCCAGTATTTTAAAATCAAACTGTTTCGGTAATCCTGATGTTTTACCCTTCCTCTTCCTTCTGTTTGCCTCCCTTTCTCCCTCTTTTTCTTCCTCCTCCTCCGCTCACCTCCTCTTTTACTATCCGCCCCCCCCCCCACACACACACAGACACTTTGCAGGCTCTGGTGTCACCACTGACATGAACAAGGCAGGAGAAGCAAGCTCTGAGGTGACAGACTCTTGAGTGGCTTGATGTGCAATATCATGTGCATGGCACCGCTTTGACGAAATTTTTTTTTCCGGTGTCAATTGGACAGTTCACTTTCACTTGAATAGAAAAATATTGAATAAATACCTCACATTTATTGAGAGGCAACTTCACATACCTCAGACCTGAGCTGTGACCTCTTCATTTGTTCATCTCACCATATCTGTGAGGAAAGGAAGGCCAGTGTAGCCAGGGACTGCCCCTGCCTTGTTCCTTTCTGGAAAGTCATGGTTGCTCATTCAGTACATGTTGAGTTTATGGACCCCTGTTCTAATGGGGAGGAACACGAATGAGACTCAGAGGTTGACCTGCCTGAGAGTATCTGCAAACTTGGGTCTGACAGCTTGCTCATCACAGCATAAAACCACCTACCTATTCAATGGGTACAGCAGCATAAAAGGTACAGTTTAAGGAACCATGCAAACAGTAATGGCTTGGCCAGACCTCTCTAACTACCAATCCCACTGGAGATAAAACCAATATATGTAGAACAGTCACTCGAGCTCTGGAACAATGCAGGTGAGCTATTTACATAGTGTTGATACGTTCTCTTGGAGGAAGAAAAAACATAACTAGATTCAAGCTATAACACGAAAAAATAAAGGTATGATATACAAGTATGAATGCTCCAGAAAAAAAAAATGTTTAAAATGTAGGATACTTGCTAGATTCTTATTGAGCAAGGAGAGCTCTGGCTAAGGAGATCTTCAGGGATGTTCTGTGTATGTTCAAGGCTAAGCTTTGGCTTCCCTAAGGCCTTTACATCGTCTGTTACTGAGAGATACTAATAAATCTTTCCTCCCTTCAATTGCTTCTCTAGCTATTTTGGTCACAGACAGAAAAGTTACTAATACACACACACCAAAAGTTTAAAAATACTTAACGCCTCCAGTGGGTTTTTTTTTTTTTTTCTGGTTTTTCGAGGTAGGGTCTCACTCTAGCTCAGGCTGACCTAGACTAGAACTCACTATGTAGTCTCAGGGTAGCCTTGAACTCACAGCAGTGATCCTCCTACCTCTGCCTCCCAAATGCTGGGATTAAAGGTGTATACCACCTCTCCCAGCTTCCAGTGCTTTTTTTTTGTGACTAGTTAATATGTAACTGCAGACTGGGCAGTATGCAAAAAATACTGCAATGAGTGGCAGACAAAAAAAGTTGGCCTTGAGCTGGGGAGAAGGCTCAGTGGGTTAGAGTGCTGGTCGCGAAAGCAAGAGAACCTGTGTTCAGATCCCCAGCACCCACCCACACATACAAAAAAAAAAAAAAAAGTCAGGGAGGAAGGAGGGGAGCAGAGACAGGAAGGTCACATGGTTCACAGAGATTCTGTCTCTAGGAGATAAAGCAGAACAATGGAGGACTCCCAGGGACTTCCTCTGGCCTCCCTATGGGAGCACACGCATAAGTCACACATACAGACACCGCATACCCTATACACACCTTACAAGAGAAAAGAAATGGGTCTTACCCCTTAGAAACTCATAATGTAGTTGATATGACACAAATATGTATGGGACAAAATGATAGTGGTAACTATCAGGAAGTAACAATTCTATCATGAAAGGTAGAATTTCCCAGTGAAAAACAATGAATTCACCACTAGCTCTCTACACACAATGGAGTACTTTGACACAAGATTATGCTACAAATCTCTTGGAACCTAGTTTCAAACCTTTTACCTGTTTTCTTTTTCTTCACAATATAAAGGAGTGTGTTGTGGTATGTGTAATGTAAAATTCAGCTATTATGTTAAGAACGTTCATGATAAATATTTTTTTTTATTATTTTCATTTCTTTTTTAATTAGTTACGTTTTTATTTACAGTTTCCTTAATTGTAGACAATATCCCATGGTACTGCCCTCCCTCCTCCCACTTTCCCCTTTGAAACTCCACTCTCCATCATATCCCCTCCTCCTCTTAATCAGTCTCTCTTTTCATTTTGATGTCATCATCTTTTCCTCCTATTTTGATGGTCTTGTGTAGGTAGTGTCAGGCACTGTGAGGACATGGATATCCAGGCCATTTTGTGTCTGGAGGAGCACGTTGTAAGGAGTCCTGCTCTTCCTTTGGCTCTTAAATTCTTTCCACCCCCTTTTCCGCAACGGACCCTGAGCCTTGGAAGGTGTGTTAGAGACGTTTCAGTATTGAACACTCCTTTGTCCCTTCTTCTCAGTACCATGATGCCTTCTGAGTAACCCCAAGGTAGCCACCATATGAAAAGAGAAGCTTCTCTAATCAAAAGTGAGAGTAGCATTAATATATGGGCACGGACATTAGAGAAGTGCTTACTGGGCAGTTTGGTGAGCATAGTATATACATTTAGCCAGACACCAGCAGATGTTATACCCCTAGGGCTCATGACTACCCCGTCATAGGTTTTCAGTATCAGGGATGTATTCCCTCCCATGGAGCAGGCCTCCAGTCCAATTAAAGAGCAGTTGGTTTCCCCCATAACAGACATGCCACTCTTGCACCTGTTGGCTCATTTGGCCTGGCTGGCCAAATTTAAAGCTTGCAGTGTTCACTGTTGAGTATCTTCACTGGTGTTTTCTCTCTCCCAATTGAACTGCATGCAGCATAGCTTTTTTTCCAGCTTTCTGTCAGCTGGTCAACATGGAGGAGGCTTTCAGCTCAGCTCCAGCAGGATTTCTCAGTGATCTTGCAGCCAAGTATGTGGAGTCTTCAGAAAATAATAAGAAATCAAGCAATCCAGCTGGGCGTGGTGGCACACGCCTTTAATCCCAACACTTGGGAGGCAGAGGTAGGAGGATCGCCGAGAGTTCGAGACCACCCTGAGATTACATAGTTAATTCCAGGTCAGCATGGACCAGAGTGAAACCCTACCTTGCAAAACCAAAAAAAAAAAAAAAAAAAAAATCAAGCAATCCAATTAAAAAATGGGTTATGGAACTAAATACAGAGTTCTCAGAAGAAGAAATACAGATAGCATATTTATTTTATTATTTTCACTTATTTGACCTAATAGTAAATATATGTTCATTGGAGATGCTTTGACATTACAAAAATTATATAGGAAAGAAATGGAAAAGTACCCACAAGTTCACTACCTTAAATAAGCATCTACTTTAACCTGTACACTCGAGATTTTTTAAAAAGGATGTGTGCGAGGAGTTTCACTGGGTCAGGCTGCTTTCTGCACAAGCATGAGGGTCTGAGAACACTGAAGTCTGAGTCTCTAGAACTTACATAAACAGCTGAGCATGGTCATGCAAGCCTATAAGCCCAGTCCTGGAGGGGAGCAGAGACCTGGGAATCTCAGGATATCACATATAAAACAGCAAGCTTCAGCAGCAGAAAAGACTTTAGGTCACACAAGAATGGGCAGAAGAGTGATCCAGCAGGACGTTCCACTTTCTGCTCTGGCCACAACAGACAAGCTCACCCCACTGCAGACCAACACATGGGGCACCACAAGGGCAAATGCATGTGCATGCACCACACAGACATGCATACACACAGGCAATAGGTGTGTGTGCAAGCACACACACAAACTGTACTATGTTGATTGCTATAATTTATTCACCCATGACAATTAGGCTTCTTTGATTTTTTTTTTTTATTTTTTTTATTTTTGGAGAGAGACACAGAGAGAGACAGTCAGAGAGAGCAGGAAAGGGAGACAGAGATGGGCGCTCCAGCAGCCTCTCAGCTGCTGTGAACCAAATCCAGATGCGTGCGCCCCCTTGTGGTCAAGTGCGGCATTGCACCCTTGCGTCACTTTGCATCTGTCTAAACGTGGGACCTGGAGATTGGAACCAGGTTCTTAGGCTTAGCAGGCAGGCGCCTTAACCGCTAAGCCATCTCTCCAGCCCCTCTTTGGTTTTTTTGTTTGTTTATTTTACATTCAATTTGAAATACAAGGTTAAAAGAGGCGCGGGGACAAGGGAGGGAGGTTATACCATCCCTGCAGCCCTGTGGTTCTCTTCATTTTAGAAAGGTTGTGCTTTCCAAAAATTTCCCACTGATTATTCAAATCTGGATAACGGCACACATATTGCTTGCATGTTTTGGAGCTGTGCGCCGCTGAGTGAGCAAACATTGATTCTGTGTAATGTGAACCACCATGCTTGGGTTCACCATGTGTTTTACCTGTGGGATATCATTTAATTAACAACCCTAGGAAGTGGTCACTTCCGTCCTCTCCATTATCTACAGACCAAAAGAAAAGTAACCTACGTAAGGTCACACAGCTAATAGGGCAGCTACGGCTTGATTCCAGGTCTAGCTCTCTGGGTACGGCAGCTCATTCTATACCAAAATCTACACCCTCCTCGCCACTTCTGTTTGTACTATAATGGCTTGGGTGGATCTCACTGATTTTAGAGTTCTTAAGAGGGACTTTAAAAAAATCAAATATTCAGCCAGACTTGGTGATACATACCTATAATCCCAGCATTCAGGAGTGAGAGTTGAAGCCCAGCCTGGGCTGTGTGATGAGTTTCAGGCCACCCTGAGCTGAGGGAAGATTCTATCTCAAAAACAAATAAAAAAGCCGGGTGTGGTGGTGCACACCTTTAATCCCAGCACTCAGGGATGCAGAGGATCACCATGAGTTTGAGGTTAGCCTGAGACTACATAATGAATTCCAGATCAGCCTGGGCTAAAGTGAGACCTTACCTCAAAATAAACAAATAAATAAATAAATTCACAATAATATTATACACATGAAAGACAATAGTCTTGAAGCTACTCTAGTTCAAGGTCAATTGCTGTTTTCCTTTGATAGCACTCTTTAGATACTCAGAACTAAGAATGGGAATAGCAGTCAGCCATTGATACGCTCCAGGTCCTTTCATCCCTTCACTGCACTGTGACATCATGCAGTTCTGTGTAACCTCCACACACACTCTGCACTCTAAAGACACCTAACATACATCGTAACTGACAAGGTCACCTATTACTTCATGCCTTTATGGGATGTGCTTGTCATCTTTGAGGCCCTCATCTTTCTAATTAACCCCAGGACCTTTTCACAGACAGTGAGATGAAACCAAGGCCTCTCCTTTCACTAATGGAACCAAGGGGCTGCTGTGCTTTACACTCAAGTGTAACATAAAAGTGCAATGTTGTTACTTCTAATTGTGGAAAATGCCATGTGTTGCAAGTAAACATAAGAGTGTCTTAAGTGCAATAAATGTGATGTTCTCCAATTAAAACAGAATAGGAAAGCTTAATGACACTTAAACAAGGGCTGACATTGGGTTAAATCATAGGAAATTACCTTAAGTGTTAAATATTGACACACACACAATGTTGAGACAAGCTGGGAATTTGCAGCTGGGTCTATCACAGACCAACTATCTTGCTGGCTTCAATCATAACAGCATCAGATGTGAACTTTGCAGTAATGCACATATAACTGTCTTTTCAGGGCCTATCATTAAGCCCCTCTTATGCATGAAAATGCTTTTTAATAATGTTCCTTTGGCACTTAGCTGGCTGAAATTCCTTGGCGAGCAGCCAGTGCCTGAGTGTGGGGATCCAGTGAAATCTTACATCAGAGCATTGAAGCAGTATCATCTTTCTCTCCAAAGTACAAGGCCACTCCATGAGAAACCAAACAAATGCTCCTTAACCAATGTACAGCCCAGCTACCATCCCAAAGATCCCAAGCTGGTTGGCGGGAAGAACTTGACAATGACATTGAGAAGGACTCCTCCTTACTTGAAAGCTTACAAATTAGCATGGGTTCTGGCCTATGTGGTGGTTTTATTGATGCTATTGCTACTGGTGGCTGAAATTTGGAGACGTTAACCTGCACGTGTCAATTTGTAGGTTGTGTTTGAGTGTGTGTGTAGAGAAGATTCCAAATCCAGGCTACATGGGTTGATACTATTGTACTATTTCTAAAAAGAGATTGCTTGGCATTTTATTTGTTATTGATAAGTAATCACTGTCATTATTTATGGAGCACAAAGCAAAACATGAATACAATGTGCAATGATTGAGCCACAGAAACGAGAAACTCCATCATTCACACAATGTCACTGTTTGGATGGGAACAAAATAACCATGATTTACTTTAAAAGTGGGGGAAAACAAAAAGTTCCCTCAGCTCAACATGGTTTTCTTTGCAACTCCAGACTTTGCTGGCGTGAGTGCTTCTTCTTCTTCTTCTTCTTCTTTTTTTTTTTTTTTTTTTTGGTCGAGGTAGGGTCTCAGGTCTCAGGTCTCACTCTAGCCCAGGCTGACCTGGAATTCACTCTGTAGTCTCAGGGTGGCCTTGAACTCATCTCATAGAGATCCTCTTACCTCTGCATCCCAAGTGCTGGGATTAAAGGCGTGTGCCACCATGCCCGGCAATTGCAGCTTTTCTTAGGCTTGCTGCATGTTAAGTGCTCTGTTGAATAACACTAACACCTTTGTAGTTGATAAAACTTAAAGGATTTTAGAGAGTTGTGTGTCCAGGGCTAATTAATTCCTATTCTGAAAAGGGCCAGTCAGGAACATAAATGAAGGCAGATGGTCTGGGGCATGACAAGAGGGCAAAGTGGATGACACATAGTCTATGCACAGGGCCCCTGCTACTCAGTCATATCCCATTAAGACACTAGCATTCTAGATTTGCTCAAGAAAAACCAGTAATTCTGGTTTTTAATTTAAGAAATTTCTTGATTATTAAGTATTAAATTAAAACTATTTTTCAGTATTTAGTCAAACAAAACCCACCGCCAGTCCTGGTGTGACTAAATGGACCCCATTTCAGGACTGCTGACCACCTCAACTTCTTCCTTTTGCCAATCAAGAAACTGAGACTCAGAGCAAGACGATGACTGGCCTAAGAATATAAAATAGCACAGATAATTGAACCTTGTCTGCTTGGCTTCTTGCCAAATGTTTTTCTAGTACACACATTTGCTTCTTCTTTTTTTTTTTTCCTTGCTGAAATTTAAATGATGTTCCCAATTACGTGATTTCAAACATTGTGCATTGTGAGAAAAAATAATCACAATATTCATTGGTTTTGGAACACATAATTTACAGTAAATGGCTGTTTAGTCACATGATTACATAATCTAAATTGTTTCTAAGGCTTATAAGGCTAGTGTAAGACCATTTATGTTTGTGTACGAACTAAACTTTCTGAATCTGTTGCCTACATTCCTTCTTAGTAACCAAACAACCAAATATAGAGAAAAGGAAAAATATTTAAGAGGAATTATTTTGACTGTTTTACTATGAATAAGATCTAGGAAGACAGAAAAAAAAAAACGTGTGAATCAGCAAGTCTAAAAACTAACCCACGCATCCAAAGCGTTTTGACACTGCTTGCTTCTTTTCCCAAATCAAACAAAACACACAGCAAACCTGAAAGGACCCTAGTGCATTTTGGAGAAAGAGTGGGGTTAATTTTTCTAGGAGTTTCAGTAACTGAAAATCTCCATTATATATCTGAGATTGTTTTTATTTTTTCCTTTTTTCAGAAAAAATTTAATTGTTCAGAACAGCTTAGTATATGTTATAGCAAACACCCAGCTACCAATCAGGATGAGCTATTGTCCTGTTTCAATCAGACAAATGCCAACATTACACAAAGTTTAAGTTCCCTTTGTGTCCTATTTCCGACCTCTCCAACTCTCCAGAAGAAACCAGTATCCTGAAATTGTCTCAATTCTTCCTAACATCTATACACACATATGTATCTATGGAGAGTATACAGTACCATTACCTTTGTTTTAAAGATACATACTGCATCACACCATACATAAGGTACCACAGCCTCTGTATTTCATTTAATAACAGCTCTATTGAGATTTATAAAGGTGGTCATATAGTTCTAGTTTATTTTAAAAAATTCATTTATTTGCACATACATGTGTGCGTGTGTGTGCATGTATTGGCATGCCAAGGACATGCACCATTTTTATTATTCAGCTTTATGTGGATGCTGTGGAATTAAACCTGGGCCAAGAGGCTTTGCAAGCAAATCCCTTTAACCCATTGAGCCATGGCACCACTTTTAAACCACTGTATGATATGCTACATTTTTCATTTCATTTCTACATTTGTTCATTTCAGCCAGCTATTTTCAAGATTTGAATGATTTTATGTTAAGCCATCTAAACTGGGAGTTCATCTTTCTGAAAACAATATCAGTTTTAAAGTAATTTTTAATATTTTATTTATTAGAAAGAGAGAGAGGAAGAGAATGAGCATGCCAGGGCTTCCAGCTACTGCAAATGAACTCCAGACACATGTGCCACCTTGTGCAAGTGGCTTACATGGGTCCTTAACTGCTAAGACATCTCTCCAGCCCCAAATATCAGTTTAAACCGCTAGCTCATCATATATTCCAATGGATAAGGTAAAGAATATACTTGTTCTCAGCCCATGACTCCTGACATCTCTTGTATTGCATAGAGTCCACTGGAAAATTTATTAAAATGACATTTTTTTTTCTGAAGGGAAGGTGCAAAATTTTTGCATTGAATTTCCCCAAAACTATCTCAAAAGGATGAAGAATTCTTTTTTAAATGTCTTCCATACACCACTAAAAAATCAGTATGGGGTTTCCTTTAAAAAAAAAAAAGCTGAACTAAAAATAGACCCATCATATGGGTCAACTATACCACACCTGAGTATTTGCTTAAAGGACTCTGAATCACATAGCACAGAGACACTTATATATCTATCTTTTATTTATAGCACTATTCACAAAAGCTAAATTACAGAGCCAGACAAGATGTCCAACAACAGAGGACTGGGCGATGACCACTGGGATGACCCAAAAGGCAACATAGTGCCGAGAACAAGGGATGGAAGAGTGCCCAGCACTGAAACATCTCTGTCACACCCTCCAAGGCTCAGGGCCCATTGCAGAAGAGGGGGCGGATAGAATGGAAGAGCCAAAGGAAGGGTACGGCTCCTTACAATGCAACTGTCCAGACAGAAATTGGCCTTGATATCCATGACCTTGCAGTGCCTAGCAATACCTTCGCAAGACCCTCATAATAGAAGTAAAAGATGATGACATCAAATTAAAAGAGAGACTAATGGAGAGGAGGGGATGTGATGGAGATTGGAGTTCTAAAGGGGGATGGGGGAGGGGAGGGAAATATCATGCACTTTTTGTATGTAACTATAGAAGTTGTCAATAAAAAAAATATGTAAAACCATGTGGTGGTCTGAATTACGTGTTCCCCCATGAACTCAGGTGTTATGAAAACATAGTCCCCAGCTGATGGAATTTGGGAGGTGAAGCTTTGCTGGAGGAGGTGTGTCATTGGGGGTGACCTTCAGGTTTATTTACCCTCAGTTTGCTGCTGTTGTCCACCTCATGTTAGCCAGGAGGTGATGTTCAGCTCCTGCTTACGCCTCATTTTTCCCTGTCACCACGCAGCTTCCCCTCAAAATACACATTTTCCTCCACAACCTGCTTTTGTCTGGATGCTTTTACCAGGAATGCAAAAGTAACGGCAATGGTCCATATGATAGAATCTTATTCTGCCATAAAGAAGAACGATGTTATGTCACTTACAGAAAAAAAATGCTGCAACTGGAGATTATTGCACTAAGAAAATTAAGTCAGCTCAGAAAGAAAAGCATATATTCCCCATGTGTGGGTTTTAGATTTTATGTAGGTACACAAATCATGTACATGACATGCAAGTAGAAGCAACTCTGTCTAAGGGAACTAATAGGAGGAGAAAATGGGGAGGAAGATGAGGGTATGGGGCTTTGCGGAGGGAACATGCATGTTCAAATGAATTCTATACATAAATGAAAGAGTCTTGTGAAATCCAGTGTCGTGTACAACGAACAAATGCCAATTAGAAAATAGACCTTCCACTTAGCACGGGTAGTAACCTCTGGCTTATCCCAACTTTTGGAAGGAATCACCATTGTTGACTGTGCTCTACAATTAAGTTCAACCATTCAGCAATAAAGAATGCGCTAAGTGTCAGTAGCTGGGACAAGTTACCAGCAATGAGGACAAGAAGACGTCCGGAAAACCCTAGTTTTCCCTGTTTTGAAAGTCTAGCAAGGAAGGCAATGCACCGGCCAGGGTAGGGTCTCCACGGGAACTCTGCCAACACCACGTTTGGATAACTATTTGTGATGAGGGATGTGCCAGGGTGACAACGTGTGAAACAGTAGTCCCTTCTACTGCCCAAATGCTTGAGCTGTCAGCATCGTGTCTCAGCACACTGTTTGCTGCGGGGAGGGGGAAATCCAGCCAGCAGAGAACAGTTGGCATCATGTAACCAGCGGCACGACCACCACCACGTGTGAAGGAGTCGTCGACCGGAAGTCTGAGTTCAAGCCTCAGAAGAAACACTGACTCGAGTAATCAGGGAAGGTCGTCTTTCCTTGGCAATGGCACTGATCATCTTATGTCTGTCAACATTTGTGAGTCTCACTTCCTTTCTTTGTGCGTTGGGATACTTGGCCATTTCTAGCTTCAAGTTCTACAGTACCCTTGGACATCCGAATCCTTGTAGAACTGCCAAGCTGGGTGTGAGGAACCAGCATCTGGAAATTGTTATTTGGGTACAGTGGGCTTTACTAAATATTGCATGTCAAAGAAAGCAACCTTTTTATTAGCAAACACAGCCTCTGGATGTGTTGCCACATTATCTCTTTGTAAATGATGGTGTCAATTGCCTTTCTCATTATAAAGCAATCTTGTAGACACTTAACAGGAATTGCAAGCTGTTTATCTCTTGGGTTAATCTGATCTTCAGGAAAGGAGACTAGATATATAGACAATGTCATTTTTTAAGAGTTCTTTCTTTGAACAGACATGGCCATTGAACATGTTTCTAGATGACTCAGTCTTTGTGATCTGGAATGAAGTGTCCTATAAAACACAACAATACAAGTTTCACTAAAAATATATCCCTAAAGTCTGCTGTATCAAGGTGACAAATGGCATAGGGCATTATGGGTACAAGTTCACTGGTATCTAAATGGACACCAGACATGAGTATCAATGATTAGCCATTAAATAGCTCAGCCCAAAGTACTTAGTACTATAGTAAGGATTCTAAATGGAGAGGAAAACCTGGGAATTCTCAAACTCTCTCATAAGGTAACTTATGAACACAGTACCATGCTCCTGCCTGTCTGGAATTCAGTTTTCCAACATCTTCTGCATGGCTACTGTCTCTTTCTCTTTATCCTAGAACCAGCATAATGATCACCTCTTCCTAGATTATTTTTCTGCCCACCCAAGAAATAAAAACAGCCTTCTCCATTCTCTGCCTTATTTAAATTTACCAGGTTGCGATTGTGCATCCTTACTACAAAGGAGACATCCAGAGCAGAAGGTTTTACTTGTTCATTTGTTACTTACCTATTTGGCTTCTCTATTGCGGTAACAGCAGCACCTGGCAGAGAATTAGTATCCAATAGGAATTTGATAAGTATTTCTTGAAAGAATGAGTTAAATGTACCACTCTTTCATTACTTACCTCCTATTATCCAATGAGAGCTTAAAACAGGCCATAGTCTCGGGGAATTTGGGGGATTCATGCCCTGTGCAATCACATGCTCATACACTGAGATAATACCACGGTCCCCCTCTGATCTTGGCATGCTCTTGAGTCTCCTTTTGGTTAAAGTTTCACATTTGGTAATATCTACAGGCATTTTAGGATCACTCTTGGGGAGGATGGGTAAAGTCGTTTCTGAAGTCACCCAGGAGAGCTGAGAGACACCCTGACACGTGGGATAATAAAGCACAGGAGAGCTTTTCAACATGAGGAACAATCCACCGTGAGATAATAGTGATGGTGTGATTGAGGATCCGTGCTCTGAAAAGATTAGTCCTTCTACATTCACTTGTCTAATTCTTTTTTTTTTTTTTTTTTTTTCTTGGTTTTGCGAGGTAGGGTCTCATCCTGGTCCAGGCTGACCTGGAATTTACTATGTAGTCTCTGGGTGGCCTCGAACTCTCGGTGATCCTCCTACCTCTGCCTCCCGAGTGCTGGGATTAAAGGCATGCGCCACCACGCCCTGCACACTTGTCTAATTCTTTTGCTTAATGTCTGTCTCCCCTATAGTCAAGTGGCTATACTGTTTTGTAGTTGAGTAACTATAAAATAATTACTCAAACGTGGGATTTCAAATCTATGAAACCAGGCTGGAGAGATGGCTTAGTGGTTAAAGCACCTACCTGCAAAGCCTAAGAATGCCCATTTGAATCTCCAGGTCCCACGTTTAGCCATATGCAAAAGTGACACAAGTGCGCAATGTTGCACATGAGCACAAGGGGGCACACGCATCTGGAGTTCATTCACAGCAGCTGAGAGGCCGCTGGTGTGCCCATTCTCTCTCTGTCTCTCTCAAATAAAAAAAAAATCCATGAAATGTAGCCATTCAACAACTTGCACCACCAGACAGCTCACTTAGCCATTAGTCTTGCAAGTTCCTAGTCAGAATTGATAATTATATAGAACCAAGTCAAGTGTTGGCCCTCTTTGTTAGTACTGAAGCAGAATATGTATTTAATGATGTAACCATCCGTAATGGTTAAGAAATCTAAGAAGCAAATTCCCAAAGACAAAGATTCAAGAACTAGAGAGCATTCAAGTATTAACATATAAAATGGTCAACCACAGGAATATAGCAAGAATTTTACAGTGGCTTTATAATAAATAAAACATGCCATTACTGGCATTGGGTGTTAATGTATAGATAGCAAATTTAACTCCACAATACCTGAAAGTGTGTGTGTGTGTGTGTGTGTGTGTGTGTGTGTGTGTGTATCTCCTTTGAGTGAAGAATAGAGTTCAGTAAGGAAAGAAAATAGATGCTTAAAGGATGAGTAAAGGTAAAAATAATAGCTATGCTCTCGTTAAAAGACTTGTTAGGAAATGACAGTTCGGTAACAATTATATTAGGGATAAGCCTTCCTCCTTTTTCATTTTGTAAAAATATTTTATTATTTTATTTATTTAGTTAGTTTTTCAAGGTAGGGTCTCACTCTAGCTCAGACTGACCTGGAATTCACTATGTAGTCTCAGGGTGGCCTTGAACTCATGGCAATCCTCCTACCTCTGCCTCCTGAGTGCTGGGATTAAAGGCGTGCGCCACCATGCCAGGCTTTATTTATTTTTATTTTGAGAGAGAGAGAGAATGAGTGCACCAGGGACTCTAGCCACTGCAAATAAACTCCACATGAGTTTGCTATCTTGTGCATCTGGTTTAAGTGGGTCCTAGGGAATCGAACCTGGGTCCTTTGGCTTTGCAGACAAGTCCCTTAACCACTAAGCCATATCTCCAGCCCCTCCTTTTTCATTTTTTTTTGGGGGGGGAGAGAGGCACAGAGAGAGACAGAGAAAGAGGGATAGGAAGACAGATAGAGATGGGCGCACCAGCAGCCTCTCAGCTGCTGCAAACAAAATCCATATGCGTGCACCCCTTGTGGTCAAGTATGGCATTGCACCCCTTTGCATCTGGCTCAACGTAGGACCTGGAGATTGGAACCCCTGGAGATTGGAACCAGCGTTTTTAGGCTTAGGAGGCAGGTGCCTTAACCGCTAAGCCATTTCTCCAGCCCCCTTTTTCATTTTTGATAGTCTAAAGAGTGTGACTTGTTACACTACTAAGTGGATCAAACTAAAGTAAGGTAAGAACATGTGTCCTTCAGAATGGCTCCAGAAATTTCCAACAAGAATTCAAATCCAAGATAACCATTGACTCATGTGGCATCCTATATTTAGTTTTATGTATAATCTCAGTTGTTCCTCAGTTGCTCTCCACCTCTTGCTTCTTTGAGACAGTGTCTCTCTCATTGACCTGGAATTCACCAAATAAGCTAGACTGGCTGGTCAGAGAACCACAGTGATCTTCTCTCCACCTCCCCAGTGCTGGGATAACATTGCATGCCACCACACTTCTTTCCTTTTTCCTTTCTTTCCCTCCCTCCCTTCCTTCCTTCCTTTCTTCCTTCCTTCCTTTTTTCCTTCTCTCTTTCTTTCATCTGTTCCTTCCTTCTTTCCCTTCCTTCTCTCTTTCTTTCATTCTTCCCTTCCTTCCTTCCTCTCTTTTCTTTCTTTCTTTCTTTCTTTCTTTCTTTTTTTTTCTTTCTTTCTTTCTTTCTTTCTTTCTTTCCTTTTCTCTTTCATTACTTCATCTCCTTCCTTCCTTCCTTCCTTCCTTCCTTCCCTCCCTCCCTCCCTCCCTCCCTCCCTCCCTCCTTCCTTCCTTCCTTCCTTCCTTCCTTCCTTTTACATAGGTTCATGGGTTCTGGGGATAGAACTGAGGTCCTCATGCTTGCAAGACACACTTTACCCACTGAACCATCATCTCTCCAGTCCCTCAAATACTTTTATACCCAGTTCTCTCCTAAGGCTCTGGAGGCCTAGAACAACACATAGGGTTCTATAGCTGGGGTACATCACTCAAACATACTCCCCCTATAGATTATGATATATGTTCTGCATTGGGTTTTGTTGTTGTTGTTGTTGTTGTTGTTGCTGTTGTTTGTTTTGGAGGTAGAGTCTCGCTCTATCCCAGGCTGACCTTGGAATTCACTATGTAGTCTCAGGATGGCCTCAAACTCATGCAGTCCTCCAACCTCTTCCTCCTGAGTACTGGTATTAAAGGTGTACACCATCATGCCTGACTTTGCATTAAATTTGTAAAAGATTTAAGTTAAACCTTTAAAGTTATCCACAAAGTTCTCTTTATTGGCTTCCTCTAGGAAGACTTACACTCACTGTGCTTCCTAAATACAATAATTTGAATAACTTAAAGCGAGATTGTTAGGAAACAAATGGTAAGAAAAATTTATTTTGTTTTTATTTTTGATTTTAATCTTCTCAAAGTTTCCAAGGACTAAAAACAGATGTTTGGAAGTTTGTGACCTTCTGCTCTTTATTTTTCCATCAAGAGAAGCTGACCTCAACATGTTTAGGGAAAATTCATTTAATCACTTCAACAGTTAGCCTGAATCACCAAGTTCCCAGATAATTTTTTTTTATCATTCAAGAAAAATCTTGACACGTGCTTTTTGCATGTGCATGTGTACTGTGTAGTTTGTGTGATATATGCGCGCATGGGTGTGTGTGCCTGCGCAGATAACTTCACCCCATGTGTGAACTGCAGAAACCAGAGGAGAACGTCAGGTGTCCTTCCCTTATCACTCATTCATGTGTTTCTTTCAAATCCGAGCTGATTTCTTCCTGTCAGTGACCCCAGAGGTTCTCCAGTCTCCAGATGTGCACGGCCACATCCAGCTTGGGAACACATCTCCAGCTGACCTGAGAGGCTCTCGTGCTAAGAAGCAAGCGCTTTTACCACTGAGGTGTCTCCCCAGCCCATCTCCCATTTTAATACTCTTCTTGATGGGATGAGTGTCTTCCCTGAAAGGACACCATCAAACCACACAGTCTTGAAGTAGAATTCAAACATTCATTTTGGCACCAATTTCTAGAGGATTTTGGTGATAATCTCTAGGCTTGAGATGACGATTTTGATCATTTGGCATTACACCAAAAGGACAGAGATAAGAATCTTCAGTCTCCCAGCCCTATACTTGGAACTTCTAGCCAGAGTTTTTTCTGGGATAACCACCAGATCATCAGCCTTCATCCAGGAACAGTTTGTGCCCAGGAGATTTTTGACATTACCTGAATTTACTTGTGGTTGTCCTAACTACCCAGAAGAAGACATGTTACTCAAATACAGTGGGTAGAGGCTAGAAAGGCTGTCATCCATCCTCCAGAATGTCAGACAGACCTACAAACCAGCCACAAATCCCCAAATTGCCAGTGCTGAGGAATCTTGATTTATGGGTTTCATCATCATCCTCAACTGAATCAAATGTGTACCTGCCTGGCAGACAGTGTTCAGTAGAGTATTTTAGAAGCAAGAGACTTGCCTTTACTATCTTGTCTTTCAAGCAGGTTAAAATATTAATGGGGAAATCAATGCTTTCCTCAATTAAGCCTCCCAGCATTGAGATTCCATCAGTGACTTCTCAAAATAAGACCTCTATTCTGGTACTTGGGAAAGCCATGCCATTATAGCTCTTCAAAGTTCCACCAAAAGAGTCATTAAGGAAATCCTGAGCTGGAGCCTTCTCTAGGACTTCAGAGAAAAAGGCTATTGATTTCCTATAGGCTTTTATTATTTTTTAATGGCTGACACATTGTTGTGTCATGTTTTTATTCTAAAAGTGCCAAAGTAAGTAAGTGCTGTCTCAGATGGCATCATCGGAGCCTATGCTATCCCAAACGTGTAAGCCAAAGAGAATGAAGCAGAAGCCAGCTTAGTGGGCAATGCAATGTGACAATGATGTTTAGCCATGTCCCCAAATGCTTGCCCATCAGCTTTCCCTAGTTTAAGTTTTTCCAGAGACAGATTCCAAGCCAATAATTCGATTCTCAATGAAAACCTTCTGTAAGGAAAAGGGTAATTAAAATACAGCAATGAAATGGTATCCGGTACCTTCACATTGGCAGGACAAAATACCTGACCAGAAGCAACTTGTGGAAGACAAAGAGTTGAATTCTGTACACAGCTCCAGAGAGTAGACTCCATCACGGCAAGCTGGAGTGGGAATCCATAGTCACCCTACAGATAGAAAGCAGAGTAGAGAGAGCAGGAAAAGAGGGTGGGCTAAAAACACCTCAAGATCTGCCCCCAATGACCCACCTCTTAAAAGTTTTAAAACCTTCCCAAATAGCATCACTTTCTGGGGGATCAAGTGGTCAAACACATGAGCCTATGGGGGTTATTTTACATTCAAACCACCACAGAAACCATCTCAAGTGTAGCCCCAGATTTAGCCTTTACTCTGCAGCACCCCCTAGAGTAAAGCTGCACCTCAGACCATCTCTCCTGGAGACAGCAGAATTGGGTGTTTACACCAGCCAGACATTGGCTTCCTGGGTAATGAGTGGAAACTTCTGGGCACTTTCTGATTAAAAGTGATCTATCATCTGAAAAAGTCCACATGGGAGGCATTGGCAGGGGAGCAGCAGACATTGAGGAGAGCAAGAATCTGACTGACCTGCGACTTCTATTGTACCGTATCATAGCCTGGAAGTGTGATTCAAAGACATTCATTCCAGCATTCATTCACCCAACAAATAATGATTAGACTTCCGTCATGTGCCATGAACTATGCTATGAACTGGAGGCAAATGTGTTCACAGCAACTGGGCCATTGTATGTGGTGCTGGGGTGATCATAAAGGCCACTCCAGGAAGAATACCAAATCAATCTTGATGAATGCTACCCACGTAAGTGACATTGAGTCTGAGAGGTGCAAGCTAAGGAGGACTTAGCCTAGTGCAGATATCTAGAGTTCAGAGTTGGGTAGCCAGACCATGAAGATTCCCCTGGATATAAAGTCTAAGGTGAACAATATTCTGAAACAGTAGAAGAACTGGAAACAAATTAATAGCATGTTTGAGTCGGGAGTCCTCAAGTCAACATTTATAGGCTGCACTTTTTTCTGGGGATACCATGTTTATTTTTTTCTCGGATATAATCCCAGCGTCTGTATCCATGAGATCAGCCACTCATACTTATTGGGTTGGAGGACTGGGAATAGCCTGGCACTATGGATTTCATTATCCATATGGAACACTGCCAAAGGTGGCATGTCTCAGGCAGAAATAAATAGAAAAATATATTCCGTCTAACCTGATACACGCCACTTCCTAGCTGAATAGCATGTATGGTCACCCAGCAAAAAGACAAGGTCTTAAAGGCCCTCTGCTAGAGCTGGACATGGGACTTTCAGTTACCAAGGCTTGAGAGAAGAATAGGAGCAGTATGGGCAGTAGAGGACACAGGAGAGTTGAGGACAATGGCCTTTGGTCAACTTATGTAAGAATATTTTACTATTTTAAAACAAAAAGAACTCTGGGCATCTATCAGCTATTTCTATGATTGAAAGAACATGATGCTCTTTTAAAGTGCCTGTGGTGATTTGAATTAGGTGTCCCCTATAAACTCATGTGTTTTTTATTTTTATTTTTTATTTTTATTTTGGAGAGAGACACGGAGAGAGACAGAGAGAGAGTGAGAGTGAGACAGCTAGAGATGGGCGCGCCAGCAGTCTCTCAGCTGCTGTGAACGAAATCCAGGTGCGTGCACCCCTGGTGGTCAAGTGCGGCATTGCACCCTTGCGTCACTTTGCATCTGGCTAAAGGTGGGACCTGGAGATTGGAATCGCCTTAACCGCTCAGCCATCTCTCCAGCCCAAAACTCATGTGTTTTGAATGCTTCATCTCCATTTGGTGGAAATTTGGGAATTGGAGCCTTGTTGTAGGTATGTTGTTGGGGATAGGCTTATGGGTATTATAACGAGCTTCCACTTGCTAGTGTTTGGCTGCTGTTGCCATCCTAATTTTGGCCAGAAGGTGATGTCCAGCCTCTGCTTGTGCCACATTTTCTCCTGCCATTATGGAGTTTTTCCTCAAGTCTATAAGCCAAAATAAACTCTTTCCTCTCACAAGCTTCTTTTGGTCCAGTACTTGTCTCAGCAACAGGAAGGTAACTAAAACAGTAAAATTTGTATCAGAGAAGTGGGGTCATTGTTGCTAGAAACCTGACTGTGGCTTTTGGTCCTTTGGAGCTAATTTGCAGGAGGAATTTGGAAGGATTTGAAATCTTGGTCTAAGAGACTCTTTGCAGTGCTGAAAGCAGAATTTCAACTGGTCAGAGTTGAAAGACCTGAATGCAGTAAGAACTATGGCCTGTTAAGTCTAGCTTATGGAGAAAAGAAAGTACTTTGTCAGGACTGGCCTAGAAGTAGTTTTATGAGAGGCTTGCTGCCTTCTGCCTACCTGTATCCTAAGCAATTGTGCAGGGTGTGTTGAGTAGAAATGGACTGGTGTGATCAGATGGATATGGCACAGGGAAACAAATGAAATCTTTGAGATGAAACTGCTGAACACTCAGCTGTAAGTATTTTAGAAATTAGAACTATTGAGACTGGGGCAGCTGTCTGCATTGGGACAGCAAGACAAATGTAGACTATTTTGAAAGTAAGGAGCCTCAATGCTGATATAGTATCCTGCTCTTCAAAGGCATGCTTATTACCCCCTGTATTAACAAATTTGGTGGCCTCATTTGATACGATGGAGATGGCAGGACTATGAGATGGGCTACCAGGGAGAGCTGCAGGCATGAGATGGATTGTTGTTCCGGCTGTGAGCAGCCCAGCTTGAGGGAAAGAAATGGAACTTCAAACTTCCTCACTGGTTAGAGATGTTGGACTTGGAGCTAAAGCATTTGTTGTTTTCTTTGTTTGTTTTAAATATTGTTTTGGTTCAATCTTTATTTGCTGTGCCAAATGCCATCTTTTTGCAGTGTGAATGTTTATTCTGTGCCATTATGGGATTTTGTTTGTTTTACAGTTAAAAGTTAAGAGATTACATTTTACAACCTAGATGGTCATCAGCTTAAGGGAGCCACGGGCACAATGTAGTGGTTTGGATTAGGTGTCCCCCATAAACTCATGTGTTCTGAATGCTTCATCCCCAGCTGATGGCAACTTGGGAGTTGCAGCCTTGCTGGAGGCGTGTTTGGGGGGGGGTGGACTTATGGGTTTTATAGCTTGTCGTGCATTTGCTAGTGTTTGGCATACTCTCTAGCTGCTGTTGTTGGTCATGTGATTTTGGCCAGGAGCTGATGCCCAGCCTCTTCTCATGCCATGTATTCCCCTGATGTCATGGAGTTTTCCCTAGAGTCTGTAAGCCAAAATAAACCCTTTCTTCACACAAGCTGCTTTTGGTCAGGCATTTGTCCCAGCAATGAGAAGGTGATTGTAACTGTGCTTAATCATGTAAACATTTTGATTTCCTGCTTGGTATAAAGACATGGGTAGAGGGAATATTTAATTGTCTCTCTACTACAAAATAAGTAACAATTTTATAATATAGAAATAATAATATAATAACATGATCATTTTGCATATAAAAGACCAACCAAGTGTAACCATAGCATCAGCACATATAACATAGAGAGACAACAGGGAGTGGAAGTAAATGTGGTAGAGAACAGTACCCTGTATCCTGGGATCACCCCTCCTCAGTTGCCCCCACCAGGGACCACATGTAAAGGCAAACTGTCAAAAATTTCTGAGTTTTCAGAAGCTGTAAACTCTAATTTATAAAGATATCTTCAGATTTTTAAAAGTCTCTCAGTCAATTAAAAAATAAATAATTTTACAGTATATGAACCAAACCAAACATGTCTGTGGGCTTCATTGAGCCTTTGGGCCACAGTTTACAAGGCTCCACTTCTCCACAGACACCGTTTCCACCTTGTTCTTTCCCACTCTTTCAAAGCCTCTTCTTTCGATTTACAGCACCCCAAGGGGGTGATGGAGGGAAGTGGCCACTAGCCTGACACTGGGAGGATCCAGTATATCTCATGATGGGGGTCACAGCTCACACCAGGGCCAGTGGATATTCCATGTGCCATTGAGTGAAAGTGTTTATCTGTTCATGTGGGTAGTTTCACGACCAGGTAGCCAGCGCTGGTGGAGGTTTCACAGGTGAAAGTTAGACCAAGACATTTAAGTATGTTGTTTATTCATAAAACTCAGAAAAGTTGACGTTTGAAGTTATTGGAAATGATAAAACAAACAAATAAGCAAATAAAACAATAAGTGGTGCATGCCTTTAATCTCAGCACTCGGGAGGCAGAGGTAGGAGGATCGCTGAGAGTTCGAGGCCACCTTGAGACTACATAGTTAATTCCAGGTCAGCCTGGACCAGAGTGAGACCCTACCTTGCAAAACCAAAAAAAAAAAAAAAAAAAAAAAAACTTGAGTGAGCGTCCATTGGCAATAAAGCCTGATTTACCAACCTTCTGCATCAAGTACCTGGATTTCTAAAATGATTATGAGCACTCAGGTCTATGTATGGAGGTACAATCTGATTTCAAGGCACAGAAACAATAACTGTGACACAATGAAATCATGTCTTATAGGTGCTGAACATACTCAAAGTCTAGGGCTGGGCACATGGCACAGTGATGGGATGCTTGTTTAGTGTATGAGCTCATATGTTCCATCCCAGGATGCCAAGAAGAACAAAATATCCTTCAATTTATTTCTTTACCTTTCCCCCTCTTCAACCTAGACTCCAGCTTTTATCAGTAGGGAAGGCAGAGCCAATGTGCAAAAAGAAATGAAATTAAACACTGCTTTCGGATCTTTTAGGAGTCTGAGCTCTGTTGATATATAGGCAAGTGATGGGTTTTCAAGGGAAATACTGAATTAATATGCTTTTCTCTAATTTCCTGGCTTTCAAATTTGATTCTTTCTAAGATCCCTATTGATAATTACTATAATAATTACAGTAACAAATAGCTACCACTTATTGAGAACCTTTTATGTGCCATGGACTGGGATAACAATATAACTATTCAAATTTATATGCTTTCACTTAGTGTGTCTGGCAACAATATTATGCCAGAAACTGTGATTATTCTAATTTTACAGATGAGGAAACAAAGGTGCATCTACAGAAACCAGTCTAATACCATCAGCAGCAAAGGTAAGAGTCAGCTCAACTCACCTGACGAAAATGCTTACATTCCTTCAAAAGAATATGAATATTCATCCTTTTACCAATTGTGGTAAAATAAAATAAACATTATAGTAATCCTTTACCAACAGCAATGTGCCAACTGTGAACCAAGGGTGTACTTCAGCTGGGCCATCTTGAATGTTTTGTATGGATGAGATCTAACTAAATGAACAAGGCCCTGAATAAGAGCAGTAATAGGCACCTCCCCAAAATAAGAACTGTTGGTCTGTGTCTCCATGGAAGTGTCAACACCAGGTCAAGGCCATTGGACCAGTTGTAATACCCGAGTTAGCATCTCAAATGGAGATCTTCATTGGGGAGTCCCACCTCTGGCACCTCAGACAGCCTCTACTCACGCGTCTTAATTAGTTTCCTGAGCTTGTTAATAATTGTGAAGTCTGCAACTTTTAATATCTAATTGTTCTGACATCATCCGCAGAGATTTCCTCCTGGGGCAGGATTTCCTAATGTCCTCACAGAGTTCAAGTTCAACTTGTGTTGCTGAGAAGGCTGCCAAGCATGATGCAATCACGAAAGTACAGAAGGCTACAGGACAATGGTCTGCTTTCTGTCTGGAGTCTGGCTGATGGGCCAACAAAATGGAGCCAGCCTGGGAGGAAGGTACCATCCAAGTTGCTTCTGAAAATGTCTCTTGTGTGAAGACACTGGGGCTTATAGGGTTGCCTATAAACCAACCTACATTATCATAGGTTGACCATTACAAAAAAGTAAGAATTTTTATGGTTGGTCTAAATCCATGTGAAAAGCCTATCCACAAAGCGAATGGTATCAGAGGTGAGGCTTTGGGAAGTTATTAGTAGCCTTTGTTGAAAGGCCTCTAGAGATGTAATCTTGCATCTTCCATCATGTGAAGACAACTGAAAGGCACCATGTGTGAGACAGAAAACAACCCTCACCAGACACTGAACCTGCCCACAACTTGGTCTTGGACTTCCCAGGCCTCAGAATTGTAAGAAATAAATTTCCATTGCTTATAAGTCTCCCAGTTGACTTCCTTTGCTACAGCAACCTGAACAGACTAAGATGATGGCCAAAGATGTAACAAACAAATGACCATTTTTCTGTGGACTTATTTGTAGAGGGGACTTGTCCGAGAACCCTGAGTGCTGAAGGAAGAACAGCAGTGCTACTAATATTCTCAAGGGACTATGCTCTCTTGAGAAGTAATATCTGCAAGAGAGATTTCCGGAGTTTCTGGCATGATGTGACATTGCTTTCAGAAAGATCTGAGATCCACACAAGAAGCCTTGTGTGTGGCTCTTATGACACACACTACGCTACAGAACTGTCCTGTTAAATATTAGGTATATGATTGGCACCTATTGTATATAGCTAGAATGTACTGAGCATCTGCTGACTGCCAGCAGTGTACAAAGAGATGTATATCTTTTATTTCCACCCAAAAAGAAAGGCAAAAATATTGAAATTCAACTAATGTTGTTACTGGATGTCTTTCAGTCAGGTTCTCATTGAGAATGACATCATATGCATTAGGTGAAAATCGACTTTGGTAGTGGTGGGGGAAGACATAACTCTTGACACATATTAAGCACACATATAGTAGCTAGACACATATACGGAGTATCTGCAGTATGAAGAGTCTGGGGGTGAGCACTTGCCTAGCATGTGTGAGGACTGTCAGTTTTGTGTTGCCAGCAGAGCACCTGATCAAAAACAGCTTGTGGAAGGAAAGGGTTTATTTTGGCTTACAGACTCAAGTGGAAAGTCCATGATGGCAAGGGAAAACCTGGCATAAGCAGAGACTGGACATCACTTCCTGGCTAACATCAGGTGGACAACAGCAGTAGGAGAGTGTGCCAAACACTGGCAAGGGGAAGCTGGCTATAACATTCATAAGACTGCACCTCCCCCCCCCACCCCCGCGGAAAACACACTTCCTCCAGAGACTCCAGTTCTCATAATGCCATTAGCTGGGTCAAGCATTCAGAACACATTAGTTTATGGCAGACACTTAATTCAAACCATCACCACAAAGCCCTAGGTTTGATACTCAGTACTACAAATATATAAAATAATTAAAAAATAAAGATTTACATGGTGGTGAGAGAAGTGAATGGGGGAAAATTATCTATCAATGTTCTGGGGGTGGTAATGATGAATAAAAAGAGTAAAAAACACTACAGTATGATCTAGCCAATTCCTGGTTTTTGTATGAATTTCACTGCTTTTATTTTCTAATTCCATAAATATTTTGAGTTGTCTTTATAATTGGCCAGTAAACCATGACTTAAAATTCAATTTGCATAGCTGGTTTCAGACAGTCTTGTATGAACAATTCTTTTATGTTTTGAAAATATTGTAAAGATTTTGCTCTTCCTTGAAGGCATGGACTTTGCAATGAAGTGGGGGCACAGTATAACACATAAAGTTCAGCAAATGACGTTTGCATGCTGCCCTGTGATCCTGTTCCCTGATGCTGGGCTCAAGCATGTCTCATCCACCAGAGAAGGAAAATGTTTCTGCTATCTTTGTATAGGTTAAAAAAAAAAAGACAGGGTGCCAAAAAGTCAACTTGCTCATGTCCCTGGTTCTCCTACTAGTTTGTGGTAGATCTGTAGTTAAAACTCAGTTCTGGGGCTAGAGAGATGGCTTAGTGGTTAAGGCACTTGCCTGCAAAGCCAAAAGACCCGGATTTGATTCCCCAGGACCCATGTAAGCTAGATGAACAAGGGGGCACATGAATCTGGAGTGCGTTCACAGTGGCTGGAGGCCCTGGAGTGCCCATATTATCTCTCTTTCTCTCTATCTCTCCCTCTCTCCATCCCTCTTTCTCTCTCTCAAATAAATAAATAAATAATGTAATATTTAAAATAACTCAGTTCTGGAAAGCTTGAGAGCCCATGGATATTTCCTCTACTGCTTCTGAGTTCTTAAAATGACGGCTCAATGTAATCTAAGGACAAGGCTAGCTTTGGTTTGTTTGTTTGTTTGGCAATTGTATATTTTAGATACTTTAGTGTATTTAACATGTGAATTCTTTGTCAATATTTTTTTTAAAACCTGGGAGATCTTTAATTGCAAAAGTCTGTATTACAAATTTCTTTTTGAAAGGTCCGAGGAAAAGGGGTTACATACTACATTGCAGGATTGACTTGAAATATTTAGTGTAATTTTTAAATATTTTATTTATTTATTTGAGAGAGGAAGAGGCAGAGAGAGAGAATGGGCATTCCAGGGCCTCCAGTCACTCCAGATTCATGTGCCCCCTTGTTCATCTAGCTTACATGAGTCCTGGGGAATTGAACTGGGGTCCTTTGGCTTCTCAGGCAAATGCCTTAACCGCTAAGCCATTTCCCCAGCCCAGAAACTTGTATTGTTTTTGAGATAGGGTCTTGCTAGACATCCCAGACTGGCCTTGAACTAACTACCCTCCTGCCTCAGTCTCCCAAATGTTGGGATTACAGGTGTACCACACCACACGAGGCAAGTGATAGGTACATAAAGGTATGCATCTTTCAATGTGCTTAAGCCCCAGCCCTTCCTTTTAGCTTTATGTTGAAATCCTCTACTGGAAGGCCCCATAGACAGTTGACGCTGCCGCCGACATGAGGTGTCTGGTTCTGTTGACCCCAGTGTTTTCTAACATCCTTGCATAGCTCTGTTCAGTACCTTCCCCATACATCCCATGTGATATTTTTTTTGCATGTATATGTGTGTATACAATTTATGTTTTTTTTCTTTTTTTCAAACAAGATCTCCCACTGAACCTGGAGCTCACAAATTCAGCTAAACTAGCCAATGATCCCTGAGATCCTCCTATCTCTACCTTGCTGGCCTTGGGATTATAAGCATATGCTGTCCATGTGGGTGCTGGTAATCTGAAATCAGGACCTCAAGCTTGCACAGAAAGCATTTCACTGACTAAGCCTTTTCCCCTCACTGTGTGATAATTCCATGAACTGATGATGGAGTGATGATTGATTTGGGGAGTGCATGTGTGTGTAGTATGTGGTGCATGCGTGCGTGCATGTGTGTGTGTGTGTGTGTGTGTGTAGTATGTGTGTATATGTATGTGTAGAATGTGGCGTGTGTGCATGTGTCGTGGTGTGTTGTGTATGTGAAGTATGTGGTATGGTGTGTGTGTGTGTGTCTGTGTGTGTGTGTCTGTGTGTGTGTGTAGTATGTGGTGTATGTGTGTCTATGGAAGCCACCCATATGCATTCATGCAGAGGCCAGAGGGGAAAGTTGTATATGCTTTATCATTCTGTTGCCTTATTGCCCTAAGGAAAAGTCTCTCCAGTTTTGGCCAGACTGCTGACCAGGGAACCCAAATGGTCTTTCTCTTTCTGTTCCCTTAGTACCAGGGATTACAGGCATGTGCAGTCATGTCCAGCTTTTTTTTTTTTTTTTAACGTGGGCTCTGGGGAACAAACTCAGGTCTTTATACTTGGACAGCAGCACTCTAACCTACTGAGCTGTCTCCTCTGGCCTGCTGCAATTGTAAAGAGTGATTGAGTCCAACTTAATAAGCAACTATTATACTGACTGTTCTTCCTAGTTTCTAGATCTTTCTAGTAGCCCGACTTTCTCAGCTATTTTCAATAAGATGAAACTCATTTGCCTTTCCTTCTTACAATACTTATACTTTGCAAATCCTTCTAGTTCATTGTGCATTTCCGTAAGTTCTCCATTCCTGCTAAGCCCGAAAATGTTCACTCTCCTGCAGCCTGCAGCTCTGAACTATACTGCAAGAACACGTCAATATTACTTCACAGTTCAGACTTTTGATTAGTCATTATGCGGGGGCTTTTTCCCTCCTGACCTTTTATGGGTTAAGCCAAGCCAAGAGGTCTATATAAAGCTCTTTCCTTTTGAATTCTTTCCTTGCCAGTATCTTTATTTTGACCTGTGGTACTTGGTAGATGAAGTGCTTTTAAAAAAGAAGTGTTCTACATGCCGATTGCAAATGAAATTCAAGCACTTGATCAGGAAGGAGAAAGATACACTGAAGCGGTATCATTTGTTGGTGCATTCCTGTCTGTCAACAGCTGCACTGCTAGGAAGGCATGGGAATCCAAGAAACAAACAACATAGCAAATACGATAAAAGATGAGGAAGCATTTTATCCTGGGAGCAAATGCCTACGTCCTCACACTGCAGTTCTGTGTTGCATTAGTCAGAGTTCTCTGGAGGAAAAGAACTGATGGATTGAATATATATTACAAGGGTATTTAATTTTTTTTATTTTATATATAAGATTATATCCTCTTATATACCCTTGCCCTGGCTCTTGTTACCCAAGGAGTGCTCCTCAATGGGGTTATGGTATTCACTGTGGGGTCCTGAAGGCCTCAATCCGTCCCTGTTGGATAGAAGGGGTTGGGGTGCTGTGCCTCAGGGTATTCCTACACACTCTGTGGCTTGTACAGTCTTTCTGTCCCCCTCTTCCACAATGTTCTCTGAGCCATGGCAAGCCTGTTGGCAGTCTGCTTTAGTGTTGAGTTATTTGCAACCTCTGGAATCCTGCTTTGATTTTTTTTTTTTTTTTTGGAGAGAGAGAGAGAGAGAGGGAGAGGAAGACAAATAGAGATGGGCACAGTCTCTTAGCTGATGCGAATGAAATCCAGATGTGTGCACCCCCTGTGGTCAAGTGCAGCATTGCGCCCTTGTGTCACTTTGCATCTGGCTAAACGTGGGACCTGGAGATTGGAACCAGCATTCTTAGGCTTAGGAGGCAGACACCTTAACCACTAAGCCATCTCTCCAGCCCATGCTTTGATGGGTTTGATTGATCACCATGTCTGTCACCACCATCCTAGAGCTGGTTGTCAGGCTACTGATAAGAGCAGTATTCACATTGCCACTTCCTCTGCAGTTTCCCCTGAGCCCTGGCAGATGTGGTAGAGGTATGAAGTGTTGTGGTAGGCAGTTGGTTACCTTCTTGTACAAGGGGATTTTTTAGATTGACTTACATGATGGGGTTTTGGTAGCCCAACAATGGCTGTCTTTGCCTGCATGCTGGAGAGTCTGAGAACCAGGTAGCTGTGTGTGTGTCTCAGCAATCCCAATCTGGTATAGAAGGACTAAGGGATTCAGTGAAGGCTGCTGGTTTTCCCTCTCTGTTGGAAGGTTGAAGAAGCTGGGTTCCATTGTCAGCAAATAATGTCAGCAAAAGGAGAGGTGAACTCACTAGAAAGCAACAAGGGCATTCAGGCCAAAGGGACTACTTTCCAGGAACCTCTACATATGGGGTTCCACAAGAAGGGCTGCCAACTCTGTGTGTGTGTGTGGGGGGGTCCCTCTAAGTTATTTTTCCCAAGAGGCATTTCTCTTACTAGATTTCTGATCCAATCAAGTTGACAATAGGGATTAGCATCACAGGAGTTGCTGTGGTGATGCACTTTTCACCAACAACATTACTAGCTCTCCCAATGACCTAACCACAGAAAGCACACATGCTATGAGAAAACAAGGGGCTACATGTTGATCCATCCAACTGAACCCTGTCTGTTACGCTGTTACTTTCATTGATTTTACTTGTGTTTAAATCTACTTCAGCATTGTTTTTATTTGACACAAGGGTTCTCATTAGTTAGCACAGATTGGCCTGGAACTCACAGTATGTGGCCCAAGCTGACACCACAACACCTGGCTTTAAATCTACCTTTGAAATACAAAGTGTAGGCTATAGAACATTTTTGCTCTAATTTTTTATAGCAGCATCAAATTCATTAATACTCACTTATAAATTTATCTGTTCATTAATACACTCATTCATTCTCCAAATGCTGAATGAATTTTAATTTTTTAAATGTTACACAGTGAGTTTTTTTTTTAAAAAAAAAAATTAGAAATAGTGGGCCATGGGCTTGAAGATTCTGGTATTGTTGCTCTACAGTGGGATTCAAGCATAGATAATTTTTTAAAAAGCTGTTGCTATTTATGAGTTAAATATCTGTGTTAAAGGGGAATCTATAGATTGTTTCCAATCAAAGTGAGGACTTAAAATATTAGAGTATATTTTTCAAATTAAGTGTAGACTTACCTTAATAACAATACTGTGCCTTAATGCTAATAATGATTGTGGTTAATAATGATGGTGTTTATTGATTGCCATAGGGCCTGGGCTAAGTTCCTCGTATTTGACACCTTGATTTCTATTTCAATCGTGTAAGATGCACATTATTTTTTCTTTTGTGTTGAGGAAAAGATATTTGAAGAGTATACTTAATGCCACCCAGGTGAAACATATTTATCTGCTGGGATTTGACGTGTCTACATCTGACTTCAATGTGTTACTTTTTTGCTACTCCATTTATGCATGCTAACATTGGGTTTGAGATACCTGTGTTCATAAAAATAATCTTTTCCCCAGAAAGCATCTCAGAAGCTTGATCTTTCCTCTCTCTAAGTTTTATTCTTGTTCCATCTTGTGCGCAAGAGAGTTGAAGCATGGTCGAGTGGAGTCCTGGGGCTCTGAGAAGACGAGAAACCATCCAGCACACTCTGCCTCAGACTTGAGGTACTAACCCTGGGCTTTTCCACTGTGCTATGCTTCCTACTCTAGTTTCATTCAGAAGTACAGGTGACAATAACTGCCTGTGTGTATGTGTGTATGGAGGACAGAGGACAACCTTGGGTGTCCTTGCTCAGGCACACCACTCATTTTATTTTGAGACAGTTTCTGTCATTGGCCTGGAGCTTACCAAGTAAACAGTACTAGCTAGCCACTGAGCTCTAAGGACCTGCTTGTCTCCACTTTCCATGTTCTGGAATTAGAAGTGCACACCCACATGCCTGGCATTTTTTTTTTAATGTGGATTCTGGGCACCCAACTCAAGCCATCATACCTTTTGTAAGGTAAGCGCTTTACCAGCTGAGCTCTCTCCCAAGCCCCACCAAGTTTCTTCTGCATTAAGCCAAACAACCCTTGACCAAGTATATGACCACATTTTGGAATACACAGACCCTTTCTGTGGGTTATATTCTGTCCCCAAATATCCCTAGCTTACTCTGTCAGTCTAAATTACTTTGTAAATGACAGAAATTTGAAATCAAACCAGCTTAAGGGAAATTACTATGAAAGAGAAGTTTCTTTGGCTACTGTCATTGAAACATTCAAGACTTGATGGTGCCATGGCTGGATCTCGTGACCTAAATGATGTCACCAGGAAAGTGCTTATTCTTCTCTCTCATTTCCATTTTTCCTCTTTAGAAGCTTGATTCTCAGGTGGCCACTATAGGGAAAGATTTATCCACTACTGGTTCCTTGGATGCATCCTATTGGCCTTGCAATCCAAAGATCCAAGCCCCAGTCTCATTGGATCCTGCTGGAAATCAAGCCCATCCTTGAATCAATCAATATAGGCCAGGAGATGAGGGTCCTCCTTGGCCAGAAGTTGGACATCCATTCCTGGTGCTACAAATGAAAGCAACTTCTGTTGAACTGCGAGGACTGAACAAAGGGTAGTTCTTCAATGGGATGATTTGGATTGATTTTGAAGAAGTAAAAGAAAGTCTGTTATAAATTTAAAAGCTTGCTAACTTTCAACTTTCATATTATTAGCTTAATCATGTCTTCAACTTTATTCCTTATTACATTCTCTCTCTCTCTCTTTTTGAGGTGGGTCTCACTCTAGCCCAGGCTGACCTGGAACTCATTATGGAGTCTCAGGGTGGCCTTGAACTCTTGGTGATCCTCCTACCTCTGCCTCCCGAGTGCTGGCTCCTTATTACATTCTTAATTCTTAATTACATCCTTGTCCTGTATATCCTCTCATGTATTCTCTGTGGGTAGCACAAGGATTCTTTGTTAACTTTCTTCTTTCTAGTGAAAATACTATTTTCTCAAACATTGTGCTTCACATAAGTCATGTTATCTTTGTATTCAGTGCTTGTTACATTTCCTGGGACAATAATTTTAGTAGTAAACAAAACAGAATGGTTCAAGTCCTTAGTTCATTTGCAATCCAGATTTCTGTAATTGTCTCTGTGGTATTCTTTGAGCATTTCTTTCAAATAGTAATTTGTAAATCCCATGACTCTATGAACCTATAAACTATAGGATCATCACAGGAACCCAGACTGGAATTTTGGAAAGAAACTTCATCCAATCTTTCTTCTAAGACTTCACTGAAAATTCTATAATTTTGCAAAGTCATCTCAACTGTCAGTCTTTAACTTTTCTGGAAGTTTTTGCTGCTTTGGAGAATATGTCAATGCACTTGTCCTTCCTTAAATTCTTTGAAAAATGTGGATTTTTCAACTTCTCTATCTACTCATTTCCTGCCTCCCTTGCAATTTATCTTTCTCAGAACATTAAATAGCATGTTCCCCAAGAGTATGGCCTTCGTCTTCTGCCCTGCTCACCTCTCCCACACACTCATTCTGCATGAGTTCATCCACTTGCATATTTCTTTTTTTTTTTTTTTATGGTTTAGAGAGACTTTATTAGATTAAGGAAGGAAAGAGAAGAAAGTGCTGAGAGTTCCTGCCATACGGAGGGCAGCAGGGGGCAAAGAGCCCATGTGGGAGTAGGGGTGGGGATGGAGGGGTCTCCCCTTGTCTCAGCCCAGGTCTGAGACTAGGGAAGGCTTACCAGAACCTAGAAGTTCAGGAGCCAGCAAGAGACCACTTGCATATTTCTTGTCTCAACCTATTTGTTGCTGCATCCTAAGGCTGAATCTCAGCCTGGCCACTTTCAGAGCACTTCAGATTTCCAGCTGCATTCACTGGCAACCTTCTGTGTTCACATATCCCCGCATATTCCCAGGGTATCATATCTAAATCTAAATTCTAGTTCTTCAACAGAAATCCACTTCCACTTTCCACCATTGCCTTAATGCAGACACTTCTTATTTCTCATCTTGGCAGACTTCCCCAGCTGTCTCTATTTCCCAGGATCAGCCTCAAACCCATGTCCCTCTATGGTACCCTCTCACCTTCAGAGTATACTCTAGTCCAGGATAATAAATATCTTTATTTTTTCATTTTCTTTTCTGTTCTTTTCTTTTTTTTACATGTGTATAGTGTGGTACATGTGTTTTTAGTGTGTGTGTGTGTGTGTGTGTGTGTGTGTGTGTGTGTTCACATGTGTGGGCACATGTATATGCATGCTTGTGGAGGCCATAGGACAACTTCAGGTATTATTCTCAGTAATGCTGTCACCTCATGTGAGACAGGGTCTCTCATTGGCTAGAGCTCACCAATTGGGCTAGATTGGCTAGCGAGCAAACCCCAGGGACTCACTTGTCTCCACCTCCAAGTAATGGTGGGTACTGTGACACCTGGCATTTTATGTGGTTTCTGGAGTTCAAACTTGGGTCCTTATGCTTGTGAGGCAAATACATTTTTGACTGAGCTGCCTTTCTTCTCCCACACCTCTTTCATAAATGACCAAGGAGTAAATATGTTAGGCTTTGTAGGTCAAGGGGGAAAATTGAGGATATGCAGGTACTTATGTAAACACGTGGAAGACAGCTATTTAAAATGGTGAAGGTGTATTTTTAAAACTCATCTATAAAAATCAGTGGTGCATCAGACAGGACCTATATGCCTTGGTTGGTGTGGTGGTTTGAATGTGAATGTATGCCCCCCATAGACTCAGGTGTTTTATTAAGCTTGTAGCTTGGGTCTACAACCACCTGGCTGCAGGAGATGTCACTGGGGACAGATCATGGGATCCAGCCAAAAAGAGTGCTTGGGGGTGGATCTGATTCTAGCCCAAAGGTGTGGAGAGCAGTGTGAGTTTGGGAGGGAACCCTGCTTACTGCTGTTTGCTGTCTGCTCTTTTTGGTGTTTGCAAGCTGATGGTTTCTCTCTCTTTGTGCTTGCATTTATTAATGGGAGCCAGCTTCTTCTGCCCTTAATGAAATGTCCCCTGGATCAGTAAGTTTGAAACAAATCCCTTCATCCCATAAGCTATGTCTGGTTTGGATGTTCATCCCAGCAACACAGAAATTATTGACTACAGTTGGTCACCTAGCATGCACATTGACCTGCATTAGCCAACCCCCTTCCATTGCTGTTTCTCTTTCCCCATGCTTTATGTAGTAGCAAGGTTGCCTGGCTTTGCAAGTCATATCCACATCGATTTCTGCCCCTAGCTTTTCAACTTTTCTCCCCGATGGGCATATTACCCTTTACCCAACTTCTCTACAAGATCAATTCATGTCCATTTGCTACTCAACTCAAGGACTTTTAATCTTAGAAGAATTCCCAGACAACTGTCTTCCATCTCAGTAAAGTGTTGGTTTCCTTCTGTGGTGGATTGAATGTAAATATATGTCTTCCATAGCCTCAGGATTTTTGGTGAAGGTTAAGCTTCCTACTTAAAGTGTCACTGGGGGCAGATCTTAATTCTAGCCCTACTAGGTGAGTACAGAGCCAGTGTGTGCTTGCTGGCCATTGGTATTTTATGGCTGTTGGTGGCATCTCTCTGCTATGAGTCTATGGATGTGAACCAGGTTCTTCTGCCATGTCTATGGAAGTGATGCAACTCCTTCTGCTATATAAAGCTTCCCCTGAAATCTGTAAGCCTAAACGAAACCCTTTCCACCCATAAGCTGTTTCCAGTCAGATGTTTGTTCAATTAGAAAGTGGTACCAGAGGAGCGGGGTTGTTACTGCAATGACTCTGACCATGTGGGTTTTGGGGCTTTTGGAACTTGTTTGAAGGAAGAAGGAATGTGGAAAGATTTGATACTTTGGATTGGTGATGTCAGCAGAAATTCATGGGCTATTCTGAGGAGAATTTGAAGATTCTCAATGCAGAAAGAATTGTGGACTGTAAAGATCTGGCTTTCAGAATGTTGAAAGTAGAAAGAGAGAACATTGATGGGACTAGACTACTGGTGAAAAGGTTAATGTGTTCTCACACCCAAACCCTGAGAATATGATCAAGATTTAACTTCAAAGTAATGGGCTGGTGTGCTTGGCAGAAATATAGAAGAGAAATATATGGAAAATCTATGATTTATCAAAGGAAAAATTCAAGCAAGTTTGAAGTTGCCGGCACAGACACTTTTTAGGTTACTAACCGATAGAACTAAACTAAAGATTTTAGGTTACTAAAACTGCAATTGTTCAGCAGATTACCAATATTAAAGGATGGGCCAGTTGTTTTGCATTGAAACAATGGAAATGATGCTCTATGGGTGAGCTATTAAAAGGAGATGGCTTGGAGGAAGACTTTTGAAGGAGCATGCTGCTCTTCAAGGTCAAGATTTATGGCCCCCTTGATTGACAGATTTGGCTATGCTTCACACCTGGTGCTGGTTTTGGAAGCATGACAAATGCTGCAATCTCTGTGTGGAGATGTCGTTGTATGACGGTGAATCTCTTCCTGGAGCCACATAGATGGCAATGTGAAACAGGGTTGAAATCCCTGTGTGATGACTAAGTAAGGCCATTATATGGAGCTATGAAAATGAAACATGGTTTGCAGGGTAGAACCAAAGATGTTTTGAATATACCAAAAGTGTGGAACAGCTGCCATGGACAACTGCTGGCTCAGGACAGAATTTTTTTCTGGGCTGCTCAGGTCAGAGGGACAGAATTAGAATTCAGAGACTTTCATCACTGGTTATGGATGTTGGACTAGAACTGCAGATGTTTGATATTTGCCTATTGGTTATTGATTTTATATTGGTCCACTCTTTTTCCTTGTTATGCCTTTTTGTAATGATATTCTTACTCTGTGCCATTATATGTTGGAAGTATGTAACTTGTTTTGGTTTTTCAAGCCTCACAGTTAAGAAAACCATTGTAAATCTCAAAAGAGACTTGCGACTTTTGAACAATGTTAAACTTGGTAAAGAACTGGGACCTTTAAAGTTGGACTGAGTACAGTTTGCACTGTGAGATTATCATGAGTCTATGGGGGCCAGAGACAGAAAGAATGTGCTGGATTGAATGTGAATGTATGTCCTCCATAGCTTCAGGGATTTTTGGTTAAGGTTAAGCTTCTTACTTAAGTCTCCAGCACCATGCTCCAAGGTGTGTGTCACTGGGGACAGATCTTAAGTCCAGCTCTACTAGGTGTGTAGAGAGCCAGTGTGTGCTTGCAGGATGTTAATGTTTGTTGGCCATTGGTGGTGTCTGTCTGATATGAATCTATGGAAGTGAGCCAGGTTCTTCTGCCTTGTTGGAGCTTCCCTTGGATTTGTAAGCCTGAAATAAACCCTTTCCTCCCATAAGCATTTTCTGGTCAAATGTTTGTGCCAGCAATGAGAAAAGAACTACAATGCCTTCTGAGCTCCCATAATTTCTTGCTTATGTTCCCTTCATCCTCTACCTCACATGGTAACATAACATTATTTTGTTTTCTTGTTTTGGAGATAGCATCTCACTGTAACACAGGCTGACCTGGAATTTATTATGTGGTCTTAGGTTGTCCTTGAACTCATGGCAATCCTCCTACCTCTGCTTCTCAAGTGCTGGAATTAAAGACATGCACCACTATACCTGGCCTAACATAACTATTTTTTTCTAAGTCTGTATCCTGAATCAAACAGTGTGTTTCTTGATCAGCAAGACAGGATATCCTCCATAATTAGCACAAAGCTTGGCCCAAAGCACACATTTAATAAATGCCAACTGGTACTTAATGCTAGTGCTGTTATTCTGTTGCAGTAGCAGAAGAGTATAGTGTCATAAATAAGTTCTTTGAGATGCCAACATTCCCTACAACCCACCTACAGGGTCAATGGCCTATTTCTGGCTGAAGAAGATATTTCCATTTTAATAGTCTGAGACTTGATTATGGATGCCAGTTCCTTCAGGTGGTGTATGTTTCTAATAATACAAAGGCCAGGGATTCAATAGCTATTGAGGTTCAGGTTCTTTGTTCTGCTGAGTGACCACAAGTTATATCTCCAACCCAGCTGGCTGCTTTTCAGATTTCTTCCATTTGTCACAAGGAGCTATAGATGCCAGACATAGAAATCGATCACCTCTGGCAAAAGAACTTTTCAAAGCACACACCTGTGATGAAGAATTGGAACATGCTCTTCATAGGAAAAGCACAACATATAAAAAGAAATACATAATCTATATTAACATATGTAATAGTACATAAAATAATAAATGTTGAAAAACTAACTCAGTCACAATGTCAACCATAAAAGGTTGTCACTGAAAAAAAAAATGTCTGCTGTAATTCCTTTATATAATTTTCCTCATTGATGTGATTCTGTTTATGCAATTTAGTTTCTCTTCCCCCTCCCTACTTAACACTGCATCCAGAGCATGCTTCCAGGTTTCTGAAACCTTTTGTAAATGTTACATTTTGCATGTGTATGTGTGTGCAGTATGCATGTGCCTGCATGTGTATGTAGAGGGAGTACACAAGCATGAGTGTTTATGCACATGTGAAGGCCAGAGGTTGACATCGAGTGTCTCCCTCAGTCACTCTCCACTTTACTTTTTGAGATAGGATCTCTCACTGAACCTGGAACTCACTGAGTAGGCTAGATTAGCTAGCTAGCAAGCCCTGGGGATTCTCCTGTCTCCCCCTTCCCAGAGCTGGGGTTACTAGTGCTCATTGCCACCTCCAGCATTTTCATGTGGCTGTTGAGGATCTGAACTCAGATCCTCATGCTTGTGTGGTGACTTTTTTACCCACTGAGCTACCTTCCCAGCTATGCAAATGTTATTTTAAATTCTTGATTAAGAGTCTGTCAGATGGCTAGAGACTGTAATCAGTGTTATCACTGCTCATTTGTTGCAAATATTCATGGCAACTGAAATTAAAGAGCATTACATCAAAGCCTTCCTAACCTTCCAATTCTGGTTCACATGCTAGTCAAATTTGTCTACTTTTATGCCTAGGTAAGCAAGAAATAGCATGTACTATTGGAATTATGGATAAAACAAACAAAAAGATAATTTCATTCCTTCCTTTTTTTTTTTTTTTCAGAGAAGAGCACTAAGGTACAAATAATTATGATTTATCCTGGAGGCTACTATCAGGACCAGAATTCCACTGGAATCAACACAGGACTCTTTCTAAGAAATGAGATTCAGGCCTTGCTGAGTCAGGGACAGACAGGAAGCTGCTGAGATGGAGACCTTTTATTCTTTTCAACATACCACCACAGAGTCTGCTCCATTCATATAGCTAAAATGCAAAATTTGTTCATGCCCTGCTCCCTGCTTCTAGAAGAAAACTTAGAAGAAACCCTCACTTCTCCCTGCAGCTTCTTCCAAGAGAAACAGCAAAACTCAACATGCATGTGAGCATATTATTTGTCCCATTTATTTATGGGAAGAGATATCTTATTAAACCCAGTTTCTCAGTACATGGATGTGGTTACACTTCCTGGTGAGTGAAACTTACATATTACTGCAGAGAGTGAGAAATAAAGACTCGGGTAAGACTAAAAATCTACTCGGGCTAGAGCCCTTCTGAGCCCAAATGCAGGATCATGGCCTCTACCTTCTATTTGAGAATGAGTATACAAGGAAGGATGAAAAACAGCAGCCCTCATATTTTACTAGCAAGCCTAATATTCCTGCCTATTTGATATGTCCATCAGGTTTTTCTGAGTGGGAACATGGCCATATGCTTCCCTTTCTATTAACACAACCATTCCTACTCACTATACCAGCCAGGGAGCAGAAGATGGTTTTACAGCATATGAAAATCTACCCTTGACTTTGAAATGAAGATTGATGTCAGTTTCGCCCATCCCATCAAGCTGTTTGCCAAATGCTAAGCTCCTCAGTCTTTCATCAAACCTCTCCTACCTCATCTGTCAACGCCCTTTTAACATCACAAATACTATCTACAGAACTAACAGAACATTAAAATAAGCTTATTTTCTGTCTTACCTGCTGGCTTCCAGTCACACATCCTTGCTTTTTAAGTACCTGTGTTTAGGCCTAGAAATAAGAGGACCCAGAATAACCACCAAGGATGACAGTTGCAGGTCTGTCATCTCAGGGAAACTTTATAGAGAAAGTGAGAAATTTCCCATCTATTTTCATCATTATATTTGGAGGAAGACAGGCTATTTACCTAGTCAGGATTCGTTAGAGAAACAGAAGTGATGGAATGAAAATATAAATATAAATTAAATATAAATATAAATAAATATAAATATAAATATATATCTTGAGAGGATTTTTTTAGATTGACTTTCAGGATGTGGGCTGGGTAGCCCCACAACATTTGTCTTGCCTGTACACTGGAGAGTCTGAGAATAAAAGGTAGCTTCTCAGTCCATGAGGCTGGGCGCCTCAGGAGTCCCAGTGTAGTGGAGAAGGCCTGGAGGACTCCCGGAGAGCTGCTGGTCTTCCATCTACACTGAAAGATTGAAGAAGGTTCCATTGTCCACAAAGGATGACAGCAACAGGGTGGATGAACTCACCAGAAAGCAACAAGGGCATCCAGGCAAAAGAAACTGCTTTCTAGAAACCACAGTAGGGATGCCCACTCTGGGAGACGGTCTCTCCCCAGCCCTCAGTTAATCTTTCCTAGAAACGCCCTCACAGACCTTTGCAGAGATGGGTTCCTTACTTGATTCTGATCTGATCTGATCTGATCTGATCTGATCTGATCTGATCTGATCTGATCAAACGAACAATAAAAATGAACTGTCACACTAGGTAACAAGGACTCTAGCATTTTTTAATCTTATTTTTTTTTTGGAGAGAGACAGAGAGAGAGAGAGAGAGAGAGGGAGGGAGGGAGGGAGGGAGGGAGGGAGGGAGGGAGGGAGGGAGGGAGGAAGACAGATGGGTGCGGAGCAGTGTCTCAGATGCTGAGAACGAAATCCAGATGTGTGCGCCCCCTTGTGGCCAAGTGCAGCATTGCGCCCTTGCGTCACTTTGCATCTGGCTAAACGTGGGGCATGGATATTGGAACAGCTGGAGATTGGAACCAGTGTTCTGAGGGTTAGGAGGCAGGCGCTTTAACCCCTAAGCCATCTCCCCAGCCCGACTCTAGCATTTTAAACTCAGAAGTCTTACTTTCCAACAATTGTAATAAAGTTTCCCTGGAAAGGATCCAAAAGCGGATGAACTATAAGGGATGCATCCAGGAATAAAGTTAAGATTTAAAGCCAAACCAACATTCCTAGTTTATTGAGCAATTACTATACACCACTTGCTAAATAATTCTTCACGTACACTCTGTTGAGATTACTTGAATCCTCATAAAGCCCTACAGTTGAAGAATTAGCATAATGTGAAGCTGGGCATGGTGGCGCATGCCTTTAATCCCAGTACTCAGGAGGCAGAGGGAGGAGGATCACCATGAGATTGAGGCCACACAGTGAATTCCAGGTCAGCCTGAGCTAGAGTAAGACTCTACCTTGAAAAAATAAAAGAAAAAAATTAGCATAATGTTTAACCTGGAACACTAACATCATAGAAGCCCAGTTACCCAGGCTCACATAGGCAGTAAATGATATACCCTTGACTCTTTCTCTCCCTTTCTCCTTTCCTTCCCTCCCTCCTTCTTTTCTAGTTTCTTTCAATTTCCTTCTTTCTTTTCTTCCTTCTTTCTTTCTCTCTCTCTCCATATATATATATATATATATATATATATATATATATATATTTATTTTTTTTTTTTTTTTTTTTTGGTTTTTTGAGGGTAGAGTCTCATTCTGGTCCACGCTGACCTGAAATTCACTTTGTAGTCTCGGGGTGGCCTTGAACTCACAGCAATCCTCCTACTTCTGCCTCCCAAGTGCTGGGATTAAAGGCGTGTGCCACCACGCCTGGCTTCTTTTTTGATATTTTTGACAATTTCATATATATATATGGTATTTTGATCATATTCAGTACCATTACCCTCTCTTTACCTCCTCCTATCCTTCTAACCCCTTTCTTCTCAACTACTCCCTCTCCTGCTTTTGTGAGTGTGGGGGGAGGAGTGTGTGTGATTCACTGAGTTTGGTTAGGTTTGTTTGCTGTTTGCCTGAGTATGGGTAGGGAGTGATTGTTTTTTTGTTTGTTTGTTTTATTTTATTATTTATTTATTTATTTATTTGAGAGAGAGAGAGAGAGAGAGATACAGAAATAGGCAGAGAGAGAATGGGTGCCAGGGCCTCCAGCCACTGCAAACACACTCCAAATGCATGCGCCCCCTTGTGCATCTGGCTTATGTGGGTCCTGGAGAATAGAGCCTCGAACCTGGGTCCTTAGGCTTCACAGGCAAGTGTTTAACCACTAAGCCATCTCTCCAGCCCCTTGTTTTTTATTTAATGAGAATTCTTTTTTTAGAAGCAGCGGCGAGAGAGATTAAGAGAGAGAGAATGGGCACTCCAGGGACTCAGCCACTGCATTCACTCCAGATGTATTGGTTGCATCTGACTTATGTGGGTCCTGAGAATCAAAATGGGAGCTTTGCAGGCAAAACTGGGGTGTTTTTAAAAATTTATTTGTTTATTTATTTGCAAGCAGAGAGAGAAAGAGAGAGAGAGAGAGAGAAGAGAGACAGTTTCTGAGAGAATGGGCAAGTGTTTAACCATGCACAAGCCATCTCTCCAGCCTTTTTTTTTTTTTTTTTTTAATGTCTCAAAATGACATTTTATTATTTGGAGTTTTTTTAAATAAATATATATATATTTTATTTATATTATTCTGATTTTACATTCATAGTATTGGTTCCATTCCCTCCCGTCCTCCCACTTTCAAAGGGCCCTCCTTGTTTGTTTTTTAATGGAGCTGTCACAACTGTGTTTAACTTACGAGAGCATTGGTGTATTCTTGCGCTGTATTCTTGCCCCCTGTGTTGTTCACCACTGAAGAAAAGTTACGCTCATCTGGCAACATCCTGAATTCTGTTTTTGTAAAACTTTTAATTGATAATCTTCATGCATATATACATTGTGGGTTTTTTTGTTTGTTTGTTTGTTTGTTTGTTTTTTTGTTTTTTGTTTTTTGTTTTTTGAAGCAGGGTTTCACTCTGGCCCAGGCTGACCTAGAATTCACTATGTAGTCTCAGGGTGGCCTCGAACTCATGGTGATCCTCCTACCTCTGCCTCCCGAGTGCTGGGATTAAAGGCGTGCGCCGCCACACCCACCTTATATTGTGTATTTTGATAGTAAACACCGCTGTAACTTTCTCCTGTCTCTCCTCCTTCCACTGAGCACCTTCTTTCGAACTAGCCGCTTTTCTCCTTTGATGTCTTTTCTTGCCTGACTACACCATTCGTGACAGAATGCTAATGGACCCAAAATGGTACGGGTCTTGTGCAGGTAATGACAGTTGCTGTGAGGTCACGAACACTAGCCATTCATGTCTAGAAGACAATCTTCCATTGCATTGGCCTCGCATCCTCTGGCTCTTATATTCTTCTGTCTCCTCTTCTGCAATGTTCCCTGAACCTTGAAGGGTATGATAGAGATATCTTATTTAGCGGTAAGCACTCAACAGTTGCTTAATCTTAGTATTTTGACTAATTTTGAATCTCTCCCATGGTCACTGCCAACTGCAAGAAGAAGCTTCTCTGAATCCAGGTGAGAGCAACACTAATCCCTGGGCAGAAACTTAAGTATTTAGAGGTAATCTGATAAGCACAGTTTATCCATTGAAACATATCATAGTAGCAGCTACGCTCCTGGGGCCTATTACCTTTCTAGCCCATGGGCTTTTGACTATAGCAGACATGAATTTCTTGGAGTTGAGCAGGCCACAGATCCAATCAGAGAGAGCACTTGGTTACCACCACAGCAAGTCATATCACTACATCTGTGTAAACATCCTGGATTCTTGAGCATTACCATTCATTCATTCATTCATTCATTCATTCATTCATTCAGTCATGTTTATTGAGTGTCTACTTAGTGCCAGATATTGGCCAGTGATAAGTAGTGAACAGGATATTGGTAATATTGGTTTAAGACTATTACTTTTACTCCCTCTTGAGACAAATCAACTATTTTTTTAAAAAAATGTTGAACAAATATATGAAAGAGAGAACCTTAGCTGACCAGTATGTGCTAAGAGGCTGCCAAAGGAGAAAGATATCTGGAGACGGAAGACAAGGTGGGCATGGGAGGTATCTGTAAAGGTGGCATTTGAGCAGAGCCCTGGATAAAGAGAAGTTGGAGCTGGAGAGATGGCTTAGCAGTTAAGGCATTTGCCTTCAAAGGAAAGGATCCCAGTTTGATTCTCCAGGACCCACATAAGCCCATGCACAAGGGGGCGCATACATCTGGAGTTCATTTGCAGTGGCTTGAAGCCCTGGAGTGCCCATTCTCTCTCTCTCTCTCAAATAAATAATAAAATAAATAAAACATATTTTAAAAAAGAGAAGTTGGGGCTGGAGAGATGGCTTAGCAGTTAAGGTGCTTGCCTGCAAAGCCTAAGAACCCAGGTTCGATTCCCCAGAACCCATGTAAGCCAGATGCACAATGTGGCACATGCATCTGGAGTTTGTTCACAGTGGCAGGAAGCCCTGGCATGCCCATTATCTCTATCTGACTCTCTTTCTTCCTGTCTCCAGTAAATAAATAAAATATATTTTTAAAAATCTGAGTGGTTGAATCTTATTTTTTAAAAAAGAGACAAATTGGGCATCTTAGAGCAAGGAGTTCCAGACAAAGGGAATACAAAGAATCTGAGGAAAGCATCATCTAGAATGTTGTTTTTTTTTTTAAAAAAAGAGGGTGACTGGGGAGATGACTCAGCAGTTAAAGGTATGTGCTTGCAAAACCTGCTGGTCAGGTTTCAAATCCCAAGTGCCCATGTAAAGCCAGAAGCACAAAGTAGTAGATGCATTTGGAGTTAGAAGCAGCAAGAGATTCTGGTGCACTCTCTCTCTCTATCTCTCTCCACAAATAAATGAATAAAAATATTAAAAATATTTTTTAAAAAACAAAGTGTAGAATGAAGTGTCTGACATTATTAAGTTGAAGGGGCTGGGAAAGTGGTTCACTTGGTAAGGTGTTTGGTTTGCAAGCATGAGGAGCTGGGTTAGATCCCCAGAACACACACAAGAATGTCAGGCGTGGTCATGTGTGCTGGTAGTTCCAGTGCTGGGAAGGTGGAAATAGGAGGTTCTCTGAGGCTCACTGGCCAGCTAGTCTAGCCTAATTGGTATGCTCCAAGCCAATGAAAGACTCTGTCTCAAAAAAAAGTGGATAAAATTCCTAGGGACGAGACCAATATTGTCCTCTGGCATTTGTAGGCATATATATGCACACGTGTGTGCACACACCAATCCACATGTGTAACCACACATGTGAACATTCATACATGCATGCATATACATGGGCTGGGGAGATGGCCCAGCTGTTAAGAGTACTTCCTGTGCAAGCATGAGAGCCTGGGGAGACCTGAGAGACCCACATAAACAGCTGGGTATGGCCATGCACATCTGTAACCCCAGTTCTGCAGGACAATGGTGACCATAGAATTGCCAAGGCTCACAAGAAAAAGTCTCTAGCTCAAGGAAGAATGGGCTGGCAAGTGATAGGGGAGTCATCCAATGTTCCCCTCTGACCACCACAGGTAAGCACACCCCATTGCAGATTAACACATGGGACATTGCATGGGCAACATATATGTGCATACAACACACACACACACACACACACACACACAAATTTAAAGGTAGGTTGAAAAGAAAAATAAAAAAATAGATAATGACTCTCATAGATATAAAATGAACATTTGTTAAGGACATTGTTTATTAATCAATGAGGGAACTTGGGAAGTGCTCAAAAGAGAATTCACCTGTTGGAGAGATGGCTCAGCAGTTAAGGAACTTGCCTGCAATGGCTAACAACTGGGGTTTGATTTCCTAATACCCATGTAAAGCCAGATGAACAAAGTGGTGCATGCATCTGGACTTCATTTACAGTGGCTAGAGGTCCTGGCACACTCGTTTTCTCTTTCCCTATCCTCTCCTCTACTTTCCTCTCCTCTCCTTTCTCTCCTTACAAATGAATAAATAATAAATGTGCTTCCAGTATAAAAGTTCTATGAATATGTATTTTAATGATAGGGGGGGTCATCTTGAGTCCTCAGTAGTTAATGGATAATTCAGAAGAGAGGACTGAATTTGAAAGATTGCCTAAAATATAGAAGCTCTGGCTTTTAGTCAGTTTTGATCATCTGTGCATATTTTTTGTACTTAACTGTTTCTCTTTCAGTTCACCCATTCTCAAACCAAGAGTACAAACCAAGCCCCAGTTATGGAACATTGGTTCCTACTGCCACTTAAGTTTTTAATTTGCCCCAGAAACAAATGTCAATGTCTGGAGAATAACATACCCAACTATTTTGGCATTTGCTCTGGGAAAGTAACTCATGTTAGGAGAGGAGAGGAGAGAGAAGACTATCTTATTATACAAGACTCTATTATTATAAAAACATAAATTTAGTGATGAGTCACTGTTTGCATGTGTATGTATATATTTATGTAGGTATGGGTGCATATGTACATGTATGAGGTTTTTAACAGTTTACTTTTCCTCTCCTTTCAGATGGCAGTGACTACTGGGGAGACTCAAACTCACCAACGTGCTAAGAAGAAATGACCCTAGTGTGCTCAGCACTGAGCCAAAAGAAGGCGAGACGTGCTTTGCAATACAGTTTTCCAGAAACAAATTGTCTGTGGTTTTCATGACCTCACAGTAGCTGATGCTACCTACACAAGACCTGAAAAACAGAGGGGGTAAAAGATGACATCAAAATGGTGATGACTAGTTGGAAAGAAGAAGGGATTCAGTGGAGAGAGGGTTGGGAGAAGGAGAAAGGAGATTTGTGGGATGGGGATTATGATCTTGGTATTATGCCTATATGTATAGAGATGGTCAATAAAATGTTAAAAATAGGGCTATAGAGATGGCTTAGCAGTTAAGGTGCTTGTCTGCAAAGTCAAAGGACCCAAGTTCTATTCCCCAGGACCCACGTAAGCCAGATGTACGAGGTGGCACATGCATCTGGAGTTTGTTTGCAGTAGCTGGAGACTCTGGTGTGTCCATTCTCTCTCTCTCTCTCAAATAAATAAATTCAACTAATTTTTAAAGTTAAAAATATAATTTAATTTTCCACAAAAGGATTGTATTATGCTGACTGCTCTGTCCTTTGCTTTCCTGTGCATGTACTATGTACTATGTGGTGTGTGTGTGTGTGTGTGTGTGTGTGTGTGTGTGTGTGTGTGGTATATGCATGCATATTTGCAGATATGCTCCCTGGTAGGTAGAGGCCAGAAAAGAATGCCAGGGGTCCTTCTACCACTCATCCGCATACTTCCCTGAGACAAAGTCTCTTTGAATGTGGGCCTGCAGTTTTCACAAGCCCTGGTGATCCTCTGGTCTCTGCTTCCCACATGACTGGGGTGACAGATGTGTGTGGCCATGCCTGTTTATGTGGATCCTGGGAAATCAAACTCAGCCAGTCTCAGGCCTTCTAGGGCCCTTAAGCTTACAGCAAGTGCTCTTACCTGCTGAGCCCTCTCCCAGCTCCCTTGCTTGATTTTTTTTAATCTTATAGACATCTTTCCATGCTGATATGTATCAATACAATGACCTAATTCTCTATCTATCCAATGTATTATGTGGAACAATTTAAATTGCAGTCGTAACATATCATATTCTCCTTCTCCTTTCTGCCTTCTAAGTGCTCACATGGAACTCATAAAACAATGCAAGGTCTGAAGTTCTTGAAATGAATTCTAGTCTATTTCCTCTCCTGGTATCCCTCTCACTTATGTCATTTTTCTCTTGCATATGTCTTATTATCTGAGAGCTTCATTTATTCCTGCCTGGAGCTGGTTTACAGTATGAAGGAAGCTAACTTTTGCTACCATTTATTTTGTTCAGAAAAGGGGGGGAAATGTGAGGTTCCCAAATGGATGGAGATTAGCAACATCTTCCAGCAAACTCTTTTAATGCGACCCTCTGCAATCACATGCATAGTAGAAGTATCACATGACAAACCTACAATGTAACACAGGTTGGGGGCGCCTTCACAGTTGGTGCTGTGTGTGTAGGATGCTGTAGTGAACGAGCAGAGTAGTGGTCAACAAACCAATCTGTACAAAGCTTTTTATTTAGATGGCTACAGCCAATGTGCTTAATACAGTACGCAGGGAAAAGGGCAAAATTACCAGTACAAAGAAATTACCAGTCAAAGGAAAATGAATGGCGAGCTCTGGGTCAGTACCCTCCGCAATGCGACTTGATTTCCAGCTGAATAATTTCACAGGGCAGCCAATACTCTGAGCAGCTATGGGCAAGGGGCTTTTAACAGACTGCACTGCCTGGGCATTTAACTTCAGAGATCCCCCCTGGGGCGACGCCTCCTTGAGCCCAACTAAAAGAGATGTTCCGGTTCAAGGAGGGAGACAGATGTCGGGGAGGGGTCATACACTCAGCTCCTGGAAAGCCCTCCAGGTGTGTCTCTGGGGACCACACCAGCCGAAGCTTCCTGTCATGCTTCCAGAGGGAATAACTCACACAACTAATTAAGAGTAGTCGCGAGTAATTAACATCTGTGCAACCAGACAGCTTTGCCTCCAGGCCATTAAGAAGCAAATTCCAAAGTGAGCTATACACAATGAGCCATGGGTGTCGCCGCAGCCATGCGTCCTCCTTTTGTCCCGCTGGCAGACTCTGTTCTGAGATGCATTTCATAAAGCCTTGGGAGGTGCGAGCTTGTGGGGATCAGCTCTGTGTGTGGCTTATGATGCTTGTTCCACCTGCTCTTTGTCTCCCCTGCTGTCTCCCTCCAGCTTCCTCCCTGGGAACACTTCTCATAGGACCAACACACACACACACACACACACACGCACGCACGCACGCACGCACTCACTCACTCACACACACACTGAGCAGCTTGTCTGGCAAGCACAGATTAGACCTCCTCCTTGCTTCGTGGGAAGAGAACCAGTGAGCTTGCCAAAGACCAAAAAGAAGCCTCAGATCCACAGGCAGCGAGAGAGTTGAAATTAAGGCAGATGACATCAAAACTCGATTCAGTCTAAAGTTTCACTGTCATATAAATCCTGTACTGCTCAGTTTAGATTCGTCAGAACCATTTACAATTCAGCATAAACTCAATTTTTAAGGCACTCCCATTTTACTTCCTTTTTGTTTCCGTTTTCATGAACTACATGTACATTTACTTATGGTTCATCTCCTATAGCAGGAAACTAATAAGTAAATACAATATATGACACATGAAAGTAAAAAAGATTAACACACTAGATAGTTCAGTACAAGTGTGGAACGACTACCCTGGATGTTGGTACTGTGGTTTCCTCCATTGTTGAAGGCAGAAAGTAGATCAGCTACAGACTTCTTTTCAGCTTTGCATGAAGTGCCATTGTTATTTATGCAAAAACATTAGTTAAAATGCGCTCTGTAATAATCATGCAGAATCAGGTGACAGAAGTAAATTGACCACTCCTCTCTAGGTCCCTTTCTCAACAATAGTTTTGTATTCACTCTTCGGGATCAGTGGTCCCCAAGCTGGCTGTTGTGTAGAAGCTATATGTGTTGTTGTTGTTGTGTGTAATATGCATGTACACACATATATACTATACATACACAGATATTTAGGAACACAACTCATGTGTACTTCCACATACTCAATGATTAAATATTTGTAGATGGTTTGCTCGTCATCTAGGTTATCTTTTTGAAATTCTTTTAGTTACAGAGTAACAGGTTTGGGGTTTGATCTTTGCTGAGTTAGTAATATTGATTATAAGTTTTCCCTTTACACACTAATGCATGACAGGAGCTATGTTAATATGTCTTTGTCTTTTTTGATGCAGGTATGTATACATGTGTGCATGCTTGTGTGTTTACATGTACACTCATGTGCATGTTGAGGGCAGAGGACTACCTCAGGTATAGTCCTCAGAAACACTCTTTTTTTTTTTTTTTTTTTTTGGTTTTCAAGGTAAGGTCTCACTCTGGCCCAGGCTCACTTGGAATTAACTATGTAGTCTCAGGGTGGACTTGAACTCATGGCGATCCTCCTACCTCTGCCTCCGGAGTGCTGGGATTAAAGGCGTGCGCCACCACGCCCGGCAGAAACACCTCTTTTGAGGCTGGGCTCTCATTGGCCTAGAACTCACCAATTAAGCCAGACTAGCCAGCCACCAAGCCCCTAGGGATCCTCCTGTCTCCACCTCCCAGTGCTGAGATTACAAGTATAAACCATCACACTCAACATTTTTATGTTGGTTCCACTGCGCTCAAACTCAGGTCCTCAATCTTGAGAGGCAAGCTCTTTACCAACTATCCCCTTGGCCCCTTCTTTTTCTCTTGTTTTTGTGTGTGAATACATTCTCATTTTTTCTCCTTATGGACATATATGTGTGTGTATCTATACACATATATGAATAATGTGTTTCTTCTAAACTAGTAGTATCAATTAAATACACAGAGCTTTATCCTCATTTTAGTAGCTGTCGTAGTTAAGGCTCTTTTGGTAGTAATAATTTGGTAATAATAATTCAAATGTGCTTCAGATTAATATAAGCCAGAAAAGGTAATTAAAAAAATATTACGATGTCTGTGGAAGTAAAAGTTAGCAGCTCAAACAAACATCAAATTCTCGATGGCTTAACAAGACAAAGGGTTGTCTCTCACTCCTTTCAGACAAACCTGGTGGCCTTCTACGTCATGAGTCCGGAACGTCGGCTTTCTTTAGCTAATAGCTCTGTCAGTCTTAAATTTTCTACCTGATATTGTTTATTGGGTAGTCAATAAGAGAAGAAAGCGCCTAGAAGAGCCTGTGAAGGAAGGAAAACCCTTCCCAGGAATAAGAGGAGGACCAGATATAGCGAAGTATATGTGTGTCCTCTGTTTCAGCAAGAAACGCTGGCTGGCCTGGGTCTAAACCAATGCCTCTAAATGTCTCTCTTTCTTTGTATTTTTCTTTGTTTCTTTTTTCCTTTGTTTCTTTCTTTCTCCCTCCCTTTCTTTCTCTCTCTCTCCCTCTCTCTCTCTGCCACATCATCTGTCTTTCCTTCTCCCTGAACAAATAATCATTATTCCCTCTCTCTGTCCTGGTAGACTTGAGATAAAATCTGTTATTGTGTCTGTCAGACCAAAAAAAAAGTGCCTGTTCTCAAAATTAGTATCTAATTCTAGTTATAAATGCACCAAATAAGGGTTCAGCTTGCAGTTAGGGTCTGTGATGATGGTTTTGACTTAGTAGAGATGGTTTCTTTGAAGAGAAACACTTAAGCTGAAATCTGCTGGTTGACTAAAAAGGCAGAGATACCCACACAGAAGAAATAGCTCTGTTTACACTGGTTGCCATGGGAAGTGGAAGGCTGCTCCCCAGCTAGAGGTCATGGACTCTGTAGCAAGTAGAAACTTTGTAAGCCCTAACCAGATTTTTCTAATATTTTCCTCACAACCTAGAAAGTTGGTCCCTTCTCTTTACATATTTACTACTTGGAATAAGAACCACTTTCACTTTTAGGCTTGTTCTTCAAAACTTTGCTAAGGAAACATGATTGCTAAGGTGAAGTGGTTTTGACCACATTTGACTATATCCACAGAGACAGAAAAACCTAGCCAAACCCAAGCTATGTGTTAGCACCCAATAACTACGCAAAGATCCATCTTCTTCTGTTAATCCATGCCATCAGAATGGTGAGATGAAGTCATTAAAAGTTAAAATACTGTTAATAATTTTTACAATGCATAATTGCCCTCTAATTGATAAATATATAGCAATTACTAGGCCAGGAGTGAGCTGAAACATGCCAACTCAATTTATGGTAAGATTGTGTTGTATAAGGCTGTTCACTTGCTGACACATAACCAACACTTACTCTTTCTGTCCAGGCAGTTACACAAGAGACTTCTTTGTTCTAGATGAAAAATCAGTGGGCAGAAATGTGCTGTTAATGATGTGTTGGCATGGCAGTTCCTCTGTTATGAAACCCACCCTGGAATATTAGTCCTCTTATCACATGCAAAATTAAAATTTAAAGAGTTGTTCTGCTAAATGAATATAAATTTCTCAATGCTAATAATGATAGCACAAACTCAAGTGCAACATCAAGATTAAATAAACTCTTTATGTCCATTTGGCAAGAATGCAGTGAGAAAAACAAGTACAGTTATCTTTACTTTTACAGTCCAAGTACGGAACTAAATATGAACATGCTGCAACATAACAAGCACTGTGAATGATTACACATGTGACACTGAAGTCTTGTTGGTGGTTGTCTGAGATCGCCATTTTCATATGCAATTCCAGCTCCACCGTTTACAGACTATATGGTGTTGACCAATTCTTTGAGCTCTCTGAGCCCCAGTTTTCTCATCTTTAAATATGTGTCCTAATTCTATGAGATTCTATGCAGTTGTTTTGAAGAGTGACTGAGATAGTACACAGCACAATTTCCAGCACTTAATAAAAAGTCACTATTCAATAAAAGTTATTATCAATATAAATTTCATAACTCCCCCAAAACAAAGTTTCAGGCTTAGTGGTTAAAGGTACTTGCTTGTAAAGCCTGACAACTCAGGGTTCAATTTCCCAGTACTTAAATGCATAAATAAATAAATAATCTTTTAAAGTTTTAAGATGTTTACTCAATAAAATATAATTCTGAAGTTCTAATAAATATTTGAAGATAGCTACATAAAGAAATACCAATGTCATAATTCCTGCCTTTGAAAACTTCATCACACTTTCTGAAGAACTTCATTAAGTGAGGTTAAATACCATAACAGGAAATATCTGAGTAAGTGACAATTGTTATTATGGACTGTTTCTTGACACGTAGGTCTCATTTTAAAAGAAATGTACTTCTTAGACTCCAGGATTGACTTAAATTGTTCTTACTATAATGCTATTTAAATAGGAGCAAAGGTATAAATGCATGTTTAAACTCTTTGCTGCTCTTAGGTAACTATAAAACAAAAAGCATATTAATTAAATACAAACTACAAAAATCAATAACTACAAATATACAGTATTCACTTAATATATGCAATAATATTTGCTGAAACAAATTGGCTGTTTAGAAGATTTGGTGTGGGGAAGTTCCTAGAAAGGCAGCCAGTGTTAGACAAGGCTTTCTGATAGAGGTTTGAGTTTGAGACGGTAGAAGTTCAGGGCTTAGAATGTATAGCCTTTCAGACTAGGGAATATCTGTGCTTGTTTGAAGACACAGGGAAGGAACCAATTATAAGAAATTTAAGAAGGCTGGGGAGACAACTTATCCTCACTGTGGCCCCTCACCCCCCACTGCCTTTGCTCCTTTTCCCTTCAGTGAAGGGTTCCCTCACACCACCCTAGGCATGGGTCTATAGAGGAAGGATGCTGAACTCTGTCTAGCCAATCATATGGTTTCTCCTGAAATCTTTGAAGTTTTGAGCAGAGATCCAGTACTAGAGGAGTCTATCTTGTGACTTTAGGATGTCATCCTGTAGAAAAGAACCATTGCCTCAACTGTCAAGGTCTTTAGCAGACCCTGATCTTTAGCTCTTGTATCAGGTAAATTCTCATTCTGAGACATTAACACCTGACAGAAACCACTTATGGAAGGAAAGGGCTTGCCCCAGTTTACCATCTCAAGGGGTAGTCTATCATGGCAGGGAAAGCATAGCAGGAGAAGGGAATCGGACGTTACATCTTTACATCATCAGGGAAGAAGGAGAGACAGATGGAAGTAGGGCTGAGCTCTTAGATCCCAGGGCCCTCCTTCAGTGACACACCTCCTCCAGCAAACTCCACCTTGCAAAGGCTACACATCCTTGCCAAACAGCACCACCAACTGGAGATGAAGTCTTCAAACACATGAAGAGACATTTATGTTCAGACCACCACAGCTCTTCTTGGTTAGATCAATCTTTGCCAAAACTAGCCACAAATGCATTGAATTAAATGTTATGGAAAATTACATAAGCGGAGGTTCTAAATGCTGATGTGAAAACTCACACTCATTTCTTAAGGACCCAAATTGCATGGTTTGAAGGTGAACATATTTTCCCCTCGCATAGCCTGAGATATTTTTTATTAAGCTTGCAACTTAAGTGTCCAGCAGCCCGCTGGAGCGTGTGACAGTGGGGGACGGATCTTAAGTCCAGCTCTAAGGTACATTCAGCAAGGTTGGAGTTCTGGCTGTTTTGTGTTTGCTGGCTGTTTCCTGGTGCTTGCTGCTCACTGCAAGCTGTTTCTTGCTGCTATGGATCTAGGGAAGCCAGCTTCTTCCACCACTGATGGTGTTTGCCTTGGATTTGTAAGCTGAAATAAACACTTTCCTCCCATTAAACTGCTTCTAGCCAGGTGTTTGTCCCAGCAACAAGATGCTAACTGCAACATGATCAAAGCAGAGAAGGTGTTAATCACAGACTGTAAGAGAAAGGCTGAGGTTAGGTGGACTCAGGCTTCTGCCAAAGTGAGAAGCTTCGTAGTCTGTCAACTGTCAGGTGGTAGAATGGGATTTTTAATAGCACTTAAAATTGAAAACACTTTTATCTCCTGAACTCATGGTAACAAGCTATCTCCAGAGGGAGATTTGACATTGTTAGAAAATGCTTTGGCAGATGCAATTACAAGCCTTTTATCTAGATTTAGTGTTTGAGTCCAGCTTTCACAAGAGACGGGAATCTGCTTTGCATGTTATGGGAGAGATAAAAGCTTGGATTCCATCGGGGACTACCCCATCCTATGCTGGTTAGCACAGTGGTTCTACCAGGTAGGATGGGCTGTGAAACATTTTGGTTACTGGAAAGGTCTTACTTGATTTAGGGTGGAAAGTAAAAATCTGTGCCCAGAGGTAAATGGGAAAAACTTGTCCACCCCCCAAGCAAGGGATCATGATTGGGAGAATTTAATGGAGAAATAAGCCCACCATTGACAGGCTTCATAAGTACTCCACACGTTCCTGGCCATGGCTGTCTAGCAGCCTATGTGTGTGCACAATGTAGTACCGAGAAAGCTGAGGGGAAGGTAAATACTTGGACAAAGTTAAAATCTGCACAAATATTGACTGCTTTTCTGAAGCCAAGCACAGACGCAGCAGCTGAGAACACAAGTCTCATTGGGCTAGAAGTGTTTAGCACAAACAAGGACCCATCACTGGTTACCACAGGCTGCACAAAGAAAAGCTCAACCAATAATGCTAAATCACAGAAAAAAATGGGCAAAAGCATTAGGATCTACTGGGTGACAGAATGACTTTGCAGGTTACATATGAGTAAATTTAAAAAGCCACAAAAAATAAAAGCAAAAATCACTGGGGAAAAGCTGGGTGTAGTGGCACACACCTTTAATCCCAGTACTCTGGAGGGAGAGGTAGGAGGATCACTGTGAGTTTGAGACCAGCCTGGGACTACAGAGTAAGTTCTAGGTCAGCCTGGGTTAGAGTGAGACCCTACCTCAAAAAAAATTATTTGGGTAAAATAATCAGAAGAGGAAGGAGTAGGGAAAGGGTTAACCAAAATTAAATACATTAAGAAATGGCCATCAGGGCATGGTGGTGCACACCTTTAATCCCAGCACTCGGGAGGCAGAGGTAGGAGGATCACCGTGAGTTTGAGGCCACCCTGAGAATACATAGTGAATTCCAGGTCAGCCTGGGCTAGAATGAAACCTTACCATGAAAAACAAAACAAAACAAAAAAGAAAAAGAAAAAAGAAAAGAAAAGGCCATACAGAAACTTACTTTGTCAGCTAATTAAAAATATAATTTAATAAACAAAGAGTTGGGGCCAAAGTATCTTCTGTACATGGACAGGGCCACTCATAGAAGCCATGGTTTATAATAGGAAAACCCGGGTACCAGAGGTGAGATGACACCCAGTGAGATGCTGGCCAGGGAGGCCGTTGAGGCCCCCAAAACAATCCAAGCTATTGCCAAGACTCTTGGTTGCCCACCAGAACTAGATGGTCAGAACCTGTTGCTTAAGACACTATATACTTCAGTTGCAGAACATTGAGAAATCAAGCTAGAACTGAGCTGAAAGCTTCCTCTGTGCTGGCTAGCTGTCATATATTGGAAAGTGCTATGCAGGCTGCTAGAGGAGAAAAGTCATCAACGTCTTAACCAGCAGTAGACCCTGCAAGCTACACAACCAGCAAGCTAGAAAAGATGTGCCCACTAGTGCCATAGCAGCATGACTGTTATGGGGGTGACCAACTGATCTCTGATTGAACATGATGCTGGCTCCATGGGAGGGAATTAATTCATGCCTGATACTGGAAACCTAATGAAAGCCTTCTTGCTGGGGTGATTATAGGCCCCAGGAAGTGAGTTACTGCAGTTGTATAGCTACATGGATATGCTATGCCCATCAAATTGCCCTCCAAGTATTTATGTTTATGTCCATAGACTAGTTCTGCACTCACCTTTGTTCAGAGAACCGTCTTGTTTACTGAGAATGTTAATATATGTTCACATAGTAATTTAACCAGGTTCTCGTCCTTATTTCTGTCCCCTCTCCCCTGCCCCTAGGCCCTAAAGACTCTCTTCTTTCAAGGTAGTCCTTCTTTTGTTTTATTGTCTCATTCCTTTTGTCCTCCTCTGTCTTTCATATTAAAATGCAGATGGGTTCAAACAGTACAGATCTTGTGGGGATTATCATTAACCACTGTGGGGGTCATGAATGTACCAGTCAGTTAATTTGGGGAGGATGGGACCCCAAAGTTATGCCTATGTGGCTCTTACATTCTTTCCACCTCCTCTTCTGCAATGTTCCCCAGCCTTGGAAACTTCCACCATTCTTTGGGAAAATGGAGATATATTGCCCATCAAAATGCCGTTTAAATGTATATGTTTATCCTCTTTCATTAATGCTGCTCTCACTCTTGGTTAGAAAACCTGATTTTTACAGATTCTGGCAAATACCAGGGTGATCCAGACTCACTGGAATGACAAGAAGAGAAAACTCAGGGCTTAGCAGTCCATGAGTGATGTCTATCTTACTCACCATGACTCAGGGAACATTGCAGAGGAGGTCGCAGAAAGGATATGAGTGCTGCTCTCACTGCTAAACAGAGAACTGTTTCCATGGTGATAGACACAGAGGAGACTCAAAACTCATCAAAGTAGAAAATAAGTGGCTGTCAAGAATTCAACATTAGAAGAAATTGCTACCACATCCTCCAATGCTTTTGATTCAGTTCTCAGTACCAGTCATGAATTCCCTCTCAGGGAGAGGCTTCATATCCAACAGAGAGCAGGTGATTACCACCATAACTTATATGCTACTATTGAACTCATGGGTGCACCTTGCCTGGATGGTTGATTTTGTAGCTTGCAGGACCCACTGCTTCTTCAGACTGTTGGTGACTGTTCATCCCCAGCAGCTGACATAGTGCCTTCCAGCATTGTGGCAGCTATGCAGCAGGGACTTTTAGCTCAGTCCTATCAGAGAAGCTTCCTTTTGCAGATGGCTATGACTGCTCAAGAAACTCAAAACTCATCAAAGTGCTGAGGATATGTGACCACTGAGTTCTCAGCATTAAATGAAACATCTCTATCACACCCCTTAAGCCTCAGAGAACATTCCAGAAGAGGTTTCAGACAGTATCTAAGAGCCAGACTATAGGAAGAAGTGCTTTGAACAATGTCTTCCACATATGAAGGAGTCATTACATTCATGACCTCATAGCAGCAGCTGTCATCATCTGCACAAGGCCTGCACAATATTGAGCTCATGAACATTCCATCATGCATGATGAAGGAGAGCAAAGAAAGAAACTGTGGTGGTTTGGATGTGTGTCCCCTAGACTCAAGCCTTCTCTTAAGTTTGTATCTTGGGTCTTTTTCTGCCTGGCTGGAGGAGGTGTCACTGGGGGAAGATCCTGTGGTTTAGCCCAGAGGTATGTCTGGTGTGGATCTGATTCCAGCCCAAAGGTAAGCAGAGATGTCTGAGCTCTGCCTGGGTCCTGATTGCTGCTATTCCGTTTTTACGGGCTGTGTGGTTGTTTCTCTCTGCTTAGATGTATGGAAGCAGCTTCTTCTGTCATTAATGGAACTCCCTCCTGGTTCTGTAAGCTGGAAATGAACACCTTCCTCTCATAAACTGCATCTGGATTGAATATGTTCATCCCAGCAACCTGGAACTGTCTACAATATACACCCAAGTGGAAAAGGGACTAGCTGGAAAGAAAAGGGGGTTCGGTGGAATGGCAGTATAAAAGGGGACAAAAGAAAGTAAGGGAAGAGAAGTATATCAAAATATATTGTATACATGTATGAAAATTATCATTAAAACATATTTAAGGGTTAGAGGAAGAGTTTATCTATTAAAGCACTTGCCTGTGAAGCTTAAGGATCCACGTCTCCAGAACCTAGGTAAGCTAGATGCACAAGGTGACGTAAGCACACAAGGTCGCACAAGGTCTGGAGTTCAATTGCACTGGCTGGAGGCTCTGGTGCACCAATTAACCCTTTCTCTCTCTCTCTCTCTCTCTCTCTCTCTCTCTCTCTCTCTCTCTCTTCCTCCTCTTCCTCTCCCCCACCCCCTCTCTCATAAAATACTTTGTAAAATTGCTAGGCAAAAACAGAATCTAAACTATCCAGTGTTTATTGGTTTCTCTTCCAAAACCTAAAAAACAGAAGCGATGAATTTTGGGAACATGGGACCCCAAAGTTATGTCACATTTAGGAGGTCTTGTCCTTAGCCACTCCTTTCTCTACTTCCTGTTTGCAGTGAGGTAAAGAAGTCCTCTGCCACAGGCTCCCTTCACCATGATGCACTTCCCTTGGTTCCCATGGGACCAAGCCGCCATGGACTAAACCCTCTGAAACAATGAGCCATAATAACAATGATGACAAGAAAAGCAACTGACCCTTGGGATAATAAAGGTGCAGATGCACACAGCCCATGTGCATGCAAAGGCCAGAGGAGAATGGGGGGTGTGACCCCTCCATTGTTCATCTGCATGTTTCCTTGGGACTGTCTTCACTCTGCCTGGGACTGCATTTTCACAAACCCCATCGATTCTCTCTGCTCTGTGCTTCCCATGAGACTCGTTACAGACATGTATTTCATTGGAACTCAGGTGGTTTCAGACCCCCTCAGGCCCGCATGTTTGTACGGCAAACACTCTTAACCATTGAGTCCTCTCTCCATCAAATTTCACAGATTACGTTGAATAGTGGTGATCCCTTTCACAGATGTATATATAAGGTTTCATGGTTTCATACAGTGTAGTTTGCTTCAGCTAGAGGAGGCATTCTCTACCCTCTCTCTCTTGCTTTAGGATTTCTTGTCTTCAAAACGTTCTGACTTTTCTTTGAGCATAACCATGAATGACTAGGTACGACCTCCATTCCAAACACACAGAATTGTCTTATTGCTTTGTTTTTTACTTCTGTGGCTGAAAGCACATCTCAACCTCGTCTTCAATATAAGGAAATTTAGTTTTCAACAGTGATTATTACTTCCCTTTTTATCCTATATTAGAATTTTAATCTTCCCATTCCAATTTTGATTTTCCTATTATCCCTCTTAAGCCTACTAATCTTACTTTTTCATTTTATTAAATCTTAATTTAAGTTTGCTTTGATTTCCTTATGATATCCTTATTTGGTCACACAGGAGTCATATCTTCCTATTTTCAATTAATATGACAAAGAGTTTGTTATATTTCCCCCATACCTTTGTTAATAAATTATTTTCAGAGTGTAGTTCTTCTCCATCTTCAGAACAAATATTTCATTTCTTTCCTTACTCTACTCCTCTTTCATTTAAATTCATCTAGAAAAACGACCAGAACCTACCTGACCTCTTGCTTGGAAATCAGTAAGGTATAAGAATTGTCAATGACTCTATAGTTTGTTCACTTGGTTTCATAATGCTATTTTGTATCTTAATGTCTACTCAGTGGCATATGCTAAAGGAGATAATTACTCACAGAACAGTCTTGAGAAAAGTCAGAGGTACCTTTGAAAATGAACTTGTGCCTAGCCCCCACCTTTATTCTTAGTACCATGCATAGATTCACCTAGAGCAGGTCTTTGAGTCTTATGTGACCTTATGCTATTGTCACTACCCAGTATTTCAAGGAATACATGAAAGCCACATTTCCTAGCTACTACCTTGGTATTTCTAATGTCTTTTTTTATTATTGCTCTCAGTTTCTTATCTAATTCATTTCTGGGAGCCCTTGTCTTTGTTAGATCTTGATGAAATAAAGAAGAAGAAAGGATAAATGAAAAGAGAATATACCAACCCACTTTGCTCAAACAGAAACCCCTGGGGCAAGGGGACATACATGTACTTCACTAGTAAGTTTATCTGGTATTGCAGACAGTCTGACACATAAAGACTCTTCTACTTCATGTTAAGCAGTTGTCACTGATGTGGAAATCTATGCAGTGTATTTGCTCTAGACCGGCCATCAGCCCAAGTTGAAATCGTTGCTCTAAGCTTTCACCTTTCATGTCTTTACCTGTATTTTAATGGGAAATTGGAAAAGTGAACTGGCTCTGCTAATCAGATGCTATTCTAAACCAAAAATCATAAGGAAAATTTTGATCAAGCACATCCCCAAATAATGACGAGTGTCAAGTCGGCGGAGTCTGAAAGATGGCAATCCTATTATTTGAATGCAGAGAAATGATATTTCTAATTACATGGGGCATCAGCATTACTACATGTGTTGTTTTGTCCTTTGTCAGAGAAGAATAGAATTCTGCCTGTAACTGGTTCAGCGGTTCCTGTAAAATGACAGAAACCTCACTTTTGTTTTATGCTTTATTGTGCTGTGATTTCTCCTATAAATTAGAAATGACCATAATACTACAAGAATTTATTGATTCCATAAATGTGGTGACATTATTTTACACTCGTGTGACTCATTTACCACCTATAACAGTTTATCTTCCATTTTTCTGGTTCTCTATAGGAGCTTGTGTCTCACAGTTTAATAAATTTATAAATGAAAAATACATATTTTAAGAAAAATGTTCAACATTTCTTTTTTCTCCCCATGAACTCATATACAAACCCATAGACTATTCTTAATCACAGAATGTCATTTTCTATCATTGAATACTGCATTTCACATATTAGAGTCCAATTTTGCTTGACTCTTTCATGATTTTAATAGAAATGACATGTATCAACGCATAGTCTTAAGCCAGGAGAATAAACAAGGGCTATGACAGGCAAGGCCAGACTTTCTCTGGGATTATGTAAAGATGACTGGGTTTTATGTGCTAGTCATATATGAATTTCTTAAAGGCAGCTCTTTTTCATTTAATAAGCCATCACAGAAAAGTATGCAATGCCATGGATAAAATAACAGCATTAACTTGTAAAGAGGGAATAAAGAGACACCTGGTTGTTATTTTTCAAAAATATGCAACATTGATTCAGTGTAGACTGCCAAGGAACATTCACAAACTTTCTATGTAAATTCTTAGTTCAATAATTTGTCTTCAAGCTCCTCCCACTCTAGCTTTGTCTTCATTTCTCCAACTCTTTGCAGGAGATTAGGGAACTCATTGTTCACGGGTCAGGAGAAATCCAATGAATCATGAAGAAAAGGTAATTTATGAAGGCAAGTCACTCTCTCATCTTCAACATGCATAAATAATAATAATTCATTGTCATGATACAATGACCTATTTTCTATTTATAGCTTTGGTCCTAAGAAAAAGAAGTGCAACATAATTTCCATGTAAAAAGATCAATTTATGAGCCACCTGCCTATGACAGGCAGGCCTCATCTGGGAGTAACGAGGGTGGTAGTAAACCGTTTTTTTTTTTTTCTTTAGGAAACAATGCAAGCTCAAAATGGTGAAAGCCACTCTTGCTCTTTGACAAAGAAATCAAGAGTGATCACCAAATTATTTGTTTCAAAGCAGGGTTTTTCTTGGTCACCATGTTTTGGTTTGACTCTAGAATGTTTCTAAAGTCTTACACATATTTTTTCCATACTTAATTAATGAGATACATCAGATGGAAAGTCATGCCAGGAAGGAAATTAATCAGGGCTTTGAGCTAAAGTTTTATAAAGCAGTTTGCTTCCTGGTATTGTTAGAAGCTACATCATTAATTTTGTTAATCCTGTTTAGTCAAGGTTTTTAACAAAAGAAGATTTATAAATTGAGTTATAGCTTATATATTGTAATATACACAAATTTGGCATGTACAGCTTAATGAATATTTACATATGTACACACTCATGTAAACACAATGTAAGCATTTTCAGCCACCCAGAAGTTTCTCTCATGCCTATCCCATTGTGTAATCCACTGTCTTGTGACTTTCACCACTGACAGTCTTTCCTATTTCTCAAATGCTCACAAGTGGAATCTACAATATGAGCTCACACCATCATTGCCACAGGAGCCAGACATAAAGCTGATTTCCCTTCACTCATTGTTCTTTGACTAAATTGATTCCAAATTCCCAATTTATGTGATATTTTTTTAAGATATAGTAGCATTCTAAGTTTTGAAAATATTGATGGCCTTTTCCACATAGGGTTTTTGGTGGACTTTTGTCCTCTTCAGGGAAAAGAACATTCACTTACTCATTTATTCACAAAATACTGTATTAGACATATATTATATACCAAGGTAAGTGCTAGTGTTGCTGGGGGGAGGATGAGATATAGAATGGACATAGTAACACATCAGGAGTTGAAGTGTTATGGGGGAGATAGACAAAAACCAGGAAAGAAAGGAATAAATGGCGGTCAGGGCTATAAAATGAAAGCAGATGTTGAAGGACTATGTCAGCTGGGTTGTTCTGGAAGGGTCTCTCAGGAGGGGATATTTAAGCCAAAGGTGGAGGATGAGAAGAAGGAGACAATCAGAGTTTTGGGGAAGGCAACCTGCGGGGAGGAAATAGCATGGGCAGAGGCCCAAGGTGGAAAGGCATCACTCCTGGAGAAATAGGAGGAGGTCCTTGTGCCTGTTGAATACTGACCTGGGAAGAAGACTGAGATGAATATGGATGAACGAGGAAAGGTTTCTATGGCTTATATCTGAAAATTCAGCATTTACTTCAATGCTAAGGATCTGTGATCTGGAGTTTTGGTAATAGTGAATCAAAACACTGAGAGTGTTCTGAAGTCAGTTACAGAGGTGGGCCCAGAAGGACAGAGGCAGAGATGAATGTTACCATCATTGTGAGGTACCAAAGAAGTGAGTCCATACTTGAGTGAAAAGGTCACGCTGAGGCTCAATTCAGGACTTCTGATATCATTTCAAACTCAAGAATACCAATTCACTTCCAAGTACCTCTTATTTTGAAGCAGTGGTTGGAGGAGTCATTTATTGTTGACATTGTGCAGAGCATGTCGGTAATAAAAAGTAGATAGATTTAGTTATTTTTCCCGTGACTCTGTAAGTCTGTAGACAATATACCTTTCATTGACTATCAGGTTTAGTGGATTCCCTTTGAAACATTTCAGTTCTGAAGCACTGATCTTGGGAAATTGTTATTTCAGCCATGAAAATAGTTTAAAATGTATTGCCCATAAAATAAGTCCAGAAAGTGTCTATGTTGTAGTTATCTTCTCATTGTGGGGACAAACACCCCTCCAGAAGCAGCTTATGGGAGGGAAGGGTTTATTTAAAACTTACAGATTCCAGGATAGCTTTAGCATGGCTCACTTCATCATACATCCACAGCAGAGAGAGAAGAGCCAGCAGCAGCAAGCAGGAGCTTACTCATGTTCTGAGCCTCTAGTGACACACTGACTCCAGGAGGGCTCCACCTGCTTCAGCGGGGTTCTGCCTGCTGGAGACCTAAATGGGAAGCTTAATCTTAAAAATGCTTGAAAACGGGCATGGTGGTGCATGGCTTTAATCCTATCACTTGGGAGGTAGAGGCAGGAGGATCATTGTGAGTTTGAGGCCAGCCTAGGACTAGAAAATGAGTGCCAAATCAACCTGGGCTAGAGTGAGACTCTACCTCAAAAAAGGGGTGGGGCTGGAAAGATGGCTTGGTGGTTAAGGCGCCTGCCTGCCAAACCTACTAATGCCGGTTCCAATCTCCAAGTCCCACGTTTAGCCAGACACAAAAAGTAACGCAAGGGTGCAATGCCACACTTGCCCACAAGGGAGGCGCATGTGACTGGATTTTGTTCACAGCGGCTGAGAGGTCACTGGTGCACCCATTCTCTCTCTCTCTTTCTCAACTAAAAAAAAGTCCTTGAGGCTATGGAACATTTACATACAAAACCACCACAGTCTGTTATTCTTGAAGATTCAAAACTGTTGAAATTCTAGTAAAAATACACCATTTAATAGAGTAAAATGATAAATTCTCTCTAAAAATCTAGTAGAACATTCATTCTCCTTATCATTAGAAGGTAATGAGGTGATAGGTGAGTTATGATCAATATTTATAAACACTACTTGTGTTGGATCTAGTTACTTGCTAGTGCTTTGAGAGTTTTGAAGTATATAGTGTGGATTAGAGCAGTGATGCTCAAACTGTTTGTTCTTAGGACTACATTACATTGCAATGGTAGAAACTCTCTAAAGGCCTTACCTTAGAAAAGTCTACAAATTACAAACTCAGATTCCATTGGACATCTGAGAAATGACTTTGTCACAATTCCTGAAACCTCTAGAAAACTCTGCTGTATTTGGCAAGAGAATGGTATTTAAAAAGGCAAGTGATGTTTTGTTAGTACGTTGAAAATGGTTTTGTGTTTTTGCATTTCTAGAACGTGATGGAGTGCCAATTCAGGGGGTTCTCAGACTTCATGTAATAAATATTTACATATACCTTGGTAATATGGGCTTTTGACAATTTAAATTTGCCTCTTGTATGGCTTGAATGTGAAATGTTCCCCCACAGCCTCTTGTGTTTGAACACTTGGTCCATAGCTAGTGTTGCATCCAGGTTCACGTTGCTGGCAGAAATCATCCGACCAAGAGCAGCTTGTGGTAAGAAAGGTTTTATTTTGGCTTACAGACTCGAGGGGAAGCTCCATGATGTCAGGGGGAAATGATGGCATGAGCAGAGGGTGGACATCACTCCCTGGCCAACATAAGGTGGACAATAGCAATAAGACAGTTTGCCAAACACTGGCAAGGGAACACTGGCTATAATACCCATAAGCCTGCCCCCAACAATACACTGCCTTCAGGAGGCTTTAATTCCCAAATTCCATCAGTTGGGAACCTAGCATTCAGAACACATAAGTTTATAGGGGACACCTGAATCAAACCACCACATTCCGCCCTGGCCCCCATAAACTGATAGCCATCCATGATGTAAAATGCGATGCATTCAGTCCAACTTTAAAAGTCTCCCCCCCTTTTTAAATCAATTCTAATGATGTTCAAACATCTCCATAATCCAAGGTTTTCTAACTGAGCCATAATACCAAAAAGTACCCCCAAAACACATAATGGCACAGAATAAACATTTCCATTGCAAAAGATGCCATTGGGTATATAGCAAAGAAATATTCAGCCAATACAAGATTTAAAACAAGGGCAAACATCAAACTCTGTAGTTTCAAGTCCAACAACTCCAGCCAGTGACAGATCTCCAAGTCTGATGATTCTAACCGGCAACATGTCTCTGGAGTTCCAACTCTGCCCCTCCAGCTAGGCTACTCACAATCCTGGAAAACTTCATCCAAGGCTGACAGCTTTCCTTAGCAGCCATCACATGGTCCCAGTATCTCTACTGGGTCTCCACTGCAATCCGCTTTTCATCCTCATGGCTCCATCAGGTTTCCATGCAGGCAATCCTGCTTCACACTACCCATGGCCATTTCCAAAACACAAGACTGCATTGCAAAATCAATGCCCCTCTCTTTACTGCATTTCTTATATGCCACAATACCAGATAGGATGCCAATTTGTTAATCCAGGGGGTAATAAGGCAAATTTTGAAGAACAGGACACTCCTTGAACATTCAGGCCCCGTCAAAGGTGTCTACATTCTTTGTGTTGCCCCAGTCTGAAAGGTTGTCATCTCTCACACAATTGTAACTAAACAGGCAGCAGCAGCAGCCCAAAGATCATTTCTCTGTGCCATATCCCTCTGCTCACACCAGCGCATTTCTATTCAAAGCAACCCTGCACAAATACTCAGGACAAGGGCACAACAGCAAGCCTCCCACACAAACTGCCTCCAGCCCAGTCCAGGCAAAGCTCTTTCTCACCCTCACAAGCCAATCCTCACAGTCCACAGTTCTTTTATTTTTTTTTTAATTTTTTTAAATTGACTTTTATACTTACATACAAAAAACCCACCTGATATTTCCCTCTCCTCCCCCCATTCCACTTTAGAACTCCAGTCTCCACCATATCCCCTCCCTCTCTCCATTAGTCTCTCTTTTAATTTGATGACATCATCTTTTTCTTCTATTTTGAGGGTCTTGTGGAGTATTGCTAGGCACTGCAAGGTCATGGATATCGAGGCCAACTTCTGTCTGGGTAGTTTCATTGTAAGAGGTCATACCCTTCCTTTGGCTCTTCCATTCTATCCACCCCCTCTTCCGCAATGGTCCCTGAGCCTTGGAGGGTGTGACAGAGGTATTTCAGTGCTGGGCACTCCTCCATCCCTTCTTCTCAGCACTATGTTGCCTTTTATAGCTCTTATTGCACTCAGGTCTTTTAACTCTGACCAGAATAGTCCATCAAGCTGTACTTACAGCATTGCAAGGCATCTCTTAGGCCAAGGTTTCAAAATCTTCACATTCCTCTTGAAAATCAGCTTCAAAAGGCCAAAGCCACACAGTCAGGTGTCTAGTAGCAATTGACACCACTCCTTGTTACCAACATTACTGTGGCAGTCAGGTTCACATTGCTGGCAGAAATCACCCAACCAAGAGCAGTTTGTGGGGAAAAAAAGGGTTTATTTTGGCTTACAGACTGGAGGGGAAGGTCCACGATGGCAGGGGAAAACAATGGCATGAGCAGAGGGTAGATATCACTCCCTGGCCAAAATAAGGTGGACAAAAGCAACAGGAGAGTGTGCCAAACACTGGCAAGGGGACACTGGCTATAATATCCATAAACCTGCCCCCAAGAACACACTGCCCCCAGGAGGTGCCAACAACCAAATCTCCATCAGCTGGGAACCTCGCATTCAGAACACTAAGTTTATGGGGATGCCTGAATCAAGCCCCCACAGCTAGTCATGCTGCGGTGGAAGGTTATGAAACCATTGGGACTTGGGTCCAGGATGGTAGTCATGGGTCACGGGGGTGGGGGAGTGAGCCTTTGGGGTAATAGTATGTCCCCACTTGCAATCCATTTCTCTGCTTTCTGGTCAACCACCACCATGCAACCAGACACACCTTATGCTTCCATTATCAAGTACTGAGCAGCTCTGGTCAGTGTGGCTTACTCACCATGATAGACTGAAATCCCCCTAAAATCGTGAGCCGAGATAAATCCTTCCTCCTGTAAGTTGCTTCTATCAAGTATTTTGTCATAGTAACATCTACTTTGCTTTTATTCCATGACTGGGACTCTCTGGAAGCTGATACCTTCAGCTATAAAATGGATGTGATAGTATCTAACCCGGGAAGCTTACGGTGAGGGAAAATATGGGCAGTATGTCAGTTATAAATCTTTGCACTATAAACAACAGGCAGCCCAACCCAAATTAACTTAAGGAAAAAGGATGCATTTCATTGATCATATTTCTTAACAAGTCTACCAGAGTTTTAGCTCTTGTTCCTGTTTGATCCAGGGTTTATGTCCACTGAGTATGGACATTTCCTCCACAATGAGTTGCCTCATCATGACTTCAGAATTTCCCAGCCTCCATTCTCCGACCACATCCTTTAGCTTAAGGCAAATTATCTGTTCTGGCGGTTTCATGAAAGAGGCAGCTAATTTCAACAGTATCTGGATACATGTGCTAATTTATATGCCCATTCCCAACTCAATGACTATAGTGTGGGGGGAAAATTATTTCAGGCAGTTGGAGCCCATCCTAGAATCAAGGGTAAAGTCAATCCTGTTCCGACTCCATGACTACAAGTATGGGAAACTGATTCCCCCGAGAAATATTGGATGCTTTTAATGGTAGAAGAGGGAGCTAGATGCTGGATAAATAAGCCAAACAAATGACCATGATGAAATATAGAGCAGAGCAGATAATAGCTATGTAGAAGTCCCCATGCCTTCCCTTCTCTGATTGGAGAATCTCTCATTGTTCTCCCTTCTGGTATTTCTCCACTGATAGAGAGAATGGAGTGATCACCGTTTAGCTGTGGGAGTGATCGTTATAATGGTGATTCTTGACTCAGTCACACCAGAGCACAAGCCAGCCTCCCAGAGACGTCCATCTCAAGAAAGATCGTTTCATGCTTCGAAGCATCTTGTAGTCTTGTGGTGTGAAAATAGTTAAAGGAGAGTGGCATTAAAGGGAAAGGAAAGCTGCATGAAGTAGCAGCAAACAGCCCACCAGTGAGCGGGAGGGGAGATGTGAGTTCACATGTTTTTGCATGCCAAGCTGAGAGTCTGACAATCAAACACTAACGATAAAATGTTGGAGTCCACATATGAGCTGAAACTTCAGAGAAGACCTGGATGCCAGAGTAAAAAAAAAATTAAAAATGTATTGTCCAATCAGCATTATTCTTCCATAAATAATCCTGGCTGAGTTGTTTTTCTATAAAGTAGTATTTGGGTGCCAAGCCTTGAACCCTTAACAGGCACGTACAAGTAAGTGGCATCATTTTAACCTGTCACGAGTGCCTGAATATCAAGAAGACTATAAACCATCAGGGAGATCAGAGCTGCTAAGATGTCTTTCAATATTATTTGTCCGCAGGTAGAAAGAGAAGTGTGCAGTCTCTTACCTACTGCCTTTTGCAACGCAAGTTTATTTTAGGATTTTATGGTAGCAGTCCCAAACATTCTCTTCTTGCCAGCAGTTTTAGTTATGGTCTAGCACATTCTGTTTCACTTAAAAAATGAGAGCCTGAAGAGAAAAATTATCAGGTCTGACTGAAAAGTTGGCCTGGTTGAAACTCTTCATTCTTCCTGTGTAATGGCTGTCAGCCTGCTTTACAGTATATGCTACAGAGAGCCAAAAATAGTTATTACATTGGGGGATCAAAGAATTATCCAGGCAAATTTATTGGGATTTTTTGAACCAATTTTAAAGTATTGAACCTTCATAATAGAAAATATAGAAGTATTTTGTAGTTTGAATAAAAACTAGCCATAATTCCACAGAGATAATTAGCATACTTAATCAATATGATTTTGTCCCAATTTGGTCGCTGCCCATTATATTATAGACATTCACTCACTGTAATTATAAAATGCCTCAAAAAAATTCATGAAAGTACAGCAGGGTATGATGATGCACTCCTAGAATGTTGGCACTTGGAAGGCTAAGGCAGGAGGTTGGAAAGTGAAAGGCCAGTATGGGTTATATAGCAGGACCCTGTTTCTAAACTTAACAAAACAAAGGAGGAGGGTATGAACTGGAAGTAACTAGGGAGCCACCACTGTCTCCTGAACATTACCAGAGGGAAAAAGAGAATCAAGATTTATCACATTTCAAAAAAAAAAAAAAGTTTATCTCATTTCTTATAACATAGCACCACTCATAAGCTAGCCTTGCTTTAAAAAAGAAAACCTGGGCCTGGAGAGATGGCTTAGCGGTTAAGTGCTTGCCTGTGAAGCCTAAGGACCCTGGTTCAAGGCTGGATTCCTCAGGACCCACATAAGCCAGATGCACAAGGTGGCACATGCATCTGGAGTTTGTTTACAATGGGCTGGCGTGCCCATTCTCTCTCTCTCTCTATATATATATCTGCTTCTTTCTCTCTGTCTATTGCTCTCAAATAAATAAATAATAAACAAAAAAATTAATTAAAAAATAAAAGAAAGAAAGAAAACCTGCCTTCTAAGGCTCAGGGACCATTGCAGAAGAGGTGGCAGAAAGAATATAAGAGCCAAAGGAGGGAAGGAGTGCCTAAAGCGCTGTCTTCTAGATACAAAGTGCCCTTGATATTCACGCTTGCTGATGCTACCTACATAAGACCTGCATAACAGGAGAGAGAAATGATGACATCAAAATAGAAGAGAGTCTAATTGGGAAGAAGAAGGGGTTCCCTGGATTTGGGAGGGGGAATGAGGGTCATGGGGATTTGAAGGACAAATGAGAGAAGAGAATTATAATTATGGTGTATGGTGTATACTTATGGAAGTTCTCAATAAAAAGTTTAAAAACAATAAAGTAAAACTAAATCCCAGCATTTGGAAGGCTGAGATAGGAGGATCATTGTGAGTTTCAGGCCAGCCTGGGTCTACAGAGTGAGGTTCAGGTTAGCCTGGGCTAGAGTGAGACCTACCTTGGGGAAAAAAAAAAAAAGGACAGGGGCTGGAGAGATGGCTTAGCGGTTAAGGAGCCTGCCTCCTAAGCCTAAGAACGCTGGTTCCAATCTCCAGGTCCCACGTTGAGCCAGATGCAAAGGGGCGCAATGCCTCACTTGACCACAAGGGGGTGCACCCATCTGGATTTCGTTCGCAGCAGCTGAGAGGCTGCTGGCGCACCCATCTCTGTCTGTCTTCCTCTCCCCCTCTCTCTTCTCTCTCTCTGTGTCTCTCTCCAAAAAGAAAGAAAGAAAGAAAGAAAGAAAGAAAGAAAGAAAGAAAGAAAGAAGGAAGGAAGGAAGGAAGGAAGGAAGGAAGGAAGGAAGGAAGGAAGGAAGGAAGGAAAGAAAGAAAGAAAGAAAGAAAATGACAGAAAAGAAAACCCCACAAGTTGTCGATTGTCGAATATAAAAAATTGTTACTACAAGGTGCTGATGAGACTGTGAAGCCACAGACACCCTTCTATCTCATTGTGTGTGGGAGGGCGTATAAGTTACATATTTGAAAAACAGTGTGCATTTTACACAACATAAAATATAGGGATTTCATTAGATATTGACTCAAAGGAAACCAATCTACACAAGGATCTAAGAAGGATCATAACAGCTTTATAACAGCAGCTCAAAGCAGAAGACACCTCGAGCGTCCATAAACCCCGAGAAGCAATATGAGGTACATCCATGTAGTGCCAACAATTGTCGGTATTTGACACAGGAAAGAATATTGACATGACAGACATCTGGCTGACTATCAAAAGCACTGTACTCGATAGAAGAAGCCAGCTGGAAAAGGCATGATGCTATATTATTGCATTAAAAGAATTTCTAGAACTTCCGAAACTTTGCAACACTATTAGCCATTAGCAATGCTTAAAAGTCCCACCTCAGTGGACCTCATCACCACTGAGGAATCCAGTTTCTAAAACCTATTCGTTTAGTAGGTAGAAATATATTTTCTTTTGGCTATGATTTGTTTTGTTAGTAAAACTCAGGCCGCTTTTATCTTTTTAAAGGTAGTTTCATCCATGTTTTCAGTATGTTAATTTTGTTTTTATTAACTATGACCTCGGAAGTTACTGCTTCACTGTTTCTCTCTATTTGCTTATTGCTGCAGTTCTCTTTTGCCTATATTTACTTATGAGTTCTTTGTGTTCTAATGCTACAAATACTTCTCAGATTGTGACAAGTTTTATTTTTTTCTCAGTTTCTTTGCCTTTTTGTTTGTCTTTTAGAGAGCCACATTGAGGCTGGGGAAATAGTTCAGTGGTTAAAGGCATTTGTGTTCAAAGCCTGCTGACCCAAATTCATTTCCCCAATACCCACATAAAGCAGGAGACCCTGATGTACCCATACATGCACAGGAGTGCACAAGTGCACACACGCATACACATACACATGCACAAACACGCGTACACACAAATAAATAAAAATTTTAAAAATAAGTAAAGAGGGGCTGGAGAGATGGCTTAGCTGTTAAGGCGTTTGCCTGCAAAGCCAAAGGATCCCGGTTTGACTCTCCAGTACCCATGTAAGCCAGATGCACAAGGGGGCGCATGTGTCTAGAGTTCGTTTGCAGTGGCTAGAGAACCTGGAGCACCCACTCTCTCTCCCTCTCTCTCTCTTTCTCTCAAGTAAATAAAAAAATATATAAATCAATGAATAAATAAAGAGCTGAACCTTTTGGGGGTAATATTTGAACTTCTCTCTTCATTTAACATTTATTCCACATTTTCATATCCATAAACAAATATACAGACATATTTATTTGACTTTTTAAATTTAATTTTTATGTAAAGGCTTACTTTTAATATAAATTAAATATCATTTAATATAAATTAGTTATTTGTTGTCAAATATGCATTTCTTTATCTATCCTTTTTAGGATACTGACAATTTCTACAACATTTCAAATAAAACTTTCTTCATTGTTTGTTCTGCCTCTATCATAAATTAGAATTTTATATCTTATATAGAAGAGTCCACTAAGGACTAGTTACCCATGCCATTGAACTATGTATTTACTGTATGACCACCCCATTTTTAGCCAATTGTTGCTTTGTGTCTTAATATTTCATATGGCTTGTTGTTTTTACCCACTTATTTTTTTGAGATATTTCTTAGTTTTTAATGGTCCATTTAGTCCTGCATACACTGGGGTTTGTTTGCCAGGTACTATGCTAAGAAGTAGAGATGAAATATAAATCAGAGAGAGCTTTTGGGTTTTCATGTAGAAATACTGAGGCGTTACAATAGTAAACCATAACTAAAATAGCTAACAATTAGGGCTTTAACTTGGCCAGGTACTATTCAAGTGTTTTGAAAATACACTGACATACATAATTCACATATAAACATATATGAAGACAGAAGTACTACTCTTATTTTTTTTCTTATTTATGAAAGAAATTTGACCAAGAGTATGAGCTAATAATTAGCAGAACCTAAAAATAAAATTTGGGATACTTTTATAAATCAATACTTTGCTTTGAAAAATTGGAACTCTTGCTTTACTCACAGGAGTGTCAAATGGTACAACCACTGTGAAATACAATTTGCAAGTTCTTAAAAAAAAAAAAAAACCTAGAATTACACATTCCCCAGAAATTCCATTTCTAGGCAAACAGCTGATACGGATTGAAGCTGAAATGCGTTGGGCACATGGTTATCAGCTTGTGACACTGTTTTGATGCCTGTTGAACCTTTAGTAGGAAGAGCCTGGTTGGTAGCAGTAGATCACTAGAGGTTAGCCTTTCAAGGCAATCTCTACCCCGTTCCTGATATGCTACAATGTATACAGCCACCCTGTCCTGCCCTCCTCCATATGGACTAAACGCTCTCTGAAGAAATATTTCCTGGATCCTTGACCAATTAAAAAATGCCTACTCACTGTTTTCCATTTCACTTCCACATTAACATTTATTTCATTTTGACTAATTTCTATGTTCTGCGCTGCATGTCAAATCTGAAAGAGATTTGATAGGAAGGCCATGTCTGTTTTGTCCACCCAGAGAACCTAGTTCAACATATGACAGAAAGTAGAAACTCACACAATATGTGATGGAACAACTGTGTGCACAGTATGCCCAGCCTGCCCATGTCAACCAGCTCACTTCTCTTGCTCGGATCTATGTACAGTGATGTCAGGTTGGATGTTAAAAACTGACCATTTGGGAAGTATCTACAACCCAGAAATCAATGTGTATTTATTCATTTGTGTGTATATGTGTTCATGCACATTCTTCTCTTGGGAATACCCATATGTTTTGTTTTGTGCAAGTTTTATCAGCATACCACTAACTGAATCCTTATCACAAAGGACAAATGTATTTATTTCCATAGTTATTTATTTATTTGAGAAAGACAGAGACAAAGAATGAGTATGGGTACTCCAGGGCCTCCTACCACTGCAAAGAAACTCCAGACACATGTACCAACTTTGTGCATCTGGCTTACTTGGGTACTGGAGAATCAAACCCAGGCCAACAGGCTTTGCAAGCAAGTGCCTTTAATCACTGAGCCATCTCCCCAGCCTTTTCTGCAGCTTTTTATCCTGATACTCCTTGATGGTCTTAGCATTTATATATGTGCAAAGAAGAGGACAAGGTTTTTCTTTTGTGTGTATTTTGGTATGTATGCATGTGTGTGTTCATATGTACAGATTGCATCTGTGTGTACATGTGTATGGAAGCCAGAGGTAGATATTGGATGCCTTCCTTGGTTTCTCTCTACTTATTCTTTGAGACAGAACTTCTCACTAAACCCAGAATGTCCAGGTTCAGCTAGGCTAAATTATCTCCCTAGTCCCAGGGAGAAGTCTTCTCGTAGACATGGTTGGCTCACATAACTTCCAGGATGCCTGTTAACAGACTTTTCTGTCCCACTAAACAGGCAGAACAAAGTTGGGGTGGAAGCATGCTCATTCTTTCCAGCACCAATGGCTGCAGATCCTTATGTCTCACAGGCTGCTTGGCAGCAGGTTGGATGTGCAGGAACCATGCCAACTGCTGCAGCCTCAGAGCAGGTGGATGTGATTGTGAATATTCTTTAGTGTCTGCATGTTAAGGTGTACTGGTTTCTGTTCATAGTAAAGTAAACACCTTCCATGGGATTCTCTAGCTCTGCCTCTTCAGCCCTGCAGTCTACTCTAATCACCTATGGATACTACAGAAAAAAAAATAGTAACTTCACCTACAAGAAAAGTCAAGTGAATTTTATGGAAGAGAGAGGTATGTGAGTATCTCCCAAGACTGCTCTTTGAACTTGGTCGCTGCAATTAAATGGGTGTAAGGAAATAGTGTAAAATATATTAAATTTAAAACAAGGTATTCTGGGAGATAGCTCAGAAGGTAAAGTGCTACTGAGAAGCATGAGGGCCTGAGTTCATCTATGCTGAGTGCGAGGTGTGGTGCCATAAGCCCGTAATCCCAGTGTCAGTGAGGCAAAGATGGAGGAGCCTCAAGGCTCAGTGGCCAGTCTAGCCTAGTTGGTAAGCCCCAATTCAGTGAGAGAGCCTGGCTCAAAGGAGGCGGATGGCATTCCTGAGGATGACACCCGAGGTCGTCCTCTGGGCTCCACACACACATATGCATGCATGCACGTGCACACACACACACACACTAAATAAATAAATAAATAAATAAATAAATAAATAAATAAATAAATAATACTATTTTCATTTCTTGCTCCCTCAACGGCCAAAGCCGCGCACCATCACAGGCCAGGTCCCCTGGGCCTGTGGAGCCACATCGCGGGTCAGATCCTTCCCATTCCTCCCTCGCCGGGCAGAGCCCCGCACAGGCTTTCATTTTCATTTCTGTATGTCTGTCTCCCAATAATGAAGGATCTGAGTGTGAGTCAGGGTAGTGGTACTAAACTCTCCTGGTAGTTGTATGAAGGATCTGAGTGTGAGTCAGGGTAGTGGTACTAAACTCTCCTGGTAGTTGTATGAAGGATCTGAGTGTGAGTCAGGGTAGTGGTACTAAACTCTCCTGGTAGTTGTATGAAGGATCTGAGTGTGAGTCAGGGTAGTGGTACTAAACTCTCCTGGTGGTTGTAGTTGTATGAAGGACTGAGTGTGGATCTGGTACTAAGTGTGAGTCAGGTAGTGGTCCTAAACTCTCCTGGTAGTTGTATGAAGGATCTGAGTGTGAGTCAGGATAGTGGTACTAAACTCTCCTGGTAGTTGTATAGATGAAGGATCTGAGTGTGAGTCAGGGTAGTGGTACTAAACTCTCCTGGTGAAGGAGCTGTAGTGAAGGATCTGAAGGATCTGAGTGTGAGTCAGGGCAGTGGTCCTAAACTCTCCTGATAGTTGTATGAAGGATCTGAGTGTGGGTCAGGGTAGTGGTACTAAACTCTGGTAGTTGTATGAAGGATCTGAGTGTGAGTCAGGGTAGTGGTACTAAACTCTGGTAGTTGTATGAAGGATCTGAGTGTGGGTCAGGGTAGTGGTACTAAACTCTCCTGGTAGTTAATTTACTTTCCATTTGCATGCATTTTTCTGGTGCAAATAACAATAGCCACAGATAACAGTGTCAGTTTCCTTGATGGGTGGAGGTGGTCACTGGGTGTTGTGATGAGTTCTGACCTTAGTACATTCATTCAGATGAGATATTAAAACTTCAAAATTACTATGTAGTGTTATGCTTGATCTGCCAAAAGAGTCCCATTTGGGGTAGAAAGTCTTAATTTGCAATTTGATTTTATTATGTGCATGTAGATAACCTGTAATATCAGTGTTCCAAAGGAAATCCTAGCTTGGAGAGTAAACGAATAAATTCATCTTTAGGGCTAAATTGAGACAATTCCTAATGGCTGCCAGGATTGCCTGACTTTGAAGGACATTGAGGCCAAAGATGAACCTATGCTGACTCAAGATTTCTGCCACAGAAATACCAAAGGGAGGGAGAGTATGTGTGTGCCAATCGCAACTTAGACAGCCCTTGCTTTCAGGATCTATTGGAAAAAGTCTTTTTAAGCATATAAAAAACCATATTAGAAGAAGTTAAATATTTTATGACTCCTATCCAGTAACTAAACAAAAGACCGAAACATTTTTTGCAAACTCAAACTAAAGAGCCACAAATATGTCATTCATTCATTCACTCATTCAATAAACCTCAGTAGCCTGTGTTGGCTTTGTACTATACCAGGTCCCTGGAAAACAAAAATCTATATCATTGTCTCCATGGTTTCTCATACCACACAATCTAAGATCAAAAGGCCTATGTATGACATTGTGTTTTCTGTAGAAGGGATAAGTCTGGCCTTTAGTAAGTTTTGAAGGTTGTGTTGTGAGTGTTTATTGCTGAATGATGAAGCTGACTAGATGCATTAAATGGTATGGGTTTGTCTAATCCCAGCCCAGCAATAGCTATTAAAAGACTGCACACTTTTGACACAGGCCCCGAAGATTGTATGTACACATTCAATTACCTTCAGAGGTACAAATTACCTTCTGCTGCTCTCTTTAACGAGAGGATTATGTTTACTCGTCTGAAATGAGGCACATGCTGGCTAGCAGATAGGGAGCTGGGTAGATTACCATTAGCCCTAAGGCTCTGACAGCTCTGGGGCTTCTGTTTTGACATGTCTCACACCTGCACATCACAAACAGAAGGAATGCCCATGGTCGTTCTTCACAACACTTGTGGAGAATGTGCTGGGTGGTTTCTACACAGTGATTAATATTTTGGATCCTTGCTCATTGATTTGGCAATGAAACAAAATAGTAGCTAGTACTTGACAGCTGGGTTCTGACTGGCTGGCTTAATTAGGTAGGATGAGAATGCTTGCTTTCCATCTAGGGGGTGACATAGCTCCGGCACACATCTTTACTTCTTTTGTTAAGGTTGTTATGTGGCTTGTGTTAGTCGCCTGTCTCGTAGTCTTACCAAAGCCCTCTGAAAAACACTGAACAACCCAATAAAATGTTCCCCAAATATTCTCAATCAAGTCAGCACTGTTTGTTTCTTATATTATTTACAATATATATTTATTATATTGTTTAGCTGTCACAAAGGACAGGTACATAGATAAGTGGGAAAGGTGACACTCCATCAGAATAACAAAATACCTTCACTCTTTTTTTTTGAATATATATTTTTTATTTATATTATTCTGATTTTACATTCATAGTATTGGTTCCATTGTCCTCCTCCCTGTCCTCCCACTTTCAAAGGGACCCTCATCAATGGGGAATGTGAGTCATGCATTGTGATTTTACTCAAGAGTTTTGGTGGATAGGCCCCAGTCTCTGTGCATAATGCCCCAACTTGTGACTCTAACAATCTTTCCGCCCCCTCTTCCGCGAGTTTCCCTGAGCCACATTGGGGTCATTTTAGTTCTGCTTCCTTGATGAGGTTTTGGGAGCCTCTATGTCTCTGGATATCTGGCTTAGTTGGAGTTGGATGTTCTCTGTGTTTATCTCCTTCAGCCTTTTTCTGGTGTTGTGATCGCCTTGAGCGCTGTATTCTTGCCCTTCCCCTGCATTGTTCTATGGTTTCAGCTGGTGAGGTGTGGTTAGCTGATCCTCCCTTCAGGTTCATTGTCCACCTGGAAAAAGATAAGCAAATTCTCCAACGGAGAGAGAAGTTAGTACTAGATAGAAGGGATAACCATATATGTTTATGAGGGAATTTTATATGCATTGGCTCTCTTCTAGCCCACATTTGGTGGCATCTAGATCTTGGAGACTGAGCTCATTTTTTGTACATGGCTTTGACTTATTTCCCAGCTCCAGCAATGAGTTCCATTCCACTGAGTGGATTTATTAGCCAAATCAAGAGCAGTTGGTTACCCACCATGGCTGTTTGCCATTACTGCACTTGTATGAGCATTACGTCAGATTGTTCCCTGCTGGGTATCTTAGACTGCAGGTTGTTTGGACCAATGTCAGACATTTTCCCCCAGTTGCTCGTGTAGCACCCTCTGGTACTAGACTAGCTAACTGTCTGGGGACTGACCTTCTTCCAGATTCTGGCCAGGTATCTCTCTGTGTTTGGTCTCACACATGTATGCTGTCTTCGACAGTAGGGTCTTACCATTAACCTTTGTGGGTCACCAAGTACTCTGACCGAAGTCTGTCTTTTTTGGGACACCTTGTAGGTGTTTCAGATCAACAGCTCATTGTGGATGTTAACCCCGTGCTGGCACTGGGAGTCATAAGTCTGCACCTAGGAAGGTGAGGGAGGAAAAAGATAGATAATGTAAAAGAGAAAGTGAGTATAGAGAGGAGAGGAGAGAGGAGAGAGAGAGAGGAGGGGGGAGAGAAAGATAAGCAGGACAAGATTAAAGTTGGTCTTCATCATGTTCTCTCCAGGTTCCTGTGGTTCAAGTATTCCCTCTGTAGGCCTGCTGAAGGATCACTGTTTTAGCCAGTTGTTCACTTTAATTGTGATTTCTGTTGAAGTTTCTCAGTTGGCATTCATTGTGTCCCCGGGGGTCCATGCTCCCGCGCTTAGGGGGAAGGTGTAGGCCAAAGATAACGTCAAATACTAGTTCCTCAGGCAAGAGTTATATGCTCTTCTCCTTGAACTTTCTTTTCTCTCTTGTCTTTCCATGGTTTGTCCAGGCCCCCATGTGGGATCTCTAGCCATGTCGGTGCCTTTCCTTGACTCTACTTCTATTTCCCTCAGTAAATATAATAATTTAATTTTTGTTTGTTTGTTTTTCGAGGTAGAGTCTCACTCTGGTCCAGGCTGACCTGGAATTAACTATGTAGTCTCAGGGTGGCCTCGAACTCTCAGCAATCCTCCTACCTCTGCCTCCCGAGTGCTGGGATTAAAGGCGTGCGCCACCACACCCGGCTTAATTTAATAATTTTTTTAAAAGAGGCATACGCTTTTACAAAGGATTTTTTTAAAAATTAAGCCAGAGTCTCATGTAAACAAGGATGACCTTGAACTTTGATTTTCTTGCCTCCACTGCCTGAGTGCTGGAATTACAGGTGCACACCATCACACCCAGCTTATGTGATAAAGGGGCTCGAACCCAGGTCTTCCCGCATGCTAGGCAAGCACTCTACCAACTCAGCTGCATGCCTCGCCCTCTAAACCTTTGTGGCCCTAACTTCTCACACAACATTGTGGTCGAGATGCTCATCTTCTAGAACCATTGGAAAGTTCTATTATATATTAGATATTATACACTTGATGTCACGATAGTGCTCAGTCTATGTTTTTCTCCCTCATTTGGATCTCTCTTAATTTGTACAACTTCCACATTATAGAACATATTTGTTATCTTTATAGTTTTCACATGCTTCAGATAACAAAGGGCTGATTGTTTCTTATACAAGTACAGGGTAAAAAGCTAAAGTGAAATGTTGAAGCATTTCACGCCATTATTTTTATTTTTGTTTATTTATTTACTTATGGCTTTTTGAGATAGGGTCTTGCTCTAGCCCAGGCTGACCTGGAATTCACTACATAGTCTCAGGCTGGCCTTGAATTCACAGCAATCCTCCTAACCCAAATATATGCAAAAATCCTTGAGTTCAATTCCCAGTACTAAATAAACCAGGTATGGTGGTGCATGCCTGTGATCCCAGCACTAGAAAAGTGGAGGCTGGGGGTTCAGAAGCTCAGTTCATTCTCAGCTACATAGTAAGTTTGAGGACACTCAGATCTGCATGAGACCTTGACTCAAAAATCAAAAGAATTTTTCAGAAAAATTTGTCTACAAGTGTTCCTTCCTTTCCTTTTCTCCCTTCCTTTCCTTTTCTCCCTTCCCTTCCTTTCCCTTCCCTTCCCTTGCCTTCCCTTGCCTTCCCTTCTGTGGTAGTTTGAATATATGTCCCCCAATATATTCAGTGTTTTATTAGTTATAGTTTGCATCTGCAATCACCTTGCTAGAGGCAATGTCACTGGGGGCTGGTCTTAAGGTGTTAATGGTGGGTTTGAGATTCCATTGTAAAGATATGCAAATGTGCCTAGCAGGAGTTCCTGAAGTGTGCTGTGTGACCTTTTGGCTGTAGTTTTGCTCTGTGTGCTGTGGTGGCTGGTTGGCTTTTGCTCTCTCTGCTTGGCCCTGAGGAGAGCAGGCCGCTTCTTCTGTCATTATGGAACTTCCCCTGGATCTGTAAGCTTCAATAAATAACATCCCTTCCTCCATAACTGTGCCTGGTCTGGAAGTTCATCTCAGCAAACCTGAAGCTGTCTGCAACACCTTCCCTTCCTTCCTTCCTTCCTTCCTTCCTTCCTTCCTTCCTTCCTTCCTTCCTTCCTTCTTTCCTTCCTTCCTTCCTTCCCTCCCTCCCTCTTTCCTTCCTTTTTTCCTTCCTTCTTGCCTTCCTTCCTTCTGTTAGGGCTAATCTCTGTTTCTCAATTTGACAGGGTTTAGAATTACCATGGAAATAAATCTTGGCATGTTTGTTAGGGATTTTCTAGATAAGGACCCACCCTAACTGAGCAATACCGCTGCACGGGCTGGGCTTTTGGGCTGAATAGAAGGAGGACACTGGCTAAGCAGCAGTCCTCTCTGCTCTCCTTCCTCCCTGCTGCTGTGATCATGTGACACCAGCTTCCTGTTCCTTCCTTGCTTTCCCAGCCATTACGGAATTTGCTTCAAAACTATAAGCTGAAATAAATCCTTTCCTTCCTTAAACTGACTTTGGTGTCTCAGCAATGAAATGTATACCTCCCTTCTTTCCTTCCTTCCTTCCTTCCTTCCTTCCTTCCTTCCTTCCTTCCTTCCTTCCTTCCTTCTTTCCTTCCATCCTATTCCTTCCCCACCCCCTCTGGAGAACATCGTGTTTATAGTTCCTCATTTTTCTAAATTCAAGAGGGATTTTTTAATATTTTATGTATTATTTATTTATTTTCAAGCAGAGAGAAGAGAGACAGAGAGAGAGAGAATGGGCATGCCAGGGTGTCTAGCTACTACAAACAAACTCCCCACACCACTTTGTGTACCTGGCTTTATGTGAGTACTGGGGAATTGAACCCAGCACCTTTGGCTTTGCAGACCAGTGCCTTAACCATTGAGCCATCTCTCCAGCCCTAGTTTGGTTTTTTTAGTGTGCTGCTTTGGGCTTCATAACAACTATCTTATCTACCACCTTCTTCAGTTGCAAGACACTGAGAAACAAAGCTGGAACTGAGCTGGAATCTTCCTCCCTGCTGGCTAGCTGTCATAGTGCTAGAAAGTGCTATACAAGCTGTTAGAGGAGAAAAGTCGTCAACAATCTTAACAAGCAATGGACCCTACAGGCTGAACAACTAGCTAGCCGGGCAAGATGTGCCCCATTCAACACACACACACACACACACACACACACACACACACACACACGACAGAGAATTATTACTGCAGCACTGATTCATTTAAGGATTACCCTGATTCATGAAAGGCATGTAGCACAAGAAGAGAATCTAGGATCTTCATCACAGTTCTGATTTGTGACAAAATGACTTGTCATCTCTCCCTTGACCACATAACTCTGTTCTGACATTGCACTATGACCTCTTATTTCTTTAGCTAACAGGAGGTTAGCAGACTTGATGCCTGGAGGTTGAAACTTGCTCTTCCTCTGTCTGTCTTCCCTCACCTGAGGAGGCTGTACCTGGACATAACCCACAACCCTATGGGGAATACCAGCAACTTCACTGAGGAGGGGCCCCTATAGAATGGGGGCAGGGAGGAGCAAAAAGATGGTACCAGCACAGGATGGATCCATACAAAGTATGTTCTCAATTTTTTAAAAGTGAGAAAGAAAAAATATATTTTGAATGTGTAAATACTTTTATTGTCATCATTATGAAAACAATATAGTAAAGCATTTATTACACGGCATTTACATTGTACTTGGCATTGTAAGTAATCTAGAGATTATTTAAAGTATATTGAGGGTTTGCATAGATCCTATGTAAATCCTACCTAGTGTTATAAAATGCATAAGCGTTTGTGGACTTTGATCTCCAAAGGGGTTGCTAGAACTAATCTTCTGTGGATAATGAGTGTACACAGGATAACTGTGTATTGTGTAATCCTTGAAAAGCCCCATGAGATATTATTAATTCTACTGTGTAGACAAGAAAACTGGAGCACAAAAAAGTGAAGAAAAATGCACCAACGCACAAAGTTCAGGGCTGAAATGAAAGCAACCTGACTAATCATGCTTTAAACTTACAGCCCCATAACCTTAGACTTCACTAATTTGCCTATAGTAGGACTTGATTCATTAGTAAGGGATGAATTTGGTAATGAGGCACTGCTTTAAGAACAGAAGGGACCAGAAGATTATGTTATGACACTTAGATTTGTTATGTGTGTGTTCATGTTTGTGCACCTTGAGTCATAATGTAAATGTAATTCTCATGTGAATTGTGGTCAAAATACTTGAAAGCTACTGGGGTAATCGTTAGCTGTTCATATTATTATTTATGAATGAAAATATGTAGGAAAACATTGTTACACTGAGATTATTTTATCCCATACCTCACCTCCCACTGTTTAGCACTCCAATACACAAGGGAATGGTTCCCTGACCTCTCTGCCTCTATTAAAACTGCCATGGTCATGATGTTCTCATCTGAGTCTGCTTTTTCTCTTTGCAGAGACAGGAAGTCATGTCACTGGGTGAGCCTGAGAGCTTCCTTTGCACTGTGTGGCTATTTTTCAACAAGCCCAATCAGGTCCAAAACCATGAGCCAGGCAGGGGAACTCTGCCCCAGAAAGACCGAGTCTTGGACTTTAAAATTGAATTGAAATTTTTTAGCTTGTTATTTTTCCCTCCAGAAGCCTTGGGTGGATTAAACATATTAATCAGTCAGGGAGTTCTGCAAGTAAAATTTATATCGAGTCTTTCACACACAGAGGAGTCATTGAAATCAATGCTGTAATTGAAAGGGAGTGAAGGGCCATTTGGGGTACACGATTCTGTTCGTTTCCTCTCTATTAAATAGTGCCAACGAAGCATAAAAGATAGGAGAAGAGAAAGTTAAAGAAAAAACATAACAGAAATAACTGCCTCCATGTCCTGGTGTCTGCAGTTTTCTGGACCCAAAGGACTGCTCCAGGGCCTTTTACTCCATTGGTGCCAAATCCTCCCGTGTCCATGGCCTACTTGATGGCTGTATTATGACGTTCCATTTAGACCAGTGGAATGCTATATGATAGAAAATGTACAATACTGTCAGGGTGATGTGTGCATATGGCATCTTCATGGGAAAGCAATCAGGGGGGTAAATTAACGGAAATTGAACCTTACTTCCAAGAGAAGGTGTTTTGACATTCATGTTGACAGTTAGATAATGAGACACTGGGGTTTTGGTGAAAACCAGGCTGAGAACCTGGTAGCTGTTTAGTCCCTGAATACCTCAGCAGTTCCGATCTGGCCCTGAAGGTCTGGAAGATTCTGGGATAGCTGCTGGTCTTCAGCAGGTATCAGGCATTACCAGACATGGTGGGCACTTCAGTTTCATTGCTAAGAGGAGGCCTCCTTCTACTCCCCTCTGTGTGTTGATGAGATCGTCTTCCTCCCGAACACACTTCTGCTATGGGTTGATCACCTGTTTGCTGAAGGGGGATGGGGAGTTGACACTGGGTAAAGTTCTGCTGTGCAACCCTGAGGACTGGAGTCTGGAACCCGGTGTAAAAGCTGGCATTGCTGGCACACACTCACCTGTAATCCCAGTGTTGACAAGTCTGAGCCTGGAGGAGCTCAGGGCTCACTGCTCAGCTACATTAGCCAAATGGAGCCAGGCGTGGTGGTGCACGCCTTTAATCCCAGCACTTGGGATGCAGAGGTAGGAGGATCACTGTGAGTTCGAGGCCATCCTGAGACTACATAGTAAATTCCAGGTCAGCCTGGGCTACAGTGAGACCTTACCTCAAAATAATAATAATAATAATAATAATAATAATAAGAAGAAGAAGAAGAAGAAGAAGAAGAAGAAGAAGAAGAAGAAGAAGAAGAAGAAGAAGAAGACTGACAAATGGGTAAACGCTAGGGTCAGAGAGAGACCGAATCTCAAAGAAAATAAGGCAGGGATATGAGGGCGATCTGGCTGCAACATCTGTCACCCCATTGGCCGCCAGGGTTGATTCGGCTGATCTGGATGCCTGGTCAGGTGGCCCCTTCTTCCCTCACCGCCCCATGTGCTTCCCTCCCAAAGCCGTGTGCTCAGTTGAAGAGGACGACCTTCCCTGAATAAAGGAGGACCTGTCTTCGGTCAAGGATATACAAGTAGCTGAGCTCTCCTGCTGGAACCTCCAACCAAGCTCTCAAAGAAAATAAGGCAGGCTTGGCATGATGGCTCAGGCCTTGGGAGGCGGAGGTAGGAGGATCGCCGTGAGTTCAAGGCCACCCCGAGTCTACATAGTGAATTCCAGGTCAGCCTGAGCTACAGTGAGACCCTACCTCGGAAAACAAAACAAAAAGAAAAAAAAAAAAGAAGGTGAAAAGCCATTGAGAAAAACATCTAAAGTCGACCTCTAGCCCTTCACATGCATGTGAATGCATTCCAATGTGTACCTGCACACACATGTGCACCCCCATGGCTACATACATGCATGCATTGCCAAGAGGACCTCTCCCCAATTTCAGGTTTTCCCCGAGTCACACAAATTCACCTAGGAATATACTAGCTGCTTCTATGCCAGCAGTGAACGTTCTAGTGTGTGTGTGTGTGTGTGTGTGTGTGTGTGTAAGCATATGTATGACCATGCTTATAGAGGCCAGAGGACAACCTTGTGTCATTCCTCAGTTGCTGTCCACATATTTTTGACACAGAGTCTCTTGCTGGTTTGGAATTCGCCTAAATAGGCTAGGCTTGCTGTCCAGTATGGCCAGGGAGTTTCAAAGATCTGTTTGTCTCTAGCTTTCCAGTGCTGGGATTATAGGCATAGCCACCATGTCATTTTTTAACCTGGGTCCTAGGGATCAAAGCCACATCCTCACGATTGCAAGGCACTTCACTAATGAAACTTTCTCACCAGCCCTGAGATTTTATGAGATTTTACGTCCTCATTGTTATGCTTTCTGATATGTGGAATTGCATCTTATGCAGTGGCTAAGAGAATTTGTTTCAAGCCCGAATCCTTTTGAAAACCCTCTTGACTAGCCATGCGGCACAATGCCCACCCATCCCCCCTCCACCTACCATGAAGGCGAAGTCAGTATTTCTTCCAGCCCTTGAACAGATGGCTGTTTCCGTGGCTGACAACAGCTGAAGCAGTTGGCTTACGTCGATGGGCCATATTGTTTGAGAACTACATCACTCCACACACCAGAATCACACCTCAGGACAAGATTCTCACTCTCTGGGGGCTGGGAGGGAAGTGAAACCAACTGAAGGATGCAGATTGTGTCTGCTGCCCCAGGCTTATTACATGTGGAGCACACACCATGTAGAGAGTCACCTGCTGGTTTTAAAGTGCCCTCTGTCTTCTCCTCGTCCCTTCGTTCAGCACAGTCATGGGCTTCTGCTAGGCAGCCTACATAAAGGGAATCACAACACTCCAAAGAGACTAAACAAGTCAGGAACAATTACTACACTGCCACTTCTCCACACAACCCCATTTTATTTTATTTTTTCCTTTTTTTTCTTTTTCTCTCTCTCTCTTTTTTTTTTTTTTTTGAGGCAGGGTCTCATTCTAGTTCAGGCTGACCTGGAATTCACTATGTAGTCTCAGGGTGGCCTCGAACTCATGGTGATCCTCCTACCTCTGCCTCCTGAGGGTTGGAATTAAAGGCATGTGCCACCATGCCCAAACTTTCTTGTTTTTGAGTTAGAGTCTCGCTCTAGCCCAGGCTGACTTGAATTCAGGGTGGCCTTGAACTCAAGGCGATCCTCCTACCTCTGACTCCCGAGTGCTGGGATCAAAGGCGTGCACCACCACGCCCGGCCACAGCCCCATTTTACAATATCCAGAGGAGTGTCTAGACAGCACACTACTCATCCTATCAGACCATCCTTCCGTCACCACCATCACACACTCTGCATAGAACTGTCACCAACCTGTAAAAGAGGACTGTGCTCCCTCACATGCACAGGGAACACCCTTCAACCACTTTTTATTCAGCTTAAGCTTCATTTGTGTGTGTTCATGGGGGTGGGTAGTGTGTGGGTATGCGTGTGCACATGTGTGTGCAGATGTGTACACCCAGTGCACACGTATGAGGAAGGCAGAAGAGAATTTCAGGTGACCTCCCCCGTCATTCTTCTGGCCCTAGTTCCCGGAGATGAAGTCTCGCAATAAACCTCAAACTGCCTTATTTGGTCTTTGTAAGACTAGCAGACAAATGAGACCCAGAGATTCCACCTCTGCCTTCTTAGGATTGGTGTTCCAGGCCTGTGAAGACCACCTGGTATTTCACGTGGGTGCCAAGGATCAAAGTTAGGTTTTCATGTTTGCACAAATGCTCTTGATTGCACAGCCACTCCCCCAGGCCCACTGTTTCTTCGTTTTTCTTTTCCAGGTGTATGTTTTTGTGGCATGTGAGCTTCTGTATATCGTCTCTATGTGAGTTCACGTCTCTGAGAATAAGGGTATGTTGCTGAAGCTAGAGCTCACCATTTCAGTAGACTAATTAAGCCAGTGGGCCCCAGGGTTTCCTCATCTCCTCCTCCCCAGTGCTGGGGTTACAAGCATGCACCTTCATGTCCAGCACGTTTACAGGGGGACTGTGAACCTAAATTTAGGCCCGCATTCTTACATGGCTAGCACCTTATCCCTGAGCCGCCTCTTTAGTTCCCCAAGTAGCTTCCAGGAGTTTCCTGGTAACTTTCTTGAGAAATGAGACCCTCACTTCATGTTGGCTGATTTCCATAGCAGGCATCCCCCCTAACAGGATGCTGCCCATATGAAGTTACTGGACTTGAATTTGAAAGGAATGGGCATCACTCACTTTCCAGCTGGCTCCAGTAACTGCAGGCTCCTTTTGTCCTATCTGGCAAGCCACGGGGCCCAGTGTCTTATGATCCACTCAGCTTGTGGTTCAATTGCCATAATGACATAAAATGTAAATTCTAGACTTGGGGTATAGATTCATAGCAGGCATGTGCAGTGGGACCACTGACTGCAGGGGAAATGCAACCTTTGACTCCCCTAGATATTCGAGAGACAAATTTGGTTCAAGTCAGCACAGTAGTAACCTGCTTTGCTTACAGCCTTTCCACAGGCCAGGGGTGATGAGCACTCAGAAAAAGACTAATAAAACATGGCTGGGCAGATTTGACAGGGAGAGTGTTGCTGCTGGCAGGAGGTGATGCTTTATTTATGGCCATCACTCAGTAATGGAGTTGGTTAGACTATTGAGCAATTTCTTTTGTTATAGATCCTCATTTGCCAATCAGGGCTCTTTTAAATTGTCAGCCAGGAAATGTGGTCCGTTTTTCAGATTCCTCTTGAAGACACGTCAAGGTTTTTGTTTTTTTTGTTGTTGTTGTTGTTGTTTTTAAGAGAGAGACAGAGAGGGAGAGGAAGACAGATAGATGGGCCTCTCAGCTGCTGTGAATGAAATCCAGATGTGTGCGCCCCCTTGTGGTCAAGTGTGGCATCGCGCCCTTGCGTGGGACCTGGAGATTGGAACCAGCGTTCTTAAGCTTAACAGGCTGGCACCTTAACTGCTAATCCATCTCTCCAGCCCACGTCAAGGTTTTATAGTGCCTTTTCGTTAGCTTCCCTGTTGCTTCCTCTCCATGCATTTGTTCACTCCACAAATATTCATTTCCGTGTCAGCTACTGCCCTAGACACTGAGATTTTCTTGAAAAAAAAAAAAAAAAAAGTCCCCTAATACTTTGAAGATAGTGGGATCTAGCATGAAATAAATCAGCATGGAAATCTGTATTTCTGAACGGGGCAGAGAAGTGTCCTAAAAACGGAAACCCAGGAAGTTCCGGTTGTCAGTTTCTTCCGCTGTCCTTGTTTTCCTTCCTTTCGCCCCCACTTTCAATCACCCCATTGTGCACTTTTTGTAACCTTTATACTGTTAGGGTTTGGGGGTGTTATTAGCCAGGGTCCTCCAGTGCAGCAGAACCAAGGAATGAATGTATGTTAGAAAGGGGATTTGTTAACTCGGCTTACTCATTGTGGGCTAGCTAGGCAGCTCAGCGATGATGGCTGTCTGCAGGCTGAGGCTGAGAACCTGGTAGCTGTTTAGTCCCTGGACGCTTTAGCAGTTCCAATCTGTCCTTGAAGATCTGGAAGATTCTGGGTCAGCCGCTGGTCTTCAGTTCACCATGAAAGGCTCATTAAGCTGGTTTCTGATGGCAGCAAGAACAACAGGACAGCATTCACCAGCAAGGAGTGCGGGCTGGCAAGCAAGCAGCACGGCTTTTTCCCTGGACTTGATTACAACCCGGCTGGTTCCGGAAAGGGCTGCTCACTCTGGGGGAGGCACTTCCCTCCTCCACCGATCCTTCCTGGAATTGACCTCAGGGATTCATTCAACCAAGTGAACAATTAACCATCACGAGAGATTGTTTTGCTTTTTTTTTTTTTTTTTTTTTTTTTTGGTTTTGCAAGGTAGGGTCTCACTGGTCCAGGCTGACCTGGAATTAACTATGTAGTCTCAGGGTGGCCTCGAACTCTCAGTGATCCTCCTACCTCTGCCTCCCGAGTGCTGTGCTTTTTTTTTTTAAGTATAGAGCTGAAGAGATGGCTCAGCAGTTAAGGTGTTTGCCTGCAAAGCCAAAGGATATCGGTTTGATTATCCAGGTCCCAAGTAAGGTAGATGCACAAAGGGGTGCATGCATCTGGAGTTTGTTTGCAGTGGCTGGAGGCCTTGGAATGCCCAATCTTTCTCTCTCTCTCTCTCTCTCTGCCTCTTTCACTCAAATAAATAAATAAAAAGAAGTATGCATGGCTAGATGACCAAATACTATAACTTTATATTGTGGCTATGAAAATAGGTACAATTAAGGACAAACACAGTGTTAGAAATTTAACATGCATTAAATGGATTATGATAAAATATATATATATATGTTATAAGTTATAATAACCCACTAATAACCCACAGACAAGCAAGAATGACTCTTACTATGTGCCAGCCTAGGCACTGAGCATGCTCCCTCCTTATGCAGTCCTCTGACAGGGCACCTCCATGAATTCTCTCCCTGGGGTCCGATGAAGCAGGTCCCATGAATCATGAAATTACCATGGCAGCAATAGCCCGTCCACCCCTCTGCCCTATTCGACTGGTTAGAAGCAAACAACTGGTTCCACTGCAATGATGGGGGACAGAAGGACACAAAGGAAGGATGACATGAAGTGATGATGGCTCACTGGGGTTACCCTAGAGCCATCCCAAACAAGTGTGCATAAAGTATACTCACAGCAGCTGTTTAAAATTCGGATTCCCAGACATCAACCCCAGAGACACTGAGATGCCAGGCCTATGGGAAGGCCTAAGAACCAGTATGCCCTGTAAGTAGTCACAGCTGATTTTTGTCACAGTGGACAGGAGCCCACATGTGGAGAAAGAAGGCTATATTACCTTGACCCAATTGTGCCTGCTGCAATTTTGCCCATTTCTCTGCCATCTCGGTGGGGGCCTTTCAGAGCTGATGAGTGTCATTTATTAAAAACCATCCTATTAAATCTTTTGCCTTTGTCTTTCTTGGGAAATTAACCTTGCTTTCAAGTTAACTGCGGTCTTCTTCATTAGCTGCTCTCCTAATACTCCTCTAGCCTCATTTCGCCCATGGCCTGTATTTCAGATATTTGGTTATAAATTCTGCTTTAGGAAGTAGTTTAAAGACAACGATGCTTCCAAGATTGGTGAGTTAAAACTGACAGTCTGTGGCTGGAGAGATGGTTTAGCGGTTAAGGCGCTTGCCTGCAAAGCCAAAGGACCCAGGTTCGATTCCCCAGGACCAGTCCAAGCTAGATACACAAGGTGGCCCATGCATCTGGAGTTCATTTGCAGTGGCTGAAGACCCTGGCATGCCCATTCTCTCTCTTTCTCTCTCTGCCTCTTTCTCTCTCTGCAATAAAAATAAATTTAAAAAAATATTGTCAGGCTGTTTTCCTAGAATTGAGGGGCTGTGGGGACACAGAACTTCCCAGTGTAAAAATCTCCTTCTGTCTGGGTAAACTGAGACTCTGTCTGGGTAAACTGAGACAGTTGACCTCCCTCCTGTTGTTTGTCCTACAGAAAAGTTTAAGAAACAAGCAAACATGCCCCCGTTTGTTTGGGATTCGGGGATTTCTGTACTGAAGACTTTGGTGCTAACCAGCATGTTCTTGGCTACTCCCGTAGGCTAAATAATAATAATAATTAATAATTAATAATAATAATAATACCTTCCAAAATATGAGCCTTCTAATTCCTGGAACCTATAAATGCTTTCTTATTGGGAAAGGGATTTTGCCTAGGTAATTCATTTAAGGATAGAAAGATGAGATTAACTCAAATTATCCAGATGGACTCACAAATGTCTCACAAGAGAGAGAGAAAGAGAAATTTTATGCACACACAAGAGGGGCAATGCATATTTTCACAGAGTCACAGATGAGGCTGATGTGGCTTCAAAGCAAGGGACACCAGCAACCACCAGAAGCAAAAGGGAAGGAGCAGAGTTGACCCCAGGAGAGATGATCCCACCACTTCTTTCTTCTCTCCTTCTCCTCTTCCTCCTTCCTTTTATTTGCTTTCACCACCTTTTTTTTTTTTTTTGAAATACATTTTCAAAAAAAAAAGCTTTTACTTCGCAGAATAAAGCAGCCATCTTTGTAACCAATTTAATCCCAGCACTGGGGAGGCACAGGTAGAAGGATTGCTGTGAGTTCGAGGTCAGCCTGAGACTACATCGTGAATTCCAGGTCAGCCTGGGCTAGACTGAGACCCTACCTCAAAAAACCAAAATAAATAAAAAATAAATAAATAAAGAAAGAAAGAAAGAAAGAAAGAAAGAGAGAGAGAGAGAGAAAGGGAGGGAGGGAAAGAAGGAGGGAAGGAAGGAGGGAGGAAGGGAGGGAGGGAGGAGAAAAGAAAAGAAAAGAAAAGAAAAGAAAAGAAAAGAAAAGAAAAGAAAAGAAAAGAAAAGAAGAATCAAGACATTGTCAGCAAACCAGAAATTCGCCGTCTGTTTACTTCCTGGTTCAACCCTTCCTACCCAGCATTAGTGCTCTTCGTTACTTTACTCTGTTTTCACACCTTTTATTAGCTAGTTGGCAAACTTTAGAAAACACTTCAATTTTTAGTGACTGCACTAATTTTACACATATAAATCAACTCATAAATCTCCCCCAAATTACCTAGCTTCTCTCCATCTTCCCACACCACAGAGGGTACCTCCATCCTTCCTGGTGGCTATTATCTCCTTTTTAATGGAAAAAGAAGTTTGAAAAGTCACCACTTTAGTAAATTTACTAGTATCGTATCTTTTTGTTAATATGTGTTTAGGTTTTCTTTTAGTTATGGACATACTCAGTGTGTAAACAGCATATGTTGGTACCATCTTTTCCTTCATCCCTGCCCACCTCCCTCCAAAGGGACCCTCCTTGTTGGGGATGCAGGTCAACCCCATGGGGATTGTGGGTGGTGCATTATGGGGCAACCATCAGTTATGGGGGAGAGGCAATGCCTCTGAGCATAATGTCCCAACTTGTGGCTCTAACAATCTCCTCTTCTGCAAAAATTCCCTGAGCCATGTTGGGAGTGTTTTAAGTCTTCTTCAGTGATGGGCTCTTAGGAGTCTCTGGATCTCTGCTTTGGTAGGTGTTGAGTGTCCTCGGTGTCTATCTCCTTCACCCTTGTGCTGATATCAGATTCACTAAGAAAGCAGCACTCTTGCTCATTTCCCCAGTTCCTCTGTGGTTTCAGCTGGGGCCTGGGTGAGGTACACTGGGTTGTTTATCTCCTCAGGTCCAGCTCCCATCTGAAAAAGAGAAGCAGATTCTCCAATGGAGAGTGAAGTCAGCACAGGTAAAATGGGATAAACATTATTACTTTAGAGATAATTTAATGGGTATAGACACTCTTATAGACCAAGATTAGTGGGAGCTTGACATGGGAAAGCAAAATCATTATCTGGATATGATTCTGACTTGTTTCCCAGTTCTAGATATGGGTTCCTTTGCACTGAGTGGATCTGTTAGTCAATCCAAGAGCAGTTAGTTACCCACCATGGCTGTGAGCCACTATTACACTTGTGTGAACATCACATCAGGTTGTTTGCTTCTGAGTAGCTTAGACCTCGAGTTGCTCAGACAGATGTTGGTCACTTTCCCACAAAAGCTCATGTAGAACCTTCCAGCACTAGATGGGCTGTCTGGGAACTGGCTCTCTTCCAGATTCCAGCCAGGTCTCTCCATGCTTTGTGCCAACAGCATATGGTGTCTTCAGCAGTAGGATCTTACCACTAACCTCTGTTGGGTAATCAGGTGCTCTGGCAGAAGTCTCTCTTGTTTTGGGGGACCTTGTAGGTGTCTCTGATCAACAGCTCACTGTGGGTGTTAATTGCATCCTGTTACTGGAATTTACAGGCCAGCACCGAGGGAAAAGACAAAAAGAGAAAGAAAGAAAGAAAAAAAGAGACAGGAGAAATTTAAGGTTAGGCTTCATGGCCCTTCTCCAGGGCCCTTCAATTCAGGTGCTCCCCCTAAAGTCCTGCTGAGGGTTCCACCTTTTAGTCTGTCTTCCAGGATATAGGTTTCTATGGTACCAGTTCAATTTGGGTTCAGTTTTGTGCCCCTCCCACACCCTTCCCCTTCCCCCAAGCCCTACCCACCCTATTGCCCAAGCCTCAAGATGCTATTCAGGTATGTCAGCAACTCAGGCTGGCCAGATTAGGAACCACAGATGAGAGAGACCATGTGACCGTTGCCTTTCTGTGATTGTGTGAGTTTGCTTAGTATGACCTGTTCCAAGTTTGACCATTTCTCTGCAAATCTCATTGTGTCATTCTTTTTCTTACTACTGAGTAGGATTCCATAAATTATTTCTGTCTTGTCTTCCAGGTCAGAGGTTCTGACTTTCACATGAGTAACTCTGTTACTGAGGGATTCTAGAGAGGTTTTTATAAGCTCTATTTGATTTTTGTTTCCCATTGTATTATTTTGCATCGTGTCCATCTCTTGTTTGAGGTATGATCTCAGTTTGAGTTTTGATTTTCTTGATGCTTCCTGGAATTCATTCTTACATTTGATCAAGTCTTTGTTAAGCTTAATCAATCAGTTGTTGAGATCTTCCATTTCTTGACTCTCCTTCAATTCGTTCATATCTCTTTTGAGGGTTCTAACTTCAATCAAGTTAAGCCTACTGGCAAAATCTGAATGCTCTAAGAGACGATTCTGTCCAATTTTGTTGATAAGATTATTGGTTTTTTGATGGTTTGCTCCTAGTTCAGCAATTCTTTTGATCAGGGTCTCACTGGTTGTTGTGTTTTCATTTGGGATTGAATTTTTGTTGTTTTCTCTATGATTTCATTGCAGGCTTTCATTGTAGGACTAGGTATCAGTGGAGATCTCTCAGTTTTCTGACTTTCATTGGCTTTTCTGCATTGTGATCTACCCATCTTGGGGAGACACTTTATTCTTTTGGGGAGGAAGCAAGTTTTTGTCTTTGTAGGATCTTCAGAGGGTGTTCTGTTTCAAATGTGAACAGTATTGGTGTACTGGTGTACAATGGGGTTATAACCACAGATGCACAGATGGTAGGGATTGCAGGTACATCAAAGATACCTGGGAAATGGGAGCTCTGGCCTACTCACTCCACTTGCAAGTACTCTTCAGCACACGGGGACCATAGGTTGAGGAACCAGGCACCCGGAAGTTGGAGAACCAGAGGCAAGAGGCCTGCTCCTACAGTGGCCTGTGCACCCTCTGACTCGGGTGGATAGGGATGTCGGTACCCAGTAGCCAGTCAGGATATCAGAGCAAAAGGCCTGCTTCCACAGCCCCCACCCAGGACCAAGCCTCCCCAAGCCAGGCGCAATGGGACCTACTGGGACCAGGGAACTGGGAGGAGCCAGGGAACAGGGATCTGGCCTACTCACTCAGTGCCACATGGCCCTCTGGTGCAGGGTATCTGGGGATTGGGGACCCCAGTGGCACTTCAATCAGGAAGGCAGAGCAAGGGGCCTGCTTCCACAGAAAGCTCAGACAGTCCAATCCACACCAAGGCAACCGCAGGGGGACCTGGAAGGAGCTGGGGAACAGGGATCTGACCTACTCACTCTGCACCATGGCCACACACCTGGCAGCACAGGGTATTAGGACCAGGGAACTAGGAAGAACTGGGGAACAGGGATCTGGCCTCACTCTGCGCTGTGCCCACACACCCTCTGGCACAGGAAACGGGGACCAGGTGTGCTTGCCATAGTTTTAAACAGCTGCTCTTTCCTCTGGATTGAAGAGGAGCGGTGTTAGTAAATGACCTCTAACGTTAGATGTCTTAAATACACATATCTTCTCTAAAAAGATAGCTGGGGATTTTAAGCTTTAGGGGGTGTGGAACATTGCTCACTCTGAAGCACAGAACTGCCTCCATTGACTCCTTGCGTCTGCGGCAGACAAGACATTGAATCTTCTCCATTAGAATTTCTTCCTGGGAAAAATCTACTTTTTCTTTCTGACACGTTTTTAAAGATTTTTAAATTTTTATTTATTTATTAGAGGCAGAGAGAGAGAATGAGAATTAGTGTGCTAGGGCCTCTCGCTGCTGCAAACGAACTCCAGACACATGCACCACCATGTGCATCTGGATTGCTGTAAGAACTGGAGAATCGAACCTTGGTTCTTAGGCTTGGCAGGCATGTGCCTGAACTGCTAAGCCATCTCTCCAGCCCCGTCTCTCTGCCACTTTTAAGAGTCTTGTTGCTCTGCTCCAAGTTGACTAATGTGTGGCTGGTGTTGCTGGTATCGATGTGTTCTTTCTCTAATTATCTTCTTTCACTTAGAGGACTAGTGTGGACAGCAGCCAGTGACTATCTTTTAAAACCTTTCTCTTTATTCATCTTTATTTCCCTTCTTCTGAAATATTTCTTATCCGTATATTGGACCTTTTCAGTCAACTCTCTAGCATCAGCTTCTGTCAATGGTATAACAGTCCCTTGGTTTCTCTAGTCTGTACTGGTGGTTTGATCCAGGTGTCCCCCATAAACCTAGCTGTTCTGAATGCTAGATTCCTAGATTATGGCAATTTGGGAATTAAAGCCTCCTGAAGGCAATGTATTGTTGGGGGTGGGCTTATGGTGTTATAGCCAGCTCCCCCTTGCCAGTGTTTGGCACACTCTCCTGTTGCTGTTGTCCACCTTATGTTGACCATGAGGTAATGCCCACCCTCTGCTCATGCCATCGTTTCCCCCTGCCATCATGGAGCTTCCCCTCGAGTCTGTAAGCCAAAATAAACCTTTTTCCCCCATAAGCTGCTCTAGGGCAGATGTTTTCTGTCAGCAAGGTGAACCTTTAAGAGAGTACAAATGACCTCACTGACTGGAGTCTCCGGGCTTATTATTATGGCAATGGCTATGTATGTTATTCATTTGCAAGATTTCATGTTTTTCAAATCATCCTTTTTGTTGTTCCATACCTAACCTATTTTTAAGAATTTTCTTTTGAGAATTATACACTAAACTACTTTAAAGATTTTTGTGCAAACTTCTTTTTTGAGTTAGTTTTCTAAAGTTTATTTTTGACAATTTTATATGTATATAATAATATATTTTGTTACCATTCACCCCCCCACACACACCCCCATTATTTTCTCTTGTCCTGGTACTACTCCCCAAATTTCTTGTATAAATGCATTGTGTGTATAGTAGAGTCACAATTGTGGATTTTGTTGGCTGATTCTGTTGCCTTTCCTCTTGTGTTTTGTGAAAGAATTCCTGTAGTCTCTCTGTGAGTTTCTCTCTCTCCTTCTCCCCTCTCCTTCTAACATTGTGTCCTTCTGTCCCAGATTCTGTTTCTTTTCTTATCTCAAGCAGCTTGTTCTCCATAGATGAGCTATGGGTGTCATGTATTCCGTCTCCAATCTTGTCTCAGGTCTGGGCTGTGAGCATATGTCTCTCCTTCTATCTCCTTGGTTCTTATCTTCATCTATTCAAGCCTGAGACCAGTCATCTTTTTGCCCATGAAGACTTCTAGACCTGTCAGGCTGGTTAAGTGCCCTCATTTGTACTCCTGTGTACATTATTTTATCATGGAACATATGATCTCAAAAATAACTCTTCATGTATGTGACTGCCTTCCTTACTAGCTGATAAATTTCTTGAGGTTGGAGACTGACTTACTAATAATGTATCTTGCACAATTCCAAGACAGCTTGTACAGTGAGCCAGTCAAAAAAAGAATGGTAAGGCTGGAGAGATGGCTCTGCAGTTAATTTATATTTATTTTTTAATTTTTTAAAATTATTTGAGAGAGCGAGAGAGGGAAAGAGGCAGACAGACAGAGAGAGAGGGGGGGAGAGAGAGAGAAAAAATGGGTGTGCCAGGGCCTCTAGCCACTGCAAACGAGATACATGTGCCACCTTGTGCATCTGGCTTATGTGGGTCATAGGGAATCAAACCAAGGTCCTTTGGCTTTCCAGGCAAACACCTTAACTGCTAAGCCATCTCTCCAGCCTTTTAATTTTTAAAAAATTTTTGATTAATATATTTATTTTGAGAGAGCGAGAGAAGGAAAGAGGCAGACAGAGAGAGTGTGTGTGAATGGGTGATAAATACTTGCTTGCAAAGCCTGATGGCCTGGGTTCAATTCTCCAATACCCATGTAAAGCTACATGCACAAGGTGATGCATACATCTGGAGTTAGTATGCAGTGGCAAGAGGCCCTGCTGTGCCCACATCCATTCTCCGCCTCTCTCTCTCTCTCTCTCTGACTCTCCCTCCCTCTTTCTGTCTCAAATAAATAAATAAAATATTTTTTAAAAACAATGATAGTAATAAATATGATTCTCAAGGATTAAGGATTAGTGGACAACATATTCAACAACTGGAATATAGCTGAAAGCTTCTAAAATGTCAACTTTCCTGACTTCCTTACTGTGTGATGCTACCACCATGTCTGGTTTCTGGAGCAGTTCTTTAGATTTACATTTTACAACATAACTTGGCACTAGCTTTTCATTGTTTCATGAGATTTCTAGACTTAGTAGGCCAGGATATGGATGTTAACTACATGTTGCCAATGGGAAAAAATCACCCCAGACTCTTGTTCTGTCATTGAAAAAAAAAAACAAAAAACAGTGGCTCAGTAGTGGACAACAGCCCACTGAGCAGGGATAAACTCCAAGACATCCCTGAATTTCACCTGCATTTTAGAGAGAGGGAAAAAAAGCACTACGATCTAGCTAGAGTTGCCAAATCTTTTAGAAAGTACAGGATTCCTAAATGTCATTGGCAACCTTTCCAAATCATAAATGCTTAGATTTTATATATAATTCATGCCTGTGGATAAAATTGTAGCCAAATCTGAAAGCGTCATATGTAGACTTTTTATACACAAGGAGTTCTAAATATATGATGTTGTCACCCTATTTCGCTTACAAATTGAGCCCTTAATAACTTTTCTGCCATCCAGAAGAATATTATTTTTTAAAATTTATTTTTATTTTGGAGAGAGACACAGAGAGACACAGAGAGACACAGAGAGACACAGAGAGACAGGGAGAGGAAGACAGATAGACATGGGTGCGCCAGCAGCCTCTCAGCTGCTGCGAACAAAATCCAGATATGTGCGCCCCCTTGTGGGCAATGCAGCATTGCGCCCTTGCGCCCTTGCATCACTTTGCATGTGGCTAAATGTGGGACCTGGAGATTGGAACTGATGTTCTTAGGCTTAGCAGGCAGGCACCTTAACCACTAAGCCATCTCTCCAGCCCAAGAATATTATTTTTAATACTTTTATTTATTTACTTGAGAGAGAAAGAGACAGATAGAGAGAGTGGGCATGCCAGGGTTTCTAGCCACCACAAACAAACTCCAGATGCATGTGCCACCTTGTGCATCTGGCTTTACGTTTGTCCTAGGGAATTGAACCTGGGTCCTTAGGCTTCACAGGCAAGCTCCTTACTGCTAAGCCATCTCTCCAGCTCCCAGAAGAATATTATTACTTAATAATTCAGTTAAAGATGAAGATCGCTCATTTATGCCTTTTAGTTAAGAATTTGACAGTTTTCAGAAACTAAATTTTGAGGACAGAAGAAATGTACTTTAAAGAAAGTCCAAATTGCTGGGCGTGGTGGCCCACTTGGGAAACAGAGGTAGGAGGATCGCTGAGAGTTTGAGGTCACCCTGAGACTACATACTGAATTCCAGGTCAGCCTGAGCTAAAGTAAGACGCTACCTCAGAAAACCAAAAAGAATAAAGAAAAGAAAATCTACAAATAATCTCAAAAATATAGAATGTGGGACCTTAAAAAACAAGGAAACTTAGTCTCTTCAAAACGTCAATGTCAATTTAAAAAATGGTGGAAGAAAGTGACCTGGGCTAAAAAGACATCATAATGACATTATGTCCCTTGATTTGTACTTGAGAACTGTTGAAGTTTTGCTAAGATAAAACACCAAAGCAGCAATGGAAAGAAAGGGTTGATTTCAGCTTACAGTCTCAAGGCAAAGTTTCATCATAGTGGAGAAAGCATGCCCAAACAAGAATCCAGGATCACATCTCTACATCAGTGGGAAGGAGGTGGTCCCAGAGAGCTGACTCACAACACCCTAAGGACTACACAAATAAGCCTCAAGGCCTGCCATTGGTGATCTCCTTTAGCAGTGTTCTACCTCCCAAGGTTGCACCAGCTGAGGATTAACTATGAGGCTTAATCAGCACTATACATGGGGCTATAAGGAACTTTGAATGTTTTTTTTTAGAATAGTGAAGGAACGAGAGCAAGAGAGAGGGAGAGAGAGAATTACTGAGCCAGGGCCTCAGCCACTGAAATCGAATTTCAGATGCTTGCACCACCTAGTGGGCATGTGCGACCTTGCGCTTGCCTCTCTTTTGTGTATCTGGCTAGCGTGGGATCTGGAGAGTTGAACATGGGTCCTTAGGCTTTGCAGGCAAGTGCCTTAACCAGTAAACCATCTCTCCAGCCCTACAAGGGACATTTTACATTTAGACCACCACAAGAATCATAATCACAACAATCTTTAGGAAATAAATCAGAGAATTATCTTAATATATGCTGGGTGTTATATGATCCCATGAAATGATTAATAAGTTTGATAATAGTGTGATGGTTGTATGAGAGGATGTCCTTATTCCCAGAGATAAGGATGCATATTTTGGGGTTGAGTGAATGCTCTCTGCAATTCTTTTGAAACTGTCTAGTTATACAGAGAAGGGAGAGTGAAAAGGGAATAAAAAACGGAAAGGGGATGATAACTAGCATGAGAGCTTGTAAGTCGACGTGATAATAAATAGATGCTTATTATACCACTTTTGTGAATGTATGAAAATTAATAAGAAATACAGAAGAAAGAGAGAGCAGGACTTCAGAGTCCAGGCTGCTGCTCAGCTCTGTAGCTTCTGACGTAAGAAGTTACTACCGTTCTCTCAACCCTGATCCTGTCACCTGGAAGGTCAGGATCATCATTTATGTTTCAAAGAATTGTTATTAAAAGTACCTAAGTAAGTACATGGAGCATTTGTATTTTATGCAGATACTTTGCCTATATCTTTTATAGCCATTGTGATTATGACACAGTTACTTTGCCTATATCTTTTATAGCCATTGTGATCATGGCAAAGGTAATTTTAATTACTTGTTGCTAAGTAAGTAGCATCTCTTATTATGGGTGTTAATTACCAATCATTATCTATTTTTAGGGGACAATTTTGGCTTTTCAAAGAACCTTCATAAACATCCTCTTTGAAATTCATGCTCAGTCTGAGACGCGAGGGAAAATGGGAAAATTTTATCTAGTTCCCCAACATTGCTACCAGATATCTACATATTATTGTATTTATTTCTTTACATATTATTGTAAAAATTTATTGGAAAAGAGTTGCAGTAAATGAAATGAAACTAATGTAGTGTTAACTTTTCAAATCTCCATACTCAAGTTAAAGTGGTGGGAGACGGGAGCGGGAATGCATTGTAATTATTTTACTTTGGTTACGTAAACTAATCCATTTACTGTTGGTAGGTGATGTCATGGTCGGGCTTCCCTTCTTCCCATGGTAAACTTGACAGTGATAACTGAAGTGGAGCCTTAGGCCCAGCCATCACCCCCTGCTGTTTCAAGAGAAGTCACAGGGCCAGATACATAGCATATAATTCCAGCAGAGACGTTTGAAGCCATTAAACATGCATACCAGCCGAGAGTGACAATATTGTACTAGTTTTGTTTCCTCTAAAATAGCTTGTATTAGGGTTCTCTGGAGAAACAAAATAGACAGGATACTTGGAGGGATATGAAGAAAAAGAAAGAAAAAGAGAGAGAGAGAGATTAGTTTGCTGCAATTTACAGGAGTGTGGATACTGCACATGGCCCTAGGAGAAGGGCTGATGCAGTTGCAGTCAAGTGTGAACGCTGAGAAGTGGAACAGTCAAGGGGGCCCTTCCCATCTGAGTCCAGTTCTGAAGGCAGGAGATCAATGCCCCAGCTTGAAGGGAAAGGCAGAAAGACCGAATTCTCTTTACTCCTTTTTTTGGGTTCTATTTATTAGTTACTTTTCTCACAGCTGTGACAGGAAGAACCCAGGGAAGAAGGATTTACTTTGGCTCATGGCTGGAGCTGATACAGTACATCATGGCAGGCGTGGCAGTCAGGTTCGCACTGCTGGCAGAAAACACAAGAGCAAGAGCAGCTTGTGGGGATTCTAGGGGAAGCTCCATGATGGAGGGGGAAACGGTGGCATGAGCAGAGGGTGGAAATCACCTCCTGGCCAACATGAAGTGGACAGCAGCAACAGAAGAGTGTGCCAAACACTGGCAAGGGGAAACTGGCTATAATACCCATAAGCCCACCTCCAACAACACACTGCCTCCAGGAGGTGTTAATTCCCAAATCTCCATCAGCTGGGAACCTAGCATTCAGAACACCTAAGTTTATGGGGGACAGCTGAATCCAACCACCTCAGCAGGTAATAATACATGGCTGTGGGAATGCATCCTGGCTGAGGTGGCAGGAACATAAAGTGATGGTTCCATCACTTCTACCATCAAGAAAGAATAAGAGGTTGGGCCAGAACCAGGTCTAAACTACAAGGCCAAGGTCCACCTCTAACCGCACACTGCCTCCAGCAAAGCTCCACTTCCTATAGATTTCACAATCTCCCCAAATTGCACCACACCAACTGTGGACAGGTGTTCATTCACATGAGCCTATGGAGGATGTTTCACATCCACACCACAGATCCTGCCTTCAGGTACTCAGTGGACTTTGATTGGATGAGCCCTGCTCACAGTGGAGTAGACCGGCTACCGGACAGTGGGTCCCCAATTCAAATGTTAATCTCATACAGATGCAGCTTTATAGACAATTGAGAATGCTTTGGGGAGCACTGGTCCCTTTGTCTGGAGGAATTCAGTAGAGAGGTTTCCAGTCCAGGTCTTTGTTTTACTGTATTTTCATTGCTGATTCCATCCAGTACTACTTACTCTCAGTCTGTGTTGGTTTCCTGTGTCTTCATGGTTCAATTTTGGCAGGTTGTGTGTACCCAGAAATGTATCCAATTTTTTTCTAGTTGTGGTTTTTCAACTTATTGCCATATAAGTGTTTTTTTTTTTAAATCACAATCCCTCATCCTTTGTATTCCTGTAGTAGTCACAGCAATGTCTCCCTTTTCATCTTTTATTTATTTAGATTCTCTTTCATTTTTCTTAGTCTAGCTAAAAAATTTTCAACTTCATTTACATTTCTAAAACAAACCAACTCTTCATTTGGTTGATGTTTTGTAATTCTGTTTGTGTTTCATTTATTTCTTCTCTGATCTTTTTTTCATTTTTTCCCTTCTACTAATTTGAGTTCATTTATTCTTGCTCTTCGAGTTGATTGAGTGGCCTTGTTGGATTTTTATTTGAAGTCTTTTTATCTTTGATGTAGATGTTTGTTGCTATAAAATTCCCTTTTATCACTGTTTTTGTTGTATACAAAGGATTGAATTTTCATTTGCCCTTTTCTCATGAAAATGTTAAATTTCCTTTGTGATTTTTTTTTTTTCTGATGACTCGTGGCTCAAGTATATTCTCGAGTCTCTATGCATCTGTGCAATCTCTGAAGTATTCTTGTGGATATCTAGTTTTATTCTATTGTGTCAGAAAACACATATGATAGGATTTTGAATATTTCTGAAAATTTTGAGATTTGTGACCTAACATATAGCTTATCCTAGAGAGGGTTCTATGTGTTTATGAGAAGCTATTAGATAAAAGGTTCCACAGTGACTGTTAATCTACAGTATAATTTCACACTGATATTACTTTGTTCATTTTTTTTTGTTTTTTGTCTGCATGATCAATCCATCCATGAAAAGTAAAGTGTTAAAATTCCCAAATATTTTCTTTCTCTCTCTCCCACGAGCTGTTAGTACCTATAATATAAACTTGGATGCTCCAATATGAAATGCATACACATGTGTAAGGCTTATGTCCTCTTGAGCTAGTCCTTGAACCACATAGTGACCTTCTTTGTCTGTCTTGACAGCTTTTTGAGCTGTTATTTTTTTTCTAATATAAATATAGCTACTCCTTCGTCTCACTTTTGGCTTCACTTTCAGTCTGCCTGTTCACCATTGAAGTGAATTTCTTATAGGATGGAAGTCCCAGCAACCAAAAGTGGCTATGGTGTTGGTCAGTTCAGGCTGTTACAGCCTCTGCTCACCCTTTATCTGGAAAGAGGGGAGCTTCTGAGGTTCAAACTTGGGTCACGGAACATTTGATACAAGGTACTTTGTTCCTCTATTATTGGACTATTGGGAATCTGCATGTTCTAATCCCTCCATCTCATCCACACTATACTCCAATGTATTCTCCAAATATCGTTAGCTACATAGCATTTGCTGTTATCTCTAATCAGTCATTTTCATGAACCAAATATCTGGGTACCCCATGTCCAATCAAGTTAATATATAAAGTTTATCATTAAGTTGACGCTAGCTTATCATGAACTAAACAATACCATACTTGGTTTATAACAAGATGTGAACATCACTAATTGGGTATCTTAAAAGTCAGATAAGGAATATAGTAAGTCTTGCTGATTTTCAACATCTTTCCAAGACATAAAATGCTACAATCATTAAAGAGTACACACCCAGAAGCCATAGATTGTTATTAGAAAAGTTTCAGTGCAAGGAATGGGATCCTTCCAGTGAATTAATGGCCAGGGTGGTCCCTCATGCCCCCAAAACATGATAGGCCATTGCCAGGGCTCTTTGTTTCCCACCAAAAAAATAGATGGTAAGACTCCACGTGTAGCTTGGGCTACAAGGTTACTGAGAAATCTTGCTGGAGTTGAGCTGAAACCCCCCTCCCTGTAGACCAACTGACTGAAAGCTGGAAGAAGCTACACTGCATGCAGCTCCATAGGAGAGACAGAAATCTTCAGTGCAGATAACAACAGTGGACACTACAGGCCTTAAGTTTGGCCAGGCAGGCCAAATGAGCCAATGGATGCAATAGTGGCATGTCTGTTATGGGGGAAAACCAACTGCACTCTAATTGGACTGGGGGCCTGCTCCATGGGAGGGAATTTTTGCCTTATATGGAAAACCTACAGTAGGGGTAGTCGTGAGCCCTAGGGGTGTAACGTCCGCTGGTGTCTGACTAAATGTATATACTATGCTCACCAAACTGCCCAGAGGCCTGCTCCATGGGAAGGAATACATACATGGTACTGAAAACCTAATCAAAAGCCTATAGTGGGGGTTGGGGATTTAGCTCAGTGGATGAGCGCTTGCCTAGCAAGCGCAAGGCCCTGGGTTCGGTCCTCAGCACCGAAAAAAAAAAAAAAAAAAAAAAAAAAAAAAGACAAAAGCCTATAGTGGAAGAGGTCATGAGCCCTATGGGAGTAATGCCTGCTCGCCAAACTGCCCTGTAAACACTTTTGTTGACAGTCAGACCCATATATTAATGCTACTCTCACTTTTGGTTAGAGAAGCTTCTCTTTTCAGATGGTAGTGACCTCTGGAAAAACAAAAGGCATTTTTGCTGAAAAGAGGCTCAGGATCCATTGCAAAGAGGTGGAGGAAAGAATGTAGGAGCCAAAGGAAGGATAGGACTGCTTACAACGCACTCTTCCAGATACAAAATGGCCTGGCTATCCATAACCTCACAGTGCAAGACACTACCTACACAAGATCCTCCTAATCGGAGGAAAAGATGATGCCATCAAAATAAAAGCAAGACTAATTGAGAGGGGGAGGAGATATGGTGGAGGGTGAATATGTGAAGGGGAAAGTGGGCAAGGGTTGGGAGTTATCATGTTTATTATCTAAAAGTATGGAAGCTGTCAATAAAAAGTTATAAAAGGTACATACAGAAAGAATAGCAATATTTGGGAGGCAAGCATTGGCTTTAGTGTTGTCAGGGTCACTGGTTGTAAGAGCAACACCCATGAACTGTGCTAAGCATTGTCTAACTTGTGTGTTTCCCACTGCTTTGAGCAATTGTATCTTAGCCTAATCTTTCTTCTCTGATAAAATTTAAGCTATTAATAACTGCCTAAGCATTCCCTCCTTCTTTGAGGGCCAAATGAGATAAGATTAAGAAAAAGTGTGCTTTAAAAATTGTGAGGTGCCCTACAAATGCCGGCTGGTGTTGGTTTCCGCTGGCATGTCACCTGAGAGGAGGAAGCAAGGGGAAGCATGTGTTCCTTCTTGGCAGGTCTTCGCTGTGGCAGCCTGTGAACTCTGAAGTGTCGGGAAGCTGACGTAAGGAGAGAAATGGATTTCTGTGATGAAATTGCAAGGGACAGCTTGCTTATTGCTTCCCAGCATTCCAGAATGTGGATTTTCTTGGCCTTTGTTCTTTTCACTCGGTGGCCATCGTTTGCCGTTTTAGAGAAGCCTGCTGTAGTTATCCTGGTGGAGCATCATGGGAGACTAATATACACCACTGGAGACTTGGCCAGGAGGGAAATCTCGTAAACAATCAATGTTATGTTTATATTTCTAATGAAATGTTATTGTCGTTTTTCAACATCAAAATGTATTGGTTTGTTACATGATGTCAAATCACAAAATCGAGGCTGGAGAGATGGCTTAGTGGTTAAGGCACTTGCCTGCCAAGCCTTAGGACCTGAGTATGATTCCCCAGTAACCAAGTAAAGCCAGATGCACAAGGAGGTGAATACATCTGGAGTTTTGTTTACAGTGGCTAGAGGTCCTGGTGCAGCCATTCGCCCCGCACGTCCCCCCCCTTTTTTCTTTCTCTCACTCTCAAATAAATGGATAAATAAATAAATAAAATATATTTTTTTAAGTTATAAACTTATCACTTAAGAAAGTACATGATTTGAAGATGAATATTTTTCCTGTTTGAGCACTTGGGTAGTTTAAAATGTCATTGATATTCTAAGCTCCTGCCTAAATACCAAAAGGTAAATGTAATTAAAATGCAACACCAACAGGTAGGTACGATTAAAATGCAATGAGGTAATGTGTGTCAAATGAAAACTGTTCTTCAATCACTCTCTAGTATTTCTGTGCTATATGCACTCCAAGGTGGGGCATCTTCAAAATTTCAGTGCCACTGAGTCAACAAAGTAAGACAACCCTTCAAGAAATAGTTGATTCATTCTAAAACTTAACGTATCATTAATTCATAGGATATGCTGACAAGGCAGTAATATTTTTCTATATACACTATGATTTATTTTGTATTTTTCTAATATTTTTACTTATTTTATTTCAAGTACAGAGAGATAGAGAGGAGACAGAAAGAATGGGTATGCCAGGCCCTCTAGCCACTGCAAACAAACTCCAGATAGATATGCCACTTTGTACATCTGGCTTTATGTGGGTACTAGAGAATCTTGCAGGCACGTGCCTTAAGCACTGAGCCATCTCTCCAGCCCCACAATCCATATTTTTAAAATATAGCTTAATGTACCTTAATAGAAAATTATAGTGGACTGGAAAGATGGCTCAGTGGTTAAGGCGCTTGCCTGAAAATCTTAACAACCTGAGTTTGACTCTCCAGTACCCATGTAAAGTCAGATGCACAAAGAAGTGCATACATCTGGAGTCCACGTGCAATGACTAGAGGCCTCTCTAGCCCTGGCGTGCCCATTCTCTCTGTCTTCTCTCTCTCTTTCTCTGCTTGAAAATAAATAAATAATAATTTTTTAAAAAGAAAATTATAGAAACAAAAGCCACGGACATTAAAAACATGTACGAGCATCTGGGAGCACTCAATTGGAAAAAATGTAGTCAATGAGTGGAATCTGCTGTGTAATGCAAATACTATAATCACTGTTTAGTTGTTGTCAAAAACAAATGAAGGTTAGATAAATGTATGTGGTGGTTCACACTTATAATGGCAGCACTTGGGAGGCTAAGGCAGAAGGATTGAGGCCAGCCTGGGCTACGCAGAATTGTTAAGGCTCTGTCAGAAAGGAAGGAAGGAAGGGAGGGAGGGAGGGAGGGAGGGGAGGGAGGGGGAGGGAGGGAGGGAGGGGAGGAGAAAGGAAGGAAGGAAGGAAGGAAGGAGGAGGGAGGGAGGAAGGAAGGAAAGAAAGAAGGAAAGAAAGAAGGAAAGAAAGAAGGAAAGAAAGAAAGAAGAGGAAAAGAAGGAAGGATGGAAGGAAGAAGGGAAGGGAGGAAGAAGGAATGAAAGAAAGAAAGTGCCAGATGTGCACGTGGCGCCCGCCTATAATCCCAGCACTCAGGAGGCAGAGGTAGGAGAATGGCTGTGAGCTCCAGGCAGCCTGGGACTACATAGTGAATTTCAGGTCAGCCTGGGCTAGAGTGAGACCTTACTTCAAAAGAAAGAAAGAAAGAAAGAAAGAAAGAAAGAAAGAAAGAAAGAAAGAAAGAAAGAAAGAAAGAAAGAAAGAAAGAAAGAAAGAAAGAAAGAAAGAAAGGAGGGAGGAAGGGAGGGGGAGGGGGAGGGGGGGGGGGGGGGGGGAGGGGGAGGGAGGAAATTAAAAAAGAACGTTGGTTAAAGAGATTGCTCAGCTGTTGAAGGTGTTTGCTTACAAAACCTGATGGTGGACTGGGTTCGATTCCACAGTACCCACATAAAGACAGTTGTACAAAGTGGCACATGCATCTGGAATTTCTTTGCAGTGGCTGGAGGCCCTGGCATGTCCATGCTCATTCTCTCTCTCTTAAATAAATAAAATATTTTTAAAAAACAGAAAGAGAGGAAGGAAGGAAGGGAGGGAGGGAGGATGAAAATTTTGTTTTAAAATGTCCAAAGCCACAGGTTGTGACTTCATGCCCAAAGCCACTGCCTCCTCCCAATAACTGACTGTTCCTCTCACACACATAACCCACAACCCCACTGGGAAGACCAGCAACCCCACTGAGGAGGGTCCGTGCAGAATGGTGGCAGGGAATGGGGAAAAGATGGTACCAACACATGATGTATCCATAAAAGTATGTTCTTAATTTTAAAAAAAGTAAGAAAAAAAGTCCAAATGCTGACATTTTCTAGGAAACTTTACCAAGTCATTATTAGTTGCTATGAAGTTGAACTAATGTAATTTGTTCAATAAATATTTTGACTTAACATTAATGCTTTACACACACATATTCATACTGAAAATACACAGGTCTGAAAAATAGATCTTGCAATATCTGATTTCTGCCTCCTATTCTCACTTCCCCCACAGGCAATCATATACTTGTTATCTTTTGATCCCATGGAGGGGGAATCCAATATTCAGAATTAATAATAACAGGAAGAAGGTAAGCAATTTTGTTGAAAATTAAATATGTTCCATCATTTGGACTCTTTAGTCCGTTCTTGCATTCAGCTGGGACAACCGATTGTCACGCTTTGGTAAGGGACAGCAGCACACAGGTTGGAAAACTCACCTCACTGACCTCCCACAAAGCACCATTGGCTATGCTTTGGAAGACCACACCTGTTTGGAAGTCCTGAGTAACCTCTTGGTCCAGACACTGGAAGGAAAGTTTGTCAATCAGAAATTGAGTGGATTTCTGATAGCAGCTCCTTTTGGAGTGCCTCAGTGCCAGACATGGAAGTATGGCGTTTCTTCCTCTCTCCAGTAGAGGGCGCGCTCTTGTGACCGGCTTTTGTAGCCAGTTGCCTCTGGGGGCTTTACTCCCATTTTGCAAGCGGTAGGCTTTGGATGAATTATAATATAGAGATCTCGGTTACCTACCTTCTTCTACTGCTGCTGGTGCTCAGAGGATGCACTGACCATGAGAGAGCCACCGCTGTGTGTGCGCTACAAACACAATAACCCAGTTTTTAAAAATCGTTTTATGTGTGTGCCTGTGTATATGTATGTTTGTATGGCTGAGGGTGCCCCTGTTTATATAGGCATGTGTGCATATGGAGGCCAAGGGTGGACACTGGTGTCTTCCTCTATTGCTCTCTTCTACCATACTTTTTAAAACTTTCAAATTTTATTTTGAGAGAAAGTGGGAGAGAGAGAGAGAGAGAAAAAGAGAGAGAGAGAGAGAATAGGCATGCCAGGGCCTTTAGCCTCTGTAAACAAACTCCAGACACATGTGCCACCTTTTATGCATCCGGCTTATGTGGGTCCTGGGGATTCAAACCTGGGTCCTTTGGCTTCACAGGCAAATGCCTTAACCGCTAAGCCATCTCTTCAGCCCCACCATATTTTTTGATAGAGTCTCTGAAGCCAGAGCTCATCAATTTGGCTAGTCTAGCCAGCAAACCCCAGGAATCCTTTTGCCTCTGTCTTCCTAGTGTGAGATTACAGGGGTACATCCCATACCCAGCGTTTTATGTGGGTGCTCAGCACCCCCTCTTAGGTGCTTGTATGGCAAACTTTTGAAGAGCGCCATGCAACATGCCTTTCTATCCAGATGTCACAGGTTATAGTCTGAAATAGATGCTTTGTTTGTTTGTTTTCTAGCAATAAAGAATACAAGTTGTGCTCTTGTCTGACTAAATGCATATATTATTCTCACCAAACTACCTTGAAAGCACTACATTTAATGCTCATATTCATGTATTAATGCTACTCTCACTTCTGGTTAGAGAAGCTTCTCTTTTCAGATGGGGGTGAACTCTGGGATTACCCAAAAGGCAACATAGTGCTGAGAAGAAGGGATGGAGGAGTGCCCAGCACTGAAACATCTCTATCACACCCTCCAAGGCTCAGGGTCCATTGCGGAAGAGGGGGCGGATAGAATGGAAGAGCCAAAGGAAGGGTACCACTCCTTAAAATACACTCTTCCAGACCCAAAATGGCCTGGATTTCCATGACCTTGCCATGCCTGCCACTACCTACACAAGATCATCATAATAGGAGGAAAAGATGACATCAAAATAAAGAGAGAGGGAGGGGATATGATAGAGAGTGGAGTTGTGAAGGGGAAAACGGGGGAGGGAAAGGAATTATCATGGTTTATTGTCTGTAAGTATAGAAGTTGTCAATCACTTTTTTTCTCAAAAATACAGGCTGGAAAGATGTTTCAGTGGTTAAAGAAAATTGCTTGCCAAGTCTGATGACCCAAGTTCAAATCTCTAGCACACATGTGAAGCCAGAGGCACAAAGTGGAGCACACATCTGGAGTTCATTTGCAGTGGCAAAAGGCCCTGCTGTGCCCATTAGCTGTTTCTCTCTCTTTTCTCTTCCTTCCCCCTCTCTCCTTGCAAATAAATAATAAATAAAATATTTCTTGGAAAATAAATAAGCCACCTCAGAGCAACAACCCTGAAATGTTTTTTTGGTTTTGTTTTAATTCATGAGGAATAGTTCCTTGCTGGATTGCAGTAGTATTCCTTACACATATTACCTGGGATCCCTTTGTGTCTCTGCAGGGGATAAAACAGTATTTCAAAGGCAGGCTGTTGACTGACTCCCTACTGCAAACTGCTATTCCCCTTGGAGACATGAAATGGGAGAACACAAAACAAAGAAGCCTGAGCGAAATCCTCAGGGGTGGAAGCTGTGTTCTCTGTCTTTGTTTATTTAGGAAAACTCCCCCGGGTCCACCAGAAACCAGAAACCAGGACAAAGCAAAGATCACCACGCTGACTTGAGAATGATCAATTATGCAGACATTAAGAACCTAATTGTGAATCGCAATGTGTAGCTCATGTATATCTTCTGATTTGGCGATCCCACTTGCTGGAGTTTTCCCCCAGGAGATGTTGGGATGGATAGAGTTATCAGCGCTGCTCACCACATCCTGGGTCACATTAAAGGAAAAAGGAAAGCGGCATTATGTCCGTCCGTAGGGGATTGCTTCAATAAATTGTAGTTAGCTCAACTGTGTCAATGCGATGTGTTAACTTGTGTTCTAGTTCACTAGTATTCAGCTAAGACGAATATTAACACAGTCATATTATTGAGTGAACAATACACGAACTGGAAAAGGTCAGGCAAATGGTATTGTGCTTTGTGTGCATAACTCTACAATAGGAAAGTTAATCTACCAAGAGTGTGACTGTCCCTCGTGAGTGATAGGGGTATGGTTTGTATTTTCCTTTTTTAATTTTTTAAAATTTTTATTTATTTGCAAGCACAAAGAGAGAGAATATGAATGGGCACACCAGGGCCTTCAGCCACTGAAATGGACTCCAGATGTATGAGCCCCTTTGTGCATCTGGCTCCACGTGGGTACTGGGGAATTGATCTTGGGTCCTTAGGCTATAAAGGCAGGTACCTTAACTGTTGAGCCATCTCTCCAATCCTGCATTTTCTTTTTTTTTACATTTTACTTTTTTGTTAGACATATTTGAAAGGTCATGTGGCATTTTGACAATTGAAAAACATTTGGGGGTCTGGGGAGATGATTCAGCATGTAACAGCATTTGCTGCACAAGCCTGCGGACCTGAGTTTTGATCTCCAACACCCACATAAAAAGCTGCATATGGCTATGCGTGCCGGTAACCCCAGTACTGAGGGAGGCAGAGACAGGAGGATTGCCAGTGATCCCTGCTCAGCCAGTCTCACCACACACTCGAGGTTCAGTGGGAGATTCCATCTCAAAGACACAGTGGAAGAGCAACCAACTGAGGCCATAGCTGGTCTTCTCCTTTGCCCTCCACCGTGCACACACACAGCACACACATCTGCACACACACAGCACACACATCTGTACACACAGCACACACACACACACATTTTAAAAGAAAATCTTTTATTCACAAAGTTGTTTTCTCTGCAAAACTCACAGCATTATCTCTTAATTAGTTATTTTCTAAAGAGGAGTTCTTTCACTCAAAGAGGGGTTTCCTGACTTGAAAAGGAGAGAAATCAATAAGATTCCGACTGTTTGGGAATTATAAGGCCTTTAGTGCCTGGGGTTTGAGGCTCTGGCATAGGCTAAACTAATTACCTCAAAGAAGAAAGGTTGCAGGATCACCCTACTCATGAGATGTTAATACGAGTCTCAATTTCATCCCATTTTGTTCAGTCAGTGGATGTCACCCCCTCCATGTTCCTTGATGGTCACCATGGTACCTTCTCTGTTTTGTTGATGAGGAAACTCTAGTTCCATTTCCTTTTCTACTAAAGGTGAATGAATATCAAACTTAATTCAAGAGTTCTTGGGAGAAGTAACTAAGTTAGTATGGGTAAACATTTAAAACACGGGTGGGCATGCAATGAATTCCCCACCATGTTAGCTATTACTAATTTCATGGGACGAAGCAAAGAGCATTATTATTTTCTCAAGTCATCCAGCTGGAATTCTCTTTGAAATAACAAAGCTGTGCCCACTCTTCAATACAAAGCTGAGACCTCTGGGGTAATGCTATTTCCAAGGTGAAATAATTTGGTAAGTTTTGAGTGACGATCAGAACAAAGCTATGTTTTACATGTGACCTCCCTCCAATGTTTATGTGTGGAAAATTGAATGTGTCCAATGAAGCAGTGTTGAAAGTTGTGGCCATAGACAAGGTGATTTGAGTCACAAATAGATCGGTGTTATCGTGGGAACAAGATTGTGTTACTGAAGTGTTTGGTCCTTGCTGCTTCTTTTCACTCTTGGTTTCTGTTGCCAGCCCACCATGGCATGACACAAGCTCATCAGATGTCTGATCATGTTCTTGAACTTCCCAGCCTCCAGAAGCATGAGCCAAATAAACATTGATTGCTTATAAACAATCCAGCCTGTGACAATTCCAGCAGCAGCAAAAGAAACATATTAAAACTTTTAAAGAGAGCTGAAAATATATCTTTTGTAGTGAATCTGTACATTATCTATACAGAAAAGTAACAGTAAAAATTAATGCTTAACAAAATAAAAAGAAAAAAGAGCCGGGCATGGTGGTGCACGACTTTAATCCCAGTACTTGGGAGGCAGAGGTACGGGAATTGCTGTGAGTCTGAGGCCACCCTGAGACCACAGAGTGAATTCCAAAAAGCCTGGGCTACAGTGAGACTCTGCCTTGAAAAAGATTAAAAAAAAAAAAAAAAAAACCCCAACAACAACTTGCTACTTTATATAATTGAAATGAAGAAAAACAAATTCTTAATTAGGGGCTGGAGAGATGGCTTAGTGGTTAAGGTGCTTGCCTACAAAGCCAAAAGACTTAGGCTGGATTCCTCAAGACATACATGATCCAGATGCACAAGGCAGCACATGCATCTGGCATTCCTTTGCAGTGGCTGGAGGCCCTGGTGCACTCATTCTCTATCTCTCTGTCTCTCTCTCTCTCAAATAAATAAAATATATATATATATATATTTTTAAAAGAAATAGGTTGAGTTCAAGGAGATGGCTCAGTGTGTCAAAGGCACTTACCTGAAAACCTTACCGGTCTGGGATCAATTCCCAAACACTTACGTGAATTGGATACAAAAAGTAGAGCATGGGCTGGAGAGATGGCTTAGCAGTTAAGGCGCCTGCCTCCTAAGCTTAAGAACGCTGATTCCAATCTCCAGAGGTTCCAATCTCCAGGTCCCACGTTTAGCCAGATGCAGTGACGCAAGGGTGCAATGCCGCAGTTGACCACAAGGGGGCGCATGCATCTGGATTTCGTTCACAGCAGCTGAGAGGCTGCTGGCGCGCCCATCTCTATCTGTCTTCCTCTCCCTCTCTCTCTGTCTCTCTCTGTGTCTCTCTCCAAAAAAAAAAAAAAAATGTAGAGCATGCAGCCAGGTGTGGTGGCACACTCCTTTAATCCCAGCACTTGGGAGGCAGAAGTAGGAGGATCACTGTGAGTTTGAGGCCACCCTGAGACTACATAGTAAATTCCAAGTCTGCCTGGACTAGAGTGAAACCCTACCTTGACAAACCAAAAAAAGAAAAAGAAAGAAAAATTTAATCCCAGCCTTTGGGGGGCACAGGTAGGAGGATTGCCATGAGTTTGAGGCCACCCTGAGCCACGTTGGGTTCATTTTAGTTCTACTTCAGCGATGAGGTTTTGGGAGCCTCTGTGTCTCTGGATATCTGGCTTAGTAGGAGTTGGATGTTCTCTGTGTTTATCTCCTTCAGCCTTTTTCTGTTGTCGTGTTCACCAATAAAAGCTGTACTCTTGCCCTTTCCCCACATTACTCTATGGTTTCAGCTGGGACCCTGGTGAGGTGTGATAAGCTGATTCTCCCTTCAGGTTTGTTGTACATTTGAAAAAAATAAGCAAATTCTCTGATGGAGAACGAAGTTAGTACTAGATAGATGGGATGGCCATAGTTATTTTAGAGAGAATTTTATACATGTAGGCCCTCTTCTAGCCCACATTTGGTGGGAGCTTGATCTTGGAGACTGAGCTCATTTTTTGTAAAAAAAATAATAAATAAAAAAATTAGAGAGCATGCATCTAATATTCATTGACAGTGGCAAAAGGCCTTGACACATTCTCCCTTTCCCTGCATGCGCACATGCCCGCACAGAGACACAAATACACAAACACAAATAAATAAATAAAAATAAATAAATAAATTTAAAAGAAATATCCAAAGAAGATATTAAACCATGTTGTTAATTATCTATACAGTGGAATTCTATTTCACTATCTAATTTTGTCTTTATGTGTACATTTTTAAGATGAGAAAATTTTCACAACATGTAGTATAATTTAAAATTAGCAGCAGACTATAAGGCAATGCATGACTGCAACTAAAATAGAAATAATAAGTAGTGGCATGAAATAAATATTTTCCTAATCAATCTCCTGGTAAGAGAGGAGGGGGAAGACTCAGGACAAGTTAATGATGATGCATTTTTTCTGGGAATCAAACCCAGGGCCTTGCACATGCTAGACAAGCGCTCTACCACTGAGCTACATCCCCAGCGCACTAATGAGGCAGTTTTATGAGTTTATCAGTCTCTCTAGAGGTGACACGCCTCGAAGTGTCTCGCTCTACTCTGCCACTTGCAACAGTAGAAAATCCACCAAGAGGTGTACATGTTTTTAAAGGTCTAACTTTCCCATCATTGCTAAGCCTGAGATTTCATTAAAAATAATAATAATAAGCTATTGAAGGCAACCTTCTAGATTTCAGGAAAAGATAACTCCTTCCTGAAATTGGAGTGACATTTTCATGGATAGGCCTGTCAGCTAAGGTCTCCACTGCCACCTCTCATGGCTGATCAAAAATGATGTGCCAGCCCTGGCCAGACAGTGGGTATACTCAACCACCTGTCCCTCCAGCAGCTGGAGGGGATCCTGAAGGGGTGACCTCAAAGAGTGACCTCCCTGTGACCCACAAGAGAGTTAACTGGAAATGATAGTGAGGATCTAGTTTGATCTGGGACTCTGGACAGCAGCTGCTGTCTCGAGGAATTTGACACATGTCATTCCAGTACAGCATCCCCTCCAGTGGATTTACCCACATTTTGACTGAAACTCAGAAATATTTGAGGGAAAAATAAAGACCTGCATAATAATGACTACAGCAAGTTGTAGGTTTTAAACAATTTGAAATTTTAGGGCTTTTCCCAGTTGTGGGGAGGGTTGCTGTTTTCCTAGTGGATAAAGCAGTTTCCGTTGAGGAGAGTCCTAAAGCTCTTAATTTCAGTTTTTAAAATATACTTATTTATAAATTACTATTTGAAATCTTTATAGTGGGGATGACATCAGACACACACTTACAGAAACTCAAAATATATTTGTATAGCAAAATTAGCACAAAATTATATTTTGGAATCTTTTCTGAAACCTTGTGCAATATACATAGTACTTATTAATAATGATGCATATCTAGACTAAATATGTATATTGTACTTCATTAGAAAATTAAGAAATTTTCCACGGATAATTTTGGCTATTCCTCCTTTTTCTGAGAGAGAGACAGAAAGAGAGAAAGAGAGAGAGTGTGTCTCCCTCTGGCCCAGGCTAGTCTGGAACTCACTTTGTAGGCCAGGCTCTTTGAACTCAAGGTCATTCTCGTGCCTCAGCCTCTCTGGGGCTGGGATTCAAGTATGCACCACAGTGCCTGGATAGAACCACCTTTACCTTTAGGAAACATCTCCCCTCACCCTCTTGCCTGTCTCGCCTTCATCTCCCCTCTCCTATGGCGGAGCCCTACTGTGAGTGTCACAAATTGCTTTCCATATTTTTCAGCAGTGATCCCATAATCCATGAAGGACTGTCAGCTAGTGTTAAATATTATTCATGACCAGTTCAAGGGAGCAGCTGGGGGTTTTTGTTGTTGTTCAGCTCTGTGAAGCTCACATCATCATCTGTTAATATTGCATGTCATCCCCACTAGGGACCAGACACTGCATTGCTCTAAAAATACACGTTCTTTTCCACTGGGCTTTCTGAAAACTCATTTAACAGCATGCTGTGTGTGTGTGTGTGTGTGTATGTGTGTATGCACGCAGCAAGGCAGAATGGGCCATAATGATGGTTTCATTGATGGGGTGCTTGGGCTGGTCTTTCCTACATGGAGTTTTTGTAAAACATAGATTTGACTTTGTTCTCCTCCATTTGTAAAACCCTTCAGCAGCTCCCTGTTACCCACAGGATGAAATCCAGACTTCATGGCAGCATGACTCACAAACTGTCAAACTCAGTAAGATCTTTGCCTCTTCTTCCCCAGTACCTCTCCTTTATATACTTTGTGTTCTAGGCTCAACAAACTTTGCTACAGGTAGTCCTCTGGATCTTTGGGCTCCACCTTGGATCACAAATACTATTTTTTTTTTTTTTTTTTTTAATTTTAGAGAGAAAGAGAATTGGCGCACCTGGGCTTCAGACACTACAATTGAACTCCAAATGCTTGCGGCGCCTAGTGGGCATGTGCGAACTTGCGCTTGCCTCACCGTTGTGTGTCTGGCTTACGTGGGATCTGGAGAGTCGAACATGAGTCATTAGGCTTCACAGGCAAGCACTTTAACTGCTAAGCCATCTCTCCAGCCCAATAAATAATATTTTTAAACATCTTGCATCTGGGGCTGGGAAGACAGTTCAGCACTTGCCGTGCAAGCATGAGGACCTGAGTTCAGTCTCTAGCCCCCATGTAAAGCCCCATTCCTGAGGAGGGAGATACAGAATAGTTATTGAGGGTCCCTGGTCAGCCAGCCTCACCTAAACTGGGGACATGGCTTCATGGGTAAAAAAGTTTCTCTGCCAGCATGGAGACATGAAGTCATATAAAATGACAGGTATGATGGCATGTACATGTAATCCCATAGCTGAAGACAGGGAATCCCTGGGGCTCTCTGGCTAACTAGCCTGGCCAACTTGGTAAGCTCTAAGTTTAGGGAGAGACCCTATCTTAAAGAATAAGATACAGATTAACTGAGAAGACATCCATCCCTAAACAATATAGTAGAACAACTATTTGCATATCATTTACATTGTATTCAAAATGATAAGTAACTAGGAGAAAATTTAAAGTATATGAGAGGATGAGCATTAGGTATATGCACATGGCACACTGTTTTATACAAAGGACTTGCACATCTGCAGATTTTGATATTCCAGGGGGATCCTGAACCAATCTCTCTCGAACACTGAGGAATGACTATATTGCCTTTGTCCTAGTTGTTCTCTGCCAGGGATGTGGTCATAACCCCCATTCTGTGGCAGATTTATGTGTCTTTTTATTTGTTTCTTTTTATACATAGAGAGTCATTGGAAGATTGCTGGATTTCATAAGAAAAATTTCTTTCAAGTATATCATGTACTTTTGTTTGACATATCTGTCTTCCCATACTCTGCTCTGTCCCCCTCTCTCTTGCTTATTTCTGCAGATCTCTTCGCCTCGCCAGTTTCCCTTGTGCTTTCATATGTGTCTATATATATATATATATATATATATATATATATATATATGTACATATAATCACACTTATCTTTCCATTCATCTGTTTATGAACCTCTAGGTTGATTCCATGACTTTGATGCCACAGTAAACATTATCTGTCTTGAAAATGATACTCAAATGTAACTTCCTCTGTTGTACCATCTCTGGCTCCCTGAAGCAAATTTACTCATGGCTTTTCTTATATATCTTCAGTGTGTTTTGCTACAATAGTTGAAGCAGTTATTAACCACAAATGAAACTGGCTCTTTAAGAGTTCCAATGTAAAACACAGCAACACAGCAATTCTGTGAATGAGGAATGAGTGAATGAATAAATGATAGTCAGAGACATGATCTTAGAAATCAGTTCACCTCAGACTTTTTCAGTAGGTATCCAAAAATAAGCAGAGGCCTCCAGTAAAATTCCCCTAAAATGAATAATATGAAATTATCATACAACCCATGTGTGTGTGCAAGTGTGTGTGTGTGTGTGTGTGTGTGTGTGTGTGCATGCACATGCACAGCATTTTTGGGGTAGCTCATTCATAGCACCCATCATTTTCCAAAGGAATTCATAATATCATAATAAGATTATTAACTTCTGATATAATTCAGTCTCTTCAAAAAGCTAAGACCTGGGCTGAAGATATGGCTTAGCCATTTAGGCACTTGCATTCAAATCTTAAGGACCAGGTTTGATTCCCCAGAACCCACATGAGCCAGATACACAAGGTGGTGCATGCATTTGGAGCTCATTTTCAGTGGCTAGAGACCCTAGCATGGCCATTTTCTCTGTCTCTCTTTTTCTGTCTCTCTCTCTCTGTCAGAGATAAATAAACAAAAATATTTTTTAAAAGCTAGGACCTCTCTCTTTCTGTTAAGTAGATAGCAAAACAAAATAAAACCAAGAGGAACGGAGGCTTTTGAAAAGATTAATAAGCAAACATGCCCCTAAAAAATGAAGTCTGAAGGACAATGTTGTTTCAAAGCTAGAAGCAGACGATGCAAAAATATCAATGCTCAGAAAGACCTGGGCCCAAGTAGCTCAGCTCTTTCACCCCCTGTCCAATGCAGAGTTATCAGATGACGGGGGCATGTGGATAGTGGTCAGTGAGATAGATTCTTGCTGAGCCATGCCCCAAACAATGTCTCCATGGTGCTGAGAGAAACAGAGCAAGTGGTCTTAGTTTGTGAATAATATGTTACTGGAATTGGAAGCTAAATTACAGCCCCGCCCCCCGCAGCCTTTCCTTTCTTTCTGGCTTCATAAATTTCCTTCACACTTGTGACCGGGTGAGTTATTTACCATTTGCTCTCCTACTGTGGTGCTGTGTCAGTGGCAGAAGTTAATATGTGCTTCCCTCTCCCTGCCCCAGGGACTCCCTGAGCAGATAGAATTAATCTATCCTGTGCGAGCTCTGAAAGCGCCTCCCAGCCAGATTTGCGAACAAAAGGCAGAGTGGAATGGGAAAGATCTGTTGGCATCATCATTATCTAAATGGGTGCAAAGATTGAAGGCACTCCTCCTTACCAAAATGATAAGAACCACAAGACCAGCTGTTTGCATGTTTTATTATAATGTGCATTGAGACACAATGACTGAGTGGGGGTGATAGACACTTCAGGGAGGTAATTGGCTTTCATGCTTATTTTTGCCATTTTTTTGTATGTGTATGTGACATAGGCGCTTATGTGTCTATGTATCAAACATGTGTGGGCCCGCGTGTAGTGTGGGTATGTGTGCATGTGGGTGTACATATAGAAGCCAGAGGTCAATGCCAAGTGTCTTCCTCACTCACCTTTCACCTTACATTTTTTTTTTGTAAGCAGAGAGAGAGAGAGAGAAGAGAGAGGCAGACAGATAGAGAATGGGCACACCAGGGACTCTAGCTACTGCAAACAAACTCCAGATGCATGTCCCCCTTGTGCAGCTAGCTTACATGGGTCCTGGAGAATCAAACCAGGATCCTTTGGCTTTGCAGGCAAATGCTTTAACCACTAAGCCATTTCTCCAGCCCTCACCTTACTTTTTGATACAGGATGTCTCACTGAGTCCAGAGCTCATGGGTTCGACTAGACTAGCTAGCTAACAGGCCACGGGGATCATGCTGTCAGCCTCCCCTGAGCCATGGGGAGTCATGCCTGGCTTTTATGTGGGTGCCAAGGATCCAAGCTCTGGTCCTTATGGTTGCACAGCAAGCACTTTACTCACTGAGCCATCTCCCCAAGCCCAGCTTTGTCATGTTGCTGGGGAGTTGAAGATGGCTCAGTTTTCTGAACATTTGTGTACTTCCAAATTTCCAACCTGGGAGAGTATTTTGGCAGTCTAGCTCTTGGTAAGAGCTCCAGTGTTTGGGCTTCCAGTAACCATCTTGTCCTGTGAGTTCGTGTTAAATAGCAGCTTTCTATGCAGAGCCTTCCTTTCCCAGAGTAGTTAATATTTATTGGACACTAAATGTATTCCAAATACAATGCTAAGCTCAATGTACCCATTACCTCATTTAACTCTCACATCCTTTAAAGGTACAGTCCATTATTATTCCAACTTTACAGAGGGAAATCAAGGTAACAGCCAAGGTTATATAGTAAATGGTTGACTCAAGACATAAATACATGTTTGACTGACTTCACAGCCCACATTGTGGGTGTCTGCAATAATTTCTTTTTCCACTATCAAAGCATACATTTATTTAGCAACTCCCTTAGTTGTTTGGCAAAATTTATTGAGCACTTACTATCAGGTAGTTGCTGAAGTATAATGAATAGGATGGAATCCAAACATTGTCATTGCCTCTATGAACTTGTCTATGGTGAACATGCTGGAAATAACCAAAAATAAAATTCCCTTCTTGTTGTGCACTTTTACATGGTGTGTTTTATATGTACATTTATATGTGTGTGTACAGGTGTGTACATATGTGCATGTGGAGGCCAGAGGACAACCTCGGATGTCATTCTCAGAAACACCACCCATTTCTTTTTGAGACAGGCTCTCTCACTGCCCTGGAGCTCACCAACTAAGCTAGACTGGCTAGCCAGTGAGCACCAAGGATTCTCCTATCTGTCTCCCTCCCAGCCCTTGTTTTACACCAGCATCCGCATCAGGACTCTGTGTTTCCTGCCATCTTCCTCCTCAACAGCATCCTCTTTCTCCCCGTCATCAGAATGACTTCATGAAATGAGAAAGGGCTGGTCACAGCGTGAAAAAATAAATCAAGTCATAGTGGCAACAAAATCAAGACATGAGTGGGTCTTGTGCTATGGCAGAGGGTCTCTTAGTTGAGTTTTTGATGTGAGCTAGTCTCCTATGGATCTTTTAGTTACTGTGTGTGATGATATCAGGCAATATCAAAACTTTATATATGATACTACTATGCAGCAACTGCAAATGAAACTGGCTACATGAAGCATAGATGAACTTTTCTTCTGTTAATCCAAAGGTATTCTCTACCAGTTAGAATACATTTTATTTTAGCCAGGTGTGGTGGTGCATGCCTTTAATCCCATCACTCGGGAGGCAGCGGTAAGAGGATCACCAGGAGTTTGAGGCCACCCTGAGACTACATAGTGAATTCCAGGTCAGTGCCTGGGTCCTACCTCAAAAAAACCAAAAAAAAAAAAAAAAAAAGAATACATTTTATTTTGAAGAAAACTCAGCTAACTTGGGTTTTCTGCATGTATGCATGTGGTGTGCATGTATGCAAATATGTTCATATGTATATGGACACACATATGCTGGGAGGTACATGTGCACATCTGTGTGCATTTATGTGTAAGGCCAGAGGCTGACATAAATAGTCTTTCTCAGTTGCTTTCCTCTTATTTGTTTTTTGCATGGTCTCTTACTAAATCTAGAATTCACCAATGTGGCAGACTGACAACACAGTGGGATCCCGAGATCCTCTTGTCTGCACCTCGCCTGTGCTGGGATTATAGGCACTTCACCCACTGAGCCATCTCCATGCCTCTCAGCTGCTTCAATTCAAAGAAGAAAGTATAGAATCATTGAACTCAAAAAAAGTGGGCTCAGGAGTTGAAAACACTTGCTCTGAAAGCCTGCTAACTGGAGTTTGCAACCCCAGCACCCAAATCAAGCTGGACACAAAGTGGCAGACGTGCCTGTGACGACAGCATAACTACAGACAGCAATGGGAGGCAGAGCCAGGAGAACCCCAAAGCTCACAGGCCAACACATCCAACCTACCCAGGGACAAAAGAGGGCTGCTGTCTCAAGCAAGGTGGAAGTAGAGGACCAACAGCCTGAGGTTGTTCTCTGATCTCCTCATGCATGCATCCATACACCAACATTATGTACACAACACACATACACAGTTGTACATACATAAATAAAACTAAATAAATACAGTAAAATATTTAAAAAAAAAAAAAAAACAAGACTAACCCTATTTCAGTTATGACTTGTTCGGGGCTCAGAGTGGCCAGGGCTAGCTCCTCTCTCGTGTATCTGAGCTGAGCTGCCTGCTGTGTTACTTTCCTTCTCAGATGCTGTCATGCCAAGATGGTGTCAGAAGTTCCAAACGTGGAAAAGAAAGGTTTGCTCGTTTGTTTTCTTCTCCAAAACTCTTAGGCTGTCCTGTCCCTGCTTGGGACCCATGCTTACTCATAGTTACATTGGCAGAAGCTGAGGTTATAAATTCTTCTCAGAAAATGAAGAAAGTCTGGATCCAAAAAGGGCAAAAAAAAAAAAAACAAAAAAAAAAAAAAAAAAAAAAAACCTCGTCCTCTGACAGTAACTATACACTCCAAGAGCTATGACCTTAGCCTTCAGTGACACAACCATGGACATGTTTGAGAAGAGTTCTGGCTGAATATTGAGAAAAATACTACAAAATCAAAGTATCTGCCTTACTTTATGACATGTTGGAAGTGATTTGACCATTCTACGCCTTAGTTTCCTCAGCTGTGCAGTTGGGACAATAATGACATTTGTTTTGCACATTTTACATCCATCCTAGTGAGTACCTGACATATCATTAGCATGAAAACAAAAGGACATTCTAGTGACACTCATTTGAACACTGAGGTCCAGCGTAAGATTTACAAATTGAAATAAATGAAAGGCAGAGAAGATGCTCAGTTGGTAAAGTGCTTGCATCTCAAGCACCAGGACATGGTGTCCACATAAAAATGTTGGACATGGTGACAAAGGCCTGTAATCCAAGCATGGGGGAGGCAAAGACAGGGGGATTCCTGGGGCCTGCTGGCTAATAGTCTAGCCTAACTGGATTACACTCAAGATTGTCCTCTGGCCTTCATGCATGCATATATATTTGCATGTGCATGCTCGCCTGCACAACCATAAACACACACACATGCATACAAATAAATTATATTACAATTCTTTATAATCCTAACAAATGAAAATTGGAGATTGGGAGATGGCTTAGTCAGTGAAGTGCTCCTCTTACAAGTACGAGCATTGCATTCAATCCCCAGGACACACATCAAAAGCCAGGCTCACCCTAGGACTCATACACAACTATTTAACTAACAATTACTTGCATCGCACTCAGAATCACCTGATCTAATTTTTTAGTAAATAAGATATATAAAAAGATGTGAAGACTTTGTAAATTTTCAGAAACTGTAAAAAGACCTACTTCAAAAAGACCATTGGAAAAAATTGAATTTGGTATTTGATAATAGTAAGGAACTAATATTCATTTTTTTTGTTTTGTTTTTTTGTTTTGTTTTGAGGTAGGGTCTTGCTCTTGCCCAGGCTGACCTGGAATTCACTATGTAGTCTCAGGTTGGCCTGGAACGTTGGCCTCATGAGTACTAGGATTAAAGGTGTGTGCCTCCACACCCAGCTAATTTTTTTTTTTTCAAGGTAGGGTCTCACTCTGGTCCAGGCTGACCTGGAATTAGCTATGTAGTCTCAGGGTGGCCTCGAACTCATGGTGATTCTCCTACCTCTCCCTTCCGAGTGCTGGGATTAAAGGTGTGCGCCACCATGCCCGGCCCAGCTAATTTTATTACTAACATAATAATGGGAGAGAGAGAGAGAGACCCCATAAGTGGAGATAAACAACAGTGGACACTGAAATCCTTAAGTTTGGCCAGCCAGGCCAAATGAGCCAACGGGTGCAATAGTGGCATGTCTGTTAGGGAGGAAACCATCCACTCTTTAATTAGACTGGAGGCCTACTCCACAGGAGGGAATGCATGCCTGATACTGAAAACCCATGTTGAGAAAGTCATGAGCCCTAGGGGTGTAATGCCCAGTAAGCACTTCTCTTAATGTTCATGCCCATATATTAATGCTACTTTCACTTTTAGTTAGAGCTCCTCTTTTCAGATGGTGGTGACCTCTTGGATGACCCAAAAGGTACCATAGTGCTGAGAAGTGACAGAGAAGTGCACAGCATTGAAATCTCTCTATCACGTCTTCCAAGGCTTAGGGTCCACTGTGGAAGAGGTGGCAGAAAGAATGTAAGAGCCAAAGGAAGGTTAGGACTCCTTACAATGCACTCTTCCAGACACAAAATGGCCTGGATAGCCATGACCTTTCATAAGACCATCATAATAGGAGGAAAAGATGATGACATCAAAATAAAAGAGAGATTGATAGAGAAGTGGAGGGGATATGATGGAGAGTGAAGTTGTGAAGGGAAAAGTGGGGGTGGGAGGGAATTATCATGGTTTATTGTCTATAATTATGGAAGTTGTCAATAATGAAAAAAATTTAAATAATAACATTGAAATTGTGTTTCTAAAAGTTCTTTTTATTAAGATCTTTATACAGCAATACTTATGAAGTAATATGTATGATGTGTGCAATTTGCTTTTTAAATTATTTATGAGAGAGAATGGGTGAGCCACTGCCAGTGAACTCCAGACACATGTGCCACCTTATGCATCTGGCTTTACATGGGTACTGGGGAATCAAACCCAGGTCTTAAGGTTTTGCAGGCAGATGCCTTAACTGCTATGCCATTTCTCTAGCCCAATTTTTTTAATTATTATTTTTGATTCTTTAGTTCAAACCCAGAGCTTCAGACATCCTAGACAAGTTCTCTAGCAGTGAGATATATTCCTCTGCCTGAGTTCACTTTAAAATAAAGGATATAGAAATGATATGAAGAATAAATGAACATTCATTAAACTATTCTGTCAAGTTTTCCCTTCATTCAAAATTCTTTATTATACATATTTAAGATGAAAAAGAGAAAGAATTACAAGGGCAGGACTAAGAGAGACTCAGACTCACCTTCATAAAGCTGAACCTGTTGTAACATGGCCATTGTATCAGGTCTACAAGTGAGAGGAAAGAACTTTGGGCTGGGGCCCAGATATTCTTAGGAGATAAAGTCTAGCTTTATCTGAGGCAGTGGTGACTCACAAAGGGTTTCTTAAAGCCTTCCGAGAAAAGGGAGTTTCACTGGATGAGTAATTTCCCATCCCCAAAACAATTGAGTAGCAAATGAAATATTTTCAAAGAAATTCGCATCCAGAACTCTCCCAGTGTGAAAGTTCCTTGCAGAAGTGCACTGTGGTCTGAAAAGGAGCGCAGAGCCTGTGATGTGCCACAGAGACAGCCAGCGGACAGGCCGCCTTGGCAGTGCTTGTTTATGTCTTTCCCAAAGAAAGTCTTTTCCATGCTTTTTTATTTTTTAAATCTTTCCTAATCCAAATACCTCTTTTCCTCAAGAGCAAAATGTAGTGGTCATTGGTCATTGCCCTTTACTGCAGTGGTCAGCTGTCCCCCGCTGGCTTGCCCTGGGCTTCTTTTTTGCTGAATGTTGCAGAGATGTTTCTGTTGGGGCATTTTCATTCATTCATATATTCAAACAAAAACTGAAATCTCAGAATAACTCTGTTCTCTCAGCAAATCCCAATGAAGAAATTAAAATCACCTTTGCTGATCTTTAGCTTCTCTTTCTGTCCATACCCACTATTCCACCTCCTGATCCTTTCCCTGCCCCCTTCCCTCTCTCTCTTTCTCTGTGTGTGTTCACAAATGTGAGTGCAGAAAGTCAGAAGGCACCTTAGGGAGCGGGTCCTAACTTTCCACCTTTTTTTTGAGGCAGAATCTCTGTTTGTTCATCGATGCATTTGCCAGGCTAGCGGGCCTGTGAGATTACGGACTTTTCCTGTCTCTGCCTCCCAGCTCACCACAAGGTGATGGGATTACTCATGCTATGAAGCCCAGCCAGCTGTCCATGGGTTCTCAGGATTCAAATTCAAGTACTCCAATATTCTTCATCCACTGAGCCATCTCCCCAGCCCTCTCTCCACGTCTAGGTCTATCCTGGGAACTTAATTAGATATTGATGAATTGGTTTTCTTTGCTTTTGAGAACTGGTTCCTTTTGATAACTATGTCCTGGCATTTCCTAAATTTGTATTTGGAGCATCTGTCTCTCCATGCCAAACTTCCTGTGTTCAGTGATGGTTCCTGATTAACGCCTGTGTTTCCTCAGCTCCTTTGTCCTCTATGAAGGCCAGGCCTCTTTCAGTTCTATTCCTGATCTCACAACAGGATGCCCTAGCCCCCATAAGATTCAGTCAGTACTACTTCAGAATCAGTAATGAGTTAAAAACACAAAGTGAACACTCAACGTCTCGATAATCTGTTTATTTTATATCTATGCTTTGTTATTTACATGTGCATGATTCTTAAGTGTGGAATATTTTTGACATTCACAAGTTAGACATAAAAGGCATTATTATTTCTTTGAACTGAACTTTCCTCTTCTGAGAAAATTAGATTTTTTAGTAGAATTGGGGAAATGTCAATATATCAAATAGACCTTCACGGTATCAGTAATGCGAATTGCTACTACCCTAGTTCAAGTGTATTCACAATGAGCCTTTCCTATACCTGGACGTGTGTCAGCCATCTACGGGAATAAGGAGAAGGGAGAGGAAGGGGCTTTTCACTTGCAAGGGTTTTGAGCTATTGTATAGGAAACCTGATGGCTTGTCTTTGGGATACAAAATCCTACAGAAACTTGAGGATTAGATTCTAGAAATTGCTCCTCTACCTTTAGGAGGTGAGGGCCAATGGAGGAAGTGGACGCACGGTGGCAGGCCTTGAGGATTATATCAGCCCAGTTTTTTGCCACCACTTCAACCCCAGAAATTTTTAGCCAGCTGAACGGCAAGTTACCTCCTTCACACGTGCAATGCCAACTACCACATCTTCCCCGCCATGATGGACTGAGATCTCCTCAAACAGGGAGCTAAAATAGATCCTTCCTCCTGAAGTTTCTCCTGTCAAGTATTTTGTTGTTGTGACAAGTAACATCTTTTAAAATAATTTTCATTATTTTATTTATTTGAGAGAGAGAAAGGTAAAGAGAGAGGTAGATAGAGAGAATGGATACACCAGGCCTTCAGCCACTGCAAATGAACTCCAAACGCATGTGCCATCCTTGTGCATCTGTCTTATATGGGTCTTGAGGAATTGAACCTGGGTCCATTGGCTTCACAGTCAAATGCCTTAATCACTAAGCCATTCCTCCACCCCGACAATAACATGTTTTAATGGACTAAGGACAATGATTTAAGTTTTGAAAACAATCATCACACCGTGTTTTATGGACAGCCCCCCCTATTCACTAGAAAGCAATAGACCCTCTTGGCATGGGAGCTCCTAGTGTGTGCTCCTAAGGGCTCGCCCTGTGTGGTGTGCTTATTTGGATTGTGTCTGGGGGGACAGCAATATCCTGGCAGCTGTGGGTACATTAATGAAGACGGAGCTCTGTGTGTGGGGTGGGGGGCAATATGGACAGGTTCCTCTCTCCTTCAGAGCTGACGTCACAGCAAGCACAGGGCATTGGCCTCTGGCTCCTGGGCATGAGGACACACTGCAGGAAGGCGCTTTAGCCATTACCTACCCTGCCTGTGGGCACTGTGGGAAATTGGTTGAGTGTGGAGAGGAACTTGTGTGAATTGCAGGAAGCATAAAGTTTGATAATGTTTTGGACTGGTGCAATGAGCTCTGGCCTTCCCACACTTGGATAAGGCCTGTACTCTACCTCCTGGGCTGAGAGTAGCCAGAAAGAGGCAATGGAGACTTCCGTTTGCTGCCCATTTGTAAGCTCAGACTCTGTGGCTCCCTCTCATGTTATGGGTTTGGCAGAGAAAATGAGCTGCGGGGAATTGATTGTGGGGCGGTGTGGCCTCGGGTTCAGAGCACAGGATGTGGAATGCCCTCTGCTAGGTTACAGGTTACAGCCCCTGAGATTTCGGGATCACAAACATAAGCACTTGCTATACCTTAAGGTCATGTGAACAAAGGCACATCTGAAATAGTGGGCTCTTCTTTATATGTCCGTATTTTTAGCCCTTGCATGTGTATATGTAGTGTGTGTGTGTGTGTGTGTGTGTGTGTGTGTGTGTGTGTTGTTGCACGTGGGTGCACATGTATGTGAGTATATGCCAGAGGACCACCTCAGGTGCTTCACACGGGGCACTATTCTCCTCTTTTTGAAACAAGTCCTTTCATTGGCCTGGAGCTCACCAATTAGGGTCCTCTGCCTCCCCAGTGCTGGGATTACAGGCATGCACCATTGCATCCAGCATTTACATGAGTGCTGGGGATTGAACTCAGGTCCTCATGCTTGCAAGACACTGAGCTCTCTGCACCCTCCCCCATAGTGTGTGTGTGTGTGTGTGTGTGTGTGTGTGTGTGTGTCTTGCTAAGCAAACAGATTGCCAGATGTTTAAGAACCTTTTTGGATCTGGCTTTGTGTGGGTGACTGGAGAAATGAAGTAGCTTGGGTCAGCAAGCTTTGCAAAGCAAGCGCCTTTAATCATTAAGCCATCTCTCCAGCCCTTTTTAATATTTTTATTTCTATTTCTTTCTTTATTTATAAACACTCTATATGTGCTGGATGTTTGTTTATTTATTTGTGAAAAGAGAAAAAGAGAGAGAATGGGCATGCTGGGTCTTCTTGCTGTTATAAATGACTCCAGATACATGCACTTCTTTGTGCATCTTTGAGCATTTTGGTTTCACTTAGGTCCTGGAGAATTGAGAATTGAACCCATGCTAGCAGATTTTTGCAAGCAAGTACCTTTAACCACTGAACAATGTCCCCAGCCCCAGGCTGGGAAGTCTACATTAAACAAATGTAATGAGGTTTATTTCACACGTCTTTCCCATGCTCACATGTTCCAACCTGCAATGCCCAAGAAAGAATATTTACAAAATACAGCCTATCCTTAACTCAAAATATTAGGGCTGGCTGTGGTAGTGCACGCCTTTAATCACAGCACTGGGGAAGGAGAGGTAGGAGGATCACCATGAGTTCAAGGTCAACCTGAGACTACATAGTGAATTCCAGGTCAGCCTGGGCTAGAGCGAGACCCTACCTCAAAAAAAACCATTGGGCATTAGTGTTGTGCCTACTATGCCTTGGGGCTTGTGACATCATGGGCTCATACTCAAGCAGCAAGAGATGAAGGCAAAGGCAAAGACACCAGAGCCCTTGATCACCTTCTCAACATTGGTCCATGGATTAGTTTTCACTGCTATGAAACAAATCACAGTGCGCCACTTCAGGCAACACACCGTGTCATCTCCCAGTGGGTGCACGTGACTTAACTGCTTTTGTGCAATCCCAAGACAGAGTGTTCATCAAAGACTCGACAAGCTCTGTAGGAGACAGCAGACAGGACAGTGACCACCCCCTTATCAACAGTTGTGCTTTCTGTGGTTAAATATTAAAACTGCAAATCTTAGAAATAAATATTCATACATTTGATTTTTCATTTTGCTTTTAACTTTGAGATAGGATCTCAGAATAGCACAGGCTCACCTCAGACTCCTCAGGCAACTGAAGATAGCCTCGGACTTGTGATCTCCCGTCTCTACCTGACAGTGCCGGGGTCTAGTGGTTTGTACTACCACACCTGGTTTACAACCCATCCACTTTCATTGTGTGGTGTGCTAAACAGCATGATGGAATCTCACACCATCCTGTTTCATTCTGTACAAGACTAGAAACATCATGTTGCAGTGAATCCAGACCATACATGTGCCCCTCCCGCAAGTCACAGCTACGGCAATATCATCATGTTTTGTTAAGTGACCCTTGTTTTGCGTCCTAGTAGTCCCAAAGCTCCAGAACAGTCACGGTATATTGTTACAACTGTTCTATTTGATCAACAAACTCATTTTTAAATTATTTTTTATTTATTTTTGGAGAGAGAGACAGAGAGAGATAGAGAGGGAGAGGGAGACAGAAATGGGCATGCCAGCAGTGTCTCAGCTGCTGTGAAGGAAATCCAGATGCATGCGCCCCCTTGTGGGCAAGTGCGGCATTGCGCCCTTGCCTCACTTTGCATCTGGCTAAACGTGGGACCTGGAGATTGGAACCGCTGGACATTGGAACCAGTGTTCTTGGGCTTAGCAGGCAGGCACCTTAGCTGCTAAGCCATCTCTCCAGCCCTTGATCAACAAACTCTTACTGTATCTAACAAATTAAAGTTTATATTGAGCCTGCATAGATAGAAAAAGCATAGTATTTCCATTTCAGTACTCTGCATGGTTTCAGGTAGCTACTGGGATCTTGGAACACAGCCTGCACTAATAAGGGGGAACTACCATATTCATTTCTATGCATAAATTATGTAAAAGACTAAGTCATCTCTTACACAGTGCACTTTAATCATAGGAGCGACAGTCCATGACTTGTGACATTTCCTGTGGTTTAGAAGTAAGACAAATGTTCTGGACTTGCTCAATGAGAGGGAATTACACAAGGTGTGGATCATTATACCTGAAGGTTCACCTGCCACAGTCCATTTTCTGAAATCCTGACTGAGACATTACTGTTTTGGCAGAACTGAAATCAGATTAATTAAGGGCTAGTGGATTCAACTGTTTAAGTTACGTATCTCAACTGATGCATACTATTTCTTATTTGAAATATACTTTCTCAATATTTCTCTTTTCTTTGGTTATATTTTAAAACAGAAAGGCAAGGAAAGCATCCTTTGGAATTTTTCATGGCTGTTCATGCGGATCTCAAGGTAGACTCAGTAAACGTGCCGCATACGTGAATCGAGTGCCGGCCTGTGTTAGACCACGCTTTTCCATTTGGTCAGCCTTGGCAAATGGCTTGCTTCACCATATCAAATTGTCTTCAACTGTAAAATGAGGAAAAGGGTACCTCAGTCTCCATTGGTCCCCTGCATGGAGCCCTTACTGACGCCTTATGCCCTGAGATGGATTTAAACTCCTCTCTCATGGTCCCCAGGCCGTGTGCAATCTGTCCTCAGCCTTTGTCTCCAGCCCTGTCTCCTGTTATTCCCTCCCACCCAGTCTGCTCAGCCTAGTGGACCCCACTGCAATCACGTTCTCTCTCTAGCTCTTTCCTGCCTTATGCCTCTGCATTGCTTAAACTTGCAGTCCTCCTGCAGCCTCTGCATCCTGGGTGCTGGGGTGACAGGCTATGCACCACCACACATGACTTTTTTTCCTGATTATTGGCACTTGTTTATTACAGGAAAGGTAGACAGGGAGACTGGTTTCTAGTCATTTATTGCCTGGCACACATTAATATTAAATTGGATTGAAATAATAGTAAGATCAATGATAGTGCTATTGTAAATTCATGATGCAAAAAAAAAGACATGATGGACAATAGTCAAAACACACCAAAGCAGGCTGGGTGTGGTGGCGCACGCCTTTAATCCCAACACTTGGGAGGCAGAGGTAGGAGGATTGTCGTGAGTTCGAGGCCACCCTGAGACTACATAGTGAATTCCAGGTCAGCCTGGGCTAAAGCAATACCCTACTTTGGGAAAAAAAAGGGGGGGGCAGGAGAAATGGCTTAGCGGTTCAATTGTTTGCCTGTGAAGCCAAAGGATCCCTGTTCGATTCTCCAGGACCCACATAAGCCAGATGCATAAGAGGCACATGCATCTGGAGTTCATTTGCAGTGGCTAGAGGCATACCCATTCTATCTATGTCTCCCTCTCTTCTATCTTTCTCTCTCTCTCTCTCTGCTTGCAAATAATAAATAAAAATTAAAAAAAAAAACACTAGAGACACAACACTTACTACAATATCACCTTTGCACTCAGTGACTCCAAAAACAAAACAAAACAAAACAAAAACAAAACAAAAAAACCCCACCAAAGCAGAAATCCAGACCCTACTGAGAGCATAGCACTAAAGTAGACTTAAAACACACCCACCAATGCCCAGGGAATTTTGCCAAAGAGGGGGCAGGAAAGCTTGTAAGAGCTTGTAAGAGTGGAAGGGAATGTCCAGAGGTGCTGTCCCACCCTTACAATGACTGACAGATGTTCTCCCAACACATAACTAGCAACCCCAGGGGGGAATATCTGCAACTCCATTGAGGAGGGCTCTCAGCAGAATGGGGGCAGGGAGGAGGGTAATGATAGTACTAACATATGATGAGTCCATACAAGTTTCTGCTTAATAAAATAAAAGAAAGAAAGAAACGAGGGAATACTTTTATTAAATCAGCTTTTAAGCTATTCTTATTGGAAGAAAATCACTTAAGTTACTATAAATGAATGTTTATTAAGAAGATGATTTATTGAAATAAATTTAAGATGTCTACAGAAAGTTTATAAATAATCATTATATTTTACTTTTTAAAAGATTAAACAAATACACTTTTTTTTTTTCAAGGTAGGGTCTCACTCTAGCTCAGGCTGACCTGGCATTCACTATGTAGTCTCAGGGTGGCCTCAAACTCATTGGTGCTACCACGCCCAGCTTAAAACAAATAGTTTTTGTGGTTGTGTGAAATGGTAAGAGCAAACAATGCCTATATCTTTTGAATATATATTTGCTATGGATTCTGAAAGGAAGCTTTTATTATTTTTTTTGTTTATATTATTCTGATTTTACATTCATAGTATTGGTTCCATTGTCCTCCTCCCTGTCCTCCCTCTTCCAAAGGGACCCTCATCAGTGGGGAATGTGGGTCATGCATTGTGAGGTTAGTCAAGAGTTCTGGGGGTGGGTAGGCCAAGTCTCTGTGCATAATGCCCCAACTATGACTCTAACAATCTTTCCACCCCCTCTTTCGTGAGTTTCCCTGAGCCACATTGGGGTCATTTTAGTTCTGCTTCAGTGATGAGGTTTTGGGAGCCTCTGTGTCTCTGGATATCTGGCTTAGTTGGAGTTGGATGTTCTCTGTGTTTATCTCCTTCAGCCTTTTTCTGGTGTCGTGATCGCCATGAATGCTGAACTCTTGCCCTTCCCCTGCGTTGTTCTATGGTTTCAGCTGGGGCCCTGGTGAGATGTGGTTAGCTGATCCTCCCATCAGGTTCGTTGTCCACCTGAAAAAAGATAAGCAAATTCTCCAACGGAGAGAAAAGTTAGTACTAGATAGAAGGGATGACCATATATGTTTTGGTGGGAATTTTATATGTGTTGGGTCTCTTCTAGCCCACATTTGGTGGTATCTTGATCTTGGAGACTGAGCTCATTTTTTTGTACCTGGTTTTGACTTATTTCCTACTTCCAGCAATGGGTTCCATTCCACTGAGTGGATCTATTAGCCAAATCAAGAGCAGTTGGTTACCCACCATGGCTGTTTGCCACTACTGCACTTATATGAGCATTACGTCAAGTTGTTTCCTGCTGGGTATCTTAGACTGCATGTTGTTTGGACCAATGTCGGACATTTTCCCCCAGTTGTTCGTGTAGCACCCTCTGGCACTGGACTAGCTAACTGTCTGGGGACTGACCCTCTTCCAGATTCTGGCCAGGTCTCTCTGTGTTTGGTCTTACACACGTATGCTGTCTTCGACAGTAGGGTCTTACCATTAACCTTTGGTGGGTCACCAAGAACTCTGACAAAAGTCTGTCTTTTTTGGGAAACCTTGTAGGTGTTTCAGATCAACAGTTCATTGTGTAAGTTAACCCCGTGCTGGCACTGGGAGTTATAAGTCAGCACCTAGGAAGGTGAGGGAGGAAAAAGAAAGGAAGTTTTAATGAGATTCGGAGAAGGGAAAAGGTGGAACTATCAAAACACTGTCAGACACTGCCATCTGCTGGCCAATTTCTGAAGTGCAGCCTTGGGCTCATTTTTTTTTTTTTTTTTTTTTCACTGGAGCAGTTCAGTGTTCAACATTCCGGAAAAACTCGTGTACAACCTGGGGTTTGAGTTCGAGTTATATTTGAACATTAACTAATTATAAATAAGACATCTAAGTTTTCAAAATTACCAAATCGTTTTCTGGAAGTGCAAAGTAAAATTTAATTCCAGATTTTTTAAATTCCTCAAAAAAAAAAAAAAAAAAAGAAAAAGATCATCACTATCATTTAAGCACCTGCATGGGGTTAAATCAGCAAATTAAAGAGCCCCAGAGCCTGACCCTTTCCATGGTGTGCTAGATTAAAGCTAAATTAGTTTAATTTTCTTGGTCCAGAGCCCATCCCAGTGCCCCCTCGTCACTCCACGTGGATGTAATAAAAACTGACAAGTCTAAAATTATGAGCCTGTCTGCTCAGTATGAATGTGAGGTCTGCTGCAAGCTGCAGAGATTACATCCCACAGGGTCCTGGTGGCTCAGCGCTTTATGGGGGTTCATGGCATGGAGGACTGTGGAGGTTGGTGGCAAAGGGAGTTGAACATTCCCATGGTGGGTGTGCAGACTGGAGATATGAGCAGGATTGTGCCCAAGGGCCCTTTCGGTTGGTTTGTTTTATTTTATTTTTTTTTTTTTTGGGTTTTCACGGTAGAGTCTCACTCTAGTCCAGGCTGACCTGGAATTCACTATGTAGTCTCAGGGTGGCCTGGAACTCATGGCGATTCTCCTACCTCTGCCTCCCCAGTGCTGGGATTAAAGGCATGTGCCACCACACCCAGCTTGCAAACTGCCCTCTTGTGAGAAGCACCCCAGCTGAATGGTTGCTGTGGGCTTTCTGGACTCTCACTTTCAGCTCTTTGCCGAGTGGGAAAACCAAACAACTTCCCCCAAGGCTAAAGAAGTTTTTCCAACCCTTGTGATCATGTTCCGTAAAGTTAATCATGGGCAGTCTATACATGAGCATGCTCTCTCGTTCAAGCTTATAGTTCTCAGGCTTGAAAAACTCCAGGTTTTGGAAGCCAAGGCTAAACAGATGTGAGTTTCTTCACAGCTGGGTGGTTAGTCGTGAAATTACTGTGCTGGTGGCTCACACACACGTGGTTTGCATACTGTGTGCAGATCCACGCATGTGCAGGCCTGGGGATGACGTTGGGTCTACTCTATTGCTCTTCCTCTTTATTTTCCAGAATCTCTCACCAAACCTGGCGCTTCTGTTTTGTTGGTCAGACTAGTTGACCAATGAGCCCCAGCCATCCTCCTGTCTCCCAGCTTGTTACATGGGTTCTGTGGGGCTGCACTTGGTCTTTGTGCTAGCTCAGCAAGTGGTCTTACTCCATGAGCTATCTCCTAAGCCCTGGCTCAGGGTTTCTTAACTTCAAATTCATAGATAAAGCCATGTATGGACTTAAGGTCTCCTGTGAGCACCCCTGATGGCATGTGGGTTGTGTGTATATGAGTGTGATCATGTGATTACATATGTTTATTGCTAAAATATCCCTAAGCTTTTATTAGAATTCTCAAGTGGCATATAACTTCCCCTCTTCTCTATAAATAGTTCAGACTGTGATTCAGTTATTACATGAAAATTTTAATGGCACACAATTCAGGGTGGTTATGGGGATGAATTCAGGTAGGCAAAACCATAGGCAGAGATTAGTTCAGATGAAGGGACAGAATGGAGATCAAAACTGTCACTCACTGGGCATGATGAGTCATGTCTTTCATCCCAACACTGGGGACGGAGGTTGAGGTAGGAGGATCTCTGTGAGTTTGAGGGCAGCCTGAAACTAATTCCAGGTCAGTCTGGGCTAGAATGTACTCTACCTTCAGAAAGGGACTGTCACTAGAACAGGAGACATGGCTCGTGTAGTTTGGATTTGGTATGAATGTATTGTGAGTCACTTAGTGGCTGCAGCCTCCTCTTCATCTGACCACATCATAACTCCTATATCTGGTCTGCTGCGGCTGCTGCTGCCATTGTTTGTTGTTGTTTTGTTGTTGTTGTTGTTTTAGTTTTTTTTTTTTTTTTTTTTTTCTTGTTTTTTGTTTTTTCAAGGTAAGGTCTTGCTCTAGCCCAGGCTGACCTGCAATTCACTCTGTAGTTGAGACTGGCCTGGAACTCACAGTGATCCTCCTATCTCTGCCTCCCGAGTGTGCCCCCTTGCCTGTCCCTGGTCCCTGCAGCCACTGTTTTAAGCAGGCTTCGTTTGCCTGCAGGGAACTGAGCTGTGACCTTTCAGGAGGTCAAGCTTATACCAGCTGCCCTCAATAGCCAGCAGAATAAAATTGCTCTACATCAAAACATGGGCTTGCAGATCACTGCAGGGATTTAGAGAATACATTATCGATTATGTAATTAGGGAGACACTAAAAATCACTATTGAGGTAGTTGCTTAACAAATATCCATTCCCGTTCACTACTTTATCCTGAAAAGATAATAAAAGGAAAGTGCCTTCCCTGAGTCGATTTGGTAGGGTTTTGTTGTTTGTTTGTTTGTTTGTTTGTTTGTTTTAAGATAGAATCTCAGGTAGCCCAGGCTGGCCTCCACCTCACTATATAGTCCAAGATGACTGAATTCCTGATTCTCCTGTCTCTACCACCCAAGTACTGGCATGACTGGTGTGAGCCACCACCCCTTGCTGATGCATTTCTGCAAATCAAAGCCAGGACTTTGAGCATGCTGAGCAAGGACCCTATCATCTGAGCTACATCCCAAGCCCCAAGTTAATTAGGCTTTACCTGATGGCTGATGGTCACAAGTCCATTTTAATACTCTGTGAGAAAAAGTATTCGAGGATGGAAAGGGCACTGACTTGAAAATTTGGCAGTATTTTAAATTTCCTGTCCTAGGTATGATCTTGAGATATGATCTTGGAGGATCCTTAAGGGCTGGGGAGATGGCTCACTTGAAAAAGTGCTTGCCGTGTAAGCACAAGGACCTGAGTGGAGATCCCCAGCATCCACACAACTGCCAAGCCTGGTGGCATGGAGCACTGGGGAGGCCGAGATGGGATCCCTGGGGTTTACTGGCTGGCTGCACTAACCACGTCAGTGAGTTCAAGGTTTTGTGAGAGACCTCTATCTCGGGAAAATAAAATAGAGAGGTGATAGACAAAGCTTAATGTCTTTCTTCCTCACCAGACTTCAGACTCCAGGATGGACCGTGTTATTTTCTCTTTGTGGTATCCCCAGGGTTTAGATTCAGGCGTGTGCCACCCATAGCCCACAGCCCCCATGTGGCCCTGTGTCTTAGTATTACTCAGGGTTCTCTAAACCCACAGGGACAATGAATTGTATCAAAAAGGAGGGAATTGGGATGGAGAGGTGGCTTAGCAGTTAAGGTGTTTGCCTGTGAAACCTAAGAATACAAGTTCAATTCTCCAGATCCCACATAGCCAGATGCACAGTGATGCAAGTCTGCAATATCGCACATGTGCACAAGGGGGCCCATGCATCTGGAGTTTGTTCACAGTGGATGAAAAGCCCTGGAGTGCTCATTCTCTCTCTCTCTCTCTCTCTCTCTCTCTCTCTCTCTCTCTCCTTCCCTCCCTCCTTCTTTCTCGGTCTCTCTCTCTCTCAAAATTAAAATGTAAAACAGGAGAGAATTTATTGGATTAGCTTACAGCAGTCCAACAATAGCAGTCTGAAGGCTTGGGAGTCAAGGAACCCCATAACTGCTCAATCAACATGGCTTGGAGGCCTCAGCAGTATTAATCCAGCACTGAAGGCCTGAAGGCTCCCTGGAGAGCCGCTGGCCTTCAGTCCACACTGGAAGGCAGAGGAAACTTGGTTCCAATGCCAAGGAAGGACAACCAAACAGGACAGATGCACATGCAAATACAAATGAAGGCATCTACCAACAAGCAGCACCAGCAGCTAGGCTGGAGAAAGGGTCTCTTTCCTCTCAGGGCTTCTTTACATAAAGCCTCCCTCTGGGAGGACTGCCCACTCTGAGGAGAGGACTTCCTCCTTCAGTCAGTCCTTCCTGGAAGCAACCTCAGAGACCCACCCAAGAGGAATGTCTGTAGATTCCTAATCAAATCAAGTTAACAACAGAACTTGACCATCACAAATCCACTCCTTGGGCTGGAGAGATGGCTTAGTGGTTAAGTGCTTGCCTGTGAAGCCTAAGGACCCCAGTTTGAGGCTCAATTCCCCAGTATCCACATAAGCCAGATGCACAAGATGGCGTATGCATCTGGAGTTTGTTTGCAATGGCTGGAGGCCCTAGCACAGTCATTCTTTCTCTCTCTTTCTCTCTCTCTCTCTCTCTCCCTCCTTCTCTCTGTCTGTCACTCTCAAATAAATAAATAAAAGAAAAAAATTTAAAATCCACTCCTTGTCAACTTGACACCAAATCATATCTCCTTATACTATACTTAATTTCCAAGTGAAAACAGTAACAAGGTCAAAATTCTGCCTAACATGATATAGCAGTCTTTCCCCACAAACACAAGGCAAGGTCCCTTAAGGAATGCTTAGTCTCTAATATCCAATAAGTTAAATATAAAGTCACCAACAGCTAACTAGTGATATAATCTCAATCAATATTCATTACCTAATAGAGAAATAGAAGAAAGGAAAACAAAAGCATCTTAATATCGGTGCAGATATGTACAAACACTCCCTAACAAGGTAGGACAGAAACACTCATGGAAATTACAGTCCTTGTTTCTGTAAGTGGCCATGTGGTATTTGTTGCTGCCTTCTTCTATTACCCATTCTGTATTTCTTCCACCTTCAGCAAGCACCTCAGCAGGTCTTGGTTCTTTACCTGGAGGGGTGACCCATACCTTCATTCCTGAAGGATCTGGGCCATTTATCACACTGCCTTGATTGGGTTGTTGCAGTTGTCCATGGACTTTGATAACAAGGCATGGTAACACCAAGAGATGCCCTAGAGAGAAATACCTAGAGAAATACTCTTTCTTACCTCCATTGTGGAGGAGCAGTCCAATTTCCCCCTGGTAGTCTGGATCAATCACCCCTGCTACCACTGTAACTCCTTTCACAGCCTGTTGACTAGAGGGCATCAGGAGCCCAAAGTGTCTAGGGAGAAGTCTTAGCTCCCAGTTCAAAGGAATGTTCTTTTTGCCTCCTAGCAGAGCACTCCCCTCTGGAACCAAGACCTCTGGGCCAGCGAAATATAAGGTTATGGAAACAGGAAGCAAAAACTTGGCTAATAGGTCACTTGCGGTAATGCTAAGTGGTACCATTCCCATTTCTACTCCTTGAGTCCTGGACCCGTGAATCCGGGGTCTAGGAGAAACAGCATCGTGTGTGTGTGTGTGTGTGTGTGTGTGTGTGTGTGTGTGTACAACACTGATTCAGAGCAGATATAGACTTCTGAAGAACCCTTCCCTAGCCCTCCAGGCTATTAACACCTAATTGTAATTCTTTCTTTAAAAGGCCATTCTACCATTTTATCAAGCCATCTGCTTCATGGTGTTGTGGCACAAGGTAAAAACAGTGAATTCCATGTGCATGAGCCCACTGCCATACTTCCTTGTCTGTGAAATGAGTTCCTTGCTCAGAAGCAATGCTGTGTGGAATTCCATGATGGTGGATAAGGCATTCTGTAAGTCCACAGATGGTAGTTTTGGCAGAAACACTACTTGCAGGAAAAGCAACTATATAACCAGAATAAGTGTCTATTCCAGTAAGGACAAAACTCTTGCTTTTCCATGATGGAATTGGTCAAATGTAGTCAACCTGCCACCAATTGCTGGCTGGTCACCCCGAGGAATGCTACCATACTGGGAGCTCAGATTTAGTCTTTGCTTCAGGCAAATTAGGCACCCAGCAGCAGCCGTAGCCAAATCAGTCTTGTTAGTGGAAGTCCATGTTATTGAGCCCATACATAATGTGCATCCCTGCCACCATGACCACATTGTTCATAGACCCATTGGGCAATGACAGGGTGGCTGAGGAAAGAGGTTGACCACTATCCACGGAATGGGTCAGCTTATCTAATTGATTATTAAAGCCATCCTCTGATGAGGTCACCTTCTGATGAGCATTAACATGGGACACAAGCATCTTTATATCCTTTGCCCATTCAGAAAGCTCTATCCACATATACCTTCCCCAAATGTCCTTCTCACCAATTTTCCAACTGTGCTTCTTCTAAGTCTGGGACCATCCTGCCAAACCATTGGCCACAGCCCATGAATCAGTGTATAACTGCATACCTGGCCATTTTTTCCTTCCAAGCAAAATGTACAACCATGTGCACTGCCTGAAGTTCTGCCCATTGGGAAGACTTCCCTTCACCATAGTCCTTCAGAGTTGTCCAGAGAACTGTATGCTGCAGCTGTCCACTTCTGGGAGGTCCCACAGAACATGCCGAACCATCTGTAAACCATGCCCTAGTCTCTCTTCCTCAGTCAATTGATCATAGGGCACACCCCATGATGCCATAGGAGCAGGAGTAACAACCATAGGCATTTGGGAAACTTCCTCATATAACTTACTTGTGCCTTCAGGGCCTGCTGGAGCCAATCAGTATATACCACTTCCACTTGATGATAGACTGCTGCTGTGCACATCCAGCTTTATGTCCTGGAGAGATGGATAATGTGCAGCTAACAATGGCAGCTCAAGTCACATAGTAACTTGACAGCCCATTGTCAAGCATTCAGTTTCCACTAAGACCCAATAGCAGGCCAAGAGATGTCTCTCAAAGGAAGAATAATTGTCTTCAGATGACAGCAGGGACTTGCTCCAGAATCCCAAGGGTCTCCACTGTAATTCACCTATGGGGGGGCCTGCCAAAGGCTCCAAACAGCATCCTTGTCTGCCACCCACACCTCAAGTACCACAGGATCTGCTGGATCATATGGCTCAAGTGGCAGAGCAGCCTGCACAGCAGCCTGGACCTGTTGAAGATTCTTCTCTTGTTCTGGGCCCCACTGAAAACTAGCAGCTTTCCAAGTGCTGTCTCCAAAGTGCAAATAGGCATGGAAGGTCCTTCAATTTTGATTGGATTTATTTCCCATCACCTGATTGCGCGTATGCTGTACTAGAAACTCCAGAGTGGTTGCCACTTCCTGCTTATTTGATCCAATCACATAATGTCATCAGTATAATGAACCACCTTGTTGAAGAAACAGGAGATCAAGATCCCTATGAACAAAGCTATGATACAGGGCTGGAGCGTTAATATAACCTTGAGGGAAAACAGTAAAGGTGTACTGCTGACCTTGCCAGCTGAAGCCAAATTGCTTCTGGTGGTCCTTTTAAATGAACCTGGAGAAGAAAGCATTCGCAAGATCAATAGCTGCATACCAGGTACCAGGAGATGTGTTAATCTGCTCAAGTAAAGAAACCACATCTGATACATCAGCTGCAACTGGAGTCACTACTTGATTTAAATTGTCAATACTAAATCAACGGTCGTTCTCAAAGATCCATCTGTCTTCTGAACAGGCCAAGTAAGATAGTTAAAGGGAGATGTGGTGGGAACCACCACCCCTGCATCCTTCAAGTCCTTTATAGTGGCATTAATTTCTGCAATCCTTCCAAGGATGTGATTTTTTTTTTTTTTTGGTTCACTATTTTCCTTGGTAGAGGAAGCTCTAATGTCTTCCATTTTGCCTTTTCAATTAAAATAGCCCTCACTCCACAGGTCAGGAAATCATTGTGGGGATTCTGAAAACATATATACATTCCCAATTATGCATTCTGGGACTAGGCAAATAACCACAGGATAAGTTCAAGGGACCCATTAGACCCACTGCCAGTCAAACTTTTGCCAAAACTCCATTGATCAACTGAACTCTATAAGCACCTACTTTAACTGGAGGGCCACGATATTGTTTGGGGTCTCTTGGAATCAATGTCATTTCAGAACTAGTGTCCAGTAGGCCCCTCAAAGTCTGATTATTTTTCCCCCAATATACAGTCACCCTAGCAAAAGGCCATAGGTTCCTTTGAGGAAGGAGCAAGCTTTATATTAAAACTTTTGGGCCCGATCGTGTTCCGGGTAAGATGGCGGCATAGGAGCCACGCCAAATCGGATCAGGCAGAGAATCAAGAAAAACTACACTCATCTGAGGAAGAGAGCAGAATATTTTCTCCGGGAAATAGCGGAAAAGCAAAAGACAGCCAGAAACCCACTGTGGAGAGTGCGGCCCCGGCAGCTCGCTCCCCAACGCCCTTGTGACGCGGACTCCCCAGCCGCGGGCTCCCCAGCCGCGGGCTCCCCAGCCGCGGGCTCCCCAGCCGCGGGCTCCCCATCCGTGGGCTCCCAGCGGCTTTGCTCCACCCCAAGAGCACCCCAGCAACTTCACTTCACTCAGCCGGTTCCCCAACGGATCGGCACCAAGACTCCAACTCTCCATCCAAAACTTCCAACCAGGTCAGCTAAGCCCCGCTGAGCTTCCCGCTGCAAACGCCCGCCAACAAACAAACAAACAAAAAAGGGACTTTTCAACCTCATCAGTCTCCTCACAGAGCCCAGAAATCAAAGAAAAAATCTGCGGAGCTACTGAAAGAGACACACACCGTGAGTTGCTGCAGGCTTCCTGAATTCGCCCATCCCCATTCATCAGCTCCCCAGGGAATTGGTAGAATCGAACAACAACCAGTGGCAAATTTGAACCACATCGTCAACACCGGCCCCAGCTGACCTGACCCAAGCTCCACAGCCCAGTTTAGATCTTGCATCGAAATTGTTCCACCAGTCCACTACAATAATTGCTTAACAAGCAAACTCAACAGCTAGGAGTACCTCTACTTAAGTACAAGTGCTACACTTGACACCTTAAACCCATATCCTAAAATAATATAAAGGTGGATCACAACACCTAAGAACACTGAAGATAAATAGGAAACCTAAGCATCAAAGCAATCCAGGATGCAAAAGTCACTACATTATAATACAAGAAACACAAAGAATCAAGACAATGCAATTCCACCAAAAATTGCAAATCCATCAGATAGGTCCAACAATGAGACTGTTTTAGATGAAATTCCTGACAAAGATTTCAAGGGAATGATGATATCTATGCTCAAAGAAATGAAAGAAGAAATGAAAGCAATCCGAGAAGAAAACAAAGGAATTAGAGAAGAAAACAAACTGTTGAAGGAGATTACAGAGAAACAGTTTAATGAAATAAAAAGGTCATTAGAGGACATGAACAAGGAAATAGAACTACTGAAGAAAAACCAGGCTGAAATCTTAAAATTGAAGAACACAGTCAGTGAAATAAAAAACTCTGTGGAAAGTCTCACTAGTAGAATGGATGAAGGAGAGGACAGAATATCCAAGCTAGAAGACGAGGTGGCAGATCTATCACAGTCCAACAAAGAGAAAGACAAGCTAATAGAAAGGTATGAATGGGAACTCCAAGACATGAGGGACACTATGAAAAGATCAAACATAAGAATTCAAGGTATAGCAGAAGGGGAAGAATTTCAATCCAGAGGCTTAGTAGGTGTTTTCCATAAAATCATAGAAGAAAATTTTCCCCAAATTGGGAAAGAAATGCCAATGCAGATACAAGAAGCATTTAGAACACCAAACAGACAAAACCTAGAAAGAACCTCTTCTTGCCATGTTATAATTAAACTACTAAATACACAAACCAAAGAAAGTATACTGAAAGCAGTTAGAGAGAAAAAGCAAATGACATTTAAGGGGAAACCCATCAGGGTCACAGCAGATTACTCAACACAAACCCTAAAAGCCAGGAGGGCCTGGAGTGATGTATTCCAAGTTCTGAAAGATAAAAACTGTCAACCAAGATTACTTTATCCTGCAAAGCTTTCTATCCAAATTGATGGAGAAATAAGGACATTCCACAACAAAGACAGGCTAAAGGAATTTATGACAACTAAACCAGCTCTATAGAAAATACTTGCAGGAATCATTCATGCTGAAGAAAAAGCAAAACACATACAGCAGGAAATAGAAAAAAAGAAATCATATTCAACAGTTAGAATAAGTGAGTAAAAAGAAAACCAGGAAGAACTACAAAACAAGAAAAATGGACAGATCAAATACATATCTTTCAATAATAACTCTTAATATCAATGGCCTCAATGCCCCAATCAAAAGACATAGACTTGCAGACTGGATTAAAAAGCAGGATCCTACCATCTGTTGCCTTCAGGAAACTCACATCCGAATAAAAGATAGAAACATTCTTAGGGTGAAAGGCTGAAAAAGATATATCAAGCAAATGGACCCAGAAAACAAGCAGGGGTTGCCATTCTAATTTCTGACAGGATAGACTTCAAACCAACATTAGTGAGGAGAGATAAAGCAGGTCACTTTATACTGATTAAAGGAACACTCCAACAGGAGGATATCACAATCCTAAACATTTATGCTCCCAACACGGGGCCCCCAATTACATCAAACAAACACTATCGGACTTAAGGTCAGAAATAACACCTAACACAATAGTAGTGGGTGACTTCAATACCCCGCTCTCATCACTTGACAGGTCTACCCAACAAAAATAAACAGAGAAACAACTGCATTAAATGATATCATGGAACAAATGGACCTAACAGATATATACAGAATATTCCATCCAAATACTGCAGAATATACATTCTTCTCAGCAGCACATGGGTCATTCTCTAAAATAGACCATATGATAGGACACAAATCAAATCTCAACAAATACAGGAAAATTGAAATAATCCCTTGTATGCTATCTGACCACAATGGGATTAAACTGCAAATCAACAACAAGAAAAACTACAGAGCATACAGAAATTCATGGAGACTAAACAGTACATTATTGAATGACGCATGGGTCATTGAAGAAATTAAGAAGGAAATCAAGAAATTCATAGAATCAAATGATGATGAGAATACAACATACCAAAACCTGTGGGACACAATGAAGGCAGTCCTACGAGGGAAATTTATAGCTCTAAGTGCCTATATTAAGAAACTAGAGAGTTCACAACTAAACAATTTAATGCTTCACCTTAAGGCCTTGGAAAGAGAAGAACAAGGCAAACCAAAATCAGTAGACGGGAAGAAATAATAAAGGTTAGGGCAGAAATTAATGAAATGGAAACCAAAAAAACAATCAAAAAAATCAATGAAACAAAGAGTTGGTTCTTTGAAAGGATTAACAAGATTGACAAACCCTTAGCAAATCTGACCAAAAGAAAGAGAGAAGAGACAAAAATTGATAAAATTAGAGATGAAAAAGGCAACATCACAACAGATACCAAAGAAATTCAGAAAATCATACGGACATACTTTAAGAATATATATGCCTCTAAGTTTGAAAACCTGAAAGAAATGGATGATTTCCTTGATTTATATGACCTACCAAAATTAAATCAAGATGAGATAAACCATTTAAATAGACCTATAACAACCACAGAGATCCAAGCAGTCATAAAAAGTCTCCCAATTAAAAAAGCCCAGGCCCAGATGGATTCACTACTGAATTTTACCAGACATTCCTGGAAGATCTAACACCAATGCTTCTCAAACTTTTCCATAAAATAGAAGAGGAAGGAATTCTACCAAAATCCTTCTATGAAGCCAGCATCACCCTGATACCCAAACCGGACAAAGACAGATCAAAAAAGAAAACTATAGACCAATCTCCCCTCATGAACATAGATGCAAAAATTCTCAACAAAATACTGGCAAACAGAATACAAGAATATATCAGAAAGATTATTCACCCTGACCAAGTAGGCTTTATCCCAGAGATGCAGGGATGGTTCAACATACGCAAATCCATAAATGTAATACACCATATAAATGGTCTGAAGGACAAAAATCACATGGTCATCTCAATAGATGCAGAAAAGGCATTTGACAAAATCCAACACCCCTTCATGGTGAAAGTACTACAGAAACTTGGAATAGAAGGTACATATCTCAACATAATAAAAGCTATTTATGACAAACCTACAGCCAACATAATACTTAATGGGGAAAACTTGAAGCTTTTCCTCTAAATTCAGGAACAAGACAAGGGTGTCCACTTTCTCCACTATTATTTAATATAGTATTGGAAGTCTTAGCCATAGCAATAAGGCAAGAGGCACTCATAAAGGGGATACAAATCGGAAAGGAAGAGGTCAAATTATCATTATTTGCAGATGATATGATTCTATACATAACAGATCCTAAGGACTCTACCAGCAAATTATTAGAGCTGATAAACACTTTTAGCAATGTAGCAGGATACAAAATAAACACACAGAAATCAGTAGCTTTTCTATACACTAACAACAAACATGCAGAGGATGAAATCAGGAATCTCTCCCATTCACAATTGCCTCAAAAAAATAAAATACCTTGGAATAAACTTAACCAAGGAAGTGAAGGATCTCTACAATGAGAACTATAAAAACTCGAGCGACAAATTGCAGAAGACACAAGGAAATGGAAAGACATTCCATGCTCCTGGATTGGAAGAATCAATATAGTGAAAATGTCAATCTTACCAAAAGCAATTTACACATTTAATGCGATCCCCATTAAAATCCCAATAGCATTCTTCACAGAAATAGAAAAACAATACTAAAATTCATCTGGAAACACAAAAACCTCGAATAGCCTAAAACAATTTTGCATAACAAAAATCAGGCAGGTGGTATAACCATACCCGATTTTAAGTTATACTACAAAGCCATAGTAACAAAAACAGCATGGTACTGGCACAAGGACAGACAGGTAGATCAATGGAACAGAATAGAAGACCCAAATATTAATCCAGATAGCTATAGCTACCTGATTTTTGACAAAAACGCCAAAAATACTCATTGAGAAAAGATAGTCTCTTTAACAAGTGGTGCTGGGAAATTGGACATCTGTTTGTAAAAGGATAAACATAGATCCTTGTCTCTCTCCTTGCACAAGAATCAAGTCCAAATGGATCAGGGACCTTAATATCAGACCTGAAACTCTGAAAATGCTAGAGGAAAAAGTAGGGGAAACTCTTCAACATATTGAATAGGCAAGGACTTTCTGAATATAACTCCAATTGCTCAGAGAATAAAAGCACTAATCAACCACTGGGACCTTATAAAATTACAAAGCTTTTGTACAGCAAAGGACACTGTGAATAGAGCAAAAAGACAACCTACAGAATGGGAGAAAATCTTTGCCAGTTATTCAACTGACAGAGGATTAATATCCAGAATATACAAAGAACTCAAAAACAGAATAACAAGAATTCAAACAACCCAGTTAAAAATGGGCTACGGAACTAAATAGAGAATTCACGGAAGATGAAATACAGATGGCATATAAACATCTAAAAAAATGTTCTACATCCTTAGCCATCAGGGAAATGCAAATTAAAACCACTTTGAGATTCCATATCACTCCTGTCAGAATGGCTGCCATCAAGAAAACAAATGACAATAAGTGTTGGCGTGGATGCGGAAAAACAGGAACACTTCTACACTGTTGGTGGAATGTAAGCTGGTCCAGCCACTGTGGAAATCAGTGTGGAGGTTCTTGAGACAGCTAGAAATAGATTTACCATATGATCCAGCTATAGCACTCCTAGGCATATATCCAGAGGACTCTTCTCACTTCCTTAGAGATACTTGCAAAACCATGTTTATTGCTGCTCTATTCACAATAGCTAAGAAATGGAAGCAGCCTAGATGTCCGTCCACAGATGAGTGGATAATAAAGTTGTGGTACATTTACACAATGGAGTTCTATTCAGCAGTAAAGAAAATGAAATTATGAAATTTGCAGGGAAATGGATGGATCTGGAAAGGATTATACTTAGTGAGGTAACCCAGGCTCAGAAAGCCAAACGTCACATGTTCTCTCTCATATGTGGATCCTAGCTACCAATGTATAGACTTGTGTATGAACTGGAACCAAAAAGAGGTACCAGAAACCAGTAAGCGGGTAAAAGGCTATAAGGGAGGGAAGAAAGGGAAGGACTTAAGTGTATGGTAATACACATATGTAAGTAGAAGAACTGAGTACAGGGAGGGGAATGGCCTAAGCGAGGCCATGGGAAGAGAATGCATACAAAAAGGGCAGGGGGAGGGACAATCTAAACTCAAGATATTATCAATAAGACATATGTAAAACTACTTTTTGATTAAGGTCACGTCTAGAAGATGTAGACTGTTACTAGAAAATTTTCAGTACCTGGGATGGAACTCCTTCCAGTGAGATGTTGGCCAAGGAGGTCCCGGTAGCCTCCAAAACATTAAGGCTTTTGCCAAAGCCCTTGGTTTCCTAGAGAAATAGATAGTAAGACCCTATTGCTGAAGACATCTCATGCCTGAGAGGCAAGGACACTGAGAAAGCAAGCTGGTGCTGAGCAGAAAACCTTCTCCCTGTAGACCAGCCAACTGAAAGCTGGAAAAAGCTGCACTGCACGCAGCGTATGGGAGACAGAAGCCATCAACAGTGAAAATAGTGGATGCTGAATATTCAAGCTTGGCCAGACAGGCCCAATGACTGAACGGGTGCAATAGTGGCGTGTCTACTCTTGGGGTAACCAACTGCTCCATAATTGACTGAAGGCCCTCTCTACGGGAGGGAATACATACCCGGTACTGAAAACCTAAGTAAAAGTCTATGGTAGGTGAGGTCATGAGCCTTGGGGTATAAGCCTGCTCATGTCTGACTAAATGTATATATTATTCCCACCAAGCTGCCCTGGGGACACTACACTAAATGTTCATGTCCACATATTAACGCTTATTCTCACTTCTGGCTAGAGAAGCTTCTCTTTTCAGATGGTGATGACCACTGGGATGACACAAAAGGCAACATAGTGCTGAGAAGAAGGGATGGAGGAGTGCCCAGCACTGAAACACCTCTGTCACATCCTCCAGTGGCTCAGGGACCATTATGAAAGAGGGGCGGATAGAATGGAAGAGCCAAAGGAAGGATATGACCTCTTATCATGCAGCTGCCCAGACAGAAATTGGCCTCGATATCCATGATCTTGCAGTGCCTAGCAATACCTTTGCAAGACCTCAAAATAGAAGAGAAAGATGATGTCATCAAATTAGAGAGAGACTAATGGAGAAAGGGAGGGGATATGATGGAGACTGGAGTTCTAAAGTGGAATGGGGAGGGAGGGAAATATCAGGTGGGTTTTTTTGGTATGTAAGATTAAAAATCAATAAAAATTAAAGCACTCAGGAGGTAGAGGGTAGGAGGATTGCTGTGAGTTCAAGGCCACCCTGAGACTACATAGTGAATTCCCCGAGCTAGAGCTAGAGTGAGACCTTATCTGGAAAAACCAAAAAAAAAAAAAAAAAAAAAACTTTGGGGTGCTGCAGGAGGGTCCTTCCTCAAGGGGACCTGGTCACCCTTCATTTAATGGGTTCTGGATCTGTAAACTGGCTCAAGTCTAGAAATTGGTCAAGAGTTTGAGATTTTCTGTTGCTTTGATTCGAAGCAGCCTTTCATTCCTTTGCTCTGGAACTTTTCTGCTTATACAGATCAAACAGGAATTTAATAGGATTCATATCTATTTCACTTCTGGGAACATCAGGATTAAGCAGCCAGTACCCAAAGTCTACACAAGGCATACTGTTATGAGCATTGTTTTGCCTATGCCGTCCACCTCACCTTTGGTGATTCGGTTACTGATACTTGGGACTTGTGACTCCAAGATCCAGGTAGACCCATCACATCTAATTCACCTAGTGCAGCAACCACAGCTCCCACTGTGATGTCTTCTCCACATATAATGGCAACTACTAGCAACTTTAACTATGCTAGTGCTCCCCTCACAAATCTGTTTCTTGTAAGTCTTAGTGAAAGGCTGGATTCTCCCATTGTGGAGGATGAGTTTACAAAGTAAACTAACCTCAGCTTCTGAGTCTTATGAGCCTTTTAATCCATTCATCAATGTTAAGCCAAGGGATGCCAGGCAGCTCAAGCTCATTCATAGTAGGCCATCTTTGGGTCCATACCTTAACCAACAAATCAAATAAGCTTTTAGTACCTCTTTTAACTGCAGGAGTTTCAATGGTAAATCTAAAATCTCTGCTCAGTGGGCCCATTTTGATAAATTCAGCCTGATCTAATTTTATATTCCTTCCTCCATCATCCCACACCCACGAAATCCATTCCCACACATATTCTCCATGATTCTACTTGTACAAATTAAAACACTGTTGTTCTTTAGGGTTATAATGTACCTCCTCATGGGTCACACATTCTATCTCACCTTTAGGGGACTTCTTAGCTTTGCATCTGGTTATAGGTGTAGAGGCATTGGTGGCACTTCTAACACATAGTGGCACAGAAAAAAACATTTATATTGTAATAAAACATAATAAGGAGAGACGAGACCAATGCAAAATCAATAGCCATCAGGTAAACATCGAATATCTGCAGTCCAAGTCCGACATCCATAACCAGTGATGACAGTCTCTGTATTTTCCATTCTGCCCCCACAGCTTGGCTGAGTAGCCAGGGGAAACTTTCATCCTAAGCCAACAGCACTCCAAGATAGCCCTTGTACAGTCCTAGTACATCCAGACCATCTTCGGGTCTCTACTGCAAGCCATTGTCCATCTTCACAGCTCCATACAATGAGTTTATTTTTGACCTCCAAACAGTAATGTATTCCTGCTTCCCTTGCTGCATCTCAGCCGCAGCTTCTGAACTTGGACTGTGTGCACTTCATAACGTGCTTCCCTGCACTTTTCATGCTTTCAAAACCATCACCCACATGTTCAATAGCACAACCAATTATTAATCCAGGAGGAAAATAAACCCAACTTTGAAGAGCAAGATACTCCTTCAGTGTTTAGGCCCCTTACTTTCAAAAGAGTGCTTTTTTTTTTTTTTTTCCTGCTGTCCCAATGCAGAACAGCTGGCCAAATCTCAATGGTTGTAATCTCTGAAACATTTGCAGCTGAGCTCAGCAGTTATCTTTAGCCTGAAGTTTGCATTTGTTTCCGTGGCATTATCCATCTTCTCACACCAGTCCATTTCCATGCAATGCAACCATGCACCAGTTCTCAGGACACAAGCAGGCAGAATGCAGAGACATACTCACACAAACTGCTTCTAGACCAGGCCTGATCAAGTTCTTTCTTCTTCCTCATAAGCCAAACTTCATAGTCCATAGTTCTTACTGCCTTTGGATCTTTCAACTCTGACTAGAATCCATCAAGTTGCACTTACAGCATGGCAAGGCATCTCTTAGAACAAGATTTCAAATCTTTCCACATTCCTCCCACAAATCAGTTCCAAAAGGCCAAAAGGCAGTCAGGTTTAAAGCATCTAGAACCCCACTTCTCTGGTACCAGTTTTCTGTTGCAGTTCCCTTCATGTTGCTGACACAAAGTACCTGACTAAAAGCAGTTTGTGGAAGGAAAGGATTTAATTTTGGTTTACAGACTTGAGTGGAAGTTCCATGATGACAGAAGAAAACATGCTGTGAGCAGAGCTGGACGTCACCTCCTGGCAACGGCAGTAGAAGGGTGTACCAAACACTGGCAAGGGGCAACTAGCTATACACCCATAAGCCCACCCCCCAACAACACACTTCTCCAGTATGTTCCAATTCCAAAATTTCCATCAGCTGGGGACCTAACATTCAGAACACATGAGTTTATGGGAATACCTAATTCAAACCACCATGCCCAAGACAAGTATGAATGCAGTCCAACACATAATTATAAATGTTACCTAAAACATGAGATTTGGGCTGGATAGGTGGCTCTTCAGTTAAAGAATTTGCATACAAATCCTGTTCTGTGTTCAGTTCCCCAGTACCCATGTAAAGCCAGACGCACAAAGTGGCACAGGCATCTGATGGTTGTTTGCAGTGGCAGGAGGCCTTGGCATGCCCATTCCCTCCCTCCCCCAACCTCTCTGCTTGCAAATAAATCATATATATATATATATATATATATATATATATATATATATTTCTTTGAGTGTATGTATATGGGTGTGCATGCTATGACACATGTGTGGAAATCAGAGGACAACTACAAGGTGTGTGTCCTTCTACTGTTTGAGACAGGGTTTTTATATTTTTGTTGTTTTTTTTTTCAGCTTTGCTTTTTTTGTTGTTGTTGTTGCTATTTTGAATGCAGCAGTCAAGATAGCCTGTGAGTTTCCAGATTCTTCTAGCTCTATTCTCTGGTGCCTGAGGTACATTAGGGCATAGATACATGTGCTGCTTTACATTTAGCTTTATATGGGTGCTATAGAATCACCCAGTAAGCTTTTAAGCAAGCACCTTTAACTGCTGAGCCATCTCCCCTGCCCCACGTTCTTTACGCAACTAAAGTGCACAGCTCTCACTTGTGAACTTTGCAGATGGCAACATCCCATTGCAATGTCAAAGGTTGGAAGTGCCTGATTCTAAAAAGTTGTTAATTTACTCATTGCTTTTCTGAGCTTTTTTCTCACTTGATGTGTTTCTTAAGGATTATTCAATACTTCACACTGTAATGAAAAGTCTTCCTTCCTTGTGTAAATATGACATAACCCTTATTTTTTTAAATTTATTTTATTTTATTTATTTGAGAGTGACAGACCGTAAGAGAAAGAGGCAGATAGAGAGAGAGAGAATGGGCGCACCTGGGCCTCCAGCCACTGCAAACGAACTCCAGATGCATGTGCCACCTTGTGCAACTGGCTTACGTGGGTCCTGGGGAACTGAGCCTCAAACCAAGGTCCTTAGGCTTCACAGGCAAGCACTTAACCACTCCAGGCCCCATGACCCTTATTTTTCATGCTATTATCCTGCAGGCAGGATGGTGAATGATGGGGAAAGTTGGCAGGTGGTTGCTCTGGAGTCTGAATAACCTCATTCAGCTACCTATACCAGACCAATTATTGTCAAGTCTTTGGTGTCTGCTTCCCTTTGTCTCATGTTGACACACTCCTGGGCTCCTTTGAGCAGCTTCAGTTTTCAAAATTCCTCTATGTCTCTCTTTGTGAGAACTCTAGTGATGATTTTCCTTCTAAGCATGTGCACATGATCTACATATGGTTGGCAGGAAGACTGATGCCTGATGTGGCTATCAGAAACCTGACGACTCTTCCACCCCCACCACTAAGGGAATTCCACTGAGACGAAGCTGGAACCTTGACCATGCTGCAGAAGAGAATTTGGAGACTGTGAGAATGAAGCAAAGAAAAGAAGTTTATTAAGTCACAATAAGTGATGCTTCAGATATATGTTCATGTGGGGGAGAGGAAGACTTAGAGAAAGGACAAGGTATGGGAGAGAGCCACACCTTGGTGTCTTAACAATGGCTATGATGATGGTTGTGAGAGGGAGTCAGGAAGCTTTATTAGGCAGTTAGGGTGACCAGGTCCCTGGAAGTAAGAAACAGGAATATCTTTGGGCCTATCCTTGCAATCTGCACTTGCTAGAGATCAAAGGATGATCTGGGTTTTTATCTCTTACCTACATCTGTTTTTCCACAAATGACCTGGGACCCTACTGGGAGGAAGTTCTCTACTGGGATTTAAACCTAATCCCAACATTGTGATTGGTCAAGCTTAGACACCAGACCTTGGATGGTCTCTTCCTGAGACAGCCCCCAGCCTAACCAATCAGCTATCCCTGTGGCTCACCTGAGTGAGAAAGCAGGACCCACAACCATAAGGTTATGAATGTGCTTGTGAGGGGAGAACAAGGGCTGTGGGCTGCCTGACCTCTTGGGAACCTCCAGCTGATGGTGAGTTTCCCCCCTGCTCTTCCCAGGCCCAGCCAGGTCGAGCTGAGGGGAGAGCCCTCTAGCACCCCATTACAGTGAGTTTGAAAGGATTAAGAAGCACCATGAGGGATTTTCTAGATTGGATTAGTTGAGGTAGGTGGCAGGCCCCAGTCTAAGTGTAGATGGCACCATCCTGTGAGAATTCAGCATGCCCAGCTCTCTGCTCCCATCTGTGCAACAGATGTGACCAATGGTCTCAGCTCCTTCTAGCACACCGTCCTTGCCATGATGGACTGTAACGTGGAACTATAAACTCCAATAAGGCCTTCCTCCCCCCTTAAATTGATTTTTAAGGTCTTTTGTCAAGTATTATGTCCCAGCAACAAGAAAGTAACTATTGCATCTACACACACACACACACACACACACACACACACACACACATCTATCCGTGTCTATATCTATATCTATCATCTATATATATTAGTGGTCGTTTTGTCTTTTAATAGGGAAACTCAAATTTTTTTTTTGAGACATTTCATGCATGAACATATTATAATTTGATCAGAATCCCTTCCCATACCTTCTTTTGTCCTTCTCCTCCCACGTCCATTCCACTGTAGCTTTGAAATTACATTACCCAAAAGATGAATTAAGCCGGGCGTGGTGGCGCACGCCTTTAATCCCAGCACTCAGGAGGCAGAGGTAGGAGGATCGCCAAGAGTTCGAGGCCACCCTGAGACTACATAGTTAATTCCAGGTCAGGCTGGACCAGAGTGAGACCCTACCTCGAAAAAAAAAAAAAAAAAAAAAAAAAAAAGATGAATTGATAGAAATTAAACAAAATTGTAAAATTTCCAAAATTCAAAATTAGGCAAAAAAAAAACATGAGCTTGTTTACTTCTTTCTCTTATCTTTAAGAGTTTCCTTTTGATATATGAAATTGTAAGGTAGTTTTATGGGTACATTGTCAAGATTTGGGGATAAGAGAGGAGACCTAATTTAGTTAAACTCAAGGTCACAAACCCTCTGCCCCTAAGTAATTATCATTCATTTGTTGTTTTGAACATCCTTACTTGAGGTGTCTTTAGGAAAATTAACATTATCTCTGTAGGCAATCGTGATATTATCAGTTGTAGTGAAGTTTCTGACTCCCAGCCAGCAGGAAATGCTAAGTGGATCCCAGTGTGAGGGGCTTTTTCCTTGCTATGTCCTCTTAGATTTTACTTCTCTCTCCTCTCTCTCTCTCTCTCTCTCTCTCTCTCTCTCTCTCTTTCATCCAGTCTCAGTGCATGGCTCATAACCAGGCATGATTCTCCCCCATCCCTGGGGCCTTGGTGCCATTTGGAGGCAGTTTGGATTGACATAAGGGGCTGAGAGTGATTCCCATACAGTAGATGGACAAAGATGCTATTACAGAATTAACAGTGCTTATCTAGTTTAAAATATAATGTTGTTCATTGTTGCATGCAAGTATTATTTTGTAGAAAAAAAATCAACAAATTGGGAAGGAAACTACATTTAAACCTTTTTGCCCCTGTATTAGGGGTGTAACTTCTGATGAAGTTATTAAAGAAATTACTGAAGACCTCACTTCTGCATCTGTGAAGTGGAGCACTCAATTGTGGTTTGTTGCATTATATCAGTATTGTATCACACAAGCTTTGTAAACATTACAGGTGAATTATTTACACCACCTGCAAAACTTTGTAGAAGAAACTGCTTAAACATCAAACATTTCACCTTAAATTCATGTGTGTGCACCTGAATTTCCTAAAGTCTTTACACAAAGCCAATAACTTCACAACATCTTTTATTACCTTTCTGAAAACTTAAAAATAATGGTTTTTACAATGCTAGTGGAAATTTAAGATGGCACAGCCACTGTTAGAAATGGTTTGGCAGTTCTTCAAAACATTACACATAGATTTACCCTAGGAGCCAGTCGCCAGTAATTCTACTCCCAAGCATACATACAAAATAACTGAAAAGAGAATTTGAACATAACTTCATGCATGAATGCTCATAGTAGTTTTTTAAAAATATATTTTATTAATTTATTTATTTGAGAGAAAGGGAGAGAGAAAGACAGAATGGGCGCACCAGGGCATCCAGCCACTGCAAACAAACTCCAGATGCATGCACCACCTTGTGCATCTGGCTTATGTGGGTCCTGGAGAATCGAACCGGGGTGCTTTGGCTTTGCAGGCAAGCACCTTAACCACTAAGCCATCTCTCCAGCTCACTCATAGTACTTTTCACAATACCAAGGAGGTAGAAACAGCCCAAACATCCACCAACTGATATAGGTATCAACCAAATGTGGTATGTTCATAAAATAGAATATTATTCAGACATAAGAAAGAATAACATGCAAATACATGAATGAACCTTGCAAACACTATGCTAAATAAAAGAATCCAGGTATAAAAGACTACATATATGATGCTATTTATATGAAAGATCCAGCACAGGCCAAATCCATAGAAACATGAAGGAAATTAGTGGTCTTCAGGGACTGTAGAGGTGAGGAAGGGTTAAGCTGTTGTTCAATAGGTATTGAGCTTCCCTTGGGGTCATGAGAATGTTCTGGAAATGAATAGTGTGCTACTGCATGGCATTGGAAATCTTCATGTTTTGTGTAGTATACGACAACAGAAAACAAAGCCAAGCATGCCTCATGTTTTGCTGACTAAATTAGTCCTCGTTCTTTTGTTTGCAAAGGACTGAATCAAATAAAGTTTGTTTGACAGAAGAAGGTAAGGAGAAAATTAACTCACAAAAGAGAGGACAGAGCCCACAACATGAAGCTTGCTTTGTAAGTATGAACATCTGAGTGGATCCCCAGAATCGACTTTTTTAAAAAGCCAACTATGGTAGCACATGCTTACAATCCCAGGTATGGGGAGGGAGGCAGAGACAGGAAGACATCTGGGGCTCACTAGCTAGCCAGTCTGGTCTACTTGTCAAGTCCCAGGCCAGTGAGAGACCCTGTCTCAAAAAAAAAAAAAAAAGTGGAATACTCTGGCCTTCATATACATGTGCATGCACACGCACCCACAGCCACATTACCCATGAGCATGCACACATGCATACACAAAAATGAGAGGTGCGAGGTAGAGATAACTTTAGGACAGACTTCAGGGATGCTGGTCATCACAGCTGACAGTGAGTGCCCAACACAACAGGGGAAGAGGGCAGAACTTTGCCTCCCTGTGGGCCTGGCTTCCCTCACCAGCTCAGGGGCCCTGCTAAAAGAGGAAGGCAAGACTAAACTGACCAGGCAGCACTGGGTAGGGGTGAGAAAACAGACCTCCAGCCACTCCTACTACAAAATCACTCCTACTACAAGCCTGTAGTTTTGTTTGTTTGTTTGTTTGTTTGTTTGTTTGTTTGTTTTGCAGAGAGACACAGAGAGAGAGGGAGAGGAAGACAGAGATGGGCGTGTCAGCTGCTGCAAACGAAATCCAGATGCATATGCCCCCTTGTGGTCAAGTGCGGCATTGTGCCCTGTGCATCACTTTGCATCTGGCTAAACGTTGGACCTGGAGATTGGAACCAGCATTTTTAGGCTTAGGAGGCAGGTGCCTTAACCGCTAAGCCATCTCTCCAGCCCAAGCCTGTAGTCTTGAGCAGTCTATGTCACATCTGAATTTCATGTTCCCATCAGACAAAAAGGGGGCAGGATCAGTAAGTTATTACATACAAATAGTAGGCCTGGCATAGAGTAAGTGCTTTCTAAGATGATGATCACTGTCATTATGATAACATCTTTTAATAAAACAGCCAGGGGAACAGCCAGGCTTGGTGATACATACTTATAATCAAGGCTACTCAGGAGACGGAGGCTGGAAGACTGTGAGACCAACCTAGGAAATGTAGCAAGATCCTGGCAAAAGAAAGAAAGAAAGAAAGAAAGAAAGAAAGAAAGAAAGAAAGAAAGAAAGAAAGAAAGAAAGAAAAAGAAAGAACCCTAAAACCTTTTACATTAAAAATAAAAACAGAAGACGAGCGTGGTGGTGCACGCCTTTAATCCCAGCACTTGGGAGGCAGAGGTAGGAGGATCACCATGACTTTGAGGCTACCCTGAGACTACATAGTGAATTCCAGGTCAGCCTAGACTAGAGTGAAAACCTACCTCAAAAAACCAAACCAAACCAAACCAAACAAACAAACAAATAAATAAATAAAAATAGGGCTGGGAGATGGCTTAGCAGTTAAGGTACTTGCCTGCAAAACTAAAGAACCAAGGCTCCATTCCCCAGGACCCATGTAAGCCAGATGCACAAGGTGGTGCACGCACCTGGAATTAGTTTGCTGTGGCTGGAGACACTGGTGTACCCATTCTCTCTCTCTCTCTCTCTCTCTCTGTGTGTCTCTCAAATAAATAAATATAAATAAAAATAATAAAAATAAAATCCAGAGAAATGAATGATTTGATTGTCCACAAGAGCCAATGAACTCTTCTGTGATCAGGGAGCTGGGCTTGGCAGACCCACCAGAGAAAATCTCATAAAGAATGAAGACATTCAACAGGAAGGGCACAGGGCAGACACAGCCCAGGGGCTTCACACTGGTTTATGGCTACCCTGAGAGCTGCAGCATCTCAGTCCCCCTGGGCCAAAGCCACCCACGTGTGCTATTTTCTCATGTATGCCAAGCATAATTCAAAGTCTTGTCATTTATTCCTTTGGAAGCTATGAAAATGAAATGGTGTCGTTGTTACGATGGTGGCAGCCATAGTCAGAGGTCAGAGAACTTGTCCTGCCTGGGCACAAGTCTCCAAAGGCAGATTTCTTCCCCCGTTCAGCCTTTTCTTTGGCAGCAGTTAACAATAAATCAATGAAAAGAGTTGGGGGGAAAAAGTGGACAGTTTGCACAGGTGGCGTTTGTGTTGGTTTTAACAACAAAAAAAAAAAAAAAAAAGCACTGGATTGTCTTAAAAGCTTGAGTATGTAACCAAGTGTGCTTTATGGCTGTCCAGTGAGAGGGTAGCCATCCCATGAATTAATGTTCTGTTTGCAGTCCCATGGCAAAGAGTATATGCTTGTTAGCCTGCATACATAGTTGTGCTTTTCTGTGTCGAAATTTCTCAGTCCCATTGAAAACTTTGAGTGTCTCAGAAGCAGGATTCATTGAGGCAACCTATGACTTAAAACTTCTCACATTTTTCTTGTCTTTAAGGGGACGCCTTGCTAACAAGCTTTCCCAGAGAACTCAGGCGAAGCAAATGGATTTTTTTCCTCCACATGGGAAAGCAAACATGCTTCTAGCCCCGAATGACTTGTCTTTCATTGCTGTGTTTTATTTAACCACCTCTACATAAAAAGTAGGGTTTTGGACAAAGCAAGTGTCACAGCTTGAGTTAAAAGTAAAATTCACTGTTTTTGTCCAAACATCTCATCCTGCCCAGTAAAGGAGACAGACACTGTTTAAATGAGCACAGGAAAAGAACAGAGGTCTCAGTCAGTTATGTGCTTGCCTTGTAAGGATGAGGAAGTGAGTTCAATCCACAGAGCCCACTTGAGTGCCTGGCATGGTGGCACACACCTGTGATCTCAGTGCTGAGGAGTCAGAAGTAGGCAGATCCCTGGACATCACTGGCCAGCCAATCCAGACTAATAGGTCAAGTCAAAGCCGGCGAGAGACCCTGTCTCATAAAGAGAGAGATGCTATAACAGAGGATAACTAGTGCCTGATGATCTCTGGCTTTCTCACCCATGTGCACACATTTGCCTCCATACCCACACATAAGTGTGTGCCCACCCATGTAAACACACTCTTACACACACATACACATGCAAAGAAACAAAAGGAAGGGGCAGGACTAGATCCATTCCTTGCATGGAACAAAAGAGGCTCTGCTTTCTGTTGTACAAACTGAGCTAGCATAGCCTGAAGTCAAGTGCATTTATTTAATAGCAGAGTAGAAAAGAAGGAGAATCACACCCCATGTAGTTACAGGAAAGATACAAGTGTTACTGAGGTATTAGTGCAATTTTATTTTTAAACTGTGTGTGTGTGTGTGTGTGTGTGTGTGTGTGTGTGTGTGTGTGTGTGTTGAATCCATGGTCTTACACAGGCTAAGCCAACACTCTGCTACTGTTATGTCTCCAAGCTCTCCACCCTCCCCCTACCTTTTCATGAGATATTTTATTCATTTACTTATTTTGAGACAGAGAAAGAGGCAGAGATAGAGGAGAGAGGGAGTGTGTGAGAGAGAGAGAATGGACACACCAGGGCCTCTAGCCACTGCAAACAAACTCCAGATGCATGTACCTCCTTGTGCATCTGGCTTTTGTGGTTATTGAACCTGGCTCCTTAGGCTTCTCAAGCAAGCACCTTGACTGTTAAGCCATCTCTCCAGCCCCATTACCCCCTTTTGGTATTTTTTCATGAGAGAGTGAGAGAATTGGCACAACAGAGCCTCCAGGCACTGCAATCGAACTTCAGACTCCTGCACCATCTTGTGGACATGTGTGACCTTGCACGCTTGCATCACCTTGTGCATCTGGCTTATGTGGAACCTGGAGAGTTGAACATTGGTCCTTAGGCTTCACAGGCCTAAGGCTTAACCACTAAGTCAACTCTCCCTTTCGTCCCTTTTTTAAAAAAATTATTTTTATTTTTGGAGAGAGACACAGAGAGAGACAGACAGAGAGGGAGAAGGAGACAGAGAATGGGCGTGCCAGCAGTCTCAGCAGCTGCGAACGAAATCCAGATGTGTGTGCCCCCTTGTGGGCAAGTGCGGCATTGCGCCCTTGGGTCACTGCATCTGGCTAAACGTGGGACCTGGAGATTGGAATTGGGTTCTTAGGCTTAGCAGGCAGGCGCCTTAACCACTAAGCCATCTCTCCAGCCCTTTCCTCCCTTTTTAAAACAGTGTCTTGCTTTGTAGGTCAGGCTAGCCTGAAACTCATGATTCCCCTACCTCCCTAGCTCTTGGTTTAAAAGCACAGAATACCACACCTGCATCAGCTCTGGTTATTTCCCTGAAATTAAAAAGAGATAATAACTTTGTGATTTCAATGATATGATTATTCAACACTGTGTATTAATACTCATCTCCTTGACTACCCATCGTGTGCCAGCTAATTTTCTAAGCCCATTAGTGGATTCAAGTCCTTGTTGTATGTAGTGACTCTTACTGTCACTTAACCTGTATCAGTGGGTAGGCAGCTGACATCCAGAGCTAAAAAGTATCTCCCTCAGTGATTCTGTAAATGTCCATTGCAGTGTTGTATGACAACTGAGTACTCACCTTCTGTGCGTGCTCGGTTAGAGAAGGAAGAAGTGGATTATAAATGACAAAGAATAAATAACGGTACTTGAGGAAGAAGCCTGAGTGTTCAAGAAGAAAAAAGGAGGGATGGAAACAATGACAACAGGAATGATAACTTCAAAAGGCAAAAACAAATCCAGCTTTAGTAACTTCCCAGGAGTAGATAATTAGTAACAAATCCACGCCTTTTATCCTGCAACCGGGGAGGAGGATTGCTGAGTATGAGGCCAGCTTGGGTCTGCCTGGGCTTTTAAAAAAAAAAAAAAAAACAAGGAAGAAATGGTGCTTCAGACAAATAACTGCTTAATTTTCAAAGGGACAAAAGACGCAATGGATGAAAGTAAGAAGGTGAGGAGTCAGGCTCTGGCTCCATCAATGAGGAGCTATGCAATCATGGATGAAACTGTGCAAGTTGGTTTTTGCTTTGTGTAAAAATGGGTAGAGTGGGCTGGAGAGAGTTAAGGCACTTGCCTGCAAAGCCTAAGGACCCAGGTTTGATTCTCCAGGTCCCATGTAAGCCCATTCTCTCTCTCTCTCTCTAGTAAATAAATAAAAATAAATTTAAAAGAAATGGGCAGAGTAAAGCATTCCAACCCAACCACAGAAAAGACTGTGAAAACTGGCAAGGGCAAAAGCTCCTTGGTAAATTATACAAATGGAAGGAATTATTCCTAGCATCTTGAAGAATGGGCCAAGTTTTCATTGTGCCCAGTGAAATCAGCAACACAGGAGACCAAAAGGGGTTAAGGTGATTCTTGCATTTGAACCTGGGTAAGACTTATATAAGGATTCTTTTCTTTCTTTCTTTCTTTCTTTCTTTCTTTCTTTTTTTTTTTTTTTTTTTTTTTTTTGAGGTAGGGTCTCATTCTAGCCCAGACTGACCTGGAATTCACTCTGCATTCTCAGGGTGGCCTTGAACTCACAGCAATCCTCCTACATCTGCCTCCTGAGTGCTGGAATTAAAGGCGTGCGCCACCATGCCTGGCTAAGACTCACACAAGGAGACCGAACACGCAAACACAGAAACCCCACCTCAGACTTCTGCATGAGGGTCGCCACACATGGAGCCTGGGGTTTCTCACCACTATGAGTTCACCCAGGTATTTAGGTGTAATCCATCCACTTTTGGAATCTGTGGACCAGGAAGCCACACAACAGGGTGCCAGACACTTGTTCAGCAGCTGGAGGCCACAGCCAGAGCTGTGCAGTGCATAGGGGAAGACAGACTTGACCCTGAGGCAAATGAGTCCCACTGAAAACCATCAGAGCCGTGATCCTTTGCTAGTAACAAAAGGGCCATGAACTTCTGCTCAGCACCTGCTTTGTTTTGAAACTTTTCATTTTCACCTTTCTTTAAAGGTTACTTTGGAAGTAAAAGTCACATGACATGAGACTAATAATTGTAAAGTCTAGACTTCAGGGACATTTGATAAATTCACTTTTGTGCAGCCATCACCTCTCCCTAGTTCAAAGAGACCAAATATTCATTATCAGCATTCACAGATGTCAGGAGGGTATTTGGAAGGCTCCAGTGACTTTTCCAGGGCTAGATAATTAGTAAGTAATGAAGCTGGATTAAATTCATGTGAGCCATTCAAAGCCCTTACTAGTCCCTGAGTGGAGAAAAAGAGAATCCTGGGATTCCTTCCCTATTTTCATGGGGAAAAAAATTGGAATCAAAGCTTAGGACTTTGCAGTTTTAATTTCATATCACTTTAAGTAAACTAATAGTTATGATGCTGTATTTCTTCCCAAATTTCACATTCCTTATCTCCAATCTATATTCTCTCTTAAAGCACATTTCTACATAGAACCTTGATCACAAGTTGAAATTTAACTAAGGTAAATCACTAACCCTGTTGCTTGTAGCCTCAGGGAAGGAAAAGGAAAGCAAAGAACTTTCCCAGGCTATCAGTAAACCCAGTGAGAGTAACATATGGTAGAATGTGTCTTTGGTTCCAGATCCCACAGAAGCCACGTGTATTAAACTCTGGCCTGCTGGCTAAAAAGGAGCAAACACACTTTCAAAAAGGGGGGCCCATGTCATTCCTTATGTTGTGGTTTCCTTATGGTTGCTGGCACAAAGCACCCAACCAAAAGTGGTTGATGGTTAAAAAAGGGGGGTGGTATTTTTGCTCACAGGCTTGTGGGGACACTCTATGATGGCAGGGGAAAAGATGGCATAAGCAGAGGATGGCTATCACCTCCTGGCAAATATCATGTGGACAAGGAGAGCAACAGGAGAGTGTGCCAAACACTGGCCAGGGGAAGCTGACCATAACACCCATACGCCTTCCCCCTATAACACACCTCTTCCAGAAAGGCTCTAATTCCCAAATTGCACCAGCTGGGGACCTAGCATTCAGAATACATGGGTTTATGTGATTCAAACCATCACATTCCACCCATGGATCCCATAAACTGATAACCATCCATAATGTAAACTGCAATACATTTCGTTCAACTTTTAAAATTCCCCATAGTTTTTTTTTTTTTTTTTTTATCAATTTCAGTATTATTCAAACATCATCCCCTGAGTCCAAGGTCTCAAGTATTAGGTGTATAAAAAAAAAAAAAAAAAAAAAAAAAAAAAGCTATAATGGCACAGAATAAATATTCACACTGCAAAAGAGGGCACTGGGCATAGCAAAGAAAGATTGAACCAGTATAACATTAAAAAAAAAAAAAAAGGCCAGGCATGGTGGCTCATACCTTTAATCCCAGCACTTGGGAGGCAGAAGTAGGAAGATAGCCATGAGTTCAAGGCCACCCTGAGACTACATAGTGAATTGCAGGTCAGCCTGGGCTAGAGCAAGACCCTACTTAAAAAACAAACAAACAAAAACAGGAAAAACATCAAATTCCACAGCTCAAAGTCCCACAAGTCTAAGCAGTGATGAGTCTCTGGAGTTCCAAATCCATCCCTCCAGCTGGGCTGGGCTGGGCTGGGCTGCTTTCAGCCTGGGGAACAATCCATCCCAAGCTGGCAGCTCTCCTTGGTAGCCACCTCACAGCACTGGCATTTCACGGGGTCTCTACTAAAACCCACAGTTTATCCTCATGGCTTTATCTGGCTTCCACACAGGGACTTCCAACAACCCTGCCTCACATTGACCATGGCCATTTCCAAAGACCAAAACTGCAATGCAAATCCAGTGACCCTCTCTTTTCTGCATTTGTTATTCTTCATTATACCACATGGGCTACTAAACTGTTAATATGGGTGGGAATAAAACTGACTTTTTAGAACAGGACATGCCTTCAGTGTCCAGGCTCCTTACTATCAAAAGAGGCTGAATTGTTTCTGTTTCCCCTATTTAGAACAGCTACCCAGTCTCAATGGTGGTGATCTCTCAGACAATTGCAGCTGAATGGGTGCTGTCTCCAGCCTGAAATTTTATTTCTTTCTGTGCCATATCCATCTGATCACACCAGTCCATTACTCTACAAATCAACTCTGCACAATTTTTCAGGATATGGAAAGAATGCAGTAACCCTCTCACACAAACTGCTTCTAGACCAGTCCTGACAAAGGTCTTTCTCCCCCTCATAAGCCAAACCTCACAGTCCATAGTTCTTACTGCACTCAAGTCTTTCATCTCTGACAAGAATGAGGCACCCAACTCTGCTTAGAGCACTGTAAGGCATCTCTTAGACCAAAGTTTCAAATCCTTCCACATTCCTCCTGAGAATCAATTTCAAAAGGACAAAAGCCACACAGTTAAGTTTCTAGTAGCAATATTCCCAACTTTCTGGTACCAATTTTAATGTTGCAGTTACCTTCTCGTTGCTTTCACAACAGCACTCGACCAAAAGCAGCTGATGGGAACATCGGCTTTATTCCAGTTTGCAGACTCAAAGGGAATTTCCATCATGGCAGGGAAAAGATGGATGAACTACGCATCCACCATAAGCCCATCCGCTACTACCCACCTCCTTCTGCAAGGCTCCAATTTCCAAACTGCCACCCGCTAGGAACCTAACGTTCAGAACACATGAGTTTATGGGGTAACCTGACGCAAACCACCACACCTTCCATGAGGAACGTTTTCAAAAGGATCCTTGAACTAGTCACTAGGGAAAGAAAAGATCAAACAGAGGCCGTCCATGACAAAAGAGGACACGTGATCACTCTATCGAGTCTTGTCGGAAGGCTGAAAGCCATCAGTCCTCAGCAGCACCCAAGAGAAAGGGAGGATCAAGCAAAACATGTTGAGAAATAAGCTCTGAAACAGTAAAAGTTGGCTAAGGAAAAGCCAAGCCAAATGAAATAGTCAGGAAGATTTAGGGTCAGCTGATTGCAAAACTTAATAGGGGAGTGAGGAGTGAAATGTAAGAAAGGACAGAAGAAAAAAATAAACCTGGCCAAACTGAATGGGTCTCAAAACCCCAGCGCTTGTAAAACAAGCAGAGACATAAAACTTGAGAGAGAGAGAGAGAGAGAGAGAGAGAGAGACTGTACCCAATAGTTAAGCCCAACTCAAATGGCTGTAAGAGCAAATGCATCTCCAAGTGGGAGCACAATCTAAATGGAAATCAGATGACTAAGGAGAAGAGAGCCAGTAAATGACTCATAAAAGTGCCCCTTGAAAGAAAAGTTAACTAAAAACAGAGAAGTGCACAAATAAAATGCCTTCCACTAACTCACGGTCTGGTCCCTGGAGGCTTCTTGTGGCCTCTTGAGTCACAAACACAGCAACAAAGTGTAAATGCTGCTTCCAGCAGGACCTGTGCCATTGAGATGGGAGGAGGAGACAGAGGGCCAGTGTGTGTGTGTGTGTGTGTGTGTGTGTGTGTGTTGTGCACAGAGCTGAGCAAAATAAACGCGGAGCTGCCCAGGCTTGAGCAAAGGAGTTAGCTAACTCCCAGGCGCCCTAACTTCCCAGCTTCGCTGACTCTCAATACCTCATCTGCCTGTTGGGCCCTCGCTGAGCGCCCACCACTGAGAGGACTTCAGGCCTGTGTGGGTCTCAAGTAAACACCACCTGCCTCCTGACTGCAGGTGTTGGAAGTAGAAAAGATGAATTGAGGTCCCGAGCGGGGTGTTTAATAAAGACGGAAGAAAAGACTCCATGTGAAGCACAACAGCAAGCCTTGAAGCATTCTGAGAGAACCCTTGCTCCCTCTGGTGACAGTATCTGCAAGAAGCGCTGCCCTTTGTGGGTGATGGGTTTCCCCTTTCCAGCATCTGTGAGGAAGACAGAATATGGCCCGGGACCTGGACCTGAACAGTTTTCCTTCTTTCCTGAGTGACCTCGGCCAGGTATCTTTTGTTCTTAGTTTTCTTGTCTGTAGATGGAGAAAAAAAAAATGTCACTTGTCTTGCTTCTTGTGAGTATGGACAAAAGCCCTGGAGATTCCCAGGGGACTGCCTATCACATAGTATGTGCTCATGGCAGAGACAGTTCCTTCTTCCCCTTGAATGGAAAAACAGGAAATGGTTAAAAGCACAGAAGACTTGAGTCCTTATTCAGACAGTACGTAGTCACTAAGCCGGGACTGAGACTCGGTCTTTTAGTCTCTAACCTCATCATCGATGCTGATCTAGCAGGCTCCATCTATCTGCAATCCACCATCTGCACTGGCGGCTGTGGCAGGGCTCTTAATGTGCCCCAGCTCTCCAATTCAAGTGCATGGAGTCTCGGCTCTCTGCCTTGGAGCTTTCTCTAACATGGTGCAGGTGACTCCACTTCTAGAAGGCACGACAGCTACGGGCATAACAGGGCAGGAGGGAGGTCCTGCACCCACAATATTCTCCTCTGGACTCTACATATGTGTGCAAAGGGCACATGCATCTGCACAAACACATGCATGTACCATACTCATACCATACCACACATACCACAATACACACACTATACACACATGCATGCATGTATACAGAAAGTAAAAGAGGCCAATGGAAAGATGACCTCCATCTTGTAGTTCCTCATATAACTGAGCCCCACTTACGCAGAGTGATTACCTGCTTAATCTACACATGTTATGGGCTTTTATCCCTTTTCTTGTCTTTTTCCCTATTCCCTACTCATATTGCCCAGGTCCCATACAAACCACCTGTGGTAGTGTGAATAGATGGCCCCCAATATGGTCAGTGTTTTATTAGTCTGTAGTTTGCATCTGCAGCTACCTGGCTGCAGGCAGACTGGACAGATCTTAGGATCCAGCCGTAAGGTGGGGTGGTGGGTTTACAATTTCAATCTAAAGATATGCAAAGTACCTAGTTTCACCTGGAGTTTCTGAAGTGTGCTGTGCTGTGTGGCTTTTGGCTTTTTCTCTTTCTGCCTGTGTTCTTTAAGAGGGGGCCAACTCCTACCATTATGGAATTTCCCCTGGATCTGTAAGCTTCAATAAATCCCTTCCTTTCCATAACTGTGCCTGGTCTGGAAGTTCATCTCAGCGAACCTGAAATTGTCTGCCACACCACATTCACCCCAGTCTTTGTCTCAGGCACAAGTTTGGGAAAGCCCAACTATAAAACCATTTTGTTCACTCTGTCTATGGTAAAGAGCCAACATAGCTTCGCATCTATCTTCTGTTCTGACAACTAAAGTACTTCGTTCCAAAAACAGCCTAAAGGGTGTGATGGTTTAAATGGAGAAGGTCCTCCACAGGTTCATGTGTTTGAACTTGTAGTATGCAGCCAGCAATGTTTGAGGAAGGCTGGAACCTTTGGGAAGTGGAGATAGCAGAAGGAAGCTGACCACTGGGGTGTGGGTCCACCAAAATGTGAGCAAGCAGTGTCTCATAAGTCACGGCCACAGCTAAGAGCCACTCCTGTTACTACATAATGTACTATAGGGTCATAGACTCTCAAACTGTGAGCCAAAACAAGTCCTTCCTCCCCAAAGTTGCTTCTGTCAGGTGTTCTGTCACAGCAACAGTAAAAGTAGCTCACAAAGGGCTGGGACTAAGAAGATAGTCCAGTGGTTTAAGGCGCTTGCTCCACACTTGCACCTGCCAGCTGGAGTTCAGATCTCTAACACCCACATCAAACTGGACACAATGTGGGGCACACATCTGTAATACCAAAGCACCTATAGCAATGGGAGGCAGAGGCAGAGGAGTCCCAAAGCTTGCAGTGGCACAGGTATGTCCATACACGTTAAAAATTAAAAGGGTTTCTCCTAATTAGCAGATACATGTGCCAGGCAAATCTAATACAGAAATATAGAATCTGGACAGATTGCTCAGTGGTTAAGGTGCTTGCCTGCAAAGCCTAAGGACCTGCGTTTGATTCCCCTGTAACCGCGTAAAGCCAGATGCACAAGGTGGCACATGCATCTGGAGTTTATTTGCAGTGGCTAGAGGCCTTGGTGTGCCTTCTCTCTTTCTTAAAATAAAATAAATAAATAAAAAGAAAAACATCTTTCTTCTAAGGCTACTGGCATAAGTGATATCAGTGGAGCACAAATATTTCTACCTCTTCCTTCATCATACAAATAGCGAAGGGAGCAACAAGTCAGACTTCAGGTTTCACTCATCTTAAAGATGGAAGTTGGGCTGGAGATATGGCTTAGTAGTTAAGGCACTTGCCTGCAAAGGCTGAGGGCCCAGGTTTGATTCCCCAATATCCATGTAAATCCTGATGCACAAAATGGCTCATGTACCTAGAGTTCATTTGCAGTGGCTAGAGACCCTGGTGTGCTCATTCTTGCTCAACGTCTTTCCCTCTTTCTTTCTCTCTGCTTGCAAATAAATAAATAAGTGAATAAATAAACAAATAAATAAAATTAAAACAAAAAGATAGAAGCTGTATGGTGTACCTGTAATCTCAGAACTGTGGAGGAATGCCACAGGTTCAAACCCTGTTTGGGTTATATGGTGAGTTCCAGGTCAGCCTAAGCTACAGGGTGATAGTTTGTCTCAAAAACAAACAAACAAACAAACAAACAAACAAACAGGGGTCTGAGGATGTGGTTCAGTGGCAGCGTGCTTTTCTAGCATGTCAAGGCCCTAGGTTTGATTGCTACCATTGTAAAAACAAAGAAGGAGAAAAAAGTCTGACGGGATGTCTTGGGTACTATAGTTTTTTGGCCATGCCAGGGGGTATAAGTCCTTGGCTGCATGGCCTCTAGCACAATTCTGTATATGAAGATGTAGCTACCATGGTAACTTAAGGTGAAGACTAAAGAGAAAAACCACAAAATTTCTGGAAGAAATGACAAGTATGGGAGGGGGAAAGTGGGAAGGTCTGGCAGTGTGCCAAAGAGGCAGTCCCAGCATGGACTCACTCAGTAACAAATTTATACTTGTAAAGGAAATGTGAAGTCCAGGCAGGTTCGTTTGCTTATGTTTTACGGGGAGATAATTTTCCTCTGCCATCCCCAGTCTTTATTAGGCCTGGCCACACAGTTGTTTGTGTGAACCAACTCAGGCTTAGGGATGGGCACTGAAATGTTCTCCCTTTCCTTCTGCAGAGAAAGAAGAGCAGAGGCAAAAGACAAGTCACTTTTCGCAGGAAGTCAGTAAGGAAACTGCTAGAAGCCAGGCAACTCCCAGGCATTCACAGTGTAGAGGGCACAGTAGATAGGGCTAGGGTCTGGTTAGATAGATGGAAAGATAGATTTGATAGGTGGATGATAGATGATGAGAGAGAGAGAGATAGATAGATAGATGACAGATGATTGATAGATAAATAGATAAATGATGATAAATAGATAATAGCTAGATAGATAGCAAATAGGTGATAAGACAGATGATAGAGATATGTGATAAGAAGATAGATGATAGGTGATGATAGAGATGGATAGATGATAGATAGATAGATAGATAGATAGATAGATAGATAGATAGATAGGTACAGATTTGTATAGCTGAGTTTTAGGGTTTGGGGAATATCAATGATTGGATCATAAACTCATTATCCCACTTAATTATCAGTGGTTCGGTTGAGATCCCTATTGGATGGAGGAGCGTGTGGAGGCTCAGGGGAGTAAAATGGCTGATCCACGGTCTCAAAGGTGGGATTTGAACCCAGCTTTGACATTGAGTCATTACCTGACAAAAATGCTCCAGTTGGCTATGTTGGGCTAGAAAATGACTGTCTCCTCACACAATTCTACGCCTCAGTGCCCTCGTGTGAGAAATCATGACACTTACCAGATGAGGCTCAGAAATTGCAGTGAGGTTCAATGAGCTGATTCGTCTAGTGCACAGCATACAGTCAGGGCTCAATATGGGAAAAGCAGGGCGGGAGAGACAGCGCAATGGGTAATCACATGCCTCCCAAGCATGAAAGACTGAGTTCAGTCTCCACCACCCATGTAAAAGTGAGTGGTAGAGCAAGTTTATAATGTGCTTGCTGGGGAGGTAGAAACAGGGCTGCCTGGAGCTCCTGGCCAGCCAGTCTAGACCACTTTGCCAGCTCCAGGCCAGTGAGTGACCCTGGTTCCAAAAGAGAGATGGATCAATCGCTTGTCCTCTCACCGCCACACACACCTGCTCCTGAATACACAGGAACACACACACACACACACACACAAATTCATTTGACAGGCCCATTTTGCAGGGGTTTTTGGTATATGTATGTGTGTGGTATGCATGTGCACACACATGTTTGTATGTGGGGGGCACGTGTGTATGGATGGTGCACATACAGGTGTGTGCGGAAGTCACTGTCAAGTATCTTCCTCATGCACTCTCTACCTTATTCTTTGAAACAAGGTCTCTCACAAAACTTATGATTACTGATGTGTACTCTCTCACCCAGCCGTTGTTGTTGTTGTTGTGGTGGTGGTGGTGGTGGTGGTTGTTTTTTAAGCAAGGTTTCCCTTTAACCCAGACTGACCTGTAGTCTAGGCTGGCCTCAAACTCAGTGATTCTCCTATCTCAGCCTCCTCAGTGCTAGAATTAAAAGTTGTGCCACCAGTCCTTTCTCTGCACTATGCAGATTCTTTTTTCAAGGAAGGACCTCATTCTAGCCCAACCTGACCTGGAATTTTGTATGTAATCCCAGGCTGGTCTCAAATCCCCAGCAATCCTCCTACCTCTACCTCCTCAGTGCTGGGATTAAAGGCATGTGCTACTATGCCCAGCTGCCCTGAGTTTTGAAAACCCTGACACAAAGTGGTTTTTCCCAGTGGCTATAAGATGAAGTACTTGATGTCTCATCAATATGCTTTTCTCTCTCCTGTTGCATAATGATTAAAGAAAAATTAGCTCCTTTCCACATTTTATTCATCATCAAAACCTTGAGTAGAACACACACACACTCACACACACAACTTGGGAAAGTGCCAGCTCAAGCTGCATATAAGCCACACATTGTCCTTGATGACAAGTACAGGAGGATATTTTCTTGGGCGCTCTCTCCAGCAATCACAAGCCCACAAGCCAATTACTGAGACATCCAGGTTGTGGGATATAAATTATATTAGAAAAGAATACCATGGACTTTGGTCTTCCATGCATATATTCAATGCAGAAAACCAAACAAAATCCCCATCTCCCAATACCCTTGAGATCCCTGTAAGATTGATCTTACAGGAGAATATAATCATTCATTCTTTCTTTTCACCTCCACATAATTTGCCGCTTTCCTTTTGTGTATCAGGCACTATCTCAGGTATTTGGGATAAAATTGAACTAATAAACTCTGCCCTTGAATTAATGGGAAAAGAGAGAATAAACAACAAACACAAGAATAAGCTTTACTGTGTTAAAAATCCAATCAATAAAGCTGGTACCTATAGCCCTAGTTCTGGGGAAGCTGAGGCATGAAAATAGCCAAGAATTTGAGGCCATCCTGGACCACAAAGTAAGTTCCTCTTGGGCTACAGAGTGAGATTCTGTCTCAACACACACACACACACACACACACACACACACACACACACACACACATCAATGCACTAAAAGGGGGCAACCTACAACCTTTGAGTAAGATTGAGAGAGGGCAAGTTGTGAGTTGCCACATAAAATAGGATATCCTGACAGGGACTCATAGAGATTCGGTAATTGCGATTTGAATATTAATAATATGTGGACAAAACACTTAGGAAGCCCAGGATATACTGTCCAGAGACCTGCCTGTCTCAGGACTGCACCTGAAGAATTCCACCAGGAGGCAGCATATCCTCATGATGGGGGCAGCCTCCAGGGACGCTGAGAGCAGATGGGCCCCTCCATCCAGCTCTCTTTCTTAATTTCACAGTGGAGCCCAGTGTGTGTGCACTGCTCTTTACAACAATGGCAGCACTGCTAGTTTCCTCATATCTGCTGGTGAGTGTGTGTGTATGTGAGACACAGAGAGGGCATAGATATTTGCATGTGTCTGATTTTGTGTGTGTGTGTGTGCGTGTGCGCACATGAGGAGGCCAGAAACAAATGTCAGCCATCTTCTAGCTTGCTCTCCACATTATTCTTTGAGACAGAGCCTCTTGGCTGAATCTAGAAGCCACCCAGGCACACCCCACCACACTCGGTATTTGTCATGGGCACTGAGGCTCTGAACTTGGCTCCTCACTCACAGCATGCCCTTTACTCGCTGAGCCGCTCTGTGGCCCTGCTTTTCCCATATCGCACGCTGACTATATGCCATGGTCTAGACATGTCATCTCACTGAACCCCACTGCAGTCTCTGAGGGACCTCTCGTGACAGTCTCATCATTTCTCACATGAGGACACGGAGGCTCAGAATCATTTGACAAGTGGATCATGAACCTGGATTGGCCACAAAGTCTTTGGGGAAAAAATCTTTGAACGCTGAGGTGAGAGAAGGAAGGAATCTTGCCAGCTGGCTTTGTGAAATCCACTGTCAGGGCAGAACCTTGAAGGTCAGCAAGAGGAGGGCAGTGTTTAGGGAGCAGCGGTGCAGGTGCCATGCCGCCAAGGGATGGATGTACGCCACATCTCTAATCCTCAGTCACAGTGTGCACTGTTCCAGAGGAAGCCACCAGGCTGTGTGTTCACACTGGCAAAGCGTGTATGTGGTGCCTTTTTCAATGTTTCTCCCTGTATTAGTAGTTTTCTCAAATAGCTGGCAAAGCAACAGGAAGGAAGGAAGGAAGGAAGGAAGGAAGGAAGGAAGGAAGGAAGGAAGGAAGGAAGGAAGGAAGGAAGGAAGGAGGGAAGGAGGGAAGGAGGGAAGGAGGGAAGGAGGGAAGGAGGGAAGGAGGGAAGCAGGAAGGAAGGAAGGTAAAATCTCTTTTGGCTCATGGTTTGAGGGCATAATCCACCGGAAAGCAGGAATATGAGGCTACTGGTCACATCCGTTTGTTGGGAAGCAGAAAGAGAGATGAAATGAATGCTTGTGCCTAGCTCACTTTCTCCTTTTATGCAGCCTGGGACCCAGCCCCCATGGGATGGTGCTGCTCACATTGGGGGTTGTCTTTCCTCTCAGCTACATCTGTCTGGAAATGTCTTTAAAGACACACCTAGAGGTAACAATCAAGTTAACAATTAAGATGGACCATCACACTTCCCAAGGGTTTTATTCATCAATGCATATTAAAGTAACACAAAGTTGCACATAGTGAAACATAAACAAGACAGAAATCTTTCTCCCTTGCAAACTCATGTGACAGTCCCTGTGTCCTTTCCACAACTATGGAAGCAATTGCTTGTGTCTGAAGTCATATAAACACAGAACTGGAACACTAAGAATCAGTGTGGAACAATAAAATACAAAATTATACCTTAGTCTTAATGCCTATTGAACTTACTTATTTGTTTGTTTATTTATTTGATGCTTTGTTTGTTTTTTGAGGTAGAGTCTCACTCTAGCCCAGGCTAATGTACAATTCACTATGTAGTCTCAGGCTGGTCTCCGTCTCACAGCAATCCTTCTACCTGTGCCTCCAAAGTGCTGGGATTAAACCCGTGCACCACCACCCACCATGCTTGGCCTTTGAACTCCTTTTTATTTTTGGCATGTGTGCATAATATGCGTGGTATATGTACATGCAACGTATGCACATGTGTGTGCAGATGCACACATCCTGTGCACACATCTATGCAGGCCAAAAAAATCAGGTGTCCTCTTTTCTCACTTATCTGCATTTTTCCCAAAGATAAAGTCTCTGACTGCACCCAGAGCTGCTGGCTTTTTGTTTATTTGTTTACTTGTTTCTTTTCTTTTCTTTTCTTTTCTTTTCTTTTCTCTTTCCTTTTCTTTCTCTTTCTTTCTTTCTTTCTTTCTTTCTTTCTTTCTTTCTTTCTTTCTTTCTTTCTTTCTTTCTTTCTTGTCAGACTGGCTGATCTGTGAGCCCCAGCAATTCTCCAGTCCTCAATACACACAGGACTGGGGTCACTGGCATGCATGGCCATCCTCAGCTATTTACATGGGTGCTGGGCAATCATTCAGAGCTAATCAGGCCCTCTCATGCCCTCATGCTTGCTTGTCTAGTGCCCTTTTCCACTGGACAATCGCCCAGGCCTCTCTACTGAAGTTTTTTTAAAATTATTATTATGATTATTGATACCTTCTATACTTACATACAAAAAACATATGATATTTCCCTCTCCTCCCCCCATTCCACTTTAGAACTCCAATCTCCATCATATCCCCCCTCTCTCCATTAGTCTCTCTTTTAATTTGATGAAGTTTTTTATATCAAAAACCACCATAACTTTAACCAAAGTTGAAACAAAGTTCTTCACTTTCCAACTTCTGAGCACAGCTACGAACTCTCTGCTATACCATGATTACTCAACAATCTCCCAGTTTTTAAAAAACTGTTTTTGTGGGTTGTTTTTCATACTGACAAATTTTGAAGCTTTGATGAACATATACAACTCTGTTTTTAATACATAAAGTATAAAACAGGCCAGTTCACTTTGTTCAACACGGAGGAGTTCAGTCACCTTGTATTTCATCCCTGCTGTGATCCCAGCATGCTTCTGTTTCTCACATCGCTCATGGGTCACAGTTCACCCCATTTTTGTTGAGAACTGGAGTTCTCAACAATGGTTTTATCACTTAATCCCTTTGTCAGCAACTTGTCAAAGCCAGAGCAGACTAACTTCCATCAGCAAGGGAGAAGCCAAAAACTCCAGGTGTGTAAATGGTTGACTGCAGGTGGGAGAACTGTGTGGGAAGTTCCTGAGGTGTGAGGTACTGCTGAGCAAGCTCCTATATACCTGTTAGATCAGTAAGGACCTGCTATTTAATTTCTATTTAATTCTGCTGGTTGGTCCTTTCTATTCATCATATTCTTATTCTGTACCCTCAGTCCTTTCCTTGAAAAAACTATATTATGCATGAGTATGTGTGGTGTGCATTTGTGTTGATGTTTGTGGGTGTACATATGGGTGTGCATGCACATGTGTGTGTGTGTTGGTGTATGTGGTGTGTGTGTGTGCATGTGAAGGTCAGAGGACAACTTCAGGTGTGTTGTTGTTCTGCAGGTATGCATCCACCTCTTTTTTCTTTTAGAGAGAAAGAGAGAAATAAAGAGAGAGAGAAGGGCCTCGACCACTATGATCAAACTCCAGATGCTTTCGCCACCTAGTGGGCATGTGTGACTTTGCGCTTGCTTCACCTTTGTGCATCTGGATAGTGTGGGATCTGGAGAGTTGAACATGGGTCCTTAGGCTTCATAGGCAAGCACTTTGACCACTAAGCCATCTCTCCAGCCCAGCAATCTCTTCTTGAGACAGGTTCTCTCACTGGACTTGAGTTTACTACCTAGGCTTCCTCCAGAGATCCACCTCCCCAGTGCTTGGGTGACAGCATATGCATACCCAGTATTTTTTCATGTGGATTGAACTCAGGTCCTCATGCTTCCAGGGTAAGCACTTCACTAATTGAGCTATCATCCCAACCCCTTTTACTTGAGTATTTTATATGTATTAATTAAAATTTGCTCATCTTCTGCTCTCTTCCCTGAATGATTTCCTTAAAGGTTTCTTAGAGATTCAGTAGCTCTGTTTCTTTCACTCAGCCCTTCATTTCATGACTCTTCTCAGATGTCTGAGGTTGTGGTGATTACTCATTTTAATAATTGTAAAGCATTTGTGAAGCCAACAGCAAGTACTTTATGAGTGCTCACCACATTCCATGTGCGGTAGTTTGAATGTGTGTCCCCCAAAGACTCAGCCTCCCAGCTGGAGGGAGTATCACTAGGGTCAAGCCCGAAGGTATGTTTGTGGGCAGATCTCAGAGAGCCAGGCAGGAACCAGGTCTCAGCGATAATTTTCAGAGGTCGACTTCTACTGACTTATTTCTGCTAAGTAGACTCACCTCTTAAAGGTGCCACATCCCCCTAATATATTGCCTCCATATGGGGAATAAACATTCAAAAACATGATTCTTTGGGGGACAAGTCAAATTCCAAGTATAAGAAGGATTTTACCCTGGGTCCCTTGTCTCCAGAACTTGGGCTTTTCTCCTTGTATGGAGATGTTTTCATGGACATGCTCTGAAGCCCAGTACCTCCACTATCTCTAAGACTTAAGAGTGTACTTCCTTCCCACACCAAACCACACATATATGCTATATTTCCACGGATGCCTGTGAAAGTCTGTGAAGTGACTTGTGATGCTAAAATTGTAATAGTGATACTTCCTTAACAGAGAGTTTTATGGGACTGGGGAGATGGCTCAGTTGGTCAAGTATTTATCCCACAAGTATAAGGACCAAAGTTTCATCCGCAGTATCCATGTAACAAAGAATCCAGCCATGGTGGTGTGCACCTGTAGTCCCAGGACTGGAGAGGTGGAGATAGGTGGATCCCTGTGGCTTGCTGGTCAGCCAGTCTAGCCTACTTGGCAAGTTCCAGGCCAGTAAGAGACTTTGTCTTAAATACAGGTAGGTAGTACCTGAAGAAAAAAAACACGGAGGCTGTCCTCTGGCCTCCAAATGCAGACCCACACACAGGAAAACATAATAAGATCTTCAAACTCAGAGTTGTCATAAGGAATGTGTGGCCCTGCTACCAGGATAGAGATATTGGAGGTAATGAGATTAACAAAGAGGCATTAATGAATCCACGGCTTGCTCCTGCCTGCTCAGTCAGCACCTTCCAGGGTGTAAATAAATAATGAATGAGAGGAAAAACATTACCTGAGATTTACAGAATATCCCCCAGCTATTTGAACAAGTTGTCTCTCCCCAAGGATCAGTAAAGGGAAGTTCTCTTTTAATTATCTTGAATTATTAAGATTACTATTTAGTAGTGAATAATTGTTTCCAATTGGACTCTAAAAAGTGCTTAATTATGCTTACAGAATAATGAACCCCAGCTTTATAAATAACCTGGATATTGCCCAAGCCCATTTCTTTAAAAGCCCAATGGGAGTCTGCCACTAATATAAATGAAATCAATGGCTCATCAATTCCCAGGGCAGCCATGTATCCTTACCCCAGCCTATAAAATTAGTGCAATAATCATTATCTCTTGGGGTTGGCAAAGGCTGAACCATGATAGTCAGCCACTCACGGCCTGAATGCCAAACTTGATATATTTCAACTCTTTATCCTTGCAATAACTTTATTAGGTCTGAGCTACGGTTATCCATAAGTGCAGGAGACTGAAACCAGAAAGGTTAAGGGACTTGCCTTCATCACACAGCCAATACACCCTGAGATGTAACCTAGACTGTCTTCCTCTGAAATGACCATGTTCCAAGAAACTATGGAGAGGTCAGATTGGGACCAATAGCATGCAATAAAATCCCACTGGAGGGCTGGAGAGATAGCTTAGTGGTTAAGACACCTGCCTCCTAAGCCTAAGGTTCCAATCTCCAGGTCCCACGTTTAGCCAGATGCAAAGTGACGCAAGGGCGCAATGCCACACTTGACCACCAGGGGATGCATGCATCTGGATTTCTTTCACAGCAGCTGAGAGGCTGTTGGCGCACCCATCTCTATCTGTCTTCCTCTCCTTTCTCTCTGTCTCTCTCTCAAAAAAGAATCCCACTGGAGGCAAAAGCAGATAGCTAGAACAAGAGAGAAGAGCTAGGCCTTGGCTCATGATTGTGCTCAGAGGTTGGTATCTCAAGAAAGTAGAAAGAGAGGTTGAGGAAGAACTAGCTCAGTGTGCAAAGTGCTTGCCCCACAAGCATGAGGACTCGAGTTTGATCCCCAGAACCTTTATCAAAATGACGCATGTGTATAATCCCAGTTCTGGGGAGGGAAAGACAGAAGAATCCCTGGGCTTTCTAGCCAGTCTACTTGGCAAAATCCAAGCTAATGAGAGACTCTGTATCCAAAAAGGTAAATGAGGAATGACTCCTGAGTTTGTACTCTGGCCTCTGTATGCACATGGACACACATGCATGGGTATGCACACACACACAGGCATAAAGACACAGCGGAGAGGAACAACAATGTCCAGAACATTAGCAAAGTGCTAGAGGTCTGTATCTCAAATATGAATGACCACTGTCTGGGCCATGGCACGAATCAGGTGGGAATGGCTTCAGGGAACACCCAATGAAGATGCAGCCATGCATTTGGCTCTGGAGCTCCAGTCTCACCAGTGTTGCCTTCACCCTACAACATAAAGGAAAGAAGATCCACTGGGGCTTCAGGAAACCGTTTGGTTTCTGTCACTGGGAAGCTCTGTGGGGACCAGAGTGGAACCAAATGAAAACACCTTCCAAACATTTCATTCTGCATAAGACCTAGGAACAACCCAAAGAGAGGAAATGAATTCTGAAGTCTGCCCTGAAGGGGGTTAGCAGGTGGATTTAATTAGTTTTTTTTTTTAAGAAAGAAAATGAATAATTTCAGCCATCACTATATATGAAATATGACTGGCTGTGAGTTGGTATTGTTTTGAAGGAGGGTAGAACTATAGAGAGATTAATTTTATGATTCACCTGCATTAGCTTCTGTTAGCCATAAATGAGATTTTTTAACAAGAAATGGGAGTTCTTGCACACCTGAGATTGTAGTTGCACATGCTGACTTGTAACTAGAAACCAAAAGCAATGTAACCCGAAAGTCACATGTGTTTCATTTTTAAAGGGAGGGTCAACAGTCAGTTAGTATTCAGGAACACTGCACATGCTAAAAATCTGCATGCGCTGTGAAAATGCCCTCCTTCCCTCACCTTCCATACCTAATGCTTGTATCAGCCCTCCATAAGGCTCTAGCATACCTCACTCTAACTGCTTTCCACAACTCCCCTGAGACATCAGAGCAGCAGATGGTATTACCCCGACTTCTTATCAGAAAAAGTCAGAGAGATCATGATTTTTCCTAACCTGTGTAGAAAGCAAAGGGAACCAACAATCAAATCTCTAAAGACTACTTTACACAGTTGCCATCACAGCAGCTCACAGAGGACTTTGCACAATATTGGGGTTGCAAAGGGCCATTGGGTCTTTACTGATTAGCTCACCCACTTCCATGGGAAATGCAATTGAAGGATTTGAATGAAAATAGATTTAAAGATACATTCCATTCTGTAGCTGGCTTTCTTTTTTATTATGATCTTTGCATTTAAAGACACACCCTTCAAAGCCCATACATTTTTTTGCAGAGATCCTGAGAGAGAAAAGAACTATGAGAATGTATGGAAAGAAACACCATGGAGCAGGGTAATCCTTGGCCCTAGGGACCAACACCATTCATGGCGGGCAGTTTCCCCCCAGGGTTTCCTCACACTTCTGACCAGGAGGAAGGAGCAAGAGAAAATTGTGTCATGTGACTATCAAAATTCTACCCAGTGTTTGGGTGGGAAACCTTGCTCTTAAGAAGTTTGTGCATGTACATTTGGAAGTGAGCCCCCTGAGGGCCTTACCTGAGTTTAGCTTTCATTCTTGGGGAAAACGCCAGGGTTTTCTTCTTAGCTAAATGTAGCTTTGGGGAGAACAAAAAAAAAAAAAAGAAAGAAAGAAATGTAAAATGTTTCCCTCTCTTTGCATTTCTTTTCTCTTCCTTTCCCTTGGAAATGTAGTGCCCCGTTAAACCTTTACTCGTGTCACATAGAAGGATGAGGGTGATGCGGCTTCCTGAAATGTGCCTTTGTGGTTCTTTCCATCATTGAAAGCCCATAGAGGTCAAGTTCTCTGTCTCTCTGTGCTGGGGGCAGAGCCCTGTACCTGATGCCTGGGGTACCCTTGATCCTTTATGAACCACTTTTGATGCAGAGAGCATTGCCTGGGCTTTGGACGGAAGTAGTTGGCTGGATTTGTCATTGAATGCTACGTAGTAAGGAGACAGATTTAATTTCTCTTCTCCTCCCTTACCGCTCCTCTTCCTCCTCATCTTCCTCTTACTTTTGCTCTCTCCCGCATTCTCCTTCTCCTGACCGTCCTTCTCCTACTTTCCCTCTTCTTCCTTCTTCCCTTTCTTCATCTTCTCTTTTATAAAGAAACCCACAGCATTTGCAGAAATGACTAGAATTTGCTATGATCGCTATCTTGAGCTTACTTCAGCATCTATAGCTGAGGAAACTGGGGCAGAAGGCTTGCTATTGGGAGGTGGACTTGGGACAACTTGCCCTGGCTCAGTGAGTGAGAGGTCACCATGTCACTAACGTGTGGACCTCCTCGTCCTCAACAGCAAGGTGGCCTTGGTTTTAGTTGTTGGTGCGTTTGAAGGGAGTGGGGGGAGCACTATTTCCTCCCGCTCTTATAACCAATCAGCAACAGGATCACGTGAGACACAAGCCTTACTGTTGATGAGAGTCAACCAACGCACCTGGCTTGATCTGCACCGCTTCCGGCCTCTCAAATAAATCTCTTCTCGTCTTGACTCAAGTGTCAACCCCGGTGTACTCACCTGAGCCAGAATTCACGCTTGTAGAACCCCTGCCTTACTCACGGCTGGGTCAGAGGAAGAAGTACTTTTAGAACTGAGTTTTGTTTGAGGGAGGGTCTCGCTCTAGCCCAAGCTGGCCTAGAATTCACTAGGTAGTCTCAGGCTGGCCTTGAACTTAAGGCAAGCCTCCTCCTGCCTCTGCCTCTGGCATGCCAGAGTGCTGGGATAGAAGACATGCGCCTCCACGCCCAGGATAGTACTGGGCTTTAAAAGAAGTCTTAAGTCCATCTCATGCTGAAGAAAAACAGAGCACAAGACACCCCTTTTACCCTAAGTGCATGCAGAGCTAAATCGGAATGAGAAAAGAGGCTCACAGGACTCTGCCCTGTTTCTTCCACCTAATGGACTGCATGCTTTCTGAGTGCAGCTGGCTTCCTGAATGCTTACAGAATCCTGTGGATGTGGCCACAGCAGAGTATAAGAGGCATGCCTATCTGCCTTCTCCTTCTTGTGGCTGAGGAAACTAAAGCAGAGAGGGATTAAGTACCTTGCAGACTAGTGGTGGGTTCCAGATGGTCTAGTCTGGCTTCAGAGACTCACACTTACCCATTTGCCAAACTGGCTTTCAGAAATCTGGGACTTCTTGAAGAATAGCAAAGGATGGTGAGGAAAGAAAGTTCATATTAAAATTCCCATCATTGTCACTGATTGTGAGGCCAAGAGAGAGAGAGAGAGTGACTCTTCTCCCAAGCTTTAGTTTCTTTATTTGTCAAACAAAATAAGTTGGATTATAGCAGGCCCTGGCTTTGTGACATGAATACAGACATCCCTTACTTAGCAAGACTTGTGGAACCCAAACTTGTATAATTTGGAAGACTCACTTGAAGAAATAAATAAATGCCCACAAATACAAAAGTTCTAAAACAAGGGTTGGAGAGAGGGCTTAGCAGTTAAGGTGTTTGCCAGCAAAGCTAAAGGACCCAGGTTCAATTCCCCTGTACCCACATAAATTCAGATGCACATTTCTCTCTCTCTCTCTCTCTGTGTGTATCTCTTTCTCTGAAATAAAGAAAATATTTAAAAAAAAACACTCCAAAAGGCTGAAGAGATGGCTTGACCCACGTTAGCCAGATGCATAAGAGGGCACACAGGTCTGGAGTTCATTTGCAGTAGCTGGAAACCCTGGTACACCCATTCTCTCTCTCTCCCTTTCCCTCTTTCTCTGTCAAATAAATAAATAAATAAATAAAAATATGTTTTTTTTAAAAAGTTCTAAAATAGTTTAATTGGGCAAGTGCTTGCATTGCAAGCATGAGGATCTGAGTTCAATCACCAGAAAATGACATAAAAATGCAGGGTATAGTACAGCATACTTGAAATTCCAATGCTAGGGAGGTGGAGACAGAGGAATACCTGGGACTTGCTGGCCACCCTAATTGTGTAGCCTAATTGGCAAGCTCAAAACCAGTGAGGAACTTTCTCAAAAAAAAATGTTTTTTTGACAGTGCTTAAGGAACAACAACTCAGGTTGTCCACTGGCCTTTGCACACACATGCCTGTGCGCCCTCACACAAACATACACACCTACACAAATATATATGTGCACACACAAATATACATAAACATTTTTTAAAAGTTGTGTATAAGGACTGGGGGTAGCTTAGCGGTAGAGAGCTTGCATACTATGTTCAAGGCCCTGATAATGATCCCCAGAAGAAAAAAAATGATTTTCAGGGTCCTTATGAAAGCAACTATATTCACAAAATGAGAAAGAGCAGAATACTTTTCATTCAAATAACAAGCTTTTGGTGGGGCACGCTGGGGTCATCTGTTGGGCATTGCTAAAAGTGGGCTGGACCTGTGAGGAGGCAGGCCTGAACTATTGGACATGGCCAGGGACCCTGGGCTGTGGGGTTGCAGCTGGCCCTATCGTCAGGGAGTCCCTGGCAATGGTGACTGGTCTTTCCTACGTTGTAGGTTGTAGTGTGCTGTCATCGCCCAGAGTGGGCAGAACAGGTGAGGCCCTCCCCCTGGACCCAAAAGACTCTGACCATTCCATAAGTCAGACTTTGCCTCCCACAGTTCCTGACCTTGTGGCTAGCTACCCAAGAGACCCTTATGTGGCTGAAGTCACGCAGCCTTCTCACCATCTCTCTCTTTCCCCACAGTAACAGAAGTCACAACCTTTTGTTATCTCCTCTTCCACCCCTCCCCTTCCCTTATCCTTCCCCCACAGCTTTAAAGTTACTAGTTCTTCCACCATCTAGATAACAGCCCATAAACTATGCATCCGATTGCCATGTCATCTGCATGCGCCATCTCAACCTTCCCCAAGTGTTTATAAACCCACTCCCCTTCTGAATAAGCGAGTGCTGTCCATCAGATGGTCTCCCGGGTGTTCATTACCCGTCATGTTTATGTTTGTCGTCATACTCACCTGCTACTCCAGGAAGGACCCTGCTGCTTCCCTCCCAATTCCTCCCTTCCTTGCCCAGGACGTCAGTGGCCAACAACCCCAGGAACAGTAATGGTAAAGACCCACAGTCATCTATATTATATATATATATATATATATATATATATATATATATATATATATATATATATAGTCTTTCATATATAATCTTCCTCAGTGCATTCATGGTTCTTCCCCTCCAGGTATGCAAAGCTTTGTAGCTAATGATCCACATGCAGTCACTGAGCATCTGTCTTGTGCCTACTTGTTAGACAGAAAAGGTGATTAGGTTCCTCCTGTCACCTACCTGAGTTCAGGGAAAGCTCTCTGGTTTAGAGAATAACCTTTGTTGGAGAAAGAAGATACTCTTGTACACTAACATCAGCCAGAGAAGACATGCCCATGCCTCCCCATTGTCTCCTTATTCCATTAGAACTCATAGCAGACCGCTTGGCCATTCTCTCCTACAGGGGAAAATCACAGGCTTCTTTATATTCCTTATTTGCTTTTGACATTTTCATACATATATAATGTCTTTTGATCATACTCACTCCCCATTACATTATTGTATCCTCTTTCTACCCTGCCAAACCCTTGTTCCCAACTAGTCCCCCTCCTACTTTGCTATCCTTCTTTTGCTTGTATGAGCATGGGTAGGGGTTATCCTACTGGAACATGAACAACTTACCAGAGGCAACTCCACTGAAGAAGAAGAAGATGAAGAAGAAGAAGGAGGAGGAGGAGGAGGAGGAGGAGGAGAGGAGAAGAAGGAGGAGGAGGAAGAAGAAGAAGGAGAAACAAATAGCATTTATCACTCCCTCCAGGGCTCAGGGTTTATTTGGGAAGAAGGAATGGGAAGAAAAAGAGATGGAGGATGGGGAGGAGTGCTGTGAAACACTGTTTTCTGGACACAACATGGCCACTGCACTCATGAACTCACTCATGAACTGCACAGGCCTGAACAAGATTGAACCCATCAACAACCCATCATAGGTCCCACCCCTCCCTGAGGAGTTATCATAGGCTTCTTACTACTATTAGGCTATTAGGCAGTCAGAATTTAAGGATGATCTTTTTTTTTTTTTTAAAGAAAAGATTATATATATTAGAACAGATTATACTCTTTTATACCCTGTCCCCAATTTCTGTTACCCTGGGGGGCTCTCAGGAGGGTTATGGTAATCACTATAGGGTCATGAAGGTCAGTCAGTCCCTATGGTGTAGCAGGGGACCATGTCTCAGGGTATAGCTACACATTCTGTAGTCCTTGCAATCTTTCAAAACCCCACTCTCACAATGTTCCCTGAGCCAAGTCAGGCCTGTCGGTAGTCTGACTTAGTGTTGAGTTCTTTGTAGCCTCTGGATTTCTGTTTTCATATTTTGTGATTAATCTTTGTGTCTGTCACCATCATCCTGGAGCTGGTTGTCAGGCTGGCAGTACGAGCAGTATTCATGATGATACCTCCTCTGCAATGTCTCCTGGGCTGCAGCAGATGTGGCAAAGGTGACAAGTCCCATAAGTGAGCAGTTGGCTATCTTCTTGACTTATTGATGAATCTAGGCTCGCCTCCATTTTCTCTGCTATCTCTAAGATAAAACAGATTCTCCAACCGTGCCTGAGAGCAACTTGGTTAAAGGAGTATGCAAAGTTGTTTAGGAGATGTATTGGTGCTCCAGACCATTCTTTCCTGAACATGGAATTCTGACTCATTTTCCAGTACCAGATATGATTTCTCTCTCACTAAGCTGACCTCATGTCCAATCAGAGAACAGTTGGTTACCCACAAAGGCTGCATGCCACTGTTGCTCAAGTGTGTACTTCTTGTCCAGCTGGTTGATTTGGTAGTCTATAGGGTGCCCTGCTGGCCCATGCTGTTGCTGACCATTGTCCGCCAGCAGCACTAACAGGGCTCTCTAACACTATGAAGGCTAGTCAGGAGGGATTAAGGATAATCTTTTAGGAAGTTTTCTGGCAGTACCAGCTGGTCAATGCCTGGAGCCATGAGATCTGCTAGATGTTGTCACCTTTCTTACAAAGTTCCAGGGGAGGCCAAAGTTGGAGTGTAGCTCCTTCTTCTTGAGAAAAGGGCCACCTAGTTCCTGCTAGTCCATACCAAGTTCATCTGGAGTAAGGGCAGAGGGTCACCTCCATATATCCGTACCATGCACCACACACCTGGGTTTGTATTAACTGAGTGTGGGGTAGTATATTTCTCCATTTAATGAACACATTGTATGCTTGCCCAGAAAATGATATCTTGTATAAGACTATCAACCCCATGAGATAGGCATATTTCTGTTACACTATATAGAGAAAGGAGTAGAGGCTTTCAGGGGCTGTGGATTTCATTCTTTTTAAAAAATTTTATTTATTTATTCACTTGAGAGAGAAAGAAGAGAGAGAGAGAGAGAGACAGAGAGAGAGAGAGAGACAGAGAGAGAGAGGGAAAATAGGCACTCCAGGGCCTCTACCTCAAATGAACCCCAGATACATGTGCCACCTTGTGCATCTGGCTTATGTGAGTACTGGGGAATCAAACCTGGGTGCTAAGGCTTTGCAGGTAAGTGTCTTAACTGCTAATCTAGCTCTCCAGCCTGTGAATTTCATTCTTGCCACACACATAGAACATGGCTGCCTTTGGAACCCAACTCTGATACCAGAGCCAGTGTGGCCCTATGCTGCAGTGCCTCCCCACAAAGCAGAGAGGGCGGGTCTGGGGCTTAAAGCATCAGTCAGGGACTTGCTTTTCCGGTCTTCACTTTGGTTTGTGGCTAAGTTTCTTCTAGCTCCTGTGCAAGCCCTGTGACAATAGAGAACTCACAGGTCATACCTCCCAGGACCTGAGAGTGGATTAAAGGGGATAGTTCTCCCCTGAATAGTATTACCATAAAATATTAATGATATACATTGTCAACATATAATGTATTCAACACTTTGTGGATATAAATGAAATAGGAATTCCTATTGAGTCAGAGCCAAGAATTTTGGCACAATTTAGAAAACATATGGCAAATAAAACAAGGTGAACTGAATATAATCTTTTTAAATTTTTTGTTTATTTTTATTTATTTATTTGAGAGTGACAGAAAGAGAGAACGAGAATGGGTACACCAGGGCCTCCCCCCACTGCAAACGAACTCCAGATACATGTACCACCTTGTGCATCTGGCTTATGTGGGTCCTGGGGAAGAGAGCCTCAAACCAGGGTCCTTAGGCTTTACAAGCAAGTGCTTACCCACTAAGCCATCTCTCCAACCTACTGAATATAATCTTGTTTTAATTCTTTGATATCTTTTTTTTTTTTTTTTCTGGTTTTCTGAGGTAGGGTCTCACTCTAGCTCAGGCTGACCTGGAATTCACTATGTAGTCTCAGGGTGGCCTCGAACTCATGGTGATCCTCCTACCTTTGCCTCCCGAGTGCTGGAATAAAAGGCGTGCACCACCACACCCAGCTTCTTTGATATCTTTGATAATAAGCTCTCAATGAAAACATACACAGACTGACACATCACACTACGCACCCTGTACACTGTGAATGATGCTCAAACCTAAGTGTGACTAGGTTATCTGGCACAGACACATCACACCACACACGCCGTACCCTGTGAATGATTCTCCAATCTAAGTGTGAGTAGGTTATCTGGCAAAGTTCTCAATAGGATGCAGTTTCAAATTGTCTCTGACATCACACTACTGGATTAATTTTGAATTGATCTGCCTTGAGTGTAGCTTGGCGATAAAAATGAAGAACAGTATTTCTTACTTCTCACCTTGCTAGTGCAACTTTCAGGTACAAATATAGATTGAAGTGTTGCTGTTGTTAAAATGACACACTTTTCACTTAAGCTAAGATTAGAGAATTTCAGGACAGAAAAATTCACACAGCTGTGGTCCAGCCTAGGAGCTCCTCTTTGATGATTTTCCAGGCACTGAAAATAAAAAAAAGAAAGAAAAGAATAAAAATCAATCAATAGCTCTGCTCTCAACCCCAGTTAAAAAGCATTTTTTTAATTTTAATTTTTTATTGACAACTTCTTTAATTGTAGACAATATCCCATGTTATTTCCCTCCCTCCCCCCACTTTTCCCTTTGAAACTTCACTCTCCATCACATCCCTCCCCCTCTCAATCAGTCTCTCTTTTCAGTTTGATGTCATGATATTTTCCTCCTATTATGATGGTCTTGTGTAGGTAGTGTCAGGCACTGTGAGGTCATGGATATCCAGGCCATTTTGTGTCTGGAGGAGCATGCTGTAAGGAGTCCTATTCTTCCTTTGGCTCTTACATTCTTTCCGCCCCCTCTTCTGCAATGGACCCTGAGCCTTGGAAGGTGGGTTTGAGATGTTTCAGTGCTGAGCACTCCTCTAAAAAGGATTTTCCATTTTAGGCAGTGGGAGCAGTTAATGCAGAAAATCCTAATTGTTCCAGTGCTGAAAAGAAGTGGTTGGTGAGTGCTCAGACCCACAAAGGATATATACACCACCCTCTCCGGGGCTCAGAGAATATCATGGAAGATGGGGTGTGTATGGCACAATATAGGCCTGGTCCTAGCCAGACCGCATGGCAGAAGAAAACAGGAAGTGGCTTCTATGGAAATGGCGTTCTGCGCAGACTTGGTGTGACAACAGTCAGTCCCATGCTCGGGAGAAGCCTACTACGAGATGTCCTATCCAGAGACAGGCTGTCATTGGTCACAAAAAGGGGACCACCTCATACAAGGATTAGCCAGCCAAGCCCCTTAAAACCCACATGCATTGTCCTAAATAAACAAGTTTGCGGAGTCTCGCTTCCCGCTTTCACCCAACTCCCGGAGTTTGTGTCGTGACTCTGAGCTGCTCACCCCGACTCGGCAGAGACCCTACCGTCCCTCCTGAGCTGGCCTTGGGGGGACTGCAACAGGGGTGGGGAAAAAATGTAAGAACTAGAGGATGGGGAGAAGCATGGTGGAACTCTGTAGCCTACACGAGCGCTCTAGTAAATGCACAGCAAATGTGGTTACCTGCACAAGGCCAGCACATGACAGGGCCAGTCAACATTTATGATAGAGGAAGGCTTGGGAGGCAACCACTCTCCTAATGACAGTTAAGGGCTGTAGAGGGAGAGAGAGTGTCGTTGTCTTCCTTGGCATAGCCATTGGTAAGAGATGAGAAGAAGGAATGCCATGGGTCTGACGGGGATAAATAAGGGAGGCTAATGTGGGATACATGTGATCAAAATGAAATATATTCGCATGAAAAAAACGAATTAACATTTAAACCATGGGTCAATATACCTGAGTTTACTGAGAACCTACTATGCGCTGTAGGAGAGTCAAGGGGATAATATAAAGATGCTGTGGCCTGAATGTGTTTGCAGTGTGGTTGAACAGGTAAGATACCATATAAGAAATTTTACCGAGAGAACAGATGGAACATCATAATTAAGACTCCTCTGGGCCGGGAGTATGAGAACTAGAACTCCACTGGAGCTAATACGGAAGTATTTATTATAATTGTCAGAGTGGACCCTAAAACACAGGAGTCGATCACAGAACCTCGGAAATAGTGACCTTGCAAGGCCTTATCTGGAAGCACGGGTCCAACTCCAGTAGAACTCATTTCTTCTTCATTCTTACCTCCTTTGACTCCAGCTTTCTCTTATTCCCAATCCACAAGGACCATCGACAGCTCCAAAGTGAGAGGCTGGGGATGTGGCTCAGTGGGTAAAAGCCTTTATATGTCAGTATGAGGACCTGAGGCCCTGAGTTCAGACCTCCAGCACCCTAGACTCCCTGGAGCTTGCTGGCTAGTCAAATTGGTGAGCTTTAGGTTCAGTGTAAAGACCTTATATCAGAAAATAATGTGGAGAACGACTGAACAGGTCACCTGATGTTGACCTCTGGCCTCCACATGTACCTGCACACACAGAGCACACACACACACACACACAATTTAAAAATGAAAACTAGGGCTGAGGAGACAGCTCAGATGATAAGAGTGCTGCTGTGCAAGATAAGAGTCTGAGTTCTTCCCTAGCATGGGGTAAAAATCTAGAGATGGCTACATATACCTGAAGCCCTAATCCTATGAGAGACAGAGATCAGAGAATCATTAGGGCTCACTGGTCAGCCAGTATGAGGAAAATTGGCAGTTCCAGATTCAGTGAGAGACACTCTCTCAAGGAAACAAAGTGGAAGAGTGATAGACAGGACACCTGATGGTCTCCTTTTCTCTCCATAGGCATGTACACGGGGCACATGCATGTGGACACACAAATGCATAGACTATGCATATCCATGCACCACACCACACATACTACACACACATACAATTAATGAATTAACAACATAGAGCTCCAGAATGGATCTTTTCTACTTAGAAGAAAACGTGAGCATGTACTAGGATTTCTGGGTTTGAATCCTAAATTTGGGGACTTATTACCTTAGCTTGATTTATATTCCAAGCCCTGAACTGATGAATTATAAATGTATACATACATATATTCAAGGACATCAAGGTTACATTGTATCAACATCACTGATGGAACACTGTATATAATCACAGGGATCAGGCAAATGAACCTATGTACAATAAAGAACTGTGTAGGGCTAGAGGGATGGCTTAGCAGTTAAGTTGTTTGTCTGCAAAGCCAAAGGACCCAGGTTTGATTCCCCAGGACCCACATAAGGTAGATGTACAAGGTGGCATATGTGTCTGGAGTTCGTTTGCAGTGGCTGGAGGCCCTAATGCACCCGTTTTCTCTCTCTCTCTCTTTTCCTGCCTCTTTCTCTCTCTCAAATAATAAATAAAAATAAAATATTAAAAAAGGAAGGAACTGAAAGCCGGGCGTGGTGGTGCATGCCTTTAATCCCAGCACTCGGGAGGCAGAGGTAGGAGGATCACCGTATATTCCAGGCCAGCCTGAGTTTGAAACTCATCCCAAAAAAAAAAAAAAAAAAAAAAAAAAAAAAAAAAAAAAGGAGGACTGGGCCGGGCGTGGTGGCACACGCCTTTAATTCTTCGGGAGGCAGAGGTAGGAGGATTGCCTGAGTTTGAGGCCACCCTGAGACTACATAGCTAATTCCAGGTCAGCCTGGACCAGAGTGAGAAGACCCTTCCTTGAAAAACCAAAAAAAAAAAAAAAAAAAAAAAAAAAAAAGAAGAAGAAAGAAAGAAAGAAACTGTATAGAAAAAACAATATGCATTTACTATATTAACAATATTATTTTATTAGCAGTAATGCTTGAGTTATAAATAATATGCAAAAAATAGTAGAATGTTAATAAAATAATGGCATTAGTGACATTCTAGGATATGGGGATGGTTAGAGTTGACTCAAATGTTTAGCCATCCTATGGTTTTGAGTAAATCTGTGGCATAGTCTTGTTCCCTGATGGTCACAAGATTCTGTTGTAGATTTAGACAAGATGTCCTCACGTGTCTGTTATGGCAAAGAAGCATACAGTGTGAGAGCTTGTCTTACATACTCCTCGCATGCATCACATAACGCGCTCTTGTCCAGGAGCCTAACCAGTGAACACACCCTAGTTATATTATGTTCATCTCTGCAACTAATGACAAGATTCACTTCAAAGGGCTCTGGAGCAAAAAGTGTCAGGATTGGGGTCAAGCTTAAAGAAAAAGGGGTCTGGGAAGACAGTAGAGTGGATAAACTACTTGCCTTGCAAGCATGTGGATCTGAGTTCAAGCCCTAGCATCCACATAGAAATCCTGACAATGTACCTGTGATCCCAGCACTAGGGAGCTGGACGCAGGAAGAGCTTGCTGGCTATTGAAGTTACCTTCTTCATTTGGAACAAATGCCCAAGGAGAAGCATCTCGTTGGAGGAAAGAATTTATTTCAGGCTTACAGATTCTAGCAAAAGCTTCATCATGGTAGAGGAAGCTGGCTCTCTTTATCACACATCCATAGCACAGAAACAACTGCCAGCACCAGCAAGCAGGAGCGGACTCTGAACAGACTCTTGGGCTGGACTCCACCTCAGTGTCTGCCCCTGGTGACACACAAGCTACAGCAGGGCTCCACCTCCCAAATGCTCCCAGCTGAGGACTAAGTAGGACACTCAATCACAAACACCTAAGGCTATGGGGACATTTTACATTCAAACCACCACACTGGCCAACAAGTCTAACATTAGAGAGCGCCAGTCTCCAAAAGGTAGATGCTCCTGAGGAACAACACTAGAGTTTATCTTCTGACCACTACACACATGTGCTCATTATCGACATACACACATGAACATGCGTACATGTATACACACACATACAAGGTTTTTTTTTAGTGTGTGTTAATTACATCATGGAGCTCTACCCATTCATCAAAAATGAATTAATTCTGTCTTATGGATGAGAGTTGGTCATACCGGATAGGAGTTAGCAAAGAAGCCACCCTAGGGTTCCCCAGTCTCTTGCTTCTTCTATTGCCAGGTGACACATTTCTCTCTCTTTCTCTCTCTCCTACTCTGATACCATCAGCCATGAGGTCTTCACCCAAGCCCAGAAAACACCATGCTCTTGAACTTCCAGAATGTGACCTACAAAAACATGTCTTCTTTATAAAGTACCCAGTCTCAGGTATTTGGTTTCAGCATTATGAGTGAACTAAGGTAGTGTAACTGTTGCTGCATGTATCCCTCACTGTATTATGAACTCTTTGACAACAGAGATTTGGTCTTTGTTTATTTTTACATATTAACCTAGTTCAAGACAGTCTGAAGAGATCCATGCTGAATAGAAGAACACACAAATGAATAGAAATAGCAGTGTACAGTGGGAAGGAAATGGACTTTGGAATCAGATTAGATTGAACTTCACCTCTCTTAGCAGCACTGTGACTTCCAGTAATCTACTCACTGAGGAGTGGGGAGACGTCAGAAAGCCATGGAGAGTGAGAGTGAGAACGTGAGAGAGGAAAGGACAGGAATGAACACAAGACAGCATGCCTTTTACTGGGCAGAAAGGACAGCTGACTGGGGACAGCTCTGTAGGTGAAGTGCTTGTCAGACAAGCATGAGGACCTGAGTTCAGATCTCCAGTACACTCATAAAATGCCAGACTTGGTAGTGCATGCCTGTGCTCCCAGTGCTGGGAGGCAGAGGCAGGAGGATCCCCTGGACTTGTTGATTAGTTAGTCTGGCCAAATCAGTGACCTCTAGGTTCAGCAAGAGACTCTCGTCAAGAAATAAGGTGGAGAGAGAGTAAAGCCTGACGTTAATCTCTGGCATTCACATGCATGCTCTCCACTTGCACATTCACACATACAGACAGCATACACACACACACACACACAGGCATACCACACACAGAAACAAACAAAAAAAAAAGACACAGATTTCCAAACAGACCCAAGTAAATATTGGTCAACTCAATACTTACTACTCATGATTTTAGATTGGCATGATTATAAAATCCCAGGCATTAATCCAGGAAGATGAGGGGACTCTTTGAAAAAAGAAAGATATTAGTCTGGTTTAGATGATCTCAGTGTACCCTCACCCTCAGTAAAGGCAGTAGATTATGATAGTATTCTGGGGCTGGAGGGATAGCTTAGCAGTTAGAGTGCTTGCCTGCAAAGCTGAAGGATCCATGTTCGATTCCCTAGGACCCATGTAAGCCAGATGTGTGGGGTGGTTCTAGAGTTTGTTCACAGAGGCTGAAGGCCCTGGTGTGCCCATTCTCTCCCTCTCTACCTGTCTCTCTCTCTCAAATAAATAAAATAATTTTTTTAAAAAGATTCTGAGGTATTCTGAGGCATTCTGAGGTATCTTCTGTCCTGAGGCCCTGGTATAGGAAAAGAAAAAGTTTAAACTTTCCATAGTTGGGCATTAAACTTCAAGTAAAAACACTGAAAGGAAGAAATATATGGAAACAAAAAAATGGTAGAAAACAGAGGATTGTTATCCACTTTGGGCCTCATGAGAGAATTCAAAACCCGGGTATCAAATTCTCTGAAGTCATTGCTCTCTGGAGATAAACAACATAACAAATGAAGACACAGTTCTTGAAACAAGGAAAAAATTATCCAATACAACCAATGGGTAAAAAATTTGAGCTGTTGCTTACAAATATCGCTCACTCCATTACCCTGGAGTGGGAAAGAAAGTGGGACAAACTCTTAACCAGATCAGATCTCATGGGTCAGAACTCATGTTTACATTGATTAGTTTTTCTGCCTATTGCTCATTAATTACCAGATAATAGCATCCTGAGTTGCCTTTGGGGATTCTCAGACTGTATGTTTTATCTGAATTGAAACACACACACACACACACACACACACACACACACACACACACACCACTGCAGTAGGAGAAGATGAATATGCCCTAATCAACAAAGTGTTATCATAATCACATAATGGTTGATTAGCAGGAAGGTACTGTGGCAGTTAGCTTTGCATTGCTGTCAGAAAACAAACAGTAGCTTGTGGGAGGAAAGGGTTTATTTTGGCTTATGGACGAGAGGGGAAGATCTATGATAGCAGGGGAAAATCAATGGCATGAGCAGAGGCTGGACATCACCTCCTGGGCAACATCAGGTGGACAACAGCAACAGGAGAGTGTGCCAAACACTGGCAAGAGGAAGCTGGCCATAACACCCATAAGCCCACCACCAATAATACACCACCTCCAGAAGGCTCCAATTCCCAAATTGCCATCAGCTGGGGACCTAGCATCTAGAACATACAAGTTTATGGGAACACCAGAATCAAACCAACATAGGTACATTCCCTAAGTCCAACCAGTCACATCAAATCAGAAAAAAATTTGAGATTATGCTAGGGCAGTTGACAGAAATGTACTTCTTTTTCTCTTTAATGTGCACACTTGGTGTAGCCAGATGTTTCCACAGAAGGAGAACTCTCCCAAGATCACAGCCAACCCAATGGCATTGCCTAAATTTCTAGATGCAGCTATGGCTGGACTTCTAGCTTTAAGAATCAACAAATATCTCTGATTACTGAAGCCAGACTGAATTGCTTGCCCCCACACCTTCTGCATTACTTGTAATGGAAAGAACATTCCCTAATAAACATGAGCATATTCATGTGTATGAAGAGGTTCTCTGTTATTCACCACAATTCTTTCTGTCCCATCAGGCTCGTTAACATCCTTATTTTTAAGGAGGAACTCTGAAGCTAAGAGTAAGCAATACTTTTTTGAGGTGGCATTTTTGAGTTAGGATCTTACTCTAGCCCAGCTGATCTGGAATTCACTGTGTAGTTTCAGGCTGGCCACTGCAAAATGTGAATACAGGGGAATAAAACTTAGGTCATTAGGCTTTGCAGGAAAGTGCCTTATAAATGCTGAGCCATCTCTTCAACCGCAGTAATCAATCATTTTGTCCAATGTCAAAGAAGGAAAACAAAGTCATTTAAATTAGGTGGTCTGGGCTGGAGAGATGGCTTATCAGTTAAGGCACATGCCAGTGAACCCTAAGAATCCCGGTTCAATTCTCCAGGTCCCACATTAGCCAGATGCACAATGGGGCACACGCGTCTGGAGTTCATTTGCAGTGTCTAGAGGCCCTGGTGTGCCCATTCTCACTCTTTCTCTCTCTCTCTCTTTCCCTCTGTCTCTAATAAATAAATAAAAATTAAATTAAATTAAAAAATAAAAATAAACTAGGTGGTCCAGGGTAGTCAACAAAGCACCATTATACGGCTTGGTTTTGTCTCAGCAGCTAAGAATGGCTTTCAGGGCTGGAGAGATGGCTTAGCGGTTAAGGTGCCTGCCTGTGAAGCCTAAGAATGCCTGTTTGAATCTCCAGGTCCCACGTTTAGCCAGACACAAAAGTGACACAAGCATGCAATGTCGCACATGTGCACAAGGGGGCTCACGTGTCTGGAGTTCGTTTACAGTGGCTGAGAGGCTGCTGGTGCACCCATTCTCTCTCTCTCTGTTTCTCTCAAGAAAAAAAAAAAAAAAAAAAGAATGGCTTTCACATTCTTACATCACAGGAAAGAAATCAAAAGACAAGTATTACTTCATGAAACATGATAATCAAATGATATTCAAATTCCATTGCCCCAAAGTAGAATATTATTATGGCATAGCCATTCTCCCTCCTTTACATACTATCTGAACTGACTTCATGGTACACTAGCAGTGGACAAAGCAGATGGAAAGGCCTGGGAAGTTGAAAATATTTACTCTTTTCCTCTTCATAGGATAAGTCTGCTGTCCATATGATGGAGGATACACATATGAAAAAAAAATCTCTGTTTACAGTGGGATATCTACACCTGTACTTATATATACACAAAAGTACATATAACTATGCAGATAGATAATAAAGGTAGAAAGGAAAATAGTTATTAGTCTACCTGGCACTGGACCACTACTAGAAAGAGATGTGTTCAGATGATTTCCCCTCAAATGGAAAAAATAATTGCAAATATTTTTAGCCATATATTCCCATTATTAAAAGAAATTTCTATTAGTCTACAAAAAGTGTCTGCTAGTAGAAAGAAAAACTTGTTTTCATGTCTCTGTCTTGTTTTATAATTGCAGCCCTTGGTCCATTTTACTCCTGCCACTGTTGCTTCTACCAATTCCAACCAATTCCTTATGATAGATAACCAATTCTTATGATAATTTTGAATAGTTTAGCTCAGAAAGCACTGAGAGTCTTTGGCCCCAAATTCACTAACCTGTCTGACATTAGAAAGGAAAGGTGTTACTTTAAAATCTGAATTTCTATCTGCCCACCTTCTTCAGCATGTCCCACTTCTGTCAGTAGCTCTGGGACAGGACTCTGGAGATCGATTGCTCAACAGTTCTCAGGGGTAATTCTAATAAAAGGGCCAGAACTGGACTTCCTGCTAGAGGGGCTCTCAGATTTCTAGCTAGCTCTGAAATTCCTCAACTCTAGTTCTGTGTTCCTTAACTCTAGGTGTGTGTGTGTGTGTGTGTGTGTGTGTGTGTGTGTGTGTGTGTGCCTCTTCTGATATTTCCATCTTGGTCTTATTCAAGTGTACTTGTTTATCTTTGTAAAGGTAGCAAGATGAAGGGATATAAGTGCCTAATTTTTAAAAAAACACTAATAAGAAGAATTCTACTTCATTCATTTCCAGAAATATTGATCACTTACTCTGGGAAGCCACTATATTATGGTTTTATCGAATTTACCACACTTAAGCCTTTTTAAAGTGGATGAGGTTTTTTTTTTGGTTGCTGTTTTATATCTGAAAAATCATTGAGAAGTGACATAACCATTTAGAGTACCCATGATTGTGAATAATACAACTGAATTGAAAGCCTGGTTTTCCAGTTGAGAAATACAAGTTCTTTTCACAAAATGTAAATCTGATTATTCTCTCTCTTTTTTCTAATGCATAATTTTATTGTTCACAACTTCTATACTTACAGACAATAAACCAGGATAATTCCCTCCCCTCCCCCACTTTCCCCTTCACAACTCTGCTCTCTGTCATATCCCCTCCCTCTCCCCATTAGTCTCTCCTTTATTTTGATGTCTCTATTTTTCCTCCTGTTATGAGGGTCTTGTGAAGGTATTGCTAGACACTGCGAGGTTGTGGGTATCGAGGCCATTTTCTGTCTAGACAGTTGCATTGTAAGGAGTGGTACCCTTCCTTTGGCTCTTACATTCTTTCCGCCACCTCTTCCACAATGGACCCTGAGCCTTGCAGGGTGTGACAGAGATGTTGCAGTGCTGGGCACTCCTCCATCTCTTCTTCTCAGCACTATGTTGCCTTTTGGGTCATCCCAGTGGTCATCTCCATCTGAAAAGAGAAGCTTCTCTAACCAGAAGTGAGAGTAGCATTAATATATGAATATGAACATTAAGTGTAGTGCTTTCAGGGCAGTTTGGTGGGAGTAATATATAGATTTAGCCAGACAAGAGCAGGATTTATACCCCTAAGGCTCATGACCTCCCCTGCCATAGACTTTTGATTAGGTTTTTAGTATCAGGCATGTGTTCCCTCCCATAGAATGGGCCTTTAGTCCAGTTAGAGAGCAGTTGGTTTCCCCCAGAGCAGATATGCCACTATTGCACTTGTTTGGTCTTTTGGCCTGTCCGGCCAAACTTGAGGCTTCCAGTGTCCACTGTTTTCACTGCTAATGACTTCTGTCTCCCATAGGGCTGCATGCAGTGCAGCTTTTTCCAGCTTTCAGTCAGCCAGTATACAGGGAGGAGGTTTTCGGCTCAGCCCCAGCTTGATTTCTCAGTGACCTTGCTGCACAGGTAATGTGAAGTCTTTGGCAATAGGGTCTTACCATCTGTTTTCCAAGAGAAACCAAGGGCCTTGGCAATAGCCTGTAGTGTTTGAGAGGCAACAGGGACCTCCTTGGCCAACAACTCACCAGAAGGTATCCCATCCCAGGCACTGAAAATTTTCTAGTAACAATCTATAGCTTCTGGTATGCCATTATCCAAACAAGTAGGATTTCATATTTCTTATTATTATTACAAAGCCATAGTAACAAAAACAGCATGGAACTGGCACAAAGGCAGACATGTAGATCAATGGAACATAATAGAGGATCCAGATGTTAATCCAGGCAGCTGTAGCCATCTGATTTTTGACAAAAATGCCAAAAATATTCATTGGAGAAAAGATAGCCTCTTCAACAAGTGGTGCTGGGAAAATGGGATTTCTATATGTAGAGGGATGAAAATGGATCCTTATCTTTCTCCATGCACAAGAATCAAGTCCAAATGGATCAGGCACCTTAATATCAGACATGAAACTCTGAAACTGCTAGAGGAAAAGGTAGGGGAAACCCTTAAACATATTGGCATAGGCAATGACTTTGTGAATATAACCTTAATTGCTCAGGGATTAAAACCACTATTTGACCACTGGGATCTCATGAAATTACAAAGCTTTTGTACAGCAAAGGACACTGTGAATAGAGCAAAGAGACAACCTACAGAATGGGAGAAAATCTTTGTGAGCTATACATTTGACAGAGGATTAATATCCAGAATATAAGAAGAACTAAAAAGACAGAACAATAAGAAATCAAACAATCCAATTTAAAAATGGACTATGGAACTAAATAGAGAGTTCTCAAAAGAATTCTTGTCCACAATTCTAGAGGTCTGAAAATCCATGATTAAGGGGCCAGCCACTTTAAGTGTCTTATGAGGACCTGTTCCTCATAGGAGGCAGCTTTGATAAGCCTTCATAGCAGAAGGCTCTTGTAAGAGGACTTTATTTTGGGTCATAACAGTGGAGATCTTTCAGCATGGTCACCTTCCTCACACCACGAAATACTATCACGCTGGGCCTCACCTTCCGTCATGTTTGAGTCCTGGTCTGTTGCTTACTGCTGTAAATACCAGGCTGACTGGCCTGTGAGCTTCTGGGAGTCTTCTGTCTCTGCCTCATCTTACTATAGGAGGGCTAGGGTTTCAGACAGTGGCCACTGCATCCAGCTTTATGTGAGTGCTGGGGATCCAAGCTCTAGTTGTCCAGCCTGTGCAGCAAGAGGATCCTCATGGCTCCATCTCCCCAGCCCCTTAGCTTACTCTTTCAGTTCTATGAACTTATATTATTATGCCAATAATGTTAGTTTAGTATATATATAAGTACATATAAATATCTACACACTGGGGTTCTGTGCTCAAATATTTTTTAATGACTGGATATATAGTCAAAGCATTGGAAATCACTGTGCCTAGGATTTGTATAGAATTTTACAATTCACAAAATATTTTTACAAATATAAAAGTCTTGAACTCTCTCAGCAACTGCTTGGTGCACATAATGTATCAATGTATGAATGAGGCATAATCATTTTGTAGAGGGTAAGTAAAGATCAGAGGTTTTAAATGGGACCAACCAGTCATGGCCTGAAAGTTCCAAAACAATGAACTGAAATATACATTTTCCACTATAAGTAGATTATCTCAGGTGTTTGTTCAGGTGATGGGAAGCTGACTAACACATTGCCTTAAAAAATGCCAAGATGGATTAAAGGCATTTTTTATAGGCAAGTACTCAAGACATCTACACCTTTTCCAATCTTTCTTTAGAAAGAAATGGCTCAAAGAAAAGAAAAGACAATGTCTATAGACTAAGTATAGAAAGCAATCAAACTGAAAGAGTCAGACAAGAAAGTGGGAGATTCGGAGTGGAGGCAAACAGAGGATGTTATCTCTGCCGTTGTCAGAGGGACAAGCCTAGGAATGTAGCTTAGCAAGCAGAGAGAACAGTCAGTCAGTCTAGATAGCATCTGGAGGACAGAGGGCCCCAGCAGGGAGGGCTATAGGAGCAAAGGAAATTATTATTAATGATAATAATGCCTACCTATTAACTCTAGCAAAAACATACACTTGTACACAAAGGAGGCATGATTCTACTGAGCCAAGTATATTTGCACAGTTACAGTAATGTAAACACTGACTCTTGGTTTAATGAAATCAAAGGCTTTTTTTTTTTTCTTGGAGGGTTGAGGAAAAGGAAATGGAGATGGGCTAAAACCTTATGTGGGAAGTAGTAAGCTGGTAAAAGGCTATAAGGGAGGGAGGAAAGGGAAGGACTTAAGTGTATGGCATTGCACATATGTAAGTAGAAGAACAGATTACAGGGAGGGGAATGGCCTAAGTGAGGCCATGGGAAGAGAATGCGTAAAAGAAGGGCAGGGGGAGGGTCAATCTGAATTCAAGATATTGTGAATAAGATTTATGTAAACCTACTTTTTTGAATAATGGCACATCTAGAAGTTGTAGACTGTTACTAGAAAATTTTCAGTGCCTAGAATGGGATACCTTCCAGTGAGTTGTTGGCCAAGGAGGTCCCGGTAGCCTCCAAAACATTAAAGGCTTTTGCCAAAGCCCTTGGTTTCCCTTGAGAATCAGTAGGTACCTTTCCAAGTGAGCCAGGAGAAGTCAATCCATGGAAAACTTTAGTGTAATGAAAATAAATCCTGAGGGAGAAAGCAAGGAGAGTTAAAAGGCAGGCTGCTTCTGAGTAGTGGATGAAAGAAAGGGCCAAGAATGATTGTTAGTCATTATAAGACTGCAGGAACCATCTATCTTAGATTTATTTTCTTTTCTTGAAATTTTGCTTTGCATGTATATGTGTGTGTGCATGTTCATATCATGTGAGTGCATACACATTTTGCACATATGTGTGGAAGCCAGAGCATAAGCTTGGGCATCGCTCTCAGGAATGCTATGCACCTCTTTTTTTGAAACAAGGTCTCTCATTGGCCTGGAGCTCACCAATTAAGCTAGACGGGCTGTGCAGTGAGCCCCATGGACAGGACTACTCCAGGGATCCACGTGTCTCTCACTCCTTACCACTTGCATTATAGGCATGCAACCACCATGCTCAGCATTTTTATATAGGTTGTGGGGATCAGACTCAGTTCTTAATGCTGGCAAGGAAAGTACTTCACTGACTAAACCATCTCTTCAGCACACTATGTTATCTTTACACAGTCACCCACATACATCTCTTCCCGTTTCAAAATGCCTCATAGGTTTGCTCTCACTAGATGCAACTTGCCTTCCCTGGTATGAAATCCCTCTTCGCCTATATTAGTTTGGGTCCTCTGAGAAACCAACGGTAAGCCATGATTCAATGAGCTTAAGTGTAGTAGGAGAGATGCTATGAAAGGAAATGGAGAGACTAGGGAAGTCATTAGACTTCATTACAAACCTGTCACCAATGTTGCAGACAGGGGAGCTCTTGGTGTAGTCCTAAGAAGAGCTTGGCAAGGCCACTGAGGAGTTGTCAGCCCAAGTCACCCACCAGAGGAGTCCTATACCTCCCAGGAGCAAGCCTTCCTTGGTTGTGATCATTCTTATTCTGTTGATGGGATAGATACCTGGCTTTGGCTCAAGTGCAATGGCATATTGCACAGCCTAGCAGCTGGGGACCTTAGTCAATGATCCTCCCTGAAGTTGGAGACCTGTGGCTTACTTTTCCAGGACAGCCACATCCCACCTAGGGAAATCAAAAGAGTTGAGTAGGTTTAAAACTAGCCCATGGCTAAATATGTAAAGCCCTAGCATTAATTAAAACTGGAGGGTGGGCCAGGTTTAGACCTCAGGCAGCAGCAGACAGACTGGGGCAATTGGTTATCTCCCTAACAGACTCATGATGGTCCATGGTCAAATGTGGATAGTAAGAGTATAGTAGGACCTTCATTAACCTGAATTGGGGCAATGAGGTAAATGAGAAGCATCTGAATTTAGACTCCAGGGAACTGATCCAACATATTTCTGTTTTCCTCAATGGCTCAGATAAACCTGTTTGAATCAACAATTATAATTACACTGCACACTATAATCAGTTACTAAACTAACAACAAGAAAACATTAATAAGCACCAAGTAAATATTTATTCTCATTCAGTGACTATTAAGAACATAGTTCTTGGTTGGGAGAGGCAGAGACAGGTGGATCCCTGTGGCTCGCCAAATAGCTAGTCTAGCCTAAATCAGTGAACTCCAGTCTAGTAAGATACCCAGTCACAAAAAGTCATGACTCATGTGCCTGAGGATGACACCTGAGGTGATTCTCTGGCATCTACATGCACATGCACACAGGTGTAAGCACATCCACACACACAAATGCATATGACACACCAACACATACACATGCAAAAAATAAAAAGAACAATTTTTGACCTTTGGGTGTTAATAGTAGAGTTTACTTCACCCTGACCAAATTCAGCCAGTTTACTTAGCATACACCCCCCCACCACAAATGAGCAATACCATTCACTGAAGACATTGTACAAAATAGTCCATAAAATTCCATTCATGTCTTGTATCTGATAAAGAAACAGACTAGCTTCAAATGTCAGATAGTAAAGCTTCTGGTACTAGTAACTGTTTTCCTCAAAATCATGACATAAAAAAAAATCTTCTACTTTGAACTCACTTGTGACATCATGTCTGCAGAGCCTCATGACCTAAGCTCTTAGATTAATAAAAAGAATCTGTTGTGGCATGTTTCCTAGGGAGAGTAAACAAACACCTATTCACCCAAGATAGGGCACCAAGGGCAGACCAAACAAATAATTCCAACCAAGTCCAATTTGGTGAACCAGTATATCTGCTGAGCTTATTTTCAGGGGCATAGGTGTGTGTGGGGGGGGGTACTTACAGGAGTACAGAGGACCCCTAAAAGCAGCAGCACTGAAGAGTCTCACCTAGCATTTGTGATCACCTATGAAAACTGAACTACTGAAGTCCTAGTTTCAGTTCACCATCTGTTTTCTGCATATTCTAACACTTCCCAAGACAATGTGCAGCTGAAAAGCAGAAGAGAGCAACGGCTGGAATCCTAAGTGAGTGTTCCATGACTCTAACCCCTCTCTTTCTACTAGTGAGAGTTAACAATCCCAAAACTGGGGCCAAGGAGATGGCTCTGTGGGTACAAGTGCAAGCCACAGAATTCTACAGGATAGACCCCCAACCACCAAAAAGCGGGAGGGGACAGCCTGGACAGAAGGTAGAATAAGCTTAACCTTAAAACCATGAACTCTGGCCAGTAAATCCAAGGCTCGGAATTGGGTTGTCCTCCACACTGTGCTATTGGCTAGGGAGACCCATGAGGTACCCAAAACAATTCAGGCCAATGTAAAAACACTGGATTTCCTGCCAAAGCTAAAAAAATCAGACCTTATTGCTGAAGACACCACAGGCTATGGTCAGAGGACATTGGAAAACAATGCTGGAACCAAAGGGAAACTTATCTCCCTTGCACTCAGTGCTGGGAAGACGCCCTTTTGAAGCTCCTGGAAGACAATGGTCACCAACAGTATGAATAAGCAGGGTACCCTGCAGACTATGAAATCAAGCAGCTGGAAAAGAAGTACACACTTGTGCAATAGTAGAACACAGCCTCTATGGGTAACCAACTGTCCTCTATTGGACATGAGGCACACTCAGTGAGAGAAAACTCATATCTGGTCCAGAAAACCAAGTTAGAATCCAATGGTCAGGACACTCATAGACTTGAGAGAGAAGCTTATGCTGCTCTCTGGAGAACGAGAGTTGGCTTTCAAACCAAAAAAAAAAAAAAATCTCTCAACTAAATTTACATATCCCTTTTAACCCAAGCTGCTCTCACTCTTGGTTAGAGAATGTGTTTTGCTTTACAGAGGCAGAGAAAACAGAGGAGAATCAAGATCCATCAATAAGACAAGAAGATGGCTGACTGCCCGCATTTTCCAGGTTCCAGGAGAAATTACAGAGGAAACGGTGTCATGAATACTGCTCTTACTGCTAGCCTGACAACCAGTTCCAGGGTGATAGTGACAGATACAGTGATCACTATCAAAGCAGAACTCCAGAGGGTACAAAGCACTCAACACTAAATCAGACTGCCAACAGGCCTGCCACAGCTCAGGGACATTGTAGAAAGAGGAGGTGGAATGATTGTAAGAGCCAAAGAGTGAGTAGGAATATCCTGAGTCAAGGTTCCTACCCCACCCCCACTAACCCACAGAGACTGACTAAAGCCTCTCTGACTCCACAGTGAATACCATAACCCTGCTGAGGAGGGCCCCCAGGGAATCAGAAGCAGGGCTGAGGGGAACAAAGAGTATAACCTGTCATAATATATATACAAAAGAAAAAATGTAAAAAAAAAAAAAAAAAGTGCTGGCCACACAGGCATGAAGAGCTGAGTTGACATCTCCAGTGCCCACAGTAAAGCTAGGCATGGTGGCATAGGCCAATAGTTTCAACACTGGGGAAGCATGGAAAAGAGGCTGTCCAGTGCTTGCTGGCTAGCTATCTAACCAAATCAGTGAGCTCCAGGTGTACTGAGAGACCCTGTCTCAGAAAATAAGGTAGCGAACAACTGCAGAAGACCCCTGACGTCAACTTCTGACCTCCACACATCTGTGCACCCATGTACGTGAGTACCAGCACACATTTGCACCCACACACATACAAATATTCATACCCATGTGCACACCCCACACATGTACACCTATAAAATAACCCATTACCATAGACCTAGCTATGCCTGCTTGATTCCATTCATTTCATTACCACGAAGGTACATTATTTGGTAGATTACCAAACTCTGCTCCATGATGTTGATGGTCATGTTATTTCTAGAGGACAAAGCATCATTTGGTCCATTTGGGATGAACATTGGCCATGTAAGCACATCTGATAAAGCTGATTCCTGTGAAGGCTAGTGTCATGGATACAGTTGTCAAAACACACGAGACAATAAACAGCAAACTTGCCTGGGGACACATGTAAAAATACTGTCCCTGTTCTCTTACTCAGCTCACTCAGAGTGCTGTGAGTTGTATCTTTCCCTGATTCCAAGTTGCGATACGTGAATCAGCTCCAGCACAAAAGTCAGTTCATGAAGCTTCAATGCTCCACAGTATGTTAGTTACCCACGGAGCAGACAAGGAGGCTGTCCTGGAGTTGCTATCTGAGAGCAAACCATGCGTCATGGGAGCGCAATTGCCAGAAGAACATGGCCACTTGGCTTCATGGGTACTTTCGTGTTTGATGTTTCATCTGGTCTAGCATCACATGACCAGCAGTGGTCTCCACCAAACCCAGGCTCTGGTGATCCATCAGAGGACTTGGCAGAAGAACCATCCTTGTCATCAAATTTTCAAAGCAAAGTCTGAATCACTCTGCTATTGATTACTAAATGACACCACATGCTGGTTTTTTTTTTTTTTTTTTAAACAAACTGCTGGGATTAAACAAAGTGCTGGGATTAAAGGCATGCGCCACCATGCCCAGCCAAACCTACTTTTTGAGTTTAAAACAATAAGGAAAGTATTGAATCTTTCTCAGCTGAGTGTGTTTCCACATACCTATAATCCTGGCTATAGAGGAGGCTGAGGCAGGATCTTACGGTTAAGGCCATTCTGGGCTACACAATAAAACCCTGTCTCAAAAAGAAAAACATCCATCTCCTAGCTGGATAGCCACAGTAAAATAGTTAGCCTGCAGTTCTATCCACTTGTAGAGAGAAATTCGGCCTTCACAGGTGGCCTGATGACCAACTAAAAATGAAAAAGGGGCTGGCTTAGCGGTTAAGGCATTTGACTGCAAAGCCAAAGGACCCAGGTTCAATTCCCAAGACCCATGTTATCTAGATGTATAAGGGGCACATGTGTCTGGAGTTCATTTTCAGTGGCTGGAGGCCCTGGTGCCCCCATTATCTCTCTCTCTTTCTCTGTCTCTCTCTTTCCCTTTTTCTCTGTTGAATAAATATAAATAAATAAAAATACATATTTAAAAATGAAAAAGAAGAGCTCTGCAGATGACCAAGGCTGAGTTCTGATTGCCGAGATGCTAACTGGCCACTCCCCTAACCCCAACCCTTTGCTAGGTCCTTTGACCACGTCCTTCCTGTTAGCGCTAATAAGCATCTTGGGGATCTGCGTGGCCACGTTCCTCATGTACATACCAAGTTATAAACTTAAACCACACTGGAAACTCCAAGTGCTTCCTTCCACTGGGAGTGCTTTCGCTCCATTTCATTTGGTGTATATTCCTAAGTTTATTGAAATTAAAAACAGTTGTGGTAACAGTATGTTGTGTTGTGGGCATGATTCAGAATTTGTTGGAAAAGTGGTGATCTGGACTCTGTCTAGATACTAAACTAAGAAGGAAAATTTTTTGAAAGAAACTCACCTCCTAATCATCTTGTATCATTTAAGCATGAAATAAAATGAAGTTCAATGTTTGCTTCTTAATTACTGTTTTTGTCAACTGGGTGATTCCTGCCAGTTCCACCATTAGCCTTACTTTTATTAATTTGGCTTTACCTACAAGAGAGGAAAGAATCATGCAAAAGCCCTGCTCTACCCAGGAAGTTCATTTGTGTTTATCTTTAGAGTAAGAAAAAAAAAAGTATAAATGAAATCAAAGAGTTTTTCCAAAGGTCACAATTTTTCATGAGAAAAAGATGAAATCAAAGAGTATTTTACCTTTGGGATCATTATGAAGGTATGGCAACACATTTCAGTTTTGCTTTAAAAATGCATTACAGTGTTTGCACCATTACAACTGGCTCCACATATCTTTCAGTAAAAATCTCCAAAGCAGAAAATTCATTTGGGAGGTGTCAACTACACAGGAGAATTTTCTGTAAATATTGCCTGGGATAATTTTATTTATTCAGGCCCATATATACATACATACATATATATATATATATATATATATATATATATATATATATATATATATAGAGAGAGAGAGAGAGAGTCAATATAGATGCATAAATAATATTATTCCTTGGGTTATAATCCATTGTTGTGCCTGTTAATTTTGTTGCTCAAATTGTTCTGCTTTGAACACTGGAGATCATTTCAGCTTTGCTCGTGTCTACTCTGCATACTCATTGTGGGATGAATGTAAGCCCCGGGGACAGTTTTCTGTGACTTTGCAGAATAGAAAATGCCACATACATTCACTTGTCTGGAATGTCCTTCTGCCTTGACATGGGTGGCTGAGGAATTGAATCCAGGCTGGCAGACTTGGGAAGCAAGTGCCTTTAACCATGGAACCATGTCCCCAGCCCCAAAATTAAGCTTTTTCAGTTCATCATTTATTTCCAAAAATAGACCTCTAGAGGTGCACATTTGCACTTTTCTGCCTATTGTGCATGCAATCACATGTGTGAGTGTGGGCATGCACATGTCACGGCTAGAAGACAACTTTCAGGTCTTGCTTCTCATCTCCCACCTTATGTGAGGTGGGGGGAGTCTCGCGTTCACCAGATCCTTTGGCCCATGAGCTTCCCAGCAATTCTGCTGTATCCTTTCTATTCTTGCCCTGTGTACGCTAGGATTACAGATGCTGGTGCCATGGCATCCAGTTGTAAGTGGGTTCTGGGGGTCTGAACTCAGGTATTCATGCTTGTGTGGCTAGCAATTTATCCACTGAGCCATCTGCACAGCCCTGTTTTCTGCCTTCTAACAAGGGAGTTAAGACAGGCACCTGTGTGTCTATGTGTGCGTGCACACACAGTTGGCTGTCTGTGTGGGAGGCATTGTGCATTGTGAGATTAATTTTGCTTTTTGCTGACTCACTCAAAAATACAGACATCTCAACTTTGAACAAGTGCAATTAAAAAAATTAAATTAAACAACAACAATAACAACAAAAAAAAAACCCTTAAAAGATTTGTTTAAGAAAACACCCTTACTCCTCACTCTGTGAGAATTGGATATCTTCTCTTTTCAACAGAATACGTGGGTAACATCACTGCCGTTCATCAGACTGTGGCCAGATGATCTAGCAAAAACAAACAGTAGTGTTGTCCTGTACATTTCATGTGGAGGTGGAGGTACACGTGTGTGTGTTGGAGGGGTACAGTTAGGGTGACTAGACCCCTGGAAGTAAGAAAAAGGTAAGTCTGCACTTGCTAGAAATCCAAGATGATCTGACTTCTCTCTTGCCTAGTTCCCTCGACCTGTTTCTCAACAAACAAACAGGACCCCTCCATGGAGGGAGGTCTTTCATAGTATTTAAACATTGTGCATGATCAAGTTCAGCCCCTGGAACTTGGTGCTAGGGCTAGCCTCTTCCTGAGCCAGCCCCTTGCCCTAACCAACCAGCTGTCCCTATGGTTCACCTGAGCAGGAAGACAGCCCAACACCCCAAGGTCATAAATACCTTTGCAAGGAGAAGGCAGGCTCTCTGAGCACTTGGGAACTTCCACCTGTGGGTGACTCGCCAGCCAGGAGGGCTCCCTACCCCTCACTCTCCACATGGGTTCTTTATGCCTCCAGGTCTCCACAGGGCAGGAGCTCCTTGAATTTTTTCACTCTGTTCTTTTCATGGTTTTCCCAGGCCCTCCATGTGGGATCTCTAGCCATGTGGGTGCCTTTCCTTGGCTCTGAACTTCCCTCAATAAATATAATAATTTAAGAATTATCCTTCTCAGTCTTCTTTTTTATTCAATTATTTGATTAAATTTAGAAACGAACCTAGGGTTTGAAGTTGAAGGACTTTCCTGGACCTCAAGCACCTTGTAGTGATGCTTGCTGGGTGAGTGTGACTATTCTGTTTCTAAATCTTCATTTTACGCATAGGAATTATGAATGGTCCTCAAATAACAGTGTTTATGTGGAGACTGTGAACACGGTGCGGGTGCTGTATTGATTTCAAACATAAAACGATCCTTAGATAGTCTATAAATTGTCAATTCCTATTTAAAAAATACAAATTGAATCAACTCCCATAAGCTCAAGAGAATATGCTTTGGAAATGAATGCAAATGGCAGCTCAGAAATATGAGCATAAAACTGGAATGAGACCAGGGAAGAGAAGAAATAGGGAAAGAGGAAAGGAAGAGTTATGTGATAAGTTAGGGGAAGGACAGATTATCATGAGTGGGAGGGGCTTGGAGGGGTAGGGCATAGGGTGGGGAGCAAATTACATAAATTATAAAGACAACATGAATAGGTTCCATAGAAACTCTCATTCTATCTAGCATTTTACAAGATACAACCCCCAATAAAGATGGATGAAGGACAGTCTGGACAGAAGGTGTAAAAAGCTCATGGACTCTGGCCAGTAAATCCCAGGCCCAGAACTGGGTTGCTCCCCTCAGTGAGCTATTGGCCACAGAAACCCATGAGGTCCCCAAAACAATGTAGGCTGTCGCAAAAACACTTGATTACTTTGCATAACTAAAAGGTGCAACCCTACTGTTGAATACACCACAGGCCATATGAATATCCTGCTGGAACTGAAAGGGAAACTAGCTCACTCCTGGCTAGCCCTCATAGTTCTGGAAAGCCCTGTGGGAGCTGCTGGAAGACAATGGTCACAAACAGCATGAATAAACAAGGGACCCTGCAGACTCTATAATCAGCCAGCTGGACAAGTAGTACACATTTGGGCCAGAGTGATGAGGATAGACACTGAGGATACTCAAAATGCACCATAGTGAAAATCCAGAAGCTGCTGAGAGCCCAACACTAATGGAGACTTAAAGCACACCCACCAAGGCTCAGGGAATTTTGTGGAAGAGGAGTCAGAAAGCATGTAAAAGCCACAGGGCTGGAGGGACTATCCACAGACATTGCCCCCCCCCCCAATAACTGATTGCTGCTCTTACAACTCATAACCCACATCTCCATGGTGAATACCAGCAATACTACTAGAGACAGCACTCAGTGGAGTGGGAATTGGGAGGAGGGAAATGATGGTACCAGCAAATGATGTGTCCATACAAAGTTTCTACTTAATAAAATAAAAAAGAAATACATACTTGTGCAATAGTGGCACACAGCCTCTGCGGGTAACCAACTGTTCTCTGATTAGACATGAGGACCATTCAGTGGGAGATAACTCATATCTGCTACTAGGAACCAAGTCAGAATCCCATGGTCAGGAAACTCAGACATCAAAAAGAAGCCCCCACTGATCCCTTTAACCCAAGCTGCTCTCACTCATGGAGTGAAATATGCTGTATTTTAAAGACTGCAGAGAAAACAGAGGAGAACTAAGATCCATCAATAAAACAAAAAAACAGCCCACTGTCCTCCACGAGACATACCACCTCTACCACATCTGCCAGGGCCCAGGAGAAATTGCAGAGGAAGCAGTGACATGAACACTGCTCTTACTACTGGCCTGACAACCAGTTCCAGGGTGATGGTGACAGATATGGTGATCAGTAAAAACCCATAAAAGCAGAAATCCAGAGGCTACAGAGAAGTCAACACTAAATCACACTGCTAACAGGCCTGCCATGGCTCAGGGAACACTGCGGAAGAGGAGGCAGAAATATTGTAAGAGCCTCCCCCACACACGCTGCAACCCCACAAGGACTGACTGAGGCCTCCATGACCCACATGGCTACCATAACTCCACTGAGGAGAGCCCCCAGGGTAACAGGAGCAGGGGTTAACTATAAATTAAATAAAATAAAAAGTGAGCCGGGCATGGTGGCACATGCCTTTAATCCCAGCACTAGGGAGGCAGAACAGGAGGCAAGAGTTCGAGGCCACCCTGAGTTATAGTTAATTCCAGGTCAGCCTGGACCAGAGTGAGAATAAAACCAAAAAAAAAAAAAAAAAAAAAAAAAAAAAAAGTGAATGCTGAGAAGAAGGGACAGAGGAGCAATCATCCCTGAAATATCTCTATCACACCTTCCATTGCAGTAGAGGTGGCTGAAAGAATGTAAGAGCCGAAGGAAGGTAGGGCCTTACAGTACACTCTTCCAGACACAAAATGGCCTGGATACCCATGACCTCACCGTGCCTGACACTACCTACACAGGACCATCATAATAGGAGGAAAAGATGATGACATCAGAATAAAAGAGAATGACTGAGAGGGGAAGGGAATATGATGGAGAGTGGAGTTATGAAGGGGAAAATGGGGGGAGGGAATTACCATGGGTTATTGTCTATAATTATGGAAGTTGTCCATAATAAAAAATGAGAGGGGCTGGATAGATGGTTTAGTGGTTAAGGCACCTGCCTGCCAAGCCTAAGAATGCCAGTTCAATTCTCCAGGTTCCACGTTTAGCCAGATGTAAAGTGAAGCAAGGGTGCAATGCCATGCTTGCCCACAAGGGGGTGCATGCATCTGGAGTTTGTTCATAGTGGCTGAGAGGCCACTGGCACACCCATTCTCTCTCTCTCTGCCTCTGTCTCTCTCTCTCTGTCAATAATAATAAAAAAAATGAAATAAAAAGTAAAAAATAAGACTATGCCTTATGTTATATATCCCCTTAATGGAAAAATCTGATGAACTTTTAATGATGTACCTTCAGGCCCAAGTTTGTAAAACCTTCCGTGGTCCAGCTCCTTCAAAAGTATCTGCCACTGTCTTCGGTATCTATTAGACTGGCAGCTTCTGGGCCACTTGCTTCCACCTCTTCCAGGAGGGGCAAGACCACTGGAGGGCTCATCCTCAAAGGAGATGGAACAGTAGTCAACTGTGTTTGCAGGCAGAATAGTAATTTCCAAGCCTCAGATCCACCATATTTAAAGGGAAGGAATAATAGTGCATGATCCACAAGGTTAGTTTGTGAATTAAATGATATAGTGCATTGAAGATCCTTTACTATAAAATAAATGCTCAATTAACATCAGCTACTGTTGTTGTGTTTAGTGTTTTATTGCCAGGGCTAACTGGACAATGAGTGACTAAACACCAAAAGTCCTATGTCCTATATTGAGACTTCTATTTTTTTATTATTATTATTATTATTATTATTATTATTTTGGTTTTTTGAGGTAGGTCGCACTCTAGCCCAGGCTGGCCTGAACTCACAGTGATCCTCCTACCTCTGCCTCCTGAGTGCTGGGATTAAAGGTGTGTGCCACCACACCTAGCTATGTTGAGAATTTCATAACCTAGTGAATTTTCACAAAATTTATTTATTTAAATTTTTTTTTTAATTTGAGGTGACAGACAGAGAGTGAAAGAGGCAAAGAGTGAAAGAGGCAGAGAGAGAGAAAAAAAGAGAATGGGCATACCAGGACCTCCAGCCACAGCAAATGAACTTCAGATGTATGCATCAGCTTGTGCATCTATCTGGCTTACTTGGGTCCTGGGGAATCAAGCCTCAAATTGGGGTCCTTAGGCTTCACAGGCAAGCTCTTAAGTGCTAAGCCATCTCTCCAGGCCTGATTCTCACAGAATTTTAACTAGAAAATACTAACAGCAAAAGTATTTTATTTAAAAAGCAAAGAGATGTCGGGCGTGGTGGCGCATGCATTTAATCCCTGCACTTGGGAGGCAGAGGTAGGAGGATCGCCATGAGTTCGAGGCCACCCTAAGAATACAGAGTGAATTCCAGGTCAGCCTGGGCTAGAGTGAGACCCTGCCTCGAAAAACCAACAACAACAACAACAAAAGCAAAGTGAAGCTAGAAGATAAGACATGTGAGGAAGCTCCCACTGAGAAATGGTGTGTCACAGGCAAGCTCAGTGTCCAGGCCTCCCTGACCTTCCCTTGATGAGAACCCTGATTGGAGTGTCCAATTAATTCAGATACTTATAAGACTCTTCTTTTGGCTCTTGGATGGGTATGTATTATTCTTATGCCCCCGTCATTGAGTGTTCAGATAAGACAATGTTAATGACTCTAGGCATCTCACACACAGGGAACTTAATCCATGGAACTGATTACACAGGTGAATAAAAAGCTAAAAAAACAAAAAATGAAAGAGAGAATACGAGGTTAGCAGTAGGGGCTGGGGGCGATGGTTCAGTGGGTAAAAGAACTTGCTACCCATGCAGGATGACCTGAGTTTGTATCCCACAAAAAGCCAGACAGGGTAGCCCATGTCTGTCATCCTAGTGTGCCTATGGTGAGATGAAACAGGGGAATCCCTGGAAGCTCACAGGCCAGCTAGTCTGGCAAAATAAGAAGTAAACAACAAGGAATCCTGCCTCCAACAAGGTGAAGAACAGGGCTGAATACTCAGGGTTGTCCTCTGACCTCCACACGCCCACTGCTGTGCACATGGGCCCAAACTCACACAACACACAGATAGATGAAAGAAAGATTAGCAATAACAGGACAGCCAGTGGAAATGCTAGGATTGGAGATGGGTTAGCCATTTCCAAGATCAAGGGTCTGTAGTCAGCTTCTGGAATCTGGAGTCACTACGTTGTAGGACAGGAACTGGGAAGAAGAAAGGAATGGCTGACCTGCAGAAATGAAGCTACAAAGGTGATGAGTGAATGCCCTAAGTATCACATGAGACAGAGTGTGGCTTCTGTCCTGCTTCTGTGCTTCAGGTCTTGTACCAGTGTCTCCCACTGGTCAAACCTCCTGACAGCCAGAGGGCAACAGAGCCCAAGGGATGGAGTTCCTCCCTTAGGAGCTGAGATGGTAAAGGTGCATGACTTGTGAGGCCAGCCATAGAAGCACACCTCCTGTGGTAGGTAGACATGTGTTATTGTCTCTGGAGTGTGAGACTCTATGGATGAGAGTACAAAAGGAAGAGCACTGAGATGAAGTTCAGAGAAAGGCCTTAAAAGTGAAAGGAACATTTTTAAACCCATAGAACTCTTTAACTCATGCCTAATGTTTTCTAGGTACAACCTGATGACTCATATAAAAGGAAACTTATAAGCCTTTAATTCCAGCACCCAGGAAGCATAAGTAGGAAGATCACTATGCATTGAGACCTGCCTGAGACTACAGAATGAGTTCCAGGTCACCCTGAGCTAGAGTGAGATCCTACCTTGGTGGCGGAGGGGGAGGGAACAACCAAACAAACAAAAAACAAAACAAAAAATATTTTTTCTTGTGTTTCAGCAAGTGTTGATTATTGATATGTTTGGCCTTCTCACCCCAGAATCTGGGATCTGGGGGAGGGATTATGGGGAAGCTAGCTATGACATGATCTAGAGAATTTTGCATGTCACAAGGAAACATTTGGCATCTTTAATCTTAAGAATTTTTAAATAAATATTTTGTATTTATTTATTGGCAAGGAAGGGGGGAGAAAATGGGTGCCTCGGGGTGTCTAGATGTTTCAGACAAGCTCCAGATGCATGTACCATTCTGCGCACCTGGCTTGCCTTTGCAGGCAAGCACCTTAACTGCTGGGCCATCTCTCCAGCTGAAGGATACTTTAAATAGCATTCACATAAATGTTTGTATAAGATCCACATCAGGGATGGTCATGGATATCGAGGCCAATTTCTGTCCAGACAGTTGCATTGTAAGGAGTCATACCCTTCCTTTGGCTCTTACATTCTTTCCACCCTTCTTCTGCAATGGACCCTGAGCTTTGGAGGGTGTAACAGAGACTCCAATGACTTTTTTTTCTTTTTTTCTTTTGGCAAGAGAGACAGAGAGAAAGGAAAAGGAAGACAGATAGAGATGGGCGCATCAGCAGCTGTGAACAAAATCCAGATGCATGCACCCCTTGTGGTCAAGTGCGGCATTGCGCCCTTGTGTCACTTTGCATCTGGCCAAACGTGGGACCTGGAGATTGGAACCAGCGTTCTTAGGCTTAGGAGGCAGGTGCCTTAACCCCTAAGCCATCTCTCCAGTCCTCCAACGACTTTTTAAAGCCTCCCTTTGAAGTTGGTTTCACAGAGTAGCCCTGATATGCTAAAACATTGCTAAGATGCCAAGGATCTTTAGGCCACTTTGGAGGCTTGCTTCTATAATTTCATTAACATAAAATCAAAACACAGGCAAAAATAGCCCATGCTGCTTAAAATACCGGAAGAAAAGAAGGAAATTGTTATTGTAGAAGTGACAACCTCTTGGATAGAAAAAGTTGTAACTAGATTAGGGTTGTTATTTGCAAAAGATTAACATTTCCACTCTATGTGCTGTCTCTAAAGTGGGATATATTTCATTATTGCTAGAAAAACTTGTTTAAAAATCATAGTGACATAGAATTGGCACGAGAAACAAAGAGTGTTCTTTCTTAAATGCAGATCAAGGAGTGTCAAACTTAAAATGGATGTTGAACTTAAAGTATGGTAAAAGAAGAGTGACAACCCCAGTGATCACAAATAGCAGAGTGCGGTTACCCAATGGTGTCCATTAACTTCAGGTGATATGAGCATGTTGCAAGTTGCTTTATGTTGACTACTTTTTCATTCTTTTCAATGACCACTGCAGTACTGTTATTTCCTTTTTACAAATGAAGATATTGAGGGTCACAGTGATTTAGGTCTCCAATTCCAGATCAGATAAGAGGTGGAACCAGTGTCAAACCCAGGCAGCAGAAAAGAGTATAGACTTGTAAGCATTTAACAGTCTCATCAGTTTGGCCAAAACTTAATAACATTTGAAAAACATTTGGTTGAATCCGTAAACTAGTTTTGCTCAATATGTGACTAGGATCATGTAAGCACTAAACAGATATGTGTTAAATAAATTAAAAAAAGATTTATTTGTAAAAATCTTGTGCTGAGCCAGGCGTGGTGGTGAATGCCTTTAATCCCGGCACTTGGGAGGCAGAGGTAGGAGGATTGCCGTGAGTTCGAGGCCACCCTGAGACTACATAGTGATTTCCAGGTCAGCCTGGGCCAGAGTAAGACCCTACCTTGAAAAACAAACAAACAAACAACAACAACAAAAAAATCTTGTGCTGTGGTGATCCAAAAACTAAGCAGTATCATGTTTATTTTTTTACTTTAAAAAGTTTATTTGAGAGAGAGAAAGAGGCAGAGACAGAGAGAGAATGGGTTTGCTAGGGTCTTCAGCCTCTACAAATGAGCTCCAGATGTGTGTGCTCCCTTGTGCGCATGTGTGACATTGTGTGCCTGCATCACTGAGCGTCTGGCTTACAACGGACCTGGAGATTTGAACATGAGTTCTTAGGCTTCGCAGGCAAGTGCCTTAACTACTAAGCAATCTCTTCAGCCTTCTAGTGTGTTTTACATGTGTTGACTAATTTATTATCCTCTGACCCTTTCCTAGTAACCCTTCTATTTCATTCCTAAGAGGAAAGCCCCTGGCTAATTATTTTCTCCTCTATTTATTTGGCAAGCAGGAAGCTCTCTGTTTGCTAAGCTCTTCACCTTTGGCTCCTAAGTTTTATGATCTCAGCATCTTATTCTTGCAAATCAATTCAACAGCAGGACATTGAACATTTATTCCATTATTTATTACAGAGTTTCAGGGAGAAAGAAAAATAAATATATTTTTATTTGTAACTTAACAAATGAGTATTTCTGACAACTTTTGTGAACATGATGGGACTAGTAAATCCCTTGAGATTTATCTCTGTAACCTTCTCAACAGGAAGTATGCGTGCATCTTGGCTTATTTTAGTTCTTTTAATAAGTGCTAACTATTCCTCATTCAGTTATTTTCCAGGATATTTAGTCAAATTGCCCAGTAACAAGTCTAAACGTGTCTGTTGTTTTAATGAAGACGTTTTGGATTTCTTATCTGCAATGTCACAGGGACATAGGCTTCTTTCTACTATGGTAAATCAACTTAGACTAAGAGAGAGTTCTATTGGGGAGGGGAGGTCAGCTGGACTAGGAGAGAGCCCTAGTGGGGGAGGAGTGGTCAGTTTTTTTGTTCCATCAGTATTTACCTGAGGTACACATGAACAACCAGACAATCTAGCAAAACAAAAAATACAGTTTTCATATGTAATGCCCTTGTAATCAATTATAAGAAGAAGAAATGTGACTGCAGTGGAATGTGTGGGTTTCCTCAAAGACCCATGTGCTGAAGGCGTGGTGGTCAGCCTGTGGTGTTATTGGGAGGTACTGGAACATCTTTATTTAGCAGTTAGAACTAGAAATTTAGGTCATTAGGGTGTGCTTTTAAAGGGGATATTTTGAGTCCTGTCTCTTCCCATTGCTTCATTATTATTATCATCATCATCATTATTATTATCAACAACCATTTCCTTTCTCTTTATTCCCAGCCACCATGAAGTGAAGTGGTCTTGTCATCCACTTACTCCTGACATCATTTACTCTGCTGCTGCAGGCCCAAGGTGACAGTGCCAAGGAACCATGGAGAGAAGGCTCTGAAACCATGAGGCTACATCTCCTCTGTTTAGAAGTTGTTGTCTGAGTTTCCTCATTTCTGTGACACAATATGTGACAAGAAGCAGCTGAAGGGATGAAGGTCTTATTTCAGCTTGCAACTGCAGGAGGCATAGTTCCTCCTGGTGGGGAAGAATAGCGCATGTTAAACATGTAGCCGCTGGTCACATTCAATTTGCGGTCAGGAAGCAGAGAGTGATGAGTGCTGAATTAGCAGCTAGTGTTCTACTTTTGATTCAGTGCAGGACCCAAGCCTTTGGCATAGTGCCATTCACAGTTAGGGTGGGCCTTCCCATCTCAATTAGCCTAATCTAGAATCCTTCATAGACATCCTCAGAGACTTGTCTCCTAGGTTAATTTAGATCCCAGCAAGTTGGCAATAGAGATTAACCATCAAGTATTTTATATTGAAGGATTTTGTCTTCACTATGGAAGCTGACTAACTTCTTTTACTTATGGTTCATCCAATTATTTATTCATTAAAAGGTGATTGAAAATCTAGTATAGGCATGGTCTTGGCCCTTAAGAAGCCCATAGATAGGTAAGGGTTGGAGAGTTTTGTACGTATGTGTGTCTAGTGGTGATGGTGAATATATATGGCAGATAATTAAAATAAAGTGCATCACAAACAGTGAAGTGGGGTGAGGGGGACTTAGAAATAGGCACTTAAACCAATCTGGGGACATGATGAATGTTGGTAGAGTCAACAAGTCTTCCTCTAATATTTGACTTGTTTTTATTTTTTTTTTTTTTATTTATTTATTTATTTATTCATTTGAGAGACAGAAGAAGAGGAAAAAGAGAAAGAAAGAGAGACAGAGAGAGAGAGAGAAAGGATGGGTGCACAAATGAAATCCAGATGCATATGCCACCATGTACATCTGGTTTATGTGGGTCCAGGGGAATTGAACCTGGGTCCTTTGGCTTTGCAGGCAATTGCCTTAACCACTAAGCCATCTCTTCAGCCCAATACTTGAGTTTTAAAGCCCAAATATTTGTGTTGGGATATTTGTATTAGGATAAGAGAATGGAAAGAACAGAGAGAAGCAGATTGGCTTTTCCAGCAACTTAAAGTAACTTGTGGCTTTTGGAGCTGCTTACTATGAGACTGAAGGCATGATCTGAGAGGATATGTGAAGTTGGAGGGAGCAAGCATATGGAGAGCTGGGTATCCAGTGTTAGTGAGCCTGGCTGTTATGCTATAATAGTCAGTGGGAGTCTATAAAGGACTTACAACAGGAAAAAGGTAAGGTGAGATTTGTGTTCTAGAATCCCCTTGGCAAAAATATAAAAAGTTGGCTGGAGAGATGGCTTAGTAGTTAAGGTGCTTGCCTGTGAAGGTTTGATTCTCCAGTACCCACGTAAGCCAGATGCACAAGGTGGCTCTTGCATCTGGAGTTCGTTGCAAGGGCTGGAAGCTCTGGAGTGCTCATTCTCTTTCTCTCTCTGCTTTTTTCCCTCTCTCTTTCTCAAATATATATACAAAGTATGCATGCATTTTAGCACAGCAATTCAATTTCTAGGAAATATTCTGGACAGTAGCAACAATTTAGCTACTAGGAGAGTAATGAAAATATCTTTACCTATAATAATGAAAACTTGAAAACCATGATCTATAAAGGCAGTTTGTTTAGCTCAATTTTTAATTTATTTTTAATTTTTGAGCATTTCATGCACGTATGTAATAGATTTCATTTCCTTCCATCATCTTCTCCCACTAAAACCCTTCTTCCTCTCAACTAATCTCCTTCCTGTTTTTATGCTTTTTTTGTGTGAACCACTTGATCAAATTAGAGTTGTTTGCATGAGTAGGAGATTATTTATCAGAATATGACTTCCCCTTCCTTTAGCTACTATTAACTGCCAAAGTTACTGTGTGGGAAGTAGAGGAGGGCAGAACTTTGAAAAAAAATTCAGAAAATTTATATGATAGAAAGTATCATGTATTTTTAAATACTAAAATGATTTTCTAAAGGCTGGTGATTTAGGTAAATTGGTAAAGAACCTAGCATGCACAAAGCTCTGGGTTCTATTCCTTGCACTGCATAAAACTAGGTATAGTGGTACACACCTAAAATTCCAGCACTTTGGAGGTAGAGGCAAAAAGTTCAAGTCATTCCCTGCCATGTAGTGAGTTTGAGACCAGCTTGGGCTACGTAAGACCCTGTCTCAGACAAACAAAGAAATGTAAAACCAAAACAAACCCAATAACCCTGAATAATTGAAAGATAACATGTTTAAGTATGAGTACCTCTGAATACCAATGAGAATTAAGTTTTTCTTTTTACTTGTCTGCATTTCATAGTATTTTTAGCATATATGCATGTGTAAGTGTATAAGTGTGGGTGCACACGTGCTATGGAATACTTGTGGGTGTCAGAGGACAATTTGGGCTTCATCCTTGTCTTCCACCTTATTAGAGGCAGGGTTTTTCTTTGTTCATCATGTGTTTGCCAGGCTAGCTGGCCTGCAAACTACTGATTCTCCTGTCTGCATACTTTCTTGCTGTATGGGTGTTGGGATTATGGATGCTCACAGTGCAGAATCTAGCTTTTCATATGGGTTCTGTGGATCTGAACTCAAGTACTCACATTTGGGTGGAAGTGCCTCCGTATCCACTAATCCAACTCCCCAGCCCCTTTTTATTTATATTTATTTATTTTCAAGGAAAGAGAGAGAGGATATACAAATGCGCCAGGGCTTAGTGCCACTGCAAATGAATTTTAGACACATGTGACACTTTGTGCATCTGGCATTATGTAGGTACTGGGGAATCTAACCTAGGCCATCAAGCTTTGCAAACAAGTGCCTTTAACTACTGAGCCATGTCTCCAGTCCCCCAGCTCCATTTTATAGTATTAAGTAGCGAATAATATTACTTTTCTCACATGAAAATAGCTTTTGTAAAAGTACATAAAAATAAGTAACCTCATTTTGGTAGCTGTTTAAGGGATGGAAGAGAAGCAGAAATACTCACTTTGGAGTTTACATTCCTTCCTTTTACTATAGCCCCTCACGATATGTTCTGTATTTTTCCTTCTTGCTCCAATTCCTATGATCTCAGATACCTTGGAACAAGAAATAAAAGCAATGGAAGCCAGGCGTGGTGGCACATGCCTTTAATCCCAGCACTGGGGAGGCAGAGGTAGCAGAATTGCCATGAGTTCGAGGCCACACTGACACTAATTTGAGGTCAGCCTGAGCTAGAGTGAGACCCTACCTCGAAAAACAAAAACAAAAACAACAAAAAAAAAAAGGAAATAAGAGCAATGGGGCTGGAGAGATGGCTTAGCAGTTAAGGTGTTTGCCTGCAAAGCTGAACAACCCCAGTTCAATTCCCCAGGACCCACATAAGCACAAGGAGGCGTATGCATCTGGAATTCGTTTACAGTGGTTAGAGGCCTGGCGTGCCCATTCTCGTTCTATCTGCCTCTCTCTTGCTCTCAAAATAAATAAATTACTTAATTTAAAAATTATGACAATTTCAAATATGTACAATGTATTTTGATCAGCGTAACTACCATTATCCTCTCATGTTCCCCTACTCCTACTGAACCTCCTTGTCTCCCCTACTAGTTCTGCTTTATTTTATTTTATTTTATTTTATTTTATTTATTTTATTTTATTTTATATTATTTTTTGAGACAGACACAGAGAGACAAGACAGAATGGGCACACCAGCGGCCTCTCAGCCACTGTGAATGAACTCCAGATGCGTGCGCCCCTCGTGCATATGTGCAATATTGCACACTTGCATCACTTTTTGCATCTGGCTAAACTTGGGACCTGGAGGATTGATCGAGTGTTCTTAGGCTTTGCAGGCAGGAACGTTAACCGCTAAGCCATCTCTCCAGCCCTATTTTCATGTTGTTCTTTTGGAGGGGGTGACCTGTTGAGTATGAATAGGGATGCTTGCATAGCACTGGTGAAGAGTCATTTACTGGAGCATGGAAACTTGCTAGTGGCCACACCACTGAGGAAAATGTTTCCTTCTGCTCTAGATCCAAGAACCATTAATAGCTCTTCAGGGAGGGGTGGGGCCACATGAAATCCTTTATTTCTGCATATTGGAAAATTTTAAATTTATCCTCTCTTATCCTCCTTCTTCTGTTCCTAATGGATCCTACTTTCTTCCCTACTAATTCCCCTCCTACTGTCATGGCTTTTGGTAGCCCACTGATGTAGGCAGACATGCTTGTATGAGCATAGGTGGGAAATGACTTATTGGAGTGTGGACAATTTACCAGTGTCTCTTCCACTGAAGACAATAACTCCCCTTGAACTGATCTTCAGGAGGGATGCAGCGTCATGAGCCTCTCCCCCATGCATGCATGATGGAGCTGTCAGGGCCCATGTAGTCTTTCAAGATCATCTTTTTCTGGCCTTTCTTCTAGCCTCATGCCTGTACTTTCATTTTGATTCTGTTTCCTTCAAGCCTGATTTTCTTTCATCACTTAAAGCTGCGGTACTAAAGTTTTTGTGTACACAGGAGCTAGCTGGGAAGGTAAACTATATGATAAATGAGGACTCTTGGTCCCTACCCTTGTTCTCAGCTTGGCAATCTGCATTGTGACTGGCATCTTTAGTAGTTCTAACAGAACGGGCTCATGGATAACACTTTGAGAAGGGTCCAATACTTTCCTAGTCTTCCTCTCCCTCAGTTTGTGCCTTTGTAGGGGCTCTCGAACATGACATTATACAGCCCTTGCAAGAAAAACCTACTCAGGGGGCTGGAGAGATGGCTTAGTGGTTAAGGCATTTACCTGGGAAGCCTAAGGACACAGGTTCAATTCCCCAGTGCCCACAGAAGCCAGATGCACATGGTGACACATGCATCTGGACTTTGTTTGCAGTGTTTAGAGGCCCTGGCATGCCCATTCATTCTTTCTTTCTCTCTCTCTCTCATAAATAAATAAATAAATAAATAAATAAATAAATAAATAAATAAATCCTATTCAGAAGTTAGGAGAGAAGTATCCACTGTCTCCTAGAAGAGCAATGGATGTCCACATAAGGTAGTCCTTAGCATTTCTGAAGTTCAAAGGACATTTAAAGTGTGCACCTGATTTTTTTTTTGAAAGTAGATCTATAGCTTTCATAAACTTCTGAAAGAAATCTGTGGGTTTGAGGCCAGTCTGAGACTACAAAGTGAATTCCAGGTCAGCCTGGGCTAGAGTGAGAGGCTACCTCAAAAAAAAAAAAAAAAAAAAAAAAAAAAAAAAAAAGAACCTTAAAAAGCCATTAAATGGCTTTATGTCTTGAAAATTAATTACCTTTATGTTTTTTCATGCTCCATCTTTGGACACTGTGCAGTTCCACTTGTTTTCCTGGGCATGTCCTACATCTTGGCATGGATTCTCTTGCCTTGGCGAATAGAAAAAGAACAGATGCTGCAGGAGAAAACTCAACTTGCCACCCTCCTCCCATGCCCCTACATTCTTTTCTGCCTTTCCCTGGGTACTTTTCTATTATTTACACTGCTTTTCATCAAGCCCTCTTCTCAGGTAACTGGGTTTCCTGTTCACACCTGGGCTCATCAGAATGTATTGCCCAAACAGAAAGAAAGTTACGTTCAGAAGGAGGGGAGAACAGGCAGTCTTATGGGTATATATCTAAGTTTATTGCTGCCAGGAATGGTGAAAGAAAATTTCTACAATTTTTATAGTCTCTAAATCATAAAGAGGGAGAAGAACAGGGAGAGGGAAAGGGAGAAAGGAGAGGGAAACAGAAAATACTAGGTGGCTTTAGATAGTTAGCACGTGGGCACAAAAGCTAGATACACCAATCAAACCAAGAGCTGTCCTCGGATTGGAAGGTACAGGGGTGAAGTAGTGGGGACTTTGGTGACCATGTTTCCAGCAGCAGCATGGGGGCAGTGTTCTATCAGGTGCAGGCTGATTGATGTTTCGTGTCCCTGTGGTGGTCTAGGCTGGGCTTTGCTGCCCTAGCTCTATGGTACAGATTCTAGAGCTATTCTTAGTGTCACCGTTTACATACATTGTTCTACCACCCTTCCTGAGGGTTACTTGGGATACTTTCAACAAAATCCCTTTCATCTAAAATCAACCTGAGTTTCCATTGGCTCTTTTCTCTAAATATATTATGTAGAAACCTTTCTCCAAACCTTCCTCATGTGTGTTTTTTAATCTTTTTTAAATTTTTATTTATTTATTTGAGAGGGAGAGAGAGAAATAGGGAGAGAGAGAGAGAGAATAGGCATGCCAGGGCCTCCGGCCACTACAAAGGAATTCCAGATGCGTGCACCCCCTTGTGCATCTGGCTTACATGTGTCCTGGGGAATTGAATCTGGGTCCTTTGGCTTTGCAGGCAAATGCCTTAACTGCTAAGCCATCTCTCCAGCCCTTTTTAAAATCTTTTTGAAGGACAGCCTTTTATATTTAGTTTCATCAAAAACGTAATTCATTTAAAATTCATTAATTATTCATTAATTCTTGAGGCCTGGACAATAAGGTGGGTAGGGCTTGACAGGAGAGTAAGGGTTAGGAGGGGTGTGGGACACAATACTGAACCAAAATGGAACTTGTTCCATAGAGTTCTATATAGAGTTCTGGAAGATAGACTAAAAGATTGACCCCTCAACAGGATCTTAGGGGGATCACCTGAATTGAAAGGCCCTGGAGAGGGTGAGATGAGGCCTAACCTTAAAATTATCCTGTTTCTCTTTCTGTTTTTCTTTCTTTTCCCTTGGCGCTGGCCTGTCACTCCCTGTTCCAGGATGTGGTTAACACCCACAATGAGCTGTTGATCAGAGAGACCTACAAGGTCTCCCAAAATAAGACAGACTTTTGTCAGAGTATTTGATTAACCACCAGAGGTTAATGGTAAGACCCTCCTGCTGACATCATATTCTGTTGGTACAGAACATGGAGAGACTGGCTGGAATCCGGAAGAGAGCCAGTCATGACAGTAAGCCCGCCTAGTGCTACATGAGCTACTGGAGGAAAGTGGTCAACATCTGTCTGACCAACTTGAGGTCTAAGCTACTCAGAAGCAAACAACCTGATGTGATGCTCACATACGTGTAATAGTGGCACACAGCCATGGTGGGTAACCAGCTGCTCTTGGATTGGCTAACAGATTCATTTAGTGGAAAGGAACCCATATCTGGAACTGGGAAACAAGACAGAATCATATCCAGATAATGAGTTTGCTTTCCAGTATCAAGCTCTTGGGCTGCAAGAGGGTCTACACCCATTAAATTCTCTCTCAACTAATAATGGGTGTCCCATTTAACTTTAGCTGACTTCAGTCTCTGTTGGAGGCTCTGCTTTTCTTTTTCAGACAGAAGCGGGATCTGAGGAGAGATACGATCCATTGCACTTCACCAGGGCCCCAGCTGGAACCATAGAGGAATTATGGAAATGAGCAAGAGGGCGGCCCTCTCTGTGAACCTGATATCAGCACAAGGGTGAAGGAGATACACACTGAGGACACTCAACACCTACCAAACCAGAGATCCAGAGGCTCCTAAGAGCCCATCACTGAAGTAGACTTAAAATACAGTCAACATGGCTCAGGGAATCTTGCAGAAGAGGGGGAGGAAAGATTGTAAGGGCCACAAGCTGGGGCATTATGCACAGAGGCATTGCCTGTCCCCCATAACTGACTGTTGCCCCCACAATGCACGACCAGCAATCCCCATGGGGATAACCTGCATCCCCAACAAGGAGGGTTCCTTTGGAGGGGGGCAGGGATGAGGGAAAGGATGGTACCAACATGTGCTGTTTGCATACTGATTATGTCTATAACTAATAAAAAAGGGAAAAATTCATTATGGCAGATTTCTCTCTCTCTTCTTTTTCAAAGAAATATTTGGTCACAAATGTTTCCAAGTTTATATAATGGAAGAGAGAATAGTAAACCAAACCCCTATAGTCTACCATCCAACTTTAGCATTTCACCATTCATTTCCCATCTTTCCTTTTCCTATGTAATTTTGGGATTAGAAAGAGAAAAAGAGTCAGTCAGTGGTAATATATCATTTCTTCTTACCCATACACAATTTATTTGTATCTCTAACAGATAAGAACTTAGAACAAATGCAGTGGGTTCTGAAGTATAGTTCAGTGATAGAGCACTTGCCTAGCATGAGGGAGGTCCTGGGTTCAACCCCAGCTTTGGCAAACAAGACCAAATAAACAATAAAAGGCATACTATTATTATCAGAATTAAGATTATATATATATATATATATATATATATATATATATATATAAACACATACATACATATATACACACACACACATATATATATATATATATATATACATACATTACACACACACACACACACACACAAGATAGGGTCTCACTCTAGCCCAGGCTGACCTGGAATTCACTATGTAGTCTCAGGGTGGCCTCAAACTCATGGTGATCCTCCTACTTCTGCCTCTTGAGTACTGGGATTAAAGGTGTGCGCCACCTTGCCCGGCAAACATAATAATTTTTATTATTTAATTAAATTTTATTATTTAAAAATATTTAATATAATTTAGCATTATTCAATTTTATTAATTTTTCCTAACATATATTTTGTAAAATTGACTTATTTGAATGAAGTACATACCACACAATGCATTTAAGGATTATATCTCTTTTATTGCCCAGTTCATTTTACTGAAATATAATTTAAATACATAATATATGTCTCTTAAATCCCTGAGAAACCTACAGTGGTTCTTCCTCGTGACATCATACTGTTTATTTCCTGAAGACTATGTCACTATATTATAGAATTTCTAAATCTCTTGGTTGTTTGATTGCATCCTTGTAGTGTCTTCAACACATTCTTTTCTCTTATTTTCTTTTCCTGTGAAGTGGTGGCTACATCTAGGCACTTGGCTACATTCAGTTTTCATGTGATAATCATTATAATCATGGCTTTTGTACATTTAAATATATGATAGTGCTATTTATTTAGCTTATGATTTATGGATACATTAATTAATTCATTCACTTATTCATTTAGACAGGGTCTCAGGTACTTCAGGATGGCCTCAAGGTCACTATTGAAGCTGAGAATGACCTTGAACTTCTGATCCTCTAGCTTCCACCTCCTCCGTGCTGGGGTTACTGACATGCACCACAACACCTGGTTTATGAGGTGCTGGATATCAAACACCAGCATGCTCTGTCATCTATTTTTAGAGGTAGTATTGACTTCTACGTTTGTTATTAATGAAGAGAAATTTCAGGGGACATATATCAAGTCTGTACCTTTTTCTATATGGGTTAATGGTGTGGCATCCATAGGATAGGAAATTATCCACTTAAAAGAGTGAATTTTGTTTGTTTGTTTGTTTTTCAAGGTAGGGTTTCACTATAGCTCAGGCTGACCTGGAATTCACTATGCAGTCTCAGGGTAGCTTCAAATTCACAGTGATCCTCCTGCCTCTGCTGAGATTAAAGACATGCACCACCATGCCTGGCAGGAGTGAAAAATGTTTATGGAGATGACACAATGTTAGTTTGGTCACAAGTGACAAAAAATTTAAAACAGTTCTGACAAAAAGAATTGGTTTTTGTTTATTCTCTAAAAAAAAAAAATCCAAAGAGCCTAACTTTAGATATGGTTATAACAAAGAACCTAACCACTGTTATGCACTTTATGGATCATGCCCTCTCCCCAGTTTTGCTTGTCTCTTCTTCTCGTTGTTGATTTATCTCATTTGTTCCCATCTTAGATCAGATCCCAAAATAAGGTTTCCTTGCCAGTTACACTAATAGAAAAGTCCCAGTCAGGACTCTAGTGATGCTTGGGTACCGTTTATTCCTAAAGTTTATTCCTAAAGGAATCACTGTGGCTAAGGAAATGGGCTTCTCTAATGGTCAGGACAATGTCACATATTTATTCCCACTGAGTGGGAACAGTGGAATGAAAACAAAGAAAAGATGCCCAGAGTAGGAGTAGCAATATTTTCTCTAGGCAACCTCTGGAAGTCACACTTAGCTGGAGACAATTTCAGGATTCTGGATGTTTTGGATCTCCCCCTTTGTGGCTGATCCATCCCTTAGGCATGCTGGGATTTTCATTACAGCTCTAAATCCAAATTCTAATATGAGTATGTGATAGCCTTGAAAAGACTAACAGAATAACATTCTGCCCAGCATCTAGTGCTTCTGAGTATTCTAAGATGTTAGACAGTTTCTGGTATACCAAAGGCTAAGACAGTTAAGGGGACTTTATTTTTTCTCAGTGGGGGTGCCAAAGGTATTTAGACCATGAAGCTTGTTATGCAAAGTGTTTACCTTCTGTGGTTCATGCCCCTTAAATGTCTGGAATAGTTCCAGATCCATCAGGTCCTCCTCTCATATTCTCAGCAGGCATGGTGGAGGATCCAGATGAGATTAGGTGAGTTTAGATGCACAAAATATTCTTTTCTTGGTTTACCTTTCCTTTCCCACTGGCAGTCACAATTCTTCACTTTGAGATCTTGTTTCCAGCTGTGTTTTCAGGTACTCTGCCTCATTTTATTGGCTAAGGTAAAGGATCCATGCGGATCTAAAGATGCATTATGGGGGTTTTGTAATTGCTACAGCATCACAGTGTACACTTTGACCAAGTTCTTTAAAACCATCTCATCCTGTTTGGAGAGCTTTTCTGAGGTGATAGTAAAAATGCTTCATTATGAAGAAAGATAGGAATGGGTAACTCTTGGGAAGTATCCAACCGTTACTGTAGCCTACTTAGAGTTTCCTCTTGGGGAGGACATTTAATTTATTATTGCTGAAAGAACAAACACACAGAGATGATAGTTTGAGAAGAATATCTACAAAATGGACTGAAAAAAAAAAGATTGCTGAGAAGCTTTTCCCCCTATAAATTAAAAATCAAAATTTCTTATTTATGACCTTGTAACACCTTTCGAACAGATTTCTCAATCTCCTCTTTTTATAGATGAGGAAACTGAGGTGTCTAGGAACCAAGTGACATGCATAAAATTGAACAGGACCTCTCACAGCTAGGGATTTTGAGAACCTTCTAATGCCACCCTTAGCTCTCTACTGCCTTTCTGACCCTAATGCCTCAAGTCAGTTTTTTTCTCTCCCTCTCATAAAAGGAAGACATCCTTTTGGAGCCAATCAGAAGACAAATGATCTAAAAACCAAGCCTTTTATTTGGCTACCTAGGCAAGTACTGGGCGGCTCAGCACCCTCTTGAAATGTTAGCGCAACCTCATTAGAACTCTCAGCCAACTGCGAAATTGGAAGCAGACGGTGGCGACGCTGTTTGGTAACTTGGTTCTGTTTTTAAACTGAACTCTTTCAAATGCTGTTTTAGATTAGAAGTGGTTAAGCTGATAAAGGGAAGGAGCCGTTCAGCTGATGAAGAGCATTGTAAAAGCCCAGACTGAGTTAGTTCCAGGAAGGGAATGCACAAGAACAACTTCTCCAATAAGGTTTTCATTCCGAAGTGAAGTTCCAACACTTTGTTCCCATCCGAGGACAAGTTGACGCGTCGCAGCAGCCCAGGGAATCATGAGGGCAGATAAGAAGCCTTTTTATTTTAAGACAGTCCTGGACGCTGAAACTTTTTAGTGCCAAAACCCTTCAGCATTTTATTTATTAAAAAAAAAAAAATAAAGAGTCGGCGTGCCCTCGCAACTGTCTGAGCCAGGAGGAGGAGTGACGGTAGGAGAGTAGGCTGAGTCCGTTCTTCTTAATATTAGTCAAGCCTATACCCTTGAAGCAAGTGGGAGAGGCGAGGGAGAGGAGCTGCTGACATTGACAATGAATCCAAACAGGAGTTGCACGAGCTGTGTTCTCCACGTTGCCTTGTCTCCGCCTGGCCCTCTGGGAGTTGTAGTCTTCGCGCGCGAGCCGCTCCCCTGACCAGCGCGGAAAGAACTACACATCCCAGGAGGCAGCGCGGCCCCGGCCCCTCCCGCCCGGGTGCGAGTGTAAACTCCGGGCACCGGGGCGGGCTGCAGCTCTCCGGGCTCAGCGGGCTGAGCTCGGCCAGGGGGCGGGGGTCGCACGGCTCGGGAGACCCAGGTCCCGCTACCTACGCCCTGTGCCCAGCCTCGTTTCGCACTTCGGAGCAGTGTCAAGCGGGAAAGCGGGAGCCATGCAGTCCGAATCGGGGATCGTGCCGGATTTCGAAGTCGGGGAGGAGTTTCACGAAGAGCCCAAAACCTATTACGAACTCAAAAGTCAGCCTCTGAAGAGCAGGTGAGTGGTTGACAGCTGCAGGGAGGCGCGGCTAGGGACCCGGGAGGGTCCAGGCCTCTACACCCTGGGGCGTGGAGAGCCAGTCCTGCCAGCTCGGATACAAGGACCCCGTGCCCTTGCCCTGGGTACAGAGGGCGACCCGGTCCCCGCCAGTTGGAGGCTTCGCTCCTGGCTGGCCCGCGTGCATCTCTCTCCCGGTGACTGACAGTGCACTTCGGGAACGCAGCGGGTCTCTGCGAGGACGCATCCAGGCTCGGGGTCCTTGGGCTCGAGATGCCAGCTGCTGAGACTGGGTGGAGGCTGGCGAGCGACCTGGCACGTGCTGGAGGAGGTGGAGCACCTGGCCGGGACACTGCACTGACCCTGGTGGGATGGGCAAGAGTTTTTTCCTGAATTGTACTCTCCCCACTACCCCACATCCCGCTTTTTTTTTTTTTTTTTTAACAGAACATCCCAGCAGGCTGTGGGCTTGGACAGCGAGAGGTTGGGGTGGGTGGGGATGCTAAGTTCAAGGGAAGCAATGAACTTGCCTGGAGGCTCCTCTTAGGTCAGCCCCTCTGAGATGACCGCCATGGGTGGCCTCCAGGTGAGCTTTCCCTGGACTGTGCCTTTCACCTGCCTCAAGGCTGAATTAGAGCTTGAGAGGGGCTTGAGGCCCCGGGTGGGCGTGTCTCCTCGTGCGTGGGTAGCTCTCATAGTCCTGAGTAAATGTAGGAGAAAACAAACACACACACACAAAATCAAATCCTGGGGCCTAGGAGTTGTTGTGAGTGGCGTGTTCTTGGCAAGCTACACGTGTTTAACTCGAGTGGTGGCTTCAAAAACTTTGGGACAAGTGAAAACACCCTCAGATTTGGTGTGAACCCCCCTCCCGCGTACCCTTTCCTTTTACGCTACTCTCGGTTTTATTATCTTCATTTCTGCTCATCAGGTGGGATATATGGGGGATATCTTCCTTTCTCGTTGAGTGTCCTCTAGCCTCCCTGCACCCCGTGTACTTGTCACTTACAGTGTTGACGGTCTTAGACCTTGGTAGTCAGAGCTTTATTTCCGTCCCTTTCAGACAAAGCTGTGACTGGAAGCATCCCGGTCCTGCCCTTCATTGTGACTACGGCCTCCTAGTCATTCTGAGAGTGAGACAGGAGTGAGATGGTGGAATCTTTGCTTCTGGGGAGGACGAGGAGGAGACTGGAAAGTGGAGCCAGGTTGATTTCTTTCTTGATTTCTGTCAGGGCTGGGGCTGGACCCCTGGGTCCAGCTAGAGGAAGAAACTGGGCAGAGTAGACCTCCTAAGGGCCCTTGGCAAGTAGCTTTTGTTTGTTTGTTTGCTTTGGAGGCAGTGTCTTGTCTTCTAGGCAGCTTCAGACTTTACAAAGCTGAGGATGACCTTGAACTTATTGCTTCCACCTCCTGGGATTATAGGTATACACCGCAAAGTTCAGTTTTTATGTAGTATTGAGGATCGAACCCAGGGTTTCCAGCATGTTAGGCAAGCACTTTCCCAATTGAGCTACTTCCTTAGCTCAGAAGCAGCCTTTTTACACGTGCTTAATGCAGAGTGGAGGGGAACCTGTTATGAAGTGAGATGCATAGAGTCAGGACTTTTCTGTTGTTGGTGGTGGTGGCTTCTTGTCATAATGGCTGTTTTGTGTGTAAGTGTAGGTTGTGTGTTGTGTTGGGGGCTTTGAGTGATATTGTGTAAGGGGGTATTGTTGGTTATGTTCTTTGGGGCTTTATCTGCATGTGGCTGAAGGGACCAGTGTTTTTCTGAGCAGCCCTGCATGCTTTTGCTTCTATAAGCAAATGCTTACATGGCCAGAATGAGGGAGTGTGTGTGTGTGTGTGTGTGTGTGTGTGTGTGTGTTCCTGAAAGAAATGAATTAACTGGACTGTTTGGAACATTTTTGATAGTAGCTGATACATAACATTAAGTGAGTTTGAGGGAGTGAGGAAAATGCCATCTGGAAAAGGCCACCTGAGTGTCCTGGAGTTGTGTGAAAGGATTAGGGTCTGTTCTTTGTCATAATCAGCGAGAATGACTTGCAAGGGTACACAACCTCATAGCTAGTTAGCAAGTATGTGCAAAGAAAAGTGTGGGTATGTGGGTGGGAAGAAATGGCTTCACACGTTGGTGCTAGAAGCAGGTGCCGGGCAGAACCAGTATGGAGAAGGAAGCTTAAATTAAACAGTTGTTGTAAAACTTGTATGTGGAGCAGACACATGCTCTTGGAAATAAACCAGTTAAATAAAATCTGTGAATAAGTGTATGGAGTTGGCAGTGCTGCCTATACTGTTTTCCACAGTTGTCTACGGCATTGTCACCCACATCTGTTGTGTGACAGAAAGGGCTATGCGTTGTTCAGGGCCTTCTCATTGGTTTTTATCTTCAGTCTTTGCTGGGGTGCGACTAAAGTCCTGGTTAGGAGAATTTGTAATTAAAGGTTACAGATTCCAGTAGCCAGATCATCTATCCACTGCAGGCCCCACAGTGTCCTTTGGCAGTGAAAGTATATCCAGAACTTGTCCATTTCTTGCCAGTGTATCTACTGCTGCTGCTGTGACCAAGCCAGTATTGGCGCTTGCCTGGGTTGCAGCCGTTTCTTACTTGATATTCTGTCTTCTATCCTTGGCTATTTCTAGTACATGTTTAATTTAACAACCACAATGATTTTTTTTTTTTTCAACCAGGGGGTGATTCTGTTGCCTTGGGATTATTAAGTAACTCCTAGAGTCTTTTTTTTTTTTTTTGGAGGTAAGGTCTTGCTCTAGCCCAGGCTGACCTGGAATTCACTATGTTGTCTCAGGATGGCCTTGAACTCAGGGCGATCCTACTACCTCTGCCTCCTGAGTGCTGGGATTAAAGGCGTGCTCCACGACACCTGGCTCCTAGAGTCATTTTTGATCATCATAATGGAAGCAGATTATGATTGACCTCTAATGGGTAGATAGATGTAGGGATGCTGGTAGCTGGTCTACAGTATGCAGGGCATCTTTTGCAGCGAAGTGTTAAAACACAAGCCGGATCATGCTGTTCTCTTGTCAAATCCCTCCATGGCTCTTAGTTTTTCTGAGTAAGTCTTTTAAATGGCACAAGTCAGCCCATGTGGCCAGGCTGTCTGTCAGCTCTGACCTTATCTCTTGCCACTCCCTCCTTGTGCTCTAGCCAATATGATCTCCTTACTGTTTTTGGAATAGCCAGGCCTTTCCTTCTCAGGGCATGTTTGTGTTCATTTCATTTGCCCAGACAGACACTGCCCACACTATACTACCAATGTCTAGTCTTCCTTTAAATGTAATTTCTCCGCCCCCATGTCACTCGTCATACTGATGGCCTTCTGTGACCACAGTGTCCTTACCTCTTTCAGTCCTTATCCTGCTGTTTCTTCCCGAGTGCTCATGTGATAACCTATGATGTGAATTGCCAGTATATTATGTTGGCTATCCATACCAGACTTCAAGCTTCAAGGGAACCAGGATTTCTCTCCGTTCTTTATTAATTGTGGAGTCCCTGGAATCTAGAACAGAGCTTCCTCGCCTTGGTGCTCTTGACATTTTGGATTTGGGAATTCTGTGTTGTAGAGGGCTGTCCAGTATATTACAGGATATTGAGTGGTGTCCCTAAACTCTTGTTAGAGGCTAGAAGTTTTCCTCTGCCACTTGTAACAATAAAAATTTTCTCTAGATATCATCATATGCCATTACCTGGGCAACATCCCCTCCCCCACCCCCTTTGGAACTACTGGCTTCGAATACTGCCTGGTAGCAAATAGTTGTTGATAATGTGTTTGTCTCTCAGAGTAAGGTCTTTAGTTTGTTTATTTATTTGCAAGGAGAAAGAGAGAGAGAATGAATGAATATGAATGGGTATGCCAGGGCCTCTAGCCACTGAAAACATATTCCAGATACATGTGTCACTTTGTGCATCTGGCTTCATGTGGGCACTGGGGAATTGAACCCCCATGACTAGGCTTGGCAGGCAAGTGCCTTAACTGCTGAGCCATCTCTCCAGCCCTAGTTTATGGTTTTGTGTTCAATATTGTATTTCTTTTAAAATAGATTCCCACCAGGCTTTCAAGATGGATTTTAATATTTTTCATGGGATTTGGGGGGGGGTGGGACTCAGCTCAGATATCCATATATTTCATAAGGAGAGCTACATTTCATTCTCTACCCAAACCTCTTTGACTGTAGAATGTGAAGTTGTTGAACGGGAATTCTGTGACCCTCTTCTTGGTCGTACTGACTGGTGAAGCCATGTTATGGAAGGAACACTCCCCGAGGAAAGGCTCTAATGAAGAATTACATGCACTTTGGTTCCTCCAACAAGTTTTTCACATTTTTGTGTTTTCCTGGGAAGGAGTTCTGCACAGTAGGAAGCAGAAGAAACTATCACTGTGAGCCCAGAATTACCTGGCAAGTCAAGGCAGGAAAACATATACATGGAATTGTCATTGAGCTCCTTGGATCGGGGAGCACCATCTGTAGGTTGTTTGCAGACCAGCATCCCTGAGCACAGTCGCGTCATCCATGGTCTTTTCATTGTGTTTATTCTGTGAAAGTCTACAGTGTTGTATTGACGATCCCCTTTTCCCGGGGATACTTTGGAATTGGTGTTCGGAATTGTATTTCCTCTTTTAAACTTCAGTACTTTTTCACGCAGTTGTTATTAAATTTCCTGCCCATTAGAAATGGGAATGCCTATGAGGAGTGAAGTAATCATGGCAAGATGGGATGTTGCGCTCTTCAAATGCGGAATCAAAGGGAGATGTGTGAAGTTTGCACATTTATGTAGTGAAACGAGAATGATTGTTTTGACACACATACACAAATACACACTTGGTTATAAGGCCTCTGTTACATCTTGGATTTATGCTAGAACTTCCCTCCTGTTTTCATATTTAAAAATGTCCTTAACCGGGCGTGGTGGCGCACGCCTTTAATCCCAGCACTCGGGAGGCAGAGGTAGGAGGATCGCTGAGAGTTCGAGGCCACCCTGAGACTACATAGTTAATTCCAGGTCAGCCTGGACAAGAGTGAGACCCTACCTTGCAAAACCAAGAAAAAAAAAAAAGCCCTTCATGAAAACATAATCCATTCTTGGCAAATCAGAAATGTCAGTCTTTTTGTTTGTTTGTTTCTGGACGTTTTCTTGATTTTTCTTCAGGGGATCATTATAGAGACTAGAAGCCTTGTTCTGGCCTTGTGTTTTTTTCCTAAGTAGTTGGGTGACTTTGAGAGCAGGCTTGGTGACCTCTAATTTCAGTTTCTTCATTTAGCAAATAGGGGCTTTCTTCCCAGAGACCTTAAGAATATTAACTGTGACATTGACTTTGGGAAATTATTAGCATGGTCCCTGGCATATAGTAAGTCCTGAGCAAATTTAAGTAGATTTTTTTTTTGACTTAGCTGTAAGCTCTAACATTCTGGACATATGTCTGTACTTAGTTGACTGTGAATCACTTCTCTAAGGAAGTGTTGTTATATAATAAAATTTCCTCACTTTTAGTAAATTAGTTTTTTTCCCTACTACTGAAGTATTCAGATTATTTATTTATTTATTTTCTGTATTTTATATTATTATTTTTTGTATGTTTGTTTGTCGAGGTAGGGTCGCACTCTAGCCCAGGCTGACTGACCTGGCATTCACTCTGTATTCTCAGGGTAGTCTCAAACTCATGGCAATCCTCCTACCTCTGCCTCCCGAGTGCTGGGATTAAAGGTGTGTACCACCATGTCCGGCTGCATTTTACATTCTTGATCTAATCCATAACAGTTCCTTTATGCTGCTTAAAAACCTGACATGATATCAGCATATACCTAAAAATTTATATTCAGCACATATTTTAAAAAACATTTTATTGGCAGCCTCCATAGATGCACATAATGCACCCTGATTCCCCCCCTCATATATTCCTCCACTGAACCCCTCTTTCTTTTCAGGTAGTCCCTTTTCTGTTTTGTTATCTTTTTTTGTCCTTATCTTATTCATGTCCTGTTTATGCAGCCACCGTGAGGCCAGGAATGTGGTGACCACTTTGTGCCTGGAAGACAGTATTCCAAGGCACTCCTCCCCATCCTTTGCCTCTTACATTCCTTTTTTTTCTTTTCTTTTCTTTTCTTTTCTTTTCTTTTCTTTTCTTTTCTTTTCTTCTCTTTCTTCTCTTCTCTTCTCTTCTCTTCTCTTTTCTTCTTTTCTTTTTTCTTTTCTTTTCTTTCTTTCTTTTTTTTTGGGAGAGAGACACAGAGAGAGACAGAGGGAGAGGAAGACAGATAGAGATGGGCGCGCCAGCAGGCTCTCAGCTGCTGCGAACGAAATCCCGATGTGTGCACCCCCTTGTGGTCAAGTGCGGCATTGCGCCCCTTTTGCATCTGGCTAAACGTGGGTCCTGGAGATTGGAATCTCTGGAGATTTGAACCATAGGCTTAGGAAGCAGGCACCTTAACTGCTAAGCCATCTCTCTAGCCCTCTTACATTCTTTCTACAATCATCTTCAGTATTGGTCCCTGAGCCTTGGAAGACGTGATAGAACCAGCACATATATTTGAGTCTTAGTACATACAATGTAATACCAATATGTTGGCTAATACTTATTTAGTATATAGTCTGCGGCAGTCCCTGTTCTGAGTGTTCTTATACACACACAAAAAAATGTACTTCATTCCTGCAAAACACACACGAGGCAACAGTAAGAAATAAAAAACAAAAATGATACTAATTGCATTATTAAAATTATCTAGTCCTGACTATACCAGGCATTATTCTGGATTTTTAAAAAATTATTTATTTATTTCCAAGGAGAGAGGGGGTGTTCCAGAGCATCTAGCTCCTGCAAATGAACTGCAGATGTATGTACAATGTTGCACATCTGGTTTTACTTGGGTACTGGGGAATTGAACTTAGGTTGTTAGGTTTTGCAGGCAAGTTCCTTAACTTTTTAAAAATTGTAGTAACTCATTTAATTCTTGGTTTAGGCTTGAGCATCTGCGTTTTTTGTAAATTTATTTTTATTTTTATTTATTTATGCATTTATTAGAGACAGAGGGAGAGTGAGAATGGGTATTCCAGGACCTCTAGCCAAAGCAAATGAACTCCAGATGCATGCGCTCCCTTGTACATTTGGCTTATGTGGGACCTGGAGAATTGAACCAGAGTCCTTAGGCTTTCCAGGCATGGGCCTTAACTGCTAAGCCATATCTCTAGCCCTAGGCGTCTGCATTTTTATTAGCCTTATGTTTTTTTTTTTTTTTTTTTTTTTTGAGGTAGGATCTCTTCTAGCCAAGGCTGATCAGGAATTTACTATGTTGTCTCAGGTTGGCCTTGAACTCACAGCGATCCTCTTACCTCTGCTTCCTGAAGTGCTGGGACTACTAAAGGTGTATGCCACCATGCCTGACTTATTATCTATATCTACAGAAAAAGAAATTGCAATGTACCAAGTACTAGACAGAGCCCAAGTTTAAACTGAGATAGTCTAGCCCTAGCCTCATGCTCTTGTCAGGTGGTCTGCACACTCATCTGCTTATAGGCAGTAAGCATGATTGACCAAAATCCATACATGCATCACGCTGCCCTCTTCTCTAAACCCCGGTGAAGTGCAGAGAAGAGAACCTGCAGATCAAGCTGACCAAACAAGGTAGAGTGTGGTCCCTGTGGGCAAGTAGCATCAGCAATAGGAATTTATTAGAAGAAGCAGAATTGGTGCAGCCTGGGGCAGTAGTTTTGTGGATCAGTGGGTGCGTTTGAGTTTGCCCTTCAATTCATCAATTTATTTGCATGTATGTGTGTGCATACACACACCAGGGACTCTTACTGCTACAGTAGAATGCCTGTCTGGCATTATGTGGGTGGCTGGGGTATTGAACCTGGACCATCAGGCTTTGCAAGCAGGCACCTTTACCTGCTGAGACATCTCCCCCGGCCTTTGGGTTTGGCCTTCCAAGTGAGGCAGTACTCAAACCGTTTCTGCAACAAGAGGGTGTGCATACTGTGGAGGGTATGCTTCTAAGTGCCAGCCAAGAGGCTGGGTACAGGTGGCTAGATTGAGGGGAAGCCACGACTTGACCAACTAGTCACTGTATCTGAGTTTCAGATGTGAATCTCATGGGATATCAGTTAATCTACCTATAGTCCTTATCCTCATGGAGTAGGAAAAAGTTTTTAAAAGGAGGCAAAAGCTGAAAATGTGGCTCTCATTGCACATACTACTTTTAGAAAATTCTTTCCTTGTAGGACTTCACGACAGTAACAACTCCTCTTTTCCTCCTGATAATGTCTATAACGTGGGGATGGGGAGATGGCTCTGTGAATAAAGTGTTTGTTTGCCTTGCGGCTATGAGCACCTGAGTTCAGATAGCTAGCACCCACATAAAAGCCCAGTGTGGCTGCACACACCTTTAACACCAGCATTGGGGAGGTGGAGACAGCAGGATTCCCGGGGACTTGCTGGTTAGCAGTCTAGCAGATTCAGTGAGCTCTAGGTTCAGTAAAAACCCTGTCTCAAAATATAAAGTTGAGGGCTGGAGAGATGGCTTAGCGGTTAAGGCGCCTGCCTCCTAAGCCTAAGAACACGGGTTCCAATCTCCAGCGGTTTCAATCTCCAGGTCCCACGTTTAGCCAGATGCAAAGTGACACAAGGGCGCAATGCCTCACTTGACCACAAGGGGATTTCGTTCGCAGCAGCTGAGAGGCTGCTGGTGCGCCCATCTCTATCTGTGTTCCTCTCCCTCTCTCTGTGTCTTTCTCAAAAAAATAAAAATAAAAAATAAATAAAGTTGAGTGTGACTGAGGAAGACTCCTGATGTGTACCTCTAGCCTCTACTTACCTGTGTATGTGCACCTGCACACACATGTGAACATGCATGCACACACTACATACATATGCAAACAGTTGGAGACAACAAAAAAGTATATCTAAAGCACTTACACAATCATATATCTGTAGCAAAATAGGTAAGACTGAGGTGTCTGAACCTGGCAGATGTTCCAATCTTAATATGCAGATTAGTTTGCCTGGATGATTAGATGAAGCACTTGATTAAAGTGGGATTCTAAGTGCTGGTTTCGTGTGTTATTAGAGATTTCCTTTTCCTGAGTATTGCTATTTATGGTTTCCTGAAGTGTATGTATGTTTAATTCCCTTTGAGTTCTGCACTGCAGTTTGCACAAGCTGATGTTTATATCTGCTCCAGTTGTGCAAGAAGTGGAAAATATCCTTTTTTTAGAACAGGTCACATGTGCTTACTGTCAGGAATAGGACCTCAGTGTAAAAAAATGTATCTTGGGACAAATCAAAGTTACTGAATTTCTCCCTCCAACTGCTTTGTTTCAGAACTGGCAGTATTAGGATAAATAATAGGGGAAAAAACATCCTTAGTTACTATTCTTTTTTTGGTCATCTTTCAAGGACAACAAGCAAGAATTTCATTTGTTTTTTTGTGGGTGTGAGTGGGTGCTAAGTATAAAATGTGCTTTACTGTGGGGTTTGTCTAATTGCAGTAAATCGTAAATATGTGCTTGATTACACTCCAAGAGTATTATTCAGAGGAAATAATCAAAAAGGCAGGTCAGAGACAGTCAATGCAGTAACCACAAGCTGCTGGTATCGTAAAGACAAGTTTGCAGTTCATGAAGGTTTTCAGAGTCTGGGTATTGTGCAATTGGAGGAAAGGAGTTGCAACATGGAGGAAGTCTGCACCTGTACTGAGAGGTGGAGGTAGAGGGCAAGAAGAGTCTCTGGGAGGGCTGGGCTGGGCTGGGCTGGGCACTGACTTCCCGCCTGCCTCCTGTTACCAAGTATTTCAGAGTGTCTGGTCGGCTGGTTTGGCTTCTTAATGACAAGTCCATTCATTTCTACAGGTGATTGTCTCTCTCTTTCTCTTTCTTTCCTCTTTCTTTCTTTCTTTCTTTCTTTCTTTCTTTCTTTCTTTCTTTCTTTCTTTCTTTCTTCTCTTCTTCCCTCCCTCCCTCCCTCCCTCCCTTTTTTTTTTTGTTTTTTTTGAGGTAGGGTCTCTATGTAGTGACAGGGTGTCATCAAACTCACAGTGATCTTCCTACTTCTGCCTCCCAAGTGCTCCACCACCCCCAGCTTTCTTCTTCTCTCTCTCTCTTTTTTTGTTACTGTTTTTTTTGAGGCTGGATCTCACTCTGGCCCAGGCTGGCCTCATATTCAAGGTGATTCTCCCACCTCAGCCTCCCCAGTGCTGGGATTAAAGGTGTGCACCGCCACTCCTGTTGTTTCTTTGTGTGTGTGTGTGCGCACGCGTTTCTGTGTGTAGTTTGCAGGAATATCATCCATTTCCTTTGTGACAAGGTCTCTCATTGGTCAGCTCTGCAGTTAAGCTCCATTGGCTACCTCAAGGACTCTCCTGTCTCAGCTTCCCCTGCTCTGGGATTAAAGGCCTGTGTCACCACACCCAGCATTTTTATGTGGGTACTGGGGATTGAATCTATGTTCTAATGCTTGCAAGACTAGTACTTTACCACTTGAATCATCTCCTCAGTCCCTCCATATGATTTCTTCAACACTTTTTCATTATTTCTTTGCTGCATCATTTCTTCCTGTGTCCTGTGCAGCATGCTATGAAGACTAAGGAGGTATTCCTTTTGGTATTTTCACATGAGACCCCTATCTTGAGAATCCACATGGTAAGCCTCTTGTTTTCCACCAATTCTTCTGGTGGAAACTTCTCAAACACTGGACACTATGGTCAAGAAATTTCACAGGAGGCTGGAGAGAGAGCTCAGCAGTTAAGGCACTTGCCTGCAAAGCCTAATGACCTGGGTTCAACTCCCCAGTACCCACATGAAGCCAGATGTACAAAGTGGCACATGCATCTGGAGTTTGTTTGCAGTGGCACCCATTCATTCTCTCTCTCTCTCTCTGCTTGAAAATAAATAAATAAAATATTTTAAAAAAAGGAAGTTCCAAGTGATTTCTCAGTGGTTGTTTTCAGGCGGCATGAAGAGGATGCAGCGCTTGGTTTGCAGGAGTTGGGGTAATGATAGAGACTCAGAGATGAAAAGTGTACCTTAACACGATGAGGACTGTTGTTGTCTCCCTAAAGTTATCTTTAAACATTCCTTCTGTCTGGGCTGGCGAGATGGCTCAGAGGGTAAGGTGCTTGCTCTGTAAATATGGGAACCTGGGTTTGGATCCCTAGAACCCAAGTAAAATGCCGGGCTGGCATTTTATGCCTGTCCTCCCAGTGCTGGGGATGCAGAGACAGGGGATACCTGGGGCTTACTGCTAGTAGGTCTAGTCAAAGGGTGAGCTCTAGGCTCATCAAGAGACCCTGCCTCTACGAATAAGGAGGAGACCACTTAGGGACATCCCCACTATCAACCTCTTGCCTCTACCTACAAGTGCAAACACACATGGGCTAACATGTATACACATCCATGCACACACCATATATATATATATATATATATATATATATATATATATATATATATATAGATTAGATATAGATATAGATATATATAGATATATAGATATAGATATATAGATATATCTATATAAAACTAAACAACAATGCTCCCTGGTTACTTTAAGCATAGAACTACAGCTCAGGTCAGGAGGTCCTGGAAGTATTTGATTTTCTTCTTACGGTCCTCTTTTCTCTCCCTCCTTACAACAGTTATTTATTAAGCATTTCTAATTTGTCAGGCTCTGTGCTGGCTGCAGGGAAATCAAATGTAAATTAGACAGGCAGGGTTTCTGCTAGCATGGGCCTTCCAGCTTGCATTTAGGGACCTGCAAGTTAATGATGAACCAAAGAAATGAACAAGGTAAATTTTGATAACTGCTGTGAAAACTAAACAGGGTGTTATGAATAGGGTGTGGCTGAGGTTAAAAAGAAAAAGAAAACAAAGCTGACTTTAGTAGGTTGGAGGATCATGGAGGAAACACTGTGGAGACAAGACCCTGACATCAAGGTATTTACCTTGGCTCCATCACTCATTAACTCCGTGACCTTGGACAAGTCACCTTACCTCTCTGAATGTCTATTCTCTCTTCAGTAAAACAACTACCTTGCAAGGCTTATGGGAAGACGCAAAGTAATGTATGTAAAGCAGCGACTATCAAGTTGGTGCTTAGTAGGTATTCACAACACTCTAGGACTGACTAGTTGACGAGAAGGTGTGAGCAGTGCAGGAAGAAATGCAGATGCTAATCTTCGTTATGTGTGTTTATAGTTTGGCTTTACGTGTTTTCGTGATGTCGAATGAGCCAGAGACCTCACCAATTGCCTTTGTGAAGCTAACTCTGGTCTAAAAGCAGAGAAAGGTCTTCCTTTCCCCACCTCCGCCTTTATAAATCTTTTTCCCCCCCGTAGAACTGTCTGGCTTGATGTCCCCTTACTTTCACTGCACCTGCCTGCATTGAGGTCACCTCTGGTCCTATTAGGCCAGGAATGGGATTTTACTAGAGATTGAAGTGACTTTTGGGGTGTAAAGAATAAGTCCAAGGAAGGAAGAACTCAACAGCAAAGCCCGTGGTGAGTTTCATAAAATCTTCATGTCCTCCTGACTTGCAGTTCTGTGTCTGAGCGCTGGATCATGCTTCCTGTCCACATGGATGTGAAATGTTAGTGGTAGCGCAGAAGCGAAAAGAAGAAGCTGTCCTCCCACCTCCGCCTAGCCCTCGCCCTCCTGATTTCCACAGGGAAGTCTTTTTAATGCAATCTCTTTGAAAAGAATTTTTTTTTTTGAAGCCCTTGGATTTTAGTAGTTGCACTCCTTGGTTCACCTATACCCATGGAATGGTACTTTTCAAAGGAAGGTTCCTGCATCACATGAGAGCAAAGGTTTTAGGAATCTCTCTCAGTGAGTGAAAAGTCCTCTTCTATGAGAAACTGTGGCTCATTGAGCAACTTCAGGAAGGCATCTGTGGGCTTTGCTTTCCCCACCCCTGCCCCTTCCCCATAGTGAATCATTTGCTGAGTCATTCACCCACAGCCCTCCACTTTCTCATCCTATCAAGGGTGCCATTGGAAAAAGTGTTTATCTGCCTTTTTGGAAGAATGCTTAGCTGCTATTTGCAGACTGAGATTTTTCTCCTGGGAAGCTGAACTTGCTTTCAATAGGAGTATGTGAAGTAGAGAATATGTCTTTAGCCTGACAAGTGGGGTTATATATGAAAATTGCAAAATGACAGCTGCCTGGGTGTGCTTGCTGTATTTACTTTGGTCTCTTTGTACATGGAAATCCTAAAGATGATTGTCCTGGTAAATCTGCCCGAGGACCTTGATGACATGTGGCTTCATTTTCTCTAGCTATCACTGAGATCTCTCTCACACTGGCAGAGACAGTACTCCAGAATGGAGTTGGTAAATTGACAGATAGGTCGGTCACCTTTCCATAACAAGGAGTGTGTGTGTGTGTGTATGTGTGTGTGTGTGTGTGTATGGCTTTCAGTGAAGGATAGGAGGTATTTGTTCACTGTAGTTTTCCTCTGTTGTGTTTGTGAGCCTATAGGGCAGCACCATCCAAAGTGAAGATATTGGCACCTTGGCTACTGCTTCATAATACTTTGCCTTCAGAATGACTGACTGGGAGTCGGTATTACAGTCGTGTTGGCCAGTTAGGGTCATTTACTTGGAAGGCAGGAGGAGGATACCACCGATGGGTTCTTGAACATGCTTTCTCTTTATTTTTGAAGGGAGAGCTTATAGTAGTTCATGTGAAGTAACCCTTCACAACACGAGCTGCTGACATGATTCCCTTATGACAGTCCAAATAACACTTGGCCCATTTGATGGAGAGTCACTTAAGAGGCTGGCCACTGACTCGTCGTGTATTGGAGAGTCAGAGTGCAGACTTTTTGGAACCGCACCTTGCCTCATCGTTGCATGGTAATTTCCCCCTGGCCATCCCACTAATAATGTTTGCACCTAGGCAAATGCTACATGAGTAAATGGTGAATGACGGGCTCTTGGAATGCAGTTCTCATGATGCTGATTGCAGAAGGGAGCTTTCCTCCATGGATTCAGAGGTGAACGAGAAGGTTGGATGGAGCTCCCTTGGTCATCCTGCCAGTCACTGCAGCGCACGATTTGGCGGGAGTGGAATGGCAAGCACCATTGCTTGGAGTTTGTTTTGGGGAGGGTCCGTGATCCTTTAAGCTATTCTGTGGGTCTTGGGGAATCTTGGAATCTTTCCCTGTACACCCTTCTTTGTCACTCTTGGCTATGTCTGACTAGTTCCTTTTCCTTAAATGTTTCTTCTAGGAGACACTTTCATTTTGCTTAATATCTCTTTTTCCAAGTTCAACCCCTTTTCTATGCTTAGACCATGTAGTTCAAGTTCATGTCTCCAGGAAGAGATAATCTGATGTTCTGGCTCCATGCCCTTATCACAGGAGTTGGTTTCAGGATTTGCTTGGGTGTTATCACGTCACTACCGCAGCTCTAGTAAATAACTTCCTGCAGAGAACCCCTCCCCATTAAAAGAACAGGTCGTGATTTTTATTACTGATCAGTGATCATCTTTGGGCCTGATAGTACAAGTAACATTGTATTATTTTTACTGAATGTATTCTGATTCAGGGAATTTTTCATTCCAAAACAGCTATTATCAGCATAATTTAGTATGGGGATGGGCAAATTGCTCAGTCAGTAAAGAACTTGCTTTCCAAGCATGAAGACCCGAGTTAGATGCCAGAACTAAAGAAAAAAAAGCCGGTTGTGGTGCTGAGCTTTTATAATCCCAGCACTTGGGAGGTGGAGACAAGCGGATCCCTGGGGCTTGCTGGCTTGGCAGTCTAACCTACTTGCTGAAATCCAGGCCAGTGAGACATCCCGTCTCACACAAGGTGGGTGGAATTTGAGGTTGTCCTCTGGCCTCCACACATGTACATGTGCACACACGTGCACTCACATGTGAGCATGATGCCCATGTGTGTGGGCACATACACATGCACACACACATTCACACAAGGAGTGATGTATTACGGACATAGGGGGTTTTCGGGAAAGTCTTAAAGCAGTGGTTCTTGGAGCCCAAAACATCACCCCTGGAAGGCTTCTGGAATGCCCTGCCTGCTAGTTTTGAATCAGTCACTCAGGAGCATGTCTTAGGATTTGCATTTCTAGCAAGTTTCTGACTTGCTCTGTGGGGAAAGAGGTCACACTTTGAGAACCATTGGCCTGAGGTAGTGGCGGAAGATAATTTTGACAATGAACTTGAAATGGAAAGCATTGTAAAGATGTGGGATATAAATAAAGCATAACCTTGGTCTGTTCTCCTGTCAGGTAGCAGAATACCCAAATTAACCATGTTTAATTAGAAAAGGAGTCTGTTGATTAAAATCAACACGAAAGTCCCAGGATATAGGAGATGAGGTTTACAGAAATTCTTTGCCTCTGTAGGTGTGACCGGGGGTGACTTGCAGTTAGCTTGTTTTGAAGCGACTCTAAGGAGGCCTTGACCAAATCTTGAAAGTGGTGACAGTTTCACCCTGACTCTGAAAGGGTGGAACTGGAAGCAGACTGCAGTCACTTGACTGACTGACTGAGTTGGGAAACAGGGTGATGGTGGTTTGGGGCACATCCACATGACTGAATTGTTTTTCACAAAACTTCTGCTGAATAAAACTTGAAATATGACTGCTAGCCTGTTTTCCCATCTTTAATGAATTCCAGACAGTTTGTAGAATGTGGGAGCTTCCAAAACAAGAGGAGCATTCGGAATGCCTGTGCTGTGACCAGCCAGTATCCGTTTCGTCACATGTAAGGCTGTCCCGACAGCAGTCTTTCCTTTTGCTCTGAAACTTCACCAAGCTGCTTATTCCTCTGCTGATGAGGGACCGACTGCAAGAGGGAAGGACAGAGCCAATTTTGGGTCAGACAAATAAAGCCTTATAAGAAACTTCCAGACTCCTTATTCACTAGCAATGTAACTTAGCCTTGTATTTTGAATTTTTTTTATTTTCTTTTGCTGCCTGCTGACCTCCAATAGAAGACTCTGATCTGTTCTTCCAGTAACTGGATAGGATTATAAACAGTCTAGGAAAGTCAGGGAGATTTGAACTTAAATTCCATTTTGGCCACTGACTGAGTTTCTCTAGGCAAGTTATTCTTGACACTGAGACTTTTGTTTCAAAGCAAAAGTGTAATATGGTCTGCATTATGGGGTAACTGTGTGAGTTAAAAGAAATATGTGGGGAGATAGCTCAGCCACTAAAGTGCTTATCTCGCAAGCATGAGGACCTGAGTTTGACCCCAAGTACTTAAAATGCTAGGCATGGTAGCACACACATGGAGGTGGAGGCAGGAGGATCCCCAGAGCTCACTGACCAGCCAGTCTGGTCTCTGGGCTAAATTTCAAGCCAATGAGAGATTCTGTCTCAAAGGAGGTGGGCAGCATTCCCCAAGGTTTGTATTCTGCCCTCCACACACACATGCACAACCACCGACACACATGTGCCCCTGCACGTACGTGAGAAGACACACACACATACATAACATTAAAGACACAAATTTAAAGCAGAAATGTATAAAGAAATATCTGAATATAATGCTCAGCCCCAAGGTTGGCTCTTAGTCTCTTATCTGGTCACCTTCATATCTGTGCTGTCAATTTTGAGGATTTTGACTTGAAATGAATTTTCAGTTTCAAAACCTTAATAAGGAAGGAATACCTCCTGGGCAATCCGCAGGGAAAACAGCAGATCCATGGAAGGGAATAGGCCCGAAACCCTCCCCCAGCGTCAGGATCTTTGAGAGGTGAGGCAGGTCAAATAGTGGGGAATGGTGGGGTGCCTCAGAGGGAGGTATTTAAGGCTGGCCAGAGTGTCTGCAGTGCAAGGCGTTAATATTTGTTGCCTGTTACCGGCACAGCCTTGTCTTGGTCAGCGTGTTTCCTTTCATCATAATTATGGAGCATGGCCGGGTGGAGTGTGCATGGGGAAGAGGCACTAATTGAGGTTGCCCAATACCAGGGCGGCGGAGCACTTTTCAGCGCCATCGCTGTATCTGTGCGGGGATCTTTGATTCCTAACTGTCCAGCTCCAGTCTAGTCCATGTGACTTGCTGCTTTCTCATTGCACACCTCCTACCTCAGCCCCCCTTTTTCGCACACGTGTGTGTGGGCACACGTGCACGTGTGTACATACTTGTGCAGGCCAGAAATGGACATCAGGCATCTTCCTCAGTTGTTCTTTACCTTATTTGTTGAGACAGGGTCTCTCACTTGAGGGCAAGACTTGCTGATTTTTCTAGTCTAACTAGCTATCCTGACTCGGGGCTTCCTTTATTCTGGGGTTATAGGCAGGCCTCCATGCCCACCTGGCATTTACGTGGGAGCTAGGGATCCAAATTCAGGTCTCCATGCTTGTGTGGCCAGTGTTATAGCCACTGAGCCATTTCCATAGCCTCCCTTCCTAGAGCCTCTTTATGGCGTCATATTTATCTAGCACTGACTAGAAGGCCCTATTTTCATGAACCTCAGGATCTTTCTGTCTCTCACTCTCCTAGGATGTTTTCTTGGTAATAGCAATGTAGACCTTACGCATTTACAATCTGAGTTTAACATATTCCCCTATAACCAGCTTTCCCTGATCATCACAAATTTTCTCTCCTAAAAGCTGTGGATAAGCCAGTCCCTAGCACCCTGTGGTGGTTTGATTCAGGTGTCCCCCATAAACTTAGGTGTTCTAAATGCTAGGTTCCAGCTGATGGAGATTTGGGAATTCATGCCTGCTGGAGGCAGTGTATTGTTGGGGTGGGCTTATGGGTATTATAGCCAGTGTCCCCATGCCCATGTTTGGCACACTCTCCTGTTCCTGTTGTCTACCTGATGTTGACCAGGAGGTGACATCCAACCTGTGCTCATGCCATCGTTTTCTCCTGCCATCGTGGAGCTTTCCCTTGAGTGTGTAAGCTAACATAAACCTTTTTTTCCCCCACAAGCTGCTCTTGATCAGGTGATTTCTGCCAGCAGTGTGAACCTGACTGCAACATATACCCCAGGTAGTAACCATGTTTCTTGGGAGAACAGTTCCCATCCATGGTAGGTGTGGGCCTTCCTACATGTGGAGACCTTCATCAGTTACAGATCAGTCAGTTCATGGCTACCAGGGTGCCTGCCTAATGGATTTGGTGATGTAATGAGATGCTTTCTAGAAGGAAGGGTGTGATGGAGCCAGGCCTGGTGGAGCACACCTATAATCCCAGCACTGCAGAGGCTGAGGCAGGAGGATTATGAATTCCAAGCCAAACTGAGGCATGTCTCAGAAAAGCAAAGGAACCCAAGCCAAAACCAAACGAAAGGCTGCGTTAGATGGGAGGTGCTGGTGTCAGGATTACCGCCGCTGTCACTCACTGTACTGGGGTGGTTGTCTGTCTTCGCCTACTGCTGCAGTTTGTGCTACTGCTGGTGCCTTTGCAATTAAAGCTTAGGGATTTACATGAGGATGGGAGAAATGGAAAAACACAGAGACATTTATGTGTCCATTGCTTTTTCACGACTAAGTTCCAATAAGGGGGATTTAGTTAGGCCCCCAGTAAGGGAAAACAAAAAGATGTAACATGCCTTCTTGCTCCAGCAGAAACAAAATCCAATGTCCGATCCAGTCTCATGGAATCAGCTCTCTCTCACCTCCTACTCAGGTTTGCTGATATCTTCCTGAGCCAATCCACTGAGTCTAGACTAATCAGCTCTCTTTCCAGACTCACCTAGGTCTGAGGGTAAGGTCCACCACAATAAGATTATAAATAGATGATTACCAGGTGGGCAAGGCCTATTTTTGGCTTTTTAATCTTTCTAGAACTCCCAGGTCCCTGTTCTGGTAAGCCCCCCTCATCTTGGCTCTGCTGGGTTGAGTTGGGAGGTAGGGACCCTTACTCCCAGGTGGGCTCTCTACCCCCTCCTGCCTTACACATGGAAGAGCTTTCTGTACTTCACTTCATCTAATAAAGTCTCTTTACGTTTTACCCTATGGTCTATGGATTTAAATTCTTTAAATTCACAAGACAAGGATCTGGGGATACCATAAATTTATTGGTGCCTTGGCATTGGCAAGGAGCCCCAAAACTCCCACAAAATGCTCTTGGTTGGGTGATTTCTGCCAGCAGTGTGAACCTGACTGCAATATACCTCAAGTATCGTAACCATGTTTCTTGGAGAACAATTTCCATTGCATGGGGTGTGTGTGTGTGTGTGTGTGTGTGTGTATGTATGTTTGTGTATATATGTGTCACAATTGCATTCTTCAATGCTGACCACCAATCTTATAGTTAATTTTGAAATGTGTGGGATATGCACAGCAAGTTTTTGAACTTGTATGTAGCCAAGAATCTTCCAGACCACTTCCCTCAAATGTCAGCTGTTGGGTGGGTGCATAAGAATGGGAACATATTTAATTATCAAGCAATGGGATATAGCTTCTACTAGAAGCCAGTCATACAGCTTGATAAGCACATGTAGGATTCTCCATGCAGTGTTTTTCCAAACACTTTCAGCCCTGTTCTGGTATTAGAACTAGTCCAATTGTCTCTCTGGGAAATGAACTCTTATCCCGAGTATCATGAAGAAACAACGAAAGTGAGACTTTTCTTCTTTCATGAAGTGGAAATGCACATGGTGAAACAAACTTGCATTGAGCCAGGTGTTTTGGAATGAAAGCTAATGTATTTGGAGAAATCCTCAGTGTAGAAAATGGAACCCCAGAATTGATCAGAAAGGTTCTGTCTTGATGGGTTTTTGAATCCTAAGCTTTCGTGAGACGATGAATTTGTCATGTAGGCTGCAGTTAGAGCTCAGCCTCTCGCTCTTAGTTTCTCAGAGTCTTGGCTTGGGAATTATTTATGACATCTTTAGAAAATTCATCTTACTCTCCTAGATGAACTGATGTTTCACAGTTACCGAGTCATCTCTGAAGTCAGGAGACAGTGGTAAACTAGAAGAGTCAAACCTCAACCAGTCACCCCTGGCCTGTGAATGGCTGGCAGGAAATGACCATATCAAAGGTCACAGAGGACTTTCTGGGAGAGGAAAGGAGCCTGATTGGCAGCCACATCAGTTACCCTGGGAAATAAATTATTTTAAAGGGTACTCACTAATGATTACCTTCATCTGCCACTTTATTTGAAGATCTGATTGAAAAAAAAGAAATGATCATGTACCTTGCATTTGTAAGTAGACCATATGATAAGACTTTATTGTCTGTCACATCACCGTAGGAGCAGGGTAAACTTTTGAGTCATGTCTAACACCCAGAATACTGAGTGGCCAATAAATGGACAAAGTCAGGGGTCAGCAGTGTTTGAGAACTCACAGGCTCAGGCCACTGTGAAGGGAAGTATTTCACTTTCTTCTTGTGAGCTGATTAGTTGGGTTTTCCAGGGCTTCAGTTTTCTGTTCTGTAAAGTGAAGCTGAAGGAAGTTCAGTGGTGAGGGTTACAGAAGATACCTTGTAAAACGATTTCTGGGAGTTTTGGTGTGTTGAATCAGTGAGTACTAAGTCACTGCTACTAGGGAAATGATGAGCCTCTGGGTTCAATACTTGTCAGTCACTGAATAACTTTGTTTTATGTGTGTTTCTGCTCAAAGATACCTTATCTATGTGTTATTGATTTATGAAATTGAACTGGTCAACACTACTATAACTCATGTCTGAATGGTGGTTATCACCTACATTTTCTTCATGGGACACATGGTACCTACCCTTCTTATACCTAGGAACACGGGTCAGTGCTGCAGCACTATCATGGAATCACAGCACAAAACCTAAAACTGCAAAAAATTGTGGTGCTGATTAGACTGTGAAAAGGACACTTGTTAGCAGTATCTGTGAGTGCTGAGATATGAAGATGGTCATAACCTTGTTTGACCCCAGTGGGGAATGCCTGCATTGGGCTATTTACATCTCTCCCTATTCTTTTAACTGTTAAGAATGCTGTACATGTTGATTTGGGGGGGGGGGAGTTACAAATAATTTTTTGTTTGGTTTTTTGAGATAAGGTCTCGCTCTAGCCCAGGCTGACCTGGAATTCACTATGTAGCCTCAGGGTGACCTTGAATTCATAGCGATTCTCCTACCTCTGTCTCCCAAATGTTGGAATTAAAGCCGTGCACCACCACCACACCAGGCACAAATAAATTTTACCTAGTAATTGCACTTGAAGATGTGGACTCCATGGATAGTGAGAGTTGACTGGACCCCACATTGTTTTCTTGCAGTTCTATTCCTGCATTTTTTTTCCCTGGCTAAAAATCCTGAGAAACATTGGAAAGCACTGTGTGCTCTTGTGTGTGTCAGACAGGAAACACATTAGTAAAGTTGTTCTAGGAGCCCCATCTTCCATTGTGTTCCCATTTGTTTGCTGATAAACATGGACCATCATTATCATTTCCCAATCTTTAAAATTGATGGGGGCTTCTTTGTTCTAGGTACGATATTTAAAAAAATATTATATATATATTTTTATATTTATTATTTGAGGGAGAGCTACAGAGAGTCCTGCTACTACAAACGAGCCCCAGAACTCCAGATGCATGGGCCACTTAGTGCATCTGGCTTTTTGTGGGCACTGGGGAATTGAACCTGGGAAGTCAGTCTTTGCAAGAAAGCACCTTTAACCACTGTGCCATCTTTCTAGCTCAGGCTATGAAATTTTTAATTTTGTTATAATTTTTGTTGTTCTATAATGAGAAAGATGGAGTGTAATGGTGGACCCCTGGGGGGAAAAGACAGATATCATGGGTCCTTGGCAGAAGAGTCCAGCTGAAAACAGATGGATAGCTTTGCAATGTGTGTGGGGGCAGATTTGGTGTACCAGGGCCCAGCTCACTCAGGGCCCAGACTTTGAAAGTGGTCATTTTGATTTCCTCATAAATTGGAAATTAGCATGTTCTTGTTATCAGCATCATGATTATAAACATTAACAGAGTACTAGTTAGGAGTGCTTGGAATTTGTTTAGAAGGAAGGAGAGGAATTATTTTCAGTGGCCTTCCTAAGCTACAGAACAGACAGAACACACTCTTTTAATCCCACCCAGTACTTGGAAGGCAGAGGGAGGAGGATCTCTGTGAGTTCGAGGCCAGCCTAAGACTACATAGTGAATTCCAGGTCAGCTTGGGCTAGAGTAAGACCCTACCTTGAAAAAGCAAGAAAGGGCTGGAGAGGTGGCTCAGCTCTTAAGGCACTTGCCTGTAAAACCTAATGACCCGCATTCCATTCTCCAGTACCCACATAAAGCCAGATGCACAAAGTGGCACATGCATCTGGACTTTGTTTGCTAGAGCCCCTGGTGTACCCATTCTCTCTCTCTCTCTCTCTCTGCTTGCAAATAAATAAATAAATAAATATATTTTTTTTAAAAAAACCACATAGAGGGACAACAGCATGGGGCATTTTTACACTGCTCTTTACAGCTGTGTCTTGTGTTATGTTTTGTTATCTTTTTCATGTCAAGTGTCCTTTAATACTATACAGAGAACAACTTGGAATGTGTGTGTATGTTTTAGTCCTTGAGGGAAGGGAAATTACCTATATCATTCTGACCCCCCCCCCCAATTTTTCTGTGTTAAAAATTTAAGGTAGTTGAAATAGCAGGAATACTTTGTTTGTTTGTTTATTTTGATGTAGTATCTCACTTTAGCTCAGGCTGACCTGGAACTCATCCTGTAGCTCAGGCTGGTCTTGAAGTCATAGCGATCTTTCTATCTCAGCCTTCCAAGTGCTAGGCTTCGAGGCCTGTGCCGCCATGCCCAACTAACATTTCTTATGTAGGTGAATTTTAAATACCTTAAGGCACCTGATACTGACCAGGTATGACGTGTATAATGTGAAATGCTTAAAATGCTTTGTATAATTTAATGCTGTGATGTTGGCAGGATCCCACTTTATAGATGAAGAAACAAAAGCTTGCTTCTCTTTTTCCTTTGTCTATTTTAATTCATTTAGAAAAGGATGGCACCAAGACTTAAACCTGAGATTGATTGGAGAGCTTAACTCTTTCTCTACCATGCTACCGTGGGTACTGGCTCTCTTGGGGTTCAGAGTGGTGGGCAGGGTAGGAAATGACCAGGATGGAAGCCCATGTTGATTTTGGAATGAACAGAGCACTAGGCTTCTGGTGAAGTAAAGACCAAAGACTAGGGTGTGGTTGGACACTTGAGTCCAAGGTAAACAGACATGTCTATTACAGGTGCTAGCAGCATGCCTGGCTGCATAGTCCTCTGTTTTCCAAGCTGCTTCTGAAGAAGGAAGGGAGAAAAGCTGTGAAGGCTCCGAGAAAGGTTAGCAGAGGATGGGATGGTGGTAACCAATTATCCCCAAGGCTGTGGTGTGTAAGGTGTAGGTCCTCTGCCCCCTCCCCTCCATTCCTAATTAAAGCTCTGAATGTTGCTTTCTGATGACATCAAGCAGTCTCGTCTATACACTCATCCTGTGTCCTTCCACTGATCATGTACTTCCTCACACCTTGATGTTTTTCACTCATCTCTCTCTCTCTTTTTTTTTTTTTTCTAGCCTGACTTGTTAATTGCTTTTCCTATGTGTCTTCTTAAAGTTGTAGCCAGTCTGCTCATTTTGGACTGTTTATCTTTGACATGCCAGAGTTCTTGAAACATCATAATGTTGTGTAATGAGCATAACTTCTGCCTTGGCATGTGGGTGTTAAGAGCATTAGTCATCGCAAAGTATTGAGTTAAATATTTTCAATAAAAGGATTTAATGATCTAACAGAGAGGAAGACGTGATAAAAATCCTAGTTGATGGCTTTAATGGTGAGCCATGTACTTAGTGGGTTCCATAAGTGATGAGCTGGATTTCCATAGCATAAATGTCCAAGCATTCTTACTCTTAATTAGGGAAGAGGAGAGGGATGACAATGAAAAAAAGGACTCCATTGTCATACATAGCAAGGAAAGCACGAGCTTTCCAAGTTTCCACATCTCTTTAACTCTCCCAGATCATGTTAAAGACTTCTGTGAGACCTTATCAATAGGGATTCCTGGGCTGTATCTTCACTTTGTAGACACGATCCTCTTTGGGGATAGTCTTTAGGGAATTGTTCCCAAGGCTGCCAGAGAGCCATGGTTGTTCTGAGCAAACGAAATGTCTGTACCCACGGAGTTGGTCGTATGAAGTGTTTTGGGCAGCATGAGTCATCGTGCAGCTATGTGCATGCTGTCCTGGATTATCTCCACAGACATCTTTGTGGCAGAAGGTTGACTTCATCTCTCTGTGTCTCTGGGCATCTCAAGTTGGTCGAGGTACATAGCTGTGCTCCCTCCTGGGGAGTGTGTCATGGGCACTGGTCTTTTGGAAATGCTGTCGAGATGAGACCAGTGATCAGTTTGTCAGGTTGCTGTGCTGTCTTATTTCCTGGGGTTGGAGATTGCAATGGGGGACACTGAGGGCTAACACTATTTTATCTTTGCCAGAAATCTTCAGTTGTCCTGGTAAACAACTTCTGAGCTAGGTACCTTTTCTTTCCTAGAGACTTTACAAACAAGGACATGGCTTTAATGTCACCATGGGGGTTGGTAAATACGGTGTCTGTGGCTACTTGTTGAAAATGTCTCAGCACCTCATATTTTCTCTTCCCCAGTATGATATGTGGTTCCTATTGATCATTGTTTTCATAATCTAACTGGCAACTGAGGGTTGTTGGATTTGTGGAGGGAAAGGCCTCTTTTCCTCAGATCTCTTCGCATTCTTTCCTTGCAGGATTTACTGATCTTTTCTTGTCATTCTGTGTCCCTGGAGCTGAAATCTATCTGCTGTCATTATTTACCAGCTCTATAGATAAGGGTGCAGTTTTGAATGAGAGCCCAGTAACCTGTTGATGTAAAGTCTGTTTTACCTTTTATGATTACCATCGTTAGCACCTCCCTCCTTCCTGGCTGAATTCCCTGTCATTTTAAGAAGGCAGCAATTACTGGTTTGCTAAAGCAGCCCGGCTCCTGCTGCCAAGGATCCTATTAATTATCGCTCTATCTCTAATTTAGCCTTCCTAGTGTTGAGAGAAGGCGCATGTAAGCGTGTGGCAGAACGGCTGCCATCGCATCTCTGTAATAATCTCCTTTCTGAGCCGGTTGAGTGGACCCAATGTTCAGCCAGAGGGCCAGGGTGGCCCTGGTGAGTGTTTTCCTCTGCCTTCTGTAGCTTGGATGGTCCTGGTTGGTGTGGTTGGCTTTCTTTGCTTTCTCATTGTGACCTGAGTGCAGGCTAGGGGGTTGGGCTTTACAGTGGGAATTCAGACCTTTTTCTGATCTGCCCCTGAACTGAAATGGGGCTCCTTGAAAATATGTAAGTGGTTTTCCCACGAGCTGATTTCTCTGCCCGGAAAGAGGAGACCATGGAATTGACTGTGTGCCTGTCTTTGAGAAGGTAATAATACAAATGATTACCAAGGCCACTTAGTTTGTAGGTTCTGGTATAGCACGTGTTTTGTGTTTTGTTTTGTTTATTAAAGGACTTCATTTAACAGCGAATCTCAGTCTTTTTTTTTTTTTTTTTGGTAGAAATTCGTGTATGTTCAGAGATGTTCAGTTCACCCGTTTTAGTGAAACACTGTTTTCTGATGTCCCTCAGGGTCATTTGATTAGGCATGGGGCGCTTATGCTGCCTTTTCCACTTTTAAAAATTGGATTTTGGGCACTGCTGGTGTTAGACCATGGGAGTGGCTCACTGCAGAGTGACTTAATCTTCCACGTTTTCCCGATGGACGTGTTCTCCAGTCCCCCCCTCCCCACCCCCGGCCTGTTTCTTCCCCCTCAGATGACTGTGCACTTGCACTTCTGTCATTTTGCTGGCTCAGATAGAAATGCTGATGTCATTGGATTTCTTAAATTACAGCTGGTGGAGATTAACAGAAATCGGAAAAGAGTACCACTTCCTCATGTGGCTGTTTTCTGGACTAATTATTGTCCTTTCAAGTCTGCTGGGGGGTGGGGGTGGAGACTTGGAAACAGATTCTGTGTGTGAGTTCCAAAAGCAGTTTTCATGTTCCCTGTAATTCTGCAAAGATGATTTAGTGCTCAGGCTGGAGCTCTCATTTGCTCTTTAATAACCCCAGACAGACTTGTCACTCGGGGTTTTGAACTTTGTACTCCTTTCTATCCTGGCTGAAGGGTTTCTGGGTACTTCCCTTATTTCCTTATATAGAATATTTTTAGTCAATAATGTTTCGCCAACTCTAGCCCGTTACTGGTATGAGGTGAAAGGTTCTGATTAATTTATTAATTATTTTTCAGAGTCTTTTCTTCTTTATGGAGCGCTCAGCCCTGACCCCCTTGTTTTCTTGCTCAGATATCTGTCGTGGTTTAGGGTGCTGAGCACCCTCAAATGGTTGTTTTTTTTTGTCTAATAGCTGGTGGCTGGGCCTTGGGATGTCTCAGCTCTTGTTTGGTGATTTGAGTGATGGCTCCATGATCTGTCCAAGAGGTCCCTGGGCTATGGATGGACAGTGTGGAGGCCACCTGGAGTGAGCACAGAGGATGGCCCAGCCCTGTTTGGCTCCATTGATTGAACTGCAGTCCCGTGGAAGCAGAAATAGAAAGGGTTCAGCATTTGCACTTTTCTCTGCTGGGATTTTTGCTTATTTTGTGTATTTAGAAAAAGCAGCCATTTGCAAACTGCTGACCTACCATTTTCCCTGGAATGGAAACCATTTGGATTATTTCAATGACTTTTAGCTAAGATTTGTTTGTTCACAGTATTAGTTTTGTTTTCTGGTGTCCTGTTTAGAATAAAACCAGAATGTGTCTTTTTTGCTTTATGGAAATAAGTGCTACTTGGTGCCTTGTAATTTTGCAAGCCAACATGAATTTGAACAATCATGTTTGCTCTACAGAGTCAAAATAGAATGTCTTAAGTGAAAATTATAGATATGTAAATATTTGCTTTCTTTGAAAAAAATTAAAATTTATTATTTATTTATTTGCAAGGAGAGAGAGAGAATGAGAACATGAATGTGAATGAATATGGGCATGCCAGGGCCTCTAGCTGCTTTAAATGAACTCCAGATGTATGTGCCATCTTGTGCATCTGGCTTTATGTGAGTTCTGGGAATTGAATCTGGGTCCTTAGGTTTGGCATGCATATGCCTTAACCACTGAGCAATCTCCACAGCCCAACAATGACTATGGTATTTTAAGAGTTTTGAATTACTCCCCCTTTCCTGGTTAAGGTTCTCAGTAATTAATTTTACAGTTTTAGAGAAGCAAAATTAAACAGAAGATCAGAATTCCAGGTATGAGAGCATTTGATGGAAGGTGGTAATGGCACCTTTGCTGTTGTCTCTCCTGGAACAAGAGGTGTAAGGTTTGGGTTTGGAATAAGAATAAAATTTCATTATTTTAAGAACTATTAAGCATTGATTTAAGTTCTGAGGATGACTTATGTTTGCTTAACCTCTGAAACTTTTTTGCTGTTATCTATACATACTTAGCTAATGTTTCCTCCTGATGTGGTGACATTTGAATTGAGATTTTGGAGTGGAATAGCTGTCTGGAAAGTATTTATAGTATCACTGTTGAGTTTCTGATTAAATGTGGGTTTAAGACATTTGGGTTAATAGAATAAAGAGGGGAAAGGAAGTAGTTATGAATAGCTTGGGTTGGATGGGATAAAGATTTCTTTTTTAGTTTTTATGGGTTTTTTAAAAAGTTTTAAAGATATTTAGGAAAATCACTAAATATAAAAAAATGGGTGGCTGGAGAGATGGCTTAGTGGTTAAGGTGCTTGTCTGAGAAGCCTAAGGACTCATGTTCGACTCTTAAGATCACATGTAAGCCATATGCACAGTGCCACAAGTGCCGCGATGTTGCACATGCACACAAGATGGCACATGCATCTGGTGTTTGATTTCATTGGCTGAAGGCCCTGATACACCAGTTCTCTCTCTTTATCTTCCCCTTCTCACATAAAAAAGAAAAGACTGGTCTGTTGGGCTTGCCTCAAAAAAAAAAAAAAAAAAAAAGGAATTTAGGGTTGGAGGATGACTCAGCACTTAAGTGTACTTCCTGCTCAAACATGGGGGCCTGAAGGCACCTGAAATTGAGGTCGAATTTCCAGACACCATGTAAAACAGTTGGGCATGGCCACATATGCCTCCAACTCTATCTCCACTGGGAGCATAGACTCAAGAATCTTCGGAGCCCTGCAAGCTCCAGAATTTAGTAAAAGGAAACTCTGGTTCACAACAAGACCAGGCAAGGGAGTGATGAGCAAGATTACCCCACATTCCACTCTGGCCTCCACAGGCAAGCATATGGGACACCACAAGATACGTCCACACATTACACTCACACACACCGCACATACCACATCACACACACAAACATGCAAAGCAAGGTACTTTAATAGCTAAGAGAAGGTGGGAATTGGAAATACACCAAGCTATAAGAGGAGCTGTGTATTAGGCCTTAAGTCAACTATAAATTTCCCTAGTTTGGTGACCATGAAAGCTTTTCTTTATTTTATTCCTGCAAATGGCATGATGTTGGCCTCATGATTTCTTAGTAAATGCTGAATGAATGAATGAATGAATGAATGAATGCATGCATGCATGCATTGGGAGACCTGGTGGCAGGTTCACCTGTGCAGTAACTCTTGTGGGACCCTGGGTTATCATTTACAAGGAATCTGTTTCTTCCCGTGTATTGTGAAGTGCACTAGGTCAGGGATGACTGGGTGGGATCCTGCTGTTCCTTCCCTTTCAGCTTCATGGTAGGTCTTGTGAAAACCTTTCCTAGGAGCCCAGCTGCAGTGTTGGGCCTTTCTGAACACAGTACTCGAGGGTTCTACTACTCAATAGTATGAAAGGTGGAGTGTGTTTGCTATTGCAGAGGTAGTTTCTCTCTGTGGTCTCTTCCAGTGGTTCTGATTGGAAGCACTTGGGTTTTGGTACCTCGAGCCCTGTTGGCAGTCAGAATGTTCTGCGAAGCTTCTTGACCATCACTTACACAACCACGATGGCAGTAGCATTCACCATCTCCTCATTCAGAATTCTTTCTTTTTTTCTTTTCTGCTGAACTCATTGCATAGGCCAAGTCACCATTCCTCCAGTGGAATAAGATATCTAGAGATGACTAGATCCACACTTGTCCTTTTTCCTCTTTGAAGTTCATTTGTACATCTAGCATATGATAATTGAATATTTAACATATTCCACACTCTGTGTGTTAGTGATAAAATTGTTGACCGATGGGACTAGGAAAATGGTTCAGTGGTTAAAGTGCTTGCTTGCATGTCTGCCAGCTTGAGTTCAGTCCTCCAGTACCCACGTAAAGCCAAAGGTAAAATCTTCTGTCATTCTGACATGTGTATGACAATGAGTGGCAGGTAGCCAGGAGAATCTAGAAGCTCACAGGCCAGCTAGCCTGGTGTATGATGTAGCAAAAAGATGAGAGACCCTATCTCAAATAAGGAAAGAAAGAGCAAACATCTGACATTGTTCTCAGACATCCACACATGCACGTGGCACACACCCTGATACACACACATACTAAAATCAATTGCCAATCCTATAAGAAACAGGCTCTTCCTGTAACTCCTTGTGACATAAATATAATAGAAGCTAGATCTGTCGTTTTTCTTTTAGAGCTCAAAAATGGAAAGGCCATCTTCCGAGGGAACATGGAGAAACAACTAGTAGTAGGGAGCTTGAAGTTTTTACTGAAACTGCTCAGCAGATGAGAGGTAAAATGTTCCATGAAGAAGCCTAGCAAAATGCACTTTTGAGCATGATGGGAGCCCCAGAGATCATGGCTGCCTCGGTGTAGAGGAAGAGTTCTCTGGTTGTCCCATGAAGGATGGGTTGGAGCATTGCTAAACCTAGTGTTCCAGACGCTGGTTAGAATGATTCAAGCAAATCCATCTTTGTGAGAAATGGTGAGACAGCACTGTGCACTCTTGAAGATAGACTGGTTGCAAGAGAGTAAACTTGGTCCCAGCTTTCAAGGGCAATGAGGGCAAAAGTAAGGCTGTGTGCATGCTGCCTGCTAATGATAGTGCAATGATTGCCCATTCCTTCCTCAATTCACTTATTCATTCATTCATTCATTTTGTTCATTTATCACATAGTCAAGTGCCTCTTCTTTACTCAGTGCCTGGAAAATACCTGGTGAGTAGAGCAGACATGGGAAAGCCTTTGCTCTAAGTGGAGGACATGAGCAGGCAAACCCACACTTACAGATTGCTGTGTGCTTCCTTTTCTCTTCTTTTCTTTTCTTTTCTTTTCTTTTCTTTTCTTTTCTTTTCTTTTCTTTTCTTTTCTTTTCTTTTCTTTTCTTTTCTTTTCTTTCCTTTCCTTTCCTTTCCTTTCCTTTCCTTTCCTTTCCTTTCCTTCTTTTCATTTTCCTTTTCTTTTCTTTTCTTTTTTTTTTTTTCTTTCTTTAATGGTTTTTTGAGGTAGGGTTTCACCCTAGCCCAGGCTAACCTGGAATTCACTCTGTAGTCTCAGGCTGGCCTCAAACTCATGGCGATCCTCCTACCTCTGCCTCCCGAGTGCTGGGATTAAAGGCATGGGCCACCACGCCCGGCTATGCTATGTGTTCTTGATAAAACAAATGAGCAACGTTCTAAGTGCCCGTCCTGTTCTCTGACCACTCACTCCTCCCTGCAGTCAATGTGTAGTCTGATAACATGCTCTATGTAATAATGCATGGAGAATGAAGTTAGGTGAGCAGATAAGGTCTGCAACGTATACTGCACATGCCTGTGCACATGAGTGGGCCTTCATCAAAGGTAGTTACATAGGCATCTAGAATAAAGTATCTGGGATTCTTATAGGAAAATCTGTTCCAGGTGAAGTTCCAGATATTTCCCCATGCTCTCTGAACACTGATTTTTTTTTTCGAGGTAGGGTCTCACTCTTGCCCGGGCTGACCTAAAATTCACTATGTAGTCACAAGATGGACTCGAACTAACGGTGATCCTCCTACCTCTGTCTCCCAAGTGTTGGGATTAAAGGCGTGCGCCACCACGCCAGGCTTGAACGCTGATGTTTTCAGTGGGATCATCGTGGCACTTTGGTTCCTGTGCTCTTGTGGTCTTTGCACACAGCATTGGACCTGAATCTGGCTTTGGTGGCTGCTTTATCTTAGCTTCCTGGTCTGTGTTCCAGGTCATGCCAGCATTTGGGATTTCATGTTCAGGAGCAAGAACTGGTCTCAAGGCAGCAACCCTGATGGACATGAGATACGTGGCATATTTTAAAGAGATGGCAAAAACAGTCAGTTCATCTCCCCATTAGAAGTGTTCCCCAGGGTCCCCATCCCATCCAGAATCACTGATGATAATATGGACTCAGTCTTCAGTTGCACGGGCCTGATGAGAGTTCCCAGGAAGGCAGTCTGGGTTCAAGGGTTGTACTTTGAAGGTGATGGCTTTGAACTTATACTGCTGCAATGACAATTGGGTTGGTGGGAGTTCACCTCTCTTATTTTTGCATGACTGGGCAAAGCCCAAGACTGTTGTTGGTGAGGCTCAAGTCAGACTCTCCCAGGTTTGAATTCATGCTGTGCTGACTAGTAGCTGTGTGAGTCTGGGTGAAATACCCAGGTTCTCTTTGCCTTTACCTGTGAAATGACAGTGGTTGAGCGTGTCTGACCTTTAGTTCAGCTTGCCTGGGTTTGCATGTCTGCTTTACTCTGTGACGTTGAGCAGCTTTGTTCTCTTTGTTTCCTAACTGTGTCATCTATACAGTAATCATGATGTTGGTGATAATAATAACAGTGCCCACGTTATAAGACTATGCTAAGAATTGAAAGAGATTATGTGCACAAAGGCTTTGGCACAGTTCCTGGCACATAGTTTGCTCATAGTTTACCTTACTCAGCCATTTTTATTATCATCATCAAACTTCCATAGCATGATCGGACTGCTATTTTGTTCTTTCTGAAATTCATTTTTCCCCTCTCTACCTCTTCCCCACTCCTTCCCTCCTTTCCTTCCTTCTCCCCATTATACTGGCTGATGAGGAGCCTCAAGAAGCCTCCTTTGTCTGCTCTACTCAATGCTGGTGTTACTGGCAAGTACAACCATGCCTGGCCTTTTATGTGGGTGCTGTCGCTCCAACCCCGGTACTTGTGCTTGTGCAGTAAATGCTCTTACCTGCTCATCCACCTCCCCACCCCTTATTATTATTATTATTATTATTATTATTATTATTATTATTGGCATGCCAAGGCCTCTAGCCACTGCAAACGAACTCCAGATGCATGTTCCACCTTGTGCATCTGGCTTATGTGGGACCTGGAGAATCAAACCTGGGTCCTTAGGCTTCAGAGGCAAGTGCCTTAACTGCTCACTAAATCATCTCTCCAGCCCTGTTATTTTGTTTTTATTGACACAAGGTCTTGCTATGGCTGGCTTGGCACTCAATATGTAGTTTAGGCTGGCCTAGAACTTGTGACAGTACTCGTGCCTCAGCCTCTTGAGTGCTGCTGGCATTACAGGCATGTGCCACCATGCCAGCCTCTTTCTCAAAAAAAAATAGGTTGTTTTAATTTATTTATGAGAGAGAGGAAAGAGAGAGAGAGAGAGAGACAGAGAGAGAGAGAGAGAGAATGCGAGAGAAAATGCAAAAGTATGAGATCCAGGGCTTCCTGCCATGGAAAATAAACTCCAGATGCATGTGTCACTTTGTGTATCTGTATTTATGTGGGTACTGGGGAATTTAACCCAGGCCATCAGGCTTTTTAAAGCAAACAAGTGCCATAAACTAAAGAACCATTTTCCCAGCACTTTTAAATTAAAAATGAACAAACCTTTAGATTTAGTCTCAATAATAGAATCTCTGGGTGAGAGATTGCTAGACTACATAGTGAATGTTTAGTTAATTTTTTTTTTTTTTTGAGGTAGGGTTTCACTGTAACCCAGGCTTACCTGGAATTCACTATGTAGTCTCAGAGTAGCCGTGAACTCACGGCAATCCTCTTACCTCTGCCTCCCCAGTGCTAGGATTAAAGGCATGTGCCACCATGCCTGGCTTAAATTTGAATTTTTGATAAAGAACAGATTTTCATTTTAAGTATGTTTGGAATATTTCATGGCATTCTTAGATTAAAATATTGCTCTTTGTTCCCCTGTTTTAAATTTTAACTGAGCATCACATATTTTTACCTGTTAAATCAGGCAACCCTGGTTTGGGAGTAAAACATCTTTTTACTCTCATTCATGTTTTCCATATATATATATATATATATATATATATATATATATATATATATATATTTATATATGTATGTGTATAATATATACATATATGTATATATAAACACTATGAAAACAGTGAATATATTAACATATATGCATGCTTATACAAACATTAAAACTCTTGGAATGTGAGTACAGAAATAGCTAAACAAATTTGTGGGAATATATCATAGCACATATTGTAACTGTCACCTACTTCATTATACATGTGTAAGCAGTGAGACCATTACCTTGAGATCATGTTGTTGATACTTGAGTATATAATGTGATGTTGCTTAAAATTCTGAAATGTTCTGATGTTGTTTCTATCCAAGGGCACTATTAATAATGATGCCTTAATGGGTAGGTATACATTCCACAGGCTCCTGAAAACCTCATCATCTTTGAAGGAAATTATCTCGTTACTCAGAGTCACCTACCTGGGGAAGGTCATTCCCTATGGTTGGCCTGGTTTTCCCAATAGGAAAATAAACACATCCAGTGATTAGGTGAGTAAATAGGGGTGATATCATTGTACTTAGAGTTTAAGCTAATTTTTGAATAGGTTTGGCTTTGAAGCTACTAGACTAGTTGGCGACTTTGAGAGAAATGTACCTAAGACTGAGATCCTTTTAATTCAGTCAGCATTTACTGAACAACTATGGAAATATGGGAGAGGTGAAACTGAAGGTCCTTGTACTAGGATTGTACTAGGGCAAGAAATAATTATGACAAAAGGGAGACTAAATACAGTCAGGGCCTCAGTCAAGTAAAGCCAGTTCTAGTGGGTGGGTTGAATGTAGGTGGTGATTAACTGTAGAGGCCAACTGGAGTAGGAATAGATTGTCTTAACATTGGCTTCTTTGAGAGAACTTTTCAAAGATGAGAATAACCTCACTTTGGTAGTAAAATGTTCTAGCTATAGCATTCGCATTAACAAATATAAAATGGATACATTTAAAAAATAATTATTAAATTATTATATTTATTTAGGAAAGTACAAAGCTAATGGAAGGAAAATGAATAGACCCACATTGTCTGAGAGCCCATGTGGACCTAGAAGAAATGTGAAAAAAGATTTAGAGAAAAAAAAGAGGCAGGAAGTACACAGAGCTCCTGGCATGTGGAGGGCACGAGGGGGTAGAGAGGGGTCAAGGGGAGACTTATCAGAACCTGGAGGTTCAGGAGTAATGAACAGGCCACCAAGAAAGCTTTCCCTCCCCTTGTAAACAGATTTATAACCTTGCTGTAGTGGGCTTTACTTTCTGGCTCAGGTGAGCCACAGTGAGAGTTGATAGGTCTGGGCTAGGGGCTGGCTCATGAAGAGGATGGCCATGACAATAAATTCTGGCACTGAACTAGACCAACCACAGTGTCAGGATTAGATTCAAATTCTATGAAAGGGGACCTCCCTCCCAGGAGGGCATCAAGTTGTTTGTGGAAAAACAGATCTAGGAAACTCCTCTAGGCAAGAGATAAGGAGAAGCCAGCTTCCTCTCTGATCCTATCAATGCCCAAAGACATGCCTGGGTTTTACTTTCAGGGGCCCAGTCTCCCTGGCTGCCTAACAAAGCTACCCGACTCTCTCATTGCCCCCTCTCTTGAAAAGACATCCTAACTGATGTTAGAGGAAAGATGATGGTGATGACCATTTGTCTTAACTACTTCCAGCTCAACAGGGTCATAGAGTATTTACATACAGTGAGAGTCCTCCCAGAGGGAGGACGAAGGGCCCCAAAAGTGTATTGTTGGAATACAGGAAGATAGTCTTAGAAGAAAATGTTGGGGAGAAAGAATAAAAGCAAGTGATTAAGGGGAAGTGGGTGTACAGCAAATTGGTCACCTTTAAGAGCTTCCATTCTTGTAGACTTGTAGGCCTTGAGAGCATTTGAGGGAAGCCAGGTAGATGGAGTTAGATTGTCTCAAGACCATCTGAGCATGAGCTGAGATCCTCTCCCCAAACTGTCTGACATGGTCTGAATGTCTTCCTGTATGGCTTGTAAAGCAGATGAGATATTAGCAGAGTTATCAGGAAAATATACGCTATTTCACATTGATAATGGTAAATATACCATATTTTGTTTTATAATAGCCTTCCTTGTTATTTGAACCTCAGTATTTAGAAGGGAGATTTTTTTTTTCTACCTAAAGCCTTTTGAGTTTTTTTTTTTAATGTCATATGACATCTTTTAAGTCGATAGATGGAGTAAAAACAGACTAAATGATCCTAATTAAAAAACATTTTTAGTCTATTGGTACTTTAAAACCAGTACATTGGCTGGGTGCTCTAAGGTCTTTTTTGTTTGTTTGTTTGTTGTTCTTGTATCCAAGGAAATCCCAGAGCGTAATTTTTTAATGCATCCTGGGGTTAGCCAGGGCCAAAGGTTGGTATCACAGAGCCACTGGCTACCATTAGGGGCTGCTCAGTGTACTTTTGGCCTCAGAACTCATTTAGTAGCAAACAGTTCTTATGGGCGGAGCATAATGAGAAGGATTCATCATGTTACCACATTTTGAAATGAATATTTTACCTATCTTGGATGTGACAAAAATATACACAGCACCTTGTGCCTGCTCACCTCCTCCTCTGTATGTGTGACTGTTTATATGGTGTCACATTTCCAGATCAGAGACTGACCTTAGGTGGGTGGAGCTGGATGTATGCCATGTTGGTTTCCTAAATATTTGTCATGCACCTGCTGTTGTCTCATATGAGATTGCCAGTGAGATGTGGGCACTGTTTAGGGACACTCTTAGTTCAACTGAAAGGCGTATTTTAAATGTCCCTCCTTCCCTCTCAGAATGGACATTCATGTGATCTCTGATTTGAATTGCACAGAGTCAACAGCAGGAGAAGTTCATGAGAAGCCTCTTTTGAGGCATCTTTGACTTAAATGACTTTGAAGGCCAGCTTGACTTATTTCCTGTTGGGAATGACACTTGTTTATTAAACTGGCCCAAGTCACAGTTAATAGGCTTAATAGTTTTGAATGGTCCCAAATGATTCTCCGTCAGGGTTCCATTAATAACCAGGGAGCATTCTCCAGATGGGATCTAGCACACCCAGAGCTACTTAGCAAGGCTAGAGAAATCTTGGGTCTCCCTGTGGAAGCTGAGAATGTGGAGAGTAAGGTTTTACCATTGTAGTAAGAGCTAAAACATCTGTAAAAATTCTTTTTAAAAAATAAAATAAAATGTATGTGTGGGTCTGTGGGGGTATGAGTACATGTGCGTGCATGTAAATGTATGTGGAAGCCAGAGGACAACCTTAGGTGTCGTTCCTCAGGGGTGCCGTCCATCTATTTTTGGACAGGGTTTCTCACTGGCTTGGAATTCATCAGTTTGGCTAGACTGGCTGCCCATCCAGCTGCAGGATTCTACCTTCCCAGCACTCAGATTAGGATTATAGGTACACTACCACACCGGGCTTTTTTTTTTTTTTTTTTAAATGTGTTCTAGAAGTAGAACTCAGGTCCTCATGATTGTAAGGGAAGCACTTTACTGACTGAGTTATTTCCTCAGCCTGTACTTTTCTTTTTTTAAGAAAACGATTCCAGCTGGGCATGGTGGCGCACAACTTTAATCCCAGCACTTGGGAGGCAGAGGTAGGAGGATCACCGTGAGTTCGAGGCCACCCTGAGACTACATAGTTAATTCCAGCTCAGCCTGGACTAGAGTGAGACCCTACCTCGGAAAACCAAAAAAAGAAAAAAAAGAAAACTATTCCATGTGAAAGTAGTGCCATTTCCCATGACTGCAGTCATCAGAACTTGTTGAGACCATTCCAACTTTTCCAACTTCTCTAGCTTAGGAATCACGATGTGACGGTGGGCTCTTGATGGTCGTGAGATGCCACATGAAGGGTTGGGTAACTTGCCCAGTGCCTGAGTGGGCTGCCGAGTTGAGCACGAATTACCTTACTATTTTCTAAGTTACGTGCATGTTGGCCTAGAAAGCTTTACATTCGAATGGAAATTCACAAGGTGCTTAGTGATCCTTGGTATTTTATTTTCGTCAGTTGGATTGGCGTGTGCCTCTCAAGTTGAGACAGGTTGTTTGTTGTGGTTGTTTTTACTGTGTCAGGGACTGGTGAGGTGAGATGGAGCCTGGATGCAAACCTTTATTGGCGTCTTAAACATGAAAGAACATAACTGCTTATGTAAGTTTGGGTCTGGCTGAATGTTATTAATTCTTTTCCCCTTGGTGGCCAGGCTAAATGTTACATAGTTTTTGTATCTGCCCTGGGTTCCTACTTTCTTGGTTTTGGCCACTTAATCTCTTCCTTTATATATCTGTCATTGAGCTATAATTGAAGCTCCATGTTTTATATTTAGAATGATGCATGTAGATTCAGCTGTGCCAGCCATTCAGGCTTAATAGCAAATGTTGGCTCTTGCCAGAAAGTTTTTGAAATCTGGTCTCTCTTTTTGGGGATGCCCAATCTAAGCAGGCCATCTCTTTCTCTTCAGAGGCTACAGTTTCATAGGGAAGCTATTCAGCACAGGCTTGTGCTTCTGTACATGGAAGGGCATCATGCTTCTGATAAAAACATGTTTTGGTTTCCTCTTCCACTCAGGCATGCAGCCTCAAAGGTGTTTGCTTTGCCAAGTCTGTCACTCCTTTCCTTAGCCTACTGACTTTCTTTCATTGAGGTCAGGAGTAGCCACAATAGTAATGGCTAATGCCACCATGCCACATGCTGTGTCCCAGGTGTTGCCAGACACTTCATAGCGCTTCAAGTCTCTGGACTTGGGCCATTTTTGAACTGTATCCACCAATCCATGGAACCAGTCATTGAAATAATATTTATTGTGGTTTTACTATGTGTCAGGCACTCTACCTAGGTGTGAGGAATATAGGGGCCAGACTGCTGAAAATCTTCGTACTCATGGAGGGTTTATGCATATATGCATGTGTGTGAGTAGAAGTCAATTTATAGATGAGTAAAACACCATGTGCTAAATGGTATGGATGTTGAAGAGAAAAACAAAGCATGGGTAGGTTTGGAGTGATTTGTGATTTAAAAACGAGTAGACAAAGAAAGACTCACTGAGAAAATGGCAGTTGTGGAAGGATCTGAAGACGATCAGAGTGGGCCATGGTCCTTGGGAGATCATTGCAGACAGGAGCTTGGATAGGAATTTGCCTGACTTTGGAACATGAAGATTATTGTACCTGGAAGAGGTTGAGCAAAATGGGAAGCAATGGAAGCAGACAGAGATGGTAATAGGGGAGAAATCATATTTGGGCAAAGGCTGATCCATGGGTGTTTATGAAGTCTTTACATTTTCCTCACCATAAATGGGATACCATTGCAGATTTCTAGCTAGAGTAGTAACAGGGTCTGATTAATTTAGTTAGCAGTCCACTGTGATGGGCAACAGTGACATAAGAATTTGGAAATTGCTAGGCATGGTGGCCTCCTGTGCCTGTAATCCCACTGCAAGGGAGGTGGAGATAGGGGGATCCCTGTGGCTTGCTGGCCAGCCACTGCTGTCTCATTAGTGAACTCCAGGCCAGTGAGACATTGTCTCAAAAGGATGGTGTTCCTAAGGATGACACCGAGGTTTTCTTCTGGTGTACCTGGACACACACACACACACACACACACACACACACGCACACGCACACACACGAACATAGGCACATGAACACAGAGGCACATTAAAAGCATAGAACATTTTTTGCTACAGATTTATCTTTACCTAGAAGCAAATATGTTTAACATTCTGAGCTTTGGCTTTTTTTTTAAGTCAATGCTAATTTCTAGTGGCCTTCTAGGTTTTGCTGCTGTACACTGAATCAGCATCTCGCCCCAATCTCAGTGTATGTGAGGACTGCGTGCGTGTGGCTGAGTGCATTTTCATTAAGTATGCAGAGCTGGACTACATACGTGTAGTTTATCTGATTTGCACCTTAATTCTTTGAAAACATTTTCTACAAACATCTCACCTTAACCTTGCAAACTCTGAAGTAGTGTCATGTGCCCATGTTCAATGTTTCTTGCAGACTAACTGGAGTAGGCAATTATAGACTGCAAGCCCCATCTGCTGCCTTAAGAGTATTTTATGGTTTTCAGAAAGTAGGTTTAATATTTTGTGTGTGTGTGTTATACTGTGCATGTATATGTGTGTATTCACATGGGTGCATGTTAATGTGGAGGCAGGGTGTGCCCCCGGTCTGTCTGGTTGATATCAGGTGTCTTCATTTTGCACCTTATTTTTTATGAGACAGGGTCTTCCAGCAAACCTGGAGCTTACTGATTAAGCTGGGCAAACTAGTCAGTGAGCCATAGGGATTCTCCTGTCTCTCCACTGTCCCTATACTGGGATTACCAGGAGTGTGTTACCATGCCTGGCGTCTTAGTGCATGCTGGGGATGTGAACTCAGGTCCTCAAGCTTGTCCAGCAAGTACTTGACCCCGAGTTACCTCCTCAAACATGATTTAGTTTTCCGAGTGTTACACTGAGCTATCACTTGCCACAGGTGGTGGTTTGATTCAGGTGTCCCCCATCAACTAGTGTGTTCTGAACGCTTAGGTCCCCAGCTGCTGGCAATTTGGGAATTGGAGCCTTATGGAGGCTTATGGGTATTATAGCCAGCTTCCCCTTGCCAGTGTTTGGCAAACGCTCCTGCTATTGTTGTCCACCTGATGTTGGCCAGGAGATGATGTCCAGCCTCTGCTCCTGCCATTGTCTTCCCCGCCATCATGGAGTTCCCCTTGGAGCCTGTAAGCCAAAATAAACCCTTTCCTTCCATCAGCTGCTTTTGGTTAGGTGCTTTGTGCCAGCGACGTGAAGCTGAATGCAATAGGATACAAGCTAAATAAGACACGGGTTCTTTCCTCAAGGTGTTGAGAAAGAGGAGATAGTCTGGGTAGGACCCTGCTCAACAGTGTTCACTTCAAAGAGAGCATGAAATTCTGGTCAGTTTCAGGACTGTGAAAGTTCTGGGCAGATGAATACTCTAGTGCCTCTTCCTACCAGTATTCTGTAACTATGATTCTAACAGCATTGAGGTTCAATGCTAAACAGGGTAGAGGTGCCAGGGCCTGGCAGACTCTCTTGTATAGCTCTGAGCAATATGGCTGTGCCCCAAACTTGCATCACACTGTTTAACATATGAAGAGCCTACAATTAACCCGCTCTAGAAAGCAGTGTGGAGACCATCTTTATTACTCTAGAATGTCCTTTGGAAATCTCACCCCGCTCCAGTGGAACATTTCTTCTATTTCCTTGGTAGTTTTATGTCCTTCTAAACAATGCCCAGGTGACACCAGGGCTGGCCAGTTTCTTATCTCTCTATGGAGAAGGACTGTCTTTGCCTTACTTTGTGTTTAGGCTCCGAGTATGAGCTCTGTCAGGAGTCAGGTGGAGCCCCGATCCTGCTATCCACTCATACACTCCATTCCTCATCTTCTGTGAACTAGTCTGTCCTTGGGCATCCCAAAAGTATTAAAAGTCTCCAAGTCAATGATTGTGGAAGCAGCTTCCTCAGAGGTGAGAGGACTGTCCCTCGCCCAGACGGGGCTGTCAGTGGAGTCCTGGCAGATAGTGAGGAGCGGGGTGCTGCCACTTTGTGACCCCGGAGAGTGACAGTTACCATGGCTGAGACTCTCAGAAGAGTGATGCCTGTTCTCAGCACCAGAACTGTCCCTGTGGTGGTAATGCTTAGAGGCAGATAAGTATGTCAGTAAACACCAGGGATGGTGGTGGCTGCAGTGGCAGCGGTGGTGGTAAAAACTGAGGGGCAGGAAGGTGAAGGAGCTTTCTTCCAGGGCTAGGGGTCTAGCTGGAAACACATTTTCCTTTATGGCTTTAAGATACTTCCTGCCATCTTTAACACCTGCCTAGAATTCTTTTACTTTCCGTGTCATGTTGCGTATGAAGGCTGCTCCTGCCTGGCTGTCTTGCCCCTCCTCTGCTTTGGTTGTTGAGCTTTTCATTGATAGCTCCTGGTCTTTTCTTTCCTCCTATGTACTTAACCTTCTGTGTGATCAGGGTCTGGCTTCCACCTGTAGGAGGCGAGGGCACATAATCATTGCCCACTAACCTAGGTTAGACTAGGTTCAAATGTAGATAAGCAGTGTATAAATATTTGTGGATTAAATCATTCCAGAAATCAAAAGTCAGTCTTTGGGTTTTCTATTATCTATTTACATGAAATGTCTCTTCCTACCCCAGCTTAGATTAACTGCACTGGCTTTGTATATTATCCAGGATACAGAAGCAGTGATTTTTTTTTTTTCCCCTCCAGTACAACTAAGTCTGTGGCTTTGTTAACATTTCATTAAGATTGTCTTGATATAAGCCAAAACTCAGTGAAGCATACAAATTGTCATTCTTTATATTTCTTTACTTATTTATTTGTTACACACAGAGAAAAACAAGGAGAGAGAGAGAGAATGTAGATTCCAGGGCCTCTAGTCACTGCCAACAGAATCCAGATGCATGCGCCCCCTTGTGCATCTGGCTTACATCGGTCCTGGGGGTTTGAACCTTGGTCCTTAGGCTTCGCAGGCAAGTGTCTTAACCACTCAGCCATCTCTCCTGTCTGCAAATTGTCATTCTTTAATTGGTCTAGGCTTCACATGCAAGGCTGTGATTTATTATTTTTCTATAGTAACATTTTTATCCCTTCTGTTTCCAAAAATGAGTCTTAATACTATTTAGATTCTCATTGTGCTTACTAAGAATGAATAGAGAAAGCATTGCTTGTCCTTAATTGGATTCATAGTGCTTTTTATGAGGATTTGTTTTGACTTGTGGAATGAAACATTTGAGGGGGTAGAAATAGAAAATGAAGTGGCTATTCCTTCAAAGAAAAGCAAAGATTTTGGTTATGTATAACAAAGGAAAAAAACCCAACAACAACAGAAATGGATTGTATTTTTTAAACAAAACTGCCCTAAGTATTCATGTAAAAAAAAGATGGGCTTTCCGCAAGCTGGGTCTGCATATCTAATTTACAGAGAAAGCATGCATTGTTTTGCAGTTTGCATTGTGGTTATACTGGCTCCCAGAAGATTAGCTCCAAGGTGTGTGAGAATAGTCACACCCTGAATTACATGAACTGAACACTTCCAAAGAGCTGGAAAATCTGATGCATAAGTGTTTCCCAGTCACTCATGTCCCAAGCAAAAAAGAATATTGAGGTGAGACAGCAGAGTGAAACCCAGAAGTTGGTATGTTATATTCCTCTGTGGGACATTTGTTAACTACGAGGCAAGTAAATTAACTTGACTGACCCCAGAACTCCCATCCTTAAGGTAGAAGAGAGATAAAAATACAAGTTACTTTCAGTTATTGTGAGAATTTCATGAGATAATGTGTGAAAAATGTCAGAAAGCTCAGCACATTATAAATATTATAAATTTAGGAGAGAGCACGGTGGATGGGGTGGTAGGTAGGTAGTGAAGGGAACAGACTCTGGAGGGTCTCTCATCTGGGTTTGAACCCTGTCTGTGTGGCTCACTGGCTTAGCCATCGTGGGTCAGTTGCTTGATTGTACCATGTGTGAGTTTCCCTGTGTGAAACAGAGTACTAATATCTTTGATACATAGGGTAAATATTCTGTAGGTTAACGGAGTTAGAATTTCTCCCGATCCATGGTAAGTGCTGTGCAAATGTTTGTGTGGTGGTCGGAAGGCCTGAGACCTACAGACACATGGACTGGGACCCTTATGCTTAACTCCATCATCAATCATCATATTGCAACCCTAAAAGGAGGTGCTAACATCTCTGAGCCTGAGTTTCTTATTATAATATGGAGATGATTCCAATTGTCAAGAGTTGTGTGAGAGATCAGTGAGATGATGGGTATGTTGCACGTTTCATGTATGGTTAGAACATGGAAATACTCAGTATATTAATTACTTTTCTTTCTTGCTGTGGCAGAACTTGCAAAAACAGCTTAAGAAAAGAAGGGTTTGTTTTGGCTCATGGTTTGTGGGTTTAAAGTCCATCATGGTAGGGAAGGCATGGAGACAGGTGCTTGAGGCCACTGATTGCATTCCATACACAGCCAGGAAGCAGACTTGAATCTGGTTCTGAACTTGCTCTTTCTTTCTCCTCCCTCCCTCCCTTCCTCTCTCTTCTTTTCCTCCCTCCCTCCCTCTTCTTTCCTTCCCTCCCTCCCTCGTCTTTTCTTCTTTCTTTCTTTCTTTCTTTCTTTCTTTCTTTCTTTCTTTCTTTCTTCTCTTTCTCTGTTCCCTCCCTCCTCATTTCGTTCTCTCTCTCCCTCTTTTTTCTCTTCTCTTTTTTCTCTTTTCTTTTCTTTTCTTTTCTTTTCTTTTCTTTTCTTTTCTTTTCTTTTCTTTTCTTTCTTTTCTGTCCTTCTCCTCTCCTCTCCTCTTTCCCTTCCCTTCCCCTTCCCTCCCCTTCCTTTCCCTTTCTGTCCAGGACCACAGCTCATGGGCTGGTGCCACCCACATTCTGGGTGAATCTTCTCACCTTTGATAAAACCACTTTAGAAATGCTCTGATAGACAGGTTCATAAGTGTGTCTCCTAGGTGATTCTAAATCCCAATCAAGTTAGATGAGTAAACACTAACAAGCACATCAATAAGTCTTGGGTACAATGAAAAATTTCCTTACAATTTCTACTTCTATTATATTTTTGCTTCCATTGTTTTCAATATGACTACACATATGTCATATATAGAACTATATTCCAAGATAGATTCCCATATATTCTATAAAAATGAATAGGATGAAGTGGGCAGTAATGATGAGCTATTCTCACTGCTATGCCTCTTGGTATATTTCTCTAAAATTTCTCTAAATGGAACCCCTTCAGCAAATTGAGAAATAGCCAGGGAGTCTTATACTCATGCATGTATAATTTTATAGGTCATTTATAGGTCAGTGTTATATATAAAGTTGTATATTCAGGGAAAATGATTCAGGAATCAACAGGAACTAAAATTTCCAACATAAGAAATAAAAAGTGAACACCCTGTTCAAGTCAAGTCTGTATCTGTTTTCTGTGTTGGCTAGGGTTGAGCTCACAGAGTGAAGTGTTGACAGGGATTAAATTTCCAATGTTAAATCCTGTTTGTGGTTCCTAGTTGTGTGTCTCCAGAAGTGATTATGTCCTGATTCCAGTGTTGGTAACTTTTTCCACTTTAGTCACTTGGGTTGTTGCAGTGACCATATTTAGACCTTTATGTTGTTTTGCAATATGTCTTTAAGTTCAACTTCCTTTATTTTTATTTTAAATAGAGTAAGGAAGGAGACATAGCAGTTGTAATAGAGCTATGAATAGTGTCTGAGTAAAAGAAGACTTTGACTAGCATTTGACCCAGAAGTCTCCTGTGTTTAAAGAAAAGTGGGTGCTCTCACCACGCCATTGAATGTACAAAGAAATGCAAAAGGGTACTTCAAAGTCTAGGTACTAGACACTCAGGAGAAAATATAGAAGGATGGATGAAATTCTTAAAAAAAATACGTTCTAGGATGACAAAAAGACATTAAAAAAAAAAAAAAAAAAAAAAAAAAAAAAGGTATGGGAGAACTTCCTTCAGGCATGTCCAGATACCTTCAGAGAGCATGGTTTGGTTTGAAGGCCAAAACCTGGAGAAATGATACACTTGAATTGGGTTCTCTGTTACTCAATTTTTAAGAAATATTTATTTATTTATTTATGAGGGAGAAAGGGAGGAGGGAAGGAAGGGGCAGGTAGAGAGAGAATGGGGTACACTAGAGCCTCTAGCCACTGCAAACGAATTTTAGACACATGCTGCATCTCATGCATCTGGTTTTACATGGGTACGGGGAACTGAACCTGGTTCCTTTGGCTTTGCCACCAACCACCTTAACCACTAAGCAATCTTTCCAGCCACTTTTACTTAATTTAAAAAAAAAATTCATTTATTATTTGAGGGAGAAGAGAGAGAGAGAGAGAAAGAGGCAGATAGAGAGAAAGAGAGAGAGAGAAAGAGAGAGAATGAGCATGCCAGGGGCCAGGGCCTCTAGCCACTGCAGACGAACTCCAGATGCATGTACTACCTTGTGTATCTAGTTTTCCATGGGTACTGGGAAAATGAACCTGGATCCTTTGACTTTGTAGTTTAGTGCCTTAACCACTAAGCTATTTCTCCAACCCTTCATTAAAAAAAAAAAAACAAACAGAAAACAAAACATGTGCGTGTATGTGTATGTGTGTTTGCTTGTGAGGATGGGTGTGTGCACACCATGGAGCACCTGTGTAAGTCAGAGGACAGCTTTCAGGCCAGTCCTCACCTTCCACCTCGTTTGAGACAGAGACTCACTGTTGCTCACATTCCTTTCATGGGCTTCCAGGAGATTCCTTGTAGGCACCCTGGAATTACAAAAGACTATCACCACTTCCAGCTTTGATGTGGGGTCTGTGGATCCAAACTCAGGTATTCTGAGTTGTGCAGTTTTACTCACAGATCCAACTCTCCAGTCCCTGAACTTTGTCTTTCTTTTTTGGAGATTGGGAGTGTTTTCTTTTCATGATGGAGTGATGGGCTGTATTACAGGCCAATGGGGAGGCACAGTAAGGTTTTAAGTAGGAAAGATGGGATCCTTTGTGTTTCTGAAAGGTCACTGTGACAGTGCTACAGAGAATAGATTACAGGCAGTGGTGACAAAGAAAACCAATAAGGAACAGTGCCAAAGGGAGATGATGCTACGCTGGCCATCATGGTGGCTATGGAGATGGAGAGGACGGTGTGTAAGTGAGAGATACTGGGGAAGCAGGATCATGGCCAAAGTGATTGGCTATGAGGGAAGCAGCGAGACCAAAAGGAAAGGATGGCATTAAATTTCCTACCTGGACAGGTGGGTAGAACAATGGCACTCTTCATGAAGCTCACCTCTTGGGAGAGAAACAGGTTGGGGAGGGTGGCTACTCTTTGTCCCTGGGGTATAGGAGATGGAACAGTTGTCACCGAGACAGCTGTAGGAGAGGAACTTCTCAGGGTAGAGTTTGTGTATGGATCTGGTTTTCATTTCCATTCATGAAAGGTAATAACCAATAATTAACAGTTGTCCAAAGAAACAGACACTCATTCATCTCCATCCAAGAAGTGCGGGGCCATTACCTGGTGGTTCCATGATGTCACAACCAGCAACCAAGCCCCCCCGCTTTTGTTTTATTTTGGTTTTAGGTTGCTGCTTGTCACCTTGTGATGGGAATGTGGCTCCTCCTCCTTTAGGCACCACCTTTCAGATGGCAGCATCTCCATGGTCACCTTGCTGCTGTGAGCAAATTGTCATTCTTAGTGTGAAACAAGAGACATGCAAATGGTGTGTGCAATTAGTGGTGCTTTCCTCAGCGGAGTTTCAGCTGAGGGATAGAGGGGTCTGAAACGTTTGCCGACACAGAAGAGTTTAATCATATGGGTGAGCAATTCCAGGAAGCACATTTTACTCTCAACCTGTGAATCCCAAGCTACAGCTTCTCATTATCATATAAATTATGAGACACATTACAAGTGTGACTATATATTTCTCAGATACTTTCAAACACCTATAGCTATGAATTGTGTTTAAAATATAATAGGTACAGGTTTTTCTTAATCTGATTAAAATTATAAGCTACAAAAGGCACGTTTTATTCCCTCTTATGTATCCCCAAATCTTCCCTGTTCTAACACTTGGAGCACATCTCTCTAAGTTTAGAGCAAATGTGGGAAAATTCCATTTGGTGCTCACTAAGTGGTATGCAGGTCAAAGCAGGGGATGCCTGATGGAAAATGTCATGCCCTTTTCTGTGACCTTTGTTTCTGTGAAGGGTGTTCTTATCCTGTGATTGAAAGTAGAGAAAGAAATGTTTGCTCATTCATCTTGAAGGTACGATTATTCAGAGAAGCACATTTGTCCTCCAGTTTAATTCAAAACAGTCTCATCATCTAATAGAGACAGAGTTCAGTGAGTGACCGTTTAGTACCAGTGGCTCTGAAGCTACATAAAGCCCAGACCCTGAAGTATATCAGAAAAGAGGAGAAATTTAGAAAAGATCTTACCATTTATGCTATATGACCTTGAGTATTCTTTGACCTCACCCAATTGCCTTCTTCTATGAAATTAAGTTTAGAATGGAGGCAGTCTTGTAGTCCCGCACATACATGTACAACAGTGCCTTGGAGGAAAGGATGGCTGTGGCACACTGAAAGGATGAATAAAAAGGGACAGATTAATGATTGCATGAAGGCATTGTGGGGAGGGGATTAGAACTCCCCATTGGACGCTGTAGGGATTTATAGGGAAATTGTGGATGAACCTTGGCTAAGTGGTGTGTGTGTGTGTGTGTGTGTGTGAAGATTTTTCAGGAACTCATTATTTGTAATAAAGGACTAAATGAGGAGAGCCCTCAAGGTATATCTGGCTGAGTGAGTTTGGACTTTGTTCCTAGGTGATGGGGAGCAACTGAAGATTTTTAAAGTTCATAGAAAGTTTAATTTGATAGAAGTAGAATTTACAGGTCAGAGATTTACAAGTATTTACTATTTCCTTTCCCTTTGAGGTCTTTGTAGATTTAGTGCTTGTAAGAAATATTAAGGCATCCATGTTTCTTGTGATGGTTAATTTTGATTATCAGCCTGATTGGACTGAGAGTAATCTAACAGACTCATCCCTGGGCATGCCTCTATGGAAGTTTCTAGATTAGGTTCACTGAAGTAGTAAGTCCACCCAGAATGTGTGTAGCATCACTCCATTGGCTAGGGTCTTTGAGTGGAGAAAAAGGAAGACTGAAAGCCTGCCAGGGTGGCGCACGTCTGCCTTTAATCCTAGCACTGGGGAGACAGAGATAGGAGGATTGCCATGAGTTTGAGGCCACCCTGAGACTACATAGTGAATTCCAGATCAGCCTTAGCTAGAGTGAGACCCTGCCTTGAAAACAAATAAATAAAAAAATAAATAAAAAGGAGGACTGAATAAAATGAGTAAAATGAGGACTGCGAGCTGAGTTTCAGCACTTAACGCCCTCTGCTTCCTAGCTGTGGATGAGCAGTGAGCAGCTGCTTCATGTTCCTGCCTCCATGACATTGGGTTTAGAGTAGACCCCTCACCCCACAATGATGGACTGTCTTTTTAAATTACAAGCTGAAATAAATACTTCCTCCTTAAGTTGCTTTCTGTTCAGTGTTTTATCACAGAGGCAAATAAAGTAACCAACACATCTGCTTTTGATAGTTCCCCCACTGGTAACATTGAGTATGTTGTAATCTGGAAACCAGCTGAAGACTTTTGAAGGGAGTCCACGATATGCCCATATCTGTTGAGTGGTTGATCCCAGGAGCTGTGGACTAGGATGGATGGAAGTGCCACTCAGGGGCTGGATGCTGCAGGCATCCTAGTGGGCCTGAGGCAGCAGCGATAAGAGTGGTTATTAGAAGGCGTAGCCACAGGCTCTGGCAAGTGCATTGGGATGCTTGGAGTAGTCGGGGCTTCATGCTGCTTCCCAGTTTAGGGGGTATTGAGGGTCCCATGGATGCCAGGATCTAACAGTTCATGTAGTCTCCCAGGGACCAGCCCCATACCCTTGGAAATGGACTAGGTAGACTAGGTAGATCTTGAGCTCCAGTTCTGTCAGAGGCTGGGTATACCCCAAGCTTTGTGTAGAGAGCATAACTCCAGTTTTGCCAGAGGCTGGGTGCACCCCAAGCTTGTGTAGAGGGCATAACTCCAGTTCTGCTGTTACTGGCTCTTTCCTTGATCAGGTGTAGGTGCCTGTGACTGGAATTTTGATTTTACAAGAGCCAGAGAGCTAAGTGCTTATGTGAAATCTCAATATTTAAATGTTACCCAGCAAAAATGAAAACAGCAAACCCAATCAAAGCTTACAAAGATGTAAGCTAACCAGTAGGACTTGTGTAGGGGCTTGACTCACCTCCTGGGTCCCCACCTGACTCTTCTTGATGGGATGTATAGAGTTATTTTAATTATCGACTGCTATGTAACAAACTTCTCTGGGTAATATTAGTGACTTAACACAGGAACCTTTATTTTCATAGTTCAGAGGGTTGTTGGGCTCAGTTGAGCAGTTCTGCTGGTCTGGCTCAAGGTTCCTCATGGGCTTGGCACTTATTGGCTGTGGCTGGAGACATTGAGAGTCGTGACTTAGACTGTGAGATGTGTCTTTCCCTTCACCCACATAGTTTCAGGAACTCTTGTGATCTCTGCTGGTGACGTTCTCCTCAGGGTCACTGGATTTGTGGCCGAGTTCCGCCTAGTGAGTTTTCTAAGTGGGAACCAGTAAGTGGCAGCTAGCTGCCAGGCTTCGTAGGCCAGACCTGCACATCATTTTTGCTACCTTTGGTTATTTACCGCACGTTGCCCTAGTTCACAGGAAGACAGAGAGGCCTGGGCCACTGACGGCCATCTTTGTAGACTATAAAATGTAGTTTACAAATGTGTTGGTGGTCATGAAGGGTAAGTGGGGATGCCAACTAATTCTGCTGTCACTCTATGCTATTCTGTAGTTTTTTGGGCAACTGTAGGGTGTTAACAAATTCATGGTAACTGACTCTGGAGAAACGTGGTTGTTAATGTTGGGGTCCCCCCTAGGGCCAGCCCAGGAAGGATGGCAGGGTCTCTGCTGAGTTGAGGGGTGAGAGGCGCGGAGTCATGACACAGACTCCGGGAGTTGGTGGAAGCAGCAGAGGGCGAGCTGCCACAAACTCGTTTATTCAGGAAGTACATGGAGTTTTAAGGGGCTTGGCTGGTCAATCATTGTATGGGGTGGTCCCCCTTTTTGTGACCAATGACAGCCAGTCTCTGGACAGGTCATCTCATAGCAGGCTTCTCGTGAGCATGGGACTGTAGCTGTTGTCACGCCAAGTCTGCGTAGAATGCCGTGTTCACAGAAGCCACTTCCTGATTTCTCTGCCATGAGGTCTGGCTAGGGCCAGGCCTGCATTGTGCCATACATGTTAACATTGTGGCTTGCTTTGGTTGCATAGATCATTTGAGGCATTTTCTTTCTAGTCACTGAAGAAAAAAAATAAGCTTATTAAGGGGTACGGGAGACCTCTTATGGTTTGTGAATAAGTTTATTAAGGGGTATGGAAGATCTCTTCTGGTTTTGGTGGGTGCTTTTCAAATATATGACCAAGGTGTAATATTGGTTAAATCAAGTCTGATAAATAAATTACAGGAATTTTTTTGTTTTTGTTTTTGTTTTTGTTTTTCGATGTAAGGTCTCACTCTAGCCCAGGCTGACCTGGAATTCACTGTGTAGTCTCAGGGTGGCTTTGAACTCATGGCAATCCTCCTGCCTCTGCCTCCCAGGTGCTGGGATTAAAGGCATGCACCACCATGCCCAGCAAATTACAGGGCTTTTTTTTTTTTTTTTTTTTTTTTTTTTTTTCAAGGTAGGGTTGCACTCTAGCTCAGGCGGACCTGGAATTTACTATGTAGTCTCAGGGTGGCCTCGAACTCATGGCAATCTTCCTACCTCTGCCTCCCAAGTGCTGGGATTAAAGGTGTGCGCCACCATGCCCAGCAACTTACAGGATTTTAAGAGCCCAACTGATGCCTTTAACAAGCTCCCTCACCCCCCCTTTTTTTTTTGAGGTAGGGTCTCACTCTGGTCCAGGCTGACCTGGAATTAACTATGTAGTCTCAGGGTGGCCTTGAACTCATGGCGATCCTCCTACTTCTGCCTCCCAAGTGCTGGGATTAAAGGCGTGCACCACCATGCCCGGCTCTCTCCCCCTTTTTTGAGGCAGAATCTCATTCTAGTTCAGGCTCATCTACAACTCACTCTGTAGCCCAGGCTGGCCACTAAGTATAGGGGATTTTCTTACCTCAACCTCCTGAGTGCTGGGATTATAGGCATGTGGTACCATATCCAGATAACAAGGCCTTCGTTGTAGCAATTCTGTTGATCCTTGCAGTCAAAACAGGCTTCTTAAGTTGTGGGGTCCAAAACCAAATGAGCTTGTTGGGTACCTTGTTCAAACACTGTTAGGAACTTCAAGAGGGTTTCAGTAGTGTGTCAGGCAAGCCCGGATCTCTGTGTATCGCAAGGGTATAATGCCCATGAAGCTGAAGATGGCCCTGTTTAAAAGGTCCTTGAGAATTGGTATCTCATGTTGGGGTAAAGTGTATTTTTTCTGCACAGGGCCATCGGTCTTAATCAAACTGTCATTAGATTTTTGACACACAGCAACTTTAGAGCCACAACTTTGTCAAACCAGAAAGGAGAAAGGCTACTGTTTCCAGATCTTAGCAAAGGTCAGGCTAAGTTTTCTGGCCTTTCTGGGTTTCCAGGGTGCCAACGTGGGTAGAGAAAGTGTGGTGGTGTGACATGCTTCCTTCCGGCCCACGGAGCTCCTCTTTTGCAATATTCAGCATGGACTGCCTGCTGCTCAGGGGACTTCCTTTGTTCACATGGAAGCCAGTCTAGTTATCCATGCTAGTGATGTGGGTGTCAGCACCTCTTAAGAGTGGGTGGTGGACTCCAGACATGTGGCCATTTGCACAATTCAGGAGGCATGTCCAGGTCATGGTCTAGCCTGCTATATACAGTGCCCAACCTGAGTGGCTATACATGGAGGCCCAGCCCTACGAGATTATCAGTCTGTGGCAGTAATTTGTAGATATGTTTGTGGACCTGGTTATTTAAAAAGAATGCATGAGCCACTTTGAATTACTTATTTGGGTCCTGACCTGTAGCATTATCAGCTCTTAATTTTTTGTTTTTTAACTTTTATTTTTTATTGACAACTTCTATACTTAAATAAACCTGATATTTCCCTCCCCTCCCCCACTTTCCCCTTCACAACTCCACTCTCCATCATATCCCCTCCCTCTCTCCATTAGTCTTTCTTTTAATTTGATGTCATCATCTTTGTATCCTATTATGAGAGTCTTGTGAAGGTATTGCTAGGCACAGCAAGGTCATGGATATCGAAGCCAATTTCTGTCTGGACAGTTGCATTGTAAGGAGTGGTACCCTTCCTTTGGCTCTTACATTCTTTCCGTCACCTCTTGCACCCTGTGCCTTGGAGGGTGTGACAGAGATGTTTCAGTGCTGGACACTCTTCCGTCTCTTCTTCTCAGCACTGTGTTGTCTTTTGGGTCATCTCAGTGGTCATTGCCACCTGAAAAGAGAAGCTTCTGTAACCAGAAGTGAGAGTAGCATTAATATATGAATATTAACATTAAGTGTAGTGCTTTCAGGGCAGTTTGGGGTAGAATAATATATACATTTATCCAGACAAGAGCAGGCTTTATACCCTAAGGCTCATGACCTCCCCTGCCATAGGCTTTTGATTAGGTTTTCAGTGCCAGGCATGTATTTCCTCCCATAGAGAGCAGTTGGTTTCCCTCAGAGCAGACATGCCACTATTGTACTTGTTTGGTCATTTGGCCTGTCTTATCAAACGTGAGGCTTCTAGTGTCCACTGTTTTCACCGCTGATGACTTCTGTCTCCCATAGGGCTGCATGCACTGCAGCTTTTTCCAACTTTCAGTTGGCTGGTCTACAAATAGAAGGTTTTCTACTCAGCACCAGCTTGATTTCTCAGTGACCTTGCCACTCAGGCAAGCGAAGTCTTCAGCAATAAGGTCTTACCATCTGTTTCTCATGGGAAACCAAGGTGGCAAAAGGGTCCTCCCTGGCCAATAACTCACTGGAAGGTATCCCATCCCTGGCACTGAAAATTTTCTGGCAACAATCTATGGTTTATGGATGTGCCATTATTCAAAAAAGTAGGTTTTCATATGTCTTATTTGGAATATCTTGAATTTTGATTGACCTTACCCCCACTCTTCTTTACACATTCTCTTACCTCACTTAGGCCTTTCCCCTTCCTGTAATCTGTTTTACTTACAGATATGCAATTCCATCCCCTTAAGTCCTTCCCTCTCCTCCCTCCCTTATAGCCAAGGTACTTTATTTATTTATTTATTTATTTATTTATTTATTTATTTATTTATTTGAGGCAATTGTGAATGGGAGAGATTCCCTGATTTCATCTTCTGCATGTTTGTTGTTAGGATATAAGAAAGCTACTGATTTCTGTTTGTTTGTTTTGTATCCTGCTACATTGCTATAAGTGTTTATCAGCTCTAACAAATTGCTGGTAGTCTTTAAGGTCTTTTATATATAGAATAATATTATCTGCAAATATGGATAATTTTATCTGTTCCTTTCCAATTTGTATCCTTTTTATCAGTGTCTCTTGCCTTATTGCTGTAGCTAAGACTTCCAGTACTATATTAAATGAAAGTGGGGACAGTGGACACCCTTTTCTTCTTCTTGAATTTAGTGGAAAAGCTTCAAGTTTTCCCCCATTTAGTATTAGTATTAGTGGGCTGTAGGTTTGTCATAAATAGCCTTTATTATGTTGTAATATGTTCCTTCTATTCACAGTTTCTGTAATACTTTTACCATGAAGGTATGTTGGATTTTGTTGAATGCCTTTTCTGCATCTATTGAGATGATCATGTGATTTTTGTCCATCAGACCATTTATATGATGTGTTACATTTATGAATTTGCGTATGTTGAACCACTCCTGCATCTCTGGGATAAAGCCTACTTGGTCAGGGTGAATAATCTTTCTGATATATTCTTGTACTCTGTTTGCCAATATTTTATTCAGATTTTTTTGTTTTGTTTTGTTTTTCAAGGTAGGATGTCTCTAGCTCAGGCTGACCTGAAATTCACTATGTAGTCTCAGGGTGGCCTTGAACTCACAGCAGTCCCCCTACCTCTGCCTCCTGAGTGCTGGGATTAAAGGCACATGCCACCACACCCAGCTTTATTCAGAATTTTTGCATCTGTGTTCATGAGGGAGATTGGTCTGTAATTTCCTTTTTTTGGTTCTATCTTTGTGTGGATTTGGTATCAGAGTGATGCTGGCTTCATAGAAGGAGTTCAGTAGAATTCCTTCCTTTTCTATTTTATGGAAAAGTTTGAGAAGCAGTGGTATTAGCTCTTCCATGAATGTCTGGTAAAATTCACCAGAGAATCTATCTGGGCCTGGACTTTTTTTTTAGTTGGGAGACTTTTTATAATTGCTTGGATCTCCATACTTGTTATAGGTCTATTTAAATGGTTTCTCTCATCTTGCTTTAATTTTGGTAGGTCATATGAATCAAGGAAATCATCCATTTCTTTCAGATTTTCAAACTTAGAGGCATATATATCCTTAAAGTATGTCCTTGTGATTTTCTGAATTTCTTTGGTATCTGTTGTAATGGTGCCTTTTTCATCTCTTGATTTTATTAATTTTTGTCTCTTCTCTCTTTCATCTGGTCAGATTTGCTACGGGTTTATCAATCTTGTTTATCCTTTCAAAGAACCAGCTCTTTGTTTCATTGATTCTTTGGATTGTTTCTTTGGTTTCTACTTAATTAATTTCTGCCCTAATCTTTACTGCTTCTTCCTGTCTACTGATAACAAATGGCAGGATCCTGCCTTTTAATCTAGTCTGCAAGCCTGTGTCTTTTGGTTAGGGCATTGAGGCCACTGATATTAAGAGTTATTATTGAAAGGTATGTATTTATTCTCAACATTCTTCTTGTTTTGTAGTGCTTCCTATTTTCCCTTTACTTGCTTGTTTTAATTGTTATTTGAGTATGGTTTATTTTTTCCTATTTCCTCTTGTGTGTGTTTTGCTTTCTCTTCAGCATGAATGATTCCTTCAAGTATTTTCTGTAGAGCTGGTTTAGTTGTCATAAATTCCTCTGGTCTGTTTTTGTTGTGGAATGTCCTTATTTCTCCATCAATTTAGATAGATAGCTTTGTAGGATAAAGTAATCTTGGTTGACAGTCATTATCTTTCAGAACTTGGAATACATCATTCCAAACCCTTCTGGCTTTTAAAGTTTGTGTTGAGTAATCGGCTGTGATTCTGATGGGCTTGCCTTTGTAGGTGACTTGCTTTTTCTAACTGCTTTCAATATATTTTATTTTGTTTGCATCTTTAGTAGTTTAATTATAACATGGCAAGCAGAGGTCCTTCTTTCCACATTTTGTCTGTTTGGTGTTCTAAAAGCTTCTTGTATCTGCATTGGCATTTCTTTCCCATTTTGATGAAGTTTTCTTCTATGATTTTGTTGAAAACATCTACTAAGCCTCTGGACTGAAATTCTTCTCCTATTATACCCTGAATTCTTATGTTAGATCTTTTAATAGTGTCCCAGATATCTTGAAATTCCCATTCCTATATTCCTATTAGCTTGTCTTTTTCTTTGTTGGACTGTATTAGGTCTGCCAGCTGGTCTTCTACTTTAGATATTCTGTTCTCTCCTTCATCCATTCTACTGGTGAAACTTTCCACAGAGTTTTTTATTTGACTGAGTGTGTTCTTCAGAGCTAGAATTTCAGGCTTGTTTTTCTTCAGTATTTCTATTTCCTTACTCATGTCTTGTAATGACCTCCTTATTTCATTAAGCTGGTTTCCTGGGTTCTCTTTCAGGAGTTTGTTTTCCTCTTTAATTCCTTTCTTTTCTTCTTTGATTCCTTTGATTTCTTCTTTGATTTCTTTGAGTATAGATAAAATCCTTTTATTGAAATCTTTTTCAGGCGTTTCATCTAAAACAGCCTCATTGGTGATCATTCTGATGGATTTATAATTTTTGGTGGGATTGCATTGTTTTGATTCTTTGTGTTTCTTGTATTATAATGTAGCAACTTTTGCATTCTGAATTGATTTGATACTTGGGTTTTCTACTTATCTTCAGTGTTCTTAGATGTGGATATATATATAAAATATACCTGTATATACTTTCAGGATATGAGTTTAAGGTGCCAAGTGTAGCTCTTGTACTCCAGTCCATCCGTGGAAGTAATCCTAGGTGTTGAGTTTGCTTGCTAAGCAAATATTCTAGTGGACTGGTGGAACAATTTACTGGCAAATTCTATACTTCAACTGAACAATATACACATTAAAAAAAAAAAAAACCACCACAGAGTATGCAAGTGTGGGGATTAAAACAAACAGATAGTCTTATAAAGCCAAAATCCCTAAAGATGTGTGTTGTTGTATACTCTTAATCCTTTCAGCTGGGAGGTAGAGAATTCTGTTTTGAATTGGGTTCCAGGTTAGCCTGGATCTAAATCAGACCCTGTCCCCAATAATGACAGAAGCAAAAGACAAAGGCCCTATAAATCTGAACGCATCAAAGGCAACAATAGTCAACCCCCAAATACAGCTTATTTGAAAATGGTAAAGTCAACCAAGAATATGTAACCCATTGACATGGAAAGAGAGATTAGCACTTCCAGTACAGCCCTATGTTCCTGTTTTTTTTTTTTTTGGTCAGTTGGCCTCATTACCTTTTGGGGTGGCTTCCATTCTCACTTAATGCTGAGTGCCCACCTTGATCCCTGTCTGTTGTGTTGTGGAACTGGAGTTCTGATCAGCTGTACTGGATGCTGCCACTGGGGTGGGGGCGTGGGGGTTCAGGTTCTGATGGTTGGGGATGGGAGAGTGCAGGAAGCCTGAAGTTGCTAAAGCAGTCCACCTGTATCCCTTTCAGTTGCTCCTTTGTTGATCTCAGCTGTCTTTCCTCCAGATTTCTTGACTTTTCAAGCAGGCCGATGACTTTGGAAAATCCCCTTGTTTAGTCTCTGTTCCTGCTGCTCAGCTGCGCCTGGTAGCGAGGGGATCAGAGTGTGTGGATCATGGTGCCTTAAGCTCCTCAGTGGGATTCTGGCTGTTTTCCTCCTTTCTTGTGGATCTTGGTCTCTCCTGCTTCTCCACTGTGTCTAAGAATAATCAAACCCCTTCACTTTTCAGAAGAAGAGTGTATTTTGCTGTGGTTTTGCTTAAATCCCTTCCTAGCGTGGTTTGGCATGGCTCCTATGCTGCCATCTTGCCCAGAAGTGTTAATGTTTTAAATCATGTCTATCAATCTGCAGATGCTAAAGGTCACATTATCTCCACACCCACACACCTGACCCTTGTAATTGAGTAATAGTCACTAACATTTATTGAGTGCTTATTATGCATTAAGAACTTTGCATGCATTATCTAATTTGATCTTCACAACAACTCCATTAGTTAATGTTATTCTTCCATTTAACTAGTGAAAACACCAAGGTTGACATGGGTTGCACTTTTCTAAGTGACATGCTGTTGACTTGAACCTTGAGTTGCCTGGTTTCTAAACTCAAATAACATTATGGAGTGTGCTTAGTATATTTCTAGGGATGTTTGTATGTTGCAGTATTCATTATCCAAGGCTCATTTGATTGTGGGCCTTTTGCATCTAAATTATTCTCTGATGATGTAGTTTTTACCCATGGATATTTCTCAGTATCTTAAATGTATACTCAAATGCTCACCAAAGTGCCCTTTCATAGACTTTAATGTTCATACCCATTTATTTTTTTTTTTGGTCAGTTGGCCTCATTACCTTTTGGGGTGGCGTCCATTCTCACTTAATGCTGAGTGCCCACCTTGATCCCTGTCTGTTGTGTTGTGGAACTGGAGTTCTGATCAGCTGTACTGGATGTGCTGCCACTGGGGTGGGGCGTGGGGGGGAGGTTCTGATGGTTGGGGGATGGGAGAGTGCAGGAAGCCTGAAGTTGCTAAAGCAGTCCACCTGTATCCCTTTCAGTTGCTCCTTTGTTGATCTCAGCTGTCTTTCCTCCAGATTTCTTGACTTTTCAAGCAGGCCGATGACTTTGGAAAATCCCCTTGTTTAGTCTCTGTTCCTGCTGCTCAGCTGCGCCTGGTAGGCGAGGGGATCAGATTGTGTGGATCATGGTGCCTTAAGCTCCTCAGTGGGATTCTGGCTGTTTTCCTCCTTTCTTGTGGATCTTGGTCTCTCCTGCTTCTCTGCTGTGTCTAAGAATAATCTATACTCCTTCACTTTTCAGAAGAAGAGTGTATTTTGCTGTGGTTTTGCTTAAATCCCTTCCTAGCGTGGTTTGGCATGGCTCCTATGCTGCCATCTTGCCCAGAAGTGTTAATGTTTTAAATCATGTCTATCAATCTGCAGATGCTAAAGGTCACATTATCTCCACACCCACACACCTGACCCTTGTAATACAGTAATAGTCACTAACATTTATTGAGTGCTTATTATGCATTAAGAACTTTGCATGCATTATCTAATTTGATCTTCACAACAACTCTATTAGTTAATGTTATTCTTCCATTTAACAGGTGAAAACACCAAGGTTGACATGGGTTGCACTTTTCCTAAGTGACATGCTGTTGACTTGAACTTTGAGTTGCCTGGTTTCTAAACTCAAATAACATTATGGAGTGTGCTTAGTATATTTCTAGGGATGTTTGTATGTTGCAGTATTCATTATCCAAGGCTCATTTGATTGTGGGCCTTTTTGCATCTAGATTATTCTCTGATGATGTATTTTTTACCCATGGATATTTCTCAGTATCTTTAACCCTTCTCAAAGGAACCCTTGGCCTTTCATAGACTTGAAGTTTCTTTTTTTTTTTTTTTTAATTTTTAAAATTTATGAGAAAGAGAGAGAGAGAGAGAGGCAGATAGAGAAAGAGGCAAGTAGAGAAAATAGGCATGGCAGGGTCTTCAGCCTGCTGCAAATGATCTCCATATGCATGTGCCACCTTGTGCATCTGGCTTAAGTGGGTCCTGGGGAGTTGAACCTGGGTTCTTTGGCTTTGCAGACCTTAACTGCTAAGCCATGTCTTCAGCTCTAGAAGTTTCTTTTATTGAGATCTACCTGAGTAAATGTAGGAATAGTAATTGAAATTACTAATGGTAAAAGCTGATGGGAACTTCCTGTATCCCAGCTGTATAATTTACAGGTCCTAAGAGAGATTTCCTTGGAACAGATGAGGAAAGAGCCATAAACATGGGCAGAGAGTTTCCTCAGTGTGGGTAAGGAAGTCATCTCTAGTGTGTACTGAAGTGCGCGGGAAGGAGGCAAATTCCATGGGAACATAACTTTGGCTATTCCTTCTTTCCCAGCTACCAGTTAGAATTCCCTTCCTTCATCAGAGTAAAATCTGGTTTAATTCATGTGTGTGAATAGCAGGGCTCATTTCTAGGTGTGAGAACAATAGTGGGCTTGGAGCAGAGACCTCGGTATGCATCGGACGTGTTGTGGGGCAGTTCTGATACTGCAAAGTGCCTGGAGCTGTCATGCTTCTTGCCTGTTACCCATCCATCATGTCTGCATTTAACACAGCATGACAGAATCGTCCTGCTAATAATCCAGGTGAAGGTTGACTAGTGGTGATGTAAGATACGGTCTCACTCTAGCTCAGGCTGACCTGGAATTCACTATATAGTCTCAGGGTGGCCTCAAACTCTTGGCAATCCTCCTACCTCTGCTTCCTGTGTGATGGGAATAAAGGCGTGAGCCACCATGCCCGGCTTTATATGAATATATTTTCCAAATGTATATACACATCTATTTTAAGAATAAATATTTATTTTCAAAGTATCGACATTAATCTGTCCCTGTCCTTTATTGAATCCCAAATCTGGTTATTTTGAAGTACTAAAAGGGTAACTGAGGCCATGCCTGCCTACATCACTTGAAGTATTTGCCTTAGAAATATGTGTATACACACACACACACACACACACACACACACACACACACACACAATTTGTGACAAGATCTCATCTAGCCCAGGCTGGTCTTGAATCCACTATGCAGATTAGAATGATCCTCCTCCTTCCTTCTCCCACGTGCTGGAATTATAGGCATGTCCAGATGGGGTATGGGTGTCACAGTTATGTTGTTACTCTTATTTGCAAGGTTCTGAGAAGACTTATTATTTTTAAATATTTTATTTGTTTATTTACAAGCAGAGAGAGATAGAAGAAAAAAGAAGAGAGAGAGAGAGAGCTGGAGAGATGGCTTAGAGGTTAAGGTGTATGCCTGTGAAGCCTAAGGATCCCAGTTCGATTCTCCAGGTCCCACGTAAGCTGGATGCACATGGTGGCGTATGCATCTGGAGTTCGTTTTCAGTGGCTAGAAGCCTTGGCACACCCATTCTCACTCCCACTCTTACTCTCTCTCAAATAAATAAATAAATAAAATCTTTAAAAAAAGAAAGAGAGAGAGAGAGGGAGGGAGGATGAAAATGGGCACACCAGGCCCTCTAGCCATTGCACACAAACTCCAGTTACATGCATCACTTTGTGCATCAGGCTTCAAGTGGGTACTGAGATATTGAACCTGGGTTGTTAGGCTTTTCAGGCAAGCGTCTTGACCACTGAACCATCTCTCCAGCCCTGTAAAGGGATATTTTACATTATCCGGAATATTTGTATTGTAGGTCTAAAAGCAACATTTTACAAAGTGTAGTTGTAGGGCCACCTATGTCCCAGCCATCACAGTTCCTGGGGCTGGGGTTCGTGCTTTACTGAATCTGCAGGAGCTCACTGTCTGCTTCTCCCCTTGGCTTTGTGCTCCTCCATCATGGGAAAGCTCTGTTCTGAGGTGTGCCAGTGTCGGGATAAGATCGAATTTACGCTTGCCCTTTTCTTTTCCCTTGTGCCTTTCTTCCTCTTCCCCTCCCTCACACACACTAAAGGAAATGGTTTTGAGCATTGGTCTAGAGGCTTATGCTTCTTTTTATTTATTTATTTTATTTATTTTTATTTTTATTTTTAATTTGAGAGAGAGAGAAGCCAGGGCCTCTCAGCTGCTGTGAATGAATTCCAGACGCATGTGCCCCCTTGTGTGCATGTGTGACATTGCGCAATTATGTCAGCTTTTGCACCTGTCTAAATGTGGGACCTGGAGATTCAAACGGGCATTCTTAGGCTTCGCAGGCAGGTGCCTAAACTGCTAAGCCATCTCTCTAGGCCTTCTTTTTATTTTTTAACTGCTGATGAAAAGCGTTTGTTAGTTTTATCAGATCACAGTTCACTTCCTTCTTTTCCTTTGAGGTCTGTAGGAAAGAACCATTGGAAGGAAGTCTTTGTTTTTATTTTCCCTTCCTTTCCTTTATCTATACCCATCCTTTCTGTAGCAGATCTCTAGGCCATAACAACATGCTGCTGGTTGTCCTCTCAGGACAAGCCCCGGATTTCTTGGCTGGTGGGTGTCATCCAGGCCCATCAGCAGCTTACTATTCCTTCTCAATATAAGCCACAGGCTTTAGAACAAACATTTGTCAAGTTTGTACAGGTTAATTTTGGGCATCAGAAAAGGAGTGGGGAAGGAATAAAAATTCTTTTGTAAAAACAAATTTTTAATTTTTATTTTTTAGAAAGATGAGAGGAGAGAGAGAGAGAGAGAATATGGGCACACTAGAGCCTCCAGCCACTACAAATGAACTCTCGACTCATGTGTCACCTTGTGCATCTGGCTTACATGTTTCCTGGGGAATCAAACTGAGGTCCTTTGGCTTTGCAGGCAAATGCCTTAACCTCTAAGCCATCACTATAGCCCCTAAATTCTTTTAGAAGTCATTCCACCAATTCTCCAGGATCTCAGGTCACTTAGTATAGGAAACTCACAAAGGTAGACCTTAATGGAAATTTTAAAATGCAGATTTTTTGGGCTGAAAGTTGTCCAGAAAGGTGAAGCGGCTATTCTATCCCTCATACCGGAGAAACACCTTTGTTGAGAATGACTTACTAGAAGCTAGTCCTCACTTTAGTCTATGGTGAATAAAGAGCTGTATTCTTGGGGTTGAGGATTTTGGGGCACTTTGGTTTTCCACCAGCCCATGATGTTGGGGTCCCCCCTAAGGCAGCCCAGGAGGGACGGCAGGGTCTCTGCCGAGTTGGGGTGAGCAGCACGGGATCACGACACAGACTCGGAGAGTTGGGTGAAAGCTGGAAGTGAGCTGCCACAAAACTTGTTTATTGAGGAAGTGCAGAGGGTTTTTAAGGGGCTTGGCTGGCCAATCATTGTATGGGGTGGTTCCCTTTTTTTGACCAATGATGGCCTGTCTCGGGACAGGTCATCTCGTGCATGGAACTATAGCTGTTGTCACTCCAGGCCTGCGTATAACGCCATGTTCACAGAAGCCACTTCCTGGTTTCTTCTTCCATGTGGTCTGGCTAGGACCAGACCTGCATTGTGCCATACACCATACCACACTTTTGGATGCAGATTCTTTTACACAGAGGCCTTCATAACATAAGGCAATGATAATTTAAATATCAAATTCAGAAAGTGTGAAATTTCTTTTTAAGTGACAGATCCAAGATGCATGTGTCACCTGAGACCCCCTTGTTAATCTCAAGAGTCCACTGTTGGCATTGGGAAAGAAAGCTGGGTGACACTGTGGACTCTTGCCCCCAAGCCCTTGGCTATAGATTGTGTAGGCTTCTTAGCAGAAGGGGGAACCTGTTGCCTGTCATGGGGCTGTGGTTGGAGGTTTATTTTTTAATAGCTTAGATCCATTGTCTTCCTGCCTTGCCTCTTCCACGACAGCTTCTCACTGCCAGAGAATCTTGGGCTACAGAGCTGGGCTGACCCAGAAGGTGTGGGTTGCTCAGCCAGGGCTCAGAACATTCCTCAGGAGGGCTGAGCAGGGCAGGCTGAGTGGAGCCATGAGTCATGGCGTGCTGGGACAGTTGTGGTCTGAAATAATAGCAGCACCACCAGCAGCCACAGAAGCCATTTATTAGCCACAGCCAGCATTTATAGATGCTCCCAGCCTGCCAGGTGCTTTGCTCATTGCCTTTTGTGCATTATCTCATTTAAATCAGAGTGGTTCCATGAGCCTCAGACCTGCATTTATGTTAGCAGAAGGGGGACTTGAACTCTGATCTCTTGGATGCTTGAGTTCACGCATCATCCCATCCTCTATCTAAAAATGAAAAGTGACTGGCTTTTTTCTTTTCTTCATGCAGCTACAACACAACCAGTGTTCATTTTGTAATTTAGACCTCAGTTTCTTAAACAAATTTCTTTTCCTATTTAACATGAGTTGAAGTTTAGAGTAATAGAAATGCTGTATGGAAAACCCATGCTTGGGAAATGAGTGAGGCCTCAACCATCTGTTGCATGGGTCAAGGGAAAGAAAGTTCTTGAAGAGTGACAGGTTGGGATGGTTGGGCAAGGATTAAAAATGGATAGGCAGATAAGTCCCGAAGGCTTTCTCCCTTCTCTGAGGAGAAGGAGTATTATGTGACATGTGTAAGAATTACAGGTCAGAGGTCCACTAGGTCATGATTAATGCCATGTGATACTTAATGAAAGTGTGGGAGACTGTGAGTTCTAACACCCACTTGGACAATAAGCACACAAGCCCCTCAGCATCTAATCCTTACTGAGTGCCTCTCCTGCATACTTTAAGCATTGCAGCTTATCAACTGGATGAGGTAGGTGTTGCCTTCATCCCCGTTCACAGGGGAAGACAGGTCACACTGCCAATGTGGTGAGGTGGGATGCTAACCAAGCCATTTGTGTTCCAGACCCTCTGTGGGTAACGCACAACAAGCGTACCTACACAAGCCCTTCAAGTGTGCTTATGCTCAGTCATCCAGCCTCCCCTTTGCCCCCCATCACAGTATGCTCCCACATACAGGTTCTGAGATGGGCAGTCAACAGACTTTCCCATCTTTGTCCAAATTGCAGATTTATTTATTATTTTTAAATTATTTTATTATTTTGAGAGAGAGAGAGAAAGAAGCAGAGAGAAAGAGAGAGAGAACAAATGGCACACAGGACTTTCAGCCACTGCAAATGAACTTCAGACACATGCACCATCATGGGCATCTGGCTAACATGGGTCCTGGGGAATTGAACCTGGGTCCTTTGACTTTGCAGGCAAGTGTCTTAACTGCTAAGCCATCTCTCCAGCCCCAACTTTTAGATTTATTTGACTGTTACTCTCACAAGGGGACGGTTTTGAAGGTGAATGCCAACCAGATGCATACTGTGAATATGGAAACGGAAGGCCATTTTATTATGTCTCTGTTGGCTCTCAAACACAGGCGTGGGACACAAATCATTTTCAGAACTGAGTATGGAATCTCTAAGATTCTGTCTGGTGCATCAGCAGTTGCCCAGTGCCTGCTGGTCTTTGTCAGTGGCTCTCAACTTGCTGCCTGTAAGGACATGGGATACCTGTTCCCTCTGGTGGATGGGGTACTGGCCATAAAGGACCATGAAGCCCTTTGGGCTCATTAGAAGGAGCCTTTGAAGTCCAAGATCTTCATTATGTGATATAAATACCCACAGTTCCTTCCCATTAGTTAATGTGGAGAAGTGACTGTGCATCCAAATAGACAAAATAAATATATCCAAAAGATATTTACCGTTCCCAGGGGTCAAATCTTTGAGTCCTTATAGCTGGAATTTAGAGGATGTCTGACTGTTTCATGTAAGCCATGCATTTTTTAAACGTTCTTATCTTCTAGAGCGTTCAGAGATTTGGGGCCAGAGCCCCAAGTACATACATCTGGGATTCACACACATCCTGGGAGATACGTATTATCTTAAAAGTTGTCACTGTATCAGATGGAAAACCATTCCTGGGCTGGGGAGATGTCTCCATGGATAAAGGGCTTGTTGTGTAACTGAGGGCCTGAGCTCCAGACTGAATGAAAAACCAGAAGCTGTGTGTGTGTTTTGGGGTGGGGGTGGCTTCTATAATGTCAGTGTGCCTGCAGAAAGAAAGGACCATGGACATAGGAGAATTCCCCAAAGCTTGCAAACAGATCAGTGAACCTCAAGAGATCCTGCCACCAATGAGGTGGAAAGTGACAATTGACGTAAAAGTTGTCCTCTGACTTATACACATGCACTGTTGCATGTACATGTCTGCACCCACATGCATAAATACATAACACACACACTTATACCAAATAAAGACATAAACAAATAAATACAAATGAACAAGAAGCCATTTTATTCTAGGTGACATATTCTCCCCAGAGAAGATTTACTCTGTCACTTAGGTTCACAGTCAAGGTCCTTTGACCTTGGTTTGATCCAGAGGCCTGGAGTTATTGTTAGGGATATAATTTCTTGACTCCTTCTCTCCCTCCATCCCCTCCTTCTCTCTTTTCTCCCTTTTCCCTCCCCTCCTCCTAACCCCTGTCTTCCCTGCCTCCCTCTCCTTCTATATGGAAAGCTCATCCATAGGAAATGAGTGAGGCCTTTGTCCTGAGACCGAGTATGTGGATTGCATGGTCAAAGAGAAAGAAAAGGAAATCCTGGGATTGAAGGGTTGGGAGCACTGTCATGAAAATGAGATTCTTTTCTCTTGCGCTCATGTTGGTGACTGTTTGTGACGGTGGACTTGTACTAAATGAAAGACCAAGATTTACTTCTGTAGGATTTGGCTTGCAGTACCAGTCTATTTGGATAAGCTAGGCTAGATAAAAATGAGGGCTGCTTTTCCTGTTCACTCATTGAAAAGACTGTTTTAGTTTTGAGTTTTTAAAGTACTACAGTGTTTAAATATTTGACCAGTGGTTTTCTAGTACACATGCCTTTGGCAAGAGTGAACTTGAGGTTTCATTAAGGCAATGTAAGTTATCTGACTTTTTTTTTCCTTCTTTCTCTTCCTCCTCCTCTTATCCCCCTCTTCCTCCTCTTCCCCCATCCTCCTTCTCCATCTCCTTCCTCCTCTTCCTCCTTTTTTTCCCCTAACTTATCTCAGTATATTCCTTGCTTTTGACATTGGCCCTTGTTTTATTTTTCACACTTTACACCACTGAAAAAATTAAAAAGGTTATTATTCCTTGGGGTACATAAAGAACAAAGAGGGTAGCAGATGTTACTGAGTGTGGACCATGTGCAGGTAAGTGCTACGTGTGCTCAGTGCTTTCTGCACTGTGGTAGCTCATCACATTCACCCTGCAAAGGGGGCCTGCCATTGTTGCCATCTTGAAAACGAGACAGCTGAAGGTCAGCAGGTATGCAAGCTTGTATGAGTAGGAAGTGGCAGAGCCAAACTTGAATCCAAATTTCTTGGACCCTAGGACCTACACTCAACCTCGATTCCCTCTACTTGAAAAGCAGATATCATTTGAATCTGTTTCATTCAATGATAGAAGGTCCTTGGAATTTGTATTCTGCTGCGGAATCCTTCCGGATGTTTAGCCTCTGCACACTGGCAGTGGTAGAGGGTTGAAGGAGGAGAGATACCAGTTTGGATCTAACTCAGAACTCTTTTAGCAAAAACCCATGTTGTGTAGGATAGACAATAGTTTTGAAGAAGAACAAAGTTGAAGGACTCACATATCATAATTTCTAAGCATATATAGTAATTAACTGTGTGCGTGTAACTGAAAGACACAGGTAGACGAATGAAATCGAGTGCAGATCTCTGAAGTCAAATGATCTTGATGATAGGTTCCCAGAACTCAGGGTGAGGAAAGTTTCTTCAACGAATGGAGTTGGGAACATTTATATCCACATGCAAAAGAGTGAGGCTGCATCTTTACCTTACACCTACACGAAAGTTAACTCAAAGTGGATTAAAGACAAGTTGTAAGATGGTAAGAAACTTAGAAGAAAACATCAGTGAAGAAGCGAGAGATGCTGGAGTTGGCAGCAAAGGGAAAACCTATACAAATGGAAAAGCAAACATAAAACTGTCCATCTGAGGATGCAATTAATTATATTCTTAAAAATCCCAAAGATGGGGCTGGAGAGATGGCTTAGCAGTTAAGGTGCCTGCCTCCTAAGCCTAAGAATGCTAGTTCCAATCTCCAGGTCCCACGTTTAGCCAGATGCAAAGTGACACAAGAGCGTAATTCTGCACTTGCCCACAAGGGGGTGCATGCATCTGGATTTCATTTGCAACAGCTGAGAGGCTGCTGGCGCGCCCATCTCTGTCTTCCTCTCCCTCTCTCTCCCTCTCTCTCTGTGTCTCAAAAAAAAAAAAAAAATCCCAAAGATGGTGAAAATTTTCTGTCACATGCATTTTTATAAAAATTGTTTAAAATATTTGCCCCTGTTTCCTGGCATTGATTTAATTACTTCTTTGGTTATTTGAACACTGAGCCAGGCTGCATGTGGCTCTGAGACAGTCACACGGACTGCACTCTTCTACTGTCAACATATGAAACACTGGTCAGCATTTTTAAAAATTAGGAAATTTCACAGAAAAGTACCTATTTTTAACTTCTTGTGGAGAACTGAAAGTTCTAGAAACTCTAAGGCCCTGTTCCGTCTGTCCTGTCACCAAAATGGATGGAGCTGAAGTGAGGTGTGCAAGAAATTCAGGCCACATTTCTAACTTGCTGAGTTCTTGAATCCTGCCCAAGTCCTCATGCAATAGCTTGCAGGCTATAGTAATTCTTGTAAGTGCTTTTTGTTGTTGTTGTTGACACCAGAACTACTGAGCTTCATTGTCACATTTCTGTATCATTGTACTCTTTTGCATTTACCTTCTCCTCCACCCTTCTCCCTTCTCCCTACTGTTGGTTTGCTTGCTTTCCCCAATGGTCCTCTTACTTTCATGTCATACATACATACATATATATATGTATATATGTATGCGTGTATTTTGCCTTTTTTACCACTTCCATTCCTATCCCTTGTTCTCTGTCCTCAGTATTGTATATATTTTTTAATGTTTATTTGTTTGCAAGCAGTGATAGAAAGAAGAGAGACAGACAGAGAGAATGGGCTCACCAGGGCCTCCAGTGGCTGCATTCAAACTCCAGATGCATGTGCCACTTTGCACATCTGGCTTTATGTAGGTACTGGAGAATTGGACTTAGGTCTTTATGTTTTGTGGGCAAGTGCTTTAAAAGGGGCCATCTCTCCAGTCCTATATTTTTTTAAAAAAGGAAAAAAAATGCGTTTGTCATTTGTCCATCCATCCATCCATCCATCTATCTCTGTCATCTATCTATCATCTTCTATCATTTATACATGTTTTTTTTTGTGACAAGCTCTGGTACATGCTCCTTCTGCCCCCACCTCTTGAATGCTGGGATTATAGGAGTGTGCCACCACGCTTAGTTTATGTGATGCTGGGGATCCAGTCCAGGGCTTCATGCATGCTATGCCAACATTCTACTCTCTTGTCTGCAGCTGGTTTTGCTAATGCCTCCCACGTTGCCTGCCCATACCCTGGTGCTAGTTGGCAGCTGCCCTGTGGAGGGCCCTTGCGCTTTAGGTGTTCTCCTCTGCTTCCCGTCTCACTGAGATGTGAGCCCTGGCTCTGTGCAGGAACACATGCCGCCTTCCTGCCCTTCTTCCTTTTGCCAGTGGGCTGGCAGCAAATGCTGCCATGCGACTCATCTTCTGAATAAAGATGTGTTAAGACTCAGATGTGGAAGTTTTCGGTGGGTCTCAAGCCAGTTAGCTAAGCAGGGGAAATGCTTTGATTGGCGCCAGTCTCTGCAGTCCCTGGGGGGATTGTGAAATCAGGCCTCCGCAAGGGTGATTCAGCTTCAGGATGAAAGAGAGTCTTGCAGTCCATGAAGGGCTCTGGATCTGTTTGTCTTCTCACAGGGGTGGTTCTTTGAGATTCGTAACTCAGGAAAGATAAATACACTTCCTTAGTCCACTTTGCTAGTGCTGCCTTTGTAGTGTGCTAACAAATCATTTTATTTTAAATTTTTTAATTATTTATTTGTAAGGAGAGAGAGAGAGAGAGAGAGATAAAGAAGGATGCACCAGGGTATCTTGCCATTGCAAATGAACTCCGGATGTATGTGTTGCTTTGTGCATCTGGTTTTACATGGATACTGGGGATTCGAACCCTGGGCCGTCAGGCCTTTAACCTTTGTGCCATCTCTCTAGCCCAAATCATTATTTTATAAGCCATAAAATAACATGTTTTGTAATTATTTTATGTGCAAGCTGTCTGCACATAGCTGTCCCTAGGAAGGAATCCAGAGACCTGAGGGGCCAGATCTTCATGGAGAATTAGGAAGAGGTAGCATCAAGCAAACTTTAGAAATCTTGGCAGCTTGAAATTTTTGCAGTGGCTGAATTTTAAAAAATATCTTATCATTTATTCTTACTGCTCTCTTGTCTTTCAAGACAGGGTTCATTTTCTTCAAAGCTGCATGTACCATGGCATTCACGGTGAGCATGAACATGTGAGTGTGTGAACGGTTACTAGAACATGTGAGTTTGTGAGCAGTTACTAGAACATGTGAGTGTGTGAGCAGTTGCTAGAAATGCCCATAGGTTTCACGCTTGGACTCCTTTGTGCATTCCTGCTTTGAAGACTAGGGAACAGTCAGAGAGGAGGCCTTACTTTCCAGGAATGGAAGAGCCGAGGTAGTCCGTGATCATTCTGGAAATTAGACTTGGCTCAGAAAGGTTTTGTGCCCTGAGAGTTGCTCTTTGAAGGGAGACAGGTCTGCACTTGCCAGAATGAGGCTGTCATTTAGAGAAGGTAACGACCCTTTGCAAAGAGAACTGACTGCCGTTGATCCCATCACTCCCTGGCACAACATCTTCTAAGATGAGTAGTAGGCTGGAAAAGCAACACAGAGCAGGCCCATAGGACCAGCTGTGTGGCTAACTGAAGGCGCCTGACAGTGAGCCAAGTGCCCGATCGTTGCAGTAGTTGCCTTTTCTGATTTTATTGCCTTGCCTTTCTGCACTGGCTTAGTCAACAGCAGCGCTGACTGGAGAGAACAGAGACAACACTGTTTTCTTCTCCTCTGCTGTCCCCTTTCATCTTTTCTTCATTCTTCCTTTGTTCTTTGCCTCCTCCCTCCTTTCTTAATTCAAGAAGGTATAGTCTGTGATGTTTCCAGAACAACAAAATCTCTTCACGGTGCCTCTCTCACATCTTATCCCATTGTTAAGTGGCATGTGACTTTGTTGGAAGTGATTTCCATGCTGTGTTCTAAGTAATGGGCTCCAGTTAGTTCCTTTGTGCAACTTGCACCAGAATATTCACTTTGTGATATCTTGTGCCCAGACACAGCATCCTTTTGTATTAATGGCACCATATTTACCAGGTTGTTTGAGGATTTTCTTGTTGTAGTTAGAGCAGTATCTACTCAAATTAGAGAATGAGGGAAATGACACAGGAATTCCATCATTTATCCAGTCGGTTTATCCCAGTGGGGCTCAGGTAGTTCACATTGCTCTGCCCAGGCCCTTATGCATACATGAAATATGTAGGCTGCAGTGACATCAGATAACCACCACTCCTGCCTGTCCTTGTCTCTTTACTACAAAGTGTCACACCAACTTCTGGCCCTGAGTGAAGTCTCTCCACTGGTAGGAACCCTAGAGTAATCTGCTTTTTCACATATTCTGTAATTTTTACTGTGAAAAGATACTGTGGCAGTCTTTATTGTTACCAGTGGCTATTTAAAGGATTGGCTTGTTTGAAAGAGGGTGTGGAATCTTATATGTACACAAATTGGGCCCCATGCCTATAATCAGAAATGTGACCCATTATTAAGGCGTTGTTTTTTGTTTTGGCAGTAAGTCAGATGGCCTCATGACTTACTGACTTAGTGCCCTTTCTGATAGCTGGCTATAAAGATTCCCTGGTGATTCCCTGGTCTACCTGCATGTATATTTTTTTTTTTTTTTTTTTTTTTTTTGCATTAATGACCAGCTAAGATGATTGAGAGTCACTTGTCATGTCCTTGGTTGACATTTTAGTTGTGACAGCTTGGTCCTAAAGGAAATAGATAAACATGAAAGTGCACATGCATTAAAAAGTAGCAAAGTCATCTAGAGTGCTGTGCATATGTGATACATGATGTATTTATTTATCCATGCATGCACACATTAGCCACTGCCTAGATTAACAGTTAGGTTTCCAGCACCAAAGGACATGCCTCTGTGCCCTTCTCTGTCATTAAGCTCCTCTTGAAAGAAATCACCTGTCTTCTGCCTCGCCTTGTCTTGTCTTTCTGTTTTGCCTATTTTTGACTCCACAAATTGAAATCAAATAGCATTTGGTCTTTTGTGACATTTCTTTCATTAACAGAATATCTGAGGTGTGTCTGTGGCACAGCATGAAGCGGTAGTTTGTGCTTTCTGCTGCTGTGTATTGTAGGCCACACACATTTGCAGGTACTGCATTCCATTTCATCTTTCTAGTCTTTAACGTGTGGGACCATGAGGACCAAAGCTGTGCTCTGAACATGCTTGTGGATGTCATTAGTGGATGGCACACTTTTATTTTGGGTAAATACATGGGAATAATATAAGGCACTTTTTTTTTTTGAGGCACATACTTTTTATTCCCCAATAAGCATAGGTTTAGCTGTTCCATGACAAATATTCAAAGATTATTTTCTCCAAAAGATCACCAAGCCAAACATTTGGCCATACTCCTTTTTTTTTGTTGTTGTTGTTAGATTTGTTCTAAGTCACTTGAGTTTTTTGGTGCAGTATTTTGAGTGTGTGTGCGTGCATGTTCTTGTGTGTTTGGGTCGATGAGTGTGTGACTGTCAGAGGATAACCTCGGGTGTCATTTTCAGGAACATTGTTCATGGCTTTTGAAAAAAGAAATTCTCTCATTGGCTTGGAGATCATCAGTTAGGTTAGACTGGCTGGCCAGGAGGCTCCAGGGTTCTTCTTGTCTCTGCCTTTCCGGAACTGAAATTGCAGAGACACACCATCATTTTTTTAAAAAATGTGTACTAGGGAGCAAACTTAAGTCCTCATGTTTGCTAGGTGTGGTAGCTTGAATGCAGGTCCTCCGTAGACTCAGGTGTTTTATTAAAGCTTGTAACTTGGGTTTCCAGCCTTGACTGCAGGAGGTGTCACTGGGGCCAGACCTGAATTCTAGCACAAATGTGTGCACAGAGGGGTGTGTGAGCTCTGTGGAGGTCCTGCTCGCTGCCAGTTTGTGCTTGCTGCTTTTGGTGTTAGCTGGCTATTTGACTGTTTCTCCCTGCATGGATGTATGGAAGCAGCTTCTTCCACCACTGATGAAAGATCCCCCTGGCTCTGGAAGCTTGAAATAAATCCCTTCCTAAACTGTGCCTGGTTTGGATGTTCATCCCAGCAACATGGAACTGTCTGCAATACCTGGCAAGTCCTTTACCCACTGAACGGTCTCTCCAAGCCTTGACGCTAATCTTAACAGATTTTCATCTCTCCTCTAAATAATGTCTTACATTCTCACTTGCAGACTTTTGTATATTTAAATGGATGGCATGCAGCATGCATTAACTATTTACCCCCTTTAAAGCAAGCCTATTATAGAACACTTCTGAGTTTTAAAGAAAACAGAAAATCATGTGATCATTCTTTGTATTATAAAAATTATGTGTTTTTAAAAAATATTTTTTCTCATATATAGCTAATATGTTAAATCAGTCTTATTTCATATGTACTTATTTAAAATTATAAGGATATAATATACAGTTTTAGACTACTCTGTCATATTGTATTCATAACAATTTGTATAGAACAGGACTCGCATCATAAATCACATCCCCAGTTTTGAGACAATTCAGACTTTATGTTATCATGTCTTGAATTTATTTATTTAATTTTGGTTTTTAGAGGTAGGGTTTCACTGTAGCTCAGGCAGACCTGAAATTTGTTAAGTAGACTTAGGGTGGCCTTGAAGTCACAGCAGTCTTCCTACTTTTGCCTCCCAAGAGCTGGGATTAAAGAAAGGTGCCACCTTATCCAGCTTGACTTTCTTTTTATTTGAAAGAGAGAGAGTGAGAATTGGTGGGTCAGGACCTCAGCCACTGCAATCGAACTCCAGATGCTTGTGCCACCTACTGGGTATGTGCAACCTTGCACTTGCCTCATCTTTGTGTGTCTGGCTTACGTGGAATCTGGAGAGTCAAACATGGATCTTTAGGTTTCTCAGGCAAGCACTTTTAAGTGCTAAGCCATGTCTCCAGCCCTGACTTGAATTTTTAATGCAGAAACTTGGGTGATGATATATTTTGTGGAAAATAAAGATTCCATTGGATAACTTGATTGCCATAGTCATTTCTTCTGCCCACTGTGGTGGAAACTATTGCTATTTTTACTTGTGACCACGGTTATCTAGAGCTGTAAGTACTGGGTGCCATGCAGTGACACAAATCAGGAATGTTGATTGTAGAAGAGATATACATTGTGGAATTTTACAGAGGGCTTTAAACTGGTCACAGATAGGGTGGTGACTTAGTCTTGTTTTATTTTTTTCCCCAAGGTAGGGTCTCACTCTATCCCAGGCTGACCTGGAATTCACCATGTAGCCTCAGGGAGGCCTTGAACACAGTGATCCTCCTACCTCTGCCTCCCGAGTACTGGGATTAAAGGCATGCACCACCATGCCTGGCCACAGTCTTGGTTTTTTTAATTAATCATCATGTAGATTGAAGAGAAAGAACAGCCATCTATAACATTATCAGCTTCACCTGGGCCTGAATCTCAGTTCCTCAGCCTCCCTATTTGTTAGGAGAGAATCATCCACCCATATTATATAGCTGCTAAGACTATTTAACCATATTTAGCCCAGTTCCTGGTCGCTCCACACTGATGTTCTTATTGTTTGCAAGGTTAGGAAGTGGTGTCCTGTGAGGAGGAGCGAGGTAGGTAGACTTGATTTAACCCCTGTTATGTACGCATGCCAGTTGCACAGCAGGGCCAAGTCAGCTTGGTCATTTAACCTCCTCTGACTCTTGGTTTATTCACATACCAAAGAGTAGCCATAGTTTTTATCACTTAAGGTTGCTGTGAGAAATAATAATCATGCACTTAACTATATAGCATGGTTCTTAACATGTAATACATATTCAGCAAATGACAAATGCTACTATTATCATGGTGGTGATTGCTTCTCTCCTGATGTGATTGTATATCCACAGGTCAGTATTTTTGCTGTTGCACAGGCTAGCTGATGTCGTCGGTGTAGAGATAATTATAGCAGCCTTCTAACCCTTCTTTGCATATTGGAACATGGCCTGGCCTTGGCCAGCCCCCACCGTCTTCCCTGTTACTTCCATGTTCCCACAGTGATTTCTATTTATAGTCCATCCACGTGGGTTCATTGGTTCCTTCAAATGGATTGTATTCCTTCCCTGCGAGGGCCTTTGCATACACTGTTTTATTTTCCTCCTTGTAACACTTTCCACTTCTTTCTACCTTTTTCTCCTTTTTAGTACTCTCAAGGTTTTTGTACTTCACCTTAATTTTGCTCTGTATTTAATTAAGCCACTTGCTATTTTACATTCACTCATGAGATAGTTAATGAATTCTAGGTCTTCTGTAGACTGTGGGTCCTGTTAGAACAGATGTAATGTCAGATTGGATTGCCACTGTGTTCTCATTGAGTGCCCTGGGAGACTCATTTGTTGGTTTGTGGCTCATACAGGGGAGGATGTATTGAGAGAAGACAGATATGCTTATGGTTTGGGACTACATGGGAACAGAGTGGTGTGTTTATGCAGGAGGAAGGATACTGGAAAACAAAAATCTGTAGGCATGAAGGAAGGAAGATTAGCAAGAAATGGGTGTGGAATGTTGAAAATAAGAAGTAACTGAGGGGTCTGGAGTGATGGCTTAACAGTTAAGGTGCTTGCTTGTGAAGCCTAAGGACCCAGGTTCAATTTCCCAATGCCCACATAAGCCAGATGGAGTTTGTTTGCAGTGGCTAGAGGCCCTGGTGTGCCCATTCTCTCTCTCTCTCAAATAAATAAATAAATAAAAAAGAAATAACTAAGGGCTGGAGACATGGCTTAGAAGTTAAGGCCCTTGCCTCAAAGCCTAAAGGCTGATGTTTGACTCTGCAGATCCTGTGTAAGCCAGATGCACAAAGATGAGGCAAGCGCAACGTCGCACATGCCCACTAGGTGGCTCAAGCATCTGGAGCTTGATTTCAGTGGCTTAGGCCCTAGCACACCAGTTCTCTTTCTTCCTCTGTCTCTGTCTCTCACATGCTTTCTCCAAAAATAAAAAAGAAATAACTGAGAAGAGACTTGACATTTTATTTCTTTCGCTATAGGTCTGTGCATCTGTTACTTTTTTAAAAAAATTCATTTACAATATTTTCTTTACTTGAGGATACTGAATCAATTTATTAGCATAGACAAGATCATATACCAGAAATGAGCAATGCCACAGCAGGATTTTATCCATTATTTTGTCTTCCTTTCTCAGGCAACCTTTCCCCTTCTGTTATCATTTTCTTTTCTCAACTTACTACTTTTTTGGTCAAAAATTTACTAAGACTTTGTTGTGATTCTTTGCCCTGAAAGTGATTTAACATCTTTGGTGTGCTGGCAGGGTCAGTTGTCTCACAATGGTGTCTGATCTTTTGGCTTTTATGGGCCACATTGGATAAATGTTCCTCACATTAAATGCAGTGTGTCCAACCTGCAGTCTGAAGGTTGGGGAGCATACATATGTTAATTTTGTATGACATTGTGACATAATAACACTGTCAACTATAAAATTCATGCTGAAGAACCATGCTGCCAAAAAAATAACAAAAAAAATCAAAAAATGGAACTTGAAGAAATACAAAAAAAAATACTCACACAAAACAATCTCATAATGGTTTAAGTAAGTTTATGATTTTTGTTTTGGACCGCAATCATAGCTATTCCAGGCTGTGTGTACATGCATGGATTAGACATTCCTGAAAGGTTTCCAATCATGGTTTCTTACCTCTTAATGTTTCTGTCACCTCAGGCAGCTTGGAGAGTCTTCACTGTAACTACTGTTAGGTGCTCTCGGGTGTGCTGGCCAAGGAAACACATGGGTGCCTATATAGTTCGTGGTTTTCATCTTGTTTATTTCCTTCTTTCTTTACTTATATTAAGAGACACAGTCTCATGTAGCCCATGCAGGCCTTAAACTTTTTTTTTTTTTTTTTTTTTTTTTTTTTTTTTTTTTCAAGGTAGGGTCTCACTCTGGCCCAAGCTGACCTGGAATTAACTAAGTAGTCTCAGGGTGGCCTTGAACTCACGGCGATCCTCCTACCTCTGCCTCCTGAGTGCTGGGATTAAAGGCGTGCACCACCACGCCTGGCAGGCCTTAAACTTTTTAGGTAGCTGAGTCTAGCTTTGAACTGAGCCTTCTTCCTCTGTCTCCTGAGTGCTAGAATTACAAGTGTGCACCAACATGCCCAACGTTAGCATCATTTTTCCTTGAGATACAATTCATATAAACAGACTTACCATTTTTAAACCTTACACACTACCCATGCACAAACACTCAACATCAATCAAAGTTCTACTGTCTTAACTAACCCTTCAAACATTTTGACCTTTTCATTGTGAATGGTGATCAATTCAGATCAACGACTATATTTTTGCTACTGTCTAACATCATTGTCAGGGCTAGTGAAAGTGAGGAATAATTCATTTATGTTCTGTGACAGTTGAATGCTGAGAGCATTGATGTTAGCAGACATCATGGGATGGAAAGTATTTTTAGCAAATAGTAGGCAAGAGGAAGTCATTAGTTAGAAGGCTGAAAGGAGGCAATTGAAATATAGATATATTTGACAAAATATTAAGAGATCTGTCTGTTTTCATGCAATAGGAGGTCCTACCAAATCAGTTATTCGGGGAAAGGAAAATATGAAAAAATGTGGAAGGAGAGGAGTATTTATTGAGGGACTGCTGTGTACAAAGCATTGGGAGGTCTTCGGTGCAGTTTGTATATCCTGAGAACTGAGGCTTTGAAGCCCTTCAGTTTCAGTCTTGTCTGTGGCAATTTTCACTTGCACGTGCCTGGTTATAGTTGTAGTATCACAGTCCATGGGATCATTATGAGATTGGTGGAAGTCAAATTCGTCATCCACTTCCTGCCTTGTACATAAATGAGCGTTCAATTAATATTAACCATAGTATTCTTAGCGTTGCGCTTAATTTTAATGAAATTTTATAACTGTTATTTGAGTGCAGTGGCACTCTACACGCTTCCTGTGATCAGATAGGTTAAAGCAGTCAAAGAGAATTTTCAAGAGTAGTGGGTCTCACCTGAGTATAATTTTGACCTGAGGAGAAATTTGAGACTATCTCAATAGACAAGAGGATGCAGGATGCTGCTGGCAGCTATGGGTGGGGTCTATGATGCTTCTTAACAGGCACACAAGGATGTCTCCACAACAAGAATCTGGCTGCAAATGTCTGTTTGCTAAGGTTGAGAAACCCAGGTTTAATGTCATGGGCTTCTAAGGGAAGCAGTAGCATTTGAACCAGGTTTTATTTCTCATTTTTAGATTTTTCTCTTTGAAACCATTTCATTTCTTCCTGATACCCCAAGGAGTGAAATGAAGTATGTTTTGACAAGACCTCTCAGAATTGTCTCATGTCTTTACTACCTAGACTCAGAGATGCTGCCATAGAGAGGGTAACAGGCCTCATTAGTCATACTTCTCCAGTGGAACAAAACTGACAAGATGAATATAATGAAGGGGATTTGTTATATTGGTTTCCACCATGCAGGCTAGGCAGTCCAACTATGGCTGCCTGCACACTCAAGAGGAATCTGGTAGCTGTTTAGTCCACAAGGCTGTGTGCCTCAGCAGTCCCAATCTGGTGCAAGGCTTAGACGAGCCCTGAAGAGCTGGTAATCTTCAGTTCATACTGGAAGGCTGGAGAAGCTGGGTTCTGATGGCGGCAGCAGCAGCAGTAGCAATAGGATCAATACTGGCCAGGAAGAAGGGAGGCCGGGCAAGAAAGCAGCACTCTTTTCTCCTCGGGATCACTTTGGATCTGTGCTGCTTCCTGAAGGTGCTGCCCACGATGGGGAAAGGTGATTCCATTTGCGTGAATTCATCCTGGAAATGCTCTCACCCTGAGGTGTGTGTACATCATTCTGTTTCTTGTAATAAATATGAACATGAGCAAATACTTGACCAGACATGGTTTATGGAAGGAAAAAGTTTTTATTTTATTTTATTTTATTTTATTTTTACTTATTTATTAGAGACAGAGGGGGTGTGTGTGTGTGTGTGTGTGTGTGTGTGTGTGTATGTATGTGTGTGTGAGAGAGAGAGAGAGAGAAAGAGAAAGAGTGAGAATGGGTACTCCAGGGCCTCTAATCACTGCAGTCGAACTCCAGATGCATGTGCCACCTTGTGCATCTGGTTACGTGGGACCTGGAGAATCAAACCGGGGTCCTTAGGCTTCACAGGCAAATGCCTTAACTGCTAAGCCATCTCTCCAGCCCTGGAAGGAAAAAGTTTTAATTCAGCTGAGAGTGGGGGGCATTTCATTATGGTGGGGAAAGCATAGAGGACCAGAATGGGAAGCCAGCACACACTGTAGCAAGGTCGGGAAGCAGAGATGGAACAGGCTATAGAGAAGAGTTGTAATACCTCAAGCCTGCCCCAGTGATACACTTCCTCCAGCAAGGCTTCACCTAATTTTTTTCATAGCCTTTCTGAACAATGCCACTGGCAGGGGACCAAGTGTTTAAATAGCATATGCCTATAGGGGGCATTTTATGTACAAACCACCATACCATAGCCGGGGTTTTAGTTGATTCCAGATCTGATCAATCACGTTGATAATCATGAGTAATCATCATACAAGCCAAATCTAGCAAAAGGAGACGACAGATACCTGAGGGACTGGCCGTCCATTTATCTTTCACCTCACAGGTGCTAATTCATCACTGGTCACTCAGTGAGGCCCTGCTCCCTGCAGTGCAGAGCACACATCTGACCAAGTTCTCATGCAGTTCCCATTTTTCCGACCATGCTTTTCTCCGAGTGAGAGATGGCCATTCTGAAATGGATCCAAGCAGTTTTAGCACACAGTAGTGTAGGTTTTTGGGTGTGATGTAGTCATTGTCTGGTTGCTGGGATAAAGCATCCAATGAAAAGCAGCTGATTGGAGGAAAGGATTTGTTTTGGCTTACAGTCTTGATGGGAAGCTTCATGGTGGCAGGGAAAGCGTGACATGAGCAGAGGCTGGACATGACCTCTGCCACAGCAGGTGGAACACAGCAGCAGGAGAGTGAGCCAAGTTGTAGCAAGGGGGAGCTGGCTATAACACCTTTAATCCTACCCCCAATATCACACCACCTCTATCAAGGCTTTACCTCCTGTGGTAGTTTGAATAGATGGTCCCCAATATATTCGGTGTTTTATTAGTTTGTAGTTTGCATCTGCAGCCACCTGGCTGGAGACAGTGTCACTGGGCAGATCTTAAGGTGTGGTGGTGGGTTTGAGATTTCAATCTAAAGATATGCAAAGTGTGTCTAGCTGGAGTTCCTGAGGTGTGCTGTGCTGTGTAGCTTTTGGCTATGGCTTTTCTCTCTGTGTTTGTTCCTGTGAAGGCAGGTCAGCTTCTTCTGCCGTTATGGAACTTTTCCTAGATCTGTAAGCCTCAATAATATCCCTTCCTTAATAACTGTGCCTGGTCTAGAAGTTCATCTCCGCAAACCTGAAGCTGTCTGCTATACCTCCCAAATTACCATCAACAGGAGACCAACTTTTAAAATCCCCATAGTTTTTATCAATACCGTGGTTGTTCAAACATTCCCATAGTCCAAGATCTCTTAACTATGAGCCTGTAAAACCCCAAACACATAACGGAACAGAGTAAACATTCATACTGCAAATGATGGCACTACAAGGAAAGATTGATCCAATGCCAGATTTAAGAGAGGGCAAGCATTAAATCCTCTTGCGTTTGGGGGTCTCATTGCAGATTGTGTCTTTGTTCCGTGACTGCTCAGCAGTGTCTGTGTGCTGGTCTCTTCTTGCTAGCATCAGTGTTGTTCCTGGACCTACAGGAACTCTGTCCCCTGTTCGTCTTGTCTTTCTTTTCTTTTTTGGTATTTCGATGTAGGGTCTCATTCTATAGCCTAGGCTTACATGTAATTCACTATGTAGTTTCAGGGTGGCCTTGAACTCACAGTGATCCATCTACCTCCAAGTGTCACCACACCCAGCTCCTGTAGTCTTTTCATAAACTCTAGTGTTGAATTGAAGCGTCATCCTTCTCATTTCAGAAGGACAGCTGGTATTGGTCTGTTCCTCAGGGGACTTTTAGAATTGAGGTTAGAGCTTGAGGAGGGTGGGATGGTCTTCAGACATTTACTGAACTTTGAGGTTTACTTTTTATAATTATTTTGATATGAGGCGTTTATAAGAAGTATCATAAAATACCTAATTACTCTCAAATATGTGATTAATTTCCAAAAATATTGGATTTAATAAAGTGACTAATTTAAAATATATATTTTATTATTTGGGAGAGAGAGTAAGGAATGGGTATACCAGGGCCTCTAGCCCTGCAAGCGTACTCCAGATGCATGTGCCACCTGTTATATCTGGCTTATGTAGGTCCTAGGGAATCAAACATGGGTCCTTTGGCTTTGCAGGCAAGTGTTTTAACTGCTAAGCCATCTCTCCAGCCCAAAGTAATTTTTTAAAAAAGATAGGTATTTGGTAGAAGTTGTGTTAATGACAGAAAGCAAGCATTTATGAGTACACAGACAGGTCTCTCAAAAAGGTAAATACATGGTCTTAACTTTCAACAGTTTTCCTTTGAGCAAATAAGTAAGCAGGAATTGGACTGTAGAGATGGCTCAGTGGTTAAAGCTGCTTGCTTGAAAAGGCTGCCAGCCCTCGTTTAACATCCAAGTACTCACGTAAGCCCAATGCATAAAGCGGTGCATGTGTCTGGAGTTCATTTGCAGCAACAAGAGGCGCTGGAACACCCACTCATTCCTTCCTTCCTTCTCTTTCTCAAGTGAATAAGTAAAAATTTAAAATAAGCAGGAATTGCTTCTACTGTTCTTATTTGAATGAACTCCATTGAGTTCACAGCTCATCATTATTTCATTAACCAGAAGATTTCCCACAATGAGGAAGAAGTTAGCTGTTTCTGGATAATGGGAAGTCCCTTTCTAAGAAGCGTGTATTCATCAGGGATGAGCTAGGCTGCTGTTTTAAATTCTGTTTTTATTTGTTTGTGTGTGACTTAAAGAGAGCCCATGAAGCAGATTTCCCCTACACTGTACTTATGCTCTGTGGACATTCTTCTTCACCATGCCATACTGTTTCCGGGTCACACTCATGTAGTCTGAGGGTTGAAACCGTTCTGATGCACATGTCTTATCTCAACAGTTGGGTTCTCTTGCTTATGGCCTAGCCTGGTTTCTTGAACTCTTTCTGAAGTTGTAAAACTATATGAGCATTGGTCATGACAAATAGCCACTTCACATTTCCTCCCAGTTCTTTAGCATTCTTCTATGCCCAACATTTAATACATTTTATTGTTAAATTGAATTAAAAGTCCATGCTTGCGCTTGATAAACACCCTTATGTTCACCTTTTACTAGAATTTTGAAAAGTTTGCGTACAAGAGTGCACTAGCTTTAGTGGCTTGAAGCTGTGCTTTGTGATTGTGATAAAGGAGGGCAAGGGTGTTACATTTGATCCTATCAGCTACATTCAACTTCTTGTTCTGCTTTTCAAGTCTGAAGGCTCCCACAGGGGCCTAGAGGGGCTTAGTAAGGAAACACTAGCACAAGGAAGCCATGGGTGTGATGATCAAGGGTGGAGTGTTGGCTTGGTGCGCACTTAGACTTTTGAAAATCTTTGAAATGATTGTGCTTACCAGAGCCAGTGTCACACTCATGTGCAGATGGAGGTCTCATCCCTGTAGCACACATGTACTAAGCTCTAAGTCTAAATTCTAGTGTAGCTTGTCATTTTCTTAGTGTACATTAGGGACAGATGTTACAGTGTTTCTTTGCTTCCTGGAGTTCATTCTGTTTAAACTAATAAGAAAAAATTGAGTCAGTAATATGACATAACTTTCTTGTAATTTTTTAATAGACTTATAATTTCTTTCTGCCTTTTTGGCTAAGGGATTCAAATTAGAAGACTAATTTCCCTCTTGTCACATATTTCTTAATCTTCCCTCCGTTTCTTTTGTATTTGTAAGTATTTGTTTTTAGTTACAGGGAACGTAGAATGTTAAAGTAACCAATATTTTGATGGCCAATTGGTATTTTTATAAAATTTTCATAGTAACTTGGTATCATGAGGGCATTGCATAGATTCTTCTCTAGTTGTTATTATGTAAAGATTTGTTCTTCGTTTCTTGGAGGCAAAAAGAGTGAACTGTTTCCTGCACTCAGTGTGATACTGGTGTGACAATCACAGCTACCTGCTGGTAGCTTTTTTTTTCCCCTTTCAGGATGGTTAGGCACATTTATGATCAAGCATACCAGTCATTTACACAATTGTTCATTGTCACCTCCTCTCCACATGGCACCAGGGCAGGATGAGTGGCAGTAATGTTCATGATACTCCACCAATAAAACATGCAGGATCTATAATAGGCTATAAATATTTAGAGAATAAAAATGTTGTTATTTATTCTAATAAATTACAAACTAGTTATTTGAAATCCCTTGTATGAAATCTAAAGCAAATTTTGGATGCAGATGTATTATCAGCACAAAACTTACTTTATAAACTAAGTGTGCCATTTGCTTATTCTTTTAACACATTTCTTTTAAAAATGAGAAACCCTTTTGATAATGACTAATTTTGGAGTGTGTGGGGGGGTGGGCACTACGGATCGAATCCAGGCCCTTTTATATGCCAAGCAGGCTATCAATAAGTTACACCCCAGCCCGGGAATCCATTTGATGATAATAAGAAAGGTTTTCAACTTTGGGTCAAGAATCAATTTATGGTTTGAAGATAAAGTTCTGTTCTCCAGAAAAATATATTTAGCCTTTTGTAAGTTTGTCCATAAACCCTAAGATTTATGAGCCTTTATAGGTAAACCCTCAAACCCACATTAATGATCGTGCATGCCACAGTCCTGGTTAATCTTTAGGTTGGCTTTGGAACAATGGATGAGGGTGATAGTTCTTGACAAAAACACAAGACAAAATCATCCCTCAGACACAGAGCAACACAAATGATATTTGCTAAGGATTTAATTCCTGCCTTCACCCTTTGTGAGGCTTTTCCATAAATAACTGGATTCTAGTAATTTAAATATGGAGCTGTTTTACTTAAAACTCTGTGAGTCTATGAACTTGTAATCAAAACTGCAATTATTGTTAGTTTGGTTCCATGTGTAATTAAGACAGGCAAAAATACAAGCCAATAAAATGAGTAATATAAGGAAATCCCGAGGCTGAGCTTCCTTTGGAAGGTGGCCGTAAGCATTGTGTTTTGTTGAGTTCCCTGCTGAAAATTTCTTTCTTGGCTGTGGAGATTTCTGACAGTATTCAATCCAAGGAGAAACAACCTGGCCCATCTTTTTGTGGGGAAGTCCCATAGAGAGGTGTTTCTGGTTAGATTCATTTCTTTCTTAAATGGCATGATTTCCTCTGGCTTGTTGGTTGGTGGTCTTACTGCCTGACTCTTCTTTTATTAAATTCCCGTTGGGTATTACGGCTCTCTGGAGCCCTGAGAAGAATGCCATAGCATCCCTCCAAGCCAAGGCTTTGTAAACTTTTTCCACTCGTGACCATTTTTGTCCAAGAAATTTTTATGTGACTCTGAGTACATGGACATACAAAATAGGTATGCATGCCAAACATTTAATGATAATAAATCATAAAAAAAATCTTAAGGCAATTCTTTAATATACACATTATTTTATTATTTATTAAAGAGGAAAACAAATTCATACATTAATACATGGATATGCTTGTTTATTTTACATAAAGAATTCTATCTTAGATGAATATTTGAAACTGCAGAACAGAGTATTTTTCAGTGTTTTTCATAGTTCATTGACATTTTGATTTTGTAATCATCAATGGTGAGTGTCACTTTGATAAATACATAGTATAAAATGGTAAGAATCTGTTTTAGGGCCACTTCAGAAACTTTTGGAAATTTTGTCCTAATCCCAAACCAAAATTCATAGTATTTTTATTTTGTGAAACTCATCAGCAATTTTTTAAATCAAATATTCTAACATAATACAATCTAATGACATATTAATTGAATGCTTACATGCTGTGGAATGGTGATAGGTCTATTGTTTTTCCTAAGGTAAACCGTTACATTTCTGAAAGAACAGAAAACTGTGTGTGAGTTAGAACACTGCATTGTATGACATACAGTAGTCGGAATGAGAGGCAGGTGCTTCAGGCAGCCGTGCTTGACAGTGTGGTGACCATGGGCAGTGCAGAGTGCGCATGCCCTGTGTTCAGCACCAAGGCTGCAGTGAGTTCACCCTTTACAAGTGGCTGAGTACTGTGAGAGGCACCCTGGCTTCATTATGTGTCTGATTTTTGAATTACGTTTTGGTCATTGAGCATTCAGAAATAACTTACTTTGGCTACATTTTAAAGATTTATTTTTATTTTACTTATTTATTAGAGACAGAGGGGAGAGAGAGGGAGAATGGGCGCACCAGGGCCTCTAGCCACAGCAGATGAACTCCAGATGTATGCACCACCTTGTGCATCTGGCTTACGTAGGATGTGGAGAATTTGAACCTGGATCCTTAGGCTTCATAGGCAAGTGCCTTAACCACTAAGCCATCTCTCCAGCTGAACTTTTGCCAAATTTTATGTTGGCCCCCACTGTAGTCCTCCTCCAACCCTGCAGTGCCTCATGCCTCCACCCTAATATGAGATTGCAACCCAATGTTTAAGAAGCTGAGCTCCAAGCCAAGGAATTCTTGGATGTTATTTTCTGGCCTTTGGCAACCTGAGAATCTTTCTTCTATCTGACTAATAGGGAACTCAGACCTATAGTTAGAGAATAATTCACATGAGCTGTTATTTCTTTGATGGAATTAATGATCAAATATTGGCGAATGCACAAAGCAGATTCGTGACTTCTTAATTTTACGTTTGCCTTCTCAAAGACAGTTGTTGAGCAAAGGCTTTTTATGCTGATTAAAGTCTATTAATAAATGGCAGTGTAATTTCCTTTATTCTACCCCCAGGCTGATGAGTCTTGCTTGTCTACACGGTGAGCGCAGGCGACACCTTCATTTCCCAAGTGCAGTCATAAAGGCAGAGCGCTCCATGCTGAGCTTCAGTGGAGGATGAAGACTGCTTGCATTCCTTTCCTTGGGTCAGTGTTCTTTGCACAGCCTTCACAGCACTGACCTCATCAAAGCAGTTCATCTTCCAGGGACCCATCTTGAGGGAATGTGGGTGCCCTGTTGCTTCGATAGAGTTAATCACAAGTGTTTATTTGGTAGCTATGCTTAGTGAGATCTTACTTCAAGAAAAAAACTTACGGCCGGGGGGGGGGGACTCTTAAATGTTTATACTCACTAATTACTCAACTATTACTTACTAACCTTATGTACATGACATAGTGGCTATACTAAGTTTCTGGGGATGTAGTGATGAAACAAAGGTAACGTCTGAGTTTTAGCTCAGCTGGGAGCCTTTGCGAGTCAAATGGACCACTCTTAATTACTCTGCATGACAGGTGTGGACAGGAACTGTTCCAGGAGAAGTGGGAGGAATTCTAACCCCTACTGAAAACTGAAGTCTCTTTCCTCATGGAGCCCTCAGTCCATGAAGGGTGCAAAGATTACCTCAGCAATGGCTAATCAGTACCAATTTATAACTTTAAAATCAGAAAGACCATAGAATAAGATTTGACCTGTTTGTAGGCTAGAGAAGGTCTTCCTAAGAATTGAAAGATTTTATTGTGGTCTGGAAAAAAAAAAAAAAAAAGAAAGAGTTGGAAGAGAGTATTTCAGAAGGAACAAGGATGTGATGTGTAAAAAGCACGGGTTATGGTAGGATGTGGCGGGGTCGGGTGGGGGGGGGATGATGGTGTGTTCAGGGAGCTACAGGAAGACGTGAGTGCGTCAAGCAGTGCCATTCTTGTGAAGCGTGATATGAGACATTTAGGAAGAGAATAGAAGTTCACATCATGCAGAACCTGTGCTATTCTAGTTGAGATTGAGATTTGCACCCTGTCTGCAAGTGGAGGGCCCTGTCGGATTTGATGGGGAACACAGGGATTAGGAGGGGATGAGTCACATGACTGGTATGTGAAAAGTTCCTTTGGGCTGCATCTTGGAGGCACTCTGAATGGAGATGGGTGAGGTGAAGCAGGGCTGATGATGAGAACCTGGGGAGTTTGGTGATGAGCTTCTTGGTCAGTCTGACTGTGGTGTGGTGGTGCCTGTAAAAGCACTGATGTGAAGTCACAGCAAGACATAGGCTTGAGTGGCATTTAGCAGCTATGGTATACAGTGCTTCAAGAGATAACACTGCCAGGAATGTAGCAGTATCTTTATAATGCTTTTATGTTCACCTGTAATGATAAGAAGTTCTGTTGTGTCTGGTTAGCCTGTTTGGTAAATAGAATGGAAGCTGTGTAGCTTCAGGGCATTCTGACATAGCTCCCGTGTGACTGGGGATACCATGTAGTGTGGGCCAGGAGAATAGCATATGGTGGCTAAGGGGAGGGAACAAATATTTAATTTAAATTCTTATGCAAGACCCGGCACTGCAGCCAGCATCACTGGCTTCTAACCTGACCTCTTCCCCCACTGGACTTTCGTGCAGTGTGGCCCCGAGGTGTCATTTAGGATACCAGAGCCATAATTTACTAAATACTAGCCTGGTTCATTGAAGGGGTTAAGGTTATGACTCCCAGGTGATTTGTCTGTATCAGGGTACATCCTAGATGCTGGGCCCAGCTGGTTTATCACATGATTATTTTATAAGGCTGTTGCTCATACTAAAATATGTTGCAATGGAGCTAATGAATTGAAAAGAAACCCCACAGGGTCAGGTGAGTGTATATAAACAACATTGAACTAAGTGCATATTTCTTTGTAAAGCATGATGCTCTGGGTAGGAGATAAGACTTTTGCTTTTGCACATGGAATTGCAAAGTGCTATCAGCAGTGGTTTGAATGCAGATGTTTGCATATATAGAAATGCTGTAGTTGCCCTGGAATCTTGTTTCACTCAAGCTGCCTTTATCCCTTCTGTGTCTTTAAAAAATATATATTATTTTTATTTATTTATTTGACAGAGAGAGAGAGAGAATGGGTGCGCTAGAGTTTCCAGCCACTGCAAAGGATCTCCAGATGCATGTGCCACCGTGTGCATCTAGCTAACATGGGTCCTGGGACTCAAACCTGGGTCCTTTGGTTTTTCAGACAAATGCGTTAACCACTAAGCTATCCTCCAGCCCCCTTCTGTATCCTTAGCAACAGTTGAATGGGTCTGTCTCTTGAGTTTTTACTGTCTTAGCTCAGATATAATCCTAAGAAGATCACAATTTATATTAGCAAGCAAATTCTTCAGAAATTAAACATCAAGTTTTGACATTCTGAAGTTCTTAAGGTGATAGTTTCAATATTCTTCCAAAAGTATTGTCTTTCATGGACTTGGTTTCTTTTGATTAGTTGTTAGTCCTCAAAAGTGGTAAACTTTCTATTCTAGTTTATACACATTCAGTTTTATTCAGTTTTATTTTGGGGGGGGGTTGAATGGAGATGGGGAAGGAATTGTTACATATTTTCTCTTTGCTCCTTTTCATTGTCCTTTTGTTTGTCTTGAGTGTTCATTGTAAGCAGGTTCATTTATTTTTGGTCTTCCCTACTGACTGGCCAGAGGTATTGTATACTATTTTCAAAAACTTCGGACAGATTTTAACATCTGTGGCAGGATTGAATACTGTGAATGGCAGAGGCCATGGTCAGGAATATTCTAAGTGGCTCTGACTATTGCTTGCCAGTTCATTCCTTTACCAACAGTTGACTCATCCTTTAGATTAAGTGTGACTAGTTTTTTCTATTCAGTTCATGAAAGCTTTCACACGAAACCGGATGTGTGACTTCCCTTCAACCTGTTTACCATAAGCTGGATCCATTGATTATTACCTAGTGTGAGCTTGGGTGGGCCAAGATTTACAAGATGGCAGGATAGCTTTGGAAATTAAATAATAGTTCTAGTAATAATAATAGCTATATTTTATAGCACACTAATTTTGATCTTGAGTCAAAAGGTCATTCTTGTTTTGCACTGTGAAAAAACAGAATTTCAACACTCTGTGGTTGGTCAAAAGCATAGATTGGCATTACTTGAAGTCCTTATTGGTAGCTGGGCGTGCTGGTGCATGTGTACCATCCCAGCACTTGGGAAGCTGATGCAGGAGGAGCAAAAGCAAGGCCACAGCATGGGCTACGTAGTGAGCTGCTGTCTCCAGGAAAAAGAAAGTCCTCATTGACAACACAGAGAAAATAATGCCTACTTTCAGAAGCCACTGAGAGCGGTAAATGAGGCCTTTGATTTATTCACTCATCAGCTATTTGTTAAACATTTGCAGTGTACAAAGCATTGTCCTGGACATTAGAAATAAGACAGAGAACAAAACCAAGTCTTGGCTCACATTAGAGCTCATGTTCAGCTTAGTGGTTGAATCTTACATTGTGTTTGACCAGGAACCAGTTGCTTGAATTGTCACTACCTAAGATTTAAGAAAGACATTGTTATTTAAAATATGTTGGCACATGCTTTGAGAAAAATTCTATTATTTTAAATAATTTGTGTGTGTATATGTGTGTGTATATGTGAAGGTCAGAGGACAACCTTGAAACTATGAGGTGTTTCTTTTATCTTCTTTTGAGACAAGGACCCTCTTAATTAAAAAAAATGTGTGTGTGTGTGTGTGTGTGCGTGTGCATGTATGTACATAATGTATATGTTTGTATGGGTATGGGTGAGTCACAGGCACACGTTGTGGTCTGAGGACAACTTGGGGTGTTTGTCCTCTCCCTCTATCCTACTGGACTGAGACAGGGTCTCCTTTGTTGCTCCGCTTTTGCTGTTTTGCTTTGGGTGTACCAGTCTAGCTGGCCTGTGAGCTTTGGGATTCTCTGGTTTGGCCTCCCCTTCCACTAGGTGTGTTGTGATCACAGATGCATGCACTGCTTTGTGTCTGGCTTTACCTTGGTGATGAGGAGTTGAACTAATGTCAGCAGGCTTGTAAGCAAGCACCTTTGATCACCGAGCCATCAAACTTGTTCATTCCATAGCTGATGGCATAGCTCTGCGTGTGTATCAAGTCTATTTCCCTGATACACAAGTAGCACATCTATCATTAGCTTCAATGTATAAATGAACAAGTTTGATGATAGGTTTGCAAAAGGGATCTGGGGTTCAGACATATTGCATGTGTGGATGTTAGACATGTGAGCGGCAGTGTGTCTGTATTGCCTTTAAGTCCTCAGTGGTCTACTCATAAAAAAAAAAACAAATAAGGAGTTTCGTTAAATGCAATGATAACACCTGTCCAGTATTAGAAATCTGTTATTCTAATACCATATTTAATGCCCCAGTGTATGAATTATCTGTTAAAAGAATGGTTTCCTGCCTTGCTCTCTTATTCCCTCCCTCCCCCTACAGATAAAGTAGTGGTAGACTTTTGACCAGAGATTATCATCTGGCCAACACAGAAAAACTTACTCTAGAGGAGAGTAAAGATAGGCAAGTCTTTATCATCTGTGAAGTACAGAACCAAGAGGAAGGGCTGGGAGACCTTGATAATCACCTTGGACCCTGCATTAGCTGAGGAAGAATGGATCCACGGGGAAATCCAGTACCGAAGCCCATGTGCAGCAGCATGCATATTTCATGGTTATGGTACAGAATGGTGGCAGAGATGCCTTTGTCTCCAGCCTGGTCCCTGTACAAATCCCCAGGGGTCCAGCTGTATTCATTCCTGTCACTGGGCTTCTGTGAGATTTCCTGCTGTATCCTTGCCATTTCTTTTTTCCTTGTATTCCCTTCAGTGTTTTTTTTTTTTTTTTTTTTTTGTAACCCTAAGTGCTTCGAGTAGAACATTAGGTCAGCGGACACTTTTCAGTAACCAGTGGGGCAATGCTAAAGATAGAAATGGGGTAGGAACGATAAGCAAAAGACTGCAAAGTTGTAGAAAGAATGAGGATAGTAAATTATAGTCTTAGCCCTTAGTTCCAAAATAGCTCAGTGACCTTTTCCAAGGTGCTTGACACTACCAGGTTTGTCTAAAATGGGAAGAGTGCAATCTCATAGGGATCGTATCTTGAAAAAAAAAATCGGCCATGGTTGTAGAAATGCTTTGGAGAGGTAAAAGGGCCTGTCAGGGAGGGGTTCACCTTGTTAGCAGTCTGTGATATTGGCTTTCATCCGCTCGTACAGTATTCCAAAATATGCTCAGTGGGCCAAATTTATAAGTATTCATTCACTTGGAATTATTTCTTTGCTCTTGACAGCTTTTTAATATTCATAGCCTGATTTTTCTCCAAGTAGTTCTGTTTTCATTCTTATAATTGCTAATTGTTTGCTGCCTGGATTGTCTCAGATGTTTTCAAATATGTGTGGGTGAGTGTGAATCATTATTTGTGTATTTATATTTGTTGTGTATGTGTGCATGCGCGTGCGAGTGTGGAGGTCAGAGGATAACTCTGGTGGTCCCTGTCTTTCCTTGGTTTTCTGAGGCAGGGTTTCTCATTGTTGAGTACTCACACTCCTGTCTGAGGCTTCTGGGAAATTCTTTTGTCTCCACCCCCCTTCTTGCCAGAGGTGCACTGGGATTGCAGAAGCCTTCCACAGTGTCTGGATTTTACATGTGGTCTCAGGATCCCACTCAGGTCTCCATGCTTGCATGGCAAGGTACTTTTCTAAATGAACGATCACACCCTCAAATACATATTTTAAGATATCATTCCATTTTTTTCTCCCGTGAGGTTCTGGTGAAAATGTGGGAGCCATATTTCTGTGTTCTGTAGTATTGATCCAGTTATTGTCATTCCTGCCTTGCACTCAATGAGCAGCAGGAGTCCAGTTATGCATGAAAATAAGTTGGTTGTACTTGTCCTCAAGTGACACTTGCTGTCAGCTTTGTTCCGTTTCCCTCTGTGGATCGGACACACAATGGAAGCAATAAAAAGTGCAGGCCCGAGGAAAATTTGTCTTACACTTAATATGCTTAGCACCTGGACATCATGAAGCCTGAATCCAACAAGGAGTTTGGTTAAATGCAATGAAAACACCTGTCCAGTATTAGAATCTGTTATTCTAATATATTTAATGCCCCAGTATAGGAATTATCACGTCTCACTCCTAGACGTGACTCCATTCACACAAGCAGGTAGCTGAGGAAAGATAAGGTTTACCTTACCTTATTTTAATACAAGGAAAACTGGGGGCAGGAGAGATGACTTAGCGGTTAAGGCACTTGCTTGCAAAGCCTAAGGACCCATGTTCAACTCTCCAGGTCCCACATAAGCCAGATGTACATGGTGATGTAAGTGCAAGGTCACACATGTGCACAAGGTGGCACATGTGTCTAGAGTTTGATGACAGTGGCTGGAGGCCCTGGCATGCCAATCTCTCTCTCTCTCTCTCTCTCTCATTTTGTTTTTAAAGGCCAGTGTGTTGGGCTTGCCTCAAAAAAAAAAAATCTTTTTTAAAAAGGAAAATTCGATCTTTCTGCTAGTACGGGCACAGAGTCTCTCTCATCTTTTACTTTCCTTCAGCATTTATACGAAGTGGAAGAAAATATGGCTCTGTTTCCCAGTGTATTTGTTGGAGAATAGGCATAGTAGGGCCTCAGATGCTTGCACAACTTTGTGCATCTGGCTTTATGTGAATACTGAAGAATTGAACCCAGGCTGTCAGGTTTTGCAAGAAAGCACCTTTAATCACAGAGCCATCTTTCCAGCCCTCTCAGTGCATTTGAACATGAAAATCATTCTCTTCCTCAATATCACTTCAGTTTATGTGAGAGGCAAAAGCACAAGGATTTAAAAAAATCTCTTTTATTTGTGGCTATGTCCTTGCATGTATGCCCTGGTGCACGTGTGGAGGTCAGAGGACAACCTCTTATTTTCTGTGTTCCCCTTTCTATCAGACTGAGTCTGTTGCTGCTGCAAAGGCGACTGGCACATAAGCTTGGGATTCTCCTGGCTTCTCCTCCATTGCCATAGGTGAGCTGGGATCACAGAAGCTTGTGTCACTGTGCATTTGGTTTTAGTGGGAGCTGGTACCCTGGCCAGCATGCCTTGTAATCAAGCACCTTTAACTGCTGAACCATTTCCCCAGTCTAAGCAGAAGGACTGTTTGTTTGTTTGATTTGAGATAAGGCCTTACTCTAGCCCATGCTGGCCTGGAACTCACTCTGGAGTTCCAGGCTAGCCTTGGACTCCCATGGGCTGGTGTAAAGGCGTGTACCACCATGCCAGGCTCATGCATAAGGATTTTTGATGTTACTTTTAGAAAGACCAAGGCCTGTTTTATTGCATTCTAGATTACATCACAGAAAAAAAAAAATCTAAGGCTGCTTGTAAATTTGATATTGCTCCAACTCTCTTGAGGCCTTAGCTTTTCTGGAGTTACTCAAATCCCAAATATTTAAGATTTCTTTAAATGAGGTTAAAAAGTTTATTGTTTGCAATGAAGTATGGATGGAGACTGCATTGCTCTTATTTTTAAAGATTTACTGATAAGTCCCTTAGAGTTTATAGCAATAAGGAAATTAAAGGAAAATTAATTATTTTTAAGAGAGTACCCTTTTGGGGGACAAGTATCATCAATTAAAAAAAGTAAGGATTTGGGCTGAAGGGATGGCTTAGTGGTTAAGGTGCTTGCTTGCAAAGCCAAAGGACCCATGTTTGATTCCCTAGAACCCACATAAGCCAGATGCACAAAGTGGCACAGACACATGCGCCTGGAGCTCGTTTGCAGTGACTGGAGGCCCTGGCACTCCCATTCTCTCTCTCTCTCAAAATAAAATAAATTAATAAAATATTTTGTAAGGTAAGGATACACTAGGCATGGGGGCACATACCCTTCATCCCAGCCCTCAGGAGGCAGACATAGAAGGATTGATGTGAGTATGAGGCCAGCTTGTGACAACAGAGGCTAGAGTGAGAGCCAACCTCGGAAAACCAAAAGTAAATAAATAAATAATAAAAAAGTAAGGCTACTGAAGGATCTTAGATAAGATTCAGCAATGGGATTCATGAGGCACTGAAAGAGGGCTGGTAACCCATTACCTCCTAGAGACCCACTGAGAACTACAGAAGCAATGCTGAGCACAAGTGTCCCTCGAAGAGTGTCAGTGCTCACAGACGATGTGGCTCCTGTTCATTTCATCTGACGCCCAGTGCACGGAAGAAACAGTGGTTAATTCAGCTCATGGAAACTAGAAGGAGAGTTGCGTCCCATCGGTCAGGTCACTGTGCAACTGGAACACTACATTGTCTCCTTCCACAGACTTCGGTTATTTCCCCAAAGGCAGTTACCTCTCAGTATCTTATGACACTGGCCTTGTGATATATTTTATAATGTCCACTTAAGATTTGATTGCTTGATTCATTTATTTATTCAGTAACCTTTTTCTCATTCTGTATTTTTTTATGCATGTGTGTATGTGCGTGTGCTCATATGAGTGCAGGTTTGCTGCAAACGAACTCCAGACACATGTGCCACTTTGTGCATCTGGCTTATGTGGGTTCTGGGAAATTGATCCGGGGTCCTTTGGCTTTGCAGGTAAGTGCCTTAACTGTGAAGCCATCTCCCCAGCCCTCCATAGACTCTTAATGAGTATCTCTGGGAGGAAGGGAGAGAGAGAGAGAGAGTGGGGAGACATGGAGAGGAGGAGAAATGGTTTAATTGATTTTCAACTGGCCCTAGAATCGCCTGTGGAAATTATCTTTAAGTTAAATAAGATGGAAAGACCTACTTTATTTGTGGGTGATATCATGCCATGGGCTGGGGTCCTAGGCTATATAACAAGGAAAGCGCTGGCAGACAGGAGCATTTACCACTTCCTGCTTCCTCACTGTGCTGAATGTCATCATCTTCTGCCACCATTCCCCCCCCCCGCAACGATGGGATGTAACCAGGAACTATAAGCTGAAATAAACCCTCCCTCCCCTAAACTGATTTTTGTCATATATTTTGTACCAGCAAAGCAAAGGTAACTAATACAGTCTCTCCATGTTTGTATGTGTAGAGGTGTCCTCACATATAGAAAAACTTGGTTTTCTAAGTTTTTCCAGTGTAGGAAAGCAATTCTTTTATTTTTATTATTATTATTATTATTATTATTATTATTATTATTATTATTTTGGTTTTTCGAGGTAGGGTCTCATTCTAGTCTAGGCTGACCTGGAATGAATTCGTTATGTAGTCTCAGGGTAGCCTTGAGCTCATGGTGATCCTCCTACCTTTGCCTCCTGAGTGCTGGGGTTAAAGGCGTGCACCCCCACGCCTGGCTGATTATTTATTTTTTAGAATGTTGTAAGGGAGAGCAGAACAATGGGTAAAATGATCTTAAATTGTATCCATTGTATTTCTGAAAAAATTGTATGTCCCAAAAATGTTTATAAATTTGAATTTTATATATGTGTATATACATATACACATGCATATATATGAGAATTTTTTATATTCTCATCTCTGTTTACCAATATTTGATATATGCAGTTACATAAAGCATACTAATAGTAACATTTTGTAGCAGGTTAGACTCTGGGTTGATTGACAGTATGTAATACAGATATCGAGCATTTGGGGATATTTTTCAGGGTGTGATATTCTTCCTTGTGTCTCATTCTAGAACAATCTCAGAAAGTTATGCCTAGGGGACTACAGAACACTCTCTTTTTTGGTGTGTATAATTTCTTTCCTTTTAAAAATTTACTTATTTATTTAACAGAGAGTGAGAAAGGCAGAGAGAGAAAGAATGTGCGTGCCAGGGCCTCTGTCCATTGCAAACGAACTCCAGATGCATGTGCCACCTTGTGCATCTGGCTTTATGTGTGTACTGGGTTGTCAAACCCAGGTCTTTAGGCTCTTCATACAAGTGCCTTAACCTCTGAGCCATCTCTGCAGTCTCTGATTATGCATGTATTTTCTGTAGTGGAAAAACTTGGGTCGTGGAAACTCAAGTTTGAATTTCAGAAATTAGGATACAGTCCCTTTTTTTTTCTTGGGGCAGTTTAATCTGCCCTTCTTCCAAACATTCAAAGTTTAAGTCTCCTCCTTTCCTCATGATCTTCCATTGCTGGGACAAAGTCCATACAACTTACTGGAATCTGTGACAGCCCTCCTTTCTCCCCTGTTGCTTCTCCCACCATGTGCTTTTCTTTTTGTCATCCATTTGGACTAGAGTTTATTTTTTTTCCTGTTTTGTCTGGAGTGTCTGCTTCATTAATTCCCTCTTGCAATCCATGTATTGATTTTTACTTTATTGTTCTGCAATATTATGTTCACAACAAAACTACTACTTTTGGGCTGGAGAAATGGCTTAGTCATTAAGGCACTTGTCTGCAAAGCCACTAGACCCAGGTTCAATTCCTGACGACCCATGCAAACAAGATGTGCAAGGTGGTGCATGCATCTGGAGTTCGTTTGCTATGGCTAGAGGCCATGGCATGCCCATTCTCCCTTTCTCTCTCTGCCTATTTCAAAATAAATAAATAAATAAATAAATAAAATATTTTTTTAAAGTTTTTAAAAAACTTTTTACTCTTCCTTCCAGACCACATACTTCGATGGAGAAAGCATGTGTTTCCTCATAGAACCCATGTGACACAGCATAGGCACTAAATGCAGATTTGTCAAGTGAATGCAAGGATGAAGTAGTCTGGATTTTTGATCAACATATTGCAGTAAATTTTTCATTAAAAAAATTTATGCGAGAGCGAGAGAGAAAGAGGGCCTCTTGCCACTACACATGACCTCCAGATGCATGTGTCACTCTGTGCATCTAGCTTTACATGGGAACTAGCGAATCGAACCCAGGCCTGCATGCTTTGCAAGCAACCCCTTAACCACTTAACCATTTCCCTAGCCTGAGTTTTAACTCTGTCAAAAGAAAAATGCTGGGTTTAAATAAAACTTGTATGGGCATATAAATGAATGTTTTAATAAAATATTTAGAGGACTTGGGGTCAGAGCATCTTTTAACATGAGAGAAAGAGCTGCAGGTGTGGCTCAGTGCTAGAAGCTTACCTAGTATGTCATCTCTGGGTTGAATCTGCAACACTGCAAGAAAATTAAAAATAAATAAAATTCGAGAAATAATGGAAGCAGTACTATATTCCATGCCAATCATAATTTAATTTTCTTATCTAAGTTAGTTAAAAATATGACATTAAATTTATGTGCATATGGAAAACTCAAAGAAGATTGAAGTGTTTAAATGAAAAGCAGTCATTGTGTTACTCCTCAATACTGTCTAATTAATGGGTTACAATTTTAAGACTGAAGAGATTGCTTAGTGATTCACATGCTTGCCTGTGAAGCCTAAGGGCCCCAGTTCAATTCCCTAGGACCCACGTAAGCCAGTTGCACAAGGGGGCTCTTGAATCTGGAATTCGTTTGCAGTGGCTGGAGGCCCTGGTGTGCCCATCTCTCTCTCTCTGTCTTCCTCTGCCTCTCTGTCTCCTCAAATATATGAAAATTAAAAAAAAAATAGGTTAAAATTTCAGTGACATGCTTGAGAAAAAAGAAATATGAGCATGTGTTCCTCATGTCAATTGTATAATGTTTAGAAAAAGCATTTAATGTTACTGAGTTGAGGATTGGACAGGGAGGAAGCCTACCAGTAACTTGATTGAAAAATGGCATCGAAAGGACTCAGTGTCTTCTCCAATTTTGGCTGTACTTTGTGTAACCTTCTTCCTCAAAGGCTCATCCTAAAAAAGGCTCAACCTTGCTTTTCCCCTCTCTGCAAAGACAGTGTATGAAAAGCATTACTAATTTAAGCCCTGCTCACTGTCCAGGTGCTGCACCTAGGAAGAACAGAGTTCAGAAGTTCACAGCTTGGAGCTGCTCAAACCAGGAGACTCATCTGCTGTGGTTGCACGTCTGCTTCTAGAAGCAGGCGCTTCTCCTGGGCCATTCAGCCTCGTTTCGTCATGACAGATGGGTGGCTGCGTGGCTGGACAGAGGGTGAAGGCAGAGTGTGAGCTTGTCCAAGTTGAAACACTTGTCAGCATATCTTTTCCTAATGATAAGCATGCCACTGCAACTTGCATTTTGTGGGTTGGTAGAAATACATCTTAAGAGCTCTGGTGTCCAGCATGGTAGTACTACATACACATGGCTGTGGAATCGGTGAGATGTGGCTAATCCAAACTGATTTGTGTTATCAACGGTATCATTCACAATGGATTCCAGAGCTTCCTGTGAAAAATATGTGAAACATCTCATTAGTAATTTTTAATATGGATCCATGTTGAAGTAGTATTGTGGGTAGATTAAGTTAATAATTTAGTTTTTCTCCATAAGATTAGCATTTAAGTACACCTTTGTTGCTCATTTCCTTTTCTGTTGGACAGTGCTGTGTTAGGGAGCATCTACACTACACACGTCCATAAAACTTTTCCTGCGCCAGTGTGGTGGGGCACGCGTATAATCCCAGCACTTGGGAGGCAGTGCTAGGAGGGTCGCTATGAATTCCAGGCCACCCTAGACTTCATAGTGAATTTCCAGGTCAGCCTACACTACAGTGAAACCCTACCTCAAAAAACTAACAACCAACCAACCTTTTCCCAAATTATACTTGGATTTTGAGTGTTTAGTTTGAAATATATCATCAGGCATGAAATTAAAATCTTGGGATTTTCAAGTTAGTTTCTTCTTAACTTGCAGCTTCTATGCAATAGTAAAAACAAGAGTGCATTTTTTTTCCCCCAGCTCTGAAAGGAATTTTTAGAAACGGAGTTTTGCAGAGCTAAAAATTCGTTCTAATTGTTTTATTTTTAAGTTCTATTTTAAGTTTCTTCCAGGACAAAAATGTTCAGTCCCTTGTGGGTTCTGATGGCCAGGTACAAACTTCTTTGTGTACCTGGGGGGATGTGATAGAACTGGCACAGGAGAAAATTAATGTGGTTGGGATCCATGAATGGAGTGCAGGTAATGTGCAGGCCTTGCAGAGTCCTTTGTAATCCATCACTGTAGAAGCTTTGCTGGGTACCTTCCTCTCTGGACAGCATCATGTGAAGATTCCTTTCTAAAGGAAGGAAATCCTGCTTTTACCCAGTAAGAGACAAATGTAAACATAGAAATAGAATGAGTGGAGCATGTGTAATTACAGGCCATATCCACACATATTTAGTAAAGTTGTTTGCATTGATTCTGTGTGTGTCTCTGTGTGAGCGCATGTTTTTGTGTCTGGAATAAAATTAAATGGGATTTTCCGCTTTTTTCCCCTTTTATCCCAGTTGGAGTATATTTTCCAACCCCATATTTTCCAGTAATCTGAGCTCCAAATTTTTGTCAAAGGTGAGTCAAAAAAGGAACTTCTTAATTCTGCTTGTCACATGATGCCAGATGTTGTAAAATAATAATAAGCACTTTATTTTACCCCCCTTACATCCTCAGACTTTCGGCTGCTTCATCCTTGTTAAAGTGCAGAATTCAGAGCTATAGTTTAGAGGCTCTGCGTAGAAAATGCATCCGGGGAGCATGCACACTAAATGGGTTATAAATAGTATCTGCCTTGACAATGCTGGAATTTTCTCAGCTTCTGGAGACATTGAAGCCTTTGTTTGGTGGGTTGCTACCCCTCCCCCTGTGGCTTGAGTCATGAAGCCTGAAAAACTAATGAGGTTGCTGAAATTTCAAATCTCATTGGTAGGATCTCTGTATCACAATGAGAGATGGCTGGACCATAAGCTTCAATTCAAGGCAACTTCTCTGTTGTGTCTGCGACTTGCTCACTTGGCATTTTATTCATCCAAGCCCTTGAGTTTATTGTTTCCCTTCAGTAGGATCAAATCCGATGTAGATTAAAAATTAATAATGCATAACCATTAAGGTTAAGATCAGGATGCTGAATTCTCCAATTAGAATAAGGGGGAAGCCGGGTGTGGTGGCGCACGCCTTTAATCCCAGCACTCGGGAGGCAGAGGTAGGAGGATCACTGTGAGTTCAAGTCCACCCTGAGACTACAGAGTGAATTCCAGGTCAGCCTGGGCTATAGTGAGATCCTACCTCGAAAAACCAAAAAAAAAAAAAAAAAAAAAAAAAAAAAAAAAAAAAAAAAAAAATATATATATATATATATATATATATATATATATATATATATATAGAATAAGGGGGGGAACCATGAACACAAAAGTAAAAGTATAAGCTTTACTTTCTTTATTTTATACACACATAATATCTCTTATATATTTACATTATAATACATATAAAACATGGATTTTAAAAATGTTAAAATACATTTTTAAATAATCTCTTATATTCTGAGTTTATTTATGGTACTTTACCAATCAAGCTATAACCTACATCTGGTTTATCTCCAACCACTTTAAGATGAAAACCAAGAAATAAATAATAAATAATAATGAAAGACCTTTTGTGGCCCACCAAACCTAAAATATGTGTCTGGTACCTATAGGTGCACCTGACCCTGTACCTGACAAGCTTGCTGAGTGTCAGATAGAACATGCTTGTTATTAGATGTATAAGTGTATATACAATTACTTAAAGCCCCCCCCCCAAATATTTCTTATTTTCCATTCCTGGTACTATCATAGGTATTAGGGAAGTAAAATTTGAATTTCAACATATCTCTACTTTCATAGAGCCTTTATTTCTGTAAAGGAAAAAGTCCAGAATGAATCAATCCAAACAGAAACTGAGAGATAAGTCTTGAGGAGATAAAATAGTTGAGGAAGCGGCAGAAAGTTATGGACTGAGCTGTGTGACTCTGCTTCCTTTTTTCCTGTGTGCTGTAGAACAGTGACTAAATTATTTTCCATATTTTGGATTCTCCCAGCCCCACACACTTGCTTGCTTTTCCCAGTTATTTCCTCATTTTCTGTTTTATTTCTTCCTCAAAGTCCTTTTTGCCCCAATTGAAATTCGTAAGGGCTGGGGAGGTGGTTTAGTGGTTAGAGGCACTTACTTACAATGCCTGTCTCCCCAGGTTCCATCCCCCAGTACCCAAGTAAAGCTGGACACACAAAGTGGCACATATATTTGGAGTCCATTTACAGCAGGACAAGGCTGTGGGACTCTCCAATTCTACCTCTGTCTCACAAACAAACAAACAAACAAACAAATAAATAAATATTTTAAAATTCATTATTTACCCTCATCTCAGTGAGTTCTCTTGGTTGGTATGTGCAAGATATATTTATTTCCATCCTTTTTTCCATTAGCCTTTCTGTGACTTCAGTTTTATTGTTTGTGAGAAGCTTGTAGTGTGTTTCTGTCTTTAGTCTTCGTTAGCTCAGATGGATCAATGTCTTTATCATTTAGTGGAACTTCCTTTTTTTTTCAAATTTTTCTTTATTTGCAAGGAGAGAGAAAGAGATTGAGAATATGGGTGTGCTGGGGCCTCTAGCCACTGCAAACTCCAGATGCATGAACTGCTTTATGCATCTTGCTTTATGTGGGTACTGACTGGGGAATCAAACTCATGTCATTAGGCTTTGCAGGCAAGTGCCTTAACTGCAGAGTCATCGCTCTAGCTTTTTTTCTGTAATTTTTTGGGGGGCGGGTTTTGAGGTAGGGTCTCACTCTAGCTCAGGCTAACCTGGAATTCATTATGTAGTCTCAAACGCATGGTGAGCCTCCTACTTCTGACTCCCAAGTGCTGGGATTAAAGGCGTGTGCTACCATGCTGGGTTTATATAGTAATTTTTTTTCTTTAAAAACTTTGCCTGTCAGTCTTCTCCCAGACCTGTGTTTTCTAGAGAGCCAGTGTTGTGGTTCTGTATGGGACTGACTTACTCTTGTATTTTGGATCCTTCCCATTAGAATCCTTTGCAACACGACTGGATTACTGCTACTGCTTTCCTATGTAGTCACTGACTATGATTCCTTTTGTGCTTCAGCAAGCACATGCCCTCTAGCCCATGTTTTGGTTAGCACATTAGCAGAGCATGGACAAAAGGCCATGGCTGGACCATCCCTCCCACATGCAGGCCTGAAGTTGTCCTGTTTCAAAGCAGTGACCACATTCATGTCAATGACTAAGCCGAAGTCAAATCCGAGCACATTATTTATTGTTTATGGCTCAGTTAGAGATTTGATGTCAAGAGATTGTCAGCATTTGTTACAAGGCTGGTGCTCTCACTGGCTTTGCCATCCAACAGTGTTTGGCATGAGCTCAGAATATAGTAGAAAGAGGACAGTTTGGATGCATCCTGGCAAAACAAAGCTCTTCACTTGACTGAGCTGTAGCTGTGTGATTCTAGCTAGTTTACATTACCTCAAGGGATTCTCCCTCCCTCTAAATCAGTTGTTTCATTGGTGATCACGCTGGTTCTCAGATAAGCAGGTTATTGTCCGTGGCATGCACGCGTAGGTGATGGGTTCCTAGAACTTAGCGCAGTTATTTGGTGGAGGGTCTGTAGTAGTTAATCAACCCGTCACATCAAAGTTCCAAATTTCACCCTTTATTGCCTGCTCTTGGAAAGTAGATCTGGGGTCTAGGTGGCGTAATGTTCAGCTTTGTCTGGAGGGGGCGCTGGAGAGGCATTGCCGGAAGAAGATGTTTTCATTCTTGGATCTGGTATGCACGCTCACTCCCCTGATTTGGGCAGCACTCCTGGCTTCTGCGTGTGGGAGACATGTGCAGTCAAGGTGGTTTCTTCGTCTCCTGGCTTCCTTGTGTAGGGGGCTTCTCCAGGGTCAGATGGCTTCAACATTGGAACATGTGCTGGCCAGAAGTATAGCCAGTAGTCGGCAGCTTCCCTTGACATCTCTGGGGGCTGTTATGTCATAGGATAAGTGTTGGGATATCTGTCTTCCAGTGATCTGCTTTCCCTGGCAGCCTGGAGGATGGAGTGCAGGAAGCTAGATGAGGATCTTCTGTGCTCACAGTGGGTTTCAGCAGTGGGCAACAGCGGTCACCTTGGTCACTGTATCTCAGAACTAGATTGTGACTGCTCTTAGATTGTCCATTTTTGGATCCTTTAAGTCTCTTTTTTATTTCTTACTAGCTGATCTCCTGCTATATAGCTAATCATCTAGTAAACTTCCTTTTTTTTTGTGTGTGTGTGTGTGTGTGTGTGTGTGTGTGTGTGTGTGTGTATGTATGTATATATGAGTGTATGGTGTATATACATATTATTGATGGTATGTGTGTGGATACGTGGGTGTGCGTGCATGCGTGTGTGTCCATATGAAGGCTAGATTTTGATGTTGAGTGTTTATCTCAATCTCGATTATGGTTGTCTTCCTCAATCTCACTCCATCTTCTTTTTTTCTGAGACGGGTTTTCTCACTAAACCAGGAGCTTTTTAATTTGACTAGACGAGCTAACCAGTAAGCCTGTGGGATTCTCACATTTCTGTCCCCCGCATGCTGGAATTACAGGTGCCCTCAGCCCTGGCCTTTACATGGATGCTGGGGATCCAAACTTTACAGACTGGCCTACCACTCCATGTCTAGTCTTTCTCTTGTCAGACTACCGTGTACTTCTTCCCTTTGGTTTGGACTCTGATACCAGTCCATCAGTAGAAGGAGGCTCTGTGCTTGCATTATATGTCAGTCGGCTTTTCAGTGCTCTGACAAATCCCACACTAAATCAACTGTAGAGCAAAAAAGTTCATTTTGGCTTTTGGATTTGGAAGTTCAAGTCCACGAATGATTGGTCCCATATGCTTTAGGCCTGTGCTGGCATTTAATGAGAGTGCATGGGAGGGGGGGCAACATGTGCATCCCCATGGCTTGCAACCAAAGAGAGAAAGAAAAGCTGGGATTCCACAGCATGTGACCAGTGACCCCAAACTCCAACAAGGCCTCTTCTTCTAAAGTTTCCACCACCACTTATAAGTGTTACTCTGGGGAACCAATATTCTATTTTTTTTTTAACTCATGGGCTTTCAGGTGATTTTTTGAGATTCATGCTCAAAATTGATGGAGGTAGAAAAGGATCTAGTAGATTAGTGTAAAGCAGCATGAGCAGATGTTTTGTTATCTCTCAGGAGGAAAGCAGTCTCAGGAAAATATGGAGATCTGCAGTTATCCACCCCGGTGGGAGCGTTAGAGTGCTTCAGAAAATCCTGTTGTTAAATGTCTACGAACATTTTATCTGACAGATTAACCATTCTGCATGTGCTGCAGCATACAGGAGCCGTGAGGGAGGCTCAGAGGGGCCCCGCTGAGGAATGACCTTTCAGATTCTGGGGACCGTCAGTAAAGCAGTGTATCTGCATCGATATCACAAGCTGACGAAATGGACCTGTCAAGCGTCGTTTCCTTCTACCCTTGCATCTTGTGATAGCGCTGCAAGAGGCCGTTCTGTTGAGGGCTTACTTGTATGAGTTCTGTACCAGTGTGACATGGACAAGAGGCAGGCAGGCAGGCAGACAGGCAGACAGACAGATAGGAAGGCAGGAGCATGGGGAGGGAAGTGACCAGAAGGAGGCACTGTGAGGATGATGTGGCATGTTGGGAAAACTTACAGGTGAGATGACATGCCTGGCTGTTGAGATTCCGTACCTCTTTAGGGAACTCGAAAACACAGAGAAACAGGTCTTTGATTCTTAGCTGTTGTTTTCTCCCTCCGCCCTCAGTCCAATCTATTAATTTGAATGAGTTCTCCTTTTCCTATCATAGTTCGGATATACAAACCTTGGGAAAATACAGTATGTGCTTTATAAAAAATATTTGAATATTTGAGGGTGAGGGAAGAAAGACCTCTCTCACGTGCAGAATACAGATGTGTGTGTGTAACATGAAGGCAGAAGGAAGACTTAGGGGAAGAATGATAACCAGTGGGAAGAGATGGTTAAGTGAGGGTTGGGGGATAAATGTGAGCAAAATAAAATAATATGAAAGTATAATGTATGGAACTATAATAAACCCAATATTTTGTATGCTCACTAAAATTCATAAAAATCGTTAAAAATGAATAGTTAAGTGGAAACATCTTAAAAGGACAGATTATAGTGAATGGTGGGGACTCTTGTGCCTGGCATCCTTGGATCATGACTATGCTTAAAGATTTTCCCAGGTGACTGCTGAGTTATGTTCCAGTCACTGCCGTTGTTGTATACCATTTCATTATATGACACCGGGGAGACTTAAGTCTTCGTTCTGCTTCTGCTGGGTATTCAGGGACTTTTGTTCTCATTTGCGTGCAGTCACAAATAATAAAGCTACAATCATTTGTTGTAATGTCTTATAACCTCTTGAATATTAGGAGATGGTGGAATGTTAGGGAATGTGGAACAGCAGGGAATTGGACAGAGAAGAGACCGATCGTGTGATCTTTAGTCTGTCTCTTTATCCTGTGTCACTTGTATTCATATTTGTTGGTCACAAGACATCAATAACCAAGACTGATCTCAATGGAGAGGGAAATTTAACCCTCCCTGAGGAGCAGTGAGTGGGCAGGAACTTGGCCGAGCAACCGGTGGCCATGGTTTATACATTTTCTTAGACTCAGAACACATGGTCTTTGGGGTGTAATTCTGAAGATGTTTGTCTTATCTGTTTTCTTCGCCAGCTTCCCTCTTCTCCATCCTTTGCTCTTTTTTTTTTTTTTTTTTTTTTTTTTGGGCCTCTACATTAGTGTGGTGCCAAACCTCAAACAGGCAGTAAGCCAGAACTACAGAGGAACAAAGCCACAAGCCAGTGATCCAGGCCCCCTGATAACTGGCTGTGTCTCACCCAAGTAGACCTGGGCATCTGTGACTGGCAGCTGTAATGCACGAGGAACCCACAGCTGTATTCCATAATTCAGCATTATATTCACTCCTTCACACAATGCGATGGAAAGTCCTTGAAGGTTCAAGGTGGCAGTCTTGAGTCCTGCTTGCAGGAGATAAATGTTATAATTACATTCAAGACTATTTTTATAGGTTTTATTTATTTATTTTTTGTGGCAACAGGCTGGCCTTTTTTTTTTTTTTTTTTTTTGCAAGAGAGTGATGACAGTGAGAGCGAGAGCAATTGAGCGAGCGAGAGAGAAAGAATTGCTGTGCCAGGTTCTCCAGCCACTGCAGTTGAACTCCAGACATGTGCACCACCTTGTGCACATGTGTGACCTTGCACACTTGTGTCACATTGTGTGTCTGCCTTACTTGGGACCTTGAGAGTTGAACATGGGTCCTTAAGCTTTGCAGTCCTTAAGCGTGCCTTAACCACTAAGCCATCTCTCCAGCCCTCAAGACTGTTTAAAAATTTATTATTTAATTAATTTATTTATTTATGGTAGAGAAAGCATCAGCTAGAGAGAGAATGGGCATGCCAGGGCCTCCAGTCACTGCAAACAAACTCCAGATGCATGTGCCACCTTTTACATCTGGCTCATGTGGGTACTAGGGAGTTGAACCTGGGTTCTTAGGTTTTGCAGGTGAGTGCTTTAACTGCTAAGCCATCTCTTCAGCCCTCAAGACTGTTTTTGCCTTACATTCCATCATGGTACAGGAGGGGCTCATGTGGTCCTCACCCTTTGGTATTTGGAACTTTGGTATTTAATAGTATTTACTGCTAGGAGAGGAAGAGACATTTTTTCAGTGGTATAGCCACTGGCAAGTTGCCCATGCTCCAGTAAATAACCTATGGCCTATGCTCATGCAAGCATCTCTAATTTAACTTAGTGGGAGATGCACGCTCACACCCACACAATAAATAAAAGAAGAAAAAGCTGAACATGATGGTGCATGCCTGTATTCCCAAAATGAATGAATGAATGAATGAATAGAAATAAGTAAAATAAAAGAAGCAGACATGAAAGTAGAAAGGAGACTATTTGGGAATAAGATGGGGTTTAGTGGGAGGGAGATAAGAAAGGGTAATTGGGGTGAATATGATCCAACCACATTATATACCTAAATGAAATTGTCAAAAATAGAAAGGAAAACAAAGAACGAAAAATAATAAAAAAAGCTATTTTTGTTTTCATGTCCAGCTGGCCCCAAGCTGTGACCACTGGTCCCACTGCCAAATAGTAAACAAATCAAAGTGATGCTGTGCTTCCCTCTGGAATGCCTGTAGCTGGAGCTTCAGGGAAATCATTAACTCACCTCTGCTTAAGGAGCTTTGACTAGAGATTGCAGGATTATGTGTGTATAGTTTCAAAGGTTATATTTTAAGATGAATAATTTAAGAAGATTAGCTAGCATCCTCCATTAATCTGCAGCTATTTTAATGATAAAAAAGGACAACTCACTTTCATCTTAGGAGAGTAATATGTCAGTTTTGCTGATAGGTTCTATTCCATTGAGTTTTATGTAAGTTGTATAGGATAGCTTTCAAGTGGATAGGTAGGTAAAGGAAAGCATTTGTGGCCCATGTTCACTCTAGTTTAGTAGCTTTTGATTAGTTTTTACCATTGTAGTTTGCATGATAAATGTTGCTGTGGAGTTGTACACATGTAAATGTTGATTGTAAATAGGAAGAGATTCTATTCTGAACAGATTAATATAAAGTCACCATAAAATGAATATGACGATAATTATTCTACTCAGCATATATTCTGTTATGAAGTGTGACTGTGGTTTCTGTATTTAACTCTTGGATGTCTGAACCTAGACCTAATCTCATTCATATATACATACACATATATACATATACACACACACATACATACATACATATACACATACATAAACACACACATATATGTATACTTGTTTTATAGTCTGACAGTAGGACCATTATAGACTTGCTAATTTTATTCCTTGATGGTTTATGTAAGTTTAAGGAAGCATAACTTTGTTTTCCTGATCAGCTAGAGTCCTGTTGTTTAAGGTATAGAGAGCAAATACTTTGAGAGCTGAATCCAGTGGTGGAATCTGTGTGTGTGTGTGTGTGTATGTATGTGTAGCTGTCCATGTTCCACAGACTGGACTGCTTCATGGAGTGTGTGTGAAGGTCTGATTTAAAATAAGAAGAGAAATTGAATGCAGTCAGAAACCTGCCAAGCAGCCAGCAAAAGTCATTTGGGGTCTGTTCAGCCTAATAACAAGCTTTTGGGCTTATGTGTTTACTTCACTTTTGTTATAATGTGATGGATTTGGAGTTTCACAGCGAAGGCTGGAGATAATTGGGGGAGCATTGGGGAGAATCTGCGTTACTCTAGCTGACATGTGGTCTCATTTTAAATATCACGCAGGGTGATTGATGGAGTACTATGGCTCATGTGGCAATGAGTTTTTGTCTGTGTCCCCTACCTTTTAGCTATGCCCCTTAATGTCTAGTGTAGCTGTGATGTTTGGTTGTGTTATTTTGATCGGCTTATTTTGTAGACTATAACTTCTAAAACTTTTTCTACTCACAAGTACTTGCTGCTTAAGAAATTTTTATCTGACCCCAGGTATCTAGGGACATAGGTATATCACTCACTCACTCACTAATATTTTCAAGTAATTCTTTGGTATACATATAATTTTACCATTTATTGAGATGGTTGTGTGTTTGTTTTTATATAGAGAATTAAAATTTGGCTGAATATTGATTTTATAGGACATAGAGCATCTTCAGTGTTTTCTGGAGTTGATTGAATGCTAGAAACACTGCCTCACATGACATGTAGAACCACGTGGCAAAAGTAAGTTTAAGACTGTTTGAGAAATTGTGGGAGATTTGGTTCAAAATTCACTGAATGACTTTTTTTAAAAAAACAAAATTCAAACAATAGATTTTGAACTCATTCTATCACAATATAGCCTAAAAGTATAGTAACTTAGTGCTTCCATGCTGAGAGATGGTAAAAGTCTTTGTTTTCCAGAATTAAAGCATTATGCTTTTAAAAGCTCAGAGAGCTTGGTGTGTGTGGTAAAAACACCAAATTTATAATGTAAAATAGTCTCAAATCTGAGCCGAGGTGATGCAGGCAGTGTTTGTTGATGTTGCGTGACGGCACAATGCGAGGTGTACATGGTGCGTGTTCAGCTCCAAGGCTGTACTGAAGTTGTGTGATGCAACAGTGGCAAGATTTGCCAGACACCTCTTGGATTTATTACACATTTGATTTTGAATTAGTGTTTTGAATGTTTATGTGTGTGGTGTAAACACACATTTACATATGCATATTAGCAAGAGTGTGTGTAGATATACGTATGCACATGCACTGAGCAATCTTCCCAGCTTTACGAATTAACTTTTGGTTATTGTGATTTTAGAAACCTTTCATTGTTGCTGAATTTTTAATGAACCCCCACCTTTGTTGGTTTAGCCTCATATTGGGTCATGGGCCACAGTTTTAAGAAGCTGTGTCCTAGCTTAATGTGCAAAGAAGGAATTCTTTGGATTTATCCATCCATTCAGCCATTATTTATTGAGCAGTTATTTTGTGGCTGACACTAAGCACTGAAAATTCAATAGTAACCAAAGAGTCTTTGCTCTCTTAGCTACTAGGAAAAGAATTCGAGTACATGCAACACACACACACACACACACACACACACACACACACACACACCAATATGCCGTACGAAACTGCAGATGTTAGATTGGTCCCAGTGTCATTCACTTTCCCTTGCATAAACTAATTCATGCATTCTTCTACCCAGTTAATGTGAAGAGTCTTACTGATGTGCTCTTGTGCCTGAGCACTGTGGTTGCTGATGTGTGTCCCAGCTGATCCACGTGGGTCGCCTCCCTTAGAGCCCCAGTGCTTAAGGACGGCCTCTCAGCTTTGGTAATGACATTCGAACCAGAGGACTGATTCCCAGAATCTAGAGAAGCCCTGTTATTTCCTGACCCTCCCCCCATTGCTATCTCCTTTGCGATGCCACCCAAGAGAGGTAGAGTGTTTCTTGGGTTCCACAAGGTCCATGATCTGCAAGACAAAGTTCTGTTCCTGTTGAGGGTGGGATTTTGGTGTTCGTCCCCTACATCAGAGAGACAGTGTGTTGGGGGACACTTTTCTGAATCAGGATATTCTCTGCCCCACATGCTTGATCTCCAACTATCCTCTGAGCTCTCTTCCTTGCTACCTTTTAAGCCTTTGCTCACAAGTTATCCTGTGGGTCCGCCCTCCCTCTTTCCCATGCTTATACTCTGCTCCTGTCCTGTTTTAGCATATTTTCTTTCAGCATGTCTTGCAACTTATTTATTGAGTTTGTTACTCATGTTCCTTTCCCCCGTGCATCAAAAGAACTGGTAGTTTTACCTCTTCTTGTTCATGGCAGTACCCTCAGACACACAGAGGTCTAGCAATAGTAGGTGCCTAGCATGCGTTCATGAATGAATGAAGAGGAGAGTCTCACTCTGTTAGAATGTTCAACCTGGAGCTTACGTTTGGCCAATTCAGCTGAGATTCCACACATTGCTTCGTGGTATTCCATTCCATTGGCTCTGGTTTCATGACTCTCAGGTCTTAGGTTAATTAAGGATCTTTTAGTATATCTCTTTCTTTCCAGGTTATAAATATTCTCATCTCTGTCTGTTTGGTCTTACTTTGTCTGAGACCCTCAAAGGATTTGGAGCTAAGACATTAGGCAAGTTAGTGGCCTCCTCCACGCCTCACTTTTCCTCTTCTGTACAGTGTGGGTAATGGTATACTGCTTTGCAGTGTTGCTGAAAGGGTGAGATAGGCGAGACTTAACCCAGTGCCAGGTCTACATACTGGCTGCAGTAATGCTAATGAAGATAGCCTGTCTTACAGCTAAGCCTACTGCCTGGCCAGAGTCAATGACAGATCTCCACCATTCCTATATCCCCCAGTTATTACCATCACTCACAATGCAGTCCCAGATAGTCATGAGAGAGTAGGGCCTTAGCACAAACTTCCAGAGGTGCAAAGGGCTGGCTGTCTTTTCCCCATTCCTTCCCTGTCCATGCTTGGGTGAGCAGTCTTTCTCCCCTTGCTGTGCAAAGGAAAGCCTTTTAGATTTCAAGCTCATTATTTGGTGTGTGCTGTGGTGTTGGGTGTCACTGCCTTTGTGGAACTTTCTGTTTGAGTGGATAGCATTAGGCAACTTGCGGAATCCTTGAGAGGTATTTCTACACCATATTTCACAACCTCAGTTGCTAGCAGGGTTTTTTTGTGTGTGTGTGTGTGGGGGGGGGCATTTCAAGGCACTGCCATATGAATTTTGGAATGCCCATGTTATTGCCTCCCTGGTACCAGGTTACTAAAACTCTCTTGACTTACATCTGACAATTACTCAACCAGCAAATGTTTGTTAAGTTGATACATGGAGGAACAGCAGGAGGTGAGGTTTGGACATGTTAATTGGAGGGCTCTGGGTGTAACTGAAGGGGGTATCACCTAGTAAGATCCAGAAGTGGAACACTGTCCACTGGAGGGGAAACGTGTGGTATATAGGCCATATGTATGCCCAACGTGCCAGGCTCCAGCCAGTGTCCCAGAGCAGGTGCCTTAATTGACAATTCGTCAGCCACGGCCCAGAGTTCTGGTTGCTCCTTGCTGTCGCCAGTCCTTGTTTACTGTTGCTTCTGTGCCATATGGATTGAATACAGTGCCTGGGATGTCAAGTCTCTTTCATGATTTCTGTAGACAAGACATTCTGGAGGGATGGGCTGGACACTTGTGGCTCAGAGTGGCTCATCAGTTCATAAACACACGGTGGCTCCCAGGCTTTAAGGAGGAGGACATCATTGGTAATCAGCTATGATTCTCCCTCCATCTTTCTCTGTCTGCAGGGAGGGGCTGGGCTAGGGTAAGGCAAAGAGGCCTCTTACTTAGGGTCACACAGGTTCTGGCCCTGCCAAGGAATGGTGCAACTATGGAGCGTGTATTGTGTGATAGGCTGAGCAAGATGTTCTTCATATTTTTAAAAAGTATTTATTTATTTATTTATTTATGAGAAAGAGAAAGAGAGGTGGGGGGTGGGTAGGAGGGAGATAATAGGTGCACCAGGGCCTCTAGCCACTGCAAATGAACTCCAGATGCATGCGCCACCTTGGGCATCTGGCTTTCATGGGTACTGGGGAATCAAACCTGGGTCCTTAGGCTTCACAGGCAAGTGTCTTAACTGCCAAGCCATCTCTCCAGCCCAGCTCTTCATTTTTATAGACTGTTTTATTTTCATTATTCTGGTCCTTCCTTCAGGGTTAATTTTCTTAGGGTGTCTTTAGCTGCCCTGTCTTTTAAAAAATTGTGTGTGTGTTGCATGCATGAAGGTGTGTGCACATGAGGCCAGAGATTGACTTCGGGTATCTTCCTCAATGGCTCTCTACATCATTTGCTGAGACAAGGTCTCCCAGGTGAACTCAGAGCTTGCAGATTGAGCTGGTTTTGCCTGCCATCTTGTTCCTGGGATTCCCATGGCTCTCCATTTCAGCTAGCTTAGCTTGCCAGTTGGTCCCTGGGATCTCTATCTGAGCCTTCTGAGTGCTGGAATTAAGTGCCCACCCAGCACTTACAGGGGTTCTGGGAGTCTGAGCCCAGATCCCCACACTTTTGTGGCAAGCGTTTAATCCACTGAGCCATCCTCTCAGCCCCTGTTCTGTCTTTAAATTCACTTTCCTCTTTATTTTAATCTTATCACCCACTTCCATACCTTTGTAGGCATTTTCCTTATTCACACTGTGTGTATAGCTATTTGCCAATGTGATGCCTGTTCTCCTGCCTTCCTCAGTCTGTGGCCCTGCTAAAGGTCCATGGAAATCCACAGTAGCCAGAAGTGAAGCAGAATCACTCAGGCCTCTCTTCTGCACTTGCATCCAGTAGGACTGCCAGTTAAGTTCAGTTAAATTAGAATTACAGATCAAAACAAATAATATTTTGAGTATGAATCTATCCCAAATAGGGGACTTTCAAAACATAGTAAGTATAATGCCAATAGTTATTATTTTTTTTTTAACTGAGCTTTAATGGGATGCTTGGTAGTTTTATTTTCTGACAGTCCTATTATCTGTTATTTAGCAGAATGTGTAGCACATCCTGCGAGCTCAGTACATGTTTAAATGAATGAGGCAGTGAATATTGAAAGAGCTCATTTCCTTGTCCCCAGTGGTTTTGCAAGGTGATTATTATTTTATGGATATGAAATGTTCAGGTAATCTAATGAGCTTGTCCTTGGGCCCAGAGCCAGTTAGCACTGTGCAAGGACCAGAGTCAGAATTTGAAGGCGTTCTCTCTTTGATGTTCAGTTATCATTTTTCTTCTTCTTCCTTTTGTTTTGTACAAGGTAGAGTCTCACTCTAGCCCAGACTGACCAGGAATTCACTATGTAGTCTCAGGGTAGCCTCAAACTCATGGTAATCCTACTACTTCTGCCTCCCAAGTGCTGGGATTAAAAGCGGGCGCCACCATGTCCAGCTTCAGTTATCATCCTATACATCATGTTGCCTTGCCTTGTTGCAAGAAATCTCCTCCTCATGGCTGTCAGATTTCCTGTCCATTTCAGAAAACTGAATTTTCAAACTGGGGAGAAAGGCACCTGCTTGCAAGCCTGCAGACCCAAGTTCAGTCTTCCTCAGAGCTCAGCTGGTTACAAAGTGGCGCATGTACCCTGTAATCGCAAAGCACCTAGGCAGCTAGAGTTAGAGCCAGAATCCCGAAGCCTCCAAGCAGCAGCTGCAAGACAGGACCTTGTTTCAAAAGGCAGCAAGGAGAGAATGCCCTCATCTCCACACATGCATCTTGACCCACGCACACATTGGCATAGGCGTGCCTCTACACACATCGTATACATACACACACAAATGAAAATAACAGACGACAGGCTGGAGAGCTTGCTTAGCAGTTAAGGCTCTTGACTGAAAAGCCTAAGGACCCAGGCTTCATTCTCCAATACCCACGTAAACTGAATACACAAGGTGGCACATGCACCTGCAGTTTGTTTGCAGTGGCTAGAAGCCCTGGTGCACCCATTCTCTCTTCCCATCTGCCTCTCTCTGTATATATGTCTCTCTCTCTCAACTAACGAAATAAAATATTTTAAAAAAATTTTTAAAAAGATGCCAGGCGTGGTGGCGCACACCTTTAATCCCAGTACTCTGGAGGCAGAGGTAGGAGGATCACCTTCAGTTTGAGGCCATCCTGAGACTACATAGTGAGTTCCAGGTTAGCCTAGGCTAGAGTGAAACGCTACCTCGAAAAACCTAAATAAATGAATGAATAAATAAATAATAAATAAAAATGAAAGAAGAAAACGGAATTCTTCTTAGGTTAAGCTAAAAGAGAGTTTATTAAAAGATTCTTGCTATGAGGCCAGTGCCTGAAGTAAGGATGAACAGTGAGGAGCCAGGCACCAGCACGGTGGTCGTGGTTCAGTGGAGATACTGATATTTTCACTGGCGTAGAGACTGCTCCTTGTACCATTACAGTATCACACACAGGCCACACAGCCAAGCCCAGAGGCATTCCAACTGTAGCTGCTGCTGCCCTGGTCAGTGAACACTTTTCCTCTGTCGCTGGTCTAGAATGACTTCACTGTCCCAGCTTAAAGTCACCCATCTTTATCCTTCTGCTACTGCAAAGGAGTCTGAGATCAAAGACATTTGGCTGTTAATGTGGCAGTTATTTCTAGTCTCCCTGTAACCTTACCCAGGGGTTCCCAACCTTGTAACATTGCAGCATTCATGGTTCCATCAACAAATGTGGTAGACTGCATTCATAGCTATCCTGGCACATATGTGGTGTGTCGGCTGCAGGCTGGATACACCTGCATGTAAACTCATGGAAAGGGAAGTTCTGTGAACAGAGGAAATGTAAAAGGTGTTGAGAAGTCTAAAAGATAGACCACCTTGTAGTGTGTGTGGGGGCACACATGCTACCACATACACGTAGAGGTAAGAGGCCAACTTGGAGTCATTTGTGCTCCACATTGATTGAGACAAGGTCTTGATGCTGCAAGCAAACTGCCAGACTTCAGCGAATGTTAGTGTGGCCGTCCCGTGAGTTTTGGATTCTCCTGGCTCCACTTACCATTGTCTTAGGCACTTTGCAGGATCATAGATGCATGTGTCACTTTGCATTCAGTTTTGTATGGGTGCTGGGGTGTTGGGCTTGGGCCAGCGGGCTTTGCAAGGACACACCTTTAATGCCTAAGCAATCTCCGTAACCCCACCTTCGAGCTGTGGTAGCATTGTGCCTTACAGTGTTTTCTAAGTCAGTCATTGCTTTCTGCCTTGGTTAAAGAAACTAGAATTGTGTTTGCTGAGTGTTTTCACTGTGCTCTCATAGTACTCGGCCAGTTCCCCCAGCAAGCATGCAATACACAAGCAGATAAAACTCAGTTCTCTCTGGGGTAGAGTTTGCTGGTTGCCTTTACTTCTATTTATGTATATTGTCACATTTTACTGTCATGAATATTTGTAACAAAAATGGCTAAAGTCTTTAAAAAATTTAGTTAATAACAGACAACAAAATCGCTTATCTACAGTTCTGAAATCCAAGTTTCTCTAAATTTTGAAGGATGTAATTTTTTCCCTGACACTTTATTTGGCAGAATTACCTAACCTGAAATGACACAAGGCTATTTATAGTATTTGTTATCCTTCTTAATTGAATATTCATATGTTTTCCCGCAGAAATTTTAATGTACTTGATTACAGGCTATTGCACTGATTTGATTGGGGATATTATATTGTATATGATCTGTTACACTTGTACAATCTGGAATATTTTCATCAAGACTTCTTAGTCTCCAAGATATTTTTAAAGTATTGAATGTATTTGTGTATGTGTGCATATATATATATATATATATATATATATATATATATATGTGTGTGTGTGTGTGTGTGTGTGTGTGTGTGTGTGTGTGCATATTTGTGTGTGTCTATATATGATATGTCTGTATACTCATACACACATATACTTGCAGAATATATACACAAAAAGTTACAGAAGTAGAAATCCAAAACTGTCCACAGTGATTTCAAGGAACAGGTGGGAAGACAATGAGAAATTAATTTATACTCCTTTCTAATACTTATTGTAGTAAAACACTTATCCCTCTTATTACAAGAAGACAGACTGGGGTTGAATAGATATGGTTCTGCACTTAGGAACTTCATTGTAAAATAAATCTTAGAAGATGGGTTGTCCACTGAGCTATGCCTTTATATATTAGCTCAGCATTGCTGTCGACTGACAGGGATCCCCGAAAGAGTTATATATACAACAGGTAGCCTCTTGCCTTTTGGAGAGGGGGAGGAAATTGATCTTATAAAAAAAAATTTCACTAAAGAAAATCAATAAAGGCACACAAAAATGTGATGAGTAAATGTAGCTTCTCTTATTAGTGATGGGTTTGGCATGTTTCATGAAGTCTGAATGATTACTCATCCACCGTGCATTTGCAGAAGCTCTTTAACAAAAGCCAGATGCATACATAGTCACAGGGGTTAGTAGGTGGATGGGAAGATTAAGTCCAGTGAGATTTGGGAACGTTGGCTTGTGGCTGTGTTTTGGCTTGTCAACAAGCTGTTCTTCTGTGTCAGCCTATAGGATGGCTCCCCGGGGTAAGTCATTTTGCTTTTTGGGGGCTTAAATCTAGGTAGCAAAGGAAGTCTGACCATTTGCCTCATTTGTGAAGAAGGGTGTTTATTAGATTCCAGTGTATGCTGAGGTTCCTGCTCCTGATTTTTATAGCTTTACCTCCTGTTAATTTTTAGTCTAATGCCTAAGAGTTGAAAAGGTTTGCAAGTGGTCTCGAGAAAGTCACGTGTAAGCTACGTGGCTGGTTGTGGACAACAATATGATCGAACGGAATCCTTTCTGTACCCTTTCTATAGAAGAGGGATTTCTTACAAATGAGCTTAGTAGAAATTGCTCCTGAAATTATAAAAACACTGCCTTTCCCACTGGGCATTAAATGCTCTTTTTATTTATTAGCTATAGTACCAGGAAGAAAATCATGTGACTGTAAAAAGAAAAAATCATAGTAATGGCTTTGAAAGGCACTTTTCCATTTGGTGGCCCTTTCTTTTTTTTCCCTCTTTCTTCTAATGTCCAGTACAGTTGAGGACTTTACCTCTTGTATTTTTTTAGGGTACTCTGCTGAGTAATGGAGCTCTGAGTGAGTTCTTTCTCAATAAAAGAGCCCAGTTACATATTGGCGGGCCATGCCTGGATGTTCTCTCTGCCTGTTTCCTCCCCATCTCAAGGAGTTCACAATTCAGGGCTAGGATCTGTCCTCACCTGACACCTTATCCAAGCAGCAGTGAGCTCACCCCAAGATTCTCATTCACTTACGCTTAATACTGTGAAAGAGACCTTTGATCAGCTGTAAATTCAGAGCCATTTCAGGAAAGATGGATGAGTCAAAAATAGTGTAAATGAGTTTCAGTTATTTTAACAAATGAAAACATTTACAGGAGGATCTTTAAAATGAAAAACTCTTAAGTCCTTCATGGTATGGATTGCACATGGAAAGACTGGCACCCTCTGGAGCCTTCAGCTCCTTGCCTAGGGCTGTGTGGCCCAACTTGCAGGGGGAGAGCTGACAGTAGTTTGTGAATGCTTGCTGTAGAGGTGAGAAAAGACTCTAATTCAACTGGCTAGTAATTTAGGAGTCTTTTCATGCTGGTATAAGCAAGGGCATGTGATGGAATAGGATGTGTGGTCGAATCTGGTTCTGTTAAGAGACGGTTGCCTTTCTCAGAGTGGATTCAGACCACTCTCGGACCTTGCCTCTGGTCACCCTTGGGAGTTTGGTTCTCTGTGTCCTTGCCTGCGAGATGGACTTTGATAGAAATGCCATGGGCTACACTTTCACCTCTTCTTAAACAGCTTCTCCAGAGATGCTTCCATGGGGTGGCAGAGGCTGTGAAGATTGAGAGGAGGTATTGCTCAGGTTGAGTTGAAACAACTGAACCCACCACCATGTCCCACACAGACATGCTTTGAAAGGACAGGGATCTGCACAGAAAGCATAATTCCCACTTGGATATGGTTGGAAGAAGAAGATAATTGTCTTTCTCAGTGAGAAAAAGGGAAGAGTAAAATACGGTGACCAGTGCCTAAAGGGCACGTAGATGTAACTGATTTTCTGTTGTCCCTGAGTCTTCTGTGTTCGACTTCAACAGTGACTTGTCAAGCACTCCCTTTTTAAACAGTTGTCAGTGATTTCAGAGCTGGTGATTATATGAATGGATTATCTAGCCTCCTGATTTTGTCTTGTAGTTTTTATTTCTTAGCATTTCTTTAAATATGAAGGCGGTTGTGGGGGAAGACAAGACATTTTTTATACTGAGCTATGTATTGTCCTTAGAAAGTTTACCTTGTACATTTAGCATGAGAGATGTATTTTAGATTTTGCAAGAGAAAAAATCAAGATTGGGTTTAAACACTATCTGTGTTAGTATTGACATATCTTTATTTTTGTATGTTTTCCATATAGTTTATTAAATTATTATTATTATTTTTGGTTTTTCGAGGTAGGGTCTCACTCTAGCTCAGGCTGACCTGGAATTCCCTCTATAGTCTCAGGGTGGCCTCGAACTCACGGTGATCCTCCTACCTCTGCCTCCCAAGTGCTGGGATTAAAGGCGTGCGCCACCACGCCCGGCCTTAGATTATGAAATTCTTTAATTCATATTTGCCAAAAAGAAAATCTTAAAATAACTCCTGAAAGGAAAAGGAAGGAAAATAGTAGGTAGCCTTTATGACACTTTAATGTGCATATTTACACTTAAAAATATTCACATGCAGCTTTGTTTTATACAGTTAATTTTGGTGGCACAATATTTGAAAAGGTGACAGACAACAGGGCAGGAGGCAATTCACGAAGCTGTAATTTGCAGGAGACTAATAATACAAGTCCATTTTCTTTGCCAGATGTGCTATTTATATAATTTATATTTTTAACAAATCTTCAGACTTGAATGAAAATAGTAATTAATCTTAAGGGTACAAAATGTTGTAGCCAGGATAAAATTGGAAGCCGTCCTCCTGGGTAAGCCCATTCAGTTGAATACTCTCATCTGTATGTCACAGAGCACACCACTGAGTCAGTAACATGTACTTAGTTAGTACTGAGCGATTGAGTCAACTGGATAATGCTCCACATTTGTCTCAGAAAAGCAGTACTGAATTGAGAAGTAGCAAGTCAGTTGCAGTGCTGGATTAAGATAGATAGGGTAATGAAACAGCATATTTAGCAGGGTGCAAAGAAAAGAGATGGAAGCAAAGACACGAATTTGCGTGGTAAGATGGCAAATGGTTTGCATTTTTTTTTTTTTTTTTTGGTTTGGTTTTAGTTTTCTTCATTAAGCCAGGGCAATGTTTGAGACATGGTACTTCCATGACGCTGATTAAAATTCTCATATTCTTTATTAAACAGGGTTAGTGAATTTGTAATAAACACCATTTATTACAAATAAATGATGTTCCTTTATACATAATGATGTTGAGTTAAATTTGCATTCTAGCATTGTTCATTTCTAAATTAACATTTTATGTAAATTCCTAATACACATATATTGGAATCCCCAACCTATGAAAAATCATGCAGTTGGCAAGATGTATAGGGAAAATCAAATTAGGAGCGCAGTATTAAAAATCTTAAAAAAAAAAAAAAAAAAGGAAAGAGGAGAAGATTAGAGCCTAATAGAAACAGTTGACATCTTTACATGTGCTAAATGGTTAAGCAGTACACCAATATAATAAACTCGACACTTAGCCATAGATAAGACCTACAGGTTGCTTCTGGAAGAAGCCGCCAGTGGTGGAGCTCATGATTATCATGAAGGCAACGTATCTGAAGTTGTCTGAAAAGTTGCAGTACCTGATCAGGATGGGCGCAGTGTATTACAGCGGTGGTAAACTGAGGTAGCAAGTTGATGCTTAAGGAGTGTGCGTTTTGTGCGTCCTGCCCTGCTGGGTGGATACAGGGTTCCACATTCACCTAGTGAGTGGTTCTTGTGGGCAGCACCAAGCATGAGCAAACTGACATTCATTGGGAACATGCTCTGTGTTCTCGAACAATTGTGTTGGAACAGTGTGTTTTCCAAACAGCACCATGGCAAAATGTTCTGCATTGGAGATAGGCGAAACATAGCTGTGGGAACCACCCTACTCCTCATCACCCCAAGGCCTCCATGGAGCATCACTGTGTGGTAATAAACTTGACCGTCCTTTAGGTCACGACCTAGAACGGATACAGAACACTGATTTTCTGGTGGAGACATTTGGTCCTGCCTGCATCTTCTTCCTTGGCTGATAACTGGAGGATTGCCAAACTCTTCAGCTTTCATAACTTTCAGTTCCACTGCCAGATGGGCTGTTCAGTCAAGCAAATGGCCTTGAACTTAAAACACTATAGAATAACACATGCTGGATCCTTGTTGGGGAGTCTAACCTTGAATACACTGCTACTTAATCCTTAACTAATGCTGCCATAAGAAAACCAGGATTTAGTTGGGCGTGGTGGCACACGCCTAATTTAATCCTAGCATTCGGGAGGCAGTAGTAGGAGGATCACCATAAGTTCCAGGCCACCCTGAGACTACATAGTGAATTCCAGGTCAGCCTGGACTAGAGTAAAACCCTACCAAAAAAAACCCCACAAATAAAACAAAAACAAAACAAAAAAACAAAACAGGATTTATGTATTTTAGCCTCACTGATTGTGGTTCCTGTGTCTCTCTGAAATAGTCTAAACCAATGAGAGGGGAAAGGGTATACCATTTGAAATGTGTAAGAAAGATATGAGGATTTCACCTGTATCAAGGGGATCATCAGTTAAATAACATTTAAGGGAAACCTTTTGAAGAAATTATACTTGAAATCATCTACAACTGTAGAAGTCTTGATTATACGTTTTTGGTATGCCTGGCAAAATTTGGTATGCCCCTTAACTGCCTAGCTGTTCCTGTCATTAAATCACATTTAGTGTTATACCTCAGCCTTCATTGAGAATGATTTTTAGGTAGGGTTTTATAAAGGTAATTGTGCCTGTCTTGTGGGTTTACCATGCCGTTTTATGAAGACTCTTGGGAGACAGCTCTGGTTTCAATACCACAAATGACTCTGCTTCCACACAACTTTGCCTATTTGCTTTGTGGACATAGTTAGTCATGCAACTGATCATATCTTCTTCCTCTTTATGACCACAGACGTGTTTGCTTTGACCCACACATTTATTTTTTAAACCCAAAGAAAAACCATTTGCTCACATGGCAATAAGAAGTTTTCAAACAAGAGTGCTTGAATTACCAGCATCTATTTTTCTGGCAACATTGGACTCATATTATCTTTGGTGATAACGGATCCAATAAAGAAGTATTACCATTTCCCTCAAAATAGAACAGTCTGTGTTCAGACCCGTGTTAGTCCTTAACTTTATCTGTCTTTTCTTGGAGATGTCAGACTTGTAATTCATTTGGCTTAGAAAGCAGTTTGTGACCCACCTCTAGAAATAGTTTAGAAACTTCCTTTCATGTATATTAAACTTACTCTTGAGGTCATTTTATTTTTTTATTGAATTATCTTTCATTTATTCACTTACATTTTTTTTTGTTCTCATTCCTTTATGTTGGGACATTGCATTTTTAAACTAAAATGCTGTAAAGTCCTTTTGAGAAGAAATAAGTATAAATAAGCAAAAATCAGAAGATGACTTTCTTCCCCTAAGTAATTTTATTTTTACTTTTTGCCTGGTAAGTTCTAAATCATTTCAGCTTTTACCCATGACCTCTTTTTGAGTGTACTTGGTTCTAGTATAATACCTGCCAAATCTTTTGTGAATTTGTTTTTCAATTTTTAAAGAGAATATTTAAAAATATTTTATTTATTTATTTGAGGAGAGAAAGAGGGAGAGAGAGAGAGAGAGAGAGAGAGAGAGAGAACACTTCAGGGCCTCCAGCTACTGCAAACAAACTCCAGATGCATGTGCCCCCTTGTGCTTCTGGCTTTTGTGGGTCCTGGAGAATCGATCTGGGATCCTTTGGCTTTGCAGGCAAACGCCTTAACCTCTAAGCCATCTCTCTAGCCCCTCTTCTTATTTTAGATTAGATATTATTTTAGATTTGACATTGCATGTGTCTTTTTTCTAAATGCTGCCTCCATGAAGCCTTTGGAGAAGTGTCTGTTTTCAGTACCACAGAAGACCATGTTTCTACACTATTGTGGGTGTTTGAACTTGTGTGTGCCCTGTGGCCCATGTCTATGAGCTCCTCTCTGGAGCTTTCCTTCTAACATCTGGCCTGGGCCAACTCTGGTCCTTGACTCTCAAGTGCTCAGGAAATACTTGTGTAATTCACAAATGGACACAAATGGCTTTGGGAGCATATAAATCTTCTCCAGAGCAGAGTCTAGTCAAACTATATGTATAATTATTACAAGATTGATATGTTGAGTGGGTTTTGTACTCTGTGAGATTAAAGACAAGGAAGGTGGCTGGTTCTGAAGATGTGTGGCAGGCATTTCTGTAGTGCTGATCCCATGTTTTGAATACTTAGCCAGACATATCTGCAAATCAAACTGATCCAAGAAAGCACCCTAAGATTCTCCTAGTTTGTCCCCCAGAGGACACTGGTGTTAATGGATTGGACAGCAGTCTTCCAAATCCAACCACACACTGGTCATGCTCCAGCAGGTCATTGGAAAGGAGGCAAAGGGCAGACTGAGCCTTTGTTGTCATATATCACAACCCCCAGCAGAGAACTTGGGGGCTTCCAGGAAGAGCACAACACACATTAGAGAATAAAGGACGTCACATCTTCATGCTCTTTCACAGAGCGGTGCTTGGAATACGCATTCTGCCTATGTCTATGCACAGCAAAGACTAGAAGACCAGGAGGCCCAAGATTCATTTCATGCATGCTTTACCTCCGTACTCACAGGGAAGTGAGGTCTGAGCTAGGATTCTAAGGGTTGTATGTATTCACAGCTCCTACTTACGGAGATAAAAACTTTGTGGCACAGATAGACAATTACGAAAAGAGTTCTCTTTAGGGTAAACAGATTCTTCCAGACATTAGTAACCACTCGTCCTTTTAAGGTTGATGCCTTTTACATGTAACGGGTGTCAGATGGAAAGAAAGAGCTCCGTCACACTGCATTCTCCTATGGTTTTCCTGCATATGCCTTAAAGTGTGCTTGTTCTCCATGTCACCTAATTTTTCAAAAGCTGTTTGGGTGTTCCTTGCTAATAGAAAACCTTACTTTGATTTTCTTTAAAATTTTTTATTTAGTTTATTTCTTTTATTGACAACTTCCATAATTGTAGACAATAACCCATGATAATTCCCACCCTCCCCCCACGTTCCCCTTTGAAACTCCACTCTTCATCATACCCCCTCCTCCTCTCAATCACTCTTTTATTTTGATGTCATGATCTTTTCTCCTATTATGATGTGGTCTTGTGTAGGTAATGTCTTAAGTCATGGGCATTTTAAAGCTGCTCTCTTCCCACTACCTCATGCTCACAGCCAATCAACTCTTCTCACATTCACAATCTATTAACTATTAACAATGTTATCTTCTGGCCACCCCTCCCTTCTGTTTCCATGCCAGTAACAAATTCCTCTCTTTCTTCTAAACAATTGGGTTTTCTGTTTATTTTCATAGTCCATGGAGTTGAACTTATTTACTACCCTGATTTTACAGGAGCCCAAATATAAAGCTCAAAGGAAGGAGTTGCTTGGGTCAGAGGGGATTCTTGGTATCCCTACCCTGTCAATTCATGTGTGCGCTCTCAAATGAGGGCACATTGTGATTTTTGTAGATCGTGTCTGCGGAAACAGCAGAGATAACCAGATATCCTGGCTAGCCTTCGTGGGGAGGCTGGAAATGTTTCAGTTTCTCATGACTTTATCTTTCCAGAGCTTACTCTATGACAGTATTACTCTGGCCAATATGGCCTGTCCATGGAACATTTGATGGATCAAGGGCCTCAGGAATGTTATTACCATGGCTGAAGAATCAAAACAAAGTAAAACTCCATGCATTTCCTCAAGTACTCATTAATGGATTCCAGGATCTTGCTTTCGTGTTAGTTCCTGTATCCCATGAATAATCTAAAATGAACTATTAATTCAAACATAATAGTAAAGAAAAATGGGGTAGACTGTTTTGCACCATTTATCTTTTTCTCCATAGTAATGTCGTACTCAGCTAGTGATATACATCAGTAAGTGAGTAGAAAAAGTTCTTCTTAAAAATTCACATTTTGGAGTCTTGTTATGGACCTAGTAGTACTGATATATATGTATCATCTTCTTTGTTGTTTTTTAAACAGTTTTAAATATTTTATTTATTTATTTATTTATTTATTTATTTATTTATTTATTTATTTATTTAAGAGAGGGAGAGAGAGAGAATGGGCGTGCCAGGGCCTCTAGCTACTGCAAATGAACTCTTGATGCATGTGCCCCCTTGTGCATCTGCCTTATGTGGTTCCTGGAGAGTCGAACCTGGGGAGTTTGGCTTTGCAAGTAAATGCCTTAACCATTAAGCCATCTCTCCAGCCCCTCTCCTTGATTTTTAATGGAAGTCTCCATTTTTCCTTTAGAGTAGATACTGGTGTTAAAAACGCATCTACAATGGGTATCCTAAAGACTGTTATCATGTTTTGTTCCTTTTTTGCAATATGCATTTGACATTTTTGTATTCTTCAGAATAAAACAATAGAGTGTGAGTTTACATGGAAAGTATTTGAACCTACATTCCATTTGAGAATTTCTGGCCAATGACTCTTGTTCAGTACTTTATGTAACATCTAAGAATAAGTAGAGTGACCCGAACATAAACGAAAGGAGTTCAGTGTTGTTGATACTTTGGAGGAGTTGTTCTCATGAGGCATGTTAGTGACAGGTCAAGGTGAAGATGGTGGTGGTGGTGCTGATGTTGTTCATAGAAACAGGCTCAGTGTGCTGAACACTTCCACTTGAGCATCTGTGCCAAGTTCATGCCAAGCATTATTCCCTGTGTTGTTGAAGTTGGGACTGTTCTTTCATTTTGTAGATGAAGTAGAAGCTTAGAGGGGCTTGGCGTGTTTCCTTCTTGTGTCCAGCTAAGAAGAAGAGGAACCTGGATATGGTGTCAATTCTTGCTGTCTTCAGAGTTGAGGCTTTGCAGTTCATTCTCACTAGATCCTTCCCCCAACTGTGACCTCAGATACATCAGCAGCCTGTTACCTATTTCCCCACTTCCTCCACTTTACTGATCAGATCTGTTGCCTGCAGCCAGCTTGCTGGAACTCTTATCAAAGATCCCTGTTCCTTCCTTCTTTGTCTAATGCCTATCTCAGTCTTCAGGACTTCTCTACCCATTTGCATTCCTGGCGGTCAGCTGCTTAAGTAATCCAGGGATTCCTAACTTGTCTTCCAAGCATTCTGTGAATTCCACGTGTGTTCATGCATGCAGGATTTTTTTCTGCAAACTGTACTTTTTTTTTTTTTGAGTTTCAGGAAGTATTTGATCCAAAAGTTGAAAATATTATTATTGATAGGATTTCCTGTTCTTCTACAAGTAATGAGTGTGTGGAAGCAAGGAGCACTTGCTCATATTTATTTATTTATTTATTTCCCTGGGTGGGTTTAATAATAAACTTTTTGAGTGTCTGGACAGAGTTCAAAACACAGGATCTGGATTCAGAGGGTGCCTCAGGTTGATATGCCATTTTGCAAAGTAATGTCTCATAACCTTATTCTCCTCATTGGTATTAAAAGGTTTGTTACTATATATTAAAATATTGCACCTCACGGAATTGCTTAGTGTAGGAATGCATAGAGTACCTTCCTTAATTAGCTGCTACTGTTGTTGTTGGTATTATTGTTATTATTATTGTTACTATTATCATTATGCCACTGAATTAGATCAAAAGAGGAGGTTCTCATGATTTTCCTTTAGTTAAGTCAAAGACTTAACTAAAAGAGTTTTCACGCTACTGTTGAGTCTTAAAGGCCTTGAGCCACCATGCTGTCTTTCGCCATGGTGGCAGGTGTGGGCCAGCTATGGCCCTGAGATGTCGTTCTTAGACATGCTCAGTCCCCATGGCCCTGACCTTGGCCAGAGAGCACTTGGCCTCCACAGACGGACACCCAAAATGCCAGCTAATGGAAATTTTATGATGTGGGCAACTCTGCCCCCTAGGATTTAGACATATGCTTTTTGTGTTTAAATAAACAGAAAAAAAAGTGCAGCTGTAGTCACTTCTCTGCATAATTGTTGAAGTAGCCCTTTTCCTAGCATGTTCTCAGAGCCCCCAAGTGCTTGACCTGTCACTGGGTGTCCTCTTTGTGTGTCACAGATGAGGACGGCAGGTCAGCTAAAAGCCGGTGGCCACTGGGCATTGTCTCTTACTGACACAGCAGTGGTGAGCAGCTGTACATAGATCAGAGCGTCATTGTTTGTAATGGCAAGAGGGAACCTTTCAAAGCTCCCTCAGTTAGGTACTTCTGAATCTGTCCCATTGATGTACACTAAATCCAAAAAGGGCTGTTTGCAGCCTCTTTGACCAGAATACATTACAGGCTCAATTCCATTGACATAAGGAGGGTAATAGTGGTTCCTGTATATTTTTCTATAGTTTTGATGCCTAGTACTTCCTTTTTCTCTCTCTTATACACACACACACACACACACACACACACACACACACACACACACACACACACACAAAGAATTAAATGGGTTGTTGGCATGACTCTTTGGCAGTGTTCTTTCCAGGCCTATGTGTCATCTGTCCATTTACACTAAAAAGTTACCAAATGTCTTCATTTTGTACATTTATGTTCAGGAATCAATTATAAGTTTAAACAGTCCTTTGGCGAAATTTCAGCAAATTTACAATGCCCGCTCCCACCCTGTCACCTCTTTCTCTTAAGTATTACCATTCCTCTGATGTCTGACAATTCAGATGAATAATATCTGGGGTTAGTTTATGCAAATTGAATCATACAGTATGTACTGCATGATGAGAACCATTTTCTAAAATTCTTTAGGTAAATTTACACACTCATCTACATGTTCCTGTGACTCCATTCATCACCCACACTCATAACATGTCTGTCTGTCACTTTATTGAAGAGTGTGGAGCAATTTGGATGGAGTAATGTGATTTTTTTGGGTGAGTGTATGAAGGGTGCTTTAAGCAGCAACCCTTCAGTGAGAGTCCTTCAACTAGAATTAGAGTGTGGGTGAGGCGTTTATAGAGATAGGAATTATTTTAAGTCTAGAAAGGTAAGTGGGTCCTTGGATCCAGTCTACATAAAGCAGTTGAAAATCTTGCACTGTTTGTATGAGCCATTGATTTTTTTTTTAAAGCAACTGCATGAGAACAGCAAACATCTGCTTTACAAATATTCTCTAGCCATAGACAGAGCAAACTGACAGTCCAGGCCAGAGTTGAGCTATGTCTGAAGTAACTGGGAAAGAGAAAATGTGGTTTGGTTGTCATCAGTTATGGTGTGGGGAATGACTGCTCCGTGAAGGAGGAAGAGCAAGAGATGGTACTGACCCACTGGTACCTTAGCCAGTAACATCTGAGGTTGCTCTTGTCCGTAACAGGTGTATACTCTCTATCCCCCTTTCTTCCCTCTCTCCCTCCCCCTCTTGTGGTTTTGATTATATTATATATATATATATATATATATATATATATATATATATATTTTTTTTTTTTTTCAGACGAAGTTCTCACACTTTAGTCCAAGCTGGCCCTGAATCCATGGCAGTTCTCTTGTCTCATCCTCTTCTGTGCTAGAATTAAAGTCCTGAGCCACTGCACCTGGCTTATTGTCTGACATTCTGAAAATATCTAGAGTTCATCAGTTTACCGAAGAACCTTAGCAGTAAATGTGCACGTACCACCTATCATAAATATAGACTACTCTGGAAGCTCATAACTAATTGCATCCCCTCTTTAGCTCTTACCTGGATAACCACCTTCCTGCATTCTGCAAACGAACTCCACACATGCGCCACTTTGTGCATCTGGCTTATGTGGGTCCTGGGGACTCAAACCTGGGTCCATTGGCTTTGCAGGCAAACATCTTAGGCAAGTGCCTTAACTGCATATGCAAACGGCCAACTCTCTAGGCCTGACCTATTCTCTCTTAATCTTTAATCACTTGATGACACACTGACCCACATACTGTGGCAGGTGTGTTAGACTCCATGAACCGCTGTGTTCCACAGACCTGAGAGCTGTGTTGTGATCCCATAGAAAGTGTTTATTGATGCTCTGCTTCTTCCCTAGAGGTTGGTTGTCTTGTGCATTATGACATGCTGCAACACTGTTTCCCACTTGTAAAAATCAGAAGTGTCACAAGACATTGTCCGGTGTCCCCTGAGGACAAAGTTTTCTCTGCTGAAAGAACACTGCCTAGAGACCCTTCTGTTACTATGGCTACAAACCCACCTCCCTGCCTCCCTGGCTCAGCCTAGATGGATGACTGTGAGCATGGCATTAGCCTTGGTCTTTTCTGTAAATCTCTTGTCTGAAGGTCCTCTGAACCTGGAGGTGGTTCTCACTTCATGGGTCCGGTGAGACCACTATGCTCATTGCATTCACTTCCGTCTCCCTAAGCAAGGCAGCAAAGGAGAGAAAACAAGGCATAAATTTCCTTTTTGAATCTTCAGCTTAAAACTCTATTATAAATTCATATTAATCCAATTAAAATCGCCAGTGAGTTGTAAGGTGTAAATATTTGAAATACACTTTTTCTAGCATTAGTGATACTTTGGTATTAGTTCAGCTTAAAAGTTTCAGAAAACAAGTAGAATGGTATAATGATAGACCTTTTTTTTGACTTTTAAATTGAAAATTTAAAACAAGTAAATTAAAATATATTTAGCTATTACTCAGATCTCCCTAAACTTAGTGTATTGAATATTTTTTTTTCAAGTAGAGAAAGTACATGAATCCCAAAGTATTAGAAACTTGGCTCCATCTAGTGTATGAAAGTATTATCTAGCTAAGGGAAAAGTCTGTACTAAGAATGCCTTTTGAGACTTTGTCATGAAATTAGGAGACTTCAAACCAAAATAGGATCATTAGCTGAAAGTTCACCCCAGAGGGACTCCTGGGTCAAAGAACTGTCATAGCATCCTAAGTAAGAGTGGTTTTCATAGATTGAAACATCACCTTCAGGCACACCTAGCATTTTGTCCTAACAGGCTTGCCTGCCCCCCCTCCCCACGCACACACACAGAGGTCGTGTTTACAGGCTCTGTCAACACTGTGGTGTGTCACTTCCATTGTGACAGTCCTTCTTGGCAAGTCCCCACTTTTCCTTCATCGAATCCTATCTGAGAGTCATGCTCATTTTCCACAGCTAGAAAGAGATTAGGGCTAAGCCCTGCTATGATCGCAGAGCCCTGTACGGTTCTGCTTTATCAGACTGAAATGTTTTATAGCTGTTAGTATGTCAGTATACTAGAGAAGGCCACTGCTTCTGGGCTGTTTAATCTTGTTTCCACTAAAGGATTCTGGCACATTTATGGTATATGTGTAAAAGGAATACAATGAAGCTAAAAGAAAATTGTTAAGTGTCTTGTCTGAGACAGCAGGAGTTGGAAGTCTGAGCTTTTGTTAAGAAAGGGCAAGTGTTGAGGTACTGAAAACATATTAGCATCAGAGACTTTTTCCTGAGATGAAAGCAATTTTAAAGGGTCCTTTAACCGAGCCACTCCATGGTTATTTAGTGTGGAGTCTGTATGTCTTGATTTGAAATCATCTCAAATCACCCACCAAAGGAAACTGTGTTTTAGGATTTATCCTCTGTTGAAGGAATTCATTATTTTTATCCCAAACTCAAAGACTTTGTTTCCCCTAGCAAGCCTGTTTAAATAGTTATTTTCTGAGCATTTCCTCGCATCTTCTATTATAATAAGTGTAAATTGTGCTAATAGGTCACATGACTTCTCTTAAGGTATTATAATTTCACATTTTCTTAGTTCCTTTTTAAATCAAATTATTTATGGACAGACATTTCTTATTTATGTTTCTTTCTAGTAAATGCCATTGTTTCTACTCATGCTTGCTATGAATATTCAGGGAAGGTCAGCTTTGGTCACTTGTTTTTTAAAGTCAGATCATGACCACAAGTAGGTGAAAAAGCACACATGTTCAAGCATTCAATTACTCATTTAACCCACTGACCAATGATTGCTGCATGTCTTCTCTGTGTTGAGTTGTATATTGTTAAAAAAATGAGGTGGTGAGCTGAACAGATATGGTCCATGCCTTCATGGAATGCAGAAGCCAGTGGGGGTGGGGGCTATAGACAGGAACGAGGCGACTCGAGCATCAGGATCCAATTTTAGCACTGGTTTGCTTTTGTGATCCTTGGATAGCTTTCATAAATTTGAACCAGTGAAGGCTGTGGATTATTTAAGAGTAGCAAATCTGGGATTGGTGGTTCCTGAATATCTTCCCTTTGTAAGTCACTTCCCTTCCTGGTCCTTGGTTCCTTTATTTATTTAAGTAAAGAAATGATTAAATAACTGTGAGATGTGGTATGCAGGTGTCATCAGTATGGCAGCTGTTGAAGAATTCTCCATGTCTCTCTCTCTCCCGCCTCTAACTTTTTCAAGCAGAGATATGATCATGTTATTTTAAATTTCCTAATGTCACACATTTTTAATCCTTGACCCAGTATTAAGAAACAGACATCGATGTGAATGGGAATTTTTTGTGGATTGTGTTTAAAGATTGTAAACTGTAAACTGCACAATTGCCAAGCTGTCTATTTGAATTAATAAGTGTCTTGAGCATTCAGAGTTAACACAAACCATTTCTTGTAAGAATCTCCTATCTGTGATGTAACATTTGGGTACATTAAGCATATTGAATAGCGATAAGGATATAATTGGTACACAGAAATATTTGTTGGATGAATGAGTTTTAACAGTATTTTTTTACCTTTATATTATTTTTTTAAGGGACAGAGGAGTTATTCTGGCTTACATTTTAAGAACTCAGTCCATCATGGCCGGGAAGGCATGGCAGCAGGAATAGCAGACGGCTGGTCACACTTTGTTCTCTACAGTCAGGAAGCAGAGGATGATTCATGCTGATGCTCAGCTTGTTTTCTCTTTTTTGTAAAAGTTTTTTTTTTTTTTTTAACTAGCATTATTAACACACATCAATTATACATAATAATGGGTTTCATTATGACATTTTCATACATTTATTTAATGGTTTGTGGTTATATATACCCTCCATTATCCTCTTCTCATTCCCACTGATCAGCATAGTCAGTCTTCTACTTTCATGACTATTTTTGTTTTGTTTTGATTTTTAGTGACCCAGTGTATTTAATTATGCCATAGCTATTCCACTGAAAAATAAAATGATTGTCCCTTTCTTAGTAACCATTATCTTTATTTTTCTTTTATTCCTTGATTTTGTTCTCCTCCTTTAAAAATAAACCTTTTGGTATTAGGAGTCAGACTTGAATTAGAATGATTATTATCTCCATCCCAGCCTATAATATAGGACACATAATTAATATTTAGTAAGTCTTTAAAGGATAGATGGGCAGCTTTTATGGGTCCTGTAGTTTTAGGCACACAAGGCTTAATATTTTAAGATGTAGATTTTTCTTTACAGTGATTTCATGGCACTAATGCTTGTAGTTATACAAAGCCATTAATTTAAAATATTGGTTATTTTAACTTTTACTATCAACATAAATATATGCTTTGATTACAGGCAAGACCCCCCCCCCAGTGTGAATTAGGTACAAAAAGCTAATGCATATTGAGTTTATTATGATTGATTGGATTTAATCAACACACAGGAAGAATCTTTGTGCAAATATTATTTTTCTTAATTTAAATCCTTTTGCTCAGCATCACTGAAACAGGATGTCATTAGTATAGGAGTGAATATTTGAGATGCTTCAGACATTTGGGAAATTTGACTATTAATGCTACTTTAATGTATGATTATCTTCTGAACACAGCTGCAAGTGTGCTCAGTTTTGTCAAGTTTTGATTTTCTCCATTTTTACTTATTTAAAGACTTGACTTCCTGTTTGACTTGCAGGTATGTTTGCATAGCAAAAAATGTAAATTACAAACATAATTACTACATGGAGCCACAGTTAGAGGGTTGTTTGCTAGAATTCTGTTTGCCGTTAAGACAGCCATGAAAAGGTAAAGCAATTGCTGCCTGTCAGAAGTTGTAGATGAGTTCTTAATTCCTCGGGAATATTAAAGCACAGACTTAATCTAACCCTTTTCCAAGGCTTAGATGTACTTTGGAGCTATGTATATCTATTTAAGACCTCAGATTTGAAAAACATCTTAACTTTTGCCTCCATATAATATTTTGGAATGCTCCCAATCTGGAGGTCCTTTGGCTACTGACTTTGTATTATGCAACAGTTTCTGAAATAGAGAGTTCCTGCTTCTTTTATGTGACATTGATTAGGTGCTATTTTCAAGGCTGTAGGCTTAGTACTTTTCATATATTATATCAGTTCAGCAGCAAATTAATATGTAGAAGTGAAATGAGTTGACCAGGCAAAGCCAGGTCATGAATAGACTGTGTGTGTGTGTGTTTATTGAATCATCACAACTACATTCTCCACTGGAGAGATGTCACAGCTATTCATTGGGTGTATCGTAGTAGCTGTCTTAGAGGTTTGCTGCTTAGAGTTAGAACCTTATTATACATCTAGTCTAGACTGGTGATTTGTACTGGCTTCCTGACCATCTTCCTCCATGGCATCATGGGCTGGCTATAAGACAGCCACTTTCCGGCATCAGCTCACTTTTTAGAGCACAGACTCTGTCATGCATAGCTTAGCAATGGGGATATGGCTTGAGGAATGTGTCATTAGCTGATTTTATCACTGTGTGAATAGCATTGAGCATGCATCCACAAACGTCCATGGTGTAGGCAAGGCACTCCACGTAGCCTTTTGATGCAATCCAGAGACATAGTAAACATGAGTCCTAGGAGGTTATTGCTAGCATAACAAGGCATTCTGCTTTATAGCCAATGCTGTTTCTTTAAAAGGTCATACCAGTAAATACGTAAGCCAGTACCATACTCATGTGTGACTTATCCAGGGTTCTTCGCTGAGCAGAGCTGCTTGTGCTGTCCTGTTATATGCCTGAGAATGGTGGAGGTTTGTTTACAGCAGAGCTAATGGCCCTGCAGTCACTGAGTCCTAGAACTTTTTCATCTCCATTCTGATCTTATCAGACCAACATCATATATCCAAGATTTGGTTGATGGGAACAGTACCGTCAGGCACACGATTTGCAATACATAGACAAGAACCTCTAGCTGTTGCAGTAGCCCCTCTTCTCAGCCTCTTTCCAGCTCCTCTGTGGTTTTCTGGTGCTTCTGTGCTGATATCTCCCTCGTGGCTGGGAGCAGAGCAAAGGTGCATTCATCTTTCTTGGAAATCAGAACCGTAGCAATAGTCTATCAAGGCCACTTTTGAGAATGCTGTACTGTCTAGACTCCTGTTTAGAAGGAGGAACCAGTATCACGGATGGGGTGCACTTTCTTATTTCAGTCCTGATTGCCTTGAATGACAGGCAGAGTCTTCCTGTATTCTGATTTCTCCATTTGTTTTACCAATTCTCTCTCCTTCCTCTCCCTCCTATCTCCCTGGTTTCACTTGACTTCCTCCACTTCCCCAGATTGGGATTATATGCCTGGCATAATTTTTTTTATTATTTTGAAATTGTTACTAGCAGTAAAAGAGAATCCCAGCCAGGGGTGGTGGTGCATACCTTTAATATCAGCACTTGGGAGGCTAAGGTAGGAGGAAGATTGCTGTGAGTTCAAGGCTAGCTTTAATTCCAGGTCAGCCTGGGCTAGAGCAAGACCCTAAAAACAAACAAAAAATAGAGAGATGGGGCTAGTGATATGGCTTAGTGGTTAAGGCGCTTGCTTGCAAAGCCAAAGGACCTTGGTTTGATTCCCCAATACCCACATAAGCCAGATACACAAGATGGCCCATGTATTTGGAGTTCATTTGCAGTGGCTAGAAGCCCTGACATACCCCATCTCTCTCTCTCTCTCTGTCTCTCTGTGTCTCACTCTGCCTCTTTCCCTCTCTCAAATAAATAAATAAAAATTAAAAATATTTAAAAAATAGAGTCCCATACTTTTTGAAAAATATGAATTGAGTTAAAAAGATCATGATTTTAAAGTTTAGCAAGAGAGAATTTTATTTATTATAAAGTGAGAGGGTAACTTCCCTCTCCCCTACAACAGCTTTATCTTTTTCTGTTCATTTATCTTGATGAAAAAGTAATTTGCATCTTACTGTCTTATAGAAAAAGAGGATTAAAATAGTATAATCTCATCAGAGCCCCTCACATTTGTGTTGTCTCACTGCTTAGCTTTTGTAGTAGGTTGTAGTCTGATGATGTCAAATGCTGCTTGTTGTTTGTTAATAGCAGACAGACCTCTGAGTCTTCTTTCACATGGGGACAGGTATTTCTTTTGAAGCGAACCCCATGAGACAGAAAATCAGAGAGCTCAAGTGTAGAGATTAATCTGTTGTATTGATTGTTATATTAAAGAAATGAGCAAAGTTAATATTTTAAATATTTCTCCCTTCATTAGTTAACATGAAAATCCCTTCACACAGATTTGAGATGCCCTTTTTGTGATTTGTGTTTTTATTCTCAGAATGGAATTTTCAAAACAGTTTTAAAAGGCCTTCGAGTTTTCTCTTTGGCTGAGTGCACATGCATTAAACATTTCTTTAGTCACATTGGTATACATCTAAGTCAACTTTACCTGCAGTCACCTTATTTTCCTCTGCATCTCCTTTTTAGCCTTGAAGGGCTTCTGTGGGTGCCTGGGGCAATGAGCTGTCTATTGTTACAGGATGCAGAAACAATCTTCTAGTTGGAGGGAGAGCTGGTCTTGGTAGAGGGAGAAAAAAAAGGAAACAAACTACATGAAAGTGATAAATGTGACTGAGTGTTGCCAAACAGTTACTTCTGCAGCTAGGTAGTCATTAGAACTTTCCTGTCATCATGCTTGAATAGTTTCCACTTAGAATTACTGGACCAGGGCTGGAGAGATTGCTTAGTGGTTAAGGCACTTGCCTGCCAAGCCTAAGGACTGAGGTTCAATTCCCTGGATCCCACATAGGCCAGATACACATGGTGCTGCATGTGTCTGGAGTTTGTTTGTAGTGGCTAGAGACCCTGGTGCACCCATTCATTCTCTCTCTTATAAATAAATTAAAAAAATAAAAATGCTGGACCAGCTCCATGAAACTTAGCACTCAAATATTTTATCCATGAAAATAAGTTGTCATTGACCCTGTAAAGCTTCCAAATCAAGAGCGTACAATCACATACTCCATTTCCACCCTCTGATTTCTAATTATTTGAAGCTATCATGACACTTCTTAGATGCTTCCTTAATCTTTTATGTTGTCAATTATTTGTCCATCCTCCCTCCTTCAGTCTAGCAAGTATTTTTTGAGCACTTCGTGTGTGCCAATTACTGAGAACAAAATAAATACAAAGGATCCTATCCGATCTGGTAAAGATAAGATCATTAAATAAGCAAGTGGGATAAAATGCTGCAAAAGAAAAAAAAAAAAAAAACCAGTATTTGCTGAGTGAATAAAACCTAGAAGTGGATGTTCATGCTTGAGGAAAGATGGTTCATGAAGTCCTTTCTGAGGAAGAAAGGTGCGATCTTCCAGCCCTCCTCTCCAGGAGAAGAGGCACCAGCCTAGGGAGGAGCTGTTAGAGGAGGGTGCTGAGTGTTCCGGGCCTTCCTTCTCCATGCCTGCTCTTACCACAGTCGTGTCTCTCTCTCTCTCTCTCTCTCTCTCTCTCTCTCTCTCTCTCTCTCTCTCTCTGTGTGTGTGTGTGTGTGTGTGTGTGTTGAGAGCAGATCTTCTCACACCTTCATCTTTGTGTTCCTCACAGCACTGTGAGCAGTGCTTGCCACACAATGTGCAAATCAGATATTCAAGGTAGAACAAGGTGTAGCAAGTGACTTTGCTCATCATGTGTGCTTGACGGCCTGTGGGGCAAGAGAGGTGTGTTTGCTGCTGTGGAGAGTGCCCTGGGAGTCTTGTCTCTACAATGCACTCATGTGCATTGTACTCCAGAGCAACCTTCCAGTAAGGCTTGACCTATGTAATTCCTAGTGGATTGTTAATAACTAAACTGTGCAAGGAAGTTCTTTTAAAAAATTTTATGTATGTATTTATTTGCAAGGAGACAGAGAGAGAGAGAGAGAGAGAGAGAGAGAATGAGAATGGGCATGCCAAGGTCTCTAGCCACTGCAAATCAACTCCAGGTACATGGGCTACTTTGTGTATCTAGCTTCACATGGGCATTGAGAAATTAAACCCAGGTTTTTAGACTTTGCAGGCAAGCGCCTTAACCACTTAACCATTTCCCCAGCCCATAAGCAAGTTCTTTATTCAACAAGTCAATGCAACTTACATTCTTGAGTACTCTCCTGCCTATAGTAGAGATGATTTCTGTAGAATATATTGTATATGAGTATATATGTAAATTGTTCTATGTTATATCTTGATAGTTGCCACATTGGACTCTTATGAGGACCTTCACCAAATATGGAATTCTAATACATGCCCTACAAGCACCTTATTGGCTCAGTTCTTTGGGAACACTGATACTGTTAAAATCGCTTCCATTTAGGGATAGAGGGATGACTTAGTGGTTAAGGCACTTGCTTGCAAAGCCAAAGGCCCCAGGTTCAATTTCCCAGGACCCACATAAGCCAGCTGCACAAAGTGGCACATGTGTTTGCAGCTTGTTTGCAGTGGCTGGAGACCCTGGAGTGCCCATTCTCTCTCACTATGTGCCTCTTATTCTCTCTAATAAATAAAAAAATATTTAAAAAATCTTGTCCATTTAAAGCTGGGCATGGTGGTATGTGTCTTTAATCTTAGCACACAGGAGGTAGAGATAGGAGGATCACCATGTGTTCAAGGCTACCCTGAGAGTACATAATGAATTCCAGGTAAGCCTGGGCTAGAGTGAGACCCTACCTCACAAAACCTAAAAACAACAACAACAACGAAACATAAAACAAAACAACAACAAAAAAAACTCTTCCAGTTATATTGAGGAGATGAGAGAAGACTTCTTAGGTACTTTTGATAAGAGCATAGGTTTGCAAACCATTGGCTGGGTTGGTAACTGGGCATTATAAGACATGGTGAACACTTCCTACATTGTATGCAATGGGTAGTCATGGGTCACCATAGGCGTGTTACATAATAAGGGCTGACATGCTAAGTGTTGTCTAGCTCATGAGTAGAGGTAGGCATTCACTAACAAAGACAATGATTTTCAAAAGAAGGCCTATAGCAAAATGGTGCACTTTGGGGGCAACAGACATTTAATCTCCAAATAAAGAATCCAGAGCTTCAATAAAGCAGTAGCTTTACTTTTCTTGAGCTACATTTGGACAGGATGATAAGTAAAACTTCTTATCTCTTCACTATAGTGATTGGATTTTTCCTTTCCCAAAGATCCCATTTTAGCTTCCAAAGAAATGGAGGCTGTCACTTGGATGGTTGACTGTTTTAAATTCCATTTTAGTTAAGACCCAGCTTTTAAGAAGTCAGTAAGAATTCCGATGGCTTGCTTGGTGTGCTGCAATTTAGGTTGAGGGGGGAGAATTCAGGTTTGAAATCCGTTAGACTGTAGGTAATATTTTCATTTGGTTTTCTTTGCTTCACTCTTTTAATACCCTCATATGCACACTGCCAACTCTTAGTTGGTGTTTGAAGTCAGGGTCCAGGTAAGTGCGTGTGTTTGTGTGCAATGATACATGCATACAAACTCATGCCTTGCCTAGCTCATAAAATGAGTCCAAGAGAGTTGCTGAACCATCAATCCACAGACTGCTCATTCTACTAGGGGCATAATGTAAGCCACACAAGCATGCTTCCTGGCTTGCAGAATACATTTGCTGAATCATTAGTGATGGTTTGTGGGGTGTCTTAGTTTGGGGACATGTAGATAACATGCAGATGGTGACAGATGTGCAGATTCAAGTCAACCTTTGGTCCATTTCATATGGGCATGTCATTGCTGTCTTGAGAAGATTCCCTGAACCACTAGTGCCATAAATACATTGGGAATATTCCCTTACTTAACAGTCATTTTACTTAAACAGATATATATATATATATATATATATATATATATATATATATATATATGTGTGTCTTTATATACACATATATATTTATATATATCATATATATATATATATATATATATATATATATATATATATATGATTAGTGGAAACCTTTTGGGGGTGGCAGGATGTCTAGAATAAAAAGCCATGCCATGCTTTGGGCCAAACATGTCAAGAGAACATTAGATACCATGTTGTGCCAAATATGTGGAATTGATGCCATCAGTTTCACAAGAGCTGACAGGGGTGACATGTTTTCCTAATGTGTAGGCATGTGATAAATCCATTTTAGTTATAGAACTAATTCAGATAACTTAATGCAGATTGAAAGATTGTGCAAGCGGAGAGAGCCTGGCTTAGTCTCCCGACAAAGAATTCCTTGCAGGTCTTCAGATACTAAGTCCCTATCCTCTTTCTTTCTCCTTGCACATGTGTGTGTCTATGTGTATATGTGGTGGTGTGTGTGTGTGGTACATGTACACCACTGAATTGTACATGCTGTTTTTAAAATTAATTAGTCTGTGTGTAGGTGCATGCGTGTGTGTGTGTGTGTGCGCACACCAGGTACCTTCTTCAATTGCTCTCTACCTTTATTAAATATTTTTGAAGGTGAGATACAGTCTCATGAGGTATTTGAGACAGAGCTTCTCACTGCACCTAGAGCTCGGCTCACCAATTTCACTAGTCTAGTTTAGATAGCCAGCAAGCACAAGGGGTCCTCCTGTCTCTGCCTCCCAAATGCTAGGATTACAAGTATATGCTTGGCATTTATGTGGGTGTTTGGGATACAGCTCAGGTCCTTACACTGGTACAGTGAACACTTTATTTACCATGTGATCTTCCCAGTCCTCATACAAACTGCTTTTTTTTAATTGGGAGTTTACTAAGTGCCAGAGACCAAGGAAATAGTACATGCATTTTTATTTACTCCTACAGTAAGCTCAGAGACAGTCACTTATTTCTACCCTCCTCCCCCTTGTCAGGTGAGGGCATCATCTTTAGTCATCTTCTTGCCATAGTTCTCAGCACAGGACTGGCTGTGTATAAAGCACTCAGGGTTAAGACGCTTGCCTGCAAAGCCTAAGGTCTCATGTTCGACTCTCCAGGTCCCACATAAGCAAGACACACAGTGACATAAGCATGCAAGGTTACACATGCACACAGGGTGTGCACATATCTCGAGTTTGATTGTGGTGGCTGGAGGCCCTGGTGTGCCAGTTCTCTCTCTTTTCTCACTCTCACATTAAAACAAAAAGTCTCTTGGACTTGCCTAAAAAAAAAAAAAAAAAAAAAAAAAAAGCACTCAGTGACTTGTTGATGAATATGATTATTATACCAGGGACCTGGTACAATTTAATTTTCTTTCCTTTTTCTTCTATTTATTTGTCATTAACTTTACCAAAAAAAAAAAACAAAACAAAAAAAAAAAAAAAAAAAAAAAAAATCTGTGTACTTTTCTCCACTCTTTTCCCTGTGCATTTTCTCCCTGGTCATCATCACCTCCTACCAGGACCATTACAGTAGTTAATATTATTGTCTGTCTTCTCATTGGTTCTCTGTAAAGCAGCCAGAGAGACAGTTCTAAAAACCCCAGTGTGAGCTCATCCCTCCCCTGTGTGAACCTCTGGATGGTTTCTTGTTCATCTTGCAATCAAATTCGTGGCCTGGCTGGACGGCTGGATCTGGTCTGGTCTGGCCTGGACTCTGTTTGATGAGTGTCACACTTTCCCTCAGTCTGTGTCTTCGAAGCTCAGCAAATCCCCCCCCCCCCCACCCCTCATGCTGATTTTGTACCTCAGGGCTCATACATGTGTCCTGACCACTGCTTGGGAGACTGGTTCAGTCATTCCCCATCCCGGGGTGCTCCAAACTCAGCCCAGAGGCTCTTTCCAAAGGAAACCCCTTTGTGACCTTAAAATCTTCCCATGTCCTTGTAGCAGGTATACCACACATAGTCATGAATTTAGGTGGTGATTTGATATGTGTTTGCAAGGGGACTATGAAGTCTTAAGTGTTCCCTGTCCTGGACTATGGTAGGTGTTCACTAAGTATTTATTGGATAAAAGATTGAATGAATAAATAAATGAACAGAGAATACACAGGATTTGTTTGGCTGAGACCCCTAACTGGATATTTCCTGTTATTAGAGGGAACTTTTTAAAAGAAGATAACTTGTGGAATTTGAGTTGTATGACAGCTTAGAGAGACTGCATGACTTTTTCTATCTGTTTAGTTTGGAGATAATCTATTCAGCACAGAGAGGTGAAGTAACTTGCCCAGGGTCTCAGCTAGCCAGTGCCCAATGTCTTTGTTCTGACATCTGAATTATATGCAGGGAGAAGCATGCACACTTTCGTAACTTTGTAATGTGTCTTTGGTGTGCCAAGTCTGTAGGAAATTCATACATATTTGATGATATAGATGTTACATCTGCATCTTAAACGGTTTTCCCTTTGAGACGAGGTATTGTCATGATTTTCTTCTTCTATGCCAGTTTGTTTAGAATTGCATGGATGACGGTCTTCACACAAATTGAAAGAGAGTATTCACAGATAGAAGTCAGGCATGCTTGGTGTCTACCAGGCTGAGGCCTGCACAGCTCTTCTTACACTCTTGGGGTGTGTGGAAGGGGTGGTCAGAAAATCTGTGTGTGTCTGCAGCCTGTCAGAAGGAGGGTATGCTCCGTTTTCCACACCCAGACTGCGTGAGTGCGCATGGATGCAAAGCAGATAGGCACACATGCTGGGTTGATGCCTGAGAAGGGCAGGAACCATCCTGTACCCCTCCCATCCTGATTCTGTGAGTTCATAAAATATGGAAAATCCATCAGTACCTCTCCTTTCAACTCTTTAATGACACACATCTCCTGCAGGCCTGAACTGGAGCCTAAGTAGGGGAAGGCTCCATCAACATCCCTTAAGCCCTCCTGGCTGCTGTGTGCATTTCCAGCGCGACCTGGGTCCTGGAGAGTGTCCCCCTTTGCAGAGTGAGGCAGCATTTTGTCCTGCAGGTGCTGTAGGTACTGGATTAAGCAGGTCTGCGGTTGCAGACAGACAGCAGGCTCCCTTGTAGTGTGGAGCTGTGTTTGGATTGGAGTTTCCAGGGCCTTATCAGGAGCCACCCCTAGTGACACTGCCAGTGCCAGAACTAACTTTGACTTTCATTCCTCGCCAAGGGCTTGCAGAGCACCTTAAAGGAAGAAAGATGGAGGCACTTAGATTTCAGATGTTCATGCCCTGCTCCTTTGAAAGCTTATATCTGTAAGTGAAGTTTTCTTCTGGAAATTACTCTGCGACCACTTATCAGGAGCCTTTCATTTTCTATCTAAGGGGGAGGAGAGAAGAAGGGAAGGTTTGGGAATTAGAAATGCTGGCTATCGCTGTGACTTTAATCAGCTGCAGCCATAACCTTTTGTGAGTGGATGTGACAAGGGCAGCAGCTAATTTGGGGGAGGGAGAGAGTATATGCCCCTTCTTGTTGTCATTTCATTTATATTTAATTATTGGCCTTAGATTAATAATGGCAAAAAAAAATATCCTGGCTGCCTAAAAAAAAATGTGTTAAAAGTATGATGTAGGATTCTAAGGTAGGCTGCAGCTGACTGTATTATTAAGAGAAAGCAATTCTTCTGGAAAACAGCAGGCTTTTAGTGGTAATGCTGGTCAAGGCTGCCACACTGCAAACACTGTGGTATCTATGTATCTCTCTATTCATTTAGTTTAGAGATAATGTCTCCCTCTCTTCCTCCCTGCCTTCCCCACCCCCCATCTACTGTGGAACAGTCTCAGTGGCATTGATAAATATCTCATTTGCATTCTCATATATTGTCTTTTTCTGCCTTAAAGGGGATACAAAATGTTTGGGCATCATTAGGATTATCTGTTTGACATAGAAATGTCAAACCAGTTTAATTGGCAGTATTAAAGAAATACTAAAATGGAGACAAGCTAAGTGGATAAGAGGTCCAATTTACTTTCACTGTTAGGCAATAAGATTCAAAAGCAATACGAAAAGCCAAGTCTCTAAATGAACAGGCATTCAAGCAAATCAACTTATGCAAAAGGCACCTCGGGAGCTTAATAATTATTTACCGAGCATTCCTGGGTCATGAGAGAGGTTCTGAGTAAGTCAGAGAGCATTCTGTTCTGCAGCTCATGAAGGTGTGTTGAAAGGCGGCAAGAAGAATGGAAAAATACTCGATCTAGCAGGACTATTTTTAGAATTTGATTCTTAAAAATAAGACTCCCATAAATTGAAGTGTGGGTTAAAAGTCCATCATTTGTAGTTGATCCATCTTTAAGCAGTCCTATAAAAGGTAGTTTTAAAAATGATTTTTAATTCCTTGCGCCTTTATTCCTGCCAAAGCTTGCTGTTATAGATACTTCGACTTTTTCATTCTGTGTCATTAAAACAGTTTAATTACTTGTCTCTTTAAAATGGTAGAGAACATTTTATGAACAAAGTATATATCATTATGTATTTGAAATGTCATTATGCTAGAAATTTTTATAAATGACTACTTTATAAATCAGATAATAGTTGGAAGAGCTGATTTTTGCTCACTAGGATTCATATAAGAACACACTCTACAACTTACTAATTTTTTTTCAGTGCTCATTTTAAGCAAGCTAACGGACATCACCACCAAATAAAACTCACTTTTCTGATGCAGTGTAAGGGACAGTAGTCATACAAAATACCAATCTGCACCCAAATTAATTCTTAATTTTAGTTTCTTTTCCTAGTTAACTATTTGTCATAGAAATGTGTGTTCTCTATATCCTGAGGAAACATTGTTGATAAAAACTTTCACACCCAGCTGTTGGGCTATTTTTTGTATGCCTATAAATTAACTGCATTATGTTTTTCTTTAGAAAAGCTAAGGAATACTGTAGCAGAAAGGACGTATGTATATGTGTGGGCACCCTTGTGTGTGTGCCAGTGTGCATGAATGTGAATTCTTGTGTTGGAGAACAGAGTACAACCTTGGGTGTCATCTGTAAGAATGCTGTGCACCTTTCTTGAGACAGTGGCTCTCGTTGGCTTGGCGTTCATCAAAATTAGGCTAGATTGACTGTCCAGCAAGCCCCAGGGATATTCTTGTGTCTACCTCCTCAGTGCTGCGAAAATATGCAAGTGTCATCACAGCTGTCATTTTATGTGGGTTCTCGGATTAGAACTCAAGTCTCTGTGCTTGCAAGTACTTGCTTTCCTGACCAAACTATCTCTCTACCTCCTGTAGTTCTTTCTCTCTTGAAAGTCACTTTTCCGTTTTTCCTGTTTTGGATTAGTAGAATGTTCAGAGGATACCATTTCTGGAATTAAACTACAGTGTGAATGACTTTTGCTCCTTGTCCATGTTGTCTGTGGTCTCCATTCTTGGCATATTCAGTGCAGTGACACATTTTTACAACAGCTTTGTGACATCACCATTTTTCAGATGGAAGAACCAAGGTCTGAGTGTGCAGAAACCTTCCCAGGTTATACAGCTGAGAAATGACAGAGTTGGAAACTGGGATCCAGGTGTCCTTGATCCAAGGCCAGTTGTCCTGTCTGTTGTATTTGATATACTATCACTTGAGCTATTAAATGGGTTGCTGCTGCTTTCTCTACTTTTGTACTAAGTAGGTTTCTTTATCTCTGGCTTTCTGAATTACTAATTCCTAAGGTGAGCTTTTGAAAGGACACGGTTAATGTGCATATTGTGATATATATATATAAAATTTAACATAGCATAATAGATTCATATACATATTATATCTTACTGTTTTTCTTTGGGAGATTTACTGTTGACCTTGTGTTTGGTGTTTGGGGAAAGAGAAAATGAGGAAATTCATTAATTGTAAGGTCCTAATTTCAGAAATCTTGGACTGTGGACTGAAGTGTCTCTTAGAGTTAAGGAAATCCAGTAGAGCACTAGAGATCATAGTTCTTGTTGACTTGTAATTCAAGCATATTGCTTAATTGAAAGTCCTCCAAAACTGAAATTCTAATAGTACATGATTTTATAAAGTGGAACATTTGTTAAAAGAAGAATACCAAAATTACATATTGAACAATTTTTATCTTGCCTTTGATCTGGGGAATCTATAGCATGCATAAAACATGCAAACCCTGGAAAGATGGCTCAGTGGTTAAGTGTGTTTCCTGCACATGCATGAGCGCCCCAAAGGGGCCTGAAACTGCCAGAGTTTGAATCTCCAGATGCCAGGTAAATAGCTGGCTGTGGCTATGCACACCTGTAACCCCAGTCCCACAAAGGGGAGCAGAGACTAGGGCATGGCCCGGGCTTGGGGAAAACAGCAGCCTTCAGTATTGGCAAGGGACTGGTTCAAATGAGAATGGACAGAAGAGTGACAAAGCAGGACACCCAACATTCTGCTCCAGCCACCACAGGTGAGTTCTGGGGTGCTGCAAGGGGGGCATGTGAAGGCATGTGCATACATGTGGATACACCACACATGCCATACCACACATACAGAGACACCTACCATTGTTAAACACACATGCACACAAGCAAAAAGGAAATACATATACACACACGCCTCTTCCTTCAGTGATGTAACTCGTTCCACCTGGCCATAGAGAATCAGGTATATTCTAGCTTTACCTTTAAGTCCATAACATCCTTGTGGTCCACAATGTCGCTTAGGATTCCAGCCAGTGTGGCTACATTAAAAGAGACATGATGGCAGAAGGCTCAAAAGTGAATATTTTTTCAAAGAGATTCCCTGGAAGTACTTACTATATAACATCTCTTCTTTTTAAAAAATATATATTTTATTTTTATTCATTTATTTGAGAGAAAGTAAGAGAGAGCAAATATGTGTGTGCCAGGGTCTCAGTTTGCAAACAAACTCCCGATGCATGCACCACCATGTGCATCTGGCTTACATGGTCCTAGAGAATTGAACCTGGGTCCTTTGGCTTTGCAGGCTAGCATCTCAACTGCTAATCCATCTCTGTAGCACCGACATTCCTTCTTCATTTTGAGTGTGCACATGTATGGTGCATGTCCATATGTGTGAGCGTGGGCGCACACATGCTGCAAACATGCCTGTAGGTATCTGGCGACAGCTTTTGGGTGTTTGTCCTTACTTTGCACTTTGTTTGAGGCAGGGTCTCTTGTTCACTGCTGCATTTGCCAGGCTAAAAGGCCTACATGGTTCTGCTAGAATCTCCTGTCTCCACCTCCCTGCTTGATGTAGGCCGGCTGGCATCATGCCTGGTTTTTTACATAGGTTCCGGGGATTTGAATTCAGATACTCATGCTTGCACAGTTAAGTATTTTTCTCACTGAACCATCTCACCAGCCTTGCACTTACGGGGTGGATTAGGCATGTAACCATCTCAGGTCCTGGATATCTGGATAATCTGGGAATCTGTGTTTTTCCTAAAACAAAGAAAGGGCAGGAAAGTGGATACTACAGGCTGAACATCCCTAGTTTGAGATATGAAACTTTTTGAGCATTGACATGGTGCCACAAGTAGAAAACCTGGACATGACCCCTTGTTAGGAATCATAATAAGGTAATATTAAAAATACTGTACAAAATGACCTCCAATTTGCATTATAAGATGGTATATATGCAACAAATTATTTTCATATGTGGACTTTGGGTCCATCCTGAAAATATTACATTATATATAAATGCAAATATTCTAAAATTGAAAGGCATCTGAAACCCAACCATTTTGGATAAGGGATATTACACACACACACACACACACACACACTCTCTCTCTCTCACTCACTCACTGTCTCCAGTGGATGAGGAATATTACACAACTCTCTCTCTCTCTCTCTCTCTCCAAAATTTGAAGCCATCTGAAACCCAGCTATTTTGGATAAGGGATATGCAACTGGTACATTATTTTGTTTTAAACTGAGGTTGACACATTAATAATCTTTTTTGCAGAGCTGTTGTTTATTTTATTTTATGTTATTTTATTTTATTTTATTTTTTAAGATAGGGTCTTACAATAGCTCAGACTGACCTGAAACTCCCTCTGTAGCTTAGGCTGGCCTTAAACTCACAGCAATCCTCCTACCTCCTACCTACCTCTTGAGTGCTGAGGATATAGCTGTGTTCCACTATGCCTAGATGACACCTGAAACCTCACAGAAGCCAGCAGTAGAATTCTAGGACTTATCAGATTGGCTTTAACAACAACAACAACAGCAAAAAGTGATGGACTAGCCTTTCTATCTTTTTTTTTTTTTGGTTTTTCGAGGTAGGGTTTCACTCTGGTCCAGGCTGACCTGGAATTAACTATGTAGTCTCAGGGTGGCCTTGAACTCTCAGCGATCCTCCTACCTCTGCCTCCCGAGTGCTGGGATTAAAGGCGTGCCCCACCACGCCCGGCTTCTTTCTCTCTCTCTCTCTCTTTTTTAAAGCTTTATTTATTTATTTGAGAGAGAGAGAGAGCGAGAGAAAGTTGCAGAGACAGAGATAGAATGGGTACACCAGGGCATCTAGCCTCTGCAAACAAACTCCAGACGCATGTGCCACCTTATGCATCTGGCTTATATAGGTCCTGGGAAATCAAGCCTGAGTCCTTTGGCTTAACCACTAAGTCATCTCTGCAGCCTCTAAAAAACCTTAAAAATAATTTATATTTACTTATTTGTGGGGGGTGGGGTAGAATGGAAGCATGAGAACAGGCATAACAGGGCCTCTTGCTACTGCAGCCAAAATCTAGATATATTCACCACTTTGTACATCTGGCTTTACGTGGATCCTGGGGAATGGAACGTGGGCAATCAGGCTTTGCAAGCAACAGTCTTTATACTGCTGAGCCATCTCTGCAGCCCAGGTCTGGCCTTTCTGAATCAGTGTCCGGGATTAGTTGCAGGTCACGAAGCCCTCAGGGATGGCGGGATCCACATGACTGGTGCAAGCATACACTGCTCTTTCCCTCTGTTCTTCCTTCTCAGTCCTCTTTTCCTCCTCTCATGTCCATGTCACATTACCATTCCATCTAGTTTGACTCTTTCCTCCGATAGGCTCAGATTCCAGCTTTGTCTCCTGTCAGCTGTCTGAACTTGAAAGAGTGTTGCCTTAACCCGCTCTGTTCCAGTTGGAGATCTAAGTATTACCTCTTAGCATACTATTTTAGAGCACAAGACCCTTTCTGAGATAGTCCCTGTGGCCCTGGGATGGATGTGTTGCCTGGCCAGTTCTGGCTTACATTTCCATGTCTGGCGGCAGTAGCAGCTCCCTCCCTAAGCTGCAGAGAAGGGAGGCCGGTTTCAAGGTGAAATCAGGACACTTTCCCAGAGAAGCTGGGCAGGATGCTCAGCAGTCATGCATCACATGTGAGCCCCACAAGCCATGAGCGCTGCTGGGAAGGTTGCTTTTAGAGCATTTAATTTTTTAAACTAATACTGTACTGTGAACATGCATTTCTCTGATGTGATCAATTTTTGTCAACTAGGAGACGAAATGGCATCAACATGTTGACCCAAATAAGTTTTCCAAAGAAACCAAACATGTATATTTTAGGCTGTTACTGTGCTCATAATTGACCAGTTTTGAACATAAGGAACTTTCCTATTTTCAAAAAAAATTTCCTTTTATAATTTCAGTTAAATGGAAGACACATCTATTTTTCAGGGTCTTTAAAGCATAGCTGTGAGGTGTAAATGGGTTGGCATGATTGGACAGAGTAAGTGAGAATTGGAGAACATGCTGGAGCATTTCTTGTTCAGGGGTCTCTGCCTTTCTGAGGCAAATGTCTGGAAAAAGTGCTTGGTTGTCAAGAATGTGCCAAACCTCAGTGGCTGCCGAACAATGGAGAGCAGTTGTGGCAATAAAACAGAGATAGTGAAACTCTCTTACTTAATGTAAATGATTTCTTAGTAAGAGATTGACAGTACCCTTTGAAGTGTATAGAAGCAGGAGACACTGGAGCAGTGACCACCAACTTCTACAAAATCTGGTATGGAAATTGCCTGGAAGAGGGTTCATTGGCTGGGATATAGCTGGGCAGGTAGGAGCACTTGCTGTTTAAACATGAGGGCTTCTTGGGCCTGAGGCTGCCAAATTCAACTCTCTAGAATTCTCATAAAATGCTGGTCATGGGGGCAGAGAGATGGCTTAGTGGTTAAGGTGCTTGCTTGGGAAGCCTAAGGATCCAGGTTTGATTCTCCAGGTCCCACTTAAATCAGATGCACAAGGTGGGCACACCAGGGCTTCCAACTGTTGCAAACAAACTCCAGACACGTGTGCCACGTTGTGCATATGGCTTACGTGGGTCCTGAGGAATCAAACCTGGGTCCTTTAGCTTTGCAGGTAAGTGCCTTAACCACTAAGCTATCTCTCCAGCAGAGCCCCCCCCTTCGCTTTTTTAATATGCATGCCTGTGTATAGGTGCATATGTTTGTATGTATGCAGGTATATATGTGTCTGCTGGTGCATGTGCATAAATGTATGTGTGGGTGTGGAGGCTGGAGGACAGCTTCAAGTATCATTCTTCAGGAACACCACCTTTTTTGACACAGGCTCTCTCATTGGCTCAGAGTTTCCCATTTAGGCTCCTATTGGCTGCCAGTGAACCCCAGTGATCTGCCTGTTCTTCCCTTTCACATGCAGGGATTGGAGTACATGAATTTTGGGGATGGATGTCAGGTTTTCATTCTTGCAAATGCAAGCACTTTACCAGCAGAACTATCACCCTAGTTATCATTTTTTTTTTAAATATGATCTAGTGAGTTACTGATATTACCTTTTCCTGGTACCTTTTGATGGTCCGGCTTAAAAAAATATGAACATTGTTGAACAGATGGTCTCCATTTTCTACAAATAGTTTGGTATTGGTGTTGGGGAAATGATAATGTCATGTTCAAGTTCTATATGACTGGCAGTTCTGAATTTTAGAAAACATTTTCCTTATTTCGTATAGTGAAAGTCCCCAAAGATGGGGACTGTCCAGTTTGGACACTGCAGTGAACCAAACGGCTCCCAAAAGAATCTTGTCTTTGAAAAGTAGTCAGATACTACTTGAAGATTAAAAGAGACTAGGTGTGGTGGCACATGCCTTTAATTCCAGCACTTGGGAGGCAGAGGGAGGAGGATCACTGTGAGTTCGAGGCCATCCTGGGATTATAGAGTGAATTCCAGGTCAACCTGGGCTAGAGTAAGACCCCACTTTAAAAAACCAAAAGAAGGGGGGGGAACATGTTGCATATTGCAAGTCTTTTTATTTTCTTTGTACAAGAAACACAACAGTATTTATTATATAACCTGCTAAGTTTTCCAGTATAACCTGGCATCGGGACAGATGTTTGTTCTTTCTCTTGTCCCCTAAAAATCCAGTTTGATGACAGCAGAAGCATTGAGGTCTCAGTGTTTGACACCACGCTGTGATATTTAGTACTTTCCATCTACATGTATTTATTCCCAGCTATATAGTTAGTGTAACAAGGGGTGATATAGTTACATATTGGTACCTGCTTCTCCCCATTTGTGTGTGTGTGTGTGTGTGTGTGTGTGTGGTACATGCAGGTGCTTGTACACATGTGTGTGCATGTAGAGGCCAGAAGCTGATACAGTCTTTCTTGATTACTTTCACATTATTTATTGAGATAGGGTCTCATATTTGAACTCAGAGGTTGCCCGTTTGGCTAGTCTAGCTAGCTAGCTTGTCCTCAGAATAATCCTGTCTCTATTTCCTGAGTGCTGGAATTGCAGGCAAACCATCAGCCCACCCAGCATTGATGTGGATGTTTTGTGTCTGAATTTAGGACTTAAAAAAATTTTGCTTATTTATTTATTTAGTTACGAAGGAGAGAGAGAGAGAGAGAGAGAGAGAGAGAGAGAATGGGTGTACCAGGTCTTCTAGCCACTGCAAATGAACTCCAGATGCATGCGCCACCTTGTGCATCTGGCTTACATGGGTCCTGGGGAATTGAACCTAGGTCCTTTGACTTTAAAAGCAAGTGCCTTAAATGCTAAGCCATCTCTCCAGTCCTGAATTAAGGTCTTGATGCTTACACAGAAAACCTTTTGCCCACTGAGCCATCACTCCAGTCCAATTAACTTCCCCTTGATATGTTGAAAATAGTCACTTTGATTCATCTTGGAAAGAGCAAGATAATAGAAGTAATATGCTGGTCCCTCTCAAATGTTTGACTACAAGACTATCATTAAAAAAAAAAATAGCCCCTTCTTAACTCTGATGTGGTCTAAAAGAATTTTGAAAAGATTCTTAATTTCTTTTTGCCAGTGCACTAAAGGGTTGGAGCATCAAAGTTCCTTGGGACCCTTTAGTTCAGGATAAGCATCAGGTTTCAGTTTGGTTTCATAGCCTGTTTGCCAGGAGCCAGTTAAAATTTCCTTTCCATCCATCCTGTCCACATGGTGTCTTCGCTAGCCGAGACTCTTCAGGGTCTGCCGTGGTACTTGGAGGTGGACAGTAGAAGAGGAATTTCTTTGGACATGGAGGTTCATTTCACAGAGCTCATGCTAAACAGGTCCGTGATCTTTTCTATTTTGCTATTAGTTTCTAAACATAGTCAAGTATAAGAATCAGTTAGAGTTTTTGTTGTTTGGTGTTTGACACAGTGTCTTATATAGCCCAGGCTGGCCTTGAACTTGCTATGTAACTGAGGAAAACCATGAACTTCTGATCCCCTTGTCTTCTTGCTTTTACTTCCTGAGTGCTGGCAGTGCAGGCACATGGTAGCACACCCAGTCAATGAGGTACTAGCAATGAAATCCAGGGCTTTGTGCATGCTAGGCATGTCCTCTACCAAATGAGCCACATTCTTCTCACTGAGTTGGAGAACTCTTGTAGACCTATGTGCTGCTGGCCCGTACTTGAATTGCAGTTAGAATTCTTAGGAATGGAATCAGGCATTCTCACTTTAAACAAGATTCTTGGCCAGTTTTCATAAAACCAGCCTTTTGCATCCAGAAACCCCGGTAGCTTAACCTCCCTGTAGTGCAGCTTCCTTACCTGTATGTGAAGTTAACATTTTTTGGCCATCTTGTGTCTCCATTGTGTATGTGAACCCCAGCCTTGTGCCTTTCCAACAAGAACTTCCTATCTCATTGCAAGCAAAGGCTAGGCTCTGAGTGTTTTCAGCTGAATGGCCGGAGGGAACATGATTTTTTCTAGGATTCTCACCTTAGATCTCATGAGAAATTGCAGGTTGAATTCTCTTCTCCCTCAATCCTGACAAAACTGGCATGTACCCAGAGTTAGACGGGATTTCTTAAACTTGTAAGATGCATTTCCACTTATCAAGATTTACTTTTTTTTTTTTTTTTCATCAAAAAGAAGTAGCATGGGTTGGAGAGATGGCTTAAGTGGTTAAGGTGTTTGCCTGCAAAGCGAAAGGATCCTTGTTTGACTCTCCAGGACCCACGTAAGCCAAATGCACAAGGGACATGTGCATCTGGAATTCATTTGCAGAGGCTGGAGGCCCTGGCTCACCCATTCGCCCCATCTGCCTCTTTCTGTCTCTCAAATAAATAAATAAATAAAGTATATATTTTTTAAAAGAAGTAGCATATTCATTGCATTGATATATCATTAATTTTTCTAGTCATCATGCTAGGATTTACATTTTTTATTTCTTTTTATTTGTATTATGTCTGTGTACCCATTCATTTATGTGCAGGTGCATGTGTATATTCAGGAGTGTGTGTGGAGGCCAGAAGACAATCACTGGGATCATTCCTCAGGCACCATCCAACTTTGTTTTTTGTTTGTTTGTTTGTTTTTGAGACATGGTATCCCATTGGCCTATAGCTCACCAAGTAGGCTAGACTTGTTAACCAGGACCCCCACCTATCTCTACCTCTTCATGACTATGACTATACATGACTATAAATGTGCCTGTTTTTATCTGAGTTTATTTAATGTGAGCCTCTCATGCTTGCATGGCAGATACTTTAGTGACTGAGCTATCTCAGTCTCACCACTGTGCTGGGGGTCAAATGTATTAAACATTCTATAAATAAGGAAAATCAAAGAGCGGAGATGTGGACTGACCTGGCATGGTCGCTGGCCGTTTTGTATAGTTACTGTGCTCTGTGTGATGATCTGAAGGAAACTCGGGGATGAGTTCTGTAGTCCCCTCAACCTTTGTGTTTCCTGGACTCCTAACTAGATTCCTGCCCTGGAGGGTTGTGATATTGAGGCCGGAGACTGATTTTCATGGTCTTACACAGGATTTCTGGCATCTCTATCAGGTGAGGGGTGGTCAGGTGGTGTTGGTGAGGTAGGTAGAGTCTTAGATCTGATGGAACTTGTGATATTTTTAAGTGGCTCTTAATGCAATGGAATAAAGGATTTGGACTTAGGAATATGCCAGAAATCCAGAGACCCTGTCCAGTAGCCTTGTGCCATCACAAAGCAGGAGGCTTTGATGCCTAAAAATGTAAATTCAGCAATAAAAGTGGGAACAGAGGTCACATATTGTGGCCATCTCACATGTATGCTGCATTCCAGCTGCAGTGTTGAGAACTTTAATTAAGGCAGCATTGGCTCACCCAGGCTTTGTGGTGCTTTTAGGGGGTAGATTTTGGAGAAGCTCAGAGAGGTCAAGTGGCTCATTAAAGACCACATTCCTCAGCAGTGGCTAAGCTAGAACTTGAGTCCAGTTGGCGGCCCTCCTTGACCAGTGTGGAGCAAGTATAATGCTGAGGAAGCTGTATGTGGATGCAGGATTGGGGAGGGGTGCCAGCAGGTTTTCTATTCTGAGGGAGAGATACACACCTTCCATGTGGAATTAGATCAAAGTCCAGTAATCCAGATAATTGACTTAATGTGAAGACATCTCAGGAGAATTAATATGGCCATGGTTTTACACTGTGAATATAGACGCCAGGTATTCCCAGCACCTGGCAGTAACTATTTGTTGAATCAGTGACCTTTATATAATCTGATTAAAAGGAATCAGACTCATGGAATTAGGATTATCTAGGCAGACTTGAGATTTGTGGGCCCAAAGATGAGTTCAGTTAGCTTTAAAAGTTAAACACATTTGGACATCTCTGCTTGTGTGCCATTAGCTACTCCAGTGTCAGGTCCTTGTTTTCCAGTGTGTGTGTGTGGTTGTGTGCTATATGTGTCTGTGGTGCAGGCACACATGTATGCAGATGCTTGTGCCCCATGCACATGTAAGCAGAAGCCAGTGGCAGATGTCGGGTGTCCTTTCTCTTTCTTTCACTTTATGCCCTTCAAACAGTCTCTCACTGAACATGGAACTCTGTTTTTGGTTAGTCTGGCTGATAGTAAGAGTCAGCCAGCCATCTTCCTATCTCTTCTTGGTCACTGTTTAGGCTACAGGCATGTGTAGCCATCCTTGGCTTTTTACATGGGTCCTTGGGATTGAACTCAGGTCCTTGTGATTATGCAGCAAGCACTCTTCCCCACTGAGCCACCTCCCAACCCCCCTCTTTTCTTTTATAATGACCATTATATTGGCCAGAATATTTTCATATAGACCTCAACTTTGAGTTTGAAACATTGTGTTCATTTTATCCTGTTATTGTAGTTCTTCGTCTTCCTTTTTGTCTGTGAGGTGATTATTACAGATCCATTTATTTCTAAGAGAACTCAATGCTCAAAAGACAATGAGCAAAACCGAGAATCTGGGAGTCATGTGTCATACTGTGGAAGTATCCTCCCGGGTGTGTGCGTGTGTGTGTGTGTGAGTGCACGTGCGTGCAGTGCAGTGGCTCCAATGGTTGCACATTACCCCCTTGCATGATGTGTTGAAACTGTCAATTAGCTGAGCTTTAATACCTTTATACAGATAGTAAACTCATTTGCTATATCTGGCTGCTTTCGTAGGCTACCCACTTATTCTGTACTAGTATATTGTATAGGTCTGCATCATTTTCTGTTCCTGATGGGTTGTTGCAGAAAATACTTGAAATGATGATGATGATGATGATGTTGCCTGTGAAGTATGAAACCTTAGTGGGCTTGCTAACTAGAAATTTTGATGTGTCTTCAGAAGACTTTACTGTTAATTGAAAGGATTTTCCCCCTAGTATCACGGCCAGTGACCTGCCTTGTGCAGCTAATTAGTGCGATTATGCCACAGCTGCATTTGCCTCTGCACAAAGGTTTGCTCCTGTTTTTATCAAAAGGATCAACCCCTCTGGGAATGTTTGGACCTGACAGGCTTTGAATAGTATGACCACTTATTTATTTATTTTTGAATAGCTCCCTCCCTTCTTTTCTGGGCTTAGAAAAGTACATTTGAGCTTGGGACACAGACTCAAAAGTGGAAAAATATATTTTCTTCTGATGCTCTTTTAGTAGGTACTTTGCAAGTGAATAGATTGGTTCCCATGAACAGAGCAGTGGCTAGGGAGAATTTTCATTGTGTAGATGGGTGCATGAAGTTAAGATAATGAGCAAGATATTAACACTGCTCAGCTTCCCTGTGTATGTATGGGAAATGTGGGAAGACAACAGTGGAGAAAAGATAGCTCTCATTTGGGAGTGCTCAAGACTGCTAAGAGGACAGATGTGCTGGATTAAGTCAACATGTTCTGATTTTATTGTTAGCATGGTGCCTATGATGCATCCAGTCTCCATCTAGCCAAGTGGTGACTGTGGTCACCCAAGTCATTTTGTCATAGTCTTCATTTAGCATCTATTATATATGCCACTACTGATCAAGTATTAGCGCTTTATTACAGTCTAAGAGAAAAGTAAACGCTAAATTTGCCTGTGATTCCACTCCTACTTGGGCAGCTGCATCTGTACACACTCCCTGCTCAGCACTCTGTGTGTATCTGTACATATGAGCAGGCCACACTTCCTTTAAATCAGGCTGTACATGCACTTTTGTATCCCACTCGATACTCTTATAAATAAATGGTCATACTATTTCAAAGCCTGTCAGGTCCAAACATTCCCAGGAGATTGATCCTTTTGATGAAAACAGGAGCAAACCTTTGCACAGAGGCAAATGCAGCTGTACACATGTGCATTTTTAAAAAGTGGGTGGTTTCATTTCATTCATATATTATACTGTTTTTAACTATTCTCACATGTAGGGGACACATAGAAAATTCAGAATATTTTGCAATTTATAAAGATCTTTGCAAGTGCCCATCCTCCCACATAGAAGTTGTTTACTTGGACAAATTGTCCATCAAGGAAATTTAAGAATCAAATTGAATTAATACATTTTTTAGCTTGGTGAAAATATTGTTTTCGTAAAGGAGAGTAATGTGGCATTATCATTATCCTTTTTCTTGTTGTAAGCATGTTTTCTCTTTTAAGTGGATTCTTCCTAGAGTGTTATTTTTCATCTGGCTTTTAAAACTTTGTTATATAGTATGGTTTCATTAACACCAATACATATATTTTATGCCATTTTTCATGGCCGCACAGCATTACAAAACTAGTGAGTGACTGTAATTTACCCAGTCATTGTTCTGTAGTGAAACTTCTAGTACAACTTTTACTATGTCGTTTTCCTACAGCATGTTCTATCCCTTGTAAGGCGTGAAGGCTTCTGTCGTCAAGGAATTCACAGGGATAGTAAGGGGCTTCATGGTTTTCACTTGCCTTTGGTGGGAAGGTGAAGACAGTGCTAAGGCTTTTGTACTCAAGGAAGAACATTGGGACAGATATAGCCCCTGAAACTCAGCAAACTCGAGTGAACATTTTCTCAAATGCCTCCCCACCCCCTTTTTCCCACCTATTAAGTTTTGAACTATTTGCCTTGAACAGAAATTTGAAGAATTATAGTTAAATTTAATTAGTAACATAGGGCTGGAGGGATGGCTTAGCAGTTAAGGCATTTGCCTGCAAAGCCAAAGGACACAGGTTTGATTTCCCAGGACCCACATTAACTAGATGTACAAGGGGGTGCACATGTCTGGAGTTCGTTTGCAGTGGCTAGAGGCCTTGGCAAGCCTGTTCTCTCTCTCACCCCCCTCTTTCTCTGTTAAATAAATAAATAAATAAATAAATAAATAAATAAATAAAAGGCCTTTAATTAGTAACACAGAACTACTTGATAAGAAAAATCGTGAGCATGAACATTTCTTGAGGTGCAGTTTGGGCAGTGTTTTATGTAATCCTCACGGCATCCCTAGGAGGGACGAATTTCAGTGATAAATGGTACAACACTAAAAAACATATGCAATTATTTTGAATGGGTAGTGGGTAAAAGCTGTTGCTATCCTTCTATTCTATATGGCAACTGAGGCTGAGTGAGGGTCATTATTTGTCAATATTATGGAGTTGACCAGAGAAGCAACCGAAAACTCTATCTTGGGAAAGTGAGAATTTTTGTATTGTTATCTTATGGCTAATGTTTAAGTGTTTTCAATAATCGTGAGTAGAGTGACTCACAGAGCATTAAAAGTAAGTCTGAAGGGAATGCATTGAGCACTCATCGCATGGGCACGACAGGATGGATCAGAAGGAAGGGTGCCCAGAGAAAATCTGACGGAGGAGAATCAAATTGGAAAGCCGGTTTTTCTCCTGCCCTTTTGCCTAAGGACTGAGGTCGAACTTGGTGTTAACATTCTAGTCAAAACGCTTCTTTTGTTTGATTTAGAAAACCTTTCCTCAAGAGAGTACTCACTTGCTAGTAAACATACTGGATATCTTCAAGGAGTTTAGATGGCATGTAAGACTCCTTGTTTGGTTAGATTCAATTAATATTTTTTTAATTTCTATTATTCTGATTTTACATTCATAGTATTGGTTCCATTATCCTCCTCCCTGTCCTCCCTCTTCCAAAGGGACCCTCATCAATGGGGAATATGGGTCATGCATTGTGGGGGTCGTCAAGAATTCTGGGGGTTAGGCCCCAGTCTCTGTGCATAATGCCCCAACTTGTGACTCTACCAATTCAATTATTTTTAAAAACAAGTCATGCCATTTATTTTTATATTTGGAAACTTGGGTACTGTTAACATGCGTGGCCTCTTGTCATTGCACTATATTTGGTGGTTTTGAGTAGTGCGTGGTATAAAATGTCAAAAAAAATAAGTGGCTTGATAAAAATGCCTAGATGCAATCAGTGTCGCTTCTTTTAATTCAACAGCTAATGACGAAAACCCCACCTCCTCTTGATTTTCAATTATGTGGCGTGCTGTTGTGTGCCTTGATTATATTATGCAGGCTTGCTTCATAGTTGGGTGCTATTTAGGATAGCCCAGGATGCAGACGAAGGGTCTCATTAGGGTACTAAACGTTGTGTGCCTTCTGGTTTTCCACAGCAGTTCCACGGAGCATCCTGGGGCCTCCAAGCCTCCGATAAGCTCCTCCAGCATGACATCACGCATCTTGCTACGCCAGCAACTCATGCGTGAGCAGATGCAGGAGCAGGAGCGCAGGGAGCAGCAGCAGAAGCTGCAAGCGGCCCAGTTCATGCCACAGAGAGGGCCCGTGAGCCAGACACCGGCTATAAACGTCAGCGTGCCCACCACCCTTCCCTCTGCCACCCAGGTGCCAATGGAAGTCCTTAAGGTACGTGAGTGTCACTCTTGGGGCTGGACTGAGCCCTGTCCCTTCTCCATTTTGTAGGTGTTTTATTCATCTGAATGTGTATTTGCCCATTGGACTTGTTTGTGTCACCTCCATTGGTTCCTATGGGACTTTGTATTTTAAAAGAAAGAGATAAATTAACTATAAGAGTAATGGTAACCTTCTATAAAGGGTGGAAACAGTATTCCACGAGCCATCTCAGGTAGGAACTGGTGTTTGTTGTAATGACAATTTTCCATCTTTCTTTTGGGAATAGTTTAAAACATACAAGTTAATCTGCAACAGGCCTCCTCTAATGACATGCGTATATTCTTTCTCTAATCCATTCCACAGGCATACTTTAACATTGTGTTTCAGTTATTAAATCCCATTTGGCCATAGAAGCCAATTGTTCTAGGAAGTCTCTTCAGGTATAAGATTGTAAGTCAAGTATCCTGTTCTTTAATAACCGACTTCATAATCCTTTTACTGAAGTGAGTTGTCTGCTTGGGTCTTTGATTCCTTAGAAACTGCAGGAGCTTGTTAGCACCATTCTGTGGGGGACATATAGCTTCCTAATTACTAGGGGAAGTTGTAACAAGTCTAAGAATAGAACTCTACCTCACATGTGTCTTTCACATCACGGGAGTTTCTTTGATTCATGATAATCATTTCAATTCATACATATGAGTGGTTCATGAGAAATTTAAAAAGTAGGGAAGCATATGTATTTTTATTTATTTTCTTACCCACTCACCTAATTGATTCATTCTGAAGACCCCAGCTGTTCCAGTTCATTAGACAATATGAATGCTCCCCACTGCTGATCGATTGTTGGTCTTTACAATCACTTGTGTGCTCAGGAAAAAAAAAAAAGTCTTCCCCTTTTTAAAGTTTACAATTAAAGCACATAGATGGGTGATGAGTCTAATCAGGAAGCAATCTGTGATCCTTACCAGGAGTAGAAAAGGAATTCTTAAAAAATTTTAAGCTCTAGTATTTTTTTTTTTGCAAAGACTTTTAAAGTGTTGTGACAAAATACTGGCGCTATGATTAAGAAAACATCTGAAGTTTGTTAGGACAGAATAACCGCATGGTTTAAGTTTAAATTTTAATTTTTAATTAAATTTAACTTTTCTTTAAGGTGACTTTTGAAATTCTGTTGCCACAAGTAATAGCTCTTTTACTCTACTCCCACTCCTTGTGAAGTAAGGAGCATTTTTTTTTTTTAAAAAGATGGAACATGTTATACATAGAATCCTTCATTCTTTTTTTAGAAAGTAGGGAACAATCACTATTTAAATTGTAACAGATTTATGATTTAAATTGCTTCATATTTGAAAGAATCATAATTGTTTTGTATGGACCTTAGTTTATTTAAACTCACCTAAATTAAGTTATAGAAGATGAGAAGTGTGCCTGTTGTAGTCACCATTCTGTTGACACTTTTAAGCTGTAAAGGCAAATTTTAGAGGTGATGATATGGATTCAGGCTATTAGTGATTTCATCTATTTTGAAGGTGATGTTTAATAACATATTGAATTATAGTTAATAGAAATTAGTTTTCCTCTTGGGGCAATTATTTGGGATAGTAGAGAAATGGCCCCCAAACTAATGTGTAGAAATACCATTTCTACATGATTTTAAATTTTGATATGATTTCTAAGTGCTTAAAACTTGTAATTTTGAACTTTATTAAATAATTTGAGTGATGTATGTTTCCTTGTGTGAAGCTTATTCTGGTAACACTGGATTGAACTGCAGCTATCAGCTAAGGAATGCCAGAAAAATGGCAAAAGTTAAACTGCAAATACATTCAAACTCGAAGATACAGTCTAACCAAACAAAGGAAGTAATTGCCAAATTTATATTTCATGCTGGATAGACTGTGTCCTTTTTGGCTTCTGTGATTTTATTCTTTAATTATATAAACAAGCAGAGCATGTCTATAAATAGAAAGAAGAAATTACTGGCATAATAGTATAGTTAGATATGATAGGTACTTAGATAAGCCTCCATGCTTTTAAACAAGAGACCGAATTAAGAAAAACATGATTTCACTCATTTAAGGCAACATCCTAAGAAATTCAAATTAAAATTTTAAGGACAATGTAATGTTTGTGATTACTTCAGGTTCTTGACATCTTAGTACTTTAATTTTCAAGTGTTTATGTCTCTCCTGTACAGGAGAGATGTGTGCTCCTTATTTTCTCTTACAATTATGTAAAGTCATACATGCAATTTCATGAAGCCAGTGGTTAATCGCAAATCATTGTATTTTCTTAATCTCAGATAATTTTGCTACTTGTTAATTGAGTCCTTTCTGATGTAGATTACATTCAGTACATTTTTTCATAGTACAGCATGAGTAAATTATTCATTGCATTTTTAAAGATTTAAATAACTGATAGTGTACTTGCTTTTTAGTATATATATAAATAAATAAATAAATAAATAAAATGCTAGAGAATTTGAGTTCATGCTCTTCATTTCCCAACTTGTTTTTAGGAACAGGAGGGAAGAATGGTTGTTGTTTAATTTTTACTCTCTCTCTCTCTCTCTCTCTCTCTCAAGTTACCAATATTTCATTTCACTGGGTTGAATTACTGATTTTGAAAAGCTAAATTAGTGTTTTCAGGTTAATCCTTTTCTTTGGCAGAGTTTAACTCAAAATACAAAGCTCTATGAAGCATACTTAAAAACCACTGACATCTAGTAAACTCAAGACAAGCTGGAATGCGTATCAGAGGTTAGAAATTCCAGTCATCTCTCCCTCAATATATGGTCATTGCTCAGTCTGTAAATATACCAAGGCTTAGCTCTGTTCAATACTGATTTTATCCACCTATGAATTTCTTTCTTGTACTGATTCTCATGTTGGGGGATGGAGTGCGACTTATTCCTAGGTCTTTACCATATTAATGAGATGTGCACTTGGACTCCAAAGAAAGAGTTTACCCAATTTAGTGTGGTAAGTTTAAAATGCTTCTTTACCGTAAATGACCAACACTTGGAGCGCATAATGTATTTTCACAGTAGTGAACATACCCTGTGTTTAAGATTGTGACTTAATGAGAAATATCACAAAGAGCCATTTATGGTGTGCATTCTTCTATAGGTGGGTTTTGTAGGCATGCGAGTTTTATTAGTAACTTGTTGGAATGGCTGCATACTAATAGCAAGCTTAAAGGAAAGAAGGATTTTTTTTTTTTTTTTTGGCTTTATAGTTCCAGGGGTAACAGTTCATCATGGTGGGCAAGGCATGGTTTTAGTAGCAAGAGGTACTTGGTTATATCACATCCACAGTCAGGAAGTAGAAAGAGAAAGAGAACAGGAAGTGGGGTTGCCCACTTCCTCCAGCAACTCTCTACTTCTTAAAGGTGCCACCACCTTCCCAAACAGCCCTACCAGCAGTGGACCAAGTAAGTACTCAAACACAGGATTGGGGCGGCATTTCTCATTCAAACCACAACACAAGTCATAGAAACTGAGGCTTGAAATTTGATGTTAACAGCAGCAGCATGACAAGGGTCAGGACTTGCACTCAGGTCAGGTTTCATATCTAAATAAGCATTGTGATGCCACCCTGGACAGTGGCCTTTCCCTACTGATGAGTTGTCCCTGTCTTGTCTCTGTGTCATTGTCTGATAACAGAGGCACCTGCTTCTCTGATGTGGGACTGACAAATTCATCACAATTTGTTTCCCCGTGACCTTTCCCTGCACAGACGCTGGCAGTTTATAACTTGAAAATACTAGTTTATAGTTTGGGAGATTTTCTCTGTGAAGAAATTTGTAGAGATGTGTCAAGGATCCCATTCCTCCCTCTTCCCTTCCCTCCCTCCCTTGAATTTATGGATTTCAAGGCCAGGGATTCTCTCTGTACATAAACTTTTTCTTTTTGCTTTGGAGAAAGGGTATATGCATTTAAAAGAAATCATTTGATGTTTCATTACTTTAGGTTATTTTAAGTCGTTTGAATGACTTTAGTTTGGATTCCTGTTTTTCCACATCATCTCTGGAATTGGGCAGATTGCTTCACAATCAGTTAACAATATTTGCTGTTCCTCAAAGGCAGAAATACTTTTGCCCGGACCTTGCACATTGTAAACTAAATTTACCTAGGAATTTATAGAGATGGGATATGTTACCAATGCTACATCCATTTGGGTGGAAATTGTAGTGAGTTGGGATAAAAGTTTCATGTTCTTGACACTTTGTTCCACAAATGACATTCTTTGAGGTTTTAGTAGGAAAGGGAAAAGGCAGATGACATGAATGCTGGTCCTGTAAATTATGAAATTCAACTGGAATAGAATTTTCCAGATATGAATCAGGTTTTAGGTATAATCAGAAACACAACAAAGGATATGTGGAATTCAAGACGTGGCGATGTGTATGGATTGGCAGGTTGTGTATTTTTTGTTTTTGAAAGGTGGACCCAAGACCTTGTGTATTCTAGGTAAATGCTTCACCATTCGGCTACATCTCCAGGTCTAAGTTTAGATTTTGTTTCTGATTTATTTACTTAGGAGTGAAGAACTTAAAGAGCATATCCCTGGTTGTAGGGGGCAGGAAAGATGTGGCTTGTCTCAAGTCAGCTGGCCTTGGTCAGGGCATCCACTACTGTCCTCATAAGATAAGACCTGTTTTATTTATTTATTTTTGTCTGAACTGCCCTCTGAGATCTTACTCCATTTGTCACATTCTGTTCAGTGCATGTGACATATACAGTCTGTGATCTTCGATTTCCGAAGGATATTAGTGTCCTTTGTCATTGAATCACACTCAATGTCTGAAAGGTGGTGTCATCCTTTACAAGGAGAAAGGGACTCAGTCACCCTGTTCCATGTTCTTCCTCCTCCACATTTCTCTGCAGAGTCTCTGAATGCTTCATTGTCACCCATCAGGTAATTTTCTTTACTTTTAGAACCCATTTATTGAATTTTTTTTTTTTTTGCATCACAGTGCTTATTACTTTTCAACAGATTTAATTGACATGGAGGAATAATGTACCAGGGACCTCAGTACCATCCCTCTGCCATGTTCTCTGTAGAAACTTCAGCCTTCCCAACATCTCCTGTTTCCAGTCCCTTCCTTGCTTTTGGTGGATGCAAAGTCTGAAGGGTCTGGAGTTCAGGGTAGTGATGAATGCGACCCAACTAAAATCATAAACATACTTAAAGCATGGAGTTTATTTATGGTAATTTTTGTAAATAGATTGCATGGTTCTGGGGTGTGAGCTTTGTAGATGACACTGTGTTGCAGTGCTACACCAAATAAATAGGTGTGTGCTCTCACCCAAGACACGACTTTGACCATTGAACAAAGAGAAGCCAAGAGGTTAGGCATGGCCATCTATCTTAAACAGTTTTCAGCAGATAGAAACAATCCTCTATTGCTCTTTTGTAAATGGAGTGTGTCATACTCTCTCTCTCTCTCTCTCTCTCTCTCTCTCTTGTTACTTTTTTCTCGTGTGTGTTGTCTCTACTTTTGAGAATATGTTTCCAGTCTTCCCCACACCTTGTTAGACTGAGTGTGGAGACCATTGTGTTTCAAAGGTGCTTGATGGTTCTGGAATACACAGGCATCAGCTTGCTTGGCATTACCCTGCAGTCCATCTGTGTCTCATGCTGTCAGGGAGGGGTTCTAATGTCACAGCTGGCCCAAAATGTTCCACTTGAGCTGTCTTACACCAGACTTAACACAGGCCAACAAGGGCAAGATGGTCAGTACCTCATGCTCAGTGATTGATGCTGGATGTGGTGGTTTTTCTCTTAGTGACCATAAGTGGTAGGACGATCTTTGGCCATTTCTAGGAGCTGCTTGTAGTCACCGAATTCCCCTTTGTGAAAGGAGGCACCAGCTTACAACTTCACATATTAGGAAGCCTATTAGAGGAAGGCCGAGTCGTTTTTGATCCATACAGTTTTTCTAGTTTCATACTGGTGGGTGTAAGTGTATGATTGTAAGGAAATTATTAAAAGCTAGAACTCAGGTGAGGGCCAAATGTTGGAGGGGGCTTAGTTGAATCAAACTCTGATTCCCATCAATATTATGAAGCCTGCAGAGCATGCTTCCTCAGCAGGGAGACATTTCTCCCAATGCAAACAACATTGGTTCTTAAAGAATGAAAGTGTCACAGATACTACTGTGGGTTGTCACCCTCCAAAGCTACAGTCCATATACAGGAAAGCAGCTGTGAATGTTTCTGTTAAAATTTCAGGAAGGTGGAGATGAAGGAGTGGAAGTTAGGACAGAATTGTCTGCAAGGCCTCCCTCACATAGGTAGCCAGGAGTCCCTCTCTCTGTTGCGCGCAGAGAGAACACTTCAGGTTACTGCATTCTGGATGGGTCTTGTGCCCCCGGGACAGTGGTTATCAACAATGTCGTGGTTCACATGTGCCATTGGTATTGGCTCAATGAATTCCACCCCTGGTCTATGAGGGTGTTGTTGTTATTCTGGGTTCAAATCTGCCCAAAGTGGTGTGGAGGGGTTAAGTAGCTCTGCCAAAGTCACCACAGTTGCTTCCTCACTCATGAGCAGTAATACCCATCCTAGACTGAGTGACTCGAGAAACATCAGGAGAAAAAGATAGCCATGTTCAGTCTCTCGAAGACATAGTAGCCAGCTTCTGGCTAAGATGTCACTAAGGATTTGCTAGAATAATGTGGTGGGAAGGTAAGGGGTCTTCGGTGACTGCTGGGAAATTGATTTGATTATGAGCAGTTTTGATACTAGTGTGGGAACTTCATATATTTTAGCTCATTTATTCCATCATCAAGAGACATAAAATTAGCCTAAATGGAGAAACAGGTCAACTGGCCTCTCTACTTAGTTATAGGGTTTGGCCTACACTCTACCATAAGCACATACCCTGCTATCTCTTGTGTTTCTACTGACCTTAAGGCCCTAGTCTATGATTTCCTAAACACTCAACTGCAATAGATTACTTTAAAGTGGGCGGCCAGAGAGCAACTGCAGAAGAGTGTAACGGGCTTAACTGTGAGATACATGATCTCACTGCACATTTGGGATTAGTCGGGGCCTTCTTGACTGAGTAATTACGTTTTCTTCCTAAGTGTCCTCAGTATGACAAATGAAAGCATTGACTGTTTTTCCTGCAAGAGGACCCTTCTTAGCCACACTGACCATGATTGTAATTTTCAGTTTAGTGATAGTCATCATTATGGGTAAAAAGTCACTTGATGCAACATTTCTTTAACAATATACAGAAATCCTGTCAATTATTTACATTCTAAATATTTCAGTGCTGAGCCCTTCACAGTTCATATGACTTATATGTTTATGTTTTAGTTATACCTTTCACTGTTCTAAGTGTTCTAAGTTTTTTGTTGTCATTTTGTTTTGTTTTGTTTTCTCGAGGTAGGGTCTCACTCTAGCGCGGGCTAACCTGGAATTCATTATATAGTCTCTGGGTGGCCTTGAACTCATGATGATCCTTCTACCTTTGCTTCCCAAGTGCTGGGATTAAAGGTGTGTGCCACCATGCCCAGCCAAAGTGATTTTGTGACACTATATATATATATATATATATATATATATATATATATGTATATGGTATTTATTTACTTGCAAGGGAAGAGAGAGAGAGAGAGAGAGAGAGAAAATATGAATGTGAATGGGTGCATCAGGACTCCTGCCACTACAAACACCAGGCACATGCACCATTTTGTGCATCTGGCTTTGCATGGGTACTGGCCAATTGAACTTGGGTGGGCAGGCTTTGCAAATAAGTGCCTTTAACCAATGAACTGTCTCCCCACCCCTGATTTTTTTAATATAACCCCAATAGGAAATTTTTCCCTGCAGCTGTGGTTGCAACTGTTTCATTTTTCTTCCCTTTATACCTGCCTCAGTACTTTAGCCAGTACTTAGTACTTTTTGCCAGTACTTTAGCACTTTAAGCTGGAATTTCACTTCTTGTTTTTCTATTTACTTTTTTAAAAAAAATCATTTATTTATTTGAGAGAGGGAGAGAGAGAGAGAGAGAGGGAGAGAGAGAGAGAGAGAGAGAATAGGTGTGACAGGGCTTCCAGCCACTGCAAACAAACTCCAGATGCATGTGCCCCCTTGTGCATCTGGCTTATGTGGGCCCTGGGGAATAGAACCGAGGTCCTTTAGCTTTACAGGCTTAACCACTAAGACATCTTTCTACTTTTAAGTGAATGCTATTAATTGTAATAAATCTCATGTTATTGTATGAAAAGGTCAGTTTCCCTCACAAATATCACCTACTTAATAGTTAAAGCAAGGATAGACATGAAAGATAATAGCTGAAAATAAATGTGCTTGGAACAAAGATTATGGACATGTATAAGCAAAATCTAAATTTAACTTCACTGTACTAAAATAAGTGGGCAGAATCTATGTTAAAATATGTAAATCAGTACAGTGGCTTGTTTAAGGTTACAGCTGCTATCAGTAGTAGACTATTGGTTCTTGCCCTGAATGTGTCTCATTTTATTGACGTCTTTGTTCAGTCTGAACTTTTAAGAAAACTTTGGTAGCATCCTAGAGTATACCAGGCCTTCATATCTTGTTTAAAACGTTAGGTGTGTTTTACATATTAATCTATAACTATGTGAAGAGAAAATGAAATCAAAATTGGACCATAGGAAGCAGAGAAACTTAGGAAATAGTTAACAGAGAATGGTCATAAGAAGGAATTACTTAAATCGCTGGTTAAAAAAAAATCGATACAGTCTTGTAAAAGCATCTGGATGAATCTAAACCAAATTGCTCCTGTTGGTGATCTCTGGAATTGGTACTGGGATTGGAAGTTGTGGTAGGCAGGGCTTTTAGTGCTGTTCTTTTTGTTTGTTTGTTTTCAAACTAGAAGGATGCGTGCATGCATTCTTCATGTAATGAAAGTAGACGTCTCTAGTGTTGAAGGGTTCAGCGAAGCCCTGTTCACCCACAACTCTTTGAGGAGCACATTGCTTCTCTCAGAAGAGTTGACTGGATTCACACACACTATGCAATGGTAGTGGATTTCCCTAGGAGATAAGAAAGTGCAAGGATCCTGGTAATTAAAAATGGGCAAAAGGAAATTAATCACCCCGTTTTGAATAACTTTAAAGAGTAATTAGGAAGTTCCAAATGAAAAGAAAAATTCAGGTTTCTCCTACTTTACCACTGGCACAACTAGGTTTTAATTTACCCTGTTTGGCCCTGGGTTTGACTAATTAAAATAGAGACGCTGGAAATTTTGTCAAAACTTAATTAGAAGTGACGAACCAGAGACATTCCTGCCAGTTAGGAAGGGCTTAACAAATTCTTATTGGCTAAATTACAAATATGTAACATTTTTTTCTGAACACCGCATGGTAGTTCAGACTGCCTAAAGGTGACAAGATTAGCTCTGCTTTTCTAGTGAAGTAGTAAAAATTAGATTAATAAGTACCAGGCAAAGAACGTTTTCTTTCTTTCTCTTTCTTTCTTCTTTTTTAAATTTTTTTTTCAAAAGAAATCTTACCTTGAGTACTTCTGGCTGTGGAGATTGGTGCCTTAATTAGCCACATGTTCTTTTTACCTCCTGGGAAATAAGTACAGGATAAAATTGGGGATCAAGACGCAGCCGTACATTGACTTAGCACACGCCGCCAAGTAATTCATCAAGGAATGTTGATAATTAGTCCTGCCTCTTTCAACTCCTGGCTTATTTTATAAAACCAGTTGATTTAAAATAATGCCTGCTGATTTATTGCCCACACGTTTCAAGATGGGGACTTGGCTCTTAAACAAAGCAAGATTGTGAAGTGATGGAAACGTGCCCTCTTGGTTTTGTGTTTTCACAGATTCTGAAGGGACAACTAGGTCCCCTATTAACTTTGTTGCACTTTGTCCTATCCCATTTAGCATTTCAGCAGGTTTTCTTTTGTGTCTTGGTGAAGAGAAAGGGGGAACATATTTAAAAAAAAAAAAAAAGTGTCTGGCAGTCTTGGATGTCCGTGCCTGTCAGAGTGCATCAGTTCATGCGGTTGATGGAATTTAATTTGAACCGTTCATTGGGTGAGACGGGCTGTAGTAATGGTTTTTGGTTCCCTTGTGTCGCCGAATGATTGGTGATATTTATGACAACCAGGTTAATCTTAAAAGACTGAGTTAGTTTCTCAGCTATTTGAAACCTTGTGACTACAGTCTCCTAGCTTTGGTGGCTCAGTGTTTGTAAGTGATAACTTGGGTGCCAAGTTCCCACACTAACTGATGTGTCTCACTGTGCATTGAGATGCAACCATAGTCAATGTGCCTGTTGACTGTCTCATGTTAGCTTGGCCCTAGTACTTTGGTACTAGGACATATTTGCTGGTCTTTGTGGACCTTTGTCTTCTCATCTATAAAATGGGAGCTGTAGTGCCTGCTCCAGAGAGCTTTTGTAAGAGGTAAATGACAGGGCTTCCCCAAGCATTACCACCCAAAACAAACAGAATGTGAGCCACATGTGTGAGGTGAATGTTCTAGTGCCTTCATTAAAAAGAGGGAAAGAAACTGGTGAATCTAATCTTAGGCTATTTTACTTAACTCAGTATATGTGGAATATTATCATTTTAGACCTGTAATGGATATATAAGTTATCAATAAGATTTGTAACCTTTTTATTTTTCTCATCCAGTCTTTAGCCTTTCATCCTGTTCTCACCAAGGCACATGTATTTGATTTCTCCAGCATATCTCAATAGGGCACTAACTTTTCACTCAAATTACTTGTTCTGTGTTTAGATTTTTTAAAATAAAATTTATAGTTGAACAAAAGTAGACTCATATTCCAAAAATATTTCACCCATATTTAATGTTTCCAATAACTAAACAGTATGCCTTTAAATTATATTTATATGAAGTATAAAATTCAGTTGTTCAATCTGAGATGGTCTCGTGCCCAGAGCTAAGTGGCCTCGTGTGGTTTGTGGCCTTTGAATTGGAGATTACAAGCATTTAGCACAGTACTAAGGACATGGAAAATGCTCAAGGAAAGATTCTGCTTCATTGTTGACAGTTTATAGTTATTAACCACCAAACACATACATCATCATCTCAAGTTGTCATCTTCATATGCCACTTGCCCATCTTATACCTGACCAACACTCGTGTTTTCCATCTGTTTCTCACAAACAAACAAACAAATAAACTTCAGCATTTTTTCTCTCATAGACCCCAGGCTAGCTGGCACATCTCACATCTGGTTGCAACTTCCTGTTAAGAAAACAGCCATGGCCTCCCATTCAGACCTGAGAATGGTGATGGCTCTTGGCTTGTTAGTCACACGTCTGACTCATGCCTCTCATGTAGGTTGTTCTCCAACCTGAAATGCCACACTTACCTAGCACCTGTGCAGCCTACAGAGGATGTCTGGGGCCTTGGGAATGCATGAACACTCCACCGATATCACCGTGAAGAAAAGTTTTGTAATGTACTTTGCATGGAGCCTGTTAACATGAAGCACACTGAAACCTGTTCTTTTTTTCCTGCCTGGGTTTTATATATAATTGTTACTTATGCTAAAGTTGCGAAGACCATTTATCTTCTCAGTTAACTTTCAGTGCATTTTTAGGAAATTTTAGCATAGCTCATAATTCAGTTGAAATAGTTCTGTGATTATTCACTGGGCACCTGAGTATTTTGTTTTGATAGTAATTCCCAACTGTTTATTAAACCAGAAATAACTCACCTGGAATGATAATTTGCTTTGGTAGGCACCTTATTATTCCTAATGCAAACAGTGAGTCAATTATACTGGGATTAGTTCGCTGTGTTTGAGAGATTTGTGTTCCTCATATAATTCTCAGAATCTATGAAGTCACATTCTTGTACACTCACAAGTAAGAAAGCTAAAATAGCAAAAATGTTAATGATGTCAGGACTGCTAGAAATAAAAATCATTATTAACAGATTTCATGATTTCTTTAGTTTGGGATCGTATTTTTTCCTCACTGTTTATTATTTACTTTTGTATTTTTTAAATCATTTTCAAATAGTATCTAGTAAACATCCAGGCCATTGTAAAATTGATTTCAGCTTCCTAATAACTTTTTAGGGTTCCACTAAAATCTCATACCTGGGGCTGGAAAGATGGTGAAGCAGTTAAAGGTTCTTGCCTGCAAAGCCTAACAGCCTGGATCTGATTTCCCAGGACCCACATAAAGCCAGATAGATGCACAAAGTGGTGCCTTAGTCTGGAGTTCCTTTGTAGCGGTGGGAGGCCCTGCCGTGCCCATATTCACTCTCTCTGCCTGTGTCTGTCTCCGTCTCTAAAAGAAAAAAATAAAATATATTTAAGTCAGGCATGGTGGCACACACCATTAATCCCAGCACTTGAGAGGCTGAGGTAGGAGGGTTGCTGTGAGTTTGAGGCCAGCCTGAGACTACATAGAGAATTCCAGGTCAGCCTGGGCTAAGGGTGACACCTTACCTTGAACAACCAAAAACAAAACATAATTTAAAAAAATATTTTAAAATCTCATATCTAAAGATTTTTTTCAGTTTTTAATTGGCATAACCTTGATAGAGTTCATAATATATTATTATGAATACAATGGTTTTATTGGGTCTTTTTGTTATACCTAGGACTACTCATATGCCATAGGAGAGAAGACAAGCTGGCTGTTAGAAAGAGCACTTAGGGACTCTTCTTTCATCCGACAGGAAATGAGGTCTTTGGAACCTCTCCTGGTCCTTGTACAGTGTCTCCAGCTTCGTGACTTTCGGAGCATGATCTGGAACATGTAGCCCTGGCATCTCCTGGGCCTTCTTTTTTTTTTTTTTTTTTTTTTTTTTGGTTTTTCGAGGTAGGGTCTCACTCTGGCCCAGGCTGACCTGGAATTCACTATGTAGTCTCAGGGTGGCCTTGAACTCACGGCGATCCTCCTACCTCTGCCTCCCAAGTGCTGGGATTAAAGGCGTGCGCCACCACGCCCAGCTTCCTGGGCCTTCTTAGAAAGCAGATTCCCTCTGCCTACCCCATACCTCCTGAGCCACAAAGTCTGTGCCTTCATCAGACCTGTGGAAGATTCTAAAGTGTGCTAATGTTCACGAATCACTGCTGAAGAAGCCTGGAAAATTCTAAGAAGAAAAAAACGTCAACCGTGCTCCCTTGCTGGAGGGCTACCTAGGTCCTTCAATTTGAGGAGCTGTGACAATTCTCCTTCATCAAGGGCGGGGTTGATAAGAACTCTGAGAAGAGAGGGGTTGGGGGCTTGGCAAAAGAGTGCTGCCTAGAATTGGCCAGCAGAGGTTGCAAAATAGCCAGAGCTATTTAGAATATTTTATATATGAGGTATATCCCGTTATATGCAAGGTTGATAAAAGTAGATTAAGCCTCTCAAATCTAGAAGAAGAACCAATAATGGAAGCTCCAGCATGTTCTGTTTTGGAGTGGTGGTTACCTCTTCAAGGTCCAGAAACCACTGGGCCTTTCACAGAGGTCTGAAAGGCCAATGAGCATCCGTCCACAGGTATTTGTGAATTATGTGTATATCTCATATTTATATATCTCTTTTTCAATAAATTCATATCTACTATCTTCAACAAACTAAAAGTCAATACCCAAACTACATGTTACTTTAAAAAAATTTTTTTGCCCTTTATCTTGTGATCAAAGAAAATTAAAAGCATAATTCCTGATAAAATAGGACATTGAAATATATGAGCTTTAAAAATAGTTAAAAGCTATTTTGAAAGAGTGTATTTTTTTAGATCCTTTCCTTTCCTTCCCCTTCCCTTCCCTTTCTCCTTCCCTCCCTCCCTTCTTCTCTCTCTCTTGCTTTCTTTCCTTCTTTCTTTCTTTCTTTTTTGGAGAGAAAGACAAAATATGGGTGTGCCAGGACCTCCAGCCACTGTAGACAAACTCCAGACACATGCACCACTTTATGCATCTGGCTAATATGAGCCCTGGGCCATCTAATCTGGGTCCTTTGGCTTTGCAGGCAAGCACCTTAACCACTAAGCCATCTCTCCAGCCTGAAAGAGTGTTTGTTTTAAAGCTATTTTAGTTTCATAGCAAAATTGAATAAAAGGTACAGAGATTCCTCACAGGCCTGCCCATACAGGTGCACAGCCTCCCCTGCCCCCCCCCCCCGCCAAGAGTCCATGTCATGATGGATAACACACTTACTGCCTTATCATCAGGACTTACTCTAGGGTGTTGTACATTCTGTAGGGTTTAGAAGAAAGTATAATGACAGTTATCCATTATGACATCATGCAGTATATTGTTTTCACTGCCTGGATAAATCCTTCATATTCTGCCTGCTCCTTTAATGTAAAAAGTCAGTTCCTTATAAGAAACTTTGTTTATTCTCCTGTGTTTTGCCTTGTACACTGGACTGTTGACATCTACAGAAGTTTCCTCCCTCCTTCCTGCCTTCCCTCTTCCCCTCCCTTTCTCTTCCCTCCTTCCCTTCCTCCCTCCCTTCCTTCCAACCATCCCATCCATATTTTTCTATATTGGTTTTCCTCCTTCAGGCAGAATATCCAGAGCAGATGGCCAGCATGCCCTGTTGTTTGGAATAAAATGAACGGTTATTAATTTGGGAGGCTCCATAGCAAAGGCCAACTCTATCTGAGGCCAGAGTCCTTAACATGCATCATCCCTGGCACAGTGACACAGCTTCAGCCTTAGAAGAGGCGTGGCTCTTCCATGAGCCATGAGAAACAGCCTGTTTCTACCAGAAGATGTCAACTGCCTTTTCCCTGTCATTCTGGGAAAACTGCAAAGTCAGAAACTGCCCTAATGTGCCCTGAGGACTTTGGTACCACATCCTGGCCCTGTCTTCTGACTCCTAACTTTTCTGTTAGGATTTCTATGTTTCAATCAAAATTCATTAAAAACAAGCAAACAACAACAACAACAACAAAACCCCTCCTGTTTAAAGGCTGCCAGTTATATGCTATGCCTTCTGTCTGGTTGAGGGGCACAAGCTCCAGCATAAGATGGATAGAGGCCAAGCCCTCTGAGCCTTAATACCCTTATCTGCAGAACAAGGATAATAAAAGCCCCTAGCTCTCCTGGGGAGATGGCTCAGTGGATACCAGCACGAAAACCTGAGTTCGATCTTCAGCACTTACATAAAAAGCTAGGCATAGCCATGCATGCTTGTAACCCCCTCCCCGCCCCCATGCTGAGGGGAGCAGAGACAGAAGGTTTCCTGGGGCTCCCTGATTGCCCAATCTAATTAAAAATTAGGGCTGTACACATCTGTACACGCATGTGAGTGTGTGCACACACACGCACGCACACACAGTCCCTAGATCCTGGGATTCCTGAGAAGTCGTTGCTACTATGCTTGCAGAGCACAATGCCTGGCACAGTCCTTACCCCGAGCAGCACGGTCATGAGCAGACACACTTGCAGTAATTAAGGCCACACAGGGCTTCCTGAGGAATGACTGCAAGGTTAATGCTTGTGCAAAAAGTGAGCGAAGTTGATACTACCTAGAATTGAGAATTAGGTCACCTCCCCAGAGGTGCATGAAATGTAAAGATTCTTTTTAACCATTTACTTTTGAATGACATTTCAGGAGCAAGGAATTTTTTTTTTTTTGCATGCACGTGGCATTCGTGTTGTGTGTGTGCGTGTGTGTGTGTGAATGTTCCTGGGGAGGGGGCAGTGCATGTGCACATGTGCATGGAGGCCAAGGGACAACCTCAGGAATTATTTCTTAGGCATACACTCCTATATCTGTGTGTGTGGTGTGTGTGTGTGTTTGAGACAGTGTGTCTCATTGACCTGGCACCGATCAGTTAGTCTAGACTGGCTAGGTTGTAAGCTCCAAGAATTCTCCTCTCTTTGCTTCTCCAGTGTTGGTATTAAAGGCACATGCCACTAGGCCTGGCATTTTTCCGTGGATTCTGGGGATTGAACTCAGATCCTCATGTTTGCGAGAAAAGCTCTGTATGGACCAGGCTGTCCCCCAGCCCTTAATTTAATTTGTATTCTTAAAAAAGCCTCAGCTCTTCAGGTTCTCTGCATGGTGACATTTGAGGGATGAGAGTGGTAAGATGCCAGTCTATACTTTCTCACTCCCTCGCCCCCCAAAGGTACTTATTACTTTAAAGTTTCAAAGTTGTTTTGATGATTAATAGCCAAATAAGATAACTGTAAACTTTTTACTCATAGAAGATGATGGGGAAATGGTAAAGACTATACATTTTAAATTTCAATAAAAATTATGCACATAGTAGACTGTCAAAATGCTCCCTGATTTTAAAATTAAGCTTTCAGTGCAAGGTGAGATGCCAGCATTTTAATTCTGGACCTCAAGTTAAATATAAATGTCCCTCCCTGATTCTATTAATGGTTAACTTTTTAAAGCATTATTTTTAGGCAAGTAGATATTCAAAATATATTTAATCACAGCCTCTGATACATGTCCCAGGACCTATACTGGGTAGAATCAGCCAGCTATTGGAGACAAGTGGTCTGTGCCCCAGAAGTTTCCATAGTGCGTGGTTTAGATGATCAGTATTAGACTTTTCAAAACATTTTTATTTATTTGAGAGACAGAAAGAGGCAGAGAGAGAGAGAATATGAATATGAGTATGCACGGAACCTTCTGCCACTACAAACAAACTCTAGACACATGTACCATTTTATGGACCTACCTTTACATGGGGACTGGGAAATTGAACCTGTGCCTTCAGGTTTTGCAAGCAAGCACCTTTAACCACTGAGCTATCTCTTCTAGCTCACAGTATTCTTTAGATGTAATAATACTGCCATATTGTTAATCATTTTTATCTAGCCTGCATGTGGTTTGATCCATCTTTTCTGGTATTACCTGACTTCATCCTTGCATGTTATGTCCATTTCTTTTCTGGTGTAGGATTCTGTTCTTCTACCCTGACTTCCTTATTTTTGAATTCATGTACATGTTTAATGTTGTGATTTCTATTTCAAATTAGTCATTCCTTTTTATTGTCTTATTTTTTTTTTTAGACGCTCATCAGGTTGTTCTGTTGTCAGTACCAGTGACTTGATAACCTTTAGGTTGTTTGCTGTTGAACTGTTTCCCCTACTTTCTCTATTCTTCTACTTGAAGGGAGACCAGAGGCTGTGGCCTTGGACCTTGTGGAACTCACTGCTTTGCAATTGCTCCTGCAGACTTGAAACCAAACACACATACGTGCATAACCTGCTCAGCATGCACCTTGAGTGTGACCTCAAGGAACTAGGAGTCTCATTTGTGATAGATAAGAAGGCACCAAAGTCTTATAAGCCCTTGTCAGAAACAGCAGGTTTGCTTTGAGAATGAGAAGCACACTGTTGTGTGCACAGCACAGTTTTGTGGATTTCGTCTCCAGCTCCGCCTTGAGAGTGGCTGCAGGGTGAGTTGGAGGACTTCTTGGGTAGTCATTGACATCTCCTATGATTTTTTTGCCCAAGTGTGTTTTGCTATTTATAATAATAATGTTGTTGTTGTTTTTTCTGGCTATGACTTCCTGCATTTCTAGACCTTCCCTGGGGCCTTGCAAGCTGACACTGAGCATGGACCTACAAGGCAGAGAGGGCAAAGGAGTCAGCCGGACGGCTACCGTCCGCTTAAACTCCATGTGAGGCATTTAATTCTCAGGTTCACTAAACCTCCAATGGAAATCCATCTCTAATATAATTTGTGGTCACAGAATTTTCTAAAGCTTTTATTTTCTTTCCTTTATTAAGCAAAAAGCAAATAGAAGCTGGAGCTGGTCATTTATGTTAAAAGTCATTCACTTCTCTATAGAGTTTTCTGTTTGTCTTCAGTTGGCATATTAATACTAATTGTTTTCCTTCCTTACAAGTGAATGTGTAGTGTGTGTGTGTGTGTGTGTTTGTATAAATTTTTTCCTCTTCAAAAGTTTCCTTTTTCAGTGATCTTTCAACTTTTCTTCTTCATTTATGCCCTTGAAAAATCCCCTTATAGATAGACTCTCTTCCTCCTTTTCTTCTCCCCTTCTTCCTTTCCTCCCATTCCCCACCCTTCCATGTACAAATCTCGAATTACCCTGGTTTAGAATCCTCCCTCTGTTCTTAATTAACCTTGGAAAAGTGACTTCTTAGTCTAAACTCCAGTTTCCTCATTGTCCTATCCTGTTGTCCTGTGAATGCCTCAAATACTTTTTGGCAGGTAAAGAACAAGAAAAACCATGTCTGGGGCGTGGAATTATTTGGGATACATTTGGTACAGTATGTTAACATTGGAAGAATCCAGGGGCAAGTTTGATTACAAAGGGAAAACCTTAGAAGATGGCCTTAGGAAAGCAAGCTGAGTGTCTAGACAGTGTCACCCTCTCCTGAGGCCCTGGGTTCCAGGCTGTAGGAGCTGAGCTTTCCATAGTTTTGCGCGGTGCCTTGCTGTCTGTCTGGGGGCTTGGTTAAAAGAAGCAGCTGTGGATGCTGTTCTCCTTCTGAACCCTGTGTGCCCCTCGAGGAGGCAGCATCAAGGATCCAAGTTTAAAGCCTGGTGGTGTGCACGTTGACAGCTCTTTCTTGCTGTGTTTTACCCCACGAAGCAGAAGTGTCCATGTGCGGCCTTCTGTGTGGCCTGCTGCAGGCTCAGGTAGAAGTTTAACCAGCTGCTGGTGAGTTAGGGTTACTGATTGCTGTTATTCGTGCTCTGGTTACAAAGGTCCACTGGTTTTTGAGGGCCAACCTCCTCTTTTCCTATATGCCTTGCTGTTCATAGGGTGTGTGATTGTTGCAGAACACTCTCTCTCTCTCTTTTTTAAGTCAAGAAGGTATAGATGGAAAGCTGGAACACCTGAGCCAACTGCAGAGTTGAGGAAATGACAAGATTAGCATATGTAAAGTAGTTAGCCTGGCTCTTTAGCTGGTTGCCTTTAATGCCCCCTGAAGGACAAGGAAGAAAGCACTCATAGGCAGGGGACACCTTTAAACCCTTTCATTTCTCCAGCCATGAAAGCACTTGGTCTTCCTTGCAGGGCACACAGAGGAGCCACCACTCAGCCTCCCAAGGTGAGGGTCTTGTACCTGGAAGGATTAATTATGAAGGACGAGGAGAGTTACTCCCCCAAATCCTAAGATAAGAGAGCACAGAAGAAGAAAGGAATGAAGGAGCAGTAAGTCTTCTGGGCGTGGGTGTGAAGCAGTGAGAAGCAAGGCAGTAGGAGGTGGAGCTGGGCAGGTGAGCAGGGCCAGCTCTCAGCTCTCCGATTAGAGGCAGGAACTGTGAGATGGTTGCTGAGTGCGTGATGGCTTTTGTTCCCCTCCCATGCTCGTTTTTTGCTTTTCTTTTGGAGCAAGAGACATGCTAGGGTAGACTTCCCAGGGAGCTGTGGAGGTGGGGCCGTTGGTTTTATAGGACTAGAAGTGGAGATAAGAGAGATGATCAAAATGATTTGGGAAAAATCAATAAGGTCTAGTGACTCCAAGCTAGCTTTAGAGGAAATTAGTAGTTGATTTAAAAAAAGTAAAGTGAATGGAACCATGTTAGATTAAGAAGGTACTGGAAGAAGGCTGTATGTATTTCACATAAAACAATGCTAAAATAGTGCCTTTAAGCCAATTCCAAGGCTCAGCAACACAGTAAGCATTTCCGTGTAGGGAGAATGTGAGGTCATCAGAGAATGTGGTGGGAGTTAGAGAACTTGAGAGCTCTGGAACCCCCCAATAGAGCCCAGAGTACAGGGGAGAATCTCTGAAGACACGGGAACGCCTAGGAAGGGACAAAGCTTGGAGAGCCTGGGTGGCAGCGAAGCAAGACGAGGGCACCGTCACCAAGATGTCCAGGATGGACAGGGACAGCTGGCTTGGTTGCTCCTTTGCATGTCCTTTCCAAACATGTGGATTTGAAAAGGTGGTGCTGCCAAACTATAGGGAGAGAGGAAATAGAAACAAAATGCATTCCTCGATCCCTCACATCCTCAGTGGGCATCTGTATATGAGGAATCCTGTGGTGAGCCGAACCACACAGAGGACTTGTTCTCGTGGAGTTGTCTGTTGAGTAGGAAGATGGTCCCCATCCCCAGTGCTGAGTGGACCCTGAAGACTATGAAAAGTGACGTAAGGCATGCAGAAGGCTCTATTAGATTATGTAGCGTAGAAGTGGAAAGGAGTTCGGGCAGGGGAACGTTAACCCGCTGAAGGACTCTGGAGCTGAAAGCAGCCAGGTGTTGGCGATGTAAAGCATATGGAGAAGGCATTTGAGAGGGGAAAGGAGAGCTGGTGTCAGAGGGTGTGGCACTTGCCCCCCACAAGAAGAGTCCCCACTGCCTGTCTCTGAGAATTGAACAAAGCAACAAGGTAGGTAGGGACCAGAGCACACAGGAACTGATGGATCTTTCCTTATTCGAGGAGCAATGGGAAGCCCTGGACAGGGAAAGGTTGAGATAACCGGGCTTGGGTTTCCAAGTCTAGTGTACTGTGTATACAGAGTGGGGACCTGTTGACCCTTTCTTTGTTAAAAAAATTACTTTCTTTAGATTTTACACATGTGTGTTACGCATTTTGATCCCAATCCCCTTCCATTTCTTTATCATCCCATGGAGCCTCTTCTTCCCCACTAGTCCCTTTTTTTGTTAGATATCTTCTTTTTCTTCTGTCCTCCTGCACCATCCATGATGATGTTTGTGGACACAATATTGTGGGGTTTTTGTCCAGGTAACGACAGTCACTGTGGGGCCAGGAGTGCAGTGACCATGGCATGTCCAGAAGACATTCCAGAGCATTCCTTCTCATCCCTGGATGTTACAGTCTTTCTGCCCCCTCTTCCACAATATTCCCTGAGCCTTGGAGGGTGTGATGGAGATGTCTCACTTAGCACTGTGCACTCCTGTTGTCCCCTTTTTTTGAACTATCCTGGGCAGGGACCTGAGAAGGTTTCTTATTTCTTGGGACTTTGGGTCTGTCTGCTGAGAGTGGGTTCTCTAGGCTGTTCAGGAAATGAGCAGCTCATATAGAGACTGAGTCTTCTTTGACAGAACACATGAAGGTTTCTCCTGAAACCTGGAATTCTGTGGGCGAATCATGTCATCTGGAGACCATGTGAGTTTGTTAGCTCAGGAGCTATGACTTGGATACGCCAGTTGCAGGAGAGAAAAGGGAAGAATGCAGGCGACCAGGGAGGCAGGATTTTCAGGGCCACCAACTTTAGGCTTTAGTTTGTTTGGATGTCTTTTCCCAGGGGTGGGGGGGTACATCTACCTGCAAAACAGAGGTCTCCCCTTTGGAAGCCTGTTCCATAGCTCTTTGCTTTGAGTCCTGCCTATCTTCAGCTTTGATGAGTCCAGACAGACTTGGTAAGAGCCACGTACTTGTATCTTTCCTCCCAGAAGTCTTTGTGTGTGTGAAGAGGACTTGACCAATGCCAGGGGTAGAGGGATGAAGAAAAATGATGGCTCTTCAGAGAATGTAATAGCAGGCAGCAGTTGGGGCTAAGGGTTCACTCCTGCCACATTCAAGTCACGGTGGGTAGGTCACCTTCCCAGCCTCCCCTGTGTGCCCAGCACATGTTCACCTAATCCAGCTCTGCTGTAGCCACTTTATTTTTGCATCGATGATAACTCTTCCGTGAAGAATTTAAAAGTTGTGATACTTCCCTGTTGCTGTTCTTGTCTGTGTTGTGTCTCTACCCCCTCCCCGTTTGTTCTACTTTTCTAAGAGTGTCTCATTCATTAGTTTTGCATAAAATGTGTGGCACAGTTACTTGAACTTCCTTCCCTCCTTGCTGGCCCTGTAAACACCTCCCACATCATGCTCTCTGGACTCATCCTGACTCACTCATGAGGTGTCACTGGCTGACACTTGGCAAACCAGTGACCTTCTTTTGGAGCTAGAGTTTACAAAAACTAACTGAATAGGGGAGAGAAGAGTGGAGCGAATCATCGTTTCCTCATTAAGGATGAAGCAGGGCAGGTAAATTCATTATGAAGTTAAGCTTTGAACGTTTACAGAACATTTAACTGGATAACTTGTAACTTACACAAGACCATATCTCCTGTTTAAGTAATCTGAGGTAATTTGCAAAAGAATTGTGTTTTTGTTAAATATTTTATTTTATTTATTTGTTGTAGATGGGGCCAGATAGAGAGAGAATGGGCATACTAGGGCCTTCAGCCACTGTAAATGAACTGGAGACGCATGCGCCACCATCTTGTGCATCTGGCTTACGTGGGTCCTGGGGAATCGAACCTGGGTCCTTAGATTTCACAGGCAAACACCTTAACTGCTAAGGCATTTCTGCAGCCCCGAATTGTGTGAAAATATGAAAATATAGGTAATTCCAGTTAAAGAATGTTCTGGGCTCAAAAAAAAAAAAAAAACAGTAAAGAAATGAACAAAAGTAACAGAATTCAGGCAACCAGAAGATGAGGCACAGGGCTCGTTTAGGGAAAATCTAATTTTGCAGATAGGACTTGATGGGATTCCTGTATGATGTAGAATTCATCAGGAATGCTATATACAAGAAGGGTCAATTATTTTTAAGCACCAGTAACCTCACAGTTTAATGACCAGAAGCAGAGCTCCCCACACAGCCCAGGGGAGGCAGTGAGAGAAGAGAGATGTCCTGTGTCTAGATAGCAGTTGCCACAGCAGCACTTCTCACATGGCCATGACCTGGGTTTTGGTGGTGATTTCAACTGGTGTATAATGACATCAGCTAGAGAAAAGAGCTGGCTGTTGGAATAAATTTGCAGTGATGAGAACTAATTTTTTAAATTTTTTTGTTTATTTTTATTTATTTATTTAAGAACAACAGGCAAAAAGAGAGAGAGAGAGAGAAAGAGAATGGGTGCACCAAGGCCTCCATCCACTGCAACGAACTCCAGATACATGCACCACCTGTACATCTGGCTTATGTGGGTACTGGGGAATCAAGCTTCTAACCAGGGTCCTTAGGTTTCATAGGCAAGTGCTTAACCACTAAGCCATCTCTCCAGCCCCAAGAACTAATTTAATTTGCTTAACATACAAAAAGTTAGAGTCTATTAGGTCGTGTTTTGTTGTCCCCCTTCTGGCCTCTGTTCCTGTCTCCCACCCCTTTGCACCCTTCTCCCATTGCCGCCTGTCCACTTCCATGCTACGTTTTCCCTTCCACTTCACTTCCTTTCTCTCCCTCTTGATCTCGTTCCTCTCTAGAGGTCTGTCCTGCTGCGGTCGACACTCACCCTCATATCCCCTTGTTTGGTTAGACAAACTTATTTACTTACTTAGGATCTGCATATGAGAGACAACACACAATTTTTGTCTTTCTGGGTCTGAATCACCTCACTTATAATAGAATTTTTCCCAGTTCCATCCTATTTTCCTTAAGTTTCATGACTTCATTTTTGAATTGGCCTACTTTTTGAAATTTTAATTTTTGAAAAAGAATTATTTTTGAAAAATTGTACAAGCTCTTAGAATTTAGAACATTGCTTAAATATGAGTGTTACTAATTATGCAAATAGTTTAAGTCTTATTTTTTAAAAAAAACCTTTTCTTTTTAAGACAAGACGATATGGTCTCATGTAGCCCAGGCTGGTCTTCATATGGCCGTGCAGCTGGTAGCTAAGGATGACCTCTCATTTCTACTCCTTCTGTCTCTACCTCCCAAGTCCCAAGATTGCAGGCATGTGCCATCACCCGGTAGAAAGCATTCCTTAATGACCATTTACCATTTTCCTTTTGTCAAGAGTTAAGTCAATTTCCCAGATTAGAGTATAGTCTTTTCTACTCAAGGTTTCAAACATTCTACCCCTGAGCCCACCTTCCTGTCTGTCCTCTGTCCCTCTCCCCGCCTTCACAGATTGGTTATCTTTAAATCTTTTTGTTAGAATGCACTGAAAATGAATGGAATCAGAGTCTGTGTAAGTTTTCTGATGCTTAATTAGTTTTCCCCATGGCTCACAGTCTTGTTGCATATTTGTAACATACTATCTGATCCTTTCCTGATAGCAACTCCACATTTTTGCGTAGGTTGTAACCCAAAGAAAAAAAATCAGTTAATATAGAGTATATTCTGAATGCAGACATTTCAAATACCCTCACCAATCTAATTCAGAGAGCCCATGTAAAAACTTTAAACCTCTGTGACTGGCGGAGTGCTGAGTGCAGCCTCCCCTCCCCACACCCATGACTTCCGTGACTGACTGATTTTTCATCCCTTCAGTTGTCAATCTTGCATGTGGAAGTGGCACAGGCTGGGAGTTGTCCTCAAGTCTGAGACTAGATGAGAGTCCAAATGGAGGTGGTGCACCCTGCTCAGTCAGGCAAGGGCCCATTGAGGTGACTTGCTTCGGACCTGCTTGCTTTGGATTAGAAATTGAAATGGGTTGTAGCCCCAGTCCTCCTGGCAGTGGGAATTGGACCTTCCTTCTAGAGCATGTCCCTACGTTTGGTGAAAAAAAAGAAAGCGATGTGGTCATCAGTGGAATAAAGAGACTTTATGTTATTCCTTTCTCTTTTGTGTGTGTATATGTATGTTTGCATAGTTTTTTATTTATTTTTGCATGTGTATGTGTGGTGTGCCTATATGTATAATGTTTATGTGTGTTTGGGGGGGGGGTGTCCATGCAAGTGAGTGTTCCTGCATGTGGAGGCCAGAGAACAATGTCGGATGTCTTCCTCAGTTGAGCTTCATTATTTTCTTTTTGCTTTTTAATATAGTTTTATTTATTTATAAGCAGAGAGAGAGAGAAGGGGCATGCCAGGGCCTCCTGCCACTGCAAAGGAATTCCACATGCTTGCATCTCTCTGTGCATCTGGCTTCATGTGGGGACTGGGGAATTGAACCTGCACCTTGAGGCTTTGCAAGCTAATGCCTAAACTGCTGAGCCATCTGTTTAGCCCCCTCCACCCTATTTTTTGGGACAGGGTCTCTCACTGAGCCTGGTCCTCACTGATTTTGCAGGACAATGTAGCCAGTGTGCCTTAGGGATCCCTTGTTTATTCCTCCCCAGCAGTAGGGTTATTGGTGTACACCACCATGCTATGTTTCTTCTCTTTGCATGCATATATGTATCATGTGTATGTGGTATATGTAGTGCATTTACGTGTATGTGCAGAGGCCAAAGGACATCAAATTTCCCTGAGATCGAGTCCCTCACTTGCCAGTTCTCTAGCCTGTAATCCTCACAGGACTTGGGTTATAGGCATGGATGGCCACACCCAATGGTTTACATGGGCGCTGGGGAATCAAACTCAGGCTGATTTGGGCCCTCTTCAGGCTGTCCTACCTGCAGGGGAAGTATTATTACCCACTGAGCCATCTCTCCAACCCATACCCATTTTTTAAATGGGACCCAAACTCAGGTCCTCCTGCTTGCTCCACAAGCACTCCACAAGCTCCCCACCTATGGATAATCTTTGCCAGGTTCTTTCTTTTTTTATTTTAAAATGTTTTTCTTTAATTTTATGAAAGGAAGAAGGAGAGAGAGGGGTGTATAGGTGTGCCAAGGGCCCATAGCCTCTGCAAATGAACTCCAGACACATGTGCCTCTTTTCACATTTGGCTTTATGTGGGTACTGAGTAAGCAAACCTAGGCTGGCAGGCTTTGCAAGCAAGCACCTTTGAACCATCAAACCATCTCACTGGCCCCACTTTGCCAGTTTCTTTCAGCTTCCTCAGATTTTTTTTCCCATTGACATGAATTAAATACATGCCCACGATGACTAGCTCCTTATACATTTAAAGTTGAGTTTGAGCTTCTTGAGAACTTAGACCGTGCCATTTGTCTCTATTTTCCCTGCATCTTGAGGAAAATAGAAACTTGCCACGGGCTCAGAAAGTATTCACTGAACAGACTTGCAGTTGAATCCATGACTCACTCCTCTCCCCTGATTTTCATGAGTGGGAACCTAGCTGTCCAGTGGCCACTGCAGATGATTGATAGCTTTCTCTACAGGAAGTTAAGCTCCTTGCTCATAGGCTATTCTGGTCTAAATAGACTCCTTTGAAAACCAACCCTTTTTAATATATGTATACAATGCTGTTTGATCTGTAGACAAAAATACTACTTTTAATTACTGTGCAGTTGTTAGCTACACCCCTGGCCTCTGAAACACTGACATGGCAACACATTCAGTTCTTTGTGTTTGACTTGGTTATTGGCTTGGCCTTTGACTTCGGTTTGGCACTTTAGGATATTTAGTGGAAATTGCCTCTAAGATATTTCAATATACACTTTTTAAGATAAAATGCAATTTAAAAAACGCCCCTCCAATGTGCTTGATTTTGAATTTTAAAGTAGTGTTTATTTTGTTTTATTAAAATACACTGTCATTGTAAGAATTTAATAATGCTTTTTAAAAAAAATTATGTTTCACAATTTAAAACTTTATTTGTAGAGATTTTTTTTTTTTAAGTTAATGACTTAGCCTTCAAAGACTTCGTAAGTAGCTGCGAGGGAAGTGGCTCGGTGGATACTGTGCTTGCTATACAAGCATGAGGACCAGAGTTTAGATGTCAGGATCATGGGAAAGCTGGGCACTCTGGAGTGTGCATGTAGCCTCTGTGCTGGAGAAGTGGAGACAGGGGGACTCCTAGGCCTCATTGACTAGCTCGTCTCCCTCATTTGGTGATCTCTAGGGTTCTGGAAGAGACCCTATCTCACAAAATAAAGTGAAGCGTGATTGAGGAAGGTACCCAAGTTTGACTTCTGGCCATATGTGCACATGTACATATGCACATACACACACACACACACACACACACACATATGCTGGCATGCCACACATGCTGGCATACCACATATCCTCATACAATTAAAAAAAAAACAGTTTAGGGATGAGATCTTCATTTTAATTTGATCACCTTTTATGAAATTTAGTTTCTATTGGTATGAAACAACAAACATGAAAATTCAAGGTGTATCATGAGAACTATTTTTCTCTATAATGTGAGTGTAGTTGAGGGTGGGATTTACAAATCAGTTTGTCTGTGGGATCCTCTAGGGAACACATTTTTAAGCTTTGTGGTTTTTTTTATTGTTGTTGACTCTAGTAACCTCCTCCCTGTCCTCCCCCCTCCAAAGGGACCCTCATCATTGGGGAATGTGGGTCGTTCATTATGGGGGTAGTCAACAGTTATGGGGGATAGGCAAAGTCTCTGTGCATAATGACCCAACTTGTGGCTCTAACATTCTTTCTGTTCCCTCTTCCGCGAATTTCCCTGAGCCATGTTGGGATCATTTTAGTTATATGTCAGTGATGAGGTCTTAACTATTTATTTATTTATTTGAAAGTGAGTGAGAGAGAGAGAGAGAGAGAGAGAGAGAATGAGACTAGGCCTGTCAGGGCCTTTAGCCACTGCAAATGAACTGAGGTGCATTCCCCACCTTGCATCTCTGACTTATGTGGGTCTGGGGAATTGAACCTGGGTCCCATATAGGTATCCTTTGCAGTTTTGAGCACCAAGTTTGGGTGAGATCATCCGCTTTACGTTTAGATGATTGGTTTGCTGGCACCCATAGTCTCCCCATGGACCTTTTACAGAGCTGAGAACAACCCCCCCCATGAAAATAAACACCCTCTAAAAATACAAGGAAAGACATACTTTTCCTGCGCCCAGTGACACAGTGGAGCTTTAACAACAGGGAACATTAAAAATGATTTCTGAGCCGGGCGTGGTGGCGCACGCCTTTAATCCCAGCACTCGGGAGGCAGAGGTAGGAGAATCGCCGAGAGTTCAAGGCCACCCTGAGACTACATAGTTAATTCCAGGTCAGCCTGGACCAGAGTGAGACCCTACCTTGCAAAAAAAAAAAAAAAAAAAAAAAAAAAAAAAATGATTTCTGAAAGGAGGAAGGAAATGATTTATCTGTTATCTTAATGGTTTTATTTCGGGAGTTAGTGTTGTGAACCAAATCTCTAGGTCCTTTTTTCTTCCTCTAAAATTGTTTTGGAGGAGGTCTCACTGTTATCACTCTACTCCTTTGGCCTGTTGGTCCTATAGTAGAATCCAGGGTGGGTACACAAGATAGAAAGATGACAAAAATGGCCTCTAAGTGGTTGGTTGGGTTACCCAAAAAAACTCTAAGACCCTGGAGTTATACCAGTTCACACAGCAAGAAAACATTGTAGACAAAGGAAAGTTTTTTTGTTGTTTGTTTTTGTCTCCAGTGAAGTAGTTTCCATTTTCCGCTTTGATGTTGACAATAAAATCCAGTCTTTTATATCAGCGTAGTACTTCTACATGTTACATTTTAAAAAGGTCATATTAAAATATCAAAATAATGTCAACTTTATGATGATTGCATCGATATCTGTGTTTGTGATTTATTTAACAACTGTTATTAATTAATTTCTTATGATGATATGGGAAAACGAGTGCATACAAACTGCTGGTAAGAACGTGTGTGATGCAATTTCCTGAGAGAAAATTGGGCGAAGTCCATCAGAAGTTTTGGTGGCTTTTGTAGCCTTTTATCTAGAAATCCCACTTAGGATTTGTTTTTCTCCCCAGGAGCCGGGAGTAGGTGACAGTTGGGACATCTCTGTCCCTGCGTGGACCTACGCATTTTCTTGAGATTTGTATCACAGCTAGTTCCTGTCTGCAATCAGGTCTGCTTTCAGTGTAGATTATTTTCTTGATAACGTTTCTCTAACAGGAAAATAAGCACTTAGAAAGTACATGTTTGATGCTTATGGCGATAGGATATGGGGATCTCCTTAACCAGCTGCTAAATTCTGGTAGAATTTTAGCTACTTGTTTGGAAGATGGTATTAGAAACACAAACTTAGGTGACAAGCAACCAATAGGAAAACTATTACAACAAATAGCAGTCGAGGCATTAATCCAAGAATAAGGAACTTCTGTGTATCAATTAGAAATTGTATTTGAAGATCACAGAATGAAAGATACCTAAAACCATATGTGAATTTAAAAATAAACAAATAGTGGAGTGAAAGGGAAGGTAAAGACATATGTATGATGGGCATTTCATAAAACTTCTGCCTCATTTGCAATTAGAAAGTTGAAAATTAAAGCAACAGCTAGATATTATGCTAATAGACTGGCAGAATTTAGAGAGACTGAAAACATGTTGGGTGAGAGTGTTCTGATCAGAACCTCATACATTGATGACAGGAACCTTGTTTTAAAACACTTCAGGAGCCATTTGGCAGCGTTTAATAAAGCGTTCCTTATAGTGCCATAGGATCCAGCAATTCCACTTTAGAATTGAAACACCAAAGGAACGCTGAGGAGGACACAGGGGAATGTTGGTCCTAGGGTGATCTGTGTTTACCCTGTCCACAGCCAGGACCTGGCTCATACTAAGTGATGGGAACCAGTTGGTCTAAACATTTCTATTGTCAATGCTTACATGTATTTTAAAGAAGATCACACAAAATAACTTTATAGACTCAATGTTGTAAGTACATAAAACCACACCCCACGCCTGGGGTAGATACACAGCAAATTCTTGGCTCTGGGGAGGGAGAGGGGAATGGTATCGGAGAGGGAACATACAGATTGCTATTGTTAATACTTACCACAAAGTAAACCAGGAAATATTTAAAATGTCTTTGTAGGGAGCAGTAAGATGTCTGTTATTATTGTGCAGAAAAAAAAATTTAAATTAACAAGAAGGGAAAATGGGAAGGGCAGAATAACGAGGCACATCCCAACGACAGACACCGTGTCCTGCAGAACCCGCCATCTCCGTGGTTGCTTGATTCACTTCCTTCCACACGGCGCAGCACAGGCATCTCCTTGTCCTCTGCTGACATTCTCCCGCACGCTGCGGTTATGTTTAAGGGGAGGAACTTTGCTTGTGTTTTCGCGGGAGCCAAGCCTCATACTGTTTACACAGTGTGGCCATCATTCTGAAAGCTGTCCCAAGACATTGCTAAAGAGCATCGCAAGTCACTAGAGTCTGTTTTGGGGGAGATGAGGATAAATGGGTAGTTAGCTCCTCTGAGGGGAGCAGTGTTAGTAGAATAGCCATTGCAGACAATTCCAGCATCATTTGTCAGCATGTAAAGGAAACCTTTGATTGCTTGACTGTTTTTTGCCCAAAGACCCCCACCATTCAAAAGCTTATATCTCATATAGTGATGCTATACATTTAGAATGCAAGGAAACTGAACTCTGCATTACTTATACTGGTGAAAATCGGAAGCAACACAGGTGCCTGTGTGTCTGGGAATGATTGCAACTTTGTGTGTGTGTGTGTCTGTCTGTGTGGTATATGCATTGTGTGTACCCCTAGGCATGATGTAGAGGCCAGAGAAATACATGGGGTGCCCTTCTCTGCCACCTTACCTCCCTGAGATAGTCTTTCACTGAACCTGGGCTCCCTGCTTCTCAGTTAGACTGACTAACCCAGGAACCCTAGTGAATCCCATGCTGGGATTTGAATTTAAGTCCTCATGTTCCTTGCTGAGCCATCTTCCCAACCCTGATGACATTTTTTAATCAGTAGAAACCAAACAATAGATGGGTCCTTTTAAAAAGAGTGGAATTGAGTGTGTCCATAGCAATTATTCATGTTATTACTTTGAAAAACAAGATGCAGAATGTTAGTAGATATTTGTCTGAGATGCATGTATTCCATATTGTGATCACATTTTTTAATTTAATTATATATTTCACTTAGCCTTGAAATGAAGGTGAAGAGTGCATGCAAACTAAACTCAGTTACTCCTAAGAGTACAATTGTGGAGAAAGGCTTTTGCTTTTATATGGCCATTTGTCCTTCTTGGTAGATTTTCTAATGAGCTTCTTTCAGCATGATTTACTGAGCAGCGTCAGTAGTATTACTGATACTTCCCTGACATTTCTATCTGAGTCGCTGAAGGAGGCACGCCGCGTGTTGCGTTTTATGTTTTCATTGCTCTTTCTCTTCAGGAGACGAATTCTTCCTTGAGATCGCATTCGTGCTGCACTTGCAAGTTTTTCTAAGACTCCAGAGAAGCGGCTGAGGTAATGGGGTAGTGGTGACCGTGGTGCAGAGTTGCAGAAGCTTCAAGGTGACTCTGACTTTAGATGCTCCGTCACCAGGCGCAGCCACTGACTGCCTCTCCTTTGGGACAGTGCCGTTGACCCTTCGCAGTTATCAGTAACAGCATAATCAACCTGATAGAGGGCAGAGCTGGTGGTTCCCGAGTGTCAGTGTGAACACTACACAGTGGTTTTACATCACCCTAACAAATGTGGTAATAGCATGACACGATGAAGACTGTCCCGTTGTTCAGGTGGTGGAAGTCACTTAGCCTTGGAGAATTCAGGACAACTGAAAGCTGTAATAGCTTTAGGGAATATAGTAGAGATTTGATACTTTTTTTTTTTATTAACTGTTACACAGTGGATTTTGGAATTTAAAAAGGAGATGAGTTCTCTCTTTTTGAAATGTGAATTCATGAAATGAGTCCTCTGTAAAAATAACTTTCATGGCCTTTCCCATTTCTGCCATAGGTCTAGACAGGCAGACAGAGAGACCATCATCCACACACACCAGTACTCAGTAATTTTGCTATTAGAATTGGAAACTTTTGTCTCAAAAGAAGAGTTTTGCATTTCAGAAAATATTTCACTTCGACCATGCCGTGAAAACCCCAACAGGTGAACTTGATATTGCTGTGTCTTTATTGTCTGTTTGCACAGGTTAGTACCTCCTGTGGCTTAGGGCTACTATGTCCAGTGGTGAGAAGGTAGCAGTGACACTGGCTGTCCCTCTGCGCTGCTGGGCCTATGCCATCATCATTCATTAGAGAAATGGCTAAGGGCTGGGTAGTTCTGCATGTCTGAGAGTCACCTGGTTGTTCAAAGAGACTATGAAGGAGTATGACTTGACTTTATCAGCCAAAGATCTGCTTTTTTTTTTTTTTTCTGACTGACATCTTTAGCAGGGAAGAGCAGTTTTTCAGAGGGACATATTTAGGATACTTCATGTAACTTCAGCTGTGAAAATGTTAATGGAGCATCTGCTGTGGGTAATGGTTTGTGCTAGCCATGTGAGATTCTAATGACATCTGAATGCTGTAAAAGTACACTTTTTCATATCACAAATAATACGCTGCCCTTTTCTCCAGAGTAGAGATACACTTCCAGCTTCTAGGATTTATATTGAAGACCTCGCCTGCAGGGAAATGTTAGAATCTCATGCCATTACCTTCCACTAGGAAGAAATCTAAATGATTCCATTCATTTGAAGTGTAGCAGACAGCTTCAGGTTCGCTGAGATGAACTTCCAGACCAGGCACAGTTATGGAGGAAGGGATTTATTGAAGCTTACAGATCCAGGGGAAGTTCCGTGACAGAAGAAGTTGGCCTGCTCTTACAGGACCAGGAAAGAGAGAGAAAAGCCAAAAGCCAAAAAGCACAGCATCCTTCAGGAACTCCAGCTAGGCACACTTTGCATATCTTTAGACTGGAATCTCAAACCCACCACCACACCTTAGGGCTGGACCCTAAGATCTACCCAGTGACACTGCCTTCAGCCAGGTGGCTGCAGATCCAAACTACAAGCTAATAAAACACTGAATATATTGGGGGCCATCTACTCATACTACCACATGAAGTTTTTTTCAGTATGGCAGAATTTTAAACTACAGTGTACAATAGAATTACTTTGAGATTTTCTTCACCAAACAAATTGGTCCAGTACTTTTGAATTTAGCTTCATTCAGTTTTTTAGGACACAGCCAAATTCTTTGACAGAATGTAACATACACTGCCTGTACGAGGTGTTTGCTCCTCTCTGAAACGTAGCTCAGGAAACCTTACCATCCACATGTGTGTCACATTCTATTCTTCCAAACAGCCTTCTAGATCTTTTCTAGGCCTAAATTCCAAAGTCTTCCATACCCCCACAACAAGCAACCCACTTCAAAGGGCTTATCAACCACATGGTCAGCATTGTCACAGCCACAGTCCCCACGTATTTTTCTTTTGATTATTATTTATTATTTTTTTTTTTGGTGGTTGTTATTGTTTTGATGTAGGAGCTTGCTCTAGCACATGCTGACCTGGAATTCACTATGTTGTTTCAGGGTGGCCTCAAACTCACATCGATCCTCCTACCTCTGCTTCCCGAGTGCTGGGATTAAAGGTGTATGCCACCATGCCTGGTTTATGGTCCCCATTTCTTGGTACCAGATTTCTGTATTAGTAACCTACCTTGTTGCTGTGGTAAAATACCTGACATATGCAACTTAAGGGAGAAGGCATGGCAACAAGAGCTCAAAAACCATTGGTCACATTGCATCTGTGGACGGGAAACAGAGGGAGGAGAATGTTGATGGCCTGCTCATGTTCTCCTTTCCATTCAGTCTGGGAACTCTGCCTGTGGAATGATAACACCCACGTGAAGGTGGATCTCCCCCACCTCAACTAGGGCTGGAAACTCTCTCTCCTATGTACCCAGAGTTTTTTTTCCATGGTAATTCTAAATCCCACCAAGTTTACAAACAAAAGAAACTATCATGCCCTTTAAAACAGAAGATGTATGCACATAATTATAATAATTGCAAATCATATCATATAGTCTTACTTTAATATATGAGTAAATCCTAAATCAATTATATGCAAATGTATGTGTTTACATATGTTTAAATATGTACACATTTCATACTTAGAGCATAATATATACATTTGTAGAACTCATGAGGCTATAATCCTAATCACAATTTTTAATAGCTAGCAAAAGTAAACAACTGTAGTTAATTTTAAAAGAGCCAGACATGATGGTGCATGCCTTTAATTCCAGCACTCCGAAGGCAGAGGTAGGAGGATTGGTGTGAGTTTGAAGCCATCTTGAGACTACATAGTGAATTCCAGATCAGCCTGGGCGAGAGCAAAGCCCTACCTCAAAAAAAAAACAAAAATAAAGGAAGAAAAAAACCAATGAAAGTAAACTTAAGACAGAATATTGAATTATTCGGCAGATAGGAGGACAAGGCTTGGACAAACACAGATGGGATCAATTCCTCAAACCAGCCTATAGAACTTGTCTCTAAAACAACCACTGAAGTCTGCTGCTCTGCTTCTGTGACACGAAAGCCAGGTCACCACAGCTGTGGTCCTCTCCACTGGTTTCTGTAGCCCATGTCCAGCACCTACCTGTGGAGGAGCCTGACTCATGCATTTACCCCTGAGCTACTAGGGAGGCTGAAAAGACACATGTATGCATGTACCTTTTGCCAGTTATTCAGGGAAAAATGGGCTCTTTAGCCAAAAATTATATTTATATATATATATATATATATATATATATATATTTATATTTATATTTATATTTATATTTATATTTATATTTATATTTATATATCATATATGTGTGTGTGTGTGTGTGTGTGTGTGTGTGTGTGTGTTCAGTATATTTCAAGGTTCAGCAGATAGCTTAGTTAGTAAACTGCTTGCTTTGCAAGCATGAAGATCTGAGTTCAGTCCCCAAGTGAAAACAGTGAGGTATGGTGGCATGTGCTTTGTAATCCTTGTGCTGGGAATGTAGAAGGAGACAGGAAGATCCGTGGTTTGCTGATCAGCCAATGTAGCTGATTTGGTGAACTCCAGGCCAGTAAGATACCTGTCTCAAATAAAGATGAAGATGGGGTTTGGGGAGATGGCTCAGTGGTTGAGGGCACTAGCTACCAAAGCCTGCCATCCCGGGTTCAATTTCCCAGTACCCACGGGATACCCATGCAAGCGTTCAATTTCCCAGTATCCATGGGATACCCATGGCAAGCCATATTCACAAAATGACACATACGACTGGAGTTTGTTTGCAGTGGCAAGAGACCCTCCATTCCTTTCTCTCTGTGTCTTTCTCTCTTTCTCCCTCTCTTTCTCCTTGCAAATAAATAAATATGGTAGATGGAGCTGGAGAGATGGTTCAGTGGGTAAAGCTCTTATAGTGTAAGCATAAAGACCTGAGTTGAAATCCCAAGCACTCAAGTAAAAAGCCCAGCATGTTGGCATATTTTTTTTTTTTAAAAAAATATTTATTTATTTATTTATTTAACAAAGAAAGAGGGAGTTAGAGAATGGGTGTACCAGGGCCTCCAGCCACTGCAAACGAACTCCAGATGTGTGCACCCCCTTGTGCATCTGCTAGCATGGACCCTGGGGAATCAAACCTGGGTCCTCTGGCTTTGCAGGCAAACACCCTAACCACTAAGCAATCCCTCCAGCCCAGCATACTCCTTTAATCCCAGCTCTGGTGAGGCAAAGACAAGAGAATCCCTGGGACTTGGTGGCTACCTAATATAGCTGGATTGGAGAGTTTAAGATTCAGTGAGAGATCCTGTCTCAAAAAGAAAGGTAGAGGGAGTAAAGAAGACACCTGCCATTGACCTATAACCTCCACACACATGCACCCACATGTGTACCTTCACCTGTACACACATGCACCCATTCACACATGACCATACATGCACACAGAAAGTGAATGGCACCTGAAGCATGATACTGCACATTGCCTTTTCCTCTTCAACATCCTGCACACTTATACATTATATACATGTATATCCTCACATACATGTGTACCCATGCACACATATATGCATGTCCGCATTCAAAATTATTATTTAACAAATATATCAGAATGTTTGGAAGGTAGAGAAAAAAAACCCTGCTTTCGTTTTTTGATGCAAAACTCACTTAAAATGAAATTATAGTAATCTTTCCAACACATACATTTTCATACCCATGCAAATTGTAGCTTTTCCCTTTATTATCTGCATTTTATTTTCAGTGTCATGTCTTTATATGTACATAGACATAATTTTAAAGAATTACATGATGATTCAAGTGAATGGCATTCACTAGCCATTCTTAAAGGCTTGTCAGGAATTTCTACCAGAGGTACACAGCTACTCATGTATCCTTGACCAAAGAATGGCCCTCCTCTACCAGGGAAGAGCAGGCAGCCTCAGAAGGGAAAGTCAGCACGCAGCAAGTGAGGAAGGAGATACCGCCTAGACAGGCCAACCAGCCGAAACGACCCAGCTAATCAGTGTTGGGACAGATGTTACAGCCGGATTGCCCTCATGCCCATCTTTGTTAGTTTGGCCTTGGAGATTGCTGATAAATTTTCAACATTAAAAAAATAATATCCATCTTCACATCTAAAGATTTGTTATCTACATTTTTGAACTTAGAGTTTGGGAACCTAGAATGAAATCTGTTTCAAAAATTTTAATTGAGCAAGCAACTGGTATTAAGGAAACATTTACTAAATATCACTGATTAGGAACTTTGGGATTTCCTGGCTTCACCAGCCGTGCCATAGAGGCTTTGGGATTATAAGGTGACATGTGCCACTTTGTGTCTGGCAATATGTGGCTGCTGGTGGTTTAACTCTGGTTTTCAGGCTTGCAGAGCAAGCACTTTTAACCACTGGGCTATCTCCTCTACTTCAGCTTATGACTTTTGCATGACTCTTAGCACTAGCCACTTAATGTTTCTTAAAGTGAAAAATCCTCAAGTCCATTAGGATCACAAGTTCTAGAATGATATTCATACTTTGTGCATATTCTAAGTCAGTTGAAGTGTTTATTCTAGTATTCCTTAGAATTAAATGACATTCTCTTACTGTGAAGGTGCCAGGCTTTATTAGTCAGCACTCTTACCAGGCTACAGTTTTAATTTTTAAGACATTGTCTCTGGCTTGTAAGATTGTGGTGCCTTCATTTGTTACTTTGACATCTGTGTTATTTCCCCAGTACGTGCCAGGAACAGTGCTCCGTAGAAGAGCGTCATGACATTGACGGTTGGCTTCTTGTGGAAGGGATTACCTCAAGGAGATAGTATTATATCCTGGAAATGGCTGTGTAAGGGGATATTTGAAAACCACAGTAGGCTGTTTCTGGGAATAATAACCAAAAGGTCTCATTTGTATATGTGCAAATTTTTTTTTTTTTTTAACATTTAGATCAATGCACATAGCTTGAAGACTGAGGTCTGGAGATTTCTTCATTTCTTTCTTAGAATCCCCAAATGTGGACATATTTGACTTGGTACCTTTTTCTTTCATTCTTTTGTCTTCGATTATAATTCTGCCTTCAGGTTGTTGCTTTCTCAACATTATGCAGCGGGGATATTGAGATAGCAAACCTGGGAGGATGAGGGAGGAACATTGGAATTTTCAGTGTTGAGTTTCCTGCGTAACATTCCTCTGTTCTTCTCATCGATAGTTCCATTTCCACTCACTTGATCCCCAGTAAAGGGTTATTTGTGCCTCTAAGCATGCCCTGGAATTAGGAGCCTTCTGTGTATAGTTCAAATTAAGAGTACTCAAATGCAACGCAAGTTAAAAACCCAATTCTGACCTGCTCACTTGGAGGTTTAGTTGAATGCAATCTTGTAAGATGTTGGTGGACAGTTTGGTGAATGTGTTTTATGGTTTAAGAATATGTGTAAGGATATATGAGTCTTCCTTTTTAAAAAATATGCATGTGTGTGTTGGCATGCATGTGTGCAGGTGCATGTGTGTGTGCATGTGGAAGCCAGTGGATAACTGTTGGTGTCATTCCTCAGACATTTCCATGTTTTTTGAGACAGCGTCTCTCATTGAGCTGGAACTTAACCACTTGTGCTATGCTGGCTGGCCAGTGAGACCTAGAAAATGGCCTGTCTTGCTTCTCCAGTGATGCGAATATAAGTGCACCACCACTTGTGGCTTTTTTAGGTTGGTTCTGGGGATAGAACTCAGGTCCTTATGCTTATGAGGCAAGCTTGTACAATCGAACTGTCTCCCTGTCCCCCAGAGCACTCAGTGTTTGAACAAGAAAACTTGTGCTCTGTTTCTGCTAACACTGCCTTGGGGATGACAGTAAAAGTCCATTTTGTTCAGTAGGAAGCCAAAACCATGTCAGGGTTTACCTTCAATGTGTGGTTATATATGCTATCACACCCTTTTAAATTTTTTTGTTTAGTATTTGTAAGCAGAGAGAGAAAGAGAAAGAGAGAGATTGGATGTGCCAGGGTGTCCAGCCATTGGAAACAAACTCCTGATGCATGTGCCACTTTGTACATCAGACTTTATGTGAGTACTGGAGAATTGAACCTGGGTTTTTAGGCTTTGCAGGAAAGTGCCTTAACATTAAGCCATCTCTTCATCCCTCCCCCCCCCAACTTTTTATTTGAAAGAGACAGAGAGAGAGAGAGAATGGGCATGCCAGCAGCCTCTCAGCTGCTGTGAACGAACTCCAGATGCATGCACCCCCTTGTGGTCAAGTGCAGCATTGCGCCCTTGCATCACTTTTTGCATCTGGCTAAACGAGGGCTCTGGAGATTGGAACCAACGTTCTTAGGCTTGGCAGGCAGGTGCCTTAACTGCCAAGTCATCTCTCTAGCTCCCCAACACACCTTTTTGAGTAAATAAAATCTTTGAATCTTTCACTTGTTCTTGTTAGGAGTGACAGTGTGAGTTCAGTTGGAATTCCTCTGCATTCTTTCTCCGGTGTGTTCATTTTGGTGACCACCATTTTGGGGCTTGTAAGTCAGTGCACTTGCTGCATCACTCCTGGCAGGCTAGCCACCATTCCTGCATAAGGAAGCTGGGAAACATGTCATAGTTTAGGTGTCTGGAAGCCAGCAAACCATGCTCTGGTTGGTGACATCTATATCATTCTTTAACCCTCTTCCCTCAGCTTCTTCATCTGTGAAATGGAACTAGTGAGTAGGCTTCTTTTGAGTATCTAGTAAAATTAGTCCTTCAAGTATATCACAGATGTCCAATTGAGCTTTTGTTTCCCTCTTTTTTTTCTCCAGACAAAGAAGGTGGACATTGTTTGAGCTCATTTTCATACCCTCCTGAACAATTTTGAAGGTGTAAAATTACATGGTTTGCTGCTTACACCCATGTTCTGTATGAGGAAAATGAACCAAAAAATTGCATTGTTTAGCTTTTCATTATATGGCTTTCTTTAGTCATTTGTATCATTTCCAGAAACCTGAACCCCACCCCTATTAAATATGAACAGTAAGTTTTCTGAGCATGGTCAGTGGCAGGCAGGTAGAACAGCATCATTCCACCTTCAATACCAAGAGCATGAAGGAGACACTCCTGCAGTGACCCCACATGAGCACTGCCCAGAGGGCTAGTTGACTGATGCACACCTTGTGGGGGTGGAAACCACTTGCTGAAAGTACAAGTCCATTTAAGATCACTGCTGTACTGATCATCTATGGGCATCATATGAGACAGGAATTGTGCAGACAGAATATTGTTTGATTTATGCTACTTCTAATTTTTTTTCTGTGTGGTTCATATGTAAATATGTGGACATGTTAATATTTTAAAAATAGGAAAATGAAATACATCTAGAATTTTTGAAACTGCAAAAAAGTTCAGATGAAATTATTATATTAAACACCCAAACTATATATATATTTTTTTCCAGGTTAGTGAGTGTGTTTATGATTTCATCATGCTTGTCTTCTTTTGCATAAATCTTTAGTATGGAAAATTTGTACAGTATCTAAGATAAGAGCACGATGCTGTCCCTCCCCTGTCTGTCAACTACCAACGATCAAATCTCCTGCTCATGCTTTCCAAAGGAGCCAGGAATTAAGTCTATTTCTTATAAAAAAAAAATCATCAACAAACAACTTTGGAAAGTTCTTAAAATATATTGGATAGAGATAGTTCTTTTTTTTGGAGAGAGACACAGAGAGACAGAGAGGGAGGAGAGGGAGACAGATAGAGATGGGCACGCCAGCAGCCTCTCAGCTGCTGCAAATGAAACCCAGATGTGTGTGCCCCCTTGTGGTCAAGTGTGGCATTGCGCCCTTGTGTCACTGCATCTGGCTAAACATGGGACCTGGAGATTGGAACCACTGGAGATTGGAACCAGCATTCTTAGGCTTAGGAGCAGGCACCTTAACCACTAAGCCATCTCTCCAGCCTGAGATAGTTCCTTTTTAAAAAAAATTGTGTGTATGTCTGTGTGCGCGTGTGCTCATGCATGTCTGTCGGTCTGTCTTGTCTGTCTGCATGTATGTGTTCCACAACACATATGTGGAAGTCCGAGGACAACTTTGGGGTGTTGTCTTCTTGCTCTTTGCTTGAGACAGGGTCTCCTTATTGTTTTGCTTTTTGTGTCACATATGCACAGTCTATAGCCCACCAGATTCCAGATTCCCCTGCCTCCCATTGTGTGTTGGGATTGCAGACACATGCACCACTTTGCACAGCTTTCTACAGGTTACAGGGAGTTGTACTGGGCCAGGCAGGCTGGCAAATATACCCCTTTAACTGCTGAGCTATCTCCCTAGCCCCAGTAATGCTCTTTTAAAAATAGGAAATGAATTAGTAAAAAGTGTCCGTTTTATTACTGATTTTGAGAGAGTACTGGAGATAAGCTGATGGCGATATGCTAAACTGAGAATTAGTGAACTTCTATCTTGGTTTTCCAGGGTAGTAACATTTCTTTATTTTCTGTTTTATCAGAAAGAAGGGACTTTTAGGTGATGGGCTCAGATCCAGACAATGCATTCATAGCTGATCCTCAAAGATGCACCAGCACCAAAGTTTGGATCCCAGTGTTCTGTTTGAATCACTGGGATTGTTCACTTCATTCTCTGGCCTTTCAGAGCATAGTTTATCATTGTGGTATAGTGTTGACGAATCTTGATTTTTCAGCATAAAACTCTTTGTTCATATTATCATCCAGAACTTGTTGCTCTGAAGTCTTGAGGTTAGAAAGCTGCCAGGTTTTTCCTCCCACCAATGAACAAAAAAATGAAGGTCTTCCTAACTTGTCAAGATATGACATGGAATAGCTGTTGACTATGAAGCTCAGATTCAGAAAAAGAGTAAATCAGCTGTTCATGAGGTACCTGCTCAGTCCTGTGGCATTTCTGCAATCAACTACTAAGTGGAGTGGGGTGGGGAAGGAAATGGGCCCAGTATCTTTCAGAATAGGGTTCTAAATGATGGAATTATTAACATTGTACCAGAGAAAGCTTTGTTGCCAGAGGTGTCTTCTCACTGGGATATCCCTGCCCTCTACCCACTAGGTACCAGTAGCAACCCATCCACCTCCATTCCCCACTACGACAGCCAGACATGTCTCCAGCATTGCCCAATGTTCCTCAATGGGCAAAATCGCCTGTGGTTTAAGGCCAGTGTCTTATAGCGTAAAAAACGCGTTAAATATAAATTTCTATATGGGTGGCCCTTACCCATTCCCCACCCAACCCTTTAGTTGAAAGTTCCTTGGGGACAGATATGGCATATTTATTTTTTCATGTTGACATCCTTCTGTCTACTATGCATAATGTACAGACAGAATGTATAGAGAGTTACTGAAATATTGCTGTGTATCTGTGTGTGTTGCTGGGAGTTGAGCCCAGGGTCTTGCACATATAAGAAAGCAATATGTGTGCTATTAGAGCCCTAGCTTTCTTTTGTTTGCTTGTTTGTTTGTTTTGTTTTTATCCTAGAAAGTATGATGGAGAGTGGAGTGGAGCATCAAAAGGGAAAGTGGGGGTAGGGAGGGAATTACCATGGGTTATTGTCTACAATTATGGAAGTGTCAATAAAAAAATAATATTTTTTTAAAAAAGAAAGAAAAAAAGTTACATAATGTGGTGGGGGTCTTGTTTGGTTGGTTTTGGCTTTTGGCTTTGTTTTGTTTTTACAAAAAGGGTGATCTGGATATCTCTCTTCTTCCCTAACCTTTTGAATAGTGGTTTACAGCAGCTGGCCTTTTAGATATACAGTGGCCCATTTTCTTCTTATAAAAGACATTACTATATCATATATTTGAACCTTTATTTAAAAATCTCATGATACTTAGATGCTTGAGGCTAACAAAAATTCCTATTGAGTCTGGAAGATTCTGCTTGCCCATCCACCCTTTCCTCCATAAGAAAATAAAGAAAGAAAAAAAAAAATGTCATCTCTTCAATCACTCAACATCCTGAGGCAGTTCTCCCGGGACAAATGCTCATTTTTACTTTCTCTCTGCTTAAGTCCTGTCTTTGTTGACCCAGTGCTGCTCCTATAGCTGCTGCCTTTCTGTTAGGAACAGGGCACAGCTTTGATGTAACAAAAATGAAGATGGGACTTGAAAGAGAAGGCTTATTTATCATGAAGAATGAAAACAAACACTCAGAGCAGTAGCCAGAGCAAATGCTCTACAGCGTCCCAGAGCCAGACAAAGCATGCTGCAAATATGAATTCTAGAGATGAGTCGTAAGGTGGCAGTGTTTGGTAAAGCAACTGGGAATAGACTTCGGTTTCCTCATATTGAAAATGGGCATAATTATAGCCCCCACAGGGTCATAGAGGGATCCATCAAGCAAACCCACCGGAAGCTTAGAAGAGCTGCCCGGCACATGATAAGTATCCACCATTACTTTTAATTTCTCCTAAATGAAAGTCCTCATTGAGTTTCCCACTTCTTTCAAAATCTCCAGCCCTGTTGTGAAAAGAAGCACGGTGCTTTTCTTCTTGATCACATACACGCATGCGTGCAGTTGCAATGGACTCTGCATTGTCTTGTATTGCTGTGTCCTTCCTGCCTTTATAGATTTTATAGGTAGATGACAAGTTTTAGTCTTTCTGAGACTTTTCTTTGTAGATAGTATGTAGATGTAGATGGATTTTTTTTTTTTTTTTTTTTTTTTTTTTTGCAAATGAGGGGTTTTTGTAATGTAATTCTGTAGCGCAAATTTGACTTTTTGACCAAATGTCTTGGTTATAGGTGCTGTAGGATCTCTTAAACTTACCAACAACTGCAGCAATTATTAAGAAGGGAGCAGCCATGGTCTTGGTTTGCAACTAGAAACCAAAGGTCCAGATTCTATAAACAATACAAATTTACCAGTTATCTACATGAGCTTAATTTTCATGTTATTGCAATTTTCCTGACACAGATATAGACCATTGGGCAGTTTCTTTAAAAGAGATAGTCCTTAACTAATTCTCTGCTTCCATCTGAAATTTGAGTCCAGTTCTGTTTCCTTTGTGCATGTTCAAAGCTCTTTCCTCTGTGGCTGAGACACACTCGTCACTGAGGTCATTATGGACCTGTCCAATGTATCTTGCTTGTCAACAAGATGTCTCTGGGACAGGTGCTGAGACTAACAGCAGTGCAGAAGAATCACAAGGGCCACACTGAACCCATAAGTAGTTCAAGGTCCATGAAGTCTGCCCCTTCAACGAACATGCCTGGCTGCAGTCTGCTATAGCAAACATCTTCTGTGTGACTGGGAAGGATGGGCTGTGCTTCCTAAGTACATAGAGTGCCATTTTATGCAATAATAAAATAGAACATGAATAAAACAGAAGTATCTAACACACCCCCACAAACATGCGTGCATGTGTGCGCGTATGTTCTGTGTGACTGTGTAATCCTAGCACATCAGAATATGGTAATCAGGGACCCTATTCTTAGCCATCACCCCGTTTCCTAATTGGCAGGACTGTTTTGTTTCATGTGTTCCTCGTGCTGTCACTGAGATCTTGTGCATGATGTGCTCTTTAAACATTGCTGGGTGTTAGGGCTTGCCCAAGAAAAATGCAGTCAAAAGTTTGCCCATGCATCTCAGGGTTTTGCATTTCTCCGGAAGCCCACTTCAGACAACAGTGACTAAGTGAGCTCTCTGTAGAAGGGGAAGAGAGGGGTTTCCTAAACCCCTTTTGTGATGCTGCTCCTGCCTGCATCCGGCTTCTCCAGGCCTCCTTTCCTCCCTGTTACCTCTCCAGTCGCTCTGTGACAGCTGAGTTAGCTGAACAGAAAGGAATGCCTGCAAGAGGCTAAGTGTGGCCATGCCCTTTCTCTTTTTCAGGCAGGCTTCCTTTTCTTACAGCAGGTCAGATCTACTTGAACTGGTCTACTTGGATGTGAAAACAAAATTTCTAAGATGAACAGGAATAGAGAACATTATTTCCTTATTATTTGCTGTGTGCCAAATACTTTTCATGTGTTTTCTCAACAACTCCAGTACTTACAAGGTAGTGTTCATGATCCCATTTACACACATTTGGCAGAAGTCCAGATCCAATCCCATGGTTTGAATTCAGTTCTGTCTGAAATCCTAGACAATCAGTTAACCACATTAAGCTTCCCCTCTCCGTCATACTCTTTCAGCAGGCCATGTTTTCAGCTGTGAGTCCCAAACAGGTAAGTAGGGGATATATTATATTTGTATGCACCTCTTAATAATGATGGCATTGAAGTACCATTTCAGTAATGCAGAAGAAGGCCCTTTAGGGCTGGGGAGATAGCCCAGTGGTTAAATGTGCTTTCCTGCAAAACCAGGGTTTGATTCCCTGGTACATATAAAAGGCCAAATGCACAAAGTGGCACATGTGTCTGGAGCTCCTTTGCAGCAGCAGAAGGCACTGGCATGCCCATACCCACTCGCTCCGTCTCTCTCTCTCTCTCTCTCTCAGCTAAATAAATAGATAAATATTTTAAAAATTAATTTATAAAAAGAAGGTCCTTTAGTGTATATGCTCTCTTAAAGTTAGATTTGAAAGAAGGCAGAAGAAGACAGGCTATAGCTGCATGCATTTCACAATCAACTGAGCCATCACATTGTGGGGCAGGCCCTTCAGTATCCAGTGCAGTGTCCTTCTCGTGTCCATTCTTTCTGCCCATTCAACTGAGTGGTGTTTTTAAAATGTTCAAATCAGGAAAAGTAGAATTACGAGACTAACATGGGAGAATTACCTTGAGTTTGATGTCAGCCTGAGCTACAGAATGAGACCATGCTCCCAAACAAAGTGAAACAAAAGTCAATTAATCCATGTCATTTCACTGTGACAAACCTTCCAGAGGGCTCAGTGGGTAAAATGCTTGCTGCACACGATAAAGACCTGAGTTCAGATTTGTAGCACCCACAAAAAAAAAAAAAAAAAAAAAAAAAAGAAAAAAAAAAAAAAAAAAAGTGAAGGATTAGGTGCTTGTAATTCTAGAAGGTGGATACGGGAGGATTCCTTGGGTTTCCCAGATCAGGTGCTAAGCCCTTCTCTTGTGCCTTACCGTAGCTGGCTGAGCCTGATCCTTCAGGTTCTAACCAGAACGCCCAGGGATGGTCACAGTGGTGTTGTTTCTTTTATTTTTGCATTCCACTCACAACTACACGAGTCACTATTTCCTTTCGGCCTAATAACTGTTCTTGTCTCTCTCCTCACATTTAGATAGGATTCCCATGGGGCTTTTGCTGTAGCTGCTATTCTCTCTTTGCCAGCATGGAGAGCAGTGCCCAGTTGTACAAATGGCTCAGCTGTACCTGGGATGCCTCTGCAAGTGCTCAGCACAGGGTCTGACATGGTCAGATAGCACTTGCGAGCGAATGCTGGCCCTGGCAGTTCATTCCGTCACCACCTAATCTATAAAGCAGGTCTTAGGGCTCGCCCTAGACAATGCAGTCCTCAGAAGCTGAGGGGACCCTTCAGTCTCATGACATGAACCTTGAAGTCCACGTTACTGATAGGACGCTGCTGTTTGCCATTTTCCAGTGTCTGTGGGCTTGACCTTCAGCGCTCACGTCTGACTGGGGGCTTGCTCACTGACCTTTTGCTTAAGCCCGAGGCAATGTTTTCCTCTCTAACAAACTTGACCACAGCCAGTTTAAGAGCGCAGGGTCCTTATGAAAAGGAGCTGGCTGCCTGGGCTATAATCGGCTCTAATATCCGATAAACTGTGAACAATGGCACATTTGAAGGGAAAAGCTAAGACAAAAAAGACGTCTGCCATGCTGAGGCAGTGCTAAACTGGGGCACATGGAAAATTCGAGCACGTGGGATGCCGCTCTGCCGACTCTCATGAGCTGGGGGAGGCTGGCCGGTCCCACAATGGGCCATTATAAGGGCACCATGAAACACGTAATCACAGCCCTTTACAAAACCATAAAAATGTGTCAAGTATTATACAAACGTAAACTGTGCTTGGATGTTGTACTAGAAAGTTCATGAGTCACAGAGACCCTTTAATTTAATCAAATAGTTCAAGAAAAAAAGTGAAACAAGCTGGTTTTCACATTAAATAACACTTTTTTTGTGGGCATGTGTATTGTTTGCAAAAGTTTCAAAAGAGGAATCCTGTTGGGATGTTTTTATTTATGTGAGTCTATAGGCTTTCATTTTTGTGGGATTTTATAGTTTTCCAAATACAAAATTAGTGCCTTGTACATTATAGAAAATAACAGATAAAACATTGTGTGCAACTTCATCATCTGAGGACAGTCTCTGGCTTTCTGAATGGTTTGTTAGCAGGTTTTCGCCTACGTGTAAATGTGCTCCAACTACTGAACGATGGCAGTGTCCGCGGTGTTTTGCCTGCTTGGTGTTCTCACTTGTGTTAAAATCTTTCACCTTCCTTCAGTTAATGAAACACTGACCTGCAGGTCCACCTGTTATCTCTCTATATGTACAAGTTCTCCATGGGGTGGCGTTACATCAACTCCTCTGAGATCCTGACAGGAAACACTGGGTGTCTCTACTAGAGTTGGGGTGGGCACAAGTTCACTAGTATCTAACAGGAAGAGGCCAGAGAAGCTACTACACATCCTAGAATGTACAATAAACCTCCACAGCAGAATTATCTATCTTCAGTGCCTGAATGATGTTGTTGCCTGATAATTAATCTGTTTTCTCTTGTTATATATCTCTTTCCTATTTTTTAAACCAGGAATTAATCATCAGCACACTTCTTATGTAAAGGACAGGAGAGTAAATATTGTAGTCTTATGGCAGCATAAAGTGTATTACTTAAATCTGTTGTCAGGTATAGTGATAAGTAAGGCTGTGTTCCCATACACCTTTTCTTGTCAGAGGTAGATGGATACTCTAGGATGGAAGGGTGCCCACCCATGCCTGCTGCAGTTAATGCTATGATGGACATCTTAGACTAAAATTGTCCCCCAGGAAAGCTCTTACCGGGGATATAGCTGGGTGGACACATTTGTATGTGTGTCAGTCGCTTTCTCATCCCTGAGACAATTACTTGACAGAAGGAACTTTCGCATCAGGGAAGGCTTAGTGGCTGGAATGGCTTGTGGTTTGGCAGGGCTTGTTACATCATTGTCGTACCAGAAACCAGTAACTCAAACAGAAAGTGAGGTGGGTTCTTTAACCCTTGAGGCCTGCTCTCTAATAACCTATTTCCTCCAGCTACCGTGTCCCTAAATGTTCCAGGACACTCCAAAGCAGCTCTACTATCAGGGCACTGAGTGTTCCAACATGTGAGTCTGAATGCTGAGAGTTCAAACACATAGCATATTTCACATGGACTTTAAAGTTTTGTATCAATTTACTTTATTTTCCATGTAGAAGTTCAACCCAGTTATTTTACCATTTGACCTTGATGAGCTGATGTGTAGTAAATATTGTGGATTACATGTGGACAAACACAGAAGCTGGTAGAAGAACCAGGAGACGTTGAGTCTGAATGAGAACTATGATGGCTTGGAAGAGGTGCTACCATTGAAGGGTGAAAATCAGTCAAATTCTGTGTAAATTCTCAAGACAATATTTATTGATGGACTATGCAAGATGCCAGGCAAAGACAGGAGTCAAAGATAGCTAGGGCTGTCAGAACATGAACACTGTTCCTGACCTATAAATAGCAGTGCTTTCAAGTCAAGCCTAGTGGTGTAAGCCTGTAATCCCAGCTTCTTGGAAGGCTGAGGAAAGAAGATTACAAGTTCTGTGTCTGCATGGGTTACAAGCTCCATAAGTTACAAGGGAAGTTTAAGGACAGACCGACCAACTTAATGAGGCCCTGTCTTAACATAAACGGTACCAAAAAAATGCTGAAAATATAGCTCAATGGTCAAATTCATGCCTAGCATATGTGGGGCCTAATCTCAACCCCAGTATCACACATACACACAGAAAGGGGTGATGACCATGCTAAATACAGAATTGTATACGTAAGTGGAGATGAATCTAGAGTTCAGAGAAGTGTGGGTTAGGGGCTTTAAATCCATGAGACTTGGCTCCGGTTACCAGTGCTGTGAGTGTAGATTAGTCAAGCTTGATACTTGATATGTAAAGGAGGAGAAAAGGGGAAAACTAGCTGAAGAAACTCAGAAGTGCTAGATGAGACAGGACCTAGTAAGGGTCAATAGGATACCAAATTAAAAAAAAACAAAGTGGATTGGGGGCTAGGAGATGGCACAGTGGGTGAAGTGCTTGAAAAACTTGAAGGCCTGAGTTTTTGGATCCTCAGCACCCAGGTCAAGAAAAGGCCATGTGTGGTACCGTGCATCTCTAACCCCAGCTCGGGGGAGGTGGAGACAGGAAGATCCCTGGGGTTTGGCGGGCAGCTTTTCTAGCGGAAATGATGAGCTCTTGGTTCTGTGAGAGACCTTCTTCATGAAGTAAGGGAAAAGCAACTGAGGAAGACACCTGACCTTGGCCTCTGGCTTCTACTCACAAGCATGTGCACACACATGTATGCATACACCACACACAGAGTAATATGGACAGAAAGCCTTCTTGGTATGGCTACAACATGCATGGCTTGTTCTCACACAGGGACTTCTGCACTTAGCTGTGTTGTACCACCTGCCAGTCAGTCTAGCGCTTCACCCCAGCTTCACGTGTGCACTTAAACATCCCATCTCTGTAATGCCTTTCCTTAAACTATCTCTGAAGAGTCACTCAGAGTTGACATCAACTTGGGACAAAAGCAGCATTTGTTAAATGAATAGGAAACATGGAATGTTCAATGTTAGCAGAAGTTCAGTTGAGAACATCTTGAAAACAGCCTTGCTAATGCTAATCGGGGCATGAGGTGGTCCCTGGAGCAGCATGGGTCAGCATCTGCTTGGAGCTTGTTAGAAATGTATAATACTAGGTTGGGCCTGCACTGAAGGACACCTCTAGATGATTTGTGCACACCCAGTCTTTATTGAATTCTCTTCATCTGGCAGAAGGACAATTTAGTATCTCGATGGCAACGACTTAAAATAAGGAATTAAAACTGTTAAAATCCAATCTCTAGTTTCGGTTTGCAGTCAGAAATTGTCGTCACATCACCAGCAGCAGAAAGCCTGTCATCATCCAGTGCTGCAGGGCGGCCTGCGGAGTTTATTCCCCAGGGCTCTCGGCTCAGAGGTGGCTGCAATCTTGACTTACTCCACACTGAAGAATTTCAAGATGAGTCAGAATGAAGCAGAGTTGGGGTTCTTGAAGAAAGAAGTACTACGCGCTTGACCAGATGTGTGTAGGAGCCATACCTACGTGTTAGCAAGAACTATAGAAATTGGTTTGGTGGCTTTTGAAGATAAATTGTTCAAAGGCTATAATGTGAAACCAGATTTAAAGCTTAAGCAAAGTTTAAAAATTAAGACATGAGCTGGTTTACTTGTGTTCTTTAAGGAATTTCCTCCCGTAAATGCAATTGTCCCGTGGCTTAGGAAGCGCATTGTCTAGCTTGAGGGATGAGAGAAGCCTTCTGATAAGGTTAACCTCGAAAGTCACGTAGGTTGTGGCCTTAGCGTGTTCCTTCTTGTTTGGGAGATCTCAGCCTGGGGAAGCAGTGTTCCTGCAGGCAGTCTGCACAGAAGTTCGGATTTTGTCTGTCGCATTTCTTTACTCAGCCAGCAGGAAACACAAACCAGGTCTTCTGACTTTCTATCCTTCCTCAGTAGTGCAATTAAAAACAAAGTTATGAGTAAGAACCAAGTGGCTTCTTCCTCAGTTATCACTGGAATTGACCTAGCCTGGGAGTCTGCACGTGGGAAAGCAAGTCTGAAAGCATGGTCGCTGTTCTGTTCCTCATGTTTCAGAACACCTTGGATTTAGTGACAGTCAGGCACAAGAGCTGAGGTAATGCATGCATTGCAGGTTTTCCTGGGACAGGGCTGTTTCATGAGCCGCCAAATTCTATTTGTCCTAAAATCAAAGTATGTGTTCCTTGCGGGTTATTTATAAGCATATCGTTATACAAGTCCTTTGCTAAGGAAACCAGATTTGCTAGGACTTTCTCATAGGGTTGGTCTACTTGATTTAAACACCAGAATTTGAGGCAAGACTTGCTTCTGCTTTGTGCATGCCTTCTCAACTCAAGTGCTCTGACTCCAGCAGCGTGAGAGGATAGGAGCCCATAAGTATGCATGTGGGTTTGTTATGTGTTTATTGAACACATGTATTTGTGAGCACAACTGGATTTATGCCTGGTAGACTTCCCCTCTGTCCTCACTTGAAGCTCCAGGTGGAAGTAGACCATGAATTGAATTCCAGAACCAGGAAATCTATTCTTGGTTTCTAAGCCTGACAAAAGTCTTAAATTTCTTCCCATCGTTTCTATGTCTTTATCTTTAAAATCAGGATAGTTGAGCATCTCTCTCGTTCTCATAGATACTTGTACAATTAAGGCAACTGGAATTAAAATCAAATAAAAGTTACATGTACATAATAAACTTATTTATCTATGCATATATGCTTAAGCCATTCAAGCTTACCAGTTTTATCTGACTTACCATTTTGTTCAGTGATTGTTACTTATTACATATTGGCCTTTATAAGCCTACACTCAAAAAAAAAAAAAAAAAACAAAAACAGGAAAACAATGGTGATGTAGTCACGGCGAATAGCAATTGATTGAGTGACAATTCCTCCTCTAATCTTTCTTAAATTTACTGAACTCTATGTGGGCATGTTTCTCTTTAGAAAAATCACCCCATTCTTTCCTCTGAACCTTGTTAAAGTTCGGTGTAACAGGAAAGCTTCAACCTCATTTGACAAGACTTTCTTAGCAGTGGATCCACATTTTCTAGAATAGGGCAGAGAACAGATGTTTTAGACTTTAGGATCCATGTGAACCCCCCCAGGCTTACTGCTCTTATATCTTGCTGTTCTTCATTGCTGCTGAAGAGGCAGGAAATCATCTGGCATGACTGTGTTCTAATAAAACTTTAATAGCATTGAAATGTAAATTTCACATGATTTTCATGTGTCATAAAATACTGTTCTTCTATTGATTTTTTTTTTTTTTTTGTATTTACAGATGCAAAATTCCAGCACTGGGTAGGTGGCAGAGATGGGCTCCCTGAGGTTCACTGGCTAGCAAGTCTAGCAGAATCAGTGAGCTCTAAGTCCAGGAAGAGAAAACCCTGTCTAAGAGAATAATGTAGAGAGTGGTAGAGAAAAACACCCAGTGTCAACCTGTGGCATCACACACGTGTACACAGTACACATGCACTCGCAACCACACACATGTGCACATATATACACACCACACAAGTATGCATTCAAAAAAATACTAAATTCACCCTTAGTTTGTAAGCCTTAAAAAACAAGCAGAAAGCTGACTTGGGATGAGAAGCAGAATGTGGGTTTAGCAACCTTAGTCTTATGTGGTTTTTCTTTATTTAAGTACTGTTTAATTTTGTTTCAATTTTTTCTTTTTCTTTTGAGTTTTCTCCTTTATATCAGTTTTCATGTCCTTGTCAGTTATTTTCCTGTTAACATACGCCTTGTTTCAGGTTGTACCAAGAACAAAATTGTATGTATTAGAACATGTCTGAGATTGTAGCATGATTGTATATTTAATTTCCTTATAAATTTAAATTATATCACCAGCTTCAGGTATTTGTGTTGGAAACCCTAGAGATGATCTCTCTACAATGTAACACCTAGACGCTATCTCCTTTCAGTTTACTTGAAAACCAAAAAGACACTGGTAGTCCCAGAGCCAGATGCACCCCACTCTGCTTACCAAAACTGGGACATAGTAAAGACCTCACTCAGTGCCAGGGCCCTGTAGGGAGCCAGGTCGCTTCCATCCTTATGGCAGTAAGTAATTCTGATTCATTAAAGAACGAGACTTTGCCAGTGAATTAAATTTATTTTTAAATGTGCAGCCTTTTCTTTTTTAAGTAGAGTAGTGAAATAAGCACACTGCGCTCATTGCCCTCATTTCGTGTTTATTTTAGTCATGTCTATTGTCCTCATCATTGTCGTGTCTGGACCCTTTGTGAAGCCTTAAAATGTCACTGTGAACCTCTGTATGCATGTGAGGTCAGAAACAGCTTGATGTGGTTCAACCCAAAGCCCTTCATTATCCCAGCATTTAGACTGAATTAATGAATTGCAAATATTCATGCTTGAAATCCTGGCTCCTTATTTTCACAGTATGAAGCTTGTATCCTATATTGTAAATATAGATCTGTTTGTCACTTCTCTCTCTCTCTCTTTTTGCTTCCTTCTGAACTAAATACAAAATTTTATAAAGGTAGAAATCCTATCTGTTCTCTTTAGTTACAGTGTACATTCTATGCTTTGTGTATTTAGCACATAATAACTGTAAATAGTGGAAAAGATTCATAGATGCATAAACTGTGTATCATGATAACATTTTTTCTAGATGATCCAAAAAATTATATTGTAGGGTTTTCAGTATAAAATTTCCATTTTTCCTAGTTTGAGTGTTAAATTAGGGAGGCAATTCATATTTTCCATGTAAGTATGTAAGTGTGTTTCAGAGGGTAGCTCCCCCTTTTGGCTGATTTGAGGTCAGAAGGCAAGTTACAAATGCATCCAGCTCAGAATAAGGTATCCATTGAGATGAGGATGAAAAATGCAGCTTTAGAAGTTCAGCCCAGAGTCTCTACCATACTAAAAGTCCATTTTCTTGCAGTCAGGCATGGCATAGCTGTTCAGCCTTTAGGAAAGACTCATGGGGAATAGTAGCTTTTAGGCAGTATCTCCTCCAAGGGGGCATCTAGCTTCTAATTGTTGCTGAAAGAGGAGTAGCATTGTCTATTAATACTACTGGAACTAAAGCTGAATGGTGCCTTGGCCTTGATCTGACAGTGAGTTTGACTTTGATAGCTCATCCCTTAAAAAGGTTCTTTTATTTATGAAAGAAGGCATGACGTCAAGCCAGGGTTAAAATTGATATCAATATTTAAGCCCAAACTAGTAAGGGTTCAAAAAAAAAAAACAAAAAACAAAAAAAAAGTCCCTTGTGAGAACTTTTTTTTTTTACATGCATAACTAATTAGCTTAGGTTATTATAAGCAGAGCTGCTGTGATAAGGTTCCGGTGGTGTCTCGGGATACCTTGTTTATAGTGCCTTCTCTATGCCAGTCAGTCTTCGAAGTGGAATTACAGAAAGTAGAGGGAGGAAATAGTCCACCATTTGGCGTTGGATTGGGGCCACTTTAAACGTTGTTATGCTGGAAATGCTAGAATATAATCATTATCAGGTGAGCTCTATTCTTACTTGTTCTCGGTTTCTGAACTGTAATGCTGTGCATTGACTTATTCATTGTTACTGTCACGAGCATGCTGTGTTCAGTAAGCTCGGCGATGTTTTTTTTCAGGCTGTTTATTGTCTGATGCCATGAGAAGTAATTTAGTAGATTGTTCTGGACATCATAAATATCAGTAGAATTTATTTTAGCATGTGGTGCTGCTTTCTCCAACAGTTCTTGTTCAAAGCTTGTAAGATTGCATCATGTTTATCAAGGAAAAAGTACCTTTATTTTGAATGTCATTGATTTTTAAAATATCATTTCTAATCCTGTGTTAATGTTTATGGAAAAAGAAAAAGTATCTTGTCAGCTCATAAATAGGCATACCTTTAGAAACACATACATGTAAGTGTTTTGTATCTGAGGGCATCTGATCCATGAGTCATTCCTTTTCCCACTGTGTTAAAAATGTCCAATTTTAACTAATATTCTGAAAAAGCACATTCAAATGACAGAGAGAGGAATTAATATACGACTTGTTGATCTAAATGTGGAACGGCTTCTACTTATTTCCTACAAACATCTTTACAGTTGGTTCGTAAGGATCTTGTTGTTGTTGTGTGTATGTTAACAGAAAGCTCTTCCATCAACCAAGAAGAGTGAAATCAAAGGAGTTACGTGCCTCCCAATTTGTCATCTTGATTTTCCTAACCTATTTCAGGTGTGCTGGCAAGATGAATGCCCTATATCCATGCAAATTTCAGAGATAAGCCATGAGAAGGGTTCTGGGTTTAGAAGAAAAGTAGATCAGCAGGGAAGTAGAATAGGGCAAAGTAGTACTCAGATCCCAAGTTAGATAGTCTCATCAGAACCCTTAGAACCATGCTGGTAACTTGTAGAGCCTAATTCATGACTGATTGTGGATTGATCAGTCTTGTGTCTGCTAAAGTACACACTCCTTGAAAGTCAAAAAATAACTCCGCTGTCTTCTCTTTCCCTTTGTGGCTATGTTCAGGTGCAGACCCACCTCGAAAACCCCACCAAGTACCACATACAGCAAGCCCAAAGGCAGCAGGTAAAGCAGTACCTTTCTACCACTTTAGCAAATAAACATGCCAACCAAGTCCTGAGCTTGCCATGCCCAAGCCAGCCTGGCGATCATGTCATGCCACCGGTGCCGGGGAGCAGCGCACCCAACAGCCCCATGGCTATGCTCACTCTTAACTCCAACTGTGAAAAAGAGGTAATTCATGTCTCCTCTCCTCCTGTTTCTCACACTCCATAACTGTCTGTTGGATATCCTTCTTGCCTTTAATGACGGACTCTATTTTGTCCACCTGGCCATTGTCACTGCAGGCTCTGTATGCGATTCGCCTGTGTGGCTGTTGGCATTCCAACCACTGTCCCTGTCCCTGGGTTACGGGATTTATTACATGTGATGGGAGATCTTATCTGCTCTGAGCGGACTGTGGAGGCGAAGGCGCTTTCTCAGCTCCCTTCTTCCTTCGCTCAGCACTCTCTCGTACCCATGCCTGTCAGCTTATGAAGCAGTGAAAACGCAGAGAGGAGAAGGGGAGGTGGAAAAGGAAGAAGCAGAAATAGAAAAGGTGTGGGGCAGGCGGTTTAGAAGTTCCGCTCCTTGAGAATGTCTGAAATATTATTTTTATTTCTCCCTGACTTGAAAGAAAAAAAGAGCAACAGCATAGAATGTGTGTGGATGGAGACAAACAATACAGCACATGAGGATTTAAGAGAAAGGCAAAGGTTTAGTGCCCCGTCTAGTAAGTTTCAGTCAAGTGGCTGCTGTCTGTTTTGATAAAGGCTGAATTGGAGACAAGACTCAGATAGACCCTCAAGCCAATTATTGCTTTAAAATTTGGACCACAAAAAATATAATACCTGGGAGGACAGTTGTGACTTACTACCTCTTATTTCCAAATTACGAGTCTCATTTTAATGGAGTTTCTGCGCTCCAGAATGTTGCTATGAGTTCATAGGAGACTGTTGCATGTTTGGTTGATTTGAATCACTCAGGGATCCAATCTTGCCCCTCTGCCTATACCAAACCCCCACCTTTTCTTTTCCCTGGCCTTACCTGTCATCTAGCAAAATGATGTGCCCACAGTTCTTTGTCACTCTGCTCCTTGGTCAGAACCTGCCTTGTTTCAGCTCTGTCCATCTCATTGCTCTGCTGTCAGCTTTGTGTGAATGTGTCACTGGTAAAAATCATTTGCAAATCCCAGTCATGGGCTGTTTTCACTTATGTTTTTGCAGGGATTTTATAAGTTTGAAGAGCAAAGCAGGGCGGAGAGTGAGTGCCCAAGCATGACCACGCATTCGCGGGCATCGTGCATGCAGGTACCTGATGACTTGCAGGCTAAGGAAGGAACACATCATAGTGAGAATCTGAATTTGTGCCAAGCACACCTTCCTGATGACAACAGGGCTATTTTCCCTCCCATTGATTTTTTTTTAATAGAAAAAGCTATGTACAAGGCCCTTTTTCTTTATAGTAACTGAAGACTAAATAATTACTCGAGACATTAAATGTGTGTGTCTCCTTAAGTAACCTTAAGTCATAAAAAAAGTAAAGTCCCTATATTTTCATCAATAATGTATGAGAGCTATATTTCATTTGCATACAATCACCAATATGTGTTGTGGATGTTTGTAGCAATTTTCATAGGATATTCATTAAACCAAGACATCTCTCTGTGTGTGATCTATGTCTTGTTTTATAAATAGAGTCTTTTGGTACATATATTGTGAAATTTTATTAATTTAACAATATCCAGTGATATTTCCCCCATTGTATCTAGGGGATGGATTATGCTGTGTGTTTATTTTTTTTTTGTGTATATAGATAGACAATGATAATATATGCAAATAAACAGACTTTTCTTTAGTAGAATATTGAATACTTTAATAACATATTAAGCACACTTAATCTCATTCTCCTAAAAATAAAGTTAAAACTCACATAAAGAAAAATCTTCCACAAGCCCTCAATCCATTTTCCTAATTATCAACTCAGTTTTAAAGTTATTTCTTACAAACAAATAAGACTAATAAAACAACTGTGCCTGGAAGCTAGTGTCTATTTACAACTGCTTGCTAATTATTCTTTGGAGAAATCACTTAATAAGACTCTTTTTTGGATGTATATTTCTGATATTATGATATTATGATCAGTTTGTATGATTTATCCTGAAATGTCACCAGAGCTCAATAAGATAATAAAATATCATTGCCCCCATTTTAATGATTGGCACATTGAGGCTTTTGGAGGTTGGGCACTTTGTCTTCCATCTAGCTGTCTAGGAGTAGAGCCAGAATTCCAACCCAAGCCCTGGGATGCTGGAGCCTTTCCTCTTGAATGGAGATGTAGACCGATACAGAAGGCATTGCTGTGCAGGTTCAGGTTCCACTGTGTGTGTGTGTGTGTGTGTGTGTGTGTGTGTGTGTGTGGCACACCCAGACCCAGGCACCACAGCTCAGGTGTTTACAAGTAAATGTTTCCACACACTTCTCCACAACTGCTGCAATGCACTTGTAATCACCGTTGTTTGTTATCGTAGCTGATGTTTTGGTTCTTCAGCAATAAAATTGATCTAGTGGGAATGTCAGCTCCAGGACTGTAACGATAACCTCGTCCTGGTGTCCTCAGGGAGGACCAGCTTCACTGGCAGCTGTACAAAGAGATGCTTGTTTTACAAATCACTGCATGATCTGTGCAGGGCCAAGCACTGGCCAGGGAGCCCCTGTGGAAACCAGGGGCTGCATTACAATCTCTATTTTCCTTCTACAAGGCTATGGGAAGGGTGCAAGGGAAGTAGCAGCTGTCATTAAATGGAGTTTTCTGGCTCTTTTTTTTTTTTCTACGTAGGGAGAAGTTCAACACAGTGGTTGATAGCATAGGTTAAATTGTAGTCCCAACCGTGCTTCCATCTGTGATTATGGGCAAGCTGCTTCTCATCACACTGGAACAAATGCTATGATGCTAGTGGTAGGTTAATTATCACAGTTAATAATTTAGCCTGTGGCAGGGCTTGGGGGATAAGTCAGTAATATACCTGCCTCACAAGCATGAGGACCTGACTTCAATCTCCACTACCCACATGAAATTGTGAGGCATGGTGGCCCATGCCTGTAATCCTAACACTGGGGGGGCAGAGACAGGTGGATCCTTAGGGCTCGCTGGCTAGCTAGTCTTGCCTAATTGTTGTACTCCAGGACAATGAGAGAGCCTGTTTCCAAATGAATGACACTGTCATTCCTAAGGATGACATTTGCAGTTGTTGCTGGCCTCCACATGCATACACACAGGTACATGTGCACCTGCACACACATGTAAGTTATACATATACAAAGACATATGCAAAAATGATTAGTCAATGGAAGTCACGTAGGAATCATTGAAATGTTGGCTGCAAGAAACATTTTGTTCTCCATTAGTCCTAATGGTCATCAGTAATATCTTCATTTTAGTAGGAAAAGGACAGTTATTCTAACTAAAGATCACTATTGCAGTTCAGAAAGAACCACATATGTGTCTCTTTGAGGTTGCATTGCAGCTTTTGTTTATTTCTGTCTCTCTTCTCTGGCTCTTTTTCCTACAGATGGATGATGTCATTGATGACATCATTAGCTTGGAATCAAGTTATAATGAAGAAATTTTGGGCTTGATGGATCCTGCACTGCAAATGGCAAATACGGTATTGATCCCTTTTTTTCTTTCAAGAAAATCTCAAGATAGTCCAGTGTTCTCTTCCTTTTTGTTACACTCTTGATTTCTTTCTATAACTCATATTTTAGTTTATTCAGTGTAAAAAGGGAAAGTCATTCACAAATAAGTGACCTGGACATCAGAAATCAAGAGTTGTTCCCAAAGTCCAGTGTATGCATGTTGTTTTCCGTGTGTGGGGGGAGGGGTACACAGATTGACATTGGTTTTCTTCCTTTTTTAATTTTTTTTTTTATTGACATCTTTTATACTTACAGACAATAAACCATGATATCTCCCTCCCCTTCCCCACTTACCCCTTCACAACTCCACTCTCCATCATATCCCCTCCCTCTCTCCATTAGTCTCAATTTTAAATTGGTGTCATCATCTTTTTCTCCTATTATGAGGGTCTTGCGAAGATATTGTTAGGCACTGTGAGGTCATGGATATGGAGGCCAATTTCTGTCTGGACAGTTGCATTGTAAGGAGTCATGCCCTTCCGTTGGCTCTTGCATTCTTTCTGCCACCTCTTGCACAATGGATCCTGAGCCTTGGAGGGTGTGATAGAGATGTTTCAGTGCTGGACACTCTTCCATCCCTTCTTCTCAGCACTGTGTTGCTTTTTGGGTCATCCCAGTGGTCACCGCCATCTGAAAAGAGAAGCTTCTCTAACCGGAAGGGAGAGTAGCATTAATATGTGAATACAAACATTAAGTATAGTGCTTTCAGGGCAGTTTGGTGGGAATACAATATACATTTAGCCAGACAAGAGCAGGCTCTATACCTAAGGCTCATGACCTCCCCTGCCATAGGCTTTTGATTAGGTTTTTAGTACCAGGCAGGTATTCCCTCCCATAGAATGGGCCTTCAATTCAATTAGGGAGCAGTTGGTTTCCCCCAGAGCAGACATGTTATTATTGCACTTGTTCAGTCATTTGGCCTGTCTGGCCAAACTTGAGGCTTCCAGTGTCCACTGTTTTCACTGTTGATGACTTCTGTCTCCCATACAGCTGCATGCTGTGCAGCTTTTTCTGGCTTTCAGTTGGCTGGTCTACAAGGAGAAGGTTTTCTGCTCAGAACCAGCTTGATTTCTCAGTGACCTTGTTGCCCAGGCATGTGAAATCTTCAGCAGTAGGGTCTTACCACCTGTTTCTCAAAGGAAACCAAGGGCCTTGACAATAGCCTGTAATATTTTGGAGGCAACAGGGACCTCCCTGGCCAGCAACTCACTGAAAAGTGTCCCATCCCTGGCACTGAAAATTTTCTAGTAACAATCTATAGTTTCTGGATGTGCCATTCAGAAAAGTAGGTTTACATAAGTCTTATTCAGAATATCTTGAATTTTTCTTGACCCTCCCCACCCCACCCTTCTTTTACACAGTCTCTTCCCCTGGCCTTACTTAGGCCTTTCCCCTCCCTGGTTTTCTTTCTTAATCATTCATCTTATTTTGTGAGACCAGGTCTTACACTAATCCTAGATCTTATCAATTTGGCTAGACTAGCTAGTAAGCAATCTTCAGGGATTCTCCTAGCTCTATCTCCCCAGCACTGGGATTATAAGCTTGTACCTCCATGCCCAGCATTTTACATGGATACTGGGGAGCGAGTTCAAGTTCTCCTCATGTTTGCATGGCAGGCATTGGACCCACTGAGCTATGTCCTGTGCTCCATATGCACTTTGATGGTCATTAGGTTTCCCAGTTCTCCGTGATTTACAGTACCTAACCCTATTCCCCAGCCAAGGTACTCTGCTTTGCATTATTAACAGTGCTGTCTGTCCAGCTTGAAAACACTCACACAGTTTTTGAAGATGGATTCTGTATCTTTTCAGCTGTAGAGGGTCATTGAGGTCACCTTTCTTCAGCAGCACTTAGTCCAGTTTCACTGGATAAGTCAAAGTTGTCTGAACTTATAGCTACTTGCATTGCCTGGCCTATTTATTTTCCTTCCTGCTTTCTGCCTGCATCTTTGTGCAGATCTCATTCATTCCTTGCACTCAAGTTGGTAAGCACTGCTCTTAGTTTGAGACCATACTGGGTTGGGTGGCCTCACATAGGAGATCAGAGCTGCACCCAGTTCTTCTTGGTAGCTTACTCTAATCCTTTGCACATTTTCATGATATAAAATGCCCCAGAGTTATCATATTCTTCAATAAGTGGTATTTAAAAGATGGCCACAAATTTCAAGGAAGCAAGAGATGGACTAATAGTTATTTGCAGAGTGTATGGACCACTACTGAGCCTTAAAATGGTGCTAATGGTAACTTATGCTATGTGTTCATTTACCACAGTCAGCACTTAAAATACTAACTTCTTCTTAGAAAATTCCCTCAGCCAGGAACATGATAGCCCTTGCTTAGTTATTTTCCCCCAATATTTAGTAAATTGAATTTTTTAAAAATATAATGTATCATTTATTTTCTGCCCTAGTACAGATGTTTAACTTAGTGGGATAAGGACTCCCCACAAAATCTCACAGCTTCTTAGAGACTTAATGGCTCTTTCTAGCCCATCTAAACTCACCCAGTAATCTTCAAAGAACCAAATGAGCTGCCATTCTGATAAATAAACCTGAGTTGAATTCCCCAAGGGCTGTCTGAACCCATTTGCTGCCACCCAAACCCTTAGCTTCCAAGTTAGCATATCCTGAGAGAACACACTGTCCTTGTAGCAGCCAAAATCCTGGAGTGAGCATGAACAAGCCACCCGGGAGAGCTTTCACTAGGGCATTCACAAACTCACCCAACGACATGGGGATGTGGGTATTCCACCATGGTTCCTGGACCTAGCAGATTAAATAGCAAGGGCATTGTCATCTCCCAAGAATTTTGCTGTGGAGGTGGTCCTCGTGTCAGGTTGTTAAACACCTGCCTATGCAAGAGGCCTGCAGAAGCAACTTGATTGCATAATATCATTGCTTTCTGTAAAATATCATTGCTTTCTGTAAAATATTGCAATGATGAGAACCTTTGAAGTTATCTGAGCCAGCTGAGTACTCAGTGTGGTAACTTCCCTTTGTATATCATTCCTATTCACCTGGAACATCAGACACCCACCTTCTTAAGAAGCATGCAGTGGAGGGTCTTCACTACCCAGAAAGGAAGACATAGAACAGTGTCAGGAGGTGAAGAATTGTGCCGAGAACTGGGTTCCAATCCAAAGCCTGCTATTCACCCCATGTCCTTGCATGCTGTGCTTCTTGTAGTCCTGTGTTTGCACATGTGGAAAGTAGGCTATTAATTATACCCATCTAACATGTCTTCTTACTTGATAATGTGTGTTCAGAATTTAGCATTGGAAACAGAAGTTACATGAGTTGACAGTCATCAAGCATGTTCAATGTCAGAGTAACGTTTACTTAATACCAGTGATGTCCCTCATAGCAAGTCACTACATGCCAGGGTGGGGCCCAGCTTGCTTCCAAGTGAACTAACTGTCCCACATGCAGTTCTTTCTAAAGCCAGTTGCCATCACTCTGTTTCTGTCCTTGAGATTGGAGACTGTGTTGTGCCTTCATTAACTGATTGCCCCCTACACCATCCTAAGTTCAACAGGGTATCTATCCGATGCCTCCTGGACAAGATGATGGGAAGGCAAAGAGAAGAGGCTTTCTGTCCTCCTGAAGCTTGCCATCTGGCAGGGCCACCATGTTAGCCCGTGAACAGAGAAGGCAGTTGAAGAACAGATTGGCCATCTCACGTATTCCCAGAGAACAAAATTCCCCCAACACAGGTGGATTAGTTCCCCACCTGGAGGCAGTATCCCACAGCCACCCTTGAATGTTTGTCTCTGCCTCCACTTTTCTTCTGTATCCAGTGTTGGGAAAGGCAAAATGTCACCCCGTGAGGAGACATAGCATTTTGCAGCCTGGGGGAAAATGATAGAGAGGAGAAGCACTGACTCAGGACCAAGCATCTAAATGCAGACCTTGTTTTGTTTTGTTTTGTTTTGTTTTGTTTTGTTTTGTTTTGTTTTGTTTTGTTTTCACAGTGCTAGGATTCAACCCAGGGCCTCACAAATGACAGACAGATGTTCCAGCCATGGGCTATGTCCTCCAGCTCTTAAATATACACTCCTGAGCGAGACATTTAGCTTCTCTGCCTCAGTGTCCTTGCCTGTAATATATAATATTGCACATTTCATAGGAGAATTAATGTGGGAACTGTACACGTCCATCCTCAGAAAACATTTCCAGCAATCCTGGCACTGATAAGCTCTTTGCTAAAAGTGTCACCAGCTCTTGCTAGATAACTTGGGCAACAGTTGTCAAAACTGAATAACCAAGTGGCTGCAACCCAGTCATGTTTTATTTTTTTTTTCCCACAGTAAAGTTTAAATCAAATATCCTTCATGGTAGATGTTTTTCTCCCTTTTATTTTATTCTTTGAAATGCTTTGTTTCAAGTTAACTACTTAAAAAAAAAAGTGGAAGGAACTTAGAGAGGAAACTGTCCTAAGGGAATTGAGGTCTAGAAATAACTATTCCAAGAGCACAAGGGCCCTCTTGTACCATCACAAACAAAGAATAAAAGTCCCCGTTTTCTTATGTTAACAGTGCGCAATTGATATTCAGAGAAGGGGACCATCACAGAGAAAAATAATAACATTTCACAATGATCATTGGCTTGGGAAAATATTCCTCTTGGAGCAGAGCACTGAAGAACCCCATTCAGACCACGGTGAGGTGGACAGCAGCGCAGTTACCTTCTCCCTATCTGATCTGCAGGGCTGGGTAGTGCCTGCCTGGGTGCGAGGTGCATCTCGTGCTCAGGAAGTGAAATCCTGGCCATTAGGCTAGAGTTCTGGAGAAACACCCAGCAAAGATGTGAACGAGAGCAGTGCCAAACAGATGTCTCTCCTCTCTCTTCCTTCCAGAGGTGTTATTTTGACCTAATTATGATGTCAACTGTGTTGTGGGAGGGGGATTTTTTTTTTCCAGTCCGGAAAGGGAACCAGTGAATTCAATCTTCTGCTTTTCCCTCCCTTCCCTTCCTCTCTGTCTGGTTTTCTTTTCTTTGTGGTGCTGAAACCCAGGATGGAACCCAGAATGACTCCTTCAACATTCGTCCTGACTTTATGGAGAATGCTATCAAATGTCTATACAGCATCCACACCATCCTCCTTCAGAATATGTTTAGAAGTATGGTCTCTTTCGGAAGCTTAGTAACTGGTCAGTGAGTGTTCACTGATGACTGAGAGGTTTGTTTGAGACCTGCTCTTACGTAGTCTAGGCTGGCTTCAAACTCGCTGGATTCCCGATCCTCTTCCTCTCACCTTCCATGTGCTAGAATCACAAGTCACGTGCCACCTCGCCTGGAGCTTAGAGACTCGTTTCTAAAGCCCGTTGTTCATCTCACCTGCCCACTATTTACCCCCCACAAGTGTCTCATATCCAATGTGCACATGAAGTCATGGTGTCTGTGTGATTTATATCTCTAAAGCTATGGGAGTCATTGTAGCTTATTGCTTTGAAGTTTTAAGCCACCTTCGCAGCTTATCGGTGGCAAGAAGTTTGAAACGGGAAAGGAGAGAGGTTTGAATTGGGGAGCCATTACTAGGCTTCCTCTTCTAGGGGCTGTGCGTGCATTCTCTTTCTGGCCTGTCACAGTGCTCTCTTAGCATGTGCAAGCCTTTCACTTCCTGTACACTTGGACAAGAATCAAACCAAATGCACTCAGAGCAAAGGTGACTGTGGGAAGGTGACCTGTTTCAAATATAACCACTTAATGAAATGACAGCTAATAATCAAAGTCACTTTTTATCCACTCCTTAGCTGGAGGACCTTGAAAGGTGGTTCAAGGACAGTTTGAGCACAATGAGTATTTATTGGCCTGTGTGTTGATGGGGGCGGGGCTCAGTTTGGAGTACTAAGTTGATACAGATTCTCTACATGCTGCCCTCACCCATGAACAAAAGAGGGAGCTGGTCTGCCCTTTGTGACTGTCCACCTGCCCACCCCAATCCTGCTAGGGCCAGTATCATGGTAGCCAGTCAAAAGGTCTCTTACTTTGTATATACTGCCCTCCAGCCCCATGTCTGTAGCACAAGGTACTGATTTGTAAGTCCTGATAGGAACAGATGGGAATGGCTGCCAAGGAAGGAAAGCACGTATGATTGTATTTTTTAAATTTATTTATTTATTTTTATTTATTTATTTATTTTTATTTATTTATTTTTTTTATTTATTTATTTATTTTATTTATTTTATTTTTTTGGTTTTTCGAGGTAGGGTCTCACTCTGGCCCAGGCTGACCTGGAATTAACTATGTAGTCTCAGGGTGGCCTTGAACTCATGGCGATCCTCCTACCTCTGCCTCCCGAGTGCTGGGATTAAAGGCGTGCGCCACCACGCCCAGCTATGATTGTATTTTTGTTTCATGGTATATTCCCATCTGTATATTATTGATCTTTTGAGAGGATTAATAAGACAGATTGAGCAAAAGTCCAAAATCCAAAACCTTTTCATCATTCTTGTTTTGGAGACAGGGTCTCACTCTAGCCCAGGCTGGCCTAGAACTCACTCTGTAGCTGCAGGATAGCCTTGGTCTCATGGCCTCCTTCCTCGGCCTTCCAAGTGCTGGGACTAAAGGCATGTGCCACTATGCCTAGCTAAAATCCAAAACTTTTAAAATTCTGATTCTATAAGAGAATCACACACCTGACCATGTGATTGGTCATACTCACTAACTAAAAGTTGCAGATAAAATCATTTTTAAACATAAATGAATTTCATGTCATAGTGACTAAAAGTTTTGTTTAGACTCGAGTGCCATCTCCAAAAAAAAAAAAACAAACTTTGCTGTGTGTGTAGTAATATTGTAAAATTTGAAAATCCCAAACACTTCTGATCCAAAATTTTTTAGATGAAAGAACACCCACCCTGTGGATTGATTCAGTCTTCACTAGACCCCTGTGCATCACGCTTGCAAGCCACCTGCATTTACTTCACTGACACACAGCGAGTTATGGAGTAAACAGCTGATGAGGGAAGGGCTAACCGAAGTCCAGTGTTTCTTATTCAATAATAGGCATCCTCTCAAATTACCTGAAAATGGGAGAGTCTGCTGTGGGAGAGATTGTCACTCTAGTGTTCTGCATAGTTCACATTTAGAACCTTTTTCAGGGCATGGGAAGAGAGAGGAAAGGCCTTGGAGCTCTTGTGCTATCTACTGTAAGCAGCTAGCAGCGGGGCAGCACATGTCCAACCAAACCATGGGGGAGAGGGGAATTTGCTTCTTTCAAAACACTTGAAGGGCGTGTGGCATGGAGTTTGAGAAGGCTAACTCAACCAACCTAACCATCCCTCCCTTCTTTCCTCCCTCCCTCCCTTCCTTCCCTTCCTCTCTCTTGAGTCTTTGCTCCCCCCCCCACCAATGAGCCTAAGGGATTTTTCTACTCCTCCACTAAGGATTAAGGTTATAGACTTTTGTTCTCCTAGGCCCTAGTGCTTAATTAAGCAGCAAGCACTCAATCTCTGAGCAATCTTTCACTCCACTTTTTTTTTTTTTAAAGTATAAATTTTTATCCTTTTATGAAAGTCTTTGGGCTCCCTCTTGTGGTTTTCTGAAAAATTTCAATGTCAAGGAAATTTTTCTTTAGCAATAAAGAAATCATTTCCAAAAGTGAAACATTTTTCGTTGCTTTCTTTTTTGAATAAAAGAAAGACAAAAAGAGGAAGAGGTGATGGAGGAAAGGAGGACCACAGAGGACGATCCCACACAGAATAATGTTCTATGGTAACAACATCTACCGAGCATCTACTTTATGCATTTCATTATAGAACTTAATTCGTGTCTCCCTGCTGACAGCAGGATAACTGTTCTGCCAGTGTGAGGCTGTCCTTTCTTCTCTCTAGCTAAGCTGGTCATAGACCTGTAATACCTGTGGAAATGAAAACATAGATATTCCATCATTTCACCTGTTGAAAATAGGGCTTTTTGTAGCAAAATGCTTTCTTTACACGAAGCCTGGGATAGGATGTAGGTTTTCTCTCTCAGCTTCTCAGTAGTTCAGCGTCTCATTACTGGCTGTTCTTGTTCACTTCTAGTTACCCGTTTCTGGAAACTTGATTGACCTGTACAGCAACCAGGGCCTGCCACCTCCAGGCCTTACCATCAGCAACTCGTGTCCAGCCAATCTTCCCAACATAAAAAGAGAGCTAACAGGTACGTGCCTCGCACCTGTGATGCACTCTTCTCTTCTTCTTTGGACAGAGTTACCAATATAGGAATGGTCCAGACTGTATCCAATGCATGATCATACTTTCTTAGATGTCAGCAGTCATTAAAATATTGTCTTCTCTAAAATCATGCTTCTCTAACATACCAAGAGTGGGGGGTCCCCATTTCTACATCCCATTAGACCCTGTGCATGTGACTGTGGCGCCCTTTATGTTGGGGTGTCTTCAGTGCTGTCACCTGTAGTACATCCCCATCCATCCTGAGTGAATACTGTTTGCCAAATACCTGCAAATACTGAGTTTGAGAATCAGAATCCTATTTTGAATTTTCCTTTGACACACATGTCAGTCCACATTGAAGACAGAGTACAAATATATTTCGTACATTTTTGATGCATCCTGTTACTTTAATTATATCATGTACAAAAGATTGATTTCGGGGAAAATAAATTATGAAACAGCAATCAGAAAGGTTTGTTCTTGAAGGAAGTGTGGACATCCCTATTTTGCACTCTGATACATTAGGGAAGGTATTTGGCCAATAAAACATGACAGAAACTGCATTAGAACCAGCATTTTACCCCGCTGAATTTTATGGCCCTGGCCGCATCCCTCTTTTTATTATTATGGCTCTTGCCTCCTGCAAAACTGGGGGACAGACTGAAGATATGGGGTAAGGATTTAGCACAAAAAGTTCTATCCAAGGATGTTTTTACAAAAATAATCACTCAAGAAATTGTAACAGAATGAATATGTTTAAAGAAATACTTAATTTGAGATTTTTTTAAAGTAACTTATTGAGAAGCACAAACTATTCTGAGCCCAAACCAAGTAAGAACTTTCCTAAAAGGAAAAGTGTAAGACAACAACAACAACAAAAAAAGAATCACTGAAGGGGAGGGCGTGGAGGAGAAGATGCCTGTCAGTTCTGTGTAGAAGAAATGGAAACAAAACCAATGTGATTTAGACTGATCATCTGATTTTACGGAATTCAGATTCTGAATTATGTCTGTATACATACAAACATACACACAAACGTAGTCATGAATTACCTAGTGACCAGTGTATATACAAAGAAACACATCGTCTGGTGACTGTGTTTGTACAAGCATCACAATGTCCTTACATAAACTAAGAAGGCTACATGTCATGAATTGATGAAATATTGGAGGAATACTGTCTTACTGAGGCATCACAATGCCTTCAGAATCTCAAGATTGATAAAACACCATTGTTTTGCAAAAATAAATAACTCTTCCCATTGAGCTCTCAGAAGAGTTGCTATGCAGAGAGAACTTTTTAAATGGAATTACCTTCAAATGCCACTGGACCCTGTCCCAACGTATGGTTTCGTAGACACAAAGTCGTAGTACAGACTTGTTTTTCAGAATCGTGACATGATATTGTTCTGGTAGATTCTAATGGAACCTTGTTCTAGACTCTGAAACAATGGCTTCATTTCTGTGAAGTGGTCAGAAGCCATGGAGATCCAGTTTGGAAACTTTTCTCATAAGTTTTCATGTCAGTGTGTTACAAAGGCAAAAAAAAAAAAAATACTGAAAGATTATTTGGCCTGAAAAACAAGTTTAACTCATAATAATAGAATATAATAATCAACTTCTACAGGATTCTATTTATTCATTTTTTTAGCAGCAGGATATATTATTGGTGTGCTGTTTTTACTTATCTGATGAGGATACTCAGGTTTTGCATATATTTTTGGTATATGTGGCTTAGAAAAAGTACAAGCTTTTTAAAAAGATATCATCTGAAAAATCATATTCTCGTTAGACTCTAGTTAGATAAGTTTCTGTATATGTAGAAGAGTTGCTTTGCAGTTAACATTGTTGTATCCCTCTAACAGTTCCAATTTCTAATGACTTCATTCACGTGCACAGCGTGTATTTTCCCCACAGAGTCTGAAGCAAGAGCACTGGCTAAAGAGAGGCAAAAAAAGGACAATCACAACTTGAGTAAGTGGGTTTATTTGTCCATGACCTTTCGTATTGAGGTTAATTTGGATATCAAAAGTTGCTTCCAGAAATTTTACTATCACTGTTAAAGGTATATCTTATGGAAGAAAGTTATATTTCTGTGAGAGATTTTTATCTCAGGTAAAAGCAAATTCTGTGTATATGCTTGTTTTTTTTTTTTTGTTTGTTTCTGAAGAATTTCTACTTTTTTTTTTTTTTTTTTTTTTTTTTGCTTATGGTAATGGATTATGTATGTGTATAAGGGAGACTTGATCCCCAAATACCCAATTATAAGTGTTGCTCACTCTGAACTTATTAACTAAAAGGGATTTTGGGAGCATCATTTCCAGTGAGATTTGAAAGAGGGGGGAGGAAGATAAAATTTTAAATAAAAGAAACAGCTATGATGGATATTAAGTGGATGAGGTGGCTCCCCAAATTTCTGATTTTACTCATCTTCTTAAAGATGATATACCATCTAAAGCATTTTTATGCATTGGATTTACTCTTCATAAAATATTTAAATCTTTTCTTTTCTTTCTTTCTTTTTTTTTTCAAGGTAGGGTTTGACTCTAGCCCAGGCTGATCTGGAATTCACTATGGAGTCTTTGGGTGGCCTCGAACTCACGGCAATCCTCCTACCTCTGCCTCCCAAGTGCTGGGATTAACGGTGTGCGCCACCATACCCAGAACCTTTTCTTTTTTAAAAAAAAAAATATTTTATTTTTATTTATTTATTAGAGAGAGAGAGAGAGAGACAAATGATAGAGAGAGAGAGAGAGGGAGGAAGAAAATAGGTGTGCGCTACCTTGTGCATCTGGCTTATGTATGTACTGGGGAATTGAACCTGGGTCCTTTGACTTTGCAGGCAAGCACCTTAACTGCTAGGCCATCTCTTTAGCCCTTAAACCTTATCTTATGTTAGCTTTAATTTCTGCTCAAGATATGCATTTAAGAGAGGCCACAAGTAAAATTTACAATTGGGCTAAGCAGTTGGAAATAGTATGGGAATTCCTCCTTTTATAACCTCATGTCCACTTTTTTCTAAACTGGTTTTGAAGACTATGAGCCATATATTAAAACTTCCTGATGATTAAAACACATGATTGGAAAAGAGCAGCATTCTGCTCTAATTCTCATTGTCAGATCTAAGCCTTGTTTGCTTCAGCTTGATTCTGTATTTAAGAACAGATACACACGGACAGACACACAGATGAGAGCACTATTTTGTGTGCTTGACATCACATCATATTGCATACTCTGTGGCTTTTTTTTTTTTTTTTTTTTTTTTTTTTAGCTGAACAATATGAACAGAAGAGGTTTGCTTTTGGCAACTAGATTTTTCTGTCTCATAGTAGTCCACATTGTGACCCTGTGATAAATAGTCATTTCACTGTGGGTTTAAGCTGTCCTGAGCCTTCTCTGATAAAGTATCTCAAGGGACATTTTATAAGGTCCTTACTTACATAGAGGTTTGCCTGTCTAGGTTGGGAATGGAGAAATGGATTAGCTGAGTCCCTGATGGTGTGTTGCTGTGTGTTTTTATTTTTAACAGTATTTCCCTCCCCACCTTCTCCCCAGCTTCCAAGTAATTTTTACTGTAAGATAGTTCCTCTCTTAAAACACCTTAGAAATAAGAGAAAGAAGCATTTTCCCAAACTTTATGTAACTGAGATAAGAAAAATGAAGTTGGCAACCAAGTTCGTTGTTGTCAGAAAACTTCAAAGAGGATTAGCTCAAACTCGGAAAGCTATGAAGACAATCTTCAGGTCTCATCTTAACTACTGGAAATTAATCCTCAGCATTCTTTGCCCTTTGACCTAGCTTTTCCTCTTCCAAATATTTGATAAAATGTTCAAATGAATACCCTCTTTTGTTTAGCCACTACTATTATTGAGTCCCAATGTTGGGCAGAGAGAGGGAAAGACGTCTTCTACAGAAGTGAACTAGACAAACAGGTTTCCTACCTGGAGGCACTTACAGTCCAGTCAGAGGTCAGGTACCAGGTATTGCTTAGTGTGAGTAGCAAGTAGGAAAGTAATAAATATTTATACCCCATTGTGAGAGGGAATAACACTGTAGAGAGCTGTCCAATTGTGGGGGTGCAGGTGTTTGGCCAAGGATCTAGAAATCACCTTCAGTGACAATTTTTTCCAGTGGGTATAAATGTAGATGTTAGATATTGTAAGACTTACTTCACTTTTTCCTTTCGTGCACAGTATTTTTTTTTTGAAACATTTTACCAGGTTATATTATTTTATGATAAGTATTTAGAGAGGAAAGTCCTGCAGTTAAAATAACAAGGCATCTGTAGATGTTGACCTTGAAGGATGTCAGTAGTGGGCTGGTAGGTGAGAAAAATCAGATGAATAGTTTTTGTGTGTCGTTATTGTGTTGCTCTTAATCTAACATTTATTTGTATGAGGCCCATATAGTTGCCTATAACGCAACAACAAATATACCCAATAGGTAAATAAATGAAATAAATATATACTAGATGCTCCAGTTTCTGTAAGGAGACAGCTGTGTAGACCAGAGGACATAGTATCATACAAGCATGGGAGGTGGGGGATATGTTTTAAACAGGATGACCTGGGAACTCTTACAGGTACAGTGGAGTCACTGTCTAAAGGAGGCAAGAACAGAGCTATTCAGGGACCGGGAGGAAGCGTTTTCTACATAGGGGAAAAAGCACGTGTCCAGTTTGGTTGAGAAATAACAAGAAATCAACGGGTACAAGAGAGAAGTGATTTAGGTGCTGTTAGGTGTGGTGGTGCACGCCTTTAATCCTAGCACTTGGGAGGTAGAGGTAGGAGGATTGCCATGAGTTCAAGGCCACCCTGAGAGTACATAGTGAGTTCCAGGTCAGCCTGAGCTAGAGAGAGACCCTACCTCGGGGCGGGGGGGGGGATGCTGTCACACTGGAAGAGTAAAGGTGATCTTTGCGGGACACTTCAAGGTCTTGGCATTTCCATCAGTGAGATGGGAAGTGATGGGAAGGTTCTGAGGAACGGCTGACATGCCCTGACTTGGGCTTTAACAGGGTGCTTCTGGCTGCTGTGTTCTCCGTGGACCAAGGGGTGGAGGTAGCAGGGGGCATGCAGGCTTAAGAGGTTCATAGAAGGATTAAAGTAATCCAGGCAAGGTACTCACTTTGGCAGGACATATATTAAAATTTGAGCAAGGAGGAAAAAAAATCAATCAATCAATCAATCTAGGTAAGAAATGATGGTGCTGTTTCTTAGGTATCTCTCAGAAAGTGCTAGATTACAAGATGACCAATTCAGAAAACAATTTGAAAGTAGAACCAACAGACTTGATGATAGATGAGGTGTGTAAGGTGAAAGATGATTGGTTGCAGAGGAGTGCTGCTAGAACAACTAGAAGGCTGTTATTACCATGAAGTGAGATGAGCTCCCATTCAGTCTCCTGATAGAGCTAAGTTGAACTGACGAATAGGAGCTTGATTCTGGACTATGAGGGCATCCAGTAACCCTCCATATAGTAATCAGATGCATGAAGCTGGATTTCCAGATTGATGTCTGGGCTAGACACAAAAGTATGATCAGTGTACACATGATGTTCCAAAGCACACAACCAAGTGAGATCCCCAGAAAGGGAACATAGATCAGGAAAATCTTGAAGCTTTTTGTCCTGAGCATGCACCTGCACTGCTGCTAATGTGTTTATAACACATAGAACAACTTCAGGGGGCTCTTAAGACACTTAACAGTGGATCCCAGGGGACTTTACCTCACTGTATTTCAGTATTCTTTGAATTTTTTTGACTCTTGTATGCTTGGGGAAAGTAGAAATAATACCATGCCTCAGAGTTTTCCAGAATGATAGCTAAAAGATAAGGAGATCTAAAAAGTCCCGATCAACATCATTGATCATTGGCTGTCACTCAGTGTTTCTGTTTTTAAAAAGTCCAATGATAGGCTGGAGAGATGGCTTAGCAGTAAAGGTGCTTGCCTGCCAAGCCTAAGGACCCATGTTCAACTCTCCAGGTCCCACATAAGCCAGACATACAAAGTGACGCAAAAGTATGTAAGGCCACACATGCACACAAGGTGGCATATGTGTCTGGAGTTTAATTGCAATGGCTGGATATCCTCATGTGCCAGTTCTCTCTCTTTCTCTCTCTCTTTCTCTCTTGCCCTTTCACTATCTTGCTCTCTCTTTCTCTCTCTCAAAAAAAGGCCAGTCTGCTGGGCTTGCCACAAAAAAGGTCCAATGATAACAATATATTCATATATATGCACACACATACATATATCCCATTTAATCATTAGAATAATAACTCAGCTAAGACAAATTACAAATTATATTGGTAAAATCATGAATAACATTATTTATCTACATGTATAGAATACTAGTGGATCAAACATAAATAATAAATTAGGGTATTTAAAGTACATCTAATTTACTAGAGTTTATCTTATTTGGAATTTATTTGCTATACCAAGTAAATTAGAAACACTTACTATTTCATATAGTGTCATCACGTCCAAATAGGTGATAATCTCATTGAATGCATAACTAGATTTATGGGATAGAGCGCTGTTGAGATGCATGTGTAAGGAATGGAAAGGCTGGTTCAGTTGGTAAAGTGCGTGCAGTGCCAGTGTGAGGATCTGAGACCAGCTCCCCAGCAGCAACATGATAGCACATGGGCCTAGCACTGAGAAGGTAGAGGCAGGAGGAATCTTGGGGCTTGTGGGCCGACCAAGCTACCCAAATTGTTGAGTTTCAGATCCAGGGAGAGTCCCTATCTAATAATAATAATAATAATATAATAATAATGTGATCAATGATTATGGAAGATACCTAATGTCAACCTCTGGCCTCCACACACGCACATATACACACATATGGACATGCACGCATACATGCAGGCACACATGTACATGTTTTTTAAAAAGATGCAGATATAGCTAAGAATGCTAGTCTTATGTTCTGGGTGTGCTACCCAGCCTAGTAGCGACTTGATACTGTATACGGAGCTATCGGTGTTGATGTGCTGGGTGGGGCTACTGCTCACTGGTAGAGCCCTTGCCAAGGAATACCCTGGGTTTGATCAACTCCAGCACTAACCAAAAAAAAAAAAAAAAAGAAGAAGAAGAAGGTGCTATGCTGAAATATAATATGTTCTTGGATTGCAAAACCTTAGGCATGCCATCTAATTCAAAGTCTTTTATTTATACTGATTCCCCACCAAAATGCTAATGATTTAGGATACAATGGATTTAATAAAATGTAGTTAATTTTACCTCATTCTTTTTACCAGTTTAATATAGTTACTAGAGAATTTTAGATTAAATATATTACTTGTAGTATATTTATTTTTGTCAGTCCTTGGCTAGATTAGGGTTTTTTTTTTTTTTTTGTATATTCCATGAGCTAGGTGTCTATGTTTTTAAAAATATTTTAAGGGGTTAAAAGAAAATCAAAAAACGGAACACTATCTTGTGACATGTGAACATTGCATGAAATTTAAATTTCAACATCATAAGCAATTCCAGTGCTTTCCACTAGTAGACTTCTTACTTACATTTTCAATTTATAGTGTTTTTTTTAATGTTTTATTCATATCTTTGCAGTAACAAAGATTACATTCTGAGTGTTTTTAAATTTTATTTTTATTTATTGATTAGAGAGAGATACAATTTGTCATTAAAAATTGGTACAAATTTGTTTTCCCTTTAGTTACATAGGCACAATCTAGATAACAGTGAACTTGAGGCAAGAAGAACCCATTATTTGGCCCTCTGCAAAAAGCTTGCTGAGCCCTACCGCATAGGATGAGGTTTGAGTTGCCTGGCGGTTCTGCCTATCCCTCACTGTCCGTGCTAGGTCTCTGATCACCAAGGCAGTTTTGTCATTTGTAGCTCAAAATGCAGCTCTGATTTTAGGGGTCATCTTAGGGCTTTGGAAATCATGGCATTCTATACAGAGTTAACTCTTTATAATTTTTTTGGTATTTTTTAACTTGATAAGGACAGGGGAAAATGGGTTCAAGTTTACAATGTCCTGACCTGAAGAAGTTAATGTGCACATGCCTTTAACGAGATGAGCTCAATGCATGCGCAGCACTGTTACTGATCTCCCTTTCTCATGTTCTTTCCTTGCAGTTGAACGAAGAAGAAGATTTAACATAAATGACCGCATTAAAGAACTAGGTACTTTGATTCCCAAGTCAAATGATCCGTGAGTACAATTGCATATTCATCTGCATCATATATTTTTCATACCTTCATGTTGCAAAATATACACTGGTAACAATTAAATAAGTCCCCCTTTTCCTTTGGTTCTTTTTATAAGCCTCCCTTTTGGGTCATTTCCGCAAACTAAAATTTCAGGGAAAGCACACTGAAATGTACAAAAGGATTATTGGACATGAAATAGCTTTGGAGGAACTGGGCTTTCTGAAACCTGAGAAACCCTGGCAAACAAATCCAAGCTTCTGAAAAAAATTATTTAGTCGTCATACATACAGGATCTCAATAGCTGTGAAAGCAAGATTTGTTGACTGTGTGCACTTCAATTTGTATGGCATCGGTATCTGTAAATGGGCAGATACTGGAAGACCAAGTTTAGTGATACTCAAGACAAAAGGTCAATTGTTTTATGAAAACTTGCATATTCTTTGTGTGTTTTTCCAATCTAAGGGGGAAAAAAAGGCAATGTTTAATCCTCTTATTAAGTACACATCAGCTCATTTGAGTTTCAGCCTTTGGTCTCCCTTTCCCTCCTTTCTCAAAGATAACAGCTATAAAGATAATTTTCTCAAGTCTTTCTTACAACCTTATCTGCCAAGTCAGCAAGTAGGGACCACACACACACAATTTTTATCCATTAGAAACTGGCCCATTTGAGGTAAGGGGCTGGAGGATGTATACATTTTAATGGCCCCCACAGGCATTCTATGAAATTAGCCTTTGAGTTTGACCTTTTAGCTATCTAATAAAAAGTAAAGATGCAATCAAGCATTATTTATGCAAGGCTTATTAAACTTGCTATTCACATTATTGTCTGGGAATGTGTAGCAAAATAAAATAAAACTATTACCTATTGTGAGGTTTTTCTGATGAATGTACAGGAACAATTTCCATCTTCCAACAGGGTGCTTTTCAAGGCTTCAAGGAAAGGCCTTTTCAAACTGGAAACATTCAAATCCTCAGTTCTGCAGCACAAATCCATCCTAGTGAAGGGCCGTGACCTTCATTTCCTATAGTCAGTCTTGCATGATAGTTGAAATTGAATTCCCATTTTCCTGTTCTTTATCAGCTTTTTACTTTTTAGCATATTCTTTTAAACCTTAGTTGTGAATCTCTTTAGGAACGTATTATGAAATTATGGGGCTGCAGTGGAAGCCTGTATTTGCATATCTTCATCTTCCATTGTATTAGAATACTTCCGTGTTTATAATCTGAACTGATAAAGATCTTCCACTGTAGGCATTGTTTTAAGATAAAGCGGTATAATCTGCCTGGTGGTTTTCCCACCACGCCAAGTTTCTAGAAGGTGCCTTGGAACTGCTACAGAGACACTTTTTCCATGATTAGGGTCTGGGCCCATATCCCTCCTCCTGAGCAAATATGCATTGGGGTGTGTGTGTGTGTGTGTGTGTATTTGGGATCCACAAACACTTCCACATGTAAATAGGATTCATTTCATTACCAGTGCAACACAAAACTTGAAACCCTTCCTTTAAGCTCAGACTCATGATCAACTGGGTCTCATAAGGAGGTACACTCCATGATTACAGATTAAAATAATAAAAAGCTGAGGGGCTAATTGCTCAGAAGTTCCAATTCTGCCTTGTCACATTTTGGCCTGGATAGAGAGCATCATTCATCATTTTTCTTGCTGGCTACAACAGTTCTTTTGTCATGTTGATCTTAGCCTTGGGCATTGGGTCCTGGTGCTAACCCTGGGTATATCAGGACACCTTCTCAGTTGTCATCTTTGGTGCTCAGACCCCAGGGACCCACTCCAGGGACCTCTCTGGCTGTTGTAGCTGTCTTTCTCCTGGGGGAAATGTCTGTTTTGTTCTTCATCTAACCTATGGGAGGATCAATGACATGCCATTCATATGCACCACATGACAATTCTGATCTGTTCTGCAGCTATAGGTAATGGGGTGGATGGTTGTCATATATCAGATGTTTGGTCTTTATCATCAATATTATCATCATTAAGATGGAGATTTTCTTTTCTTTTTTATTTTTTGAAATTTTTTTTTATTATTTTATTTATTTTTGGAGAGAGAGACAGACAGACAGAGAGGGAGAGGGAGACAGATAGAGATGGGTGTGCCAGCAGTCTCTCAGCTGCTGCGAACGAAATCCAGATGTGTATGCCCCTTGTGGCCAAGTGCAGCATTGCACCCTTGCCTCACTGCATCTGGCTAAACATGGGACCTGGAGATTGGAACTGGCGTTCTTAGGCTTAGGAGGCAGGCACCTTAACCGCTAAGCCATCTCTCCAGCCCAAGATGGAGATTTTCTATAATAGGAACCAGATTGCTTTCTATGAAAGGAATCAAGCACTATAGAAAATCGTTTAAATAACTATAGTTCATTATATTTGTTCTGGAGTGCTCTAAAAATTTTAAAGTGCTTTCACTACATTTTGATATTAATTTCCTCATGTCCAGTGTTTTAAAAAGATATTTCATTTATTTATTTGAGAGGGGCACAGAGGCACATAGAGGAGAAATAGAATGGGAGTGCCAGGCCCTCCAGCCACTGCAAATGAATTCCAGATGCACACGCCACCTTGTGCATCTGGCTTATGTGGGTACTGGGGAGTGGAACTTGGAACTTTAGGTTTCATAGGAAGCACCTTAACCACTAAGCAATCTCTTCAGCCCCTCTGATGTCCAATTTTATGGGAGCCACGATGATCAGAAATTGAAAGACAAAGACACGATGCTCTGACTGCCGAGGTTGGAATTCCAAAGTCTCTAATTGGGTGTCTGACCCTGGAGGTGATATGTGTGCCCATGGGCTTCTTTTTTTTTGTCATCTATTAAAAAGGAAGGCATCAGAATATTCCCCCATATCTGGTTATATTGAGAACTTGATCGCAGAAGAATGACATTTATAACTGAGGTCACGAAGTTTAACGCAGGACTCTACAGTCTTCCTGACTCTTCTTCAAGCTCTGTGACTCTGGACAAATGTGTAATCATGAAAAAAGGATCATGGTAGCACCTACCCATGGAGATTGTTGTGATGGACAGTTGAGAAGCATTGGTAGAGTTTCTTAGCACATGGTACATGGGTGTGGATAGATGGCAGTTCCTGCACTGACCGCTTGACCCTGTGCCTGCTCCCTTATTTGAACTGGGTTATAACATTTTCACAGTCTTTCATATAAAGGACTCTTTTAATTACAGTAACATACTTAACAGTGTTGCTTATACATGGTCGTATCATCATTTTTTATAAGAGAAAATGGCAGCAGAGACAGTTTAGATGCGTGTCAGTGGTAATTCATGAATGAAATCTAAAAATACCCACTTCAGTACCACAGACAAGCAGTAGGATCGCAGTGGAGTTTTTTTTTTTTTTTTTTTTTGGTAAGAGCTCATTCTGTACAAGTGAGTAAACTTTTATGGCTCCAGACAAAGTGGAAGGAGAGGACTAGCACCAGGAATTCGTCCACCGATCTCCACACATATGCAGTGGCACGCCCTTCTATGCACAGGTGTGCACGTGTGTGAACACACGTGCACACACATACACACACCCACACATACATACAAATTCAACAACAAAAGAAAGATCAGCTTAATCCAAACACCTCAGTTCAAGTCTTGACTCTGCCAAATGATAGCTCTGTGGCCTAGAATGAGTTACAGCTCTTAGTGTTGACCTGTGCACAATGAGTGTGCCTTACAAGATGCTTGGGAAGGTAGTGCATACAGTAGCCAGCCCAGGTCCTGCTCGGGATGGACAAGTACTTCATCGTAGAGTCATCGTTGTTCTCGCTGAGGACATGGAAAACGTTCTCAGAGTGTCACATCCTAAAAAGGTCTGTTTTCTTCCATTTCATTCAGAGACATGCGCTGGAACAAGGGAACCATTTTAAAGGCATCCGTGGATTACATCAGAAAATTGCAGCGAGAACAACAGCGTGCAAAAGAACTTGAAAACCGGCAGAAGAAGCTGGAACACGCCAACCGGCATTTGCTGCTCAGAATACAGGTACTGCCGTGCGCTGGGCGGGTTTCCACACATGACTGACTTGAGGAAGAGAGGAAGGTTATAATGAGCCATAAGGGAGTTGGCAGCCACTGTCATAAATATAAGCTGTCCTTGCTATTTGAAGATTCCATATTTGTGAATTTTGCCTGTTTACAAAAATGTGTTGGTTACTCCAATATTGGTGGCATGTTGGCAGCCCCTCTTGGATGTGGAGAATGATGAACCTGAGCAGCCTGTTGGGCTCATTTTGATGGAGGCCAAACAGCTCTGCCGCAGGTCTATGCCCTACCGTCCTGTTGTGGTTCTCCTACTTGTAAGCAAGCTACAGTCTATTGAGAGTCCTTCGTTCCATAGTATTGTGTTCTGTGATTTAACGTGGGCTCCACACATGGAGCCATGACTGCTCTTCTCAACGGCAAGAAAGCTACGCTGTCCACAGAAAACAGGCGCGTCAGCTTCCCTCAGGCATAAGTTATAGTGCTGTTTGCTGGGTGGGCAAGTGAATGCATCTGTTGTATCTATTTGCTAAACATTATCTTCAAACAGAAACATCCACAAATCAAGATCACATGTTGATTGGGTGATAAAATTTTGTGGTTACAGGCACTTCCTTTACCTTGTTTTCATATTTACTGATTCAGTGTCTGCAGTGACTTTATAGAAAAGATACTATAAAACCCTTTACTCTGAACAACAGGCTAAAACATTGATCCTTCAGCAGGTCCGCAGAGGGTTAGAAAATTTTTCCTCTCTCTCCCTGCTCACGTCTTTGCCATTTTAAAATGATTTTACTTTTATTTTTGCATGTGTATATATGTGGCATGTGCATGTGTGTTTGTGCTTTTGCAGGTACACATGTGTGTGGGTGGGCATTTGTGTGCACATGCATGTGAAGGCCTGAAATTGGCATCCGGTGTCTTCCGGTGTCACTCCTTTACCTTGGTTTATGAGACAAGGTCTCTTCTTGAACGGAGATCTCTCCAGTTTTAGCTAGGCTAGCTAGCCAGTGAGCCCTAGGGTTTCTCTGTCTCTGACTTCCCTGCGCTACTGTTACAGGCACATACCACCACCACTGGCATTTTACGTGTATGCCAGCAATCCAAACTCAGGTCTTCATGTTAGCATGGCAGGTAATTTACCCCCTGAAACATCTCCCCAGCCATGACATATGTTGTTTTTCTGTTCCCTGTTTACAGAAGTAGACCCAGGTATTTAATCTCTGGGGCTTGACTACAGTGATTTGTAAATGCAAATTGCACTGTGTTGTTCCCTTATACAAGTGCTAAAATGTACCATTATCAAAGTGAAGTTAGATTTTGTTTTATTTCACATGTAGATTTATCTTAAATATGAAAATTGTGTAATATGTATGTTGGAAATTCCACAGTGATACTGTCTTGGTTTCCTTCCAGCCACTGTGCATCTGGCTTTAAGCTTTTTAAAATTTATTTTTATTTATTATTTATTTATTTATTTGAGAGAGAGAAAAAAAAAAAAAAAAAGAATGGGCACGCCAGGGCCTTCAGCCACTGCAAACGAACTCCGGATGCATGTGCCACCTTGTGCATCTGGTTTACATGGGTCCTGGGGAATTGAACCTAGGTCCTTTAGCTTTTTTTGCAGGCAAGTGCCTTAACCGCTAAGCCATCTCCCCAGCCCTGGCTTTACAACTTTTGCATGTCATAAGGAAGCATTATTAATTAGGCGAGCTGTGTGCTTCAGTGAAATTCCAGTGCTCCACCTGAGAGTGAGTACAGTATTTAGAAATCAAAGTAGCTACTCTCATCAGCTGATAACAATGCCTGACTAAACCTCAGTGGACGACAGGAAGATGTTTCCTTCTCCTAAACTCAGTACACATATTTGTTTCTTGAAGAAGATACAGTGCACAGAAGGTGGCTCTGTTCTTTCCATGTGCTGGTGTAGATTTACAAGAGCTGGTGTTTCCAGCCAGGGCTTCCTTTCGTTTTCGATCTATGTGATGCATACAGAAACATTCACAGAAGAAAGAGCAAAAGAAGCCTTATTATCAGGGGAACTGCTGGTTTATTAAACAGCCCAGGGCTTTAAAAGGATGCCTGCAGAGACTTGTACTCCTGAAGATGGTGTGACCGAGCAGTCACTTACTTGTGTGACATCTCATGCTCCGTTTCTACTCATAGTGCTTCCAGGAGGGGAGCCCAGGGGTCCAGAGTTTGAGTGCAGACTACATGACACATGGATTTCTAAGCTTGTGGGTCAAAGTGAAGGGCCCTGCCATGTATAGAACTCCAGAGGACTCGCTTTTATTTTCTATTGGCATACATTGTTTTGTCACATGATAATTGGGAATGAGTGAGGTCCTTGCTGTTCATTTTTAGGTGATGTTAGGAGTTCAGGGAGGCTCAGAACGAAGAAGCAAAGAATGCTTTAAAGGCGTTTTTGAAAGAAGGCTGAAAGGGAGTAACTGGCATTAAATGTATGTGTCGGCCAATTAGTGCCACTGCTATCACAAAAGACCCGGGGGGGGGCTAGAATGTTAAACATCAGGAAGTTAGTTTCTCTGAATTCTGGTGGCTGAAGGTCTAAGATCAACTCTGTCAGCATGATTGACCTCCTTTTTATTTTAATTACCTCAGCCCCATTGCCCATTAATCACATTTTAAGGCACTAGAGATTGGACTTAAATGCATGAATTTGGAAAACCCAATGTAGACCGTAACAAGAAGGACATAGTAATGAGATGTAGAGGTGTGCTTACTGGACGTGGCACACGTCTGGAAACCTTGGAGTTGGGTTATGTAAAATCAGCTTAGCTTCCCATCCCATTCTGGGCTCATGAGGTCCTTGTCACAGCTGCCCCTCCAGAAAGCCCTTTTTCAGTGCTATAAAGTGAGTGAAAAGCTAGTATAGGGCTTGAGAGGTGGCTTAGCGGTTAAGGCCCTTGCCTGCAAAGTCAAAGGACCTTGGTTTGTTTCCTCAGGACCTAAGTAAGCCAGATGCACAAGGTGACGCATGCATCTGGAGTTTGTTGCAGTGGCTGGAGACCCTGGGGCACCCATTCTCTCTTGCTGTCTCTCTCTGTCTCTCTCTCTGTCTCTCTCTCTCTGCCTCTTTCTCTCTCGCCCTCTCAAATAAATAATAAATAATTTTTTTCTAAAAAAAGCTAGTACACTCAGACCAAAACAGAGGACTGCTTGAAGTATCAAAGTGGTTGGAAATCTTAAAGTATTTCCCAGGCCCTATGAGTTCACTGAGACATCCTGGAGTACCTCAGTACACAGTTTATATTCCATTATGCCACCATCTACTTAAAATTTCATTTATTCAGTACTTTCATTTATTTATTTGCAAGCAGAGAAAGAGAGAGAGAGACCAAGACCTACAGAATGGGTGCACCAGGGCCTCCTGCTGCTGCAAATGAACTCCAGATTCATGTGCCACACTGTGCATCTGCCTTTATGTGGGTACTGGGGAACTGAACTTGGGTCTTTAGGCTTTGCAAACAAGTGCCTTAACTGCTGAGCCATCTCTCCAGCCTCTATATTTTTAAATTTAATTAATTAATTTATTTGAGAGTGATAGAGAGAGAAAGAGGCAGACAGATAAAGAATGGGCATGCCAGGGCCTCCCACCACTGCAAACAAACTCCAGATGCATGTGCCACTCCACCTTCTACATCTGGCTTACATGGGTACTCGAACTGGGGTCCTTAGGCTTCACAGGAAAGCACTTAACTGCTAAGCTGTCTCTCCAGGCCCCTTTACTTTTTATTGACAATTTCTGTACTTACAGGCAATAAACCATGCTATTTCCCTCCCCTCCCTCAGTTTCCCCTTCACAACTCCACTCTCCATCATATCCTCTCCCTCTCTCCATTAGTATATTTTTAAATTTTATGTCATCATCTTTTCCTCCTATTATCAGGGCCTTGTGAAAGTAGTGCTAGGCACTATGAGGTCATGGATATCGAGGCCAATTTCTGTCCGGACAGTTGCATTGTAAGGAGTGGTACCCTTCCTTTGGCTCTTACATTCTTTCCGCCACCTCTTGCACAATGGACACTGAGCCTTGGAGGGTGTGATAGAGATGTTTCAGTGTTGGACACTTTTTCAACTGTTCTTTTCAGCACTATGTTGCCTTTTGGGTCATCCCAGTGGTCATCTCCATTTGAAAAGAGAAGCTTCTGTAACCAGAAGTGAGAGTAGCATTAATATATGAATATGAACATTAAGTGTAGTGCTTTCAGGGCAGTTTGGTGAGAATAATATATGCATTTAGCCAGACATGAGCAGGCTTTATACCCCTAAGGCTCATGACCTCCCCTGCCATAGGCTTTTCATTAGATTTTCAGTACCAGGCATGTATTCCCTCCTTCAGTCCAGTTAGAGAGCAGTTGGTTTCCCCCAGAGCAGACATGCCACTGTTGCACTCGTTTGTTCATTTGGCCTGTCTGGCCAAACTTGAGGCTTCCAGTGTCCACTGTTTGCACTGATGATGACTTCTGTCTCCCATAGGCCTGCATGCAGTGCAGCTTTTTCCAGCTTTCAGTTGTCAAACTCCTCTTGTTATCACCTCACACTTTCAGTTTTTATCATTGTACCAATTAAGGGTTTCATGATATACTTTGTCCATATTTCCCCTCCACACTACCCTCCCTTGTCTAGCCCCACCCCCCTCAGTAGTTCCCTTTTTCTTCACACATGCTTCCTCTTCTATTTTCATGTCTTTAAAAACAATGTGTGGGTGGTGTGTGAGCACATGTGCATTTGCACATGTGTGCATGTGGAAGCCAGAGGTTGATATCAGGTGTTCTCCTCAGTCACTCTCCACCCTATTTTATTGAGACATAGAGTCTCTCACTTGAACCCAAAGCTCACTGATTCAGCTAGTCTAAGTAGCCAATTGTCTTGGGGTCCTCTGTTGCCAATTCCCTAGCTCTGGGATTACAGATGGACCACCACAGTCATGTGGCATTTATGTGGGTGCTAGCGATCCAAAGTTCAGCCCTCACATTTCAGCAGTAAGCACGTTACCCACTGAGTCATCTCTCCACACACTAGATTCCGTATATGAGAGGAAGGCATGCAGTGCTAGCCTTCCTAAATCTGGCTTTTTTCACTCAGGGTCATGATCTCCAGTTGCACCCATTTTCCTGCAAATGTCATGATTTCCTTTTTCTCTTCATAGTTGAATAAGATGTCATTGTGTATGCGTGTACCACATTTTCAATACTCCTTCTTCTGTTGATGGACATCTAGGCTGCTTCCATTTCCTCGCTGTTGGGAACAGAGCAAAAATAAACAGATGTGCAAGTGTCTCTGTGCTATGTTAACTTACAGTATAATGCCCAAGAGTGGTATAGCTTGGTCATAAGGTAGTTCTATTTTTAGCTACTAGAGGAACTGCCACACTGATTTCCATAGTGACTGCACTACTTTGCACGCCCACTAGCAGCAGCGAGTAAGTGTTCCTCTCTCCTGGTATGCTCACCAGCATTAGTGTCACTTGTTTTCTTGATGATAGCCATTCTGACTGGGTGCTTATCCTTGTTTTCCTCATGAACATCTGTGAAAGCATGTCTGTTCTTAACATGTGATAACTAAACACAACCTTAAAACACATTTTATATGCTACTGGTTCTGCCTGTATTATCTATACCTTGCAAAACACAGAGTTTAGTCATTTTCAAAATGCAACATACTGGACTTCTTAAAGTCATTTTCAGGTTCACAGGAAAATAGAAGTAAATTCCAGACAATTCTCTCTGCTCCCCCAATAGCCTTCCTCATTATCAACATCCCACCAATGTGGCACATGTCAGAAATGGTGAGCCTGCACTGGTCTTTCCTTGTCCTCCAGAGCCCTTCTTTTGCATGCAGTCTTGGTGATGTTCATTCTGTGGTCTGGACAAATGTATAGTGACATACATCCACCCGGGCCGGCTGCCTACGGAGTCATTTCACTGCTGTGCTAGTCTTCAGTGCACACCTGTTTGTCTCACTTTGACTTTCCTTCTAGGAATTGGAAATGCAGGCCCGAGCTCACGGACTTTCCCTCATCCCATCCACTGGACTCTGCTCGCCGGAACTGGTGAATCGGATCATCAAGCAAGAACCGGTTCTGGAGAACTGCAGCCAAGACCTTCTGCAGCAGCGCCAGGCGGATCTGACTGGTACCACAACCCTCGATCTCACCGATGGCAGCATCACCTTCACCAACAGCCTGGGGACTGCGCCCGACAACAGCCCAGCCTACAGCATCCCCACCAAGATGGGCTCCAAACTGGAAGACATCCTGATGGACGATACTCTGTCCCCGGTTGGCGTCACCGACCCACTCCTGTCATCAGTGTCCCCAGGCGCTTCCAAAACAAGCAGCCGGCGAAGCAGTATGAGCATGGAAGACACGGAGCATGCGTGTTAGCGAGCTACTCTGCGCCTGCGTGGACTGCTTCCTCTTGTCACTAGTAGACTTCATAATTTACCTGAAGGGGTTTCTTGATAATTTTCCTTTAATATGAATTTTTTTCATGCTTTATGAATAGCCAAGGATATATTTTATTTTTAGAATTTTGTGAAACAGACTTGTATATTCTATTTTACAACTACAAAGGCCTCCAAAGTATTGTACAGTAAGTGTGCAGTATCTGTGAACTGAATTCTCCAGACATGAGCTTTCTGAGCAAGAGGAATTTTTGCACCAGAGAAGTGTGTCTGTCCATTTTTATTCAGGGGAAAACTTGGTTTGAGACTTTTATGTTTGTGACTTCCTTGGAAATTAACATGTAAAGTTTAAGTGAAAGAATGTAAAACAACAACAAAAAAGAAACAAACAAACAAAAAGAAGATGATATGAAGAAAAAAAAGAGAAAATGATAGCATCCTTACTAATTTCCATTTTATAGATGTATTGGCTCATGGGTACTGCCTCCAAGACACAGTACCTTTCCATTATTATTTAGCCTTTATATTGAAGACTATTTAGAGGAAAGTCAAAAAAGCAGTCATTTTTATGGACGTCTGGTTAGAAAAGGTATCTAATGCTGACCAGAACTGAAAGGAGTTGGACCACGGCTCCAACATGGAGGTCTGATCTTGCCGGCTTTTCTTCTATGCAGTTACAGGATTCCTCAGTAATGAGTGTGATCAATCTTTTCACAAGATTATTTTATTTTGAAATGGAAATGAATGTCCTCAAAGTAAAATACTGAGGACCACTGAAAGTTTGTTTAACTTTTTTTCCCCTCGTTTTTTGCTTTTGATAAGACAACTGAATTGGGCACATTTCTAATTGTCTTTGCTATTTTTATTTTAAATTATGTTTTAGTTATTTGATTGTACAGATTCTTTATCATTTTTTCAGTGTTTGTATTAATTTGTAGGAATATGCCTCTTAAAATGGAAAGTTTTCAATATTTTTACAACTCACCGGTGGTTTTCTGCATTCTTTGTACACCCATGAAAGAAAACTTTTATGCAAGGTCTTGTGTTTAAAGAGAGCTTTGCAAACATTTTGTATCTTCCAGTCTCACTTGGAACTGTTTTTCAACACATTTAAGATATAGTATTAGTAGGGTAAAACCAAGCTTTCTAGAAAAACAATAACCTTACATATTTATTTTTAGGATACAAAAATAGCAATATTCTTGGAGACTGATAACTATAGCATTACTATGCCCATTATGGTCATTTAGGTTGGGATTTATTTCAAAAATAAACTGGCTGTTTTATTATTTTTTTTAAGAGAGAAATACTGTATTGGCAAATTACTTGCTAACCATGTTTTATCAAGCAGCAATGTAAAGTTAGTCTCAGTGCATTTTACCCTCTTGTGTAGCTCTATGCAATAACTGTAGTAGTAGATGTTTTCTACAGATGATACATAGTGTTACAAGCCAGGCTGTGGAATGGAATTTCTCAGTAGCAGCCTACAATTGAAAAGTGAGTGGCATAAAGCATATCCATTCAGAATGAAGTGCCTTAAATATAGCAGTAGTCTTTTTTGGACTAGCACTGACTGAACTGTAATGTAGGAGAAAGTTTCAAGATGGTATCTGTCGTGGAGAAGAACATGCAGCACGGTGCCTATGTAGATACATAAGAGCTTCCAGTTTTCCTTCAGATATTTTTAATATGAACTGTATTTTAGTGACAGAGTGCCAACTTCTTTCATCAGGAAACCTTATTTAGGAGAGGTTTTTTTTTTTTTTTTTTTCAATTCTTTTTTAAGTGTTTAAATGTCAAGATTGATGATGAGACATGGAGGGATTCAGGAAGAGTGATTGATTGCCGAGTGAATGAATGAATGGATGGCCTGGATGCAAACCATCAGCTGTGCAGTTCCCATGCATGCTGGGCAGTGAGACTCCTTGGAAACCCCTTGGATGCTCTCAGTTTTGTAGCTTTATTACTTAAGGGGGTAGGGAAATTAATTCCCATTCTTTCAGCCCCCTTAACTGTATAGCTCTTTTCCTAGAATAGTAATGCAGATGTGCATGAACAGCTAACTGTACCATAGTGTTCATTGATACAATCATGCGTTGTCTCTTTTTATTCATATTTCTGTGGGGGAGAGGGCTGGATGTGGAAGTTGATCAGGATGCTTGATGCTAGTTTTTCTTAGCTGATTCTGATGACTTTCTTAAAAAACAACAGAACAAGGTTGACTAACCCATGGCCAAGGGAATATGGCCATGGTAGAGCAACATCATAGAAAGCTTTGTTGAAAGAAAGTATGGCATTGTGTACCACTGTCCTCACTCTTGCAGCACCTCAGCTTGTCCTCGCCTACTTTCCTGTCTCCTTCCTCTTTTAAGAGACAGCTGCTGGGACAGGCATGTGAGCAGGCACAAGAAGGCTACAACCTGGGGGTGGTTTGATTTATTTCTTTTTTGCCAACCACAGTGTGGATTCATCTTTGGGACAGTTAAGCTAAGAGACAGTGGATTCAACTTGCCATTTTTAATGAGAGAATGAACCATACCACTCCCCCACCCCTGGGTGTGGAATTGTGACTCAGGGTTGGACCTCCATTTGGAGTGACCAAAATACCAAAAGTATCCACCTGCCTCTGTGTAAGGTGATGGAAATACCAAATCTCCTGACTTTGCCAAAAACCATACAACCAACTCAATCATGCACAGAGGTTGACAAAGTTCTTTCTGGTTGTTTTGAAACAATAAAGCAATATGTATAAATAAAATATATAGGACGTTCAAAGATAGAAAGCACAATGGAATGCACTTGTTAATATTTTTGTAAAATGCACTGGGGAGAAGTTGATGCTGATAACAGTATAAAAAACCTACTTCTTGATTTAAAAAAAAAGACTGTCTCTTGCAGACACTTGGTACTGTAATGTTAATAATAGTCACATGCTGTTGGATGCAGCAATAATTTCTGTATGGTCTATAGCACTGTATGTTATGAATTGATATTAATGTATCCAGTTAAACAATTGAACTGTTGTTCTTAATAGCCTCATTAAAGCATTTGGTTTTTCATATAGTTGTGGCCAGTTGTGATTAGTTAATGCCAATTTTGTACATTGCTTGCATTCTCAAAAAAAAAAAAAAAAAAAAAAGACCATGTACATCATCTGATTTAATGAATAACAAATTGCAAGAAAAAAAAAAACCTTTAATGTCAGTATTACTTTGCTTGGTTTAAATGCCACTCTTAAGATGATACTTTTCCGTTAGAATCTTTTTTGATTACTTTATGATTTGCTCTAAAATGAGCTCTAATTATGCAACTTCCTCCCCACCTCTCTGAATTTAGGGAGATTGTGAACTCCCAAATGCCAAATCCACTCTAAATACAGGGGTTTTATGTAAAGTGTTTCAGTGAGAGGTGACTTTAAGAGAGAGAGTGAGAAATTATCAGACACACCCTTGTGGGAAAGATGCTGGGTTTTTTAAATACAAATTTATAATAATGAAAGCTTAATATACCCAGCCTGCCAGCTCCTGGCTGTTTTTTTTTTTTTTTTTAAATACAGTACTTAAGAATCATTTGATAAATGTTGGATTTGAATTTGGAAGTGTCAGACAAAACATGTCTTTATTCCCTAGCTAGACCTTAAACTTCTGCCCTTTAAAAAAAATATTCTGGTTTAACCTCTGGAGAAAATGAACCAGAAACTTCCTGTAATGCTTATGATCTGACTGTCAGCTTTTTCTCGTTTAATTTTTCCCCCTCAAATTGTAATATACAATAATTGAGGCCTTTCTTCTTCAGAGTTATTTGAATTATTTATATTTCTGTAGAAGTATGACTGTGTCATGTCTTAAAAACATGTAAAAATAGGAAAATTTCCCACCTGAACAAGAGAATTTTCTGAGTGACAAGAAAAGCAGGTGAGTTGAAAGTCGGGGCTTCTCCTCTCTGAAGGGTGACAACCACACTGTGACCAAAGTTTCTGCCTGTCATTCACTTACTGACAGTCACACTGACAGCCTGTGCGGTCTTCATCTTCAGCTCCCCCTCTCGTACACTCACATAACCACACGTGTTTAACTGCTGCTACCTGAGCATCAGACACACAGCACTTGGATGACTTCATTTTGTTTTGTTTTAATTTTTGAGACAGTGTCTCTAAGCCAGACTGTCCCCAAAGTCTCTTTCTGCCTCCAATGCCCAAGTGCTGAAATCACAAGCATGTGCCACCACACCTAGTTTATGTGGTACTGGGGAATAGGCATAGTGCTTTGTGTGTGCTTGGCAAGCACTCTACTAACTCAGCTACATCCCAAGTCCTTAGAAGCCTTTATTTCTTATACACAGAAGCATATTTTTTTAAATGTTCATGAATTCAATCTTTAAAATTATACCTATCTATTTTTTTATATACCTGTAATCCTATCTACTCAGAAAGCTGAGACAAGAACTTTACAAGTTCAAAGCCAGCCCGTATATTGTAGCAAGGTCCCACTTCACAAAATGACAAAGCAGGACTCTCAGATAAATGTCTTGGGATTGAGTCTTTTTCTCATTTCTAACTACATGATTTTTGAGCAAGTTATTTAACTCTTCCGCCCCCCGATTCTAAGTTCCTTTTCTGTGCATTGGAGACAATAACAGCGGCACCACGCAGCAGCCTTGTGAAGACCATTGAAATTAATAGACTAGAATCTTCCTTGACAGCACATAGGGATATTCACAGTAAGTGGTAACTTTCTGTTACCACAATCACCTGCAACCTTCAGATAGAAAATATGCCTGGAATAATCTAAAATCATCCTGTGTATCAGTAGTCGGCAATCAGAGAAACACTGTGTTACAGCATAGATCTAAGATTTGAGTGAGGTCTACAGAGAAAGCCAACAGCTTGCACGCAAGAAACTCTTGGTTCAACCGCCAGATCCGCCTGCACACAAGGAAACAGATCTTTTTGAATGAGCAAAGACATAGGAGCCTGTTAGAGCATCCAGCATTAGAATCTTTTAGAGAATTAGTAAACTCAACTTACCATATTCAAAAAGTTTCCTCAGTGCCAAGGACTCATAGTTTCAGTGTCATGAAACCTATGTACTCTGCAGGTGTACCGCCTCCATGAAAATAACGATAACAGATAATTTCAAGAGAATGCGCTTTGCCGAGACTGGAGTGTGTGTGACCCTCCTTAGAGAATTAAATGTGGTGATATTCAGTGACTGCTCTGATGTGATGCAGCCCAAAGTGGTGTCTAGAGGACATCCTGTCTGTCCTCTCTCCTGTCAGTATCCAGATGTTTTGCAGGGTCTTATTTTCAGTTACATCCAACAGCTTCTCTGAATACCGCCTGAGGGGCAAATTGCATCATCCAGCCAACAGAGATGAACTTTTGAAAGTCCTGTTAATATTGTGTGTAGGCCAAGGTTTATCCATAGCCAAGTAGGGTGCGAACAGTTCATTAAAGAGAAGCAATGTGAAGCTGGGCCTTCATTCTGTAGAAAGAGTTTTTACTGCTACATCAGAGGCTCAACGGCAGTGCCTCCATGTCTTCACCAATACTAGCATCAATCCATCAGGTACATCGTATCAGTGTAAGTGGGGAAATTATCTCAATTGTCCCAAGAGGCATGTACTAAAAAGCAAGTATGACATATGCAGTTGTTGTGTTCAGATTGTCAAGGCTCTGTATATGCATAAAACTTAAACATGGTTAATCATATTGGTGTTCAATATTTATCAGTCTTTTGATCCTATTACCTATACCAGACAGAGTAGAAAGTGATAGGAGTATATACAAAATCAAATAAATTCTAGCAACATGTCTAACTGGTAAAGACAGTTTGCTTTCAAAAAATTTGCATTTTAAATTTCTAATTATGGAGTCAGTTGAAGATATATTCAAATGGGTGCAATTGTCACTCAAAACTCCTTATATATTATTCAGACAGCAAAATCTGTGGAGATAGAAACCACTAGAGTAGAGTTTCCCAAACTTTGCTTCATGGAAGTAGTTCCACAAGCTGTTGCAAAAGTTGCTTTGAGGAATGGGGCTTTGGAGGTGGGGCTGTGTAGAGGGGTGTGAAACGCTATAGTTAATCTTGAGAAAGTTAACTTTGGGAAATGCTGGGCTAAGCAAATTTGAGCAGATTATCTCTAACTGCAAGACTTCTCACATTCTAAAAATGCTAACGTGCCTTGAGAATTTTCAGGACTGGGAATAGTATGAGATGTTTCCCAGTCTTGTGTGGACAGAGGGGAGAGAAAGATAGCAATAAAGACAGAGAGAGAGAGAGAGAGAAGAGAGAGACAGAGAGAAATACCTGTTAATGGCTCAAAAAAGCATAGTATAAGGGCTGGAGAGATTGCTCAGTGGTTAAGGCATTTGCCTGAAAAGCCTAAGGACCCAGGTAAGTCAGATGCACAAGGTGGCACATGCATCTGGAGTTCATTTGCAGTGGCTGTAGGTCCTGGCATGCCCATTCTCTCTCTCAAACAAAAACATTTTAACAGCTGGAGAGAGGCTTGGCTGTTAAGGTGTTTGTCTGCAAAACCCAAAGGACCCAGGTTCAATTCCACAGGACCCACACATGCACATTCCACAGATGCACATGGAGGTGCATGCATCTGGAGTTTGTTTGCAGTGGCTAGAGGCCTTGGCATGCCTGTCCTCTTTCCTCTCTCTCTCTCTCTCTCTCTCTCTCTCTCTTATTTGCCTTTCTCTCTCAAGTAAATGAAAATTTTAAAAAATTGTTACTTTTGAAAGAACAAATTAGCTTAGGTTGCATCTGGAGTCTGGTTTGCAATGGCTGGAGGGGCACATCTTTCTCTCTCTCCTCTGCCCATCTTCATTCAATTATAAAATTATAATATTCTGGTTTAGCAATCAATGGCTGGAGGCTCTGCCTCTCTCCCTCTGCCTATTTCTGTATCTCTCTCTCTCTCAAATGTAAAATATTTTTAAAAAAATTATAATATTCTGGTTTAGCAACTTAAAAGTAATATGTTTTTATTGTCAATGAAGTTATCTGGTTTTACACAAGTCCATTATGAATGATAAGGTAAAAAAATTCTTGGGTATGTCTTACTCCTTTAAATAAGGACAACTCACTTAGTCTCTACTCATTTGTGGTGGGAAGTCATTAATACAGAATTTTATGGTATTCAAAATTGATGTGATTGTTTCATCAACTTATATCTTTATACCAACAGTCCTATAAGATGGACCAAATCATATATCAAATGTTCGCTTGTTAATTGGCCAACCCACAAAAGCCACGTTTATCATCATGTGATTGCAATATCTTATGGTATTGAGATTAGACTAGAACTTGAAACCACAAGAAAAACATATTAATATTTTATCCACTCCTTACAGAGGATATCAGCTATTTCTTCCATACAATGTCCTTTTTGAACATGTTTGCTTAGGGCCTTCTCATTGCTTGGGAATGAACCAGAGAAAAGATTTTCTCCAGTGGAATAGAAGGGTAGATGGCTTATATTTACTATAAAGTCAAATGGTAAATATAGCATTGTGAATGCCTGGGTTCGAGGGCTCAAATGAGGTGTTTGATCTGTTTCGTGTTGTCTTGGCATTCTTTCCTTTTGTGTGCTGGTCTTCTGTGATACTCCTGCTACAGTTTGCAATGCAGACCAAAGCCACCATCCCTTTCCCAGTTTATATGCCAGAGTCCTTGCATTAGTTATGTTCATGTCTGCTGGGATATATGCACTATGGCCCAAAGATGATTGTACAGGTCTGAGTCATGTATGCACTCTGCTAGATTTATTGAACAGCACCTTAACTATGTGAAATCCTTCCATACACACAGGACATGCTGCTCTAGAAGGGAAAACAATGATTCTGGGTATACATGACAACAGACACCCATTACTGTCCATTTTAACATAATTGAGCAAGTTCTTTGCCAATCTATTGCTCCTTCAAGATGTATCAGTATGAGATTTTTGCCTTGGTCCACTCTCAGCAACAAGGTGATGGAAATGGGGAGAATGGATGCATTGCATTTTCATAGCCATTTCTTTCTCTTCCTCATTTACGGCTAGTCTTTTTTTATAAACAGTTCTCAAGCTTTCATCCACCCCACACATGCAGACAGAGAAGAGAAGAGGAGAGGAGAGGAGAGGAGAGGAGAGGAGAGGAGAGGAGAGGAGAGGAGAGAGAGAGAGGAGAGGAGAGGAGAGGAGAGAGAGGAGAGGAGAGGAGAGGAGAGGAGAGGAGAGGAGAGGAGAGGAGAGGAGAGGAGAGGAAGAGAGGAGAGGAGAGGAGAGGAGAGGAGAGGAGAGGAGAGGAGAGGAGAGGAGAGGAGAGGAGAAATCTTAGGGCAGAGACCCTAAGAATTAAGCTTAACAATGAAACAGATGATTCCCTAAGTGCATATTCCTCTAAATATATATAGACTTTTATCTCTGTCATTTCCAAAGCCTCTTGGCTTCTCATAATGAATTTGGGTGCACATAGCAGAAACAAAATCACTTGGTTTACAACAAAAAAAGGAGGTTTGCATCACAGAAACCCTAGGGGTGGAACCCAGATTGGTGAGCTAGGATACTTGAAGGAGTACTTCATAAACTGGCTGACTACCACATTCTCTCTCTGGTATAGCCAGCTCCATGTGGTTTGTGATGAACATTCAAACCAGGCACAATCTATAGGAGGAAAGGTTTCTTTCGGTTTATAGATCCAGGAGAAGTTCTATAATGGAAGAGGCTGGCCCCCTTTCACAGATCCAAGCAGAGAAACCACCACCAAGCCAGCACACACCCAAAGCAAGCAAAAATGGACAGCCCAAAAGGGGACCCCAGCAGAGCTCAGAATGCTTTGCCTACCTTTGGCCTGGAATCAGATCCACCCCTCCCCCAACCCCACCACTGTGACACCTTAGGGCTGGATTCCAGGATGCACCGCTCCCCCAGTAACAGCTCCTCTAGCCAGGTGTTGGAGACAAGCTTTTTTAAAACACCTGAATCCACGGCAGCGTGGGGGGGGACACGCATTCAAACTACCATCTCTTACTCAGTTCTGTGCACTGACAGGCGTGTTCTTACTAGAGTGATGGTTAATCTAGACTCAACTTGGTAAGATCTAGAATCACTGAGGAAACAAAGCTCTATAGACATGTCTTTGAAGGAGATTCTAGATTAGGTTTATTGAGGTAGGAAAACTGACTAAAAAGGAGAGAGGGAGCAGAGGACTAACATTCATTGCTCTCTGCTTCCTGACTGGATTGAATATGACCAGATAGAAAAGGACCAGCAAGTAGTGAACACCTCAGGCTTCGGGGGATGAGAGACAAAATCAAGAAAGCAAGGAGATTTTCACTGATTTTTCATAGGTGAAATACAAAAATCAAAGAGATGTATCTGCTAATGAAAAGAATGGATTTTGTTGTTGGTGGTGGTTGTTGTTTTGTTTTTCGAGGTTGGGTTTCATTCTAGTCCAGGCTGACCTGGAATTCACTATGTAGTCTCAGGGTGGCCTCGAACTCACAGTGATCCTCCTACCTCTGCCTCCCTAGTGCTGGGATTAAAGACATGTGCCACCACACCCTCAATCTTTTTTTTTTAAGCAGGAAATAGCATTTTGCAGAGGTTCTTTGAGCTTAAATTGATTGTAAATTTTTACCCTTACCTCTCACGCTGGTCAAGCACAGATTCTGGACTGCAGTTGGCCTGTGGGACATAGTTTTCCAACTTGAGTGCTATGGAATAGATAACTGATAGTCCTTCATTTCCCTTTTAATTCTAGCATGCCCTTGGCCTTGGCTTAGCACATAACCACACACACTGCTAGGTTACACTTGCTTCCTTATAACGAGTGTGGCCTCCTCACTGACTGCTCCATGCCCTGCCCTCCATTTCTTCCTACTGTTTAGGAAGGAACAACTGAGCAACTGTCCACTAAATGATAAATGATCTGTCCTCTACACTGCTGTGTGCCTCAGGAAGAAACATTCTTGAGCTAAGATGATAGCTCAGTTGACAAACTTCTTGCTTTTGTAGGCAGATGGTCTGAATTTGACCCCTAGAACTCATGTAAAAAAGCTGGATATGTGACACGGTATTTGCAACCCTGGAGCTGGGGAGATGGAGACAGGCAGATCCCTGGGACTCACTGGCCAGCCAGTCTAGACTGCTCAGTGAGTTCTAGGCTGGTAAGAGACTCTGGCTCAAAAAAAAAGTGTATGGTGCTTAATTAAAGCACCCAAGGTTGTCCTCTGGCCTCCAAATGCTCATGCATTTGTATCTGCACACATATGTACACCTGCACAAACAAAACACACATGCATACACACAAATACACAGAAGAAAATAAACAGTTCTTATTTAAGGCCTAGATTTTGTATATTGTGTTATGACAGCTTAACTGTGTATATAAATAGACTCTTTAACTTAAAAGTAAGATTTTTTCCTTCTCCTTTTCCTTTTTCTTTTTTTCTATTCATCTATCTATTTTTGTCATTGATATTAATTCATAGTTTGCTCTATTTCCTGTTGACCTTGTGACTCAGTAATCTAAATTAATGAGCTTTTTTCTACTTAAGCAAAAAATAAATTAAATTTTTCTTTTGTAGCTGAGATAAGAATGGTTGAATTAGAATTTAAAAGCTGTCTGTGGATGGGGTATGTTTCTAAACAATGCAGTTGTTCTCTTATAATAGTTAGAAGCAAAACACATGAGAAATGTATCTTTCTGTGATGTATGAAACCTGCAAGCAGATTTTATCTGTTTATTTGGATTATTATAGAATATTGGATAATAGTAGTTAAAATTTAAATTCCTTTGCTGGAAGCTGAACTTTTTCTTTAATCGTGCATAGGTTGAGATGAGAAATGTTGGAAGTAGGATGTTATATAATCTGCAAGATAGCTCCATCCTGTTAACATCACAATAGCTTTAGCACTGTTTTCTCTCTTGTGCCCAATTTCTAAAGGTCCTTCTCAACTATTTTCTATTGAAAATATAGCTGAAAGCCAGGTGTGGTGGCACAGGCCTTTAATCCTAGCACTTGGGAGGCAGAGGTAGGAGAATCGCAGTGAGTTCGAGGCCACCCTGAGACTACATAGTAAATTCCAGGTCAGCCTGAGCCAGAGAGAGACCACACCTCAAAAAACAAAAACCAAAATAAATAAATAAATAAAAAGGAAAAGAAAAAACAAAATATAACTCAAGTTGGCAAATCTTAGTCTCCACTTCACCTCTTCCTGAAGCTATTGCCTGGTATTATTTATTGATCGCTTGCTACAGCAGCAATTCACAAACGAAAGTTCTGAGGCTCTTGGTAACTCAGTGGTGGAGTACTAGCTTAGCATATATGAGGCTATGGGTTCATCCTTTGCAATAGGGAGGGAGTGCCTTAGTTCTTGGCAGACACAGCTGGTAGAAAAGCTGTTTCTGTAAGTGAAACCTATTTGATACCTCTTGCTTCACAGCACCCATTCCATAGGGTGCATCAAAATTGCTGTGGTAGTTTGAATATATGGCCCCCAATATATTCAGTGTTTTATTAGTTTATAGTTTGCATCTGCAATCATCTTGCTAGAGGCAATGTCATTGGGGGCAGATATTAAGGTGTAGTGATGGTTTGAGATTCTATTGTAAAGATATGCAAAGGGTGCCTAATAGGAGTTCCTGAAGTGTGCTGTGGCTTTTGGTTGTAGTTTTGCTCTGTGTGCTGTGTGGCTGGGCACTTTGCTCTCTTGCCTGGTCCTGTGGAGAGCAGGCCGCTTCTTCTGCCATTATGGGACTTCCCTGGATCTGTAAGCTTCAATAAATAATATCCCTTCCTCCATAACTGTGCCTGGTCTGGAAGTTCATCTCAGCGAACTGGAAGCTGTCTGCTACACTTGCTAAACTTTCTTATGGAACAAGATGCTGCACTACCAAGGTGCACTATTTGGCTCAGTGTGAGAATTTAGGTAAGTAGCTTTTCTCTCTGCTCTGCCTCCAGTGTGTGCTGTATTTATTTTTAAATAAAGCGTCTTACCTTGCACACTCCTAAGTGAAGCCTACAGGTACAGGAGGGCACTGTTAACTTCCAAATCTACATCCAGTACATTCCAATTCCAGTTACTCACTTGTGTTTTATTTTCATGTCCCTTAGGTTTAACTAAGAACCTCACACGCACTAAGTTCTCAATACCTGTCTCAGTGAATGAGTGACTATCCATGTGTAGTGATTTAAGGAATAGAATATGCCTTGGGTGTCTGCTCTCTTCTTAAGAGAATTTCAAACTTTAGAGTGCCATAATTACAAGGTTGCATAAATGAAGCTGGGCATGGTGGCTCACACCTCTAATCCTAGTATTCAAGAGTCTGAGGCAGGAGCATTGCCATGAGTTTGAAGCCAGACCAGATTTAGAGTGAGTTCTAGAGAGTGGGCCAGAGTAAGACCCTGCCGAAAAAAATCAAAACAAATACAAAAACTGAAGCAAATGATACCAAATGTTATATTTTGAAAAGGAAAAATAACCAAGACTTGGGGTAAGTCTGTGGTTCCAACTATTCAAGAGGGCTGAGATGCAGATTGCACCCTGCTGTGTAGATGTGTATAGATGGTGTGTGTGTGTGTGTGTGTGTGTGTGTCTCAGGGTAGGTGGGGGGTATTGGAGATTAAACCTAGGATCTTACATATTTGAAGCAACTGCTCTATCCCTGAGCTCTGGTGTCTTTTAAAGGAGAGCGTATTGGCTGGGCATGGTGGCGCACACCTTTATTCTCAGCACTCCACTCGGCGGGCAGAGGTTAGAGAATCACTCTGAGGCTGGATTGGGCAGAATCAATGGGCTGAGCAGACAGGGATGAGCCCTCCTCTGGTACAGTGGTTACTTGACTTTGTCCATGTCTTGCCAAGATGGGGTCCAGGGCAATGGCCCACTTTAGTGTCAATAAACATTCACAGTGATTTAACCATGAGATATAAGACAAATATTGGGACCTTTACCTCAAAGCAAATTTTCCATGGCCCAATGCTGTCATGCATTTGTTAAAATAGTTTGCTATCAACTTACAAATAGACAATAATGTTGTCATGCTTCTTTTTGATTGTCTGTTAATTAATCTGCTCCTGAGTGACATGAGACACATACATGTTATATCTATATTAAACACATATGTAGAAATTCGTGGTAGAAACAATTCAGGTTCCTTTCCTGGTCTTTACCTATCATATGAACAAATTATTTAAACTTCTATTTTATTTATTTATTTATTTATTTATTTATTTATTTATTTATTTAAAAAGTGCCAATAGAATTTCCTGTAAGTTTGCAGATTTTTCTGCAGGAGGCATACACATTCTGAACCACACCAGACTCTATGATGTTATGGTCAGAACATGGGTAGTGAAGGCAGGCTGAGAGAAACTTTAGCATCCTTCTTTCACTGATTTTTGACTTTGGTCCTTATCTGTCATATGGTGCTAAATAATGTCCCCTACTTCTGACACTTGTGAGGTTAAATGACAGCATGACAGAGGACCTGTAACTGTCAAACACATAAAGCATTCAGTAAATGTCAGTTCTTACTGTGACATTAGGACTGATTTTTCTTGCCCCAAACTAGACTCATAATCAAGCCATGGAAAGTTCCAGTGGGCTAGTTTTCCCAGTGTTTTTCTTGCTTCTGATTCCTGACAGCTGTACTTACCCATCGCTGCATAACAAAGCAGTCCAAAGCAGTGACCTGAAAGAAGGAATACTTTGACCTGTTTGTGGATTTCTGTGAGTTGGAGAGTAGACAGGACACAGTGATGATGGCTTGTCTTGTCTGCTAGAGGATGCTGGGCCTGAGGTTAGGAGGACACTAATAGCATGTGATGATGCACTGGCAAAAGTCTCCAGTCATTTGTGCCCCCTGTCACTCACAAGTGTGTCACAGGGCAGGAGCTGGAATGAATTGAAGCCTTGACTGAGATAATGTGTATCCACATACAGCCTTTCCATGGGGTGAGTTACTCTCAACATGGTGGTTCATGTCTAAGAGGAAGCAGGCCCAGGGTGAGTGTCCCCATAACCAAGCAGAAGTCCCTTGGCCTTTTAGGACCTGGTATTAGAAACTGTAAAAAAATTAACAAGCTTCAATGGTCTGAACAGTTAAAGCGCTCTCGGATTCATCAGGAAGTGAGGAAGGCTACACTCTGGATAGGAGAAGTATCGACGATTGACACTCTATTTTCTGTTCTCTTTTTAAACTTTCTTCCTAACTTTCTTTATTGTAACTATCCCACTGACCTCTACTGCTCTTCATTGTGCCCAGCAGCTTTCCCTGTGGCTGTCCACTTGTCAAGTCCTGCCTCACACCTCCTTTCTCAGCCCTGCTTCATCCACCCACAGAAAAGTCACTGGCCAGAACAGGACTTCATAAGCAGTTCCACTCTTGACCTCTTCTCACCCAAGAAACTTATATATAACTCTTGATATCTAAGCATATAAACTAGGTATACCAATTAATGGGTATACTCAAAAACTTTTCTAATTATTATAACAGCATCTTATGCATCATATACAATATTATATAATAATTATTATTGTTTATGGATAATAAGTCAAATTTATTTTAAAACAATCATGTGGTATACATATAATAGCAAAGATGAAAGAAAATTTGTGTCTGAATAAGATGTATGAGCTTGTTTATTTTTATATAAAGACCTCAATCTTGGCTAAATAGCTGATGTTGTAGGATACAGATCATTTCCAGTGTTTTTCAGAGTTGATGGTCATTCTGATAGAATAATCAATTCTGAGAATGTCATTTTGCTGAAATACAACATATTTGGATCTACTTCAGAAATTATTAGAAATTCTGTCCTAGTATCAAGCCAAAATTCATTTTTTTTTTTTTAACAAAACTCCAGTCAGCACCTTAAATGTCAGTTTTTAAAATTAAACATTCTAACACACGATAATCTAAATGTGCACTAATTTGATGCTTACAGACTCAAGAATGATGGTAGGAAAATGTTAAGTCTTTATTTTCCCTTAGTAAACCATTATGTTTCTGTAAGTGAAAAATTCCTGATATCTATAGTAAAAACACTCAAATTCCTAACAGAAGGGCTTAGAATCTGAGCTGAGGGGCTCAGACGCTGAGTGATGTGACAGCAGGCACATTGCGTGTTGCCCTTTCAGACCATGGCTACAGGGTAGTCAAGCAACACAGCACCACCTGGTGAGCACTGCCAGAAACTCTGTGTTTGATTCTGAGTTAACTTTTTGGTTATCATATGTTCAAAAACCTTTGTCCTCTTGTCCAATTTTTTCTGACCCCTGCATTCAGTTGCATGATCCCGTGTGAGTTTGCAACTTATGTATTAAGAGCTGTGGGGTGGGATGTCAATAGCAAACTCCCTTAGTGCCATAACTCCCTATCTAATCTCTCTACAACTTCACAAAGCCTATGCACTTATGAACCTAAAGTAGGGTGTGCCTGTGTAAAGTGGGACAGAGGAATCTCTACCCAAGAAGATAGAAAAGATTTATTGCATAGAATAAATATTTGGATATAATGATAAATTTAACAACCCCACCTCACAAGGGATTTAGGGGAGGTCATAGGATATATTGGTGGGGACCAGGGAGATGTCTTATATGCATCGTTATTAAGGCTAATACTTAGAGGGATGATTAAAAAACAACAACAACAATTTTTTTTTAATGGTCAGAAAAGACCCGAGGCTATTATAAGGTAAGTCCCTGGACAGTTGTTGGTATCTTAGAGAAAAGAGAAAATTTAGCAAGGATGGGGCCTTAGACAGCCTAACCACCCATTTGGAAAGACCCAGAATTAAGGAAGCAACTGATTGAATAAGGACCTTACAAAGGAGGAAAAGGGGGCAAACTTCTATCACATACATGAACCCATGACCAAGGTCAGAGAGAGTGACATGGAGGGCCACCGGTCTCGCATCTCCCATTTCCTCAGACTCCCCAGAACCCAGAACCCACAGTGAAAAGATAGGGGCCCCATTATAAAGATCACCCTTTATTGACTCATGTTAGAAACAGTCCAGATTTAGAAAAAGAAAGCAAATAATATTGGTTCTGCACACATTACACATGTGTATTGAAATCCATATGTGCCTCGTTTATTTAATATTTCTTACTGATAGAAGTTTCTGTTGAAAGGTGGGTGTTGAAAAGGTTATGCCAATTTTGGGAGCCCTCTTACTGGATGGCTTGGGAATTGAACCCAGTCTGGCAGGTTTTGTGACCAAGTACCTTACTGATGAGCCATCTTCTCAGCCCCAAAGACTGAGGGAATATTAGAGCAAATAGAAATGGTTACAAATATGAATTAGCATTTGTTTATCTGAATCTCACTGAGTTACACAGAAGTAAAAAGGACATAGTGTGTGCCCTTGAAAGTGAAATCAATACCCAAGTTCTTTAGCACGGACCTGAGTTCCTGATTCCCACAGGCAAGGTCTCAGGTTCATACAAAGACACACATAACAGCATGGGAAATTTGGCCATCTCATTGAAAGTATAAATACAATGGGAATTTCTATCTTTTGGCATATGTACATTGTATGGTGTGTGTTCATGTGTGAATGTGTGTTTGCAATGTGCATAAGCACATGTGTTATGTGTGGGTGCAGGTGCACGTGTGTGTGTGTGTATGTGTGTACATGTGGAGGTCAGTGGTAGAAGCTGGGTGTCTTCCTCCATAGCTATCCACCTTATGCATTGAAACAGGGTCTCAGTCTTTGCTCGAACCTAGAACTCACTAATTAGATTAGTCTAGCTAGCCAGCTTGTCAGGGTGGTCCATGTCTCTGCCTCCTGTGACCAGGCTGTACAGACAGGCCATCACACCCACCCTTGCATTTACCTAGATCCTCACGGCCTCATGCTTGAGTGGAAAGTGCTCCACCAACTGAGCCATTCCTGCAGCTGGTGAGCTTCTCTTTCCAGATGCACAGTAATGAATACTCTCTGTATCAATGCCTCCCTTCTATGGGTGGGTCAACAGACTCAAGGAAAGCTTTGAATGCTTACTCTGGGGTACCCAAGAAAACCACCTCCATCTTTTCTACTGAGGCGTATTGCCATTTCCTGATATGTTTAGACAAAACTCATTCATTTCAGTTATCCTTGTTCACGTGAAATTTGAAGAAATAAGTAGTATTGCTGATTCCTTTCTTTCTTTGATGGCAGTGTAAGATGTTCATTAAGAAACTGCACTGGGTCTAATGTCACCTTAATTACTGTATGGGAATGTTTGATGAAGGCAGATTCTCTTTTATAGTATTAGGCTCGATGCCACTAGGCTTCTCTGTTTATTCCAGTGAATTACATTCTGGCACCTACGAAAATCATGTAACAAATGCATAACTAATGTGACATTCACACAAAACATCACATTAGTTCCATACGATCAGCTCTATTCTGGTGAACACCAAACCAAATCATGTTATTGTAATGTGAGTTGTGATTTAATACCCTAATTTGTAAGTACTTTTGTTTGAACGTGGCATTTTACTTATGCTGCTCGTGATGGTTCTAAGGACATACTAGATGTATTTGGTTTGGCTACCTCTCCCTTTCCACAAAACCTACATGCACCTACCTAATAAAAGAAAATGTTAAATAGTATGTCACTATAGTCTCAACAATTTTCCTATCATGTTCAAAATTATAAGAGGACAAGAGTTGATTTTTTTTTTTTTTTTTTTTTTTTTTTTTTTTTTTTTTTGTGTTTTTCGAGGTAGGGTCTCTCTCTAGTCCAGGCTGACCTGGAATTCATTATGTAGTCTCAGGGTGGCCTTGAACTCATGCAATCCTCCTACCTCTGCCTCCCAAGTGCTGGGATTAAAGGTGTGCGCCACCACGCCTGGCGATTTTGTTTTGATAACTGAAAACTATCATAATATGACATTGATTGGAAAGCTAAGGTTTAGTAAAACAACAGATTATTATCTCAGCACAGGAAAGCAGAAGTTACACAGTATTATTGTGAGGTGAAGCCAAAGTGATTCTATAAGTAGAAGTCAATGTATTTTCTTTTTTGAAACTACCTACACAAGACCATCATAATTAAAAGAGACTCATTGAGAGGGGGAAGGGATATGATGAAGAGTGGAGTTTCAAAGGGGAAAGTGGGAGGAGGGAAGTATCATGGGATATTGTCTACAATTAAGGAAGTTGTCAATAAAAAATAAATAAACATTGAAAAAAAAAGAAGTCAATCTCTTTTGAAACAAACATCCTTTCTGTTTAGAGCACTTTTCTCCCAGTTCACAGGAAAGCTCCTTTGTAGTCTTTAGGCTCAGCTCAGTGGATACCTCCCGAGAAGGCACTGACTGCCCTGTTTAATGCACCCCTCTCTGTATCAATCCTTCTTTAACAGCACCTGGGTGGCAATGTCTATACTTGCCTTTCAATAACTGTTGTCTCCCTTTCCCTTTTAATAGCATTGCTGCTATATTTCCAGGTGTGCATATATATGACCACCTAGAATGAAGGCTACACCAAGCTTGCCTTGAAGCCATGGAGTAAATTAAGGCGATAGAAATTAAAAATCATAAAATTATCCTTAGGAGGATTGAGTATGACCCTCTGCTTAACCCGTCCTTTGTGCAGATATAATGACTGGAGCCCAAGCTGCCATCTTGGGCCATGAGGTAAAAACCATGCATTGAGAATGGTGAGCAGCCAGTGTGGATCTCTGATAAATTTATGAAGCTACCTAATCTATTTTGAAGCACCTACCTATGACCTTCTTTAATATGAATGAAGGGAATAAACTCCAAGCTCCAGTCAACATTCAGCACTGATAACCACTGGTCTAGCATAAGAACTTGACCTAAGCCAATAGAATAGGGCACTGATCAATCCAAAGAGATGTCAGTGTCAAAGAATCGTCTCTAAATGTGTTACATTCTGGATGAATCTGAGCCCTGGTTAAGACCAAGTGGCTGTGAATCTCCTTAAGCTTAACATACAGCTTGTCTTATTACCCTTGCTCCAGTCTAATTGTCTTTTCATTCCTTTACTCACTTATTAGCTTTCCCTCCTCTTAGAATCTAATCTCGATGAGGGCAGAGATCCCCTTTGCTGTTAACACATTTCTTTACAGAATGTGAAGAGAATGAATGAACTAATTCCTTCATTTCTTTATTACATGATACAATATTTTGGGAATTGCAAATCTGAAGGAGTAGAGTGAATTCTATTTGGAGGAATAGGGTTGGCAGAGGAATTGACAAAAGTTTTTTTTTTTTTTTCCCTAGACTTAAAAAAAAAACTGATGAAATTAGTGGCAGATAAAATTTCATTTCTGCCTTCTAACAAGGAATCACAAACAATGGGGGACATATAAATAGAGTAGCAGGCTTATTAATAATACCTTCCTACTCCATCCATGATCTTTTGATGACAACCCTAGTGGAGGCACTTTTTATCAGGCACTAAAGCAATTTAGATGCTGTCACATGTCTTTCTTGATATATACGTATTAGACATAAAGCAGTCTTCTGTTCTTTAGCTTATTGTAGTATATAATTAAAACTCCGGCTGTCTGCTACTAAGCAACGGAGCACGGCAGAGGTTGATCACATCCCATCACACAGATAGAATGAGGAAAAATAATAAAAATAATCATACACATTCCTGTAATCAGTCTTCAGATCTTAATTATGTTTTAACTTCTTTGTTATGCCAAAGGCAATGCCTACTGGCATTTAAAGGACATTCTCACTTTCCTGCCTTAGTTCAATCGAGTTCTTTAATTCACATCTTAGTCTATTTGTGGAATTCTTTGCTGGGGGGGGGCATTTAAGGTTACAACGACTGAGAGAAAACTGAGATAGCAGCCAAGAGGCGTGGGATCTGTCTAGCCTTCAAACTGGTTAGGTGAGTGTAGGGTTGCTATCAAGCCCCAAAGTCTGGAAAACTGAGGCTGAGATGGGGTTACACCCAAAGGTGGAAGAGGAAAAGGAAGAGGGAAAAGCCCTCATCTTTCACCTATGTGGTCTCAGAAATTGCACTCAGGTACTCTGCTTCGAAAGATGCCTTTTCATACAGTTCTCATTTTCCCTTCTTCAAGAGTGTCGAAAATGTACCAAATTTTGAGAACATGCTTGGAAGGAATAACCTTTGATTCTGTCCTGGACCTCTTCTCTAACTCCCCCCACCCCAAGGACTTCTACATATATATCTGATTCACTCATTAATGGATTCATTGAGTCATGGATAGAGTCTGAGCCACTAATTTGTACTTAGCATTATTCTTTGTTTGAACGCCACCATGATAGGGAACACTAACCATCTGTCCAAGTGGGGCATCTGTTCTGTAGTGAAGGACAGCCAGTGTTATGGCCTGCATATGGGGTGTCTTCCAACAGCTCATGCATTGAAGGCTTGTTTTCTAGTTTATGGTGTTATTGGAAAAGGATTGGTCCATCAGGGCTCAGTCTTTATTAAAGGACTAGAACACTGATTAAACCATAATAGGATGACATTATTGGGGAAGAAGTGAAGCCTCATTAGAGAGCTCAATGGGTATGCGTGCCATAAAGATGTATATTGCTTCTGGTCTGTTCCTCTGGGTCTTCTCTTTGCTTCCTGGCCTCCATGAAGGGAGCAACTTTGCTCTGCCATCAGGGTCTACCTCAGCTCAGAGACAATGGGGGTCACAGCCCTGTGGACTGAAACCTCTGAAACTGTGAGCCAAAACAGATCTGCTCTCCTTTAAAGTGTTTTTCTCAAGTTTGTCAGCAAATATGAGAGGCTTTTGAAAGCAAAGGGCTGGGGAGATAGTTAAGGCATCAAAAGTACCTGCCTGTCAAGTATGAGGACCCGAGTTTAATCCTCACAATGCACATTTTAAAAAAGCCAGGTGTGGCCCGTACCTTTGCAATTCCAGTGCTGAGGAGGCAGAGATATGCTGATCCCTGGGGCTCACAGACAAGACAGTCTAGCCTAATTAGGCAAGATTCCAGGCAGTGAGAGACCCTCATAAATGTCTGGCTTCTAGACACAAACACTTACGCATGTACACATCCATGCATGTACACACACGTGCATATGTACAAACAGAATGACTGGTTTTTAGGCAGAGCATTGAACTCTCTGTGAAAGACATTATGGAGCCTCTTGTAGCCATTTACTATTCACACCACCCTATGAAAGACTCCAGGGATGCACTGTCTGGACATCACGCTCACTTCTGTCATTATTGCCCCATGCAATCTTAAGCAAATTATTAGTCTTTATTTTCCTCAGTTTCCTTATCTAAAAAATGAACATAATACCAGAGCATCAGTTTCTTTCTCTGGAATCTGGGCACAACAATTCCAGCTGGACTTCCTCTTAAGCTGGGTTGAGGTTCGACTGTGAGAAGACAAGGTGTTCAAAATCTCATGGAAAACTGAAAATCAAACACTGAAAAACAAGACTTGCTATTATCATTGACTTGTTCACCACTTTAATTTGATCATAATGATTCATGTTTGCATATTTGTCAGATAAGGTTGTCTGTGTAATGTTTCACATTCTTAGGGAAGCTTTTAGTCAGCTTGAGGGGAGTGTCCATGGTGCTTTGTGATCAGGCTACTTTTTGAAGATGATCTCTTTTTCTGTTCACCTTGAAGTAGAAGAAGAAATGCAGAAGATGGAACCATGAGTTTTCTACCATTCTGCGTACTTATTGGATGTTTGGTGAAAGATGTAGTCATTTGGACAGCAGGTGGAAATCTCAAAAAGCATGCAGATAGTATTTGGAAAGAGTCTAGTGAAAAGGGCAGTTTTCTGAAATAATAGAGATGGGCATCTTGGCAAATCTGGAATAGCCACTCAAAACCATGCACTAAGGAAGAAAAGATACATTCCTAGAACCATTTATCCTTGCTAGCAAGAGGGGCCTCCTGTGAGTTTCAGATAATTTGAAAGGAGGCAGTCCTGTCATGTAACTTAGACAGGTTTAATTCTGTAGACATTTTGTGACTTTATGGGTAGAAACAATACGGCTTCTCTTACTCAACTCAAGAGATTGTATTTTGAAAAAGATCTGTATAGACCAAGACAAGCTCTTACCAGCATATAGCATAAGAGGAAGTGTTTATCACCCCTTTTCCAGAGTGACCCTATTCTCTGACATCCATGATGGTACCACAACACTCAAAAAGTTTGACCATGTTAGATTTTCATGAGCCCAAACCTACATAAAGTTTCTTTTGAGGGAGTGGATATAGGGCTGATGGCTGGACCCTGTTAAGAAAAATCTATACCTATGGAGAAAGAAGGCAGAGCTATCAAAAAATAGTTAGCTATATTAGGCAAAGCCAGAAAGTATTTTTATATACAAATTGTCTGCATTTAGTGGGGAGGGGTGGGCAAGAAGATAAAATGCTTAGAAGTACAGAGTGGTCTGCGACATGATCTTCCCTGAGACTTGATGATCCTGATTTCTGTTAAAAATCCAGCCTTGTTGAGCTAAGAGCTCTTAATGTTGTAATTAAGAGTGAAGTTACCCACATGATCACATAAGCCATTTAATAGTGCCTTATTTTTTTCCCCTGAGGAGATATAAAATTGATGATGTGGGAAAATAAATACACATTGCAATTTTTTTTAATGAAAGAATGATAAGAAAGAAAGAAACTGAGATGGATATGGCCTCTTACCACTATCCCTTCACCCAGTTGCAGAACTATTACTCTGCTTGTCTGTGTAGGTGGACTGGCATCTGTGTTGTCCAGATACTTCATGGCTGCCTCAGAAGGAGAGCACATGTGCTGAGGAGTTGAGTGATGGAGTCCTGAGGGGAAAGATAAGGAGTGCCATTGGTCATCAACAGCCGGTGAATAGACTCTGTAAGATTGGAAGCGTGTCCTTGCAGAGTCAGCACTGAAAAGGACAGAGTACTCTGCCAGGGTCTCTAAAACATCTATTATCTATCTATCTATCATCTATCTATCTATCTATCTATCTATCTATCTATCTATCTAATCATCTGGAGTGTTTGGCACCTGTAATGGTTAATCTCAGTTGTCAACTTGACAGAAGTTAGAATCTCCATGGGGAAAAAAAAATAAGCATCTCTGGGCATGTCTATAAGGAATTTTCTAGATTAGGTTAGTTGAGGTGGGAAGTCCCCCCACCCCTTCATAACTGTGGATGACATAGTTCCGTAGACTGGAATCCTGGACTGAATTTTTTTTTAAAGCAAAGCTTCATGACTATGCTTCATGCCCCTGCCTCCATGCCCTCCCTGCTTGGATGGTCTGTATCCTCCTCACACTATGAGCCAACTAAACCCTTCCTCTGTAAGTAGCTTTTGTCAGATATTTAGTGACAGTGCTATAAAAAAGTAACTAATACAGTACCCTCCCTGACATTTCCCTATTTTTTGGTAGTTTCTAAAATTTCATTTTCCATGCAGTAGTTCCCAACTCATATTATATGTGCTTTCATCTCTGTTAATTTAATGATATCAGTTATCCTGTCATACCTAACAGTTATGAAAAGCCAGATTAATTCTAAAAGGAGTCATTAGTTTCTTTGTGAATGCCACACCTCAGAATCTTACACACCCTGAACACTGCCTGGTGGAGAGGCATCCCTCAGCAGCCTCAGGCTCACACCTAAGCAACACAGGCTGTCATCTGAAGCTGTGTCTTTACACGTCCATGACTTATCAGCCCGGTGATCCCACTAAGAGAACTCAGAGGAAACATACCATCTGTATCTCCAAGGAGTTTTATCAAAAGTACATAATGGTGTATGTAAGATTTTCTCTAAGACTGGCTATGAAATAATTAACTAAATTATCTCCTTAGCTGCGGGCAGGGTGGGCAGCTTTTTTTTTTTTTTTTTTTTTTTTTTTTTTTTTTTACACCTGCCATTACTTTTGGATGTGGAAGTTTTACTGACTCTCCCTAAATTCCCTTCATGGTGAGGCTCTGCCTAGCATTTGGCTACTACTCAGGAAAGCATTACAAGTGTAGCACTAGCTTAGCCAAAAGGCCATGTTTTTGCTTTAGGGTAAACTTGTTAATATTGGGAACTCAGCCAGGGTCATCCATCTAAGAACATTGTGAAAGCATCTTAGGATTGTTCATGGAGCTATGGTCTAATTAATTTTCAAATGGACAAAATAGTTTCTTGGGCCATGGAACAAGCATTTTCATTCATCTAAGTGAGGCTCGATTTGGCTCCCAGCAGAATCACGAGAAATTCTAATGGCTCCTTCTCTTTGTGTGTCCTCAGGAGAGCTCGGTTGATGTCAACAAAGCAAGATTTGTGCTCCAGGCAATTGGATTCAGTTTCCAGAGCCAAGTTCTGTGTCTTCCCCTAGATGGAAAGGGTATGGGATGGAGCATATGGGAAGACTCTCTGGGCCCTTTTACATGATTAGATTTAGCTGCGCTCACATAATGAAATGGTTGAGATTGTTTAAACCTTCTGCAGGGACTTCTGTTAGCAGAGTAAGAACTTGTACTAAAGCCATAAGAAGATTGGATTATAGATATAATGGAATCTTTTTTATCTTTTGCCTGGTTTTCTGCACAAGGACTGACATTTTTTTTTTTTCCTTCTGGGCATGAAGCCAAAGGTCTATTTAATTTCTTCTTAAAATTTCCCATGGTCACTACTACTGCTTTCCCAGATGGTAGTTTCATCAATTAATAAGTAAGGACAAAGTCAGTAAAGCTGTGAATCTTTGAAAGGCTATTTTGGTAAGATAAATATACTACCACTTAGAGATGATCTGTGACCAAATCGTCAGGGCAATGTTTCACCCAAATCACCCACATTTCAGGGAAATATCCAACACATTTTTGTCCAGAGACCATATCTATGATTATATAAGACCTGAATATAAAAGAAGAAGAAGAAGAAGAATGCATGTTTACTTGCATTAGGTAAATGCTCGTGAAGTTATATAACCCTTGTTTAGTGTACTTCTGTGGTAATGGAATTTTTAGTTCAAAGTTTATTTTACTTATTTATTTTAAATTTTGCAGGAGGATTTTGCCAATTAAGAGACAGAAACATAGCTAGAAAAGGCTAGAGTGATGGTTGAGTGCTTAAGGTGCTTGCCTGCAAAGGCCAAGGACCCTAGTACCCATGTAAGCCAGATACACAAGGTGGCACATGCATCTGAAGTTCATTTGCAGTGGCTAGAGGCCCTTGTGCCCCCATTCTCTCCCTCCCCCTTCTCTTCCAAATAAATAAATAATTTCTCAGGCCAGGCATAGTGGCACATTCTTTAAAAAAAAAAAAAAAAAAAAAGAAAAGAAACATAACTAGGAGACCCACAGACAGACACATACACAGTAAGAGAGTGAGAGTGGGGAGAGGGACAGATACACACACACACAGTAAGAGAGAGAGGCAGAGGAAATATGCATTAGAAACTGCCCTCTCTGGCAATCACCTACTTCAAAAGGGTCATCAGGACATTTTCTCTTTTTTAAGCAGTCCTTTGGATGCCACAGATTACAAATTCCTGGTAATGGCTAGCCACAGAAAATGCTTGTCTCCTCACAGCCCACGGAGAACAATCAACATGCACTTGAAGGCCAACTCTAAAGTCACACTGGCTTCCAGAAATAACACCGTAGTGGGGACCTTGTGCATCCACTGAGTGGCTCCTCAGCCCTCCCCTTTCATTCTCCCAATACCATAACTGTGGAAATGAAGACAGCAGAAGTATTCCCTTGGCACACATCCGTGAATAAACAGCCTTTGTTCATTTTGTCTCAGATTCAGTTTTGTCTTTGACAAACGTAGTTACAAGTCACAATGATACCTTGCTTGTAGGATTGCATATTGAATCTTTTAACACATATCTTCTCAATAACTATGTTAACACTCTTCCCAACTTTATAATGCAACATACATAATTTGCCCTGCCCAGATCTTTAAAGTGAATTTGAGAGCCTCCCCTCAGTAGCCAACATCTACCATTAGCAAGGATTACTAGGAGCAAAACCTGCTTTTTTTTTTTTTGCCTTGTGTATATATGTGTGTGGTATGTCCATATGTGTATGTATGTTTGTGTGTGAGGGGTGTTTCTGCATGTGTATGCACATGTATGTCAAGGCCAGAGATCAATGTCAGGTGTCCTTCTCAAAAACTCTCTCCCTTAATTATTGAGACAAGGTCTCTCGCTGAATTTAGAGTTCACTCATTTGGCTAGACTAGCTAGCCAATGAGATCTAGGGATCTGCCTGTCTCCACTTGCACAGCATTGGGTTATTGGCTCATGTCATCATGCCCAGTGTTTTAGGTGGGCACTGGGGATCTGAACTTGGGTCCTTAGGCTTTTGTGCCAAGTGCTTTTTCCACAGAACCACCTCCCAAGCGCAAACTTGCTTTGTGTAGTTTGGAGGGAAGTTTCTCTCTCTCTCTCTCTTTTTTTTTTAACAATTATTAATGAAACCAATGCACTTTGTCATAAGACCATAGACTACTGGAATAGAGAAGCAGTTAGTACTGCTGTGGGTACTCTCACACTGCCAGAGCATTTGTGACTAAAGTGGCATCAGGTTTTTAAAAACAAGAGTAGATTAATTGCCACATTCACAGAAGGTTTTTTTCTGGCTCCTAAAATATACTCTTCCTTTTTTTTTTTTAAACTCCCAGAACTATACCATAATTGTTCAGTGATGTATATTGACAATTCCTCTTTCACCCACAGTTTATAACTGTGTTCAGAATTAAATAAAGAAGGATATTGTCAAAATGCTAGCAAAAACAAAGGCTAGAGTTTATGCCAAATATAAACCACAGTTCTGTTTAGCAAATACCAGGAACATACAAAACATTCCCATTTCTCTTCTCACATAACAGAATGTTCTTTGCTTACTGTATTAGTTAACAAATTCGAGTCTGTTTATTTTGCTTGAAATTCCACTTCATCCATAAATTACAGCAGTACACAATAACACCAGAAGGACAATATCACCATTGTTTGCTTTTACAATCATCTCAGCCCATAAAATTCTGTTCCATTGTCAGCTTGCTGTCATCAAGCCATAGCTGCTTTCCTCTTTCCAGGGTCTCCCTGCTAATATCATTCACGTTATTTAGATGCTCAACAATGTTTTTGCTGTCAGTGCAGACTTCAAAGAGTTGGAGCCCCAGTGTGATGACCGAATAACCCTGTACTGTTTATCTTTCCACAAGTCATTATTTCCCCAGGCCCTGGAGTAGCTGAGCTGCGGGGTGTGCAGGGCAGGGGGAGGAGGGTTCTCTGTTGAAGCTGGTTTGTTCTATTGGACAATGAGGCCTTTTTGCTTGGCTGTCTCTGTGGGCACACACAATGGGATGGGTCAGGGCAGGGCGAGTAAGGTGGAGCCTTTGTGACAATGACTCCCTGAATTCCTAGAGTAAGCAATTTTATGTGCCCAAATCATTTACTGTAATGATTAATTTTCTGTATCACTTGTCTAAGTGCAAAGAAACCAGAGGGACTTGAAAAAAAATAAGATATTAAAAGTCTCTTTTTCTCTCATCTGTAGAATTAAATTTTTTTTTTTTAGAAAAAAATCTCTCTGCCACTATTTATTATGTGCTTGATGCGTGCAAGATATTCTTGTTAGAGGGTGGAAATACAGAAATGAAGGCAGCAGATACAATTTTTGCCTTCATTGAACGGGTGATCTAAACTCTACAGGGAGAAATGAAAGTGAAATTTGTTTCTTGTCTTCAAAATAGACTGTGTGCTATATGCATACATGGGACATGTGCTCTTTCTTACACACACACACACACACACACACACACACACACACACGGAGGGAGGGAGAGAGAGCAGAGGGTCTTTAACATTCTTTCTGCTTTTAAATAGAACCTTGATTTTATTTTGATAAAGTACTTGTGCACAATTCTCTTTGGATTGTAATTCTGGTCCCCCATACTCTGATAGCTGAGGATTATACATAGTTGGAATTCTTTCTCTTTAGGGTGAGTTACAACCAGTAACAGAAGGATAGGAACACAGTTGAAAGGCATTGCCAACATCCAGACAAGATGAATGAGCAAATGGTCCAGACTGACAGCTCCCTGTCCATTCTGTGATCAGCTCATGTGGCTTTATCTTATTCTACTTTGATCCAGAATTATTTATAATACATGGTTATGGTCAGTGAGTAAAATCCAGATTATCATAACTGTTTGTAGTCTCTAAGTGAAAAGGCAATTCTTACTGAATTTAGAAAAGAATACATTCAGGCTGGAGAGATGGTTTAGTGGTTAAGGCGCTGTGAAGCCTAAGGACCCATGTTCTACTCTCCATATGCACAAAGGTGAGGCAAGCGCAAGGTCTCACAAGCCCACTAGGTGGCACAAGTGTCTGGAGTTCAATTTCAGTAGCTGAGGCCCTGGTGTGCCAATTCTCTCTCTCTCTCTCTTTCTCACTTGTTTTCTCTCTCCAAAAAAGAAAAAATATATATTCATACTAAATTTAAAAGATATGGAAAATATTTGTAACGAAAGGTCTTTGATGAAAGAGAGTATATCAGCATATTGAGACAGATCTTATTCTTGTTAATGACTGCATGAATTGTTATATCACTGCAAGACACTTTATATTGCTGGTCCCCAATACATGGACATTTAAGTAGTTTCCAGTGTTTTGTGAACCAATATTTACAAATCTAAATATATACACAATATATATTCTTAGAAATCAAACCTTGAACAGATATGTGGGTGAATTTGGGATGAGGAGACTAAATCTCTGGAAAAGGAGCTGCTTGGGTTGGAGAGATGGTTTAGTGCTTCAGGCACTTGCCTGCAAAGCCAAAGGACTCAGGTTAAATGTCGCAGGACTCATGTAAGCCAGATGCACTGGTAGCGCTTGTGTCTGGAGTTTGTTTACAATGACTGGAGGCCCTGGCATGCCAATTCTCTCTCTTTCTCTCTCTCAAATAAATATATAAAAATAAAATATTTTAAGAAATAGAGCTGTTTGGCCAAAGCATATATACATTTTTAATAAGATCAAACTAGGGGCCTGGAGAGATAGCTTCGTGGTTAAGCTCTTGTCTGTGAAGCCTAAGGACCCTGGTTTGAGGCTCAATTCCCCAGGACTCATGTAAGCCAGATGCACAAGGTGGCGCATACATCTGGAGTTCATTTGCAGTATCAGGAGGTCCTGGCACACCCATTCTCTCTCTCTCTCTCTCTCTCTCTCTCTGCCTCTTTCTGTCTGCCTGTTGCTCTCAAATGAAAATAAATAAATAAATAAATAAATAAATAAATAAACAAAAATTAATAAGGTCAAACTAAGACCCTTATGTGAGAATAGGAAGCAATGATTGAGAATATAAGCAATGAGAACTGTTACTAACATCTGATGCATAATAACTTTATGTCAGAGGTTGCAAGATAATTCTTTAATACTTGTGTGCACACATCATGTCTGAGCATGTGTATTATGTGTGTGTATGTGTTTGTGTGTGTGAATGTGGGTATGTACATGCCACAGGGTACATATAGAGGTTAGAGGCCAACCTCAGGTGTTGGTCCTCGTTTCCACCTTGTTTTTGAGTGTCTGGTTCACTGCTGTGTGTGCCAGGAAAGCCCATGAGCCTCTGTGCATTCTCCTGTTGCCATTCCCATTGCACCATAGGGGTGCTGAGATTATAGACATGTACTATGGTAGCTGGTTTTTATGTAGATTTGGGGGATTGGAACTCAGGCCATCACACAACCAGTACATTACTTACTGACCCATATCCCCAGCCCTAGTGGTTAATTCTTACTGAATTTTAAAAAGTCAAATTGAACTTTAAGAAGCATGAAAACACAAAAGAAAAGCAAACCATCAAATCGCTTTTAATTCTTTCACCCACCATGCTCCAACCACATTCTTTCCATATGATTATTTCTTTATCCAGCTTTTGTAGCAGTTTTGGCAAAGGTCACTAAGCGTGTTTCTTAAATTTCAATTTTACATGAAAGTTTCTACTTACCTTTTCTTCTTGCCCCTGCCAAATTTTATTAATTACTTATATTTATTAATATACTTTCTATGGTCCATACCTTTGAAGTTTACTGCCGTGTTTTTCATGGACTAGTATTAATTGTGGTATGTGCATGCAAAGAATGCATGTTCTCTGGGGCCATATTCTATATACTGACTTAAGTTGCAATGCCAGGTATGTATTTCAAATAGTTTATGTTTTTTCAGGTTCTATTCACTATAGCAACACTATTAGTAACTCTAGTATTCACGATTAATATCAGAGAAAGATATGTTCAGGTTTTTTCCTGTTACAGATTTGTCTATTTCTTTTAAAAATTCTATCATTTTTTTTGCTTCATGTAGTTTGAGATTGAATTATTAGATGCATACAAATTAAAAATTGTTATATTTTATAATAAGCTAAAAATTTATTATTTAAATTCCCCTCTTCAATCCCAGTGGTGATTTTGAATTAAATATATATGTTTCATTAGGCATGGTGGCACATGCCTTTAATCCCAGGATGTGGAAGGCAGAGGTAGGAGGATCACTGTGAGTTGCAGGTCAACCTGGGCTAGAATGAGACCCTATCTCAAAAAAATATATATTATATCTATTATATACATTTCATTATTTTACAGCTTCCAGATCATTAGTTTCTATGTTTTTCCACTTTTTAAAAATGCTTTCAACTCATTATACTTATCATTCTAAACAGCATAAACTAGGTTTTTGTTTTGCTTTGTTTTTAGATCCAGTTAGATAATCTTTGTCATTTAAATGGAGCATTTAGTGCATTTACAGTTAATGGAATTATTGACAACAGTATTTTACCTGTCTGGCCTGTTCTCTTTGCATTTTCTTTACTTTTTAATGTTTGTCACTAATTTAGATAATTTAAGGAGTGTTTATTATCTTTTACTTTTCTCTAGGAGTATGAAAGTTTCACTTATAATTCTTTTTGTATTCATATGGTTATGATATCTACCTTTGACTTATGAAAGTCTAATCTTGGTAATCTTAACCTCTTTATGAACTGTGGTGCTATCCTCTTTAATGCTATTTATTCCCTGATGATTAATACCACATATGTATTTTAATATTACATATTACAAAAGCAGCATGACATTAGTATTATTGTCTTGTACATTTGATATCCATTTTGACACATCCACATATTTACCACTCTTGTCCCCCTCTTTTTTTTGCATCTCTATTCTTTCATCTGGAATCATATTCCCTCTGCTTAAAGAACACTCCTTAATTTATTCTTTAGCAAGTACCTGCTGGTGACAAATTCTTTTAGTCATGTAGAAGGAAAGTGTCTTTATTTTGCCTTCATTGGGAATTAATTTTTTTTAATTTGCCAGTTTGACAGATGATAATGGTATTATACTGCTTTAATTTGCATATATTTTATATATTTACTACCATTTTTCTTTCTTCTCTTGGGTACTTAATTTTCTACAATGTTAAAAGCACTTTTTTTTTTTTTTTTTTTTTTTTTTTGCAGATGAGGTGAGGCTAAATTATTCATATAACTGGGAATAGTGTGCTGTATATGTTCTTTAATAACTTCCTTGCATTTTGTTCATGTGTCCATGCAAACAGAAAGATTGTAAAGACCTACGAGTTGCCCATGACTTGTAAGTTAGTTCTGTATGGGAATAAACTTACTGTAAATTCCAGCAAGATTGCTAAACTGTTTTGTCAGTTATTCTGATTTCACACTACAAACTATCATCCCTTGCTATAGGTCACCAGTTTAGAAGGGTGTCTGGATGTCTTGATGCCATTAAAAGAGATTATAAAAATTATAAATCATGCTTAACGAATGTAGTTTTCCACATAGCAATATTAAATCCAGGATGCCAATCAGCATTCATAGCTAAAAATGTATCATGAATTCTTAAAATTTTGTTACTTTAGTATGCTTTTCCCTCCCTCCCTCCCTCCTCCCTCCCTCTCTCCCTTCCTCCCTCCTCCCTCCCTCTGTCCCTTCCTTCCTTCCTTCCTTCCTTCCTTCCTTCCTTCCTTCCTTTCTTTCTTTCTTTCTTTCTTTCTTTCTTTCTTTCTTTCTTTCTTTCTTTCTTTCTTTCTTTCTTTCTTTCTTTCTATCTTTCTTATAGTTCTGTGGGTGAATCCAGGCTCTCCTAAATGCCCTCTGCCACTGAGCTGCATCCCCTTCCATCCACATCCAATGTTAAGCACAAGTTTAACTTGCTCATACTAGAAGCTGGACTCATTCACAAGGTTTCCAGTTCTGCACTGCACCCTATAGCTCAAGCCTGTGCTCTGAGACAAGAGCTTGTCAGCCTAGCAGACAGGGAGGCTCCTCCATTTTTCTGACCCTTTCCTTTAATGGGACCATTAAGCATTTGTCTGCATGTTTTAAGTGTAATTCCCCTTGTTTTTGCTACTAGTTCACATGTTCATTCTCTCTGCCTGACTCCTCCTTCCAGCCTCTTATAACCCGGGCACAGGATTGCTCGATTGCTTCATTATGTCCTACATGACCAGGATCTATTAGAAGAATCTTTGAACTTGTTTCATGTTGTAGTGATGCATTGTGTTTGTACCTCCATCTGAAGATCAGGTGGCTACCCCAGCCAGTGAGGGACACAACTCAGGCTCCAAAGCTAGAATGATGACCAAGATCCACAAAAGTGCCACTGAAAGTAAGCTTCCTGTGTGATGGACTCTCTCTGGTCATAGGGTGGACATCTAGGCAGTAAGCTATTCACTAGGTAAGTATCCCCCGAAAGGGACCCCGTTAGCACCCATAGTCCTGTGAAGGCAGCACTGTACTCCAGTTCAGCTAGAGCTTCCTCACCACAAGGCTAGAGACAGCATAGCCAAACACCCCGGAGGTGCAAGTAAGTCTTCTCTCCTGACACTCCTAACAGGACAAATAAAACATATGCTAAAACGGGTTTCTCAAACATTCCATTTTAAGTTTGATATTTTCAAATTGAAATCCTTATTAACCATACAAAATGTAATGTGATATGATTGTATCAGTCGTGAGGTATCTTTAAAAACAACATGCATCAATGCCACGTAACAGACAGTGAGTCTAAATAATGATACACAAATTTAAAGCTGTATAGAAGCTGTTATGTACTTTAAATCTTCTGATGTCTCTCCTGACTACATTTGAAGTAATACATAGAGCTTATGCTTAAACATTTACATCTAATGCTCTTTGTGGCTATAACTCTAAGCCATATGTTCCCCATTAGCTTCTCTGGAACCCTCATTATTTCCACCACTGACCTTTCTTTCTTTCTGTCTTTCTTTCTTTCTCATTGTCCTGTGGACACAATTGCACTCCAGAATGAGCTCTGCTCTTCCCACTGATGTCTCGCTGAATGACAGAGCGGGCCTGGAGCCAGAAATCCAACTTCTAGACCACTGCCTTTTGAACTGTGTGGCAATGTGCATTTTCTTTTTCCTGGCATGTTTAGAAAAAGAAATCACTCTTTTCAAATTTCTTTGGAAGGAAGAATTCATCTTGAGCTCCCTTATTCAACAAAATATTCCATTTTCATCATTTACCTGCAAAAAAAAACCCTACATCGATTCCTTTGTTCTTCCTTTCTTTCTTTAAATTTATTTATTTATTTATTTATTTATTTATTTATTTATTTATTTATTTATTATGAGAGAGAGAATGGGCATGCCGAGGCCTCTATCCACTGCAAACGAACTCCAGATGCATGTGCCCTCTTGTGCATCTGGCTTACGTGTGTCCTGGGGAACCGAACCAGAGTCCTTAGGCTTCACGGGCAAATGCCTTAACTGCTAAGCCATTTCCCCAGCCCCCTTATTCTTCCTTTCTATGAATTCTCCATCGAGAAGTAATATAGCACCACTCAACCACAATGACTTCAAATGATATGGATTTACTGTTATTCACACTGTTTCTATCAGGAGTGCTGGCAAGCTCATCTGGGAAGTCCTGTCCCTTGTAGAGTGTGCTGGGCTGGGCTAGAAGCTACTAGAAGATGTCACTTGCCCACCATTGCATCTCTGAACTTCTCCATGTAATGTTCTCTCTCCATATGCTGTCTCATCATTTTATGTTTTGGCCTAAGTGATTTTCGAGCTAGACATCTGGCCTCTTTCTTTGATTGTAGACACCTGTAAGGTCTCATGAAGACCTGAACGGGCAGCATGTCACCTACACCTTAATCCAGTAGTCACAGCAGGCCCAGGTCTTGGAAAAGAGGGGAGGAAATCCCCCTCCATGATAGATGGACTAATATGCTTGTGCACAGTGGGACAGGACAGACAGGAACCATCTTTAGATTCTAGTCACCATTCGCCCTCAGCAAGTATTTGGTATTTCTTAGCTGAAGACCAGAACACATTGCTTCTTTCAGACTTGTGTTTATTTTAAAGCATAAATCAGAACGTGAGTTACACATATGCTTACCCACTTGGTCCTTTTCCTTATTGACTAAAGATAGAACAGACTTGTTTCAAACAGGCTGTAGTTAGTGCGGAGTATGTAGGCCACCCCTGTGGAAACTTGCTTCACAATCAGGAATTCATGTAATGTTTTCATTTTTCATTTGCTCCAGCCCTCCTGGTATTAGCCACTAAAGGAATTATAGTTTTAATAACTAGTTGACATAGCTGATTTTATCGATTTTAACAAATAATCAAACATGCCTAAAAGCAAAAATATCAAACAAAGGATTTAAGTCCCTAAACCCTTGCCCATGCTAATCACCAAACACAGTTAAATGACTCAGATAAAAACCGATTAGTGTCATTAGCAAAAAAAAAAAAAAAAAAAAAAAAAAAGAATTCACCAATTATAGACTATGCCTTATCATTTTGCTTAATGAAAAGCTGAAATGCTAAACGAGCAGCAGTCGACATCTGTAATGTGCTTCCACCTTCTTTTCACATTGTCACCCAGGAAAGACGGTCACCACAGCATATGGAGGAACAAAGAATATGCACTGAGTGACTAAATGTCAGTCAGCTTTCCATCACCAGAACATACTACCTGAGCCAATCAACTAATAAAGACTGAAGGTTTATTTTGGCTCACAGGTTTGGAAGCTTCAGTCTATGATCAACTGGCCCCATTGCTTGGGCCTGTGGGCAAGCAAGCTCATCACGGCAGAAGCATACACTGAAACAAAACCACTTACCTCGTGGCCAGGGAGCAAAAAAGGAAGCGAGGGTGCTAGTATCTGACATCGCCTTCAAGGCCACACCCCTAATGGTTTAAAGACCTAAAGTCTGCCCTGCTTCTTTAAGATTCCACCACCTTCTCATAGTAGCTGTAGAGCCCAAGCCTTTAACAGATGGACCAGGGGGACATTCAAGGTCAACACCACAGCACCACCCTTTCTTCATTGTGTTTCCTCATGAGTCCTACAAAGTCTGACAAAGATGAAAATGAAAACTTAGGGACATGAAGTAAATAGTCCGAGAACCCCCAGGTAAGAAGTGGAAGTGGGATTCATACTCAGCACTTGGTTAATCAAGTCTGTCTGACCACCACCATGGCTGTGCTGTCCTGCCTGTCAAAGGGAAGAAATGCATAGGACTTAGTGCTTATGACCTTGTGGTTGTTCTGTGCTACTGCCGAGCTTACCATAGCAGGGGAGGAAGGGGGTGGCTGCTGTTCTATTGGGTTCTGTGCTCAAGTGTTAGGGTTTGTGTTGTGCCTCCCCAGTTTCCTTTTTATTTATTTGAGAGAGACAGAGAGGAAGACAGAGAGGAAGAGGCAGAGAGAGAGAGAGAATGGGCATGCCAGCAGCCTCTCAGCTGCTGTGAATGAACTCCAGATGTGTTCGCCCCCTTGTGGGCAAGCATGGCATTGCATTGCATCACTTTTGTGTCTGGCTAAACGTGGGACCTGGAGAATCGAACGTGCATTCTTAGGCTTTGCAGGCAGGCGCCTTAACTGCTAAGCCATCTCTCCAGCCCCCTACTTTCCTTTTAATAAACATTTGATCGCATTTTATGTCATCTATTGGGAGCAAGTGATTCCAAAGAGGTATATATGATAAAGAGTACTGGGGGTTAGGGAGATGGTTCAGTATTTAAAGGCACTGGCTTGCAAAGCTTGCTGGTCTGAGTTCAAGTCCCTGTGTTAAGCCAGATGCCTAAGGTGGTACATGCGTCTGGAATACATTTACAGCAGCAAGAGGCCCTGGCATGCCCAGGCTCACTCCCCCCCCACACACACACAAAATTTTTTTTAAGCACTGGGTTTTGTACCTTGCATTTCATTTTTTCTCTTTGTGCTTAAACCCTTTGGCTTAATGGTGAAAGCTGTGACCTCCTCAGAGTAATGTGTCTAAAGGAATAGAACAGAACACACAGAAAACTAGTCTTTCTTTTAATACAATTTACAAAGTACCACAACTGAAATGGCTTAAACAAAATAACACAACAAACACCAGAGCAACTCAGCTTAGAAGATGAGTTTACTTTCTTAAAAATTTGACCAGGAGTCAGTAAACTGGATTGTTGACCAAGTCTGAACCATCACTGGTTTTGTAGAGTTTTTTGAACGACTGTGACCGTCATTCATTTATATAGTGTTTGTGGCTTCTCTCTAGGGTCATGAAAAGCAAAGGACAAGAATCTTCCAATTTTACATGCAGAGTGTTGTATTCTCCCCAGTTTCCTCAAAACTCCATCCTAGGTCTCCTCGGAATTGCAAGTATTTGGTTACAGCTTTGAAAGTTCCTATTGTTAGGGTCTGAGCCATGGCACACTTAAATTTAGGGCCCTTCTCCCTGGCTGTCATGTGGGAGCCTCACATGCAAAGAAATGAACATGGGCTGAAGATATGTGTAGATCACAACATTGAGGTGTTGAAGCTAATTGGTTAAGAAGTATCTGAATATAGTGGGTATTTCAATTCTGTGTCTCTAAAGCAAAGAAAAAAATGATGGGAAAAAATCTGATAATCCCCATTCAAACATGGCCTGGGAGAGAATCCAAGATGCCAGACTACAAAGCAAATCAATCACTTGCTATTATGCAGCATGGAAACCAGTGATCTCAGTCCTAAAGAAGGAAGCAATCATAGCTCAGAGGATTTAAAATGCAATTATCAGAGAGAGAGAGAAAGACCTGTGGAGACTTATGCTGGAAGTATCTGATGGAATCAATTGCTGTCGATGAAGGCCTCTTGGCAACCCAAAATGGCAGTGCTCTGGGTTAAAAGGCATCATGACCTTCGTGCCGACAAGACAAGGTTCATTGTGTGGATAATCTCCACCCTTTTGAGCTCCCTCCCAGACAGACCAGAACAGCTACTGTTTTGGCACCTGAACTGTAGGAGAGATGCAACCCCAAATGGAAATCATGGAACTGGAAATAACCCTCAAGAATGTTGGTCTCTGGACATTCTTCTTTTCCTCTGCAGAGTAAAGGCTTCCTGAAGATGACCATGCCCCAAACCCTAGAAACCTTGACTAAGTTACCTTTCCATGACAAGAGGGTATTTGGAGATGTGATGACAATAAGGAACTTGTGTTGTGATTTGCTTAGATTATCTGGGTGGGTTCAAGGTTGTCACAAGGAATCTTACCAGTGAAGAGAGGCAGAAGAGCCAAATTCGAAGACAGACTTGAAGACTGACTGACCATGAGGAAGGACCACAGATAAAATTGCAGGAGGCCTCTAGAAACTGGAGAAGGGAAGGAATCCGATTCTCTTCTGTAACCTCTAAAAGGAACCCAAAACTCTCTCTCTCTCTCTCTCTCTCTCTCTCTCATTTTATATATCCAATCTCTCCAGCAAGTGACCAATACACAGTATAAAGCAACAACTAAATTTGTGATACGCTGTGATGGTGTCCATAGGAAACGAATACAAAGGTATGCATCTTTGACTGTACTTCTGTAAAGGGTTGTAGAAAGCTTCAGTCCAGCCAGAGGACATGAGTGGCACAACAGCTTAGAAATTAGAGCTTTGAATGTGATTATGGAAAGGTAGGGCTTGGGTATGGCGGCATTTTCTGCTTCATGCCTTTGGTTTTCATTGGGATGCTATTGAGAGGAAGACTATAGTAGATCATTGAGGAGTTATTCATGTAAAACACTCAAAGAATGCTCAGCCCATAGTGACTGTGATGATGGCAGCTGTGATGGTGATGGTGTTGGTAGATGTCGATGGTGGTGGTAATGACACGAGAGATGACGATGGTCGTGAGGGGGATGATAATGAGTTCCTAAGTTGTTTTTAGGTTTTGGACGTGACTCCCTTAGTTTTATATTTATAATATTATCCAGTATTTTAAAATTAAAATGAGTTTCTGTGTTTATTGATCAACTCTAGATAAGACTAGTTACCACCTCCAGGGGTATTATAAGAACTGAGATTGGAGGGCCTGGAGAGATGGCTTAGTGGTTAAGCACTTGCCTGTGAAGCCTAAGGACCCTGGTTTGAGGCTCGATTTCCCAAGACCCACATAAGCCAGATGCGCAAAGTGGCACATGCATCTGGAGTTTGTTTGCAGTGGCTGGGGGCCTGGCATGCCCATTCTCTCTCTCTGCCTCTTTCTCTGTCTGCCTGTTACTCTCAAATAAATTAAATAAAAATAAACAAAAAAAAATTAAAAAGAACTGAGATTGGCCATGGAAATCATCAGTCCATTCATTTTAATAATATTATGAATTGTAGTCAGTGGGGCTCCAGGCAGAGTAGGCCAATAGTTGATGTTTAAGCAGCCTTTCATCTCCTTTTCTTTTCTTTTCTTTTCTTTTCTTTTCTTTTCTTTTCTTTTCTTTTCTTTTCTTTTCTTTTCTTTTCTTTTTTTCTTTTCTTTTCTCTTCTTTATTTTCTTTTCCCTTCTTTTTCTCTTCTCTTCTCGTTTCTTCTTTTCTCCTCTCCTGTCCTCTGCTGTCCTCTCCTCTCTTTTCTTTTCTTCAGGATAGTAAGATTGAAAATACAGAGAAAGACACAACTCCATAACATTCAACTCAAAACTAGGTCCTTAGCAATGAGCCATCATCAATGAAGGAGGTAAGAAGACACTGCACAAACATAGCACGTCTTCCTGGAAAGTCAACTCTGTTCAAAGGTAAATAATTTAACATATTTTTCTTTTAAAGCAAACATGGATGTATTATGAAGGAGAAATGCAAATTTCACATTAATTTTTTAGACTTGGAGTGGATTATTCAGGCACTTCTTTATTACAGCTTTATTGATCTCTCTCCCTCCTCCAACTGGTTTCAGGAGAAAAGACTCCTCCTGTGATTGTAAATTTCGGGGGGCTGTGTGTGTTTCATAAGGCTGGCTGGGCCCGAGATTCTCATGTGGCCATCGGTAACTTGTTTGTCATGATCTAAGGTCTCCTTTCCTCTGTGTTGTCTTCCTTTACAGGAAGGTTGCCTCTGCCCTGATGGCCCCGATGCCCTTGGCTCCAGGTCGAAGCCCTTTAGCAGCCACTTTTTGCAAAGGGGAGAGACAGTCTCCCACTCCTACATTCCATGATGACCTGTGACATGGAGCAGAAGAAACAGAACTGACTACTATAACCTGCCTTCCAATGGAGCTGAGTCTTTGCCCTGGCCTAGACATACCGCCAAGGCATGGAGGCATCTAAAAGGAGAACCAGACACACCAAACCAGGAGAAAAAGGTCCCAGCAAAGCCAACCCCGTTCATTCTGAGACCTCAGAGGAAGTGTGGTCTCTGGATACCATGCTCCCCGACAGAAACTTGTTGACTCCCTCCACGTGCTCACCTGCCATTGCTTCCTCCTGCTCTGTGGGAACAGGTTGAGGGAAAGTCCCCAAAGAGGCAGTTGCCTTGGGCTGCCTTCTTGGAATCTGAAAGTGCCATTTGTGAGGCATATGTTCAGGGACTGGAAAAAAAATTGACCTTTTTTTCCCTGAACTTCAATACCACTTCCAGAATTAATCTTTGTGTGTGCACTAAAATTTGAGAAGAAGATATTTTGTATAGAAATCAAACATATATTGATTGAGTTATCCATCTTCATATACCTTTTTTTTTGGTTGGCTTATGTGGGAATTATATGTATGCATAGACTATGCATGTGTGTGTGTCCTGTGTGCATATATGCAAAAGCCCAAGGAGAGCATCGTGTGTCCTTCTCCATTGCTCGTCCGCATTGTTTCTTTGTGACAGAGTCTCTCATTGAATCTGAACTTGCTGTTGACAGAGATTAGGAGCGAGATAACTTTCTTTTGCAGGTACTCAGTTTAGGGACACAGACTCAAAAAAAAGCATCGAAGCAGCCCTGCCCTGCAGAGACTCTAAAAGAACTCAAGTCTGAGTCCAGATGGCAATAAGAAGCAGCTTCCTGATTCTTTCTACTTAATTTTTCATGGTCTTCCCCGCTTCCCCCTGTTGCCATGCCCTTTCTTAACTCTGCACTCTCCTCCCTGGACCACCAACCAATGAAGGTTCTTCCTATGCATTTGAACTTAACACTGAGGCTCAAATCAATTGGATGTATAATTTATAAAAATCTGACCCAAATTGTCATGAGGATTCTCCCAGACCTTCCCTCTCAGGACTACTTCCATCTGGAGGTGGGAGCACTCAGCTTGGGAGCTTTTCTGCCTTTCTCCCAGTCTCTTTAATTTCTACTCTCTCTTAAAAGAAGTATTTCACAATTTGCCCTTCTTCTTGTCTGTTTATGAATGCTTTGCTAATCATGAGATTAGAACACGAGAGCCAGTGGTTTGAGGAGGTCCAAGCCCATCCTGGACCTAGTGGGGCTTTGCTGCTCCTCAACCTTCTAATACCAGTTTCTGTCAAAGTGACTGACCAGTGAGTCTCAGGGGATTTTCCTATCTCCCACAACCCCACCACAGGAGTGGAGTGACAGGCACCCACGGCCACGTCCAGCTTTTTTAGGGGGATGCTGAGAATTGAACCTCAGGCTTGTTCAGCTAGTGCTCTTCCCTGCCGAGCCATCTCCCCTAGCCCCGACTTTGACTATCATTCAAAGACTTGTGGTTTTAAAGATTCAGAGCTCTGCGTCTTAAACAAATATCATACCAATACTCCTAAGAATAACTACAAGGATCCTAAAGTCCTGCCTCACACAGATATTAGGCACTTTGGTTACCAAATCAAGAGAAAATGAAATGAGTAAATGCAGATCTCGAACCATCCCAAGACTTGCTCAAGTGTATCCCCAGTGTTCAGGAGATCACTCATCCTATAAAATCTGCTCTTCGAAGACAGTATTATTGGGGCGACTAGGGAGATTTCTCCGTGGATAAAGCGCTTGCCATACAAGTACGAGAGTCCTGGGTAAATCCAGTATTCAGCAGGCAGAAATAGAGGATCACTAGGGCAAGCTGGCTAACTAGATGAGCCAAGTGGGCAAGCTATTGGTTCACGTGAGAGACCCTGCCTCAGTCAATCAAGGGGAGAGCAGTCAAGAGAGATAGTTGTTAACCTCTGGCTTCTACACATGGGCACCCACATACATGGGACAATACATATCTACACACATGCTAAGAAAAAAAAAAAAAAAAAGCAAGCAAACAGTACTATAGTCTAGCCAGGAGAGACCCCTTCACTAGGACTGATATTCAACACTAGTATGGCGAAGGCTCTGAGAAAGTCTTGCATAAAGGATCCCATCTGCCTTTGTTTGACATGGCCTATCTCATACTTCCTGACACCTTTATGTCACCTGGAAAATTGGAAGAATGCAGATTCTCTGAAACCTCTCTGTGAAGAAATGTTCTTTTGAGGCCTGAATCCAGAAGCTCAGGAAATTCCTCCCTGGCTTCTCTGTTCTAGACAGAGAGCTGAAGGACAGAGATCAAGTACACACTTCACACCTCGCAGCCAGAAAAGTGGATCTCTGTAGCACAGCAGACATTGGGCTGAGCACCCGTCAAGTGTGTGTGTGTGGTCAGCCCACTCCCCAGGTAATGCATACAGAAATGGACACCGTGCCTAAGTCTAAAAGTCATCTAAAAGAATTAATGTTCTCCTTTAAGGCCTCTTTGTTCCCTTACAGCTAGGAGAATTTTTAGTTTTAACTTTTTTTTTTGCATGTGTGTGGGGGGAGTGCATGTGTGTGTATGGGTGCAGGTACATGTGTATGCACATGCAAGTGGAGGCTAGAAGTTGACATTAGGCATCTTTCTGGACTGTTCTTCTCCTTACCTTCTTTTTATTTTTTTATTTTTGTGAGGTAGGGTCTCACTCTAGCCTAACCTTATCTAGAACTCATTCAGTGCTCCCAGATTGGCCTTGAACTCACTGCAGTCCTACCTCTGCATCCTGAGTGCTGGGTTTAAAGGAGTACACCACCAAAACCTGACTTTCTAACTTTAATATCTATATCTATCTATCAGTCTATCTATTATTTGAGAGAGAGAAAGAGAAGAAGTCAGAAAGAGAATGGGTACCAAAGGGCCTCTTGCTGCTGCAAATGAACTCCATACTTTACAAGTAAGTGCCTTTAACCTCTGAGTCATCATTCAAGACTGCCCCACCACCTTTTTTTTTTTTTTTTTTTTTGAGGTAGGCTCTCACTTTAGCCTAGGCTGACCTGAAATTCACTATGTAGTCTCAGGGTGACCTTGAACTCTTGGCAATCCTCCCACCTTACTTTTTGAAACAATATCTCACTGAACCTGGAGCTCACTGATTCAGCTACTCAAGCTACCTGCAAGCCTCATGACTTCTCCTGATTCTGCCTCCCTAGTGCTGGATTTACAGATGTGTGCTACCACATTCAGTGTTTTTTTTTTTTTTTTTTTTAACATGGGGTCTGGGGAACTGAACTCAGACCTTCATGCTTGTATAGCAAGCATTTTACCAGCTGAGCTATCTGCCCAACCCACGATTTGCTTAAAAAGAAAAGTTTTTTTTTTAAAAGGCAGAGAAATTTCAAAAGGCCAATGAGAGGTTCAGGTCAGGCCAGAGTGAACCCTACCTTGACAAAAAAAAAAAGGTTTTTTAAAAAGGAGAAACAAGGTTTTAAAGACAAAGGAGGAACAATTTTAATATCTCCTGGAAAACAGAAAAGGAGTTGAAATGATCCCATGTCACATGAATTGTATTTGCAGACTTCCTCCCCATAGCCTCCCCACCAGGCTGGAGCTGATGGCCTCCAGGACAGTGCTGGTCTTCAGCAATGCCTGGCTGGGGGTGGGGGGTGGGACTTCCTGCAGACTTCCCTCTCCCCAGACCCAAGAGACCCTCCCCCATGCCCCTCTCCACCTTCTACACTTCTGATTGATCCAACATGCCTCTCATTCCTTTCCCATTAGCTAATGGGAATAGTAATAATAATAATTTACAATAAGAGTGATCATCACAGTAGCAGCTACAGTTGATTGAGCACCTTCCCCAAGTCATCAGGCAAAACTCTTCACAGGCCTCGCTGGCTGTCATCTTCCTGGCAAGCCTATGAAATGTGCTTTGTTAAATGAACGTGCGTTGCTATTTACCAACAAAGGAAGCGAGGCTTAGAGTGTGTAAGCAGGCTTCTTGGTGCCATAAAGTATGTCAGAGGGTACTTTTGTGTTGAGTGAAATGTTGGAAATGCTTAGTTACGTCATTTAGATTTTAGCACAAGCATTCGGAACATGATAGCGCCATTACTTTAAGAAGAGAGTCAGAAGTGGGAATTTTATTTTCCAGAGGAAATGACTTTAGGGTAAATCCTCCTTTTACCACACAGAGTAGTCATGGAAACAATTGTGTGTGTGTGTCTGTGTGTGTGTGTGTGTGTGAAGGGGGAGGAAGCTTGGAATGGAAAAAGCAAGGAGAGCATAAGGTCAGTCTTCAGGAAGAGGTGACCAAACACAGTTCCTGTTATTATAATTAGTGTAATGAGTTTTTGTTTTCAGTTAAAAATGTACATATATGCTCATATTTGATTTTCTTTAATTTCTGGTTGGAATGTTTACTTTTCAAGAAAGAAGCTACCATATGGCCTGCCTTTCAGCCTTGTTAACCTTTTGCCATTTTTATAATCACTTCATCTACTTAAAATAATTTTAGTCAATGAAAATTATAGAATTCATCCATTAATATAACCTTTGTGGCAAAATAAAGAGTGGAAAAATGCTGAGAAGAAATGGGAAAAATGTGTCTAAGTAATGTGAAATATATGCCTACTAGACATATTTTTTTTTCACTTTTCAAAACCCTCTCTTGTTTCTATAATTAATTGTCATTAAATATCCAAATCATTTTCAGTTCAATGGCTCAAAGTAGTTCTAAAATGTGGTGACATTAACACCATTATTATATATTTTATTATTTGGGGTTGTTTTCAAGCAACTAGAGTAATTGAACTCTAGCCTGCTCCAATTAATAAGATTTTAAAATGCATTTCTACAAATCTTTTTTTTTTTTTTTTTTAAGCAACAATCCTGACTTAAAACTTACTCACAGCCAACACTGAGTGCTATGAATGCTTGATGCCTGGGGGTCATTTTCTTTTTAATAATTATTTTCAAAGAAACCTATGAAATCTTCATCAACATTTTTAAAGAAGTAGTCTTTATCAAAGGGAAGAAAGACTCTGAGATCTAAACCTATTTACATACCAGATGTAGAGGTGGGTAGGTGACAGAGCTTCCCGTCACCTGCTGAGAAGGACTGCTACCTGGAAGGCAGCAGAGTAACAAGAAGGGCCTTTTTGTTTTTAAACAACCTAAAGATTTTATCCCTCCCAAACTCTCTTGTCCTTGAGTTGAGGTTGGAATAGGCAGAAGATTTCTGCACACCGATTTTCCACTGTAACCCAAAGAATTCAAATGACAGCAGGCTGGGGCTGTCTCTCAGTCAGCTCTCCAAATATGCAGAACCTGATTTCATTAAGAACTGGGCTATGAGACTGTCAGTGCAGAGCAGAGCAGAGCCACCTGATTATTTATAAGTGTCTGTGTTTTTCTGTTCTTTTTGGTATTTGGGTTGGGAACATTTATGGGACTAATTTCATTTCTTATTGCAAAATCTATGTAGCACTTTGACTCGCGTCGTAAATTCCAAAGGCAGTCCTAATTGACTCGATGAAGTAAGGTCCCTTTGGACTCAGCATCTTATCATTGCATTTTGTCTTTGTGGATTGTTTCTCAAGAATATCATTAAAGAACTCACTGGTTCTGACCAAGTTTGGTGTGCAACTGAAGGGCATACAAGACTCAGATGGGCTGTAGCTTAACTTTCTCATCATGGATGAAAATGGTAGCTGCCATTTCCAAACGAGAACACTTTCTGTTTGCCACTTACAGAAAATATTCTGGCGACTGTGGGGATGGTTCAGTCAGTAAAGTACTTGTCATGCAAGCATGAGGACCTTAGTTCAAATTCCTGGCAGTCATGGAAGTGCCAGGCATGGTGGTGAGTACCTGCAACCCAGCACTGTGGAGGCAGAGGCAGGATCCTCTGAGCTTTACCGGCTCACTGGTCTACCTGAATGAGTGAGCTCTGGGTTTAGCTGGAGACCTTGTCTCAAAGAATAAAGGAAAGAGCAACTGAGGAATACGCCTGACATCAACCTCTGGTTTCTACACACAAGCACAAGTGTGTATGTGCACCCCCAATGCACACATGTGCCCACAAGCATACAAATATGCATACACATGCCAAATCCTTTTTTTTTTTGTTTGTTTGTTTATTCTTAGGATGGAGGAAAAGAGGAATTTATTCATGTCTTGTGAAGAGAAGGTTGAGCTAGTATTTTCATGTGTTTGTCTTGAATTAGGAGAATAGTTGAAAGAAGGAAATATAAGCTCCCTCTTCATGTAGCATTCTACTAAATTCTGAAACACTTGCTATGAGTTCAGAATGGCAAAAATCCCAGCTCATCTCATAATCTCCTGAAGTTGTCTCCATAAGCCTTCCAGTAAAATCTATCAAATAATTTCCTGTCTCCCAGGGCAGGAATCATATGATAATACTCTCTATTCCTTTACCTCATAACCACTGCTCAGGGCTCACATTTGGAAGTGAGTGTTTACAGGATGTAAAAGGCTGAAATGGTGATTTTACTTTGCCATCCTCTCATACTTCCTTCTGAAGTGGTAACTACCATAGACTTTCATTTGTCTACTGTCACAAAATTAAGTGCATATTCTTGTGTGTGTTAATGCTGTTACTGTTTTCTCCATGAGGCATGGTTTCATTGTGTAGTCCAGGCTGATTTGAACTATTTATGTAACCTAAACTGGGCATGATCTTGAAATCCAACTGCCTCAGCCTACTGCTGAGATGATGGGTGAATACCACCACTTTCTGCTGCTCATCTGATTGTGGTTTTTCTTTTTTTTTTTTTTTTTTTTTTGAGAGAGAGAGTTATCATGGGGTATGCCAGGGCCTTCTGCCGCTCTTGACAATCTCTAGACCCATTCACCACTTTATGCCTCTGGCTTTGGGCAGGAACTGGAGAATGGAACCTAGGCAGTCAGGCCTCACAAGCAAATGCCTTTCACTGTTGGGCCATCTCTTTAGCCCTCTTCCTTTACAAACAACCCAAACATTTCCATCTGTTTATCTTTTTTTTTTTTTTTTTTTTTTTTTTTTTTGTTTTTCAAGGTAAGGTTTCACTTTAGCCCAGGCTGACCTGGACCTGGAATTCACTATATAGTCTCAGGGTGGCCTCAAACTCACAGTGATTCTCCTACCTCTGCTTCCCAAGGGCTGGGGTTAAACGCGTGTGCTACCACACCTGGCTATCTGCTTATCTTTCGAAGTAAAGTGTTTGTTCCATTTCCATTAATATTAAGCAGCAAGTGTTGCCAGATCACTTCCAGCCACCATGTACTGCTTCCTCCTGTGTGAAGTTTGCTTTGTCCCAGTCTTAGTGGTTATCCACAAGGACCCTGAGTGACACATGTGTGAAAGAGGCAGAGGGAAGCAGCAGCATGTTGACTCCACATCTCAATCAGGACTCCTTTCATTCTGGCTGGCCAGCTGGCCACAATAGGGGCTTTGGTTTGTTTCCAGACATGAAAACCTAACGTGATAATCAAACCCTCCCTTACCTCATGCAAATCCCAAATCTCCACAGTGATGACAAAAAAGATTGGGAAGAAAGAGTGGAAGGTAGAACATTCTGGAAGATTTAACTCTTCTTGTCAGTTGTGTGAAGAAAGACAGAATGAAGAATGTTGAGGTCATCAACTTGTCCTGTTTGGTGAAAGTGGTCAAGAAGTCACTGGAATAACCTTCTCACAAACACCGGCACGGCTTAGTATCACCCATGGACAAAGACATTATTTTGCAGTGAACTTTGCTACATTCCACAACACTCTAAAGGTAAATAAGCAGAGCAAATTTTTGAGGCACATCATTACTTTAAAAAAACAAACAAACAATTTAAGCCAGATGTTATGGCTCACATCCTTTTCTGGGGGTCTGGGGGTAAGGGTTTTCAAGGTAGGGTCTCTCTTGTAGCCCAGACTGACCTGGAATTCACTATGAAGTTTCAAGATATCTTCAAATTCATGACAATCCTCCTACCTTGGCCACCTGAGTGTTGGGATTAAAAACATGCACCTTCACGCCCGACTAATCTTTAATCCCAGTGTAGCAGACAGCTTCAGGTCACTGAGATGAACTTCCAGCCCAGGCACAGTTATGAAGGAAGGGATTCATTGAAGCTTACAGATCCAAGGGAGTTCCGAAATGGCCAAAGAAGTTGGGCCCTTCTTAAAGGACCAAGCATAGAGAGAGAGAAGCCCTAAGCCAAAAACCCCAAAGACACACCACAAATAAACACATTTCAGGAACTCCAGGCACTTTGCAAATCTTTAGACTGGAATAAAATCTTTAGACTATTGAGGGCCATTCATTTAAACTATCACACCCAGCTTTTGTAGGACTGAGGAGGGAGAATCACTGTCAGTTTAAGGCCAGACTGGACAACAGAATGAATTCCTAACCAGCCTGGTGCTAGAGTGAAACCCTGCCTTGAAAATGAAACAAAACAGAACATAAAAACTAGAAAGAACCAGCCCCCATGGTTTTTATATTTAATTTACTAATCTTAACTCGGAAAAATCATAACTTCTCTGTTTTGTGAGACAGTTTTATTTGCCATATAGCCTAAGCTAGCCTCAAACTCAAAGTAATTCTCCTGTTTTAGACTTCCCAAGTGCTGGGCTTATAGGCGTGAACTACCACTCCTGGCAGAAATCCTGGTTTTAAGAAGATAAAGAAAGAAAGACAAGGGAACAAACCGATATAATGAAAATGACAAGAACTAATGTTTGGTAATTTATAAAAGCGAAAAAGGAGGGAATAATTTTGGGAAATTATTTGGTGATACATCCCTTAATTCACCATTTTATTTTGTTAAGGTGCTAGGTTTAGTCCATAAAGGAAATCTGTCATTGGAAGATGACGGGCATTACCATGGTGCAGGCATAGACTGTGTTGTGTTAGCATTGGGGAGAATTCTGACTACAGGGACCTGTGTTCTGATATCAGGCCGTTGTTGTCTAATATCAGACAATTGGAAGCTTGACAATTTCTTTCTTTTTCATGTCTCTTTTTCATACATTCTTCCTTTCTGCCTCTCCCTGTTGTCTGACTTTCTGACCTGTGTCTCTTTCTGTTTTGTTTCTGATCCACTGAAAACAAGATTTCCTCATGACTATTGAAGTTTCTAGAAATCACAGACAGGGTTCTCTGCCAGAGTGTAAAAGGCAGACTGAGAAACACTGGGCAGAAATCTCTAATCATCTTCAACAAGTGGTCTTGATTCAGGTTTTGGGCAGAAAATCATTTGTTAAGGTAATATAGTATGATGACATGATGGTAACCTGAGAGATGCTAAAGACAACTCCAGAATTCTTAGAGATCCCTGTTGGTCAGCCCGGAGTAGAAGAACCTGCTGATTTCAAGTTTACCACACTAAGAGTACAAACAAACCGGCATGCCAATCTACTCAGAACAAACAACCCTAATCACACATAATGCTATTGTGTGTACATGAACTTTCTCCCTATTTCTTTCCTTAGCATAAAAAACAAAACAAAACAAAACACTGGTTAACTAAGCTAAAGAAGCATTTCCAGAATATGGCTCAGGACTGTGAGCAGTCCTGGGTCTCCCTGCAACACTGAGTCCTGGATAAATGAACAAGTAGGACTAGTTCCTAAAACATCTTGGGGATTTTTAAAATGGGCACTCTGAACCTATTTTAACCTACATGCTTGTGACCCTGCAGATGGTTCTCATGTGCATGAATCAGGCCAAGGAGGCATTTTTATTTGCTATAATTTTCTTTGGGGTTGAATGTTCATAATGATTTATTCCAGTAGTTAGCTAAAATATGTGTGTGCTACTGAGACAAAGTAACAGAGAGGCCAGTGCTCTCGACTTTGAAGAATGGAAATGGGAGAACTGAGCTTTAGGAAAAATGTGTCACCAGCCATGTAGAAAGCTAGAATTTGGTGGAGACTAATTAATTGTGACTCAATTTTTGTTCTAATACCCTTCAAGACACCAGACGTTAATCTCCTCTCTCTCTCTCTCTCATTTGGAGAATCTCCTGAAAAATTTAAGGGAGTGAGAGGTGAACTAAATTAAAGTTTATTGAAAGCCATGATTGAAATTTATCATCAAGCTGTGATGTTCTCTCTCAATGTACCAACCCACTAATTTTAGAGACTTTTCCTCTTTGTCATCAAGAATCAATTTAATGTCATGAAAGATTATTTTTTAATCAGCGTAGTGGAGAAGATGTGGTGGAGGGTTGGTTGAGAGCCACAAACACTGGCTGATTTCAGAATTCCACTACCGAGGTGAAGGTCTACATTTATTCCTTTACGACATCTATTCGTAGAACCATTCATCCCCAGTTCCTTTATGCCATCTATTCTTAGACCCATTCGTCCCCAGATGTTGCCATCTCTGCAGCCATACATCATCAGAGTGAGGTGCTCTTATAATGTATTGCACTAATACATTGTGCGAAGGACAGCACTGATGATAAATTTCTTAAATGATGGTGCTGTCGAAGGCTAATGACTCTAAGAGCAAATGCAAGGTAACACAGTGATTTCTTTTCAAGCCCTAGCAAAGACTGCAGAAGACATCTCAAAGCCAATTTCACTAGGGTAATGTTGAAATAGACAGTATTGAGACACCTCTGTGACACATACTTGGGTAGTTTGGGGCAAAAGTAAATGGTTTTGCATTCTCAATAATAAAAAAAAAAGGAATTGACTTTTTGGAGGGGGTGTTTTGCTTTGTTTGGGATATCTGGAAAACATCTTGAGGCCTTTTGACAGGAAGCAAAACCCACAGTTGAGGTTCTACTCTGTCTTGGTGGGATCCATGGTGGTCTTCTTGCTTCTTTGGGTGTGAATTGTTTTCAGCTCTCCTTTGAGCAGGAAGTACATTCCCAAGACTGCTAGTCATGCCATTATATTCAGGGATGGGCCAACTGCCAGCATCTGCACCTGTCCTGACAAAATGTTGGTGAGTATATGGCACACCCTTGCCTGCGCAGAGAGTGTTATCACAACCAAGTCCAGGAAAAGTCTGGCTTTTTGTTAGATATGCATATCAGTGTGGGCATGCACATGTCAGAGCATGAATGTGGAGATCATTAGATGTTGATTATTGCCTTCCACCTTGTTGAGATAGGGTCTCTCAATGTCCACCATGCTACATGCACCAGCTAGCTGGCCCAGGGTCTTCCGAGTGATTCTCCTGTCTTTACCTCCCTTCCCAGTTGAGATGCATTCTGGCATTACAGATACTAGTGGTACAGTGCCTGGCTTCACAATAAGTGCTTTATTCACTGAGCTATCTCCCCAGCCCTTGAATCATGTTTTTTAATCCTTGGGGACAAGGCCCCGTAGCCAGTGCCAGTCACATTCTTTAGATATAATCAAGATAAAATGTGTCAATTTTAAAAAAATTAATTTATTTATTTGCAAGCAGAGAGAGAGAGAGAGAGAGAGAAGATTGACAGACAGACAGAGAGAATGGGCAGGCCAGGGTCTCTAGCCACTGCAAATGAATTCCAGATGCATATGTCCCTTGTGCATTTGACTTACGTGGGTCCTGAGGAATTGAACCTAGGTCCTTCGGCTTCACAGGCAAATGTCTTAACAGTCGAATTTTTATCTGGGGTAAAAAGTTAAGTCTGACCCTCACCCATGCATGGAGTTTTCTCACAGGGATAATGACTAAGCGTTAGAATGTTTCGGGCATTGTCGGGCACCATTGTGACTACTTTCATGAACTGCACTGTGAGTTATGACAGGGGGAGTTTTTAAACCCATTTAACAGCTGAATCATTACGACAGTCTGGCTCCTGAGGTGCAATATTCTACATTTCAGGCTTATATGTTTTGGAATTAATCTTTTGTTTTATTTTATATCACAATGTATGGTTTTAAAATAAATAATTTTATTGATCAATTCATTAGTTGTTACCCAATGAAAATACATTTAATCTTTTCTTCCAGCCAAATGTATACACAATCAGAGTAGATTCTTTCCTTTAGCAAGTGCCTTATCAATGCTCAGGCTTTCTAGAAAATCTATGACTCAGCCTTCTAAGCATGGATAAGAAGAGTGTTTTAGTTACCTTCATATTTCTATGATAAACTGTCCAACCAAAATCATCTGATGGGAGGAAAGTTTATTTTATTTTTTTATTCTGGCTTATAAGTCTCAAGAGGAAGCTCCATGATGGCAGGGGAAAGTATGACATGAGCAGAGGCTGGACATCATGGAAGGTGGAAGACAGCAGCAGGAGAGTGAGCTAATCCAACACTGGCAAGAGAGGGCTCATAAGCATCAAGGTCTACTCCCTGCAACACACCTCCAGCAAGGCTCCACCTCCCAAAATGCCATTAGCTGGGAACCGAGCATCCAGGACTCAGGATTTTACAGGGGACACCTAATTCAAACCACCACGCATGTGGAATCTTTTCTTAGTATAGTGTTCCTTTCCAGGGTTAGTGGCTCTAAACTTCTCAGGGAGCCAGAAAGGAGAATGAGCTTGCTTCTAATTGTCCCATGATTTGCTGATGTAGACAGCTAATTGTTGAGCTGGGATCTTTCAGATAGTGGTTTTAACTTCATCTAAAAGGAATATTTAATTGAAATCCTTTCTCTTTACTTCTTGGGTGTGGACTACATTAGATATCTTTTGTTTAAAAAAAAAAAAAAAAACTATTACCTGATAAGTTTTCACTTACAGAGTTTTCCTCTTAAATCCATTTTTATATGGTTCCATTACGTATAGGGAAAACTTTCCATTTTAATGAATCTTTCTAAATAAGTCTAATTTTGATTCATACTCTGTGATATTTATCATGTACAAGTGTCAGGAGGAGGCAAAAGGAATGATAATAAAATGTTTTATTTTCATTTTGCCAATAAATTTGCCCAAATGTGAATGAGAAAACTTAAATAAATAATAGAAATAGTACTTATGAGTGCTTCATGCTAAGTATCAAGTGTTTTAAGTTATTTTCATTTTACCATATTTGAAATTTTAGATTTAGGTTGAGTCTCAGATGTTATTTTCATTGCTTAAGTGATTGAGATACTGGGACTTCCATGGATGATATGACAGGCAGTGTTCTCTTTCTTTCTTTCTTTTTTTTTTTTTTTTTGGTCTGTGTGCACTATAAAATATTATGTCTATGAGCTAATTAGCAATCATATTTTATTATACCTGATGTTTTCAAAACAAGGAATGTCAACAATATGAGAAAATACTGGACTAAAATATCTCATGTTGTATATGGTGTTATGATCATTTTTCCCTACAGGGATATGAGATATAGCTTGTTACTATTGCTCTCTTGTATTTATCCTCTGCAGATTTACTAACTGGGAGTAGTAATATGAAGGCTAGTTATCTATTTCATTTGATTTTTGATGAGAGTACAGAACAACTTAAAGAAGGAAAGAAAAGCTCTCTCAACAAATGGTGCTATTAAAACTGAATATCCACATGTAAGAATGAAGCTGGATTGTTACCTCAAACTGTATAAAGAAGTAACTCAAGTGGATGAAAGATATAAATTTAAAAGCTAATTCCATGAAACTCTTAGAAGCAAATTTAGAGGAAGGTGCTTGTGACCTTGGGACTGGCAATGCTTTGGTGGACATAACACTGAGATCATAGGTAGCCAAAGAAAAAGGAGATAAATAAGTACTCAGAAAATTCAAGACTTTTGTTCACTGAAAGATAACATCAAGAGACAACCAACACAAAATTAAAAATATTTGTAACCCAGGTAACTAGTAAGAGCTAAGTATTAGACCATTGAACTGTGGTGACTCAGAGCGATGAACCAACAATGCTCTTCAAAAGTGGGCAGAAAGAATGGGGTACGTCAGTGGTAGGGTCTGTGTGAGGTCCTGGGTTTGATCCTGGCACTGCTGCCTAGATGAAGGAGGAGGAGAAGGACAAAAGAAAGAGGAGAGAGGGCTAGAGAGATAGCTTAGCAGTTAGAGGAGCTTGCTTGCAAAGCCCACTGGCCCAGGTTTGAAGCCAGATGCACAAAATAGTGCATCTGTCTGGAGTTCATTTGCAGTTGCAAGAAGCCCTAGAACACACATTCCCATCCCCTTTAAAAAATTAAAATATTAAATAAAAAGAAAGATGAGCTGGAGAGATGGCTTAGCAGTTAAGCTGCTTGTCTGCAAAGCCGAAGGACCCAAGTTCTAGTCCCCAGTATCCATGTAAAGCCAGATGCACAAGGTGACACATGTGCCTAGAGTTTGTTTGCAGTGGCTAGAGGCCCTGATATGCCCATTCTCTTTATGACTCAAATAAATCAGTAAATATTTTTTAAAAATTTTAAAAAGAAAGAAACTTTTTCATAGGAAAGATCAAAATATCCAATAAGCATTAATAGTCAAGAGGAAAAATGAAAAACCATAGTGAGATACCATGTCATATTCATAAAGTTGGGCATTATTAAAAAATAGAAAAGGAAAATAACAGCTACTTATAAAGATGTGGAGACATTAAAGCCTTGTGGTACACTGAAAACTGCTTTTCAGTTTCTAGAAAGGTAAACAAAATTACCACGTGGTCCAGCAGTTTCACTTCTAGATATACTCAAAAGAATTAAAAGCAGCACACAAAGAAGTGCTTGTACAACTGTACTCATAGCAACATTATTTACAATATCCTAAATGTGGAACAACCCACATGTCCATCAGTGTTAGCATGTATAAGAAAAATGTAGTTAACATGTTCAATAGAGTGAATATTCAGCTATTAAAAAAGAAACAAAATTCTGATGCTACCTGCTAACACATCAATGACTCTTGGTAACATATTGAGTGGAATAAGCCAGGCATAAAAAAACTTAACTGTAAGCTCTGTTTAGGTGAGGTAATAGATAAAATCATAGCGATAGCAAGTTAACAGAGGGGTTAACAAGGGTTGGGGAAAGGAGAAATGGGGAGTTAGTATTTAATGAATATGAAGTTTCTTGAGAGATGAATAAAAAGTTCTGGAAATAATGGTGATAATTGTGCAGCATGGTAAATATACTTTACTGCCAGTGAATTATATACTTACAATTATTGTTATACATTTTATCATGTGTGTATATGTGTGCATAAAATAGAAATAGCAAAAGATAGGACCAAGTAAGAATGTGGAATATAACGTTACAGCTAAGTATAGACATTGTGCTTATAAATTATAGTGACCATCGGTTTTAACAGATGGCAAACATCTTAGCAGGAGGAGTAATCTTAGGTTACAAATAGTCTTTAGTGGGATGTAATTATCTTTTTTTAAAAGTATTTTTTTAATTTTTATTTTTAGAGAGAGAGAGAGAGAGAGCGAGAGAGAGACAGAGATGGGCATGCCAGCAATCTCTCAGCTGCTGTGAACGAAATCCAGATGTGTGCGCCCCCTTGTGGTCAAGTGCACCCTTGCGCCCTTGCGTCACTTTGCATCTGGCTAAACGTGGGACCTGGAGATTGGAACTGACATTCTTAGGCTTAGCGGGCAGGTGCCTTAACCGCTAGCCATCTCTCCAGCCCAGGGATGTAATCATCTTTGCTAAGTCGAACCAACTGAAGTTTCTGAGACAGTCTGATGCTAAGACATTAAGCACTGGACTGATGGAATTTGAAATGGTAGGGTGGTTTCCAGACGTTAACAATGATCATAAATACTCATTCACACAGCACCAAGCACTCGATCCATGCTCAGGAAGAGTTGTTAAGTGGAATTCCTAACTTTACACAAAAACAGCAGCTGACTATAACAATTCCTTAGGAACTGTGTTTTACACCATTTTGTGTGCAGTGCACCCAGCTATAGTTTTATAAAACAGAGAAATAATGCAAGCTGACACACTCAATCAAAGGCACTGGGATTCTACTTTAAATCTATAAAAATCTGGGAGCATGATTCTTTTAGGTATGAGAGGCCATAATTTTGATCAATTAACATTTCTAGGCTGCCCTCCGAACAGCCACCCACATTTGTATTGAATTTATGTCAGAGTGCATCAGGCCAACAAAGATGAAAAGGGTACAGGAAAAAAATCTTTTAAATGAATTTGAGTAAGTTTGGGATAGAGAAAATATAACCACTTGTTTAAATTATTCCAAAGGTAAATCTTTTATTGACTGAGTATATAGCAACAGAGATTTTCAAATAAAATATAAATATAAAATATGTTAAATAGCACTGACTTTATATACATATGTATATAATAAATATATATATATTATATGCACATCTAAAATTCCTTTATCCTAGAGGACTTGTTCTCTGGCTCCTTCACTTATTATATTTTATATTTCAAAGACCAGGAAGAAACAACTTTACAGCAGCATTGTGAATTGAAGCAAAAACTTTTGGTCATGGGACTACAGACCTCAAACTTCATCATATTAACACATTAGTATCTTATTTTCTTTTATATATTCCTAATATGTTGCGTTCAACATGCAGTGCTATAGTAAGGAATAGGAAAAGCTTTCTGTATTCAAGCATTTAAGAAACATTTTATGGGCTGGGGATAAAGTCGGTAAAGTGCTTGCCCTGAAATCATGACAATGTCAGTTTGATCTCAGAACCCATGGAAAAAGCTGGACATGGCTGGGCATGGTGGCACACTCCTTTAATCCAAGGAAGTAGACTAGGAGGATTGCTGTGAGTCTGAGGCCATCCTGAGACTACATAGTGAATGCCAAGTCCACCTGGGACCCAACCTTGATAAAAAAAAAAAAAGCTGGGCATGATGGGTCATGTTTATAAGCATCCAGTGCCAGAGAGGTAGAGACAAGGCAGATCACTGGTGCTCACTGGCAAGCCAAGCCTGTCTGGCCTATTTTGCAAGTTCCATGAAGCCTGAGGAATGACACCCAAGTTATCGTCTGTCCTACACACACACACACACACACACACACACACACACACACACCACACCTGCATACACACATACATATACAACCATGGAAATCCTTACAAAGCATGAAAATGACCCACAGCAGACCAGATGATATACCAAAGAGGAGTGTGGAGATCAGAGTTCGGAAGCAGTGAGAAGACTAAGGCAACAGTCCGCAAGAGGCAGGGTAAACTGGGAATGGTCACGTGTGATCAAGAAAGAGGGGAGTGCTGGGAGATGCAGAGGTCCTCGACTCTGTGGACTGGGTAATCACAGTGGGGCCTGACACAGAGCGTGTTAATCTCAAGTCATCACCAAAGTTTTCAGACTGGTAAACATAGTGAATGATGCTGTCTGTCGTATAGGCAAAAACTATGAAATAAGTCTGTCTGTCACTGGATGAATAAGGAAAGGGGAGCGTCAAATATAGACATGTCTGAGCAATTTTGGTTTGGGGTCTGTCAACTGTTAGATTGCTCTGAGAGAACCAGGTGAAAGTGAAGCTGGTAGGTGAATGAATGGATTTATATCAGTATGGGGGTGGTGTGGGGGTGGGGAATGTAGCTAGTGCTAGCTAGAAATTTGGGAGTCACTAACTTTTCTAGTGTGTACTATGAAGTTAGGGTGGGGAGGAAGGGAAGCTGGAACCAGAAAGGGGATCTCTATAAAAGTAATGCTTAACATGTCAAAATTTATATTAGTATGGGCTCAGGAGATAGCACAGCACTTAAAAGCACTTGCGTGGAAAGCCTGCCAGCCCAGGTTTGATTCCCAGCACCCACGTAAAGCCAGACGCACAAAGTGGTGCATACTTCTGGAGTTCATTTGCAGTGTCAAGAGGTCCTGACACACGCATACTCACCCACTCATTATCTCTCACCTCACAAATAAACAAAGATTTTTTTTTTTCTAATTTGCAGTAGTAAAATAAAGTAGTGATTTATTTTGAACACATTTCATGGGGTGCATTAGAAAGTTGTTCATTAGTGGTAAATACTACGTAAGCGTATAAAAACTGACCATAGAGAGCAAAATGGTTATGGTCAATAAAACAATGTTTGTGTATGTTTGTGTATATGATTGTGGGTGTGCACATGCCATGATGCACATGTGGCAGTTGGAGGACAACCTTGGGTGTCAGTCCTTGCCTTCGCCTTGTTTGATACAGGGTCTCTGTGTTGTCCACTCTGGCAGATGCCAGGCTAGCTGGCCCCCGAGCTTCTGGACCTTGTTCCGTCTCCACCTCCCAACTTGCTGTAGGACAACTGAAGTGATAGATGCTCGCATTACCATGTCAGCTTTATATGGGTGCTGGAGACTCGCCTTCAAGTCCTCATATTTACACAGCAAGCACTTTACCTACTGAGCCATTTCCCCAATTTAAAAAATTTGACAAATTATTTTCACCAAATACTAAGCTTTGGACTACAGAAATTGCTCAGTGGTTAAGGCCTGCAAATCCTAACAACCCAAGTTCAATTCCCCAATACTCACCTAAAGCCAGTTGCACAAAGTGACACAAGAGTCTGGAGTTCATTGGTAGAGGCTAGAGGTCCTGGCTTGCCCATTCTCTCTCTCTCTCTCTCTCTCTCTCTCTCTCTCTCTCTCTCTGTCTGGTGTGGTGGTACATGCCCTTAGGGGTAAAAGGATTGCTGTGAGTTTGTGGTCAGTCTGAGACTACACAGTGAATTCCAGGTCAGCCTTGGTTAGAGTGAGATCCTACATTGAAAAACTGAAAAAAAAAAAAAAAAAAAAAAAAAAAGTCTTTGTTGATCACCTTGTGAATGCTTTTTGGAGCTGTGCTCAGATACTGCCAGCCTCTGAATATCCTTCCATGCTTTGATCAGTGGATCCTTTGAGCTCTGGGCACCCCTGGAGTGCAGAGAATAAATGGCACCGAACCTTTGATCATTGGTTTTTGTTAAGAGGAAATCTTAGGATAAAAATTAGGATTCTGTTGTTGTTTTACAAATCACCCAAAAGCTAGTAGCTGATTACAATACAATGGCCACCCAGTTATGTGGGTCAGAAGGCTGGACAAACTTGCCTGGGTTCTCTGCTTAATGTCTCCAAAGGCTAAAATGAAGGAGGTATCCCGACTGGGTCTTACTTGGAGACTAGAGAAGATTTCACTTTGGGCTTATCCAGGTTTTTGGCAGAATCTAGGCAATGCAGCGGCAGGTTTGGGGTGGGTACCTGTTTCCTGGCTGTTTTAAGCTATTCAGGGTTGCTCACTTTCTTTGTCATGTGACCCTTGGACTTCCCTGCCTCCAGAAGTTACAGTTATGTGACTCAGTTCCTTAAAATGGATCTTTATGCATTCTCACTCTTTCTTTTAGCACTTTTTTCTCTGAAGAATCCTAGCATGCCACCCATGTATCTCTGTCTCAGAGCAGTGGTTCCCAGCATCTCAGGGAAAGTCTGCAACCAGCCAGATGTGAGGCCTCAGCAACGTCCTCTCTGCCACCACAGTGACTGGCTACCTATGGGAAAGAGAAACGTGGTAGAGTACAGATCTGCTTCAGGAGCGTGCACTGAATATTCCCTTTATGCAGTGCTTGGAAGATGCTGAAAGAATAAATAATAGAACATTAAATTATATTAGTTGTAAGTTAAGTTTATGGTCTTGTACAAATTCCTCCTCAATATATTGTCAGTTCCTGCAAATCTCCTTTTATCAACCATTTATTAGCATAGCACCATGGCACAGTGATTTAAACATTTGGGACTTTGATGTCAAAGAGATACACGATAAATTCTAGCTTCCTACTTACCAGCTAAGCAAGATTCACACATGTAAATTAATTTCTGGGTTTTTGAATCAACAACTGTATGAGAAACTCTTGCAATAACCACCTCAAAGATATGTTGTAAAGATGGAAATTAAAGTTGATGTCACACATGGGAAATAGATGAAAGTCACCTGTAAATATTGAGCTCATTTGTGTCAGGCAGTCAGTTACTTGACTTGGATTCATTATCAGGTTTAAGTTCTGACAGCAGCTCACTAAACTGGATATCATCCAACCTGGATCTTGATGGGGAAACTAAGGCACAAGGAGGTTCAGATATGTGTGCAAGGTCACCAGGCTAGGGAGCTAAGGAGCCTACATTAAACCAGTACCATCCTTCTGGCCTCCGTAGACAACTGCCAGCTGAGGTGCTGTTCAGCTTCAGATAAATTGAGTTCTAGGAGCATTATGACTTGCTTGTCACTGCAGAAGCATGGGGTCTTAATCCAGAGTCTAAAACCCTAGGTCAATGCTCTGGGACTTCATGGCTGGTGGATGCTATAGGAAAGGAGGTAAGGTGACAATGTCAAGGCTGCATGGTGGAGCATGCTTAGCCTCTGCATCCAGAGTCTACTAGTCTATCATGCCTTATGCTTTTTCTACCACCTAACCATCACCCCCAGTTGCGGCGTCCTGGGAAAGCATATAGATAAATGGAATCCAGAGTCAAATGAGGCTTCTTACCTTTATCATGGTATGTCATAATCAGGATTCAAATCAGCCTCTGGAGTGGAAAGGGTCGTAAGTGGGAAACTTGCGGCACCTCTGAGCTCTCACAGCTTTCAGTGATCCCGTCCAAATCCGGAAACTGTCTTGAGACAATGAAAAGGCTGCTGAATGGTAACTAAGAAGGGCTGCTCAACTCTCAGTGAACTGCTGGGAGGGTACCAGAGGCTTTTAATTTTCCCAGCCTCGCAGTAAATTGAAAGGCAAATTATAAATGAAAGGCTCAGTTTTGGTAAGGTTCAAATTTATGTGCATCAGGCTTATTCTCACTAGGCTGTGGGCGCAGCTGGCTATGAAAGTTTAGATTTAAAGACCCTTGCCAAAGTGTCCTGAATGGAAATTTCCAGCATCTGTGGAATGTCCAATGACGTCTCCCACTATACCCATAGGCCTTGTATTAGTCATAGATTTGGAAAGTAGGGTGAGGTTGCTCCTGGAAAGTAATGTTTTTAAAGGGCAAGTATGAAAGTTGGGGACCAAATTACTTTGTCTAATGTATTTAAGGAAATCACTTAGTGTTGGTTAGAGCATAAAGTTATTATTGTTTAATGTCATAGGGGACCTTGTGGCCTGCAAGAGTGGTGGTATACATGGCAGTTAGAAGCTCTGAGCCTCAGTTTCTTCATCTGCAGCATGTGGATGTGAATAACTATTACATAGTGATGTTAGATGGAATCAACTCATGATTGTAAAGCCCTTGGTAAAATTGTATTCTCTCTGTGTGTGTATTTGTATCTAGGGTGAGTGCACATGTGTGTGTGTGTGCAAGTGGAGGCCAGAGTCCTATGTGTGGTGTCTTCCTTAGTTGCTCACCACCATTTCTTTTGAGACAGGATCCCTCACTGTGTCTGAATCTCACCAGTTCCACTAGACTAGCAGGCCAGCAAGTCCTAGCTCCTGCTTCTGCTTCCCCAGTGCTGAGATTATAGGCAAGTGTTACCATGCCCAGCTTTGACATGGGCCCTGGGGATCTGAACTCAGGTCCTCATGTTTGTGTTGCAAACACTTTACTGACTGAGACACTTCCCTAGCACCAGTTGCCATGTGTTCAGTATTTATGAAAGGAAGCCACTATTACAATTATTAACAGAGAAAGCCCATCGATTTTAATAGGAATAAAATCTAATCCATGATGTTATGTGGCAGCAATCTACAAGTTTTTATCTGGACAAGAGATGGAACCTGGTACCTAGATTTAATGGCTGTGATGAGCTTGTCTTTTGTAGTGGTAAAATAGATTTCCTGTCTATGCCAAGCTTCTTCTGACACTACAAAGGATGGGGGTTTCATAATGAGTCAGGGTTCCATTTTTACAAACGATCACTCATATCCCACACAGACATTTTAGGAAGAGATAATGAATGGCTATTTCTCAAAGGCCAATCTGGGAGAAACAATCTAGGTAACGAGATCTCATTGGAGAGCTAGTGTTATTTAAATTTCTAAAATGAACCCTTCTAATGTGACCTCGTGTTGATGTCTGCACCTATTTGAAGAAGAGCTTCCAGTCATTTCTTTCAAAAATGTCTATAAGACATCCCAGGATACCATATTGTTTATCTGTGAATGGTGGAATTATCAGAAGGTAACACTAGACTTTTGTTGGTGAAATATTAATTCAGGGCATTTTTATTTAAAACAAAATCATGAGAGACAATGATTATGATAATACTATGAGCTTACTAGAGATTGCACAGCCAGCAGTGCATTGTACTAGAATCCTACCTTATTTCTCTTTCTGCCGCCCCTCCCACCATCTCTCAGCAGACAGAATAGGTGAAGAGGTTGAGTTGTAGATCTCATTTCTTCTGTTTTGCCGCTTGTGAAGTCTGCCAACAGAATCCACCTTGACAAAGTCAAGGACTGTGCGTTTAATGTTGAACTGAGTGAATAAATTATGCATGAAATTGTGCTGGAGTCTCTAGTGTGCAGAATTGCTCCTTTTGATATGAAAGGTTAATTCAGAAAGGAGTCCAAAATAGCTGGAAATTGTGGGGATAAGTGGAGAGTATTCACTGTTGTGAGCTGTTATTACTAGAAATTGCATTCCCTCTCTGGCTTCCCCGGAGATTTCGCTTTGCCAGTGAATATAAACTGTACTCAATAGAATAGCATTTAGGAGTAACAAGAGTGTATGTCCACACACAATAAAATATTCTAATGGCGTTTTAAAAAGAAGTTGTACTTTTTCATGTATATCATGCACCCCAAGGAAGAATTTCTATCACATTTAGGTCAAGAACAAGGCATATCAAATGTAATGAATTTTGAGCGTGTCTGTATTACAAGGGGCTGCATGGGATTCCGATTTCCGAGCCGGGTCTGGTCCTGCCTCTGATTAGCTATGCAAGCCTGGTTTCTAATAAAGCCTCAAAGCATCCTTGCTGAAAGGAGGAACCACCCCAAATTGTTCTATCGCTACATCTTACACATCCAACTCTAATTTAATCTCCAGTAAATTTATGAAGTTCTTCAACCTGCTACACTTAAATGTCCTTTTCACACATATCCTTATATCATTTTTATGTTAGTTCATTATTTCCCATATACGAAAAAAAGATTATAGTTGGCTAGAAAGCGAAATTTTACTTAAAATACACATACACATATTTTTGGAGCTTGTTAGAGACTCCTTTTTGTGTTGCAATCACAAGGGAACAGAATTGTACCACCAGACTGTGGAAGTTGTTTATTTTTGTCGCTCTTATGAACATTCTCAGAAACCATCTCCTTAATCTCCACTGAGTACCAATAGTTTCCCCCCCCCAATTATAAAGTGATATCATTGCTGACCTGGGGTAGTTTTAATTTTAATTCCATCCTTGTGTTTATAAACTGTGAGACTACATTATCCTGTTGGGAACATTGAGAGAAAGGTTTCAGTCTTTCAAGTTGGTTTTAACAATTTGATATTCATTGAATATATTAGAATGGGTTTGGGGACAATTAGAGAAAGGAACTTAATGCAGATTCGTTATTGTTCTGTATTTTACTTTCCTGTATATTTTACATGGAAGTGCCACTTTTAAAACTCTGGATTAGTGGTAGTGAGTCATTGTAATATATATTTTCGAAAAGCTAACAAAGTTAGAGTGAAAATATTATGGGATTACTTTTTTGAGTTTTTTTTTTTTTTTTCCTTTCTGGTTTTCAAATGTTTATGTACTGGCCTAAGAAAGGTATACCTACATTTTGGCACATGCTGGATTTACATAAAGAAACTGCTTCAACATGAAGTTGCCTGCAAGTTTTTTTTTTTTTTCAGTGTTATTTTTGTTGTTTTATGGATTTACTAAGGAGCATTTAAAATGACTAATCCTTGATCTACTCATTAATGCCAACAGTCTTATGTTTCTTTATTCTGCAGTCTATGACTCATTAGTCTGAGTTCTGGGCAGCAAGGTGGCAAAATGACCATTGGCCACAGAAATCGCTCCTAGGCCATGACACAAATGTGCTTTGCTGGGGTGGCGGTGGGGGCTACAACATTGCTGAGTGAACCTGAGGATCTGAGTTTGTGAAACTGACGAATTCAGTCAATGGGCAATGTGAAACTGAGCTCACCCTCCTAAAGATTGTAGTGTCTATCTCTTTTATTTTATGTCCTATGTATTTAATATTACAAAATAAGCCAGACTCAGAGAAATATATGATATTCATATTATATATACACACACACACACACACACACATATAGATCACATGAAAATTCTACTTTCATGTGCATTACATACAGGGAGAAAAGGGTCTAATGTGAGAGGGGAGGATAAAACAAGAGAAGGTTCTAAATAAGAAATAAAGACAAAGACCAATGTTTCTCTGAAATGGGATATACATTTATATATCCATATATACAGATGTGTACAAAGGCAGTAGGGAGACTATAAGAAGTGCCATAATGCAGCAGAATTTTGCATACTGACTAAACATTTAAAATTGATTTTAAAATATTTTGGGCCTATGAAAACTGCATTTTTGATGTTAGTTCATTTGCCGATTGAACTGAAAAATGATTGAATATCTAGCTTTGTGGCATTGAGAAGAGTGATAAGACACAGGAGGAGCTGAGTAGTGTCTGGTTAGGTTACTGTCTTCAAGATAAATGGTCATTGTGTCACACACATAGGCACACATGTGCACAAGGAAAGAAGAACCAGAAGTTAATTTCAGGGATAGTCAACCTAGCAATTACATGTATGTATATTAAATAAATGTGGCCACTCTATATATAAACATAATTTTACATCTAAAATAAATTATTTAAAATGCTTTATACAGTTTTAAATGTCTGATGTAATTTTTAATTAAGTCCAAATATATTTCTCTTAATTTTAATAAACTAGTTAAACTATAACAGTATATTATTATAAATAGTAAATTTAAATATACTATTTCAATATGCTATTTAAACTTATGGTGACAGAATATTCACTTCTACCTGAGTCATTTTTGCAGGCAAAGAATCATACAAAAAAAAAAACAATTTAGAAGCAAATGGAGACTCTTTTCTGCAAGTAATTAATACCTTTAAAAGCATGTTTGAAATAATTAGTTAAGCAAGAGAATCAATCTCTTTTAAAAGCTTCCAATTCACTGGAGACTCATTCAACAGCACACACCTGCTCACCAACAGTCCAACACCCTGGCACCATTAACTTTTTTTTATTGACTCCCCCTTTCTCTTTAAGTAGGAGAAATAGATACATATTTTCTTTAAAATTATATACTCTTCCTCTTCGATAATATCCAAAAGCACAATGCATTCATTTCTCATTGTGAAGTGACTAGTGTGTATTTAGAAGTGTGGGTTTAAAATTGCATATATTAAATGAACATTAATTGCATATATTTTTGAAATATTCAATGCAAAGACTGTTTTCTTCAGTTGTTAAGCATAGATACAGGCTTTTATTGCTCGTGTGCTACCTTGGGAAAATCTGGAACTTTATTTGCTCTCCTTTAAATCATACAAATCATTCCTTTTAACTGTTAATGAGCTTTTCTTTTGGTAAGGTTCCCTCACTAAAGATGACTTCACCAAAGCATAGGTAAGTAAACCAAGGAAAAGTCACTCTTATTCAAAGCTGATTTGTCCTTTTTAAGCATCACTTAGGGACAATATAAAAGGCAATTTTTAAAATGCAAGTATGTTTAGGAAAAACACTATGAAAGGACTTTACTATTATTCTGTTGTATTGTATTGGTATTATGTCTTTGGAAGAAAAATCATTATATCAAGATCTTCTAATGCAAAAAAAAGTAATTTTTTTCTTCTTTTTTACATTCCTTTTCCAGTGGATGAAATGATCCGTGTGGCAAACATATATTGTTTTACAACTGTGTGTGTGTGTGTGTGTGTGTGTGTGTGTGTGTGTGGTCTTTGTGTTTGTGTGTATGGGTATAGGTACATGTATGTGTGGTCTTTGTGTTTGTGTGTATGAGTATGGGTACATGTATGTGTGTGTACATGTGGGTGCCAGAGGTTAATATCAAGTGAGAATTGCTCTTTTCTTTATTTACTGAGACAGGGTCTTTCACTTGAACCCAGAGCTCACAGGTTCAGCTAGTCTAGCTAGTCAGCTTTCCCCCAGAGATCTAGACTCCACCTCCCATATGCTGGAATTACAGGTATGCTGCCACACCACCCATCATTTATGTGGTATCTTGAGTGCTAAACCCTAGTCCTCAGGCTTGTATGGCTGGCTATCTCCCCAGCTCCTGAAAAAAAAAAATTTAAAGGTGAATATGACTAGAAGAATTACTTGACATTAAAAAGTAATAATCTGGACTGGAGATATGGTTTAGTGGATAACTCACTTGTCTGAGAAGCCTACGGATCTAGGTTCAATTCCCCAGGACCCATGCCAGCCAGATGCACAAGGTGAAGGGTGCATCTGGAGTTTGTTTGCAGTAGCTGGACCCTGGCTGGTCCCTTTTCTTTCTCTTTCTTTCTCTGTCTCTATCTGACTCTTCCTCTCTCTCTCAAACAAATTACATATTTTTTAAAAAGTAATAATCAAATGATTAATACAATGATTAATGATAATACAAATGATTAATCCATATATTGGCAAAGAGTTTAGAGATCTGATGACTGGTTATAAAGAATGATGGTGTCTTCTGACTGGTGAAGGAGCTCATTTTAATCCACTAATGCTGCTAAAGGACTTTGGAAGATTTGCACGATGATAAGTGTCATGGATATTTTTGCAGCTGCTATTCAAGTGTGTCCAATACCAATATTTCGTTTGTTATTCATTGCATTCTTGCACTTTCTAAATTTTATGCATGAAAATTAATATTTATCCTTGAACACTCTTAAAAATCAGCCTTACTATTTTGAAGCCCAAGAATCCTGTTATCATTGGACATGCTATATTTGCTACTGATATAACAAATTAACTCGAGTGCTGTAGCTTAAACAGTACAAATTTGTTAATGGACAGTTGTGGATCTCACTGGCCAAATCAAGATGAGCAGAGTCATGCTCCTAGTTGAAGGGGATTTTTTGGCTTTGCCTTTCTATTTTTTTTTCACTGTGTAGACATTGTACACATTCCATGGCTCATGCATGGTACCTTCTTCCATCATCAAAGCCAACCATTATTATAGTCCTTGGTCCGTAGTCATGTAGTTCTTCCTTTAAGAACTCTTGTAACTAGTTGGAGGCCACCCAGGAAATCTAGGTGAATCCTTTATGTCCAGGTCCTTAGTTGCATCTGGGAAGTTTTATTTTTCTTTCCAGGTAAGGCATTCACACATTCACAGGTTCTGTAGACTTGGGTACAGATTTCTTTAGTGTGCCATCACTGTGTTTACTATATCCAGACCGACTGGGCGAGTGAACAGCAGTTCCCATTACTGCCATGTATTACATGTGATGATTCATTTGTGTCCTTTATGAAAATGAGTATGTACAGCCATGCTAAGTGTTCCTTAAGGAGTTACTGAGTGAATGAATCAAAGGTGAAACTGTCACAGAGGAACATAGCATATAGAAGGCACTCTGTAAACCATAGGCAGTTTATAATTTCTAAACTGACTTCTCATTTTGCTGTGATAAGTGCCTCAGTCTGTTTGTATACTTTTAACAGAATATTGGAGACTGGTGATTTATAAAGAAGTGGTATTATCTTACTGTTCTCGGGCTGAGATATCTGTGATGGAGGTACCAGCATCCTTACAGTATCCTCACATAGTGGAAGGTTGAAGGGCAAGAGAAGGTAAGTACCAAGACTTTATATGACAGAACAGCCAAGGAGAGAATTCACTCCCAGACTCTGTGAATGTTTTCTGAAGTGGTGCTAGTGCATTCACAAGAACAGTGAAAATCTCAGGGCCTGAAAACCTCCTAATGGGTTTCACTTCCCAATGTTATTGCATTGGTAATGCAATATTATGTGAACTTGGAGGGCACACGCAAACCCTGGTTTACAAGTCGTAAAAATATCATTAATTACATGCAAATAAGACACATATTTAGGTTAATGGCTTAGGCTCTCCATTTATTTATCCATTTATTAGTTGATCCCCAAATTCCCTAATGCTGATTATTCCCTAATGCTGTGTTCCAGACTGAGAACACAATGATAGGCAGACGTGACATTCTCTTTCTCCTCTTTCTATTTTCAGTCTCGTGGAAGAAGCAGGATAGTAAGTAAAGTCAGGTATTATTATTATTATTATTATTGGTGCTACAATTTACGAACTGTGTCATGTGGTTCCAGAAAACTGGTATAACTTGTATGACATTCTATTTCCTTCATGATAGTTGACGTTAATTTGGAAGGTTGCCATGATGAGTAAATTAGTTACCCACATAAATGTTAGTCCTTAGCATGTCGTAATTAGTATGTTATCAATTTTGAAGTATTATTATTATTGGGTACCTATGATTGTTGATGTCATGGAAACAAATCTCAGGGAATGTATGTGAAGGATTTTCGAGGTTAGGTTAATTGATGTAGGATGAACCAACCTAAGTATAAGTGATGCCATTCATGGGCTGAGGTCCTGGACAAAATGAATAGGAGAATGTGAGCTGAGCAGTAGCACTCCTCTCTTTCTGCTTCCTGACTACAGATGCAATGTGAGCAGCTCTGCTTCACGCTCCCACCACCATCCTTCCCCTACTTGACATACTGTACCCTCAAATGGTCAGCTAAAATAAACCCCTTCCTGCCTTAGGTAGCTTCTGGCCATGTGTTTGGTCACATCAACAAGCAAATAACAGTTACTTTTTTCACAAGGAAGCTATGCTCTTTGTCCTAAACTTCAATCCTTCATTCTTCATGATCAAGTTTTCAGACTTTGGGGACCAAGGAACTAGCCCAGTCAGTAAACCACTTGTGTCCCATGCATGAGGACCTCAGTTCAATCTTCAGAACCTGCAATCCCAGCATTGGGGAATCAGAGACAGGAGGATCCCTGGGGCTCACTGCTCAAGCAGTCTAACTTACTTGGTCAGATCTTGTATGGAAAAAAAAAGGCAGATGACCACATCTAAGGTTGTGGCTTTCACAAGCATGCATACACATATACATGCACATGCAACTATACACACAAGTACCATGTGCAGATGTGAACATACCATCATACACAAAAATACTACAGGGTCTGGAGTTAAAGCTGGCTACTTGCAGCCTCTGTCTCTGCTATTTATTGGCTCTGTGATCTTATCTCCTTTAAACCTTTGGAGTCTACATCTGAAAGACCAAAACAGTAAAAACATGAAGGCTGCTGGGACAGTGCCTGGTATACAGCTAGTGCTGAAAACATGTTAACGTTCATTATTATACTCAGCGTTGTCATTATCCTTAGTCATTTTTTATGATCACTACCATGTTTTAGAAATAAATCTCTAACAGCACAACAGGTAATGTGGAGGATTTGGAATTGTTGGGTCTGGATTGTGAACCAGTACATTGGTCTTCATTTGTAAAGCTGGAAAATTTTCAGACACTTTATAAGTCCCTGTGATCTCATAGAAATATCTATTACTGGAATTGATGTGTGAAAAGAGCAGTTTGTTTTTATCCCAGTTGAAAATGTGCTATGACATAATGTAACCCTTTAAGATAACAGAAGCCAGCTGCCCCATTCATATTTAAATATGAGTCACCTTCCAGGGAGACTTGCAAGATTCTATGTGCCAAGCTGGAGACGTAAAAATTGCCAGCAAGGAGGGAAAGAATAAATTCACACTTGGAAGGTTGTATTATGGCCTAAAGGCCCCATGTAACTAATACTCTCTCAGAGCAGAAAATGGTACCCTAGTGTCCAGAGCAAAGAGCTGCAGGGCATTGGCACCATGATCTCTTACTGAATGATGGAGACCTGCTCATACTTGGCTAGTGCTTTCCACTGAATTAAATGTGGTTGTGTTCTGTAAAAAAACATAGCACGTATTTCCTAACACAAATATAATGTACTGTAGTTATTTTTCAATATTATATATAATGGGGCTAGGGAGAGGGCTTAGTGGATAAAATACTTCCTGTGCCAACATGAGTACCACAGTTCAATCCCCAGTACCCACGTAAGTGTATGCCCGTAATCCCAGTGTTGGGGAGATAGACACAGCAGAATTCCTGGGACTTTCTGGTCTAAAGTGGTCTAATCGAATCAATGAGCTCCAGTTTCAGAGAGAGAGAGAGAGAGAGAGAGAGACCTTGTCTCAGAGAGAGCAATTGAGGAAAACACCCATTATTGGCCACACATATGCATGTAGTCTTCCACACACACACACACGCACACACACACACACGTACACAGGTGCCCACATGCAAATGAATATGCATACACAGGTATGCACACATGTTTCCACATGCATATGAAAAAATATATCTACACACATACATACACACATACCACACATATACACACAAATTACACCATAGTGATTTCTAAATATCCCTCACTTTCAAAACTTGGGGATTGACTGACCACCTACTTCAGTGTCTTCCAGCATATCAGAATATAGATCTTGGAAGAAAACTAATCCAAAGTTTGTCAATAGGGACAAGAAAAGTGAGACATGAGACTGTAAAAGATGCCTGTCTTGGTGAGCACTTTGCCAAGAAGCTGTCTGAAAGCAGAGTTGTATATGTGGTGCTTGGGAGCCATATTAAAACAAAATTCATATTTGTTGACTGAACCCCTGCATAGATAAGAGGATGTGGTTTTAAGATTAGCATGGAGTTTTTGTGATGCTAAAGGAGGGTTCCCCTCACTGCTGAGGCGGATGTACTGTGAGTCCATCTATGTGAACTTCTGAGAGAATGATGTGTAAGTGATGAGGGTTCAAAATCCAGAAGTCACTTTAATGAAGGCAGTTTAGGACAGGCTGGGGCATCTGCAGCAATATCACGCTCAGCAGGAATGACAATAGGAGCTGTTTTCAGAACCAGACAACAATAAACAGCAAAATTCAAAGTGTTTTTCCTTCCTTAAATTAAGTCTACTGGAGAACAACTTGGCCATATGAACCCTGTACTTTTGCTTCCAATTTGACTTATCCTAATTTAGCAACATTATTAAAGATATATTTGGTAGTGAAGATGCTCTGAATAGCATTGTTTAAGGGAAGATTATCAACAATACACTGTCTATAATAGAAAATTTACAATGTCTATTCAATGAAATGCTTTTGTATTATTCAAAGAGCTACTTAGAACCATGTGTAGTGGCTCACTCCTTTAATCCCAGCAATCTGGAGGCTGAGATAGGAGGATTGCCATGAGTTCAAGTCAGCCTGGGCTACAGAGTGAGTTTTAGGACAGCCTGAGCTAGAGTGAGATACTGCTTCAAAAAAAAAAAAAAGTGCAGTTTGGAGCCAAGAGTTAAGAGCACTTGCTGTGCAAGCAAGAGGTCCTGAGAGGGCTTGAGACCACCAAGTTTGATTCCTCAAAACACACTAAGCAGCTAGACATGACCAAACACGTCAGTAATCCTAGTCCTGCAGGTGGCAGAGAACAAAGAATCAAACAATGGCAGCTCTGGGTTGAGAGAGAGAAAATAAGATGATAGTTCTGATTTTTATTACTATCATCTTATTTAACAGGAGTCCTTCATGTATAGTTTTGTTTTTTTTTTTCAAGGTTAAAAAATTGAGGACTTTGTTTCCTATGTCATCTCTTTCTGTTTTCCTTAACTTGATTATTTATTTATTTGGTAGCATTTAATGTTTTTAGCTTTATAAAAATAATACTTAATTTAATCAAGGAGAATTCAAAATATTATTTATTGGGCTGGGAGATGGCCCAGACATTGAAGGTGCTTGCTTGCACCCAGGTTTGATTGCCCAGTACCCGTGTAAAGCCAGGTGCACAAAGTGGCACATGCATCTGAAATTCACTTGCAGTAATGAGGCCCTGGCATGCCCATTCTCTTCCTCTTTCTCTCACTTTCTCTGTTCTTACAAATAAATAAAAATATATTTTTGAAAATTCACTTATTTTCTTCAATCTATTCATTCTTATGAGAGCAAAAAGAAATTAATACTCTTAAGAGCATTTAGGGCTGGAGGGATCACTCAGTGGTTAAGATGCTTGCCTGCAAAGCCTAATGACCCGGGTTCAATTCCCCAGTACCCACATAAAGGTGCACAAAGTGGCACATGCATATGGAGTTCTTTTGCAGCATCTGGAGGCCCTGATATGCCCATTCTCTCTGTCTCTCTGTCTCTCTTCTCTCTCTCTGCTTTCAAATTAATAATAAATAAATAAATAAATAAATAAATAAATAAATAAATAAGTTTTTAAAAAGAATATTCTGTTTATCCAGGTCACTGTCTTAAGAAAAATCACCTGTGCAAAGTCGCACATGCCCACTAGTTGGTACAAGTATCTGGTGTTCGGTTGCAGTGGCTGAGGCCCTGGTGTGCCAATTCTCTCTCTCTTTTTCTTTCACTCTCTATGAGAAAAAAAAGTTCATTTGCACATCTCATGTAGGTGATTGCAACAGTACTAAACGTGATGAAAATACGAGCTTTGGGGAATGTCATTCCATGGGGCATAGTCTGGTGCAGATATTTTAGAATGGCACCCTGATGTACTATTATATAGATGTTATGTACACACATGCTTTTGCATTTAAAGGAGGCATTCTCAGTCTTGCCTCTGTTGACATTTGGGCTGAATGATTATCGGTTGGTGGGTGGGACTTTGAGTGCACTTTTGGATGTCAACAGTATCCCCAAACATACATCTTGAGTTGCAAACAGTGCAAAATATCTCCAGAAATTGTCGAATGTTGCCTGGGGAGGGAAGACACAATTGCCCCTATCTGAGGAGTTCTTAGATTGATACATATATTCTGCAACAGTACTGACCATTGTTTCAGTAGAGGATCACTGGTGATTTCTTCTTTCTGTTTATTTTGTTCTAATTTACATGAATCAGCATATACTTGTTGTTTGTTAGAGAAATAATGAAAGGCAAAAATAAAATCCATAATTAGCAAATAAAGGCTCTGCAAGCAGGACAGGCTGAACTGAGTGAGACACTGAAGGACGTAGCCCTTGCTGTTGTAGTTCTGTACTGCTCCCAGAGAGGGCGGGTGAGGCCTTCTCTATGCTCTTCCTGAGGTTCTGCTTGGAGAGGTTTTTTTGTCTTAGGCTAGTGTGTGAGTGTCTGTGATCACATGGATTCTTCAGTGGGGCTCTTCAATGAACTCCTAGAAAAGGGAACAGAAAGGCAAGGCATCTCCCTGCTAAAGATGTGACCAGTGGGTGAAGAGAGACCTAAGTGGCTGACAGCTTCTTTAACTGAGGTCCGGTCCATGGAGTGTCCCAAGCCACTTTGAGATATGCTGTGCTCAGTGGTACTGAAAGGTGTCAATTTCATTAGGCATTTTCTCTTTCTTTCTTTTCCTTCCTTCTTTCTTTCTTTCTTTCTTTCTTTCTTTCTTTCTTTCTTTCTTTCTTTCTTTCTTTTTTCTGTGTTATGCGTGTGTGTGTGTGTTTGTGTGTGTGTATTTGGATGTGTTTGGGCACATGTGTGCCTGGATACATGTGTAAAAGTGTTTATGAAGTGGGGGGGAAACGACATCAAATCTCTTTATTGTTTGTTTTAATTTTTTGAGGCAGGGTCTCACTCTAGCCCACGCTGACATGCAACTTACTTTGTAGTTCAAGGACAGGTTGGCCTTGAACTGGTGGGAATTCTCTTACCTCAATCTCCTGAGTGCTGGGATTAAAGGTGTGAGGCACCACACTGGTTGTCCACCTTCTTTTATTGAGACAGGGTCTCTTGTTGAACCTGGAACTCACCTATTTGGCAAGACTAGCTAATGTGTGAGCCTCAGAGATCCTCCTGTCTCTATCCCCCCACCCCACTGGGCGTCCAGGCATGTACCACTAAAGTCAGCATTTTACATGGATGCTGGGGTCCAAAGTCAGGTTCTCCTATTTGTGGGCCAGCACTGTACCCTCCGAGGCACTTCTCCAGCCCCTCATAAGACATTTTTTATTAGATTATTTGCCCATTAAACTTTTATTTGTCTTACATGCATATTACTTTTTTAAAAAAACTAATGGAGTTAATTCCTTCTCTTTGGAGGGAAGCAGAGCCTTCCGCATCTCATCTTGTGTCACTTGTCCGTGGTCTCTCTTGCTGTCTCTCACTGGTGCATGTACTCAGATACAGTTAGCGTTAATGGCCTTGAACTCATGGTGTGCAGCCACATATGCAGATCCCCATATGTTGTGAGTTTAATTTCTCAGTCTAGGTGTGTCTTGGATATGGTACAGTAATTATTATTATCCATTAATACCAGAGCGCACAAAATACCCTGAGAAGTAAATATTTAATATTTCACACTCATTGCCTTCCTTTAGTTTTTAATTTACTGTGTGCACGAGAAGCAAATTATACAATTCCTTTTATTTCTCCAGCCTTAAAATTCAGCTCTTTTAATTTTGAGCAGCCCCTAGTTGTGAAACACACACCATTTTATTGCTTTACTTTGAATATTGAATGTTCCCACATAGCTGCAAAAATCTGAACTGATAGATAGTGGTGAGTATAAGAAACTTTGTTTTGTATTTTAATTTTTGTTTTAATTTTAAGAGCATTAAGATCTCACCCCAGTCCCTACACATTTAATTTAAACTACTGCACTCACATTCTCATGTTTCAAAAGTGACAAGTGAGCGAAGGAAGGAGGGAAGGCTTTATGCAGTGTTGCATTTGGCATAATTCCTTGAAAAGCAACATTACCCATCTCTGGGTCTTGGAATGCAACCTAGTACAGAAAAGAGTCCAGCGCATAATTTGGTTCTCCAAATAATTCTTGAATTAATCAAATAAATCTGCGCCTCTTAACTCCTCCATTTCTCCTTCTTGGCTCTCTTACCTGTTGATTTTACATCCTCTCTTGCTCTGTCCTTGGTTTGACCTTCAAACATGACCATTTGTCTTTAGGATTGTGCCTTTCTGCTCTATTTGTGACTTACCTGGGTCTGAAAGGCTATATATACCATGACTATATTTGCTAGTTAAGACGGTAAAGGCAAGAGGTGGGATCAAATCCCCCAAACCTCATTTAAATTCAATTATGTCTAAGAGGCAGTGTAGCCCATTGGGTGGGTGGTGAGCCAGACAACAGGGAGTAAGGAGTTTACACAGTGGTGAGCTGAGAGAGAGAGAGACATGCTAGGTAATAGGAAATAGTTCCTTCATGACCTCTCAACCTTGCTGCTCGGGAATATGTACCCAGAGTTTTTAAAGCTTCCTGATTTTTCCACAAGAATTCAGAAACAACACATATATTTATATATATATATATATATATATAGTAGTTTCCAGTATCATACTGAGTTTCTAATTTTTTTCGAGGTAGGGTCTCACTCTAGCTCAGACTGACCTGGAATTCACTATGTAGTTCTCAGGGTGGCCTTGAACTTACAGCGATCCTCCTTCCTCTGCCACTAAGTGCTGGGATGAAAGGCGTGTGCCACCACGCCAGGCTCCGAATTTCTAATTTTTAACAATATTGCATGTCATCTAGAGGGAAACTCGAAACTGGAATTTGATGGTATTTAAAAATTTCTTAGTTTTGGGGTATGATATTGGTCTTTTAGTTATGTTTTCTTAAAAATAATTCTGTATATTAGAAATATTTAGAGAAATCTTTACAGATGAATGAAGTAGCCTTTGAGATTTGCTTCAAACAATCCTGGGGTTGAGGTGAGAAGATGGGATGTAAGTGAAACAAGAGTGTACATAAAAGAACCTTTTCCTAAGTTGAAATTGATTGAAGCTACCTGAAAGATGAATATATACATAATTAAATTTGAGTTTATTTCAGATTTCTACAATAAAGAGTTTTAAAAAATCCCCTGGCCCTAGGGCAGGTTTGACTTCAGGCTACTAGTGTTTCCTCTGATTTATGAATTTTTCTGTACACATAGTTATACTTTCAGTGAGCACTGTATTGTTTTATAGCATTTGAAATGGCTCTCATAAGTGTATTGCTCTAATGCTAGGAGAGCTGTCCACTCTACAGTTCTGGAACATTCTTGAATAAGTATATGCATGTTAACCCTATTTACTTTGTAAAGTTTAAAATATCCAGCACTACATCTTTCAAGCTTTCATTCTTCAAATAGTTTATTATTCTCTCTTCCCATGAAAGTTCTTGATTTATCAGCATACATTTCCGAATACTTTCCATAGAAATTATCTCTGTTCACACATTGAGTCTCATTCTTCTGCCTTTCTCTCCGTACCTTGCTTTTAAAAAATGTTTTTATTTTGTTTTTATTTACATATTTGGGAGGGGGTGCAGATAGAGAGACGAGAATGGGCACTCCAGGACCTCCAGCTCCTGCATATGAACACAAGACGCATGTGCCACCTTGTGCATCTGTCTTACATGGGTCCTAGGGAATTGAACCTGGGTCCTTAAGTGTCTTAAGCAAGTGCCTTAACCACTACCCCGTCTCTCTAGCTCCTTTTTCTTTCTAGTTTTCATTTTTTATGTGTATATTTTTGTATGCTTATGGACGGGTGTGTGTGTGTGTGTGTGTGTGTATGTGCATATGGAGGCTTGAACCAAGAGCTTGCCCATTTGGCTAGTCAAGCTAGCCAGATTTCCTTGGAAATCCCCTGTGTCTGCCTCCCAGGTCCTGACATTTTATGTGGGTGCTGGAGATCCATTCTTGTCCTCACGCTTGTGATTGCCAATTGCCTTTACTTATGTTTTATGGTATCAATGTCAGATTTTATAGATGCCAACATGTGCCTTGTCCAGTCAGCCTTCCTTTGTTTCTATATTCAGCACTTTAAAAATATTTTATTTATTTATTTGAGAGAGAGAAAAATGGAGATAGATTGAGAGAGAGAGAGAGAGAGAGAGAGAGAGAGAGAGAGGGGAGAGAGAGAGAGACAGACAGACAGACAGACAGGAAAGAGAGAGAGACAATGGGTGTGCTAGGGCATCCAGCGACTGCAAATGAACTCCAGACACATGCGCCACCTTGTACATCTAGCTTTACATGGGGAATCAAACCAAGGTCCTTTGGCTTTGCAGGCAAGCACCTTAAACACTAAGCCATCTCTCTAGCCCTCTGTGCTTTATTAAGTACATATTATAAGCCAATCACTCTCCCATCCCAAGGATCTACTGACACACAAAACAGACAAAAATACTTTCCTTTAATTATTGAGAAATGAATAAAAATCAGATATTTAACATTACAAAGATTTAATAGTGTTGTAATAGATATATTTGTTCACCAATCATTAGGGGCCTTGTAGATTTTTTCTGCTTTCTTTTTGTATGTCTCTTTAAAGAGAGTCCCTCTTCCTTTTCTTCTTTTTAAGACCCATTTGATATTTTACATGTGTTTTCTCTCTTCATTAAAAATGTTAATGGAAATATATTGTCTAGGTGGAAAATGATTTAACAAAGTAAAGTTAAATAACATTAAAATTCATGGTGCATCTATAAAATGTTTATATTTCACATCTAACACTTTTATTAGGTGTTAAGATACAGTGTGATTTAAATTAACAAAAGATCATGCTACTAGATAAATAACCCTCACCCACATCTTCTTTCCACTGTGCTACTGCAGAGACACTGTTCATTTCTTATCAATAGCATGCATCTTCCCTGACAAGAGATTCCATTTTGATGTCAAAGTTAACTGGTGATATTCTGGAATAAAAGCTTAACATATATACATAAACTGGTTTAAAATACTATGGCACTTATCCAACTATTCAGCTATGAAAATGGCTGGATCCGGAGGAAACATTTATCTGTAAGTAATATTTAATCTGTGTCCCAGAGAAGGCAGGCAGGGACTCATACATGTGAAAGCTAGACAAGGAAATCCGTATGAAGAGAAAAAAAAGAAAGAAAGAAAGAAAGAAAGAAAGGAAGAAAAGAAAAGAAAAGAAAAGAAAAGAAAAGAAAAGAAAAAGAAATAGTTTCTTAATCTTCTTATAGCCAACCAGACCTCTTTCTTTTAGTGACTTTGTCACAAAATTCACCTTACCTAGTTTTAGTCAAGTCAGAATATAGAATCAGTTTTCTGGATTATTTCATTTTATTTTTCTGGAGAGAAGGGACATACTTGTTTTGTATCTTCTCCTCATCCATCTCTTCTTTAAATACCTCCTTTTTTTAAAGCTATCTAATCTGAACAGGGTGGAGTATTTTTCTTTCATTAAAAATGTTCTCATACACACTTAATATTTTTTGGATTATTCTTGTTGACCTCTAACATAACACTGAATATTTGGCACCTGCAAGTGTAATTCAATAAAGCATTGTCTTCACAGTGTTTGAGGACATTCAGTTTTGAAATAATAGCATTAGAGTTTTTTGAAAATAATAGAACAGGAACAGAAAATTATTTCCCTTGGAAAAAAAAAAGCTGCAGCTAATTTTTCCTTTGGCTGATTCGCTACTGAAATCACACATTCATATAAATGCCAAGCTATACATATGCATATACATATGTATACGGATGAACGTGTGTGCATGAGTGCATTTGTGTGTGTGTGTGTATGTGTGAAGTTCCAGTATTCAATAAGTTGCAGAATTTCTGTTTTTAAAATCAACAGTCATTCATACATAGGTCAGGAAGGAATGCAGGATGCTGGGTCGTTGCTGCTATATTTTATCCAAGATTTCAATTAATTAAGTTTTACAATCCCCCATGCAGTGGGCAAATTCTGTCATTATCTCGGCTTTATTGATGGGAAATTCAAGAGTAAAATCTTGTTGAAGGTCAAACAAAAACCCAGGTCCTCAAAGCTGAAACAAAAGAAAAATTTGAGACATTTATTTAGTATTTCAGTTGATGATATTTGTTGAGTGAATAAAATAAGCATATGTTTTAAAAAATGTTCAATATGAAATAGTCAACATATCACCTATTTTTTTTTCCAGTTCGAGCAGAATGCCCTCTAAACTGTGAATTTAATTGAATCGCATTGAACCGCAAGAAAGTTGATGAGGAATATCTGTCCTCATGGGGATGCTATTGTGGCTCAGGCTGTGCTGGGGTGGGAGGGAAGGAAATCAGATGTGAAGTGCTCCATTCCTTCAACCCCTTTGCTGAATGTGAAGGCATCCCGCCACAGTGGCCACCGCCCTCCAGCATGAAGCTGTGTCTTCTCTGTGCCTTCATGTTGAACTTGCACTTCCACCTTGCCTTCGTTTTGGTAAACATTCCAGATGATTTGGAACCGATTTGAATATTCCAGACAAAAATCATCAGATTTAATAGAAAGTTCTCCTAAAAGGCCAAAGAGTTTTCATTAAGCAGTGGGGGAAATTCCAGGTTTATGTGCTTTGAAATAGAATGCATGTCCTGGGCCCAATTCTCATTTCAGTCTATTGGAAATCCTGTGTGGGGGTTGGAGAGATGGCTTAGCAGTTAAGGTGCTTGCCTGCAAAGCCTAAGGACCCAGGTTTGATTCTCCAGGTCCCATGTAAGCCAGATACTCACGGTGGCGAGTGTGTCTGAAGTTTGTCTGCGGTGGCTAGAGGCCCTGGCATAAAAATAAATCAGAAAACAAGTCCTGTGTGGACTTTGTGGCCTTGAGTCTGGAGGGAAAAAAGACTTTCATTTAATGGGTATTATAATTGTTCACACCAGACTATGACTTTTGGTTATAGTTGTCACATGGATGGCCTCTAGGAGTGATTTTCACACAGAGTTCTCTCATAATTAGGCTGTCTCATTTGTTCCTCTATGAAGAGGGTCCACAAGCATTGAGCTCTTTCTACTTACCAGTGACTGTACACACTATCATCTATGCCTCACAACAGGAGGGTTTATTTTCCTTCCAACTTTATAGTCACTAAAGTAAAAAGCTTTTACAGAAATGAAGACAAAGCGATGATATAATGATTAAAATGACTAAAGGCACACAGCTATCCAAAGTAGAATACAGAGATTTGAGTGTAGTACCTATGATTCTAAACCCTAACCCTTAGAATGATCACCTCTTATCAACACAAGATATGCATGCATCTATTTTATACACTTGGAAGACCAGGGAGATTAGAGGAACTACCCAAGCTCGCAGGACGTTAGTTCCCAAGCCTGAGCCAAGTCTGGTTTCTTCCTTTTATAATAAGAACTCATCCTACCAGACCAAAAACTTGTAGGATGATAAAAGAATATACATCGGTGGGGCTGGAGAGATGGTTTAGTGGTTAAATGCTTGCCTGTGAAGCCTAAGGACCTTGCTTCAAGGATCGATTCCCCAGTGCCCCCGTAAGCCAGATGCATATGGTGGCACATGCATCTGGAGTTCATTTGAAATGGCTAGAGGCTTTGGCGCACCCATTTTCTCCCTCTCTCCCTCCCTTTCTCTGTCTCTAATAAATAAATAAATTAATAACTAAAAAAATAAAAATTGGTGATGCTGCAGAGATGGCTCAGTTGGTAAAATGCTTGCCCTTTAAGCATGAGGACCTGAGTTCAGGTCCCCACCACCCATGTAAAATGTCTGCGCTCGTGACACGTACTGGTAATCCCAGTGCTGGGAATGTGGAGGGAGGAGAGTGGCTGGGGCTCACTTCCTGGCTAATGTAGCCTGATTGGTGAGGTTTAGATTCAGTGCGAGATACTAGAGAACAACTGAGGAAGACACCCAATGTCAGCTTCTGGCCTCTACATGCATGTACACACACATACCCACAAGTGCCCACACCCATGCAAACACGCATGTACACATGCATGCATACCACTTGCAAAAAGAATTGCATTGGCTAGAGTGTTTCTCTTCCGTAGTATTTGTTTAAGTAACATGCTTTTATAAAATAAATAACGAATGAGCTTGGATCAATAGAAATTTCATTTTAAAATATAGGAAGAAAACATTAGGTAAGCATTTTAGATAGTGATCATGAATTCTGAACTTGGTGGCTGTGTAATGTAGGGTTGTCAGAAAAGCAGAAGCATTTGGAGATACATAGGGGGAGACAGATATAGGGGCAGACAGAGCAGAGATTTATTGGGAAGAATTGGCTCGTATACTTACAGAAGCAGAGGAGTCTCTCAGTTGGCTCTCTGTAAGGTGGAGGCTTGGGGAACCTGATGGTATAGTTCCAGTACAAACTCAAGGAGCTGAGAATGAAGGGATGCTGGTAATGGGAGTCCCTAGTGGAGTCCAAAGGCCTGAGAACCAGAAGTACAAGTGTTGGGAGGTTGGAGGAAGTAGATATCCCAGCTCAAGAACAGAGAATACATTTGCTTTCTTCTGCTTTTGTGTTCTCTTCAAACCCTCAGTGGGCTGGATGATGTCATTGTGTAAGTGCAAACTGTCCCAAATGGGCTTATGTGTCTGATCACATGGTCCCCAGCTCGTGGCAGTGTTTGGGGAGGTTGTGGAATCTTTAAGAGCTGAAGTCTGGCTGATGGAAATAGTTTGCCGGAGGCAGTCTTATGGGTTAGAGCCTGGCCCCAGTTCTGGACCAAGTTTCTCTTTGCTTCCTGTCTGCCACTGTGACAGGACCATCCGCAAGTTTCCACACCAAGGCAGGGCCCATTTTTGTAAAGTCTATGGGATGAGAGCTGTGGACAGGGGGATTGGGATTTGTCCTAGCCTGGGAGTAAAGGAGGCAAAACAACTTGAATAAATTTCTTTCTTTCCTTCCTTCCTTTCCTTCCTTCCTTCCTTCCTTCCTTCCTTCCTTCCTTTCTTTCTTTCTTTTCTTTCTTTTTTCTTAATTTCTTTCTTTCTTTCTTTCTTTCTTTCTTTCTTTCTTTCTTTCTCTCTCTCTCTCTTTCTTTCTTTCTTTCTATCTTTCTTTCTCTCTTTGTCTTTCTTTTCCTTCATTCCCTCCCCTTCCCCTCCCTCCCTCCCTCTTTCCCTTCCTCCCTTCCTTCCTTCCTTCCTTCCTTCCTTCCTTCCTTCCTTCCTTCCTTCCTTCCTTCCTGTAAATGTGAGAGTCAAAACATGTGTGGACTTTGCTTATTGGCATTATAATTCATGCACAGTAACTTTGAACCACAAGGATTTTTTAGTCTTTCTATTCCAACCTATTCTATTTCTTTTTAAATATCTTATTTATTTATTTATTTATGAGAGAGAGAGGGAAAGAGAATGGGTGCACCTGGCCTTCTAGCCACTGCCAATGAACTCCAGATCTATTCACTACCATGTGCATCTGGCTTTATGTGGATACTGAGGAATCAAGCTGTGTCCTTAGGCTCTGTAGGCAAGGGCCTTAATTGCTAAGCCATCTCTCCTACCTTGTATTCTATTTCTAAGCAAACTTTTCTGCAACACATGAATGAAGTTCAAATGAACTTGAAGTTTATTCAAGGGGAAATACTATGAGGACTCCATTCTTTCCATCACCTCCTATTTGGTACCACAACTTGTTGGAGGGTGCTGGTGGCATGTTGAGAGTAGAGCTCAGAGATGCTGCTAAGCACCCAGCACACTGTGATGCTCAGGAAAGCCTCACCCAACAGTTGTGTGCCCAACAGTTCCATAGTGGTAGCTTAAGGAAACCCAAGCTAGGCAAGGAAAAGCATGGACTGATTTTCGTATATGGGGCAGTTCATACCGGCAGAGCTTAGCTAACAAAAGAATGACTGGGTTGGCTTCATCATGTTGGGGAGACAGGGGGAGGGGTGCATGTGAGCTGAAATTCTTTGTACTCTCTAAGCAATGGGAACAATCACTTCAAGTTTCTGGCTTGAGTCTGAAGTGAGTAAAAAGAACTGCACTGTAGGAAGATGAGTCCATGGGCCCGTGCACTTCAAGAGGGATCAGTAGTTTAGACTAGAAGCATTAGAGTCTAAACTAGGGACAGTGGCGGTGGGAAGGCAAGACTGACCTGCATTGCACTGCAGCTGATCACGGCTATGGGGTGAAGAGGAAATGCAATTCCAAATGGGAGGATTTGACCCCAACCTGCAGCTCATGAGAAACAAGTATGATGTGAGGAGAGATTTAGGGGAGAGAAAATGCACTCAGGTTGGACCTGTAACTGGGGACGTCAAGCAGATGAATGGGACTGTGCATCAGAAGCTCAGAGCTGTGACCAAGCGTGGGGACTGCACTGACATCTTTTTTCTAAGCCCCGAGGTCCCAAACTGGCAACACACGGGCCCCATCTGGACTACAGATGTGTTTTGCTTGGCCTGCGGAGTGTGTTAAAATTCTTTACACTTTCTAACAACATACACATTGAGAGGCTGCATAGAGAAGCCCCTCTTTGAGCTGGTCTTGAAATATCAGAGCATCCGGTAATTCTAGGTTTTGGTTCTGCGTGAAGCAATCTGAGTTGAGGCCTGGTTGCCCTGTTCAGACAGGCCACGACATCCCTAGGTTGTCTTGGTTGCCAAGATCTCTGATCATGCTTTGCTGGGCAAACCAACCTCACTCACTGGCTCAGGCTGGGATTACATCATTTACATGTCTTATTTATGCATGTGTGAGCATGTGTGTTCTTCTGTGTGCAAGTGCACGTGAGTGTGAATGCACATGTGTGGAGAGCAGAGAAAACTTTGGGTGTCATCCTCAAACATGCCAGTCATCTCCTGTGAGACAAGGTTTCTTATTGGTCTGGAGCTCACCAATTAAGGTAGACTAAATAGCCAGCCCAGGGATTCTTTTGTCTCTACCTCCCCAGTGTGGGATGACAGATGGGTGCCACCATGCCTGGCATTTTATGTGGCTTCAGAAGTTCGGTCCCCATGGTTGTGTGGCAAGTACTTCACTGACTGAGCTATGTCCCAGGGCATCACTGACATGTCCTTGAAGAAGACCACCTTGAGGCTGGCTTCCTCTGCCATGGCTGTGCCGTCTTGCTGAGGCATTAGTTTCCCGCTGGCCTTTCTTCAGCTGTGCATATACAGGAGTCCCCTCCCATGGTCAGATCTCTACTTGAGTCTGTCACCTCCCTGCCTCCTTTGACTTCTGACGCAGACATGTTGCAGATTGAATGAATGGTGCTCAGATACACCCAGTGTTCATGTCACCCCTTCCCTGCGGGCCTCTGCACAGCTGTGAGCTCATGCTGGAGAAGTGCCCCGACCTTGGCAGACATGGCAGTTCCTGTCCACTGCCACGTTCTTCCTGCTAGCCCTGTGTTCTTTGCTTTACCACATTCTCTGGTATCTGACACCACATTAGGCAGAATCATATGAGGGCGCAGATTTTATATACCAAAAGCTGTCAAGACAGCAAGGATGTAGCTCAGTTGGAAGGGTACTTGTCTAACATGCACAAGACTCAGGGTTTGTTTGTCAGCAGCATGTTAAAGTTAACACGTTGTTAGACACCTGTTATCCCACCATTGGAAAGCGGAGGCAAGGAGGATCAGAACTTCAAGGTCTTCCTTGACTGCATGGCAAGTTTGAGAAACTTTCAAAGGACTCTACTTTTCTTTGTCCATCCTTTTTCCCTTAAAACAGAAGCCCAATGAGGACATGGATTCTGGTTTCCTGCAAGTTTCATCCATAGCCCAGGACTCTATCGGGCACATACTAGGCACACAGTTTTCAAATGTAAAAAAATAAATAAATAAATAAAAATTTAAAAAAATACTGAAATGTCTTCTTGGTGAATTGATGTGTTACTCACTTGCCATTATGACTTTTCTCTTTTCTCTAATGTCTTCTCTCTATCTCAGCTCCTGGCCCCTCACATTGCCCTTCTCTAATGATCCCTGTGCTTTCATCTCAGGGCGTGCCATGAATGATTTCCACGTCTGCACCACCAGGCATGACTGCAGTGCAAAGTGAGCCATAAGTCACTCCGATATGTACAGAGTGTTCTGTCAGGGAAGCCACAACTTCTGGAGCATAGTATCTCTAAAATGTACAGAATTTCGACTTGCTTTCTGGTTTCTCTATTTCCAACCATGACTCTGCTCCTAACTACAAACACGGAGCCACTTGGGGAATTCTTTGTCCACTGGCTGCTGTGCAGGCCTCCGACATGAAACATCTTGGGCTCAGCTGCCAGCCCCCACTGACTTTCTGTGCAAGGCTTCTCACATTTGCCCCTTTCTTTCTTCCCCTTGACAAATATCTTCATTAATGCCTGAGCCTTTTATCTCTCTACTTCCTACCTTTCTTCTCTACCCTGCATATTGAGAACAGATGAACTTTTGTATAATATATGAATACGGCTATTATTCTACACAGATTTTATCTTAAGGCCCAACAAGCAACTTGGTGAACTTTGTTTTGACGGGGGGGGGGTCCTGTTTTCAAACCCCAATTCTTGTGATTGCTCTTTCAAACACCACTTCCTGTGATTGCTTGATGACCACGAAGATGTCTTACTCTCACTGGTTTTCTTGAACTTTCTTGACTGTGCGGTGCAGTCTTGATGGTAGCAGCCATGAGATCCTCGGGAGGTAAGCCCTTCTCATGATCCCCATCAGTGTTCTTCCTCTCTCTAGAGGATCTCTAGGCCTCCTCTGCAGAACATAGCTGCAAGCAAGTCGTTCAACACTGCCTTGGTGTGTTTTCTGTTGCTATAACAAAATGCCTAGGACTGCATATGTGAAAAAGAAAATGGGTTTCTTTAGTTCACAGCTTAGAAGGCTGAAATTCTGTGATCACGTGCCTTCTATCTGCTTGGCCTTATGGAAGATGGTGCCATAGTGTTGGAGGCCTGCAAGGAAGAGAGCCCATGATCAAGTAGGCGGCAAGAAAGACTCAAGCTTCCGGGTTTTTATATATCATCCCACTCTTATGGGAACTAGCAAGTCTTATGAAAACTACACTAATCTCTTCTACGGGCAGCTCCCCAATGACTTAATTACCTTCTACTAGGCTCCACTACAAAGGCCCCACAATCTCTCAACACCACCACTCTGGGGACCAAGCTGCGAGTACATGAACACATCCATTCCATAGCCAAATGCTAGCAAGCACCTTTCCCTCCAAATGGGGTTTCCTCCTAAGTCCCTTTTACAGGAACATGCTAGACTTCTACAACACATTCTACGTCCATTGTTTGGCACACTTGGTTTCTAGTCTGTCTTCCTGTTTGTGACTCTTCTTCCTATCATGTGGGGAGAGCACAGCTGAGTGGTTCAGAGCCTGGCTAACTGGAGCTTGAGCATTAACCCCTTCCTCTCCCTTGCAGGTTGTGCTCCAGTAAAACATGGTTGTTTTCAGGGTTAGTTAAGGTAATAATTGTTAAGAGGCTACACGGAGTCTCTGACATACCATAAGCATCATTTGCATCCCCACTGTTCATCTTTCAAAGCCCACTGCAAAAGGCATCTTTTTCAATAAGGTCGGTATGTAGTTTCCAAATTCCTTCTGCCTTTATGTGGGTTATTCAGAATTTATGCACTTCACAGTCTATAATGATGTGGTGAGGCTGTAAGCTTTCAGATGGGCACACCATGTTCTGTACTTTTTTCGACCTCAATTCTAAGAGCTAAACATCTACACGGTTTTACAAAAAATATTTGTGAGGTTAAAATTCATTTGAGAGCTTGGCTGATGGTTTAGTGGTTATAGGCGCTTGTTCTGCAAATCTGTTGACCAGAGTTCAGATTCCTAGCACCCATTAAAGCTAAGTGCATGCCCTGTAATCCCAACACACTGATGATGGCAATGGGGGTAGGTGGGTGGAGGAATGGAGCCAGAAGAACCTGGAGCTTGCTTCTCAGAGCAAACAAGAGAGACCTTATCTCAAACAAAATGAAAGGAAAAGACCAACACCCAGGGGTTGTCCTCTGATGTCCACACACGTCCCATGGCATGCAGGTGAATATGTGCACGCACTCATACACACATCACACGCATACATATACTAATACACATAAAATATATATTTTTATAATTAGAGACTGTGAATGAAACACAAAGATGCATTTAAACTGCCCCACTGTGGTTTTTATTTAATAATATGGAGAATGTCCTATGCTTTTTATGTAGCTATTATGCAACCTTAAATCAGAATAATAGTATGTCCCTAGTAGCAATCCAGCCGTCATGCTCAGACAACTGACTTTAATTAAGAAGTTGCAATTCAGCATTTGACCAGAAGATGGTGCAGTGTTCAAAGGATCCGTTCCCTCTGAAAGTGAAAACCAATTTTAAAGGAATGAAATTGCAATCCGACCAAGTTTATAAAAGAAATGGGAGAAAGTGATGCCAGTTCGGCTTCGACACCATCCTGGGGCTTAGCAAGTGTCACGCTTTCATGTGGCTCCTTCTTTCCCACTGCCTAGCGTAATGAGCTGGAGGAGCCGTCTAATTAGCTAAATATTATTGTACATCAGAGTGGGGCCGGGCTTCCTGTACATTCTTATTTGTGTTTTGCCAGCCAAGGGAAGAAAGCTGTTAGAGGCAGGAGCAGATGTAAGAGAGACACAAAACACGCCAAGAAGTCATGTCACTTCTGTGCTGTTGGATGAATCATTTCATTTCACAAGGTTTTATTCTGATATTAGCAGAAAGGCTTCAAGTCAATATGTCTCCCCGGGGGGGAAACAAAAAAAAGCTTTTGTGTGTGGCGTATGTATGCATGGTGTGTGTATCAAAATTTTCTCTACTCCTGAAGGAATTTATATGAAGATTTTTCTAAACTGTCAAAGTAGCCAATGTGAAATGCGCCATGACCTCAATGTCTCATGATCATGGTTAACTATAATATGCCCCAGCCAGGTAAGTAGAGGTGGTGAGTTTGTTGAAATTTCCCATTTACTCTCACTAGGGCATCATTCAAAAAGGAAGGTTTGGAGTGGGCGCTCATCTGCTATCTTGTATCAAGTTTGTGTATCTGTTCTTGCTCCATTTTTTTTTATCATGTAAAGTCTTCTGAAAATTGAAAACTAATTTATTATCATGTAGTTATTACACAATCACAAAAGAGGTCACTGGTCTTTCCTTTAATTTCTGTCACAGGCTGTGGGCCGTATTATGCTGAACCAAGGATAGGAGAGATAATTAACACAGAAACTCTGTTAAGTTTCATAGGCGAGTGATGAACAGTGAGAGTTGGGCTTCAAAATCCATGTCTTCATTACCACCATGTCTTGTGTGGTGACGAGGCTGGTGTGGGAACATACGTAGTATGCACGGAAACACTGGGTCAGGCCAAAGTTGTCATGAGTTACATGTAAAACTATTATTAGATTAAGATACTTCAAGGCAAGAAAAAAGTCATTTTTTTAAAAAGCATGAGACATCTTCAGCCATCCGATGTGTGACTCTTCCAGAAGCATCTGTACTGTACAGAGTTCACCTACAGTCATGTTAACCCCCCCCCCCACTAACCCACACCACCAGGGACAATTGATGCTGTTGAGACACATTTGGGGCTGTCTTGTCTAGGGTACAGGGTGAAACTAGCATCTGGTGGGCAAAGACCAGAGGTACCATGTTGTTCTATCCTGATGGCTGTCAACAGGTGTCACCACAGACCCTGTTGTGTTTGCAGTTCTAAGAGAGAGAGAAAGAAAGAGAGAGAGAGAGCCCATAAACTTTTGTAACATATGGAAAGAAATCCCAACTGCAAAGCTTTGTGGAAGGCACTTACATGCTGGTGAGCTGAGGCCTATGTAACCAAAATTGATCAATTACACAAATTAAGCATAGCCCTTAAGGAATTTATTTTATTGGTCTGGACATCTGCTGCCGAATTGTCCAAATCCAAAACTCAAACGGTGCCTCGGGTTGCCAAGTCAGGCAAGAAAATCTAGAAGCTATAAAAGTACAACTGAAAACCCTATATTAATATCACATCCATCTGCTGAATGTTACATAAATATGCAGACTTTTTATTTTCCTTGGGAATAACATTTATTTTTACAGTGCCCAGTTTGACATTCTTATGACATTCTGTTCAGTTTATTACATTGTAACTTTAAATGTTTCTTCAAAAATGCATTTATAATGTTGTTGTTAATCTTTTTTCAAGGGTCTCTACCACCTGTTTAACTTATAGTTAAATAGAGAAGTCCTTTTTCTTATAGGAAGAATGGGAAATCTTTGGACAAAGAGGCTTCAGAGAAGATTTTGAGTAACACTTGTGTAGTGTAAAGGGAAATTACATAGCAGCCATGAATGCTAACATCCCATCCTGCTCCTTCACAAGCAGAAATGTAATCTCCATTTTAAACTAAATTAGCATCATTTCCAAACAGAGTATCATATTTATATCAGATTTATACAACCACATCAGATTACTATTAACATGTAAAATAGTCTCTTTTATGCTGCGGGTAAAAATAGGTTGGAGAGAATGATTTGATTTCTGCTTTAATGTCAAGGATCTAAATTAATCTGAGTGGACATGTTTAGGTTGCAAGTGACGTTGGGGAAACAGCAGGTAGAGTGGGTTTACCTTAAGAACCTGTTGTGATCCTGGCATGAAGGAAATTTTGCAGTTATAAAAGTACATCTGAAAATCATGATGTTTCTGTCATGTCCATCTGCCGAATGTTAAATAAATATGTTGGTTGGTTATTTAAATATGTTGAGTGCTTAAGCCAACTGGAAAATCATAGGATATATGTAGAAAAACCTAGAGGCTATTTTTCTTCACATTCCCCCCCCACTTTGTTTTAATTTTATATATTTAATAAGATACTTGTTAGTAGTTAATTACTGGATGAGTTGCAGTCTAACAGTAGCAAAATCTAGAATGGTCAGGGAAGTTTAAAAAGCCAACACAAAACTAAAAACCAAACAAACAAGAAACAAGGCGGACAAAACTTGGCACAGGCATTGAGATTTCCTTATGGTATCTTCTATTTTAAAAGAAGAAAAAGCTTATATAGCATTTTATGAAATTCACTTTAAAGATGCTTTTAATTGCAAAAGCAGTGCCTGTTTACTAGGGGACAGTTAGACAGTATTAAGCAAAAGATATGTTAAAAATAAATTTTATTTCCTACATTTGAAGTGCACACACACTCCCCCTAAGTTGGAAGGTGTGAGAAACAAGACAAGGGGACGATGGCTGCTGCTTCTTCCCTGCGAGACAGACAGTGGCCATGCACCCTCATTTGTCACAGCGTTGACACAGTAAAGAAGGCAGATATGTCTGAGTAAATTCCCCAAAACTTTGTTCTGTGCAATGTTACAGAAGATATACTTTGGAGGAATGGAGATGTGTGAGAGTCTGAATGAGTCATGCAGCCTGGAGGTGCCAGTTACTGTCCACTTCTGTACTGGTGGACTCATCTTGTTTGAAATGAGATGAAATGCTTTATACAGTTGTGTCTGTCCCAGAAAGGGAAGAGGGTAGTTGGAAATTTCAAGGTCACCTGCAAAGAATTTTCATGCCAGAGTAGCGTTATACAAAGGTGAAGTGAACAAATCAAAAGAGAGCATTTATCAGGGATAAGCATGCCATTGATCCTCCACCCCTACCTTGGCTACTGTCAACTCGATTGTCTGGAAGCATCACTCCATTGGCAAATTACAGACAAGAGACAATGTCACTAAACAACTTGGGTTGATGGGAAACAAAATGCATAACAAAGGTATGGAATGGCTGAGAATTGAGGAGTGCCTAAGTATGCAGGAACTCTTGGTGTTTATATTTATGCACCCAATTAAGTAGATGGCTGATGAGGTGAGGAGGCAAATGGCTTTTGGAAAGCTAGACTCCACCCCTGGCCAAACTCTAAGAATAGCTCTTTGATTCCCAGCAGTCTTAAAACCAACAAGTCTTTTCTTTCCCCATTCTGGACCTGCTGCGTTTACTGAGGTCATAAGCTTGTACTCTATCTTTGGACTCCTGATGTAATTTCTGAATCACCAACCATTTCTGAGACCACAAGATATTTAAAAATAAGATAAGAAATATTGACTGAGACTCCCTGAAGCCTGCAAGTGAAACGGATTTGCCTCAGCAGAGGTTTACAGAGGAATTGCTCTCCTACAGCTCATGCACATTGAAAATGACATGATCTATCCCGAGGAATAACTTAAGGCCTGATCCACTTTAACAGCTCTGAGTGATTTATCATAAATGTGCTTATTTGGAAGGTTTAGCTGTAACTGCTTATGGGAGGTGCTCGGGTTAACTACCAAAATTGTACATAACTTGAATCCTGTGTATGGCAATTAATCAAGAAATTATATTCTTTCAACTTTCTAGCAACCCACACGGAGTGCTACATCTGTGATGTGTTTAAATAGAGTGAGAGTAGAGATGAAATATTTCTCCTAATAAAATGCTAATGGTTTTGTTTTGGAGGAAAAATACTGAATTATTGTGCTGTAAGATTTATCCGTATGAGGGTTTCTCAAGCTAGAGTCAATAAGTACTTCTGACAGAAAAGCAACTTTTTCTTGAAAATGTATTTCAGTCCTCCAAATGACTCAGGATTATGGCGAGAACCCCCTCTTACGTTGGTAAGAGAGCGAGCCCAGGAATAAATAGTGTAGAAAGAACTGGAGCAGTCCAGGTAATTCCTTTGGACATCTATAGATTGTTGGAAGCACGATTTAACCAACAGAATATTGGAATGTGTTATTAGACAGGTGAGGCATGAGCATTGATTTCTGGGGCCCTCCTGGGTATGTCTCACACCTGCTTCATGGCTCTAGTACTTGAGTTCCTGCAGCAAAAGTCACTGGAGGATGCTACTGTGATTCAGAACCCAGATCTGACTACTCCCCTTGAGAGTTACTTTATGAAGTCAATATCCAATGAGGTGCCAAAAGCTAAAAAGGAAAAAGGTTAGCAGTCCTTTGACTGCTGGTTCTATAAAGTCATTTTCACCCCTATGGCAAGGAGGTTCAAACTCTGGATTTTAACAACTAGTTTTCAATCATTAGCTTAAAACAAAAAGGGATTGGGGAGATAGCTCAGTTGATAAAGTGCTTGCCTCACAAGCATAAAGAACTGACACATCTCCAGAACTCACATACAAATGTCAGGTGCAGAGGCATGTGCTTGTAATATGAGAGCTGGAGGTATGGACATAGGAGAATCTCTAGGTGTGATGGCCAGCCAGCCTAGCCTACTTGGAGAGTCCTAGGCCAATGAGAGACACTATCTCAAAAAACAAACAAACAAACAAACAAAAACACATGCTAAAAGGAGGGTGGCTTTTCTGTGAAACAATATCTGAGATTGTCCTCCAGCTTAAGCATGCACACTCACATACATGCACATATATGTGGACCCATCTCTACATGAACACATGCATGTTATAATAAAACAATATGACAACTTCACAACCATTTGTGTGAGCATGTGCCAAGAGATGGGAAGATGAAATACCATCTGACTTATTTTAGGATTTAAAGTAGGCCACATGTTTATAACATCGATAGCACAACACTCATGTGGGGTGCTTTGTCATAGGATTGACCCCACATCTTGATTCTTTTCTTCTAAGGGCCTCTGGCAAGAAGAGCAACTCACACTGACAGGAGCTGCATGTGCCTCTGGATATCTCTGCATATCCCTCCCTGTTCATGTGCCTGCTGTAGTGAATAAATGTGTGAAGTCCTTTTCCCCAGGTTACAAGTGGCATATGCCAGGCATTGTGTTCAAGGCTTTAAATTCACAACCCCACTTAATCCACATGTCAATCCAGTACAGTGGAGACTGCAATTCTTCCCACTTCACAGATTAGCAAAGTGAGTTCTGAGAGGAGAGGTATCGTGATGAGGTTGCAAAGGTAGTTTTGGAGCAATGATTTGTAAACAGAATTCTAACAGAGAATCTTTGTGCTATGAGATACGAGGATCAGGTTAAGAGATGGCGCCCAATTAGAGAAAACAAGACACATGGTCTTTATCAGGACTTGGAAGATGATACCAGACTCCCTCTGATCTCAGCTAATGGAAAGAGGTATTTCTGAGCTTTTGAAAAATCTCTCTAAAAGTTTTAGGTCTATATTTTAGTGAGAATCAATTCCATTCCTGCAGTGTGAAAAATTCAACATGTCTGGGAACTCAGACTTATAAAAAGTCATGTAGAGGTAATTTTTTACCTTTTATTTTGAAGTAATTGTAGGCTTCTAAGAAATTGTAAAGTAGCACAAAGATACCATATACCCTTGGCCCAGCTTTCCCAGTGGAGACATTTTACATAACCACCACACCTATCAAAAGTAGCAGCTGATTTTGACAAAATACCATTAGTGTATAGATCTTAACTGTATTTTAGATCCTCACTATTGTTTTGTATAGTTCTTTTAAATTTAATCACTGCGATATATTTGTGTAACCACCAAGACATAATTTATTTTTAATGCTGGCATACAGAAATATAAAAATAGAATGTCTGAAACAATCAATCATTTTGTTGTATGACATTGCCATGTTTGTGGGGGTTACCTTACTGGAATTATTACTCTTAAAATAAATCATGTATTAATGGAATATTACCATGATATAAATGTGGTTATGCATAGTCCAAAAAGTTTACATTCTGTCTGTAGAATATGGTTCCCCACAGAGGGCATAACATGATTCCATTAAAAGAAATAAGGCTCCCATGCATTTATTACCTAAAGTTTTCTAGGAAGGTTTAAGTTTTAAGCATTTGCAGATGGAAATTAGAGACTTCTGATTTTTCTGTGTATTACATACACATGACATTCAGTAGCACACTGCTGTGTATACTGAAAGACAGTTTCATATTAGCATAGGCTATTATTTATTACAGTTTAAATTTTGTAGTTCTTGTTTTGCAGAAGGATATAGAAGTAAAACCCCAACTTTCAGTATGTTCCCAAAAGCTGCAGATGCATGAGATTAAAAGGGGTTAAATTTTTAATGAAAACATAGCCTTTAGTCAATGTGCTTTAAATTATAATTTTAAAAGCCAATCATTTTCTTTTTTGACTGACATGTGGCATTTTGGAGAAAATTTTAAAACCTCAAAGTCGGTAAGAAATGAATTTGGAGGGCTTATAGGCTTATTTAGAGCAGGACAAAAAAGGATAGTGCCTAGTGAAGAGGCTGAATTAAAATCATTAGTCATTATGCATCACAAAGAGAAGCCATCACAGGACACCATTTATACTTGCATCTGAGCGCTTGCCTCTAACCCCAGCTTTCTGGTTTCTGTCTTCCTTTCTTTACAAAAATCTTCAGTTAGGCATAGATGCACACATTAGAGAGGAAATTGGGGCTAATGATTTAGGAATGTGCTAATTAATTCTCATTATGTCCTATGAACCAAGAGAAATAGTGAAAGGTTGTGTGCGCATACATATAGCGGCGTATGGGTTCAATACAGTATTTTGTTCTGAAGGAAAGTTATGGTGCTGTATGTGTGTATTTTCCCCCTCTCCTCTCACACATAGTGACAGATCTCAGCATCATCCATAATGCTGACATTATGACTTAGAGATGTGATAAAGAGAAATAGCTACTGCATTTTCTGTGAGAAGATGTGACTCGGGCATTGAGTAATCAGATACCTGTTCCTCTGGAGTTTCTTAATTTAAATGTGGGGATTCCTAATTAGCAGTTGGATTGCATCCATTTTTATTTGCTCCTTGGTGATCAGTGATGATCAGCCTTTGCTAAACAAAGATATGTAATCATGCCGGGACACTCAGGGGTATTTTTTAAAAGAGGGTTTTAACATTGATAATAGGTTTTCCAATAGCTTGAAGGGTAGCTTTTAACATTTCTCTTCCAGCTGAAGTGTTTCCTGAGTTATGCCCAAGCCCTCTGTAGTTAAAGAAAAGGCTTTTTGACACTTAATAGACAATGTTGTGGCTTTTTTCTCCTTCAGACAAATGTGTAGCATTTAAACAGCACATTGTACGATACTAATTGAGACACCTTGCAGAAATAGCAATTATAGGGTGACTTGTGTCAAAAATATTCAGAACAAATTACATTTTATCAATTTTTATTTAAAAAAACTTTTTAAGCTCCCTCTATTTCTCCACTCCCCCTTCCCCCCATTATTTCAAGTAGTAAGTAAACTGTGTTTTTATATTTTGTTAAAGTTATTCCAGGTTTTCTCTGGGCTTAGCACAGCTCTAAGAGAACTGCCCAGATCAAAACAATCAAGGAAGACTTGACTCCTCAAATGAAAACAAAACCCATGTGCAGGACGTTCTGTTTTGCCCCAGCTTGGATTTTGCTCTAAGAATATTTCTGCTCCCTTTATTTTCATTTCTGTTTATCCTGTGCTGAGACCAGTGAACTTTCCACAGCCATCCTCTTCAAATAGCACGAGTTGTTTTGTTTTTTTTTTTTTTTCCTGAGCTGCAGTTTAATTGTGTTTGTTCTCTGTTCTGTGAGTCCTGTGAATAATTCTAGCACAAAGAGCAATTCTGCTGCTGATTTGGGAGAGGAGGGTGATTAAAAAAAAAAAAAAAAAGATTAAAAACTGTAGCATTAACCCAAAAGCAAAGGGCTTGGAAAAAGAGGAAAAAATGTGAAAAAAAGTTAAAACAACAAGAAAAAATAGTGAAAAAAAAACCCGGTTTAACAAGGATTTCAGTAGAAAAACAGGAATGTGATGGAACTTGGGAAAACAAGCGACAACAAATAGCATTGAAGGGCTGAATACTCAACACATTTTAACTGCCAGGCTATTTTCACTTCTGAAATCAACATGCAACACTTTGTTGAGGAGCAAGTGTTTAAGCATTGATGGGTAGTCTGAGAAGTACAGTAACTAACCCTAGTAAACATTATTTTGTATTGGGCTAAAGTAAAATGAATTGGTTAAGAAAGGAAAGGAAAGGAAAGGGAAGGGAAGGCAAGGGAAGGCAAGGGAAGGCAAGGGAAGGGAAGGGAAGGGAAGGGAAGGGAAGGGAAGGGAAGGGAAGGGAAGGGGAAGGGAAGGGAAGGGGGGAAGGGAAGGGAAGGGAAAGGAAAGGAAAGGAAAGGAAAGGAAAGGAAAGGAAAAGAAAGGAAGGAAGGAAAGAAGGAAGGAAGGAAGACTGTTCAAGAGAGTTGTGACCTTTGTATAATGTTGATGGTGGTGATATTTCTGATGGTGGGTTTTCCCTCAATATGGGAAATTTCATTTAAAAAAAAAAGTTGGGAGAAAGCATAGGAAGTTGCCTCTTTGTTTTACTTGTGCCTGTGTGCAGTTGGTAAGGAGTAAAATCTCGGATTCCAATGGCTATTCTTACAAGGCTTATACTAATGTCAGCAGTTGGATGACCTTATTTCAACCTGAACAGTGGGTGTTAGTAAGCCTGAAAGCAGAGGGCCATGAAGTGGTCCTAGCTGTTGCAGTCTTACTTGTGAGCATATGCTTTTTTTTTTTTTTCAGCCATATTAATCATGAAAATATGAAAAGTGAAGTATTCAAACCATGAATTCTTTTTTTCTTTTGTGGGGGGTGGTTTTCAAGATAGGGTCTCGGTCTGGCCCAGGCTTACCTGAAATTGACTATGTAGTCTCAGGGTGGCCTCAAATTCATGGTGATCATCCTATCTCTGCCTCCCCAGTGCTGGGATTAAAGGTATGTGCCACCACGTCTGGCATGTCATGAATTAATTGTTTGAGTGCCCGCTATACACTTATTTTGTGTTAGCTGTATATCCATGGTATCAAGACAGATGAGGGTCTTGCCCTCATAGAGCTTACAGTCCTTCAGAGAGAAAGAGCATAGGGAAAAACAAATAGGGAAGGGTGAAGAATGGGAAGTGGTGTATCAGAGCATCAGAATAAAGAGATTCTTCATAACCAGCTTTTTCCACTCCTGCCCTCCCTTTCTCTCTTCCTCCTTTCCCTACTTATCCTCTTATTCTTTCCCTGTTCTTAGCCTTTATTTTTAATAACTTCTTTCTAAGTTGAATCCAGCTGAGCTTATTTTTAACAAAGAAAAGAGATTTTTATTATGACTTAGGAAAAGGCAGACTAGTATAGTAGTTTCAGCCATAGGCTTGGAAAGGTATAGCCCAGATTTGAAACCCAACTCTTCCATTAACTAGACTTATCCAAAAGAAATGACCCCGGGTTCTTCTGTTGTTAAAAAAAAGAAAAGGACTAAAAATACCAACTTCATAGCAATGTTCTAATGATTAAATAACATCCTCTTAGCAAAGTCTTTGACTTCTTACTTAGCAAGTAAAATGTATACTAAAATTGTTAGCTGTTGTGTCCTTATCATTATCACTACTGATGTCATTCGTTTACCTTTTATTTGCTCAGAGCAATGTCTATATTAGAAGATGCTAAGGAAGCCTGAAGAATGATATGAATCCGTTGATTTTTTTTTTTTCCTGAAAACAACTGACTAGGTTTAGTAACTTGTCTGCTTTGTTAGTTTTATCGTTCCTCATTCACAAAACTTTCTTAGAACATAAAGATAAAAATGTGTTTTAATGTACCAAGCTTTTAAAGAAACTACTAAAGGCTCTGACATAGTCTAGATACAATTGCTGTCTTTTTAGTACTAAAGCTCAGTCAAATTTCAATTAGCATATTTAAGAGGCGAGCATATTTATTAATACTTACATTCTGAATGATTGCGACACATCTCTCATGTGCCTGTAAACAGTAACATATTGACACTTCCCACTGTTCTTGTGAAATAAGTCCCACTGATTATACCCAAGTCTTATAATGTGGACTAGGTGAATATGTATCTATGTAATTTGATGTTATGAAAAGTGAAGTTCAAAAATTAAAATAGTTATGTTTCTCCTTCATTTCTTCATCCTCCCGTCAGTCTTGAAGAACATGTTCAGATTCTAAAAATGCTCAGATGCCACCCTGCACTGTGTCTTCCCTAGTGTAAAAATACCCAAAAGGCCAAGGTGATACAGTCATTTGCAGAAGTTAGATGTGTCTTTCTGTGTACAAAATGGGGATGTCCTGCCTTTGTCTCCAGCACCCATGAGATTCTCTCTTCTGCGAATGGACCATTGACTCCTAGGCCTTCTTTTTGCTTGTGTGGTTTGATCTCCCTAAAATGCTTTTCCTGCCAGGGAGATGTATTAACTTATCTTTGAAGGTCTGATTCCAATGTCACCTACAAGGTGATTTCTTTCAGTATCTCTGGGCAGAAAACAAAACAAAACATAACAAAACAAAACAAAACAAAACAAAACTGGTCTCTTTGTTAGAACTCATAGCTCTTTGATATTGTCCCTGGTACATGACATCAGTGCCAAGTGTCATCCCTTAGCCCTACATTAGGAACTCCTGGATGGTAGGGTCTTTGTCTTTTACAAAACCAGATTCCTGGAGTTCCCAGTTCAGGTAGAGATATAGAGATATATAAACACGGAATTGCACTGCAATTTGAAAAGTAATATAAAACCGTGGTCTGACTGGTATATACTGATGAACACTAATTTATTGAAGTACCTTGCTTTCTTCATGTAAGACCTCAGCAGTCTGCATGAAGGTCTAGGGCATTTCTTAAAATAGCTACATAATTCCCCATCTTCATATCAGTATTTGTGTTATAACTCGGGCTCTGTAAGGAAAAGAAAAGAAAATTGAGGAAAACAACTGAAACCAAACAAACAAAAACTCTCCATTGCATGGCATAGCTAATGTTAGGATGAGCAATTTCAGACTGTGTTGAAACTGTGACACACAGCAGAAATAGGGCTTGGTACTCCAAACCAAATAAAGTATCACCGAACATTAGCCGTAAGCTAAGACTTTAAGTGCCATTTGTTTGTTGAGTTTTGCCACTCGAAATTGCTCTGTTTGGCACAAGACCTTTACAAGTATTTATAGTTTAATTGGTATGTGGTTTATTTTAAATTATACTAAAATGACCTGCTTATGTTAAAATGACATGTTTTCTAAAACCTAATATTCCCTTAAAAACATTGTTGTAGGGGTGAAAGATTTCAAAGTGTTATTCTATAAAAGCCAGGGAAAAGCTTTCAAATACACAGCCCAAATTCTGCAAAAATTTGATTATGCTGAGGTCCAGCACAAAGTTATAAAGTTCTTTTCTTTTTTTTTTTTTTTTTTTTATATATGCCCACAGTTTGGGGCTTTTGAAAAAAAGTTTTTTGACAATCTTTTTTTTTTTTTTTTGTCTTGTGCTCACCCTGAGGTACTCATACTACATACAGCGGGCTCATAACATCATAGCCCTTATCCATATATAGCCAGGCAAAGCCTTCTGCTGTTAAGTAAAACTTTCGACTACTTTAGAGAAAGAAAGCATTGCTATTCTTGAGCAAAATGGGAGAGTTTAAAAACATTATTTTGAAATGTGCTTCCTTTAAGTCAGAAGAACTTAATTAAGTTCCCAGGGTTAATTGTTTCTGAAGTGCTAACATGTCACTTGTCTATTCAAACTCCAAAGCAAATCTAATACGGGATTTAATAACCTGTTTATGTGAATAGAAATTTGGGGTGGGGGTGGCGTGGGAGAAGAGGGAAAGCTAATAAGCTTTTACCTAGTTAGTGGGGTTTCAGGAAGAATTCTTTCTGTCTTCATTTGAAACAAAAGGTAAATCCTATGTTCAAAATTCCTTCTATTGGGAATAGAAATTGGGATGACAAGGAAGTTTTGGAACAAAACAGTATTTTTATACTTTGTTCATTTCATATTTATCACTCGCTTGTTTGCTAATTTTCATTTGCAAGAGGCAATTCTTCCAGCTAACTGGGTACCTCAATGGGCCACTGATTTCTTTGAAGTGACAGTCTGTAAATATGCATAAAAAAGGGATGCAATTAGCGCGTGTGTGGTTCACTGCAGCCTGATTCCATTGGCAAGTTTACCCACAGTGTTGATAAGCTACATTATCTAGAAAATTGGCCGCTGAAAAACAGCACCTCTGATTGCCAGCAAAGGTTCCAGATAACAGGGTGCTGAAGAGAAATATAATTGAGGTTGAATATATTAACCAAGGTGTCACATGTTCCTTAGAAGCTCTAATTTATCAGCATGTTGGAATTTTTATTAACATTTGGAATGCATTTCTACCACACTAATGAAGTGGAATTGGCAGTTCAGGTTTTAGTTATTGTCATTTCTGAGAAGTTAAATGTAATTTCTCGTTAGACACAGTTATGTAAATATATTTGTTCAGGGGCTAAAAAAAATTATACACTTTTTGCAAAATACAAATATGTTGTTAAGGGCAGTGTGACAAATCAGTGATGGCTCACGTCCCGAAGACCAGCCACATAGTCACGCTGCATTTTGTACAGTGCAGCTCTTCTTTGTGGGGGAAATTTGCAAGAAATGAAGAAAGCTTAATTTCATTACCTCTGCAACTGGCTCGCCATTGTGAAACACAGTTAAAATTAGCACTGTTTTAGTAGACTAGCGCACTGAAAAGGACTTTATGATTAAACTATTTTTGTAAATTAAAACCTCGGATTATAAAGTGAATTAAGCATTCATGAAAATTATCTGCTTTTCTTTTTTTTCTGTTCTTTATGGAAATACCCAAGATTTCTCTCTTTATTTTCTTATTCAGACAAATAAGGTTTGAAAGATATCTGCGGCAAGAACATGAATTTCTGTGGGTTACAAATAAATGGAGGTATGCAAATTTGAAATGATTCCAGATTGCATACTTGTGCGGTACAATGATATATCTTTAAAAGGGAGGGGGAGTTACATAACCTAAACTTAATAGTTTATTTGGAATCAAAGAGATGAGGTATCAAGGTATCAGGAGAAACATATGAGTAGCTTCAGCTATCTGGCTCCTAGCTGAGGTGGTAGATGTGTGTTTTATTATTATAATTTATAATTATATATATGTGTATGTGTGTGTGATGTGTAGGTCTATACATATTATTATACATGTTTTAAACAAAATAACTAAATTTCTATTGATTCATACATTTTTGTTTTCCATGGAAATGCTTACAAATTTTAGCCTGCAGAGCACACTGTGTGTTCATAACATGCTTAGCGTTAGTTAGTTACGCACATCTCTGACTTCAGGGAATGATGCCAGCATCTTCCCTCTGATAGTAATGGATATGGAGGGCTGAAAGCAATAGTTTCTTTAAGCCGAGTGTTGCGTGAAAGATGCTCTTGGCTTTCTCTTTACACTTACTTCTTAGCAACTGCCAGCCTTCTGTTGTCCTATCCATCTTCTAATTTCATTCCTTTTCCTCTGCTGGCTGCTACAGCTCCTGGTACTCCCTTGATACAATCTTTATCCCAAATTCTTTCCTACATCTCACATGCTCACCTTCCTCCCTCAGCTACAAACTTAGGGTCTCTACTACCAATTAGATTATGTGTGCATGTGTGTGTTAGGGAGTGGGGCTGGAAAGTAGAGAGAGAGAGAGAGAGAGAGAGAGAGAGAGAGAGAGAGAGACGGTGCTTCCTGTATTTGGGAGTACTTCTGGGAGAAGCTGAACTTAGCCTGAGAGAATCTCATGCTTGTTTAGAAGGTACTCTTAGATGCCATTTGTTGTAGATGTGGCCAGTGGTCACTTAGCATACATTTTTAGTTTTCTTCTAATGTCAGTGGTTGAACAGCTAAAATTTGCATTCCCCAGACTCTCTTGCAGCTAGAGTTCTCGAAGAAAATTAAGTTCCTGCAGGTGTATGCAGTTACTGTTTGGGAAGGAGTATGCTAGTGCTGTTTGCTAACTTCTTGGGTCTGCAGTGGCTGTGGGGATGACACAGATCTTGGGTGATGCCTGTATCACAGTATCTTTGAACTCAGAAATTCCCTGGGCATTTTTGAGATTTACCAAGCAAGGTGGACACTGAGGTTCCCCTGGTAGTCCATCTTGTCAGTGTAGTCACATTGCCTCACCTGCTGCTCAGCCCTTGTGACAGTCTTGCAAGCTCTGAATCCAGGTGTTCAGTCCCTTTCTACTCAATATTTAGTTTGAACAAGTCAACCTTAACCAAAATACCTGAAAATCTGGTTAGAGTAACTCAGTAATGGGACCAGATTCAAAGTGAGGAAAAAAGAGGTGTACAAATTATTATAAACAATAATTATAAATTTGTTGGCTCAGCTCAGTAAATTAAATAGAAGATATTATTATAAAATTTTAATTAAAACATATCTATAGCAGATCTTGGTAACATATGGGCCAAAACTGACCCATCACATTTTACAAATCAAGTTCACTTGCAGTTCTTGTACATATCTGGGACCATTTTTTTCATTAAGTAGCAGAACTAAGTACTTAGAACAGAAACTACAGAACAGAGAATATTCACACTGTATGGCCCTTTACAGTGGTTGATTCTTGCTCCCAGCCCTGTGGATATGACTTCAGGTATGGAATAAGTGTTCTTTGTGTCTGTAGATTGCTCAAGCTCCATAGAGTGAAGCCAGCATTGGCTAGTCGTGGGCTTCTCTTCTCAGTTCTGGGTTCACTGATCATGCTGCTGGCTTGAAATCTGCCAAGGAAGTATTTACACCAGGAAAATTGGCCAGTGCTACAAATCATCTTTTCTTAGAGAATCTAAGAAATTAAATTAAGCTTCCTCTGTTAGTATAAGATTCTTTGTTCAAAATGATATAGTAGGGCTGGAGAGATGTCTTAGTGGTTAAGGTGCTTGCCTGCAAAGTCAAAGGACCCAGGTTTGATTCCCCCAGGACCCATATAAGCTAGACGCACAAAGTGGCACATGTGTCTGGAGTTCATTTGCAATTGGCTGGATGCCCTTGCATGGCGTGTTCATTCTCTCTCTCTCTTTCCCTCTGTGTGCCTCTTCTTTTATCTCTCTCTCAAATAAATAAATAAAAATAACAAAATATTTTAAAAAATAAAAGTGGTATAGTAGATGAAAAGTGTATTGCACACAGAGCCTATGGCCTTCTAGCAGATTCACGCCTGGCTGCCGTGAGTTCTGTTATTGATGGTTACACCTGGGTAACTGGGAGCTTGCTGAGAGAGGCACAGAAACCCAGCCCCCTTGCTTTTCCTGAACACTACTGCTTTTACTGAAGCTGGACTTTCTGGAGACCTTGATTTTGAACACCTTCCTTGAGCTTGCCCCATGACAGGGACTATGGGTTGAACCAAGTGCTTGAAGTGCAAACCATAAGGAGGTTCTCACAGGTAGACCAGTGACCTCCCTGTTGGGTGGTAGATGAGATGGTGCCTTCTAAACTGGTACTTCTTCCTGGCCTGACTCTCCCCTCTCCTTACCCTGAGCCCCGCTTGCTTGAACAAACCACATAGACTTGAACTGTGTTAGGGTCTACTTCTAAGCAACACAGCTAAAAACAGAGGAAAACAATAGGACATTCATTTCATGTTGACTCTTTTAAGAACTCAATAAACAAGAACATGGGAAATGCTTGGAAGGACAGAAAACCACATAGAAAGAAAGTTCCGACCAAAGCTTTTTCATGTGTCCTCTGCCCTGCACTGAAGCTGTCCTTGTTTCAATGGGCCACTCCCTTTCCCACCCCCCACCCCAGGAGCCCTTTCCTCCATAAAGTACACGCTACAGCCTTCTACCTGATATTGATGGTGCATCTATGGATTGATAAACATGGTACAACTAGCATAACACTGCTGAGAAGTGTGCAAGAATATGCAACTGGTGCTTTGGAAATATGGTATTTGGGCTTCCAACTAAGTGTTCATCAAGACCACCCAGAACCTTCAGGCATGTCCAGTCTGAGTCCATGGGCCATGTGCATCCTGGCCAGCTATGAATATGGTGCAGTACCAAAGCAATATCATAAATATACTTAAATCATTGTGAGGTTTTTTATTTTTTGGTAATTCAAGTGTGTAGTTGTTGAGCATGAGCTGAGTAGATGACAATGACGTATCAATATCAAACCAATGTAGGTCACCTATGTGAGCTCATTCCACTTTATGCACAGAGAGGTGGACATCTGGAACAGGTCTTACCAGGATGACTACAGAAGCTACGTCTTTGACTCTCAACTGATGTTAGCTGCTATATTGCTAAAGGTCTCCAGTTCTTGGTTAATTTAGCTCATGGATATTGCTATGGTCTCTCTCAGTACTAGATGGAATATCTTCTGTGCTCTTGTCCCTCTTTGAAATTCTCTGACCTGTTTATTAAGACATGCTCTTTCTCCCTTCTAAGATGCAGGCAGGCTCTTCCCAAAGGCTCCACATTGTGCAGAGCCCCCCTCCCACATGGCAGATACACAGCGACTGTCAGGTTCAGTGTCACCAACCATGTATAGACCTGCAGAACTGGAATCCAAAAACAGCATGGGCCCAGTGCATACTTTTACACAGTGAGTGAATAAAGTTTGTGAATCATATTTGCTGTCACCATCAGGAGGTTGGAAGCTTTCCTTACTTGAACTTGAGGAACTATAGACCAATGATTAGACAGTAGTTCCCCCTTCAAGCATAGGAGTTTGTTTAGAGACCCTGGGTGGATGCCTGAAATTGTGCTCTGTACTTGATGATTTTTCTCGTACAAACATACATAAGTTTAGTGCCATCTTTTTCATTGTATTAAGAACAAATCACATGTTTTAGCCAGAACTTTTAGTTTGTGGCATGATAGCAAAATTGGCACAGATTTCTTTCTCTCTTTCTTTCCTTCTTTCTTTCTTTTCTTTCCTTCCTTCCTTCCTTCCTTCCATCCCTCCCTCCTTCCTTCCTTCCTTCCTCACTCCTTCCCTCCCTCCCTCCTTCTTTCTCTCTCTCTTTCTCTCTTTCTTTCTTCTTTCTTTCCCTCCCTCCCTCCTCCCTCCCTTCCTCTCTCTCTCTTCTCTCTCTTTCTTTCTTCTTTCCCTCCCTCCCCTCCCTCCCTCCCTCCCTCCCTCCCTCCTCCTCCCTCTTTCTCTCTCTCTCTCTCTCCTCCCCTCCCTCCTTCTCTCTCCTCTCCCTCCCTCCCTCCTCTCTCTCCCTCCCCTCCCCTCCTCCTCTTTCTCTCTCTCTCTCCCTCCCTCCCTCTTTCTCTCCTCTCCCCTCCCTCCCCTCCCCTCCCCTCCTCCTCCTCCTCCTCCTTCCCTCCCTCCCTCCCTCCCTCCCCTCCCTCCCTCCCCCCTCCCTCCCTCCCTCCCTCCCTCCCCTCCTCCCTCCCTCCCTCTCTTTCTTTCTTTCTTTCTTTCTTTCTTTCTTTCTTTCTTTCTTTCTTTCTTTCTTTCTTTCTTTCTTTCTTGTTCTTCACAATTCCCTGGGAGGAAAATTCTTGTTCACCACAGATCATAGCAATGCCAATTCACAATCTTCTACTTCCTTACTCAGTCAAGGGTGCATCATGGTGGGGATGGCAGGGACTACAAAAACTCCGCCCTATCCCTATGACACACTTCCTCCAGCAAGACTCTACTCCTGAAGGTTCCGCAATCTTCCTAAACAGTACCATTTGCTGGGATTAATTATTCAAATTCATGAACCTATGAGAATCATTTTACATTCACACCATCAGAGCACAGCAATAGAATCACATGTTTGAAGCTAGATCTGTCTCTTAGTGTGCAACTTCCTTATTTTCTCTTACCTTTGTATCTATGAAACACAATTGTGGGTGTATGAGGGGATGTGGAATTAAAAGTTACCCCTTAATGGCATATACTGGCGGATGTGCCTTTTCTATGGAAGTAACTCATGGAATCTTCCCAACAGGTTTATGAGGTAGGCACTGTTGTTAGCCCCATTTCTCAGATGCAGAAACTGAGGTTACGGGTTACATCGCTTGCTCAAGACCAGATTGACTGGTAAGTGATAGAGTTTAGATTCAAATCCAGTTTGTCCTAGGCTTTTGATATTTAGCGACTAACTTGATTTTAGGCTGGTTTAGAGAGACCAGAAAAGGGAACTTCATTTCCATTCCTTTCATAATTGGTGAATCTAGTGCTCCAAAGATCTTTGATGGTCTATGAAATTCCCGAGGGGCACCTGACTTATTGGAAGGCAAAACATTCATTCACTTTTACTAAAGAGCTCAGGGTTGCAACCATTTGCCAAAATTGGTTTTCTTGAAAGGATTTTATTGTTTGCCATTTGGTTTTCATTCAGAGGCCACACGTGTCTGTAACATAAATACTTGTGAAGGGTTATGATTACTCCAAAGCTTGAAGTTTACATGTCAGCTCCCTGTCTTTGCAGCCACTGTTGTGGTTCATTTCTCTTGTTTCAGCCGAGAACTCAGAAACTTGTTCTCAAACACAGATTTCAACATCATTTCTGCAACCCCAACTATTAGCTGTTAAGAAAAGCACTGAGATTATGTTGTTCTAACTCCTCCCTTGGTCTCGTCATCAGACCTTCCATGTCTGTCCAAAGACAGTGTCGAGACTAAACCTGAGCTGAGCTTAGAATCTCTCTCAAAGAGGTTCTTGTTGAGGGCACCAAGCCAGAGATCTGCTTCAGGCAAGGGAGACTCAGCCTCTACTTTCTGTCTTCTCCTGAAACTTCCTTTGACTAACTCCTACATGCCCCTCAGGTCTTCCTGTCACTTAGGAAAGAAGCCTTCCTTAACTCACCCCCTGAATTTATTTATTATTAATTTTTTAAGTTAAACATATTTTATTTATTTTTAAGGGGGGGGCAGATAGGTAGAAGGAGAGAGAGAGAGAAAGAGAGAGAGAGAGAATGGGCATGTCAGGGCCTCTAGCCACTGAAAACTAAGTCCAGATGCATGTGCCACCTTGTGCATCTGGCTTACATGGGTACTAGGGAATTGAACCTGGGTCCTTGGGTTTCAAAGGCAAGCATCTTAACCATCTTAAGCCATCTCTCCAGCCCCCAAATATTTTTTGTTCATTTGAGACACAGAGAGACAGAGAGAAAGAGGCAGATGGAGAGAATAAGTGTGGATGTGCCATACTTCCTGCCACTGTTAATGAACTCCAGACACATGCACCACTTTGTGAATCTGGCTTTATGTGGGTATTGGGACATTAGGCTTTGCAAGCATCATTAACCACTGAGCCATCTCTCCCGCCCCTCCTCTGAATTTAAATGACACTATTTATGATATGCTGCCTTGTCTTTACTTAGCTTTCAGTGTCGACCGCACAATCTGAGTGTCTGTACCTTCCTGTTTTTCCTCCCTGCCTCTTTTTCTTCCTTCCTTCCTTCCTTCCTTCCTTCCTTCCTTCCTTCCTTCCTTCCTTCCTTCCTTCCTTCCTTCTTCCCTCCCTCCCTCCCTTTCTTCCTTCCTTCCTTTCTTCCCTCACTCCCTCTTTCCCTCTGTCTACCTATCTCTTCTCTTCTCTTCTCTTCTCTTCTCTTCTCTTCTCTTCTCTTCTCTTCTCTTCTCTTCTCTTCTTCTCTCCTCTCCTCTCCTCTCCTCTCTTCTTCTTTCCTCTCCTCTTCTTTCCCCTCTCCTCCCCTCACCTCCCCTTCCGGCCATCCCTCTCCTTTTCTCTATTGTATTCTTCTTTTCTCTCTTCCTTTCCCCTCCCTTTTCCTCTTTCCCTTTCCTTTTGCCTCTAACTCCTGAGTGCTATATTACAGGCATGCACCACCAAGCCCAGTTTATGTTGTGTTAGAGACTGAACTCAGGACTTCATGCATGCTGCCCACGTACTCTGTCAACTTAGCTATACCCCAGCCCCATTTCTGTGGACATTTTCATGTGGTACTGGAACTATAGGTTGTAGCTCAAGTCTGAACTCCATAAATGTGACCTGGATGAATGAATAACTTACAGTTACTTGTCCTTGTCCCAGCCATAATAAAAGGATGCCAGGACTTCCAAGCAGAGACTTGGATATTCATTGTGATATACCATGCATGTACCTTAAACTAATTTCTGTTCTCCACCAGCACCTTCCACATTGACTCATGCATCACACTGCCTTGGCCATGCCTGGTTCTTGCTCATGGAGATCAATTAAAGAAGCTGCAGTAGGAGTGCCTTTTAGGGTGCTTGTGAGCTAGTACCTCTGTCGGGTTTGTTAGGGGTGGCTTTAAGGCCTGCTGCAGCCTATTCTGGGACCATGTATGGATAGAATGGAGAACAGGAATGGATTTGAAACCCAAGACATGATTGCAATTGACACTAATTAGCAGAGCTGAGAAAGTCTTTCATTAGGAGCATTCAAATCATGTAGCCTCATTCTTCTTCTTTTTAAAAATACCTTATTCATTTATTTGGGGCAGGGGAGAGAGAGAGGGAGAAAGAGAGAGAGAGAATTGACTTGCCAAGGCCTTTAGCCATTGCAAACAAACTCCAGAAACATGTGTCATCCTGTGAATCTGGCTTATGTGAGTACTGGGGAATCCAATATGGGTCCTCAGGCTTTGCAGACAAGCGCCTTAACCAGCAAGCCATCTCTTCAGCCCTAAGCCTCATTCTTTAGAAGGAAAAAAGTGCCTGTTCACCACTTCATGAAATTTGAATATATTATTTGCCTGCCTTCCTCTGAGGATATACTGGAAGTGAAGAGGAAATGTTTATTTTGAAGTAAAGGCATAGAAAAGGAGTGCAAGCTCCCCCCCGACTGTCTGCACTTCCTATGGACCCTACCATTGTTTAAGTTGCTCACTTAGACACACCCCTGCAGTTCAGACCTTGGCTAACATCTTGTTACTTACAAACAGCAACAACAAAACATATTAGATGTGCTTAGCCCTTAGTGTCTTCCAGACACATTACCTCCTAAACAATTTTGTGATATAGGCACCATTATTTTCCCCAGTGTTATCCATGAATCCAGTTAAGAAATGAATGCACCCTTATCAAGGATTATCGCTCTTGGACAAAATGTGTGTGCTTGGAAACAATGACCGAGCTTAAGCCTGGGTGGGTGTGGGTGAAGTCTGAAGACAGTCAGTAAGGGCAAAGTGGGAGGGTTTGGGTGGAGGAGATATAGGAATAGTTTCTACAGATTGGTAAGGAGGTCAAGAGGTCATATTTGGAAATGACATGTTTCAGGTGCCTCTCAAATCAAATCACAGAGCTCCTTTCCCAACTATGTTATTAAGCATTGTTCTGAATCTAGCTTCATAGACAATAGATTACTCACTTTTCACTAAACTTTTTTTTAATTAAAAAGTTCTTTTATGAAATTGAGTAACAGCCAAGAAATTATGCCTTTTTTTTTTTTTTTAGTGGCAAGGGCTTCCTTTTTGAGCAGCCATAGAAGGGTTCTTTTAGGATTCCCCCTTTCCATCATCTGCTTAAATGACTTTATTGCTAGCCAGGATAATTTACTGCTGCTCTCAACATGAAGACCAATGCAGGGGAGCCGGGAAAATGTCACTACACCATTCTTCTATTAAGCTTTATATTTGAGGGTGGTCAGTGGGACCAGCTTGATTTGGATTGGTGTCCTAATTTGATTGGGTTCTCTGTTAGGCAGTTCACATTAACTCTCTGCATCTGTTACTTTTCTAATTGTTGTAACAAAATAACTGACAAAAAGCTACTTAAGGAAGGAAAGGTTTATTTCTGTTTATAGTTAAAAGTGATATAGCCCATCATGGTGGGGAGTCATGGTGGTGGGAGTGTGACAAAGCTGGTCAAATGTATCCACAGTCAGGAAGCAGAGTGCTGGTGCTCAACTCCTTTTCTCTTTTATCCAATCTGGGACCCTATCCCATAGAATTTTGCTGCCTACGTTCAGAGTTCAGAGAGAGCCTTCCCACTTCAGTCAGCCTAATCTAGAAACTCCTCTACAAACATGCCCAGAAGTTTTTTTCCCAAGTGATTCTAGATCAAGTCAAGTTTAAAATTTATATTAATGATCACAGTCCCCTTTTGAAAACCTTTTCCTATACATTGAGTGAAGGCACTCTTGCCACCAAAATTCTTGCCTCTTCTAAAATTTATGAATAAATCCCTAACTAATTTTGTTAATACTTTTAAAAGCATACTATGACCATGGTTCATGGATCCAATTTAATCACAGGGCATCTTTCACAATCCACAATGCAGTTCCTATGAACTTAACAATGTAGGAAGGACTAATATACAGGTAGATTAACTGGATACGTTCTCTTATATAGGATTGAGAAAGTCTTTTAAAGAACCATTGTTGATCAGCTTGTGAAACCCCAACCACGGCCTGTGGATGCAGGACTTCTGTTTAGACTTTAAAGAACAAAACACTAGTGACCATTCTAGACTATTCAGTTATGTTAGCTACTTTTCTCATTTCTGTGACAGAAACAACAGATAGATGCAAATTAAGGTAGAAAAGATTTATCATGGCTCACTGTTCAGAGGAATGAAGTCACCATGGTGGGAATGTTTGGCAATGAGAATGGCTTATGGCTGTGGTGACGGGGCTGTGAGGTTGCTTGTTCATATCTGGGTGTCTCAGGAGGAAAGAGATGGGAATTCAAGAGCACTCACTGAGCTTTCTTCCTTTTTTCTTTTATTCATTCTGGTACCCTAGCTCATGGGATGGAGTAGCTCACATTCATGTGGATGGATGATTATCTATCTATCATCTATATATCTATAATCCTCCTCCACAGTACATGGTCACAGTAATATCTGAGCTGTTTCTTAATCCAATCAAGTTTAAAACTAAGGTTAGCCATCACAGTTGTCCAAGAAGTAACTATAAGTTTCTAAAAGCATCACTTTTCAAATAAGTTTATCATGACAGCTACATCAATTCTGAACTCTTTCTAAAACAGTCTTACTGGGTATAGTAGATCATCTCAACAAAAGGTCACTATTGTCACTAAGAAAGCCAATAAAGGAAGCAAGTTTTATCTCGAGTACTGACAAAAAAAAAAAAAAAAAAATCCTGATACTGGTGACCAAAGCTTCATGCCCTCTGTTCTGGTCCTTGCTATGTATTGCTGTTCTCTTAGTCCTCGTCTATGTGGCCTCCTGGCTGTCCTCCAAGGATTCTTCTCCTTTTAACTTGGTGAACCAATGAGGTTTTGGGGGTTACTGACAGAACACAGGTAAGGGGTTACTTATACGAGAATGTATGACCCCAAAACAGCTGTATCACCACAAAGTTCTATCCTATTGTGAATGATAACCTTATAGAAGTTGAATCATGGAGTCTTCCCGTACCTCCCTATATTCTGCTCAAGTGTGAAACTTCTTTCACTTTACTTGAACCAGGATTGTCAACAGGATCCAGTGCGCAGGAATGGGAAGGGAAGAGAACTACAAAGACAGAGAGCCAAGCTCGCTCTTCTCAGAATCTTCTAGTAGCTTCTTTGAAGAGTTGTTACCTGTTGGTTTGGCTAGCATCTTAGTTGGCATGACAGAATACCTGGCAAAAGTAACTTAAGGGAGGAAGGGTTTAACTTGACTCACAGCTTTAGGGTACAGTTCATCCATGTCTAGCAGGGCATGGTGGCAGGAGCATGACACAGCTGGTCCCATTCAATCCATAGTCTGGAGGCAAAATTGATGAACACTGGTATTCCACTCAGTTTCTCATTTTTAGTCCGTCGTGTGAAATGAGCTGGAAATGGCACTTCCTGTATTCAGGGTGGGTTCTTCCCACTTTAGTTAACCTAATCGAGAAATTCCCTTGCCCTGGTTTTCTCCCTGTTATCCCCAGTCCTGTGTGTGTTAACTGCAAGAATAATACCTCTGGACTTTGAGTCTGAAGTGAAATATATATATATATATATATAAAATACTGAGATATCTATCCTATCTATCTATCTATCTATCTATCTATCTATCTATCTATCTATCTATCATCTATCTATCTATCTCAGTATTTGGAGAGAGACACAGAGAGAGGGAGAGGAAGACAGAGAATGGGCGCTCCAGCAGCCTCTCAGCGGCTGAGAATGAACTCCAGATGTGTGCGCCCCCTTGAGGTCACATGCGGCATTGTGTCCTTATGTCACTTTGCATCTGGCTAAATGTGGGACCTGGAGATTGGAACTAGCGTTCTTAGGGTAAGCAGGCAGGTGCCTTAACTGCTAAGCCATCTCTCCAGCCCTAAAATTTTTATTTATTTATTTACTTATATGAGAGCATGAGAGAGATGGAGAGAAGAGAGAGAGAATGAATGGATGTGCCAAGGCCTCAGCCATGGAAAATGAACTCCAGAAACATCTACCACCTAGTGCATCTGGCTTTACATGAGTACTGGGGTATTGAACCTGGGTCCTTTGGCTTTGCCAGCAAGTGCCTTAACTGCTAAGCCATCTCTCCAACCCTGAAGTGAATTTATGGTGGGAATTCAGCCAGGCCTGATCCGATTTTCTGTCTGTTTTAGAATTGGCTTCTTCAGATTCTTTAAATCCAGGCTGCCAAGTCCTGGGCTATGTTGTTCTTGAGTTCTTGCCAATGTCCTTGTTTGAGAATGCTTTCCTTGTAATTGGTGCTGATAGTGATTCTGATTAATCCTAACGGCAGATATATCATTGAGCACTTTATGCATGTGAAGTGGTGTCTTCCATATTTTCGACAGGCACTGTTCATTCATTTAATCGGTGTGGCAATCTCACCAGACATTATTAGTCCCATTTTGCTGGAGGGACAATGGAGGTATAGAAGGAGCAAAGTGTGGGTTGGGGTAGGTCAGAGCACTTGTCACAAAGCATGCCAGCCTAAGCACCCATGTAAAATCTGGGCATGGCCTCACACACCATAGCCCCAGGCCTGTGGAGGTAGAGCCAGGAACATTGCTGGGGCTCGCTGATCAGCCTGTCTGATTAGAAGTGTCGGCTCCAGGTTCAGTGAAAGACCCTGACTCTGGCAGGGGAGGACCCCCACAGTTCTCTTGCCTGCAAGAATGAAGAATGCATGTGTATGCTGTGCGTTCCCTTACACCACACACACACACACACACACACACACACACACACACACACACACCCAAAAAATATAAAAGAAAAGCAAAAGTAAAGTGCTGAGCCCCAGTGAAGCTCAGAGCTATCAGGTTGTGGAAGTAATGTGCTGTATCACCTTTCTCTGAGCAGGTAAAAATCCTCCTCTGATTACCTTTGCCTTGGGTCTGGAGGTTCCAGGGAGCTTCCCTGGACTGAAGGTCTTCTCTTGCTCTATTCTCTGCCACGTTCTGTTTCTCTGAAGTGTTCATGCTAGTCAGTGATTACAGCACAGCTCTTATGCAGTGCACCCAAGCATGGATCATGGATCATGGCATGGTGGCAGCCAGCTTGCCCATGCCATCGCCCCAAATATCCTATCTACAAGTACACATTTGAGTTACCCAGCAGATGTTAATGTATGTGTTTTGGAAGCAGAAGCCAGAGTCCTCACTTGAGTGTATATATATATATGTATATGTATGTATGTATGTGTGTGTATATATGTGTATATATATCTGCATATGTATGTGTGTGTATATATGTGTATATATATCTGCATATATTTCGTCCACTCTTGGAGACCCAGCCTAAAGTTTTCTCAGTGAGTGTAAGTAGATGCCACATGGGAGAGAGGCAGCTCTTTGGACTCAGTGACCTTGTGGATTCCACCTCTGAGCACACGGACAGCCGAGTAGTGCAGCCAGCCATGTTCTCGTTGGTATAGATGATGTGAAAGTTATTTCTCCACTGAGTAAAAAGCAGGAGAAAAGGGGAAGATGGCTTTCCTGTCAAGAAATGAAGTGAGCGGGGAAAGATATGATCTGTGTGATTCACCATCCAAACTGCATATGAACTCAGAGGCATTTGCCAAGAGTAATTAAAAGGAACCATGAGCCCCTTGGTCTCCAGAATTCTGCTCCTTACAGCAGACACATACTGAGGAGTGCCACATCGCTAAAGGAAGCTGGTATACTTCTCCCTGAACTGTAAGTGGATGAGAGTTCTAGGGGACGTAAATATTAGAAACCTAACTCATATTATTGACTCACATGACTGAAAAATACTAGGGAATAGTAATTTTTTTTTTTTTTAGGCATGGCTTGACACAGAGACTAAGATGATGATAGAAAAAATATGTTTCCTGGGCTGGAGAGATGGTTTAGCGGTTAAGGTGCCTGCCTGCTAAGCCTAAGAACACCCATTGGATTCTCCAGGTCCCATGTTTAGCCAGACACAAAAAGTGACTCAAGGGCTCGATGCATCTGGAGTTTGTTCACAGTGGTTGAGAGGCTGTTGGCACACCCATTCTCTATCTGCCTCTCTTTTTCTCTTCTCTTTCTCTCTCTCTGACTCTCTCATATATATATGTGTGTGTGTGTGTGTGCGTGTGTGTGTTTCCTTTCCATAATTTTGGTGTCTTTTACTCTGGGATGGCTTTATTCATAGATTCTCTTAATTTATGGTCTGCAGATGCTCTAGGCTTACAGTCTAAAATCCATGCCACTCCAGTGTAAAACCAATCTCTCCTTCCTGATGATTCTAGTAGACATCCAGCAGTAGTCAGGCTTGAGTTTGATGCTCATGCCTGAACTGGTCTCTTTGGGGTGTCTCTGTGCATGTGTGTATGCGCGCGCGTGTGTGTGTGTGTGTGTGTGTGTCCCCTAATTGTCAAACCTTGTATCTTTGTCTAGCCTTGTGGCTGGGACCCTGCTAAGTCAGTCACATGACTGAGAATGGATGAAGGCATAATTTCAAAGGTTAACTGAAATCATAAGATATAGGAACAAAGGAAACGTCATAGATGTTCACCATGAGTCATTTACAGTCGAAGTGAAATAGGAACTTGGAATGGAAGGGAAGGTGCATGGGTCACAAAATGACAGAGAGAGAGAGAGAGAGAGAATGCATGAGTGAGCTGGGATGCTTATAGAGAAGGTGAATGTGGGTGGGTGGGTGATTGTGTTCTGTCCTTGGGTCTCAGTTTTCTCTTTTCTAGAACTATCTATGATGGTTCTCCATCATACTTTTGTTATGAATAATAAAAGGATCCTTCTCAAGATAGAGATTAAACAACTATGAAATGCTACAGTAATCCTTTGTTTTTACAAATATTCAAGAATCTCTATTGCATGAGAGCAAGCAGAGATGATATGAACATATTTGTGATCCATTTAGGGCTCAGATGACATGATGCTGGTGCCCATGAGCTGCAGCTGAGCAGGGGACTAGGCACACTGACTAATAAATTACTTCTTTTCACTCATGAACATCCTCAACTTTATGCCTCATCAAAATGACAAGGATATCCTCAGGGACTCTGATAGAGTCAAAGTACAAGTTGTGAAATTTGAAAATGTGTTTTGTTCCTACATAAAACCGGGAAAATAAAAGAGGATGCATAAAGAAACTGGTGTTGAGGAAACTTTGAAATGTCTTCTTTCTGTGTTTGTTATTTTCTAACATTTTCCCAGAAAACTCATTTATTTGGGACTCTCTCCAAATAACTAGACAAAAATAGAAAACTAAAGGAAGCTAAGAAATATGTGTTGAAAAGCTATAATAATATACTAATTAGCATCGATTAATGAATATATACTATGATCCAGGACCCAAGTATGTAATATCTATCAGTACTTGCTATTTTTACAACTTTATGAGGCAAATCTGGTTGTTATCCCCAATTATACACAGGGAAACTGAGTCAAATAGAAAGGAAGGAAATTAGCAAGGCGTGGGAGGCATCTTCAGCTCAGAAATGATGAAATTAGGGTTCAAATTCAGAAAATTTGTGCTGCTAACAGCTTCCTGTCATAAGACAAGCTGAGCTTGGTATAAAACAAGTCTGGTTTCTGTGATAGTAGCCAAAGACATGAGATAATCATCTTCTGAAGGTGAAATGTTCATTTTGGCTCACAGTTTCGGAGGTTTCCATCTGTGATCCTTTGATCCCAGTGTTGCAGCACACTGTGTTTGGGAGGGAGCTCACGGTGGATTAAACTGTTAGCCTTTGAACCTTGTCCTTTGAATGCATGCTCCCAGGAACCTACAGAACTCCTCCTAGGTTCCACCTCTTCAAGTTTCCACTGTCTTCTCGTGGCACCCACCTGGAGACCAAGGATTCAACACGTGGGCCCTTTGGGGACATCCCTTTGGGTAGCATATGCACTACCTTTACCACCACCACTAGCAAGGAGTTTGACTCACAGGGAAAGCACCCAGGAGGAAAGCACCTAGATTTAGGTTATTTGGACAAATAAAAGGCAAAAGTTTTAAGGTGTTGAGGTCAGGCCAATGTCATAAGTGTTCTTATCAGAAGGCAGTGCTGTTCAGACTACTAATAATTTTATTTATTTTATTATTTTTTTTTGGAAAGAGACACAAGAGAGAGACAGAGAGAGAGAGGGAGAGGAAGACAGATAGAGATGGGCGCGCCAGCAGTCTCTCAGCTGCTGCGAACGAAATCCAGATGTGTGCGCCCCCTTATGGTCAAGTGTGGCATTGCACCCTTGCGTCACTTTGCATCTGGCTAAACGTGGGACCTGGAGATTGGAACTGCTGGGATTGGAACCAGCGTTCTTAGGCTTAGGAGGCAGGCGCCTTAACCACTAAGCCATCTCTCTAGCCCCAGACTCCTAATAATTTATGCAGCACTTTAAGCATTTGTTTTATTTCCATGGGTCAATCCTCATAGGCAGATTGTAGACTTTCATATTTCTGGCCTTGTAGTTCTCTATTGTGATGGATTAAATGCCCCTATTAAGCAGATGACTGGGTGAGTGTCCCTCGGTTTTTGCTGGCCTTACTTTTCTTGAGTGATTTCCTACTATAGGAAGGGAATATCCCATAATAATGAAAAATTGACAGCAGCTATTGATTGAATTCTTTCCTAGGCCCCTTTCCTTGAATCTCCCCCATTAGTTAAATATGAATAACTCTGAGATAAATGTGAAAAGGTGAAAAAGCTAGGTGAACTGAGTTTCAGTCTTCTTCCTTTTTAAGAGCAAACTATTATTATTTTGTTTTGTCTTGCAAAAGTACAAGTTTTCCTGTAAGATCAAGAGAAGAGAAAAAGTTATCCAATTACTGGCAATAAATTATTTTCTTTTCTCTGGAACATATGAAAGCTTCAGAAGACAAACACCATCTGAGAAATGTTCTTTTATTTTGGTAGAACAGCATCCCCAGAAAAATAGGTTAATTGGTTCAGAGGCTTGCTCTTACTGTTAATGGCATTTAGCTTGTGAAACTTAACGACTGTATCTCAAGACAGAATGTTCACAAAATCGATATTCTGGTTGCTAAGTGTGTTTTTAAGATATCCTTTGAATTAATTTATTCAAAGCCAGCTGGTGTTGTTCTCCATACGACCTCTAGGGGGAAACCTCAACCCACGTCGTGTATAAAGTAACCAGCTTGCCCTTTCCGTTCAACTTGCATATTGTATCTAAGTTAGTACTTTTGATATTTCTTATTTTTTTAAAACATTTATGTAGAACACCACATAATTGCAGAAAAGATAATAGTCACATACCCTGGGGCCTACTGTACACTTATGTTAAAAGAACAGCTTTTATTGGCAGCTAAAGTAATAACCTTTCCATGTCAAATGGCTTTAAATTAAACTTAAAAAAAAAAAAAAACATTAGCTGATACCCACTCTTAGTAATTGTCAAATGGTAGCATAATGTAGACTATGAAATCTGCCTAAATCCTAGGTTTAAAAATAATTATTTACTTCAACAAATTTTGAATGCGGTAGCACATTCTTATAAACCCTCCACTCCCCTTTCTTCTAAAAATGCAGGATCAATGTATATGCTAATATTATACTTCAGCTTGACATGTAAGTGCAACTGTAACTTAGGTTAGCCTCTGAAAGAGGGGTCTGAGCTCATCTTTACTCATCTACCCATCACTGACCACATACAAATGGGGTGCACCGACACTTCCGATAGCTTGGCATATTGTACCTTGTGTTGGGTGACCTAACATATGACCCCAAAGAGAAAATGCACATGTCTGTTTTTGATTAGGCTGCGTTGTGACACAGTAGGCATAATTTCCAACCATTTCAGGGCACTTGGGAGAGGAGGATCTAATGATCGCTTGTGTGACGCCCTCAGGCAGAGGTCGTGGTAGCCTTTCACACTAATGCATTTGTATTTTCCCCGTTGCTCCCTCCGCTCAACCAGAGAGCTTTCAATTAAGACAGGCACACACAGTGGTTTCAGGTGGGTGGGTGTTCATTTGTTTTGCAATGTCTTTTCTGAAATTGGGTGTCGTCTGGGCACATCTGCCTTCTGCACTCAGAAGGATGTCAATTTGATGGCATAAGAGAGTAGAAAGTGCAGCTTTATTGACAGGAATCAACTTTCTGTTGTTCGCTGGCTCCCCCAAACTTGGCTCATGGTCACTTTGAGCAAGTGCCTTCCAAATCTGTCGGTAAAGTCTCTTTAAAGAAGCCAATTTAAGGAGGCTGAGAGACAGGCACGTCTAATAAGCAACCTGGTATTGTGACTGCCAGTTAGTGGAAACATCTGGCAACATCAAACTGAGAGCAGCACACACATATTTGGAGACGTCTCCAGAAGGTTCTTTGCAGTTAGAGACTCAGAAGATAAGTTTCTCATGGAGTCATCATCGTTCTAAACTCTTCTTCTAAAACTATGAGCATGTGAACTCAGAGATAGTCAAAGACTGTACACAGGGGCATACTGAAGGAATAATGTGTTCATTTCTTTAGTCAAATGGCAGTCGCCTGCATTTTGGGATCCCTATGTGTTTGCGTTTAGTTCCTGGATGAAATAAAAGAGGTTGAGGTCTTTCCTTTTCTTGTTCCTCACTCTATCCGAAGCTAACATACCTAAGATAAGTCTAGGCATACAACAGCAAAGGTATCTCCCTGGGTCTTTGTTCTGCTGAGGGACTTTGGTTTCTGAACCCTGTCTAATCTCAGTGGATCCATATGCCAAATAATATCTGCCCCAAAGTTAAGCAACGAGAAGAGAATGCCGTTAGAAGAGGGCAACAGAGATTGTGCTTCTGGAAAGCTCGCCACATTCTTTGAGTATGCATTATAGATGTGTCACTTTCCCCCAACTCTGCCTCACTCATCCCCACATTTCAGTCATCCAGTCGGTTTGTTTTTCTGATGCAACAGCATCTACTTTCTATTTTATCATCTCTCTTTACCTGGCTCTTGTCATCTTAGCATTCTAGAGCTTTCTTCTCCTTCTTCTAAAATCATGTCACATGACCACCTCGATGACATCATTGATCATTATACCAAACAATTTCCAATGTTAAAACAGCTCTTCTAAGCTGGGCGTGGTGACGCACGCCTTTAATCCCAGCACTCGGGAGGCAGAGGTAGGAGGATCACTGTGAGTTCGAGGCCAGCCTGAGACTACATGGTTAATTCCAGGTCAGCCTGAGCTAAAGTGAGACCCTACCTCGAAAAACCAAAAAAAAAAAAAAAAAAAAAAAAAAACAGCTCTTCTGTGTTCCACCCAAAGAACCATTCTTTTCTTTAAAATATATATATATTATTTATTTATTTATTTATTTGAGAGAGAGAGTGAGAGAAAGAAAGAGGTAGAGATAGAGTAAGAAGGAAAAAATAGAAGCACCAGGGCCTCCAGCCATTGCAAACAAACTCCAGATGCATGCCCCTCCATGTGCATCTGGCTTACTTGGGTACTGGGGAATCAACAGGGGTCCTTTGGCTTTGCAGGCAAGTGCCTTTACCACTAGGCTATCTTCTCCAGCTTCAAAAGAACCATTCTTATTTTCCCCAAGATGGGGACCAGAGGGCTGAGTGCATAGTCAGTGTTTCATATATGTTGTAATATTTATTTGTATTTTTCAATGACTTTCCCATTTAACATTTAACCTTGTCTTGTCCTAAATGCAGGGATGTCTTGTGTCTATGCAATGGTGACTCCTTTCCTTTGTGGAGAGCACACTATATTGGGCAAGTATAGTGATTAGTGATATTAAAAGGTGTTTGAACTGGAGCGATGATTTAGCAGGTAAGATGCTTGCCTGCAAAGCCAAAGGACCCAGGTTCGATTCCCCAGGACCCATGTAAGCCAGGTGCACAAAGGGGCACATGTGTCTATAGTTTGTTTGCAGTGTCTAGTGGCCCTGGTACACCCATTCTCTTTCTCTTTCTCCCTCTTCTTCCCTTCTTCCCTCCATCCCTCAAATAAATAAACAAATAAAACTATTTTTTTTTTTTTTGGAAAAGGGTGTTTGCATGCACTTTGTGTTCTACATCAGATCCATGCTACTCATCTTTCCTTCTGCACCTTGGTGGCAGGCCTCTGTGAGGGGCCCAGGCATAGAGCAGTAAGAAAAATGGAGGAATACAGGAGGAGAGTGTACAGGGGCATGGCCTGGCTGGGTGTCTCCACCAATTCTTGTTATGACTAATTTTTATTTGTTCCATGTCTCTTCCATTATAGAATAATGCTCCCATAGGTAATAAATGTCTTTTCTCTGCTCTCAATACTTTTTCTTTTCTTTTCATGCGTATTTATGTGTTGTGTGTGTTTCATGTGTATGTGTGTGCAGAAGCATGTTTGACCATGAGCATGTGAAGGTTATAGGCAGGTGTTGGGGTCTTTCTCAGTTACCCGCCACCATATTATTTGAGACAGGGCTCTCTTCCTGAACGTATTGCTCACAGGTTTGGCTAGATTAGCGAGCCAGTGAGCCCCAGGGATTCCCTGTACCTGTCTCCCCAGTGCTTGCATTACAGACATTTGCTAACACACCAGGAATCTAAACTTAGATTCTCGAGTTTTCATGGCAAGCACTTTAATCACCGGACCATCTTTCTGGTCTTCAATGTTCTTACTTTTTTTTTTTTTTTTTTTTTTTTTCAAGGTAGGATCTCCTTCTAGCTGGCCTGGAATTCACTCTGTAGTCTCCTGATAGCCTTGAACTCTCGGTGATCCTCCTACCTCTGCCTCCCGAGTGCTGGGATTAAAGGCGGGTGCCACCACTCCTGGCTTTGTTCTTACTTTTTTCTCTGAGTGGCACTGAACAGGACACAGCCTGTCCATAATGAGGGACATACATGGAGAATCTACCATATGTCAGGTTATAGCCCTGGTAGAAACACTGGAGAACACGCAGTGTGTCAGGTAATGTGCCAAAATCTTTTCTGAATTAATTCAGCAGTCTTGTGGGTCGTTATTAGTATACCCACTTTACAGATGAGGAAATTAAGGTTAATCAAAACAAAACAGGAGCTCGAGAAATGCTCTGAGTCAGCTGTGAAGACTCAAGACTCAAGGAGATTGTGGTCCCTTAGATTGCTTGGATTGTAGACTTTTTTGCCTGAAGAAGAAGAAGAAGAAGAAGGAGAAGGAGGAGAAAAAAAAGACAGCTTGGTTATTTGCAATCAGAAGAGCTACTCTGTGTGACCTGTGCCACGAATACAAACAGCTGCCTCAGGTTAATTTCTTCCTCACGTGGTACATGCTGGGCTCCAGTCCAGGTGACATTGAGGAATGTCCACCCAAGTGGGTGCAGGGATGGCTTTTGGTGTCTGGAGCTCAAAGGAACCCTGGCCTGCTGTGGAAGGAAGGAATTGGGATTGTGAAATTCCACGAATCCCCTGTGATGGGGTGGAGTGGGCTGATCACACTGAGACTTAGAAATACATCTAAGAAGAGAACATTTGAAATGGTGCCTGGAGCCAAGCCATATTGGCCTGCTCATTAAAAAAATGTGTTTTCTAAAACCAAAGCTGTTTGATTTTTAAATGAGTGATTGAAGTCTTCAGTCAAACCCCTTAGGTGCCTTTGGGGGATGTTTTGCAACCCCTAACCTTCTGTAGCTAGTTTTCCGTGTTTTATGTTGTGATATATGGGGAAACCACAAACCTGACTCTAGGGGCCAACATTACTAGAGGCAACTGCCTTTGACTTTGGGAATCATATAACTTACCAGCAACTGACAACTGGTGCAAATTGTATAAAACTGAAGTTGATCAGCAGGGAAACCTGAGTCATCTTTGACCTCTCCTCTAAATTCCCTTATCCAATCTCATTTTCATTTCATTTCATTCTTACTTTTCATTTCTGAAACATCTCTGGATTGCACCTACTATAGACTTCCTTTAAGCAGGCCACTGCCATTAATTCCTGCCCTGAAAGAATCTAACAGCCTCAGAATGTATTCTTGGCTTCTTTCAGTGCATTCTAAGAACCAAAGTGATATTCTCAGAAAGCCAGAATGGTCAGATGAGGCCTGCTCCACCTCTCAAGACACTAGCCTTGGGGGCACTCATCCCACTGCTGCTAAGAGAAAGACGAAGGCTTTGCCTTCTTCTGTGACTTACAGCGCTTTGCTCTGAGTTGATTCGTCCCTTTGGCCTCTTCCTCGCTCCCCAGTGTCTCAGAGATATTGTTGGTCTCTTCCCTCCTATCTGCTTTATGTTGCTCCTTCCTGCCACAGGGCCTTGGCATATACTTTTCTTGTAGTCTAAAATGCCCGTATCTCTCAATAAAATCTTATTCATCCTTTTGACTTTCATGTGTTGTTTAGCCTCTTGCCATATCAAATCTCCTACTGTGCCTCTTAAGGCCACGTACGTTGCCTCAGTTGGGCTTATCACATTGTCCATTTCACATTTGTTACTATGATTATTGTGCCTTAAGAAATGGGTTACACATCAAGTTCTGCAAATTACTATGAATGGGATCCTGGGCAATCACTGTGCTCTTCCTGACCTCAGTTTCCTCCCCTATTAAGTATAGCCACTGATACTTGTGATGATTGAATATGAAAATATGTAGGAAGTGCTTAAACTATTTGCTGTCTCTCACACAGTAAGTGCTGAAAAGTGTTAACTATAAATGCTAGTGGGATGCTATGTAAATGTTTTTCCCATTAGGCTAAAAATTCTGTGGAGTCAGTGAAAGTAGCTAATTTTACTTATTGTTTTATCTTAGTGCTTATCTAGACATATAAAAGGTTATGAATGAATGTTTAATTAAGTAACTGTACTAGTTACTTATCATTGGATAACAAATTACCACAAATTTAAGGCCTAATCCAACCCATTTGTGATGGATCTTATGGTTTCTGTGCTCAAGAGTTACAGTCACATCTTAGCTGATGGTCAGATCAGGGTTTTGCACAAGGCTACAGTCTGGGTATTGGCCAAGCATGGGGACTCCATTCAAAGTTTAGTGGGAAAGGATATATGTCTAAGCTCTTCCATATTGTCAGAACTCGGGTCCTGGTGGACTTTAGAACTGGTTGTTAGATGGAAGCCATCACCAGTTCAATGACACATGCTTCTTCTACCTGGCAAGTTGCTTCACCGAAGCCAGTGATAGGGATGGAGATATAGCTCAGCACCTAAGGCATTTGCCAGCAAAGCCTAATGACCTGACTTTGGTTCCTCAGTACCCATGTAGAGCCAGATGCACAGTGGCACATGCATCTGGAGTTTGTTTGCAGTGGCTAAAGCCCTGGCATGCCCTTTTTCTCTATCTCTCTGTGCTTGCATATATATATATATATATAATATAGCAATAGGGCTGGAGAGATGATTTATCAGTTAAGGTACTTCCCTGAAAAGCCAAATGACCCAGGTACTATTTTGGGGACACATGTAAGTCAGATGTACAAGGTGGCGTTTTTGGTAATGAGGTCATAGGATGGATGTCTAAGACAGTGTTTTCCAAATCTTGTTCTGTGCAATTCCAGTGCTCTGAGATGTCCATGGCTCAATGAGACCAAGCAATGCTGGTTTGAACGAGAAACCATAACTGGTGGCGTTTTCTGAATTAAAAATACCAACGTGACTTTTGGAGAAGACACAGTGCTATGGAAAATACATCCTGACCCTTGTCTTCTCTCCCTTCACAGATCACCTAGGAAACATTACCAAACATACATTTGGAAGATTCTGACTCATGACATGAAGGTAGATGCCATCTAACCATTTTTTTTGTTTTTATGGAGATGTAAGTAGCCGAGGCTGGCTTTGAACTAGTGATCTTTCTTCTTCAGCCCTAGTGCTGGGATACTGTACCATGTTTGGCTCCAGTCATTGTGACCTACATACTTCTGATACACGACTGTGGGATAAGTAGAGGGATTCAGAGGTTTGGTTTTGTTTTCTCCAGCAAATAGAACAGAGCTAGTGTTAGGAGAAAGACAAGCACTCCCAGTATCTTTTCCATCGTGTGGGTCATACTGCCTCTCACGAGTGACAGCCCATTCCCAGTATGAGCTCTTCATCCAGAGACACACAAGGTAAAAGAGTGTGGGGGAACTCCATCTCTTTATAAGCAGCATGTTCCATGTAGCCATTGAGTTTAATGACTTGATTTGCTTCCTTCAAGCCCACACCCTAGACCTCAAATCACAATGTCTTTGTATTTGCAGACATTGAGTGCCAAGGCCAAAGTCACATTTTCTAAAGTGCCTGGAATTATTGCAGCAAATTGAAACTCCACATACAATTTGTGTCATTAACCTCATAGGGATTATATTTTTGACTCTCTCCTATGTGACATATATCTGGTCACACAGTCATTGTGAACCAGTGCTTAAAATGCATAATCCTCAAAGGTTACTCCCAATCATTTAAAAGGCCCCATATTCATCTCAAAATTCACAGAACTGGGAGATAAGGTTGAAGGAAAGGCTGAATGGGATACTGGAATAAACAAAACCATTTCATAGTACTTAAAATAAAGCACTTATGGAGCACATTTTTATCTCCAAAGCTTGAGAAATGAATTTATTAATCCTCCCAACATTCTCCACATTATCATCCCCACATAATAAATATGGAGGCTGGGTTGTAAGGTTAAGTGAGCTTGTCTCCCCTCCTCGGGAACTGGGGTATGACTTTTGAATTTGAATGGAGTCAGCTGTGTTCTATAGGGTTTAGTTTGTATTCCTATTTGCACAATTTACCCACTTGTGGATTTTTTGGAGGTGGAGGGGTAGATAAAGGATTATTATAATAGACACTTTGAGAAGAAAGTCCATGCACTTGGCCTCTGGCTCAATCCTTCTTGGAAAATGGCGAGTTTGTATGTCACTTCATCACCGGCAGAATCTTGCAAACCAAACTGCTCGCTGCTTCGCTCGCTTTTCTTCTGACAGCTCTCTATTCTCCCTACCGTGATTTAAATGAACTTCCTTTCTTGGTCTTAAAATTTTAGTTAGAAGTATTTGGACATACAAGTTTCAAAGAACATTGTAATGAATTCATGTGTCTTTATTGCCCTGCCTTAAAAAAAGAAAATGTTACCAGGGTAAGGAGAAATTTCCAAGGGTTTTGTCCGTCCCTAGAAAATAGCCTCTTTTAAGTGTGGCAATCGTTGTTCACAAACCCCATGCTTTTCTTTACAGCTTATTACACCCAGTGCCTCCAAGCTGTGTAGATCACTGTGCTGCATGTTCAAACAGTTATTTGACTGGTGTGATAAGGTTTATACCGTTCTGCAAGTCTTGTTTGGTCTTTTCTGCCTGATATTATATTGAGAAGACTCACCTTTGGAATACGTGGTTCTAGTACACTTCACTGCGTGCCTATATTTCATTGTATGCTGTGATGGGGTTGGAACGTTGCTAAGCTGGTAAGCACACTTGCCACACAAACGTGGCTGAGTTGATTTCCCAGCACCAACGTGAAAAGCTGTGCTTGGCCACACACACCTACCTGCAAGCCCGATCTTGTGAGGAAGGAACAGAGACCGCAGATTCTCTGGAGCTCGCTGGTCAGCCACTTTGATAGAAAATGGCAGCTCTAGGTTGAAGGAGTGACTCCATCTCACAGGAACAAGCAGTGGAGTGACAGAAGAAGGCTGGCCTCCACATGTGTGCACACGCAGCACATACACCTGCATACACTCGTGCATATCCTACACATTCACACCAATCACATATACACAACATTTACTACACATACACCCCCATCACATATACACGAAACATCACTGTATGAATATATCACACCTTCACTTTTTCCATCAGTTCCTGTTGATAGACATTTCTGTTCCATATACATTTATTTCAACTATGACTATCAGTAGTATAAATATTCCTGCACAAATGCTTATGTGTAAGCTTTAGGCATTTGAAATCTCTAGTATAAGGAGGGGGGAGTTTTCTAATGAAGAGTATTGGTATTTTAAATTTTTATTGACTATTGTGAAGTTTATCTAAGTGATTAAACCAGTTTACTGGATGACAGTTCTGGATGACATATGCCTAATTACACCATGCACTTTCAGACTTTTGCATCTGATGGCTTAAACATGGCTTTTTGAATTTTAATGTCTATTTTTCTCATTCCTGCTAAAGCTGAATTTCCTTTAAATGTTTTACAGGTCATTTAGGATTTCTGTTCTAGAACGTGCCCCTAATTTTTATCTGGTTTTCAACTGGGATGTCATTTTCTTATGTCCTTTGTGAGTTCTGGAGACTGTTCATTAGTCAGCGTTATCTTTTGTCAATGTATTAATATCTTCTATAAGCTTGGTCTCCATTGCGTTCAGGTTGGGTGCAATTTCCTCGGTAGTTTTGTTTCCAAACATCGTTTCCTTCTTCCTTATGTTTGCATGAATATGTCTGACTCTCCAGGTTCTGGTCTCTTCGTTCCCTCCACTGTGAATGCATTTGTTGTTCTTTGCCTGGTTAACATTTATTACTGTTTTGCAACCTAACCTCAGGGAAAGGGCCTGATCTCCCTCTAATTCCTTATGTCCCTTTTTGTACTGGCAAGTCTCCCTGTGAAGACCTATGAAGACTTTCTGGTGTCCTCCTCCAAGAAATAACTGTCCTGGAGAAGAAAATAGTGTGTGACAGGTTTGTGCCCACACAGTTGGCTCCGTGGCAAGCTCCTAAATGACCTACCAGGAGTGTGGGTGGTGAAGTGACTTTTCAGAAACACGTTGGGCCAAGGCTCAGCAACAGCATCCAGGTCTTAAACACCGTGATTCATTTAGTATTGGCAATGTTTTCACTGGGCTCCATTTCACCATAGGTTTTCAAACCAGAAGTAATTCATTCCAATTTGCAAAGAAGATTAAGCACTTAGGAAATAAAAAGTCTCAAACATAGTTTGGGGGACTCTAGAAAACAACTGCACAGATAGATATTTTCTCCCATTCTTTCTCAGGTATCTGTTCTGAATACAGTGTATCAAAATACTCCCAGTGCCCTGCTCAGTGTGAACTTGAATCTGAGACACTGTCAATTTATTCGGTTCTCTTTTGTGAGTGACAAGGGCATGCACTGGGACATCTATCATTTTGAAGCTGGGATTTCACCCAACTAACTGGGGAGGAGGGAACCCAGCATACCCAACTGTGTATTATTTACACATTTCAATATTTAATTTCCTGTCTTCATTACACACATTTTAGTATGCAGATTATTTGCCCAACATAATTTATCAGTTCCTTGTTAGATAATATTCTCCTCAGGGTACATATTGTTCATATTTAGAAATTCTTATTAATCTCAAGAATCACATTGTTTATCCAACAAAATTATTACAGCTTTGATGAAGCTTTTAAAGTGTAACATGTAAATCACTATTTTCTCACTTTCATAAGCAGCTGAATTTTTGATCTGCTGGATTATTCTGGTTTAGACGATATTTAATCGTAGAAAGGGAAGATGCTCAAGATGGTGCTATAATGTGTAGACGAGACAAGGCTATTTAATTAGAACGGTTGCTAATGACAAATTGCTGTCACAGTTATCCCCCCTCCTCCACATTGCCTTTCCTGAGGAGATGAATGCATAGTGCTACCCAGTGTTGTTATAAATAACGTAGGGTTAGTATTTAAAGACACAAATGCTTCAATAGCAATGGTAGGATGGGAAAAGCGTGCAAATATTTAAGTATTTACATCATTTATTTGCAAAATTGTGTAGTGATCATTTTGCCTTGAAGCACATTAGGGGTATCTCGTAATGTAAAAAAAAAAGAACTTAACAACATTGCACTATGGAAGGTATCATTGTTACATTGATAATTCTCCTTGATGTTGATATATAGGTTTATGTTCATGCTCAGTGAAGCCATATATAATATAGAATATAATTAATATAATATAATATAATCATATGAATTATAAAGATAAAACAAACTTGCCTTTCCATTTCTTAGTGTCTTTGGGAACATAATATAACATCCTCATTTATGAGTTATTTTTTTTTGCTTGAGTTAATAAGCATTATCCATGTAGCATGTACTCATGTACTAAAAATTCATCTTACCTGAGGAGAATTATACTTTTCCCAGCATCTTTACAACCACAGTTGCATTTTGCTTCTCTAGTATACATTGCGAGTTACTCGGACTTTTTTGCTGGTGTAACAGAATGCCTGACACAAACAATGTAAAAGGACAAAAGACTGATTTTTGCACATAGTTTCCTATTTTTGCATCCATAGTCCTTGGTTTGGTTGATGCTGAGCCCATGATGAGGCAGAAGCACAGTGCACTAGGAACACATGGCAGAGGCTGCTCATCTCACAGTAGACACCAAACAAAGAGAGAAGAAGGGACCTGGGACCAAGTATAACCTTCAAAGTCACTCCCACAGTGACCTACCTCCTCCTACTCCTGAAGTTTCCACTACTTCCTCAAAGTACCACCATGTAGGGGCTAAGTGTTCCACACATGAGCCCATGAAGGACATTTCATATGAAAATCATAACTCCTGGAATGATAGACTTCTCCATTTGACTCATGAAGAAATAGAACAGAAAAGGTCATGTGGCTTGAGTAAAACTGGAAAATCAATTTAATAACATAACTAAAATTCTGTGCCATGCACACTATTTTCTTGCAAACATACAAACTGTTGAAAGTGGAAATGTTGAACAATGCTACTGGTTATAAGCATTGATAGAGCAAGGAATGAAGATCTGGCAGAGTTCTCACACTGGTATATTGGAAATAAATAGTCACTTCTATACTTGTACCCACTGTCTTCTGTTGTTGGCATGTTTTCAATATTTTTTACATGCTCTTGTCTTCAATCTTTTCCTTCCTAGCAAACACATTCAGTTGAGGTGAAATGCTTTTCATTTTCAGATGCTTAGTAACACTAAGTTGGTTTGATTTGAATGAAGATTATAAGGCAAATAATTTCTATTACTAGAATCAGCATCTTTGACTTTTTATCTTTTCTCTATTCTTAGCAATCATCATACAACTTTCCAACAAATGCCAAGGAAGTACTAGCCAGGTGAAATGCAACAAAGCAATCAGAAATGTGTTGGGAGTATGTGATGACATAAACATATAGGAAGATGGCATCCAAAATCCGTGTTAACTGTCAACGTATGGTATACAGAAATGGGAGTCCCATCATGTTTGGAGGTCATTGATAGTCACTTTCATTTGATTCCTGAAAAGTCTGGCACCTTAAAAGATGATGAATCTGGGGCTGGGAAAATGGCCGAATGGTTAAAGGCACTTGCTTATAGATGGGATTCATTTCCCTAGTACTCACGTAAAGCCAGGCAAGCTAATCTGATGCTCATTTGTTTTAAAGAAGGTTGACGAAGTTGAGCACAGACACCTTAAAGTTGTCCTTTGATCTCCACATATACATCATGGTATGCAGCCCCAACCCACATAAATAGATAAATAAATAAATAAATAAATAAATAAATAAATAAATTGTGAATCCATTATAAAAATTAGGTTTGAAAATTTAATGCATAATATATATGAAGCATTTTGATAATATTCACCCCCATTACCTTCTTGTCCCCCTCCCACACTTGCTCAGTTCTTTCTAGTCCCTGACTTGCCCCACCCCCTTTTTCCTTTGTTGTCTTTTTGTTTGTGTGTCTTACGGAGTTTAGTTAGGGTTGCTTGTGTGAGCACGAGTGTGGGTTTACTTATAGGAGCCTGAACTGGTAAGTGGCTGTCTCATTCAATAAAATGCCTCTCTTTCCATCAGCAACCATTAACTACCCCAGCTCCCCAAGGGGATGTGGCCTCGTGTCCCATCTCCCATCCATGAAGGAATGTTGATGGGCTCAGTCATGAGCAGGTCCTGGGCATGTAGCCACAACTGCTATAAGTTCCTAGATTCAAAGTTCATGTCCAGGTGCAATAGTGGCATGTCTACTCTTGGGGTAACCAACTACTCCATAATTGGACTGAAGGCCCTCTCTACGGGAGGGAATACATACCTGGTACTGAAAAACCTAAGCAAAAGTCTATGGCAGGTGAGGTCATGAGCCTTAGGGGGATAAAGCCTGCTCTTGTCTGACTAAATGTATATATTATTCCCACCAAGTTGCCCTGGGGGTACTACACTTAATGTTCATGTTCACATATTAATGCTACTCTCACTTCTGGTTAGAAAAGCTTCTCTTTTCAGGTGGTGATGACTACTGGGATGACCCAAAAGGCAACATAGTGCTGAGAAGAAGGAATAGAGGAGTGCCCAACACTGAAACACCTCAGTCACACCCTCCAAGGCTCAGGGACCATTGCGGAAAAGGGGCAGATGGAATGGAAGAGCCAAAGGAAGGGTATGACTTCTTACAATGCAACTGCCTAGACAGAAATTGGCCTCGATATCCATGACCTTGCAGTGCCTAGCAATACCTTTGCAAGACCCTCATAATAGAAGAAAAAGATGATGACATCCAATTAAAAGAGAGACTAATGGAGAGAGGGAGGGGATATGATTGAGATTGAACTTCTAAAGTAGAATGGGGGGAGGGGAGGGAAATATATATGTTTTTTGTATGTAAGTATAGAAGGTATCAATAAAAAAAATAATAAATTTAAAAAAAAAAGAGTTCATTCATGTCCAGAACACAGCACTTTACCGGGCTCCCCTTTACCCTCTAGCTCTTACGTTCTTTCCACCCCCTCTTTTTCAGTGTTTCCCAAGCCTTGCAGTGGGTGACAAAGACATCCCCAACAGTCACTTAAATATGAGCATTTTGACTAATTATGTCTCTGCAATCTCTTCTACCCATTGCAAAAAGAAGCTCCAGAGGCTCTGTTACTTCATTCTTGATAATATCATCTAGTTTTTGCTTGAATTTACCCAGTAGCAGGAAGCTTATTAGAGTATTTTCCCAGAACACATTGCTTCTTTGGATAGCTCTCAATACAGCCTTACTCTACCTCTGTGTAACTGGCAGCTAGGAAAGGGTATCTCATCTCTAAGAAAATGCACTTGAAAAAAATCATCTCAGAAATTAAGAGATTGTGTAATTCCCTTCAAATATTGCCCATTCTTGCAAAAAAAATGAGCATTATATTAAATTGTGATAGTTACTAATGGAATTTTTAATTCTTTCACAATTAAAGTCATTGAGTCTTTATGTCTTGCCCTTCATCCTGAGGCTATTTGCATGAAAATAGAGGTTTCATCATGTTCTACTGGATCATTTAAGCTTTCTTTTTAAATCGGTGCTCTTCAGAATTGGAAACTTGGAAATGATCTAAGCCACCTGTAGTAGAATACAGAATTCTGTGGCAGTAAAGTCTGAATGAAGATCGTGGATTAACTGTCCTGGGTCGTTATCTAGTACTTGATGTTAAGCTGAGAGCTTTGCTTTCCCCTTATGAAAGTGAGAGTGCTATGAGGTCCTTAGAGGACCTTTGTATTTATTGAAAACAAGAATATTCGCAGTACAATGTAGGGGTCTGCCCACAAAGGTTTTCCAGGTTGTGGTGCTGCGGACTATTCACTGACCTGCTATAATCCCTAGTGGCCACATCTATCACACAGAGAAAAAAGTTCCTGCCTACCAGGGCATCTTAACAATGATGCGGGATAAAAGTTCCTGCCTGCCAGGGCATCTTAACAATGATGCGGGATAAAAGTTCCTGCCTACCAGGGCATCTTAACAATGATGCGGGATGATGCATGCAGAACATTTGCAGAGTGACTGACAGCTCGCAGATACTCAGTTAATGATTGCTATTAATACCTTGATGACACTGAGAGAAGTAAAAGCACTGGGCAACAGATCAAGTTCTCTATCCTTATCACCTAGAGGCTTGGTTATTAACATGGAGAGGAGGGTGGGAAGACTCCAAGAGTAGCTGAGTCAAGATGTCTTGGGAACCTTTGTGAACCTTCCCAGAGCCAGTGATACATGCAGTAAGGAGGTTGGAAATGATTTTTAAACATTTTTAAAATAGATACAATACAGAACAAAAGGCAAAGCTGCTGTAACTTCTATAGACAAGAGAGACTTAACAAGAATGGTTATCCTGTGGTTACTTTCTTTAAGCTGGATGCCACAAGGCCTTGAGTGTGGATTTACATTTGTGGGAAATATTGAGACTCACTGAACTCTAGGCTGTTTTGTTTTCACCTATGAATTCTTAATGGGAAATAACCTGACAAATGCCAGATCTTACTCCCTTCACTGTGAACTTCAGAATAGTAAAACTTGGGCTGATGGAGTATCTCCATAGGCTACATGAAGCTATGATTAATTAAAATTAGTGATGTGTAAATTCAAAGGAAGGACAATCAGAATGAAAAGAACCATCACATTGGAGAAAGACAATAAAAACATATCTGCTGGAAAAGTAGCTCTAAGCTTTTTTTTTTTTTTTTTGCTATTAGGCACTCAAACTTATTTAGACAGTTTCTTTCTTTTTTCATTTTCTTTCTTTCTTTCTTTCTTTCTTTCTTTCTTTCTTTCTTTCTCTCTTTCTTTCTTTCTTTCTCTCTCTCTTTCTTCTTTCTTTCTTCTTTCTCTTTCTTTTTTCTTTTTTTTCCTTGTCTCCTCCCATAGTTTCCAACAGAATCAAGGAAGATTTAACCCCAATTTTAAAAGATAGGGTACAATTGTCAGAAGACAATTCGCATTGACTAACTCACTTTACTTTCCTACTGAAACAAAGAAAAGTTGTTGGTTTTATACATTGCAAAAAGCAAAAGGGGCAGAAGATAGCAATTGCATTTCACCATTAGTCTGCCATTCTTTGTGTTGGGGGGCATACCATGGCAGAATAACCATCTGTGATTCAGAGATAACGAGCTGGGAGAAGCTGTAGGTAGAGTTTATGTGCCAGTACTTTTATAGTGAGGACACAGAACAGTTGAGTTGGGAATTGAGTATTTGAGGGTTAGGTCCCCCCCCCTTGAAAGTGCAAAGACCCCGAAGCGACTGTTCCCTCCAGTACAGTGTTTGAGTGGCATGTCAAGATCCTTCCAGCTCGAGGCGCATAATGCATTGTGCCGGCTGACTCCCATGTGGAAGAGAGCACAAAACTTCCTTATGCATGAGGCATTTTTAGCAAATTGGACCCCATTTCAATCTTGATGAAACTTGATGACATTTCCAACTTGCAAGTGCACAAAATGAAGAAGAAAATTTTAGCTATTTATGTGTCAGAACATCAGAAGCTCAAAAGCCATAATTAAGGGTGTCAGCATGGCAGGGAGACCATATTTCCACTGTGCTCAGGGTCTTCTGAGTCCCTCCTCAGAGGTGAGAGCGGAGCGCAGCTGCTCCTCTTAGACGCAAGTCAAACGCTGTGGATTTCACGAGTCCCACCTGGGATCTCGCCTCTCCACTGCAACCTTGTCATGTTGCTATTTATTGTTTTTTTTTTTACCCCTATTTCTCCCATGAGGGGAAACATTTGGGAACAACTACATTGTTGGGTTAATGCTTCCTCTTCTGTAACATTTCCCCCTAGTCTGCTATTTTGGAATCCTGAAGGCAAATGTAAGAAAATGGTTTGAGACAGGATGTTAATTCTCTTTAATTTTTGTGGTTATACTATGTGCACTGCACTTCTTATTTTGCATGTATATGTGTGTGTGTTGTATATGCATATGTATATATTGGCTTGTATGTACATGAGTGCATGTGTGTACAGGAGTGAATACATGTGTGCATATGCATGTAGAAGCCAGAGGCTGACATTGTGCTTCTTCCTCAATTGCTGTCCACATAATTTTCTATGACAGGATTTCTCACTTAACCTGGAGCTCATTCATCTAGCTAGACTGGCTTGACAGCAAGCCGCAAGAATCCTCCTGTCTCTGCCTTCCCAGTGCTGGGATTATTGCTGTGCATCACTGTGTCTAACTTTTACATGGGTGCTAGGGTACAAACTTAGATCCTCATGCTTGAGTGGCAAGCACTTTACCCACTGAGCCACCTCTCCAACTAGCAATTCACTTCTTGACAGTCAATTCTACTATGTATTCTGAGCAGGCTTTCATGATATGTCAACTTCATACGTAGATAGATGTATTTGGACATTAATTTGATGTGTCCATTTAAATATTAAAACCAGAGCTTCTAAATTTGGATTATTTGTCAAAATGCAGATCTTATTCATTAGGTGTGGCCCAAGAGCAGCCAGAGGTCCTGCATTTCTGACAAGCTCCCAAGCTGAACCATACTGAGGTATCAGGACCTCCCCAGGTGGTGAGGGTTTCTATAGCTTCAGCCTAAGGGAGGAACCTGAAAATTAAGCTGTGGACATTGTAATCATCAACAGGTATACTTGTCTGGGAGAGACGTGTTTGGGCTGATATAGTCTTTGAATTTTATGACGGAAATATTATTAAAATTAGTCACTCAGTACCACTGCTTTCTGTTGAAGATTCATGAAAATTCTTGCCTAATAAGAGCTATTTTCCAAAGAGCTCACATTGAATTGCAAATACTACTTGCAATCTGAGTGACATTCACAGTTCAATCCACTCCCATCTCCTGAGCAGAGGGCAGGGGAGCTTCTGCAAGTATCGGACATAGTATGTACAGTACATTGTCTTCTTAAGAGCTGTGGCAAAGCATCCCACTGAACATAGCATATATCGGCCATCAGGCAGCTTCAATTTGTCAAGGGCTAGGACAAAAGGGACACTACAGCTACCTAAAAGAAGGCCTTAGTTTAGAGGTTAATTTGATTGGAAGAAAAGGAGTAAGAAAGTCCTATTGTACAACATGAGGGATTCTTCATGGAGAAGGTAGCATTTGAACTTGGCCTTGAATCATTGGGATTGGGTATGTAAAAATGAGGCCATCGGGTGTGGAATGAGGTGAGAACATATTAAAGTGAGGGAAAGTTTGAGAAATATATGAGGTAGGACAAGTCACTTATGTGTCATAAATTGGGAGTCATTTCAGTTTGGCTAAAGTACAGATTTCATGCAGAGATATGGTTGACAGTAACCCTAGAAAGGAAAGTTGGGATTAAAACTGAATGACTTCATAAGCCTGGGGAAGGTGTTTGGGTTTAATTTAGTAGGCAGTGGGGAGTTGTTCTTAGCTCAACCCCACTTAGTCTCAATTCTGCTTTCAGAATTTCTTTTCTAGATTTTCATTCATTTTGAATTGTTTGTATGTGCAAATTGACATTTTTTACTCTTTCTCAAATTTCTTTTGCATAAAAGAGATTATAAAAGAACAGTAGATTTGTCCGAGAATTTAATAGGCTATCAAGGATGAAGACAAGGGGGATTTGCTGCACCTACCTCTGAGAGGTGACAGCTCATAAATTGCAATGAAGGGATCATCCAGAGATGTGGAGAAATTTAGCTGCCATGTGTTTGGAGTCACAAATCTTGAGCGATCCATCAATGTATTAGCTAAGAAAGGGAGGGTAAACAAGTTTTTCCTCCTGGATAATCAGTTTCGTTCAATGAAGTTTCACTCTGCTGTAGACAATTGAATGTCTTTTGAAACATGTTAGAATCAATTGTATTTACCCTTAATGGACACTAAAATCAGGCACAGGCATTATTTTGGATCTACATGTATTTTCCTCATGTTGTTTATTGTTTATCCAATGTGGTGATGCTGTAGACTCAATGTTTGTGCCCCTAAAAAGTGGCAGTAAAGGACATCAAAGATAAGATTCTTTTCTGGAAGGACAGACGAGGATAAATGGGGAGGGGGGATCTATACTGTGGTTGGTAATTTGAATTGTCCAAATAAAGACATGCATCTTCAGACTGAAGAAATACAGTGACTTCTGCACACCGTAATCAAGTATAAACTGACGCTGGGAAACATCACTCATAAGCTGTAGAGTGCCAAAGGCAAAGTGAAACCTCTTAAAACAACTAAAGGGCAAAGGTGAATTACCTGCAAAGGAATGGTAAAGCCTGTAAGAGTAGAATTCGCATCAGGACTAGCAGGTGTCAGAAGACAATGCTAAGGGAAACAACTGCCAATCTACAAGTATGTGTCCAGTTGATATACTATTCATTGGTAATAGTGAGGCAGGACATCTTTACAAAGCTTCCCTAGCTAATCAATAACCAAAGGGCTATAAGAAGGGAGGAATTGAAGTCCAGGCAGGAAAGAAAGAGTAGGATACAAGAATCAACTGTGGACCAAAAAATTGGAAATTATGAAAGGTACCCCAAATTAGAAATTATTTGAGTTAACTTGAGAAAACTACTGTGGTTGAAGATAAAAACAAGGAGAAACTGCAATATCCCAGTATACTGACTGTGGATGAAAAGCAGAGTTCCTATGTTCTTGGGTATACTGAGAATTTCTCCACACTTCTAGAAAGCATAACAAATTTAAGTCCTCTCCCTAACCCCGAAGTATAGGAAAGAAAGAAAAAGAAAACATGGTAATTACAAAATACAAAATAAATTAAAATACTCTAATAATGACAGTCAACATGGATAGCTTGCCAGTTAGGAATCTGATATATAAATTGGAGTTTAAAAACTTAGTTACATGCCTTTTTAAAGACAGACTTTTGACACAAAGATAATTGCCAATGTAGCAGACTTGGTTTCCTTTTAATTTCTGGAGGACACACAGTTCTCCTAATCAAGTCCCTTTTCATGAAACCTCATATACACACATTCTAAAGTACCAAGTACCTTCTGTTAAAAAGAATTAATAACAAACACGGCTGAACCTCGGATTCCAGGTATTTATTGCTTCATAATACCACACTGAGAAGCTGTGATGTTTGCCACATGGTTAGTTTTCCCAGATGACTGAGAATAAAACATGAAAAAACATATACATCTCCTTTTAGAAATAGACACATGTAACAGCATATGACATTGAATTACAAAGTTTTATCACTCCACAATTAACAATAAAACACAAGTGTAAAATACATAAAAGGAATAATTTGTTCATGTCATGTTATGACTTTTTTTTCCTTGAATGGTTTTTACGTGTTATGACTGTTGATTTTTTTTTTTGTTTTTTTTGGTTTTTTGAGGTTGGGTCTCACTTTTCCCCAGGCTGACCTGGAATTAACTATGTAGTCTCAGGGTGGCCTCGAACTCACGGCGATTCTCCTACCTCTGCCTCCTGAGTGCTGGGATTAAAGGCATGCGCCACCACACGCGGCTTAACTGTTGATATTTTGATCATGGACACAGTTCTTAAAAACCACAGGAAGTAATGGACTCAGTTATATTTATGTAATTATATACAAACCAAACTCACAAACAATATACATAATCAATATATGTCTTTAGACAATATCTGATGGCTTTTGAAAATTTAGATAAATCAAATCAAACATATATATATATATATATATATATATATATATATATATATATATAATCTCAAAAGACATTATTAGTATTTTACTTGATCAATAATTCACATAATGAAGAGAGAGGCTGACCTTAATGGGTTAGGTCTACTATACTCATACATGTAAAGTGACTTATCTGTTACTCTAAGTATTGGAAGATAGACCTGGTACATTGAAAGCCTCAAATAAGTGTTATGGGCTGAGTATCTGTATCCTTCCTCCAAAGTATTCTTATAGTTATGCACTAAGCCCAATGTGATGGCATTTGGAGAAGGAACCTTTGTTGGGACAGCAGTTTAAATGACATCATGCAGGCAGGGCCCCATGATGGGGTTTAAGTTCCCCTAAGAACAGTTAGAGAGCTAGCTCTTTTGTTTTGTAAGGCAAACACAAAGCAAGCCAGGGTCCTCACCAGGAAAACTAGAAAGCACCATGACTTTGAACATCTTGTTTGGAGCCCCACAAATGTTTTTTTGTTAAAGCCACCCTCTCTGTGTTATTTTGTCTTAGTAACTGAACAGACTAAAACAAATGCCTCCTGAAGAGGCTAGAATAGACACAAGTATCACATTGGAGGTGACAATTCATTTCTCTGAGTTTTGTGCTCAGTAGAAGAGGTTGTTAGAAGAGGCACCAATCTGAATAGGCCAGAAATCACATAAGCAGGAACCTCTGCTGTGTGCTGGTCTACAGTATTGAAAAGCAAATCTTACCTTACATTTTACTATGCTTGCGTGACAGCTGGAGCCTGCACTCTTGTGAAACATTCTTTTTTCTTGTTTGTATTAAGTAGAAACTTGTCTGGACATATGTGTTGGTACCATCATTTCTCTCCTTCCTGCCCCCATTCCATTGAAGGCCCTCTTCAGTAGGATTGCTGGCATTCCCCGTAGGTTTGAGGGTTATGAGATGTGAGAGCATCAGTCAGTCATTGTAAGAGGGTGGCAGTGCCTCTGGACATTGCCTTCTACTCTGTGGCTCTTACAATCTTTCCACCTCCTCCTCCACAAAATTCCATGAGCTATGGTGGGTGTATTTTTAGTCTACTTTCAGTTTTGTGCTCTCAGCAGCTTCTGGATTTTTTCTTTTGTTTTGTTTTTCAAGGTATGGTATCACTCTAGGCCAGGCTGATCTGAAATTCACTCTATAGTCTCTAGGTGGCCTTGAACTCATGGCAATCCTCCTAACTCTGCCTCCCAAGTGTTGGGATGAAAGGAGTGCACCATCATGCCCGGTTTCTGAGAGTTTTGAGTATCCTCTATGTTTGCCTACATCACCCTGGCACTGGTTGGCAGGTTTGCCATTGAAGCATCACTCATGCTCATCTTGCCAGTTCCTCTGTGGTTTCACCTGGACCCTGGCTGGTGGGTGAGGGGTGGTGAAGGATGGTTTATCTCCTCTGCTGTCGCTGCCTTCTGAAACAGAAAAACAGATTTTCCAAAGAAAAGAAGGAAGAAAAAGTATAGCTATTATGAAAGAGAAAGACAGAAGAGAGAGAAGAGGGAGTGATAGAGAAAGAAACAGAAGATTGAAGTTAGTCTTCATCATTTTGGATTTAGTTTTGTGTGTCTTTTGACTTCAGGTAGAAAATACTGGGCAGTTTTCTACTAACTGACCCCTCTCTATGAGTACATATGAATTAAAGCTGAATGTAACGACACATGGGAGGTATTTGTTCAAATGGGATTGAAACATGTGAATCAAAGGCATCTGTAGTAAGCTGTCTGTTTATAAGGATCATCAGGACATTTGTTTATACTTGAGTGGGTGAGGATCATTTCTTCTCACACAATAGTCTTTACACTTTAGTATTCCTTGGTACCTCTGGGTCATTTTTCTCATCATACATGTTTTCAGACTGAAAAAAGGGAAAAGATGAACTTTTCAGAACTCAAGACAGAGGAAGAAGGTTTCTAAAAAATTTTTTTTATTAAAAAACTAAACTAAATTTTACATCACAAGAGTATTTCTCTTGAAAGGTAAACTATGACAGGCTTGTAGAGGATGCCTTATTACCTGTGATTACAATACTTCACTACTTATAGTATAGAAGTAAGTTAAACTTTGCTAGCAATTGGGTGAGCTAAAATTTGAGCTCATGTCTTATTCCCCAAGGATCATACATGTAATTACTCTGTTAGGTCAGTGTCTGGTTACATTGCTCAGTAAAGACATTTTCAAACAGGATTCTAATATAAGTTATCTCTACAGTGATTCTTCATAATTATTTCCATGAAAAAAGCCAGTTCTCAAATATCTATGTTTTGATCTATGTGCCACATGAGAAGATTTTGGCCAGTACAGGGATGCATCTATGATGGGATATGAAATGTAACTATGTGGGCAGTGGGCTATGCCACCTAGGTTTGCACAAGTATACACTGTGATACACAACAAGGAAATTATCAATGTGACTCATGACAGTTCTTAAATATCAAGCCCATGGCCAGGTCATAGCCTCAGTGACAGAGCATGTGCCTAGCAAATGTGATGCCTTGCATTTAGTTCCAAGACTACTAAGAAACACAATAGCAAAACAAAGATTCTAGCATCGATATCTTTTCTTTTCTTTTTTTTCAAAGTAGGCTGACCTGACATTCACTATGTAGTCTCAGGGTGACCTCGAACTCACAGCGATAATACTCCTACCTTGGCCTCTCGAGTGCTGGGATTAAAGGTGTTGCCACCATGTCTGGCTCTATATGTTGTCTGCAGAGGTAGAGTAGAGAGAGGCTGATGAAGGGAAGAAGAGGATTCTGTTTCATTTGTTTTGTCTTTTTTTATTATTAAGAACATACTTTGTATGTATACATCATGTATTGGTACCATCTTTTCTCTCTTCCCTGCTCCCATTCCACTGGGGACTTTCCTCAGCAGGGTTGCTGTTATTCCCCATGGGGTTGTGGGTTATGTGTTATGGGAGCAGCAGTCAGTCATTGTGGGTAGGCAATGCCTCTGAGTATGACATCCCAGTCTGGTGCTTATAATCTTCCCCACCCTCTTCCACAAAATTCCTTGACCTTGGTGGGCTTGTTTCAAGTCTACTTCAGTGATGTGCTCTTAGGAGGCTCTGGATCTCTGCTTTGGTAGGTGTCGAGTATCCTCTGGGTCCATCTTCTTTACCCTGGTGCTGACTGTCAGGCTTACCATGGAAGCAGCATTCTTGCTCATGTCCCCACTTCCTCTATTGTTTTGTCACTTAAGTCTCTGATACTGCAATATACCAAGAGCCCTTTACAATTGGAATCAGTGATATCACTAGGTGGAGGCAGTTATACTGACCACTGGGTTTACTTACTTACTTTTGTCGCAACCTTAGCTCCCATCGAAATGAATGAAAATATGACTTGAGAAACAAGCATATACATTAATTGTAAATATTTTCCATTAGAAATTTCTGAATTAGACCCTGGCTGCTAAGTTTCCTACAATGACACCTCAGCCATGTTTGGCTTAGGTTCTGAGAGGAGTTGGCAATAGTTACTGGATGAAAGCTTCACAATTATATGTCATTGCACCTCATAAATCTTGTGAAAGTTTGGAATATGTTCTAGAATTTTGTAAGTAAAGTCTTCCAGTCACGAGTTTCATATCAAAAGTCTTGAAGAAATCTAATCACCAGCTTAATTTTGTGACACCATCTTCAATTTTAAGCCAGAGGGATTTAACAAAGGTAAAGAAATTGATGGATGAGAAAGGGTAGTGCAGAGGCATGTTACAAAGAATTCAGCGTTTATCTGAGCACAAATATTAGAAATGATTGCAAAAGTAATCAAAAAAATGACCAAGTTAATGACTTGTTTTCATTTTGGGAAAGGGCGGGGCTCCTCCTTTTTTAAAGGAAACGATCTCTATTGCCTTTTGAAAATTTTGTCATTTTTTTAAATTTAAAGTATTTCCTGTGATTCTACAATAAAGCTGTATTGTATGTACTTTCTAATAAATGAGATATTTATTTACATGAAAGGCACAATTTGTTAATGTAAAGGCAACAGGAAAGAAGACTTTGCCTGCCAATTTTCTAATAAAATCCAATGATAGTTTTTTAAAACTTGGTTCTAAGTTTCATTTGCTTAAAATGAAAAAAAAAGTATTCTTAAAACTAAATAAAAAATATCATATTATCAGTCTTTCTGGCTGCAAGTGAATGAATACTTCTTCTGAATAGATTCCTCTGAATGGCCACTCTATAACTACCGTGTTTTGTTAGAAGAGTATATTAAAAAGTAGAAACAGCATCATGAATGAAGAAAAGGGACAGAAACAAGGTATGAAATATGTAATCTTTTAAAAGGACCTTATCAGGGAGAATCTTAGCGAAACTTTAAATGGGAGAGTCACGCACTCCCGAAGCTTTCCCATTTCCTATTCAATGAATAATTTACTTTTTAGATGAGATTCGCTAACATTATTGCAGAATAACTGTAATTGAAAATTATGAAAGCTCTATCTTTATTGCATTTGAAAACCTGTGCATGTGGTGTTTGGCCAAGGTCTGCTTCATCATTAAGAGTTTGGAAGGAAAGCGTGATCTCTGCCTCCCAAGGAACCAGGAGAAGAAGCCTTAATTGCTTTCTTGTTTCCCACAAAGGTGCTAATATGAGGAACCGAGTGTCAGGAATAATAAGACAAAATGATGGTGTACACCGTGTGAAGAGCAAATACAACATCTTTTTATGTAAACTGTCACAAGCACCTCAAGGCAGCTCTGTGCTCGTTCCCTGCCCTGATTTTGAACTGCTTCATTAAAAGTCATTTTGTTTTTCAGAAGGATAACACCCACATTATTCTATTAAAAATTTTTTAAGAGAAATCTTCAATTAAGAGGTTATTGTTGTCTGAAGGATTTTTCCATAGTTGGTTGGTAGTTGAAAATGTGATCTTCCCAAATTTGAATGGAAAGATGACATTCATCATGGCTTAAAATAGATAAAATGTCTTGTCTGTTTGAAATGCCAATGAACTTGGTATTATTTATCAGATCCTTTGAAAATGTTGGAATTTTCAGAGAGGGAGAGAAATGAATCATCAACTCTCCTTGTCTTCAGTTGGCTAAAAAGTTAGGTGAGTTATGCTTAGGGGGTCTTGGCATCTTGTAGTGCTGGTATTTTTGAGAGCTGGCATCAACAAGGGGCTGGAGAGCACAGCTTCTTTCCTGCAGATCTCCGCTTGCGAGATGATCTTTTGAGCTTATCTTTGAGGCCACCAAACTCCTACCCAGGGATTTTTCTGACCTCTGTTTACACTCTAGCTTGGGCCGCCCTCCAACATGATCAATATGCAGATACATAAATGTGCTTGGGAGGCAGAGGCAGGAAAAGAGCTGCAAGTTCAAGGCCAGCCCAGTCTACATAGTGAGTTCCAGGCTAGCCAGGACTACTTAGTCCTAGAGAACAAGAGGAAAAAGGAGAGAGATAGAGATAGATATATAGAGAGATGTAATAAATCACTAATGAATTCTTAAAATAAAAAATCTCAACAATTAATTGACCTAATATGGCTGTCCTCTAGAGTATTTCTTCTCATGGGTGTAAGAGAAATATATTTATCAATGTGGACCATGAAAATCGCTTTCTAGGTGAGACAACAGTGACCTGAATTACCAGCTAGTTTTTCAGTTCTCTTATCATTATCTAGATGCAAAAGTATGTTCTTTAGACAGACAGACAGACAGACACACACACACACACACACACACACACACACACACACACACACACACGAGGGAGAGAGAGACTGAGACCTCAGGAAAACATTCCTTAGAAAGGGTTCTGTGTCAAATAATTCTGTACAACTTAATGTCAAATTGTCTCTGTGGTTAAGAAGCACAGCACACAAGGCTCTGTGAAGGTCATTCTCTTCTGTAAGATCTGTTCTCCGTTGTTATGTGCCATACTTCCCATGTTTATGTAACACCGGAATGTGTTGCCTCTGCTTTCTTGTTATGCAACATCTACTTGCTCCTTTGGAACTATTTCTAGACAGCCTACATTGGGAAAACTTCCTACAGTGAAGTCTTGTACAGTAGATATATCCTTGTTCTATAGATGAAAAAACTGGGGGTCATAGAAGCTAGCTATCCTGCCCAAAGACATATGGCTCTTAAGTAGTACAGCTGAAACGTGAAGCTCAACATCTGAAGCCTATCCTATAGCATGGCGCTGGGACCAGAAAGTGTGAAGAGATGCACTGAGCTATGCCTAGCAGTTGGGTGCACTTTCTAGTATAGCTGCTCATCATTTCCTCTTCTTCTCCCATTCTTCTGGAGCAGTTTTCTTAAAACTGCCCATTTCACATGATATACAGTATGTTGGCTGAGGTTATCAGCTACTGTGCAATACCATGATAAAGTCTAAAGAGTACATGTATAGCCCATAATTTTGTAATTCGTATATAAAGGCATGAAGTTAAGCCAAGCACAACTATTATCTTAGAAACTGGTTATGATATTCCAGAAAGTGCTACCACTTAATGGAGCAACATGAAGGGACGGAGATTCACTTGCCTAGATGGATCTTTAAACTAATATAAGAAATATTTAAACTATTCAGTGTTATATGTAATATTAAAGGTCCAAACAAGAAGAAAAATCATTTGGGTACATTAAAATATCCCTTTAGTGTGATAAATGTATGTTTTAAATTTGTAGACATGAAAATAACACTTAGAATACCATTAGAGAATTCATATATATATATTTATATGCATGTATTTTTCTGGTTAGAAAGCATGTCCATGAATATACAAATATACATATATATATATTACTAATAAAAACAACCCTGTGTCTGAATTCTCAAGATATCCATTTTAGTTATTTTAAATGTAATATAATTTGAGCCTCCTTTAATAAATGTCCAGTGGATAGATTTATTATTATTATTATTTTTAATTTCCTGCATCAGATCTAGGCCTTTGATAAATACCACAGACAACCCCAGAGCGGTAGGACGGGCTTGACAGTTCTTCAATAAAGGGCTGTGTGGTTTTCCTGTCAGTGTCTTCCTTCCCGTGACAGCTGCTTTGTTCTTTTCTAGTCAGATTTTCTAGTTAACACATCAAAAGTGTATCTGTGTACACGAAGTACGAAGAAAACAGTTCAAAGAGGTAAGAGATTCACTTTTAACTCTTCGCTACATTTTCCCCACACTTGTCACAAAAGACATCTCAGATGGAGGCTTTGGAACAAGGTGAGGAGTTCAGGCTGGAGCCCAGGGATGTATGGCATATGGGGATTAGTGTATTAGAAAGGAAGTTGATCAGACAAGGCACAAAGAGACCCCACATCAGTGAGAACTAATTCTGGATGAGGGATTTACATTTTACCAAGATAACCAGACCCAGGAGCTGGATACTGGCTTTCACTTTTTTTGTTGCTGCAGACTGGTCTCTACTTCTTGGCATATCAGACTGTGCATGTGGCTTTCACCTGTGCCAACAGGATTTTTTATTTTTTGTACCCATGTTAGAACTAAGGTTAGCATTGCAGCCACACTTAAGCAAATTGCCATGAGATAAGACTTCAACAGCTCTCCTAAGCTGGTAGTGGAATATCATCAGCTAGAATTGCAGTCTGCGGCATACCTAGTGCACTGATTTTGAATGCATCCAGAGTTGGAGGTATAATAAACAAAATATAAGACAGAAGATATCTTCCCTCCTTTCTCCTCCTATCACTTCTACCAAGCATCAGTCCTGAATATGGGGAATGTACAGAAAGACCCCTTCTCAGGCTGGAGAGATGGCTCAGCGGTTAAGGCGCCTGCCTGCTAAGCCCAAGAATGGCAGTTCCAATCTCCAGGTCCCACGTTTAGCCAGATGCAAAGTGATACAAGGGCGCAATGCCGCACTTGACCACAAGGGGGCACACACATCTGGATTTCGTTCACAGCAGCTGAGAGACTGCTGGAGTGCCCATCTCTATCTGTCTTCCTCTCCCTCTCTCTCTCTCCAAAATAAAAATAAAATAAAAAATTTTAAAAAGACCCCTTCTCTGTAGGGACTCACATTGAAATGCACTAGCACTGAATTGGACCCTATGTATAGATTTAATGCATTAAGTGAAGCAAAGTCACAAACATTTATTTGAAAGAATTTTAATATTTGATATTTTAGCCAAGCCTTCTAGTAGTTGTCATAGAAAGCAGAGCTACTGTGAGACTTTCCTTGACTTCTGTCCTGGCTGAGCATGGGTTTTCTTTTAATTTAGTTTTATTGTCAGTTACTTTTCAGCACGTAGGGCCTCTGACTATCTTAAGCTAACACAAGTGAAAGCCATATGTGCCACAAACAAAACAGCCATGCATTTCCTGAGTATCCATGTATTTCTGGTGTTCTAGGCATGAAGAAGGCAGGGAAGGAGCAAGGACTGTTGGCAGGCTCTCTGCTGTTAGTCCTTTCTTCCAGAATGGGTAGCTATATCATAGAAGTTCCCAGAAAGATATGCTATTTGCTGCTTTTCTACCTGGCTGTCTTTGATGCTCATGCATGCATCCTACCTTGTTGCTGCCATCCTTCATAGACACTGGAACAAAGTTCCATCAGCCTTCCACTGTGGACTAAAGACCAGTGGCTCTCCAAAATTCCTCCACGATGTTGGTGCCATATTGGGATTGCCGAGGAATCCAGCCTTGGGGACTGAGCAGCTACCAGGTTCCTTAACACTCAAGCCTGCAGACAACTACTGTTGAACTTCCCAGCTCATATCCTGTAAGCAAATCCAGGAAATCCCCTTTATAATACATGTTCATTCTATTGGTTCTGTTCCTCTAGTGAACCCTGACTAATACGGAATGTTGTACAATTTTCTGTAGCAGTTACCTTTGTGTTGCTTGGACAAAATACTGTATGAGAAGCATCTTCTGGAAAGAAAGGGATTATTTCAGTTTATAGTTTCAAAAGGGAAGTTTCATCACCGAGGAGAAAATCATGGCACAGCAGACAACTGGACATTGCATCTTGTCACATCAGCTGTTAGGATGCAGAAAGAATGAGCTAGATCTCACTGTCCAGTGGGCTGGACTAATAAACCTCAAGGTTCATCCCAGTACCACACCTTCTCCATCAAGGTTCTACCTCCCAAAGACTTCACCAGCTGGGAATCAAGAATGAGGTTTGATCACAAACACATGAGACTATGGGGGTTATTTGACACTCAAACCACCACAGTCCCACACCTGCAATGTTGGCTTTGCTATTATTTGGTTGGGGAGGAAAGGCATTGTGCATATACAGCACTTGGTACCACCTAGGCACATGGTATAAACCTGGCAAGAGACTTACAAGGTCCACATAACTGGCTAGGAGAGTCTGCACAGTCATGAGATTTAATGAGGATCTCTAGTTGAACCTATTTTGCTTCTGAGAACCAGTGACTGTGGGACTGATATGAGGTAAGCTATCTCAGAGGATTTTATTTTCCCTTATACTAGTCACTCTACAATCAGGAATATCCTGGCTTTTTTTTTTTTTTTGTTTATTTTTATTTATTTATTAGCAACAGACAGCCAGGCAGAGAAAGAGGGAGAGAGAAAAAGAGAGAGATAGAGAGAGAGAGAGAGAGAACAGGTACACCAGGGCCTCCAGCCACTGAAAATGAACTCCAGATGCATGTGCCACCTTGTACATTTTGCTTTCATGGGTACTGGGGAATTGAGCCTTGAACTGGGGTCCTTGGGCTTCACAGGCAAGTGCTTAACTGCTAAGCAATCTTTCCAGCCCTCCTGGTCTTTTTTGTTTTTACCTGTTTCCTATGCTCCTTCAATTATTAAAGGGCATAAAGGATATAGCTGTGCTTGCTAACATGCATATAATCAAACCACAAATATTTATACCAGGACATATTTAAACTAACACTAAAAGTCAATAGGAAAACAGGAAAACAATGCCATGCATTTGAGCTAATAAAACAATCTCTTGCAAAGCAGAATTTTAAATTTATTTCAGTCATTTTTTTTCCTTTCAATTGTTTTATTTTCAAAATCACGGCTTTAGAATAGATAACTTTAGAAAATTAGTTGAACAAGCTTAAAAACAAGACTTTGGAGAATAAATATGCATGCTTTTTAAAAATAGTCTTTAAACATTTTTATTTTATTGATTTGAGAGAAAGAGAGAGAGAGACAGAGAAAGAAAGAGAGAATGGGTACACCAGGGCCTCCAGCCACTGCAAACAGACTCCAGATGCATGTGCCATCTTGTGCATCTGGCTTACGTGGGTACTGAGGAATTGAGCCTCAAACTGGGGTCCTTAGGCTTCACAGGCAAACACTTAACCACTAAGCCATTTCTCCGCCCTAAAATTCTTTAGACTGCAATTAATAGCAATGTGATTCAGTTTTGAATTCTCTGCCAAATTTCTACACCCTTTTTCCTCTTGTACACTTTTTTTTTTGGGGGAATGAGCCCAACAGACTGCCTTTTTTGGTTTTTAAAGAAACTTTAAAAAATTATTTTTATTTAATTATTTGAGAAAGAGAGAAAGAGGCAGAAAGAGGGAGGGAGATAGAGATAGATAGATAGAGAGAGAGACAGAGAAAGGGAAAGGGAGGGAGAGAAGGAGAGGGAGAGAGAGAGAATGGGTACACCATGGCATCCAGCAAACAAACTCCAAATGCAGTGGGCATCTGGCTTACATGGGTTCTGGAGAATTGATCCCGGGTCCTTTGGCTTTGCAGGCAAGCTAAACCATCCCTCCAGCCCTCAGAGTGGTCTTTTTTAATGGGTGGGGGAGTAAAGGGAGGGAGAACTGGTGCATAAGGGCCTCCAGCCACTGCAATCGAACTCCAGACACATGTGCCCCCTTGTGTGCATGTGTGACCTTGCATGCTTGCATCACTTTGTGCATCTGGCTTATGAGGGACCTGGAGAGTCAAACAATAGTCCTTAGGCTTCGCATGCAAGTGCCTTAACTGCTAAGTCATCAATCCTGCCACTGTATACTTTTCTTGTGTAACCTGATAAGCCGCAGCTTAAGGGAGGACAAACAGATGGAGGAAGGGTTTGTTTCTGTTTAAGGTTCCAGGAGATACATTCATCATGGTGGGGAAGGCACAGCTGCAGGAACAGACACCACTGCTCAATACTTCTGACATCAGGAAGAAGAGAGACATAACTATTAATGTTAAGCACCCTTTCTTGATGGTGCCATTCACATTTAGGGTGGGTCTTTCCACCTTAGTCAACTAATCTAGAAAATCCCTAAAGAGATGCCCAGAGGTTTGTTTCCAGTGATTCCAAATCAGCCATTATTTTGTAAAGTATCTATTCACCTTTTGGCATTTCAAATATGAGAGATACTGTTTTGTTCTTTTCAAACTCTTGTCTTCAAACTCACTTGAGGTGTTAACCATAATATGTAGTACCTGTAGTATAACTTCTAGATACATGATTACTTTTCAGACCACTAAGAGGGTAGATATTATATAAATAGGAGCCAACTCACAAATTTCACTGTATGTGTACATACACCCATACATACACACACATACATACACACACACACACACACACACATACATACATATACAAACATTTTCAAATGTTGAAATGTTAACATTTCACAACATTTTCATCTCTTATATATATAAGCATTATTTTATGAGTGTATTGTATTTTATTCTTTAGATTTATTTTTATTAATTTTATTAGAGATAGAAAGAGAGAGAGAGAGAGAGAGAGAATGGATGCACCAGGACCTCTAGCCACTGCAAACCAACTCCAGATGCATGTGCCACCATGTGCATCTGGCTTATGTGGGACCTGGAGAATTGAACCTGCATCCTTAGGTTTGACAGGCATCCTTAGGTTTAACTGTTAAGCCATTGCTCCAGCCCTTGTTTTATTTTATTTTTGTGTGGTTCTGGGGATTGAACCCAGGGCCTCATGTATGCTAGGCAAGCACTCTATTTTACTTGCTAAAGATGAGGGTCCAGTTCTTGAAAAAAATGATCCTAAAAGCGTGACTACTAGACATAGTACAAATGAGATCTAATATATAAGAAAGAATCTGCCAAAAGAAAAGTTTTGCATATTTTTTTAATTAAGAAACTTCTTTCTGTTATTTGGATTTGCTGCTGTCTATGGCAAGATTGATTGTGAAAAGCCTAACAAGGAAACAAAAATTTAAATGAAGTAAAGTTAAGTGGAATATTTTGAAATGTCAAAGATGGGGAGCATATGTTATACTTATGTGAATGAAGGCTTTAGATAATGACAATAATGCATCCTAATCAGATGAAACCAGTTGCAGAGTGTTGTCATTTGTGTTGTGAAAAGCTGATCTTTAATTCAAAATTTTCCCAATAAACAGATCATAACATGTCATATATTTTTATTTCCAAAGCAAGAATAACATGTTTATCTACAAAGGTTTACTGTCATCATGACTGTTTTTAACTTCAAGCCTTATCTCACCATGGTTTTCCTAAGGGCAGACGGTGGGACACCACCCATCATACAGAAGCCATGACCTTAGCAGGGTCAAGGGCATAAACATTGAGAATTTCATATTGTTCCAGTTTGGGACAGCAGCAAAGGACCTGGGTTTCCCTCCATGTTTCTAAATTCCAGGCCAACCAGGGTCTCAATGCAAATGAGTTGTAAAATCTATCTTTGGAAAACTTCCTTTTATTAACAAAAGGATGGCGGCAGCTCTACAGATGAACATTGACAAGTGGAACGAAATCAGTTTGCTATCCCTGAGTGAGTCTTTGCTGCCAGTTTCTAGGTGTTTTGCACGTCCATCAGGAACGCCCATCCTAGCTAGACACACTCTGTTGTGGGTTCGATGTGTTTGGATATTTGTTTCCCAAATGGTGGTGCTGTTTTGAAAGGTTGTGGGGCCTTCAGGAAGTGACGTCTTACTTGGGGAAGCAGATCACTAGGGTCAGGCCTTGAGGTTTTATAGGCTGGCCCTACTTCTTGGCTACTTGGCTTCTTGACTACAGATGCATTGTAACCAACTACCCTCCTTCTGCCATGCCTTCCCTACAACTGTGGACTGTATCTCTTAAACTGCAAGCCAAAATAAACTTTCTTCCCTTAAGTTGTTTCTCGTCAAGTATTTGGTCAAAAATACAACGAATATACGTTCCATTGACCTTGTTCTTCTCCCGCATCAAAACTGCCATTTCCATTTCTTCCACTGAGTAGCTGCCAAGACTGTGTATCACTGAGAAGTCTGTCTCAGTCCAGGAACCATGTGGTATGTGAACACCAGAGTATGTGCTTCCAAAATCTAAGATAGTTGCTTTGTCACTACATGATACAATCTTATAGGATGGCCATTGTATATGTGGGTCATAGTTGATGAAAATTTTACCTTATAATATATAACTATCATTTTTTTGAGGAACTTGATCAATGAGTACCAGTTAGCAAGAAAATTAAAAACTAATTTCAAACTTAAATATATTGAGAAATACTTCTTAGATATGCTAAAATATTAGCTCTGAAATCTTAAGGAAAGAAATCAGCTTAATGGTTTGAATCATCTCATGATTTTAAAGGTTTTGTGATAATTCATAGGATAATTATCACACTAGGACTTTAGTGATTAGAATAGGCCATAATATGATTAGAGGTTTTTTTCTATATTTTTAAAAATGAGTTTATAGCTGGGCGTGGTGGCGCATGCCTTTAATCCCAGCACTTGGGAGGCAGAGGTACGAGGATCGCCAAAAGTTCGAGGCCACCCTGAGACTACATAGTGAATTCCAGGTGAGACCCTACCTCGAAAAACCAAAACAAACAAAAAAAAAAAGAGTTTATTAGAGCCGGATGTGGTGGTGCATGCCTTTAATTCCAGCACTAGAGAGGCAGAGGTAGGAGGAGCGCTGTGAGTTTGAGGCCACCCTGAGACTATATAGTGTGTTCCAGGTCAGCCTGGGCTAGAGTGAAATCCTACCTCAAAACACACAAAAAAAAAAAAAAAAAAAGAGTTTATTAGGGATTATATCTGACTTGGGAGAATTATATTTTCATGAAGTCATTTATAGCACCCTGATGACACCAGGCTCCTGTTTTATTTGATATTTTGAGACAGGGTCTTGTGTATCCTAAGCTGGTCTCAAGCTTGATATGTTGTAGAGGATGACCTTGAACTTTTTATCTTCTATCCTCTTCCTCCCTAATGCTGGAAATAAAGGAGTGTGCTACCTCACCTAGTTTATGTGGAGCTAGAGATAGAAATAGGGTTTGTGCATGCCTAGGTAGTAAGCACTATCAACAGACCCACATTTGTATCCCTCCTAGTAGAGACAGAGAGAGAGAATTGTCCCACCATGGCCTCAGCCACTGCTATCAAACTCCAGATACTGAACCACCCAGTGTGCATGTGTGACTTTGCACTTGTGTCACCTTTGTGCGCCTGGCTTATGTGGGATCTGGAGAGAGATTGAACATGGGTCCTTAGGCTTTGCAGGCAAGTGCCTTAACTGCTAAGCTATCTCTCCCACCCTGGAAAGTTTCTTTTGAAAGGCTGCCTTTTCCTTAGACCATCTAATTCATTAGGGAAGAGAACCAATCATTGGCTATACTTTGGGGCCCGATATGAAGCAGGAGGGCCAGGCAGGGGCGGGTCTTTTGAATTAGAAACATGGTAAAGACCATCTGGGGCATGAAATTAACACAGTAGTGTATTGCTAGTGGCATCTATTAATAATCTTCAGTATCTCTATTTGCTTGTGTGTATGTGTGTGTCATGTGGCATGTGTAGTGTGCATGTGTATGTGCCCTTTGCAGTACCTTCTGGACTTACCTGCAGGGGGACTCACCTGTGGGCTAGAGAATCACGTAGAGAGTCCTGCTCCATTGCTCTTCCATACGATCTTATTTTGGCCCTGAGTCTCTCACTGATACCATAGCTTATTGTTTTTTTTTCCAGTTTAGCCAATTCTCTGCTCCCTGCTCCCCTTCATGGGACTGGGGTTATAAGTGGGAGTTGTCACCTCCACATGTTCATGTGGGTTCTGGATGTTTCAGGTCCCTTCAAGTCCTCATACTTGTGCAGGAAGCACACCTGACTGCTGAGCATCTTGCTAAAATCTTCCAGCAATCTCTGGAGGTACAAGAAAATGAAAGTACAAAAAAATGTAGAGAAAGTTTCACGGGGTTAGGTAAAAGTAACATTCAATTAGAAACAAATTATCTTAGAAGATTTATGTACACATTAAATGTATACGAGTCTTTAACACTTGGTCTGGTACACGTCGATATTTTCTATTTAAAACAATAGACAAAAATAATTTCTATGCATATCTATTTCAGGATTGAGGTATATGCTTCTGAGGCGTGAGTAGAAGTCTGCCGTGTCTGTTACACAAAGCTAACGTTTTGATAAACGTAATTTCTTTGTAGCGTTCATGCTTCCCAAATGGACAAACTAGTATGGTTCTCAGAACAGGTGACTTATCTATTAAACAATAGAGCATTTCTGTTGAGTACCCACACTATTGTGGGTTTTTCTGTAAGATTTTCTACATATACATCATTTCATCTCTATAAAAACTGAACTCATTCCTCAAGTGAGGACTGGGGCTCAAGCAAAGTAACAACATGCACACAGATCATGGACAGTCAAAATGTTAGACATCTTTGAAAGCGGATGAGTAAACATGGGAAGAGCTCTAAAGATCTCTCAAACATATCTTCAGTAGGGCTGGAGAGATGGCTTAGTGATTAAGGCGCCTGCCTGCTAAGCCTAAGAACCCGGTTCCAATCTCCAGGTCCCACGTTTAGCCAGATGCAAAGTGACGCAAGGGCACAATGCTGCACTTGACCACAAGGGGGCGCACGCATCTGGAGTTCGTTCACAGCAGCTGAGAGACTGCTGGCACTCCCATCTCTATTTGTCTCCCTCTCTGTCTGTCTTTCTCTGTGTCTCTCTCCAAAAATAAATAAATAAATAAATTTTAAAAACACATATCTTCAGTAAATCAGAACAGTGAAACACAGGAAGGGATACATACACCTTTTGTTCTAGAAGGGATAGAGATTTGTTCTAGCATATAGCTACCCCGTCTGTGACACAGTCCTGTGGGATAGACGTATGTGGGTTGTAATTGACTTAAACTGTGTGGTGCAGTACGTGACCATAGTTTTATTTTTGATTCTTTTGAGAAATCTGGATACTGTTTTCCATGCTGGCGGAAACAACTTGGAATTGCACCAGCATTATGTGGACTCCTTTTGCTCTGAGCCTTCAGGAATACTCATCTGGTGTCTTTTGACAGGAGTCACCCTAACAGGTACGAGGTGATAGCTCATCATTTGCATTTGCATTTCCTTGAAGTGCAGTGACTGAACACTTTTACATATAGCTGGAGGCCATTGTATTTATTTGAGAGAGAAACGGAGGAAGAGAGAGAGAACTCCAGATGCATGTGCCATACATCTGGCTTATGTGGATCCTGGGGAATTGAACCTGGGTCCTTTGGCTTTGCAGGCAAGTGCCATCTCTCCAGTCCTGGTGGCCATTTTTGTGTTTTCTTTTTTAGTAATTCTAACTTTGGGTGTGTGTTTGTGTGTGTGTATGGCTCATATGTGTGAATGTGGGTACACGCCTGCCACATGTGTTAAGTGTGTGTGGGTCAGAGGACAACTTGCTGGGTTTGTCCTTACCTTGTACTTATTGGAGGCTGGGTCTCTTGTTCTTTAGGCTACGTGGTTCGTGGGCTTCCAGAAAATTCTCCTGTGTCTGCCTCCCATCTCACCATAAGTGGGTCTGGGATTACAGAAAGAAACCAACCAGTTTCTGGCTTTTACATGTGGTCTGATGTACTGAAATCTTGTCCTCACACTGAGCCATATTTATAGCCTACATTTAAATGTTTTTTTTTTTTTTTGGTCTATTTTAACTGGGTTATTTAGGGGTTGTTACAATATTTTTACTATCAACTTGTATGTGCTCCATATATATTCGGAAATTAACGTATAAGTTTTATGAATTGTCAATATCATTTGACAGTCTATAGGCCACCTTTTCACTTTATTCATGTTTGCCTGTTGTGAAGATTTTTAGTTAGATGCAGATCCACCTATTTAGTCCTGCATTTAGTTCCTGCGTTTTTAGTGAGATTACCTTCTTTCCAATCTCTGCTAAGGTCAATGTACATGGATTTTCTTTCATGTTTTCTCCTAGAACTTTATCTCCTTTTGAGTTAATTTTTGGATATAGCATAAAGTAAAACCCTAGTTTCATCCTTTTGTGTGTGGATCTGGAGCTTTTCCAATACCATTCACCAAAGATGATCCTTTCAAAATGGGATGAGCTTCAGGACTGAGCCAACAGAGCATGACAGAAATGACACAGTGCTGCAGAGTAATTGATTACGCCCCTGGAGCTCCATGGAAAGGTCATTTCATAAGAGATCGAATGGCTTCGGTGTGGTTCTTGTCATTCTCACAATTTCTGGCTTTGGTACTGAGAAAGCAGGTTGTACAAAGGAAGCTTGGGACACACAAAAAAGTCATGGGTACCAGCTAACGGGTCCAGAAGAACTCTTGGCCAGCAGTTGAGACCAGGGTTCTTTGGGAAAACATCCTCTAGCCTTTGTGTTTTGGTTTCTGATACCCTCATCTCCCCTGTGCACTCTCTCAGTTTTGGGATATAAAACTCAATTGTTTTAGGCTAGTAGATATTGGAGAATATAACCATAATAGGAGGAATATGTGTTGGCACCATCTTTGATACCATTTATAGAGGTACCATGAAGATCTAAAATTTGTGGAAGTTACAAGTATGAGGTAAAGTTGGAAGGCATAAAGTCTCTTTGAGTAGAGATTCTGTGGGTCTTAAAGAGAGAGTTTTAAAGGGAATAAAGGCAGCAAAACTCTGATTACCCTCACGTGGATTCCTGTCAAGGACTTATAAGAAACGGGGGAAATGAAATGGAAGCTGAAGGCCAAGAACTCCTGTTACGGTATGATGCAAAGTACATCAGCACTGCCGCTGGAAGGAATGTGGGAAATGGGAAATGTACTTAGTGATTTGTTAATGTCTCAAGTGAAATTTAGAGAAAATATAGAGGAACGTCAAGACTTGTCAAGTTTCCGAGTAAAACTGTCTCCCATGCCAGGCTCTTTCAGACTCACACCTGGAATTTCCAGGTAGAGATCATGAGACTGAAATATTGTCAGGAAAACATAAAGTTAAAACAGGGAGCGTGACCATGCTTTAAGGGCTTCAAAACAAACATTAGGGCTCTTAAGGGTCCTGAAGACATTGTTTCTCACTAACTTCACAGGAAGTCCTCTGGCAGCAATGTGTGGCCTTGGCTTCTTCTGTTTTCACATGAAATAGTTCAAAAGGTACACAAAGCTTTAAAAGTAAAGACATCAGGTCAGAAAGAAAAGAGTAGAGGCAGCCCAAAGTGAAGGGAGAGCTTTGGATCGTTTGGGAGCGAACAGACTTGAGATCACCACTCAGCTGAGAATATGCGCTACACTTTCTGTGGTGGGTTGTGTGTGTCAGGGTGCACATACACACACGTGCAAAGGCCAGGGGACAACCCTGGGTGTTATTTCTCAGGTTCAGCACACATTTTTTTTTTTTTTTTTTTAGGTAGAGTCTCTCACTGGCTTGGAACTTGGCCTAATTAGGCTACATTGGCTGACCAGAGTATTAGTACGGATTACATGTTTATGGGGAAAAATGGTAACCAGTGTGTAGAACCAAGAATTGCAATTAGATGGCAACATAGACTGGGTTGAACTTCAGAACTGCTATGCAATAGTAAAGACAGCGTGTCTTTCATGCCCCCCTTTATGGATAGGACCATGTGTGTGCCATTATTAAACATTAACTGTTGGATGCATTTAGAGTAGACACTGTGTTTGCTTCACAGTCCTAAGATGGCTGTGGGGCTTGAAGTTAAGGAAGTGCATGTGAGAAGTGTCATCTGCTCCTGGGCCTGATTCAAGTGACAAGTTCCTGGACTTTGAGCTGACTCTGTAATCAACTTGAGGGTTTCAGGAGCGGGAGTTTGCATGTGCTCGGGTTGGGAGTTATTGTGGCCTCAAGAAAACTGTGGCAGATTGCATTTCCAAAGTTGTCCATACAAATATACATCCCATCTTGCATGCTATTCTTATAATGTGATAATGACATTTCCTTATTCCCTCCTCTTTAAACAGGGCGGAACTTGGTGACTGGCTTGAGCTACAGAGAATGCAGTGTCGGTGACAGTGGGTGGCTTTTGAGGTTCGCACCTCAAAGATGATACGGCTTCTGTCTGGTTCTGTCCTCCTTTTGGGATGCACACCTGTGGAGCCCAAGCAGCATGTGTTGAGGAAGCCGGAATGAGGTGGAGAAGCCCTATGTACGTCTTTTGGCCCATAGCTTTGATTAGGTTCTCTGGCAATGGCCAACAAACCCATTGGATGAAGACTTAGATGGACCCAGCATTCTGTCATCAAGAACTCCAAGGGGGCTGGAGAGATGGCTTAGTGGTTAAGGCGCCTGCCTGCTAAGCCTAAGAACGCTGGTTCCAATCTCCAGGTCCAGCATTTATCCAGATGCAAAGTGACGCAAGGGCGCAATGCCGCACTTGCCCACAGGGGGCGCACGCATCTGGATTTCGTTCACAGCAGCTGAGAGACTGCTGGTGTGCCCATTCTCTATCTGTCTCCCTCTCTGTCCTCTCTATGTCTCTCTCCAAAAATAAATAAATAAAAAAAAATTTTAAAAAAAAAGAACTCCAAGGGCTCAAGGCTTCCATCCCAAGTCCCATGCAGCATGAAACATACATAGACTCACCCCTTATGCCCCCTCCTCAGTGCAAACCTACACAATCTATGAGCATCACGACTGGCGTTTTATGCCTCTGGGTTTTGTTTTGGTTTGTTACCTCAGCACATGTACTGGAACTTTAAAGTTACTTCAGAAATATCTTGAATGATCAAGTATATAATTATGACTTGGTTCCCAATGAAAAAGAGAGGGTGCTTTTGGATGCAAGTAATAGAACCCAGAATGAAAGTAGTTTATAAAATAAAGGTTATTATAGTCGCAGTGTTGGATAAGCCCCAAGCCTGGTGATATCAGGAGTTTAGTGAAATACCTTACAATGACTTGTAGGTTTTCTATGCAATTGCAGCATTATCTAGAAGAAGGAAGAGGCCGTTTCTCTAGGTTTGCGCTGTTACTTCTTCAGAACAGGAACTTTGACTAGAAGTAATGATGTACCTGGTATCTCATTTCCAGTTGAAAACACTTACGGAAAAGGAGTGTGGAATGGCCGTGATTGTTTTCATTAGTTATTTGAGCTGGGTTAAGTATGGAAAAGTGAATTTGTGAATATTCACTAATTTCTTCTGTTATTTATTTCATTTCAGTCAATACTAGGAAGAGGAAAGTTTGGTCTTCTCAAGATTATGGCATTTTCAGTTTGTGACCATGATAATAACTGGTCTAAATCTATGCTAGAAAATGAGACGGTGTGTTCAGCTTTTGACTTTATCTTTGGATCAGTATTTGCCACTAGGCAAGTGGTGTGTGTTAATGATTTCATCTTTGAATAATTGAGAGAAACAGGTGTGGAGTCCACTAGGATATTGTTGTAGGATATGAAATAGATATTTTCTTCTCTAACCCTCCTCCTTCAAACTTTTCAAATATCCAAATTGATAAATGTCTTTTTGCATCCTAACAGGAAATTCAAGAATGAGGGTTCTCAGGCAGCCTCACAGGAGTAGGGTTGAGAGCTGATTTGTTCACAATGAAGCCTCCAGAGAAACTCAAGCAGCTCATGTTCAGAGAACTCGGGGTTGCTGCACAACGGAGGGTGATCTTCCGAGAAAGAACAGCGCCATCCTGACTTGCCCTCAGAGTCATTACCAACTGGCTAATTCTGAGTTACAGCCTTTTATACTGAACAGGTGGGTAGAGTTTTCCTACATTCCATGAGGGAATCACAGGAACCTCTAATTTATCACTCCTCGGTTAAGGTTACAACTGGTGCCTGTGATTAGCATTGGAAGTGGGACAACCTTGTGTGAATGACACTTTGATTTGTGGGATGCAACACTGTGACCAGGTATATAGCCTCAGAATGGAGGTAAATTGTAGGGTAACCTTTTTTGACTGCCAGAGAACTGGTGTGTATTCAGAGTAAGTGTTAAGTATTTGAAGGGAAAACAGTTGGTTTTTTTTTTGTTATTCAGCCCAAATGCATAATTAGTTTTCTGAGGTAAAAGTGCTAAGGATCCAAGTTTTGGATTCAGTCCTGTGTGGGCTTTCCTCCTGTGCAGAGTGTAGGTTGTGTTCATCACCTAGTCAAGGAGTTGCAAGAACCAATAAAACATGTGGAGAAGTGACCTGTGTTCCTGGCACATAGAAAGTATGTGAGAGCAAGGCATAACCCACAGCCCCATAGGGAATACTTGCAACCCCACTGAGGAGGGTCCCCAGTGGAATGGATGCAAGGATGAGAGAAAAGAGGGAACTAACACATGATGTATCCATACAAAATAGGTTGTTAGTAATAATAAAATAAATATTATATTATTTACAATATCATATTATAGTAAATTATGCTTATATGATATTAAAATATTAATATAATAAACGATTTTAAAAGATTTTAAAAAAGAAAGTATGTGATAGATCATTACTGCTGTTGCTCTCATGAAAAATACTAATTATACCGTAACCTACAAATTGGAAAAAAAAAAAAGTTTTAGATACGTGGAGTTGTTTTTACATTTCATATTTTTGTTGTTGTTGTGGATCATGGTTGTGATGGCATACAATGTTTTAGCAACAGAATAAAATAATTCCCAATGGATATACACTGAAGATTGCAGTCTATGGTGAGATAAACATATCACTTAACTTACATGCTTTACACTCAGTCATAGCTATATTCAGCATTACAACTAAGGTATTTCATTTTTTAAATGTGTATGGCCTAATAATATATCACAGTGTATAATTTAATCTCAGCAAAATAGGAAAGCATTTTGTGACACGTTTCTAACTTACTGTTATTTTATTACTTATACATATGATACATATTTAATTCCACCACAAGCATATCTCTTTGGCTACCTATATTATTTCCCTAAGTCACAGGCAGTATATTACTCATGAATGGCAAAGTATGTCAGATATTTATCTTTCTAAAGTATCTAAAAGCGAATGAAGCTTGAATTGAGCAAGGAAGTATCATAAATTAAAAAGTGAATTCTCAAAGAAAACCTGGAAAAAGGTTTGAATATAAAATAAAGTACATTTTGCCATAAAATGTGACTGTCAAAGTGGCACGAAACCAAATATGAATTAAAGTTGGATTGAATTTGTATTCTTATCTGGGTTAAAGAATTATTTTGAGATTATTGATCTCAGCAGGCTTCAATCTGTATTTTTCTGATAACACGTCAATCAGGTATAAACATATGGAGACAGGATTTAAGCCCATGCATTTATTTGTCAATAAATGTGTGCTCTATTTTTTCTCAGTTGCATTGTTTTATACCATCAATATTTTATAAGGTTATATGACTACCTAATGGGAATAGCTGTCACCACTGTTGATGGACTTTGAAAATAGCAATCTGTATTTTATGGACCTGAAAAAGGTAAAACCTTTACCTTTGACCTCATTGAGCATAAAAGTAAGTTAATGTGAATGAAATGTACCTCTTAGATCATCTACTCGCAGTGAACTTCTGATAGCTTTAGGAATGAGTGTTCAAGCAGGTATTTATCTATTCAGGATTTGTAAATAAAAATATATATACTTATATATATTATATATATTTATTATATTATTAAATTAAATATATTATAATTAAATATAAATTATATTTAAATTTAAAATTATATATATATTCATATAATTTTATAAAAGACAATTTAGGGACAGAGGTCCCTCAGTGCAAGCTTGAAAAATACATAATTGGCATTTTGAGAGACTTTTTCTCTTTGAAGTGTCTGTTGCATATTCTCTTTGGACATGGGAGATAAAACACATAATCCAAAAGGAAATCAGTTGTGCCTAACCCAAACATCCAGAGATAGCCTTGATTAATGTCAGTGTATATCCTTGGAGTCTTTTTTTCCCCCAGGCAGACCTAGTTCTTTTCCAACAGGATATTCTATATATCAAGTTTAATAACATGTTTTTTTTACCAAATGGGTTTTAATATTTTTGTGATATAATACATTTTGTCAAGAAAATAATAAGCTAAATCAGTTCCCTTTTACAATACAATTTTTTTCCATCTAATACCTTGCTTCTTGTATTTATTCACTTGAGCATGTGGCTTATCCAGATAGGTAATTTGCTTGTATAAAAATACTCTGTGTTCTCTAAGTGTTTTAAAAGCACTGATTTGTTGGTTGTCAAATATTTGACAAGTTATAGTTAAGTATGCTTTTAATATAACATAGAAATTTTTTTCATACAACACAGCTACTCACAAAATTCAAATATTTTAATCAGGATTCCATTTGCAAAACGTGGCTGACAGAAGAGTTAGGCCATGCCCATGGTTGCCGCTAAATACTTTTGGGAAACAGTGTTTTGTCAGTTCCCAAAATGGTGGCCACTGGCTCTTGCTCCTTGGCACTCACATGTAGTCCCCTTTCCCACCAAATAGAACTGATCTGCAACCACCAGGCTGTTATGGATGTTTGCGTTCCAAAACTAGGCAAGACGGCTTTCTTGTATCTGCCTTCCTCTCTATGTCCTCACTCTGGGAACAGTCAGCGGCTGTGTCATGAGACCATCAACAGATTGTGGGGGATGGGGTACCACATGTTAAGAATCTAAAACCTTCAGCCAATAATATCTAAGTAAATCCCTAGAAATGACTCCTGTGGCTCCAGTCAGGACATACCTGACTATAGCTATTGCTAATAGCATGGCTGATGGTTCTTGAGAAACTGTGACGCAGATCCATTAGCTAAGAGTACTCCACATTCTACTCCCTTCATCCCTAGTATTGAGGATTGGATGGGGTCTCCTGCATGTCAGGCAAGCTCTCTGACTCCAAGTTGTATTCCCAGACTTCCTGTTACAGGGTCTCACTAAGTTGCCCAGACCGGCTTTTAATTCATTCTGTAGCCCAGGCAGGCCTTGAACATGTGATCATCTTGCCTGGGCCTAGGATTCCAGGCCTGTACCACCAACCTGGTGGTCTGAGGGCGTGATGGTCAGAAGCTGTGCAGATTGGACAGTTTTACTTTTGATGAAGGCCTCAAAATCTGGGTGAGTAATTAGCTATGCCTAAAGAAGTACATACTACCAACTGAAAGGGAAGACGTTTGTTAACTTACCTCTCTCTGTTCAGTATGTACCAGACCAATAAGAACTTATGAAAACATTGTGTTCTGTCAGGAATGTAAATCTACTTAAAGGTTAGACTTTGATGAAAACTATGCAAAGGAGGGCAGTGGTATCATTGTTGGTAGAAAATATTTTAAGTCTAAGTTTTGTTTATGACTAAGCTGCCCCCAAATCTCTGCAGTTTTGATAAACAGCTCATTCAAAGGAAACACCAATATAAAAATTTGTATGACAGAGCGTGTGGTATACAGTCCTGGTGTAATTTGGGTTATTGCTTCACAAGGGTTAATGCATTAGATTGCTTTAGTGTTAGAACATATTATACAACCTTCAAGAGGGGACAATGAGGACACACTGCTCTCAGAAGGAATTGATTTATTTCTCATGGGACACTGGTAAGTTCTCATGGGGCAATTTATAAAAGAGTGAGTTTGATCACTGAATCTCTCTCTCTTTCTCTTACTATTTTGTCATATGATCCCTCCCTCATATAAACTCCAAACATGATGTCACCTGCCCTGGTGTGATAGAGCCAAAGAAGTTCTCATTCATCAGATCTGAGCAGAAGCTAAATGGACTCTTTTCTTTATAAAGTATCTGTCCTGCAGCATTTCACTGTAATGACAGAAAATGAACTGACTGATACAGAATATATGTGGTGAACTGTGGTGTTTTTGTGAAACTATATGTATGTATATTGTTCTTACTATACAGTTAATGTTGTTGTCCTGTCCTGAGCTTGAAGGCTTCAGAATTGTTGGGAGTGGTGGCAGTGTGTTAGTCTGTGGCTGAAGGTCCATGAACCAAAAATGTCAGTGTGTGAGGGCAGGAGAGGAATGCCCAGGCTCCAACAAAAAAAAAGAGCAAAATTTCCCTTGCCCCATATTTTTTGGTTTATTTGGGACTTTTTGTGTATTGGATGGCACCTGTTCACACTGTGTAAGGGTTCCAGACTTATTTACTAATTCAAGTGCTTATCTGTTCTGGAAACAACTTTTAGGCTAATTCAGAAATCATATCTATCTGCTTCTAGGCACTCCTGCTTGGGTCAAGTTGCCATACAAAATTAATCATTGCAGTGTGAATTTTACAGGTGTTGGAGGTTTGGTGCTAGGGTGATGATGGAATCTTTGGGAGTTATGGCCTTAAAGGAGGTCCTTGGGCTGGAGAGATGGCTCAGTGGTTAAGGCACCTGCCTCCTAAGCCCAAGAACGCTGGTTCCAAACTCCAGCGGTTCCAATCTTCAGGTCCCACATTTAGCCAGGTGCAAAGTGACACAAGGGAGCAATGCCACACTTGACCACAAGGGGGCTTATGCATCTGGATTTCGTTCTCAGCAGCTGAGAGGCTGCTGGCACGCCTATCTCTATCTGTCTTCCTCTCCCTCTCTCTGTCTCTCTCTCAAAAAAAGGAGGTCCTTAAGTCACTGGTGGGGGGGATGGTGGAACTTTGCCTCTTTCCATTCTGCTTTTTCTTGTAACTCATAGAATGAAGGTCATTTTTTTTTTGACTTTTTGTTTTTAAGACTGCATTCCCACCATGATATAATGTCTAACCTCAGGCCCCAAACATGGCATCAATCAATCACAAAGTACAGCCTCTCAAACCGTGATCCAAAATAAACTTTTCTTATTATAATTTGATTATCTTGAGTATCTTATAGGAATAGAAAGTTTCAAACATATTCCTTCTCATGATGCTTTGCCAACTTCACAAAGCACTGATTTTTTTCCTGAAGAGACTGCAAATCAAAAGATAAATGACAAGATCAGGCGTGTTCAGGATGGTATGACCATAGACTTCAATCAACTGATGAATGGATAATGAAGATGTGGTACATATACACAATGGAGTTCTACTCAGTGGTAAGGAAAAATGAAATATTTTTTTTAGGAAAATGGATGTAATGCAACTAAGCGAGGTTACATGGGCTCAGAAAGACAAACATTGTATGGTCTCTCTTCCATCAATGTTCACTGTGGGGTCATGAATGAACCAGTCAGTCTCTGTGTATGTGGTGGGGGGGAGGGAAGGGGACTCCAGAGCATGGAGAAACAATGCCTCAGGATACTCTTTCTCACTCTGTGTCTCTTACAATATTTCTCCCTCCTCTTCCACAATGCTCCCTGAGTCTTGAAGAGCATCTTATAAATCTTCATGAGAATCTGCTTTTTCATAGATGGCAGCAAATACTGGGGAGACCCTAGATCCTCTCAGTACAACAAGAAAAGAACGCCGATTGCCTGGCATGATAAGAAACATCTCTATTGCAGCTGCCAGGGCCCAGGAGACATTATAGAGGAAATTATGGGTAAATATGAGTGATACTTTTACTCCTAACCTGAGAACCTCCTTCAGGGAGATGGTGGTAGACACTGAGGAGACTCAAAACTCATCAAAGCAGAAAGTTGAAGAGTACTGAGAGCTCAACACTAAATGAGACTTATTGTGGGGCATTGTCCCCTGCCCCAGAGATTGGCTGGTACATTCAGGACCCTACAGTGAATACTGATTAACCTACAGTGGAAGGTGCTCAGTGGAATGGGAACATACCAGTATATATAACTCAATCAGAATATGACCATTAGGTAATATGTTCATACAATAAAATTCTCAAAAACTTAGTTAAATAAATGACTTCCTGAAGATACCAATAGCTAAAATTGTTAAGTCCAAGACTTACTCTAAGTAAATAAATTAAAATAATCTTCATAGTGTATGTTGCTTTCTAGTTCATTTATTCAAAAATACTTGTCATCTATTGTATGCCAATTGTTATGTATATTCCTGGGGTTTGAGTTCTTAGTAATACCAGTGGGTTCTTGCCCATGCCAAAGCATGAGGTATATAAAAGGTAGCTCATTTGTGAAGCACCTGCAAAAAAAAAAGAAAAAAAAAGGAATGTAATTCAATTCAATTGCCTTAAGCATGCTTGAGCTCCTATTTCACTGAGAAGAAGCCCTTCAACTCATTAGAGGGATTGTGATCAAGTGATAATGAAAAATAAAAAAAAAGACAAGGGCTCAGAATGATCTCAGTGTGCCTCCTGAATGAACCACTTGAAACCTCAAGCACTTTACAGCATCAAGACATTTAGCTACATTCAGAGTTGCCTGATGAGTTCTGTAGCAGAATTTTAGATTTCTAGACTTGTTGCTTGCCCATTTGCTGCCCCCACTCACAGCCTATCTGGTTAAGATGATGGGCAAAGTTCAAGTATAGTTCTTGTGTTGTGTGAGAAGGGGGAGTCTCTTCCTGTGGCGAGATATCTGGGTTGGGAATTTAAACAAACAGGTACATTTTAACACTCTGGAAACCTGTAACTATTTCGTTTGGTTTTTGTATTATATTATTTTGACACAAGGTCTCATTCTGTAGCCCTGACTGACCTGGAATTTGCTAGATATTCTAATCTAGCCGTGAACTTGTAATTCTCCTATTTTAGCTTCCTTAGTGCTCACAGTCCACAGTACTGCATTCAGATAACTCTGAACAGAATAGTCCATCAAGCTGTACTTACAGTACAGTATTTTTTTTTTTTTTAAATTTTATTTATTTTTGGAGAGAGACACAGAGAGAGACAGACAGAGAGGGAGAGGGAGACAGATAGAGATGGGCATGCCAGCAGTCTCTCAGCTGCTGTGAACGAAATCCAGATGTGTGTGCCCCATGTGGTCAAGTGCAGCATTGCACCCTTGCATCACTTTGCATCTGGCTAAACGTGGGACCTGGAGATTGGAACCCAGTTCTTAGGCTTAGCAGGCAGGCACCTTAACCACTAAGCCATGTCTCCAGTCCATATTTCTTAAGCCAAGATTTCAAATTCATCCACATTCCTCTTGAAAACCAGCTCCAAAAGTCCAAAGCCACACAGTCAGGTATCTAGCACCAAATGACACCACTCCTTGGTACCAACTTTACTGTTGCAGTCAGGTTCTCATTGCTGGCAGAATTCATCTGACCAAGAGCAGCTTATGGGGGAAAACAGGATGTATTTTTGCTTACAAACTTGAGGGGAAGCTCCGTGATGGCAGGAGAAAATAATGGTGTGAGCAGAGGATTGGCATCACCTATTGGCCAACATCAGCAGGAGCGTGTGACAAACACTGGCAAGGGGAACTGGCTATAATACCCATGAGCTCGCTCCCAACAATACTGTGCCTCCAGGAGGCGCTGATTCCCAAATCTCCATCAGCTGGGAACCTAGCAGTCAGAACACCTAAGTTTATTGGGGACACCTGAATCCAACCACGACACTAGCCTTGCTATACTAGACCATTCCTTGCTGATTTCCCTGAACATTACCCCACACCTTTGTAACTAATTTATTTTCATATACTGTTAGCCTTCCTCTGAGAGCATGTATTCTGATGTCCTACAAGGACAGTTCCTGATATACTTCTTTTATTCATGAGAAGTAATTGTTTCTTTTTTTAAGTTTGCAAACCTTCGTAAGTATACAAACAGTGGGCTGTAATTATGGCACTTGTAAAACGCTCTTGGAGACAACTTCAGATTGCCATCAGAGTACAAGTTCTCATTGCGGAGATAAAATCACTAAGCACCAGGAACTTAAGTGGAGGAAGGTTTACTTTGGTCAACTATTTGACATGTTTCAGTCCATTGTCACTCAGTTCTATTGCTTCTGGTCCTGTGTGCAGTGAAATAGGACATGTGGGTTCTGAAGAGTGTATTTGTGGAGCAAAGTGGCTCACACATGGCTAACAGGGAGCAGGGAAATGAAAAGGGAGCTGGTAGACAAGACACATTCCTTAAAGGCATACTCCCAGTGTCCTACTTCTGTATGTCTCTCCTCTTAGTGTCTACTACCTCCCATTAATGTCCTCAGATTATGAAACCATAAATTGATTCATCTATCTATTACATCAGAGCCTTCATGATCTATTTACTTCCCAAAGGTCCAACCTCTCTCTGAACACTGCACTATGAAAAAAAGCCTTCAACACCTGAACTTTCAGGGATCAGTTCATATCTACACCACAAGAGTACACTTACATCTGTGTAAACGGCTCAAGTGATTATAGAATGCCATGCAAGTACATTTAGAATCAACTTCTCAGGGTAGAAAAATCATCAAAAAATATTTAGAAAGGGCAATGACCTTTTGTGAGGACATCTTATTAAAATGTTTTACATTTTTATCTTCACCATTGAACAATATGCATTATTTATTAATAAAACCAGTCATAGAGACAGGCAGCAAATTGATCTTTACATTAAACTTTCAATGTTAAATCTGTAATGGACATACTGAAATGTTATATATGAAATAGTTCTTTCCTTTCTACCCACACTGAGAAGACTGTAGTATGTCACAGTATGGCTGCATGTATATAAGGTCCCTTTCTTTGAAAAAGCTTTTCTGACCTAGAGTAATAACTCATTCCTTCTACTACTGTTTTAACTCTCAAGTGCCTCAGTGAGAATTTCAGTATGTATGCATATATGTAAGTATGTATGCATTTCACATTCATTTTTTCTTTTAAGTAATCTTGGACTTTTTCCACGGTATCTTACATAGCATGACGTAGGCAAAACCATCTGGTCTTACTACTTTCTGCTTAAATGTCATCAATTATTCCCATCATAGTTACATAAGTAGATTTAGAATCCCCTCCCCCTGTTCTTTCATTAATTCTTGCCTTTCTTCCCTCTTCTCATCCTCTCCCAGCATTGTTGCAGCCACATAAAATCAAGTCACATAACATCTTCTCTCTTTACCTTTTTCTATATACTTTTATGTGTTGTATACACCTAACCCAAAGAACTCAAGAATCTATGAAGCAAAACCATACAGAACTGGAAAGAGAAATAGACAAGTCTGTAATTGTATTTGGAGAGTTCAGCACTCTGCTCTCAGAAATTGAGAGAACCAGCAGAGAATCAGCAAGGTCACAGAAGAACTGAACAACATTGTCAACCAACTCAAGTCAAAGTGACATTTATAAAGCTGTCAATCAAAAGAATAAGGGAAAAGCATTTTTCAAGTATTCATAGAAATGCCCCAGAGAGATATACCCTGGATCATCAAACAAGCATAACACATTTAAAATAATTTAAAGCATACAAAATATGTTTATTGACCATAAAGTAGTAAAATAGAAATTAATAAGAGAGCAATAATAGAAAAAAAGCCCTAAAACTTGAAAATATAGTAACTTCTGAATAATACATGATTCAAAGAGGAATTCTCTGGAGAAATTTAAATATATTTCAAAGTAAACAGAAACAAAGACACAATTTAATAAACTGTGTTGGTTGAAGCTAATGTAGTTCATCAGTGAAAATTTACATCAAATGCTTGTACAAGAAAAGGAATGTCTCAAATAATCTAAGCTTCTTTAAGAAACTATAAAAATATCCCATCCCAGACACTGAAAATTTTCTAGGAATAATCTATAGCTTCTAGATGTGCCATTATTCAAAAAAGTAGGATTACATAAGTGTTATTCAGAATATCTTGAATTTTGATTGACCCTTCCCCCGCCCTTCTTTTACACATTCTCTTCCCCTGGTGCCAAGGCCCCTTGTTTCCCTTGAGAAACAGATGGTAAGACCCTATTGCTGAAGACCTCACTTGCCTGAGTATCAAGGTCACTGAGAAAGAAAGCTGGTGCTGAGCAGAAACCTTCTTCCTGTAGACCAGCCAACTGAAAACTGGAAAAAGTGGCACTGCATGAAGCCCTATGGGATATAGAAGTCATCAGTGGTGAAAACAGTGGACACTGGACTGCTCCCTGATTGGACTGAAGGCCTGCTCTATGGGACGGAATACATGCCTGGTACTGGAAAAACTAATAAAAAGTCTATGGGGAGGTCAAGAGCCTTAGGGGTATAAAGCCTGCTCTTGTCTGGCTAACTGTATATATTATTCCCACCAAACTGCCCTGAAAGCACTACACTTAATGTTCATATTCACATATTAATGCTATTCTCACTTCTGGTTAGAGAAGCTTCTCTTTTCAGATGGCGATGACCATTGGGATGACCCAAAAGGCAACATAGTGCTGAGAAGAAGAGATAGAGGAGTGCCCAGCACTGAAACATCTCTGTCACACCCTCCAAGGCTCAGGGCCCATTGCTGAAGAGGGGGCTGAAAGAATATAAGAGCCAAAGGAAGGATGCGACTCCTTACAATGCAATTGTCTAGACAGAAATTGGCCTCGATATCCATTGCCGTGCCTAGCAATACCTTCACAAGACCCTCATAATAGGAGAAAAAGATGATGACATCAAATTAAAAGAGCAACTAATGGAGAGAGGGAGGGGATATGATGGAGAGTGGAGTTCTGAAGGGGAATGGGGGAGGGAAATATCATGGTTTATTGTCTATAAGTATAGAAGTTGTCAATAAAAATTTTTTAAAAAAGAAACTAAAAAAAAAAACTAGAAAAATAAAAGTCAACCTAAAATAAGACTGAGGTATAGATGGAAATTCTTGAAATTTAAAATAAAAAGTTTGTTATTCAGTAAAACTAAAAAGTTGTTATTTGAGATCAGTAAGATTGATAATCTTTTAACAAGATTGACAATGAAAAAGGAAAGATAAGTTCTTACTATCAGTAATTCAAAACAAAGTATCACTATAGACATTAAACAGATGAAGAAGATACAGCTAAGCATGTATGTTCACTAACTGAATTGACTCTTCAGAAGACCAAACTGTCATGGCTTGTATGGCATGAAGTCACTGACTTGAATAGTCTTATACAATTAAGAAAACTGGATTCATAGGTAAAATTTTGTGAAGTATCATCCTTTATTCCCTCAAAACTTCACAGCTAGTGTAGCAGATATTTGAAAAAATAAATAATAAAACCTTTTCTAGAAAGGGAAAAGATAGAGCCCACTTCCATACTCTATTTTATGACATCAGAATTAGTTCAATACTAGCACCAAAACAACACCAAAAATAGAAAAATACATATCATGAATATAGATAAACAATCTCAGAAAACAATAAGTTGGGCATGGTGGCACATGCTTTTAATCCCAGCATTTGTGAGGCAGAGGTAGGAAGATTGCCATGCGTTCAAGGCCACCCTGAGATTATAGAGTGAATTCCAGGTCAGCCTGGGCTAGAGTGAGACCTTACCTAGAAAAACTGAAAAATAAAAAAAAAAATTAATAAAATCTAGCATTTTATAGAACTCAATATGCCATGGATGACTATGTTATTTGTGACTATAGGCCTGTTTCAATATTTAAAAATATGTGGTCTACCCTATTATTAATCTAAAAAGTTCTATATGAAAAACAAGTTGACACAGTAAAAGTATTAGACACATATTCATTTATGATAAAAATCTCTCAGAAAGGAAAGAATAGAAGGGAATTACCTCAGTCTCAGACTGGCAATCTGAAAAATTCAGGTGGCATTGTATTTTGCATGCTTCTTATTTTACTTTTAAAGAAATGCTTTCCCTTTAAGATAGGGAGGGAAATAAGCAAGTTTGTATAATTTCCTCATTCTCATTTAACTGTAAATCTTGTATAATCAGGTAGGGGAAAGAAATAAAAGGAAGAAATAAAACTATCGTCCCTTCACAAATTATAATTATCTGCATAGACAATACAAAGGAATTTTTAAAATATTTTCCAAATAAGTGAATGTATCAAAGCCATAAAGTATCCTGTCAATACAAAAACAATTGATTTTTTTTTTTTTTTAGGTAATAAGAGTGAAAAATAAGAAACCAAAAATTTATGATACCTGTCTATAATTTCTTCCACAGAGTGAAATACTTGGATAGTAGCCTAGCAAACCATCCTAAGGATTTGTATTCTGAAAATTATAAAACACTTGGAAAAGAAATCAGAGATAAACTATTGAGATATGGCCAGTGTTCATGGATAGGAATGGAAGACTCAAGACCAGAATGGTTTCATAACCACAGTGAACATGTTAATTCTTCCCTAATTGATCTATAGATTAACTATAATGCTATTTTAAATCCAAGCATGACTTTTTTAGACATAAAAGAGTTTTAATTCAAAAGAATTTTATGGCAACAGCAAAGGACCTAGAAGAGTTAAAAACAATTTGAAGAAGAATAGAGGTAGAGGAATCATGCTACCCAGTGTCAGGACTTAATTATGGCTCTAGTCGTCAAGTCAGGGTGCTGTTGTTGAAGAAGTCCCCACAGATGCTTGAGATAGAATAGGGGCAGAAATAAACATACAAGCATTCTGGTTTTTATTTTATTTTATTTTATTTGAGAGAGAGAAAGAGAGAAAGATAGAAAGAGAGAGAATTGGTGTGCCAGGGCCTTCAGCCACTGAAAATGAACTCCAGATGCATGCACCACTTTGTACATCTGGCTAATGTGGGTCCTGGGGAATTGAACCTGGGTCCTTTGGCTTTGCAGGCAAACTCCTTAACTGCTAAACCATCTCTCCAGCCCTGATTAATTTTTTAAAGTTCAAGAGAGAAATGATAGGTTTGGAGAAATGATAGTCTTCACAGCAAAGAGTGAAACAGTGGAACATCCACATGCAAAGAAATTAACTTGACTTAAATTTTATACTTTCTGTGAATACTAAGTCAAAAAAGTAATTGGTCATAGATAGAAATGTAGAATTATAACAAAACTATGAATTGAGGGTGAAAAAGATGTGATACTGTAAGTAAACTATATTTTTTTTTTAAAAATGATATGTTGGGTATCAACAAATTAAAATATTCTAGAAAGATATTGTGAAAAAAGAAAATCACGTTATATCCTGAGATAAACTGTTTTAAAATTTTACATGTATTCACCAAGGGGCTTCAGCCTGAATATTTAACGAACCCTTGAATTCAAATTGTGATGAACTTTAAGATGGGAAAGAATTTGTGCAATTTACAAAACAGGACATATGGAAAGATATTCAGTACTATTATGCACCAAAGAAATGCATATTAAACCAAAGACAAGACACTATATATCTATTATAAATAGCAAAACTAAGCACACTAATTGTAGAACACTATGAAATAGCTGGAATTCTCCAACACTGAGAATAGAACTGATGAGAATAGAAAAATATAAAATATCTCTGGAGAACAGTGCAGGGTTTTTAAAGTAAAGTTAAATATACACCAGTCATTCCCTAGTAAGTATTTTAGATAAATGACAATGTAATTTCACATACAAAAACTACTCATACTCTAAAACAAGGCCATTTAGTGATCACCTTATTCTAGGAGCATCCTAAATGTCCACCAACATAGTATGATTTGTATAACCTTACAACAGAATATTACTTGGCAATAATATATATTGAGCCAGGCATGGTGGTGCACACCTTTAATCCCAGCACTTGGGACGCAGTGGTAGGTGGATCTCTGTGAGTTCAAGGCCACCCTGAGACTACACAATGAATTCCAGGTCAGCCTGGGCTAGAGTGAGACCTTACCTAGAAAAACAAAAAAAAAAAAAAAAAAAAAAAATTAATAAAATCTAGCATTTTATAGAACTCAATATGCCATGGATGACTATGTTATTTGTGACTATAGGCCTGTTTCAATATTTAAAAATATGTGGTCTACCCTATTATTAATCTAAAAAGTTCTATATGAAAAACAAGTTGACACAGTAAAAGTATTAGACACATATTCATTTATGATAAAAATCTCTCAGAAAGGAAAGAATAGAAGGGAATTACCTCAGTCTCAGACTGGCAATCTGAAAAATTCAGGTGGCATTGTATTTTGCATGCTTCTTATTTTACTTTTAAAGAAATGCTTTCCCTTTAAGATAGGGAGGGAAATAAGCAAGTTTGTATAATTTCCTCATTCTCATTTAACTGTAAATCTTGTATAATCAGGTAGGGGAAAGAAATAAAAGGAAGAAATAAAACTATCGTCCCTTCACAAATTATAATTATCTGCATAGACAATACAAAGGAATTTTTAAAATATTTTCCAAATAAGTGAATGTATCAAAGCCATAAAGTATCCTGTCAATACAAAAACAATTCTTTTTTTTAGGTAATAAGAGTGAAAAATAAGAAACCAAAAATTTATGATACCTGTCTATAATTTCTTCCACAGAGTGAAATACTTGGATAGTAGCCTAGCAAACCATCCTAAGGATTTGTATTCTGAAAATTATAAAACACTTGGAAAAGAAATCAGAGATGAACTATTGAGATATGGCCAGTGTTCATGGATAGGAATGGAAGACTCAAGACCAGAATGGTTTCATAACCACAGTGAACATGTTAATTCTTCCCTAATTGACCTATAGATTAACTATAATGCTATTTTAAATCCAAGCATGACTTTTTTAGACATAAAAGAGTTTTAATTCAAAAGAATTCTATGGCAACAGCAAAGGACCTAGAAGAGTTAAAAACAATTTGAAGAAGAATAGAGGTAGAGGAATCACGCTACCCAGTGTCAGGACTTAATTATGGCTCTAGTCGTCAAGTCAGGGTGCTGTTGTTGAAGAAGTCCCCACAGATGCTTGAGATAGAATAGGGGCAGAAATAAACATACAAGCATTCTGGTTTTTATTTTATTTTATTTTATTTGAGAGAGAGAGAGAGAGAGAAAGAGAGAAAGAAAGAGAGAGAATTGGTGTGCCAGGGCCTTCAGCCACTGAAAATGAACTCCAGATGCATGCACCACTTTGTACATCTGGCTAATGTGGGTCCTGGGGAATTGAACCTAGGTCCTTTGGCTTTGCAGGCAAACTCCTTAACTGCTAAACCATCTCTCCAGCCCTGATTAATTTTTTAAAGTTCAAGAGAGAAATGATAGGTTTGGAGAAATGACAGTCTTCACAGCAAAGAGTGAAACAGTGGAACATCCACATGCAAAGAAATTAACTTGACTTAAATTTTATACTTTCTGTGAATACTAAGTCAAAAAAGAAATTGGTCATAGATAGAAATGTAGAATTATAACAAAACTATGAATTGAGGGTGAAAAAGATGTGATACTGTAAGTAACCTATATATTTTTTTAAAAAAATGATATGTTGGGTATCAACAAATTAAAATATTCTAGAAAGATATTGTGAAAAAAGAAAATCACATTATATCCTGAGATAAACTGTTTTAAAATTTTACATGTATTCACCAAGGGGCTTCAGCCTGAATATTTAACGAACCCTTGAATTCAATTTGTGATGAACTTTAAGATGGGAAAGAATTTGTGCAATTTACAAAACAGGACATATGGAAAGATATTCAGTACTATTATGCACCAAAGAAATGCATATTAAACCAAAGACAAGACACTATATATCTATTATAAATAGCAAAACTAAGCACACTAATTGTAGAACACTATGAAATAGCTGGAATTCTCCAACACTGAGAATAGAACTGATGAGAATAGAAAAATATAAAATATCTCTGGAGAACAGTGCAGGGTTTTTAAAGTAAAGTTAAATATACACCAGTCATTCCCTAGTAAGTATTTTAGATAAATGACAATGTAATTTCACATACAAAAACTACTCATACATTTCTAAAACAAGGCCATTTAGTGATCACCTTATTCTAGGAGCATCCTAAATGTCCACCAACATAGTATGATTTGTATAACCTTACAACAGAATATTACTTGGCAATAAATATATATTGAGCCAGGCATGGTGGTGCACACCTTTAATCCCAGCACTTGGGACGCAGTGGTAGGTGGATCTCTGTGAGTTCAAGGCCACCCTGAGACTACACAATGAATTCCAGGTCAGCCTGGGCTAGAGTGAGACTCTACCTCGAAAAACCAATATATATATGTATATGCTAGTTTGCAAGAACCTCAAAGCACTATGAAAAAAGTATCAATGTCAAAGTGTCATGTGCCATATAATTCCATTTATGATATATTGTTTTTGATTTTATTTATTTATTTGCAAAGGAAAAGAGAGAGAGAGAGAGAGTGAGAGTTGGGCATAGCAGAAAGAACTCCAAACACATTTGCCATTTTGCATATCTGCCTTTACATGAGTATAGGGGAATCAAACCTGGGCTGTCAGGCTTTGCAAGTGAGTGCCTTTAACCCCTGAGCCATCCCACACACTTATAACAGTTTTGATCCAGATAAAATTGTAATGCTGGCAATGTTCGGTTGGGAGCTGACAGGGTGTAGCTATCAAGGGTTGGCTCTAGCAGACTTTGTGGTTTCTGTAGTGTATGGGTTGTGATTTTAATTATGGTCTTTTTTAAAAAAAAGCCATAATGGCATAAATATATTTTTCAAAACCTATGGGAAGACAGTGAATGTTAAAACAGTTGGTATAACAGAGAGTCATTTGATGGAGGGGTGAGGGAGAAATATTTGCTAGAAGGAAATAGTTATGAATTTCATATTGACACAACCATGTCACGTTCTTTCACCTCAAAAGGAGGGATGCTTTGCCATGAAAAGTAATTGGCTTTTTATTCTTTAAAAACTTTGCATATGATGTGTATATGGTCACATGTGTGCCACATGTGTGTGGACAACCTTGGGGTGTTGGTCCTTGCCTTTCACCTTGCTTGCCCAGTGTCTCTCTTACCATTTGCCTCTGGGAAGGCCAGACTAATTGGCAGCTGAGTTCTGGGGACTAACCTGACTTCTCCTCCCATTACCATTGGTGTTTTGAGACTGTAGACCTGTGTTCCACTTTGTATCTGGCTTTTTGTAGGTGCTAGGATCTGAACTGAGCCATATCCTAGTCTGCTTTTATGTTCTTAAAGCACATTCAAGCCAAGGATGGAAATTTTGTCTAAGAGAATGTTGGAATGACTCTACCAAAGAGGAGACGTTCGGCTAAATTTCTGAGGTGAATTCTGAGATTCTGGAGCCAAAGAGATAGCAAAAGCCTCTGTTCCTACAAGGTTAGGACAACATAGTTCACTAAACTGTCCTGTTCTCAGAATGAGTTGGAGAAATCAAAATTTTCAAGATCTATCAGTTATAAATCTTAAACTATCACACTAATTCTGAGTTCTGAAAACTCCCCTTTAGTAGCAGGCAAATGCGGGGAAAATATTCTTGGTTTATTTTAAAACTCTTTCCTGCAGATGAGCAAATTTAAGTTGAGAACCATTTGTGATGACTTTGATGTAAATTGCCACACTAATTATATTTCACTGAATTCCTTAAGCAGTTCTGGTATATCAGAGGACGAGAAAGAACTAGAAGTCATGAAGTCCTTTTCTTTTATTTTTATTTATTAGAGACAGAAAGAAAGAGAGAGAGAGAATGGGCATGCCAGAGCCTCTAGCCATTGCAAATGAACTCCAGATGCATGTGCCACCATTGTATTTGGCTTACATGGGACCTGGAGAATCAAACCTAGGTCCTTAGGCTTTTCAGGCATGCACCTTAACCGCTAAGCCATCTCTCCAGCCCGTGAGGTCCTTTTCTACGATGCTGTTATCACCTACCTGCAAACTCATTTCTGCAGGTTGTAGTAATCTGAGAGACCTCTTCACTGTGTCTGACCAGCAGTTCCTAGTGTGACCAGTTCCACCACCGAGCTTGTTAGAAAGGCAAAATGTTACGGGGCTCCATCCCAGAATTACTGAATCTTAGCACTCTTGGGCAGGGGCTAAGCAATCTGTTTTATTGATTCCTTCAGGTGCTTGCTAAGGTTTAACAACCATCACCTGGTCAATTTCCCTTCTGACTTTTTTTTTTTTTTAAACAACCCCAGAGGCGATTTTTCAGGGAACTCACATCACAGTGTCAGGAGCTCCTGTTTGATCACAGAAGTCTTACCCGTCTACTTCCAGCTTAATTCAAGCACTAGACATTAGTGAAATTACAATTTCATCATAGGTCTTCCCATCTATTTATAAGCAGTTCCAAAGCACAAACTGCCGTTCATTTTCCTGTGTGACTTGCTTGGTGTTAGTGCCTTTATGAAGCCATGTTCTTTTCAAATTATGTGTTCAACTCTACCTTCCTTTTAAAACTTAATCATGGCACTGTAGACATTCCGGGTTTTTGTTTTGTTTTGTTTTGTTTTGTTTTGTTTTGTTTTCAAATTGCAATCACTAGTTATTGTTTCATGATGCTTGCCAGAGGGAGCTGAAAATGTCACTGTCTTTTTTAATCTCAGTGGATTGCTGAAATACAACTGCAGAGGTTTCTGGAACAAGAAGTCTGTGTGCCAAGTAAAGATTTCTGACTGAAACTTGAATGTGACATGTTTCCTCATCACTTAAAGCACTGTTATAATTAAGGACTGGTGAACCCTATTTCAGTTTGAGTTAGTTGAATGTCTAATGTTTATTCAAACATCCTGGTTTCAATAAAAACTCTAAATGTGAGTTGCCAGCACTTTTCCCATTAACTTTTAAATCCCCGTGTGTTTCAAGGGAAATATAGTTCGTATGTTTCTGATTCATTTACACTTAACTCATCAGAATATTATTTTGCTAGAACTAGTTCTTATCCAAGTATCGCGTAGCTCTTGAAATCTTTAGTAATAGGATGTTAGTTAAAACACTACAAAATATAGAGCAGGCTGAGGCTTCGAAAAGTTTAACCATATTTGGCTTTGTTCCTGAACTTGGCCCTGGATGCCTTATGCTTAAATTTGTAATAGATTAACAGGATTTTTTTTTTTTTTTTTTTTTGCTATTCCAGAAGAACATGACTGCTTGCTTTGTACCCACTCATGCAGAATGGAGACCAATGTAAAAATGCAAATACAGTACACACAGCACCTGTGTTTCTGTATTAGTAATGGCGAGGCTCTATTAAACACTCATGAGGCAATATTCTATCTGCCCATTTGACTCTGGAGCTTGAGAAGTGTGGGAGAAACCTGGTGGTTGGTTGCTGTGCCCTGAAGTCTACTTGTAAACACTCTCTAAGAAGACAGAACAGTGTGAATCAATGTTCAAGTTCTTGAGTCACATTAGACTTGAATGTGATATTCTGTGTGTACTAACAGCAATAAAGGTACAAGTACATGGTGGTTATTTACTGGGAACACACTTGTGTTAAGGGCAACAACTTGCAGTCATGAACAGGCTCATTGTGAGTATTTCAATACAGAGGATTAAACAGGCAGAGGTAGTTAAATAGGTAAGAGAATTTTATTTTATTTTATTTTTTTTTTTTGTTTTTGAGGTAGGGTCTCACTCTGGCCCAGGCAGACCTGGAATTCACTATGCAGTCTCAGGGTGGCCTTGCACTCACAGAAATCCTCCTACCTCTGCCTCCCAAGTGTGGGGGTTAAAGGCATGTGCCACCACGCCCAGCCAAGATATGAGAAATCTTGTTTTAAACATTTTTTAATTTTAATTTAATTTGATTTGATTTATTTGAGAGAGAGAAAGAAAGATGGAAAGAGAATGGACCTTCAGCCACTGTAAATGAACTCCAGACACATGCACCACCTTTTGCATCTGGCTTAAGTGGGTCCTGGAGAATCAAACCTGGTGCCTTTGGCTTTGCAGGTAAATGACTCAACCACTAAAGCCATCTCTCCAGCCCAAGAATTCTTAAATAGCAAAAGGGAAAAGCTGAAAAAAAATGAAAAGCTAACAAATCAGGAAGAAGCTGTAAGAACAAGGCCAAAATATGGAAGAATCTGAAGTTGTGGAACACAGGAACTGGAAGGAAGGAACCTGTGTTGTTATTCATCAGAGGTTCCATCCACCTCACTTCTGTTCAGTCATTGGATATACTTTTGTTTTCTGCTCCATGAAGCAGTTAGAAATGATTATATCTTCTCTAGTGAAGAGTTATGTTCCAAGCTGAAAGCCCAACTCTAATGGTCCTTCAAAGTTTTTAGGTTCACATGCTGCAAGTGTTGATCTCTGTGCTGTGCCTCAGTCTCTTAAGAGTTTTATCATTTTCAGCTGTAAAATGGGACCATTGCTCTGCTTGTCTTGATGTTGTCTTTGGAAAGTAACCAGATATTAACACTAGGTAAATAATGAAGTACTGAATAAATTTAAGTGTTACTGTTTAAAAAAATCTAAATTTAAAATAAGAGAATTCTAAGACAAAAATTGCTTATAATCTCACCATCTACCCAGGAAATGTTTTTTCCCCACATAATTAGTTTTATTTATTTCCTGCCATTGCCATTTTAAACTGACAGCTCTAGTATTTTAATTTTTGAGTACATGAGTCAACTATGCTTCACTATGTCTAAAATAGATCCAAAAATTTCAAGCACTGTTAGTTTTTTTTTTTTAAAGAAATAGGTATACAGAGGAAGGAAACAATGTTAAATAAAATCAGATTATTAAAAGATAGTGTTCAGGATATTTTACAGCTGTGTATAAAATACTAAAGGAAATGCACAACTGTGTTTATAAAATTGTAAACAGAAAAAAATCCCATGGTTCTTTCTACCTTTCCTAATTATATTGCACTTCTGCATGTTAGAGTGGAAATGTTTATAAAATAAGATACAATTAAGGCACCTTATGCATAAATGTGTTTATCCTTTAGACTTTAAAATGTTTCTACGTTGAAATTGAGCACTTGCTTTACAATATCGTTGAGAGAAAAGTGTCATTGAATCATTCAAGAGAGGATTTCAAGACGTCATTTCCAGTGGATGGTTTCTGAACACTGCCAGTCCCTGAGAGCAGCATTGGGGTTGTGTTCTCTGAACAACAAATGCCATGTGATGCCCTTACCATTTTTGGATTTTTATTTAGGAAAGCAATGTCCAAATTCAGTGACATATCTATTAACAATGGACCTTATTTCACATCTGATCAGAAATGACAGCGGATACCTTCTCCTATATTTTCCAAGCAGGTACAGTTGTCCTGCATCCTCCCCCTCCCTACTTTTCTCATTAAAACATATAGCACTGGGTTAGTATTTCTTGTAGACCCCAAGGTGTTTTATTCTGTAGCCCTCTCTGTCACTAAAAGTGGGCAGCAATAGAATGTTTTCCCCTTGGGATATTGTTAGAACAGGCTGCCTTTATATGTATTATTTTCTTAGTCAATGAGCTTTGGAAGACGAAAAAGCTATCAGTCTGATACTCAGTGGCTTGCTTCAACACACACAAAAAAATCCCCTTGGGGAACCACGGTAACTGGTAGAGTAGAAGGTATTGCTGTGTGTTTAGACTTTTCCAGGGAGAATGAAATGGAACGTCAGAGTGTTTGCAGCACAGGGCATTCCAAGGGGAGTGCCTCAATCACTTGGAAAAGGGAAATGGGAATTTGCAATAGCTATTTGGTCTTCCCACTCCAGTGGCAGAAAATGTTAAAACTGTATCTGGTCAGAAGCACTCATAGTCACAACTGAATTCTGGTAAAGTGTTTCACACAATGCGTAAATGAATGCAGGGTCATTGTTCCATGGGCCCTTTAATGAATCTCAAGGACTCACAGAGCGGACACATTGTTCCTAGAAGGGATAGCCCTTCTAGGGATACATGGAAGGTATATATGTGTTACACACAGACACACACACATTTTGCCCCCAAGGAAATTATCCTAAAGCAAAAGATATTTTTCTTTTAATGTAAGTTCCCTTGGGATGTCAATGAAGTAGTTCTAAATCTTTATCCATAAGTTTTTTTAAAGAAATGATTTTGCAAAGTCAAGAACAGTTTTAATATGGTTGCACTGACAGTATTTAAGGTTTAGAAGAGCTGCCACCACATCAGTCAAATGTCAGCTCAGCGGAAGCTTATAATGTCAGTGAAATTTTCCCGTTAATGCTCAGGGTTTTCTGTTTCAGATGACTGTTTTAAGTTTTAGGGCATTTTGTACAACCTCACTTCAATCCAGTGGGTATCACTGAGGAAGATTATTTTGTGGTTGGGTCAAATTCTCATTGTATCTATTAAAAGCAAGGTCATAAATTAAAATGTGTGTGCATGTGTTCGTGTGTGTGCATGCGTGTGTGTTGTTAACCTGGGTAACATAGAGGTGAAGAAAGCACAGATATTTTTTGTGTGTAGTTTGTGTAGTCTGGTGTGTGTGGTATATGCATGTTTATGTAGATGCACACTCTCCATGTTCACCTGTGAAGAGGCCAGAGGAGAACATCTGATGTCATCTTCTGTTGCTTATCTGCATGTTTATTTGAGATGGCGGATCGCAGTGAACTGCTGCTATTTTAGGTTAGACTGGCTGATGAGCAAGCCCCAGTTATTCTCTGGTCTCTGATCCCCACAAGACTGGGGTTACAGGCATGTGTGGCCATGCCCAGCTGTTTACATGGGTGTTGGAGAATTGAACTCAGGGCCAATCAGGCCTTCAGGCTTTCATGCCAAGTGCTGTTAAGTGCTGAGCCATCTCATCCCACAAGTTAAGTTCTTCATACCATCAAAGTCATCCTGTAATTAGGGATAACTCTATTAGATACATTCTGTATATCTATGATTTTAAAAATCCTTCATATTCCTTTATTTCAGGGATATGCCCTCATATAACATATTCCATTTATAACCATTTCCAGTGTAAAGTGGGATTAACTACTTTCAAAACATTTTAAGTAACCTTCCTCCCTCTCCCTCCTGTGCAATCAACATTACTATCCATCTTCAGAACCTTGCCTCTTCCCATTTGCTGTTATTTGAGTGTGTTTCCTAGAGGTTCATGTGCTGATCCTTGGTCCTCCATGGTGCTGATGAGCTAGAGGGACCTATAAGAGATGAAGCCAATTGGAGGTCCTTGTGTCATTGACAGGGCTGCCTACAGCAAGGATCGCATAGTTCCTGGGAGAGCTCTAGATCAGTTCTTGAGTTCTGAAAATGTCAAGCCTGGTTCTTGTACCCTGACTCACAGCCGTGTGTGTGTGTGTGTGTGTGTGTGTGTGTGTACAATGTTCCCTGCTAATTTGCATCTATTCATAGTGGGGTCAAACAATACAGGGGGTGTTTCAAGGGTCACTGACATGCAGTTGGACTGTCAGCCTCCAAAAGTGTAGGCTAAACAAATCATTTTTCTTTATGAGTATCCAGCCTTAGGTGTTTTGACAATAACAATAACAATGATCACATAAAGAGATTAACATTATTATTGGACAGTAACTCCACATTTCCTGCCTGTGGACTACCATTCTATATTTTGAATTTGATTATTCTAGATAACTCATGTAAAGGTAAGCATATAATACTTGTCATGTTGTAACTGATTTATTTCACTTAGCATATGCCCTAGTTTTTTTTTTTTTTTTTTTTTTTTTTTTTTGGTTTTGCAAAGTAGGCTCTCGCTCTAGCCCAGGCTGACTTGGAAGTCACTCTGTTAGTCTCAGGGTGTCCTTAAACTCACGGCGATCCTCTTACCTCTGCCTCCCGAGTGCTGGAATTAAAGGTGTGTGCTACCACACCTGGCCTCCCCTAAGAGTTTTATCTAGCTTGTTTGTAAAATCTTTTCTAACATATTTAATTTTAATTTTATCTTATTAGAGACAGAGGGAGAGAGAGAGAGAGAGAATGGGCACGCCAGAGCCTCCAGCCACAGCAAATGAACTTCAGACCCATAAGCCACCTTGTGCATCTGGCTTATGTGGGACCTAGAGAATCAAACCTGGGTCCTCAGGCTTTGTAGGCAAGCACTTTAACTGCTAACTTATCTCTCCAGCCCTAGCCTGTTTTTTAAATGATATTTTATCTCAGTACTGATTTCTGAAACTTCTATGATTTCAAAATGCTTATTGTAACTGACTTTTTCAATATAGTTCTAGAGGTCATTTGAGGTAGGATTCAAATAAACTTAGATCAGAAAAGTATATGAATCCCTCTATACAAACCATTGCCTGGCATCTTCAGTTATCACCTTGTTATCATTACTGTTATAATAATAACAGTGCTGTAACTACATGGAGGCACAATTCTTTGTGCCCTATATGAGATAGTTTATTGATCTCACAATATCCCTTCAAAGGTAGCCTATTATTTTCCTTACTTAATAAAGAGTAAACTGAGACAGAGAAAGGTCAAATAACTTTCTAATGATCTTACAACAACTTCCAAATAAGAAGTAAGTAAGACAGGCACGTTTAATGTCCAGCTGTCTGGTACCAGAGGATGTTGGTCTCTCATTCCCATGCTCTGTTGCCTCATACAATTCTGTCATCCTCAAGGGACTGTTCCTGAATTGGACAGAGGTATAGCCTGAGTGTTCATGGTATGTTAAAATTCCTCAAATCACATTAATGTACACTATCTTTGAGGACATTGAACTGTAGCATGGGGAAACTGTTTTTTTTTTTTTTTGCTTGTATATGTGAGTGAGTCTATGTGTGTGGTATGTGTGTAATGTGTGCAGGCTGGTGGGCAGATATGCACACCCTATGCATGAATGGAGGTCTAAGGAGAACATTGAATATCCCCCTTCATTGATCATTTGCACTATTCCTTGAGACAGAGTCGCTTGCTGATTTGGAAGCTGAGGATTTTGGTAGCCCCCCGTGATTCTCCTGTCTCTACAGGTGACAGGACTAGGGTTACAGATGGCCATGGCCATACCCAGCTATTCTGCTCGAGTGATAAGGAATAGAACTCAGGCAATCTTAGGCACTATTAGCACCTCAGGCTTTTACCATCTCCCAAGCCCCAGAAATAATTTCTTAAAAAAATAAGCCCAGGTACTGAAGTGAATGGCCTTGAACACCAGTATCAATAAAGAAGTTTGGCTTTTTAGTTAGCAGTGGAGTTCATGGGAATTCTGTAAGTAGAGGGTTTTTTTAAATTTATTTTTATTTATTTATTTGTCAGAGAAAGAGGGAGGGAGAGAGACAGAGGGACAGAGCATGGGCACACCAGGGCCTCCAGCCACTGCAAACGAACTCTAGATGCTTGTGCCCCCTTGTGCATCAGGCTAACATGGGTCCTAGGGAATCGAACCTGGTTCCTTTGGCTTTGCAGGCAAATGCCTTAACTGTTAAGCCATCCTTCCAGCCCAGAAGAGGTTTTCTTTCTTTCTTTTTTTTAATGAGAAGTTCCACTGGGTAAAGTTCTTGGCTTCCGGCAGAGTATGAAATCTTACTGAGAGTCATTTTGCCCATGTTGACCTCAGCTTGCCCTTTGGTCTTGTTGAGAACAAGCACCCTAAAGAGGAAATGAAAGTTAAACTACAGGGAAGAATGCGTTGAAGCGTGGTATGAACTAGAATGGCATGAACATTATGGAATATCCATCCGGACCAATAATACAATTCCATATTTAATTTTCTAAATGTGTGTATTTGTATGTTTTACAGTTAAATCAGTTCTGGTAAAAAGTTATTTATGTTATTTTTTTTTCTTAAAATTATATACTAAGTATCATTATAACCTCAGACATGTCATGGAGCTGGGCCTTGTTTTCTTCATTTGTAAAATATGGTATTTCAGGGGTTCTGAAGGGACTTTTAGCACAGATATCAGGACCCTGAGGGGTTAGGTTTATTCCTCTGGAGAATGACGTCCCTTACCCCAATGCAGAGTTGCAGAGATGCCTGAGGACTGAGGCAGGAAGCTTTGTCAGAAGTTAATGTCTGCACATTAGATTGGGGTCATAATGGAAGATGGAATCCTCATCCCTCTTCTTGTTGAGACAGGCACTGGTTATCCATCTTGTGCCTCTGTCACCCTAATTTAGGTCATTCCTATTGTGAGCCTTCTTAAACAGTACCTGTCTGAGTATAAAATTTATGTTGAAGAAGCATTAATGTAAGCTCTTAATATGATGAAGAACTTCACAGCATGGTGTTATCTGTGGATGATATATTTTATATACTCAGGACATGTTTAATTAGGTTTGTAAGAGTCAAATTGGCTTTGCCAGAAATGAAGCCTTCTCTCTGTCCCTTTCTCTCATATTCTGCTACAAAACAGAGAAGATAGTCTGGAAATGTTTTTTCAGTTTTGGTATCTTTGCAAATCTGTCTCTTTTTCTCTAGGCCTGACAATCTGTTTTGAAAATTCAGTTCTTGCTGAGGTTAGAGAGCAGGGGAGAGTTTCCTGAGAAATGCATAGCGGAGCAGATAATTGATCTGATAGGTGTTCAAGCTCCTCAAATATCGAACATGCATCATTTTGAAGCAGATTTAGTAAATATTTAATAAGCATTTCCATTGGAGCAGCACTCAAGGGTTTTGTAACCCTTGATACTCATTCCCATTTTGCAGATGACTTTGACTCTGGAGTTCAAGCAATTTGTTCAATTGTTGAGTCAAGACACAAAACAAGTTCTCTGTCCCCAATTCCTCTTTCCTCTCACACAAACAGGTTCAAGTTTCACTGTCAGAATCCAGTCCCCCTACTTGATGACTATAACAAAAAGTGACAACAAGTAACCTGTGGTGCCTTTGAACTGCAGGGGGTGGAAGAGACAATATCTCTGGTGGGACCATCCATCAGGAGCTCAGGAAGAATGAAATGAATGTGAAGATAATTTTGAACTGGATCCTAGATTACTGAAGTGTTTCCTATGTGTGGTCTCATTTATTCTCTGAATGCACCTATGAAGTCAGATATTTTGAGTTCTGTGTGTCCTTGAGAGACTCATCTTCAAGGTCTACCATACGCATGTGCACTGTTAGTGCACAGCCAGAAAAAGCCCGCTCTCAACCTTCTATTGTGAACTTTCCATTGAAATCTTTAATAACTGATATTTGAAAGAGACAAGACTAAAGAATGAAACCTAAATGAATATCTCATCAAAAATGACAGAGGTAGGAGAATTGCCATGAGTTCAAGGCCACCCTGAGACTACCATAGCGAATTCCAGGTCAGCCTGGACTGGAGTGAGCCCCTACCTTGAAAAAAAATCAAACAAACAAAAAAGAAAAAATGTAGAATGATGTAGGTTTTAATCTATTGTATTAAAGAAAAAAGAAGGGGGAATGTAGGCATTATTTGAAGAATTAAAAATTTTAGCAAAAGCAGTTATTTTCTTTGATAACGACAGGCCTTTGGGCTGACATTTTTGATGTCTAATGTTCTGGAAGACGACTTTCATTTAGAAGAATTATAGGAGTTAAGATGAGGAACTCTTACCATGTATGCTTCTATTTTGAGAAGTGTTGTTTATAGGGAAGACTGACCGTAGTTGTGTGCCCCAGTCACAAGCGCTCTATGGAATGTTTTAGTGTATGGAAAAACATTCAAGAACTGAGGGCATAAGATTTCTTTACAATTTATGTATTGACACACCTAAACTTACTTTCTTGCCTGTTTCTACAAAAGCATTTCTACTAGTTTTGGATGTTTGGCCCTTTGAAAGTGGAGTGAACAGAAAGAGATGTGGGTTTCATTGGCTAGTGAAAAAGAGCCAACTAAACGTTCAGGAATATTTTAATGTAATATTTTCCTAAACATATTGACCTCACAATCATGGACTGTCATCTCATGAAAACATGTACCTATGGAAACTTAATATAGATTCTGGGGTAGGGAATAACTATTAAATCACAGCCCAATCTGGTTCCTTGCAGTGGTAGGGAAGGGGGATTTTGGAGCTCTGTCTTAGTTGACTAGACCAGAGGCCCATGATTTAATGCCTTCCTAGGCTCAGACAGTGTGGAAGTGTTGCACATCAAGGAAAAGATAAGTGGCAGTGCATATACATGAGTCACATGTGTGACATGCTTGGGGCAATCCAGAGTCTAGAAGAAATGCATTGCTACTGGGATAGAATGTTCTAGAAGTTGTTACAGAGCTTGAAGAAGATGTACTTGGTGACCTTAAGGAGCAGAGGATGACTGTATATGCCCATGTCGAACATCTATAGTTCGTGAGGAACCAAAATTGTTGGAGCAGACATCATTTTAGAAAAGCCTGGGGGGTAACTTGGAAATCTGGCAAGTCGTTACAGCAGTGACTCTAGTCCTCGCAGTGGCGAAATGCTTTGCATGTTCTCTTTAATTCTTCTGATGATATTACAAAGACACACAAGCCAATTACCCTGTTTCACAGATGAAGGATATGTCATGATTTGTCCAGGTCACACAGCTTAGGTAAGGAGAGAAGTGAGGTCGGACCACCTTCAGAGCCCACACTCATATGTTCTCACAGTTTTTGTGTCCAAGGTTGGATGAAACTGGATTTTTTTTTTTTTGCATGTGTGGACATACGTATGTGTGGGTATGTGTGCACATGGAAGCCAGAGGTAGACATTGAGCATCTCCTTGCCAATCATTCTCCACCTTATTTTAGAGACAGAGTCAGCCATGGAGCTCATTGATTCAGTTAAACCATACAGCCAGCCAGTCCTGGGGATGTACTTATTTCTGCTTCCCCAGCTCTGAGATTATAGGCGAATATGTCTGTGCCACGTGTTTTGTATAGATGCTGAAGATATGTATGGGTGCTTTAAATTTTTCATATCTGTGTGGCAAGCACTTTTCTGATTGAGTCATTTCCATTGTTCCTGAATTTTATAATTTTATTTTATTTTTTAAGAGAGAAACAGAGAATGTGTGTGCCAGTGGCCTTTCAGCTGCTGTGAATGAACTCCAGACATGTCTGCCCCCTTGTGTCACTTTGAGTCTGGCTAAACATGGGACCTGGAGAATCAAATGGGTGTTCTGAGGCTTAGCAGGCAGGTGCCTTAACTGCTAAGCCATCTCTCCAGCCTGAATTTTGTAGTTTTCAAATTGTTTTTATTTGACTCAAAAACCAATACACAAACACATAAAATGATATAAACATCATTGAAAATATTGAAATATTTCTGAATAAACAGAGTAACCTTTTCCTCCTTAATTTTTTTTTGTTTGTTTGTTAGGCATTTTGTCACAAAAGATGGAAATCTAGTGCATGCATGGTACCTCAGTGTTTGTGGTCACCCTACTGTGCACACTGGAGTTCTTGCCCCAGAGAAGTGTAACTCAGTGCCCATTAATCAGTCTGCCATGCCCTTTCCTTACCCACACTCTCTATCAAGGTTGTTATTTGTGGATTGTGCTTTTCATGTGATTTCATCTAAGACATTTTCCTCAACTCAAACCTTGAAGATTTTCTGTTTTCATCTTGAAGTTGTGTTGTTGTTTTCCTTTCTTTTCTTTTCTTTTCCTTTCTTTTTTTTTTCATATAAGTCTTCAATATATGTTGATCAGTTATTGTGTGCATTGTGTGGTAAGGGCCTATGTTTCTTCTCCATCCTCCCTCTCTTCCTTCTTTCCTTATTTACTGCATGCAGATAACTTATTGAACCAGCATGGTGTGCTTAAAAGGACATCATTTCTCCAATGAAACCTCTTGGTGTGTTTATGGAATCACAGTTCCACACATATAAGGCTTCATGGTTGTCCTCAGCTGTGTTCTATCGACCTATATGCTACCCTTGTACCAGAACCACACTGTTTTAATAGCTATAATTTTACATTAAAGTTTGCATTCAGGATTTGAAAACTCTTATTTTTTTTCCAAACTGTTTTTGCCATTCTAGTCCTTTTTCTTTCCATATTGTTTTAATAATATCAACTTTTTCACTTCTGAAAGAAACAAAATGGGCAAACAAATATGCAAATAATATCCTCAAAGAAATTTACAAAAGATTGCATTTGGATTCATAGGTTAATTTTAGGATAATCACCATCATAACAATATTAATATTCCAATCTATGAATATCAATATCTCTTCATTTATTTTTTTTTTCTTAGCAGTGTTTTGTAAATGTTAGTGAGCGAGTCTAGGATATGTTAAATTTATCTCTGAATTTTTTTTTCATGGTTGATGCTATTATGAAAGGTAGTATTTTATTTTTGGAGCTTTGATTGCTTATATTTAGAAATACAGTTGATTTCTTGTATCCAGTGACCTTGTAGTGTTTATTTGTTTTATGTGTATGTGTGTACATTCTCTAAGGTTGCCACACATAATATCATATCATCTGCTAATAAAGGCAAGTTTATATCTTCCTTTCAGTTGGGCTTTATTTATTTGTCTTACCTGATTACATCGGCTAAAACTTCTAGTGATGTTTTTGTCTGGTTTGGTGCTAGTCCCTTCATAGAAAGCCTCAGGAATTTTGCCTGTTGCTCTTGTTTTACAGGTGAATTGTGGATTATTAGTATTATCACTTCTTTTTTATTTTTTATTTTATTTTAGAGAGAAAGACAGAGTTGGTGTGCCAGGGCCTTAGCCACTGAAGTTGCACTCCAGACTCTTGCCCCACCTTAGTGGGAATGTGCAACCTTGTGCTTGCCTTACCTTTGTGCATCTGCTTATGCGGGATATGGAGAGTTGGACTAAGGCTGCAGAGGAACTGGTAGTGGGTGTGGAGAGGGTAATCATTAAAAAGGAGCAAATACAGTGACAGTAAAACAATAGCTCCTTAAGGTTTATGAAAGTTCCCTAATTAAGATTAAAGTTATGTCCCCCCAAATTATAATAACGTTTTAAAAAAGAAACATTTATTTATTTATTTGAGAGAGAGAGAGAGAGAGGCAGATAGAGAGAGAATGGACATGCAGGCCTCTAGCCACTGCAAATGAACTCCAGATGCTTGTGCCACCTTGCACATCTGGCTTTACATGGGTACTGGGGAATCAAACCTGAATCCTTTGGCTCTGCAGGCAAGCACCTTAACCACTAAGCAATCTCTCCACTCCAAGTTCTTTTTCTTTTTTTTTAAATTTTATTTGAGAGAGCTAGAGAGAGAGAGAGCTAGAAAGAGAGAGAGAGAGTGAGAGAGAAAGAGAGAATGGACACGCCAGCAGCCTCTCAGCTGCTGTGAACAAACTCCTGATGCATGCATTCCCTTGTGGTCAAGTGTGGCATTGCACCCTTGCATCACTTTTTCTGTCTGGCTAAACGTGGGACCTGGAGATTGGAACCGGCATTCTTAGGCTTGGCAGGCAGCCATGTTAACAACCAAGCCATCTCTGCAGCCTCTTTTCCTTTTTTTTCTAACTTTCTCTGTGGCCAGAGAACAATTCAAGCTTTTCTGAAAGAAGTCATCTTTTCTGTTTCTGAAACCTAAAGTGATTAATTGAAATGAAGTTTATGAACCTGTGGCTACACTATTCTCTATTTCTGATTGGCTCATTTGAAGGCCACCTGGTTCTGAAGACATCTCTGACTGTTGCTGTAGAGAGTAGGCTAAGATCTGACAGGCAAACTTTGCCTCACTTTGACCCCTACCACGTCTGCACAAATCAGGCTTCTAATTTAAGATGGGGGTACTCAGCGTGGACAAAAGTGCTGAAGCCAGACCATTTTGCTGAGTCACTCTGACCTGGAGCAAGTACTTTTTGGTTTTTTTTTTTTTTTTTTTCTGGTAAGGTCTCACTCTAGCCCAGGATGACCTGGAATTCACTCTGTAGTCTCAGAATGGCCTCCAACCCACAGTGATCTTCCTACCTCTGCCTCCCAAGTGCTGGAATTAAAGGCATCTGGTTTCGTTTATATTATTTATTAATTTAAGAGAGAGAGAATGAGGCAGATAGAGAATGAGCACCTTAGGACCTCTAGCTACTGCAAAGATGCATGTGCCATCCTGCACATCTGGCATTACATAGACATAAAGGAATCAAACCTGTGCCTTTAGGCATCATAGGCAGGTACCTTAACCACCAAGCCATCTCTCCAGCCCCAATTCTTATATTTTTCTTTTTAACGTTCTCTGTGGATCCACTTCCAGATCTATAAAATATTATAATAGATTTTACCACAAAGGATTAAGTGAGTTAACACATGTAAAGTTCCTAGAGGTGTATGCAGCACCACGCAATGATTACATGTATTTTATGTTATTATGGTTACTTTTTGCTCCTGTTCAAAATTCTTGTCAATGAAAAATTGGTGGTTTGAATGTAAATGTCCCCGTAGCCTCAGGTGTTTTTGATTAGGCTTCCTGTTTTGTCTCCCACTGATGGTGTTTGACAGGTGGAGCCTTGCTAGAGGAGGTGTGTTTCTGAGAGTTGACTTTGAGGTTGAGGAGTCCCAGCCTTACTGTGTGTTCAGAGCCAGCTCTGGCTTGCTCTTCTTTCTCTCTTGCCTGTTGATGTGTGAAGTGACCCAGCTTCTTCCACCATGATATAGCTTCGCCTTGAGACTGTAAGCCCAAAACAAATCTTTTCCTCCTATAAGCTGCTTTTAATTGGGTGTTTTGTCCCAGCAACAAGAAGGTAACTGTCACAAAGAAAGTTTCCAGAAAATGAGAATTAATGTTCTGTTGTATATTATTCACCCAGTTTATTATGTTGTACTACAGAATCTGGTGTAGCAATTAGTCCTCTAGAAATTATAGAGAAAAGTCCAAATGGTCCACTGGGGCTCAGAAATTCCTCTGATATGAAGGAAGTAGGTGATGCTTCTCTGTGTTTTCTTTCCTTGATGTGTGTATTTGTGCACACTTGTGTGCATATGTGTGATACATATGAAGACTAACAGACAACCTTGGATGTTGTGACTCAGGAAAGTTATCCATCATTTTTGAGAGAGTCTCTCATTGTCCTGGAGCTCACAAATTAGGTCAGACTGGGGGCCAGTGAGCCCAGGAATTGTCCTGTCTCTGCCTTTCCCAGCTCTGGGATTACAAACACATGCCAACCTACCCAGCATTTTATATAGTTTCTGAAAATTGAATTCAGGTCCTTATGCCTGCAAGGCAAGAACTTTAACAATTTATCTTGTCAGCCCCTATCTATTATTTTTAAATTCTTACTCAGTTAATTTACCACTCTCCCCAGAGCAACTGTTAAGCTTTATTTATTTATTTATTTATTTATTTAGTGTGTATGGGCATGCCAGGCCTCTTGTTACTGCAGATACATGCACCACTTGCGACTTTACATCTGGCTTTACTTGGATGCTGGTGAATTGAATTGGGTTGGCATGATTTATAAGCTAGTGATTAAACAGCTGATCTGAGCTGGAGAGATTGCTCAGTGGTTAAGGAACTTACCTGAAAAAGCCTATTTACCTAATTTGGATTCCCCTGTATCCACATAAAGCTAGATGCACAAATAGGTGCATGCATCTGGACTTCGTTTGCAGAGTCTAGAAGCCCTTCTTCTACTCATTCTCTGTTTGTCTCTCCTTGGAAATGAATACATAAATAAGTTGCTGATCCAACTCTTCAAACATGTTCTGATTTGAATGCTAACAAAGACTTGTGTTTTCTATGTCAAATGTGGTTCTGTTTTAGAATTTCAATGCTGACTATTCACTATATTAAACAGTGTTCTATATAGGAGCAGAATATATATATATATATATATATATATATATATATATATATATATATATATGTATAATTTATTAGATTGATTTCCATGATATAGCCTGAATGCTGAGTAGTCTAACACAGAACTGGATGCTTCACCAGATCCAGTCCAATGCTTCTAAAGGCCTGGAGGATTCCTGGAGAGCCACTTGTCTTCACTCATGCTGGTAGGCTAAAGAAGCTGGAGTCTGATGTCAAGAAAATGGCAAAGGTAGGAACAGTGGGGATAGACATACCCAACAGCATGAAACAAAGGTAGACAAAGAAACAGCAATGATTTTCCCTCTTATACCTGTAATCTGCTGCCCACACTATGTCAGGGCATTCCCTTCTCAAATAATCTTTGATGGAAACACCCTCAACAGGCATGCTCATTGGCATGTCTTAGTTTATCCCAAATTCCATCAAGCTGACAATGAAGACTTACCTACAACCAAAATTCTGTATTGTAAGTCATTGAGTCCATAGTTTATACATTGTCTTACATTTTTCTTTGCCTTTTAGGAAAGAGAACATTGAAGTGGGCGTGGCTAGAAGTTACTGTACAGAACTAACATTGAAGTGGGCGTGGCTAGAAGTTACTGTTCAGAACTAATATTGAAGTGGGTGTGGCTAGAAGTTACTGTTCAGAACTTTGTTTGCATTAATCTTTTGGCTGATTTCTGAACTGTTATTACCTTCTATACCAGTGGTGTTTCATATGGCCACTCTCTAATGTGAGTTGCAGATGCAATGTAAAATTTTCTAGTAGTTATATTGTTTCAAAGGTATTTATAAGATTAAATTTAAAAGTTATCTATAAAAAAGGTAAAATTAATTTTAATAATATATCTTAAGTCATATATCTAAAATATTATAACATTCACATGTAATCAGTGTAACCTTCTTTTGGAGAGGGAATTGGTCTTTGAAAATGGGTGTATATTTTATTCTCAGCACATTTCAATTTGGATTAACTACATTTTAACTACATTTTAAGTCACAGCTAGTGACTTACCTATTGGACAATGCAGTTTTATATATTTGTATATTAAACTACATTCAGCTAACAAATATTAGATAAGTCGGTGGGCAGAGAAATAAATGACTTGTTATTTGCATTATAGTGATCCATATAAGTATATGTTTCTGTATATATTTATATATATATACATATATAAGTATATATTTTTTATATTTAAATAATGAGAAAATATGTCTTGTAGTGAGATATTATACATGTAAAAACATAACAAACAAAAAAAATGACCAAGCTGAGATGTTTCCCCAAATGTAGCAGATTCAGTATTCTCACATCCTTTGCACATGCTGAGCCCCACTACCTGGCATCCCAATCTAGTGAACTCCTTTGAGAACACGCTGCTTGAGAGATAGATATAAACGTGGCCAGAATCCTTTCAAATTCCTTGTAGGAACTCCTGATTTTCTTCTACTGAAGGGTCTATATTTCCTCAAGGTTTGGCCAGTGGAGTCCATCAGCTTTCTTGCCAGCATAAGGAATAGCAGGGGAGCTTACAGGCCCCATAGACCCTGATGGACATCAGTGCTGGCTGCATTACAATGCTGTAGATACTAAATATTTCATGGTAATGGGCCACACTGGTGATACCTGCAGTGATATGCCCCACACTGGAAGAAACCTGTGTCATCACAGGAGGTATTGATACCACCCTTATCACAGACCTTGAGGAATCACTACAACAGCTTGTAATGAGAGTAACTAAAGTATTGATTGGAGTCTCTGTCATGGTATGTAGAAAACATGGTTTTGGATCTTGGACAGCCACCATCACGGGAACTATCCATTCATGGAAGAAGTTTCAATGTATGATAAATAAAACATCTCCATGTCCAAAGATGGTGATGGCTCCATTTCCACACATGGATTCCAGATCAAAGCTTCCCGCTCAGTCTGAGAGGATCTCAGATAGATTATGAAGTGGCAGGCTTGATGAGTTTAAGGGAACGGACCCAATCATCATGCAGACCAGTGGACTTGAACTGGCCAATTTCCCTCTTTCCTTCTGCCACTGTTTCGAATGACTATATGATTGTTCCCAAGAGAGCTGCAGGAGGATGATGCAACAGAAAAGAGCCACCTATCCTACTTCTGTAGGGTCTGGGTCAGTAATTGAGGGGCCTTTTAGAACCAAGCAGCTTGTAGCATCTAGACCACTAAGAAGAGTCCAATGCCTATAGCTCAAATGGTGGTGACTTTTCAATGAAGCTTGCCTTGGCACTGTAGCTGAGAATGGTTGAAAAGTCAATATACAAAACAGCAGAAGAGATAGTACGTTGATATACAGGCCAGCCCTGGACCCAAAAGGAATACAAGCCAGTGAGATCAATGAGTGCAGATAAGAATGCTGTTAGACTGATCATTGGGGAGCCACATCAGCACTCATGTGTGCACATCAATACCTATTTAAGACCCGCCCCCCTTTTTTTTCTAACATGAGGCTTCATAGTTTTATTTCTGCTTGGATGTCATTTATCAGTTCCTTAGCAAGACCTTGTTTGCTGTGTTTATAGAAAAGGCTTACATTTTACAAAAGAACAATGACATCTCACAACAATATGTTTGCTGAGTGTTGACTCAAAGTTTTCAAGCTGTTTTCTGTGTTTGCTCATTTCCAATCAATCCCACAGCTGTGTGTCTGTCACCAATGATGCGAATAACAGAAACACCATAAAAAGAGAAGGAAAAGATCAGTATTTATCTGGGCAGGAAGACTCACATGACAACTAAAATGCAAAAGGAATATCCCCTTCGTGGAAAGTGGTTTTGCACACACGTGTTTAATGTCACAGATCTGAGGGGGTGAGGAGAAATTTTGGATAAAGTTTGGTTTTGCTTATATTACTACTTATGAATAATTTTTCAAGGCAAAGATTCTTCTCGGTTTTAAGATGGAAAATATCATTTGAACAACTTAAAATAAACACAAGTATCAAACCCACTATGAAGTCATTGAGTGAAGGCTATTTAACCACAGCTTTCCAGATACCAAGAAAGCATATGATGTTTTATGCAGGGAGAATTTGTGGCCTTACACTTCAAAACATCATGGATCTAGGAAAATGTTTGTATTTCTTATTTTGTAGGATCTAGAGAAATATTTCTTTAACATCTCCTTTTCATATTGTGTAATTCACACTAGAGACATGTCTATGAAATATTTACTCATGATTTTTATTTGAAGGGAAGTAGCTGGTTGCCACATGAAAGCTTCACAGTGAAAATTCCTTGCTTTCAGAAGAAAATTGAAGATAAATGAAAAGATTTCAAGGGGAGCTCACAGAGGTCTTTCCTTTTTGTTTCTTTGCAAGAGGTAATTGATTTGCTCCCCCAAAATGGTCTTTCTAGAGCTGCAGGTAGACAATGCTCTAACCTTGTCAGAAGAGGATAATAAATTTAGAGGTAGACTGTTTTGGAAGGAAGGACTTAGAATGAACTGCATTTTATAGAACAGAGCACCGACGGTCTGTTGTTAGTTTATAGGGCCTTGATTAGATAGGTTATTGATTTTGGCTGCTGGCGATATAGTTCATGTTCAGAAGGTATCAAACTCATGCTGAATAAAATAGAAGTAAGTGCTTAAAAAAAAAAAAACAAGCAGAAAGTAGTAAGACACTGGCTAGCAGTCTAGTTGTCATTCTTCCAATGGAACGGGGCAGCTGTGTCTTATTGCCTTTAGCCCTCTGGAAGCAGTTATGTGTATTAAATACTGGAATAACTTGATATTTTAAAAGCTTATATGCTCATCCAAGTAAAATGGTTTTAGAAGACTACCGGGAGTTTCATGATTTTATAGTTAAATCAATACCCAGATTTATGCCTTTTGGACAGAGAAACTTGAATTTAATTGAGAAAATGGATCTAATGAGGATAGACATATTTTGTGCAGATGTAGGGGAGTTTTTCTTTCTTTTTTCACTTATTATCTGAAAAATGAAACAGGTAGTTTTGACTCAAAGATGAATATAGCTTTATAGGAAAACTGACAAGTTTTTAAGAAGATTTGTGATATTACACAGAGGTTCCTAAATGTCTGAATCTGGCAGAACAATTTTCTGTGTCTTTGAAATTCTTAAATTTAAGATTCATTAATTATACAGAAAAGCACATAATATTTTACTTTATTCTGCACAATTAATGACCATATGGTATTAAATTGGCAACTGGGCTTTCAAGAATAACAATTTTAAGCAGAATCTCTGGATGTCTTCATTTCCCTTTTTCCGTAATTTATGAAGCTCTATGTAGACATTTGTATGCTATTCGCTTACAAAGAGGTAAAAATTTTCCAAAAGGAAATTATAAAGGGCACTGTTAACTTTATTTTTAAACAGACAAAAATAAATAATTTTTTTCATGATATTATTTCCTGGGCTCTCAGAAATCTCTGTGTCTTCCAAACGGAAAGAGAATTCTTGTAAAAAAAAAAAAAAAAAAAAAGAGCAAACGCCGAGTGGTTTTGGTGATCTACAATTTATTTTCCACTAACTCTAATTCTCCACAGTCATTGACCACATTTGGCTTCAGGAAATATTCAAATACACTGTTGTACACACAAATAAAATTAAATTTCATGGAGAGGCTGCCTGTGTAATAGCTGCACAATTAGACCTTGAAATGTAAGGAAACAAATTGAGTTTCTAGAAACATATGGACTCAAGTAACTTTAAGAAAAATCATTCGAGGGCAGAATTTGACTCTGTGATATTTTTATGCAACAAAAATATTCCAGAAATAACCAACTTCTTTCCTGCTATCCAGAAAACATAGCATTTTTAAAAAATCATTTTTTTTTCCTGTTAGTTTTTCTCTATACTCATCATAAATTAAGAGTTCTATTCTGTCTGGACAATATCAAAAATTTATGAGAAATTTGTGTCTTAAGCTGCCAAATATAGATTAGCCTGTGCTTTTCACAAGTGTGGAGAACTGATCACTGGGGCATTTGGAGTATCTCAGAGTTCTGTCTAGAAGGTTAGCTGAAGTTCACTTCATTGCCATACAACTTTCTTGGAAGATATTGTGGATATAAGTAAAAAAAAAAGTCTTCAGACATATCAAACCCATACTGTTCAAAGCATTTATAGGTTTTATATGTAATGCTATAAATAAAAATACATTTTAAAAATGAACACTGCAGAAAATGGAAAATCTGAGTATAGTTTGGCTGAAAAAGTACCAAATAATGGACATTGGTATAATTTAAAAAGCATAGTCTTATATGGCAATTTCACTCTCAGATTATTTTACTCATGTGTGTGTTATTTTTATTAAAGAATAGAAATGGTGCTTCGATACTTCTCTAAGCTTTTTTCTATCCCTGCCCGAGGGTGCAATCATTATGCCAGAAAATTAAAAGAGGAATCACTAGATATCCAAACATGAATGAATCCCTCACCACTGACATGGTTTTCAGTGAGCCACCTGGCACGTTACATAAACACACAGAGACAACGAAGTCGTCGTATGCTTCCAGGTGGTGGATTCTATCTTTTCAGCTTATAGAAGGAGACTGGGCTTGTGGCGACGGTGCTTTGGAAAGAGGGCAGTGACTTCACCACTTTGTTTTTGAAAATACCTGATAAGGAAGCACTCCCTGTGTAGCAAACATCTGCTCAATAACAATGATTTCACCTCGACTGTTGATCCAATCCATTGGAATTACTGCTCCTATTAGAGAGAATGTTCAGCCTTATTTAGTGGTTTCAGGTTTTTTTTTTTTTTTACATCTTTTCCTTTTTATTCCATGGGTAATCACAGGCCAGGTAAAATATTTTTAAATTCCTTATAGGCTAGTTCCTAATTGGAAGCCTAACAGATTTTCCTACCTCACTTGTTACTTTGTTTCATTAGCAGTCTTTTTTTCTTTTTTTTTCATTTTAAAATGATGGTCTCATGTTGGCCACGGGGTGCTCTCTGCGTCATGCTAGAAAGAGTTTATGGTCCCACCTGCATCCACGGGAAAGAGAAAACAAAGCTTCATTTTCAAGTCTTTGGAAATTCCATGCCATTAAGAAACGACTACTGCCAGCCTCCTGGCTAGTGTTATTTGAAGGGGTAAAAAGTTCATGACACTAGCTTTCTTCTAAGACCTGGCATTGTTTTCATAGCGTTTGAGGAGATACTGTACTTAATCACAGGTTGCTTGAAGATGTAAGGGCCAGAATTGAGTTAGAGTTGGCTCTTGGCTGCAGGTAAGAACTCATGAGAGTGTCCCAAGCACACAGGAGAGCAAAGACAAAGACACGTGCCTTTGGGTGTATTTTTGCATAAAGATAACTTCATTATCCCTGGATGCTCTGGATAAAACTATTTCTAATGGTTTGGCATTGTCAAAGGAAAAATAAGCCTTGGAAGTTTGTGGTTTTAAGCTGTGCACATTCATTATGCTGAGTAGAATCTGAGCTTTTTAAAAAAATATTATATTTTTTATTTAGTTGAGAGAAAGGGAGAGTGAGAAAGAGGCAGACAGAATGGGCGTGCCAGGGCCTCTTGCTGCTACAAACGAACTCCAGATGCATGCACCCCCTTGTACATCTGGCTTGAGTGGGTCCTGGCAAAGCAAATCTGAGTCATTTGACTTTGCAGGCAAGTACCTTAACTGCTAAGCCATCTCTCCAGCCCAGGATCTGAGTTTTTAATGAAAAAAAAAAAAGGAGGAAGAGGAGGAGGTGGAGGAGGGAGAAGAGGTAGAGTGGGAAGGGGTGGTGGTAGAGGAGGGGAAGATGATTGGAGTAAGTATGGAGATGAATATCTGTAATCCCAGCATTCAGGAGGTTGGGGCAGGAGGATTACTGAGTTCAAGGCCAGCCAGGACTACATAGCAAGCTCCAAACCAGCCTGAGCTACACAGTAAGACCCTATCTCAAATAGGACAGGAAGGAATGAGAAAAGGCAACTACATTTTCCCAAGGCCTTCTTTCGATTCCTCTTAATTTATGCCAACTATTAGGTGTGCGTGGATTACATTTTTCTTTTTTGTAACTTACACTTTCTGGAAATTTCTCCTTGCAGTTCAGTTTGCCTCCTAGCATAGGGATGCTGGTGCTTCCCTGTTGAGGCTGTTGTAGCCATGCAACTGAGGAGCCAGTGTCATGCAGAGCCTCGGAGGATCTTTTGAATTTTTCTTCTTGGGTAAATACAAGCCATCTAAGTTATAATTATATATGCTAAAGTTATAATTACCCCACTGTATTAATGTGTTGAAATATGTGTTTAATAGATTGTAACACATATAATCTATTTTCTTCAACTATTTATTTTATAGCACAAATTATCTTAAAATATTTTTCTGTTTGCTATAAAACCTGCTGGGGAATTATATTGGTAAGTTCCATTTAATTTATTTAAAACATTTATTGAATGCCTACTATTAGATATGGTTTTCCAATATATATTTTAATGGCTTTTGTATGTTTAAAACAATGATGCAATTTTTTTTTCACAGCAGTGGAAACAAAATCAATTTAACTACAAAAAAGGAAATGTATAACACAAAAATACTGTTACCTCTTTAAATTTTATATTATCCATACCCTTTATTTTTCTAACATGACTCTTTGTGCTTCTACTAAATAGGAAAAATTATATATACTCAAAGAAGAGGATTCTTGTAAAATTTTAAGAATATTTTCCAGGTGTGGTGGCACACACCTTTAATCCCAGCACTCAGGAGGCAGAGATAGGAAGATCTCAGTGAGTTTGAGGCCACCCTGAGACTACATAGTGAATTCCAGGTCAGCTTGGGCAAGAGTGAGACCTTACCTTGAAAAAACAAAATAAATTAAAAAAAATTTAAGAAAATAATATTTTTTCTTTCTGAATTACCAGTTGTATACATTGATCATGTACCAAAATGTCAAACAATCAAATATATCTTACTATTTTACATAATGTGTTTTATGCTACATCATTAATCATATTAACCAGATGAAAACCATGTATCTCTTTAATTTTACTCTTTGAAGATAATAAACAAACAACAACAACAACAACAAAAAATGGGACTAGCAGGCCTGTGACTTATAGTTCTCTCCTTAAGGCAATCTTTTCTTACTTTTCAGGACAAGGAAAACTTTAATGCATTTATGCTGTAGGGATATAATCTCAATGTATTATAAAGTACACATTATATTTCTGTATATGGGCAGGGTTGGAAGACTGGAAATCAGAATGGCTGGTCAAAAAAAAAAAAAAAAAAATCTATGGGGCCGGAGGGATGACTTATCAGTTAAGGCACTTGCCTGGAAAGCTAAAGACCCCAGTTCCATTCTCCAGGACCTACGTAAGCCAGATGCACAAGGTGACTCATGTGTCTGGAGTTCATTTGCAGTGGCTGGAGACCCTGCCATGCCCATTCTCTCTGTCTTTCTCTCTCTGTGTATCTCTGTCTCTCTTTCTCTCAAATAAATAAAAATAGAATAATAATTTAAAAATCTATGGAGAGTTATCCAAGACGAGAAGCACGTTTTGATTATTTGGGCTGGCAGGCTTTCAAGGATGTATCTCATCCAGCTTAATCACTCACATGTCTGCTAGGTAAGGAGTAAGTGGTGTTTTGGGATAACTATTATATTTTTGATTGTGTTGATTTGTTTGTTGTTATCAGGAATAAACCAAGCAGTCCCCTGCCTGAGAGTTTATTAAGATGGTATAAAGTATGGGAGAGAATAGAAATGGTTTGTGGTAGGAACTATATCATTTTATCATTTAGAAAAAAGTATATAAATGGTAATCATATGTCGGTATCTTTTAAGGTTGTTTTAAGCAGTGTCCATAGATAGATAGAAAAAAGCATTAGTTGCTTTATATAGCAGTTGTGTGTGTAACCCAGGACTATGGAATATTCCAAATAGAATGTATAAGTTTCATATAAAGGAGAGGAACTAAGTAAAATATATTGGAGCAATAGAAATTCCTAGAATTGGTCAGGATATTTAGATTTAGGTATGATAAGCAAAAGTTATTTTAGCTTGACATACATGTGTTGCTCAAGAAGAAGATTCTTTTCAAATTTTCTCAGTAGTGCATCATTTTTCAAGAATCTAGCTTTATTGTATTCATATACTTACAAATGAAAGGAATCCAGAGAGCCTTAACCTTTTATCCTTTGAATTAGCTACTCAATTAATATCAATGTGGCTAAGATTTTTTTTAGGCTGCCCTCTATTGCGAATGGCCAACAAAGTGAGGCCACTTCTTATTATAGATCATAAATTGTAAGTGGACTTTCTAATTTCACAATCATGAACTGAGCCAATTCAAACACATTTTCTTATTATAGCTTATTTCCCAAATTCTAATAAGTACTTCTTCCCACTCCCCTACATATATTTTAGTGTTTCCAAATTGAAATACATCTTAAAATCAATATGAACACTTAAAACAGTAGTTTTTCTTTTTTATCATTAAAGCTCATATCCAATTACTTAAATAATAAAGAGATTTGTTATCTGGGTTAATAGAAATCAGGTGTAGAAGAGATTCAGCTTTTGATAGACATAATAGTTTAGCTATATTATGGACTTTAAAGTTCATATCTTCTGTGCCAGTAACATGAATGTAGGCAGGGCACCGATTTTATCATGGGCAGAGTTGTCTACAAATAGGTACCAAGACACCTCACTTCCTTGCTTGTTCCATATAAAAAACTACCTTCAACTGATTGGTTCATTATTACCTGTCTGTACATATGAAGCTTTACCTGGCTACATGTTGAGCAGTATGAGAGGCAGGTACATATCATCCAAAGGAAGACTCTATTAAGAATGAGGTAGAAGGAATAGATGTGAATAGACACCTCATAGGATCCAAGTTAGGGAAGAGTATATGTATAAGTTGAATGCAAATCTATTAGGGACACTAAGAATTTGGATGTATTCTTTCTCTCCCCCTACTCTTTCTGCAGTGTCCTTCAGATAGTGCCAAATAACTTGCTAGCAAATACCTGCTCAGGTGATGAGGGCTTGGAACATCTTTACGAGAGGCATGTATGTAGTACCACATTATAACAAGACAGACTTAGCCACGCTGTCTTTCTATTGATATTAAAAAGTTGGGTCCTGATTTCTGTTAGGACAACGTTGGCTTGAAGATTGGTTTCCAGACAATTCACATTATTTTGTAGATTTGGTGAGCCACCAAGACACCTTTGCATATAGGAATTAGAGTTAACATTTTATTGTTTGCCATTCAAGATTATACTTCATCTGGAAATATTTCTGTCTCTGCATCAAGACTTAATTTTAGTATATCCATACAGATAAGAATTTGAGCTCACCAAAATTCAGGAAAACAAAATAAAATTATAAATGGGATATAAAATTTATTCATGCTCTAATATGTTTTCTTTGATGCAATTTAGTTCAAAGCAGTCAAGGAGGTAAGGCTAGAAAGCATAGTTTTCTTTTGTAAACTTATTTGCACTTTGCAGGATTATATATACAAAAGGTCATTAAACAGAACTCCGGTTCCTCAGAGGCAGATCAGGAAAAATGCAAAAGAGAACTTAATATCCTTGGATATATCTATCATTAGAGGAGGAAGAAAAATGAAGTAGTTTGTCATATAGAGCCAACGTAGATGATGACATTATGTGAGAATGTCACTATATCAACTTCCATCATGATCTTGACCTCATGTGACTTAAAAGAATAGTTTCATAATATAAAATTTGGAATTTTCTTCTTTCTCTAATCCTTCAGAAAGAGATTTTGAGTTAAGCTGATGGGAGGGAAGTTTTTATTTTGACTTATAGCCTTGAGGGGACGCTTCATGATGGCAGAGGAGGCATGGCATGAGCAGAGGCTGGACATCACCTCTGCTGCAACAGGTGGAAAACAGCAGCAAGAGGGTGAGCTAATTCCTAGCAAGGAGGCTCTGACTATAATATCCCTAATGCCACTCCCAACAAGACACGTCCTCCAGCAAAGCTCCACATCCCAAATTGCTGTCAGCTGAGGACCAAGCACTCAGAACACGTGAATTTATAGGGAACGTTTAGTTCAGATCACCACTGCCACTTTCTAGACTGATAATTCTCTGTTTCTTTTAGAAAACATACTTGGATCACTTGTGATGAAAAACCTGCTCCCACACATTTATCATTTGTTTTCTAGACTAACAAGACTGTCCCCAAATCAATGATCATCTAGTGTACTTGTTACATATGTGGCATATTATACAGTATATAAACATAAAGAGTATGGGAAGATAACTACTTCTTTTAAACTAAGTTGCATATTATAGGAAAACTTGATAATGGCTTACATTTAAAATGTCTCTCCAGTTAGGGGACGATGAGTCTAAAAGGCTGGAGGGCTGAGGCAATGGCTCAGTGTACAATGTGCTCACCACATAAGCATGAGTACCTCAGTTTGGAACTGCAGATCCCACGTAAAAGCCATGGTGGACTTCTGTAATGCCAGCATGCCAACAATGAGATGGGAAGTAAAGACAAAATTTGCTGAAAGCTCATGGACCAGCCAGCCTGGCAAATGGAACAGTGACCAATGAAAGACCCTTCCTCTATTGATATGGAAAATGCCTACTTAACATGCATGTTGCTCTCTGACTTCCACATGTGCACTGTGGCATGCATGCACCTGCACTCACCACAGCATGGGCACACACATCATACACACACATAAATAAATAAATAAATAAATAAATAAATAAATAAATAAATAAATAAAAACAAAGGCTGGGAAATGCAAGTATCACTAATGTTGAGAATAATTCCATACACAGATTTTCTCAAGGATCTTCACTGGAGGAGCAAAGCTAACAACTTCAGGTGATGTATTCAGGAGCACGTTATGCAAGAAAATATGATTCAGTACTAAAATTATGGCATGCCCTCTTAGCCTTTGTCATTTCCTTGAACGATGAGGTATGTACATGTATAGACTCCCAGTAGAAGAAAATAGCTAACGAAAATGTCTTTTAAGATATTTTGCCTTAGCAGGACGTTTCTGTTCAGAACATCAGCTTTTGCTGTGATACTTCACTTCTGTCCACACCCTACCCAGTTACTTCCCATGCTTCATTCTATGCACAAAGATCTGCAATGGGTGTGCCACCCATTCCTAATTGTATGTTAGATTGGGTATCCATCGAACCCTTATCATGAACCCAGCTCCAACCCAGAAGCTAGAAAACAAAATTACACAATGCCCTTTCCCTGATTTCAAGGTCACTGTGCAATGAAAGTAGAGAGGTACTATGGCGTGTCCAAGGATAGACTATCCCTGAGATACAGTGAGCAGAAGAGGAGCACTCATAGTTTGAAGGTCCTAAGCAGGCCCTGTATAAATATTCTGACACTCTTATTGACAATGCTTTTTTTTTTTTTTTTTCTTGGTTTTGTTGAGGTAGGGTCTCACTCTAGCCTAGGCTGACCTGGAGTTCACTATGTAGTCTCAGGGTGGACTGGAACTCATGGTGATCCTCCTACCTCTGCCTCCTGAGTGCTGGAATTAAAGGCGTGCGCCACCACGCACAGCTCCTATTGACCATTCTTGAAAGCTCTTTGATGGTTGCAACCTGATATGAATGATATTGCTAGTTACTGAGAACTTGCATGGGTTGAACAGTGTGCTTCGTGCTTTCACATGCACAATCCCCCATGAGTTAAATCCTACTATTCCCATTACAAAGATATGGTCATGTGGCTAGAAAGGGTAAAATGGAAATTGAAACCCACTTCTATCTCTCCTTAAAGTCCTTGTTCTAAAGTGTCCATCATGCTGCCTCCAGCAACTTTTAATGTAAGGAGATCTTTATTTGTTCATGAGATAGTTTAAAAATTGTTTGAACATATGGACAATATATGTGCGTGTTTGTATGTCTTCAAAATATACAGTTGGATGGTCTCTATATGTACTTGCTGCGAAAATGTATGGTGTATGTATATATCTATAAACACTCCTTCTCCATATGCCGAGCGTTATAGTTAGCAAGATGAACCAGTTGGCCATTGCACATGCTGGCAGGGCTGTCCTAGGAGCAGTTGCTGGGATATGCAGCCCCCCTTCCCTCCAGCAGGGCTGTCCTATTGTCTTCTGAGGGCTCTTCAAAATGTTCCAGGCTCTTTAATGGTAGCAATTCCCTAGTCAGTGGATACTTTCTGCTCTTCTCTTATGATGGGGATGTGTGGAGGGAGGAGGGGGCATTAAAATAATTTTCTGCTCTAGGCTCTGATACACTTAAGATAGCCCTCTTCCTGGAATATATAAATGCCAGCAAATCAGCATTTCTTAAGCTCCAGTATCCTTCCTGGAAATCGTGTTAAAGGACGGACCCTGGCTGCTTGTCTCAGACCGAATGAGAATATAGTGAGCCTCATGATTTCCACCACTGAGATATTAGCATAAATCTCCCACTAATGCACCTCTGTCTGTTAGTGGGAGAGTCCGAGCGACCCAGGAAGCAGCGTTAAATTGAGAAGGGACTAATGTCTCAGAACTGGGGCTTGGCTTTGTGCTTTGTGAAGGAGGCATTTAATGCCCAGTTTCCAACTCTGCGTGGACCACTGAGGAGGCGTTTCACATTCTTTCCTGTTTGGATCATGAGGAATGATTAGATGTCTCATGAGGAAAAACAGATTTTTGAGCAATAGTAAGAACTTTACAACCTCTGAAAAAACAGTTTTGTCATATATATGGGGAGCAACCCCTCTCTTTCTCTCTCCTTTATTAAATTCAGGCTCCTCTTGTTTATAGGGTTGAATTTTTAGGCACATATACATTGCCTGTAGTAGAGTGCTTAATGGCTATTTTTAGGATGTGTGCATTTAAGAAGAGTTTACCTGAAGTTGTATGAGAACCAGGGTGCAGAAGACAATACCTGGGTAGCTGAGCTGGAGGAGAAAGGTCTGCTCAGCAGTGCGTGGCTACTACCCTGTCTCTCTTGAGAGGCCCAGACACCTAGTACAGCAGCTTATTTTGTTAAACGGTACTAGTAAGCAGCTTTATGAAGGACTTGAGTTTTAAAAACTAGGATCTTTGATTACCAGCCCAGCCCTTTGATTCCAAGTAGCCCTTTACTAAGAAGCAATACTGAAGGTATTCATAGGAATAGAAAGAGATCTTGGAGGGGACTGGAGAGATGGCTTAGCAGTTAAGCGCTTGCCTGAGAAGCCTAAGGACCCTGGTTTGAGGCTTGATTCCCTAGGACCCACGTAAGCCAGATGCATAAGGTGGCGCACCCATCTGGAGTTCATTTGCAGTGGCTGAAGGCCCTGGCGTGCCCATGCTCTCTCTATTTATCTGTCTCTCTCTCAGTCTGTCGCTCTCAAATAAATAAATAAAAAATAAACCAAAAAATAAAAAAAAAAAAGAAAGGGATCTTGGAGCTTATATTGGAACCTCCTCAATTACCAAGTCACACCTCTGAATGGGGTGGGTGAACTTTGACTTGCAATGCCCGAAGTGTTGGGTGGGGGAGGGAAAAGCTTGGCTGAGAAAGACACCTTTCCTGAGCAGATGGACAAAATGCTCAGTGGTTAGTGTCAACCGTCCTAGGGCTGTCACTCTCCTGGTATTCCCCTGTTTTCATCACAGAGCAGAGTTTATTATTTTTATTAACCAATGTATAGCATTTGTGTTTATGCTGGAGACCAGATGGGTGAGGAAGAGGGAGTTTTGTGTTTCAAGTGATGCAATAAGGAACTCAAACTTACTTATTCTTCAGGACAAATGATTTTTTCCCCCAAATAAGCTTACAATTTAATCCTGGTCTAAGGAATCTCAGATAGATACATTAACTGTGCCCAGCTTCACCTTTTCCTATGGAAAATGAAGTTAGTAATGCATTTTAAGGATGTTTTTGTAAACGTGAAATAAATGATGTCTATAAATGGCTTTCTTAGAGCAGTGGCGGCTTCTTAAATCATACTGATAAAAACAACAATAAGACAACATTTGTCTTGATAGTTACTCACATAGAAAGTATAAAGTGTATATTCATCTTTTCATAAGCATTTATATACATATTTATGAATTTTGATTTGAGACAAGGTCTCATAGTGTAGCCCAGGCTGGTCTCTAACTCATATCCTAATCCTGCTGTTTCAGCTTTCCAAGTGGTTCAGATTATAAACAAGTGTCACCTTGCTCAGTCCAAATACACCTATTTATAATGTTCAGGCCTTAAATAATAAAATTCTGAGGCCCGACACCTTTTTTCAGGGTTTTCTCTATTTTATAAACCTGCACAGGTGAGGATGTCTGAGTCACATTAGCAGCCATCAAGCGGAGGTAAGTTCCTGGCTGAGCTTTCAGGCACGCTGGACTTTACTGAATCAGGAGAAACCATTGAGGTGGGCTGTGCGTTACACTCTCTCCACTCTGTCTTCTCCACATATTCAATCCATGCCAACTGTGAGCCAGGAACCATAGTCATTGTGGGGTACCCAACACACTTCCTGTCCCTGCTGGGCTGTGGAGTTACAAACCCAGTTCAGGGCTGCCAAGGCAAAGAGATGTACTAAGGCAGAGCAGAGCCAAGGCTCCCTATCTGGACTTGAAGATCCAGGAGGAAGGTACCAACTCCAGACACTAAATGCTGAATTGGGGCTCACTGGCCAGCAGAATTGAAAAAAGTGGCCACCTGAGATAGAGAGGAGAGCTGCTCATGTGGAGGACATAAACCATGGTGCCAGCCATGGCTTAGTGACCTTGTGAGGAGGTCAAATTTTCCTTGTCTTGGATGAATTGATGAGGAGTTTTCTTTTATCTCAGGTACAGGGTATGACTGTTGAAAGTACTAAGTTTTGTTTTGTTTTTTTTTTTTTTTTTTTTTTTGAGAGAGAGAGACAGAGAGACAGAGAGAAACAGAGAGAGTCAGAGGGAGAGGAAGACAGATAGAGATGGGCACGCCAGCAGCCTCTCAGCTGCTGCGAACGAAATCCAGATGTGTGCGCCCCCTTGTGGTCTAGTGCAGCATTGCGCCCTTGCATCACTTTGCATCTGGCTAAACATGGGACCTGGAGATTGGAACCAGTGTTCTTAGGCTTAGGAGGCAGGCGCCTTAACTGCTAAGCCATCTCTCCAGCCTGAAAGTACTAAGTTCTGAAGTGACAAGACCCAGTTCCATTTTGAAGAGATTCTTCAGCACTGTCTTCCCACCCACACCTGCTCAGCTCACCCTCCCTCGTCACTGGCGGTGGTTCGGATGGCCTTGGTCCTTCCATTTCCACTGAGTGAGACAGTCTCACTGAAAGAGAAACCTTCTCACTCCTGATGAGGCAAAATGACTGGTGAAGCCATGGATTTTATTGTGGGAAGACATTACTTTTTAACACTGGTGTGAGTTTTAAGCCAAAGGAGTGAGAATCTAAATTGTGATTTTTTTTTTTCTTGCACCAGGAACGGAAGGAAGAACCCGTCTTTTAGAGGAGGGTGTGGCCAGCTCGACAATGTTATGTGAGCTAAGAGAAAGTGGAACGGGGTAAAATATAAGTCCTTCTCCCCAGGAGTATGACTTGGATATATTTAAAAACTTAAACCTCAATTTTCTTATCTGTAAATTGGAGAAGTAAGGTTCCTCACCAAATAGGATTGTTAAATTGAGTGATCTAATGCACAAGTAAATATGCCTCCGTGGGACTGCTTATGCTATGCCATACTATGCATCACGCCCTTCCCTAAAGTTCCCTTCTTCTGAAAACAGTATTGCAGAATTCCAGAATAATTTCAAATCGACTTTCACATGATCTGTACCATGTCATCTATGTTTAGACAGTTTCACACTTCCATCTGAAAACATTTTGGGTGTTCTTCCTTTAAGAAACATATACTTTCTTCCACATATATTTTTGCATGTTATAAACTGTGTCACCCATGCGAATGTATTTCCTTGAGCTAAGGGGCCATTTGGGGTCAGTGATGGACATGGGTGGGCCGGTGAAGTGTTCAAGGGTTTTTCACATGGAATGAAGAGACATAGTTGTTGGAGAGGGAATCCAGGAAAGATATTTATGAATATCAAAGAGGCTCAAACTAAACTCCAATCCTAAGGTTTGTTAGAGGTCTCATTTTACCTATGTGAACAGGGCTAGTCTCTGACGGTGGGACTGGGTGTTTCAATTCCTGTAGCATATGCCCTAAGAAATGTTGCTTATCTCCCCCACCCCCGTCCTCCCCACCTTCCAAAGGAAGGGGTAGGGGAGCCGAAAAACACTTGGCACAGGTGCAGGAAAGCTGCAAACGTCTGGCAGGGTGCTCACAGACGCCGTTTTCCACTCAGCACCAAATGTTTTACAGTCTTCGTGAGCCCATATAGATTCTGGCTTCTGCCCAGTCGTTTGTTTGAAACTGTGGGCTCCGAGAAAAGGCTCCAAACTGCAGCTGGCCTTTAAACTGCATTTTATGGGGCAGAGCATTCAGGGTACAATTGGAATGAGGAGAGCTCGCCTTTGACTTTGTACGTAAAAGGAACAGATTGCAGAGGGGTAGAGCGGACACTCAGGCGTAGTTGGAGGGTTCTTTATCCCCAGTTGAGACTAAAGTTTTGGAAATTTAATCTCAATCTCAATAATTTCAGTCCAATTTATAGTGTGTGCACCCCATGGGACTTTAGACCAATTTAGTTCAATTTTACTCAAACATAAATCTAACAGTTCTGAGTAATGGAGATGGTAGGATCATTCTCAGTGATGTAAATTTCTGGCTAATTTCTGGTGATGGTGCCTTAACTCCCACCTACAAACAACTTCATTATGAATGAACTTTTAATAGTTAACTACTTATCTTTGTCTCTTTTTGTAGCCCTCTTTGGTTCCTTATCATGCTTACAGCTCATAATTTCAAAGGAGAAATGATGAGCTTTTTTTTCAGTCCCTGTCATTAATGATGCCAAACAAAAAGATGCCAGTAGGAAAGTTAATCAAAACCGAGAGTTAGGCAATTAAAGAGCCTCTCTTACCCTGACAATATTCAGAAAAGTAGGCATCAGAATTGTCCTTGGGCCTGCATGTTCAAATAATCATTTTGAAGGGCATGGTGGAGCATTCCTATAATCCTTGCACTAAGATGTCTGGGGCAACAGGATCATGAGTTTGAGACTCTGTTCCAAACAATAACAGATAATATTCTTGATTATTTTCTGTGCTGCTCGTGGATTTTTCTCCTCTCTCTTTATCTAATTTTATTTTATTTTATTTTTTTTGTCAGAATTTTGCTATGTAGCCTAAAGTGGAACTCATTATATAATGCAGGCTCATCTCAAACTTGTCATCCTCCTGCCTCAATCTCAAAGGTGCGGGTATTGCAACCATGGTAGTCCTGGGTCACCACACCCTTCTCTTCTTTTATCTGCCCTATAATTGAACGATAAGTGTGAATGATTCTATATTCTAGGGGAGGCAACTTAGGCTTGGGAAGTTTAAGTGACTTGCATGAAGAAGTTATTATGAGTGGCTGAGAGGAGGGCCAAATGGTTAAAGGCTCATGTTTGCGAAGGCTGCCTGCTGCGGTTTTAATTCCTAACCTACTCACATAAACCAGAAGCAAAAAGTAGCTTGCAGTGGCAAGAGGTCCTGGCATGGTGCCTCACACACTCACACCCATGCAACTAAATAAATACATAATTATCAATATGTACTACGATTCCAGTTTTAGTTTTCAGGAACCATGAAGAACCAAATATCCCAAAATTTCCCAAACAGATGTGCCCCCATTTCTATCAGTGGCTCATGTAAAATATTTTATCTTGAGATTTAAAAATAATCTCAATATCCCCCAATGCAGAGCATTTCACAGAGACTTCTCTGAGTTGGAAAACAGTCATCATTTTTCTTTTAAATAGAGAAACTATTAACTATGCAACTGAACTTTTGACTTAGTGCATTTGTTAATAGTTAAGATGCAGGCTTTTTTTTTTTTTTTTTTTTTTTTTTTCAATTTAGGACATAGCTTCTTCGGAAAGCCAGTGATACTGTCTCTGGGGTGTTGAGTGCTGACCTAGAGTTTGAGTGTGAGGCATATTGGTAGTCATCATACGACTTCCTCCTGGAATCTGTGACTGTGCTGTGTCCAGTTCAGTAAATAAGCAAGCACTTCCTCAGCTCCCAAATCGAGTGCGGTTAAAAGCAAAAAAGAATTAGAGCAGATACATATTTAGAGGGATGGTGAGACAGAGGAGAGAGCGAGTTGCACACCCCGAGCTAGAGATAAGAGAGAGCGTGTCACTCCTTCCCCATGGCAGATTCACAGTCTTCTTTTGGATGTCATGTTGAAAAGATTCCCAAATCTTGCTTCTGTGAGCCGAAGCAGATGGGTGCTCCATGTTGGTGCAGATTCTTATTGGAAGCAGTGTGGTTGCAAAGATGGGGTTTGGGTCATTTGGTTTTCTCTGAAAACTGTCTTGTGTAACTGTCTAAAAGAATTTATTATACCAAGTAAAGTGCACCATCCATGATGCTTCAGAAATGTTAAATAAATGCTGAAACCAATGTTTCAAATATGTTTGCCCAGATTAATAGACAGTGCTTTTTTGGTGAACATATGTTTGAGAAATGCTGAGTTAACATAGAGTGACAGTTTTCCCCCCTACAGGACTTGTCAGAGCCTTTAATATAGTCCGTGCATCTACCAAAAGAGAGATGTTATACTATTTGCTCTTGGAATGCTCCTTTCACAAAGGATGTGTTCACTGTGCTGTTGGACATCCTTAGGGTGATGTGAAAATGCTGGTGCTTAGTTGAAGACGGGTTTTACTATTTAAGCCTTTTCAGAGTAGCTTTCACAGACATGTGTGTTCAGATCTGAGTGAAGTTTTCATAGATAATTTCCTCATCAATGTGTCTTTGGTTTCTTATGTTTCTAGCTCATAATGCCCAAGGGTAAATAGCAACCAGATATTTAGACACTCATGTAAGAAAGATGCAAGAGAGTGAAACAGTAGGGTAATGAAAACAACTTTGAAAGTAACTAGCCCTCGGTGTCATCTTTGGGAGGAGAACTCAGACATGGAGCTGCAGATGGCTCCTGTGCACATGTGTTACCTCTCACATCTTCAGGTAAGAGGAGGGCATTGCTCACTATTCGTGTCGTGGGTCCGACTTGCTAGGCTTTTTCTCTGTATGACAGTCCCATCTACTCCACGCAGCATTTACATATGCAAATCCTCTGCTGAGGCCTTTATGGCCAGGTCTGATATTGGTTGTGTTTTCACATCTAGGTTTCTATCAACAGATTCCAGAGAAACTTGGTTTATTATACTCTGAAGTGACTCACTTAACATAATGCCAGTGAACCTTAAACTTCCAGAACATGTGCTTCCTCAACTTACTAACGTGGTTTTGTCAAATTACAAAATTAACATAATTTTCCTTTTATTATTTTTTTTTCGAGGTAGGGTTTCACTCTAGTCCAGGATGACCTGGAATTCACTATGTAGTCTCAGGGTGGCCTCAAACTCATGGCAATCCTCCTATCTCTGCCTCCTGAGTGCTGGGATTAAAGGAATGCACCACCACACCTGGCTTTTCTTCCTTTTTTTAAAAGTGTGTGTGTGTGTGTGTGTGTGTGTGTGTGTACATGCACTGTCCCATGCAGCAGATGTAGAGGTCAGAGGACAATCTCTCCTTTCACCTTCTTTTTGAGATAGTATCTCTTGTTTTGCCACTGCAGGCATCAGTATAGCAGGCTGGCAAGCTTCCAGATTCTCCTGAATCTACCTCCCATTCACATAGCTGTGTTGACCTTATAGACACATACAGCACTTTGCGTCCAGCTTTGTGTGGGTGCTGGGGAGGATCTCACTCAAGTCAGTAGGCTTACTAGCAAGGACCTTTAATTACCAAGCCATCTCTCCAGCTCTGTGACCTTGGTTCTTAAAGACAGCCTCCCAAGTTATAAGCACCAAAAAGCATAAGATATAGATAAGACCAGATGCCTTATTAAAATTATTTTCTTAATTTTGTATGACCATATAGTCATATCCGTTATAAAACAAAAGCCCAGATACCAAAGAAAGGCTTAATTGGATTTGGCCAGAAGAGGAGGGTTCAAATTAAAATTGAATTCATGGGGAGCAGGTAGACTCCTGAGAATGCTCGTTTGCTGGCAGCAGTGCGCTGGGAGCACTGGGGAAGTGGTTGCTGGGGGCAGTCTCCCTTGGAGAATCTGTTTTTATTTTTAGAAGACAGGAAGAACCAAGGCAATACACCACCCCTCACACATCATCCAGGGCTCAGGAGAAACCACAGAGGAATTGGCAAGATGAACAAGGGTGCTGCTTCCACTACGAGCCTGACAACCAGCACTAGGGTCATGTAGATAGACACTGAGGGTACTCAACACTTACCAAAGCAGAAATCCAGAAGCTCCTAAGAGCTCAACATTGAAGTAGACTTAAAATACACCTATTATGATTCTGGGAATTTTGCAGAAGAGGGGGCAGAAAGAATGTAAGAGCCAGAGGGTGGGAGGGCATTTCCAGAGGTGTTGCCCCGCACACAATGACTGACTGCTGCTCTCACAACGCATAACCCACAGCCCATGGTGAATACCAGTAACCCACTGAGGAGGGCCCTTGGTGGAATGGAGGCAAGGAGAAGGAAAATGATGGCACCAGCAGCACATGGTATGTCCATCCAAAGTTGTTACTTAATAATAATAAAAAAAATTAAGTCAGGTGTGGTGGCACATGCCTTTAATCCCAGCACTTGGGAGGCAGGGGTAGGAGGATCACCATGAGTTCGAGACCAGCCTGGGATGACATAGCGAATTCTAGGTTAGCCTGAGCCAGAGTGAGACCCTACCTCAAAAAAAAAAAAAAAATCATGACTCATATATTTACTTGAGCAAATAGTTAAAAAAAAAAAAAAAAAAAAAAGCCAGAATAACAGAATCCTATTCACACACCTGGAAGCTTCACACACCTGCTCAGCTTACCCGGGGTTCTATGCTGTCTCTTCCACTCGGCAGCCCCTGCTAGCTCTGCACTAGCAACTAGCCCGTCACCTCTAGTCAGAGGTTACTAACTGCCTAGACTGCTTGAGTGTTCCAAAGCCTTACCTGACAACAGGGAGCATGGCTCACCGCTGGGTTGTCTGTTTCTTCCTCTCTCAAAAGTCCTTTCAGGGCTGGAGAGATGGCTTAGGGGTTAAGGCGCCTGCCTCCTAAGCCTAAGAACACTGGTTCCAATCTCCAGCGGTTCCAATCTCCAGGTCCCACGTTTAGCCAGATGCAAAGTGACGCAAGGGCGCAATGCCGCACTTGGCCACAAGGGGGCGCGCACATCTGGATTTTGTTCGCAGCACCTGAGACACTGGTGGCGCGCCCATCTTTGTCTTCCTCTCCCTCTCTCTCTCTCTGTCTCTGTGTCTCTCTCCAAAAAAATAATAAAAAAAAAAATTTAAAAAGTCCTTTCATATGACCAGGAGAAAGGAATGAAAGTATCACCTGCAGGTATAGCAGGTCCTGAATGTACCTCTAACGTCACCTTCCACTTCCTGTTTAAATTCGTCCATTCAAAAAGATGATGTCATCATGTTGCCCTAACCAGGAGACTTCAATGTGACCTACAGAGACCCGCCCAGTCCATATCATACCAATCCCTGCAACTGAAACAGAGACTTCCTGTCTTCAGTACAATGTTAATTACACAAAACTGCCTACTCTAAGAACTAGAGGACTGATGAAAATTGAGAATTTTCTTCACTTCACACGGCCACATATTAATCCAATTCCAATAGTATTCTGTCCACTTCCAGTCATGAAATTTGTATTTCAAAGTGCTTGATAATTTTTTAAAGAGGTGAGATGATGTTAGTGAGTTTAGGCATGGTGAGGAGTGGATTAGAAGCCAAATTTCTTGAAACTCTCTTGACTGAAGAGGAGCACCCCCCCTTCAAGTATCACACAAGTATCAAAACATGTGTCACTCAGGTTCTGAGCAGGCAGGAATATTGGTGGGTCATCATAAAGACACTTTGCATTGGCTTCTCAGCATCCTTTCATGTTTATTCATTGGAAGGAGTCCTTGATTGGCCCTTGGATGCATATACTTAGGCAGGCCCTAGCCTGCTATAGGTTCTCTGGTTATAGATAGCCCTTGAGTTGTAAATGCAGTCTCAATACCCAGCCCAGTTTGAAGAATAATAAGCAAGGATTCTGTGTTTCATTCAGCCAGTCTAGTTGATGGAGAAGAGGTGTTTGGGCCTTCCTTCCATGTTCCACAGACTAATTATAAATTTTCAGCTAATATTTTGGATTTAGACCCCAACAAAACCGAGCAAAGGGACAGTGAACAGTGAGGATTCCTGGACACTCAATATATAAGATTGGCAGTGCGTGGTGACACATGAGCCTTTAAAACAATCCCAGTACTTGGGAGGCAGAAGTGGGAGGATTGCTGTGAGTTAGAAGCCAGCCTGAATCTATAGAGTAAGGTCTAGGTCAGCCTGGGCTAGGGTGGGACCCTGCCTTGAACAAGATAACATATATATATATATATATATATATATATATATATATATATATATATATATATATATATATATCCTGTTTACTTTCAGGATGCAAGTCACCATTCTACTTTTCTACCATGGAAATCTTTTGATTTTCCTTTGTCCTAGGAACTTAATCCTATTTCTTTTGTTAAAATATATTTTATTTATTTATTTGAGAGAGAAAGAGAGAAAGAGAGGGAGAGAGAGAGAGAGAGAATGGTCACACGAGGGCCTCTAGCCACTGCAAATGAACTCCAAATGCATGCACCACCTTGTGCATCTGGCTTACATGGGGCCTGGAGAGTTGAACTGGGATCCTTTGGCTTTGCAGGCAAGTGCCTTAACCACTAAGCCATCTCTCCAGCCCCTTAATCCTATTTCTTCAGGGCTTGGTGTTGCACACCTGGACCTCATGGACACTTCAGATGTCCCTGTGAGGTATAGCATGAGGCAGGGATTGCACCACAGTTGGCTAGATCTCCAAAACCCCTACCCATGCATTCTAGCAGAGATACCTTTAACAGTTTCTTTCCACTCGCTCTGGAAAGTGGGACTTTTCTCTGAGTAAAAATGACATTCTCTGTTGGAAAAGCAGCTCAACCCTCTGATGTCCTGGATGGAAGCTGACACAGACTACTCGGTCTCCATGAAACAGGGGAACAGAGTAAGCTTTCTGTGGTTCCACTGACATCCCTCTTGCCACACTGAGGAAGTCACGTTGACCTGCTCTGTGATGTGCCTGAGAGCATGCAAGAAAACCCACTTCAAACCTCATCTCTGTCTGACACCCTCAGCCCAACCTTTGTAAAGCCTCCAGATGAACAACTGCCCTTTAAACCTGGCCCCTGCAGCTCTCTTTATTGACTTGAACAGAGTGACAGCATGGCTTTTGGAATCTGACTCTAAAGTGCAAATATCCACTTTGCCAATGTGTTACCTTGGTGTTTCGGAAGTTACTTCAAGTCTCTGAGCCTCACATTTTCTCATAAGGTTTATGATACTTCCTTCAGGAGATGTTGAGGTAATTAAAAGACATAATGTATTAATAACTATTCATGTTAGTCTTGGCATATAAAACATGCTTCTTAAAATTACCCACTATAGGGCTGCAAAGAAGCCTTGGCTGTTAAGGTGCTTGCCTACAAATCCAAAGGACCCAGGTTCAATTCCCCAGGACCCACATAAGCCAGATGCACAAGGTGGAGTTTGTTTGTCGTGACTGAAGGACCTGGTGCACCTATTCTCTTTCCATTTGCTTTTCTCTCTCTAATATAAATAAAATAAAATAATTTTAAAAATTATCCACTATAATAAATATTACCTTGGTATAGGGAAAAAGTGAGCACTTATCTGAAAAAATTGATACAGAATTAGAAATACTCACTTCCTGGAGGAGTCAGTGGTAATAATGAAAAGGGTGATATGGAAGCTGGGAACACATCTTAATGGGTAACATACTTGCCACACAAGCATGAGGAACTGAGTTTGGATCCCTAGCACCCATGTAAACCCAAGGTTGGTGAGTGTCCAAAACTTACATGAGGTGAGATATCATAAGAAGAAAGACTTCTAAGCCGGGTTTGGTGGCACACGCCTTTAATCCCAGCATTCGGGAGGCAGAGGGAGGAGGATCATAGTGAGTTCGAGGCCATCTTGAGACTACATAGTGAATTCCAGGTCAGCTTGGGCTAGAGTGAGACCCTACCTCAACTCCTCTCCCCCCCAAAAAGACTTTTTATATGTCTTGAAAACTGATGAATTAGGTAGTACTAGCACTACATACCCGTGAAATTTAGAGAGTCCCGTGCCTGTGAAAAACCTGTACTGTGGACCTTGCTGAATTTGGTCTTGCGGTAACCCTATGTGTTAGGATCAAAGGAACCCCAATGGATTATTGAGAAATCCTAGAGCAGTCTACTTACTACCCCAGTACACTTGCATAGTAAATGGGTGTCAGGGTTTGAACCCATATTTGTACCTAGAGCACAACCATCTTAATGACTAGTATTTAGCTAAAGGGAATAAATAGCTGGAGTTTCCTAATAGTTTAATAGCCCCGAGGACTGGAAGGAAGCTTATTTAGGACTGAGCACTTATAGAATACTCCTCAGGATTCAGAGGCCCAGGGAGTATTCCGCCCCCATCTCAGAGAAGTGTAATTCTTCTAAAGTGACTTTACACTGAAGGAGTGTCTCCACTCCTTATCTCCCCTGTATTTTTAGGAGGGATCTTAAATTCCTCATAACTGCTATGTTTACAGAAGATAAAACCAGAAGAATTGACAGAAATTTTTCTGCATCAGTAGTACCTGTTGCAAACTTTCTGCTCATCATATAGTTTCACCAGGCCCGCTGATCGTACTGTGGTGATCTGTCATGCAGAAAACCCCAGCAATGAGCAAAAAGATAGGAATTTCAGGCCTGCCCAACAATGTCCACACGGGTTCTAAGACCATGAAAATGGGCAGGAGGCTCATTAGAGGAATTGTCACTGATTATTCCCAGAGGACCAATTGGGCTATGGAAAAGTCACTTTCCATTATATGTCTTTATGCAGCAGAACTTGCCAGAGGCCTGGATACAAGTTAGAGTGCAGTCAGATGGGATTTGCACTTCGTCCAGCCCAGCAAAAGCACTCCTTGGCTATTATTTTTCACTCTACTGTAAATAGCAAGAGGCAGATGAAAAGGTAAAAAATATGTTGGTTGGAAGATACTTACTCTCACCTACCTAGGGTAATCAAGGAGAGACACCAGCTCCAGATTTGGTGAGTAATAACTCACATTTGACTTTAATATGCCATGATAAACTTTGAGGAATATATCTTTTAAAACGTAAAATGCTTTACTTCTGATTTAAAGTTTGGGGGATTGGTCCTGCACCGTAGGCACGTTAGATTTAGCATCTCTGGAAATTCCAGAGCAATTTTAAAATACTCTTTTTGATCACTTGCTGCAGCTCCAGCTTTCAAAGAGAATGAGATGTTTGGGGAATGAATTGTGATGGACTTATATGAAAATTTATATGACCAAGAATTGGATTTGTTCCCCTGGAATATTATAGATTATGTTTTATGTTGGAATTACATCAGTGTGCAGAGCAGCAGAAGGCTGGCTTAATGTAGCTAAAAATACACCTTAACTTTCAACTTGGAAGAGAGCTCCTCCCTCCCTCCCCTGTTTCTTCTCTAATGAAAATAATGGCTTCATGACTCATAAATGTGACAGACAGGAGGGAATATTTGAACCTTAAAATAAGAAGTTTGAGAAAGGACTAATAGTCCTTTTCTAATTTCTTTCCCATCCATCTCTTCCCTCCTTTGTTTCCGAGACCATCCGTTCTCAAGCCTTCTGCACACAGGGATTATTGAAATGGCTCCCTTCTTTTATTTGCCCTGCACACACCTGCATGCCAAATCTTCCACCTGTGTCACTTTACACAACCCTTGCTATTCTTTTGTGCTGTTTTGTTTGTTTCCCCAAGAAGTTACAGACACAGCTCACTACCATCATCTTGGGCTGGGCTCTGGCAATATCTTACCTGGAGTGGGGCAATAGCCTATTCTACAGGATCTCTGAATTGCTCCCACTACTGCTTTGATTTCAACTTAGCATTTTCCAAACTAGTATGCAAGTAGCACTGATAGAATGCAAGATGGTTTTTGGTGTTACATCGACACTTTTGTTCCCAAGATTGTTACAAGTGCATTACTAAATACATCATTATATAAATGCAATTGTTAAATTGAAGCAATGAGTTAATACATGTTATGTCTTAGAAGGAAAGTTATCAAAGAAATGAGCTAAGAGATAATTTCATGGGATGGATATCTATATACCTATTTATCTAATCTCTATATTATCTATCTATCTACCTATCTATCATCTTGAGAACTTTGTCTCATCTCTATGCTCTTTCCCAGGAGACAGTGTCACAAACTCTTTTTATGAGCCAAGCCAGGTGTGTTACTGCCATGCCTACACAACCAGTCATGTGATTGTAACAAGATTAGAGTGATGGCCCTCCCAGTATCCTGGCTTCTTGCCTCCCTCTCTATAGCTCGACCGCACCTCAGAGTGCAAAGTTGTGCAACAATCTGAAACATTAATGTGGCTTTCCAAAGTGCCTCAGTGACAAATGATGAGCGGCTTAGCTACTGAATCTTACTCAATATTCTTATTTTATTTTTTTAAAATTTTACGGGAACTTGCTATTAAGAGCAGACCCAGGGGCAGAACGTGCTGAAAACGGAAACAAAGGGGATATGAGGCAGGGCTGGACCTAATGAAAGCTCTGTATCCACGAAATAAGTTGTGGCTTCGTAAATTCACTCTAAGTACATTTGAGGAACAAGAAGCCATAAAAGAGGTTACTGTGACCTTAGATTCGGCACAGCTTTTGAGATAAAAGGTCTAAATATCAGAACGCATTTAGTTAGCCATAGTGTTGTTGACTGATTAAAAACCATTCCATTCATGCTCCTGGAACCCTCCAGTGGAATGCTGATGAGGGGTTGGCCTGCATGCCATGTGCACAATGGATTCTCGTGTAGCAGAGATCAAAGTTGCTTTGCTAAAATGGAATGCTAAAAGGTAAGTCTTTGTGACCCTAGATCAACGTGGCAAAGCTACTGACATGAGGATTAGATTGCAAGACTCTGACTGTACATTTAGTACTTATTGGGTGTACATCGTAAAAGCATTTTGAGAAGGTTCCATAGTCTAATCTTTGCATAGGATAACAACTTTGAAGACATTTATTATCAGCAAGGGCTTTTTTCCTTGACTATATAGTCATTGTAATTTTATGATTGCTTTAAAATGAGTACATGAAGTTCATCTTGGTTTGATCACTCTTCACAGATAGAACTACCAGGCTGAGTAATTACAAGCTTAGGTTGGGGAATGAATAGATGTGGCTTTCAACTTTGTAACACTTGCTTGTTTGTTTTGTCACTACAGATTTTGTTCAAGTCTTCCTGAGCAGATTGGAGATAATAAATAAACTTATTCACAGTCTGGTCAAAAATTATCATAATATCAAGAAATCACTTTAGAACAAGAAAATATTCCCTATATTATATGTTTTCTCACATCTAAAATACATATTAATAGAAATAATATAGGGAGGAAATAATAAAACTCTCTGGCCCACTCCTAATAATATACTAGGTATGCATTGTGGTGAATGGGTGTCAGAAGTTGGCATTGCAACCTATGACCATCCATCTCACCCTCTCACTCAAGCCTCTTGACAGAAAGAGATATGTGGAAAGAATATAGCTAGTTAGGGCAGAATGCCCCTTCATAGCAAAGTAAGCAGCTTTCAAAATGGATCTTTCTGCCCACAATTTACACAGAAAACAGGCTTCTTACCTTAAGGCATAAGTAAGGACTCCCTGTTCTGTGTCAGCTTGCCATCACTACAACACATACTCGAGATGCTCAACTTATGAAAAGCAGAAGTTTACTTTGTCTCACAGTCCATGGTTGGTTGAGTCCATTCCTTTGGGGCCAGTGGGGAAAATAGGACATCATCACATGGGGCATGAGGTAGAGCAAAACCTCGCACCTCAGGGCTAGAAAGTGAAAGGGAGAGGAATAGACTGGGGTGTCACTATCTTTGTGTGTGTGTGTTTGTGTGTTTGCATATGTATGTGTGGTGTGTGCATGTGCACATGCATGTTTGTATATGTGTGGGTGCATACATGTGTGTGCATGCATGAACCTTATGTATACTTGTGCATGTGGAGGCCAGAGAACAACCTCAGGTACCATCATCACGTATGCCATCCATGTCTTTTTGAGACAGGGTCTCTCATTGGTCTTGAGCTTGCCCAGTAGGCTAGACTGGCTGGCCAGCAAACCCTAGGTATCCTCCTGTCTTGTCTTCAAAGCTCAGAGATTAAAAGCAGTTACATAAATAATGGGGATTGAACTCAGGACTTCATGTTTGTGAGGTAACCATTTTATCCACCTAGCTATCTCTCAGCTCTCTGAGTCCTTTTTAAAGAAACCTTTTTATTTTATTTGTTGAGAGAGTGAAAGAGAAAGATGCAGATAGAGAGACAGTGAATAGGTGTGCCAGGGCCTTTAGCCACTGCAAATGACCTCCAGATACATCTATCTTACATGGGTCTTGAGGAATCGAACCTGGGTCCTTTGGCTTTGCAGACAAGTGCCTTAAGCACTAAGCCCTCTGTCCCTTTTAATAATAGCATGTTTCAAGCCTGGCGTGGTGGTGCACGCCTTTAGTCCCAGCACTCGGGAGGCAGAGGTAGGAGGATCACTGAGAGTTCGAGGCCACCCTGAGACTACATAGTTAATTCCAGGTCAACCTGGACCAGAGTGAGACCCTACCTTGCAAAACCAAAAAAAAAAAAAAAAAAAAAAAAAAATAGCATGTTTCTAATGATCCAAAGACCTTCCTCTATGTACCACCTTTTCGAGTCTATCACCTCCAAGATGCCAAGAAAAGAATCAGGCCTTTAACATGTGGACCTTTTGGTAATCCTTAATATCCAAACTACAGAAGCTTTTCTGGTCCTTGAATGACAAAAGCCCTAAGCTGAAGTCCCTCTGAGTGGACAAGGTCAGGGCTCTTTGTAAGCTTAGGGCAGGAAGGAAAATATTCGGAGCTGTTCCTTAAATAAGAGTCCTTTGACTTCTCTTAAATTGTATCACTAAGTGCAAAATGTGACCCAATGAATGTTCTGGCCTCTGGACAAAGAGATAACCTATTCCTCCTCTTGTGAACACACACACACACACACACACACACACAGAGAGAGAGAGAGGGGGGCGGAGAGATGGATGGAGAAGGGTCATGGCAGCTGTACATCTCGCCTTAGAATTAAGGGCTTTTGAACTGTGGTTCTAGATCTAGTAAGTAGAAGTACAACTACTCACTTACATTTGAATCTCAGATAAAGGGAGCCTCGTTTGTAGTATAAACAAGTCACATGTAATAGTTGATGCATGCTTATAATAAAACATTTTGTGTTACTATGGAATTCAGAAATCACCAGGTAGTCCTGTATCTTATCTAGCAATTTTGATTCCTACAGTTTTTTAAAGGGAAATTGGTGATGGCTAGTTGAGGTGGATGAAAATGCCTCTGAGTAGGGTTTTATTTACTTAAACCATTGCGTTTCAGCTAGTTCTCTGTGGAGGGAGGCCATCTCGATAACTTTTCTTGTGGCTGTGACAAGTTCCCGGATGGAAACAACATTGGGGAGGAAGGATTTATTTGGTTCATGTTTCAGAGGACATCAGTCCATCATGGTGCGGAATGCATGGTTGTGGGCTTGGTCTTAGTACTGGGAACATACAGCAGCTTTTTATTATGTGGTACCAAGCGGGAAGCAGAAAGCTGGGCCAGAAGCAGGGTTGATTTATAACCCTTAAAGGCCCACCCCCCCGGTGACCCACCTCCAACATCCATGCCTTCATCCAGAAAGTTCCATAACCTTCCAAAAACAGCATCACCAACTACGGGTGAACTGTTGAACTATATGAGTCTGTGGGGGACATTTCATAACTAAATCACTACAGAGGCTGTCCAGTGTTACAGGACAGTTAGAGGTGATTGGTTTCTACCCATTAGGCTCGACTCACAGCCACCTCCCTTCTATGATGTGACAGATAGTCATGTTTCTAGACTTTGCCACATGGGAAGCCGAGATAGAAATCCCCCACTAGTTGGGAACTTCAGATTTGGAGATAGTGAAGGAAGCAGAATTACAAAACATATCAAGATGACAAAGTGTGGCACTTGACTTCAATTAATAATGCAGGCAACACCCCTGCTTTGGTTACTCAGGTATCCCTTCTCTGTTCCTCCCTTATTGGGGGAGCTGTCCAGACCATTTTTGGGGGCGCTCAATAATACAACATTAATTCCACATTGTTTATAATGCCATAGGGTATCCTTCAAGTCTCCATACCTCCATGGCCTTTTTGATACTTCTTTTTTCAAGGCACATCCAACAAACTGTTAAAACCAAGTATGGGGCTGGAGAGATGGTTTAGCCATTAAAGCGTTTGCCTGCAAAGCCAAAAGACCTTGGCTTGATTCCCCAGGACCCACGTAAGCCAGATGCACAAGGTGGCGCATGCATCTGGAGTTAGTTTGCAGTGGCTGGAGGCCCTGATGCACGCATTCTCTCCCTATCTCTCTCTCTCTCTGACTCTTTCTCTCTCACTCTCTCAAATAAATAAATAAAGTTTAAAAATATTTAAAAAAAAAACTAAGTATGTACCAGAGGCCATTGGTTTACATGATATGAGAAAAGTCAGTAGCCGAGGGATGAGACTGTTACGGGGTAGACTCCGTTACCTAAATATGTATTACTGTGCTTGGGATTTTGGGTGCCTTCCAAAGGGCTAGGAGTGAAAGTGTTGGTGGCCCACTGTGGTTGCCTTTAAGACATAAATCCAGTGCAAGTTCATATGGTCACTGGAGTTATGTCCTTGAAAGAGATGGAGGGGCCTCTAGGTCTTTCCTCTTTCTGCTTCAGTTCCCTGCCATGAAGTGAACAGTTTTGAGCAGCCCCACACTCTCTGCCATGAGGTGTTTAGCTCATCCCAGGTTCCAAAACAACAGAGCCACCCAATCATGGACTAGAACCTGCAAAACTGTGAGTCAAAACACACACACACACACACACACACACACACACACACACACACACACCTCTTTCCTTGATAAGTTGATTTGTCTCTCACCTATGTGTCATGGTGAAGAAAGCTATCACAGGACTGAAGATTCTGTCCCTTCAAGTCTGTGATGGCAGAGCTCTGGGTGCTGAAGTGTCTCCTGCAGCCACTTTCCACCCATACATCTATCCTTGAAAACAGTGATGAAAGGTTCTCCCACTAGGTTTCTTGTTTTAATTGGTAATGTTTCCCTGCCGAATTATGTTTTCTTACACTTTTGTAAAAAAAAAAAAGGCGAAGTGACTTTCACTCTATTAATTTTGATTATCCAGCATTGATAATTAATTTGTAGGTCTATCAGCTCATGTAGTGCAAAGATTTCACTAGCAAGTTAAATGTAACTTCATTTCTTCCTTACTTTCCATATTTTGTTGGCTTTTTCAGAAGCAATGGTTTTATAAAAATCCATTGAGCAAAGCAAAGACAACGTAACTAGCTATTTCGCTGTGTCAGTGTGTGTGTGTGTGGGGGGGGTGCATCTCTGCTCTCCATTCTCTACCAAAGCTGTATATTCACAAATCTCTCATATGCTAGTGCGTTTGCTTAAATGTGAATGCTTGATCCCCTGAGAAGCCCCGTTTGAAAGCACAACATTATCCTTATTTGTAATCACTGCTTTCAACATAGCTACGAAATACCCAAGCTTGCGCAGATCCTGATATTTGACTTTAATCAATAACCACATTCTCTTCTGATCTGTCTTACCCCTGCAAATGTTTTGTCCAAGCTGTGTATGTTATGTTTTTATTGTGTAAGAATTCAATTGAAATAACCATTCATGTTTGCAAAGAGGATGATATTTTATTATTGGTTATAAGAAACAGAATTTCACACCTTGTGTAACCGACCCTTTCTGCTAATGCACGGTGAATTCTGAAAGGGAGGAACAAGTTAAAAATGAACTGTGGACTGTGGGAAGCAAGGCCACAAAAAGATCTTGGAGGATTCTGACCACATGATCAAATAAGTCCTGGTGATTTTTTTTATGTCTCTACTTGACAAGCGTTGAATTCACATCTTTGCATAATTCAAGGGGACAAAGATGAGAAAGAGTAAGGGGCTAGTGATAAAAACATTTAACACCCATGTGGCCTGGAGGGATCAAATGATATCAGGTACCTTATTGTTGGGGTGGGTTCCAGAGACCCCTGAAGGTTTAGATGTCACTCCTTTAGTGAGTACCATGAGTAGAGGGTTGGATATTTGGAGACAGGCCAGAGTGACTAGGGTGTGGTAAAAGTACAGGAGGTTCAAGGTGCTTGATTTTCTTTTTCCTGTTTTTAAAAATTATTTTTATTATTTATTTGCCAGCAGAGAGCAAGAGAGAAATAGAGAGAAAAAGTATAGGCATGTCAGAGCCTCTTGCCGTGCAAATGAACTCCAGATGCACGTGCTACTTTGTACATTTGGCTTTACATGGGCACTGGGGAATCCTGTCAGGCTTTGCAAGCAAGAGCCTTTAACCACTGAGCCATCTCCCTTTTTTTTCTCCTTTTGACTGTTGTAGCAGCTGCACCACTATATACCAATTGCATTAACAAGAATGATGGAACAGTATAGCATTGTCGGAAAATCAGACCCTAAGTTAGAGTCCTGACACTGTCATTCACTCACTGTATGAGCTCTCCATTTCTCTATTTTTGGGTTGCCTTTATCCTCTAGTTTTCCTTCATGTTTATGAATCCCTTTTTCTTGATTATTAATTTCTTTTTATTTCTATTTTTATATTTTTGTTCTTTTGAGGTAGGGTCTCATTATAGCCCAGGCTGACTTGGAACTCACTCTGTAATTCCACGTTGGCCTCAAATTCACATTGATCCATCTACCTGTGCCTCCCAAGTACTGGGACTGAAGGCGTGCACCACCACACCCGGCCATTTGTTTTTATTTTTGCTAAGACATGGTTTCAGGTAGCCCAAGGAGGTTTGAACTTGTTATATAATCAAGAATAGCCTGGAATTCCTGATTCTCCTGCCTTTATTTCCCAACTCCTACGATTGAAGGTGTGTGCTACTATACCAAGTCTCTACCCTGCCCCCCCCCACCTTTTAATGATTTGCAATACTTTTGGATAGAATACAGGGTTGTGTTTTTAAGCTTTTAAATGGTAGAAGATGAAACATCTCAGAGTCAGGGCTCTCTTATGCTCTAGGTCTTGTAAATAACATGATCACCATGCAGAAACAAAGCCAGCATTCACCATGAATGCCCTATGCTACCTCAAGCAAGCTAAGAGCAGTAACTGCCTTCTTGTGGTTGTTTAACAGTCTATTTTTTTAAAAGATTAATTCTGTCCAATATTGGGAGAATTTATTACAGATTATGAAATACAAGCAAAACACAAACAAACACACATTGCTTTTGGTTGTAATTATCCAAAGCGGGAAACAAAACAGAAAAAAAGCAAACCATAACAAACCAAACAAGCACAGTAATTTTGGGGTTTGTTGCAGTAGTTGCCTTCCTAGATCACACATGTATTTCTGTGCATCTCAAATGCAGTGACTTTATTAGTAACATCTATGTGAATATATAAATACAAACTAATGAGCAGGGTACTTCCCTGGTGGCTTGCCTGCCTACCAAGAGTGGAGATTCCTAAGTAACTTCAATCTATGTGTGTCTTCCCTGCAAGTTGTTCACTTTAATTTGTTGAAGTTGAAGATAACATTCTAGCTTATGCCATGTATTTTAATAATATTGTAAGAATAAAGATGTGTTCAATATAATTATTAATTATTTCATCACCAGGGGAAAAAGTATGGTTTTCAAAGCACATTCTGTATTAGGAAACTTGGGACTAAATATGTCTCTGCATTTACATTTATTTTAGGAGCCTACGCAGACAATAGTTTGGTAAAAGGAACTGATTTAATATCCTGTGGCTTTTTTGTACCTGACAATCAGAAATGAGGGAAATAAAGAATTATCAGAGATCACGTTCTGAACACATGCACATTATTCCCATTTGTGTTTATTAGAGACCTCCTTTCTGTAACAAATTAAGAATATGCAGAACGTGTAAGGACATGGTCAGAGGAATACAATAATGTGCTTAGAATTACAGTATTCTCTTGAAGTATACCACATTCAAAATGCACTGGAGAGGTTTTAGAGACATCTGTTGTAATTACAGGAACATGGTTTCTAATTCATTTAATTCCCTTTCCTACCTAAACTGTACATATAAGTGAATTTTAAGAGACTGTATAAATAAATTTTTAATTACAAAATGATGTTATACAATACATTATTAATAATAACCAATAATGCATTATGTTTATGCATGAGTCCATGAAAAAGACAAGCTAATGTATGTCAATGCTAAAAGAAAGCACTAATTTGTCCTAAATTTGTGAATGAGGTTGAATCCATGATGCAAGCTGCAGAGTACAGGAACACAGAGTGCTTTAGCATGCTATTTTATAGTCAAGAAACATCTTGTACCTGTGGCATTTAAGAGGTATTTATGATTTGTTCATAATGTGTGATCAGGAATCGTGTTTTTCAGCAAGCCATGCATTTGTGAAAGTTGGAACAAGATCATTGAGTTGACAATACTAGCTTTCCCAGACAGGTGCAGCATAAAATGGCCTAGAGCATCCAAGAAATGTGTATGGTCTTTGCGATTGGGCACATGGAACTCTCAGACGTGTTGTAATGGAATTTCCCAGCGTGGCCAAAAGGACTGCCCGCGTGCAGAGCCTTCATTTCACTAGCGGTAACAGATTTCTGAGATCTCCATGGCCAGCTCCAGACACTCGCTGGTCTCGTGGCAAGATTCAAAAAGGCTGCAGTCCATGTCGCAGTTGCAGTTGCAATCATTACGAGGGTGGTTCTCATCAGGGGCATGGCGGTATCTGTGAGAGGGACAACACAGGTTGGTGCATACCGTTTCGCACGTGTCGGGGAGCATGAAGAGGCAGTCCAAAAACTGGCAAAAGAGGCAGGTGAGGATCAAGGAGGCACACTCTTCTGTTTAATGAAAAAGAGACAGTCATGACATGGAAATCTGAAAGAATGACTTTAAATGTTTAACAAGATGGACTTGCTCACCACCCTGGTCTGATCTCTTCTCACTGCATATGTATGTCTGGTGACCATGCTGTACTCCGTAAATATGTAGAATTAATAAAATTCACCATGAAAGACCGGAGAGATGGCTCAGGTAGTAAAATACTTGCCATACAAACATGAGAACCTGAGTTTACATCTCCATCCCCCACATAAAAGTTGGACATGTGGTATGTGATGATAATCCCAATGCTGGGGAGTAGGAGACAGGTGGATTCCTGGAACTTGCTCATCGGTTAGTCTAATCTGATCAGTTGAGCTCCAGTTTTAGTGAAAAATCCTGTCTCAAAAAAGGTCTGGTTGAAGCCGGGCGTGGTGGCGCACACCTTTGATCCCAGCACTCCGGAGGCAGAGGTAGGAGGATTGCCATGAGTTCGAGGCCACCCTGAGACTACATAGCTAATTCCAGGTCAGCCTGGACCAGAGTGAGACCCTACCTTGAAAAACCAAAAAAAAAAAAAAAAAAAAAAAAAAAAAAGAAAAAAAAAAGGTCGGGTTGGTGAGATGGCTTGGTGGTTAAGGCATTTGCCTATAAAGCCAAAGGATCCTGGTTCAATTCTCCAGGACCCACATGAGCCAGATGCACAAGGTGGCGCATGCATCTGGAGTTTGTTTGCAGTGGCTGGAGGCCCTGGTGTGCCCATTTTCTCTCTCTCTCTCTCTCTCTCTCTCTCTCTCTGCCTCTTTCTCTCAAATAAATAAATAAAGTTAAAAATATTTAAAAAATAAAAAGGTAATGAGGGGGACTGGAGAAATGGCTCAGCAATTAAGGCACTTGCTTGCAAAGCCTAATGACCCAGGTTTAATTCACTAGTACCCATGTAAAACCAGATGCACAAAGTGGTGCATGCATCTGGAGTTTGATTGTAGCAGCTGGAGACCCTGGCATGCCCATTCTCTCTCTCTCTCTCTTCCTCTCCTTGCCTCTCTTCTTCCTGTTTAGCCAGACATGGTGGCGCATGCCTTTAATCCAAGCACTTGGGAGGCAGAGGTAGGAGGATTGCCATGAGTTCAAGGCCACCCTGAGACTACATAGTGAATTCCAGGTGAGCCTGGGCTAGAGTGAGACCCTATCTTGAAAAACCAAACCAAACCAAAACGAAAAAAAGATAGCATGGAGAATGATTGAGGGAGATATCCGACATCAACTTGTGCTTCCACATGCACACACACACGTGCCCACACACAAGCCCACATGTGCACCCACAAAACATGAACATGCATACACACATATATACCACACACATGCACGCAAAACTGCAAAAACAGAAAAATTAAAAATTGTGATAATATGGGAGTCGAAAATAAAATAAGGAAGAGAATCAATAATAATGCTTATGGTGGTATCGATGAAGGTCAGGCGGGTGTGGAGATGTACTTGATAACTTTATAGTCAACTCTGCCATTTCTCCACATGAGGGGCAATGCACCTGGTTTGTCTGTCACCTTCCCCACCCCCGCGCTACTGCCCACTCTCCGTTTAAGTGATTGCTTTATTAACTTCCTGAGTATTTCCTATCGATTTCAGGTAATCTGGTTATTTTAAAGTGCTGTCACTTTTCTAAACCTCTTTATTTACTTTGCCTATGGAGGTGCTGGGAAAGCACACGGTCAGCTACCTGTCTGGAAACCTTTGCAACTCAGAATAATAGCAGCGTCTTCCAAATGCAGGAGCATCAGAAGCCATTAGAGTTGGGGACAAGGAGAGACTGCAAATATCCTGCTTCTTGTCACCAGGCTATGTGATTCCCATAAATCCACCGCACCCATATTCAGATGCAAGCAAAAAGCACATTTCCAAACTTAATATAAATGCTTTTTAAAATAATCACAGCTTTTTGGGTTGTGTTTTATTTTTAATTTCTGTCTCCATTTTTCTCCAGTTATGCAAAGCCTTGATTTTATATTCAACTTGTTTAAGTGAAATACGTCATCACATGCCTAAGAGGTTTTAAATCTTATCAGTCGTCTTTAAGAAAATTGGTTTAAAAATTTACTATGTAGACTTGTAAAAAATCTGGAAAGCATCTTTGAGGCACTGAAGGTGATTGGTAATTCTAGCCAAACAGCTGTGATGGGTTATAGATTATTATATACATATATATTTTTTTGCTCCATAAAGGGAATTAGTTAAAAAGATGTAGCAGTTTTCTTGTTAAAATTATAACATTTTAAAATTTTAAACCCCTCAAAAATGTGTGAGCTTTTTGGTAAAAGGGTAAGTAAATGTTCATGTCATAGTTCATTAACTGAGTAGTTTGATGCATGTGTGTATGGGTGTATGCATGTTCATGTGTGTGCACACACATGCATGTGTGTGTGTGTGCATGGGTGTGTGTCTGTATGAAAGAGGCCAGAGGGCATCTTTGGATGTCATTCCACAGGGATTTATTCCACCACTTTATTTATTTATTTATTTATTTATTTATTTATTTATTTATTTATTTATTTATTTAGAGATGGGGTCTCTCAGCAGCCTGTAACTTGCTTAATTAAGCTAGACTGGCTGGTGAGCATTCTCAAGGAGCAACCTATATCCATCTCCCCAGTGCTGCAATTACAGCCATGTTCCACCATGCCTGGTTTTTTTCTGGGGATCAAATTCAGGTACTCATGCTTACAAGGCAAGCATTTTACTGAGATCTCTCTGCCCAGCCCCTGAGTGTTCATTTAGACCCATCATTTTTTTTTTCTAATAATATTTTCCTGAAAACCTTTTGCCTTTAATGGTCATGAACTGGGTAATCTCCAGACGAAGGAGAAGCTTGGAAACAGGCTTTGAAAAGGGCCACAAATATTTTAAAGAAAACAATTTAAGTTTATTATAAGAGCACTGTTGGGAATTCTAAAATGAATTCTGAATTCAGGTAAACAGCAGTCCTCTTTCCTCCTTATTCTCCTCTATCATTCTTCCCAGAAAATAGTGGGACACACACACACACACACACACACACACACACACACATACACACACACACACCCCATGACTTTTATGAGGCCTTTAATTGCCAAATATTGTTGCAGGTGCTATGGTCATTCTGTAGCATTTATAGAGCAGGCAGCCTACCCCCTAATACCTCTGTGTGTGCACACTCATCTCTCTGCCAGGCTGGATGTATTTTTATTCACTTAATGCCAACTTCTAACATATGGCCAACTTACTCATATCTTATAAGTCACCATAAACTACCCACAAAAATTCAGGAGTAAGTTTCTAACATCCATAGGCTCTATTTTGCCTAGGCTTTTCTGAAAAGGACATGTTGGTGGCCAAGGACATGGGGCGCACAACCTCAATGAATTTTCCCAATGTCAAACCTGCACTTTATTTGCTCCTGGCAAAGCAGTTTTTCTCAGTAGAAAATATTCCAAGCAAATACTCTGTGATCCTGCAGGCTGGTACTCGAGAGAGTACCCTACAAAAATGATCCCCCCTGGATCCCATCCGTTATACACATGAGGCTGAAAGTTTGCAGTGGATTTAAGCATGGATAGGATCTGGTAATTCTTACTAGAGTGCGAAAACTTGTTAGTAAAATGTCCTTAGATCTCAGGAGGGATAGAACCTTTTGGTTCATTCGCACTTACCACCGTCAACTCTAAGTTGACAACCTCCCCAAACATCTGCTTTTGGTCTATATCATAGATTTTATTTACCAAAAAAAAAAAAAAAAAGGTTTTGGTTTAATCCTTTGGCCAAATTGGCATTTGCTTCCTCCTGCCTTCTATTTTACACTTGAGAATACAGCCTTTTTCTGTTTCTAAGTCAGTCGCTTTTATTTGGTTATAAAAGACCCAAGAAAACCACGGTAACATTAATGAATTGAAAACAGATTTTTTTCCCCTGAACTTTCAAGTGTGTACCACACTTTTCCAAAAAGGCATATTCAATAATTCTACACGGGTGAGCAGCATTGTTTTTCATATGGCCATTTTTCTGTTTGCACGAAATAACATAAGCAGTGCAAAGGAAATTTTGCAAGTGTTTGAAAAGAGTCCTGGACTTTCCCTTCTCCAGAATGAGTGCATTTCCCCTTGCTTGCACTGTTTTCTGGGGCTGTGATGTTCAAAAAGCATGATATTTGGAGTCATGGTGCAAGGTGGGCGTCTTGTCTCCTGGCCAGTCCAGACAAGTAAGAAGAGTACAGATGCATCCATCCAACTGCCCGTTTTCCTCTTTTCAGCAGAATCTTCAAAACATATTGTTTGCTAAGGCCGTGATGCATTTTGGACCTTCCTATTTCCCATCCTACCCACAGGTCCCTCCTCCAGTTTTCCTTGGGGTTGGCTCCTCGATACCGACCCAAACAAATTCACCAGAACCCCAGAAGTCGGTATCTGGCACTGTACTTATCTTCATTTCTACTCCATTCAGTTTCATCTCTGGGTCCTTCTGATTAAACTGGAAACCTCAGCCACTTTCAGAACCACCATCCTAGTGGTGGTCTCCATCACCCGTTGTCAGGGTCTCAGCAATAGCCTCCTCACCTTTCAGATACTTTTCTACCACACAGGGCTACTGCAACTTCATCAGCTCCAGAGATACTTTGATTCTTAAATTCAAACAAAACCCCCTCAAGTACCAATTCCTTGCCACAACCTACAAGCCCTTGCCTGGCTGGTGCCTACCAGGTTCTCTCACTTCTGGTCCTCTCTTCCTCTTTATTCCACTGTAGCCACACTGGTTGAATTGCAGTACTTGAAAGGGCTTTTGCCTGTGCTAGTCTCGGTGCTTGTGTTGCAACCCCACTCCAGCTTTACACAATTCCTGTTCAAACCCTTGGATGCTTAGCTTGAAACACCTTCTCTCCAATGACATTGTTCCAGAAGCCGTCACAGCACCTCACTCAATTCTTCCTTCACGGCAGTGCCCACAGGCAACATTAACCTAGATATTTTCTATTCCTACCAACATCTGTTTCAGAAGTTGTTAAGCCATATGTTGCTGAATGAGGGACTGAATCAGTGAATGATTTTGAGAGGTAAGTATTATGATTTCCAGGTTTTTTTTTTTTTTAATGAAAGAAGTAACTTTGCAAGTTATCACTAAATGTTCTATGTTTTCCTTATTGTAGGATAGGGGTGAAGACTGTGACATCTGATTCTTTTTTAAAAAGTATTTTGTTTATTTATTTGAGTTGGGAAGGGAGAGAGAATGGGCATGCCAGGGCATCTAGCCACTGCAAATGAACTCTAGATGCATGCACCACCTTGTGCATCTGTCTTACCTTAGTATTGGGAAATCAAACCAGGTCCTTTGGCTGCCCAGGCAAGCACCTTAGCTGCTAAGCTATCTCTCCAGCCCTAACATCTGATTCTGTCTGGATCCAAAGTCTGTACTTTGTATCTCACTATTGACTGCATCCACATGTTCCCTGAAGCCAGTCCATGGTCCTCTGCATTTCATGGAACTCACACAGTCCTCCAAGTGATCTTGAGTTCAGTACACTTTACCCCTGTTTATAGATGAGGCCACTAGAGCTCAGAGCATTTATGAGCCGTGTCCCGGGAAACATAGCAGGTGGCAGAGTTTTGTGAAACCAAAGTAGCCTTGTCCAGAGCTTACTTCCACAGCAGGCCTCCCTCTTCTCTACCTGTCTGTTTTGAGCAGGATGCCACCACCCCTTGCTGAAATTCCTTCAATGACCTCCAGCTAGCTTTGGCTCAATGGAGGTAGCTGAAGGAAGTAGGGAGCTGGAGGAAGAGAAACCCAGGGTCTCTGTCTACTGCCTTTCACTGTTCTGGGTATTGTCTCAGGTGCTGGGTGGATTTCGTTCTGGATTTCTCCCCCCCCTCCAGATAACTCTTCTTCCTGTGGCCATGAGGATGCCAGCCACTCATGGTCTGTCTGAGATTGGCTAGTAGCTAAAGATCTACAGATCAGCCAATTTTATGAGTCTATAAGTGATCTGGAGGGACATAGGGGACAGCTATGGAGCCTCCCTGTGTGTGCACGGATTTCTGGATTGCCTTGTTCACTGTGTTTGACTTTTCACCTCTCCTGGCACCTTTGTGACAAGTTCCTTGCAGAGGAAATCCCTTCTGTTTGAACCACCTGGCATCCTGGTGCCATCTATTTGCTGCTGTCAGGATGCCCATCTGGCTTTCCTGCTTCTTAAACCTGAAATAAAGTGGTGTATGAGGGAGCAGAGACCTGAAAGCCATGCGACCAAAAGTAGTGTTTGGCTGTGAGCAAGAAGCTATGACACATCCCTCTTAGGGCTGTTTCATTTCCTTTTTAACACCCTGAGGGTACCATAGGGACACCGGGGCTGGAAAGTGCTAAGTGATGGTATTCTAATGACACTGAAGAATGGATGCAGCTAGCAGAGGTGCTAAATGGACTACTGGGGATTGGCTAATTAAGAGGGCGAATGTATCATTAGAGAGGATTAGGTTTATTTATAGTGGAAAAGACACCAATGAGATGAAGGGAAGTTCCACACAGGTATCTGGGGTCAGTCTCACGGTCGTGGTGTTTCCTGACGTTGTCCTCTCTGCTTTCTGGCGTGACACATGCTAACCCTGATTAGGTGGAGGGACCAAAGACATTGCCCCATTGCCAACTGCAGTTTTTGAGACATCTTTTCCAACACTGGAACCGGCATCTGCTGCCTTTGCGGGCCAATATGCAGAAAGGAAAGAATATGGTTCTCGTAGAAGTAAGCCCAGGTAAATGACAACCTTTCCTCCTTTTCTCCTAAAGCAAAGATAAGGAAGAGCCCAGATTAACCTGACCTAAGCCAAGTCTTAACAATGAATTCATGTGCTGCCACAGAGCCTTAGCCTGATAATTAGATTTGTGACATACTGGCTCTGACCAATTACAACATTTTTGGCTCAAAAGTATAAAAGTTGGTTCTCCCTCCCCAGCCTTGTGTGTGTGTGTGTGTGTGTGTGTGTGTCTGTTGTGTAGAATGGGAATAAATAAAATATGACTGAATGTCTTTCTGTAGCAGAGCTATCATCCTTGATGTTATCACTTTTAATAGCTACTTAAATATGTCAAGATCTATTTAAGCTCAGACAAGCACAACTAACATTCCAGTCACTTCTTCAGAACTAGAATGACTAGATTGGGGTGGTACGTGGTAAATCTGTGCTTATGTTTCTTTCCGAGCAAATGAACTGAAATAATTATAAAATTGAAACATTTTATAAGGTGACACCACTGCATTTAATTGTACGAAATTTACAACATAGAAAAATGTCATCATTTTATTCAGTAGTCTGTGGTATAATTAAGACTATTCTTTTGAGGTATCATCGCCTATTTATGAGTTTTCCCTTTCCACCTGGATGAGACATCTGAAATCCAGAACTATACATCAAGTAGGCCTGTCCTCATAATTACTTTTTTAAGGGATTTGTGGTTTCATGTGATGTGTATCTTCTTCATGGGGGATGTCTTTGCATTCAGAAGAATGTGGAAACAGAAGGATAGTTCTCTGGAGTTCTTCCATTTTATCTGGGAAAGGGACCACACATGACAAGTCACAATTTAGCAAGTAAGTTATGACATAGCACACAGTGTGTGATGTTGAGTAACGATCTTTTTAAACTCTCATCAGAGCACACCCCGTGAACTGTGCTAATGGATGCAACACACTTTACAAAATCTGCATACGTGAGGCTTTTCCATCCCGTCTTAAGTGGGGACAGTGTATATAAATAATAGATATTAGCAATTAAGCGTCTATTCCTATGTATGCATTTATATATTTGACTAGAAATTAACCAACAAAGACATGAAAGAGGATGAACCTTCTCTCTTCCTTTCTGTTTTGCCGGCTGTTCCTGAAAGGCATTTTGGTATTTATCACAATATGAACAATGACCCTGGTTTCCTTTTCTGCATCCTTAAATTAATTACTATCAAATTTTTTGAAAAATGAAATCAGTGTGACCTAACTCTTGATGTATTTGCCATTTTCTATTTACTATTCATGGGCCTTAGTCAAAGTTGTTTAGATTTCAATATTTGTGTGTGGTATATGTGTGGAGGTCTGGGGACAACCTCAGGGTTTTGATCTTCTTCCACCTTGCTTGAGACAGGGTTTTTCTTGCTGCTTGTCATTGGGATGGTTAGTCTAGCAGGCCCATGAAATTCAAGATTCTTCTGACTTTGCCTCTCATTGCTGCGGGCACACGGGGATTATAGACATATGAGCTACTTTGCATGTGGCTGGGGATCCAAACTCCAGGGGACAGGCTTGCAGAGAAAAGACTATGAACTGCTGAGACAGTTCTCAATTCTTTGTCTGAATTTTTTTTTTTTTTGGTTTGTTTTGTTTCTTTAACTTTTTTTTTAAACCAATTCCTTACCAAAACATCTCACCCATTTGGAATTTTTTTTTTCTTTTTCACAAATGGATAAAGAAAGCATAGATCATGGCCTATGTCCTCATCTTAAACCTGCATCTGCCTGCTGCCCTCTTGTGACTGCTGCTTAGCCCCACCAAAGCAGGAAGCTTGAACATCACCCTACGTTCAACCTCTCATCTGTAGGTTGATGTTGTCCTAAGCATGTCTTGTTGGTATCATCTTGGGCTCCATAAAATAACAGAAGTATTTACCAATACTGGAACATTTAGAAATTGCACATAATCTTCCTAAACTCTGGGATCCTTGGTATACTTCAAAGTGTGGGCATTCTGAGTTATTTCTTCTGATTTGAGCTGGGTCAAAGGGAACTATAAATGACCTTCATCTGAGATACTCATCAGTTTGCCACAGTCTTCATCCATCCTTCTTGTTTACTCCCAGCTTATTATTCACACTCTCTCAAGCCATGGCCAGCATCTAGTTGCAGAGTTTTTGCTTTAATGCATATATGTCAATAATTGCACAAGGTATCACAACTATAACATGTTAGAAGTCTTCACTCTTTCCTGTCTAATACTGTAATCATAACAAAAACTAAAACTGAATTTCTATGTGCCAGCTTTTGAATTAGGTGCTTTACCCGTGGTATTCCATTTGTTCCTCAGAATGGCCCACGGTGTGTTTGCTGGCTCTGGTTATGTAACCGAAGAGACCAAGAGTCACAGGTGAGAAACACAAAAAACAAAAAACAAACAAACAAACAAAACCCCAGTGATTGGCTCAATACAGTGAATGAGCTTCAGAAGCCAGAGTTAAACTGATATTATTCTACAGGTGCTCGATGCAAAATTGAAATATTTTTCCTTATTTAAAAAATTAAATGTGAGTGTAAATGCAGATGAGAAACAATGTGTTGTATTTTCCTTTGAAAAACTCCAGGATTTTTTTTTTTTTTTTTTTCAGTGTAACTGCAGATACTGTCCCTGAACATAACACCCCCATGTGTGGCTTTAGGTCTCTTTGAAAGGCCATTGTTAAGTTACCCAGCTTCGTACATCATGGTGGTTAGTCCAGGCTTTTGAACTTATTATGATGGTAGTCTCATGCCTGATCCAGCTGACAGTGGCTTCGCTGATGGAACAAGCCCTTTACATGTGGGGAGGACTGGGCTAGGTGTACGGTTAGTGAGGTTACCTCTGAGAACCAACCATTCCCCAGACAGTGCTGACGCAAGAATCTTAACATTTTACACAGTCCCTACTTCTGTGTTCCTGTATCTTAAAACCTCCCCACTCTCCTTTCTTTCTCTAGCTGCCTAAATGTACAAGCACAATAGTTCCATATCTGTGAAGGAGGAGAAGTTTGTCACTTGTCTGTGTTGGGCTTTCCAGCCCCATCCATATGATGTTCTACTCAAGCTATTTAAAACACATCACCTTCCATTCCCAGCTTGGAGAGTAAACAATATGCCAAGCGCCTCAAAACTGCAAGGTGACCTTGACATGTGTCATTCAGCAGGGTTTTCAGATTGAAGTCATCCTGTTTAATATTCATAAAGATTTCCTTTTTTTCTTTCTACCAGCATATGTAGTGATATCGCAAGAGTTGGGGGGTTGGGTGCTTTATTTAGAGATGGATTGGATTCTGAAAAACATACCATCAGTGTCTCTGTGATGAACTGAAGTGTCAGCTTGGAGGTAGGAAAATTTTGTTTCGCATTCTTCAAGGGACGACAGTGAGGATGTGCTGGATTGTGACAGGTCTTTCTCACTGGGGGTCTCTTTGGCTGGTCCATCTGTGATATTGAATTCGGATACTGAATTTATAACGATAGCATTAATAGGTTTCTCGTCGGCATGCCTTTCATTTGTGAGTTGCGTATCTGGACAAAAAAGAAAAAAGAAAACACGCACACACAAAACCACTAGAGTTAAACTTAGTCATCTAAGAATAGACTTTTGCAAGAAATGTTACATTCTGTACTTTGAAAGAATAAACTCTTATCAGAGAAAATGAAGCATTATGGAGCAGGATAATTTTGAAAAAAAATGTAAGAATAGAAGAGTGCAATCATAAAATTTTATATACATTGCAAATTTCACATTAGTTTGTAACATTTCTACTATCTTCTTTGATGATGATGAGCGGGAAGAATCAAGGAACTCATTCATTTGGATCAAGATGCACTCACATGGGGCTGAAGAGATGGGTCAGTGGTTAAAGGCACTTGCTTGCAAAGCCTGAAGGCCTGAGTCTAATTCCCCAGTACCCATGTAAAGCAAGATGCACAAAAAGTACAAGTTTGTTTGCAGGGCTCTGGTGTGCCCATTCTCTCTCTCTCTCTCTCTCTCTCTCTCTCTCTGCCTCTTTCTTAAATAAATAAATAAATAAATAAATAAATAATTTTTTTTAAAGGGATGCACTCAGGGCTGGAGAAATGGCTTAGCAGTTAAGACCTAGGTTAAGGTTTGCCTGCAAAGCCAAATGACCTTGGATCAATTCCCCAGGACTCACATAAGCCAGATGCACAAGGTGGCACATGCATCTGGAGTTTGTTTGCAATGGCTGGAGGCCTTGGCATGCCCATTCTCTGTCTGTCTGTCTCCATCTCTCTCAAATAAATAAATAAAAAATAAATAAAATATTCTTTTTAAAAGATGCACTCACAGTATACTGCACTGTAGGAGAGTACATAAATGGTACCCAATTCTGCTGAGTTCACTACATACTCTCAAACAAATCACTTGATTAATTTTTGTTACACATTTTGGTTTCCTTCTCTTTGGGAGAGAAAGCATGTATAGATGAATAGTCTACAAAATTATTCTTAATTCTGCCCTCAGAGACACTCAGTTGTTAGCCTTTCATATATGTGATCTCTGATGTAGTTATTGGCATCTAGGTCTTTAATAGGTGACAACCTTTCTGAGCAACCGATACAACTACAAGAGATGTTCAAGGAACTTCTGGCAAAAACCCTGGCCAGGGGCTGGAAAGATGGCTTAGTGGTTAAGGCGCCTGCCTGCTAAGCCTAAGAACCCGGTTCCAGTCTCCAGGTCCCACATTTAGCCAGATGCAAAGTGATGCAAGGGCGTAATGCCGCACTTGACCACAAGGGGGAGCACGCATCTGGATTTCGTTCACAGCAGCTGAGAGACTGCTGGTGTGCCCATATCTGTCTCCCTCTCCCTCTCTGTCTGTCTCTGTGTCTCTCTCCAAAAATAAATAAAATAATTTAAAATATTAAAAAAAAAAACCCTGGTCAGGTTTCTGGTTTGAATAAAGCATATTCATGGATAAAACCAAGAAGGCCACACACGTCATACATTTTTTTGCATCTCTGTTCATTTCACATAGTAATGAGGGGGTTGCCATGGAGCCAGCACTGGGATGGCTATTGGCATGCAGTGGTGACCATGACATATATGGTCCCTAGCCTTCACCCAGCATCTTGCACATTAGCAAGGAAGAAAAGTGAGTACTTTATAGGGCTGAGGAGTGTGGTATAAAGAGGTGTCCATGAAATTATGTTTGAGAGAGGATGAGGCAGGGTAGTTTTAATGTATAGGTTACCTACACCCCTTAAACCAAGTCTTGTGATTGGGGAACAAGAAACCACAAAAAATGAGATTCTTAAATCCACAGCACACCGTCTGATTACTAGATACATCTTTAGCCCTAAATAAACAGAACTTGTGGTGTTTTGATGGAACTTTCAGGAGGTGGACAAGATAGTCTGGGACTCACATTCTCAGGGTTAGCACAGAGCCTGGCTGAATCAGCCGCATTCATTGAGTTACTGAAATGCACCTGGTTTGATTTTCCTATGCATATGGAATTCAGTGCATGAAATACTTTTTTTTTTTTTTTTTTGCCCATGTATTTGTGTGGAGGCCAATGGTTGAGATTAGGCAAGTTCCTTGATCACTCTTCAATATATATATTGAGACTTTCTCTCCCATGAACCCAAAGATAGCCAGAGCTTGTGGATTCAGTTAGTCAAGCAAACCAGCTGGCCCTAGGGAATCCTAGGATTTTGCCTTACAAAGCACTGGGATGACCAGCAAGCTGCCACATGTGCTTGGTATGTAAGTGAGTGCCTGGTACGTAAGTGAGTGCTTTGGATCTGAACTCAGGTCCCCTTGCTTCTGCCAAAAGTGCTTTCCTGTCTGATCCATCTCCTTGGCTCCAGAGGGAGGGGGGAAGCTTGTGTGATCATCCTTACTATCTATTCCAAGACGTGCTTTTTCATTTCTGGAAAATCAAAACCTCTGTTTGGTCTTAGCTCCTTGGGGGGTAGTTCCCAAACACTTATGCAGAGCAGAAATACCTAAGAAATCTAAAAGTCATAAGCTCTTGGAAAGCTCAGGCACCCTCCTCCCCAGGAGACCAGTTGAGTCACAATCCCTAGGCCCTTGTGAAAAATTTCCCTGATGAATCTAGAAGGCAAACAAGTTTGAGAACCCTAAGGAGTCTTCTACTTTAGAGAAGGAGGAAAGAGAAAGGAAGAGCCCCAGACTTGTGAGTCAGTGATTCTCAGAAGCCCTTGGTGAGATGGTCACTCTCTGCAGGCTTGAGTGAAGTCAGACCATTCTGCTACCCACAACCATATTAGGCTATTTTTGTTTCTTTCAGATTTTCCAAACAGCCTTACTTTTTAAAGATTTTTTTTTTTTAAATTTAGCGAGCGAGCGAGAGAGAGAGGAGAGATAGATAATCAGAGTGCCAGGGCCTCAGCCACTGCTATTGAACTCCAGACCTTTGTGTCTCCTAGTGGGCATGTGTGACCTTGTGCTTGCCTCACCTTTGTTCATCTGACTAACTTGGATCCGGAGAGTTGAACATGGGTCCTTAGGCTTCACAGGGCAAGCGCACCTTAACAGGTAAGCCATCTCTCCAGCTCAAACAGCCTTAATTTTTGATACTGTTTTATTTTTATTTCCCTCCCTATACGCTGCTGGCTTTAAATTTCTTGGTGGTAGTTTGATCTACCCTAAAAAGAATGGATAGAAATAGGGGTTTGAGAAAACCTTTATTGCTTACTGCAATTAAGGTAAGTTTGAGTAAGGAAATATAATAGGCTCCAAAGATCAGGAAGTGATAGATTTTCTCTAACCCAAGAAAGAATTGTCATATTAATGATCTAATGATAATTATTATGATAATAATATAAGTTTATTTTATTTATTTATATATCAAAGCTACCAGTAATCAATATCACAATATCATAACCAAGTGAAATTCACATACTGCCATAGACCACATAGAGTGATGTTGATATGTTGAGCCAGGAGAGAGTGTAGAATGTTCAGCTGCCTCCATATCCTCTACCTAGTAGAGATTGGTATCACCTGCCCCTAGGTTATAATAAGAATTTACAGCTAGGCCTTTAATCCCAGCACTCGGGAGGCAGAGGTAGGAGGATCATTATGAGTTCAAGGCCAGTCTGAGACTACATAGTGAATTCCAAGTCAGCCTGGGCTAGAGTGAGACCCTATCTTGGAAAACCTGTTAGCCTTGTCAAAGTCCCATTTTGAGCCCTTTGAGTTGAAAAATCACTGCTTCACATCCACACACACACATACTGTTGCATCCTTTTAACGTTAGACTTTTTATTACCACTGATATACCTTATTAAACTTTAGTATCTCAGTCTGAAAGCCCCTAGTAGTTATCGTTAGTTAAAGAAATGGGAAAGGTTGTGAAGGTCATAAATCTTAGAGGGGAGCTACTACTGTTGTTTAAGTAAATGGATATGTTATGCCCACTCTAAATACTTTTGTTTATTCCCACAGATAAGTGCTGCTCTCACCTTTGATCAGAGAAGCTTCGTTTTGAAGATTGTGGTGACTACTGGGGACACTCAAACACACCAGAGTGCTGATGATACATTATGGTTGAGTGCTCAGTATTAAATAAGACATTTTTATTACACACTCTAAGGTTTAGGGGACATTGTGGAGGAGGGCACCAAAAGACTCTAAGAGCCAAAGGATGGGGAGGAATAATTGGGACACTCTCTTGTGGACATGAAGTGGTAGTTACATCATGATCTCACAGTGGCTGTCACTACTTCCACAAGGTCTTCACAATCCTGAGTTCATCAAAATTTCAACATGGATGATGGAGAAGAGGAAAGAGAAGTCATCATAATAAAAGAGTGGCTAAATGGAATGAAGAAGGCTTAGTGGAAAAGGAGGAGGACAAAAGACAAACTGGGAGAAGATTATGTTCAAATTATGTTCATGTATGAAAATTGTCAATAAAAAGTCTTAAAAAAAGAAATGAGAGAAGTATAAATTGATATCTCCAAGTTAACAAATGAGTAAAAAGAGTCAAGCCTTAGAGCTGTGACTTACAGATGTTGTGCAGGATTTAGCAAAGGTTAGAAGTAGGACTTGAAATTTGGCCTAATGGTTTCCAAAAGTTTTGTTTTTACCTTGGTCTCTTTCACAGTATAATTTACTCTTTTCTTGTATCTCAACTTCCTAGAGGCTGAGTCTGTACATGAGCAAAATCCTCTACCCTAAATCTTCAGATGTGTTACTACCCCCAACCCAACCTTGCAAATAACTCACTTTTACAGACCCACTTTTCTCTGCATGGTAGTTGTGCCGTATAACTAACTTCCTAGACATGTGGGGAAGCCTGCCAGTGCAGTTCCACCAGCTTTGTACTGTAAACTAGACTAGACCTCAGCTCAGAAAGAACTGGTGCATAGTAAAACTAGGGTGAGTATAGAGGCTTGGAGCATCTCTTTGCTTAACAGAATTAATTATCAATCAATTCAGATGATCACACGTAGGTTGCATGTAATTTAAATTGCTCTTGTACAAAGTAATTCCATAACAAAAATGAAGTTGGATAGAGGTTACTGGAATATAAGTACATGCAGAGAATACAGTTTACAGCCAAGTGGTATATGATTCTCTTTTTAATTCTACAACATCTTTAAGTATAACGTTTTGAATGTAAGTGGTATGCTACATTAAGCAACCATTTGGAGCATGCTAGGTTTGTACAGAGAGATTTTATGGAGAACTTAAACTGCCATTCATAAAGTTATTTTAATTCCATATCTCTGTTTATATTTTTATTTTTTCATCCCCAGAGGGAACTATCTGTTGCTCATTAAAAAATCATCTGACGCACGCACACACACACACACACACACACACACACACACATTTCAGAACCCAGTCTGTTCAACCCAGAATTCTGACATCTGAAGTGAGTCATAATTTTTGGGTGAATGTTACTGACTTCTTCCATTTTTTATAGCTGGAATGCTAACAGTATTTCCCCCAGATTCCTTCCTTTATGGTGTTATTTGACATTGTAGCTGAAGAATTATAAAGTAGCATGAGCTAAAAAGAGAAACACATAAAAAGTGGCATCACATCTTCTGTAGGGAAAACGATTTTAGAATTAAATGGGGAACTGATGAAACTATATTTGGGATGGTATAGATAGTTCTTGACACTAACAAAGGGAAAATAATTTTTCAGTAGAAAAAAACACATTTAGGACAAAAATTAGGAGCATCTCCATAGTTCTTAGAAAAAAATCAAAGGATATCTTGAAAGCTAGTGAAATAGAAAATTCATGTTTAGGTTAGAGGTAACTGCAAGAACCAATAGGCATAAACTAAGGAACAGAAAGAGAGACAGTTAATTATTTTTTATTACCATTGAGCAAATGTTATTAATTTAATTCAATTAACATTTGTTGAGCATCCACATGCAATAGATGAATCAGTGTGACAGGAGCTATTAATTTATTTACTTTAAGTTATTAAGGAAACATTTTAATGTTTTTCATTTAATGTGACATGAGAATTTTTGCATCCATAGATTCTTTATTTGAGCCTTTATACTTATAATTCCTAAAGTTATGAGTAAGTAGAATTTCTTCTTACCTGGCTCCTCTGATTCTATTCTAGTTTGTTTTTCCTTTTCACCTTCCCTGTTTCCTTTCCATTCTTTCCTTTTCCTGCTTTCCTCTCCCCTTCCTAACCCTTTCTTTTCTTTCTCTCTCCCTCTCATCTTTCCTATTTAATTCTCTGACTTGACCTGTCTTGAATATCCTTGTTCTTTGTTTTCTTTTTTGTTGCTTTGTTTTGTTTTTCAGAGACAGGGTCTCACTCTTTCCCAGGCTGGCCTGGAATTCATCATGTAGTCCTGGGATGCCTTGAAACTCGCAATTAACCTCCTACATGTGCCTCCAGAGAGCTGGGATTAAAGGTGTGCACCACCAGCCCAGGCTCATCCCTGTTCTCTGTAACTCCATATCCTTTATTATATTTATTCCTCAGGGCTCAGCTGTTTCCCTTTCTAAGGTCACATTTGTCCATACTCATAACTTGCTTGCTTGGTGATTAATAGCAATCCAGGCCACATTTGCTGACCACAACCTCCACCCCCATAAACTCCATACTTGTGCTCAGCACCAAAACATTGAAAGAAAAATGAAAAACTATCTCAGGTCTTTAAAAATATTTTTATTCATTAATTATTACTTATTAATTTATTTAGTGTGTGTGTGAGAGAGAGAGAGATTGAGAGAGTGTGTGTTGTGTGTATATGTCTGTTTGAGTGTGTTTACATGTGTGGAAGTTAGAAAACAACTTTTGGGTTGGTCCTCACCTTCTACCTTATTTGAGACAGGGTCTCTTAATTGCTGCTTCCTCCACAATCTTCCAGAACATTCTGTCTCTGCCTCCCTTCTCACTTTAGGTGCACTTGGATTATAGAAGCCAATCACAGCTTCCTACTTCTACATGTGGGATTGGTGGATCCACACTCAGGTACTTAGAGATGAGTGGCAAATGCTTTACATAGCCATCTCCCCACTCCCAGTCTCTATTTTTTATTTATTTATTTATTTATTTATTTATTTATTTATTTATTTATTTATTGGAGAGAGTCAGAGCGAGAGATACAGAGATGAATGGGCGGGCCAGCAGCCTCTCAGCTGCTGTGAACGAACTCCAGAGGTGTGCGCCCCCTTGTGGGCAAGTTCGGCATTGTGCCCTTGTATCACTGTCTCTGGCTAAACATGGGACCTGGAGAATCAAATGGGCATTGTTAGGCTTAGGAGGCAGGCGCCTTAACCTCTAAGCCATCTGTCCAGCCAGCAGTCTCTATCTTTTAAAAAATATTTTATTTAGTTATTTACTTACTTACTTGCAAGGAGGAAGAGATGAGAGAGAGATGGAATGAGAGAGAGGGGCACGAGAAAGAGTGTATGGGCACATAGGACCTTTTGTCCCTGCAAAGGAACTCCAAATGCATGTGCCTCATTGTGCATCTGGTTTTATGTGGGTAATAGGGAATTGAACCCAGGTCATCAGGATTTGTAACCAAGTACCTTTAACACTGAACCATCTCTGCAACCCCATACCCTCGCCCCCTTGTTTTTGAAGCATCATCTCACTCTAGCCTAAGTTAACCTAGAATTCACTTTATAGCCCTGGCTCCTCCTAGTTCAGATTCCCAAATGCTGGTGTTAAAGGCACGTACCACATCACCCAGCTAAATGTACACTTTCTTTGTTGCGGAACTGAGGCCTGAACCTGTCAAGTGCTTCATCACTGAGCCCTACTCCAACACCATCCCAGTCTCCATTCTTTAGAGACTCACAACTATCACAAATCACAGCCTCAATTTGCAGCTGAGTTCTAGAATTTCTATTTGGTTGCCAACCAAATCCTTCAATTTTATGTAATTAAAAAATGTATTATTTATTTATGAGAGAGACAGAGAGGAAGATAGAGAGAGAGAATGGATGTACCAGGGCTTCCAACTGCTGCAAATGAACTCCACATACATGTGCCACCATGTGAATCTGGTTTTACATGGGTACTGGAGATTCGAACCTGGGTCCTTTGGCTTTGCAGGCAAGTGCCTTAATCACTAAGCCATCTCTCCAGTTCCTAATTTTATGTTCTTTGTTTTTTAAGCCTTTCATCTCACCAAAGTAAGTAAGTAACTTTGGCTGACCTTGAAATATCCAAAATTGAATATTTTTCATTGTGTGGTTGTTTTTCCAGATTATTAGGCTTAAAAGTATTCCTGTCTGATGCAATTCTGACATCTGGTCATTTAAAAATTCTTATTTATTTTTCTTTCTATATCATTCTCATATCCATGTCTGCCTTTTCTTTTTTTGGGGGGGGGGATTTTGACAGAGAGAGAGGGAGAGGAAGACAGATAGAGATGGGTGTGCCAACAGCCTCTCAGCTGCTGAGAATGAAATCCAGACGCGTGTGCCCCCCCACCCCATGGTCAAGTGCGGCATTGCCCCCTTGCATCACTTTGCATCTGACTAAACGTGGGACCTGGAGATTGGAACCAGCGTTCTTAGGCTTAAGAGGCAGGTGCCTTAACCACTAAACCATCTCTCCAGCCCTGCCTTTTCCTTTTGATTACTACCTCCTGGGTTTCATCTCTCTCCTCCACCCTGTACATTTCTCCATCCCTACATCCCAGTTTCATCTTCTGTGCTCTCCAACTTGGTCAATTCTCTTTGAAGACATTATTTAATTCCAAGGATTGAACCCAAGCCTTTGCACATTCAAGGCAAGTATTTGACCATACTCCTTGTATTTTTTTGTTTGTTTGTTTTTGTTTTTCGAGGTAGGGTCCCACTCTAGCCCAGGTTGACCTGGAATTCACTCTGTATTCTCAGGGTGGCCTCCAACTCATGGTGATCTTCCTACCTCTGCCTCCCAAGTGCTGGGATTAAAGGTGGTAAATGTGTGTGCCACCATGCCTGGCCTCCTTGTATTTTTGAGTCAGGATCCCATTGCATAGCTCAGGCTGGCTTTAACTTTCCATCCCCCAGCCTCTGCCAGCCAACTTCTAGGGTCACAGATGTGTGTCACCAAGCTTGGCTTAAGATAATTTATACACTGTTTTCAAAATGGTGTTTTTAACTCTATCCTCTGATCATATACTTGAACAAACAAAAACACATAGCTTCCTGGATTTCCTTCTTTCCTTGATTAGACAAAATACCTGATGAAACTCAGTTTTAATGGAGGGTTTAATTCAGCTTACAGTTTTAGGCTATATCCCATCATGGTGGAGAAGGCATGGCAGCAGGAACTTGAACCAAGCTGGTCTCATTCAGCCCACAGTGAGGAGGCAGTGAGTGGTGAAGGCCCAACCTCAGTCATCTTCTCTGCCATTACTACAGGGCAGGACTCTGGCCCATGGAATGGTGTGTCCCACAGCTGAGGTGGGTCTTTTCACTCACAGGTATGCCCAGAGGCTAACTTAATCTAGTTAATCCCTCCCTGGTGATCCTCAATCCTGTCAAATTGATAGTCACTGTAAACCATCACCATTCCATTGTGCACACACTTCAATGCTAAAGGCTCACTATTAGCTGAGTAATTTCCTGTTCTCCTATTATCAATTAACTTTTCCATTCTGTTTTCAAATTGCCTTTTTAAAAATTAGTTAATTAATTTTTATTTTAATTTAATTAATTAATTTATTTGACAGAGAGAAAAAAAGAGAGAGAGAGAGAGAGAGAGAGAGAGAGAGAATGGGCGCTGCAGGGCCTCCAGGCACTGCAAACGAACTCCAGATGCATGTGCCACCTTGTGTGTCTGGCTAACGTGGGTCTTAGGGAATTGAACCTGGGTCCTTTGGCTTTGCAGGCAAATGCCTTAACTGCTAAGCCATTCCTACAGTCCCCAAGTTGACTTTTAAAATAGTATCTTGCTAAGATTGTGTGTGTGTGTGTGTTAAACTCTTAATGTCCAAATTAAAATTTTAAGATTGAGGCTTTAGGATAGAGTGATTTTAATTTTATTTCCAGATCAAAGCACTTAAAATAAGTGTGTATTTCAAATATATTATCATTTTAAGCTATAGTGGTGAATTATATTTTCCCTTGAATTTGAACTACCACTTACAATTTAGTACTGTAATTATCTGTGGTTGATATCAGATCAAGGCAGACAACTGACATTTCAAGGTATAAACCACCAAACCATTCACAAATTATTGTGGTTAGTAAAATTAGTTAATCAAAGTGACACTGGAGAGGAAAAAAAAATGACTGGGCATGGTGGTGCAGGCCTGTAATCCTTGCACTTAGCTGGTAGACACAGGAGGATCAGGAGTTCAAGGCAAGCCATGACTGACTAGCAATTTCAAGGCCAGTTGAGCTACATGAGACCCTGTCTCAGACAAGCAAACAAGCAAATTATGAGAATTTTGTAAGGTTCATAGGAATGTTAGAAGTTTTCAGCTATTATTGGAATGTTTGATTGTATTCTCCACAACTTGGTAGGTAAAAACTGATATACAGGGCTGGAGAGATGGCTTAGGGGTTAAGGCACCTGCCTCCTAAGCCTAAGAACACTGATTCCAATCTGGTTCCAATCTCCAGGTCCCACGTTTAGCCAGATGCAAAGTGACTCAAGGGCACAATGCCACACTTGACCACAAGGGGGCGCACGCATCTGGATTTTGTTCTCAGCAGCTGAGACACTGCTGGTGCACCCATCTTTGTCTTCCTCTCTCTCTCTCTCTCTCTCTCCAAATAAATAAATAAAATAAAAGTAAAAAAATTAAAAAAAACTGATATACAAAATGTAAAAAAAAAATTAAACTTTTAACATGCTTAAAACTGGTAATAATTATTAGAATAAACTTTGCTAATGGCATAAATCACTATTTTCTTTCTTTTTCCATAATAAAATAACTGAGTTCGTTTCTCACTATGTAGCTGTGGGCTGGCCTCAAACTTGTAATCCTCCTTCCTCAGTCTCCCCAGTAGCTGAAATTACAGGTATGTGCCAACACACAGAAAAGGCCCAAACGATCTGCTGAGGCAGAAGGCATGGAGCAGGCAGGGGACCCTCCTGGGTTTAGATACAGGTAGTGGGCGCCAGGCCCCAAAAGTGCTGCGCATCTCACCCACCTGGAGCCCACAGGCCTCAAAACCAGCCTTGAGTGCCCAGGCCCCAAACACGTTGGGGTGCCTTCTTTAACACATTTTTTAAATGATTTATTTATTTATTTATTTATTTATTTATTTATTTATTTATTTATTTATTTATGAGAGTTAGATACAGACTGCAAGAGCAAGAGCACAGGCGGGAGAGTATGGATGTGCCAGGGCCTCCCATCATGGCAGTCAATCTCCAGATGTGTGCTCCACTTTGTGCATCTGGCTCTACATGGTTTCTGCAGAATCCAGCTCGGCCAATCAGACTCTGCAAGCAAATCCCTTTGACTGCTGAGTCATCTCTACAGCCCACTATAATTCTCATATTGAGTAAAATTGGAAAGCTGAATATTTTGGCAGAGGAAAAAAAAAAAACAAAATTGAGAAAATAAGGATTCCTCTTTGTTTATAAAGGCCACATAAAAGGGGACAGATACTCAAAGAAGGTGTACTGATAAGAAACCCCTAATTTTATTTTACATTTTAGAAACTGGGTAATAACGCTGAACAGGCATTGTTTTTCAGTTTCCTGGTATACCTCTCCTTTCTGTCAAGTGAATGGGGGTCAGCGGGGGAATTGCTGTAGGCGACCTTGGGTTCATTAAATCTAACTTGGAGTGAGGAAAAGTGAGTAAATACATGGGGCATGGTTTTCTGGATGGCAGATGTCCTTTTGAGACTTTGCAGAAAGAGCAGTATTTTCTGTCATTGTTTGGTTTAGTTTTCGGCACATGTCAATTGTGGATGGGCCTCATGAACACTAGATGAAATGTTTATCACGGGCTGTGACGAGAGGACATTTTAAGCCTTTTCAATCAGCCTCGGTGAATCTTTTTGAAAAAAGTGAGGAAAAGCAGAAGTCTATTATTTCTTCAGAAATAGTGGCAGGGACTGATGAAGGTGAAAAGGATTGACAGGTAAGAAGGAACTTGGAGAAGGCTGAAACGACTGCTCCCCAACCTTCCTCCATATTCGCAAAGTGACTTCCAGTTTGGGGGCCTGAACTGTTCCGTTGCTGTTTTTGTTCTGGTTTGGTTATTGTTTCTTTTCTGCCTAACTCTTCCACAGCTTTCTTTCACCACAGCTTGCTGCCCACTGCTACTTGTCCCTGTAGACAGACCTTGGCTCTGTGATGTACTTTTATAGCCAGAGCCTAAGACCATAACAAGGAACAATTCACGCCTAAGAGGTGGCTGAATCTTCAGACGTGCAAACAGTTTGCAATTATGAGTCTCCATTTCATTTTTATGCAGTTACCTTCAGTTTAATGCTTTTAAAAAGTATCTCAGGAAATAAAGATTATGTGACCCAAGAAAAAATTGCTTAGCAGTTTTTATAGTTCCATGCCCTTGGATGGGCAAATGGGCTTAAGGCTCTGAAAAAAAAAAAAAAGAAATAAAGTCAATCAAGCCATAAACTCAAGCATAATTGGTGTTACGTACAGTTGAGCTTTTTACTATTGGTGTTTAATATAAATGTTAAAAAATTAACCTCTATTGAAAGCATTCTCTCTTACGCTAAAAATATCACAGTTTATTTATTTCAGCTATTTAAATGTCACCGAGGGTTGCTTATATGCATTATCATGCCTGGATCCTATTAGTGGTGTTGTGAAGTGCTTTTACCATTCCATGAACGAATGAGGAGGCAGAGAGAGAAAGGGTTTAGTGGTGTCTCCAAGGGTACCGAGCTGATAAGAGGTATAACTAGAGCCTGAACTTATCTGTGTCACCAATTCCTACAGCGCATCACTCCTTGCCTTCTAAAACTCCTTCAGAAACCAGGCACTCAGACAGGAGGCTGGGGTGTATTTCTGAAGTATGACAGTTTGTCCCTTCTGACTTGCCCTCTCTTCAGGTGGACTGACCTTGCTGGTGCGTGAGTCAGTGATGCCTTATGTCCATATATATTTATATTTATACATGTGTTCATCAGAATCCAAATATATGTCATATTTAAACTTACATATCAATTAGAATGCAGCGTGTTCTAAATAGCAAGGATTATCACCTATTAGGTTATGATTAGAATACTTTAATAGATAATTAATCGGATACATTCTGATTTTAATAAGTATCTGCATAGAAGTAAAACTACTGGGCACTGAGGGAATGGCTCAGCTATTAAAGGCACTCACTTGCAAAGCCTATCAGCCTGGGTTCAATTTCCCAGTCACCTATATAAATGCCAGACGGGCATTCACATGCAACAGCAAGAAACAACTGGCACCTTTTCCCCACCACACACACACACACACACACACACACACACACACACACGAGCAAATTAAAAAAAGGAAAAATTTTAAAAACCTACCAAATACCAAATTGTTTCTTGTTCTTCTAAGTTCTTTGCATATATTAAGTATTTATTGCTCCCAGGAGCCCTGTGTGGTAGGTATTCTGGTGTCACCACGATTTTCTCCCTGGTCACATAGGAGGACAAAAGAACCTGCCTAAGATCACGCAGCCTGCTGATGACGGAGTGAAGATTTTAACTAAGGCACCTGGTCTACAAGTCCATGTCCCTAACCAAAGGTGCTATTATTAACTAGATAGGTATTTAACAAACATGTATTAGCACTTTATACATCCTACAGATGGCCAATAACATGCTCAGGTATTTATTGAAGATTTCCTGAGAGACCTAAAATTGTGTCCTTTTTAAGTCTGATTTTGCCAAGCCCCCACTGACTTCAGGGAGCTCTTGGTAATGGCTATAAATGCTTTGGATTTTCATGACCAGGATGTGTGTGATTAAGATTATGTGTGCATGGCTGGAGAAATGGCTTAGTAGTTAAGGCACTTGCCTGTAACACCTAAGGACCCATGCTCAACCCTCCAGGTCCTACTTAAGCCAGACACACAAGGTGACGCAAGCCAAGGTCACACATGAGCACAAGGTGGCGTATGTGTTTAGAGTTTGATTGCAGTGACTGGAGGCCCTGGTGTGCCAATTCACTCTCTTGCATAAAAAAGATTTTGTGTGCAAAGGCTGGGGAGGCTATTAAACATGCCACTGTGAATGGGAGCACCCATTCACACAACACACAAAGATACAGCTTCATATGTCACTAGTGCCAGGGTTGACCAGTCCGTGATGATGTCATCCCATGGAACCCACCACCATTCTTCTCCTTCATATCACTGTTCGCCTCTCCTCACAGTGCTTTTCCTATTCTTCAAATACCTGTTTGTTTTTTTCTGATGGTGTATATGTCTTTCCCATACTTGATCAAAATGCCACCTGTAAGACAACCTTGTTTTACAATATATTTTATTTATTTTATTTATTTATTTATTTATTTATTTATTTATTTTGAGAGAGAGAGGTGGGTGGAGGAGAGGGGCAGAGAGAATGTGCATGCCAGGGCCTTCAGCCACTGCAAACACACTCCAGATGTGCAAGCCCTAGCCCTTGTGTATCTGGCTTACATGGGCCCTGGGGCATTGAACCAGGGTCCTTTGGCTTTGCAGGCAAACACTTTAACTGCTAAGGTATCTCTCCAGTCCAAGAAAATCTTATTTGTATTAATTACTACCTCCTACAAAAGTGTCCAACATACAGTCAGCACTCAAAGCATGGGAAATCAAAGAATACATAGGCATAGATTACTTTGATGGCATTTCATACATTATCAATTCCATAATAATAAAAAGTGTATTTTGTTTCTAGTTTTGCCATTTTAACTACTCTTGAAAATAATCATTTTTGTGAATATTTTCTCATATTTATCTGTTTCTTTGGGTAGGATCCATAGGAAAGAATATATTGAATCCCTGAAGCTTTTGACATGATTTACTAATTGCCTTTCAGAAAAAATATTTGTTCGTTTTTACTTATACCAAGAATAATTGGAAAGAATTTGTTTCTTGTTCTGTAACAAATTCTGGATTTTGCCATTACAATAATTTATATTTATCAATTTGAAAGGAACTTGGATCAAGTGCCCAATTTTCCAACAGCTGAATAAACAGCCTTTCACTTCTGCAAGGAGTAGAAGTTTTTTTTTTTTTTTTTTTTTTTTCCATATCCACTGCTTTTCTATGGAATTTTTCTTCTATGACTAGATCCTAGGTAATTTAGAGAACTCTCAAGTTACATGGAACTGGGCACTTAAAAAACACTCATTATGTATTTACAGATCAATAAATTCTGTTCTAAGTATTTATTACATGACCGATAATTGATTTTTTTTTCAAGCTTGTTCTTGGGAGGTGGCATTCCACTTAGTAAACTTGGGTGGCTCCTGATAGCAATAGGTCTTGGCAGCTTCACCATCTGTCAAGGGCATATCTGTAAGTTTAGGATAGAAGTACAATCTATGTGGAGGGCTTGGGAAGCCAGAAGTCAAGCCACGCAGGCAAAAGGACCAAGAGATAAAGAGAAATGAAAAGCTAAACACATAACTCCATTGCCTGCTGTGCTGCAAGCAGACTGACAGAGCCTATCCGAATTGAGAAGGTAAGGCCTGTTTTCGTGGTAAACCACCTGGTAGAAATTTACTCCAGTCTCCCCAATGGAGTGGAGCATCTATTGCTACTAGCTTTTTATTTAATATGTGTGTACATGTGTGGTGTGTGTGGATGCGTGTGCCTATGGAGATGAGAAGGCAGCTGCGAGGTGTTTCTCCTCTGCTCCAACCTTCCTTTTGGAACAGGGTCTCTTGTTGCTTAGCCATGGCTGCTTGTGACTTTAGATTCTCCTGGCTCTACCTCCCATTGCTATGGGTTCATTGGGGATTCAGAGGATGTGCTGAGGAGGTTGGAACTTGGGTTGGCGAGCTTGGAAAAAAGAGTCTTTAACCACTGAGCCATCTCCTCAACCCTATGTTTTCAAAATTTTAATATAATAGCTTTGTGAAAATATTATATTACAGTTTCTATAGTATATATATAAAGTGGGCTTGCTATCCCCTTCCTTTTTTTTTTTTTTTTTTTTTGTTTTACTATTTCAGACTTACAAGATTAACAATAAAATGTTTGGCGACTGCTCTTCTAAGCACAAGACCAAGGTCAACACAATATGTCGTCCCTCTTCTACCTAAGGAATTTTCTTATGCTTCTTTTTGGTACCCAGGGTGTGGTTGCTGGAACACTGACAGCCACAGCAGCTGCAGTAGTGGCCTGGGTAGACTTTTCCTCTGAGTTTCTATAGTGGTAACAGGATTAACAGACTCTATTCTGGAAGTACTTGGGTGGCATAACACCTCCCAGCAGTACTATTCCTGACAAGGATGTGCAGATGGAAATGCATATTTATGTCACTTAAAGCCTACAAGAGACACAAGGATTTGAGCTATAACAATAAGTAGAAAAAAAATCTTCAACATTTTTGGTAACCCATACTCAAGTGCATTGACTGTGCTTGGCGAAAGACCTACTGTTTGCTCTTTGTCCAAGCATAAAATATTCAGCATTCAAGCATGCCGAGGTGAACTATTCTGAATATATTTTAGAGTGTTAAAATAAGCCACCACAAAGTTAGTTTTAAATATTCAGGTCTTAAAAATAACAGGACAATTTTATAAAGTGTTTGGGCCATTTTAAGGGGAAAATGTCCCCTTTTACATATAGTCTTAATTTGTTCCACTTATTAATAATGACTTTTAAAAATTATTTCCAAAGACCACATAGTCTTTGTAGTCAATCCAAACTGAAGATGTTAATGTATAGCCACCCTTGATACAATCTCATCTACTTTTCTTATAAAGCACTTCTGAAAATATAACAAAAGTTGAATACTTGATTCCATAAAATATAGGATTGGTGTGCCCAAGAAATCTGGGTACTACATATATATTGATTATAGTTGAACTGCTTAAGTTGGCTTTGTTGAAAGAAAACGAAGCACTAGTTTTTTACTAATTCCTGTGTCAGGAGTCAAAGGTTCAGTCATGCAATTTGGTTGAGTTGCCATCTTTATGAAGAGACGCCACTTTTTGATATATCCAAAAGAGGTCTCCAGTTATTTATTATCTTAATTAATCAAAAACAGTTTTATGAATTTGTTCCACCAGACAGAAGAAAATTTCTCAAAATTGGACATGCTTCTCATTAGGCTACAGGAAGGACTTTTATAAAGAAGAGGGGGCTGGAGAGATGGCTCAGTACTTAAGGTGCTTGCCCATAAAACCTAATGACCTGAATTCAATTCCTCGGTACCCACGGAAAGCCAGATACACAAAGTGGCACATGCATTTGGAGTTCCTCCATCTTCAGAGGCTAGAGGACCTGATGTGCCCATTCTCTTTCTCTCTCTCTTTCTGTCTGTCTGCCTCTCTCTTCTTGCAAGTAAATAAAATATTAAAAAAGAAAAGAGAAGTAAACATAACCAGCAGACGCATTGAGATGAAAAGTCAACACAGTAGACCCAAAGGAACATGTGTGAAATACGGAAGATGTGAAGATGCTGGAAGAATAATTATAGGACAAAAACCTGCATAAGATGCAGTTAAAAACTCCGGAATTGACAGTGGAGAAAAATATCATTAATAATATAGGGAGCAAATAAAAGCATGTTCAGTAGTTTAAAAGAGAGGAGAAGGAATTATAGTTGTGATGGTAAAATGATTCCAGAGCATGGACAGATCCTCTCACCAAAGAAACCAGAGTAAGTCAAACATTTCCTTTGTCCAGGACTGCTCATGTTCTTAAAGAGAAATGCTCTTGAGTGGGTGCTGCGTTGCCCAAAGCCTGGCATAAATAAAAGTGGTCCCTGTCTTGTGTTTCTGTGATATTTAGGGACAAAGAAGGGAAGGAAACTAAGATGTAGTCCTTAAGAGCTTGGCACAGTGCTTGGATAAAGTTAGAATGACAGTAGATTTATATCAGATTACCAACAGGGAGGTCTTGGGCTTCTCTTCCAAGCTCCTATATCATATTGTACCCAGCTAAACAGGCACTGTAATAGCTGGTAGTAAAGCATTTTTAGACGACAAGTTTTTAGACAGGACGTCATGTTTTACATGAGGAATGAAACATAGATGGTAGGTGTTTTCATCTCCCTCACACACGGAACCTTCCATTCATTCCTCCTTTAGCACCTGTAGCTGGAACAAATTATGATAGCTAACACTTCACACTATGATATGTTTAGGCTAAGTGTTTTCAATGAAGTCTCATTTAATCTTCACAATAATCCACTGAGAAAGTTTTTATGAACTCAGTTTTCTAGTGATGAAAATATGGGGTTTTGTATTCCTAAACTAGTTCATATTGGAGTATTAACTTGAATTTAGTCCATTGAGAGACCACAGTTTTTCTTCCTAACTGCTGTGATATGTGCAGGAGAGAGGAAGATGAACTGTTGTGCCTCTGGGAACATGATGAGCTATTTAAAACTGGCAAACATGTCAGAATGGAAGACTGCTCAGTCATTCCTTTTGTGCCATCCATAACTTGCTTTTTTTTTTAAAAAAAAAAAAAAGTTTTTCTTTTATTTATTTGAAAGAGAAGGGGAGAGAGAGATAAAGAGGAAGATCGATAGAGAATGGGCATGACAGGGCCTTCAGCCTCTACAAAGGAACTCCAGATGCATGTGCCACCTTGTGTATCTGGCTTACGTGGGTCCTTTGGCTTTGCAGCCAAGTGCCTTAACACTAAGCCACCTCTCCAGCTCCTTACCTTGCTTTTGTGAACTAACGTAATATTGGTTCATGACTAATGACTGGTCCAAACTCTCCAAGGAAGTCAGTTCAAATAAAAGGGGAGAGGAGACAATGAGTTAGATCTTGTATGATTGGAGTTAAGATGACCTGTCTGTTGCCCCATGCTTTGGAACTCTAATTACATCTAGCTATCTTGGCTAAGGCTGGTTTCCAGAGTTTCATATGGAGCATTGCAAAATTAGATGATGAGCTTTGCACCTCATTCCATCAGCTGAATAGATTAATCACCCGATTCCCCTTTACAAATTTCAATCAAGGGCTGGAGAGATGGCTTACTGGTTAAGGCGCTTGCCTACGAAGCCTAAGGATGCAGGTTTGATTCTCCAGGTCCCACATAAACCAGATGCACAAGGTGGTACACATGTCTGGAGTTGATTTGCAGTGGCTAGAAGCCTTGGTGTACCCATTCTCTTTGTTTCTGTTTCTCTCTCCCATTCTCTCTGTTTCAAATAAAAATAAATAATATATATTTAATCTTGATCAGTTAGGTTGTCATAGAGAATGAACAGGTGAACTGTGCTGGAATCCATAGAGCCTTTAGATGCATCATCTGACCCTATCCTACTTTGAAAATAACATCCTTGCCAGTGTGAACCATCATCTGGTATTAACCATCCATCTCTCCAGGTGCTTTTCAAGGTTCACAAACTCCATTCCCCTCACTCCTGCATGGTTACAGAGACCGAGCAGTTCTGTGGCTTGATGGCTCTGAAATGTAAGGTAGGAGAACAAGAGAAAAGTTCTGAGCTGTTTTTTTTTTTTTTTTTTTTTGGCAATGGAAGCAGATAACTAAATTCTAGGTCCTCCGGTTTGAAATAATTTTCACCATGAAGATGAAAATAATGTATTTTATTTTACTGTGAAGGACTCATTGGTATTTTCAATTTTGTGGAGTCCAGTGAAACTACATTTTAAGCTAATTTAAGTAATTGATACGTATGGCTTCATTTGTGTCTATTTGCTTCTGATTTTGTCCTTGGATAGGTATCCCCCAAGCACAGGCACTCTTTACTATTTCTCAGTGTGCTTTAGCCTGGTGTCCCTTGAATTGAATGCCAACTACATTTCCAGATACTCAAAAAGGTTGCAAGCAGGAGCAGGAACTCTAAAGGAATGATATTTAAGATTAAACTGTAGGACTTCTTGGGTTACCCAAACTTCGTCCCCATTTAGCTAATGGAATCTTTACTGAAACATCTCTATCACACTTTCCAAGGCTCAGGATCTGTTGAGGAAGAGGTGGAGGAAAAACTGTAAGAGTCAAAGGAAGGGTAGGACTCCTTACAATGTGGTCCTCCAGACACAAAATGGCCTGGATATCCATGACCTCTCAGTGCCTTACAGTACCTACACATGACCATCATAATAAGACGAAAAGATCATGACATCAAAATGAAAAGAGACACTGATTGAGGAGGGCAGGGGATATGATGGAGTGTTGAGTTTCAAATGGGAAAGTGGGGTTAAGGAGGGAAGTACCATGAGATATTGTCTACAATTAAGGACATTGTCAATAATAAAAAAAATAAATAAAAATTAAAAATCAACCTGAAACAAGCCAACTACACTGTGTTGGATGTTGACCCTTGGCAATACAAATATATATCAGGTGACTCCCATCCAATACTTGTGGCACACTGACAGAGAATGGCATAAGTTAGCAGCAGAAGCTACTCCCACTGTCTTAAAGGAATTATATGTGCTAGTGTTAAGGTCACATTGAGAGGCAGGCCTTCACAGGTGATTTGGTGGGAGAGTTAACTGGCACTGCAACTTGCTGGAGCTCCTTGCTACGTGTGCCTTGCAGATGACAATAAACAGAGATAGTAATTGAGCCTTTCAAAACTGCCTTATCCAGAGAGTTGGAAATCAGAGAAGATGGTGGATTAATATCCTAAAACTCTGTCTTACATATCATGTCCCTCCAGCAGACTATGTAGAGAGAAGGGGAGTGGATGGGACACAAAGGCTGTCATCAGTTGTTGTGTAGTTCACTCTTGCCTCTTTTGTCAGGTGGTCAGCCATGTTTTTGAGTCTTGTGATGTCTGTGATTTTCTTTGTATCATCCCTCCTACTCTTCTTTCATTCTGTGGATGTTTTGGCTCAATCTTGTCCTCCTCTAGGGGAAAACTAAAACAACAACAACAACAACAACAACAACAACAACAACAACCCAACAAAAAACCTGTTTGCCTTGTATTAAGTTTGTCTAGAGGAACAGAACCTACAGAATGAATATATTGTAATGGGGGGTTATGAGATTATCTTACAGGATAAAATTGGGCTGGACGGTCCCACAATGGCTGTCTGCAGGCTGTAGAGTCAGAGAACCAAGTAGCTGCTCAGTCTACTAGGCTGGATACCTCAGCAGCCAGGCAGACACTGAAGGCTGGAGGATGCCTGGAGAGCTGCTGGTGGTCAGTCTGGAAGGCTGATGAATCTGGGTTCTGGTGTCCATGAAGGTTAGAAGCACACACCAGTGAGTAGCCCAGACACCCAGGCAAGAGGTACTGTGCTCTCCTGGAGCTTCTTTATATATAGCACCCCCCACCACCAACTGGAAGGGCTGCTCACTGTGAAGAAAGATCGTCTTCTCTCTCTCAATCCTCCTTAGAAACATCCTCACAGATTAAGAACTGCCCCAGAAGCCTCTTACTTGATTCTTTATTATTATTATTATTATTATTATTATTATTATTATTATTATCTGAGAGAGCTAGAAAGATAGAGAGAGAGAGAGAATGTGCCTGCCACCAGCCTCTCAGCTGCTGTGAACAAACTCCAGACCTGTGCGCCCCCTTGTGGGCAAGTGCAGTATTGCATCCTTGCGTCACTTTTTGTGTCTGGCTAAACGTGGGAACTGGAGATTAGAACCGGTGTTCTTAGGCTTGGTAGGCAGACGCCTTAACTGCCAAGCCATCTCTCCAGCCCTCTTACATGATTCTTAATCTCTTGTTGACAAGAGAACTGAAGTGTCCCAAAGAGTATGTATGTACTAAGCTAGCAACAACAGGTATACTGTTGTATTTTTTCCTTTTTACAGTACAGATTACTAGTGTGTTTTTAAAAAACAATATGAATGTGTCCACATCTCCAGTCTCCTATGAGCATGGAGCTCAGTTTAGACCATGAGTTGGCACCAGCCTCCTTGGATCTTATTCTTGAAGGTCCAGGACAGTGTCCCTCATGCTTCAGCCTTCATCAGACCCACCTGGTATGCTTGTGGAAACACTCGGTGCTGTGTCCAGGCTGCTGTGTTATACCTTCCGAGTTCTTCTCAGTTCTCTAAGTCAGGGTTCAGAGCAGCCTTCGGCTTTCTAGCACAACAAAATAGGAAAGGCAAACCTGGCCAGTGCTGCAGCCACCTTTCCCCACCTGCTCCAGAGATCCTCACTGCTCTGTCCTCTCACTGCAGTTACCTCCTTTGGGGTGAATTTTATTCATTTTATTTTATTTTAATTTTATTTTATTTTATTTTATTTTATTTTACGCTTTCATTTTGTAGTCTCAGGCTGAACTCACAGTGATCCTCCTGCCTCTGCATCCTGTGTACTGAGTGCTGGGATTAAAGGAATGGCCACCACTGAATGTCTTTTGGGATGAGATGAATCCAAGCTCAACTCCTAAATGGAAATTTTTTATCCAGGGAGCACAGCCAACACTCTCAAACCCAGTTTGTTTTAGTAGTATGGTGGATTGAATCCAGGGCTTTGCAGATTCCAGGGAAGTTCTCTACCACTGAACTCCATCCCTTGTCTAATTCCAATTTATCTCCAGCCACTACAAATGAACTGCAGATTCATGTATTGGTTTATGGGCATGTGTCACCATGCCCAGCCTTCAGTCTGACTTCCAACCCCTGTCTTTACTAAAACCTGAGTCCTGGGTAATTGAACCTATAGGTCCTTTGCCTTCCAGGCAAGGTAGCCAGGGACTCCAGCCACTACAAATGAACTGCAGATTCATGCCATTTCTCCAGCCCTGAAAATATTTTTATTTATTTATTTATTTGAAACAGAGAGAGTGAGTCAGACAGACAGAGTGAGTGTGGGCATGCTAGGACTTCCTGCCACTGTAAATGAACTCCAGACACATGTGCCATTCTGTGTTATCTGCTTCGCATTGTGTGCTGGGGAATGTAACCCAGGCTGTCAGGCTTTATAAGCAAGAGCCTTTAACTGCTGAGTCATCTTTCCAGTCCTTAATCTTTATTCCCTATCACAAGAGACATTGTAGAAAGTACAAGAATATCTTAGAAATAAAAGCCCTGCCTGTCTTTATCACTCACAAGCAGAGGATTAGCCAACTTCAGTAGTCAAAGTAAATTTTCTCCTAAGTTTTTGTGACCTGATCCAAAGTGCCAGCTAAGGTCTCTCCTTGGAGCACTCTTATCATCTTCTTCCACATGCACAACCACAGTGAAGAAATTATAGCCCCAGCACAATGGTAAAGACTAGGCCTCGAGAGAGCTGATGTCACTACTTCCATGACTCCACTCTTTTCCTATATTCTACCACCTAGTCTGTGAGCCCACTCGTGGACAGGTTCCTGATGTTGCACTCAAAGTACCACCAGAAGAGAGACAACAACGGACCTCTGTTCTCTTACCGACAGCACTTAGAGTGTTCTGTGAAGATGAGAATGCCGCCAGCAGAGGATACATTTAGCACAAGACTGTAATTTCCACGGCGCTCACTGAGTGTCTCACTCTGAAGCTGCCCCTTTGCCATCCCAAGTGCCAGAGGCATTAATGGGGTCAGCGAGGGCACTTCCTCCACGCTCAGCATCTACCCTCAGAGACCAGTAAAGTTAAACACCAGGAGAAAATTCACCCCTTTCGACATTCACCCAGCAAAATGCTATTTCCAATTCTCTTCTCTGTTAAAACACTTGATAGCATTATTATAATTCTTGCTGTGTGCCCCCCTTAACCATACAACAAAGACAGGAGATGGCTGAAAATGTATGTTAGATGAAAACATGGTATTATATCTTCTTTTACTTTTGTAAAGGGTGGGGAAACAGACTCATTAGTTTTGACTAAATGCAAGGTTTCCTTGAGGACTTTCAGTAGGTGACAGATAAATGTTGATAGGTGCGCCCAAGACAATGGAGGTTAAAGCTGTTTGGAAAATAGACTTCTGTGATATTTCTTGGGTGCTGAAAAAGTTACAGAATAAATATATGGTAGGTATTTTTTAAGGTAAGGAAAGGATTTTCAAGTCAGGTATGTCTTTTCTTGATATATCTTTTGTACAATGATGAGCTAGCCCACAAAAGAAGTTTTTTGGTTTAATAAGAGAAAGTAATTTGTAATACTGATATGTCAATATGTTTTTCAATAAACTTTTCCCAAGATTTTCTTGAATTCTCGTCAGGGTAAGAATTATAATTACATGTCTTCCTCCCACTTTGAAAGTGGCATAAGGTGCTTATTTGCAGAGTTCTACTGTTCAAGTTGTACTAGAATAGGGATGTCATGACTCAGTTAACAATGCTTTATTGTTCACATAGATCTTTTTTATAGTGTTCTTTATCTCAAAACTATTATAAATCAGATATCTCCCTCCTATCCTTTTGTTCATTTGCCAATTTTTATTATTTGTATTTAAGAAAGCAATGGTGTGTCAAGAGTCAGTATATATACTGCTTAGTTTCTCCTGTCAAAATCCTCTTTACCGGAAAAGTGAATATTTAAAAGGTATGCTTAATTCTAAGTATTCAATGCAACATTTGCCAAAAAATAAAATAAAGTTTCCCCTTTGGATCAAAAAAAGGTTTCTTGTTTCTTGAACCCATGAAGCTGAAATAATGGAGTGAAAATATATTTTAGTGCTAAGAACACACATACTTTACTTTTTTCTTTAGAAATGCTTTTTTTTTTTAGCTTAAATGTATGATAGCATTTTGAAATAAATTTTAGTGAGCTGCTAGTGGACAGTGAACTGGCATCCTAGGATTTAAATTCATGGAAACAAAGCTTTGATCCATCACTATCGACCGAGGTGTTTTTAGATGTGATGTTTACATGACTAAAAGCAATGTAGCAGGCCTGAAACATATTGCCCTATTTGTTACTGATCTGCACATTGGAATATCATATGATGGGCATGTTTCTGGATGAATTATTCCAAAGTTCATTTCTTTAAAAAAATAATGACAGTTGATCCTATCCCTCAGAAAACTCCATCCTATGTCCCACCTAACTGATAAATTTGAAGCAAGATTGACATCAGTAATTCACTTGCTCATTTAGGCAATGTTTATGGACTCATACTCTATCCACATTGCTTATCTCCTACTTAGGAGCTTACAGAGGCTGTAAGCAGGAATAAAACAGGCTCATAGATTTGTTATAGAAATACCATGGTAGAGATTTATCAGAGAGGGAAGTAGACTGGATCCTAATCAATTTTACTTAACTATCTTATTTTCCCCCCAAATTCACCTATAAGCTGGTTACAGCCTTTATGTAGTGCAAACCCTCCGTAGGCCTGTTGGGGTACTAGTGTCTTTGTTTTATTCTTTTTGTTCTTTTTTCTTGTCTCTTCTTCTAACCCAAAGAACTGAAAATATAAATTTTTAGGGTGTAGGGAGTGCAATATAATTGAGAGAAGCAAAGAAAGCAAAAAGTATTTTGGAATGGAAATCAAGCCTCTGACAGTGTGGAGGTCACTGCTGACTTTTGCTAGTAGGGTTTTTGTTAGGATCATTCCAGTAGGGTCAGTGCAAGGCTTTAAGACAGCTATAGTTGGCTGGCTGAATGGGCTAAAACAGATATAGGAAAGTGATAATGTTGAACATTATTGCTCTTTCAATAGGAAATAATAATAGCTAAATATTCCTAGAGGCCTTTTATCTGCTAAAGAACGTTCTACAGCTTTCACTGTGTAAGCATCTTTAATGTGCAAAACTCTGTGGACTGAGTTCTAGCACTAGCTTCATTTGATAGATGATACAGAAAGGAAATGCAAGTGGCAATGTAATATGTGTTGATAACTTAGTAGAAAGAGTAATATAGTAAATAATGTGAATAATATGCAAAGGAAAAACTAATAACTTCAAGCCGGGCTTGGTGGCGCATGCCTTTAATCCCAGCATTCAGGAGGCAGACATAGGAGGATCGCTGTAAGTTCGAGGCCACCCTGAGAATACAGAGTGAATTCCAGGTCAGCTTGAGCTATAGTGAGACCCTACCACGAAAACAGCAACAAAAAAACACTAATAACTTCAGATTTGAATAGTTCACCACTATTATTAGAACATCATGGTAAATATTTCAAGACTTGAACTGAACACGATGTTAACAGCATTCTTTATTATCCTTAATGAAGATATTTTAATACCAAGAAAGACATGTAAGATGAATGCCTATAGTAAAATCTAAAACATTACAGTTGTGCAAAAATGCTGAAGAAATCATGGTGGTATATTATTTTGTGTAAGAAGTCTTGACTCAAAACTCATTTTAATCAAAGATTAACTTGAAGAGTAACCCATTTTTAATGGACTGGTTTTTCTGGTAACACTCAGAAGACATAGTTTGTTCTGTATCTTATATTAGCTGAAAGGATAATGCTTCATTAATAGAGATTTGGCCATGAATTTTGTTTGTTAATATAGCACAAAAGTTTTTTGGAGAAGTATCTCTTGGAAAATTACTGGAGGCTTTTTGACATTTTTTTTCTTTTATATCATACAACTGAAAGAAAAATACTTTCAAAATCTAGTTACTGAAACCTGATGAAACACATAAGAATATCTTATTTTATTCTTTACATATAAATTTATATATTAATTTTATTGTTTTGCCAAATGTTGAAATCTGAAAACCAAAATAAACATACTAACAAAGAAAAAAAAAAAAAAAACAAAACCAGGAACTGTTACAAAGGAAAATGGACACTCCTCCCATCAATGCTTTTTGTTAATTCTTTTGATGGTGATGTGCAAATTTCACCGGCATTCTGATGTCCTGGCTTGATGTACAAGCCAGGAGTTACTTGTAGCTCCTTCACTTCTCTGGTCATTACCATTGTATTGAATGTCTCCCATATGGCAGGCACTGTGCCATGTAAGGAGAAACATACCTAAAAGCCTTAACTCAAGTTTCAAGTAGCTTCTAGTTAATAGCAGAATCTAGTGACAAGATACCAGGAATTCTTAGTGCTCAATGCCATGGCTACAGTCAAGGGGTCCCAGGCACATAGTTAAGCCTTTGCAGTTAAAATTTTCTCTGAAAAGGCGAGTCACAGAGAGCTCTTAAGCATGCTCACTTTCTTTTATAAAAAGCACAAAAGTGAGTTTGTGATTTCATTTTATTTTTTTGGTAACTATCATAATTCTGGTACACCTGCAAACAGAAGAAGAGTCTGAGGAAGGACTGTCAGGACATGGAAGAAAAACCCAGAGACCTCCCAGGAAGGTAAGTGTAAAAAGATCCTCGTAGCCCTCAGTGTCAGTGCCAATATCAGGGGTCCCGTATGTGCAGAAAGACCATTCACACATATGGGCATATGCAGTGCTTCACATACACTGCATATTGTCTCAGTATAGAGAATGGCTACATGCATTTAGCTAAACTTCCTTCCCTCAGTGCATACGTGTGTGTGTCTGTGTGTGTGTGTCTGTGTGCACATGTGTATGCATGAATGTTCATATATTTGTGCAGGGACCTGTACTGGGGTTGTGTGTATACCTGTGTATGTGCATGTGGAAGCCAGAGGTTCATTATCAGGTATCTTCCTTAGTGGCTCTCCACCTATTTTTTTTTTTCTTTTTGAGATAGGATCTCACACCGAACCTAGAGCTCACTGATTTGGCTGCCATAGCAAACCCTAGGGCTTCTCTTGTTTCCACCCTTCCCAGTCCTGGGATTGCAAGCATCCACTGACAAACCGCTTTTATGTGGTTGCTGGGGATCCAAATTCACGTCCTCATACCTGTGTGTCCAGTCACTGAGCCATCTCCTAGCTTCTGTCACTTCCCCTTTCTGTACCTATTGTTAAGCTACATGTTCTGGCCTCCTTGCACCACATGGAGACCTACAAATAGCTCTGACCTTTTGAAAGGATGTGGGCAGAAATGATGTGCCTCATCTCATTTTTGGCATTACAATATACTAAAATGATTCTCTGTATTTTGTCTATAGTAATTGGCCATCATAAATTAGAGCGTATGTCATAAAATTGAGGAATCCTCTGGGGAGTTGGAGCTACAAGAAGTCAAAAGCCTAGATCTCCGAGTGTTGTGGAGAGCTGCCTCTGAATGTGGAATGCATTGTGCGGCAGTAGCCAGGAATTAGCTTTTATTACAGCAGGTCACTGAAATTCCATGGTTGTGGTTTATCACAACTACTGTCTGTCACTCTGGTTAATAACCTGTTTGTCTGGAATACATTCATACATGAATTCATCAACAAGCATATTTCTGTATTCAGTATAGAGCGTTAGTGAATGAAATGTTTAATATTTACTGAATTCTAGGACTCATACATGATGCAACATATTTATATCTCATTGCATTCCATAAGAAATGCTGTGTGGAAGATTCTATTACGACCACTCACATTACAATGGTTATGGAATTGGATCTTTTGGAGTTGATAACAGACACAAAACTGTTCACTTACTTGTACATGTCATCTCATTGGTATTACCATGGACTATGCTGACTGAGTTATATTTCCCTTTTTTTTTTCCCAGAAGGTAAACATAGTTTACAACATGCAATATGGTTTTCTTCATTCTGTAGGCTAATGCAGGGGATCCATTTCACACTTAGCACAGCAATAAAAATTCTTTTCGCCGCTATGTTCTTTCATAAAAATCTGCTTTTATTTGTAGACTCATGTCAAACATCTACATTTAACCACAAGAACTCCATGCTTCCCCAAACCTGTGCCAACTCATGGTTACTATTAGACAAACAAGAGACAAATCACTCACACTACACACATTTGAAATCCTAGCCAATTGGGTGTTTGAATAATGGAATTTGGAGAGCAGAAGTCACGAGTGTGTTGTTTATTATTTAATATCCCCTTTTATTTAACAATAAAAAGATCCAAGCTGTGGCAAGAGTAAACCCCAATTTTCCAGCCGAGGATTCTAGTGTTTTGTGTAGACACCTCCCATATGTGGTGATTTGGAAAGTTTGCTTACCTTCCTAAATTTGGAAAGGCAGTAAAGGCATGGTAAGACCCAGGAGTCAAGTAGGAGTCCAACTATGTTGTACCAGCTGTGGTGGTGGAGGCCTATAATCCCAGCACTGGGGAGGGAAAGACAGGGGGATCACTGCAGGTTCAAAGATAGCCTGAGATATAATAATGACTTCCAGGCTAGCCAGGACTACAGAGAAAGACCTTGTTTCAAACAAGAGTTGTATCCCTTTGTGACCTCTTCTGGCACATTCTTTTCTTTGCAGCTCTTTACTAAAAGGCAAACTTAAAAGATTTATTTATTTACTTATTTGAGACAGAATGAGGGAAAGAGAGAGAGAGAATGAGCATGGGTGTGCCAGGACCTCCAGCCACTGCAAATGAACTCCAATCGTGTGTGCCCCCTTGTGCATCAGGCTTACTTGGGACCTGGAAAATTGAACCGGGGTCCTTAGGCTTTGCAGGCATGTGCCTTAACTGCTAAGCCTTTTCTTCAGCCCAAAGGCAAACTTTAATTTGAATTAATTTTGCCCTGTTTGCCTGCTCCAGAGGCTGGGCTGACCCTCATTGTGGGCGCATGACTTTGAAGCCCACTATTCTAGAACACCGCACCTCACCATTGTTCTACACTTATGAAAAACATTTCCCTACTTTTCCTGACAAAACCCTCTTATTATCAACCGTGAATGTCTTAAAAACACACAAGGGCATTGTAGTACGCATATCATGCAAGAGAAGTAATACTGCCTGACAGGCTCCAATTGGCAAGTGAAACGAGGTTTTATTGAAGGAAATAGTAGCAGCAAACAGAAATCAGCCCTGGAGAAGGTAATCACTCCTTTAACAGGACGCCATGTGCTCCGCTAAGACGTGGGCTCCAGCTACAGGGGCTAGCGCACCCAGAGGACCTGTGAGAGAAGCAGCCAGCCAGCCCTCTCTGGGACCCCCTGTAGTCAATGTAAACTGGCATTATTCCTCTTTTTCTGAGCTGAGCTCTTCCCTAGAGCTCCCAATGCCCCAGGGGGAATGCTCCCAGCCCAGGGAGCTCTCTTCTAAATTGCATCACATGTGCACCCTATGCTGTTAAAACTGACAGAACAAAAGAGCTAAATTTCAAAAGTCTGGTCTGAGTAACTGACTGCTTCATTTCCCTGGAAGAAGATCCCTTCACGGACAGGCGAGCTCTCTGAGCTCATCTGGGTGTTGCTGACTTAAACCTTGAAGAACCCTTGCCTGGCTAATTGCTAGCTAAGGTTGCTTTACTTAATTAGTGAAATACACGTTAACATGAGAGGGAGAGAGCGGGGAGGGGACAAAAGCAAGCCTTCCTGACTCTCCTTCACATGTAATAATTAGTGGCAATGAAATTACTTAAGCCAGAAGTCACAAAATATAAATAAATAAATAAGTCCTCACACAGGGGAAGAGGCCTGCAGTGACTGTGTGAGCATACATGTGTGTACACAGGCATTCATGTGCACCTATGACTTTTGCCTTCCAAGACTGAGGCCATACCAGACAGTAATCCTGTTTGCTTGATGGCTATTTAGTGTTGTAACTCCCCAAAGCATTATTGTCTGCCCCTTCCGCCCTGCTCCCGCCTCATGACTAATGAATATGTTCCACTGTCCAGGGTCACTTTATTATCCTGACATAAATGAACTGGGAGATGTGATTTCCAAGTTCTGAGGCTGACACAGTGACACTGACAGGGTGACGTTTTTACCTCGAGGTGCCCCAATTGTATATTTGACACACTGCGAAGGATAAATATTGATCTGCTCTGGGTAGATGTGCACTATGGAAATGTTAATGCTTTTAAAGGGTTTTGGACATACAACATAGCTATTATTATGACTATTATTATAAGGTATAAAGTCTCAGTGAGTGTCTCATCTTTACCCTTGTCCTCATGAATACTGCCCACATGTTGATTGCCAGTGTATTCACACCACCGCTCATGGAACTTGCTGAGGTTCTAAGGCAAAGGGATCATTTTTGAGAGCCACGAGGGAGGAACAGATGACTGACAATGCTAACATTAAAATGTTCTGCCTTATGGAGTACCAGTTTATTTCATTTTGGGTCTCATCTCTATATTGGGGTTGGAGGTTTTCCACCTTCCATCCCTGGGTGATTTGTTCTTTGGTACAAAAACAAGAAAGGGGGCTGGAGAGATGGCTCAGCAGTTAAGGCACTTGCCTACAATACCTAAGGACCCTGGTTCGATTCCCCACTATCCAGGTATAGCCACATGCAGAAAGTGGTGCATTCATCTGGAGTTCGTTTGCTGTGGCTGTGGGCCCTGGCGTGCCCATTCTCTCTCTCCTCTCTCTCCCTCTCTCTGCTTGCAAATAAATAAATAATTTTTTTTTAAGAAAGGAGATAAAGAAACCTGCCATCTGAGATCATCATTGACCAAAAAAGTTCGAGATCCTAAAAGGGGATTCTGAAATGGAGTATCTTTCACCTTGGCCACATGATTTTTACAGTGATGTATCACTTGCTCTTCTTGTTGCTATGACAAGATATTTGACAAAAGCAAGTTAAGGAGGAAGGGTTTACTTAGGCTTATAGTTTGGAGGGATACAGTCCATCATGGAGGGGAAAGTATTATAAGAGCATGAAGAAGCTGGTCTCATTTCATCAACAATCAGAAAGCAGAGAGAGATGAATGCTGGTGCTCAGCTCACACTCTCCACTGTACACAGTCCAGTCCATGGAACGGCACTGCACATTTAGATGGGTCTTCCACCTCAATTAACCTAATCTAGAAAATTCCTCACAAATGTGCCAATAAATTTTTTCCCATGGTCATTAAAATTGAAAATTGAGGGCTGGAGAGATGGCTTATCACACATAATGGTTCATGTGCTGGAGTTCATTTGCAAGTGGCTAGAGGCCATGGTGTATCCATTCTCTCTCTCTCTAACTCTTTCTGCTTCTTTCTCTCTCTCTCTCTCTCTCTAATAAATAAATAAAATAAAAATATTTTTTTAATTGAAAATCGAAATTAACCATTACAAGAAATTTGGGTATCAAATCTTTTAGCTCCTTTTAAAAGCCCATCTTGTACATGTTAGGTCTAAAGAGACCTCAGTGTTCACTGTTTTATTTGGGCTGGAGAGCAGACTGGCTGTCATGATTTGAACTGTGAAGATGATTCTGATATAAAGCTGGGGTTGAAAGCTACTGTACCAGAAGATTTTACTGGTACAGCTTCCTGTGAAGGCCCAGCCCTGGAAGATCCTCTTTCCCTTTCCATTTCTTTCCATTTCCCTATCAGAGGAGATTGGGGTCCTCCTTGAAGGTAAACCTTTGCCCTGGCTTTTCTGCCCATGTCTCCACCTACCATGAGATGTTTTCATCTGCCAGCACCTACCCAGTACCGTCAGCCTTGCCAAACTTCCTCTTTCTAGATGCAGAGTCTCAAACTCCTTTTTAAAGATTTATTTTATTTCTTTATTAATTATGAACTTTACTATATGTGTGCTGGTCCCATTTCTCTCACGTTATCCTCTTGTACACCCTCATTCCCACCCCCAGTTCACTGAGGGTCCTCCTCACTGGGGTTGTTGGTATTCCCCATGGAGTTATGAACATATCATTCAGTCACTCTGTGTGTGGGAGGGCACAATGTCTCAGGATACTCCTTCCCACTCTGTGACTCTTATGGTTTTTCTGGCCCCTTTTCTGCAATGTTCACTGAGCCTTGGTTGGTGAGTTGTAAGTCTCATTTAGTGTTAAACTCTCTTCAGCCTTTGGATTTCTGTTTTGATGACTTATGAGTGTCTGTGTCTATCTCTATCTTCCTAGGGCAGGTTGTCAGGATAGCAGTGAGAGCAGCACTCATGTTTAAGTTTCCACACAGCATGAGATGAGCCACCTCGAGCATATCTACCAGGGCCCAGGAGACATCAAAGAGAAACTGGCATTTAAACTCCTTCTTATACTTATTTTCCATCACCTGAGTTCTCACAGGAGTCCTTAACACATACTATTTTGTTAGCCACTTATTCCTTAACCTTCACAATTAGTTTTTCTGCCCAAAAGATCAAATGAAATTGATCTTTCAAATCTCTGGCAATAACACATGCTAGGTGATTAACAAACATTGGTTGAATGAGTGAATGGATGGATGAACAGATGAATAGATGCCTTTAGTGACAAAATCAGTCATCTTTAACCAGTTTTTATCTTACCTGACATGTGGTGAGACCAACAACTCCCCTTATCTGTAATGTGAAATTCTGGATTTTCTCTTTTGGATGCTTCTCTGAGATCTGCTGGATGCCCAGTTTTCAGAAGTTATGATGGTATCCAAATGTGTTCTTTGACACTTTCTACTTCATAGGTCAAGATAAATGACCCTGCGTCACTGAGCCTTATTTCTTAATCCATAAAAGGAGAAAATTTTGGGTTTTTGTTGTTGTTGTTGTTTTGGAGAGAGACAGAGAGAGAGAGAGAGGGAGAGGACAACAGATAGAGATGGGTGCTCCAGCAGCCTGTCAGCTGCTGTGAAAGAAATCCAGATGTGTGCACCCCCTTGTGGTCAAGTGTGGCATTGCACTCTTATATCACTGCATCTGGCTAAACGTGGGACTTGGAGATTGGAACCAGTGTTCTTAGGCTTAGGAGGTGGGTGCCTTAACCACTAAGCCATTTCTCCAGCCCAGAAAATTTTATATTAAGTGTTGATGTTTTACTAACACATTATTGAACAGACAATGATTGCTCAGTAAGTATAAGTAGCTATGGCAATCAAGATGTCAGGACCCTGTTGGAAGTCTCCATGTCATTTCTTCTTGGTGTTTTAAACATCATAATCCTATCCTAATACCTACACAGAATACACAAGGTACTTGACTAATGTTATTGATGAATGAACGACCAATGCACGCACTTGTACACAACATATGCACTCATCTACATCAACAAGTGTGTACATACACACAAAGCAAACACATTAAAAAATTGGGGCAGCATGCATGAAAAGGAATAAAGCTGAGGAGTGGTTTACATGAGTTCCAGTTGATTCTGTCATCTCATGAAACTTCCCCATGTCTTCTGTATCATTATCCTGATTTGGTGATTCACTCACATAAGTTTCAGATTCCCATTGTTGTCCAGCCTCCTCTACTGTTAAGTATAGTGAAGGCAAGCTTAGAACCCTGGCCTGATATATTCCTTACTCCCATGCAGGATGCCATAGCAGTAAGCTGGATATTGGCTTGGGATCCTGTTCCCAATAGACAGTCACAACTTTACATATATGTATATGTGGCATGATCATTATTGTTTGCAGGGGCTAGGAGTGGGAATGACATTGACTTTTTTTCTAGGGAGACATATATTCCTCTACAGAGAGCATAAGATATAGGGGCACAAAATCTAGTCCTGTTATTTTCCATCTAAGGAGTCTGTAATGATGAGGTGTGATTATTTGAGATCTTAGTTTCTGTCCTTCTTAGTTAAATAAAAGTCACAAAAGTCAATCATTTCTGAAGACTCAAGAGGCTCAAGTTTCAATTAAGAAAATAACATTCTTCTATTGGTCCAACACTTTGTCCTTCCTATTAGTGGTTGCATTTCCTTGTGATGTGATTCTATTCCATATACAGTGACGTTTTCTTCACCCAGTGTGCCCTCCCCCAACCCACAGTCAGTGTCTGTCTAAGAGTAAATCATCAATAAATATTTGTTGAATAAATAAATAAATGAATAAAATTTCTCACATAAAGATTATTACTCATTCTGTGTTTTTTTTATTTCTTTCTTTTCATTCACTAAGATGAGTAACTTTTCAAATGACAGGAAAAAAAAAATCTCTGAATTTGCCAAATAGATGTAGCAAATAAGTGAATGATAGATTTGAGTCCTACAATGTTCTAAACATCAGTATGGATTTTAATGAGAACTTTTCTTTCATTAGAAGCTCAAGATAAGCAGAATTGTTGCAAACTATATTTTTAAGTGTATGGTGCCCATTTTAGATGGTCATTGTGATTTAACTTGGACGGCTTGGTTAATGAGCCAGCCTGGTGAAACTTCCCTGTGAATGAAGCCTTCTTTAATCGGCTTTCCCTATGTTATTTCATACTGGGAGAGAAAAGCAGTAGCTGAGCCAGAAGCAAGCAGGGTAACAAAAAAAAAAAAAAAAAAAAAAAAAAGGAGACTGTGGCCAAAGCAACAGAATTGCATTTTTTTCCTCATCCGTTCACTTGTGTTTGTGAAAGAGAAGTAAGCAACTTGGTTTTTTGTCTTTGTTTAGACATTGGACAATAAAAATCATAGGAACATATATTTTTGACATCCTATTTTTTGGTGTTCTTTGGAATTTGGACCCTAATTAAAAAATATGTGTTTCCTATCCCTTCTTACTGTGAAAATCCTTGGCAATATAAACAGATGTACTGGTTGGATTTTAACTCTGACACCAGACTGTCTGAAATAATAGCTCCAAGAAAGTGTGAATTCTTCCATTCCTCAAGCTTCAATTATAAGTACTTAATTTGTTTCTCTTTATATTGCTGACTGTAGTCCCAGTCTGCTTTATTTTTCATCTGGCTAAAACATGGTGCACTTCAGAAGCCCCTCATTTTGAAAAGTTTATTCTGCATAGAAAGACAGAAACAAGCTACATGTTAGAATTATTTTCATACACTAGGGCACATAACTGTAATTTAGCAATTAAGTGGAATGCTGAACATTTCAATGATAGAGGCCTATAAGATGACAGAATTTGGATCCTCAATAAGCAGTTTGAAAATACTGAATGTCTCCCATAAAAGTTTATTCATCACTTGATGACAGAGCCAAGTTAACAGCTCACTAAGTCATCTTGGTTTTTCATAGTCAAAGTTATCATTCATTTCACGTCCACCATTTTTAACACTTCATAATCCTGTTATTCTTAGCCTGTGATGTGTCTCTGGTGGCATTGACCACTGTGCTTGGATGAGGTACCACAGATGACACAATGCCCAAACGAGTCATCAGTTCTGGGTGTGAGGAGATTTTGGAAGAACTGGTGGGGGTGAACTTTACCACGTGGTCATGTTTCTGTGTTTAAAAAAACTTCACTATGCAAGAAGTTTATTTTTATTTTCTGAGGGTCAAAAATAAAATAAAAAAGACAGACTAATTATTGCTGGAACTCATGGTAAACATAATGAAGAATGTCTCGTGCTTCTCTGATCATTTTTTTCTGAGCATATTTGTCTATGCACTTACATTTTGAGATGCTTTCATAAATTATGTTGGTGCCAAATGCTAAAGATGCTTATGTCCCAGTTGTAAATATAACGAGAGGAACAAGAAGGTCTGCAGTGTCTTAAGTTATGAGGAAGAAGTTGTTTAGCCATTTATTTTATTAGTTCACAGTAATTCTAAAGGTATTATTATTAGCATTATCCCAGTTTTAGAGATTGGGAAACTGAGGTTTAGTGGTGTTAAACAATTCACCTTCATTCACAGAGTTAAGGTGTGATGGAAGGAAGGATTTATATCTGAAAGAGTAGTTCACTCTTGTTCCTTCTACTCCTGGACATTGCATTTATTGTGTATCCAATTCCCTACATTTAGTTATTACCTGTAAAAATATGCATAATGGGAGCTGGAGAGATGGCTTAGGGGTTAAGGCGTCTGCCTCCTAAGCCTAAGGACGCTGGTTCCAATCTCCAGGTCCCACGTTTAGCCAGATACAAAGTGACGCAAGGGCGCAGTGCTGCACTTGACCACAAGGGGGCACACACATCTAGATTTCGTTCGCAGCAGCTGAGACACTGCTGGTGCACCCAACTCTGCCTTCCTCTCCCTCTCCCTCTCCCTCTCTCTCTCTGTCTCTCTCTGTGTCTCTCTCCAAAAAAAATAATAAAAAAATTTAAAAACATGCATAATGGGATTATTGCACCCATTTTACAGATGAGGAAACTGTAACTCTCTAGGAAACAATTTTCTCACGTTCACGAAGTTCCTAAGCAATAGAGATGGGTCTAGAACCAACATTTTCTTGATACCAATAATCTTTTCCTTGAGACCATCTTAGGCTTCATTTGTTTAGAGCTAGAATTTAGTGTCTAAAGCTGGTAGATGGTGTGACAGTATTCTTCAGTGTGCGATCACTGACTATAGCACATTTGATGATGGAGAGACTTGAAACAATCTCCTGAGAGCATGGTGGAGAGACTTGAAGCAATCTCCTGGTAATGGCAAAGGCCAATAAAACATATGGCTATTCTTGACCTATTCACATAAGCGAGGGAAAGGATTTGTAGGGCATCTGTGATGCCAGTGGAACAGTGGATACTGAGAACCAGGCTCCCGGAGCACCTTCCTCCCCCTTTACATATCAATTTAGTGGCCTCTAATTTTTATCTAAAACCAACATGCTTGTGGTACCCAATAGTGATATTGTTAATCTTTCTGCAAAAATGCATTTATGATTGTTTCTATGTTTGGGTGTGTGTGTATGGCATGTGCATATGTGTGAGCACAGGTTCATCCCTTGTGCCATAGTGCATGGGGAGGTCAGAAGACAATTTCTGGGTGTTGGCCCTCACCTTCCATCGTGTTTGAGGTAGGGTCTGTCATTGTGTTCTGCTCTGTTTGCCAGAGTGGCTGCCCATGAGCCTCCAGTCTCTTTTGCCCTTCTTGCCATAAGCACACTAGAATTACACATGCTTGCCACGGCTTCTGGCTTTATGTTGGTTTTGGGGATACTCAGGCTTATGCAGCGAGCATTTTATCCACTGAGCCATCTCCCCGGCCCCCAATTTTTTAACATGCCCCATTTGTAGAAAGTTTGTTTTCTGGATAATTTGGAAGCTCAGGCACTTGGGTTCCATGACCACGCTTTGAGGCAATAGCTTAGACAAGCATGCTAGCTTCTAAGTTGTTTCCTGTGTTTCTTGGCCTCATTGCAATCCTTGCCAGAACTTGCCTCCTTCTCTGCTGTATCCGTAATGCAGAATGAAATTCATTGTGCCCATTATATCTGTTAAGTGGTTTCCATTTTAACTCGAGAAACATGTATTGACGTTCATGTGTTTGGCATGGGAAATGTGTATATCTATCGAAGATAGCAACTTGTCTGTTGGAATTACAGTGCATTATGTATAATGCTGCTTTTAGCCGTGCATGTACATTTCCTGGAATCTTATTGTGTCAGAGCTTGGAAAGTTTACACAAGCATTGGTAATCTAATTTTTGTCTGGTGGGTGGCTGTGGAAATATGGAGTATTTGACATAGCAAATGTCTTGGCCATCTGTGCCAAGGGAGGGATGGGTGGCAGAGTTTCTAGCCAGGTGGATAAAAGGCATCCATCAAAAAAAAAAAAAAAAACAGTTTGAAAAATATTGCCCCAGGCCTAACCTAAATATTAATTTCCCAAGAGTACAAAGATATAACAGTCACTGTGACATGGTTTTTAGCACTTTTCTTTTAAGGAGCTCTCATTGTAAGATTGAAGAATCTGCTTATCTTTCTCTTGTCTCTTAATCGTAGCCCTTCTCTAGACTATATTGTTTCCTGTGTCTTTTGTTTTCTGCAGACATGAGTCTTTGGCTCATGAATGTTGTGTTAAGATCCATTGAGGATTACGGGTGGGGACACTGTTTTCTTGATGAGTCTTTTGATTGGAGATTTTTCAACTGGTTTGTCTTCAAGGTCTTTGAAATGTCTTCTGTCAAGCCATGATTTTCGTTTTTCTTTGTTCTCCTCAGAAATGGGGTTGTATTTGATTCAAGTGTATTGGGTCTGGGTGATGTGTTATTTCATAGCTGATTGTGGGATTCTGTGTGCTGCTCTCTGACTCTGCAAGTTAGATAAATCCTGCTCCCTGAGCTGCTGCTGGCTTTACTACAGTGTTGTTTTTAGCTCTAGATGTTTTCCAGTTGCCTGTCTAAAGCAGGGCTTCTTAACATGGGCACTGTCGTCATTTGAGGCTGCAGAATTTTTGTTGGGAATTAGACAGCAGTTTCCGTAGCCTCTACCCACTAGATGCAAGTATCCCTTCTTCCAGCATCTCCAGGTATTCCTGACATTGTCTCTCTCTTTCTCTGTGTGTGCGTGCGTGCGTGCGTGCGTGTGTGTGTGTGTGTGTGTGTGTGTGTGTGTGTGTGTGTGTGTGATCACCCCCAGTTGGAAATCACTGACCTAGAGCCTGGCTGAAAGAAAAGGAATTTCCATAAAAGTCCCTGAACTTTAGCAATGCAGTGACACTGCTGAGAGGGCTTTGTGTCCTGGAGGACAGCGAAGGCACTGCACCACACCTCCCTGGAGAAAACACTGTGGCAATTGTCTATAGTTTCTTAGACTGAGTAACAGAGGAGGTAAGGGTCACCTTTTAACTGCTTTGTTTCTGATCTGCTAATTATCTTCTCACCCTGTCATGCCTTTAATCTTCCCTCTCCGCAACTTGTCTCACTGTAAGGAAGATTCTAATTCTTCTCTGACTTCCCACCTTCACTACTTTCTGACCTTAACCTTCCTGATCTACTCTTTTCCCCCACTGGTTTTCTTTGGTTTAAATGAGGATAAGGTGCCCATTTATTTCTTTATTCCATTTCTCTACCTAATAATCCATTCTCTTTGGAGGACCAGTTTTAACAAGATGCTTCCTTAGCCTGGAATGTACTACAGTCAAGAACTAATGCTCCCCATGATGAGTATTTTTGGTTCCAGTCTGACAAGGCCAGATGCTGTTGAGCACTGCAGTGTAAACCCATTCATGTTTAACTTTCTCTCAATGCCTCCTCGAGTGAGTTACATTTATCATGGTGGTCTCATGGGTCTATCACAAGGGCATTCTATTTGCTACTGAAATAGCAATTAAAGTAACATACAAATGAATGAAATAATCAGATGCATCTGATGATCATATCAAGATTATTATTTTTTCAGTGCTATGAAAGCTGTGGAGGTATGCTAACAAATCTATCTGATCAATACATGGGATGTAGAGAAGAATAGGAGACAAGATTGACTGATGAATAAAATGAAACTGACACAAACAGGCTGACAGCCAGCTGTAAGTCTCTTTAGGGCAAATGCAATTAACTTAGAATAATAGATTCAAATCTGATGGTTAGAAATGCATTTTTATTCATAATCACAGGCTGAATCATTTTGCTCTTAAGAGTAAAATAGTGCTTATATTTTGTGCATGTGTGTGCATGCATATATAAATACACACATATGTCTCTGTGCATACATAGCCACATCTCTCACATTCCTATGTGTCCTGCTTACAATTGGGGTGGAAAACTTGATTTTTAGAATAATGTACTTTAAAAGGGAAATTCATTCATAAATTGTCTCCAGGACTATAAATTTTGAATATTTTTCCAAATTACATATATAAAAACCATTCTACTTATCTGGTGCTATTAGACGTAAAGCCAGTGAGCCTTGGTCCCAGAACTGCCAGTTCTTTGGGGGGTTGGAATTGCAATCAGGGATTTACAGATTTCATTTTGAAGAGGAGAAGTCATTACTAGAAACCTAAGCTCATTTCCTCTCCTTTAATAGCTATTTTAAATCATTCATTTAGAAAATATATTAACTATTTAGGGCACTTGCAATGCATTGCTCTTGGCATTAACTTTGCATTTTCAAAAGACTTTCCCCCTAAAATTATTAATAAATAAGAAGAAAATCAGGAAGAGAGAGACAAAATAAAATTTTTGTAATATAAGATTATTTTAGATAATTATTTTCTTCTCTCATTGCCTGAGGGGAAAACAACTTATAATTTTAACAAAAATTTTGAAAATTAGCAAAGTCTTTGACTATTTTAATGCTATAGAGATAAAAACGTGCATCGGCCTTGGGAAATTATAAATTGGACTTTAAGTGATCAATGCTCTCTTTAAATGAATCTGATACAATTTAAATATAAAACACTTTAAATTGTATATTACTTAATAGTGATGCCAACCTTAACTGGTAATTGGGTAATAAAAGGAGAATAGATGACAGTTAAAAATAAGTAATGAATTTCTTCAAAGAATTCAGAATATGGAGTCTTACATAACACTTTGCAAATTGCTTTATATATATATATTTTCAAATGCAAAATAAAGCTCCTTGAGTTATGTAATTGCTATTCTTCAAAAGGACAGCATAAAGGTTGACAGTTTAAAATGTGCTCTTCCTGTCACCATCCAGTGTTTTTGCATGTCTAGCAATGGTGTTAACAATCTCTGCAGAAGAGGGCTGGCACCACCACCAGGACACTGGCTTTGTCATTAGCGTAGGCACATTAGATCATCCCCTCACTCTTCCTGATGCTTTGTGCTTTTGATATTGCAGGGAACTGAAATTGACAACAGCCTACATTTATGTAACAATAACTTGCATTGTTGAATATATGTATGTGTAGATGGATAGATAGAGAGAGCTTTTTTATTCCTCAGAGATATCAAAGTTCACACACCAGAAAAAAATAAATAAATAAAAACTCAGCCAGGTCTATGCAGATGCCTCTGGATTGAGCCGTAGCAACTATCTAAAAGCATTAACTATCAAAAGCTTCAAGATTCTTGGAACAATTCACTGTTACTTTCTATTTTTAATATTTTTACCCCCTTAGGAAATTTCTGTTTTCTTCCTGAAGTAGAAAGGATGAAGGTCACACTTGGTTATCTCTGCAGCAAACTAGAGATAATTTAGGGTAGTAAGTTGGGGAGACAATGGTTAAGTGGAGGGAGGAGGGCTATGTGTGTCTTATTGTCTAGTTCCTTGTTCAAGTTGTTCTATTTCTTACAGTAACACAAAGTGAAGTCAAAGTGCAGACTCTCAAGATTTGATAGGTGTCGCCTTATAAAATAGATTATTAAAAATGCAAAATACTCCAATTAGAATTTCATCTAAGTTACATTTTTTTTTTTTTTTTTTGGACAGGATGCCTTGTGCAACATGTAGGTCTTAGTACTAAAGCTAACATATAACAATATATGGGGCATACTTAGTTCTTAAGAAGCATGAAGTTTTTATCTGAAATTTCAACAAAGTTGAGCATTCTGTAGTTAGCATGGCAATCCTGACCATTGGTATACTCTGTGGGAAGGAGAATATAATTGGAGTGATGAAACTTTTAGAGAAAAGATAATAGAATATTTTGTTGTTGCTATGCTGAAAACAAACTACCACCTTAATTTGTAAATTTGTTTTTCTTCTCACAGCATTGCAACTGACTATTTTACATTTAGCTATGATTCCCTTTTAAATAGTTCATGACTACAGGTCTTGAATGGACTATTTTTAGACAATATAAGGCCCAGACCACATCCCAATCATCTGTAAATTTTCTCTGACTTCCCTTGAATGATGGAGAATGATGTTTTTCCCCTGGATTTTAAGCATAATACCAAGCACAGGGCGGTAGGTCAATTCATTGCTGTTTAAATGAACTTACTCTCTAGTTATTGAATTCAATTTCTTTCCTTCCTTCTAACTTTCATCATTTCCTTCCCTCTGTGGCTTTTTCATTTCCATTTTGATGTATTCTCCAGCATGTACAGAGTGAAAAATTTGATATCTTATCAGTAAGATATAAGCAATATTTCTCTGGCAGTGTTCCTTACAATGATGAAACAGAGTGTGTGTGGATCACTGAAGATGAATCCCTTGAGGAAAATTAGTTAAGGATTTTTTTCTAAGCCCACTATGAATCATATTATAAAATTTAAGTGAACTCTTGGGTACTTCATATGTGTTCCTTATAACGTGATATATATTATCTATTATATGAGCTACAAAATCTCTGGAGGACTTTAATATACAGAATTTTCACTCTGAGCACTGTATCAGCATTTGGACTTCAAACCCAAATTTGTAACTCTATTATATTAGAAACTCATACATAATATTATAAATATTTTAAAATTCAGAATTTCTGATAATTTAGAAGCACCTACTAAGTCTGTTTTCCCCAACCATCATCATCATTGGCTTTTTTCTGACTGTATATATGAGAGGGACACTAACCAAGGCAATAGGATAGAAAGTAAGGGAGATATGGATGAAGATCTCAACAAAGAGAATGAGACAGAGCCTAAAGGAAAATTCATGGTTACAAGCACATAAAACAAGATTATAGTCACTGAGAAACTATAAAACCTAAAAATGTTCAAGTACAAACATGACATAAACTAAGTTTTCTTCAAATCTTTTGTTTTCTGTGGTAAAGAAGGCACCATTCTTTTGAATTAGACATTACCAAAATGAAACTTGCAACTAAAATTATCAAAATGGAAGTCTAAACAGGTCAATTCAGTTGCTGTTCTTGTTATTTAAAGTTTAGGGAGGGAAAAGGTGGAGGAGAAGGGCTAGCATTTATTGAGGACCTGTTACATTTAAGCACCAGGTAAGGAGAACATTAAACTGTAGTTTCGGACTTACAGTCTAATGAGGGACACAAGCAAGTGGATGACTGCATAACATAATAAAAACACAGCATGAGGCTTTTCTATAAAACACAGTGTAATGTACTGATGTCATCCATATAGAATGATAATAATCTAAACATATTGAAAGGATAGTTTCGCTGGAGATAAATTCTTGGATTGAGTTCCAAAGAAGTTTATCAACTGGGTAAAATATTAAATAGGTACATTGGCTAGAGTGTTGCTGCCTAAGGTAGCATTGGCAATAGGTGGGTTTGACTGGAGTATTCAGCTAGGGGTGGAAAACATTCCTTCCAGGAAGTGGGGCTGGAGAAGTCAAGTCGTTGCAGCTTAGAACTTGGGAGACCCTACAGCTTCTGGGCAGAAGATGTTAAAGCAAGAAAATGCATAACCAAATTTACAAAGAGAGCTCTGGCAGCACGCTATGTGGGGCAAGATGAGATTGCAAGAACACTGCTTGGGTTTCCACAATCAATAGTTCAGCCAAAAGATAACAAAAGCTCCAGCATGATGCTAATTTGTAAATGGAAATAGGTAGAATGTAAGAAGTTCAGGAGTTGAAGAACCAAAATCTCAACCTCCCAGCTTATTAGAGTGGTGGTAAATCTGATCTTAAAAATTACATAGAACTGTGGACAAAATTAATCATAACACACTTCCTCAGACATCCAAGGGCTTGGAATCCATCCCCAGAACCAGAAAAAAAAAAAATTACAAAACAAACAAAATGATAGTACTGCATAGGATGGCCTGTACAGTGTTTTTATCCCCCTAGCCTGAGGATAACCTGTGTACCTCCAATGAAGGGGAGGAAGTCAAAAGAATGGAAATGAATAGTGGTCTTTTCAGGGAAGGGTGTAGATAGCTATACCAACATTATTCTAAGTGAGGACCTTACTGTCACCTTTCTCCCTAGGGAGCCATGCCCATTTGATCTGAAGGACCTCTCCAGCCCAGAGATATGAAATGTACCTTGAAATTTCATGGAGCTAGGAAATGATGGAGCCCAGATCCCTCTAACTGCAAGTCTTGCACAATGACTGTATCATCTGGATGTATGTGTTTGGATAAAAGTGAACAGATTTAACTCTACATCTGGGACTCTTCAACTGGTCTCTCCAGGAGCACGGCTTTGTGTCTTTCATGTTTTCTGATCAGTTGGAAGAGCCAGAATGGGGATTCATCTGTTCCTCCACAGTTTCTTCGTGCTTTCTTTCTTATTGTAGTTACAACGTGGAGCTGTGAAAGGCTGCAGTGTCTATGAAATGGAACTTATACCCTGTGCAAGTCTGTACACTGGTTTGATGCAGGTAGATAGACAATGGTCAGATGTCACTCTTACCATGACTTCCACAAATCAGCAGAAAAGGAGCAGAAAATAACTTAATTTGATCCCCCTTCACATCTTCCTCATTTTGATCAATCATCTTTTTCCCTCCCTCCTTCATGCCTGCCCTTGTACATCTAAGTGAACAATTTTTTATTCTTAAAATATCACAGGTGCCCCTGCTGTGAAAATGGAATAAATGTGATGTTTTTGGTTACAGGAGACATGCCAACTGATAAAAGTCATACTCTGTGTACCCTGCCCTTGCCTTTCCCCCTTTTTGGATATTGATGAGATATTAGCATGGCGAGAAGCCTGTTTGTTCCTTGCTGTATTTATTTTGTTAAGATTAGAGTTGCTAAGAGACGGTAGTTATTTCAAATTGTAACCACGAATGCCAGTGGTCATAAAATAAAGTACTAAAATTCTTTTATTTGCTAACTCTAATAAAAAAAATTCTTGAGGGGGCAAGGGAGTTTTCTGGCAAAAAAAAAAAAAAAAAAAAAAAAAAAAAAAAAACGAATAGTACACCAAGTGGTCTATGTTATAGCACATAATTAGATCCACCCGTCTAGCTGATACTGTTATTTGCTTTAAAATCTATAGAGACATTCTGACTTTGGGCTGTTTATGAAGTTATTGTTTTAAACAAAACGAGTGGCCAGGTTGCACAAATTTTATGTCTTCTCTTCTAGTTAGTGGTTTATGTCAGGTTATTTATTTTTCAATCTTTTGCTATTTTTTTTTTCTTGTTCAATAAACATTTTAAGCAACTTAGATGTTTGAACACTTTCTTGCAACTTCTTGAGTTAGGTCTCTCAGTTCTTCTAATCTTGGATAGCCAAAGCACTAAATTTCCTAGTTCTATTTATTTCTTTGTATATAATTAGTAGATTAATTCAAGCTTTAATGCCATTAACAACATTTTTAGGTGATTAAAAAGAAGTGATGCCCTACGTTCTAACTTTTGTTGTGATTAATTACAAGTTTTTGTTAATTTTATTTTTTTTTTTCATAATGGCTCATGTTTCAAAAAAACTCAGAATGTTTTCCAACCAAATTTTAATAAACTCCAGGACATTCCTCTGAGCTTGTAGGTAAATATTTTCAACTAATACTTAAAAGAAAATCCATTAAACCATTGGGGTAGGAAAATTGCTTCTGAGAAGCCAGTTTGGCAAAGGTCTGCTTAGTGAATGTGTGTAATTTCAAATTACTGTATGTTTTTATTTCAAAAAAAAATTTCCAGCTTCCCCAGAACACTTCAAATACTAATATCCAGAGTTTCCACTGGCAATTCCTTTGTTTGTCCTGGAAGCATCTTGCAATTTGGGACCAAGAAAATATTGTGTTCCTTTTGGATTTATAGGCATAAGCATATGTATTTCTTCTTCAGCACACAGCTCTTTTCAGGGAAAACCAGGTTAAATGGGCAGACTGTCAAATGGTGAGAAGGCTCCATCAGCAAAAGATAGTATGTTCTGCTGGAAAAAAGTAATCTTTGATAAAAATTTAACCAATGTACCAAATACACTATGAAGCAATGATATTCCAATGTGGCTTCATTCCAACTAAAATTCTGTGGGCTGGTTAGACTGTTCAATGGGTAAGGATGCATGATGAGCCAGGATAAGGGCCTATAAAAGCCTCATTTACCCAGAGTTTAGTTCCAAAGCACCCATGTAGACAGTTGAATGTGGTCATGCATGCCTGTAGGGATGCAGAGACCTGAGAATTGCTGGGGCTCGCTGGTCAGTGTGTCTGGCTGATAAAATGGCGGTGTTGGGTTCAGTGAGTGACTCCATCTCACTTAAACAGATGGGTGAGTCAAGAGGAAGACACCAGTGTTCTCCTCTGCCCTCTCTACACCAATACCGAACATGTGCATCTCATGGGTATACACCACATATACTGTACCACAATATTACCCACATGCCGAAAAATTATTATTTTGTGAAATAATAATTGCAATGTCTTTTCAGAGAGACTTTGAGGATCTGCTCTTTATGGTTCAGTTGTATTCATTAAGCCAAACTTGAAATGCCCAGTGGAGTCTTTTCCTTCAACAAGCCTGCGGTTAATTGTGATTCCATTAGAGAATTTGCAGAAAGGTGGTTTTTGCCCACATCTTTGGAGACAAAGTGACTCCTCCCTCAAGTTCTGTGGTTAGGGTTGTCTGTGCATTTTGAGATTGCCAATAGTCTGTAGAGTTTCTGTTCTAACATCAGAGTTCTTAGAACATAATGTCCAGAAGGTAGAATGACTAGCTACAGTCTTTAGCCTTCATATTTCATGATGACTGTTCATCTGTACCATAATAATGAAAGCATCTATGACCACAATACCGGAGAGGTGGAGACAGGAAGATCTCTAAGGGCTTGCTGGTTAGTGAGGCTAGAAGAAGCACTGAGCTCTAGCTTATGAAAGAGACCGTGTCTCCAAAATTAAAGAGTGATGGAGGATGACACCCAGTGTTGACCTCTGACCTCCACATGTACGTGCACACACATCCAAGTGTACTCCCATATTCATGTACACCACATACATACGAATATGCATATACAAATGCTTGTACACCATAAACATGCCAAAAAAACCCCAGCCAATGGAATATTGATCTACATGTTTAGTCAAGTTTGAGAGAATAGTAAGGTAGAAACTTGACCAAAGGGTTATATTTTTTTATTTATTTATTTATTTATTTATTTATTTTTATTAATAAATAAATAATAATAATTATTATTTTTTTTTTTTTTTTGGTTTTTCGAGATAGGGTCTCTCTCTAGCCCTTGCTGACCTGGAATTCACTATGTAGTCTCAGGGTGGCCTTGAACTCATGGTGATCCTCCTACCTCTGCCTCCTGAGTGCTGGGATTAAAGGTGTGCGCCACCATGCCCGACAAAGGTTATGTTTTTAAAAGCTAAGGATGTCCAGGAAAACAATGAATGTCAATAACTTGGTGCAGGTAATCAGAATGGCATGATCATGATAAGCAGAGAACGTGTGCTCCACTTACAGAAGACAATTTGTGATTCCAGTTTTCTTTTATTCTTTCTTTCTTTCTTTCTTTCTTCTTTCTTTCTTTCTTTCTTTCTTTCTTTCTTTCTTTCTTTCTTTCTTTCTTTCTTTCTTTCTTTCTTTCTTTTTTTTTTTTTGAGGTAGGGTCTCACTCCAGCCCAGGCTTACCTGGAACTCACTCTGTAGTGCCAGGCTGGCCTCAAACTCACAGTATTCCTACCTCTGCCTCCCAAGTACTGGGATGAAAGGCGTGTGCCACCACACCTGGCTCATCCAGTTGATTTTCCTATACAGGAGCATATTGTTTTTAATTTACTAACAAAGAAAAAAAATTCTCGAACATAGGTTTTTGGATCCAACAGAGTAACATACAAACCAAACTTCAAGATATCTTGAGTAAAGAAAATGAAAAGTATTTAGAATGGTATAAGGATCCTGAAGGAACAAAAATCTACAGCACATAAGCAAGCTGTGACAGTTTAGAAGGAGGTCAGGGCCAGTTCTTCCCAAAAAGGTAAAAGCAGAAAAAGCCATGAGGACAGGAGAGGCCTGTGTTATTCATGAGGAATGTCAAATGTAAAGATTCAGAGGCCAGAGTAGCGTGTTGCCTGGTGGGGGATCTCTGAGAAAGGGACTGAGTAGATGGAAGGGGAGGTTTTTTGAAGAAAGTTTGTACTAGAACTTTGGCTGGCTTTGGTATGATACATTGTGAATGTTCCATTCAGACCTTGAACTCTAAACATCAGGTAACCCCTGCAAATAGCCTATGCCTGAACACACTTAGAAACTCTGAAGCCTTTGGACAAATTAACCTAAACTTAAAAACATCTGTGCTAGGGTTAAGGTACTTTCCTTGGAAGCCTAAGAACCCAGGTTCGATTCCCCAATACCCACATAAGTCAGATGCCCAAGGTGAAACATGCATCTGGAGTTCGTTTGCAGTGGCTAGAGGCCCTGGCACACTCTCTCAGATAAATAAATAAAGTAAATATTAAAAAAAAAAAACTGTTCTAGAAGATAAAAATATTTAAATTCATTAAAAATGGGCAATCACTTCTAAAAACACACCACAATCCAGCCTGTCTTTTATTTTGGTCATTATCACAATACAGCTGGGTCAGCAGAATCAAAAAAATGGGTTAATAAATGCAGAGATAAGATTAATTGTAAATCTGTAGAATTTGACTCAAATAACAGTTATTTAGTAGGTAGATCATATGTGTGTGTGTGTGTGTGTGTGTACTCTTTTAAGTTCATTAAAATTTCTAGGTAATTGTACATAGCAAAATCCAGTTCCAATTACAAAAATAAATGTATGCTAACTGGTTGTGATAAAAGCATTAGTGTCAATTTCATGATTTTTAACAGCTATAAAGCCTATATTTGAATTTGGTTTAATTTAACAGTAAATTACAATCATCCTTTAAGTCTACTTAAAAGAAACTTTTTTAAAAGTGCTCAACCCCAAACATTCCAAAGTTGCTTATTTTTATTCAGCCTGGGTAATTATTCTCAATTATTATTTTGTTTTGTACGTTTTACAATATTATAAACAGATGTGAGCATGGACTGAAATAACATGATCCATCTTAGACGCAAAGGGTAGGGAAGCAAAACAAGACATTCTTTCAGGCTTTCCTCCCACTAAACTTTGAGGAAAATTAGTTTTCACTTAGAAAGTTCTTTGGAACAGTAAATTCACGTCTATTTTCCCTAATGATGTGGTAGCAGAGCTAATCATATTTTAAAATGGCAAAATAAAAAGACAGTTTCCCACGTGAAATCAAGGATTACCAAGAAGCTTATTATTTAACATTATCACAAGGTAAAGAAAGATCAACATTTTCTCAAGATTATAGAATAAAATGTGTTAGAAATGATCAAGCTCTCTTATTTAAGATATTTAGTTACTTCTCCAATGTAGTCCAATATTAGCAAGTTCTTATAACTTTTTGCAGGGAGATATATATATATATATATATATATATATATATATATATATATATATACTTTTGTATGCAAGAGCCCTATTTTTTTATACCATAACTTTTCTCTTCAATAGTTTCTTAATATTCTTACAATATGTTTAACCTGCATTTGATGGATGGATATTTTGGCTGTTTTCTATAATTTTATGATTTTTTTTTTAAAGGGCTGGAGAGATGGTTTATCAGTTAATGCACTTGCCTGCAAAGCCAAAGGACCCAGGTTCGATTTTCCAGGGCCCATGTAAGCCATATGCACAAGGTGGTGCATGCGTCTGGAGTTCACTTGCAGTGGCTGGAGGCCCTGGCATGCCCATTCTTGCTTTCTCTCTTCCTCTCCCTGCCTCTTTCTCTTTCAAATAAATAAATAAAAATAAAAATAAAAATAATATAAAAACAAATGAGGATAAAGCTTGCAGATGAAAGCTATGCATTCATCAAAGTTGCATACTTTAATTAATGAATTAAATGAATAAATGAATCCCAATGCCCTGCTGGCTCTTTGTTTTGATGAATTTGAGATACATTATTTGCCAAAAAAAGGAAATGAACTTAATTAGTGCACTATACTGTTAAAAGCAGATTAGACTAAAGACAGTGTGTTTTGGTAAGATAAAAATTTTAGGAAAAAGACTTTGGAATTTTATAGGTATTATAGACACGCATATAAAAGGGCCAAAGGAGAACCTGAGTTGAGCTTCACACTTGGTTCATGATTATCTGACTTGGAATGAACATACTGTTTCTTTGATTGAGAGGCATATATGGAGATCTGTTCCCAGCATTTATGAAGTATCTAAACATTAGGGATTGGGGAAGAATCACTGAAAACCAATTGACACAGACTATATCATAGTTATAAATTGAGAAGTAAATTGAGAAGCCTGAATATTTTATGAAAATAATCCTACTTCCTTAGAGGATTTGTAAACATTTTTGCACATGTAATTTGAAGTCAGAGACTACTGCTTCTTCACTCTTCTCCTAGAATCAAACTAACTTATACAAACAATAACACCTAGAATAAAAACCTAGAAGTTGAAATAATTTTGTCTCCTCTTCTTCATGGTTAGGAACACTTGTCTAAGACATCCTTTTAATTGAAATAGATGTATTAAAACCATTAATCATGTTGTAAAATCTTTGTCACTAGTAAAATTAAAACCATGTTCTATGAATCACATTAACTCATCTCTATAAACAGGTTATCTGAGTCATAGAGAAATGTAGTTGCAATTTAAAAGACACATTTTTTGCTTTTCTATCAACCCTTCTTATAAAGATCCATTGGATAAGCTAATTTCTAGATTATGCATTATATAAGAAAGCCTAAAACAGTGGCTCTTTTCTAGCAGTAGAGAGAAATAATGGAAATTGTCAAATAATGTTTTTTGTCTTCTAGCTTAATCCATGAGAAATTCTTGTAAGAATTCACTTGTAAGAAGTTGAGAGCATTTTAAACATGTTTAGCCCATTAATATTGTAATTCAACGTAGATGGGCTATTTCCTTTAGGTATGCAACTGGAAGCTTAAATAAACTTCTTTAGATGAATACTTAGAATTTTTACATATAATTTCTATTCCCTGGGAAACAGATTAAAGTTTCTCTCCACTGAGAAACCCAAGGAAAAGGCAGATTATGGCCTAAGCAAATGGGAGGAGGGCAAGACCCCTGGTGGAAAGAATATATCTAGTCAGTATTACAGCAACTCAGAGATCAGATGGTAAAAATCAGTACTAGAATGTGAACTAGGAAAAAAGAAATCAAACAGTGACATTCATAGAAGGATAAAACAGCAAAACTTTTCTTCAAAGTAACTTAAAAATATTACATGTTATGATATTGTTGGGAAGTGGGTTACCTATGCCCCTCTTTCCAAAATACTGCTCAGACTGAGAAAGTTTCTTTGGTAAACACGCCCCAGTTCTTTAAAACTTGGTACATCAGGGTGCTCAGAAATCCAAGAATAGATTTCACTGGGAATTCCCTCATGTAACTAACAGGGAAGAACTTTCCCCTTTTGGATTATGAGCTTTAAGGAGTTAGGATTAGGAATGTCAATGGTCTTCAATCCTCTTATAGAGAAAGCCCAATTCAGCAGAAAAGAATGTGACTAAGAGTCATAAAAGAATCATAGATGAGCAGATCTGTAAGAGAGAGAGAGAGAGAGAAGAAAGGAGGAACAAAGGAAGGGACAGGAAGAGGAAAACAACTGAAACATGAATTTGAGGAAAATCATACATACAAAGGTATTAAACACCACAAAATATTTGGTATCAGATATAATGCAGTATTGAAATTAATGACATCATTAGTGAGTGGATGCTTATGCTATGTTTATGGATTGGTAGATTGAGTATGACAAAGTGACAGTGCATCGCAGATCGACCTATAAATTCAATGCTATCTCAGGCAAACCCTAGCAGCTTGTGTTTGTCATCATGCAATGATGTAATGGGCATAGATGAGCCCAAACCATTTTGGAGCCACATAGGCAAGACGACAGTGTTGCTACCTGGTTTTAAGATTTACTACAGTGCTTTGAATCACAATCCTTCTGCCTCAGCCCCCCTAGTGATAGGGTTTAGGTATGTGCCACCATACCAGCTTGTGGCATTGGTGTAAGGACAGATATGTGCAAAAATCGAATACAATGAAATGTCTGGAAATAAAGATGCACACATTTAGTCAGCTGAGTTTTGACAAAGGTGCCAAGGTGATTAAATAAGGGGAGTGGAATCGGTTTTGCAAACATTGCTAAAGCTTATAGATATTCATAACACAAAATTAAGTCGGCCCCAGCTTTTACTTTATATCACAAACCAAACAGGAACTTGAAATGGATGACAGATTTAGGTCTAAACGTAAATAAAGGCAGACTTCGTTTTCTGATATAAAAACATAGAGCACATCTTTGCACTCTTAAACCTTAGGGTAAGGGTAGCTGTCTTTAAACATCAAAAGCATAAGCTATACAATAGATTAATAAACCAGTTTCATAAAAAATAAAAGTCTCTTACTCTTTGCAAAAACACCACTGAGAAAACAAAACAAAAGAGAAAAAGTAAGCCATGTATAAGTAAAAAAAAAAAAAAATACTTATAGGACATTTAGCAAAGACTTTCAGTTGAGAGTATGCATACCACATGTGTTGTGCACATGCACACATACACTGGAGGAGAGGTTGACAGTGTTACAGTTCAGCCATAAGTGATCAGTGTTTACACTGCGCACTAATACAAACCAGCTGTATGCTCTGAATTTCTATTAATTTCAAGTGGAACTAATTGGAACACAATTTTAAAAGATTCCTAGGCTGAAACTCATCTTCTACACTCCTGAAAATTCTAAAAAGTAGAGCTGGAGAGATTGCTTAGTGGTTAAGGCATTTGCCTGCAAAGACAAAAGACCAAGTTCAATTTCCTAGAACCCATGTAAGCCAGATACACAAGGTGGCACAGGCATTTGGAGTTTGCAGTGGCTGGAGGCCCTGGTGAGCCCATTCTTTCCTTCTCTCTCTCTCTCTCTCTCTCTCTCTCTCTTTCTCTCTCTCTCTCTATTTTTCTCACTCTCATTTTATCCCTCAAATAAATGAATAAAATATATTAAGAACATTTTTTTAAAATTCTAAAAAGTAAAAAATGTACTGAGCGGTCAAGCTTTATGTATAGGAGTTGAGCTGAAGCTGCTGTTCATAGGTCATTCTTTATATAAGAAGCCAAAATTAGGGTAATGGAAGCTTAGAATAAAATATTATTTAGCTAACCAAATATAAAAGTAGAAGGAAATAGGCAAAACAAACTGAAAGCAGGGTATGTCCTAGTAGTTGGTCATTATTATTTTCTTTGACTAGGAACATTAACAGTCTATCTTTTGATTTTTATAATTGGAATTTACCAATAATTTTGAGGAATGGATAAGAAGAAAAGTTCAAGAGATCTCAGAGAAAGGTACTAAGTTTAAAATCCAGTAACTAAGCCCAGATGTCGTGGTTTTCAGGTCAGTTTGCCACGCAACATCACTCAGTGTCTCTCCCTCACTCTTGGTACATATTTTGGGGTCTTAAGATGGTAGACAGGGCCCTTTATCCTACTTGGCTCTTTTTCCTGCTCTGTAACTACAGGTCTAGCCATTTCTCAGAATTCTTAATCTATGCTGAAAACACAAAAGGAAAATAGAGGGATTGGAATTTCAATTACCTTTCAAAATGGCCAAAAGACCATTTTCTTAAAAAAAAGTAATTTATGGTTTGAATCTGAGATGTGCTTCCACAGGCTTATGTGTTCAAACCCTTGCTTTCCAGGTGTGGCACTATTTTGGAAGGTCATAGAGCCTTTAGAAGGTCAGGCCTGGCTGGTAAATGTAGGTTGCTAGGAGGGCCTTTGAAAGTTAGACCCACTTGTACCAGCCTGAGGTCTCTGTTCCTGGTCCATGCCAGAAGAATTCTGAGGTGCACGCTTTCCCACAACATGGATGGATCACTGCTGCTGCTATTACATTCCTGCAATGATGCCCTGAAATACCCCTGAGATGGTGAGTGTAAATAAACCTTTACTCCCTCCAATTGTCTCTGTCAGGTATTCTGTGGTAGCAATAAGAAAAGCAACTGATATGGTAATGACCCAAGCTTATGGCCAACTGTGAGTTGTGCTGCAAGCTGTATGTGTGTGTTTGAAGGAAAGAAACTCTGCCTGCTGTCTTTGAGGCTGTCTCACAAGTAGACTCATGCAGGGCTTTCCAGAATAACCCTCAACTCTTTCTTTCTTTTCTTTTGTTTTCTTTTCTTTTCTTTTCTTTTCTCTTCTTTTCTCTTCTTTTCTTCTTTCCTTTTCTTTTCCTTTCTTTTCAATTCTGTTCCTCCAGATTCCCTTTCTTTTTCACTAATCTCTGCACCCTGGAAGTCTGATTAGTATGGATAGCATCCGCTAACTTTCCCCTAAGGTTCAGATGACTGACATAACAAAGAACTGCAATCCACATGTTGTAATGTTAACAGATTTATTGCCTTACAGTTCTGGGTCCCAGAAGTTGGATACTGGGCTGTCTCTTGGAAGAGCCCTGCTCACGCTACAACCCCCGGGGAGGCCTCTCGTGCCTCTTTGTTGCTTCTTCTTTGTTTCAGCAGTCCTTGGATTGTAGGGTTGTCTTTGTCAGGTGTCACATTGCCATCATCACCAGTCATGTTCGATTTGTGGGTTCACTTCATTCCCATATATGGCCTCATTTGAACTGAGCTAACTATATCAACTCTACATAAGGGCAGGTTCTGAGGTACTGGGAGTTAGGACTTCAGCATGTCTTTCAGAAGGGTATTCAACTCATAACAGTTCTGGTAGCTATCCTCTTCTGATTGTACTGAAGTTAAGGGCAAGAGGTACCTGTCATGAGATCAGAGTGGCAGCAAAGGAAGGTCCTTCATCTGTCACATTCACGGATGGCTCTGAGTACATGAAGGGTGGTTGCTTCTTTCAGATCGCTTTCAGATTCAGCAACTGGAGTGTCCCCAAGGGGTTGCACCCCTTTCTTCTCAGGCTAGTAATGAGGCCACTTCTCTATTGCTACCTCCTAGCTTTGGGTTCCATGTTCCCCTCCTGTCCCCATCATTGGTTTCACACTTTAAAAAGTAGTCATTTTATACAATTCTCCAGTGAGAGAATGTGCCATCAGTTTCTGGGACCCAGGCTGATGGAGAAACTGAGTCTAGAGAAGTGTTTTCTTTTTTAGGGTCATAACATCTGCAAAACTTGTGAACTTCAAATGTCTTGGAAAAATAGTTTTGGCATTAAACACACTGCACAAGTTACCCAGTTTCTATGCCGATTTCCACTAATTCAGCATGGCATCTCAAAAGTCAGCTGTACATCAGCAGAAAACATTTTATTGGGGCTCTTAGGCAGTGCTTGGCATTGACTCAGAGATACTGGGTGGCAGAAGCTGAGAATCATGAGCTGGTCCTAGGTTCTGAGAATTAAAACGAAGATTGCTTCAGTAAATGAACAGCCTTGGTACAGTGTGGTATTCTCCTCACAGTTCTGATGGCTCACCCCTTCAGCACACTCCAACACCCGCGTCTCCACATGGGCACCTGCTGGTGACGTTTCGTGTTGGATGGGAAGGCTGGGAGGGTTCGCACTCAAGCTCAGCTCTGGCTGTGCAATGTGCTTGGGAATGTCCCTGGGGGCTCCACTACCCTTCCTCCTTGTATTAGTCAGGGTTCTCTAGAGAAACAGAACGGATAGAGTGAATTATATTAAAAGGGAATTTATTGGATTAGCTTACACAGTCCAGCAATAGCAGGTTGTAGGTCCGAGAGTCAAGCAACCCGGTAGCTGCTCAGGCCACGGGGCTGGAGGCCTCAGCAGTCCCAATCCGGCACTGAAGGCCTGGGGGCTTCCTGGAGAGACGCTGTCCTTCAGTCCACCCTGGTCTTCAGTCCACACTGGAGAGCAGCAACACCAAGCAGCAAATACCAAGCGGAAAACACCGAGCACCCAGTGGCAAGGAGCGAGCAGCACCGGCAGCCAGGTGGGAGAGAGAGAGCCTTTCTTCCAAGAGCTTCTTTTTATCAACCAGCCCCCTCCTCCAAGAGGGGCTGCCCACTCTGGGGGAAGGCTTATCCCTGGGGGAAGGATTATTCCTTATCCCTGGGGGAAGGATTATTCCTTCCTTTTGTTAATCCTTCCTACAGGCAACCTCAGAGACACACTTATGAGGAATGTCTGTGGATTCCTAAACAAGTCAAGTTGACACAAACTTAACCATCACAAGTCCACCCTTTGTCAACTTGACACCAAACCATATATCCTTACGTTCTATTTAATTTCCAAATGAAGACAGTAACAAGGTCATAATTCCGCCTAAACATGATATAACTATCCCTCGTACAACCGGAAACACACACTCATCCCCCCCCCCCACACACAAAGCAAATTCCTTGAGGAAGGCTTAGTCTCATATAATAAGTCAAACATAAATTCATCAGTGGTTAACTAGCAATATGATCTTACTCAGTATTAATTACCTAATAGAGAAATAGAGGAAGAACAAGACATCTTAATATTGGTGTACATATGTACAAACACTCTTAACAAGGTAAGACAGGAACACTCAGGGCAATTACAGTCCACATTTTTGTAACTGGTCCTGTGGCCTTATCTGGTATTTGTTACTGCCTTCTTCTACTACCCATTCAGTATTTCCTCCACCTTCAGCAAGCACCTCAGCAGGTCTTGGTTCTTTACCTGGAGGGGTGACCCATACCTTCATTCCTGAAGGATCTGGGCCATTTATCACATTGCCTTGATTAGGTTGTTGCAGTTGTCCATTGACTTTGATAACAGGGCATGGTAACACCAAGAGACACCCTAGAGAATCTCTAGCACTCCAGACATACTCTTCCTTACCTCCATTGTGGAGGAGCAGTCCAATTTCCCCCTGGTAGTCTGGATCAATCGCCCCTGCTAACACTGTAACTCCTTTCTCAGCCTGTGCACTCAAGGGCATCAGGAGCCCAAAGTGGCCAGGGGGAAATCTTAGCTTCCAGTTCAATGGAATGTTCTTTGTGCCTCCTGGCGAAAGCATTCCCCCCTCTGGAACCAAGACCTCTAGGCCAGCAGAGTGTAAGGTTGTGGGTACAGGAAGCAAAAATTTGGCTAATGGGTCACTTGGGGTGATGGTAAGTGGTACCATTCCCATTTCCACCCCTTGATTCCTGGACCCATGAATCCTGGCTATAGGAGAAACAGCGCCATATATAGGACACTGATTCAGAGCATATACAGCCTGCTGGAGGACACGCCCCCAGCCCTCCAAGCTATTGCCACCTAGTTGGCACTGCAGCTGTTTCTTTAAAAGGCCATTCCACCGCTCTATCAAGCCAGCTGCTTCAGGGTGGTGGGACACATGGTAAGACCAGTGAATTCCATGATCATGAGCCCACTGCTTTACTTCTTTGGCTGTGAAGTGAGTTCCTTGGTCAGAAGCAATGCTGTGTGGAATTCCATGACGGTGGATAAGGCATTCTGTAAGCCCACGGATAGTAGTTTTGGCAGAAGCATTACGTGCAGGAAAAGCAACTTAACCATCACACTCCTCTTCTCTATTCTCTGCGTTCTGGTTAATAACATTTCCCCTTCCCTTCCTGTCTCTCTTCCTTTTCTCCCTTCCCCTTTCTTTCCTTCCTCTCTTCTATCTCTCTTCCTCTTTCAACTTCTTTCTTCTTTCCCTTCTTCCTCTCCTCTACATCTTTCTCCCTCTCCTCTCTCCCTTCTTCCCTCTCTACCTCTCCTTTTCTTTTTCTGAATTGTAATGGCTCATAATTTCCCCTAGTTTTTGATTGGTTAAATTCAGATTTGAGAATGTGCCCAGTAGAGAGGATAGAATACTTGTTAAAAAGTCTGAGTGTTGGAGCTATGCAGGCAAATGACTGAGCTCTAGGACTTTAATATATTCTCCAAGTCTTCTTTTCCCTCATCTGTACCCCAGAGGGATGATACATATTCGAGTGTATGTGAAGATGATTGAGATGCCAAGTGAGGGTTGGACGTAAAAGTCAGTGGATGACCGTGGGTTCAATTCCTAGCACAGTAAACAATAAACCAATAAAATAGATTTTTTTATGTAAAGCCCTTGTCTAGTTTGATACATAGAGAAAGTTATGTATAAATTCACTGAACAGAAGTTGTTTTAAATATCTAGACCCAGCACAGGTAGTACCATGACTTCTGACCTTCTCCTTTTGTTTTCAGGCAAGGGTGGTAAAGACTCACATCTGGCTGCAGCTAGCTCTAACCTATTATGCTTTCTTTTGTTATTTTATTTACTTTGTACTCTTCTTCTTTCTATAGGACTAGGAGGGAACCAGTTTTTGTTCCTACGTCCTTTATTTTGTTGGAATTTTTATCTGCAGTGTTTAACTTGGTATTAAAACTAAGAATCTTTAATTTTTGGAATTACTTTTTTTTTTCTCACAATTTTACTCAGTTTATTTTCTATGTACTTGGTGTCTTTATTGTGATCATCTTTTTCTTTACAACTTTGAGCATGTGGGACAGATTTATCATAATCATTTGACATGCTTGACTGAATGCTTCATTGTGTGTCACTTTTGGTTCCATTTTAACCTGCTGCCTTCTCTGCTTATGGACCACCTTTTCCCTGCTTACTCAATGTTTCATGACTTTTTTTTTTTTTTTTTAAAGAAAGTTTATTAGCATATAAAGATTTCAATTTCATTATGGTGTTTTTCAAGCACAATTTTGTTCTTATTTCCATCCCGCCTCCTTCTCTCTGGTTTCCTCCTCCCCTTGGACCCACTAATTTCCATAGTAGCTATGTCCCACCAACAGTGAGTCGATTTTCCTCTTGCCAACAGTTGTTATCTTTTGTTTTCTTAATGGTAGCCATTCTGATGGGGTGCGATGGAATCTCAGCATGGTTTTAATATTTGCATGTCACAGATGGTATGTGGGGCATTATGAATTTTATGTTAGTCAGTGCTGGGTGTGTTTGTGTGTTTGGTTGTTTTTAATTCCTCTAGCAGTGTTTAAGTTTGTTCTGCTGACAATGAATTGTACACGGTCATAATTATTTTAAGTTTTATTCCAAAGCTCTTTTAGAGTAGAACTGTACTCATATTTATTTAGGGAAAATGTGGCCCTGCTTGTAGGTGTGGCCCTTTTGAGGTCTCTCCTGAATACATTTATTTTCAGAAGATCCTCCAGTGTGGCTGGTAAGAATTCAAGTGACTAAGCTGTGAATGATCTCTTGGGAATATTTGGCATACAGATCTCTGGTAATTGTTCTTTCCCAGAAAGTCTATTCTTCCTTGGCTTGGGACATGGTTTACACTGCTTATATAGGGATGATATCCAACAAGGGACTCAAAGGTCAAACTTACAAAATATTTCTCTATATAGTTCCGTGTTCCTCAGTTCTCTACAGTACAAGTTCTGGTCTCTTTGATCTTCCCAAATGTCAATCTCTACTTTTCAATTTAGAAGTATTTCTTGCCTATGTTAGGTTCCCATCACTATATCACAGCTCAAAAATGACTCCTAGGCATACAGCCTGGGCAATCACAGAACTTGTCCTTGTTTATTTTTCTCCCAGGGAGTCACAGTTCTGTTTCTTATTGCCCAGTGTCTAAGTCAGTTGTTTAATACATTCAGTCCATTTTGGAATTGTTCTTAGTGGAAGGAAGATTCTAGATCTTCTCTCTCATGAGTGGAAGGTTGAACTCACCATGAACTATTATTATTATTTTTCAATTCTGTAATGATCTTATGGGTAGCATTTTCACATTATATTTAATTTTTTTGCATAAAGTAATAATTTTAAATGATTCAAATACAAATATTTCAAATGTAGCAAATAATTTACATTTCTTCATAAAGATTGTTTAGTGGATAAATCACTTGTCATGTGAGCAAAAGAACCTGATTCTGGAACCCCAGCACCTATGTAAAAGTTGAGCATGGTAATATGAGTCTGAAACCCCAACACTGAAGAGGCAGAGAGAGAAAGAGTCCCTAGGGATTACTGGCTAGCTATTCTGGCCCAATTGGTGAGCTCTGGATTTAGCAAGAGATCCCGTCTCCAAGAATAATGTGGAGAGTGGCAGAGTAGAATACTTGACATTGATCTATATATTGCTAGAATGCACAAACTTTTTGCACCAATTTCATGTGCTTTTCACCAGTTCCCCACTGAAGAGCATAAATGACTATTTCCCATGTCACTAAGTTAGAATTTTCTCTTTGCAAAATTTTGACAAGGAAAGCAAATGGAAAAGAGATTAGAGAAAATCTCAGAGAGAAAGAAAAAAACGAGACAGCAAGCAATTAACATTCTGCAAAATCACTCTGAAAAGTCCTTCGTGGCCATGTGCAATGTAATTATCACCATTATGTCCGTAGTCTGGGTCAGATAGCACCATCCCTCCTTACTTGACCGCTACATATTCTCACACTCCTGCCTCCAGTGGCTACAGGAATCTAGCCAGATACCGAAGTTTTGTCTGAGAAAGGCTGTCTGTCCAGGGAAGATGAGCACACTCCTGAGGGGACTGCCAAATCCAAGATTCACCCCAGTGATCAGTGAAGCTCAGATGTGCCTGAGGTTTCATGCGGATGGGAGCGTTTGTCCCGGAGGTTGAATAACAAGTGTACTAAGCCCAGCTAGTTCATTAAAACTGACTTGACTGGGCAAATTCTCGGAAGATTACTCTTAAGAAAATATGTGTTTATATAGTACTTATCGCCTCTCTTTTTCTTCTTAAAAATGAGATGCTAAAACCTTTAATCCAAAGGAAAGACTTAAAAGCTTCAGGATGAGATCACAGAATTTTTCCTCTCCAGGAGTACTTTGGGATCACTGCCATCACCTGGGAGATGGTCCAGAAAAATCCTCCCTAAAACAGTAAACTCCAGATAATGCAATAATATCACCTAATTGGGAAAAGGTCAATCCTGGTGAAAAGTTTGAGTTATGAGGCCATCTAAAAGAGAACTTTGGGTCTTGTTTTTGGCTCATAAGGGTGTTTTGATTGCTTCAGAGGGGAAAAAGCCAAGGTACAGATGTGTTTGGCCCATGTGTCCTGCCACTCCTTAGCCACCGTGCCAGTTGCAGACATTACTAATCAATCACGACTTTTAAAGGATGGATTCTTCAGACTTGTTTAATAGTTACATGTACAGCAAGGTTCAGAATTTGTCTTTTGATATTAAACTCGATTGCCTATCAAAAACCGGTATCATAAACAAGTAAATGAGAGTAAAAAACACCTGCTGGGTTTGCAGGCAGGTACTTATCTATACAAGCAAAAAGGCAATCTCTTTAGAAAATGTGGACTCTTCTCTGTACGTGTGTGTGTCTCTGTGTGTGTAAAGCAGATGGGGCTTCCTAACAATTACAGTGAATTCAAGTAGGCCATTCAGAATTTAGGATTTTGTTGCATTTGACCCTGTGTAAATGATCACTTATAAAAATGAAACAAGATTTAGTGATTGTTCTCAACAAAAGAAACTCCATCGAACTACAAGTTACTAACACATAGAGGAGCACTGATAGGCAAAGTTTTCTGTCCTTGTGACTTCTGATTCATTATTTTCATACATGAACATATTATAATTTGATCATAATCTCCTATCAGCACCTTTGTCCCCCACCCTGTTCCACTGAACCCCTTTTACTTTCCAACTAGTCCAGCTTCTCTTTTGATGTCTTTTTTCCTTTCCTCCAAAATCTGTGTTAACATTTTGTTAGTTTAACATTGTGAGACTTGTGAACATGATGACAGGCCACAGTCACTGTAAGACCATGAATACAGTGGTTACTTCATGTCTGATATCTAATTTTTATTTATTTATTTATTTATTTATTTATTTATTTATTTATTTATTTATATTTTAGAGAGGATGAGTGAGACAGAGAGAATTGGTAAACCAGGGCCTCAGCCATTGCAATCGAACTCCACATGCTTGCACCACCTAGTGGGCATGTGCAACCTTGCACTTGCCTCACCTCTGTACTTCTGGCTTCCGTGGGATCTGGAGAGTCAAACATGAATCCTTAGGCTTCTCAGGCAAGTGCCTTAATGGCTAAGCCACCTCTCCAGCCCTCATCTAGTTTTTAATAATCAGATACATTTTATATTAGGTCACCTTTCTACAATATTGTAAAATGCATCATATGCAAAAGGAGTCAAGAAAAGCTATTGTCAGTTGGTACCATGTTTCCTTGAGAATGAAGAGTTTCAGTATTTTGTTTTCAAGGGCAAATGTCTGCAGTGAGGCTAGTCCTTGGGGTGGTACAAATTTACAGCTGTGACCAGTGACAAATGTCTTCCATCACCAGAAATGCCCCATCATCTTTATTTCCTCATGATTATATCAGTGAGGGAAACGTTAACTTTCCTGTCTTAAATTACGTGTTTCCAAATAGGAGTGAAGATGACTAAGAATACATGGTCTTGGAACTGCATTGCCTCCGTTCAAACCCTGGCTTTGTGTCCATGATCATGACTCAGGGTTGTTGCAAAGATTCAAAAAACTTACATTTGTCCAGCTCTTAGCTCAGTGTCTAGTGAATCTTAAACTTAATTTTATATAAGGACTTTTTTTTTTTTTTTTTTTTTTTTTTACTAAAAAGTTCTAAAACTTAGGCCTTACTCAATGTGTCATTAGGGAGTAATTGTTTAACATCAGACTGCTCAGAGATAAACAACAGTGGACACTGCAAGCCTTAAGTTTGGCCAGCCAGGCCAAATGATCCTATGGGTGCAATAGTGGCATGTCTATTGTGAGCGAAATCATCCACTCTCTAATTGGACTGGAGGCCCACTGAAAACCTATGATGGGGGCAGTCATAAGCCCTAGGTGTGTAATGCCTGGTGGTGTCTGGAAGCTCCTTAACCACTAAGGCATCTCTCCAGCCCCCTGTTCTGATAATTTGGACACTATTTTATCCTCTATCATTATGCATGTTATATGGTAAGCATTCAATTGATGTTTGTTCAGTGAAAACTACTAACTTCTAACAAATTTTTCACTTAATAAATATATTGAAAATACTTAAAGATACTAATATTTTTTGCCAGTATTAGGTGTCATTTTAAGTGAGAGTGAATGACATTCCATTTAATGAATTCAAATATTTTCTCTGTCCACTCCCCAAATGTTGGATATTTATGGTACTTCTATTACCTTACTATATTACAATCACAACTGACAAGTACACCTAAATTTCTTGCAGATACCTCTGATTGTTTTCTTAGGACCATGCCTGGAAGTGGCTAGCCAATGTAAGGATTATAATTCATTGAATATTTTTTGAGTCAATACTTACCAATAATCTAATCTGTGCTTGATGCTGGACATTTGCCTGAAGATACAGTGGAGGTAGAGTGCAGTCATGACCTCATAGGTCTTATCATAGTCTAAGACAGAGGCTGTAAAACTACAGCTTATAGGCTAAGTGCACTTTTACCTCTTTGCTTTTCTAAATCAACATTTCTCAAAGCACAACTATGCTTGTTACTTTACATGGTGTTCTTGTGACGGCAGAGTGGAGAAGTTGCAACAGTGACTGTATCATCTGCAAAGCCAAAAGAATGTACTATCTGTCTCAGTCTAGAAATCATTTGCCAACCCCTTGGACTGGTAGTTATCACTTTGCCAGATTAAATGATATTCCTGAAAAAGTTTATTTTCTCAACTGTCATTAATGAGAAGTCCTCATATTATTACAGTTTCACTGGGTTTATTTTTTATTTGTTAAGAAACTTCTCAACAAATTAGTGCTACCTGCAGTGATAACTGTAGGATTTGACACGAGTGGAATTAGGATTCCCAAGACTGACTCTCAGCAATGCATCACACATATTGGCTGAGCCCTCACTGGTGTTATCAAACTTTCCTCACATGTTTCACAGACTGGAAACTAGAGCAACCCAAGTAACTGAAATCTTCAGCTTCCTGGAAATAGAATTCGCCCCAAATGCTGGAATTCTTGAAAGTGGTAGCATGTCATTTACATGTGAAATCCATTTTGTTAGTTGTAAGACTAATCAACAATACTTTAATGACTCATGCAGACAGAAATAATCTGTTATTTGACTTTCTCCCCAGCACTGGTCTCACACAGGCAACCAGTGATGACTTGTCAAAGTCACAGTTTGCTTACAAGGTATGAAGGCTTTTTAGACACTCTAATGATGGCTGTTGATTCACTCAGCAATATTTAGAAAAAGCCATAAAAGCTGATCTTTGAATGAACAGACTGCTTTTATTGGCTTTTAGTGCTATTGCTGCCGTCACACATAGAAATTGGCCGAATGCAAGTAATACTGCTGTGTCATACTGCAAAACTAAAGCTTGTTTTGTGGTTTCTTTCTTCTAATGAAAGGATGGCCAGGTCCAGACAGGCTCCACTATCTCTTGAGCTGTTATGCCACCGTGGGCCATGGTTCATCTAAGAAGCAGGGACAGATACCCTTAAAGAAGGGTATTAAACTTGTTTAAAATACAGAAATGTTGATAGAGCCTCCTACAGGCCCAGTGTTGGGAATAGAAAGCAGATAGTGGTCTGCCTTAAGAGGGAGTTTAATATTAACCATAGGCTTAGCACTGAAAACCTACTTTCAAGATTTTAGTAGCCCCTAATATTTTCAACTTAAAATTTGATTAAGGCATAATATATTCTATCACATAAGAAATATAAGTCCAGGGAATACAGCTCAGACAGTGTAGCTACTCTGCTTCATCATGACCTAAAGGCTTTTCCTCATTTTAAGCAGCTCCTTCATGCCCCCTTTCCTCACAGCATCCCTGCCAGCTGTGTGACTTGTGACTACTCTTACTACACATAATTTCCCTCTGTTTTTCCTATAAATGGAAATGTGTAGCAATCTACAAGATCCAGTCATTTTTTTTTTTTTTTTTTTTTTTAGAAAAGCTTCTCTTTTATTATTTTTCATTTATTTTTGGAGAAAAACACAGAGACAGACCGACAGACAGAGAGGGAGAGAGAGACAGATAGAGATGGGCGCGCCAGCAGTCTCTCAGCTGCTGTGAACGAAATCGAGATGTGTGCGCCCCCTTGTGGGCAAGTGCGGCATTGCACCCTTGCGTCACTGCATCTGGCTAAAAGTGGGACCTGGAGATTGGAACCAGGTTCTTAGGCTTAGCAGGCAGGCGCCTTAACTGCTAAGCCATCTCTCCAGCCCCCATTCATGGTTTTTATGTGAACCCATATTTTACTATTTGTTTTGCTTGGTCAATTCCACTGTAGGACGATACCATAGTCTATCCATTGTTGCTGCGAGGTATACTGCAATAATCTGAATTATTTGAACATTCTTACAACTGCTTTTTTGGACAGAAAGATGCATTTCTGTGGCATATAAGCCTACATAAATGGATGAGTTTCAAATTGGCCAGTTTTTATCTTTAGGTGGATATTACCTATGAATTTTCCAAATGATTCCAATTTGTACCTCCAAGAGTAATGTGTAAAAATTAGACAATATTTGCTCTGATCAACACTTGCTATTGTCAGTTGAACAATTATTCCTTTATATACTACATGCATATAAAATTCCAGAAAAATACAGCTGAATGTAGTCAAACCTGTGGGGTGTCTGTTGGCCATAGGGAGGTGATAGGAGACAAGGTTTTGGAACTAGAGAGATCCCAGTTAACACTGCACCACACCCATTTGATAACTAAGTGGTGGCCTTAGTAAAATCAGTTGCACTCCCCATACTTCTGCTGCTTCTTCTGTAAAGCACAGCAAAGCACCTCAAATCCAAGGAGAGTTGTGAAGACAAATAGAGTGACACATAAAATAGAGAGCCAGGGCTTAATGCAGAGCGGGTAGTCAACACAAAGTCCCCTTTCCCTCTTCATAGTGGGGAGAAAGGTCACATGAACCAAGGGAGCTGCTGGGAGAACATCTCTTTCTGTGTAGCGGCCTCCCAGAACCTCATGCCCAGCCTAGTCCAGGTTTCTCTCCTTAATATCTTCTTGGTTGTCCAGACTGACTCTCGACTGTCCCCCTAGATGATTGTTTCCTCCGCTTCACTTGACACACGGAATAATGACAGCAGTAAGTACCACTGAATTCTAATTTACCAAATGATTTTTCCTACATATTAATGGGCTTAGTTTTGGTTAACCGCCCCTCTCTTGTGCCCCATCTCTCTGTTCCCCATACCCGGCTTTTACTCGCCTAGCCTTGGAATTTCTCCTTTCATAACATTTAAGTTCTGCTACCTTCCCTGTCTCCCTTAAAACCTCATTCCCCCCGCCCCTTTCTTAGGTTGTACTCCTTGCTAGTTCTCTGACTTCTGCATACTCTCTCTTTCCCATAATAACAAATTGTGTGTGTGTGTGTGTGTGTGTGTGTGTGTGTGTGTGTGTGTGTGTGTGCATGTGGATGTGTTCTAAGCTAGGCTCCACATGAGAGAGAATATGTGATATTTCTAGGATGGATTAAGAAAAAAACAAAATTTGAAAATTCACTGGAGGTTAAAGATAAAAAAAAAAAAAAAAAAGACCTCCAATAGAGAAAGCAATCTTGAGGGGGAAAAGATTGCAGTGAGGGGAATCTCCACACCTCACTTAAGCTTTATTACAGAGCAGTACTAACCAAAACAGTATGGCACTGCCACAGAAACAGACAGGTAGATCAATGAAATAGAATAAGAGCTGTGATATTAATCTGCTTGACTATAGCTGTCTAATTTTTAACAAAATTTCCAAAAATAGTCATTGGAGAAAAGACAGTCTTTTTAACAAATGATGGTGGGAAGACTGGATATCCACATTCAGTGGAATAAAACTAGATCCTCATTGCTCACCATACATAAGAATAAATCCCAAATAGGTCAAATACCCTACTTTAGCAAGCATTATATGTCAAATCTTGCTATCAATGCTTTACACATGGGGTTTCATAAAAAACTGCAAAATGTACATTATTTTTTTGGGTGTGTGTGTGTGTGTGTGTGTGTGTGTGTGCATGAGTGCAGAGTTCAGGGTGTCAACATAGGAACAGAACAGTGATCTCCTTTTCTGAGATTGAGTCTCTCATTGGCCAGAAGGTCATCAATAATATTAGACTGGCTGGCCAGTGATCTGCACTGTGTCCTCTCCCACTGCTGGGATTACAATGTGATAAGCATGCATCACCATATCTGGCATTTTACTTGAGTACTGGGGTTTGAACTCAGAGCCTTATGTTCGTAAGTCAAAACAACCAACTGAACTGTCTCCTTGGCCCCTAAAGTCCACACTATTTTTTCTATTTTATTGATGGAAAGACACCCAGACAAAGAGCAAACAAATCATCTTTGGTCACATATAGAGCATGTGATTAAGATTTGAAGATAATCTGATGCACATTGGAACAACTATAGTTTTCTTCATTCTTAGTATTATATACTAGCTTTCTGCACCTTTTCTTTCTGTTTCATGAACCTTTTTCTTGCTAATTTTGTTTCTACTGTCATCTTGGTGAACTCTTGTTAGGTTCAACCTAAATTGTGTAGGCTCAGATTGGTCAGATTCCCTTGTTGAGTGCTATTAGCAGCAAGTGGTTCCTCCATTTCTGTATTGGCAAGAAGCCTACACCGTGACGTATGGTAAAGGCTTACTGAGTTTTGTTTAGGGGTTGAATGATGTGATTAGCAAAACAGACACACCTTTTGTCCTTGTGTACATCGCTCTGGGGTATAATGTCTGCTTTCATATCTTCTATGGTAGTCCCTTTGGCTATACCATGGCACCTAAGACTTGTCTACCTGAGCCACACACTGTTCTTTGGATATGTGGTGGCCAGCATAGTGAGACATCATACTGCTACACACTCTCATCCTGTGCTATGCTTATTTCCTAGGGTTTGTCCAACAAAGTATAATCTTAGTGCCTTAAAACTTAGATTTATTCTCTTGAAGCCCAACATCTTGGGATGGGATCAAGATGTCATCAAATTTCTATTCCCTCTGGACGCTCCAGAGGAGGATCCATTTCCTGAGCCATGCCTTTTCCAGCTTTTTGGAGTTGCTGATGCTGGAGTTGATGATGGCTTCACTTCAGGCTCTGTTCCTGTGGTAGCACCATCTCCTCTTATGCATAGGGTAAAAACCATCTGGATATACTCTTTCCCTCACTCTGCTCCATTTTCCTCCCTCCCTCCCTCCCTTCCTTCATTCTACCCTTCCTCCAAGAGCTGTATTCTTCTATGTTGCTCAGGCTGTCCTAGAACTCCTGAGCTTAAGCAACCATCCAGCCTCAGCCTCCTAAATATCTGGGTTCAGGGGTAGCCAGCTGCCTTTTCTTATGACACCTGTGATTCAGTACAAGACTGCCCAGATGATTCGGGAGCATGTTCTTCACACCACAATTCTCTTTTAAAATACTTCTATTCATTTGTTTGCAAAGGGGGGGTGTGTGGAGAGATGGCTTAGCGGTTAAGGCTCCTACCTCCTAAGCCTAAGAAGCTCCAGCGGTTCCAATCTCCTGGTCCCACATTTAGCCAGATGCAAAGTGACACAAGGGTGCAATGCCACACTTGACCACAAGGCGGCGCATGCCTCTGGATTTCCTTCACAGCTGAGAGGCTGCTGGTGCACCCATCTTTGTTTTGTTGTTGTTGTTTGTTTGGAGTGTCAGCTTTTATTGAAAACAACCACATGATGTTTATAGTAAAAGCAGTATGGGAGTTAAACCACAAAGTTACATACTATTAAACAAGGTGGGGGTGGCTATTACAAGAAGTCACAAGGTTACACAGGTCACCTATGTAACTGAGGCAAGGAACATTCTATGCTATTAGGTAACAGTAAACACCTGCATTGAACAGAGGGATCATCCCATTCCTCAGGTAAAGGTAAACACCTGCACTGGGCACAGGGCTCATCCCATTCCTCAGGTAAAGGTAAACACCTGCACTGGGCACAGAGGGCTCATCCCATTCCTCAGGTAAAGGTAAACACCTGCACTGCACAGAGGGATCATCCCATTCCTCAGGTAACAGTAAACACATGCATTGAACAGAGGGATCATCCCATTCCTCAGGTAAAGGTAAACACCTGCACTGGGCAGAGGGCTCATCCCATTCCTCAGGTAAAGGTAAACACCTGCACTGCACAGAGGGATCATCCCATTCCTCAGGTAACAGTAAACACATGCATTGAACAGAGGGATCATCCCATTCCTCAGGTAAAGGTAAACACCTGCACTGCACTGAGGGCTCATCCCATTCCTCAGGTAAAGGTAAACACCTGCACTGCACAGAGGGATCATCCCATTCCTCAGGTAACAGTAAACACATGCATTGAACAGAGGGATCATCTATTCCTTAGGTAATGGTAAACACCTGCACTGAACAGAGGATCATCCCATTCCTTAGTTAAGGTAAACACCTGCATTGAACAGAGGGATCATCCCATTCCTTAGGTAACAGTAAACACCTGCACTGAACAGAGGGATCATCCCATTCCTTAGGTAACGGTAAACACCTGCATTGAACAGAGGGGTTGTCCAATTCCTTAGGTAAAGGTAAACACCTGCATTGAACAGAGGGATCATCCCATTTTCCATTCCCCCCTCTGATATGATACTAAGTCAAATCCTTGACTCGTGAAGAGCAGTGTCTAGGGTATTTTCATCTAAGGGGGTGTATTGCATCTGCAATACCATGAGTTTAACAGAATTTATTTTATTCTTTATATATCTACTTAGAGCATTAATAATGCAGGGTCCTATGGTAGATCCTAAGAGCAGTAGTATCAGGGGCAAGCAATAGATGAGATAAGGTTAATTAGCCATGGAGCCCAACTTAGACTGAAACCAATTATTAGCAGTTTGTCTCTGAAGTTCTCTTTCTTTGAGATTTTCCTTAAAGCCAGTGTATCTCAGATTATTTCTGACTGGCATAAAAGCAACAAGTTTTACCTAAAGCCATATATAGGCCCCCTTTTTTCATAAAAAGTAAGTCTAATCCTCTTCTATTTTGTTCCTCCACTTTCATGGCTGTTGGAGTGGTTAGGATGACCTGGTGGGGGCCCTTCCAACATCCTAATATGGTGTCTCTTTGTTGGAACTCTGTCGCTGGCCTGAAAGGAATGGGGGCAAACAGGGTGTGTCTGAAAAGCAGCTTTGACTGCTGGAACAATGGACTCCTGGTCTCTTTGTAAGACTTGGACAGAAAGAAGCCTTTCATCAGTAAGGTCAGTTATCTGTTTAAGATCCATCTGGGGCAGGATGGGGGGATTATCCATACATTTACATAAGGGGTACACCTGGCCTTTAACAGGGCAAAGGGAAGGAGTCCACCAATCCTTCTCCGGTATTTAGGATTAATTTAGTTAAAGCCTCCTTCCTGAACTTTGGGGTTGATAAGCGTGATGTAATTTCCAATTAATCCCCAGCATCTTGGTCAATTCCCTTGACACAAAGGTAGGCCCATTATCTTATCTTATCTTGAGGGGCAACCCATAGTAGGGAATTATCTCTAACAAGTTATTAGTCATTATTTGGGCTGTCTCAAATTTGCTTGGGGAAGCTTCTACCCATCCTGAAAAGGTATCAACATAAACAAGTAAATATCTATATTCATACTGACCTGGCTTTACTTCTGTGAAATGAACTTTGCAATATCTACCTGGCTGTGTTGCCCACTCTCTCATCCCCATTGGTGGTACCTTACCAGAGAAGGCATTTGTCTGTTAGCAGGCCTGACAATGGGTGGTTATGTCCTTCATGACTGAGTACATACCTAGGAAGAAGAGCTCTTTCCTTATTAGCTCGGCTAGCTTGTTGCTGCCTAAGTGAGTCCCTTTATGTAGTTGTTTAGCCAGTCTCTGCCCTAGGGCTTGGGGCAGCAATAGTCATCTGTTCTTCAGTTGGTACCATTCTTGTGGGGTCTGTTCCTTTATCAGATGAGAGGTGAGCTGTAGGTCCTGTTCTGTGGATGTTGGTCACTCAGGAAGAGTGGGTGTCAGGAGGGTGACCAGACAATCTGCCAGAGGCTGAGAGGCAGCACTTTTTGCTGCTAGGTCTGCCAGTCTGCTCCCTCTTGCTTCTGTGGTCTCCCCTTTCTGATGACCTGATTCTGTCCACGACAAAGCTGCTTCCATCAGAATACATCAGCAGATTAGGGCCAGGCTGAGCCACATCTGTCAGGTCTGGGTGGAATCCATGGCAGGCGGAGGTGATCTCTTAGATGAATTTGTAGGGCACTGAGTGAGCAGCTGCCCAGAGACCACCCACCAGAGTCTGGTGAAAGAGGATAGCGCACCCATCTTTATCTGTCCTCCTCTCCCTCTCTCTCTGTCTCTTTCTGTGTCTCTCTCCAAAAAAAAAAAAAAAAGAGGGGGGTTGCACAGAGCGAGAAACTCCAAGGCCTCTTGCTACTGCAAATGAACTCCAGATGCATATGCCACTTTGTGCATCTGGCTTTACATGAGTGCAGGAGAATAGAACCCGGGCAATCAGGCTTTGCAAGCAAGAGCCTTTAACCACTGAGCCATCTCCCCAGCCCTCAGAATTCTTAATTGTGTCTGCAAAGACCTTCTTACTTACGTTATAATATTATTGTCAGGATAAAATGCCTCTGGCCACTATTCATCGAGCTACATTTCACTTATTTTTTCACTTGACTTCCTGTTCTGGTTTGATTCTGAAATGTCACCTTCAGGCTCATGTTTTTAATGTTTAGAACCCAGATTTCCATTTGGAAAGCTGTGGAGCTTTTGCAGATGGAGACTGACAGGTGGAAACAGGTCACCATGTAAGTCACCAAACCCATCTCTGGTTCTGGCCTTGTTTCCTTTGTTTTCCTTCTACACCACACGAGCGACTGCTGCAGACTCAAACTTCCATCGCCATGGCCACATCTAGTGCATTGCTTTCCTCCCCATGATATTCTGAAACTCTCTGAAACTATGAGCTAAGTTAAACTCTTCCTCCTTAAGTCAGGTTTTTTGTCACAGCAGTGAGATCAATGAATTGGTACCAAGCACTGAGGTTATTGCTCACCGTGTGGACTTTCTCAACTGGTTTGTTGGAGGGAGGTGGAAGAGTTTGGAGACATGGGCTAGAGAAGCCCATGTAAGCTATACTTAGAGATTTGGGCAGAATTTCAGAAGACAAGAATGCTAAAATATGGACAGTAATGACTGTGCTCAGGAAGCTTCCAATGGAAACAAGACTCTATCAGGAAATGGACTGGATATCTCCCATTATATTCTGACAAAGACAATGGTTATAATATGCCCAGGTCTTAAAATTTTAAGTGAGTCTGAATTCAAAAGTAATGGATTAACTTTGTTGGCCGAGGGAATGTCAAGCCAGTGTATAGTTACTGTTTGGTATGGTTATTGCTCCCTCTTATAGCCAGGTTTACAATGAAAACTGAGAGCAAAAACCAGAACAAATGAATTTGAAAATTGAGCAACTTGGCCAAGAAAGGAGTGTGAACTTGTTCAAAGTTGTGGACAAAGCAGATTGGGACAAAGTGATGATAGTCATTAAGGGAATTAATGCCATGAAAAGTAATCCACATCCTGAGGTGTAACAATAGGAAAGGCACCTAATATCCCAAGGTACAAAAATACAAATTCATCTGAAAGGCTTCCATTTGAGTGAGAAGTGCCCGAAAAAGGAGTGCCCCAAGAGGGGTAGACACAGAGTCCCCTGCTGGAAAAGGGCCTTTTGGGGGTATTTTCTCTGGGCTTTACCACATAGGCACACAGAGGCTGCTGAAGCCATGGTGAAAAAGGTCCTTTCTCTTTCTGGAATTGGTAGCAGAAGTTGTTTTTGCCCATGTGGTGCTGATTTTGCAGACATACAGAACACAGGAGTTCCAGGCTTAGGAGGGGCTAATGTAAAGGTTCCAGAGAAAAGCCTGTGGGGCTACCATTGTGCTACAAGGTCAGATTCTCTGGATGGATCCCTGAATAGGCTATGTGGGAGACTGTGAAGTGGAGACCCCAGGATGTTGAAAATGAGAGCAAAGTGAGGCATCTGTGCTAGAAAGCTGCAGGTACCCTGTGGAGCTGGCTACCCCACCTGGAGGAGGCAGCATGTGCTGTCAGTGGCAGGACCATAGGTCCATTTGAGTCCATCTTAAGCCATCTAGTAGCTCAGATGCTGTGCATGGATCAGCAGATTTTATGTATACCCTACTCTGATCCAGTCAACCCTTGCTATGACCATATACCTCCTCATTGCACTGGAGGTGCTTCCTTGTTATCACTGTATATTGGAAATATGTAACCTATCTTTTTTTTTTTTAAAAACTTATATGGCTCACAGCTAAGAGTTTGCTTTGAGTGGCCACAGGGATCTTAGGCATCTTGATAATGTTGAGGTTGTTGAGAACTTTTGGATTTTTGTGTGAAGTTGGACTAAATACAATTTGCTTTATGAGATGGCCATGAGTCATTGGAGGCCAAGGGTTGAATGTCATTGCTTGAATATGAAATGTTCTTGAGAGGTTCATAGTTTGAACACTTTGTTTCCAGCTTGTGGCACTATTTTTAATTTTATTTATTTATTATGAGAGAGAGAGAGAAAGGAGGCAAATAGAGAGAAAGAGAGAGAATGGGCATGCCAGGGCTTCCAGCCACTGCAAATGAACTCTCCACATGCATGCGGCACTATTCTTTTTTAATAAAAGTTTTTAAAAATTATTTTTATTTCAGACAAAGAGAGAGAGGGAGAGACAGAGAGAGAGAATAGGCATGCTAGGGCCCCTAGCCACTGCAAACAAACTCCAGATGCATGCACTACCTTGTGCATCTGGCTTATGTAGGACCTGGAAAATCAACCTGGGTCCTTAGGCTTCCCTGCAAGTGCTTTAACCAGTAAGCCACCTCTCCAGCCATGGCACTCTTTTTGAAGGCTGTGGATCCTGTAGTAGGTAGGGCTTCCCGTACAGAAGTGGGTTCCTGGGAATGAGCCCATGAAGGTTAGATCCACTCTTAGTTTCTCCTATTTTTTGCCTCTTCTCCTTACCAGGTGAATAACTACTCCCTCACATTGCATCACCATGATGGTGGTCCCCACTATCATAAATGTTTTACCATGACAGACTGAAGTCTTCCTAAAACCATGAGCCAAAATAAACCTTCCCTCTCTTATGTTGTTCTGCTCCTATTTTGTTAGAGCCATGAGAAAAATAACTATGGCATCACCATGGAAATTTACCTATTGAATTAGGCAGCAACAGGCGCACCCTTGTCTCAAGTACTCATTCCTAGAAGTGCTGAACTATGTATTAACCTTTGCCATGATCTGAACTCCAGTCATCGCTATTTCTACCTATCTTCTCCTGCCAGAAACACTATGCTGAAAAACACATCTGATCATGTAACTGATTTCCATAAGTTTCTTTAAGGCAACCTCTCATGGATTTGTGTTACCATTCAAACTCCTAGGCTTATCGGAAGGCATTTGAAGACATCATGATCTAATTTTTCTTTCTCATCTTTGATTATTTGACCTTCTTCAATTAAGACCATACACTCAAGAATTACACCAGGGCTGGAGAGATGACTCAACGATTAAGGCACTAGGCCCTGGCATGCCAGTTCCCTTTCTCTCTTTACATGCCTCTTTCTCTCTTTCACTCTTTTTCTTAAATAAATATACAAAAAAGAATTAAACCACATAGGCTTGAATTTGGCCTTTAGCCACTGACTTAGCCTAGTATTCTTTTTTAAAAAAAGAAATAGTTTATTTGTTTATTTATTTGAGAGAGAAAGAGAGAGAGCAGGAGAGAGAGAGAGAGAGAGAATGGGCATACCAGGGCCTCCAGCCATTGCAAACGAACTCTAGACACATGCACCACTTTGTGCATGTGGCTTACGTGGGTCCTGGGGAATCAAACCTGGGTCCTTAGGCTTTGTACACAAGTACCTTAATCACTAAGCAATCTCTCCAGTCTCTAGCCTAGTATTCATGAACAGACCATTTAGTACCTCGAGTGCTTGACCCACCCTTCCTTTAAAGACCATTTTACATTGTGCAGCTATAGAAGGAGATCACATATATGCCTAGTGGTGGGTAAGGACTCAGACAGAGAAACTACCTAGAAATTAAATGTCTGCAATGTCTCCAGGTACACTTGCTGGGTTCCTTTCCCCAAGGCTCTTCCCCATCCGTGCCCATTGCCCTCCCATGTTTAATATTCCTTGACATTGGAACCAAGTATGACAAATTCTTTCCCTATTCTGCTTTCCTCAATTCCAATTGTATTCCAAAACTATTGCAGATCTAACTCACCAGGCCACCTTGTTTAAAATGCTCATTCTTTCGACCTGACCACAGAAATTCTACACTATCATATTTTGGGTGAGTTATGAAAGCTTCAGATTAGCAGCCTTTTGTGTGATCTCCATAGTGTGGACTCTTTTGGCATTGCTTTAATGCCCTGCAGAACTGTACATGGCCAATGCTTGGAATGGAAACCCTCATGGACAGACACCTACAAGTCACATCAGATTCCATGTGAAATCCACTAAATCCCCAAATACTCATGTGTCTTACCTCTACAACCTAAATTTTAAAATATTTGATTATGTTATTTACACATATGAATGCATTCTCATTACTCTTCAGTTAAAATTTACAGTTATATCACAGTCTGCAAAGGCCTTCTAAGACCACTCTGGGCCTCCCTGGACTTAGCACTCAGGCTGGCTCACTCTTGTTCATTGGCTTTGAACACATTAAGCCATATGCTGGCTTGGACTTTGTGCTCACTGTTTTCTATGCTGGAAATGTGTTCCTTTCGGATGACTCTTGTCCTTGTTTCTTTCTAGTCCCTTTCTTGAGTATTACTCTATAAGGAAGGCTTCTTTGACACCCCTATTTTTACACTCTTCCTACTTCTGCTCCTCAGTGCTTATATCAGCAGACATGCTATTATTTGTCTGTCAAATGCCTGATGTTTTCCACTAAAATATAAATATTATAAGTATTTTGTTTACATTTCCACAGTCTACCTAGAACAGTGCCAGGAGGTGAGAGGTATTAAGTGTTTGCAGAATAAATTACAGACACTATTCTTCTACCAACATAGATAGGAAAGGGGGAGTAAGATGAGTGTTCACAAAATTTGCCTCCCAGGCTCACTCTGGTGAAGAGACAGAATGGTCACTCTATTTCTGTCTGTCTCTTTCTATCTTTCATGAATAATTATAAATAAATTAAATAGCTAAGTAAGCGAACATTTTTAGAAAGAGCTGGTGAGATGGGTCAGTGGTTAAGGGCATTTGTTTGCAAAGCTTGATGGCCCACGTCCAATTCTCCAGTACCCACATAATGCCAGATGTACAAAGAGGTACACTCATCTGGAGTTTGTTTACAGTGGAAGGAGACCCTGACATGCCATACTTACTGTCTTTCTGTATGCCTTTTTCTCTCTGTCTTTCTCAAATAATAAATAAATACATGACAGAATGTAACTACAAAGTAAAGAAGTAGTTCAATACACAGGCTTTGAGGCTGTTTGTTTAGGTAGCCCTGTGTCAGTGTCCTGGGAAATGTTTTCCCTGGAGAGACAAGAACACACATCTATTCACCCCAGCTAGGGCTCAGACAAGAGACCAAAGTATGATTGACCCAAACAGTTTTGGCGAACCACTGAGTTTATAGAGGCTGCTTACAGGGCAGGGTGAGGAATTGCTTACAGGAGCAATGGATGACTCACAGGCAGTTACAGCAGCGAAAAGCCCACCCTAGCATAGGTGGCAGCTCGGGGAGGCTGCATCTCTGTAGCATGCTGCACAGTTTGCAGGAATCTGAAGCGGTCAGGCAGTCTCTTCCCTTCATGTGTCCTTAGGAGGACAGCCTTTTCCCAGACTTGCACTCTTGCCTTCCTCCTCCCTCAGGAGGGGATGTTTCAATTCAGAGAGAATTGCTACACAACAACACGACTCACAATGGGCCCCTCACTAGTTGTTTACCACTCCTACAGCTTTGGGGAGATCTCCCAGACATGTTGACTTCTTGACTCCTTCCTCCCTCCAGGAGGGAGTATTTCAATTTGGAGGAATTCACTGTACAATCGTCAGGCTGTCTCTAGCAATGATCTTGGATCTTAGCACTTCCAGCAGGGCTGGGTGGTCAGGCACATAGCAGTCCCGAGGTAGCAGATTCCTGTGGACCTCTGTGTTAGTAAGAAGGTATGAAGTAGATCTGCAGGAGCCTAGGAAAACCATCCAGTCCACTTGTGATTGCCTTTCAGTTGTTCTGTGTTTTCAGTATGCAGTAATGGTTGAATGAATAGGGATGTAGCTAGTGGATATTGTCGTTTTTTTTTTTTTTTTTGGATATCACAGGACCTTGAAGGGTTTGAATATTTACTATATTGAGCAGTCTTAGAACAGGGAAGAAAGAGCTGGGTTCAAACCCACTTGTCCCAGTTTCCCTCAAGCTCTGTTGTCATTTGTATCATGGGTTTCATTTGTTCCTCATCTACCTGGGGTGAGGGTACATTAAAGGTTTCATACTGGAGTCATGTTCTTTATAGCTGCTATCATAAGAGTTGGGGTCTGGATGTCTGTATCTCAAGAAACTTCAAGTTAGAATCTTGATTTTTGATTAGTGTAAGAGAGAATACAGGATACATGATACTTGTTTTTCAAAAAAAAAAAAAAAAGGGAAAGCAGATATGGGCAAATGTTAACACCTGTTCAATGTGGATAGTGAATATGTGAAAAAATATATATATATAAATTTGAGAGAGAGAGAGAGAGAGAGAATGGGTGTGCCAGTGGCCTGACAGCCTCTGTGAACGAACTTCAGATGTGTGTGCCCCTTGGGGACAAGTGAGACATTGCATGCTTGCATCACTTTTGAGTCTGGCTAAATGTGGAACCTGGAGAATCCAACAGGTGGTCTTAGGCTTAGCAGTCAGGTGCCTTAACCACTAAGCCATCTCCCCAGCCCATGAATACATATTTTTAAAATAACATGAAGTTGATGTGTATTTGGTTAATAATCTTGTGAGATTATTAACTTTCAATGCCCACTCTGTATGCAGTCTTCCCACCACCCTACCATCATATAAAATACCTCTGGGTGGCCAAGATACTAACTAGCCCACAGATCCTAGAATGAGCTTATCCCAAGGCTGACTGTTAAAAATAGTTACCTCATTCTAAACCTCCATGAAATAAATCAAGAATCATGTTGTGTCTCATTGACAGGTTCAAGCTCACTAGAGAGATTTCATGAAAATTGGAGAATTAATTGTCATTTTGAAAGGGCCAGTATATGTGTATCTGTTAATCCCTATGATTATGTATTTGTTATTCCCTATTTCTTAATCCTACCCTACACTTTTAAAGTGAATTTTGCCCTATCCTAACTTCTTAACTAGCATCATTTGCATTTGATTTTTATGTTTCCAGCAGACCTGTATTAACCTTCCTGAAAACAGAATGAAAACCAAAAAGACAAAGAATAACCACCATCTTTGAAGAATGACAAACATCAAGAGTCGATGGGATTTGTACCATTAATCCATATAGTTCTGAAGTTTCACTCTCAATGTTATGTGGGTTAAACTGAAATCAATATAGCTCAGCAGTACTTGTTTCTTTCTAAGAAAAATAATATTCTTTAGGCAAATTTTTGGTGAGGGCTGGGATCAAAGGCATGCACCACCACACACACACATTTTTTTGAGGACAATTTTAAGTGGTCAATGGTCTCACTTTTTTTCTCAATTCTTTAGTAGCGACATTTATTCAAAACAGTGCTACTCTACCATTTAAAATGGAAAATTTTGGGTGTCATGAGAATTGCATTGAACACATTGATTTCTTTTGTGCTCTACTAGTGCTGACAAAAATCTGTCCACCCTTGCTCCTAGACAGACCTAAGTATACTCACAACATGTGTATACTCAGCTTCTGTTCACTTTCAATTTAATGATCTTCATAAGTACTCCCCAACAATAAACACCGATGTGAGTGTGAGGGAATAACAAACAAATTAAGAAAGTATGCATTTCCTGATGGATGAAGGAGAAAGACACTTGAAAAATGTCTCAGAAAGAAGGGAAGAATATGAATAGTTATTATTGGGAGGTAATTGCTCTGGGCTCGAGATTGGCCAATCTGCATGGCAGCTGTGTCGGGTAAGATGCATTGTGGGAAATCTTCACTCAAATTAGCTTAAAAATAAGATGTTTATTAGTATCCAATCAGAGCAGAAGAATGGCCCAAGGGTTGATGAAAATAATAACAATACTTTCAGAACACTTTTTTCATAGGTATGGGACTTTAGGTATGACATTTTGAGCTCAGTCTGTCTTCACTGCTTTTCTTCAGACCACACAAGAGTGTGTGTCTAATGCCTGTCAACTGATTGAGGATGTCAACACAATTTTGAATCCTTTCAAATTTTACAAGTAATTCAAAACAATAGCATTTTTCCTGGTGAAAAGGTTAAAGCCATGTTTACAAGAATTTTGAATCACTATGTTGGAAGGTAAAGATAAAGTGAGTGAGTCTACCATAGATTTCCTTTTCCCCAAGCCCTCAAATAAACTGTAGTTTAAAATGTGAAATAGCGTGCAGTTTAACCATGTGCTTGTTTCCAAATCCTCAGCTGCCTCCTTGATTATGAGTGAAAAAGAAGAAACTCCAAACAGACTTTCATATTCCCTACCATTTAAAGAGTTTGTTTGAACACATAGTGTAGGTAATTGGAGGTGACTAAAGTTCAAAATATAGAGGCTCAATTTCCAAAACTAATCATTTCTAACATCCAGACATGAGTTAGTGTGCTTTTTCAAAAAAAAAAAAAAAAGAATTTTTAAAAACAGGGTTATGGCTGGAGAGATAGTTCACTCAGTAAAATGCTTTCCTCACAAGCATGAGGACCTGAGTTTGATCCCCAGCACACATAAAAATGCCAACAACCCCAGCACTGGGAAAGCAGAAAAGCGTGGATTTTTGAGGCTCTCTAGCCAGCCAGTTTAGCCTAATTGGTGAGCTCCAGGCCAATTTGTCTCAGAAATAAGTGGATGATGTACCTCAGGAATGATACTCAAGGTTGTCCTCTGACCTACACACACGCACGTGCCTGCACACCCAAAAATGTGTCCACATACATGCAAACACACATATGCAGGTCCTCACATACATATGCATACAACGTAATGTTTTCCTTCATACCAGTTCGATTAGACTCTATATGTCATTCCTACGTTTCCAATTGAGTAAGGAGCAAATTACAGCAACTTCAATAACTGATCATTTCCTTTCTGCTTTATCTTTTCAACCAGTTTACCAAGAAATTTGGACATTTCAAAGGATCAGTAAGTCCTCAGAATTTCTGTCCTCCTATTTCACATTGTCATTCTTTTAACTCTACTTGGGCTGCCACGAACCCTTCCACTTGGATCCCACCAATCCACTTTTCCTGCTCTTTAGCAGAATGGTCTTTCTAAAAGGCAGATGTACTTATGTAATAACCTCTCTGTGCTTAATGCCATTTAATGCTTTCCCATCACCCTTTGAGGAAAGTTTTTCACATGATTAATAAAAATCGCATGGTAATCTGTCTCCATGGTCTACTCTCTTGACAGTATGTAATCTACTACTCTCCAGTGTATATAGGCTTAACCAGCACATGTTGATAGATGGATTAGGGAATATGATTCCCTCAAAAGGTTATCATATAGGGCTGGAGAGATGGCTTAGTGGTTAAGGTGCTTGCTTGCAAAGTTAAAGGACCTAGGTTTGATTCCCCAGGACCCACATAAACCAGATGTGCAAAGTGGCGAATGCGTCTGGAGTTCATTTGCAGCAGTTGGTGGCTTGGGCATGCTAATTTTCCCTCTTTCTCTCTCTCTCTCTCAAATAAACAAATACAAATAAAATATATGTTATTATAAATTAGTCGGGCGTGGTGGCACATGCCTTTAATCCCAGCATTTGGGAGGCAGAGAAAGAAGGATTGCCGTGAGTTCGAGGCCACCCTGAGACTACATAGTTAATTCCAGGTCAGCCTGGACCAGAGTGAAACCCTACCTCGAAAAAAACAAAAAACAAACAAACAAAAAAGGTCATTATAAAATGGCATAAATCTACTTCTATCTGAACTCTGCTTACTTTTTCTAAAATAAAATGTTTTAAATTTATACTGCTTGTGAAATTTGATTTGGAAAATTTTAATAGTTGCACACACTTGTGCACTTTCTAGTTAGTGTAAAATCAGTCCATATGAAATCAAAGTGAAAAGGAGCTACTTGTTCACTTAGTATGCTTGAATAAGCAGGGATAGGAATGTAAGAGAGAGGTGGCTTAGCGGTCAAGGATCTTGCTTGTAAAACCAAAGGACCTAGGTTCGATTCCTCAGTACTCATGTAAATACAGATACAGAAGGTTGTGCATGCGTCTGGAGTTCATTTGCAATGGCTTGAGGTCCTGGCATGCCCATACTCTATCTCACTCATTTTCCCCCTCTCTCTGCTTCTTTCTCTCTTTCAAATAAAAATAAAAATATTTAAAAAAAGAGCCGGGCGTGGTGGCACAGGCCTTTAATCCCAGCACTTGGGAAGCAGAGGTAGGAGGATGGCCGAGAGTTTGAGGCCACCCTGAGACTACATAGTTATTTCCAGGTCAGCCTGGGCCAGAGTGAGACCCTACCTTGAAAAACCAAAAATAAATAAATAAATAAAAATAAAAAGAAAATGCAGATGTTTGCCCTGGGTCAGGAAAAGGCTATGTGCCTTTATGAAAATTAGGAGTTTAGATATTCAGGCTACCAGAGAGTTGCCCCCACCAGCTTTATTTAGTTTCCTTTATTACTAATAACAAACAAATTTAGTCCCATGGTTTCAAATGGTGAGTTAGTGAGTGCTTATTTTGTATATGTCCTAATACCTTGTGATACCACCATATATATATAAAATCTTTGATTGACATTAAATTCCTTCTTTGAAGTTGGGCAAATATGATTTAATTTCCTTCTTTATGCAAAATGAGGAGTCAAGGACATCCTGAAGCACTTTCTTACTGTTTTTGTCTTTGTGGAGTAGATGGTAAGAAATTAGATAGTCTGTAAAGTATGAGCTAACTACCTAAAACAGATGTCTTAACTAAAAAGAATTGTTATCATGAACTCAACTAGAGGTATAGTTTAATGGTAGAAAACTTCCTAGAGGCCTTGGGTTACATTTCTACAACTATAAAATAAATTGAATAATTAATAAAACAAACTAATAAACAAATTCCAACCAATTAGGGTAGAACTGAATTTAATTCAGAATAGTAGAGTGCAATGATTATACCAGCTTCTAAGGATCATCTAAGAGATGTTTGTTTCTGGCTTAAAGCCTTTTTTTTTTTTTTTTTTTTTTTTTTTTTTTTTTTTTTCAAGGTAGGGTCTCACTCTAGCTCAGGCTGACCTGGAATTCACTATGTAGTCTCAAGATAGCCTTGAACTCACAGAGATCCTCCTACCTCTGCCTCCCGAGTGCTGGGATTAAAGGCGCGTGCCACCACACCTGATTCAAATGGTATCTTTTATTGTTGCCTAATTCCCATTCTTCCCTTTAAAGATTTAAGGGCATAATTTTTGTTTTTAAAACAATGCCAAATATTTAAAGGAAAATCATGCTCATGTCTCAGGCTGGTGATGGTCCTATTCTTGCTGTCTATGAGAACCGAGGACTGCATGCAATATAATTGCATTTCTGAAGAGATGGCATTACCAGATAGGGATATTTGAAAATTAAAGTTAGATTTCATGTCCAAATATCCTATGTTTGTGCAGTTTTGATATGTTTATTAACCAGGAAAAATATATTACTCTTTCTTTATCTAATCATAGTTGATTTTGCCACTAAAGTTTTTTCTACCACATGTTGATGTGATGTGTTTTATTTTCAATGTTTTTTTTTTAATTATTTCCCACAAAGATAAGCAAACAATAGAAGATTTCCACTTCCCTCCTCCCTGGCCATGTTTTTGTTTAGTTAGCCAATGTCAAAGGGAAGATATTAAAATGATTAATCCATAAAAGTCATCCGTGTCTTAAATGACTGGATATGATGGGAGCTAGACTCCAGCTTTTATTCAGATATGAAGGAGGCGGTATCACAAGGCTGTAACTCACTCTGTGCTACCTAATTACTGCACTCTGTGGAGACGCCGCTGCTGATCCATTGCCTAATTCATAACAAATTTCTCTTTCCCATTCAAATCACTCTGGCTGCATTGAAAATAAGCGTTTAGAAAATCCAAATGCATGAACCATAGGTTTAAAGATACATCATTTGCAGTGACTTCAACAAACTTTCCCAGTTTTAAAAAAGATTTTGGTTGTAGAAATGAAGGCAATTGAGAAGCTACTGGTGATCTATCTCCATTCCTATATTTCACTGGATTTTTTTAAATGATGGTTTGGGTTTGAGATTAGAAAACCTTGCATAATGTTCTACTCCTGTGTGGCATTGGACCAAATCATTTAAACTTTGTGACCTTTATTTTCTCATTTATAGAAAAAGTGTGATGAGACTGTCTTCCTGTGACTTTCATACAAATAAATTGAGGCATTGATGTACAATAGATTATAAACTATGCTAGAGGAATCTCACCATAATGGTTTTGGTTGGTCAGTTTGTAAGAAGATTCTAAGACATATTGTAATGTACTCCTTTGAGATTTAAAAGCCAAAAAAATTGAAACAATAGAAATATCCAAAATTGTCAGTCTCATATATTTTCTTACTGAATAATAGGTGTATAGTACTGAAATTATGGTATAAAACTGCATGTATTGATTTAGATATTCACACTTATTTATGATTTATGAAAATATGTAATTGAATTGATAATATGATTTTATTAAAATTATATATTTTGTGTGTGAGTATTTACACACATCTAATATGTGACACATATATTATGGGTGCTGGATTTGAAGTTATTTTTTCCATTTGCACTTTTTATTTTTTTCTGAGAAAACATATTTCATATAAATTCATAAACACAAAGTCATATGTTAGAAATACCTATGAAATCCACAAATAATTTATAAATTTCCTCTCTTTTTATTATCCCTTAATCTCTAGAACATGACCAAGGTCTTGGAGTCAGGGTTCTCTTGGGAGCTTGTTGGCTCCCATTGCCATGACAACCATCAGAACACATTCCCTCCTCTCTCTGGATGCAATATGCTTCTAAGAACTCACTTCGTGTCCAACCTCCTCTCTTCCAATGTATTTCCAGGAAGATTTTCAAATTAAAAATCTTTTCTAAAGCCCAGAACTGATTCAGTTATTTTAGGTCCTTCCTGTCTTCCTGACCCAAAGCCCTTTGTCCCGTGACATTCGGTTTGCAGTTTGCAGTCTAGTGTTGAAAACCTGTGAGGACACAGCCAAGGTTTAGTCCATACTCTTCCACACATACCAAGTCAAGCATGACTAGTGTATACTCTGGGAAAAAAAAAAAAAAAAAACCCAACCCTGACCTTGCTGCCTCCACACTGCAAGCCATCATAGTCCCCCCTGATTAAAACATCACTACCTGCTGCAAATCCACTTGAGCCGCACATCCCCGGCCTATGTTTCTTATTTATAAGGTGGCTGTTTTCTACTTTGAATCCCATAATGGCTTTGAATTTGTTTACTTATTCATGTAATTTGTAGCATCTGCTCTGGCCCAAGGCAATTGGGTAGCTCAAGTAGAGAGAGAAATAAACCAGATACATTCTTGCCCTTGAGTAACTAAACATCCCATTCATAACATTTTCCCCTTGATTTAAATCTATTGACTTTAGGTGAGAACTTTTCCTTACACACCACCTCCTTCTTCTAGCCATACCCACATGAATTATAGATAACTTACATATTTATATTTGATTCACTCATAGATACCATGGTGAATTCTTATAAATAGAAAATAACATGTATATTGCTGGAAGTTCGGAAATAATAGATTAAGACACTTTCTTCCAGCAACAGTGACATGCACTTGAGTCTTTTGTCAGGTAACCTTATTATTATTATGAAAATTGGTTCTTAATTATAATTATTTGGCCTTTAAAATCATGAGAATTTGTTATTTCTTCTAATTATATCTGGAAGTGATAAGATGGATTGTTATGCAAAACTGAGGCACAACATTCAATTTTTTTATGGAATAAGTCATGTCAAAGAACTTATAATTTGTCATTTGGAATACAGAGGCCAGAAAGCTAGCTGATTTCTCATTTCTGAGGGCTAGCCTACAGATTTTAAAAGTATACTGATTTGAAGAGCAATGTATTTATGTCCTACAAATAATGGTATAAAACTTCATGTATTGATTTAAATATTCACACTTATTTATGATTTAAGAAAATATGTAATTGAATTGCATAATCATGTTTTATTAAAATTATATTTTGTGTATGAGTATTGCTTCATTATTTCTCTAAGTTGTGTTATTAACAACAAAGTTATACCTTAGTGCAATTTCTCTCTCTTTTCATTACTAAATAAAAAGGTCACATTAGGAATTTCCATTCAAAAAGTGAACTTGGGCTGGAGAGATGGCTTAGCAGTTAAAGCACTTGCTGGAAAGCCTGAGGACCCATATTTGACTCCTCAAATCCCATGTAAGCCAGACACATAAGGTAACAAATGTGCAAGGTTGCACATGCGCACAAGGTGGAACACTCATCTGAAGTTTGATTGCAATGGCTGGAGGCTATGGTGTGCCATTTCTCTCTCTCTCTCCTCTTTGTTTCTCGCTCTGTCATAAAAAAAGGCAGGGGCTGGAGAGATGGCTTAGCGGTTAAGGCACCTGCCTGCTAAGCCTAAGAACGTCAGTTCCAATCTCCAGATCCCACGTTTAGCCAGATGCAAAGTGAAGCAAGGATGCAATGCTGCACTTGCCCACAAGGAGGCGAAGCATCTGGATTTCGTTTGCAGAAGGGAGAGGCTGCTGACATGCCCATTCTCTGTCTGTCTTCCTCTCCCTCTCTCTGTCTCTCTCTCTCTCTCTGTGTGTCTCTCTCCAATAAAAATAATAATAATAAGGCAGGTGTGTTGGGCTTGCCTCAAAAACAAAAAGGAACTTCTTGCTATCTATATTTCTTTACCATATTTTCCTCATTTATAATAAGATAATGAGCAGGGTGTGGTGGTTCATGCTTTTAATCTCAGCATTTGGGAGGCAGAGGTAGGAGGATTGTTGTGAGTTCCAGGCCACCCTGAGATTACATAGTGAATTCCGGGTCAGCCTGGGCTAGAGTGAGACCCTTACCTTGAAAAACAGACAAAAGCCATCATTTAAAAGGAGATATTAGTTGTTTTCTTTTTAGAACAGAAAAAGCTAGCTAAAAAGGAATAATCTATGAAAGATCCTTTAATAAATGAATATAAGAAATGGAAGCTAATATTTAAAAATTAATCTCATGGTTTTAAGTGGCTTTTTACTATAGATGTTTAAGCCAAAAGCTGCTAGTTTCCTTAAAAACAAAATGAGCAAATGAACTATATTTTTGTTTTAAAGCAATATCTACAAGTTTCTAAATAACTGTGCCTATTCCTATGGTTTGGTGTGCATGAGCTTTCAGACTGAAATAAAAAAACAATCCCTACAAATTAGTGTTACACATCCTACCATATTTCAAATAGAGCTGATGAGCTTGTGCTTGTCTGAGTCCTGGGGTAAACAGGACATGCTATTGGTCCTTCATTTCTCCAACTGAATTATAAGTTCCTTGAGTAGTAGAGTCATTATTTATTCCTGGCATAAGTCTGAGTCTTGCAGGAAATGAAAACATTTGTTGATTTGGTTTATACAATTTTATATTGTTTTGTAAAACAAATGCTTCTTTTATGGTAGAAATGGCTTATCACATCAATATGGATTTGCACATATTAGTCTAAGAAATTAGTTTTGTGATACATATGAACAGTTGTATCTTTCTTTTTTTTATTCATTTGTGGTCCAGATACAGAATTTGTTACATTCCTCATATTCCCGGATATTTATTTATATAAATGTTTTTTTATTTTTATGAAATTTATACATGTAATTTTGGTACCTCCAGAAAAAAAAAAATTGGTGTCCTATCTCTAATGCCAATATTTCTAGATATTACAAAAAAAAAAAAAAAAAAAAAAAGGAAAATTGGGGGCAGTGTTTGGTGATACACACCGCAGCAGTAATCCCAGCCACTGGCAGGCTGAAGTGAGAGGATCATGTGTTCGTGGCCAGTTAGGACTATGTACCCTGACTTATAACAACAATAAAGGAATTAGAAGAAAAATTTAGTAAGTGAACAAAGAGCTCTAGTGCAGACTTTGCTGTCCTGGTTCCTACTGTAAGAGACTGGAAGTCGTCTGCAGCCATACCACCCTGAATGTGCCCCATCTCGTCTGATCTTGGTAGCTAAGCAAGGTCGGGCCTGGTTAATACTTGGACGGGAGACTGGAAGTCATAAGCCACCTCTCATCTTCTGTGCCATCTCTCCTTCCTCTCGGGGTCATGCCAGGGTGGGAAGACAGCCCAGTCAGCTGTCTCTGAGGTCTTATTTAACGCTGTTGTGCCCTGTACATTTCTTGAAGTTACACACAGGTAGAACTACTGGCATTGCCCTTGCTCTGTGTCTTTGCTGTATACTTGCTTCTCGACAGACTTAAATAATGGCTGAAATGCTTGAAATGATTTATGCCATCTATAGAATGATGTCTTCATTTCCACTATTCATATTCCTTTTCCTTCCTCTTTTCTTTTAAACTAATGGTCTGATGAACACCTCATGTAGGTGCATTTTATTAGAGAGTATATTCCCTCTAAATGTGGTTCCAAAGGTGGAAGAAATGGGCCATAATCATATAAACCTAAAGTATGTCTTTATAGAATTTATAAGAAATGCAATGCCCTTACCCCTGAGGCATAGAACGTAAGAGACTTTTCCCCTGTCGCGATAAGATTGCTCTTTATACCAATTTTGACTAAGTGTGTCACATCAACAGTTACTGTGGTATACACAAATATGAAGGGCCCTATGGAAAATCTCTGCTGCAAGGTGTCAATCTCTCAGGTTCCGGCCATCTAATATTCTTATTCTCCTGGTGTAGAACAGACTGGTCCTAAGCCCTATGGGTTGTTTCACTCCTAGTTCATAAAACTGCAATTAATAATGATGAGCTAAGATCATTCTGGATTTGATGTACTGCCCTATCATCATTGAAAGAGAGTCTTTAAAATGGCTGTTTAACAACATACTGGGACTTGAAGCTGATTAATTCATCTGGTTACAGTCTCAAGGCTGACATGGCATCTTCCAGGTCTTCCATTGGGATCAGCATCATTTTTTTTTTTTTTTTACATGAAGTGGACTTACTCCTTTATGGGCTTAATTGAAAAGAAATTTCATCTGTCAGCTGGAGGATGTGCCTCTGGAGTTTAATTCGTTGACCTATGAGAACACAGAAGACCTCATCTTTTCCTGAACTTTCTAAACATAAAATAAGGTTATCATGGAATCAAAATGATTTTGATATTTGAACTTTAGTAGAAGGCCAATACATTTAAAGTAAGCACTCTTCTTTCTGAAAGGTTGGGTGTTTTATCAGCATCATGACAGGTTCATAAGAAAATATTACTGCTGGTGGAGACAAGCCTTGGGAGTCGGGTCATGACTGCACTGGCTCTTAGAGTAGATATTACTTCAGGTATCACATCTTTTTTCCTTTCTGCTGATAGTGGAGCCTGTTTCCCTTTGCAGCAGCACCTAGCTCTTGTATGTAGCCTTATGATATTGTCAGTCAATTCTTAACTGGCCAAAAGGTAAGCTTTTGATCAAAGATACTGACCCTTAGGACTGGAAAGATGAGTTAGTGGTTAAGGTGCTTGACTGTGAAGCCTAAGGACCCAGATCTGAACCCCCAGCATCCATGTAAGCTGGATGCACAAGGTGGTATATGTGTCTGGAGATTACAGTGGCTCAAGGCCTGGGCACACTCATTCTCTCTCTCTCTCTAATACACAAACAAAAAATAAATGTTAAAAGAGACTTGGGGCAGTCAGGCAGAGATGAAGTGGACAGAAAGCTGATTGTGGAGGTCATTTATTCCAGGAGCAGTTCCCTGTATATATTGACTTACTCTCAGGATCACCAGAAGTATAGCAGCATTTGCTGTACTTGGACCTCAGCTTTGTTCCTGGACTGGGAGCCACGTTCATGCCTTCTAGTCAATTCTGTTTACAGCAACTTAACCAGAATCCTTGTCTGTGAGGTTACCTTCAATAAGTGATGAAATTCTCTTTCATGTTCCTCAAGCTTGAAAGTAACCTGCCATCATTTGATAGTTCTTTATGTTCTTCAGAAAATAACACGCAGTGGGACATGTATTACTGCAGAATGAACTGTATCTGGAGCAGGCTGGCCCAGGGTGAACAGTTTATGGAATACAAAATGCAGACCTGGGCCTAAGAAAGGTTTCAGGCTATAAACCACACCTATACCTACTATAGAGAGCATCAATCTTCTCTGACTCCAGATGTTCTAATCATCCAGTTTTCTCTTCCTTGGGGAGTATATCACAGTCTGTCTATCTCTGACACCTTCAAACTTGTGATTTTTTTTTTTTACCAGAGATTTTCTTTTATTACCACTACTCCCACAAAGGAGGCCTCCTCAGCCTCCAAATCTGAGAAATACCCAAAGAAAACATCTCTCATCTACATGTCTCCATGTAGACTATCTTACCTCCAAAATCCTGTTGCCCAAGTGACAATTTTCATGGGCATGTTTCTGACCTGTCCCACCTACTTCTTCCCTTGTCCCTCCTCCAGGTATTTTATTCCTCTTTCTTCTCTACCCAGCATTACCAGGATGCAGTCTCAAACCAGAAACCCACCTGGTCCTCCTTTCTTCCTGTTGGTCCACACGCAGGAGTCAGCAGCTTATTTTGGCTCTAATTCCTCATAGATTCTCTGACCCGCTCTCGCTCTTCTACTCTTAGCACTATGCCTGTCTTTGCCATCCCCTTTTACTTGGTCAGGTGCAATTGTGTCTTTTCTCTTTCCTTCATACAATATGAGTGATGGCTTATATTTCCTTACTTAGGTTCTTCACTGGCTGCTGATTCTAATTACAAAATAAATATCCAAGGTCTTGGTGACCAGCAAAGTCCTGCATTAGTTCCAAATTAAGCACCTTCCTTTCCTTCTTTCCTCTCTCATTCTTTTGATTTTTCTCATGCTTCAGGGGTGGCTCCTTTGGCTATTAAAGTCTCCACTCAAATATCTTTCCCTCAGAAGTAGCTTCGCTGGCTGCTGATTGCATGAGATAGTCCTCACACCAACCTCTATCACCTCGACATGCAGTAAACCTTCAAAGCAGTTTACCTTGTGAAATTTTATTCTTAATAGGTGCTGAGGTTGGAAGGCATCACCCCAGATACTTGTATTGGGATAAGAAGACTTAATAGGCAGGCCTTCAGCAAACATGGAGCCCTTAATCTTGGATTTCCCCAGCCTCCAAGACTAGACAAAACAAGTTATTTTTCTTAATGAAGTACTTGCTCTATGGTGTTCTGTCATCTCAACATACAACAAACTAAGACAATGTCCTCTTTTATGTATTTATGTAAATACCACAAGGATGTATTTATGTCTAATTTCTCCTGTCAGCTGCACTCAAAAACAAAACAACATTCTATTTAGCCATTGCCTTTTCTGCACCCCATTGTAGTTATTATGTAATGTGTTTTAAGAAATTAATGAAAACTAGAGAAACAAGGTCTGATGATTCTATCCCCAATGTCTACAGAATAAAAAGAATTTCAAGATATTCTATTCATGGACAATCAACAATTTAAAATAAGCATTAGAGTTGCTTAATTTTTAAGCTGGATATAAAAAATAACCCTTTTAGGCCTGGAGAGATGGCTTAACAGTTAAGTGCTTGCTTGCCTGTGAAGCCTAAGGACCCCGGTTCAAGGCTCAATTCCCCAGGACCCACATAAGACAGATGCACAAGGTGGCACATGCATCTGGAGTTCCTTTGCAGTGGCTAGAGGCCCTGGTGTACCCATTCTCTAGCTATCTGCCTCTTTCTCTGTCTGTCTGTCACTCTCAAATAAATAAATAATAAACAAAAAAAATTAGAAAAATAATCCCTTTGTAAATAGAAATTATCTGACTGAAAGAATTGGCATCAATTGATATTCAGGCATCATAAGAAAGCACTTCAACATATGCATTGCTTGAAAGCAGGAGCTGTTGACATCTTCATTTTTGGCATCTTTATGAGTTCAAGAGTACCCTCATCAAATAGGTTACTAAGTTGAATAAAATTAAAAGTTTAGAACCATTTTAATGTTCATGACCTAAATTTAATTTTGGAGCAAGTAAATAAATTGTTCTCTCTTAAAATTCAAAGGAAGTCCAATGTATTTATGAATATCAATAGGTATTTGACTCACTCTTTCCCTAACTCACTTACCAATAAACATGAGGTCCAGGAACAGGGTGGTATTTGAAGCTTTATATGATAGTCAAAGGAGCATGTGGATGTGGGGAGTGCAGACCTGAGGACCTCTATGCTATTCTCCAATATTTTTGATTCTTAGTCTCTAAATTTTGATTGGCGGATATCAGAATATATGATTACACGTCACCACTCTACGTTTAGTCCTTTGTCTGTTTGTGACCACTATAAAGAATATAACCTACCAACACAACTACTGGTAGTTAGTTCCCTGACGCGCAAATTTTATGTATTGTTCATTTCACATATGACATTTATCATGGCTTTGCTTATACAAATAAATATGTATATTTCTGCGAAATAGATAGACAGGTGAGAAAGAGGGAGAGAAAGAGAAAAAGTGAGTGAGAAAGAGGAGAAAAAGAGAGACACGAAGATTTATGTCAATACAGCACTGCTTATGGAAAACCAGTTTTAGGAAATTCTGTCAGAATGTCTTGAGAGTTACAAACTCCTAGAACAGAAGTTGAAAACTGCTAACCTGCAGGCTGAAATAGACCCACAAAACCTGGGTTCATTTGTGCTGTGTGGTATTTTATTGTTGTTATTATTGTTGCTACTATTACTTAATCTTTGGCAATCAGGAGAGTTCACCTAGAAATCCAGATTTCTGGGGGCTACAGCAAAACAAGAGACACTGTAAGAAATTGTGAGCACTTCAAACACTGTTGATGCTGTGATTTTAAACTGCAAATGACAACAATTTAAAGGCTTCTATCCCTTCATCTTGATGCTTCTCTTCCGTATCAAATGGTGTAAGATACAAGCACTGAAATGCTTACCCAGAATGCTCCTTGGCTTAATGGAGTATTACATGCCATCCTATTCCACCTGTAATTTTCCCCCCAATTTCTATGTTATATCAATTTCTCCTCCATATAGTTTTGCGCATCGGGTCCTATTTTCTTCCTGTCCTTGTTATGAGTTTTATCATGATCTTGTTTTCCTCACTTCAGGCTGCTGAATGGATCCATCCTTTCCCCCCATACCTCTCGCCTCTTCCTGTCCTGGCCCACACTGTGCACTAGTTCCGAGTTCAGATGTACAAAACAGACTTCAATAGACTAGCTCTTGCTCCAACATCTGCAGTAGCAACATGGAACCCATGCCCAGCTACTTAAAAACAAAAACTGGAACTCGGTTTGCCACCCCACTCATTTCCAGTCAACTCACAAAGAAATGACAAACATATCTACTCTCCTAGCCTTAAAGTAGCCTCCACCAGCCATGCTAATGGCTTTGCTGCTATCATTGCATCCTCTTCCTCATCTGATGACAGTGACAGGCTTTTGCAGCTCCTCAGTCCACAGTAGAGTGATGCACTTTCTGTTTCTTGGTGCTTATTTCAGACTCATATCCTGTTTCTTTGATTATCTAAAAGCAAAGTTTCTCCAAGTGTGCCACCTGGACATCTTACTTCAGAAGTGGTGTCTGACTCTTCAGCATCTTTCCATGGCACCATATATTCTTCTGAGTTCCTTCTATTAGCACTGAGAAATCAGACAGACATATAAATACAGAAGATAAAGAGAGATAAGCCCGAAGATGATAGAGAGATGACAGACAGATGGTAGATAGATAGAAGATAAAAGAGAAATAATAGTGGTAAGATAAGATAAGATAGATAAGAGTGTAAGACATGATGAGATGAGATGATAAGCAGAGTTCTCAAATCTAGACTATTGGCAGTCTAGAATTTCAAGCAACATAACTGGTATTGGTAGAAAATTCCAGGCAGTTTAAAACAGGATGGAATTGGATTCAGTTCATTTAAAACTAGTGCATTTTCAAGTGGTGTTTTTCAAACTCTAATTTTCCTAATTTTTGAAGGTAGCTTTGGGTGTAGTGACTTTCTCCAGCCCTCTGACCCCAACCCAGAGGCCCATGATCCACATACATGCAAATGGAAGGCAATAAGAGCTTTTCCATCCTTCCTGGCAAAATAAAGATGTTTAAAGAATCAAAGCTCCTTGCATGTAGGTATTTCTTTGTTGATTTGTTTTTACTGTCACTACACCTTCCCTCTATTGATGACACAATTTATAAGCACGGACTAGAATTGTATTAATGGATGAGCACTCAGAAGCAGTATCAGTACTCAGAATGGTGGTGATGGTGCTGTAAGTCTTAACTGGTTTCACGTTCACCTGGAGGTCATACATCGCTCAGTGCTTAGTGTAGGACGTGCTCCGATCCTGCTCCAGCTTTGCTATGATTACCCACACTTTTAACAATTAGGAGTATTTATACAGATAGGGGCACTGTGGTGTGAGATGCAACTACATCCATCATTCAAAAAAAAAAAAAAAAAAACTTTGCCAAACAAATTAAAACATCTATTTTATTTTCTTTAAAATAGGACAATAGGAAGGAGGTGGATTTTGATTGGTCATAATCAGTGAAGTGAGTGTGATGAAGTGGTTTAATGAAAAGACCACGAGGTAGTTTAGGGAGACTGAGACCCAAAAGTGAAAAAGCAGGAATGTCCGTGAGTCTGCTCTTGCAATCTCCACTTTGCTAGAGATCAGAAAAGGAACCTCGCCCTCTCCTTATCTTTTGCTTAAAGGAGTCCCATAGATCTGTTTTTCTGTAAACAACTTGAGTTCCTACCTGGGAAGGAGTGCCCCTTCCCTAGAATTAAGATTTAAATCTGATCCTGGCATTGTAGTTGATTAAGCTCAGCCTCAAAACTTGGCATCGTGGCTGTCTAGTTCAGCCACCATTCAGAATCTATAAATGACCCCAATTTGGGTAACAGGGTGGGCTTTACCCCCTCCCACCTTCCACAGGGCAGGAGCTCTCTGTACTTAACTTCCCTTTCCTTCTCTTAATCTAGTAAAAGCTCTCTAAACCTTACCCTCTGGTTTATGGATTTCAATACTTGGAATTCATAAGAATCTGGTGATACCCCAAATTTATCTGTGCCTTGGTGTATTTCAGTGTACTGGCAAAGAACCACAGAATTCTCATTTCAAACAGAATTAAAGTGGAAGAGGGAATACTGTGGGTGAAAGAGTACAGCAGGGAAAAAGGAAGCATGAAGATGAGGTGGGGAAGAAAATCAACAACAGCAATATGTGTATAAAAATGTTACAGGAAGCCGGGCGTGGTGGCCACGCCTTTAATGCCAGCACTCAGAGCAGAGGTAGGGGATAACTGTGAATTTGAGGCCACTCTGAGACTACATAGTGAATTCTAGGCCAGCCTAGGCTAGAGCAAGACCCTACCTTGAAAAATTAAATTTAAAAAAAAAAAAAATAAAAGAAAGAAAAAGAAAGAAATTTAAAAAATAGAATATTTGCCAGGCATGATGGCACAGGATTGCTGTGAGTTCAAGACCAGTCTGAGACTACAAGTGAATTCCAAGTCAATCTGGGCTACAGTGAGACACTTACCTTGAAAAATAAAATACCATAGGGAAACCTACTTTGTTAGCTAAATATAGCACACATATATGAACAGAATTTGAAACTGAGGACCTGGATTTGACATTCTTTTATAACTTATCAATTCTCCAAGTTTGAGTCAAAATCACTCATAATTTCAATCCCTTAGGCTATAAGATGGGGATAATTTTATTTCACACTAGGTTGTGTAGGAATCAAATGCTATAAAATAAAACCATACATGATGTACATTACTATTCCTAATACAAATTCTTCAAAGAGTAAACTAAACTCTCATAACTTACTATTTTGCGCCATGCTTTCAAAAGGGCAGGAAATTCAGGAATAATAACATCTCATTCTTATGATAAGATGCAGGTAGTCTAAACCCCAGGAAGGAAGCTAAGGCTTGGAGAGGTGCAGTCACATGGTATGGTCTCACAGCTTGGAAGCAGCTGAGCCGGTATTCAAACCACGGATGCCTGCACTCTCCCGCTGAGACAGCATGTCTGCTTTTTTTTTTTTTTTTTAAGCTAACCCATACACGTTTTTCTTAATAGTAAAATGAAAGACATTTACGTTTGAAACTAACTCATCCTGATAATTCTCAATTAAGATGTTGTCATCTAGCATCTGGCTCAATTTCCTTTTATGAAATATTGTAAACATAATTTGAATGTAGCTTAAATGAAGTGTCCAAATGGGATAAAAACAGGTCACCTGGGAAATTAGATTTTATAGATTACAAGAATTCAATGCCTATGTTGTACTTAATTGACATAATTTTTTAAAGAAAATTCTTTGGAAATGATTTCATCATTATTTCTATATGAGAAATTTACAGTATAGCACAATTAAATTCAAAATAAATAATACAAAAGCCAGTATAAGTAGGGGTGAAAACATCATAGTTAATGGACTTGAGATTCACAAGAAAAACACTGATCTTTGATCCAAATTTATATTTTTTTTAATTTCCACCTTGTTTTTATAGTTTTTATATAAAAAATCTTTGGGTAAAAAGAAATTACAGAAATTTCTAGCCTCCATGCCTTTTTGAAGAAAGTGATTTCCGAGAACACTTTAGGCCAGTATCTAACACTGAAGTAAAGTTTTTTAAAGAGATTAGCACTCCCTATTAAACTTGATTATATTCGGCAACTGGGCAGAGGAAATGACTCCTTTTTATTTTTAGGTGAATGTTGTCAAGATAAGGATGAGGTAAAGATAAGATGGATGTGGGGCTATGATAAAGTTGGAAGAGTCAATCAAAGTATAGAAGGAAAAGATACTTTGAGTGTAGATGAAATACTCAACCATCTTTTCCTCTGGAACATGGTCGATTCATGTGCTCTACAATCCCATAGCCTGGGATTCAGTCCCAACTCTGGCACTTCCTGATTTTACAACTTTAGACAAGTTCCTTGGACCCTTTGAGGCTCAGTTTTCTCATTGGGAAGTTATTGGTCATGACTGCTTCATAGGTTGGTCAGTATGATTCAGCATAATCACCAATAAACGCCAATAAACACGTAAGTGTGGTTGAGGTTATCATTCATTATCTGGGGGTTTTATAACTTTCTTGACATATTTATTGCAATTTCTCATGACCTTATAAAATGGTATTAAGGGTTTCAAGTACTAAAGCACTACCCAGCTACAATTTAATAGCTTAGAGAAATTTTGAAAAAAGATACGGCAAATCTACTTAGATAAAATATCAAGTTGGTTTCCTTTAAGAGGCATAAAGATGTTTGTACAACCAAAAGATTATAAAACCAAACCCTCTAGTAAATAACCGCCAGTTTAGACCTATTTTCAGAAGTACACGCACTTGAGCTCATCAAAGGAGAACATATCGATTTGAGAGTGTATTTCAAGCAAAGGTCTTACCCATGCTGTGCCCGTGGTACACAACATTCTCCTCTGGGGAAGGTGGCTTCTCTAACTGCAGTGAATGGTGTTTCTATTTGTAGACATTATTTCCTACTGCATGCTTTCCTTTCTGTGATTATTATTTAAAAATACTTGTCCTCAGATTACAGTCTTCTTAGCGCTAAAGAACAAAAGAATCTACAAGCACCACAAGATCTTCAAATAGTTTGAGATGAAAATGCACATTAAATTTTGCCAGTCATGTACTCTGTTTACTGCAGAATGATTTCAAAACTAAAAGCCATCAAACTCTTGCTTGGGCTGGGTATGTATGAAAAGGAGAGTCAGAAGCATAAATCTCATTTGAACTCCTGGGGTGTATTTCCTCCTGCCATGCTCTCTCCTTACAGTAAACAGAAGCACCACATTTACAAATCAACAGTAAGCAGACTTACCTTCCTTTAACCAAGAAATGTTATTTTTGTCATTTTCAAAGTGCTCAGCTGTTCTTACTTTTATCTTTTCCAGCTCAGTTTCTGACATCTAGGAGGAAACAGAATTTCTGATATAAAAAAAAATGCATTAAGAATCCAAATTTGTAACACTGTGTTTCGTTACAGTCATCAGATTATGGAAAATGTTATGTCTATACTGCTTTAGTGCACTGTCGAGTAATAAACCTTACCTTTGGTTCATTTGTGTGATTTCAAACTACTAACACTAAGAACTAAGCCTTGGATGATAATTGGTTCATTGTTCACCGAAGACTGCTATAAGACTTTACAGCTTTTGATGGTGAAAGAATAACAGATTAATAGCTAAGCTTGTACAGGGAACAAACAGACACATTCAGTAACTGTTTCAGGTTTTTATAAATAGCATATAGGAAAGCATGCTGCAAAGTTACACAGATGAAGACATACATAACAATGTAACACCAAAGAACCTTTTCAGGAATCCTGTTGGATGATGTATGAACCTTACTACCCAAGCCAGCTCAACTTGAGGGCCCTGACGGTGTCCAGGAGACCCTTTAGGCACCTCTAGTGCAGTGGACTTGACTTTCAAGGTTTGCTCACTGTACATGGTCCACTGGAATCAGCCCCGCAGAATCCTTACCTGTGTGTTCCAAAAGGAAGAGGCCCGAAGTGTGGCCCTGGGTTGTGTTGGGATGCAGCCTCCCTTTTCTCTGGGTGTCCAGCATTCCTCTGCCCTGGCAGAAGTGAGCGAAGAAGCAAGCACGCTCCCTCCCTGGGTGGTGCTACATTTGAACTGCTGCCAGAAGCATCCAACTTGCGGCTGAGAGTCATTTTTTTTTTTAAGGTAATATAAAGCCTGTGGTTCAAAACAATAAAACCTCCTCCAGGCTAACACTTATTTGAAATGACACGCTGCAAATAGGGTGAGAACAATGGATCCTTTTCAAATGGGCAAAGTTTCTTGCATCCCTTTCCTTCCATACCCACCATTCATTACTTAGCTCTAATAGGAAAAGCTCTAAAAAGACATATCGCAAAATATAAACAGACTATTTGGGTTAAAACAAAAGGGATATGTCTAAAGCTACATTCTCTGGATATTCATCCTCCAGCTGGTGTTTTGAATAGCATTTTTTTTTCTAAGCAATAAATTGGGGGATTACTTTTTAAAATCATCTGCAGGTATTCTGAAAAGGACATTGGATACCATTCAAAAGAACACTTGTCGTTAAATGCTTAGGTAAGAGTAACTCTATTTTCAATGAAAGATTGAAAACAAAAAGTATAACTTCAAAAATAATTTGCCACTCCTAAAAGTTGTCAGGTTTTTCATTGTGGAGATATTTAGTTTGGGTCTTAATGTGCTTTGACTTTGGTGGTGTGTTTTCCTGAGCAAAAGGTGTTATCTGATTGCATCATATACATTTCTTTATATATCTATACATTTCTTATCCTATCCCAACTTAAGTTCTTCTTGTACTCCCAGTCTCATCATTTTTAAACTACCTTGATCAGCCAATTTTCATACAAAAAATCACTTTCAATTCTTTCCATTGCAAGGTACATTTCAGGTTGTTCAGACAGCCATAGACGACCTTGCATGCAGAGATTTTTCTACACAATTTTCCACCTAATGAGATTTCTTGGAGATTTTTATTTATTTCAATTTAATTGTATGGCTGCTATTTTGTTTTAACATTTCCTAGAAAAGTTTCTTCAAAATTCCATGTCACCCTTATCTTCCATGTTAGTGCCTTTTGCTCAATATTTGGTGCAATGATCCACAGACAGAATACATGTTAGATAAATGAAAATAGTGCATTAAAGACTGATGATCAGGGCTGGAGAGATGGCTTAGCATTTAAGATGCTTACCTGCGAAGCCTAAGGACCCAGGTTCTATTCCCCAGAACACACGTAAACCAGATAGATGCACATGGTGGCACATGCATCTGGATTTTGTTTGCAGTAGCTAGAGGCCCTGTCAGACCCACTCATCCTCCTCCCCACTCTAATAAATAAATAAAATAAAATATTTTTAAAAAATATCCCTCATGATTAAAGCTGAATATGGCTCATTCTGTAAAGTACTTGCTATACAATCACAAGGAATGGAGTTGGTTATCCTAGAACCTATGTAATATTCAGAGTGGTGACATATCCTGCTGTTCTATCGATTGGAAGGTGAGATGGAGACAGTACAATGGCCAGGGAAAGCTGGCTAGCTAAACTAGTAAAATTGGTGAGCCCAGGGTTCAGTGAAAAACCCTATCTCAATATATCCGGTGGCCAATTGAAGACGATATCCAATGTCAACCTCTCACTGCTACATGCACATGCAGATATAAGCATGCACAACCAGAAATACAAATGTGCCCACATAAATACTGACACACATGTACACATGCACACACACACACCACATTTGCATACATATACACAAAACCCATGATTTCATGGTCTCAAAGTCATAGACTATCTCTTTTAACCAAGTTCTTTTAATTTGTACTTTTTCTATGTTCGTAGCATTTTATATTATCTCACTATCAAGACCTAATTCTCAGAGTAGCTTGACCACTATCCTTTGGGAGAACAAATAATCCAAATAAAAATCACATATAATTGGGACGAGAAAGACTTTGGATAAATCATAATCCCAGTGACTTGAAATGGGCAGGGACTTCACAGAACGTTCAGGAAAAGAGATCATGAAGTACCATGACTGAAATGATGGACCAAGAACATGCTACTCTTTCCAGTTAATTAATTTTCAGTTCTCTTGCAATATGAGACCATCTGATTATTTTTTTTAAGTTTTTGAAGGGAATAAAAGGTTGTGGAGCCTCATATGAAAGATAGACACCATGGGGATGTCGTGAGCATACCATGCTCCCTGGTCCAGTAGGAAGCCTCGGTGAAAATGCATCATCATTTTGACTCATCCTGCACCTAACCTCTGTCCACAGTTCTTGCTTTGGGGATCTTAAATGTCTTCCATCTTCTCGCTCTTTGTCCTCGTCATTCCTTGATTATTCTTGGATTAGATTGTTCTCCACTTGTTTTACTTTTGGAATTCTTGTAAGCTTGTAAGTTTCAAACTTCAGAATCATTGAGCATGATTTTGTTCCATTTTGTGAAGACAGAAATTTTATAATTTGGAAATAACAACTGATTTTGACTAATGTACTTTAGACATGCAGTCAGCACTGATACTTGGATAGCCCATTGTTGTGACTTACCATTTTTTCTCTGCTTAGCTTCTTTACCCTTTAATTGTGACTTGGCCTTTCGAAGTGACTCTTGTTCTCAAGATAGCTGCCGTTGCTTTAATTTCCTACATGGAATTGTCTTTCATTCAGAACAGCACTATAATTCAAAGCTAGCTCACAAACAAAGCTATTGCTATGTTTATGAGTATTTGCAATTATTTATTATGCACACTGTAGTTGTTAATAAGCACTGGATTCATTCTTTTTCTCCTACATCATCAACAGAGACTACATGTTTTTTCTTTCTCCTGAGTTTATCATGTGTCCTTGTGAGACACTATTTTGAGTATCACATACTGATGTCAACATTCAAACTGTCACTTCACTCATCTGCCAATATCCATGGGTTGCCTGGGTGATGGAGTCCAATTTGGACTGGCATTTTAGTCATTTGAACTAGGCCGGGCCTCTGCATGAATGAGGAAACATTGTGGGTTCATGGCTGGGAATGCAGAGAAACAGAAGCCTGAGGAAACAGCGTGGCAGAATGGAAAATAGTATGTGGTTAAACCTGAAGCCATAATGTGACAGACCAGCCTTGAGTTCCATGCTGGTCTGATCAGAATCTAAGGCAAGTAAACACATTTTAAAAATATCTATTGTTGGACTGCTGTAAGCCAATCCAACAAATTCCCTTTTAATACAAAAGATATCTATCCAAGTAGTGTTCAGTGTGCTACCTTGCTCATATCCAGAGATGTCCCAAGGCTCAAGTTCTCTTAAATTCTCTTTATTTCTTATTAAAATAGAGATAGGGGCTGGAGAAATGGCTTGATGGTTAAGGTGTTTGCTTATGAAGCCAAAGGATCCTGGTTCAATTCTCCAGGACCCTCGTAAGCCAGATGCAAAAGGAGCACATGCAACTGGAGTTCGTTTATAGTGGCTAGAGGCCCTGGTGTGCCCATTCTCTGTCTGTATACCTCTCTTCTAGCTCTCTCTGTGATTGCAAATAAATAAATTAAAAATTAAAAATAAATATTAAAATAGATATAAAATGTGTATACTCATAATAATTCCCTTAATTTTATCTCACACCTCAATGTCTCCACTTCTTGATTCAGAAATAGAAGGGCAAACTGTCCATCTGAAGGCCATATTTGTCAAGAGAAAGCCTTGCAACGTTATCACATTTCACAAGTAAACAAAATTGGATTGAATTTATTATCCTAGGACCTTTTAAGTAATTAGTTCTTGATCTCCTGCGGGTTTTGTTGATTGTTTAGAATATACCAATAATCATTTGGTATTGCATGTAAACTGATGAAATTGTGTATGTAATGCAAGAATATTAAAATGTGTAGACATGTCACCCATTTAGATTATTATAACAGAGATCTTTGTAAGATAAGTGGTTTGGGTCCAAATACAGATCACAAAAGTTGAATTACTTCCTTGAAAGTACACTTTCTTCACCAGCATAGAGTCTCTACTTTTCGTATAATTACAATTTTCTGCTTGCCTTTCAAGAGTCTACTACATGTCATCAAATACTTATATCTAAAAAATTGTCTTTGGTATTTTGTGGCCCTTGGTACAAGAATTTTTTTTTTTTTTTTTGAGGCTGGTCTTTCAATAGCCCAGTAGCCCAGGCTGACTTGGAACTCACTCTGTAGCACAAACTGGCATCAAACTCATCTCCTGCCTCAAACTGCTAAGGGCTAGGATTAAAGTCATGAGCCATCATGCTCAGCTGCTGGTACAAGAATTCATATGGAGTAATTAAACATTGGTACAGAGTGTCAAAAACAAAGTAAAAACACAAGTATAAAATGCAAAATAGGCTCTCCCAGGGGAACAAGACAATTGTATCATAAAGTATGCCATATTAAGGATCTATAAGATCTTAACTCAGCACAAGTTTATTTATGAAATAATAGGATAGAAAATGCATGGTTTTATAGTTATTTCATGCCAGGTCATTAGTAAAAGATGTTTACCTTGACCAAATTATTTTAGGCACTACAGAGTTATTTTTATCAACTTAGACCTTGGTTGTCAATGAAATGGGTCTATAAAAATAAGCATGTGAGGGCTGGAGAGATGGCTTAGCCGTTAGGCGCCTACCTCCTAAGCCTAAGGACACTGATTCCAATCTCCAGGTCCCACGTTTAGCCAGATGCAAAGTGATGCAAGGGCGCAATGCCGCACTTGCCCACAAGGGGGCGCACACACCTGGATTTCGTTCGCAGCAGCTGAGAGACTGCTGGCGCGCCCATCTCTGTCTCCCTCTCCCTCTCTGTCTGTCTCTCTTTGTGTCTCTCTCCAAAAATAAATAAAATAACAAAAAAAAATTTAAAAAAATAAGCATGTGAATTATACTTCTTAGTGAGTTTATTGTAAAGATGCTTAGTTCCCCGAGGGATCATAATGTATATATCCTTAATATGGTTCACATAGGGTAAATTCCACTCCAATTCATGGCATATGTAATAATTGTATAGCTTCCTCATTTCATTTATACTATATCGTATATTTATTTTGATATATTTTGATATATTTCACATTTACAAATGTTACAATCCTGTGATCCATGTATACATACTTTCATTGTTCTTTTATTTATTTATTTTTTATTTTGAAGCAAAGTCTCATTAAGTTGCTCAAACTGGCCTTGAACTTGTGATCTTCCTACCTCACCCTCCTGAGTAGTTTGGACTACAGGCCTGTGCCACCAGTCTTGGCTTATTTATTAAACTCTTGATTGTCAGGATTGTCACCTTATCTTGCTTTCTTTTTTTTTCTCTCTCTCTTCTTTTCCATTTCATTTTCTTTCTTGTTTTGTGTTGGCTTTGACATAATTCCTATCATTCTTTTCTTCTACCTAACATGTCCTTTCGCTTTCGAGCCACTTGGCTTCCACCTTCTTCTTCTTTTGTAATTGTTACCACTTCACTATTTTTGTGTGTGTAGATATGTGTGGGCCATGGTACATGTGTGACAGTCAGAGGACAACCTCCCACATCAGCCTGCCTCTCCCCCTCCTATGAGGCAGAGTCTCACCTTGTTCACACTGTTTATACCACACTAGCTGATCCCCAAGCTTTAGGGGACTCTCCAGGTGTGTCTCCCTTCACACGCATGGGTATGGCTGGGATTTGTGAATACTGAAGTTCTAGTGTAGCAAGTCCTTTATCTACTGAGCCATCTCTCTAGCCCTGACTATGCTGACCTGAAGGTATTTTTTTTTTTTTTTTTTGGTGTGGTTTTATTATGTGTTTAGCTGACATACTAAGTTCTGTACATTGATCTTTTCACCAAAATGCAGACTATTTGGCTTCATAGTCCTTCAAATATTACTTTCCTGTACCATTCTCTATCTCTTTTCCCTCTGGGATTACAGTTACACATTTTAGACTTCTTGATATTTTCACACGAGTCATAGAAGCTGTGCTCAAGCCCTTCTCTCTGTTCTTCAGATTAAATATTTTTTGTAGATTTGTCATTTGGGCCACTGACTTTTCCCTCTGTAGTTCCTTATCTCCTGTGTAAGATGATCTGAGACACTCTTTCATTTTAGAATTCCATTTAGTCTCTAGTGTGGTCCCCACATGTTTGTTCCTGTTACCAATGATATTCATGATCTTCACCTTTTCCTTTATCTTCCTTACCATTCACATTACATATTGCTTGATGTCATTTATCTGGCAGCTCCCACATCCAGGTCTCCTATTAACTGTTTTTGTTGCTGTTTGTCTAGTTTTTGTTATACACTATCAGTTCTTGGTTCTTCCAATGTTTTTTTTTTTTTTAATTGTATGCTAAATATTGTAGATGATGTGGTCTGGGCTGTATTGTCTTTTGATGAGTGCTGAATTTGGTTTATCTCACAGTTAAATGGCTGGTATAATTTTAATCCTCTCACGCTTAGTTTCAGTTTCACTTGGTCTTAGGAGGCCAGTGACACTGTAAGATCTGGATACTCTTCCTAAGGCATGTCCTTTCTTTGATGTCAACTAAATGTTCAAGATGCCCCATGAGATATCTGCACTCTCACTATGGCACCTGCATTCAGTGTTTGACCTTGCAAATAGCACAGATTGAACTGCCATTTGCTAAGTCCCATCATTTGGATGCACAACCCAGTGTTTAGGTGAGTGTGTGTGGACAAGTGTGCTTCCTTCATACCTCGTGTACATCTGTTTTCTCCATACCTCTGCACCGCAAGTTTGAGAGACTTCAGCCTCCCAGTTCGAGTCCTCTGTTTTCAGATGAGCAGAACTTCTGCTCCATTTGTGCTGATCCTCCTGCACTGAGGCAGGGAAAGGGCTGCCAGGTCAAATGTGAGAGCACATGTGGGGCTCATCTTCTGTTTCTTTACTGTCAACTGTAGCCCTCTTTGTCTGTTTCCCAGTGCTTGAAAACAGCCTCTTCATATATTTTATGTTCTTTAACTATGTATGAAGAGATGCAAGCCTCAGGCCTCTCATGCTATCATGGCCAATTGCAGAAAATTTCTTTTAATTAAAGGTAACCTGGAACAAAGGGTGTCTTAGCTCTGAGATTAAATTTCCCTTCCATTTCATAGAAATATCAGTAAATTTGAAAGCACATCATTCTTAGAATAAATAGCAAAAACTTGAGGTCCCATTTAAACTATCAATTATATATTAGATAAGAATACATACTTGCTTAAAAGGAGTGGTTAAGCTAGCCATTCCACCAAATTCAATTTTGAGAAAGAAAATAGAAGTGGAACTCGAACAGAATGTGTCACTATGGTTTAGAGACTTGCTATAATATTATCTTATATATTAACGATATCCTTTAACCAGTTTCCTAGAAGGATGGTAGTGAATTTCAAGGCTTTCTCCTGCTCACTGTGATGTAGTGTGTATGTGGTATGCATGTGTGTGTGTGTGTGTGTGTGTGTGTGTGTGTGTGTAGGAACGTGTGTGCATTGGTTGTGATCAAACCCTAACACATGCTAGGTGTACATTCTTCAACCAAGTCACCCAACCTCAGCCCTGTAAGATTAATAGAAATCTCTCTATATACTTGTTAGCAGAATATCAATGACAGATTTAAAAAAAAAAACAATTAATTATAAGGACAGGACCCCAGGGAGTATTTCAAACTTTTTTTCAAGTTTGAATGTCAATAAATACAATCAAGATTTTCAGTCACAGTAACAGATACCACTCGTGGGTGCACGTTGAGGATGTAAGCAGAGGAATGCAGGAATTTCAGACCTTGAAGGTAGCAGCAGGGAAGGGGAGCATCTCCAAAATTAGCAGGGAATGCTCCATGGATGAAGACTACCAGTGACAGGGGACATCATGTTCTATGTGTGCTACCCATGGGCAAAGGGCAGAGCAATGAGGAATTGTATTGATCTTGAAAGCTTCTCTTTGACCAGAAATAGATTGACTTGACTTCAATTGAAAATGTGTTTATTGTCATTAGTAGAACTAAGGGATCAAAGGACAAGTGAATGCTGATTGTAAAGAAATAGATATTTTGTGTTTTGTGGATCTGAACATATCACCACGGACTACACTTCCGCTTTGCTATTTCTCTCCTGAGACGGCTTATAGAGGAAGTTCAGCTATGTCATCCACATTGTCTCTGTTTAGATGTGTTTTCTTCTCCAATAATGGTCACCGTCATTCACGGGAACATTAGGTGAGCTGGTTACCTCGCTATAACTGATGCAAACCAGATGATTTGAACAGGCTTGTCATGGCGGAATTTGACATTGAGATCTAATTCGTTAGCCTCCAGCACTAAGTTAGGTAGGGTTGATTAAATAAGCTAGTGGCCTACAAATGCTTGAGAAAGCAGAACTAGGTGGGCCATCAGGCAGAGTTAAGTACACAATTACTTTGTGCCAACTTCCTTATCTTTAAAGCCCAGATAATGGCATCTATTTTAGAGTTGTTTAGATTTGTAGTGTTAAATAAGAACTTGAAATAAATTGCTGCTGAAATAAATAGTGAAGACTTAGCAATAATGTCTAATAGAAGTGATTCTTACCACTATATGAAGGTATAATTTATACAATGGATACAGATTTGGACCTAATCAAAGTTATATGTGTATCACATACAATCTGATCAGTTTTGACATGATACAGTCACTAAATTGTTACTGCACACAAGGCTAAGCTCTGACTACCCCCGCATGCCTCTTCCTTGCATTATCCAAACATCCCTCTAGTCTTATGTCCAAGCAAATCCTGAATTTTCTTGTCATTCCTTATAAGTGAGCTTACATTTTCTATATTAAATATATATAGGATCATACAGTATGCATCAATTTGTGCCTAAAATTATTTTGTTCACTCATAAAAAGCTTGAGCTTTATCTATTGGCATTTCACTTCTTTTCATTGAATCCCATTGTATAAATATACCACATGGGATTTATTAATTCACTTGTTGATAAATAAATGACACAGTGGTTTCCTATTATGCCATTATATTTCTTTATGAACATAGTTAAAAGTTAGTGATTTTACTTTATGATATATACTTTTGTTTTGTTTTGGTTTTTTTGTTTTTGTTTTTTTGTTTTTCAAGGTAGGGTCTCACTCTAGCTCAGGCTGACCTGGAATTCACTATGTAGTGTCAGGCTGTCCTACTTCTGCTTCTCGAGTTCTGAGATTAAAGGCATGTGCCACCACACACAGCTATGATATCTACATTTTTGAAAAATAAAAGATTTAAGGAAAATAAGAACATGCAAAAACAAACAAATTACCCTTGGAAAGCATGAATTAAAAACTAGTCTCTGTTAGCCTATAAGTTTAATTTTACTCTAGAGAATATAACTAGCTTTGAAATATGATTATACTAACAATGAAAACTTTAAGACAGGGCTGGAGAGATAGCTTAGCAGTGAAGGCATTTGTCTGTGAAGCTTGAGGACCCAGGTTCAATTCCCCAGACTCCACATAAGCCAAAGGCACTTAGTGGCACACACACCTGGAGATTGTTTGCAGTGGCTAGAGGCCCTGATGTGCCCATTATCTCTCTCTTTCTTTGTGTGTCTCTCTCATAAATAAATAAATGAAAAAAAAAAGAAATAAAAAATGAACTTCAAGACACTGGTAAAAGAGACCAAAGAAGATAGTAGACAATGGAAGAACCTATGTTTCTAGATCAGCAGAATTAATGCTGTTGAAAGTGGCAATATTACCAAAAGTAATATACAGATTAAACACAATCCCTATAAAAATTCCAATGATGTACCTTACTGAGCTGGAAAAAAAATAAAAAACTATATTCATATGAAAATAGAAAAGACCACAAATAGTCAAAGTAATTCTAAGTTGGTGACACCACAACACCTGCTCTCAAATTACACTACAGAGCCATAGTGACACATACAGTGTGGTGCTGGGACCCAAACAGACATAGAGAGCAGTGATGGTATACTGATAGAGTTCTCATAGTATTTTACTACTATGAAGTCTCTGCTGGAAAGATGCTGAAAAAGTTTCAAAAGGATGAATTATGTCACACAAAATTCATGACAATAAGAACAGTTAATACTCCATAACCAATAAAAACTAAATATGGAGTGATTTTTTAAATTGAACTTTTAGTATATTGCAAGCTCAACTTATTTTATAAATAAATTACTTATAGAGTAGCATTTTTGTGTTATTAAAAGCCTAGATATTTTGGAATGTTTGGATGATCATGATTCACAGTACAGAATGTTGTTTACCCTTCAAAATGTGCTGAGTTCATGTTATAAATTACTTTAAGATAATTTATTTATAAGAGAGTATTGATTTATATGATTCTCACAGCACAGTGTAGTTCTCTAAATTCTTAATAATTACTTGAGCTAATTATGTAACTAGTAGATGTTATTGACAGAAGTATGATGATGCTTAAGAAAAAAATACTATTTGATTAATATGACATATTGGTAAATTTACCCTAATGAGAACATCTGGAGTTGCCTCTCTCTGGGGGATAGGCATCTCTTATTCATGTGCATTTCCTTACCTTGTACCCTCCTGTCATGTTCTTTCTCATTCGACTCTGTTTGCTTTTGTGATTCTAGATCTTCTCTGCCAGTAAGACAACTATCATAGCTCTTCAAACAATACTTGGTCATCTACCTATCTTGGTAAAAAGTACCTTTTTCATTTTTTAACCCAGGAGGGGAAGAAAATACTGTGTTATCTTAATCATTCTTTTCTCTAAACCATCTCTTATGGGTCAGTCAGGAAGCAGGATATTTAAATATATCGAACTTCAAATACAATCTCAGTTTAACAGGACTTTTGGATCCAAAAGGAATTTCTAACATTTGATCAACTATTCACAAATGATGTCTTTGTGTCCTTTAAAGAACTATAAAGCAAATAAAAAATTATAAGCAGTTTTATTTGATGTTATCAGAGATAAAATAACTCTTTGAAGAGCTTTGAGACTAATTGAAAAAGAATATCAGTATGTCCCTAAATTATTAATTTAATAAAGTTTAAACCACACAGGACCTATATAGGTAATGCCACAGTATTGTAAGAATACACACTTTTTTTAACAACAGAAAAATTATAAGGGAAAATGAGATTTATAGGCATGAGAACATTTAATAGACAAAGATTTTTAAAAATCCACAATGGTTGGATATGGAAATAGAATAAAGATGACTAAAGGAGACATTGTCCCTTCATCAAATTAGATTAAAAATGACATTCATTTCCTTCTTGGATAAATAAAGTACAAGTCTCTTTTTCTTGAATTATGAAGTTCCTCTTCTATGCCCCATGGGACATAAGAGGAGGAAATAGAAAAGTGATCATTTTTGCTCAATCTTGTTTGAAATAAACATTTTTTAAAAATGGGGCTGGGAATATTGTTGTTAGTAAAGTTTAGCCATGGAGGCATGAAAATCTGAATTCAAGACATACAGATCCCTCAGGCTTGCTGACCATATAGTCTAACCTACCTGATGAACTTTATGTATTTTTTTTTGTCTCAAAATAAGTAGATGATGGTTTCCCTGAGGATTGACAGCTGCATACACACACACATGCACACGCACATGTACCTGCCTACCCACACAAACATGCACACATACAAATACACAAGATATTAATGCGTGGTCTTTTGTGTCTCTTTGCGTCTGCTTCATACTATGACTATGAAACCGCAGAACTGTGATGCCCACACTGGCCTTAGGGATGCAGAGGTAGTACTGTGGAAAAGTGGAATGTCTACTTATTCAGCTCATTATTCTCTGCCGCCAGTGGCTGCAAATAAGCATGTCCTCACTGAGATAGTGTCTTTATCACATCACCATGTAGTTCCATGTAGCCATGTAGTAGTTGCTGGATTGATGTCAGGCCGACACATGTGAGTGTGCAGGCTGTACACAGTAGAACTGCAGGACTAACTCAGGCAAACCTGAATCAACCTTTTGTCCCGTATATGCACACTGTACATGAATCACATCTATTAGTAGACATCTGTATTAACAAATCAACTGTTATAGTGTCGCAGTGCTTGTGTTCAAGTCACCCTTCCATGATAGACTTCTGTTCTGTCCCTGTGCCTGCACCATCTCACTCACTTAGTTCCACTACCAGGTTATTGGATCCTTGTACATCATCTTAGGTAGACAGTGAGTAAGACAGTTTGAGAGAGAAGAGCACAGATTCACACAAGTTATCGTAGCTGACCTAGTTTATTATTTTTCTTGCTAATCTCTTATGTTGTCTAACTTATAAATTAAGCTTTATCAGGGCAGAGAGATGGCTTAGTGGTTAAAGCATTTGCCTGCAAAGCTTAATGGCCAGGGTTCAGTTCCCTAGTACCCACATAAAGCCAGATGCACAAAGTGGTGCATGCATCTGGACTTTGCAGTGGCTGGAGCCCCTGGTAGACCAATTCTCTCTCTCTCTCTCTCTCTCTGCTTTAAAAATAAATAAATAAGTAATTTTGAATTAAAAAATTAACTTTATCAGATGTATGTATGCATAGGAAAAACAATGGTTCAAAAGTAGTTAACATTTAAGATGGACACTTAGGGGTCTTAGAATTACAAAAGGGTGGCAACTATGCCTCTATATTGAGGACTGCACCTAGGGTACATCCCATCCTGCAAGGAGAGCCTGTCTAATCAAGAACAAACCTGTTCAGGAGTTGTCTCACTGCTGAGAGGCATAGAAAGTGTTCTGCCAAGTCTCTAAGATTGCCTTTCCTTTTGTAATCACCTTACCCCAGGTGTGGATCTGATTAGGCGATAAAGGTTATCACTGAAAGATTGCAAAAGGCTCAACTTTCAAGTGTTCATTTACATTTCAAAAGAGAAAATAATCCACTCAAAGGGGGCTCTAACTAATTGATTCTGTGAGAGAGAAAAATACATTAAAATATTTTACCAGAATAATATTTTATAAGAACAGTGCTATAGTCCCCTTCTGGGGAAAGTCATTTTGAGATATTTTCTCTTTGTGCTGTTTGCTTCCTTCAAATGCTACCATGTCACTATTGGTCACTTGACTCACAGGGCCCTCTTTCAAAACATTAAAATATGTGTTGCTAAGCATCAGCATTAACCTGCCCCGATGTAAGTAGATGTTGATGAAAGCACAAGGCCAGTGCTGAAGTAAAGTCAGACCTTATGTCAAGTTATAAATCACATCTCTGTCAAGTTAAAGAATGTCTTGTCTGAGTTACGTGAGCCAGTCTAGAAAGTTTACTTTTCTTTCCTACTTCTCAATGTATGTGGATACTTTTCTTGACATTGAATTATTCATTTCTTTTTACTTATTTTCTATCCTGTGGATTATTTAACATTTTCAAACACATTTTTAACTTTTCTTTCCTAGTACCATTCTCCAGGTCCTAACAGAATAGAATGATCTTCTTCCTGGGATCATCATAGTTTCTTCTGTCCTTCCCTCCCTATGTTTTCTCTCTCTTTTTCTCTATATTTTTCTTATTTATCCTCAGAATGTAAAATTTGCAAATTGATAAATTCTTTACCTAAGTACTAACTTTGACATGGTGGCTTACTGGTTATCTAACATTAGGAAGTTATTCAGTCAACTCATACAATTGTTTCCTTATCAGTAAAATGAGGGTTAAGGATAATATCCATCTCATCGTGTCCTTGTAAGGTTAAATGATTACCACCTGGTAAGTGCTTAAGATAATTGCTAGTACATATACACTAACATGGGTAAGGGTATTATTTTATTGTTATTATATTATTACCATCACGTCAACTTTTCCTTTGTGTGGGATAGCTGACTTTGTTCCTAAGTGGACAGTATAGTAGATACCGATTAAATATATGTACAGTGTGAGGTATATTTTTAGTATGACCACATTTCCTTAACATTATCTATTTGATCTGGCAAATATTTCTCATCTACAAATATCCTGTGTAGCTCATTCTTAAAGGTTTCAGGGGGTTGGAAAGATTGCTTAGTGTAAAGTGCTTACCATGCAAGCATGAGGACCTGAGCTGGAATCCTCAGAGGCCACAGAACATTGGGTATGGAGGCAAGTGCCTGATGAAAACAGCAGGGTCTCTGGGACTTGCTGGCCAGTTTGTGTAGGTGAATCTGTGAACTCTGGATCCCTTGAAAGACCCTGTCAAAAAAAAAAAAAAAAAAAGGTGAGGACACCTGATATCCACCTCTGGTCCTCACGTACATAACAGACATGCATATACACACACTCAGCTACCTATCAGCTCCCCCACCCTCCCACAAACACAAAAAGAAAGAAAAAGATTTTTGTACCTTCAGTGTCACCATTGGCTGCCTTGCCTGTAGCCTTCACTTTAGAACAGTTGCAATCCTGTTGACATATCACTGGAAGCATCTGTTAGTTCTCTCAGTGCACTGGAAAGACTTGTTTTTCCTGAGTCTCCAGGCAGTATGTGCTTTCTATCTCATCTCTCATTCACACAAATTATTTTTCCTAATCATCAACAGGTCCAGATCTTTAATTTGATATGATAGTGACTTTCACCAATGGTGACAACTTCACAGCATCATTAATCTCTGCTTCTTATCCTTGCTGATAGTTAAGATAATCAATTGCGAACCATACTTGTATATAATGGACATTGCTGGCTTGAGTGTGATGGACACTGCTGGCTTATATGTTATGGACATTGCTGGTCCAATGCCTCCAAGCTGGAAAATTTTCTTTGGTGTCATTTTGAGTAATTCTGAGGCTCTTCTAGTTTCACTGGAAGATGGAGACACAGGTAGGCATATATTTCAGTAGAATGTAACATCACAGATCATAATATCTAAATATAGTCTCAACATAGAGGTATTTACAGTGTCCCCTTGTGATGTGGAGCTTCAGCTTGCTGTTGCACTCCAGATTCTCAAGAGAAGATTATTTCACATATTGGTAGACCAGGAAAACATCAGAATTCAAAATCTGAAATAGAATTTCTATGGAATGTACTGCATTCACACCATTATAAAGTGGTAAAAATATTTTAAAAGTTTTAAGTCAATGGCTGTGGTTCCAGAAACACTTGTTATGATAGCAAGATAATTATGAATGAATGTTACTTCAACCTTTTCAGATACCATTATTTGATTGCTTGTCCCATACTCACCTGTTTTGTATCATGGATTCACCTACCAACAAAACAGGAATATATATTTTTTAATATGTAATGAAGCTGGAGAGATGATTAAGCGCTTGCTTGCAAAGCCTGATGGCCTGGGTTCAATACCCCACTACCCACACAAAGCCAGAGCACAAAGTGGCATTTACATCTGGGGTTTGTTTGCAGTGGCAAGAGACCCTGGCATACCCATTCTCTCTCTCCCTCTTTCTCTCTCTTTCTCAATGTCTCTCTTCCATTTCAAATACCTTCAATTTTTAAAATATTTTAAAAATCTATGCCAGGAGTGGTGGTGCATGCCTTTAATCCCAGCACTTGGGAGGCAGAGTTAGGAGGATCACCATGAGTTCAAGGCCACCCTAAGCTACATAGTGAATTCTAGGTTAGCCTGAGCTACAGTGAGACCCTACTTCAGAAAGAAAGAAAAAAAACAAAACAAAACAAAAACAACTATAATGGGGTGGGATAGATTGCTTAGAAGTTAAGATTCATACTTGCAAAACCAAAGGACCAAGGTTTGATTCCCCAGGACTCACCTTAGCCAGATGCACAAGGGGATGCATGTATCTGGAGTTTGTTTACAGTAGCTGAAGGCCCACGTGCACCCATTCTCCCCCCCCCCACCTATCTCTTTCTCTCTTTCTAATAAATAAATAAATAAATAAATAAAAATAAATAAATAATTGTCTGAAAATCTATAATGAACATGCAGACATTTTTCTTGGGAGTATTCCATAAACAAGGTATAACAAGCATTCACTTAGAATTCAAAATTAAGTATTAACTACAATAAGTAACCTTGAGATGCTTTGAAATGTGGCACAGCATGTAGATGTGTAAACATTATACAGCATGTTATGTAAGGGATTTGAGCATTCACTGATTTTTAATTTTCTTCAGAGCCCTGAAGAGGTTCCAGAGTCAAACCTTGCTGTAATAATCCATGATAATATATATTTTATGATGGTGATGATTAAAACTAGTACTAATATTCACATCTATCAAGTGTGTAATAAGGACTTGTTACAGTAATGAACACTGCAATACAAAGGACTTGTACTCTCCTATCTTAGCATCTGAAAAAAGCACAGACACACTAGCATATGGTGAGGAGTGATCAGTGGGCAAACAGAAGTACATGACAGTGATCAGAAAGCAAGCAAGATGAAACCTGTCCCAAGCTTGCTGTCTCAAGAGACATCACATGGTTGGAGCCTGAACACGGTGCAGTGGTCTCCCCAGGATGAGGAGACAGAGTTCAACACTCAGGAAAGCCAAGGCAGACAGAATTCCCATGCCAGAGCACTGAAGAGCAGGTAAATGTGTCAAAAGCAAATGGTCAGATCTTCTGCTAAACATGAGTCAAATGCACATGCATGGAAATGTCAGAAACCAGGAAATACTTCCAGAATGAAACAGAAAAAGCAATACCCATGCATTACACAAGGCATGAAGTAACTTTTCAGAAGCATACTATCCTCATAGTGGAGGAAAAGTTTGTCTTTTAATCAACATACCAATGTTAGAGTTAAAAAGAACCATCAAGTATGCCTAAATGACTTAACTGTCCCATAGCAAATGTGAAAATATTTAAAAGAATAAACATTTTTCCAGAATTTAGTATAAAATGACAATGGCTGAAACCAGTTCAAAAACTACTTGGCAGAGAACAAAGCAGAAACCACAAACTCTAATCAGTAAAACAACAATAATAAATAGCCCCAGCGTTGACAAAGATGATAGAGTCTGTAGTCACAAGCTTCAAGTCAGCCTTTAGACATGCATTTCAGGTGCCCCAAGAGGGAGAGGAACGAAAGAGCACATGAAGAGATCTGGATGAGCCAAAAAGGAACCAAGAGGAGCTTGTGGAGGGGACAATTAGTTTCTGAGATGGAAATCACATCAAAAGCATACTGAATACTACTGATAAAAAGAATAGCAAGATGGAGGGACTAGGGATCGAAGTCCTCCAAAATTAACCAGTGCTGATCACAGAACTATGGGACACTTTGAAGATGAGAATATATGTGTGATGACCAAATATAGATGAAAGGAAGAGGTAGGGAGAAATAGAAGAACAAGTAACTGACTTTTCCCAAATGATGAAAATAATAAGCCTACAGATTAAGGTAAACTCAATTAACCTCAAGAATAGGAAGCACAAAACTATACCAAAGCATATCAAATATTTCAAAATTGTGTTAAAGAGAAAACATTAAGTGTGGCTTGAGAGAAAATGACACATTACAGGTCTACAGAGATGACAGCAGCCAACAACCATCTCATAAGTAATGCAAAATGGTGCAGATTTTAAAAATATTAAAATATAGCCTCAAATGTTATGTCTACAGTATATAATTTTAAATATTCTTACATTATGGATTTAATCATAGACATCAATCTTACTACAATAAGATTTTTTTTACTATTTACTATTAAATATTTACTATTAAAATACAAAAAACACATAAGATGCCTTGAATTGAACCTGGTATTTTGGACAATTAGTTCAATTTTTAAAGTTCTATTAACTTTCATCTTTATTATTTTTATTCAGAGTACTCTAAAAAATACTAACTGTGAAGGTTAGAGGTTATTTCCCTCATTATTTCTAACATTTTGAATCAGTAATCCTGTAACAGGTTGCCTTAACCAATTAATAATTCAGTCTTATATCTTAATCCATTACTAATTCAATCCCATATTTTTAAACTTTTTTATTGACACCTACCATAATTATAGACAATAAACCATGATAATTCCCTCTCCTCCCCCACTTTCCCCTTCAAATATCTACTCTCCATCACACCCCCTCAGTCTCTGTTTTAGTTGGATGACATCTTTTCCTCCTATTATGAGGGTCTTATGAAGGCAGTACTGGGCACTGTGAGGTGGTGGATATTGACACCAATTTGTATGTGAATGATTGCATCATATGCAGTCCTACCCTTCCTTGGGATCTTACATACTTTCCATCACCTCTTCCACAATGGACCCCAAGCCTTGCAAGATATGATAGAGATATTTCAGTGCTAAATGCTCCTCTGTCACTTCTCAGCACAATGGTGCCTTTTACATCATCCTAGTGGTCACTTCCATTTGAAAAGAGAAGCTTCTCTAACCAAAAGTGAGAGTAGCATTAATGTATGAGTATGACTATTAAGAAAAGTACTTACAGGGCAGTTTGGTGAGCATAATATATGAATTTAGCCAGAGAAAAAGCTGATGTTACACTCCTAGGGCTCATGACGTCCCCAGCCATAGGCTTTTGATTAGGTTCTCAGTACCAGGCATGTATTCCCTCCCATGGAGCAGGCCTCCAGTACAATTAGAGTGGATGGTTTCCCCCATAACAGACATGCCACTGTTGCACCCGTTTGGTCACTTGGCCTGGCTGGCCAAACTTAAGGCTTGCAGTGTCCACTGTTTTCACCAGTGATGACTTCTCTGTCCCATAGGGCTGCATGCAGATAGCATTTTCGAGCTTTCTCTCAGCTCTTCTATAGGGAGGAGGTTTACAGCTCAGCTCCAACTTGATTTCTGTGACCTTGCAGCCTAAGCATGGGGAATCTTCAGCAATGGGGTCTTACCATCTATTTCTGGTGGGAAACCAAGAGCCTTGGCAATGGCCTGTAATGTTGGGCAGGGGGGAGGCAGGGCATCAGGAACCTCCCAGCTAACAACTAACTAGAAGGTATCCCATTCCTGGGACTGAAATTTTTCTAGTAACCGTCTATGACTTCTAGTGTGCCATTATCCAAAAAATTAGGTTTTCATATAGCTTATTCATAGCATCTTGAATTTTGATTAACTGTCCCCCACCCTTCTTTTGCTCAGTCTCTTCCCATGACCTCACATAGGCCATTCCATACCCAGTGGTGTGTTCATCTACTTACATATATACAATACCATCCCCTTATGTCTTCCCCTCTCCTCCCTACCTTATAGCCCTTTTCTAGCTTACTAGCCTCTGCTACTGATTTTACTCCAACTCATATACAAGTCTAAACATTTGCAGCTAGGATCCACATATGAGAGAGAATATGCGACATTTGGCTTTCTGGGCCACATTTAATATAATCCTTTCTAGAGCCATCCATTTTCCTAAAATTTTATAGTTTCATTTCAGTTTACCATTGACTAGAACTTCATTGTGTAAATGTGCCACATCTTCATTATTCATTCATCAGTGGAAGGACATCTAGACTGGTTCCATTTCCTAGCTATTGTGAATACAGCGACAATAAACACGGTTAAACAAGTATCTCTGAGGTAGTGAAAAGGGTCCTTAGGATACATGCCTAGGAGTGGTATAGTTGGGTCATATGGTAAATCTATTTTAGCTGTCTCAGGCACCTCCTCACTGATTTCCACAGTGGCTGCACCAGATTACATTCCCACCAACAGTGTAGAAGAGTTCCTCTTTTTCTGTATCATTGCCAGCATTTATTGTTATTTGTTTCCTTGATGACAGCCAATCTGAGAGGAATGAAATTGAATCTCAGAGTAGTTTTAAATTGCATTTCTCTGATGGCTAAGGATGTAGAACTTTATTTTTTATTTATTTATTATTATTATTATTTTTTTTTGGTTTTTCGAGGTAGGGTCTCACTCTAGCTCAGGCTGACCTGGAATTCACTATGTAGTCTCAGGCTGGCCTTGAACTCATGGCGATCCTCCTACTTCTGCCTCCAGAATGCTGGGATTAAAGGTGTGCACCACCACTCCCAGCTTAGAAATTTTTAAGAAATATGTATAGGCCATCTGTATTTATTGTTTTGAGAACTCACTATTTAGTTCCATATTCCAATTTTTAATTGGGTTGTTTTATTTTTCATTATTTACTTTTCTGAGCTCTTTGTATATCCTGGATATTAATATTAATCTTCTGTCAGATGTATAGCTGGCAAAGATTTTTTTTTCCCATTCAGTATGTTGCCTCTTTGCTCTACTCACAGTATCCTTTGCTGTACAAAAGCTTTTTTTTAATTTTAATTTTAATTTTTTTATTTTTTTTGGTTTTTCGAGGTAGGGTCTCACTCTGGCCCAGGCTGACCTGGAATTAACTATGAAGTCCCAAGGTGGCCTTGAACTCATGGTGATCCTCCTACCTCTGCCTCCCGAGTGCTGGGATTAAAGGCATGTGCCACCACGCCCGGCTTTTTTTTTAATTTTTTTTTTTGGAGAGAGACAGAGAGAAAGGTAGAGAAAGACAGATAGAGATGGGCGCTCCAGCAGCCTCTTAGCTGCTGTGAACAAATTCCAGATGTGTGTGCCCCTTTGTGGTCAAGTGTGGCATTGCACCCTTGCATCACTTTGCATCTGGCTAAACGTGGGACCTGGAGATTGGAACTGCTGGAGATTGGAACCAGCGTTCTTAGGCTTAGGAGGCAGGTGCCTTAACCGCTAAGCCATTTCTCCAGCCCACAAGCTTTTTAGCTTCATAAGGTCCTAGTGGTGGATTAGTGGTTTTATTTCCTGAACAACTGGGCATATTCAGAAAGTCATTGCCTATACCGATATGTTGAAGTGTTTCCCCTACTTTTTCCTCTAGCATTTTCAGAATTTAAGGTCTGATATTAAGGTCTTTGATCCATTTGGATGTGATTCTTGTGCACGGAGAGAGATAAGGATCTATTTTCATCCTTCTACATATATAGATATCCAGTTTTCCCAGCACCATTCATTAAAGGCTTTCTTTTCTCCAATGAATATTTTTGGCATTTTTGTCAAAAATCAGATGGCTGCAACACCTGGATTTACATCTGGGGACTCTATTCTGTTGCACTGATCTACATGTTTATCTTTGTGCCAGTACCATGCTGTTTTTGTTACTATGGCTCTGCAACATAACTTAAAATCAGATATGGTGATTCCACCAGCCATATTTTTGTTTCTCAAAATTGTTTTGGCTATTCAAGGTTTATTGTGCTTCCAAATGAATTTTAAGATTGTAATTTTCTATTTCTGTGAAGAATGCCATGAGAATTTTTATGGGGATCACATTAAATGTGTAGATTGCTTTTCGTAAGATTGACATTTTCATAATATTAGTTCTTCCAATCCAAGAATATGAGATGTCTTTCTATTTCCTAGTGTGTTCTACAATTTCTGTCTTTACTGTTTTAAATTTTTCATTGTAGAAGAGATCTTTCATTTCCATTATTAGGTTTATTTCAAGGTACTTTTATTTGAGCAATTGTGAATGGTAGTGATTCTGTGATTTCATCCTTAGCATGTTTGTTGTCAGTATATAGGAATGCTACTGATTCTTGTGTGTTTATTTTGCATACTGCTATGTTGCTAGAAGTGTTTATCAGTTCCAACCATTTGCTGGTAGTCTTTAGGGTCAGTCCTTTATGAATAGAATCATACCATCTACAAATAATGATGATTTGATGTCTTCCTTTTCAATTTGTATCCCTTTTATGTGTGTATCTTGCCTTAGTGCTATAGCTAAGACTTCTAGTACTATATTAAATAAAAGAGGAGGCAGTGGACACACTTGTCTTGTTCCTGAGTTTAGTCAAAAACCTTCATGGTTTTTTTTTTTCCCCATTTAGTATTATGTTGGCTGTAGGTTTGTCTTAAATAGCCTTTATCATGCTGAGATATGTTCCTTCTATTTCCAGTTCTTTTAGGACCTTTCCCATGCACGGATGCTAGATTTTTTTTCAAATGCCTTTTCTGCATCTATTGAGATGATCATGTGATTTTTGTCCTTCAGTCCACTTATATAATATATTACATTTATCAGTTTGCATATGTTGAACCATACCTGCATCTCAGGGATAAAGCTTACTTGGTCAAGGTGAATTATCTTTTTGATATAGTCTTATATTTTGTTTGCCTATATTTTGTTGAGAATTTTTGCATATATGTTCATGAGGGAGATTGATCTGTAATTTTCTCTTTTTGTTCTTTGTCTGGTTTGTGTATCAGGGTGATGGTGGCTTCATAGAAGGAGTTTGGTATAATTCCTTCCTGTTCTATTTTATGGAAAAGTTTGAGAAGTATTGATGTTAGTTCTTCCATGAAGGTCTGGTAAGATTCACCAGTGAACCCATTTGGTTCTAGACTTTTGTTTAAGTTGGGAGATGGATCTCTGTACTTGTTATTTATCTATTTAAATGATTTATCTCATTTTGATTTAATTTTGATAGGTCATGTAAGTCTAGAGTATCATCCACATTTTTTATATGTTCAAATTTAGTGTATCATATATTCTTAAAGTATGTCCTTATGATTTTCTGAGTTTTTTTGCTATCTGTTATAATGGTGCCTTTTTCATTGCTAATTTTATTTCTTTTGATCAGATGCTAAGGGTTTATCAATCATTTTTATACTTTCAAAGAAACAACTCTTTTTTTTTTGATTCTTTGTATTGTATTTTTTTTTTTGTTTCTATCTCATTGATTTCTGCCCTAATCTTTATTATTTCTTCCTGTCTACTGATTTTTGGTTTGCCCTGTTCTTCTTTTTCCAAGGCCTTAAGGTGAACCATTAAGTTGTTTAATTGTAAACTTTCTAATTTATTAATATAGGCACTTAAAGCTATAAATTTCTCTCTTAGGACTGCCTTCATTGTGTCCCAAAGGTTTTTGTATGTTGTATTATCATTATCATTTGATTCTTTACTTTTTTATTTCCTTTTTGATTTCTTCAAAAACCCATTGATCATTCAGGAGTGGACTGTTCAGTTTCCATGATTTTGAGTATGCCCTGCAGTTTTTCTTGTTGCTGATTTATAGATTAATCCTGTTTTGATTAACTAAAGTACAAGGAATTATTTCAGTTTTCCTATATTTGTTGAGATTTGCTTTGTGTTCTAATATATGGCTATTTTAGAGAATGTTCCATATGCTGCTGAGAAGGATGTGTATTCTGCCACATTTAGATGGGATGTTTTCTAGATATCTGTTAGGTCCATTTGTTCTATGATTCATTTAATCTATTTAATTATAATACCAAAAAATCCCCCCAAAACCATAATGACACAGAATAAACACTCATACTGCAAAAGATGGCACTGGGCATAGCAAAGAAATGTTCAACAAATACAAGATTTCAAACCAGAGCAAATATCAAACTCTATAGCTCCAAGTCCAACAATGGTCGTCAATGACAAATCTTCAAGTCCAATAATTCTAACCAGCAACAAGTCTCTGGAGTTCCAATTCTGCCCCTTCAGCTAGGCTACTCACAGTCCTGGAAAACTTCATCTGGGGCCAGCAGCTCTCCTTAGCAGCCATGGCATGGTCCTGGCATCTCCATTGGGTCTCCACTACAACCCATGGTCCATCCTCACAACTCCATTGGGTGTCCATGCAGGCATTCAGCAAACCTATTACACACTGTCCATGGCCGTTTCCAAAATACAAGACCATGTTGCAAATTCAATGACCCTCTCTTTCCTGCATTTCTGTATTACATAATACCAGGTGGGGTGCCAATTTGTTAATCCAAAGGGAGAATAAAGCAGACTTTCAAGAGCAGGACACTTCTTCAGCATTCATGCCCCTTCAAAATTCTGCATTCTTTCTGTTGTACCAATGCAGGTTAGCTGGCCCAATCTCAATGGTTGTAATTTCTCATACAATTTCTGCTGAACAGGCAGCAGTTTTGGCCCAAAGAGTTCATTTTTTTTCTGTGCAGGGATATATCCCTCTGCCCACATCAGTCTGTTTCTACTCAAAGCAATCCTGCACAAGTTCTCAGGACATGGGAATAACAGCAAGCCTCTCACACAAACTGCTCATAGCCCAGTCCAGGCAAAGCTCTTTCTCACCCTCACAAACTCACAGTCCATAGCTCTTACTGCATTCAGGTCTTTAAACTCCGATCAGAATAGTCCATCAATCCTTCCACGTTCCTCTTGAAAATTAGCTCCAAAAGCCAAAGCCACACAGTCAAGTGTCTAGCAACAATGCCACTCACATTGCTGGCAGAAATCACCCATCTAAGAGCAGCTTTTGGGAAAAAAAAAAAAAAAAAAAAAAGGTTTATTTTGACTTACAGACTCAAGGGGAAGATCCATGATGGCAGGGAAAATAAAGACATGAACAGAGAGTGGACCTCACCCCCTGGCCAACATAAGGTGGACAATAGCATGAGGAGAGTGTGCCAAACACTGGCAAGGGGACACTGGCTATAATATCCATAAGCCCACCACCAACAATACTCTGCCTCCAGGAGGCATTAATTCCCAAATCTCCATCAGTGGGAACCTAGCATTCAGAACACATAAGTTTATGGGGGATATCTGAATCAAACCAACACTGTGGGGTTTTTTGATTATCTGCAGTATTCTTAGATGTGTAAATCTGATGTTTCATATCTTCAGGGTAGGAGTTTAAATTGCCAGATATGGCTCTTATATGACTTCCACAGCAGAAGTGACCCTAGGTATTGGGTTTTCCTGCTATGCAAGTTTTCTAGTAGACTGGGTGGAGCAAAATACAGGCAAATTCTGATATTAAACTGAGCAATATACACAATCAAAATGAGCACAAAGTATTTATGTAACAGTGGGTATTAAAACAAACAGATAATCTAACAAAGTCAAAGTTCCTCAGGGTGTGGGTTGCCCCACACTCTTAACCTTGTCTACTGGGAGGCTGAGATGTCTGGCCTGTAAAGGGTTCCAGGTCAGGCTGGGGCTAAGTGAGACATTGCTCCCAAGAATGACAGAAGAAGAAGACACAGGCACTATAAATCAGAAAGCAACAAAGGACCACCCCAAAATACAGCTCAATTAAGAATGGCAAAGCCGACCATCAATCATATCTAACACGTAACTGTCCTGACATGGACAGTGCAATTAGCACTGCCAATGCACATCTAGATACCCAGCTTTGTGGCTGGTACTGACCTGGTATAAGTAGGCACTATTATCTTTTGGGATGGCTTTGGTCTCAGCTATGGTGCATGCCCACTTGTATTCCTCTTTACCATGCTGTGGGCTTGGCTAAGCTGGCTGGGTCAGTGGATCTACTGTTCTGATCACCTGTGCTTGGTTCTCTGTAACTGAGTTCCCTTCCCCAGGTCTCTAGTGGTTGCTAGTGCTGGTGGTTGGGAAAGGAGAGGCTATGGAGGGTGCCTGAAATGGTACCAGAGCTGTGTAACTGGTTCTTATGATTCTCTTCCTCATGAGCTGCTCAGCTGGTCCTTGCTTTCTTCTCCTTCATATTTCTTGACTTTGTAAGGAGACTGATATGAGTGGAAAATCTCTTCACCTGGCTTCTCCTGCAGCTCATGTGGAAACTGGCAGCCACGAGGACCAGCACCACTATAGGAGCCAATTCTCCCTGCTTCTATGGTTGTTAGAGGCTCTGGGTCTCTCCCGTTTCTTGGTTGAGGTTGATAATTCCTTACAAACATTCATTTTTTTCAATAGAAGAATGTATTTTTCTTATCCTCCCCCACCAAGGCTTCTTTGGCATGGCTACTATGCTGCCATCTTACCTGGAAGTCCCTCAATCTTATATTCTTCACATAAGGAAGAATTTGGACAACATTATTGGGAAAGTAATGTATCACATAAAATTCAGGGTCTTAGAATACTGAAAGTATAACTTTCCACATAGTTTTGTATGTGTTTGTGCATGGTGCACATGTATTTGTATACATGTTCCTATATGTGTTGGTGTATATATGTGTGTGTGTGTGTATAGAGGCATAAGACTGATGCACTCTCCACATTAGTGTGTGAAAAGGTCTCTCACTAGAGAGATCTCATCCATTTGACTAGACTAGCTAGCCAGTAAGCCCTATGGATCCTGTTGTCTCACCTCCCCAGCTCTGGGGTACATCATACCTCGACTTTTAATGTGGGGGTTAGGGATCCAAGACCAGGTTCTTGCTTGTGCAGCAAGCACTTACTCACCAAGCCATCTCTTAAACCTCTATATTTTTCATTTTTAAAGTCAGATTTCAAAATCTCAGTGAACTAATAGTTGATCTAAATCTTTCAAAGCCCACATATTTCTTTCCATAATTAGTTATAAAACTTTGAGAATAGATCAGCAATCTGATGTACATGAAAAGTGAAATTAGCTATTAACATTAAATGGTACATTCAGACAAGCTATCTTTATCATATATCTATACTTGTCTTTATGTAATACCATTCAGGATTCCAGAGGTCTTTTATAACTAAGAAGCATTGCCAGAAAATAACTAAATGACCCTCTGTTTATTGTTTTGATCTATTATAGCATTTATTTGTTAATTCAATGATTGCTTCATTTATAATGTTTTTAGATTACCTTAAAGTTGTTGCATGGTATTGCAATTGAAAGTAGTGTGTTATATCATCTGCTATTTGAGTCCATAATATTGGCTTAAAAGTAACTAAGTCAGTAAGTTATAAGAAAGATGTTTGGAATTCTTAAATGTAAAAGTCATAATAATTTATAGTGAGCAGTTAATCATTGATGTAATGTTCTCATATCCCATTAATGCATTCCAAATATAGTCTAAACAAATTATTTAAATTTGTTACAAAACTATAAGAAGACATTTGGTATATAGCGTTTGAGAGATATAGGTGAATGAAAGTGTACTACAAGCCATTCCTTACATAAGATTCAGCTATTTAAAAGTGAAACTAGAACATAATTATTAGTAAATCAGTTATATGACATGAGAAGTTTAAGATTCCCCAGACCAAAGCTTTTTTCTTCTTAAACAAATCATGAGAAGTTGAAGGCATGGGCACGGGAGGTGATTTAAATGTGCTTAGTGAATCTTGTTCTGTGTCTCAGGAATGGCTTCTCTAACAATGTTTATTTCTACCTCTTTTCTACACATTTTATTCTCTCCAGGCCATGATTTCTTTTGGTGGTCAACACCCCTACTTGGTTCAATCAAAACTTCATCTCATGAAGTGATTGGCACCAGAGGATGATCTAACATTGGTGGACAGCAAGAGCTGTTGTACAGCTTATCTTATGGTGGGACTCCAGATGGTCATGTGTGCTTTCTGCTTTTTTCTTATCAGGACAAGACTTGGGAGGGTCACCTGATACCAGACCCTAGATTTTACCACTCCCACAAATCCAATTTATTCAGTCTATTTTAGACTTAAGCATTCCACATAGCTCTTGACACCTCACTGTACTTTATGATAGATAAGGCAGAAAATTCAAGGCACTGTGGATAAAAATAAAACAACAATGTCTGTACACATAGATCTACCAGAGAAGTACATTTAACTATTTTGAAGAAGAAATCCACTGACTTAGACTTTCCCAAACACCATGTTGATTTAAATGGCAGCATGATGCATGGTCATTTTTGTTTCTCAAAATTATCAGCTAAATGACTCACCTGCTTTTTATACCATTATTGAAATATTAGACAAATAAAGCTCCATTTGCTTCTTTTCACCAAAGACTGTCATGTTCAGATAATGACACAATTCAGAATTTATCAAGTACCAGGAGAGGATAAAAGTTAATGGAACAAAATGGTATTAGAGTGGGATTTAGGGGAATCCCATGAGATTTGATACAGTAACTTCACAATTAAATGATGGTGTCATGCCTCCCTTTCAGACAAAGAGGAACTTGGCATTTATGAATTCAGCAGTGAGAAATCCTAGGAATGATCCAGACATGGACACTTCCATTGTTTAGGAAAATGTGAATGTTTTTCAGTGTTGCTTTTTTTCTTATTGTATAAATTATTCCCAGCACAGAACAGCAATGTAATCAACCCCATAGACCTGTGAGGCTGGCTTTCTTTAACTCCAGACTGTTTATTAGAAAAACAGAGATGTGTAGGAATATAAGAGCTCTCACTAGAAGCTCATTTTATATTTTGTTTTGTTTTTCATTCACAAAGACTGTCACATAAACAAGTTAACTTTCAGAATTTATTTACTATTTCCCTTTATGTTCCCTTAGCTAAATGGCAGTTCTTAGTTTAGGCTTCCCTTGAGTGACTTCTAGGTCTCTTCCTGCTTTTCTTGGTTGCAAAATGAAATCTCAGGGTCTTGCTCTGTGGATAATGAGATGTTAGACATATTGTCTCCAAACTGAGCTCACAACTTTCCCCCTTGGAAGAAGTTACCTGATTCAGATCACTAATAGGATTTGTGTGATAATTCAATGAAACATGGGGCATTTGGGCAGTGCCTGGCACTTAGTGAATTGTTAATTCATGTTAGTTAATGTTATTTTATTTAATAATTTCTGTGGGTAGAATTTAACCTTTTTGTCTTCTGCTTTATCAGTGTTACTATTTTCCTTTCACCACTTAGCTTCAAAACTTGTAGCATTTTTTTCCTCTGACATCCATATCTCAGTCTACCCTATGTGGTCGCAAAATCCTCTATGTTCTGTCTTCTGAGGATTTCTTTTTATATGGTTTCTATGGCTACCCTTCAACTCTTGGCCATTTTGAAATGGGTTGAAATATAATGCACTCACTTTCCATCCTTCTTTTCACCAAAATCAGAGTAATGAACATAGTCTAGCAAATGAGACATAAGGACATCTAGGAAACATACTTTTCCATTAAAAAAAAATAAAAATAATCACGGGGCTGGAGAGATGGCTTGACGGTTAAGGCACTTGCCTATGAAGCCAAAGGACCCAGGTTCAATTCCCCAGTACCCTTGTGAGCCAGATGCACAAGGGGGTGCATGCATCTGGAGTTCATTTGTAGTGGCTAAAGGCCATGGTGCATCCATTCTCTTTCTCTCTCTTTCTGCTTTCAAATAATAAATAAATAAAATTAAATTTAAAAAAGTAATCACAAACAATAAACACCCAAATCACACAAATATAGTCATAAACTACATAAGTTTCATCAAAGGACCACATATATAGTGATGGTTCCATAAGATCACATTGCTGGTGACATGGTTTCAATGCTCCCTTTAAAGACATTTTCACATACGAAAGATACTGGTTCTTGTTTAGGAGACTTAAACGGTTATATAACTTACTTTCCCCCCAAACTAACTTTCAAAATTACAAAGTACTCCTGTAGAGGAATCTCTATAATAATAATATATAATAATGGAAGATTATATAATTGGGCATTTTTCTGCTATTTAAAGAATAAATTTTTGTCAATGTCATGATAAAGCATAAAAACAATAATCTAACTGTATTTGACACGAATCTGATAAAAATCAGAGCTATCCAGACAAAGATTTCCAACATGGATTTCTATCCACCATTATTAAGAGTAAATTCTATGCATTGGAGATACCTGGAGATCTTAGACTTTAATAGAAGTTTGTACATGTTCTCTATAAATAAATACATATAGAGGCTGGGGAGATGGTTCAGTCAGTGCTTGATGTACAAGCATGGGAACCTGAGTTCAGATCCTCAGAGCCCCTCTAGAAAAGTAAGGCAGGGCAGTGTGCACCCGTAATCTGAACTTTAGGGAGCCAGGGACTAGAGGACATGCAATTATATGTGGGCCACCACCATGTCCACTAGGCATTTACATTGGTGCTGGGGGTTCTGAGCCCAGGTCTTCATGCTTGCATGGTAACTTCAGTAAACTATCCCCCCAGTTTCAGAAACACTTTAGAGTTTGAACAGTTACCAATTTTGCATCTTAATTCAGTGATACATATTGTGACTTTAGCTTGACAATTGTGAGCAATTTTTGAGTATTTAAGAATGACCTGTTGAGTTATATGAAATCAAAACAATAAGAAGATCCTAAATTTTTAAGTCAAAAACCATTTGGGGGGGGGGATTGAGGTAGGGTCTTGTTCTAGCCTTGACTGACCTGGAATTCACTACATAGTCTCAGGCTGGCCTCGAACTCACATTGATCCTCCTACCACAGCCTCCTGAGGGCTGAAATTACCAATTTGATGGCATTTTATAATTGTAAAATATAATCCTTAGAAATTGAGTGTTTTCCAAGTATTTTTTTGTATCAGTGATTGTAATACAAGAACTTTCAGTGTGCCGGTGGTTAGCTTTACAGTCATACAATAATTTACTTCCTTTCTTGAGTTCCTTGTTAAACTAAGTTCCCACTCAATGACTTATCTGTCAATCTGGTATGTTGGTGGGAGAAACTCGTGGGAGTCAGAGAAAGTCAAGCACCAGGAAAACTAGCATTTTCTGGTTCCTTTGATTGGTAAAGACATCTCCCACGTAAGAACTCTTCATCTGCTTTATAAAATATATGTAACCCCAGATGTATGAAGTTTGAGATGGGCCTTCCTAGAGAAATTCTGTCTGTTAGCAACATTTTATGTTCAGTAATGTCTGTTTTTAATAAATTATTGCCTTTCCTTTGCAATGTTTTGTAGAGAGAGAGGGAAGAAGCATAAAGGGGAAGGATGGAAGAAAAGAAAGAGAAAGGGAGAGAAAATGATATCAATTTAGAATAATAGTACTAGGAGTTTATCTATTGCTAACTCTTCCTGGACCTCTACCAATGAATCAAATATTCTTCCCCACATTGCAGAAAATTAGAATGATCTAATAACAATATCAAAGGAAAAAATTTCATGTTTCCTGCTCTTAGATATTTAATTTAAAAAATTATTGCTCTGGGCTAGAAATATTGCTTAGCAGTTAAAGCACATGCCTGCAAAGCTTAAGGACCCAGGTTTGAGTCTCCAGGACCCATGTAAGCCAAATGCACAAGGTGACACATGCATCTGGGGATCATTTGCAGTAGCTAGGCCCTGGCGTGTCCTGTCTCTTTCTCTCTCTTAAAAAAGTAAATAAATAAATAAATAAATAAATAAATAAATAAATAAATGGTTGCCCTGGCCTTCCTGGACTTAGGACCGTAAGCCGAGAACTCTCTCTCTTTGTAGGCAAAGCTTTCTGCTTGAAGAAGGAGTTGGAATGCAGCTTCCCATTAAGTGCTTGTTCTCTCTCTTGTATACTCTGCTTGATGGCTACATTTCAGCTGTTCATTTTCCCTAAGGAAAAAAAGCAGCAAGCAAAGAATATGAATAAATAAATGTTCAACATCTTGCGTTCCTCAACTTGGTTTAGATGATAGACAGTTTGCATGCTTTATCTGAAGAGATTTTTGCATCATTGGCATAATCTTATACGTTTACTGATATTTGAAGGGTCCTATATTTCTCCTAGGATAAAGACTTATATGCAAACTTAAATAACGGTGATGCATTTTATTGTTTGATCTTTAACAATATAATTCTCTAAGTAGAATTCACTACTTCTATTATCAATGAAATGTGCATAAATAAAGTACAAGCAGTAATGTTTATTACACTATTTTGCATTTTATAATTTCTGTCATATTCTGTACGCAGATCACATTGCATACTATAGCTCCAAAGTAATCTTTAGTTCTTTGTTTTTATTTCAGATTAAATTTCATAGTTTTACTCTAATTCTTTCAATATGGATTACCTTGTAGCTACTAAAAATTGTGGCTCAAGCATAAAACAGTGATTTAGTCTAATACTTTTGATTGTATCCTTCTTGGTGTAGAACTATTATAGCCATCTATTTTATTATGTATTTATCAAAGTTTATAGTGCATGTTAAATATATTTATTATAGAATTAATTTTATAAGGTGGCGTGTTTTAATGAGGGAAAATGCAACCTTAACATTTGGAAGAGCTTGTTAGGGACATGGCTCTATAGCTTCCTGACAGTTTGCTTGTGATTTGGGGCAAGACATATGCATTATGTGACTCTTATTTTCTCCTAATCACAATGTGATGCACATATCTGAATAGCTATTCCTCCATCAGAGTATATGGGCACTGGGGTTGAACCCTAGCCTTGTGCATTTGAGCAGCTCTCTTCCACTTAGCGGTGCTCCCAGCCTTACTCCTTCTCCCTGTAACAGTCTATCATTCCTCTGTTGAATTCTAAAACAAACAAACAAACAAACAATAAAAGAGTCACAGACTATAGAATCAGAAGACCCAGGTCTGATGGCAAGTTTTAGGAGGTTTTAAGTAGGTGGTTTTAAGTAGCCCATTGTACCTCCACTGTTTGAATGATCAATGTGACTTAGTCTGAGCCCCTACTTTCATTCAGTGAAGCTGGAATTTTCCCATAGTAAATCCCTGGGCATTGAATTTACATTGAGCTTCCTGGGAAAACAGCATTTCCCACGTGCTGGCATTGTTCACTCCTTGGTGAATATTACATCCTATGGGACTCCATTGGGGCATGATACTCAGAAACTGGGACTCAGTCTTCCCTATGTTATTTTTAAATTTATTTGTTTGTTTGTTTGTTTTTGAGGTAATGTCTCTCTTTAGCTCAGGCTGACCTGAAATTCACTCTGTAGTCTCAGGGTGACCTCAAACTCATGGCAATCCTCCTACCTCTGCCTCCCAAGTGCTGGGATTAAAAGCGCGGGCCACCAAACATGGCTTCAGTCTTCCTTATGTTTTGACTTGAGTACTTCCATAGCCTCAGTACTCCTCTATGCTGAGTTCTGTGAATCACTGTAGAGAAGCATCCAACCTAGGTAGGTGTGGGATCCCAAAATTATGATCTTAATTGAGCTGATAAACTTCCCTGTCACATGTAGATGATTCTGATACTGACTGTCTCACAAGCAAGCTGTGACATTGATGTGATCTTGTGTGTGAGGCCAAGTACCTCACAAGAGTTATTGTCATTATGTTAATGCTGCTATTATTTGTACCATCATTGCCTTTCCTGTCATTGGAATATATTTCTTGATGCTGTAGGAAAGGCAGGAAGAGGCTTGCTAGTCACTGTCCTTCTGTACTGGCTCTATCATTAGTCCGAATACTGTGGTAGAACTGGAAGGACTGGCATATCCACTGTGTCTGTCACCATCATCTTGGAGCTGGTTGTCAGGCTAACAGTAAAAGCAGTATTTATTTCACTGCTTTCTCTGCAATTTCTCCTGGGCCTGAGCAGATGTGCTAAAGGGGGCACATCTCATAGTGGGCAGTAAGCTATATTTTTGTTTTACTGATGGATCTTGGTTCCCCTCCATTTTTTCTGCCATCTATAAAATAAAGCAGATTCTCTGACCAAGAGTGAGAGCAGCTTGGGTTAAGGGATATGCAAAGTTATTTGAGGGACTTTTTGGTGTGCTCTTCTTCTCCAGAGAGCAGTGAGGGCTTCTTCTTTCCACAGACTACAACTTTCCTGACAATGGAATTCTGACTTGGTTTCCAGTACCAGATATGAATTTTCTTCCATTGAGTGGACCTCATGTCCAATGGGAGAATAGTTGGTTACCCATAGAGGCTAAGCGCCACTATTGCACAAGTGTATACTTGTCTGGCTTGTTGACATCATAGTCTGCAGAGTCCCCAGTTTATTCATGTTGTTGGTGACTGTTGTTCTCCAGAAACTACCATAGGGCTTTCCAGCTCTATGAGTGGTAGCCAGGAGAGACATAGTTTCCTTTTTGGCATTCCAATGTCCTGTGAATGCAGCCTGTTGTGTCTTCAACCATAGGGTTTAAACTTTTAGCTCTGGCAGGACAAGTGTTTTGGGTATCTCATGAGTCTCTCTGGCCAACAGCTCAGTGTGTGGGACAACCCAATTCTGGACCTGGAATTTACCAGCCTAAGCCCATAGTTTTAGGGTTAAGCATTTTCCTTCTGTCCAGATTTTCTCCCTCCATCTTTATTGGTTATATTGTGCAGGTGCTAGCCAAAAGGGGGGTTTCTATGGAATTTATTCCTGTTGTCCTAACTTTTGTATAATTCCTTCCTCGCTCTCTCTACCCACTACCCCTTCAGGCCCCTTCCACCCCATATATTTGATCACACACACCCCAACCTGTGAAGCAACTCTCCTCCTCTCCTCTCCTCCCTCTCCTTCTTCTCTCTCTCGATTCATTTTGGTTTCATGTCCATATTCCTGATGCTTCCTACCATTTGCACTCATCTTCATTTAATCCCAGTTAGGAATTGGAGGTGTGAGAGTACATGTGGCATTTATCTTTCTGTTCCTCCATGACCTCACTTAGGAAGAATGTTTAACTCCATCCATTTTCCTGCAAATTTCATTTTTCCTTATTGCTGAGTAGAATCCCATTGTATGTATGTACCACACCTTCATTATCCACTCATCAGTTTATGGGCATCTGGGCTGATCCCAGTTCTTAACTATTGTGAATAGAGCAGCACCAAACATGCTGAGGAAGAATCTCTGTAGTAAAGAGTGGAGCCCTTAGGGTGTATGCCCAGGAGTGGTATATCTGGATCAAATGGTAGATCTATTTTCATCTTTTCAGTAGTCTCCACAGTGAATTCCACAGTGGTTTCACAAATTTGCATTCACAGCTACAGTGGGTAAGGGAATCCTGATTTTTTTTTTTTCCAAAAAGAGCAGACCAAAGGATTTGTCTTAGTTCATCAAAGCTAATCATAATAAAGTGATCTTTCTCCACTTGACCACCGATTGATCCAAGAGTGGGAAGGTGGTGATGCTTTAAATTATGAATGACTAATACACAGAAAGCTTCATGAGGTAAAGCCTAAAGCCTCTTTCCTTTTGCATGCTTCTTCCTGTCTGCCAAGAACATAAAGGTGATGGTGGGGAGCACAGTCATCATGTCATGTCCACAAAGGTTGACGGCAGAGAAACAATGATGTCAGAGTAAAAATGCAGAAAGAGCTTTGCTCTTAATAGCCTCATGAAATAGTACAATATTTCTTTATTGAGATACAGTGTCCTTCAATCACATGATGGACACATAGCACAATAAAAGGAAACTTCTGAAGTACTGATTAAATGATATTGAATAAAATCAAGAAATGTTCATGCCTCTAATCCCATAACTTGGAAGGCAGAGGCAGGAGGATCGCTGTGAGTTTGAGGCCACCCTGAGACAACATAGTGAATTCCAGGTCAGCCTGAGCTAGAGTGAGACCCTACCTCTAAAAAAAAAAAAAAAAAAAAAGAAATGTTAAAATGTATCAGTAACACATAGAACCTATTGAGCAATACCCCTGAGAATCATTGAAAGTACCAAAACCAAAGCAAATAGAATTTTCTCTTAGTATCTATAGGGAATTGATTCCAGGATGTCCAAGAGTTCTCAAATACATGGATGCTACTCAAGTCCTTTATAGCAAAATCTTGTAGTTTTTTTTTTTAATATTACCTATGTATGACTACTTATAGTCTGTAAGTCACAACTATGATGCTAATTATATTATCCAATACCATTGTAAGAGCTGTGTAAACTCCTTCTACTGTGGTGTTTAGGGGAAAATAACAAGAAAGAAGGCTGTATTTCTTTAGCACAGATGCATTTTTTAAAAAAAATGTCTTTGATAGGTAGTTGGCTAAAGACATGGATACAGAATCTATAAGTATATTCGGGTATATAGCACGTACTTATTATCCCAGCACTTAGGAGCTAGGAGAATCAGGGAGTTCAAAGTTATCCTCAGCTATTTCCGAGTTCAAAGCTAATGTGGGAGAAAAAAAATGGGAGAAGGAAAGAAGAAAGGAAAGTAAAAAATGGAAAGAAAAAGAAATAAAAGAAAAGAAAAAACAATCTTCTTATGTGCAGGGTTGAATGTGTGGTTATTAGAAACTGGCCTTGTACAATCAGTCTAATGGATTTCTTATTGGATTGTTACAAGCAAAATTATCACTTTTAGAGTGAGTAGCAAAGAATAGATTGAAATATAGCCTTTAATAAAAATGTTTTGTTCCATTTATACCATTTGTGGATGCAAAACACCATTACTATGGTATGTTTGGGTCAATTTGGTGGAGGTAGAGATTAAGTAGTTGTGACAGAATACCATTTGTTTTCTTTGCAAAGAGTGGAGGCATCACATGGTGTCTATAATAAGAGACTCCAGGTGACTCACTTTAAACTTGTGTCTCCAGCAGCTTCAGTAAACTCCTGCTGTCATGTTTGACACTGCTTGTTAATAAGTGGAAAACTTTGAAGTACCTATGTCTTAGCATAGGTGCTAAGCTGGCTTTCAGTTCATTATTAATAGATGACAATTTTGAATTGAGAGATATTGATAGAGTGTGCCAACACTGTTGGACTTCTACGCTCATATTTCTAAAGTGTTTTTCTTAGTGTCTGATTATCTTCCAGGGAACTGAATTCTACTTCTCATTCACCAAATTGATTGATTACTGGTTTTGATTGATTACATTTCTAAAATGAATCCCAAGTGTCCTTTATGTACCCGGCAGAAGCCTATCTCAGGGACTTTATGATACATAAGCCAAAACCATCATCGTCCTTAGGCAGAACTATCTGTCCAGTGGCTTAGGGCCAGTCATTAGGGCATGAGGTCATTATGAATGATTCCGGAACTTTCAGCAGAAGTGTTCTTATGTTTCTCTGCACCTGTGCCTCTTTCAGCTTTAGATTTCCCTTCCCTTTCCATTTCCTTGTCTATTTGAACAGCATTTGTATATTGTGGCAGCTTGGGCTGAAGAGGTGCCTGGCTCCTCTGTTATAGGGCAAGCAATTTGGCATTTGATAGTAGGTGCTGAAAGTTACTAGTAGGTATAAAACTCTCTGAAGAGTTATAAGTGCCAAGCAAGACAGAACTGGAGATGTTTCTCATTTAAGGAAGGCAGTTTTGTACTTGAAGCCAATTGCTCATTACTTTTTAAAAATAAGCTTTTTATTTTAGGATTGTGTTAGATTTACAGAAAAAAAAATTGAGAAGATAGTAAGAGTTCCTAGATATCCCACACACAATTTCCACTACTGTTAACATCTCATATTAGTACAATGTGTTTGTCACAACAAATGCACAGTGAATACTGGTCCATTATTATTAACCACACTCCATACTTTAATTGTACTTATTTAGTTTTTATATATAGTTCTTTTGCTGTGCCAGGGTACCATCCAGGATACCATATTATTTCAGTTGTTATGTCCTGGTAGATTCTTTTTGTCTGTGACTGTTTCACAATTTCCCCTTCCTTTCAATGACCTTGGAATTGTCTTATGGTGTGTGTGTGTGTGTGTGTGTGTGTGTGTGTGTGTGTGTAGGGGGTGGGTGAGGGTGTAAAGAGATAGCTAAAAGACAGCCTTGGGTATCATTCCTCAGGAACACCATCCACTTCCTTGGAGTCAAAGGTCTCTCATTGACTTATCGCTCACCAGTTAGGGTGGACTGGCTGGCCAGTGAGTTTAAGGGATCTTCCTGTCTCTACCTCTCCAGTATTGGGATTACAAGTGTGTTCCATCACACTTGGATTGTTTTTTATTATTTTATTTTTATCTGTTTTATTGCTTGTTTGCTTGTTTTCCTGCATGTTTGTGTCTGTGTGCGTGAGGGGAGAGTATACACATCTCTGTGCTCTTGCAGGACCCCATGTACTTGTGTGCAGTGGTGGTTCTCCCTCTGGTAGCTGGGGCAGAATGTGGGGTGTTCTTCTCCATCTCCCTTCCATGCATTCTTATTGAAGCTGGAGTCTCTGACTGACACCAGAGCTTGATGCTTTCTGCAAGTAAGGTGATTCCTTGGTCTCTTTGTTTCCCCCTTTGCTGGACTGGGGTTAAAGGTGTAGCGGCCATATCCACCTATTTATGTGGAATATAGAGGTTCAAACTTGGGTGGTTTCAGTCCCCCTCAGGCCCTGATGCTTGCACAGGAAGCAAGCAATTAATGAGACATCCCTCCAGCCACTCATTTGGGAGTTTTTACAAAAGTTCAGATGTGAGTTATTACCCCAACTTGACCTTGAAGATTTTAAGGAGCATTGCTTAGACATCTTGTAGAAATCCATTAGTTGGGGTTTGATTTTTTTTTTTCTCTCATGAACAAACTGGGGTTGTGGGTTTTTAGAAGGAAGACCACACAAACTAAATGATATTATTATCACATGATATTGAGAATTTTGGCACTCCTGATGTGTCCAATCACTATTGGAGATAAGCACTTGGTAAGGTAAAGTTTGGCACATTTCTGCTAGAATGGAGTTGCTACCTCCTGCATACATATAAGGCATAGGGAGTTATGCTCTACCTCCTTGTGGTAAGGAAGTTAAATAAATTGAGATTTTTTTTTTTTGTCTGCACATAGTTTTGCTTCTTTTTTTAAAAATCTTTTTCATGTTTTTAAATTCATGCAGACCTATAGATAATTTGTATTCTAGGTCATAATCCAATATAATTTTGTAAATTGTGTTTTTCAAATAGTTCTGATAACTGGGAACTATTTAGTTGGCTCCTGTGTCCCTTTGACACTCCTCCATCATTATGGAGCACATGTGAGCACTTCATTGCTTTGGAGTAGTGTAGGGATCTCTAAGCTCTTTTGCTGTAGTAGCTTCTCCAGCTCTTCCATGAGCCATCTTTCTTACTAGAGGATGGTATCAAACACCATGATGTGGTTGCTATCCATGCGCATTGCTCATCAGTGTCACTGGATTTGCCCTCAACCAAAACAGCAAAGACATTTATGTGGGCAATATATATTATAGCATATAACTGTATTATATTCAATATAAATTCATGCTGATGTCTCTCCCTCTCTACCACTACTATAATCTACTACCACGTGGATCATATAACCACTTTACCCTCAATGATTTCAAACTTCCCACTCCAACAGTTCAGATCCAGTTCCCAGCATTGTTCATTTGTATAGCTAATTGTTTGATTCCAGCTTACATGCAGAGTCATTTCTGAAGCGATAACCCATATTCCCATAGGAAACATCTTTATCAAGTGGAGTGTGGTGCTTAGCTTGACAGATTCCAGTAAGTTCCAGTGTTACTTAGGCAAGCTCTCCTCTCTCTCTCTCTCTCTCTCTCTAGCCATGATTGAAATGCAGTTTTGTTATCTTTTATTGATTCTCTAAACTCCCAAATAATAATAATAATAATTACTATTATTACTATTATTACTATTATTATAATTACTATTATTATTTGTTGAGACAGGTTCTCACTATGTAATCCAAAATAACATAAAACTCATATTCACCCTGTTTCAGCCTTCCAAGTAGAGAATTACAGGCATGCTCCACCACTTCCCACATAAAATATCTATATCTAGATCTATATCTGTATCTAGATCTAGATCTATATCAATATATATATATATATATATATATATATATATATATATATTACTTTGAATATGGTGACTGCCTGCTTTCCATCACCTTAACACATTCTTCACTGTGTTATAAGCTCAAGTCTATGATTGGTTGGCCCAGTTGCCTTCAGTCTATTATTGTAAGGCAGTGTGTAATAAAACAAAACTGCTCATCTCATGGCCAGTAAGAAAACAGAGTAAGGTGGATGGGTCAAGAGTCCCCAAATCACACTTCAAAGGCACATCTTCAATGACCTAAAAAACTCTGCCTAGGGTTCCACACAGCTAAAGTTCCAACCACATCCCATTAGCATCCGGTTGAGCACAAAGATTTTAACACATGGCATATCCAATATCCAAAGGAGAAGACATGCTTAAAATTAAAGTTGTGGTGCAAGCTTCTTTAGGTTTAGACAGATAGTTTTATACAGTGACATTAGAGGATAATATTTAGTGACTTTACTCATTGCTGTGACCAAATACCTAGCCAGAAATAGCACAAGGAAGGGCTTATTCTGGCTTTACAGTTTTGAAGGGATGCAGGCCCTCATGATACGGAAAGCATGACAGCAGGAGTGGGAGGCTGGCCAGCCACATTGCATCCACAGACAGACAACAGAGAGAACAAGGAGTTGGAGCTAAGCTGTAAAGCCTGGGCTTGACTGCCTCCAGTAACTCATTCCTTCCAGCAAGGCTCCACCCCTTGAGCTTCTCAACCTTCTCAAACAGTGCCACCAGCTAGGGACCACATTCAAGCCACAGCACATATGCATTTGAATCATTCCATCATGCCCAAATTTCCTCTGTGCTTTTGACCTATTGAACCTTCCCCTGCCCTTGAAACCCAAGGGGACCACTGATCACTGAGCAGTTTACCATCTCCATTATTTCACCTGTTTCAGAATGTCATGTGATTATCTATAGTCTTTTAAGACTGGCTTTTTTTTTCTCTTATAACATTTAACATGAATCCACAGCTTTGCAAGGCTTGATAGCTCTTTCCTTTTCATCATCACTCAGTGGTATTTTATTTTATGCAATACTACAATTTGATTATCCATTGAAGAGTATCTTGCTGACCAAATGTGGAATAAACATTTATATACAAATTTTTAGACGGAGATGAATTTTCAAATCAGTTTGATAAATGAGAAGGTACACAGTTGCTGGCCTGTGCTATGAGACTTGGTTTTGACTTGCCTTAGACTGCTGAAGTGTCATTGGAAGTGGTTCTCCTCCTTTGCATTCCTATCAGCCATGAAGGGACTCAGCTATTTTGGATTTCATTCTATTAACTGTTCTTTTCATTGTTACCGTAGTTTTTATTTCCCTAAAGACAAATCATGTGCATACTTTATATGCTTGCTATCTTTATAACGTCTATTCAGATCTCTTGACCCTGTTTAAAAGGTTTTTGTTTTGTTTGCTTCCAGTATTGTATATAAAAACTTTATCTTCAAGTCAGTTCATACAGATTTTCCCCATGTGATATACTTAGAGCTAATTTTGGTAATATCTATGTTTACAGGGAGTTTTGGTTAAGATCAGTGCCTAGGTTTGTTTATTTACATATGAATATGTACTTGTTCACCCAGCTACATTTACATTTTCTTCCATTTAAGAAAGAATAGAGTAAAGTTGTCTTATATGCTTATTTAGGGGAAAATTCTCTTCTCAAGTAAAAACTTCTAAGAAGAAAATAAATGCTTAGGGAAAATACCAAAATTCTTGTGATTTAGGATCCTCCAAATCTTCACCTGATGGATGAAAAAAGAGTTATTTTAATGATATGTTTTTAATTCTAAAATTCTTAGATATATTTCTACTTTTTTAAAGAACATAATTGGGCATTCTAAAAGGTATGGTTAGTATTTTGTGTATTTGTAATCCAGTTTCAGAACAACCCTTCTTTAGGAATGAAACCTTCTTGAAGTTCTCCATGTGGCAGCTTTAACTTTGAGTTATTGACTCTTTTAAGGAACACACAAGCAAATCTTGCAATGAAATGAACGGGTAACTATTACTTTACCTTAATGATGTCCTCATTACAGACCTTAGCAGAAAAGAAATAGACATTACCACTGAGCTCATGAAATACCCACTAGGAGGACTGTGACATTCTCAAGTAAGGCAAGTGTTGATCTATAGTATACAGGATTTAATAGCAAAGAAGACATTTCACATGGACAAGAACATACATCATCCATGAGATTTTATGACTACTAACAGTGGCAGTGCAAAAATTCCTTATTGTGGAGGCAAAAGCTTAAGAAGATAGGTTTGATTCAAGCAAGATTCTATTCATAGAGTTAGGACAAAAGTGTCTACATTCCCCATTGATGAGGTTCCCTTTGGAAGAGGGAGGACAGGGAGGAGGATAATGGAACCAATACTATGAATGTAAAATCAGAATAATAGAAATAAAAAAAAGTCTCTTTTGAAGAAGAAAAAAAAAGTGTGCACTGTATGCAAAGCACTGTGGCAAATCAAGGGACAATGGTTAATAGATACAAATAAATGAACTTGAGTTTTGCTTTCTTAAATATACCCTTAATAGTCTTAGTTCAAGTCACAGTGATTATTTGGAACAGGCTTAAGTTGAGGAGGAAGCCTATTATACAAACAAAATAAAAATATTTGAAAGAAAGTAGCACTAAGAGGAAAAATAATTCTAATAGTCCGAGGTGAGCTGAATGGCAAGAAGACCAAGGGAGGCTGTACTTTAAACAGAATGTGAGAGCCAACCTCACTGTTTGACTAACACTTACCCAAAGACTCCAGAGGTGAGAAGCTTCTTCACACAGAATGTAGGGGAAGAGGGTCATGGGCAGAAGGAACACTCACAGAAAATTCTGTCCTGGTCTATGTGAGCTGCTATAGCAAAGTACTATAGAGTGCAGAACCACAGTCAGTCTCTATCCCTGTATCCAGTGGACAGGTCCTATTTGAACCCCCTACTCTTGAGATGTTATGTCTTGGTGGAGGATCATGGTTGCTGGAGCACTTCTTATTTTTCATGAAGGAGAGATGGAGTAGTGCATGAGATAACAATTTTTAGGAAGTGGGGAGCAGTTAGCCAAAAATGAATAAGAGCATTAGTGCATTCATTGCTTACCCCACAATAGCTATGACAGAACAGAATAAACGCTCATAGCTATGTTTTTATAACTACCGAATAAAAGGGATCAATACAGTGAGGAGTTATTGGGAAGAAGAATGATCACTTTCTGTGAGCGATTATTAAGGCATTTGAACTTGAACGGCAGTTGGGTTTGGCCATGTGGTAATGAGGATGGATGTAGGAAGAGAGAAAATTCATTTAATGTAGAAAAACAGTATGAGCAGGAAGCCCTAAGTATTTCCTCCCTGAAGCAAGGGCAGATATGTATTGCAGACAGTATATTATGCACAAACAAATTATGCATGAGTTTTCTCAGGGGATGGCCAGGCCATTCAACAATAATGGGTAATTGCCTTAGCAATAGCACCTTTCCATTGTTTCGACACCCCAACAAACACTAAAAGGAAAAGGCAGTGAGAACAGATGTCAATGTGAAATGCATTATTTTTATGAACACTGTTGTTGCATTGAGTTCTTGTGCAAAACTATTCTAATAGCAAGTTTGAGGGTATACTGATTAAAGAAGCAGAGGAATTTCTACTTCCTTTTGGACGCTTAAAGGAGCAAAACATAACTGTTGGTCCAAAGTAGAGGCAAACAGACAAGAGGCACTCAAAGAAAATAATCTATTCTAGGTCATAAAGGAAAACACAAGAGAAGAGTTCTAAAAACAGGCACATTGATACTTGAGAATGAAGAAAAACCAAAGATTTTATGATCAAATACTTAGATAGAAGCTGCCTTATGTAATGATAAGTAGTCAGTAGAAAAATAGGCTTTTTGAAAGGCTCTCTGTAGGAGAAAAAAAATGGAGATAGAAAATATTGTGTTTGAGGCAAAGCATGAAAATGTTTCCAAACGATATGTTGATGGAAGTGCTTCAATTTCCTAAGATGGAGTAGATAAGCATTCCCTACCTCTCCTCCTAAGTACAAATAAAACACTTGAGAATGGTTTAGCTAAAAAAACCCAAGAACAGGACTGGAGAGTTGGCCTAGCAGTTGAGGCATTTGTCTGCAAAACCAAAGGACCTAGGTTCAATTCCCCAGGACCTGTGTAAGCCACATGTACAAGGGGGAGCATGCATCTGGAGTTTGTTTGCAGTGGCTGAAGGTCCTGTTGCACCCATTCTCTATCTTCATCTCTCTCTCTCTTTCTCACATAGATAAATAAATTTAAAAAAAAAAAAAAGATTTGTGGGCTGGATTAATGGTTAAAGTGCTTGCCTGCAAGAGCAAAGGACCTAGGTTCGATTCCCCAGGACCCACATAAGCCAGATACACAAGGTAGTGCATGCTTCTGGAGTTTGTTTGCAGTGGCTGAAGGCCCTGGCATTCTCACTACCTTTCTTCTTCTCCTTCTTCTTCTTCTTCTGCTTCTGCTTCTTCTTCTTCTCCTCCTCCTCTTCCTCCTCCTTCTTTCTCTCTCTCTCTCTCATAAATAAAATAAATTAAAAAAAAAGATTTTTAAAACCCAAGAACAATTATGGGAAATCAGAAATAATTCACATTTTGGGAAAAAGAAAAATTGTGGTCAAAATAAACAAAACCTTGAGAACTAGGTAAAGATAAACAGATTGGAAATACTATAAATACAGTAAGATGGGATCTTAGCTTAAAATCACCATCAGAGGCCATAAGGAACAGAATCAACCCCTTTTTTAGATCATGGCAGGACTGTGGAGAAACATTAGGAAGCGAAGGTGGACATAGCATGACAATGAACCTACCTTCCAGGCCACCCACTGCAGGGAGTAGATGAACTGTCCAGCCACTGACCTGCCACATCCAGTGTCTTAGTACTTGGAGTCATGCTTTTTATATGCTGCTTCTAGTGCCTGAGCTTGGCAGTGAGACCTAGACTCCTGAATATGGCTTGAGTATGTCCCATCAGCCCCTGAGGAGGTTCCTTGGACTGCATCTCTTCTGAGATGCTCACACCAACTTTCTTCCCTTTGTTTTTACCGAGTCAGACCTCAAAACTTTTCAAACTTACCTTTGTCCTCTGTATTTTTACTAACACGAGAGTTTATCTTAATAGGGGAATGCTTGGACTTTAAATCACACCCTGCCTTCTACTTTTTGGGAAGAGCTGAACTAACATAATGATCCTCCAGCACTCTGAGGTCCCAACTACAGTAAATGACTTAAGAAAATTAAAGGTAGACTAAGGGCTGGAGAGATAGCTTAGTCATTAAGGAGGTTGCCTGCAAAGCCTACAGACCCAGATTTGATTTCCCAGAACCCATGTAAGACAGATGAACATGGTGGCATATGTGTCTGGAGTTCATTTGCAGTGGCTAGAGGCCCAGGGATGCCCATTCTCTCTTTAGTTCTTAAATAAACAAACAAATAAATAAATAAAATAATAATAAAGATAGACTGAACACACAGAATATATTGAAATTCTATAGTTGGAATTAAGTCACTAGCCCTGGCTACTGCAAGGAGCACCAGCAACCACTTTCTTTTAAGTGGGGCTCTTACGCTTCTCTTTTGAATAGCTTCCAAGGAAAGTTCTCCACAAACTGACATTAATGAACTGATTTAGGCTTATGGGTTTTAGTGGATTATCCCCATAAAATTTCATGTGTTGCAAACAATCTCCAAATTTGTATGTTGATGGCATTTGAAAGTGGGAGCTGTGGTAGGTATTTGGGATTAGATGAGATCACAAGGGTGGGACCTCTGTGATAGAATTAGTGGCTTTATAGGAAGAACAATCTGAAGTCACACACATACACACACACTTCCTCCTTCTATATGACCATGGGATGAACCTTCACTATGGAATGATGTGACAAGGAGACCCTCCTGATATTAGATTTTCCAGCCCTCAAACTGTAAGAAATAAGTGTATTTTGTTTGTAATGTGTGTATATAATGTGTATAATCTGTGGTATTCTGTTATACCAATAGAAAATGGAGTAAGATATCAGCAGTTCTTGTCAACAAGTCCAAAGATCTACTGCATTTTCAGTTTTCTCTTATCTGAGCCTTATAAACCAATGAACCAGTAATCACTGTCTGCTGAAACAAGCTTCCAATAAAGAGAAAGGACACTGAAATTAATAAATGGAAAAAACCCAGTTCAGCACACACTGACAAAGAAAAGTAGAATAAAAACAGAGTAGAAAGCTTAGAGATATGCCTGACATTAGCTTCATAATTTAAAGCCAGAATAGTATTTAAAAATAAATAACCAGAAATAATTATCCAAAAAGAGCTTTTGGTAATTAAAAGCCCTTGAAAAAAAATTAATTTTAAACTTGGGAAATGAAGTAATGGCTATATTCCAGAAACTAAAACAGGAAAAGGGAAGAAAATTTAAACTGTAAGGAAAATATCTTAGGGTAGATCTAAAACCATCTTTAAAAGACAGAAGAGAGAAAGACAGAGAAAAAAAGAAAATATTACATAAATAATGCAAGCATAACTTTCTGTAGCTGAGTGATTTACCCCGTGGAATAAAAGTGCTCTGCATGAGAAGTGGAGGAAGTGGTGAGATAAATGTCATACTCAGCTATATTATTGTGAAACTCCAGCAAATCAGGAGAATCAACATTTTTCAAATTAAGCAATAGAATCAATCATTTCATTATTGTTTAAAAGACTATAACATAAGGTGATTTATGGAAAAGTCAGAAAACCTGAGTCCAGAGCAGAGATTCTTAGGATGAGTGGTGAGTAAACCACTTGATGTGTAGTTTTTCTTTTATTTTCTTTTACTTTTACTTTTTTCTTTTTTTTTTTTTTTTTTTTTTGCAATTTTAGTTTTAATGGCAGCTTTTGCATTAACTTAATATACTTTATCATAATTCCTTCCAATTACCTTGTCATGTCCCTCCTTATGGTCCCCTTCCACAAAACCCCTTCTTATTCCTAACGAGCCCCAACTAGCTCTACTTCTGTTTTGATTTGTACTTTAAAAAAATTTTTCATTTATTTATTTGCAAGTATATATATATACATGAGAGCATATATATATATATGAAGAGAGAGAGAGAGAGAGAACTGTCATGCTAGGGTCTGTAGCCACTACAATCAAACTCCAGATACATGTGTCACTGTGTGCATCTGGCTTTATGTGGGTACTGGGGAATCAAATCCAGGTCATTAGGCTTTGCAGACAAATGCCTTAACCTCTAAGCTATCTCTCCTGTTCCCTTGATGTGTATTTTTTAAAATTTGATTTATTTTTAAACTTTACATTCAAATATGCATGTTTGTGCAAATGCCTGCCATAGCATGCAGGTAGAATTTGAGAATAATACTGGGGTGTTCATCTTTTTCTTTCTTGGAGACAGTCCTTCATTTTGCTGCTGCAGGTACAAATTCCATTGGCCTGAGAGCTTCTAGATTCTTCTGGCTCTGCTATCCATTGGCAAAGATGAATTAGTACTACAGAGGCATGTACCACTTTGCATACAGCTTTATATAGGTTCTGGGGAATTGAACTCAGGCAGGCAAGCTTGCAAGCAATCACCTTTAATTTCTGAGCCATCTTCCCAGCCCTCATGTCTTTTTTGTTTTTCCTTTTGTAGGTAACCTAATGAGTTTAATAAGAGTTGCTTGCATGAACATAGGCTACTGAGCATGTGTCATCTCCCAATGGCTACACTACTGCAGAAAATGTCTAGTGCTCCCTCTGCAGTCATTAACTGACAGTTTAATGCCTCAGGGCAGGATTTGGGCCTCTTGTCCTCCTTTTCAGCCATGATAGAATGTTGCTGGGCCCAACAGTGTGCAGGTCTTGGGCCAGTCATGACAATTGCTGTGAAGTCATGAATGTGATGATCATGTCATGTCTGGAAGGCAATGTTCCAAAGCACTCCTCTTCATACTCTGGCTCTTATACTCTTTTTACTCCCACTTTTAAAATGTTTCCCGAGCCTTGGAAGGTGTGACATAGATATCTCATTTAGCAGTGAGCACTCCACAGCCACATCTTCTCAACACTCTGATGTTTTAAGTCTTCTCAAAAGTCATTGCCACCTGCAAAGAGAAACTTTCTAACCAAACCTAAGGGCAGAATTAATATATAGTCTTAAATGTAAAATTTAGAGGGCAAAATATCTGAATTGTTCATACATGGAAGAGATAAAATTTTGAAAACATAATTATGGATAGATGCATAGACAGCTGGAAGGTTGGATGGATGGATGGATGGATAGAGAAATAACAATGAAGAACCATCATTAAGAGATAAATACTCAAGCTCTGTAAATGTGTATATATATGTATTTGTTGTATACATAAGATTTGTATTATTTTTCCTTATTAATTTAATTATAAATTTGGGGCTTTTCTTAATAAAACTAAAGCTAAAGTAAAAAAAAAATGCCATCAAGGCCTCACTTAATTAAATAATTTTGTTTTAGAATATCTCCTCTTCAGAATACACTCACAGATGGAAAATTAAACTTGTTTCAGTCTCAGTATTAAGCCAAATGTATAATACTACTAATAATGGGCAAACAGGCAATTTTTTAAAATAGTTTTTTGGTTGGTGTCTGCTTGTGTATGTATGTGTGGGAGGGGGAGGGGGTATTCATCTGTGTGACTGAAAATCATGGCACTGATGTGGAATATTCTACTTTCTTTGAGGCTGTCTCTCACACTCTCTATCAGTTTACTACTGTCTTCTCTAGCTGATTTGAAAGACTCTGAAAAATTTTCCTGTCTCTGTCTTTCTCTCTCTGCATACACACCAGGACTACAGACACCAAGTACAGCTTTTTATGTGAGTCGATAGGAGGAAGCCAAACTCAGATTCTCACTTGCATGGCAAGAACTTTACACATTGAGCCTCCTCAGACCTGGTAGGGAACATTTTTATGATAGTGGTAATGAACCTCATTGAAAACCATGGTTTGATTCGTTCATTCAACCATCTTTCAGTTATATAATCCAGGTTTTCTTACTATACTTGATTTACAATTTTTTACATATTCTAAGGAAAACTCACCAGAAATGGACTTAGCAGACCAGGAATGACATAAAGACATGTGTTTGTACTAATCATTAAAAAGAACTCTAAATCAGTGCTCATTAATAGTAATATTTCTGAAATTATTTTTCCTTATGTGTATATCAATCTAAATTGATAACACCTGATTACAGGTTTAGTAGTAGCAATACTTCAATCAATATTATTATAATAATGGTTATTATTACTTTATTATTATTCATATGCTGATGACTAAACTAGGTCCTCACATCTGCTAAGCACATGATCTACCACTGAACCTCATCTCCAGCCATAAAACAGTTAAATTTTTTTTGAAACAAAGTTTCTCAAGAAGTGAATTCATTTCCTTCAATTACAAAAATATTTTTATAAAATAATTTCTTATGGATTGCAAAAAATATAAGATAGTTTAAAAAATTGGAAAATATTACACAAATGTGGATGAAAATCACAATTTAATAAAAACCATTAATATTTTAGAATGTCTATACAAAACCATCTAACTTATTGTATAACTAACTTTAATATGCTTAAGCATATTAACAAGAGTTTACAAAATATGCCAGATGCTAACTGTCCTAAATGACCAAGAAATGAAACAGTTTACACTTTTCTTAATAACTCTGATGTTTTAAAAACAAAACAAAATTTTATTTATTTATTTCTAAGGACGGGGGTGGGTAGAGAGAAGGAGAGAGAGAGAATGGGTGCACCAGGGATTCTAGTCCCTGCAGACAAACTCCAGGTTCATTTGCCACTTTGTGCATCTGGCTTTAAGTACTGTGGAATCTAACTTGGGTCATTAGACTTTGTAGGCAAGTGCCTTAACCCAACATTGAATAACTCTGAATCTTAACAGTAAGCCCCAACTCTTGTTCAAGATCTCTGGATAGATCCAATGAATGATGTGAGCCCCTTGCTCTTGGCTTTGTTGCTCCAACATTCCTCATTATTCCATTTCGAATACTTGTCCATGGTAATGTGGTTTTCTCATGAATGATGAGCAATTACCTGACATTTCTTTTTTGCCACCAGAATATTCACTGCAGATAGTGTCTGTTATTTTCTAATTTAGTGCTTACTTATTGGGACTGGGAAACCACGTAACTCAGTTTATTAGTGATCACCACTCCATCCAGGGCAGTCGTAATACCAAGCATTTTCTGAACACTTTCTTCCTCCCTCTCAGTGATTGTGATCTGTGCCTTTATTCTTTTTTGTTTTATTGATTGATTGATTGATTGATTGATTGATTGAGGTAAGTTCTCGCTCTAGCCCAGGCTTACCTGGAATTCACTATATACTCTCAGGCTGGCTTTGAACTCTCAGAGATCCTCCTACCTAGGCCTCGGGAGTGCTGAGATTAAAGGCATGAGCCACCATGCCCCACAATTCTCTTCTTGTTTACAGGAACTCAGGGGGAATCTCTTGGTTAGTAGAGAGTCAGTCATTTGTCTAAGTTCCTAGAGCAAGGTACATGACTTTGAAATAGAGCAAACAGAGCCTGCAGTCTGGGGGTGGGCAGATTTGTTTTGGGGTTTGAACTTGCAGGGTGGGATGGCTGTGCTGTGCATCCACAGTAGAACACAAGATGATTCTAGACCGTGTTAACGGATTTCATGCACAAGATTCTGGGCATAAGACAATGTTGTATCACACAGTTAGAACATTCCCTTTTGTTTTTATTTATTTGGTTAGTTATTGGTACTAGATATGGAACCCAACACCTTACTCTTGGGGAAGCGCCTATCTCTGAACAGTACCCTTAGCCTCACATGCTCTCTCTCTCTCTCCTTCTCTCTCTCCATCTTTTGGCATGGTTAGTATGTGTGGCCTGATGTTTGTCTGTGTGTGTATATATATGTGTGTGTGTCACATGTCTATACAGATGAGTATATATGCCTGTGCTTACACACAGAAAGAAAGTCGTGTGTTCTTCCTTTCTCTCTGTCATCTGAAGTATTTCCTTGAGACAGAGTCTCTCTGTGAATGAAGAGCTGAGATTTTCATGAGCCCTAGGGATTCTTTGGTCTCTGCTTCCCACGACACTCTAAAGACATGCAGGCCATGCCCAGATGTTTACGTGTATTCTGGGGAGTCAAATTCAGGGGTTCTCAGTGCTTGTTCTTTGGGGAGCACTCACCTGCTAAAACATCCCCTCAGCCTCCAACATCTTTTTTAGTTCACTTTCATATTCTCTAATGATGTCAAAGAGAAAGTCTCAATGGGGTAAAATGGTTTTAGCACCCTTTTAAAACTTGCCAAATATCTTTTACAAAAACAAAAAAAAAAAAAAGGACTAAGATATAAAGTTCTTGTTAAGCTGTAGAATTTACTAACATTTTCTTTTATGATATATTTGCCAGTAATATCTGCTTATTAAAAATGATTTTCCCTGAACAAGTGTGGTGTTTCTTTTTAAATACTATTTCAATTTAAAAAGTTAAGTCAATTTTTATGAAATTAAGTAGTAACAGATGTTCACAGATGTTGCAGAAAAAAACACGATGGTTACATATAAATGATTAAATATGGAAATATGTGCCTTGTAGAGGGTAAGTTAAGCTTTAGAGTTGGAGAACCGTCCATTAGTTGCATACTATTTTCTGTGCTTAGGAAATTTGTGAGTCCTAAGTGGAAAGATCCTTGATTCTCACTTTAACTGCCTGGTTGCATTCTGCTTCTTTTAGACACATGTAAGTTCCAGAAGGTCTGTTGTATTGATGTAATACATCAATACATCTTATTAGCTTCCAGCAGCTCATTTTAAATTTTAGTGACTTTGTGAGACAGTTGTTAAACAGAGTCATTATCAAAATTAATTTCTATTTATTTAAAAGTAAATAAGCATTGAAAGCAAAGTAATAAATACTTGAAACTTATCACTTCCTGTATTTTATTGTTATGTTTACTCTCCTCCCCATCAAGTTCAATGATTTCATGTTGGTGGTTTAAAATTCACTGTGGTGTGGAGTATTTACAGTATGAAAACTGGCAAAAGTCCTAACTTAGGGTTCTTGTCTCTTTGAGGGTTGTTTGGTAAACATGCGGTCCTTCATTTGGTATAGAATCAGAGGAACTGAGCTTCCATACTCCTGACCAGATGATCCCTAGTCAATCCTTCTGTCATGGGTAGGTGAAGGACTCTTAAACGTGGAACAGATGGTAGGTCATTGAGAACTCACTGGCCAGAAATGGCAGGGAGTCCTTGATCTTGTTATATAAGGCTGTGCGTTTGTATAGACAGGAAACACCATCTCTAGTATCTCTAATTGAGGAAGAGAATGTAACTTCCATTTTTTTCTTATGAAAATGGAATCCAATTTGCTTTTGTTTATATTATTACTTTTCAATTAAAATGTGTTTAACAAGTTCTTGGCAAGACAGTGTGTTCTTCAGAAGTTTGTCTGCTTATCTTCAGTGATGCAAACTTATTCTTAAAAATCCATAAAATGTAAAAGAAGCCACAGTAGACAGTGATAAAAATGTCAGTTGTTGCAACAGAATTTATGGCTTTGGTTTTAATACTAGGAGTGTTTTGAAAATATCTTGTCTCTTATCTTGTGCACACAGCGGCTCTTATTCAGCTGAGAGAGAGGTTAAGTGAGAAATGAGTTGGCTCGCCAAGGATAGATTTGTTCCACCCACCCGCAGCCCCCAACGCACATAGACACTCACACACACACACATGATGTTAATTTGATTTGAAAAAATATCAGGAAACATCATCATCAATTTCTCTTCTTACAGAAATGATTATTCTTGCTTGGGCGCCCTCTGCTGGAATTCCTGAAGTATAAACACACAAATTGCCTCTACTTACAAGGACAAGTGGATGTTGGTGGTAAGGAACTTAGTATTATGAGCAATCTTTTCAAGATGTATTATGTGCAGAATTCCAAGTCTGCAAGATTAGAAATAAAACTGAGTAAAGCGTTAAATGCAGTGGTCAAGTGTTGATTTAATTAGCCATGAAAAATAGGCAGGTTTTGAATGGATCAAAGAAAACAATTACACATAATGGGTGCACTGAAAACAATCGACTATTACTGAAAGAGAGGAATGCTTTAATTAAGCTAAAAGATATACCTAATGTTAAATGAGGTGATTACCACAGCGGTGCAAAAAAGGCTGCTTAACTGCTGACTATAATATGTGAGATCAGAAGGAGTACTTAAAGGCAGCTAATAAAAAAATGCAACCATATTAAACATATTCCCATTATTTAAAACTATAGTGAGCTTCTTCCCTGATCCATAAGTTAGAGAACCATGTTGAAAAATAGTCATCCACTAGGTGGAAAAAAATCAGATTAATCCTTTCACATTTCTTTGGATACAGGTATATTGCTATCTTATACTTCTTACCTACATTGCTTATGTTGTTTAGAGGAACTTATTTTAGAGAGAACAGTGATTGTAGTGTGTAGAACATTGTGATGGCTTAGTTAGGCATCTACTTATTTCTATCAGTGCCAGGCTTGTTAGAGACAGAGGAATAGATCTGTGGTAAAAGGCTGGATTGGTAGTGAATTGGTTTTAAGGAAGCCTTGAGCAGATCATTTGAAATATTTTTACTCTAAAGATCAGTTCGTTCTTTGGAGAAATTTGAGCTCATAAGCAGAGCAGACTTCTAGTGTTGCCTGAACCTCTACCATATTTACCATCTTCCTTTTATATCATGGTCAGTATGAGTAATAAACTAGGGAATTGGAGAGGAAGTGGAGGCAGGGAGGGGAAGAATGTAGAAATGTCAACTATTTGATAGAAATAATAGAACAAAAATAGTCTCCCCACACTATTTTATTCCATTCTTGTGCCTCATATGGATTGGACTTGTGTTCTGCTTAGAAAGAGCCAAAATTAAATTCAACACTTAGATTTGGCATCAGTGAAATTAGCATGGTGGTGCAAATTAAGTGACTGTGGATATTAATTCTTTTGCAATAAAAGCAAATAAGTCATTTTTTCTATTGCACAAAATGATGCTTATGTATTTTAAACTGAGTCATCAAATGAAAGTTCAAAGATGATTGAAACATCTTCACTAACTCAGAGTGCATGTGCTTTTTTCTGGCACCTCTACCAGAAAATGGTCAAGGAACACTTTCCCGATCATAAGCAGAAAATCCAAAGGTAGAGCTGCATGGCAGAAATGCAATTTTATTTAGCTTTTTGGGTGTCACAAAGTAACTCATTGACTTCTGAATAAGATGCAGCAATCTTACACTCGTCATAATATAAATGGGAAAATTCAGATTTTTGAAAACTTCGAGCTAAGCTATCTTATGGAATTATACATTCATACTTTAGAGTGAGAATATTTAAACCCTATGTATATAATTTAACTGTAAGTGAAGAAGTAAGGTCTGTTTTACTCAAAAGAGAAACATTATCAGAACATGGTATGATGACTAACCATTGTGTATTGCATTTTGGAATGCCGTATCCCCATGTTTATCATGTTACCAACATTCTGCCATTCAATGAATAAAAACTCCAAGATGAGGGTGGGATTTCATCACACCCATGATACAGAAAAGCAAACCTGAACTTGGAGGCCTCCATTTAGAGAGACGTTATGTGCTGAAGTTGGGGCTGTAATCTTGCTTTACCCGGTTCTGAGAGCACAACCCTTCAGCACGATGGCATCATTGTCAGACTCATTCTCAGAAAACTCCCAAATGTCCCTGTGAATCATTACCCACGTATAGACGAGGCATAAGTGGAACACGAATCTCCTCAGGTGCTGGGGAACTGGGGTGCTTGGGTTCTTTTAATGCACTGGCTAAGTGAAAAGCCAAGGGTCATTTCTAGATCACTGATTTTCCCAAAATTCTAAGATGTTATGTACACTACTGAGACACTTTTTTTGTCCTCTCAAGCTACATTTTTGTTGTCTGTGGGCCATCATCTTTGTTCCTGTTTCCAGAATCCTATTCTGAGGAAATGATCTGACAGACAGCCTGCTCCCAGAGCAGCAAGCCCCTTTCCCTACTCGCCTCTCAGCAGCATCTGCATTGGGCCTGAGCCCGGATCCATATTTACGAGACATATGTAGACACTTTTCCCTTTCTTGGCAAAGGCATAAATAGAATCCTAATGTCTACATGTAGGTACTATATAAATACAAAGTTGTGCATACTCTGTGGATGTCATGCATCATTTATCCACGTATTTTTAGCCTCACCAACACACTTGCATATGCTGTCACGTTTCAAGCCACACCTCAATATAGTGCCTTTTTTTCAACATGATCTCGGCAGCAGGCAACATCATTCTTTTAACATTTTCACCAAAAAAAAAAAAAAAAAAAGAAGATCAAAAAGCCAGAAAATAAATCCAATAATAGTAGACAAATTTAAAATGGGTAACACTTTTAAGATGTGCGGAAGCTACTGTGGAATTAGCTAAAGCAGAGGGCTGAATCTTTTGCTCGATTAGAGGTTTTCATAGATAAATGTTTACACTGTGGCCATGGTCTAGAGAGGACATCAGTATGCAAACTCTCATATACAATTCTGTGTTGAATGCCTTTAGATTATGGCAGCAGAAGGAGAAGCTTTCCTTATATGATTAAAGAAGTCATAATCTTCACTTGGGGAGAGAACATTTCAAAGGAATCTTAGAGGATAAGAAAAAAATTAGATTTTTTTTGAACTATAGTAAAATTAACAACCAACTGACTTAATAGACCAAGTCTAAGAGCGAACATAACTGATATGATGGACAACATCCAGGGGGGTTTCAATTTCTCAAGAAGGATCCATCTTAAATAAGAGAAAACGCAAAGTGGCATGAGATCTGCCTTCTTCTCGTTTGAACTCGTGGGTTCTTTCTTTGACTATACTTGTAGGTATGGTTAGTATGGCAAATCGGTTAAGAGATTCATGGTAGAACCATACCCAATAACTTTCAAACATTTTCCCTTGAAAAAGTAGAGCATTTTATTAAAAGAAATATTTCATAGAATACCAAGTGTGAATTAGGCAGAGAGCTAGTCTGAAATGAGGCATTGGGAAAAGGAGGAAAGACAACCTACACAAAGAGGGTTGAGAATCAGTGGATTCATTTTTGTTTTAAAAAAGTGCAGGTACGTGCATGTACACACACACATATTATTTCCCCCACCTCCTGGGTGGCTTCTTACTCACAAGTTGTAGCTAAAGAAGCCTGACTCAGCTGGGCATGGTGGTGCACGCCTTTAATCCCAGCACTCAGGAGGCAGAGGTAGGAGGATCGCCATGAGTTCAAGGCCACCCTGAGACTACATAGTGAATTCCAGGTCAGCCTGAGCTAGATCAAGACCCTACCTAGGAAAAAAAAAAAAAAAAAAAAAAAAAAGAAAAAAAAAAAAAGAAAAAAAAAAAGAAAAAAGAAAGAAGCCTGACTCTAGTCCCATAGACTGACTTGGATCTATGGAATTTTGGAGATCTAGGAGAGAACTGTTTGATCTGTCCTTGATCTTTCTCTCTAGTGGCTAGAGCAGGTGCGAGTAGTATGTGTGGAGTTCAGTAGTGGTTCTCAGAGTATAGTGTGGTCAGGAATTACCCCCGGACCCCAAGATTCACTTTCCATAGCCTCTCTCCATTGATGCCAATAGTGCTAAGTCTGAAGTGGGGTCCAAGCAGCTCTAGGATGGACACTTGTACTCCAGGGGATTCAATAAGTAGACTAAATTTTAGGTTATGATGGAGACAGTGGAGACTGGTGCAGTAAATAATTGATTTTATGAAAAAGTAGAACAGAAAGGAGAGCATATATAACTGCATTGTTCCCTGGAGGTTAGTGCCAGTATTTTCCCATGTCAGCACCCCAATCTTTTCTGTTATTCAGCCACACACTTGCTGGACATTGAGATTGTCTCCAGATTGTGGTTGCTACAAATGTAGCTGCTAAAAACACTAGTGCATAGGTTTGTTGGAACATGTAGTTCCACTTTGGAAGGATAAATATTCAGAAGCATAAGAGTTGGCTCTTACAGCAATGTCAAAAGCTATCAAACCTTTCCCCAGCATCTGAGTCATTTGTTTTTCACTAGAAGCTCTGTATGGATATCTGAGTTTTAGCATCTTTACCTCCAGTGAGTGTTGTCAGCATTTATTTCTAGTTATTCTGGTAGGTATGCGAGCTCTTCTGGTAGTTTTATTTTACAATTCCCTAATAGAAAAAGAAGTTGAATATCTTTTCTTGCCATTTATAAATCCTCTTAAATGTTATGTCTATGTCTTCTGTGTTTTAAATTTGTATTGTTTCAGTATGATTACTTTTTATATAATTTTAAGTATTTTTGTTTATTTGTCAGCAAGCAAAGAGAAAGAAAGAGAGGGGAGAAAGAGAAAGAGTAAGTATGGGCATGCCAGAGTCTTACTATTGCAAATGAACTCCAAATGCATGTGCCCTTTTGTACATCTGGCTTATGTGGGTCCTGGGGAATTGAACCCAGACCATTAGGCTTTGCAGGCTTTGGGTCATCTCTCCAGCCTTATGATTACTTTTTAAGTTAAGCTTTTTATTTCAGAACAGTTTTAAATTTATGGAAATTTATAAAGGCATCCAAGTGGTCACACACTTGGGTTTCCAATTATTTTACATTTTCACTAGTAGGTACCAATTTGTCATAATTAATAAACTCTTTCATAGCTATGATTAAGTCCACATTTTATTAATCTTTCCTTAGCTTAGACCTAACTCCTTTTTTTATATTTCAAGATGTATTTATTTAAATTGTTATACTACATTTAGTCCTATGTCTTAAGCATCTCTCGACTGAAACGTTTTCAGACTTTCTTCATTTTTGATGACTACTGCAGTTTAAATCTGAATTGTCTCCCTTGGGGCACACATGTTGAATGCTCAGGCCCTTGCTTAAGGAGGTTGTGGAACATTTAGGTCTCTAGCAATTGGTTATTGAAGGTATATGCTAGCCCTAGTTCTGGTCCAGTTCACTCTGCTTCCTCTTCTGCCACTCTTACCACAGACTGAATAGCTTGCAGAGCCATGTCTTCCCCGTCCTTAATGGACGCTAACCCTCAGAAACCATGAACCAAAATAAAAATAGAGTTTTCCTCTTTCACGTTGTTACTATCAGTTATTTGGACAGAGCAATGCACAAATAACAAATGCAATGATCTCAGGAGTTTTTTTTTTTTTTTAAATTATTTATTTATTTGCAAGGAGAGAGAGAGAGAGAGAAAGAGAGAGAGAATAGGTGCACAAGGTCCTCTAGCCTAGACACGAACTCCGGATGCACGTTCCACTTTGTGCATCTGGCTTTATATGGGTACTGGAGAATCAAACCTGGGTTGTTAGATGTTGCACACAAGCCCTTTAACTGCTGAGCCAACTCTCCAGTACAACTTAGGGGATTATAAGGAATATTGGTAGGATATATTATAGAACAATTTCGGCTGAGATTTATCTGATATTTTTCTCATGTTTACTCTGAGGTCATGAGTTCTTAGAGAGAAAACCACAAAAAACAACTGAAATGTGTAGCACATTATGTCCAGGCTTCATATTATTAACATACTGATGTTGCCCTTGAACATTTGATGAGGAGGCAGTGCTTCTCATGTTTCTTTACAGAAATGCTGCTCTCTCGTCCTACTTCCCATGATGAAATCTTGGACAGGAAGTGGACATGGGCAGAGCTTCCACAAGTAGGGACTTAGGTGCCTCTTCCCCGAGAAGAATTCACAGAAATTACTTGGAAATCTTTTGCATGGGAAATTAGTTTCTGTTTCTCTGTGCTTTTGTTTATTTATTCAATTATTTCTGGTAGTTTGAGCTCAAGGATGTATATTTTATATTTAGGTTGCAGTCATACAATTTTATTTTGTAATTTTCTCAACTGGCAACTTATGGATGTATTTTTGACATATAGGTGGAGTTTGGGGGGAGATAAGGTTTTTTTTTTTTAAGCATTTCCTTATTTTTTAACTTCATAAGATGTTCCAAAATTTTCATATACATTTCCCACTTCATCATGGAGTTAACTATTTCTTCAAGAGTATTGAAAACTAAAAGCTGAGTCTTACTGTAGTTCAATACCACTAGATACACAGACTGTGTGTTTGTGCTAACACCTGTATGTATACATGTGTATAAATGCTTCTGTGTATAACTATCTGTACCTACATTAACCATGAACTATGAATTTCTGCTAACATCTCCAACTCAAATTCATTACTACATGTATCCTTAGAGCCTCCTTCCATTTCTTATAAATTTCTGTTCCCACATGAAGAAGTCTGACTCACACCATTTGTCACTCATTTACTTCATTGTTAATTCCTGTAAAAGCAGGTAAAATATAGAATTTCTAGCCTTTAGGAGCTAATCTCTGCACATTGAGTACCAGGTAACTATACCATATCTTTTGCTTTCTCTCTGAGAGTGCACTCATTTTGAGCTGCTTGCCCCACACTCCTCAGTGAGGTTATTGTACATTTGAATAATGTTTGTTACAATCTTTTCCCGCCTCCATGCTTCTTTTAAATTTTGCATATAATAAAGTTCATTCTTATGCTGTAAAAGACCATAGGCATTGTACTATGCAGCAGGTCCTTTATCCAACACTATGGTATCCTACAGAATTATTTCACCATCCTAAAAATCTGTTCCTCTTTGCTTCGTTGACCCTCCCAGCCTTCCCCCAAGAAACCTGGCCAGCTCTGATGTTTTGAATATTTTTCACTTTTTCCAAATTGTACTATAACTGGAACAATCTAGTATATAGCCTTTGACACTGGAATCATCCACTTAACATCAATTTGTATTTCTTTTTTTTCATAGTTTGTGTGTGTGTGTGTGTGTGAGTGAGTGTGTGTGAATGTGTGTAAAAAGAGAGTATTGTGTATGGTACATGCATGTGTGTATGCAGATATGTGTGTCCTATGCTACTGGGTGGAGAAACCTGAAGAGAAAACCTGGTGTTTTCTTATCCCTCATCCCTACATTTTTTTTCTCTTGAGACAGGGTCTCTCCCTCAACTTAGAACTGCTTTCATCCAGAGAGCCCCAGTGATTCTTTGGTCCCCATACCCTGAACTGGGGTTACATATATGTGTAGTCATGCCAGTTTTTGACACTGGGGAGTCAGTCTCTGGCCCAAAAGGCCCTTGCGCTTAAGTGGCAAGCACTCTTAACCACTGAGCCATCTCCCCAGCCTCAATTTATATTTCTTCTATGTCATTTATTTTACTTTCTTTTCCCCAGATAGCTGATGTCTCAGGCTGACCAGGAATTCACTATGTAGTCTCTGGCTGGCTTCAAACTCACAATCATCCTCTTACCTCAGCCTCCCAAGTGCTGGGATTAAAGGCCTGACTATCATGCCTAGAAGAGAGGGAGAGAGAATGGGCCTGTAGCTATTGCAAATGAACTCTAAATGCATGTACCACTTTGTGCATCTGGCTTCAAATGGGTTCTAGGGAATCCAACTCCCATTGTTGGACTTTATGGGCAAGTGCCTTAACTGGTGAGCCACCTCTCCAGCCCTTCTTTGCATTCCCCTGTTCACTTTGTACATATAATATGTTAAGTTTAATATAAGTGAGAAGAATAATATAAAGTATAACTATACCATCTTGATAGAGGGGGGAAAAGGTATATTTTACATTCTATTGCTAAATTCAGCCTATGCACTTCACATTGTATTTCTCCTGCATCTCTCATTGTCTCTCCTAAATTCTCACATGTATGCAGAGCCATAAAAGAAGAACAAATAAATACTTTAAACATCAAGATTTTTTTTCATAATAAACTACATCAAAGCAAATCGAATGACAAATGATGAGTTGGAAGGAGGTACTGCAACATGTATAACAGGAAAAGAATCCTAGCAATAATATTCTAAAATACCTACAATTGGATGAACAAAAGGTGAACATTCTAATAGAAAGACGTTCAAAGACTATGAACATGCAATCGAAATGGCAGAATACTCTACCATTTATGCAAGCATTCTTCCCTCTACTTTTGCAATCTTCTTAAAAGTGATTTACCTTTAAAAAATTCATGGACTTTTAAGTACTATCATGTCTATGCTTCAGGACAATATTTTGTGTTGTGAGTTTTAGTTCACTGAAAAGTCTTGTGGCTTTTGTCTTATGGCATATCCTTGTGTCATGGTTCTAGATCCTTTCTAATATCACTTAGCATTGAGTGAGTCATTTGCAGGAGGCTTGTGAGGTTGTTAGAACTCAGAGAGAAGATGGGCTGGGGGTGTCCTTCATCCTCTCTCCTTCCACAGGGACAAACCTACTATTTCTACAAACATGTCACATCAGTGATTCCTTACTCCCGCTTATCTGTTTCTTTGAAACAAACTAGACTTAAAGTATATCTGTTGCCAGCCTTGACTACTTTTGGCCTCTTGTAATGAGTGACTTGTTCACCTTAGCGCTGGCTCTCCCAGTCAGGAGGTATGTGATGATGGGCTGTGTACCTTCCAGCCATCTCATTGTTCAATTCTCTTCACTCCCTACTGTTCTGGGCAGCTCAGACATGAATTTCTGGGTTTGATCTCTGCCTTAACTTCATTGTAAATGGGGTTTACAGACTTTTTTATTTTTTTAAATCTGTCTTCTTGTTGTCATACAATTTCCAGAAGAATGTAAAAAGAAATGCTGACTTAGAAAGACATTTTCATAGTGCAAAGTTTTAACCTGCATTTATGGAGTACCTAATGTTTCAATCTTTCATTTTCATACTTCAAAAGCATCAAAAGAAGACATATATGGGGCGATGAGACAAGAAAGAACATGTTGATAAGGTTTATTTAGGACTGAAATTTTTCAATCAGCAATTTGCCTTCATGAAAATACCTTGTAGAGAATCCACAGAATGTTCCTCTGAGTTAACTAAGTGTTGTCTCTAGCTTATTCTCTGATAAGTTGCTGATTTCAGGTAAAGCACTTTTGGACTTTTCACATGAAATATTTATTATATGTTGGAGTGAAATAATAAATGCTCCATATACTAATTGCTATTACTTCCCATAAACTCCAGCATAATGCTTGTGTTGGAAGACAGAACCAGTCTGCCAATTTTAGAGACTGTTTTATAAGGAAAGAATCATTCTACACATATAGCAGTGCTATGTAATTTGACTGAATCCATCAGACACCTTGTCATAGAAGGTTTTTTTATAGGTCCTTCTGTGACAAAAATGGGTCTTTGGCACACAGCTATAGGTGCCACTTATATTTCACTATTGACCTTACTGCTTTTTGGAACAAAAATAGGAGTATTTAGATTTTTTTTCCATACAGAGCTATGCTTTGAGTCCAGCTCACTATTAAACACTTGAAAGCTGTGGATAATATCAGATACTACATAAACTGCTTACATGCCCCCCAAGCAGACATATTTTTAACATCTTGGAATATTTCATGTCAGTCTTTTTCTGTGCATTTTAACTCAACTGGCACCATATTTCCCATGCAGTTTTATTTCTTTGCTTTTTTAGTTTAATATTCATTGTTTCAGTGTCATTAGAAATATTGACAAATACCATGTTAATAATTGTGTAATATTTTTAATTGAATCCCGTTGTGGCTCATAAAACTAGACCACAAGACAGCAAGGGCACACCCCTCTTGAGTAGCAAGATGTGTCATATAAATGTCAGTTATTTCAACCTTCAAATCTGGATAAAATGTAATGTCATTTGGGAGAACAGAAGGTTTTTCAAATATTGTTTTCATGAAGAGAAGAAGGGAAAAGGTGAATCTTCATATCTTTTTAGAAAAACCAACATTCCAAATATATACATATTATATTGAAAATATACATTGTGTGATAGTATTAATTTCTAGAAGTTGAAGCCTACTATAAACTTGGCATGACTGCCATAATTCTAAGTCATTGGCATAGGAAGAGACATATCTATGGATAAAATGTATGTGTGTATTCTTTAGAAATTAAAATATGACAATAGTGGTAGCTTAGTTCAATAGAGGAAGAGTGCTTTATTTACCCATTGTGATTTCATAACTACCAGAATCAGAATACATAGCACTTTTGGACTCCTGTTTCATATAATGAAGAAAAATTGACTATGAATTGTTAAAACATTAATTTATAATCTAAAACCTCGTGTGGTATTTGGGAGGCTTTATTTGTAACCATTTGCTTTTGTGCTTATTGTTTTAAGACAGTTTTCCTGTATAGCTGAGGTTGCCCTGAATTTCACTATCTAGACTAGGCTGAGCTTGAACTTGTGATCCTCTTGCCACAGCTTTCCAAGTACTAGGATTATAATCGCATCCCACCTGCCTGGTAAAAAGAGTGTTGTCATGGCTTTCAGATAAAGAACATTTGAAGCAACACACAAAATGCAGAGCCATAAAAGGAGAACAAATAAATACTTTAAACATCAAGATTTTTTTTTTCATAATAAACTACATCAAAGCAAATCGAATGACAAATGATGAGCTGGAAGGAGGTACTGCAACATGTATAGCAGGAAAAGAATCCTAGCAATAATATTCTAAAATACCTACAATTGGATGAACAAAAGGTGGACGTTCTAATAGAAAGATGTTCAAAGACTATGAACAGGCAATCAAAAGCTAAGTAAATCCAAAAGGCCAATGAGCATATGTAATGATCATAGTCTTTATTTCACCAGTAACAATGAGCTACTTCTCCCCATATCCATCTGCCTGGGAACTGTTTTCAAACACCCTGGTGAGTACCAACAGCAAGACACTCTCATCCATTGCTGTGGGGAATGTTCATAGGTATAGGCCTAATAAAAGAAACTTGGAGATAAAAAGTTCAAACCGAAACATACATTTCCTATAACCTACCAGCTCTATTTTTGGGAATATTTTCCTTTGAAGTGAAAGCAGTATTGAGTGGTAATATACACAGGGATGTTGATGGCAGTACAGAATGGAAAAAAAAAAAAAAGAACTATAATCACACTGAATACCAGCAAAAAGAAACATAGCTGAATGAGCAGAGTGCATCTAACTGTGTGTGATGGTGCATACATTTAATCCCGGCACTTGGAGACTGAAGTAAGAGGATGGCTATGAGTTCAAGGCCAGCCTGGGACTACAGAATGAGTTCCAGGTCAGCCTGAACACAGAGAGAAAGAAAGAAAGAAAGAAAGAAAGAAAGAAAGAAAGAAAGAAAGAAAGAAAGAAAGAGAGAGAGAGAGAGAGAGGGAGGGAGGGAGGGAGGGAGGGAGGGAGGGAGGGAGGGAGGAAGGAAGGGAGAGAAAAGGAAAGAAAAAAAGAGAGAGGAAAAAAGAAAAGAGAAAGTACAATAAAATGTGCCTTTAGTTATAAAGAATGACTTAGAGTTGGATGGGTGACCGTCATAGATATGTAGGGTGGATGAAAATGTATGAAGAAAACCAGTGGCAGAGAAATGCCTATAGAATGATGTCATTTATGTAAAAATAAGCAATGATGACAATGTCCCCTGTGTGTGAATTTACACTTAGAACTCATATGTGGAGAAAGGCAAGGAAGGAAATAAACAAATGGAGTGAATATGAGATAGTACACATGAAAAAGAGCTGCATAGTAGAAACACACTGATGGTACAAGTCTGTAAAATGTAGCATATCAACTTATCTTTTGATGCCTGCAAAACCTAAGGACCTAGGTTCAATTTTCCAGGTCCCACGTAAGCCATATGCATATGGTGGCGCATGTGTCTGGAGTTCATTTGCAGTGGCTAGAGGCCCTGGCACACCCATTCTCCCTCTCTCTCTCTCCCTTTCTCTGTCTCTAATAAATAAATGAATCTTAAAAAGAGAGAGAGAATTGTGCCATACAACTTCAAAGAATATTATTTGCTATTATCATTACTCTGATAGTGAGTTTGAATTTAAGGTACTAAAAATTTGTATTTATGGTTGTTTTTCTTTTGTGACCAAAATTTGGACTATACATACCTTGAGTGCAAGTCATTCATATCTCAGATCATTTTTTGAGAAAAGATTTTAAAAGTTTAGGTGAAAGAATAAAGTGTAGAATACTTTTAAAGTTCCTACTATCAGTTGACAAATGTCTTTTAGAAATTATTTAGAAATGACATTTTTAGGTATAATTGGGGAAATATGAATATAGGTTACTTCAAATGATGTTGAGAAGGAACTATTTTTAACTTTTTGGGCATGGCGCTGTCATTGTGATTGTGTGGGAACATGTCCTCACATATTAGGGTTATATAATGACTATTCGGGGACCAAATAGGATTCTTAGGAGTTTCCTTTTAAGCCTGAGAAGCTCCTCCAGGGAGATGGTGGTACATGCTAAGGAGACTCAAAACTCGTCAAAGCAAAAAACCAGAGACTGATGAGAGCACACCACTAAAGGATAATACTAACATGTCTTCCAAGGCTCAGGGGACACTGCAGAAGATTGTAAGAGCCACAGAGTGGGAAAGAGTATCCTGGAGCATTGTCCCCAACCCCCAACAGAAACTGCCTGGTGTATTCATGACCCCAAAATGAATACTAATAACACCACTGAGGAGGGCTGTCAAGGGAATGGGGGCAGGGGGACAGGAAACCTCAGAGTATAACCTGATTGGAACATGACCATCATGCAATAGGTTAAAAATAAATAAACCAAAAGTATTATACAAAGCATATGTGGATCATATTCTTGGTCACAATGATAGGTCAATAAATAAGGATGCATTTTCTTATTTACCTGAAAACTTACAAATTGGAAAAGTTGCCGGACTATTTTAATATAGATACTTCTTTTCTCCTTTCACTTTGATATCCTCTCTCTCTTTCTTCCTCCTTTACTGACTTTCTTCCCCTGTCTCCATCCACACACACCAGGCTGACCAAGAAGTCACTTTGTGGTCCATACCAACCATGAACTATGATCTTTCTTTCCCAGCCACTCTAACTGGGATTAGAGGTGTGAACCACCACAGCCAGTGAATTAGCTCTTTTAAAGTTAATTAATTTGTATTAGCATACAAAAATTAGGTTTCATTATGGCATTTTTGAAACAAATTTTGTTTTCCTTCACTTTCTTTTCCATTTTCCACCATCACTCCTCTGTTTGTCCTCCCTCCCCTTAGCCTCCTTTTCACTGTTACTGTTTTTCTTTATTGTTATTCTTTTCTTTTTAAACCTTCCCTGCCTTTCAACCACCTTTTGTTCTCTGTGGTCTCCTATTTAGTTTCATGTCTTATATCCAATTTCAGATTCTTTTATTTACATATGCACAAATAATAAAACAGTATTTGCATATGAAAGAGAATGTGTGATTTTTGTCTTTCTGGGCATTGGTTACCTCACTTAGTAAAATACGTTTTTAAATTCCATCCATTTTTAAACAAATATTTTCATTTATTTATTTATTTGAGAGAGCCAGACAGAGAGAAAGAGGAAGACAGAGTGAACATGGGCATGTCTGGGCCTCCTGACAATACAAACACACTCCAGATGCATGTGTCACTTTGTGCATCTGGATCCATGTGGGTACTGGGGACTCAAACCTGGGTCAGTAGGCTTTGCAAGGAAGCCCCTTTAACCACTGAACCAACTGTCCAACCCTCCATCCATTTTTTGATATAACTTCAGTTTTCTTTACAGCTTACTATCTCTTAGTTTTTAGTATTCTTGTCTGTGATTCTTTTTCAAAATTTAACCTAACATATATCCCCTTCCTAAATCATAGAAAACCATCCCTTCAACACTTTCAGCTTACATCATTGATCTCAACTAGAAGCAAGTTTGCCTCTGAGAATATTGCAATATATGGAAATATTTTTGGTCATCACAACTGTGGGGGGGCTACTATTGGCATTCACTAAATTAATAAATTGAGAAATTAAAGAAAGCCAGAATCATCTGGCAGTGAACCAGCAAAACTTTAATAGTCCATGGCTCTGCTTGGATGCCTCTTTACATTTTTATGAGAGCATTTTTTCAAGGGTGTGGTGATTCTGTGATATTAGCTAGCTGATGCTTGTAATAATTTAATTCAAAGTGATAACTTGAGAGGTTGAGAATTTTGCTATAAAGGTTTTATCAAGATCAAAAGTGGGTTAAAATGCTGGGATTCTGAGCTGTTAAGTTTTATTTAGTTTTTCTCCTTAATTTGTAACTGGATCCACTTTAAATTTTCCCAAATAGATATTCAAATAATGCATGAACATAGTTCTTGATCTGTATTATAAAGAATCTGGATCTCTTTGCTTGGATGACATGGAGAAGTAATTTCAGAGGAAAAGCATTCCCTTGGGTCTAGGGAGATATATTACTGAATAAAGTGCTTGCTGTGTAAGCATGACTACCCTAGTTACATCTCAAGCACCAATGTAAATTCCTGGTGGATTGGCAAGCTCTGGACTGAAGTGAAAAACCCTTATGCAACATACACACTACACACACATACAAAAGAGGGGTGGAATGGAATATACTTTTCATTTTCTCTTATGAAAGATAAGGGTCTGTATTTAAAACTTTCTATTGCATGTGTATTCGTGTGATGTCTATACATGTGTTCAGACATGTGCATAGGTGCATGTATGGGGGACTTCCTTGATCATTTTTCATCTTATTCTTTGAGGAGGGGCCTCCTTTTTAACCCAGAGCTCCTTGATTGAGCTGGACTAGCTATCTAGTAGATCACAGGGATTCCCTGTGCTGGGATTAGAGGTGCTCAGCAGTATTTTTACATGGGTTGCAGAACTCCAAACTCAGGCACTCACTCTTGCTGCTTCAACTGAGTCATCACTCAGGCTCCGTTTGTCCTTTAAGTAGATGAAAATTATTCCATCCAATGTTTTCTTGCCTTACTCCACCCCTTCTCCTTATTTCCCTTCCTTCTGTTCTTATAGGTAAATTCTCTTTATAAATCCCAACTATAGGTGATTTGACATGGGCAATCTCAATGCATAAACATCTCTCATATAAGTTCTTATCTATTTTCACGTATTTCAAATTTAATTTTTATACTCCTCTGTAAACCATAACCTTCACAGAATAATTATGCATAAAAGACATAGTACCCATGCCTATTGGAACTACATATATATATTTCTACCATTCATTGACCATCTACATGGTTAAAAGTATAGTATAGGTATATTTTTATAATTATATTTCCTTAAAACTGAAAAAAAAATACCCTTATTTGAATACCCTTAAATTGAACAGGTAAAAGCAAGAAGTCATATTGGGAAATAGCTTTCATTTTCGTAAGTGCTATAATTAATCATTTGAGGACTTAAACCATGGCCATGACCCCTTACGTTCATTGAGGTGTCCACGCCCACTTTCTGTATGAATTGGGGTGTTAAGTCCTGGTGTCAGTGCCAATTCTAACTTAGAAATTACATTCTTCCCACACAGAAATTCCTCCTGTAGTTTCAACAGGAGAAATTATTCGTCATTTTCCCTCCTGAAAACTGTTGTGTAATGTTGCCGGCAGGGAGAGGATGATTGGTCCCACCCCCAAGCTAGCTGGATTTCAGGAGAAGTTGAAGCAGTATCTATATATAGTATGTAAAAAGCCTTTAGGCTAACGGTAGATGTAGATGAAAAGCACTCTAGATAGGTAAGGTATTATTACTACTAAAGTGGTATGATTTCAACTCTGCTGCAAGTTATAATGAACCCATAAAACGTGCCCAACACCGTGGCAGCCAGGCTTGCCTTGCACTTTGAGTTCATCTCTTCTACCCATCTCCTTCCCTTGCATCCACACTGCCTGTCAATTTTTATTAAGCAAAATAATCTGAAGCATTTTGAACTTTTTTCCCTCTACATATCCTTGGTAGGGAGTGAAATGATCAACAGAACCATTGGTTAAAGTAGCACTGTTTGATTGCCTCTAAATAAAGGAGCAGAAAGCCAGCCTTGCTCAGGGATGAAAAAAAAAAAAAAGAAGAAGAAATTAGGAAAAAGTAAAAGTAATCTACTCCAGTCACACTGAGTTTTAAACACGATTCGCTTGCTACCTGCTGATTTAATCAATCCTTTTCAGTGAAAAAAAAAGAAATTAGAGTGTAATATGCATGATGAAAAATTTTAATAAAACGCATTGGGATTTCTTTTTCTTAATGGGAAATGAAAATGATCTGAAGGTGGCCAACACCTTTTTAAATCTTCTGGAAAAAAATAAGAAGACCAAATGATACCAAATCATGAAAGCCTGATTGCAGTTCTGTTTATGCATGGCCGCGTAGAAACCTTTGGTACTCTGCTTGGAAGCTGAGCGAGAAATGTGGGCCAGTCTGTCTGATGACCTGAGGCCATCTTTTTAGTGGAGATGTTCTGATTTTGAGGTCTGAGAGGTTCAAATAATTTTGTTCTCCTCAGGACCTAAAAGGCCATCCCTTTAATCTTGTGCCATGTCTTTGGAAGTAAATGCATAGAAAGGGCTTGAGGCAGACATTATCAGGAATCCACTTGCACTGTCATAAAGTAGAATCCCTTGTACCTCTGACTAGCCCAGGGATCAGTAGATCACGTGAGGAGAACACCACTCTGTACAAAAAAAAAGGAACAAACTTTAAGTTATTTTCCCTCTTTCATGTTAAAGTGGGAAAATTCAGATTTTTTTTAGTGAGTCCTAGAAAATAAGACCTTTTTTCTTCTAGGCAAAGGGCTGTTCAGTGGGCATTTTCTATGATGATGGGAAGGTCCTATATCTGTGCTATCCAATAAGAAGGTCATGGCTGGAGAGATAGCTCAGTAGATAAAGTGTTGCTACACAAGCATGAGTACCTGAGTTTGGGTCCCTGAACCCACATTAAAAAGCCAGACACCTTAGACAGCTTCTATAATCCCTGTCCACCTACAATGAGAGGGGTTTTCAAGATGGTTTAGGGGTCAGGTGGCATGACAAACATAGTGGTAGATAGCAAGTGATCCTGTCTCAAATGAGATGGAAGGTGAGAACTGACATCAAAGGTTCTCTTTACACATGGATGCATGCATGCACACATGCAGTTACATGTTATTACTGAGCACTTTGCAAATGTGGTTTCTTGATATGGCAAACTAAATGGGAATTGCAGTCTAGGCATTGTGAAAGGAATGATTAGATACCTCTAAACCCAAGGGTGTCCTCTTTGTCCAGGCAGGTCTCAGGCAATGAATTTGAATAGATAGCATGGCATAGAAGAATAGAGGTTGGTGTTTGAATATCTGGGTATCTGTCCTCAAATTGCACCCTTTGGAAAAGTTACTTGTTTAGGATTCATTTCTGAAAAGTAATAGTAGCAGTACTTACATTGTTAATTTGTTTTGAAGAGTAACAGAGGATATGCTCTTATGACACCTAGCAGAAGGCCTGCTATGTAAGAAGTGGTTGTCACATGTTAGTACTTCCTCATAATTATCATAAATATGCTGATGACTGAACCCCAAGGTCTAAATTGGATGCAGTCATTAGTCTAAGACCATTTAATTGTTGTAGCTGTGGGTGGATTCCTGGGAAGCCAGCCAAAATGTCTAAACTTATTCAAAGGTTGAATTTATTCTGTTCATTTATGTAATACAGACATACACACACATATAGATATGTGTATATGTATATGGTCAGTTCACATGTGGCACACTATTAGGCACTAAGGAGTGATGGAGGGAGACACCAGTATCATCTATTCTTTATGTCTCCTGGTCAGGCTTATAGCCCAGGATAATCTATGATTACTTGAATTGGGAGTTTGCAAGAATAACCTACCAATGTAAGTAGAAGAACTGATTACAGGGAGGGGAATGGCCTAAGTGAAGCCATGGGAAGAGAATGCATAAAAGAAGGGCAGGGGGAGGGTCAATCTAAACTCAAGATATTGTGAATAAGAAATATGTAAAATTACTTTTTTGAATAAGGGCATGTCTAGAAGCTATAGACTGTTACTAGAAAATTTTCAGTACCTGGGATGGGATACTTCCAGTGAGTTGTTGGCCAAGGAGGTCCCAGTAGCCTCCAAAACATTAAAGGCTTTTGCCAAAGCCCTTGGTTTCCCTTGAGAAACAGATAGTAAGACCCTATTGCTGAAGACATCTCTTGCCTGAGAGGCAAGGTCACTGAAAAAGCAAGCTGGTGTGGAGCAGAAAACCTTCTCCCTGTAGAACAGCCAACTGAAAGCTGGAAAAAGCTGCACTGCATGCAGCATATGGGAGACAGAAGCCATCAACAGTGAAAATAGTGGACGCTGAATATTCAAGCTTGGCCAGACAGGCCCAATGACTGAACGGGTGCAATAGTGGCATGTCTACTCTTGGGGTAACCAACTGCTCCATAATTGGACTGAAGGCCCTCTCTACGGGAGGGAATACATACCTGGTACTGAAAAACCTAAGTAAAAGTCTATGGTAGGTGAGGTCATGAGCCTTAGGGGTATAAGCCTGCTCTTGTCTGACTAAATGTATATATTATTGCCACCAAGCTGCCCTGAAAGCACTACACTTAATGTTCATATTCACATATTAATGCTACTCTCACTTCTGGTTAGAGAAGCTTCTATTTTCAGATGGTGATGACCACTGGGATGACCCAAAAGGCAACATAGTGCTGAGAAGAAGGGATGGAGGAGTGCCCAGCACTGAAACACCTCTGTCATACCCTCCAAGGCTCAGAGACCATTGCGGAAGAGGGGGCGGATAGAATGGAAGAGCCAAAGGAAGGGTATGACCTCTTACAATGCAACTGCCCAGACAGAAATTGGCCTCGATATCCATGACCTTGCAGTGCTTAGCAATACCTCTGCAAGACCCTCAAAATAGAAGAAAAAGATGATGACATCAAATTAAAAGAGAGACTAATGGAGAGAGGGAGGGGATATGATGGAGTCTGGAGTTCTAAAGTGGAATGGGGGGAGGGGAGGGAAATATCAGGTGGGTTTTTTTGTATGTAAGTATAAAAGTTGTCAATAAAAAATAATTTAAAAAAAGAATAACCTACCAATAGGAAAAAATTTGAGTACTAGAATGGCAAGCTTAATGACAGATATCAGAAAGAATACTTCCAAATGACCTGTTGAGTGACAATAATTTAACCCATCTCCTGTTTCTTCACCCTTATCCCTTAGTCGAGTAAGTGCCTACAGTACAGTCACATCCTCTTTATTTCCAAGGTAGAAGAGTTTACGTTCAACATGTCAAAACATTCCTATGAATGGTGGATGCAATAGTTTAAAAATCCAAAGTATTCCCCACAGGCTGGTGATCTGAACACTTGCTCCCCAGGAAGAGGCCTTGTTTGGAGAAGCTGGGGATCTTTGGGATGTGTGGCCAAATGGCAGAAGAGTAAGTCACTATGGGATGGCATTTGAAGTAACTGTATAGCCAAGCTATGGCTCTGGTCTTTTACTCTGCTTCCTGGCTTACCATCAACATGTGTTCTCACTGCTATGAATGCCACCATATTTTCCCTATCATGAGTGACCAAGGACCCTCTGAACCCATGAGCCCAGATAAACCACTTCTGCATTAAGTTGTTTTTGTCAGGTATTTTGGTCATAGCAATACAAAAGCAACTAATGCAGTGGTGAAGATGAGTGATTGTCAAAGGCTGCTTGAAGGATATCATTCATGGATTCTTGTTCGTTGTTTCTATTCTGAGTCTGAGTTTTGAACTGGCAGAGCAATGCCCAGGTAAAAAGAAGGTAAACTTTTGAAAAAAATATCTCAACTCAGGATGATAAGTCTGCAAGAGTTAGGAAAGTTCTTTCCTGTGGAACATTCCACATACTGTTCTCCTCCATGCTTAGGGAATGGGGAAGCACAACATTTTTGGCAAGAAGACTTGGAACAATCTGGAAAACATGAGTAAATGCACAGCCGTCTGCCATCAGTTCAACTATTTCAACGCAAGCCAGGCATAAAATGGCAGAAGCTGCCCTGAAGGTCAAGGCCCCTGACAACCCCTGGTATCTGTCTCAAATACCTTAAAGCTGCCTGCCACTCAGATATCAAGAGGAGAGTAGTTAGTGGCCAACTGTTGCTCCTGAGGGGCTCACATGAGCAGTTTTGACATTAATTATTTGCTATCATGACTATCTGGCATTTATGAGGGAAATTATTAGCTTTTAAACACACAAAATAAAAAAAAATTGAATCTTAATGCACACAATATTTGATACATGGGGAAAAAATTAATGAATTAAAGACTATATATGGCCCTCTGATATCACCTCTTTTAACTAGAGGTACTGTAGGGGTTAGACCATGAGTCATATTTTTATTTGACAGATGGAAGATTAGGAGACATCAGTTATGCCCAGTGCAATTAAAAAAATAATTTCTGAAATCTGGAGCAGTAATGAATATTGAGTCAAATGCTAATTTCTCAAATAAAGTTTTGATGTAGATACATGAAGGAATGTTCACCTGCTAGATGTTTTCTTTGTCCAGTAATAGATATAGCTGTGTAAATGGAGGTGGCTTGGAATAAAATGCCCAAAAGAGTTTTATATTTAATGGAAAAACTAATACACAGGAAATCCAGGCACAAGGCAGTTGATTTCTCAGATGGGATGTATTTCAGGGGAAGATGGCAGCATGCCTTCCCCATTAGGAATTGGTCATCATTCCACAATTCATGAACAGATGCCTTGATCAGATCCCCAAGTGTAAGTGAATTCATTATAAGACCTGGGGAATTGAATATTATTTCTAAATCATTGCATATCATAGATTTTTTTTGGAAACAGTAGGGGAACATGGCAAGATAGAAAATAGTAGAGATTTTATCTCACTCTTAGCCAGAAATTGAGTCTCCTGAGATCACCAAAAGAGCTCTTTTTAGCATAAGCTTTAAACTCTTAAAAGAGAGTTGAGCAGTTATTGTCACAATGTAGAAGGTGATAGAAAGTAAAGTAGAACCCCGGATGCCCGATGCCATCTACAGAAAAGCTGGAAACTCTCTGCTGCATGGAATAGTGTGCATAAATCACCTTCTCCTTTATATGCTTTGGAAAGAAATTTTCTGGTATGATTTGTGTCAGAGATTCTGTCCTGTTGAGTGCTTGAAATAATGGTAGGTACCAATAATGGAAAAGAGTACTCTAAATATGTTGTAGCATTTTTTTTTAAATTTGGGGCTTAGTGATTCTGTTTCTAGGTTTTTTTTTTTTTTTTTCTCAGACAATTTGGCACTAGTTGATGTGTAGGTGTATGTATTTTCTCACCTGCACAATTAACTTGAAGTTATTTTTGGAATCGTTTTCATTTTCAGCAATTACGATGATACCATACTTGGAATAAAATGCTGCTGAATTGAGTTAAGAGATTCTGAATATCTAAGGGCAAAATGTAACAATCAGGTCATGATGATATTGAAAGTGTGTTAAGATAAAGTTTTTGAGTACTCAGTTCTCAGGGATATGTTCCTTTTTGTGTCCTAGCCATTTGTTTACACTTCACTATGACAGTCCTGCAGAGCAATGTTAAGTGCTTCTATCTGCTCTCAGATGAATTAATACCATCAGAAAGGGGAAGTAACTTGAATCGCCTCCCACAATTTTATTATGGAACATAATCAGAAATATGTTTGATTTCTATGGTGAAATCCTGATGATATTTGTAATTTTCATCCTGTTTTGTTAATTTATTTTGGTTTTGCTTCTTGCTTCCACCCACCAACACCAAACTAGTGATATGAAAAATACTACTTAGGGCATATCGGTCAACAAGTAGCCAGGATGGTTTCTAATGACTGTGAAAGACTTTGGAATAGTGATGCCAAAGGAGATCAATGAGTTACATATCTTTCTGAAGCAAAGTGAGGAAACTGAAACTTATAGGACAAATCTGGCCCATTCGTTGTCTTTGTAAATAAAATTTTATTTGAATATAATTCCAGCAGTTTTCCTGGATTGTCCATGACAGCTTTTGCACTACATTGGTGCAGGAGTCATACATAGATCATATAGCTTATATGAGCTTTATAGCCTAATGTATGAGCTATCTAGTCCTTTATAGAAAAAGATTCCTAGACCATATTTTAAAATATTTTAGTTGATATTTTGAAACTATAAGAACTTTGACTTCCTCAGAAATTAGATTTTTACACATAAAATATGTTAGCATATCAATTATTAAGTGTGATTACTAGTGTCAGGGTTAAACAATAGGTACAGATTCCGAATAAATTGATTTTATAAAAATTATTTTTTTCAATGGATGACATTGCCAAACTACTTGATTACCTCCCAGAGCTACATAGTAAGACTCAGTTGCTAAACACACTGCAGGCTGGGGTTGCCAGACTTTGAGAAAGCTGGAACTCAGCTAGAAACCACCTCCTTGCCAGTCTGCTGTCCTGGTGATGGGAAGTGCTATGTGAGCTCCTGGAGGAGAAAAATCATTTATAGCCTGAACAATCAGTGGATCCTGCAAACTACAAAATCAAACAGCCAGGCAAGTTGTACCCAGAGGTGTAATAGTGTCACATAAGTTATGGGGTATTCAACTGCTCTCTGGATATGAGGCCCCACTTAGTAGGAAGGAATTCATGCCTGATACTGAGAACCAAGTCAAAATCTTATGGCTTAGAAAGTCATTGTCCCCAGAAGGAAGCTTCCACTTTGGTTAAATCTAGATTTTACGCTTATCAAAAAGCTTTCTAGGACCAGTTAGGTTAAATTAGTGGGCTTAGTGGTTAAGGTGCTTGCCTGTGAAGCCTAAAGACTGAGGGTCAATTCCCCGGTTCCCATGTAAGCCTGATACACAAGGTGATGAATATGTCTGGAGTATATTTGCAGTGGTAGGAGGCCCTGGTGTACCCATTCTCTCTCTCTCTCCCTATTTGTCTCTTCCTCTCTGTCTTTCTCTGTCTCTCTCAAATCAACAAATACAATATTTTTAAAAAGCTTTCTAATTATATATGTTTATGTTCTTTGATAAATACCAATCTCAGTTCTGGTAAGGGAAACTTTTTTTTTGGAGGCAAGCCCAACAGATTGGCCTTTTTAAATTCATTTATTTATTTGGCAGAGAAAGGTGGGGGGAGAGAGAATGAGCACACCAGAGCCTCTAGCCACTGCAAATGAACTTGAGACATGTGTCCCCTTGTGCATCCAGCTAACATGGATCCTGGGGACTCAAACCTGGGTCCTTTGGCTTTTCAGGTAAATGCCTTAACTGCTAAGCCATCCCTCCAGCCCTGGAATTAGTTTATGTGAGAGAGCAAGAGTGTGGGAGAGAAAGAGAGTAAGAGAGAATTGGCATGCCAGGGCCTCCAGCTCTTACAATCGAACTCCAGATGCATGTGCCACTTTGTGCATATGTGTGACCTTGTGTGCTTGCATCCCTGTGTGTCTGGCTTATGTGGGAACTGGAGAGTTGAACAAGAGTCCTTAGGCTTTGAAGGCAAGCTCTTTAACCATTAAGTTATCTCTCCAGCCTGGGAACCTTCTTTTTAAAGATGGAAGCAAATATCAGGGAGACCCAAGGCTCATCAAAATGATAAGAAGAGAGAAAGCCCCACACTTAGCATTGGATGAGGATTCTTTGTCACACCCACCAGGGATCAGAGAACATTGTAGAGGAATAGCAAAAAGGGTGAAGGAGATAGACATTGAGGACACTCAACTCCTACTAAACCATAGATCCAGAGGCTCCTAATGGGCCCATCACTGAAGTAGACTTAAAATGCACCCAACAGGGCTCAGGGAATTTTGCAGAAGAGGGGCAGAAAGAATGTTAGAGCCACAATTTAGGACATTATGCACAGACACATTGTCTCTCTCCCATAACTGACTGCTGCCCCCACAATGCATGACCCACAATCCCCATGATGTGCATCCCCAATGAGGAGGACCCCTTTGGAAAAGGGGCAAGGATGAGGGAAAGGATGGTACCAACATGTGCTGTTTATATACTAAGTATGTCCAGAACTAATAAAAAATATTTTTTAAAAGAGGATCATGGGACAGGAACACAATCAAATTCTTTATAACCATATATTCAAGTTCCCATTAAAAAAACATTAAACTGATTTTTACATATTTATGTCTATATTTGGGTTTTCCTTTTTTAAATTGTGGTGAGAGTATAGATTAATTTAAAAAATATCATCTAGGGCTAGAGAGATGGCTTAGCTGTTAAGGCGCTTGCCTGTGAAGCCTAAGGACTCATGTTTGACTCTCCAATTCACACATAAGCCCGACACGCAGTGATGCAAACATGCAATGTTGCACTGCTCTCTTTACCTCCCTTTGTTATTTATCTGCTTAGTTTCATTCATTTTAGGGATGTGGTACACTCTTCCAAGAAGGCTGTCAGTAGTTGTGCCCTTTCTGTTCACTTCCACAGTGCAATCCACTGGCCTTCCAGTTGAACCTCAGAAAGCTTTTGTGAGCTGTTTTCACAAATTAAATACAGCTCATCTGACATCCTGGGATATAATTGAGGTTTCACCTTTGAGAGGACTAGCAGAGGTCTTCTGGAAGTCCAGAGAAAAAATAAATTCAAAAGGGAAGGATGTTAGCTTTGTTAAATGGTATTGGAAGTTAGGTAGGTTGAGGACCAGCAACTGATCATTAGACACAGTAAAGTGGATGCCATTCATAACTTGAATTCCAAAGATCTCTATGAAATGTTTGGAGCAAAATCCTGATTGAATTTTTTTAATTGGAGTGTTGAAATTGGTAAAAATAAATGACACATCTTTTGCTAACAGTCTAAAAGCTACAGAGCAGTAACTAACCAGCACAATGATATAGGGTAAGAGCAATTTTTAAAAGATGGTAGAACTTAGCTAAATCCTATAATATGGCTCTTAGATTTAATCTATAATTTGAAGCCAGTGTTGATTTATTGTAAAAAGAGGACTCCTAAAACCAAAGTGAATGCTTACCTCATGATATCATGGCAAACTATGTTCCTTCTTTTTCAGCTTCACAATTTGTACATAAATTAAAAATATTTTACTGCATAATCAGTCTGAGGCAGAATTTCAATTGTGGTTTAAAGTTTGATACTTATCATTCCAGGTTCTTCCATTTGAACTTGGTAAAATGATATAAAATTTTATTTTAAAAATATGATTTGAATAAAGGTTTTTTTCCCCCACACATATCAAAAATTGGGAAGCTATAGAAGTTAAAATGTGGGAGAGAGTAAATATGTAGGAAGTAAAACATAAACCAAATTATTTAAAAAAGATATTGCTTCCTGTACTGCAGCCAGATATTCTATTAATTTGGAGTTAAGTCGACTCTGTCGCATTACTGGAATCCATGAGAATTGTACCACTTGGTTTTGTCACAGAGCATATTTTGAGCAGAACAACAAATGCTAAATTAGACTAGAAAGAATTTGTAAAAGATGTTAAATAGAAGGAATCCCTTAATCTTTGTCACAAAACCATCTTTCCATGTGTTCATGCTGTTTGCATCACCTTGGAAACACTGCAGTTTTGAAAGACAAATTCTTAAAGACAAATTCTCTCATGGCAAAAAAGTGCATGCAATGAACACATCATTTAAAATGAACAAATGAAGAGACTATGGAGGACGCAAAAGGCTCAAATTATCTGACTCAATATTTGTACTCACTTATGTTCATCTTTAGAATTGTACCCTCTATAGCATAGTATGTGGTAATATTTAGTGTACAATTGCATGTTTGGACCTATTTTCTGAGTTCACAAAAGTGTACATGTGTTTTTTAAGCAAGTGCCAGTAATACTTTTGTAAGATCTTTGATGGTATTTGAAAGATTTTTTTTTTTTTTTTGTAATTGAAAAGCAGAAGTTGTCAGAAGCCCAATTACATGTGCGTAATTATGTTCACTGTGACCAAAGTTTGGTTGTCAGCAATATTGAGGGTAGTGTTTTGACTCCTTCCTGTTTAAATAATTAATTACACTGTCTTTTAATAAAGGGAGCTTGGATTGAGTTTCATGTTTTCATCAACTCAATTGTTTCAATTTCCTGGTGTTAAATGTGAACCTTTTAAAGGGATGACACTGTAGTTACATTAACATTTCTTTTACATTTTTTTTTTTCTTGAAAGGCAAGCTTATCTACCTATCATGGCAAATATCTCCAGCAATAATTTGATAAATTTTGCATAACTTATGGACATTTTTTACTTCTAAATATATTAATGAGGCAGTTGACAATATTTATTGGTTAACTCTTACCACATGCCCAGTATTCTCACCCTGTCAGGAGACTCCTGGATATCACCCATGTGCTCTTACATTCCCAGAGTCCTCTGGGGTGTGCATTCATACCATCAGATGGGTGCATACTCACACTACTGGCCCAAAACCAACAAGAAATCAATCTTCATTTTCCTTGTTGAAAATGTCCTGCTTCCATGAGAAACAGACACATCAGACTGAGGTACAGCCTGAGCTGCTAAGTGGTATGCTGTGACTGTTTTTATTATTCAATTCTAAAGTAAGTATACTGCCCTTCTCCATCCTCCTAGTCCTCATTGCTGTCTCCTTTATCTCCCCACCCACAGTCCCCAATTCTGAGTTATTATTATTTTCACATGTTTTATTATCCTGCTATTATTCCCTTCACCCTTCCTTAAACTTTCTTCTTCCCCTCTTCTAGTTTCTTGACTTATACACACATGTGAATACGTGTGCGAGGACGCATGCGCACACATGCACACACACACACACACACACACACACACACACACATGCACACCCTTAAGTCTAGATTCCACACATGGAAAATGGGATAGGGCTGGAGAGATTGCTTAGTGGTAAAGGCTCTTGCTTTTGAAGCCTAAGGACCCAGGTTTGATTCTCTAGTACCCACATAAGCCAGGTGTACAAGGAGGCATATGCATCTGGAGTTCATTTGCAGTGGCTAGAAGCCCTGGCATGCCCATTCTCTCTCTCTCTCACTCTCTCTCTCTCTCTCAAAACAAATACATGAACAAAGTATAATTTTGTTTTAAAAATATGGTATTTGCCATTCTGTTTCTGACTTATTTTGTTTAACTTAACGATTTCTAGTTCTATCCATGTTTTATGAAACTATTATAATTTTGTTTTTCTTTATGACTGAACAAAATCCATTTTATATATGTACCAAATTTTTGTATCTATTCATCAGTTAGTAGACATCTAGTCTGGATCCATTTCCTAGCTGTTGTGACTAGCACAACTACCAACATGGATGTACAAGTATCTCTGTAGTATATTGACATAGAATCCTTTGGTATTAACCAATGAATGGGACAGATGTTTCAAAGATGACATTGCTTGCTATGTGGAGAATGGGTCAGAGGCAGGCACATGGACAAAGGCTGAGGCAAGTATTTCCAGGTGTGGGGTTGGTCTGTATGTACATACAGTACCTTCGATGGACAGAAACCATGAAAGCTTTGGGCTTGGTATGCAGACAGGGAAAGAGTGGCAGCCAGTGAATTACTAAGCACTGAAGCTCATTTCTCATTCCACATTTTGCTAAATGTAGACAGGATCACTATTTATGATCACTTGTGGGAAATCCTAGACAATACATAAATTATATGGACTCAGTTTGGGCATGTGTAGTGGAAGGTTTGGTTCACATGTTTGAATGAATCCTGACCTGTTTCCAGTACTGTCCAGGAAATAGGTACCAATATCTTTTTCCATGGCCATATTGGAATCAAAAGTATCAAAAAAGTTTTTCTCTAATACACTTTATTAAAATACCCTCCCATAGTTAAAGCCATGTAGTTAACAAAAGCTCTGTAATAACAAAATGATTGCTAATTAGAAAGGGCTGGAGGGAAGGAGGAAACAATGGTGAATATTGTTTAATAACATGGGATCATAGTCTGAATTTAGGAATACACAAAAGTTTGGAGATGTATGGTGGTGATAGTTGCATAACAATGTGTATATACTTAATATTGTATACTGAATACCAAAAAGTTGTTAAAATGGCCAATTTTTGTCTCATATATTTTGCCACATTGAAAATTACAGAAAACATGCCTATGAAGCTGGGCGTGGTGACTCATGCCTTTAATCCCAGTACTAGGGAGGCAGAGGTAGGAGGATTGCCAAGAATTCAAGGCCACCCTGAGATGACATAGTGAATTGCAGGTCAGCTTGAGCTAGAGTGAGACCCTACCTTGAAAAACAAAAAACAAAAAACAAAACAAAAAAAAAAGCCTATGTAAAGCCTCTTATTGTCCAATCATTTCCAAATCCAATATGCCTCCTTCTAAACCTGCCCATCATGGGGACAGAGAATGCTGGGGCCCAGGAATCATGGAGCTGTTGGAAATAATAATTACTAAAAGTAATGCAAGATGGTCAGACATTATTACCAACAACAGTTGAATTAAACTTTTGGGATTGTGTTTATCATTAGGTTGTGTTTTGCATTAATACTGACACTTTGAAACCATGCATTAAAATATGATTCGAGGGCTGAATTTTTCTATTGAGAGAAACAAAGAGAGAAAGAGAGAGAGAGAGAGAGAGAGAGAGAGAGAGAGAGAGAAAGAAAGAGGCCAAGAGAAAGAATGGGCTCAGCAGTGGCCTCTCAGCCACTGTGAACAAACTCCAGATTCATGCGCCCCCTTGTGGGCAAGTGCAGCATTGCACCCTTGTGTCACTTTGTGTCTGGCTAAACGTGGGACCTGAAGATTAAGCAGGCATTCTTAGGCTTGGCAGGCAGGAGCCTTAACTGCTAAGCCATCTCTCCAGCCCTGAATTCTGGGCTTTTGGTACTTCCTTATATTTTATGTCTGTCACCCTCAACTGCTTTGGGTCTTGCTGTGGACAATGTCTCTCTCAGAAACACACTTTTGCAAAGGCTCACTAGTGCTCAGCTTTGCATTAAAAGCACATTGATTTTTAGGTACTTTACCTCCCATGGCTTTGCAATTGACTTGTGAATCCACTTGAGGGCTCTATCATAGTTCTTGATCCTTCCTCAAGAAGTTGAGGGTTCTGAAAGGCTCATGGGCTCAAGGAACAAGACCCAATAGTTTTTGCTGCTTCTGAACCCCCTCTCATTCCTGTAAATCCTATCAAAGGTTTCTGTTGTCATTTCTCAGATTTCTGCACTCTCTCAGGACACAAGTCTGGGGGGATAAGGAGAAAAGAACCTACTGCTTACATCAAGGCTCCCCCTCCTCCTCCTCTGTTTGATTTGTTTCTGTCCATTTCCACACCCTTAACTACCCATAATGGGCTTTCACATCTACTCTGTGGGGCAACATAGATGTGTCATCAGCCCACCATCCATGGTTTTGATGCTGTACCCTGGAATCTCTAAAGTTGTATTAACAATATTCAAACCAAAGTTTAAAAGTGCAGCAACATCCTTTTATATTCTGCCAGAGCACCTGCTTTTGCATATTAAGCATTTCAGCTTTGAAGTTACCATATCTTGGATGGTTTCAAAATTGGCTTAGCAATGTGCTAATGGTTTCATCATAGTCTTAACATGACATCCCCTGAAGCAGCTGAAGATCTGTGGGCTCAAGAAGCCTAGACTAGAAGGGGCAGACAGGAAGTCTCTCAAATATAATCATCCATTTTGTAAGATTAACTAGGGTGAGGGTGAAGTAGAATAAACACTAAGTGAGGAGTCAATACTTTAGCTTGAAGACCTGACCATTGGCAGAAGGGTCTGGCTTTTGATCAGGCACTTGTTCTGGATGATACTTAAATTTGGGAACCTGAGGAGCTTGGTCTATCCCTTGGCTTATGTCGCCCCTCAGGTATGAAACCTGAGTTGTTACATCACTTTCTGAGATATTTATGACCTTCAAACATCATGCTTACCATGCACCCAGCTCAAAAGAATGATTTGATCATCCAAGCCTTACCCTTCGTGTTTCAAATGCATACTCTTGGCACTCTTAGTCGAATGGGATTATGTATGGAAAGCATGGGTACAATGTCTGGCATTTTGTAGGTGTTCAATAAATTATGCCTATTACTCTTTCCTCCATTTATGACAAAATATTTTCAATGATAGTTTCCTCAAAACCCTAACATTATAAATATGCAATAGCATTGCATATTTTAAAAGGCTAGGCTAGCACAGGAAATCCTTTTGCAATGGCTTTCAAATATTATTCAATGACTAATAACCACAATAGCAGCTCAAGCAGAAATCAAGTCCTTTAATGGTCCCCACTTCTGCTGAGTTGTCTATGACTGTTGCTGGAGCCCACAGGCTTTTTGAGCAATAATTTGTAGGTTTATCCATTCAGCAAAAATTTAATGAGCACCTACTCTATACCAGGCAAAGACCTGGCATTATTTTAGGGATGGGGCAGTGAGTAAACCAAAGTCATGCTGTTTTAACATTTCACATTACAACTATAAAATATCTCAAGACACTCATGTTAAGATAATAACACATAGGCAGCTGAGCATACAATTCTTGAGTCGCAGAAAATGGGAAGTCTGGCTTAGACATGTTAACTCAGAAGTAATTAGGATGTATGTATTACATAAATGCATGTTGAATCATCTTCAAGTTTAATACATATCACTTCCAGGTCTAAAACATTGATTTTTTTTTCACACAAATTACATGGAAATCAAGGGAGCATCTTCTGTGATCACTGTCAGGGGCTGAGGTGGGCAGAATTTGAGGAAGGAAGGCAGAAGTCACTTAAGGATGGTATGAGAGAATAGCACAAGCAAAGTTTATCTTTCTAGATTTTCATTTGACCTTGAGGAGAAAGGTAAATTAAGATATATTTAATAGTTCATTATATGAAAGCAATGAACAGTGAGAAAGTTACTTAGCATGTTTTATTTGGGGATGCTAGGGATCCATTGTGTGTGCACATGCCAAGCAATCACTATGTCACTGAACTACACCCCTAGGCTTCAGATGATTTTACATAGTCTTTAGAAAATAATGTGATTAAAAAATAATCATCACCACAAATCCCATCACTAAGGAATCATCATCATTACAATGTTGAGGTATTTTCTCCTAGTTTCTTCTTCACGAGTGGTATCTCTACTTATGAATCGAGATTAGAATATTGCTATATATTGTTTGATATTTCATCTTTATCTTATGGTCAAATCAGAAAATTGTTCACATGTTCATTAATAGTGTTAACAACCATGGTTTTCATTGTGTGGTGAATGTTTGATCAAGTGGACATGGCATACTCTACCAGCCGTTCCTAAATTGTACAGCACAAGCTGTATCTACTTTTCAATGAACATTGTGTGTGTGCATGCATAGATAATGCCTGCATATACGTGTGTGTGAAAGTTTGTATTTTTGGTGTGCATATGTGTACCATGGCACATTTGTGAAGGTCAGAGGACAAACTCCAGTGTGTCTTCATCTTCTATCTTGTTTGAGGTAGGGTCTCTTGTTCACCAGGTTAGCTGGCCTGCCAGGTTTTGGGGTATTTTCTGATCTCTGCCTCCCATCTTGCCATAGGTATGCTAAGATTACAAGCACACACTACATAGCACAGCTTTATCTGGATATCTGAACTCTGGTACTCAATCTCTTTTGCAGCAAGCACATTATCCACTGAGCCATCTTCCTTGCCCCAAAGTGTGCATTTTATTTCACTTTTACTTCATCGAATTTTCTTACAAAAGAATGCTAAGAATAAAATTAGTGAATGAAAAGTATAAATATCTTAATATGTATGATCTAGTTACCTTTGAGAAACATGGCTCCAATTTATAGTCTCACCATCAAGGAAATGAGAACTTACCTCATAGTATTCACACCAGAATAATTTGTTGTTACCTGCCTGACATATTAAGCAAAATGTAACAGTATAATCTTTTCCTGCACATTTTTATTATGAATAATGTTGAATGTTTATTCTCATTTTCTTAGTTTTTCTAGCCTCCCAGCAAATATTTATGATTTTTATCTACTCATTTGTAATAGTGATTTCATTTCTTTCTTATATTACCCAGAATTTCAAAAACAATATTAAATAACAATGGTCTAAAGCATTTCTGGAAGCAAATCTGTGGCAGATAACAATTATACCAGAGCAGTATGGGAAGGCACTGCATGGATTTCAAGTGGATATTAACAGAAAAATATAAAATATAAAATTTGTGCCTACAAGTGATTTAAATATGTTTGCCATTTGCAACGAAAGTGATACCCATATTGGCTTCAGCCTAGACACATTTTTACTGATCTCATTTGAGAATGAATAAGGTTCCCTATATATTTTTAGAATACAGTAAAGATTGTTCATCCAAAATGGATTTAAAATAATTTTGTAGATCATATCTTAACTTGTATTTCTGATTTAGAAAAATCTGGTTTCCTTAACAAATATGTGTAGAAATGTCTAAAGTAATGTGCTCTTTCTTAACATTTCAAATAAACACAGCATATTCTTGTTGCCGATTTGCTTCTCAACAACATACATCTTTGTGTTCTCTATTTGTTTGATCAGTTTAAGTATCTGGGAGAGTTTTGAAGACGTTTCTTTTCATATTGAAAGAACATATTACCAAATAGATTTTACGCGACCTAAAGTTTGCTCTTCAATAGTTTTGGAATCCTAAAGATCTTCTATACATTGTATACTCATTCCTTAAATTTTGACTTTTCACTTCATCAACCACATAGGGAGTGTGTCGGAGAAAATGTAAATGCTTGATGTTCTGCTCACACACACATAAATTTAGATTTTTTTGGAATTATTACAGCTATCTGTCAGCCTCATGGCTCTGGAGCCAAAATTCTTTAATTCCAAAATTATGAGCATGTGACAAGTTGTGGTTTATGTTGCTTTGTGAAATGAAGACCTGAATATACACTTTTAAATGGCTGAATAAATAGACTTGGGCTAATAAGAAGTATACCTTAATTCATTTCTGTGTAATCTTTTGAAAATGTGATTCAGATTCATTCTGTTTAACAGCTAAAAGCATCTCAAAGAAAATATATCAACCTTGCATTTTTAGTCTTGAAAAATTTACAATGGAAATAGACACTGCAATGTTTTAACTTAGAGTAAGCAACCATCCCAAACTCTGTCCCTTTCTCTTTTTCCCTCTTGTTGGTTGGCAAGCTCACCTCTTCATCTTCTACAATATCCTTGTTATTAATACTAGGTTTTCGAGGGTGGCTTTGTATTAGGACACATTAGTATCCAAATTCCAGTTTGTATATGCTCCCAGATAAATGTTTTACACTTTCTTAATCCAACTGTTCTTATGAAAAATGAAGTGGCTACAAGTAGGGTATAGCTAACAACAAAAAAGCACCCCTCAAATGCATTAAGTTATCATATACATTAATTATATGTAAGTTAAAGCTACATTGTTAGCATATAAGATAATATTTGATAATAAAGTTATTTCACAAAAGTGTTTCCTTTTAAATTTTATTTAATCATGATTGGAGGTATGGTTCAGTAGTAAAAATTTTAGCTAGCATTTATCAAGTCCTGTATTTGATACTCAATAAAGAAAAAACCAGGGCTGCAGAGATGGCTTAGTGGTTAAGGCGCTTGCCTGCAAAGCCAAAGGACCTTGGTAGGACTCCCCAGAACCCACGTAAGCCAGATGCACAAGGTGGCATATGCATCTGGAGTTCATTTGCAGTGGCTAGAGACCCTGGCACACCCATATTCTCTCTCTCTCTCTTAAAAAAAATAAAAAAATATTTTAAAAAACAATGTAATTAAAACACATATATAATAGTAACATTACACATCAATGTGACTAGAATTATAAATTTGGTGTGTTAGATGCTATAATTTGATATCCATTTCCTAAGTGAATTTTTAAGGGAATAAAATGTTTGCCATTCAGGATTGCAAAAGAGGATTTGTGAGCACATTATATTATATGGAAGAATGATATCAAAATGTGGTGTCTGGTATCATTAACTATGCTACTATTCTTTATACTTTTTCTGTTTTACTTAAGTTTCCTTCAACTTTTTTTTGTGTGTATGTGTGTATGCACATGTATTTGTGTACCTATGTGTGTATGGAAGTCAGAACATAACCTTAGATGTACTTCTTCAGGAACACTGTCCACATTTTTTTGTCATTGTTTGTTTTGTTTGTTTGTTTGTTTTTGTTTTTTCCAAGGTAGGGTCTCATTTAGCTCAGGCTGACCTGGAATTCACTATGTAGTCTTAGGGTGGCCTCAAACTCATGGCAATCTTCCTACCTTTCCCTCCTGAGTGCTGGGATTAAAGGCATGCACCACCATGCCTGGCCTGTCCATTTTTTGTGAGAAATAGTCTCTCACTTATCACCTTTTACACACTATGTAGGCTAGACAAGCAGGCTACTTTACCCCAGGGATCCACAATTCTCTACCTCCCTAGCACTGGGAATACAAGCTACTCCCCCAGCCTCCAGTTGTTTATCCTTCATTCTTTTTTTGTTTGTTTTTGTTTTCTTATTTATTTATTTATTTATTTATTTATTTATTTATTTATTTATTTATTTTATGAGCCAGAACAAGGAGAGAAAATATGGATGAACCAGGGCCTTCAGCCACTGTAAACAAATTGCACATACATGAAGTACTTTGTGCATCTGTCTTTACGTGGGTACTGGGGAATGGAGCCCAGGCTGTATGGCTTTGCAAAAATGTATCTTTAACTGCTGAGCCATCTCTCCAGCCCACTCTTTCATTCTTTTTTGTTTGTCTTATTTTTTATTGACAACTTCCTTAATTGTAGACAATATCCCATGGTATTTCCCTCCCTCTCCCCACTTTCCCCTTTGAAACTCCACTCTCCCATAGGCCCTCTTCCTCTCAATCAGTCTCTCTTCATTTTGATGTCATCATCTTTTCCTCCTATTAGGATGGTCTTGTGTAGGTAGCGTTAGGCACTGTGAGGTCATGGATATCCAGGCATTTTGTGTCTGGAGGAGCACGTTGTAAGGAGTCCTACCCTTCCTTTGGCTCTTACATTCTTTCCACCCCCTCTTCCGCAATGGACCCTGAGTCTTTGAAGGTGTGTTAGAGATTTTTCAGTGCTGAGCACTCCTCCTTCCCTTCTTCTCAGCACCATGGTGCCTTCTAAGTAATCCCAAGGTCGCCACCACCTGAAAAGAGAAGCTTCTCTAACCAAAAGTGAGAGTAGCATTAATATATGGGTATGGACATTAAGAGAAGGTGCTTACTGGGGAGTTTGGTGAGCATAGTATACATTTAGCCAGACACCAGCAGACATTACACCCCTAGGGCTCATGGCTACTCCTGTTGTAGGTTTTCAGTAACAGGGATGTATTCCCTTCCATGGAGTGAACCTCTGGTCCAATTAGAGACCTTTTGGTTTCCCCCATGACAGAAATGCCATTATTGTACCTGTTGGCTCATTTGGCCTGGCTGGCCAAATTTAAAGCTTTCAGTGTTCACTGTTGAGTATCTTCACTAGTGTTTTTCTCTCTCTCCCATTGAATTGCATGCAGCATAGCTTTTTCCAGTTTTCTGTCAGCTGATCCACATGGAGGAAGCTTTCAGCTTAGTTACAGAAAAATAAAGTTATGAAATTTTCTGGAAAATGAATGGATCTAGAAAGGATTATACTTAGTGAGGTAACCCAGGCCCAGAAAGTCAAACATCATATGTTCTCTCTAATATGTGGATACTAGCTACAAATAATTGGACTTGTGTGTGAGTAGGAATAAAAGTAAGTAGTAGAGGTCAGTAAGCTAGAAACATGATATAAAGGGAATAGAAAGGGAGGGAGGGGGACTTAATAGGGTGGTATTGTATATATATATATAAGTAAAGGCACAGATTAATGGGGGTGAAAAGGCCCAAGTGAGGTCAGGGGAAGAGATTGAGTAAAGGAAAGGTGGAGGGAGGTTCTAATCAAAATCTAAGAGGATATAAATAAGTCATATGGAAACCTACTTTTTTGTACAATGGAACACTCAGAAGCCATAGATTGTTACTAGAAAACTTTCAGTGCCAGGGATGGGATACCTTCCAGTGAGTTGTTGACCAGGGAGGTCACCGATACCCCCAAAACATTTAGGCCATTGCCAAGGTCCTTGGTTTCCCACCAGGAATAGATGGTAAGACCTTATTGATGAAGACACAGCATACTTGGGCTGCAAGGTTGCTCTATCATTCTTAATGTGAAATTCCTTTCTATCTAATGCTAGCAATTAATATGAGATACTTTCTTCACATGGTCAAAAGTTTTTTTCTCCCATTACACATTGGAGTCTAAATTTACAAAGTTTTGTTTTTTGAATAGTCTTTCAGAACATTATAAAATCTGAAAGAGAAAAGTGAAAAGCTACATGTCATTGTCTATATTAACCTATAATTGGCTTTACAGTGAACTTAGCAATATGGAAGAAGGTCTAAATCTCAAAGGCAAGTTTCACTCACTTTAAGGCCTTGCCTGACTTGCTTAAGGCAATGTCTAGAGCGCCAGGTCAATGTTCTTTGCATAAAATATAATCCCCAGCAATTTAAAAAGAATAAGTCAGTGGTCAGTTTGATGTCAAATATTTTTCAAAGTAACCTGAAAATTAAATAGACCTACTAATCAATTTATATTTTTCAAGAAAAAAACTTCATTGCTTATTTCCAAATTCTAACATTTCCATAATTTTCTTCTCATTTTTTTCTGTAATTATTTTTCTTATTTTCACTTTTTGCAATTCAAAACATTGAAAATGTGGTTACAATTTAGAATAAGGACCTTTCTCTTGCTAAAAGAATTATACCTTTTAAGGTTAGGTTTCCTTTTGAAAAATCTCAAAGCAAGTTTATTGGCCAAAAACAAAACAAAACAAAATCTCTCATTTTAGCCTGAGGCAGAAAGGAGTGAATTATGCCATATGAAAGACATTATTAAATATTTTATTTTGCTTTTTGAAAGAGGGCATGGGCAAACATTTATAAGGTTCTTCTTTATACTGAAGTTTATTTTTATAAACCTTTGCTGAAGAACGTCTTGTCCTCATTTTCCGAGTCATATTTCTTTCATATATACTTAGTAAAATTCAACAGATAATTAAGCAACCCTATTTTCAAGGCTGAATAAAAGTATTACCCAGTGCACCAGGCTAAAATCCTGCTATAGTATACCTTTGTCTTTCAATATTTTCCATCATCTCAAATTCATTTTACATGTTTGCGCAGAATACTTTCTAATGTCTGTGGGTTGCTATTAGCAGTGTTTTTAAAATTCATTTGTTATTTATTCTGGAGAAATAGAACTAGATATGAAGAATAAAAACAAACATATTTCTTACTAAAATCACCGAAATTGTACACTGACCTCTGTAAATTGATTGGTTGAACTAACATTTTTCCCAATGGTTGATATGTGAGAATATGGAAAATGACATTTTGGATGCCTGTAATACACCAGGGAGTTTTGTGTACTTTACATATGGCTTCTTAATTGAAATTTCACAGCCACCCAATGTGAATGCTACATTGTTTTCTAAAGTTCAACATGTGGGTCAAGTTGTCATATTTTTCTGATGGCTTTTATGAATGTATTGTTTCTTCTAAAATTGTATTTCTAAGTTATACACCATTTGCATGGTGGGCATATTCCCTAGTCAGTCTAGTATTAGCCAAAATTTCTCATTTATACTCACAGATCTTCATTTTGTCTCCATTGTTTTGTTAGTTTATCACTATTATGTGAGTTGTATGCAATATTAAGCATAATTAACTATGAAACTGAAACAGTGTCCTTAATAGTTTGTATTATCCACCTTACCCTATCTTAACCTGTAGAGACACTCCCTAGATTTGGGACATAGAGAGAAAGAGTATTTGAATTATTCAACTTCAAGCAGTCTAAGGCAAGTGGAACCAGAGATAAGATGGAGAATTGCTGGAAAACAGAATCCCCAAAAGGTAGAGATGTGGTCCAACACAAAAATGAAAATGAATACAAAAATGGCTGAGAATGAGAACCCACTGAAGAGATCTGGGTTGAAGTGTTGTCTTGGATCAATAACCTGTCAATAACACAGGCAAAAGGAATGAGAATCCAGGGTTGGGTTTCTTGCTAGTATAAAGGTGGCATTGTTAGTATATACTCCTATTTCTATTTTTGCTAGGAAGACTGGTTATCTTACATTGTGAACAAATGTGTCCCACAATCGTTGGTGTAGAGAGAGCTTGATTGGAGCATAGCGACACTTCTGCATTTAATCCTCTTCCATAGATGATTTCTCACTAGAAGTGAGTACTTGTGACAAAGACTCAGTATCCTAAGAATTCTAATATATTCACTACAAAGTTCTTTATATAAAATGTTTGCTGACTCATGCTGCATAAGTATCTCTCATGTGGTATTATATATCCTCATTTTGATCGTCTTACCATATGTGTATGTCTAAAGATATATACATATATATGTATTCATATAATGTATGGGTGTGCATGTATATTTTACTGAAGTCTCCTTTTCATTTGATAAAGGTCTTTCTGGATCCAGAATTATGATTATACCAAATCTCATATTTAGAATGTGTCTAGAATTTTCAGGTCTTGACAAATAGCTTATAGTTTTTGGAACACAGTTCCATGTTTTAAAGTAATATTAAATCTTGTTTTTATTCAGCATTCAAAAATCCTGATGCTAGGAAGCCTTTAAAATGATATGTGATTAGATTTTTGTTTCTATCATCAAATTTGAGTGATTAAATCATTTCAACTGCTAAATATTAGATTTAAGCTATTTTAGCCTGACATCATCATGGAAATTACAGTTTCTTTTTTCCTGATATCATTATCATAATGTTTGCTTATATTCTTTTTGGAGAATCAGTTGATAGTTAAAGTCATACAATTGCAAAATAACTCATTATCCATGACCTTGAGAATGAGAATGCTGTACATCAAATTTAACCCATATAAGACACTGGCGGACCTTATATTGACCTGGACCCATGTAGATATCCTTCCATATGGCACTTTTGATCTTGTCAAGATTCAGAGATACCCGGTAGACACATAGGACCAGATGGGAAGGAGCTACACTGACTTATATAATTAATCTTCTTGGAATCCAAGCATACGAATGAGAACCATACTAAGGTTTGTATATCATTTGAATGAGCTTAGTTCTTATATATAATAAATGTGATTCATCTCCCTCTGAGAATGATGGAACGTTAGTACCAGATTTACACCCTGGTCATAATCAAGCAGAATCTGCAAAGAAGAAGAGAAAGAGATCTCAGATCAAACAGCTCCAGCCTGAGATTGCTGGCAGAAGGAAAACAAAGCAAAGGCAGTGATCATTTCAGACTTCTGTCTCAGACACTTTCCAGATCAAAATGGTAGGAAGGGAAACCTCAGCAACGGCACGGCAAGCTCTGAGTGGAGGAGGCTCTGAGCTGAGGCATCAGAGGAGGCCAAGCATGGAGGTGAGTGAGGCTGATACAGCTGCAATTGATAGGGAGACGAGTGGAAGAAAAAGAAGTATTGGGATAAAGAATTCCAGAAGACTTCTAAGAGCACAATACTGATCTGGTTCACATGAGGCTGAGCATGTATGAGATGAATACAATTTTTTTTTTTTTTTTTTTTGATGAAAGAGTGACGACATTGGGGTTGGAGTTGATGGCTCAGCTCAGCATGTAAGAGCACTTGCAGCACAAGTAGGAAATTCTGAGAGGACCTGAGTTTGATCCCCAGTGCCTACTTAAAAGGCCAGGGGCCTCACACACAAATATAACCCTAGCCCTGTGAGGGATGGACACTAAAGAATACCTGAGGCTTGAAGGTCAACCAGTTTGAAGGTCAAAACAGCAGTTTCAGATTCAGAGCGAGATTCTGTCTTAAGAATTCAATGTGGAAGAGACTTGGAGGAGGATACTCAGTGTTCTCTGGCTTCCACATGGGTACACATGGGGAATGCACACAGCTGCACTCATGTGCATGTATGATACATTCACACAGCACACCTCACATGACTACACACACATCAAATCAATCAATCAATCAATCAATCAAAAACACAAATAAACAAACTTCAGGTAGCTATAAGTGAAACTATTTCCAGAGCTCCTGTGGACTGAAAAACATTGAATTTGCAACCAGAGTGACATGGTTTTCTTTAAAAATATTTTAAAAATCTGTGCATCTAAGTGTGAATTATTGTATTTTCATCATCTAGCAGAAAGAGTAAGGAGTTGTGATCCATTACCAGAAAAAAAAAACATTCAGTAATCGAAGATCAAGAACGGGCAGGGCCTGGGAAGATGGCTCAAGGTTAAGGTCACTTTCTTATAAAGTTTGCTGGCCCAGGTTTAATTCCTAAGCCACCCATATAAGCTGAATGCATAAAGTGGCTCAAACATCTGGTGTTTGTCTTCAATGGTAAGAGGCCCTACACCCCAACATATAAATAAATAATAAATTAAAAGAAATGGCAGAGATCATAGGAATCAGGGTAGCTTCAGACTAACTTAAGTGATTTTTTTAAAAAACATGAACATAATAAAGAAGTAAATGGTATTTATAAAGCAACAACAAAATAAACTTTCTAGAACTGGAAGAACAATGGCTAAAATAACAAATGTACTAGGTGCACTCATGGCAGTCTGGATGAAATAATGACCAGCTTCAAAACTGACAGAGGACAGAAACTCTACACATTACAAAGGAAAAGCACATGAAGAAAATGAAGAGAATGTGGATGACTTACAGGACAATACACAACAATATAATATTTGAAGTCCTGAAAATGGGGATCATAGGCAGAAAAGAATGAAAAAGATAATGTCCTAAATAATCCACTGGTTCAAAGGAACTGTTAAGTCTATAAATGCAAGAAACACAATGATTTAAAGCAGGATAAACAAAAATAAAATTATACCAAGGTTCATTATAATTAAAAATTGGAAAACTGGGATGGTGTATGTCTTTAATCCCAGCACTCTGGAGGCTGTGGTAGGAGGAAGGCCGTGAGTTTCCAGCCAGCCTGAGAGAACAAAGCTTCTGCTTTCCAGAGAGTGAGACCCTGTCTCAAATTTTTTTTTGAAAAGCCATACAGTGATAAAGGGAAAAAAAAATTGAAAGATGACAGAGAAAAGGCATAGTCAATATAGTGAATGCATTGTCCTAAATCTTGAGTCTAATAAGTAATGATATATTCCTGAAAAATGCTAAGAGAGCAGATAAAATACACAATAAAAAGGACTGGGAGGATGGCTGAGTGTTTAAAGGTACTTGCTTGCAAAGCCTAATGACACAGGTTTTATTCCCCAGCATGCATGTAAAGCCTGATGCAAAGTGGTACATATGAAAAGGGGAGGCAGAATCAGGGGAACCCAAAGCCAGAAGAATCCAAAGCACATGAGCCAGACTCATTTGCAGTGACAAGAGACCCTGTCTCAAAGAAAATGGAGTATAGATCTCTTGAGGTTGTCCTCTGACCTCTGCACATTCATCATGGCAGAGCATGTGCTCATCCATATAATAAATAAACACTCTAAGAGTACACAGTTCAAAATCCAATATGTTCCAGGCTTGGTGGTGCATGCTTTTAATCCCAGCACTTTGGAGGGAGGCAAGGTAGTAGTTTTGCCATGAATTTAAGGCCACCTTGAGACTAAGTGTGGCAGCTTGAATAGATGGCCCTCAATATATTCAGAGTTTTATTAGTTTGTAGTTTGCATCTGCAACACCTGGCTGGACACAATATCACTGGGCAGATGCTGGTGGGTTTGAGATTTCAATCTAAAGATATGCAAAGTGTGCCTAGCTGAAGTTCCTAAAGTGTGCTGTGCTGTGCTGTGTGGCTTCTGGCTTTGCTCTCTCTGTTTGTTCCTGTGAAGGCAGGCTAGTTTCTTCTACAGAACTTCCCCTGGATCTATAAGCTTCAATAGATACCTTCCTCCATAACTTGGCCTGGTCTGGAAGTTCATCTCAGCGAACCTGAAGCTGTCTGCTACACTGAGACTACATAGTGAATTCCAGGTTAGCCTGGGCTATAGCAACGCCCTACCTCAGAAAATCAAAACGAAAGAAAACAAAACAAAAGCTAATACATAAGGTGAAAAATATGATAATTAGTTTCATGTAGCCTTTCTGAATTGTATACATTTTTCAAAACATCATTTTTTATGTAATAGATATACGTAATTTTTACATAAACACACAAGGAAACAAAGGTAAGAATCACTTCTAATTTCTTGGAAGAAAAAATTTTAACCAGAGGACAATGGAACATCATTAAAGTGTTAAGAGATAAATAAAAAACAAAAAATTTAAGAGCCGGGTGTGGTGGCACACGTCTTTATTACCAGCACTTGGGAGGCAGAGGTAGGAGGATTGCCATAAATTAGAGGCCACCCTGAGAATACAGAATGAATTCCATGTCAGCCTGGGCTACGGTGAGACCCTACCTCAAAAAAAAAAAAAAAAAGGAATAAACTTATAATACAAAAATTTTAAATGAAAATACTGTAATTTATTTCACAGACAAAAGCTGAAAGAACTTTTTGCCAGTAGATCTATTTTTTTAAGAAGTGTTAAAAGGGGGCTGGAGAGATGGCTTAGTGGTTAAGGCATTTGCCTGTGAAGCCTAAGGACCCATGTTCAATCTCTCTTCAGATCCCATGTAAGCCATATGCGCAAAGGTGACACAAGCGCAAGGTGGCACATGTGCACTTCTGGAGTTTAATTGCAGTGGCTGAGGCCTTGGCACACCATCTCACTCTTTCTTTAAAAAAAAGGCATTTAAAAGAAGTGCTAAAGGTCCACAAGTGCTAAAGGGGCAAATAAACTTAGATATTTTGTTTTAATATTTTCATGTAATTGCTGAAAGTAAATATAACAACTATATGTCAGAAGTGTTATATACATCAAGAGGCTTATAGGCATTGAGAGGGTAACAGCACATGTATAAAGATGATTTATAAGCAGATCACAAGATGAGAGAAGAGAAATGGGTAGTGTTTCATTATACATGATCTGATATTTGAAGGAAGATGGTGAGATGTTAAAGATGCATACCATAACTCTAAAAGAACATTAAGGCACAATGAAAGCAAAGTCTTATAGCTCAAAAGGCTAACAGGCTACTAGAGATTATCAGAATGCAACAAAGAAACTCAAGACAAAAACAAGACAATGAAAGAGATAAAGGAATAAAGACTAGAAGGGACTGTTGGAAAACAACGACAAAGCTGATAGATTTTGTGTGTCACTGAAACATTGGCTGTAAGTAGTCAGTATTTGAGAATTTTTCTGTAAATCTGTATTCTGTTGAGGTCATGTAATTATTGATACCTGCTGCTCTTTTCTTTGGGGATATTTTCCCAAAAGCACATTTTATTTTAATAAATTGGCAGTAATGTTGTGATTGTTGTAAAGAATGTTTGAGTAAATTCGGACAGTCATCCTACGTAACATTTATCACATACAAAACATATGGCAGGTAATAGGAAGTCTCAAAAGACCAGACCCTCACCACAGAGAAAGAACCAGAGGGAATCACTGCATAGTTAATGCTGCAAAAAAAATGTAGGCACGTATTCTGGTTACACTACCACACCCAAATAACCACTAGACATTATCCATGGCATTTAAACAGTCTGCATTTAGCTTCCTCTATCAATCTATAGCCTTAAGATATTTGGGAACAAAGACTAAATTAGGGCATAATTAGTGTATTAATAATGATCCAATATTTTCAAATGTATGCCTATTTTCTTTATCCTTACTAACATTTATAATGTATTACTCTTTGTGTGTATGTGTGGTGGACATGTGTGCATGTGTGTCTATATATGTGTGGGCCTAAGTTCATGTACACACATTCATGTGGAGGCCAGAGGTTGACAATCACTCTTCATTTTACTTTTTGAGACAGGTTCTCTTGCTGAACCCACAACTCACTGATTCAACTAACCTAGCTGGTGAGAAAACTCCACAGGCGCACATGCCTCTGCTTGCCATGCCACTTTGCCCGACTTTCACATGGGTACTAGGGATCTAAACTCAGACCCTCATGCTTGTATGGCAGACATTTTATGGACTGAGCTATCTTCCCAGCCCTTGGTTTTGGGAATTTAAAACTTTCTCCCAAAGTAAGAAATGGGTATATTTAAACCTTGTTCCATTATGCCCTTCTGAACCTTAACATTTGATCTATAAGCTTTAGGCTTTGGAAGCCAGAAGTCTTTTTCCCTCCAAACTACTGCCTCTGTCCAGTTGTCTCCTGCTGCTGCGAATGGTGTCTCACCTTTGCACTAGACCCTGCCTTGTATCCATTCTGCTGCCTGTCTCCATCCTGCTAAATGCAGGATTCCAGCAAAATGGGTACGAGACCCCATTGTTAGCTACAGAAGTAGAAGATAACACTTTGGTTTTGGTTCCTGGCTGTAATTTTGTGTGCTTTCTGTTCATCCTAGGCTAGTCACCCCTCAGGATCATTTCAATGTTTAATAAGATAGTAATAGTCACCATCAGGAATATGAAAGGCAAATGTGTGCTTTCCAAAGTGCACGAGAGTATGACTTCCAGGTCTCAGGGTCTTAGGTAGCTCAGGCTGGCTTCAAACTTCCTAGGGAGGTCTGGCTAACCTTAAATTTCCTGTCATGCAAACTGAGCCTCCAAAAAGTCCTGGAATTATAGGAGTGTGCTACCATGCCTGGCTATTAAACTAATTTATTTTTTGAGGTAGGGTCTCAATCTAGCCCAGGCTGACCTGGAATTCACTATGTACTCTTAGGTTGGCCTCGAATTTACAGCAGCCCGCCTACCTCTGCCTCGCACATGTTGGGATTAAAGGCATGTGCTTCTACTCCTGGCTAAATTATTTTCTTAGATCCAAGAAAAGTTTTATTCTTTTTATTTATTTATTTTATTATTGACTACTTCCATAATTATACACAACAAACCATGATAATTCCCTCCCCTTCCCTTTGCCCTTCACAGATCCATTCTCCATCATATCCCTACCCTCTCTCAATAAGTGTCTCTTTTATTTTTGATGTCATGATCTTTTCTTCATATTATGAGGGTCTTGTGTAGGTAGTGTCAGGCACTGTGAGGTCATGGATATCCAGGTCATTTTGTGTCTGGAGGAGCACGTTGTAAGGAGTCCTACCCTTCTTTTGTCTCTTACATTCTTTCTGTCACCTCTTCTGCAATGCACTCTGAGCCTTGGAAGGTGTGATAGAGATGTTTCATTGCTGAGCACTCCTCTCATCAATTCTTCCCAGCACCATGGTGCCTTCTGAGTCATCCCAAGGTCAACGCCATCAGAAAGGAGAAACTTCTCTAACCAAAGAGAGAATAGCATTAATATATGGGTAATGAACAGTTTGGTGAGCATAATATATTCATTTAGCCAGGCACCAGCAGGTGTTATACCCCTAGGGCTTATGACTTCCCCTGTCATTGGTTTTCAGTGTCAGGCATGTATTCCCTCCTGTGGGGAGGCCCTTCAGTCCAGTTAAAGAATAGTTGGTTTCCTCCATAACAGACACACCACTATTGCACCCATTGGTTTATTTGGCCTGGCTGGCCCAACTTAAAGTTTGCAGTGTCCGCAGGTGTTTATTTCTGCTGGTGATTTCTCTCTCTCCCATGGAGCTGCATGCCATGTAGTTTTTTTTTTTCCAGCTTTCTGTCAACTGCTCTACTTGGAAGAGGTTTTCAGCTCCACTCCAGCAGGATTTCTCAGTCACTTTGCAGACCAAGCATGTGGAGTCTTCAGCAATAGGGTCTTACCATCTATTCCTGGTGGAAAATCCAGAGCCTCTGAAGTAGCCTGTAATGCTTTGGGGACATCAGGTGCCTCTTTGGCTAACAACTCACTGGATGGTATTCCATCCCTGGCACTGAAAATTTTCCAGTAACAATCTATGACTTCTGGGTGTGCCATTGTCCAAAAAAAAAAAAAAAAAAAAAAAAAAAGTTTTCACATGACTTATTCATACCTAGATTTTGATTAAGCCTCTCCTACTTTTCCTTTACTCAATCTCTACCCCTGACTTCAACTAGGTCTTTCCACCACCATTACTCTGTTCTTCTCCTTACATATATACAATACCATTCCTTAGTCCTCCTCTCCCCTCCCTCACTTATAGCTCCTTCCTAGTTTACTGGCCTCTCTTTTATTCCAACTCACATACAAGTCTAAACATTTGCAGCTAGAATCCACATATGAGAAACAGCATGTGGTACTTGGCTTTCTGGACCTTAGTTACTTCACTAAGTATAACCCTTTTCAGGGAAAATTCCATTATATTATCCATATAACTTTCAAATCATTACCGTTTTTTATTTGATTGCAATTTTGGGTAACTTTAAAAAATTATATATTCTTTTTGACCATTTCATCCTTATATATATTTGGATTTACTCCCTTACCCCCATTTTCCTTCTCATCCCCTTCACACTATAGGTAAACAACTTCTTTCCAATTTCCTTATTTTTTTTTTTTTTTGTCCCTCTAAGTTCCATGAGAGTGCTTGCACGGGTATGGATGTGTGTGGATGGGGTGGTTATTATTGTAAGATGGACCATTTTCTAGTGACTACAACTCTGAAGAACATGATTCCCCTCCCCAGCAACCACTAATTGCCAATAGCTCATTACAAAGGGTAAGGCCTCATGGGCTCATCCCCCATCCATGATGGAATTCTGCCAGGTTCAATGTTGTGCAAGAAGCCACTGCTGCTGTGAGTTCATGAGTGCAATGCCATGCTGGCTCCTGGAGCCAGCTTGCCACAGCACTCATTTTTGATATATAGAAACATCAAATTGAGGAGGCTGGGGGATGGTTCAGTTTATAAAGTGTTTGCCACACAAGCATAAGGAACGAAATTTGGATCCTCAGCATCCACATGGAAACTGGGTATGTTTGTAACCCAGCAATGTGGAAGTAGAGATAGGAGATCCCTAGCCAGGCATGGTGGTGCATGCCTTTAATCCCAGCACTTGGGAGGCAGAGATAGGAGGATTGCTGTGAGTTCCAGACCACCCTGAGATTGCACAGTGAATTCTAGGTCAGCCTGGGCTAGAGCTTGACCCTCCTTCAAAAACCAAACAAACAAAAAATTAGTAAGTAGGTCCCTAGAACATGCTGGCTGATGGGTCTGCCAGATGGGAAAGATGCAGGTTTAGAGAAAAGCTGTTGCAGGATGATGGCCATGATCCTGAGACCAGTGTGGGCTACATAGTGAATATCAGCCTAGACAGGCTACATATAAAGACTCTGTCTCAAAAAAAAAAAAAAAAAAAAATTGGGCTGGAGAGATGGCTTAGCAGTTAAGGTGCCTGCCTCCTAAGCCTAAGAACACTGGCTCCAGTCTCCAGTGGTTCCAATCTCCAGGTCCCACATTTAGCCAAGATGCAAAGTGACGCAAGGGCACAATACCACAATTGACCACAGGGGGGCACACATCTGGATTTCATTCACAGCAGCTGAAAGGCTGCTGGCGTGCCCATCTCTATCTGTCTTCCTCTCCTCTCTCTCTCTCTGTCTCTCTCTGTCTCTTTCAAAAAAAAATTAAAATTAAATCAACAAATAATCCAACAAAACATACTTGTATATTGTAATCACGTAATAGGGTGGTTCAATATATGAATACATTGTGTAATTTTGAAAGTGCATTAAACATATTTTTCTTCTCAAACCTTCAGTACAGAAAGGTGCTTACACAACTGTATAATCGAATGTTTAAACTTGGCTAGGACATAGCTCAAAACAGAGTGACTAAATGAAACTAGACCATGATTCTCAGAAACAGAAATGGAATGATGGTGAGCAGATGCCATGTTTCCTGGCTGGTGCTTGTCCTTTGATCAAGGCCAAGGACTGACATACAAATTGTACTATTGCTCTCTGCTGAATGCCACAGAAACTTGCACCTTTCATGTTTTGCTTTTTCTCTGTGTTAGAGCTTACGGACAAAAAGTTTACTAGGGGGTCAGAATGTTATCTCTTTCACTGTTATCCACAAAACCAGGGACACAGCATAGTTACCTGCAGTGAAGCTCTCTGTACTCCATTCCCCACTAGATACAATGATAAAGACTATCAATGATGTGCCAGAAATAAAACAAGTATGGGCTATAAAGGCAAAATGACTTTAGGATGGGTTGAATTTCCTTAATCCAAAGATCTTAGATCTGAAATTCTCTGAAACCCAAACTTTCTGAGTGTTGACAAGACATCATATTATATATGATATATATAAAATTCTATACCTGACTTCTTGATAAAAGTTGGAGTCAAAAGATAGGCACAGTAAGACAACTGTATAAAATTACCTTCATGCTTCATATATATATATATATATATATATATATATATATATATATATATATATAGATATAGATATGCATAAATAAATGTTGTATTTAGATTTGGCTTCCATCACCAAGATGTCTCCGATACTACAGAGTGGAAAACATCAGAACCTCAAAACATCCCTGCATTTTAAAATAAAGGATTCTCCACCTGTACTTTAAAACCAAAGGAGAGTAGATATTACTGAGTTTTTTAGCTTCAGAGAGATACAGAATTAGGATTCATTTTCACATAAGTTTTTATATTCTCTTTGGGAAATGTAGTTTATTGTATGCATATATATATGTATAATTATTAATTAGTGTATATGGCTTCACATAAGTGTGTGGGTGCATGTGCATTTGTGTGTGTGTCTGCATGTGGAGGCCAGAGAACAACCACAGGTGTCAACCTCAGGAACACCATCCACTTTCTTTGAAAAATGATCTCTCACTGGCCTGCAGCTCACAATTAGGCTAGACTGGCAGAACAACGAGCCAAGGATGCTCCTGTCTCAACCTATGTAGTGTTGAGATATCAAGTTTATGCTACCATAACCAGAGTTTTTCTATGGGTCCTGGGGTTCAACTACTCAATGTTAGAGCTTAATGGAAAATGTTTCCTAGAGGGCAGAACCTTATCTCTTTCACTGTATTCACAGTGCTTATGAGGCAAACACTTTACCACTAAGATATGTCCCCAGACCCAAATTGTTTGAATAAACAAGTATTGTCCTTATTGTTTATGTCTACATATTTACATTTTCTGGCTGTTATGCTAACTGGGAATGCTAGTATGCATATGAGGATAAGAAAAAAATATGTGCATGCATTGCAGTAATGGAGAATGCATGTGCATGTGAAATATGTAACAATGACTATCTTGAATGTTTAGAAGCAAGGGTGACACTTCCTCCTGGTTTGAATAATTTCTAATGATCCCACAATCATTCTATTCACTTTTCTTTTCAATTTCCTTTCACTTTAATGAGGGGAAGCTTTTAAAGGACTAATTCAGCACTGATGAAATTAAGATAAGCCATGAGAGCTCATGAATTGAATGTGTAAAAACATGAACCATTATGGACATGTCTTACCAAGGTGATCAGACAGACTTCTTTAAATGTGATATATTGTAGAAGTTAAGTCTGCTGTATTTCATTCGTCCATCCTTGTTGAAATGCATCAGACTGACAACCTTCCTGTCATTATATACCTAATAATTTCTAGTACATGGCACACTTGACAAAATATTTGGTTATTAAGAGAATTTTAAAAAAACAGAAAAGTAAAATACCTAAATTTTTAGTCTCTTTAAATGGGGAAAGTGCATGATGGCAAAATGATCAAGTCACATGAGTATTTAAAAGGTCTGCAGAGTTGTTAGTTTACTAAGTGGTTGTTTTGTTCAGACAATAATGAATGGTATGGAAATAGTTGCTAAAAGATAAGCTACAAGGAATTATGCTTTCTAGACTCTTGATTGGGAATTAAGCAGCCAGAACAACAGAAAAAGCAGTGTCTTAGCACCTCATTTTCTCTCCTGCTTTGATGTCAGAGCAATGCCCCTGATATGACATAGCATATTGTTGTTGGGTTGGAATAGCCTTGGATACTCAAGGTGCCGTGTTTATACAATTGGAATCAAGGTAGTTGGTGACATCATGAGTGAAGTCACATGTCTATGCTGATTAAAATGTTCTTAACACACACCTCATTACTCCTGGCAATTAAAAAAATGAATAAGAAAGTAGTCTTGTTTGAGCAACTATGTGATAAAGGTACTTCATGTCTAAATGAGTCTTGGAGAGCTGACCTTTCAATTTCACATTTTTTTAAAGAACCTAAAATTCTTAGGAAAATATTCCCTAAGTAAGTGACTTATTATTATTGCCCTGTTTAATATGTTTTGGTGTGTGTGTAAGGGTTTTTCTCTTACTCAGGCTGGACAGAAACTTGCAATCCTCTTTCCTCCACCCCCAGAGTGCTAGAACCAAATTACTCTTTAAAACCCTTTTTTGTTCTAAAATAAAACAATAAATAAGGGAATAAAATATAAAATAATGGATGTGATGTGAAATACTTGGTATTCAGAGACTCCTTCTCAGGTCCACAGAGGAGACTAACTCTCTCCACATCCTGTCTAGTGTTCCAACTTCTTTCTCTATAAATGTTCTTCTTGCTTCCATTGTTATTTAAGCTACATTTCTGTCTGCACAAGAATTCCTACATAAGTGCTTCTAGGAACACCATCTCTCTCAAATACCTCATCCTATCTGAAACAGACACATGCAGAGTCACCACGATCAGACCACAAGGATCACTTTCCTGTTAGTCTGCCCTGCAAACTCCAGATTCACTGTAGAGGCAGAAAATAGATGGGAAGTAATGGAATTGCAGCCTCAAGTGTATTTAAATGACACAAAACCGAACTGAAAGCTGGAATTCCCTCATGAGGGCACAGCCACCAATTTGTCCTAGAGACATTTCTCAGACAAAAGAGACCCAAATTCTTCTTACAAAACATTTTGTGGTGATTCTGCTTGCCATGCATATTCTGTATATTTCCAGAACTTATGTGTATAAATAGCATGTCATAAGAGGGGACCATTTAGGGGAAATAATAGGCATTAATTAAATGTGGACAATAGGCAATGAAGCTCCTTCAGTTTCTAAAATTAAAGAAGATGATTCAATAATATGAAGCTGTGCTGTTATTAGTTTGCGTGCATCTCTGCTAATTGTTCCTTTTGTTACCTCCATATTCCATCTAAACATAGTGTGTCAGAGCCCCATATTGTTTCCACAAGGGCCTTCCTGAAACCACTGTGAGGTTTATTAGGCAGAATAAAATGAGGAGAAAGAAGAAACCAGTCTTTGGTGGAAAAGCACTTGGAAATAGAATACTAGAAGAAATTTTGGTATGTGTCCTACCTATGCTTATGTACTTTGTCCTACGAAGACACTGAAATTCTCTAGCTTTTGATCATTAGATAATTTTTAAAGTCCTGTGTGAGACATCAGTTTCAACAAATTATAATGCTGATTTACTATGGTCTACGTCATAGGGGAAAAACAGTACTGGGGGGGCATTTCAGCTCACCCTATAACCACTGAGGAACAAATTTTGTCTCTAGCTTCCTAGAATTTATTTATTTTTTTAATTTCTGGAATATTATCAGAGGCAGATCTGTTATAGATTCTACAGATCACAGCTGAGGGTGAGTTCAGAGGGGACCCCAGAATTTACAAAAATGAGATGACTCTCTCTGTCCATTTAGTTCACTGATTAAAGTTAGAGAGAAACTATGAAGTACAAAATCCACAACATTAATATGGAATATAAGCATGTGAATTCCTCTTTTTATACATAACTGATCTATTACTGTACTGCAATATGGTTATCACATGGGATAGGAGTTATACCATAGTCAGCGAGGCTGTCACTTGCTGTGTGACCTTCTGTGAATTTATCATCTTCTCTAAGCCTGTGCTTCCTTATGTATAAATTCGTGAAAATAATAGCTGATTTCCCATGAGCTTCTGAGAGAATCAACTGGCTAGAAAGGCTAAAGAAAAGCTCAGTGGTTAAAAGTACTTGCTGTTCAAGCCTGGCAATCAGAATGCAGATGCCCAGAGCAGGTTGCACACTATCACACACACTTGTAATTCCTGTACATTTAAAGGAGTCAGAGCCAGGAGCACCCCTGAAGCTTGCAGGTGAGATAGCCTGGCAAAAGCAGCGTGAGTGAGAGACCCTGTTTCTAATGCAGAGGAAGGTGAGGACAGGGACGCCAAGTCGTCCTCTCACCTCTACGTGACCCACCAACACAAATCAAATTACAAAACGCAACTGACAACAGCTTGCTAAACAAAGTTAGACACTCCAGAAATAAATATGCACTATTTCATGTGACCTCAGTTGAATACTGTCACTCTATGATCTCTGGCTTCTCATGTATAAAATGCACTAGATGAACCCTGACAATGTTTAATGCTAAAAAAAAAAAAAAAAAAAAATGACATCATTAAAACTGAAGTCTATGAAAAGGAGTACTTTTTATCAAGAAAGAAATTTTAAAATTAAAGCTGATTTGGTTGAGTATTTTCAAATTAGTTAAAAATGCATGGTCCCAGAGGCAGAAACCAGACAACTGAAACTTTATAACACAGGAGGAAAGGGGCAAAATCATGAATATAGAGAAAAGATGAAGAGAAGTGGAGCGGGGGAGAGGAACTATAACAATTACTGTCAACTGGAAGAAGGGGGGATGGCAAGGGGGGCAATGGAGGAAATTACACCCCTGTTGACTCCTGCTAACACAGCCCCCTTCCATTCTCTAGAACAAAGGTGAATGAAGCATGGCTGGTAATATTTAAGATATTATGAATTCATTTTGTAGACAAAATTTAGACTGGGAATGACGACTCATCTGTCATCATCCCGTCTTCTGTCAAACGCATGTTGCCCTTGGCAATGGGTGTGCTGTTACTAATTTCGTTTTTGTTTAGAAGCTTGCTTTTCCTCTTTGGTTCTCTGAGTTGCTGAGAATAAAAAAAAATTGAAAATCACAAAAGGAAAATGTCTTTGATTGATTTCTGACAATGGCCGTGACACCACTGTCGTTGACGTGGTGCCACAGCGAGGGTGTGAGGGTTATTACCTGGGGGGGGGGCACTCCCCTCCTTTTCTGTGGCTTCTATTGTTACAAGAGTGCTTCTGAATTTTACAGAGATCTGGGGGAGAAACGCAGTGGTGATTAGCTGGTGACAACTGGGAAGACTCACTTTTGTTGTCAGCCTCTCAATATGATAGTATTTCCCAATAATTGTCTGGATAGGTCAGCATCCTCACTAAATTTCAAATTTTCTTTAGCCCTAAACATCCTATTCAGATGATCCTTCCAAAATATGAGAAATACACGTCTGAAGAGTAATCCTAGAACACCACAAATCCTGCCTGGAATTCTTTTAGCTAATAATCAAATGTATCAACTAACCATCACACTGTTAAATGTTGGACACTAAGCTATCCTTTAATGAAGGAATCTTACAAATGACCTTTTTTAAACAACCTCCCAGTTTGCATCCCCCCTCCTGCTTTTTCAGCTGCCAAGTTTGGATTGTGTGTACAGCAAAAAGACTATCTACTTCATCCATGATCGATCTATCATCTATCTATCTATCTATCTATCTATCTATCTATCTATCTATCTATCTTCTGCCTATCTACCTATTGGTCACTATTTTGCCCTAAAGACACAGGAATATCTATTTAAATTATGCATAAGCTTTAGACACCTAAGCAAATTAAAATGTAGGCCAATATAGAGAGAAATGATAATAGGCATATAAGTATTTGTAGCTTCTGTAGCTTCCATTGGGACAATCATAAAATTAATTTCATACCTTGCACAGTAATTTCAATAGGAACAATTTCTTAGTTCGTGGTCAAACTTGTTTCCAACATTGATGGAGATGAACACTAGAGAAAGTATTGAATTTTCTTTCTAATTAGCTTTTTCTTATGAAATAGCTTCTTAATAATTTCCCTTCGTGTCCAGTACATAAAGGTATCTATTCCTTTTAAACTGTATGTGAATTTAATTTATATGCCAATGATGTTTAATGCATTGCCTTGTCTGCATCTCATTACTGTCATTAATAAGCGCTGGAGAACATCTAGTTACAAGGTTAATTGGGACAAATCTGGACTCCTTTTTACTGTAAATATGCTGTATCTAAGCAAGTGTAAGGCTCTCAGATGTGTGGTAAAAGTTATAGTATTTCACATCACATTCCTCCTTCTGTTGTCGTCCAAATCAATCTAAATGCAACATGAAGTGATTTTCTGCATACATTGTACAGAAAATATTACCTTTTTTTTCTTTTTAAAATAGGATTGCTACTCAAGAGCCAAATGATGTTCAGTCCCGCAACACTACCTCAGTCTTAATTTAACTTTCTAAAGGACTGCATATTACTAGGAAGATTTCCTGTAAATTTAGTGAAATTCACAGGAAATTTCCATGAGAAAGTCAAGCCAAAGATTAAATATTTTTAGACTTTAAAAAATCTGTTGTTGGGGGAAGGATAGGATTCTCATTATATTTCCCGGGCTGGTTTGAAACTGGTGGTCTCAACTAAACCCTCTATTCATTCTCCGGAGTAGCTGGGATTACAAGCAAGACCCACCATGCCTGGCTGTAAATATTTTGAGTTTTAATTTTTGCTATGCCAATAGGAAAAAGAAGGGAGAACAGACCTCTGTGCTGGTGTAGCCATTTGATTGTGTCAAGGCTCTTATCACTAGCCTTGTTGCTGTCTTGGATAGTTCGTACAAGTGCTGACTTCCATAAGGGTCATGTCTTTTCCCCTTCAGAAGGAGGGAATAAACTAGGGGACGGTAAATGTAACTCTCTCCCATAGGGAACTGAATATCCAAGTCTGATCCACCTGATAGTAAACAGCACCATCTTGGAGACTGCAGGCGAACTCCGTTGTCTTTGTATACTTACCACTTCCCGCTTATACCCATCAATTTTAAACCTCTGCTCTGCTTCCCTCTCCTCTGTAGTGTAGCCCAGTCCACACCACTGACTCTGGGTGGGGCCAGTGTGGGGCATCCACCATCTGCCCCACTTCCCTGCTTTGCCTGTACTGACATCTACCTCTCGCCTCTGAGGTCTTTAGAACAAATACCCTGGATGCCTCCGCTCTGTGGAGTTTTGCAGATCCCAGTGGCATCATGCGACAGTACTTTATCTTCTCCCATCGGATCATGGAAATCCAATGGCTACCTTTTCTGCCCTCCCCTGAAGACAGGGAACCTCAGTTGCTGTTGCTTGCACCTGCCAACAGCAAAGGCAGCTGTCTCCACAGCTGTTTGAGTATCAGTCAGTCTTCATGTAGGATGACCCCGTGCTCTGCTTAATGACAGTGAGATCACCTGGAGTTCGTGTGTCCTTCTTTAAAGCCACCAATTACAAACTCCTTGTGGGAACCCTATTTGGATGATGTCCAGGCCCAGCAAAGATGCTGGCCCATGGGTCAATGTCTCTTTTCACTGTCTGCCTGTGTGGTCTCTTTTGCATTTGTGTTATTTCTCAGCATGCTATGTAAACCTCAGATCTGTAATTCCTAAAATTCTGTACCTTTTATAGTACAATGATGTCTATGAAGCTGAACCCACCATGACACGAGGAGGCCTTGAAGGGACTGTGCAAGGATATCCTCTTCTATGCTTCGATCCTGCCTCTGGTTGGTTCTGGGGACAGGAACTTCCAGCTAAACTGATAAAGACACTCAGAGTTTTATTTGAAATAGTGCCCACTTCTCAGTCTGGATCATTAAATCTGAAATAGGGCATAATATAAATGCCACAAAGCCCCAGAAGTTGGTAACTCTTTCCCTTTCTGTCACTTTCTGTCTAGGAACTTAACTGGAGGAGAAGTGGGTCACTAGTGGATTCCAGTACTTATAAATAAATCCCATGCTTTGTTGGAAATGATGGTGTGTTACTCCAGTTTCTCATAAAAGACCCATTCACCCAACTCCCAGTTTCTAGGAATGCTCAGCGCACAGGGCTCACAGCTCTGTCTACTTCCAGGAGTGAACCACCTCTCTGAAGGTGATATTCCTTGCTTGTGACCTATGACCAATGAATAGCTACAAAGCCACAGAGCATATTTCCAAAAATCCCAGGCCAGCATGTGCTTAGGTTTCTTAGAACATGCACATCAACTGTTAAAGGAACCACTAGTTGGTGTCACCGGTCCTTCGAGGTACGTGGTGCTTGTTACTATACTTTCACAGTTGTTCCCATTGAAGTACTGTGGTCATTAAGTGACAACCAGGAAAGCTGTGCATGTAGACATGCCCAAACTTTCCACACAGAAAGGAGGTCCCTGCATGCCTCTGGGCAAAAAGACAACCTGTCTCTAGGAATGTGCTGGTGGCTTGTGGTGTCACGAGTTAACTGTGTGCTGACTGAAATGGAGACAATGACCACCTTTAGTGTATATTTTCCAGCAATGAACACATAAAGAACCACTATTTTGGGCTGGAGAGATGGCTTAGCGGTTAAGACATTTGCTTGTGAAGCCTAAGGATCCTGTTTCTATTCTCCAGGTCCCACACAAGCCAGATGCACAAGGGGGTGCATGCGTCTGGAGTTCGTTTGCATTCTCACTCTCCTTCTCTCTCTTTCCCTATCTCTGTCTCTAATAAATTATAAATAAATAAATAAATAAATAAATAAATAAAATCTTTTAAAGAACCACTATTTTTATAAATTACTATTAAGGATAAGGACTGTTGACTATATAGTTATTTTTGTTAACATGGTATTGTAAATAGGTGGCCATTAGCAGGCTTGGAAGTCATGGAAGGAGGGACACCCCACCCCCAATTTCCCTGAGATTGCAGGGAGAAGGGTGGATGTGTCAAATGAAACCAAAAGCGCCTATCAATCACCTGTTCAAGAGACCACCCTTCACTTAAAGAAGTGCTAAGGAGGTGGGAGGAATAGTCGTTACCTTAATGAGAGAATGTACAATACCGGCAGAAGCCCCTCCCTAGATACAGTGGCTGTCAAGACTCACTCTCAAAAGCCTGCCTGCTTTTCTGAGTTCTAACTTGGAAAGTGGAACCTTCGTACTTTCTCCTTTTACTTCCTTGGCTGAATTCCTAGTATGTTTCCTTAATACTCTCAGGCTCTTAACACCATTTTCTCAACAAATTTCTTTTACCTTTTCACTCCTCCATATCTTCTGTGCACCTAATTTCTTTGTGGTGGTGGGACAAAGGACTTAACAGTAATCTGTCAAACTAGGACAATTTGTGATTGGAAAAAGCAGAGTTGTCCTATGGGTTGTTTGATATAGTAATATCTGAGTTAGTAATATATGCCATAGTAATATTTCAGTCATATTGTTTGTGCTCTTATTCTAAAAATTACAAAGAGCAATCAGATAAAAATATTAAACATAAATAAGACTTGTGATGTTAAAAAAAGCACCATTATGACATGTGCCACTCATACCTTTAAGAATATATATATATATATATATATATATATATATATATATATATATATGATACTACTAGCTATTCTTGCTTATATGTAGGCCAATTTAGGATACTGTGTTTGCAGAAATAAAACACAAATCTATATGGGAATTTGAATAGAGGTTGTTGGTTTTGTTTTCTTATTGACCAAAGACACTAACATTTCTACCCTCCCCCCTCCCCCCCACACAAAAGTGTTTAGGTCGGAAACAGACAAGCCTTGGTGGGGATAGGGAGACTAGCCAGTGATGGGGAGTCTAAAACTAAGGACATACATTTGAGAGCCTTACTTGGGTTTGTAGATTAAGTCAAGAGCATGAAAAGGACCAGATGTGAGATAATAGTTTGACATTAATTTCTTCTATGCAAGCCAGTTTATTGCTATGTTATGAAAAGTATTAAAATATTGAGCTAAATAATAATTACAACTCCCATGTCTAAACGGTTCCAGCATTGCCCCCCCACCCAGCTTTTTTTACTATACATATTTATCTCCTCTAATTCTTTCAATCTCTTTTCCTCAAAACAAGCAAATATTTTACAAAGAAGTGGGCCAGTTAACTTGTACAGTTTCTGTTAAAAAAGGCATTTTTTTAGAGTAATGTGTCTTTGTTATGCTAGCAATAAGCAATGACTCCAGGCATAAGAAAAAACAATAAAAGACAAAAGGCTGCCTGTACTAAAATTAAAGAAAAGAGTATTCATCTGAGAAACATCTTTAGATGTGGAGATATATCCTCATAAGCAAATGAAGCACAGGCTTTAATTATTTGGTAATTAATACTCCCAAATTAATTCCTTTCCTAAGAAGTCACTCATGCTTTACCTGATATAGAAAAGCCAGGTCGTAGAGGGTTTCCCTCTAAACTCAGAATGATCATCTATGTGAGTTTCCAGGATCTGCAAATAAAATCTAATCAGTTCTGAAAGCAATCAGGTCCAGCCAATCAGAAACAGAACCATGAGGCAGAAAATCAGAATTTAAATAAAAGTTGCAATTACAACCAACAGTACTAGCACTCCACTCGTTTAAGTTCTCAAGCGCTAAGAGACAGTGAGAAAATTACCTCCACAGTAGGAATAAGAAGGGCTGGTGAAGATTTTTGCCTCCTGATAGAATATTGAAAATTATCTTCATCAGTGGGTTAATTGGCTTAATTTTCCTTCCGATGGTAACTTTCAAATGCTTGGTCTTAATTAGCATGGGTAAATGAGAAATGTAGGTGATTCACACTTTTCAGTTCTCTTATTCTCCAGAGATTTCCATTCCTTTCCCTTAAGATCCTTGAAACTGCTGAGGGCTACATTGATTAAAATAAATTATGCTGGTATTTTAAACCAGTAAAAAAATGGAATTGACTCATGTCTGGTCTTGAAAAAAAAAAAAAAATGTTTAACCAGCAAATAACTTCTAGGAGAGAGTCAGTGTGAGCTACTTCGACATTCTTTATTTGCTATGCTAAAATTTACAAAAACTAATTTTTAAATGCTATGAATGAAGATGTATGATGTTCAACAAAAAGATTAAAAATCAGAGGTGCTTTGATATGTAATAAGATCGTATGAGGGAAAACTATTGTTAAAAAGGATGGTGCAGGTATAAAAAGAGGAAAATCTTATTTTCTATTCTTGGGTTATTTTCTTCTAATGTGCCTGACCCTAAACCTCTGAATGTCACCATCACCCTGACAAAGAGTTTTAATGAGCATCAAAGACTGTTTTTCAAATCTGAGATTTTGTATGTCTTCATGAGCTGTCACATGTGACATCATTTCTTCTTTTATGGTAATCAATATTGTATTCCAAACAATATATTACCTATTAACCTCTGCAGAAAAAATCTTCCATAATATTGAATTCAAACTAGAAAAATACTAAAGTAGAATTTGAATTATTTGGCATGTATATATTCTGTGATACCTCCATCTCCAAAAAGCAAATAAATAACATCTGCATTTCTGCATTATTATGCAACAATGCATTCAAATTATCTACTAACCTTACGACTTTCTCATTTCCTTAATGTTTGTTTACAAAAACCATGATAAGGGTGAGGATTAAGCAAAGATTCATTTGGGAAATTTTAAGTATTTTTTGAAACTTAATTAATGTAGGTTGAATTTTTCTTTTAGTGACATATTTATAATCAATTATTGAAAATATAAAAATGATCTTAGTTTTCTAAAATTGATCTAAAAAAAGAAACTGCTATTATGTCTTCAAAGTAATAGGCACAGAAGATTAAAATACAATACAATCATATTATTCTATCATTAATAATAAGATTTTAACAATAGTCAAGTCATACTTACAATAAGACATATTTATTAAAAAAATTTTAAGTAATTCATATTTTCTTTACTTTTAACAAAATTCACAGAACCACTTACAGTGGTGTTTTAAAAATATCTAAGGGCATAAAAGGTATATACTTACATGAAAAAGTAAGTTACAAAAATTATGTATGTAATCTTTAATAATGTAAATTTTTATCTACATATGTAAGAAACAAGGGAGCTGTATGCATGGAAATAGAAAAAGACAGAAATAAATTGAAAGAAATAGAGAAGAAAGAAACAGATTGATATTAACAACATTAACTATGAACATGGGGTTTCCAGGTACATTATGCCTTTCTGTGTTTTATACATTTTCTAGAACAAATTAGTTTCTAGTCAGATTAGCCAGAAAAATATTATAAAATTGGTCCCTCTTTTTGCCTTTCCATTGTTTTATTACATAGAAGAATTTTGATTCTAGATATTGCTCCTTCCTTCAGGTAGGCACAGGGTACTCAGGCATGGAGGTCACATTTTCCCTTCCAATCTAATGGCATCTCCGTTTCTAGATTGCTCCCCCAAATAAAAACAAGCATTGAAGTTCCAATCAGTGATGATAATTTAATTTCCCTCTCAGCTATAAGTACCAGAAAACAGTCAGGCAATCAGTGAGCAAAACGTGTTCTCTTGGTTTTTATTTTTACATTAAGTAATTAACATTTCCTTCTCCAGCTAACATGAGGTCTAAAAGTATATAGACTCAGCTGGACCTACTTGTGCAAGACTTCTTAGAAACAGGGTGAGTGTGTTTGGAGGTTAGGAAGGGGATAATAAAGAAGAGAGGCATTTCAGTAAATCCTGGAAGAAACTGAACTCTTACAAGATATACAAACTATTGGACTGATGTAGTGGCAGGAAACATTGTCAATGACTCAGACATGAACCAAAAAGAATATCAGGTGCCTTTCTAGTGAAGTGTGTGACTTTTTTTTGGCAAGCTTTCCAGGTGCAGGGTTACCAGATTTGATGGAATGTGTAATATTGATGGAATACTCTCATGGTGATTTTATAGGTCTGTGGAGGTAAAAGTTGCTATTCATTTTTAAGATCTTTTTTATGTGTATTTGATATGTGGATATGTATATATGTTCTTGTATGCATGTGGACACACTTATGGGTTCCTGTGCATGTAGAGGCTAGGAGTCAACATTGGGTTTCTTCCTCAATCACTCTCCACCTTATTTGTTGAGACAGGATCTCTCAATGAACACAGAGCTCACCAATTTGTCTAATCACGCTAACCAGGTAGCTCTAGCAATCTGCCTGTCATCTTGTGCTCCCATGCCTGGCATTTCTGTGGGTGTCAGGAGATCTGAACAAAGGTTCTCATGCTTGAGCAGCAAGTGCTTTATTAACTGACCATTTCTCCAGCCCAAGTTGTTGTAGTGCTTTTTCATAATGAAGTAAATGAATTTTGTCATCTGCCTGTCCAGTAGAGACACACTTAATTTCTTTTAAAAAAAATATTTTATTTTTATTTATTTATTTGACAGAAAGAGGGAGAGAGAGAGAGAAGGAGGAAGAGAAAGAGAGAGAGCGATAATGGGAGTGCCAGAGCTTCCAGCCATTGCAAACGAACTCCGGATGCATGCACCACCTTGTGCATCTGGCTAACATGGGTCCTGGGGAATCAAACCTGGGCCCTTTGGATTTGCAGGCAAATGTCTTAACGCTAAGCCATCTTTCCAGCCCCACACTTGCTTTCTATCTCAAAGAAAAAAACATGATCCCAAACAAAGTCAGCACTAGATGACTGTAAACAATGTCAATATTCCCAACACTGTGTGTGTTTCTGTTACTGAAAATCTCTTTTAAATCAGTTTTCATACAATACTGGTTCACTCATTAATTAATTTCACATTTGTTTGAAAGTCATACATAATACTTTTAGAAAAACCACATATTATTTCATGAAATATGTTGGGATTATGAAATATAGACTAGAACAAAAATGATCTGCAGAATAAGTGTTCTCTGGACACAATCTAGGAAACTTCTAAGTACTTTAATTCAATTTTACTTTTAAATACAGTTTTATATTTTTTCAAATAATGATGAAAAAATAAAATATAAACTAAAGTGTGTAGATGCCAAAATTTTTCTTCCTTTATGTCACTTACATGTTTAACTGTAGATTCAACTAAATGACTTTTTAACATAAAAATTGTGGATTTGAGGGCTGGAGAGATGGCTTAGTGGTTAAGGCACCTGCCTCCTAAGCCCAAGGACACTGGTTCCAATCTCCAGCGGTTCCAATCTCCAGGTCCCACGTTTAGCCAGATGCAAAGTGATGCAAGGGCGCAATGCCACACTTGATCACAAGGGGCTGCACTCATCTGGATTTCGTTTGCAGCAGCTGAGAGACTGCTGGCGCGCCCATCTCTATCTGTCTTCCTCTCCCTCTCTCTCTATCTCTCTCTGTCTCTCTCCAAAAAAAAAAAAAAAAATTGTGGATTTGAGCTCAATAAATGATCTAAGTGGGGCAAGGGAGGGGATGTACAAGAAGAGGAGGTGAGAGAAGAGTTAATCAAAATAGCCGGTTTTGAATAAGCTATATGGAAACCTATTTCTTTACTAGTTAATTATACAAATGATTAAAAAAGAGAGTTTGTGCAAAACTATCCTGTGGAGGTGGATAATGATGTGCACAGATTCCATAGATAATTACAAGAAAATTTCAGTGCCTGGTGTGGAATACTTTCCAGAGATTTGTTGGCCAGGGAGACCCCCTGTTGCCCCCAGAACATTATAGCTATTGTTAAGGCTCTTGGTTGTCTTCCAGACCTATATGGTTAAGACCTTATTACTAAAGACTCCACATGCTTTCAGATGCAGAACACTGAGAAATCAAGTTGAAGCAGAACTGGAAGCCTCTTCCCTGTTGACTAGCTGTCGGGATACTGGAAATACCTATGAAGCCTGTTGGGTGAGAAAATTGATTCATGGTCTTAACCTGCAATGGACCCTGAAAGTTCTACAACTGGCCAGCTAGGCCAAATGTACCAACTGGTGCAAAGGTGGTATGTCTGTTATGGGGAAAATTAACTGCTCTCTGATTGGAGTTTGGAATTCCTGATCTGAGAATCTAATCAATAGTGTATGGCTGTGAAGATCATAATCTTTAAGAGCAGTACCTAATACTGTTGTCTGGCTTGAAGGATATATTATACCCACCAAACTGCTCTCTAAATACTTATGTATTTATAAATTCTATATTAATATATTAATGCTAATCTCACTTTTTGTTAAGGAAGCTTCTCTTTTCAGATGTTAGTGACCACTGGGGTGACTCAAAACTCACCATAGTGCTGGGAGGAAGTGACAGTGGAGTGTTCATCTTTATCACTCCCTCCAAGGTTCAGGGACCATTGCAGGGGAGGTGGTGGAAAGAATGGAAGAACCAAAGGAAAGGGAGGAGTACTTTACAATACTGGCTTCTAGGTACAAAGTGGCCTGGCTAAAATATACTTAAACAAAGAAAACTAAAGTTTGTGGGTTATGGCCATTATTAATCACTACCTATGTAAGTTGAGCAGGGTGTATCAATGACAACACTGTTTAACAACTTGATGTAAATAGCTCCTTGCTGAGAGGAGCCACACTGTGCATTGTAGAGTCACGCAGCATCCCTGACCTTACACAGGACATGTCATCAGCAAACCTTGTACAGTCGTAACAACAAAATGGCTCCTCTTATTGCCTGTAGTTCAAAAATTACAGAGCTGAAATGGAATGAAGAAGGACAAGAAAGAATGGCAGAGTTAGGGTGAGGGTGGGGGGGGGAGATGGAGAAGGAAGAGGAGGAGACTTTGTAGTAAGGAGTCTGACTTAATAGGACTCTTGATTATCAAGAGATCAGTACTTTGGCGTCAGTTTCCTTTGAATATGCTATGACCATGTGATCATATCACTTTTTTTATCCTCAATTTCTTCTATAGCCAAATTAGCAAGCTTATTTCACGATCTCCATAGAACCCAACTACTCTTTATGAGGAGCACAAAATAAATTTAACTGCGAAAACTTTACTTAATATACCCCATGCAACCACAGAATGATGACCTATTTTTGAGTTGTCTTTTTCCTACACTTGGAATGGAAATGCCTCAGAATATCAATTTAGAAATAATAGAGAACCAATAAAAGTAACTTTATTCTATTTGAGGCCAATGAGAAGACTCAGAATGAGCAGCATCTAAAGTTCGGTTGCACATTTTTGGTATTGTTTTGTTATGTGACAGACACATAATTTAGCCCAGCCTAGCTGCAAAATCATGATTCCTCTGCCTCCTGAGTGTTGTGTCGCCAGACCAAGCTAATGTCCATTTTATCAAAGGATATATAATTATGCAAGGGTTAAACACAACAGAGGTAATTTTTTTTTCTAGTCATTTTCATACCATCTCATGCATCTAAGGCTCTTCACCTCAGTGATACTTTCAGAAACCTATGTTGGTCAAAATTTTTAATTCCTGCTAACATAGCAGAAATGACATTGATTGGGCAGAAAAGTCCAGAAGAGGTAGAATCTGAGATATGTTCTTATTTGGAAAGTGCTTACTGAGATCCTCCTAAACCAGCCAATGATCCAGTTGCACTGAGTCTATTTATTGAACATGAAATAACATGGTTGATAATTATAAACTTGAGAAGCATGTTATCCCGTGTCATCCAACAGGCTGTTTCATTTTTTTAATTATTATTATTAGTTATGTACATAGTGTATATACAGTCATGCTGGTACCTTCATTAGCCTCCTCCCTGTCCTCCCCCCCCTCTGAAGGGACTCTCCTCATGGGGGAATGTGGGGGTAGCCATCAGTTATGGGGAAGAGGCAGTATCTCTGTACATAATGTCCCAACTTGTGGCTCTAACAATCTTTCCGCCTCCTCTTCCACGAATTTCCCTGAGCCATGTTGGGTTCATTTTAGGCCTACTTCAAAGATGAGGTTTTGGGAGCCTCTGTGTCTCTGCATATCTGGTTTGGTAGGGGTTGAGTGTTCTCTGTGTCTGTCTCCTTCACCTTGTGTGGGTACCAGGTTCACCAAGAAAGCTGTGCTCTTGCTCATTTGCCCAATTACTCTATGGTTTCAGCCAGGGTCTTGGTGAGGTGCTGATTCTCTCCTTAGGTTCTGTGTCCATCTGAAAAAGAGAAGCAAATTCTCCAATGGAGAGAGAAGTCAGCACCAGATAAGGGGGATAGCCATTATTATTTTAGAGAGAATTTCATAGGTGTAGGTCCTCTTGTAGCCCACAATTGGTGGGAGCTTGATAGTGGAGAGTGGGTTCATTCTTTGGATATGGTTCTGACTTTTTTCCCAGTTCTAGCTATGGGTTCCACAGATTATACATTCCTCTCAACAGCCCATGGAACCTTCTCTAACATATATCATATACTGAGTCATAATGCCTGCCTCCAAAGATTTAGGAAGATCAAAATTATCTCCTGCATAATATCAGATCACAATGCTGTATCACTAGAAATTAACAACAAAAGATGTGTCAGGAATACCATCAACCACTGGAAACTGAATGACAAACTTTTAAGCAATAAATGGGTAGTGGAAGAGATTAAAAAAAATGAAATTGCAAAATTTCTAGAAATGAATGACAATGAGAACACCTTATACCAAAACTTATTGAATGCAATGAAGGCAGTCCTCAGGGGAAATTTCATAGCACTAAATGCTTTCATAACAAAGACAGATCCCAAATCAATAACCTAACCATCCACCTAAAGGCAGTGGAAAAGCAAGAAGAATCCAACCCAAAAAGCTCCAGATGGAAAGAAATAATTAAGATCAGAGCAAAAATTAATGAATTGGAAACTAAGAAAACAATTTTAAAAATTGATGAAACAAAGAGCTGGTTCTTTGAGAGAAAAAAACAAGATTGATAAACTCCTGGCCAATTTGATCAAGTGAAAAAAAAAGAGATGCTTCAAATTAACAAAATCAGAAATAAAAAAGGAGAGATCACAACATACATATGTGAAATTGAGAGAATCATCAAGACTTATTTCAAAAATCTCTACTCCACAAAACTGGGTAATTTAGGGGAAATGGATGAATTCTTCTCTGAACTGAAGCATGGAGCTTTAGGGTAAGTGCCCAGTAAGGGAATAACTGGGTCTGTTGGTAACTCTATAGTCAACATTTTTAGGAGTCTCCATATAACTTTCCACAGTGGTTGTACCAGCTTACATCCCCACCAGCAGTGAAAGAGGAGTGTTCCTATTTCTCCACACCCTCGCCAGCATTTATTTTCATTAGATTTTTTTAATGTTTGCCATCCATACTGGGGTAAGGTGGACTCTCATAGTTGTTTTAATTTGAATTTCCCTGATTATTAGGGATGTTGAACATTTTCTTAAATGTGTGTTTGGCATTTGTATTTCTTCCTCTGAGAACTCCCTGTTCAGTTCTCAGCCCCATTTTGTGAGTAGGTTGTTTGACTTTTTATTGTTTAGGCTTTGGAGTTCTTTGTAAATTCTAGAAATTAGGCCTCTGTCAGTTGTATAGCTGGCAAGAATTTTCTCCCATAATGTGGGTAATCTGTTGATTCTACTAATTATATGTTTATCTGTGAAAAAAACTTTTCAGCTTCATGAGATCCCAATGGTTGAGTGATTGTTTAATTTCCTGAGCTACTGGGGTTTTGTTAAGGAAGTCTCTTCCCACTCCTATATCATGGAAAGTTCCTCCTATTTTTTCTTCCAGTAGTAGCAGAGATTCCAGTTATATTATATACATTATATTGAGGTCTTTGATCCATTTGGACTTGATTTTTGTGCATGGCAAGATGTGTGGATCTAGTTTAATTTTCCTGAAGTTTGTTCAGCACCATTTGTTGAAGATGCTGTCTTCTTTCCAGTCTACATTGTTTGGGCCTCTTGTTTAGGAGTACTATAAACTTTGAGGAATCAGCTGTAGAAAGGATAGGTGTGAGATCTGGAGTTGTCCTGCCTGTGTAATCATCCAGCATGATACTAATTATTATTGGAGTCAGTGTTCCCATATCTAGATCATGTTTATGCTTAAAAGATCCCAAATAGGTTCTATTTACCTTGTCCATGCTAATTGGGAAATGTAACTTTCCACTTGTGTGAAAATATTTGTCTAATCAAGATGCCGATAGTTTGAGGATATTTTAACTTCTCTAGAGAGCCATTCCAATAGGCCATTTCAACTACACTCAGTTTAATACAAGAACACATCACAAGTCATGGTCATGTTGAAGGGGTAGGTTGGGAATGCCTTCAAAAATACACATTCAGGGCTGGAGAGATGGCTTAGTGGTTAAGGCATTTGCCTACAACACCAAAGGATCCTGGTTCGACTCTTCAGAACCCATGTAAGCCAGATGCACAAGGGGAGGAGCGTGTATGCATCTGGAGTTCCTTTGCAGTGGCTGGAGGCCCTGGCATGCCCATTCTCTCTCTCTCTGTCTGTCTCTCTCCCTCTCTCTGCCTCTTTCTCATCAATCAATCAATCAATCAATCAATCAATCAATAAAACACACATTCCTAATAAGGTGACCTACCAGCTAAAGTTGGCAGTGGCAGACAGGACATTTATATACAGACAGATGATCATCCAAGCAGTGGTCATTGTGCTAGAGTTCATTCACTTGTTTGGGTCACTCAACATTTGGTACCTTGATTGTAATAAACATTCTAGTGAAGTTATAATAAGTTTATAAATACTTATAAAAATTACAAGTTGTGATAACAGAATATAATTTGAGGTCCAATCTATAAGAAAGTTTAGAGGGAGAAGTTGATTTAGGGAAATTGTGTTTGAGGCCTGGATGGGAGTGTTCAGACAAGAGCATGCTTAGAACCCTGGAGTTGATGGGACCAAGGAAGCAGTGCAGATTTTAAAGTCAACATTTTACTGATGAAAACACCACCAATAAGTATCCAATAAGCACAAGTTCAGACACAAGTGGGTTTTTTTGTGTGTGCTTTTAATTTTCTTTTGCCCCATGGTATTCATGCATTATTTGGTTGGCATATATTATTGCATATAAGTTTAAATTTGTTCACTAGTCACCACATTGTGATAATTTCCTCTCAACCTTCTTTTATCCTTATATTTTAGTTTTGAAACTATCCCATCAGAGTTTTGATCAAAGAGGACACTTTATTTAATTCAATACCTGAGCTCTCACTTGATTTTTTTTTTCCACTTGAGAAATGAATATGTTTCAATGATTCCATGGTTGGATATGGAAGAAATTCTATTAAATTTTCAATTATGGCATTGATGGCTAGAAAAAAGCATGAGCAGTAATTAAGTTATTATTTGGTAGGAGGACTGAGTAAATCTCACATGAAAATGAATAAAAATTTACAAAAATAGAGGGAGCTTGGGCTTGGGAGATAGCTCCATTGATAGAGTGCTTGCCATGCAGGCACAAGGACATGAATTTGATTCCTAAAATACACATTTTAATAAGCTGGAGTGGTGGTGTGTACCTATAGTCCTAGCTGGATAGGCAGAAGGAAGCTTGCTGGCTACCAGGACCAATGAAAGACCATGTCCCCAAAAAAGGAGATGGTGTCTGACGGACAAATCCAAGACCGTCCTCTGGGCCCCATGCATACATGTGTGGGTACACATAGACACACACACACAGACACAAAACACACACACACACACACACTTCTGCCTAGCAAGTTTGAGGCCAACTTTGCCTAGATGAGACTCTGTTGCAAAAAGTTATTTTTTTGTTTTTGTTTTTTTTTTAAATTCAAACTGGGCATGATGGTGCACGCCTTTAATCTCAGCACTCTTGAAGCAGAGGTAGGAGTATCACTGTGAGTCCAAGGTCAGCCTGAGACTACATAGTGAATTTCAGGTCAGCCTGAGCCAGAGTGAGACCTTACCCCGAAAAAAAAATCAAAGAAGTATGTCTTTTCAATGAAAATGGAGTACTCATGAACTGTTGATTCTTAGTTTTAAATTCCAAGGTTGTCATGTTAATTAAGAATATGGCAGTTAGGCATGGTGGCACATGTCTTTAATCCCAACATTCAGGAGGCAGAGGTAGGAAGATTGCCACAAGTTCAATGCCATCCTCAGACTACATAGTGATTTCTAGGTCAGCCTGCGCTAGGGCAAGGTGCTACCTCAAAAAAAAGAAAAAAAAGAATATGACATTATTAATTACAAAATTTCATGAATTTGTCCAGTTTGTGGCACCAAAACCAGTTACTGGTTACCAAAACCAGTTTAACGTACATCTGCCTCTTATATTTTGACATATAACATGTTTTTCTTTGGAGATGTTCACTTTGAATCACCAGATAAGAATCCCAAAAAGTAATAGAAATAATAAAATATTTCAATTTGACTCCAAACAATGTTGAAACAGAGTCTGACCAAATTTCATCAAAGGAGACATCTGAATGTGCATAAATGTATTTATTATTCTGACATGTGGGCATTTTTGTTGGTTGTAACTGACAAATATGATGCAGATCTCTGAGATTCAGTTCAGTGAGATTTGACTTTATGAGAACTCATAGAATGGTCAGTCCAAACAAGATAGAGTCTACTTCCCAAAAAGTTCCCCATGTTCCCTTTCAGTCTACTTCTTACAAAGCCTATTATCTATTTAATTTCTATCATAATGCATTTTCTATAAATTGATCACTGTTTATATCTTCCTTAGCTTCTGGTTCCTTTTGCTTTAAAAGAATATTTTTAAGATTTTTTTAATTATTAATTTTCTTATTGACATCTTCTATACTTACATACAAAAAACATATGATATTTCCCTCCCCCCATTCCATTTTAGAACACCAATCTCCATCATATCCCCTCCCTCTCTCCATTAGTCTTTCTTTTAATTTGATGTCATCATCTTTTTCTTCTATTTTTGAGGGTCTTGCAAAGGTATTGCTAGGCACTGCAAGGTCATGGATATCGAGGCCAATTTCTGTCTGGGCAGTTGCATTGTAAGAAGTCATACCCTTCCTTTGGCTCTTCCATTCTAGCCGCCCCCTCTTCCGCAATGGTCCCTGAGCCTTGGAGGGTGTGACAGAGGTGTTTCAGTGCTGGGCACTCCTCTATCCCCTCTTCTCAGCACTATGTTGCCTTTTGGGTCAAGATTTTATATATATATATATTTTGAGAGAGAGACACACACAAAGATAGTCAGAGAGAGAGGGGGAGAGGAAGCCAGATAGAGATGGGTGTGCCAGCAGCCTCTCAGCTGCTGCGAATGAAATCCAGATACGTGCGCCCCCTTGGCATTGAGCCCTTGTGTCACTGCATCTGGCTAAACGTGGGACCTGGAGATTGGAACCGGCATTCTTAGACTTAGGAGGCAGGCACCTTAATCGCTAAGCCATCTCTCCAGCCCGATATTTAAAAATTTTTTTTATTGATAGCTTCCATTCCCCCCCACTTTCCCCTCACCAATCCACCCTCCATCATATCCACCCCCTCTCAATAAGTCTTTTTTATTTTGATGCCCAGTAGTTCATTCCCTTTCTACCCTGAGAAGCATCAGACTGTATGGAAAACAGATCACATTCCTGTACACTAAATTACTGAACATTTTGTATCTACTTTTAGCTAATATGAATAATATTCATATTATGATAAAGTCACAGGTAACTTTCAGTGTACATGTTTTCAAAAGAAAACATGGGAATTTGAAACCATTGGTTCTCAACTGACAATTTTTTATAAGAAGCAGCCAAACCAATGAAGTTACATCATCTTACATTCTCATCATTGTTTCTCTTGACTTTTGACAGTTGACTTGTTAGTTTTTTTTTAACCTTAGTCTTTGCAGTGGATGTGAAGTGTTAACTTGTGAATATTTTTTTAGAGAGAATGTTACCCACTTTTCTGTTTTCTTTAATGAGGTAAATGTTGAAATCTTTTGTTCAACATTTATTAGGATATTTATCTCTTTTTTATTTCAGAAGTTCTTTTTCTTTTAATATCTAGCAAGAAGAGAGAGAGAGAGAGACAGAGACAGAGACAGAGACAGAGACAGAGACAGAGAATGGGCATGCCAGGGCCTCAAGCTGCTATGAATGGGCTCCAGATGCATGCACCACTTTGTGCACTGATTATAGATGTTCTTTATTTATGCAATTTGGTTGTTGAATACCTGTGCTATCAAATGTATATACTGATTTTCCAATCTATGTTACATTTATTTAGGTCCTCACACTTGTAAGACTAGCCATTTTACAAGCATTTTACTTACTGAATTATTTACCCTCCCCCACAATTCTTAATTCTTTGGGATTTTCTACTAGATAGTAATGTCATATTGAACAAAAACATTACCATTTCCTCAAACTAGATATTTTTCTTTACTTTTTTATTTCATTAGTTACAACTTTCAGTACTCTTGAATGAAAGTAGTGAAAGTGGACATACTCTCCTTATGCCTGGTATTAGAAAATAAGTTTTAGTTTTTTAAAAAATAAAGTATTTGTGTATATTTAAGGTTTTCTTTTATAATTATTAACTTGAGGAAAGTCTCTGCTCTAAATTTGTTAAGAGTTTTATTTTAGTTTTAATAAGGAATAAGTGTTAATGTTTTTGAAAGTATCTCATCACCTACTGTTAATATTATATGATTTTGTTTCTTAAGTCTACTGTTATAGAACATATATTAAACATTTTTCATTTTTATAAAAATTGTTTTAGTTTTACAAATCGATGGTACAGTATGATAATTCAATATATATATATGCATTGTGACTGATCAAATCAGACAGATGGCATTGTTATCTCCATAAACATATTTTTTAAATTTTTGACTAGAATATACTATGTGTATACATAGTATGTATAACAGGAATTGAAGCCAGGCTGTCAGGCATTGCAAGCAAGCACTTTAACTGCTGAGCCATTTAAATCTCTTTTTTAAAAAAAAATATTTTTAAACTTTTTTAGTTTTTAATTTTTTTAGGTTTTTTAAAAATATATTTTTATTAGTTATGTATATAGTATATATACAGCCATGATAGTAGCATCATAAGCCTTCTCCCTGTCCTCCCCCCATGGGTAATGTGGGTCTTGCCTTATGTGGGTAGCCATCAGTTATGTGGGAGAGGCAATGACTCTGTGTATAATGACCCAACTCACACCTCTAACAATCTTTCTGCCCCCTCTTCCATGAATTTCCCTGAGTCATGTTTATAGCTGGTCAATTCATAATAGCTAAGAGCTGGAATCAACCCAGATGTTCATCATTAGATAAATGGATAACTAAGATGTGGTATATCTACACAATAGAATTCTACACAGCAGTAAGGAAACAGTAAGGAACTGGATCATTCTTAGCGAACTCACCCAATCACAGAAAGATAAGCATCACATGGTCTCACTCATCTGTGGCTCCTAATTTGTATTTTCTCGAGATGCTAACATACCTAATAAACATTTCAAGGACTGAACAACACAGATGGTGGGGTGGGAAGGCAGGGAAAGTGGGGAGGGGAACAAAAACTGGACCCAAATGGAAATGGTACTATAAAATCCTATAACCTGAAAGACATACTAAAAGGTTGAATCTGCATCAGGTGCTTGGAGAGAACACCTGAATCACAGGGGTCTGGAAAGGGTATGATGAAGACTAACTTCAATCTTCTCCTGTTTCTCTCTATACCACTCCCTCTTCTCTCTCTTCTCTCTTTCTCTTTCACAGTACCTATACTTTTTCTTCCTTCTTTTCCCTTGGCACTGACCCCGGTAACTCCCAATACCAGCATGTGGTTAACATCCACAATGAGCTATTGATCAGTGAGACCTACAAGGCTTCCCAAAAGAAAATAGATTTCTGTCAGAGTACAATTTTTGATTAAGTTCCCTTAATTACTTCTTTCCTTTTGTTGTTTTGGGGCCTATCTAAAGTTATTTTTAGTGGAAATTGTTTACATTACTGTAATATTTTGATACCAGTAAGATATGCACAGGGCTGGGGAGATGTCTCAGTAAATAAAGGACTTGCCATGCAAGCACACGGGACCTGAGATCTGATCTCCAGCACTTATATTAAAGCCACGTGCAGCAGTACATGCTTGTAATGCTAGTCCTGGGGAGGCAGAGACAGGAGGATTACTGACTAGCTAGCCTAGGCAAATTTATGAACTCTGCATTCAGTGAGAGACATCCAAAAATAGAGTTATTGAGGGAGAAACGGAATAAACCACTGGCGCGCGCTCGCGTGCGCACACACACACACACTCACACACACACTTTCCTGTACCTGCATAGTTATACACAGTTAATTCTTTTATAAGTCATTACAAGAAATTACTATAGCAATGGGAAGGAAAAAGAGCGTTGATTTAACATGGACATTCCAGTAATCAGTGAAATTGCTGTGTGTTAATCTTCTATAGGTCACCTTAGTTGATTGAGAAGGTAAGCCAGCCTGATTTCACTTTGCAGGCAGCACCCCTAGACACTGTTTTCTAACAGGTGGCCCAAAGTCTAATACTGAGTCTGCATCAGTTCTGAGAGAGGCTATCCAAGCCTTTCAAAATCTCTTTTTCCACAGGAGGGATATGTGTATTCAAACCCAATGCAAAAGACGGCAGTTCTTTTTGGAGCCTTGTTCTGAAAGTGTGGTTTGTTTCTACATGAAGGATGTACTCAAGAATAATTTGGACCAGATGCAAATTTCCCTGTTGCATATGTGCAATTTTCTCTACAAGAAGTAGAAGGAAAATTTACCCAGCTGTACTAGCCACACTAGAGATTAACTGCACTCACAAGCTTACTTCAAGAGCTGGCTTCAATTAAACATGTTTGTCATGTACCACACCCAGGGTTACAGCTTTTCATTCAACGTCAGAGGAGATATTTTTTAACTATGTATTTATTTATTTATTTTTGGAGAGAGACAGAGAGAAAGAGAGAGGGAGAGGGAGAAAGATAGAGACGGGCACGCCAGCAGACTCTCAGCTGCTGTGAACGAAATCCAGATGTGTGCGCCCCCTTGTGGGCAGGTGCGGCATTGCGCCCTTGCGTCACTTTGCATCTGGCGTTCTTAGGCTTAGCAGGCAGGCACCTTAACCGCTAATCCATCTCTCCAGCCCTTAACTATGTATTTTTGATGTATTTATCTCGTCGTCTTAAAGGCCTATTTTACTGTCATATTTATATTTTTCTTAAGCATGTATAAATCTCTGACACTGTATTAGGGGGTGTGTGTGTGTGTGTGTGTGTGTGTGTGTGTGTGTTTGCCCCTACTACTTAATTTTTTCCATAAGCATTTAGGTGTTCATGGAAAGAGTTTTCATAAAAAGGTAAAACACTCTGGTTTCTATGACAATTTGGTTTAAGATGTGAATCCTCAGGAAATGTTTTGTGTGGGCTGAAGGGGTACATGCTCCAGAGAGGGTCTGAGAATTTGACAAATGCTTATACTGCATTGTTATTGAACTGGTGCCCAAGGCTAATGTTTGGCAGTGATTCCTCGTTTGAAAGATGGTGAGATAGATGTGTTTGATTCCTGTACTAGAGAGTAAGGGGAGGGACTCCTTTCTGCTACAATTTGTTTCAAGATGTGAATCCTCAAGAAATTATTTGAGTGTGGTTCAAAGGGCTCACACTACAAATAGGACCTAAGAAATCTTTTTGGTAAACCAGGATAAAATGTTAAAGTGAAAAGGAATTGTTTATATTTAAAGACCCAGGCTTGTTTCCATGACGCTACCCAGAATACATGTACTCAAAATATTTGATGAGGGTGGATAGATGGCTCAGCAGTTCAGGCATTTGCCTGATGACTCAGGTTTGATTCCCCTCTGCCCACATAAAGTCAAATTCACAAAGTGTAACATATATCTGGATTCTGTTTGTATTGGCTAGAGGCCTTGGCATTCATTCTCTCTCTCTCTCTCTCTCTCTCTCTCTCTCTCTCTCTCTCTCCTTGCAAACAAATAAGTAAAAATTTAAAAATATTTGATGAAGGAGTGAAGGGACAAAAAGCTACAAGACAATTAATTGTTATAATCTATTTAAATAATCTCAATTGTCCAAAGAGCATGAAGGTTCAGAGACAAAAATAATAAATAATAAAAATAATAACAAAAATAATACAAGAACAGTTTCTTCTACCAGGAGGAAAAAACATATATATAAACTCCTAATTTGGAGAAAATTAGGCATCCAAATTGTTTGATCCTAATCTTAAAATAGAAGTTACCCCAAATAATCACTGATTTCTAATTAGTTTTACATAAGAAAAGAATGTAGGAATGTGCCAGCAATTAGAAATTCTGTTCTATTTGATCCAGGTTGAACATCCATCATGTTCTAATGCTACAACCGTTTTGAGCCTGTTTCCCTTTCCCTAGGTTGTCATCAGCATTTCCCTCCCAACAGCCTGCACCCAGCACAGCACGCTCTTAAAGCTATGCTCATAAATTTTGAGTTACATGAACTCATGCCCACCACATGGTACCCTGCAATAGCTCTCCTCATTGTCAGAGTAGCAGGCAGGGATCTTCCATCGCTGTGCAACTGTCCTTCGTACCACTGGCTAACTTAACCTGTCCTCTTTATCCTCCTCATCCTGCTCTTCCTCCTCTCTCCATATCCGTCTCTTCCTGGGTCCCCAAGCCCTGGGCTTTGGCTTCACCCTCAGCACTTGCTTACACACTATCTTTGCGGTAGCTTAGAGCATCATGCCAAAACAGCTCCCTCGTCATCTCTAGAGTTTCCTTCTAGGTGACACCTTCTTATATACACAGACTCCTCTGTTTAAAATTTCCACCTGAGCACTTCAGTCATTCTCTAGCCCTGTCTGTTTTCTGTTTTATACTTGCAAAGGCGATTTCACTGTTCATAGTTCATATTTGTTTGTGGAGAGTTCATCTTTCCCCTACGAGAATAGACACCGTCAGGACAAGGCTGTGTAGAAAGCACTTGGCATAGAATCGGGACTGTAGTGTGTGCTCAATCAATGTTGGTGACTGAATAGATGGATGAAATTACTAACCATTTCATAAACCTTTCTATTCCAGATGTATATTTCCAGTGTTTTCAAAGCTCATTCACATAGCAATGCAAAAGCTCTAAAGATGGCAATGAAACGGACAAGATTTTGTTTAAGGAAGTTTTGAAAACATCCAAAGTTTCAAGTGACTCAGATGTAACATAAGAATAATAATTTATGTTATGCTCAAATGGGGACCATTTATAAAACTAAATAAAAACCTAGGTGTTAGGTGGCATCTGAGAGAACATTATCTTTTTCATGTGAACTACCAGGGGATGCTTGCTTTTATCTATGATGTTCTTTCCTTATCAGTCTGTTAAATATAAAGATACATTGATTACAATACTATTGATTAAGTGCTTTCAAAAAGGAAAGAAATCTCAGCCTGTGTTTTTCCTCCGGGACGGTACTGTTTGAAAAAGTGTAACAGAAAAGCAAGTGGGCATGACTGTTTAATTACAGTAGAACACAGTACCAATTCAACTATTGACTTTACTTCATGTGTGTCTCATAATACATTTTATACTTTTTCATCCATTTTACACAGTCTCAGTATAGCATTTTACATTTATAAATTCTTTTAAATATTTTATTCCCCCATTTGGGTCCTTAACTCACTATTTTCTGATAGACTGAAATAATCAGCATCATACGTAAATTTCAGAAAAAATATTTAAATAGATCAAACTCTACATAAGCATTTGTAGACAACACAAAACCAGGTATCTGAATACTAAATGTGTCAAATGAAATATATTAATTAGAATTTATGGATTAATATAATGAAACTGTTGAATATAGAATTACAGTATATAATGAAATGTAATTCACATATGCAAGCAATATGAAAAGTGAAATACAAATTTATGTGATTTAATAAACTTGTTATTGAACAACATATAAAAATTGAACAAGAGAAAACGGCTTCATTAACACATGACATAGATTATTTAAAAAATTCCAATTGAAACAAATTATTTCACTACCTGCAAAGGTTCTAATTTTCTTAGGTCATATAACCACAGATTTTTAGACCAGTAAAAAGAACAGTGGTAATATTATAAAGATTAATGTAAATATATACATATACACTTAGTGAGTGCATGAGTATGATTCAGAGTATATACCAAGGTTATAGTCATCACTGGTACTGTATAATAGTATTAAATGAACAAAACTGCTATAGATAGTGAAGCAAAATGATGACAACATTTAAGCATTGGGTAAAGCCTGGGCCTAGGAAACATCTGAAGAATATACTGTTATGTTGTACACGCACTCTGGCCTTGTCTGTAGGTTGTTTTCTTGATCTATGAACGCATTAGGGAATGACCGCTAATTAACATCACAAGACCAAAGGGTAGTTGTTTGGGTGCTGCCCAAGCTTGCTAAGTTGCTAATGTAGAGTCCCATTCCAGAAGGCCTGTCACTTTAACGCCAGGTCAGCATGGCAGCAGAAATCCATAAAATACTCGCCCTGTATCATATCCTGCCATCTCTGGAAGGAGCATCTTGTCTTTTTAAAAGAAGTTCCCATATGCTGTAGAAGACATGTGTGATAAATTAAGCACTTCTTTCACGACACTGAAAACATAATAGTGATATAATTAATTACAGTCATATTCTTGTTAAAATTGTACAGAAAAATTACACCTTTTTCGATTAGCATGAAATATAAGTGTCACATCCCTAATAAAACCCTGATCAATAAAACAATAATAATTGTGTTGTTAAAAGCGGACATCGAAAGGTGTTCATGGCAACATATTTTAGAGGTTAGAAACCCTTTTAAAATAAACGGATTTCATCTTTACACTGTGTCATCTAAATCATTACTATGTTTGTGTATACAATTATAATCAGACGATAAATTGCAGCTATTGAATGGATTAAGGCTGCGCTTCTTGACCTCATAAATCTGAGATTGTCATAGCTTTAGAAAACGCTCGTGTAACAATCAGTTGATTACATGGTGTGAGCAGCTGCGTGCCTGTTAACTGGAAAATATGAAAGAGGAAGGGTAACACAGAGTTCAGTGGAAGAACTTTATAACATACCTGCCACTTTGTAACTTTCAAAGCCTTCCTTCAGAATAGGATTTACAGTCTAGTTAAGATCTCATATTTAGTAGAAGGATGGATAGCAAGTTTAGGCTGAAATGTGAATATTTAGTAATCTTTCCTGAATGATTTTCTTTTCATGTCCTGATCACCTAGAACTTAATAAAGAAGTGTTGGGTGAGAAATACTTCCCAGTATACTCTAGAATTCAGGGGAAAATATCCTCACTTTTCCAAAAAACTTATATTTTATGTCCATGTGATGTCAATTCAATACAAGTTCAGCTTACACTGAAAAAAAAAAAGAATGAAAGATTGCCTGATGCTGTGCATTACTGTAAATTAAAACTGTGAAAACAATTATCTAACCACAACTAAAAACAAAATGCATAAAGGAACAATGTACTACTGTTTTCTGAAGGCAGCCACACCACAACCTGTTCTTCCATCTTTAATGCAAATGGAATTATATAAATGCTAGATAGTCCTAAGGAGAATTGGTTTTAACTCAACTTTATCTATTTGTATATAGCTCCCAACTTCAAAAATTTATATGGCATGTGAACCAATTTGGCAAATCTTATATTAAAATGGTATTGATCAGAGATTCAAAGAGAATTAGATTATTAATAATGAAATATTTTCATTTACTTTAATTTTCCAAGATGAAAGGAACTAAAGCATGTTTTAAGCATTAGTTAGGAATTTACAATCGCCTCATAAAAGTGGCATTTTTCTCATTTTGCCTGAAAATTTACAGTATTGAATAGCAAAAAATATAATCCCAAGTTCACAAGGAAGAGGAGTACCAAGGACAGCTAAAAAGGGAATCCTTAGTTTGAAGCTTCTGATGAACAATTGCCTTCTTATAACCCCTACTTAATAATATGTAATGATTAAATTACCATGAAAACAAAACATCTTGTTCTAAAAGTATTCTTGTATAAGAAAACAGGAGACATGAATCTATGATGTCCACCCAGCTTCTTAAACCACTCTTAGATTAGACCCACCATTTTTGCCATCTATCTACACTGCCCACGAGCTGTTAGATAGCTAGGTAATAAATATCTACATTTTAGAAGTATGACTTTTTTTTTTTTTTTTGCCTCCACGAATTTTATCCCAAAAATTGACTAAAAAGAATTGCACAATGTCTCTTTTCTGACTTAGCACATTATATTCAGGCAGATTACAACTCCTTCTTCTGTTGAAATTGGTAGTTTTATTAGATAATGCTGAAATGTCTTGTGCTATTATACTTTGTTTTCTATGAAGAACTATGCATAGTAATATAGCTAAACATTTGAGAGTCAATCTTTGCATTAGGGAGTTTATATACTGCATCTCACTTTGTCTTGGGAGTAGTCAATAATAATGGGTTGCGTATTCATCCTTAACGTCCCGATGAAAACAGAGGTATTAAGTGTATTGGCCAAAGACACAGATGTAAAACGTAGCACACTGAGATCTGGGACTCACATCTTCATGTTCCATAACTTCAGTACATAGCTGTTAAGGGTTTCAATACCCAGGCTTTGTGTTTGCCAGACCTAACTTCCCAAAGTGGGATGTCTGAGTCTCAATAATTAAAGCTTCCCAGCAGGCAGCCATCCATGTTCCTTCACTTTAAAAGTGAATCCAAGATCCGAGTCTGAAAATGATCCATAGACCAGTGTGGATGATTCTGAGTTTCACAAAACATTGTCTTTTGGAGACAGGTTCTTGCCATGTAGTCCAAGCTAGCCCCGAGCTCATGATCTTCCTGCCATAGACTCCCAAATGCAGGGATCATAGGCATGCACCACCACACCTGGCTCTATTCTTTTAATTTAGCTAGCTTTATGATGAAACATAGTTAATACAGCTATTGACATTTATGTGCTTTTCATTTCTGTAAAGAACACAATCAGAGTTTTTTCATTTAAATCACAATTAAAAAAATTAAGTGGTTAGCACAATCAAAATTCTGCTGCGAGACTTCCCCTTTGATAGAGTACATATTTACCACTGAATAGATTAAAAGTAACTTGTTTAAAAGAAATCAGATCAGATCAGATAAATTGTTTTTCATTCCCGTCAGCCCCATTGGCTAGATATTCAATGAATTAATTCATTATTTTAGGTGAATATGCCAACTGTAAATAATGATACATGGGGGTTTTTTGATCTCTACAATTCTATTTTATCAACACAATATTGACTAACTTACTGTTTTTATCTTACCCCCAGTTAATAAAGGCTTGTACATTATATCCTGCATTACTTTCCAGATTCCTACTGCACCTCATTCTGACTTTGTGCCTGCCTCCCCTTACCCAGTGTCCTTGGGTATGCGTTTTTCTGCCTGAAATATTTGTTACACCCCTTTGATTTACTCCTGCCCCAACCTCATAAACTTCTTTAACTTTTCATAGTTCTTCAAATCTCTCTTAAACTGTATATTCTCTAAGGAAAGGTCTCTGTCCTCCACAGTTGGGTTAAAAGTCTATATTGAATCCTAAGGACACCAGTGCCTTCATCATAAAATTTGTCAGCACAGTTGAGTTACATTTCCACTTGTGTGCCTAAGGACCACATACACAATAGTGATCCTATATGATTATAATAGAGCTGCTTAGTTCCCATCACAGGGATATCATAGCATAGTGCATTCCTCACAACTCTGTGGTGATGTGGGTATAAGGAAACTTACTACTATTAGATCAACTATAGCACATACAGTTATGTACAGTACACATTACTTGAAAATACTGACATGTATTTACTATGCTGTTATCATTATTTTATATCTTCCACTTATAAAAGAAACATTTGCAATAAAACATATGCCAGCAGCAGCTCATACATCTGGTGTTTACAGAGTCTCTTGATTGCATCATTTTCTCTTGTGCTTGATTTAATCATGTTTTGTTCATCCTGGATCTGGGAGCAATAGATTATATGATATACATATAGGTGGGTGTACACTAGGTTATATCAGCTGAATTTGTGGTTCATGTATTCTGTGTGCACACCATGATAAAATAAGGTAACGTTTCATTTTGAGAGCATGTCTTTGTATTTAGCAGAGTGATTCTTTGACATTTATGTCTCTTTTCTATGAGGACAAGTGCAGCATCTGCTTTTGTTCTTCATCTATTCTCAGTGTCTATCACAGTTCTTGGTATGTATATATTAGGTAACTAGTAACAAAACGGTAAATGAAATGATAATTAATATCATGTGGATGATACCAGGGATATCATTCCCAAATCAAATTTATTAAGTTTCTGACTATATCTAACAAAATGCACCCAGACTTCAGTATATACTTCATTCGATTTTGAATATAGTGGGTTTTCATGGTTAACTGAACATTAAGGGTTAGCATGTCTTTAAATGACACTGGACTTGAGACTCTTCTTGTATAAGCAAGCACAGGGCTGACCTTGAAGCCCCTGACAATTCTAAGATTTTAGTCTGTATTTCTTTTAACACACGTTTAAAGGCATATTTTCTTAAAAGTGCAGGCTGTATTTCTGGAAGCTTGTCAAAAGGCATGATCAGCCTCCTTGACTTTGGTAATGATTTGCTCAGGTACTCCTCTGAATTCTTCAAGTATGAGTTTTCACAGCAATACTCCTTTGAAACAGGAGGATTAAGGTCACTTAGAATAGTTTGTCACTGCATATATTCCAATGTCTTTGTTGGAATTTCCATTCCCTAGAATTAGACAGATTACTACAGGCCTTGTCAGCCAGAGTTCCAGTGGCTCATTTTTATTGAGGACCATGAAGATGAGGGAAAAATTCCTCAAGAGCCATTTACACAAAAGCAACTTAGATGTGTCTCTGCTTTTTTCTTTCCTTCTATCCATGCTTGCTTGGCTTTATTAGGTTGCTCATTCTTGTACTTGGTCACTTCTTTCTTTTAATAACAAACGTGAAAATAGTATACCAATCCAGTTTGGGACCAAAAGCAAGGATATACAAATTGTTCATTCAACATAGTGAATAATTTTAAGTATCCTCTAACACTGTTCCATGGGTAAGAAGGAGAAAGATTAATTGAGATTTTAAAAAAGGAACTACAGAGCAAACACACAATGAGAGCAAGAACCACCCAGAGGATGAGCCAAGCCCATAAGAGAGGAAAGAAAGGGGAGAAGATATGGAGGGTGAATGCACAGGCAACCACCCATAGGGGCCTGTATTTGGATGAAATGCAGGCTTTATTTTTAGCTGAGACATGCCATGTTATGTCTATCAAGGACATTGATTATCAAGTGATGTACTTGCACTGAGCTTCTGAAACTAAATATTTTTTAAATGATCTCATTCGCCTTGCAAAAAAAAAAGATATTTCATAAAGAAAATATAGGTACTCCAAGAAGATGATTCTTCCCAATAGTTCACACTTAATCCTCAACACCCAAATCTGCTTATCTCACTTAACATCTGGATGTAGCACAAAAATAGAGTTAATTAGAATTAAACATCTACATTTTAGAATAGGACCCTTCTACCACCAACTGTAAAGTCTACCAATTGTAGATACTGCTGTTCAAAATATTTTTTTCTAAATACTTTTTCCCTTGGAACATTAATAAACTCTTCTAGGAACACATTTAAAAAATGAGACAAAGAGCTTACAATAAAATCACTAGTAAGCCATTGTGCTCTGTCATACCTTTGGTCTCACCAGCAGAAGAAATCATGTTTAATTAATGCCTATGTAGTTTTCTGGAGTAACTGTCTCCAAAGTTAATTTCTTGGTTTAATTACTTTCACTCATTTCTCAAATTTGAATATAAAAATATTGAACACAAAAGATGAGGAATTTACATTTCCACTACTCTGCCAATTTAACATCCTTCACTTATTTCTAATGCTTCATAGTTCTTTTGGCCTTCTGAAGAACTTTATGCCTTCAAATTGTATGTTCAAACTGTCACTTCCTATGTACCAATGGCTCCAGTGACCCCACTTTATTCCACTACAGTTTTACATTACACATGGGCATTTTCAGTTTCCATTTTTCTAACGGAGAGAATTTAGTTCTTTATTTCTTATCTTTACAGCAAGGGCAGGGAACAGCCAGTGGGAAGACATTGATATGATGAAGAATCAGACGCATGCTTCTCCAAGTTGGGTGCAATGTAAATCCTACTTTCTGCTTTATATAACATGAGAGTAAAATGTTTATTTCCTATCAATGAAATTTGGAAAAGCCTGCTTTTCAAAAGTGCCATCATGTGTGACCTTTCGTTATGAGTGAACTTGAATTCTTAAAAAAAAAAAAAAAAAAAAAAAAAAAAAAAAAAGATTTCCAAGGTGATTGTAAGACTCTTGGGTTATAGAAGTGTAGCCATAAGTTTATTAAAAATATTTTCTTGCAGCTGAGGAAATGGCTTAGCAGTTAAGGTGTTTGCCTGCAAAGCCAAAGTACCCTGGTTCAATGCCCCAGGACCCACATAAGCCAGATGCACAAGGTGGTACATGCATCTGGAGTTTGTTTGCAGTGGTTAAAGGCCCTGGTGTGCCCATTCTCTTTCTCTCTATCTGCTTCTTCCTCTCTCTCTCAAATAAATAAATAAATATTTTAAATATATATTTTCTTTATTTGCAAGCAGAGAAAGAGTGGGGGGAGATTGAGAAAGCAAGCATTCTAGGGCCTCCTTTCACTGCAAATGAACTCTAAAAGCATGCTCCATCTTGTGCATCTGGCTTTACATGGGCACTGGGGAACCAAACCCAGGCTATCAGGCTTTGCAAGCAAGCACCTTTAACCACTGAGCCATCTCTCCAACCTCTAAGTTTTGAATTTTGTCTCAGGTAGAGTATGCCTCCGCGATTTGATAGCCATGTAAAACCATGGTACTAGAGTTGGAAAAATTGTGGAGCAGTGCTGACCAGTGCATCCAACCTAGGAGAATTCAGTGTTAAGAAGATAGCTTTTATTCTCAGAACAAAAGAGTCATCATGATATGGCATTGGAGTATAAAAGTCATTGGTTTTCTATGAAAGATCAGGGAAGACTACAGGATAAAAAGTGATATAGATGGGAAGTGAACTAAGCAATAACAGAGGAGTATCACCAGAACTTGCATGAGGAATATTGTAAGAAGTTCAGGGGGCAAACAAGAAGGGAATTTCAGTCTCATCCACCCCCAAAGGCCAATCAATGTCAAGGCTGGCTTTCCATGACCCCCTCCTTGTCCTCGCTAGTGCATAGCTAATCAGGGGCCACTCTTTTCTCCCTTTTTGTTGTCATAGTCATCTTCCTCTGCCTCACTGAATGAACTTGACAAACTTTTGCTTTGTATCAGCTTATTTACAAATAGGTGATTTCTTTTCTGGCATCTTCAAAATTGGTGTCCAGTTTAACTTTCCTCCTCCAACACAGCACCTAGTCTAATATTTTCTGTATATCAGGCATCCTACTACAGACTTGAAATGGGTGTGCCATTCTGCTTAAGAAGACATGTGTTCACTTGCTCGTTTATTCTCTCATTTTGTTATTCCTTCCTTCTACACCTCCATGCACTGTCCTGTCTTGGTCTTCTTTTTAGCAAAGACAAGGTTTCTACATGTGTGGACTGACGGAGACAGACAAAGGCCCATTGGGCTCGGGATCACAGAGACTGACAACCCTAAAACAGGAACAAGACAAAGTAAAAAGGAGAAGAAATATTATCCGTTATTTTAAATACTCCTCAAAGAAAGGCAGAAGATAGTTTACAAACTCTGAGGCTCAAGAAACTACCAAAGAGTATCATTGTCATGTCTTAATTGAACTTGAACTTTTATTTTATTTTAATGGTGTTTAATTAAATCTATAAGCAGTGGAGTTTCTAGATTCTTGCTGTTCCTCTACGTGAAAAAAAATGGTCTAAAACATCAAGAACCAAATGACCATAAACATATTACAAGTGTCAGTTAACAATGGATTATATCCAAAGGGAATAAAAATTATGGAGTTTTGTATTCCTCTGTTTTAGAAGCCAGAGTCCATGTATTACTGTCTGAAATTAAACTAGCAATCAGAATGGATTGACATTTTGGTAGATGCAATTGTTATTTTTGAGCTCTGTGGTTTTTCATATATTTAGTTTCAGGGACTCACAATAACTTCAAGAAGATTACAGTACTTACTGCATTTGAAATATAATAGGTGAGAAGTTTGAATGGAGAGGACGCTGGATACATGCCAGATCTACCAGCTGGGGTCTGTGGTAGAGCCTTAAAGGCTCACAAACTTGGCTTTATGCCCTAAGAGCCAAACTCACATTGTCCATGTTTATAGCATGAAACCCTCCTCATCAGAACACCAGCTTCCTGGATTATACTGAGAAGGTAAGTGTTACAAGGTCAGACATTCTGTTTAGTGCTTGTCTCCCTGCACACAAAGCACTTCATGAAGGTGATTGGTTGATAAGACTGTACACAATGACTTCAATACCAGAGCAGTAAAGCTGAGTGTGTGGCTCCAGGAATTCCTGGGATCTACCCATGTCTTTGAGAGGAACGTAGTTGCCAGCAAATTGATTTTTCCCTTGCTCGGCATTCTAAAGCAGCTTCTTATATATGCCATGTTCTTAATATTACTACATTTATAGATTCAACTGCATTCACTGAAAGCATTTATATGTTATATCTTGACCAACATAACTAATATTTAGTAACATTGTCACTAAAAATAGAATAAAATATGGAAATCAAATTACCATAAACATATTTCAAATATTAGTGCACAAGGGATCGCATCCAAAGGGGATGAACAATACCAACGTTGGCAAAATGCCAGAGAAAGGAAAACAGAGGTTCAGAAATATGAGTGTATTCAGTCAAAGATCCTGTAGATTCTAGCATTTGAACCCTTGAAAGCAGAAAGCATATCTTATGTTTCTTCTCGTCCCATGGCAGCACTTCATTAACTAAGCGCTGCTTGCAACATATTTGTTGATGATAATAAGAGGGTTATAGAAATATGTATTGACAAAACTGATATGTTTGGATATTTATAGAGTCTTCACTGTACTAGTGTTTCACAGGTTTGTTTTTTTTTCTTTCAATACTGACTTTCTTTTAATACATTTAAATATGACTTGTTTTATGAAAGTTGGGCTTCCTGGCAGTATTTTAAGAATGCATCTCTATTTTCAAAAATGTAAGACTTCGAACTATTATTTTAAGGTTTACAAAAGACAGATGATTTTATTCTCTTGGGTGGTACGTCAGTGATTCCCGTGAGCATTGCAAAATAGCCTCCACTGTAGAAAGTGAGCAGAAAAAACATTTTCCTGAAGGTGTTCTTTCTGACATCTGTGCCACACCCAAAGACCTCTTAAGTCCCTTTGTCCTGAGTACCTCTCACCCACGCGCTCCTAGAGTTTCTTTCTGAAGGTTTTTGTTTGTTTTTTGTTTTTGTTTTTCAATGTAGAGACTCACTCTAGCGCAGGCTAACCTGGAATTCCCTATGTAGTCTCAGCGTGGCCTCAAACTCATGACAATACTCCTACCTTTGCCTCCCAAGTGCTGGGATTAAAGGTGTCGCCTTCACGCCTGGCCTTTCTGTAATTTTTACCTGAGATTTTCTTCACACACCTCTTCAAGAACTGTCACTGCAGGATTACCATTCACAGACAATAGGGTGACTCTCAGCCAATACCTGACCAGCTCTGCTGACTGGAGGGAGGTATGAGCCCCCAGCCCCCTCAGCTCTAGTTGGTTCAATGTGTAATTAACTGCAGTTTCCCATATGAGTCCAAGGCCAGGACTCTGCCTGAGAGTTCACCTTGGGTGAGTTCTGATGTTTCCTTGCCTTGCTTTCTCTCTACTTTCTCATGCTTCTCCTGGGAACACAATCTGCAAAAGTCACCTTTACTGAATCCTTGTCTCCTGTGAAACCTCTTTGAATTCATTTTCTAGGTCTACCGTAACCGCAAAGTAGGTGGCTTATAAGAACAGAAGCTTAGTAATCCCTTTCAGCTTTAGAGGCTAAGATGTTCAAAATCAAGGGTCCGGCCAGGCCATGCTCATTCTGAGCCATATAGTCTTTCCTTACCTTTTCCTGGCTTCTGCTGCTGGTCAGCCATTAGTGGAATTCCTTGGCTTATGGCTTCATTACTCCAACTTCTTCTCTTTATTCCATGGAATTCTTCCCATGACACTTTTTCTCTTCAGTTGGCATTCACCACTGAGTCTCTGTTTTCTCATTGGCACTACAGTCACATTAGATTCTATGACACTTTATTAAGCTGATTATGACCCATTTCCAAGTAAGGTCACATTCAATGTTAGTATGGTTGTACTACAACTTACATTTTTTTAGAGACATACTTCTACCCACACCAGTAACCCAAGACAAAAGAGGTCTGGGAACAGGGTAGAGTATTTACTGTAGGGTCTGAGAAGCGTACAAAATCTCCCAGCCCCAGCAATGACTCGTTATGAGAAAAGTTTCTAAAACTTAGCACAGGTCACATTTTGCGGATTTTGTTGTTTTGTTTTGTTTTGTTTTGTTCTAATACAGGCTGAGCTGGAATTCACTATGTAGTCTTGAGCTGGCCTCCAACTCACAGCAGTACTCCTACCCCTGCTTTGTGAGTGCTGGGATTAAAGGTGGGTGCCACGATGCCTGGTTGCAGGCCACAGTTTTGATGGTTGCTGATAATGCTATTGAGCACAGAATTTCAGAAAGACCCGGTGGCCTCCTGGCTTTGAACGCCTTACCTCTCTATGATCACCTTCATGAGAAAGTAAACTCTGCATGCATGAAATGTGCTTCTTTCAAGGGAAATCTCTTGTGGGCCTAGTATAGTGTAGAACAAAATAGATCGGAAAGCAGGAAATCCATCCCTACTATGGAGGACACAAGTCTCCCAAGGGGAGACATTGTCTTTGAATAGAGTAAGAGGTCTCATATGAACAGCCAAACCAGAAAACATGAAAATCTACCACGAATGTTGGACTCAAAGACAAATTAGGATATCTGAGGGTCTACATAATTTTCTCAGTGTATTTAGATGTGAGTTGCATTCTTTTATGAAAGTGAATAAAAGAAGTACAAATTTGTATTGTTCTGTGAAAATAAGCATAATAGTTACTTTTCATATTGTTTGGGACAAATACCTAACAAGAAGCAACTTACAGGGGGTTGGAAAAATAAGGGAGGGAGGAGAAGAAAGGACTTAAAAGGATGGTATTGTATATATGAAATAGAAGAACAGATTACAGATAGGAGAAAGGCCTAAGTGAGGCCAGGGGAAGAGAATGTATAAAAGAAGGGTGGGGGGGGAGAGCCAATCAAAATTCAAGATATTCTGAATAAGACTTATGTAAACCTACTTTTTTGAATAATGGCACATCCAGAAGCTATAGATTGTTGCCAGAAATTTTTCAGTGCCAGGGATGGGATACCTTTCAGTGAGCTGTTGGCCAGGGAGGTCCCTATTACCTCCAAAACATTACAGGCTATTGTCATGGCCCTTGGTTTCCCTTGAGAAACAGATGGTAAGACGCTGTTGCTAAAGACCTCACTTGCCTGAGTGGCAAGGTCACTGAGAAATCAAGCTGGTGCTGAGCAGAAAACCTTCTCCCTATAGACCAGCCAACTAAAAGATGGAAAAAGCTGCACTGCATGCAGCCATATGAGAGACAGAAATCATCAGCAGTGAAAACAGTGGACATTGGAAACCTCAAGTTTGGCCAGACAGGCCAAATGACCAAATGGGTGCAATAGTGGCATGTCTGCTCTGGGGGAACCAACTACTCTCTAATTGGACTGAAGGCCTGCTCTATGGGAGGGAATACATGCCTGGTACTGAAAAATCTAATCAAAAGTCTATGGCAGGTGAGGTCATGAGCCTTAGGGGTATAAAGTCTGCTTTTGTCTGGCTAAATGTATATATTATTCCCACCAAACTGCCCTGAAAGCACTACACTTAATATTCAGATATTAATGTTACTCTCACTTCTGGTTAGAGAAGCTTCTCTTTTCAGATAGTGATGACCATTGGGATGACCCAAAAGACAACATAGTGCTGAGAAGAAGGGATGGAGGATTGTCCAGCACTGAAACATCTCTCTCACACCCTCCAAAGCTCAGGGTCCATTGCAGAAGAGGTGGTAGAAAGAATGTAAGAGCCAATGGAAGGGTATGACTCCTTACAATGCAACTGTCCAGACCGAAATTGGCCTTGATATCCATGACCTCGCAGTGCCTAGCAATACCTTCACAAGACCCTCGTAATAGGAGAAAAATACGATGACATAAAATTAAAAGACAGATTAATGGAGAGAGGGAGGGAATATGATGGAGAGTGGAGTTCTGAAGGGGGATGGGAGGAGGGGAGGGAAATATCATGGTTTATTGTTTCTAAGTATAGAAGTTGTCAATAAAAAAATTAAATTAAATTAAATTAAATTTTAAAAGGGGGAAAAGAGAGGCTCAGTGCTTAAAGGCACTTGTATGAAAAGTTTGCCAGTCTTGGTTCACTTCCTCATCTACCAGGTAAAGCTGGACAGGCATCCATTTGTAGCAGCAAGAGGCCCTGACACACACATGCCTACATGCAAATGAGCACTTCTTTATAAAAAAGAAAGTTAAGGACTGGAGAGATAGCTTAGCAGTTAAGGCACTTGCCTGTAAAGCCAAAAGACCCCAGTTCAATTTTCCAGTTCTCATGTAAGCCAGATGCACAAGGTGCTGCATACCTCTGGAGTTCGTTTCCAGTGGCTGAAGGCCCTGGAATGTCTATTCTCTCTCTACCTCTTTCTCTCTCTTTCTCAAATAAATAAAACAAAATACTAAAAAAATAAATTATATTTATTTTTTTTGAGAGAGAGAGAGACAGAAAGAGAGAGAGAGAGAGAGAGAATGGACATGCCAGCAGCCTCTCAGCCACTGTGAACAAACTCCAGATGTGTGCGCCCCCTTGTGGGCAAGTGCGGCATCGTGCCCTTGCATCACTTTGCATCTGGCTAAATGTGGGACCTGGTGATTGGAACCGGTGTTCTTAGGCTTAGCAGGCAGGAGCCTTAACCACTAAGCCATCTCTCCAGCCCCAAAAAATTAAATTATAAAAAAAAGCAACTTAAAGGAGGAAAATACCTCTTGGCTAGCAGATCAAGGGGATACAGTCCATCATGGTGAGGAAGATGATGGTGGTGGAGTGAAACATGGCTGGTCACTTTACATCTGTGATCAGGAAGTAGAGGATGAAAGGAAGTGGGACTGGACTATAAAACCCGCCCTCAGGCTCCACTTGCTGAAGGTTCCACAGCCTTCTAAAAGTGCACTGCCAGCTGGAGACCACATGTTCAAACACAGGAGCTGTTTCAATTAGCTTCACATTGCTGGCACAAAGCACCAGACCAAAAGCAGCTTGTGGGAGGAAAGAGTTGATTTTGGCTTACAGACTGGTGTGGATGCTCCATGATGGCAGGGGAATTAGCAGAGGCTGAACATCACCTCCTCGCTAACATCAACTGGACAACAGCAGCAGGAGGGTAAGCCAAACACTGGCCAAAGGAAGCTGGCTATAACAACCATAAGCCTGTCCCCAGCAATACACCTCGTCTAGGAGGCTCCAAGTCCCAAATTGCCAGCAGCTGGGAACCTAGCATTCAGAAAACATGAGTTGATGGGAGACACCTGAGTCAAACCATCAATGGAGCCTATGGGAGACATTTTATATTCAAAGCATCACTCTGTTAAAATGTCTTGTATGCTTATTATGAGGCATGTCTGTTGTATATAAAATGTGATGATGTTGTTTATCAATGTGATAGGTTTTAAGTAGAATACAAACCAGGTGTGGTAGTGCATGCCTTTAATCCCAGCACTTGGGAAGCAGAGGTAAGAGGATCACCATGAGTTTGAGGCCACCCTGAGACTACATAGTGAATCCCAGGTCGGCGTGGGCTAGTTTGAAACCCTAGCTCAAAAAAAAAGAAAGAAAAGAAAAAAGAAAAGAAAAGAAAAGAAAAGAAAAGAAAAGAAAGAAGAAAATATGTTAAATAGAAGACATTGAGATGCTGTTAACTTCATAGTAAAGGTCTTGCCTAAGAAACAAAAGTATATATTTGTTGATTGGATAACAAAGAATAAAACTGGGGACATTTGAAATTTGCAGTTCAAGGAATCTTAAACTTAACACATGAAGTCTGCAGGTGGTCAAAATGGAATGGCTTTTAATGTGTGCCCTCTTCCTTGTCACTTCATTGCAATGAAACTACTAGGTTTCATGTTTTTTAAAAAGCTTTTTTTTCTATAAGAGAGAGACAGAGAGAAGGAGAAGAGGCAGAGAGAGAATGCATGTGCCAACGCCTTTCAGCCACTATGAATGAACTCCAGACACATGTGCCCCCTTGTGGGCAAGCATGGCATTGTGTGATTGCTTCACTTTTGCATCTGGCTAAATGTTTGACCTGGAGATTTGAACAAGTGTTCTTAAGCTTTGCAAGCAGGCACCTTAATTACTAAGCCATCTCTCCAGCTCTAGGTTCCATGTTTTGATGGACATTCAGAACAAAAACATCTTATTGTTTTTGATGGTCAATTCTCTAGAGGAGGGGTCACCAAACAGTTGCCAAACCTGGCCCGCCATCTATTTTTACAAGCACCATGTGCCGAGACTGGTTTTTACATATTTAAATAGAAGATAAAATAACTGTCAATTAATATGCCCATAAAGAATTTCTCAGAATGGTGAAGACTTCTCTCTCTGTGTCATCCCTAAAATACATATTATCTGGCACTTTACAGAAAAGATTTGCTGATACTTGCATTAGAATATATTCAACTGTGAATTCTGTACTGAAAGCATTCTACTAATATAAGTAATTAAAGTTTATCAAGTGTTTGCCTATACTTTTTTACAAGAGCAAAATAACAAAATGGAAAATAATTATATTTTTGAGCAAAAATACAGTGTATATGTAAAAAAAAAGAATATAGTTGGGGGCTGGAGAAATGGATTAGTGCTTAAAGCACTTGCCTGCGAAGTCTAAGGACCCAGTTTCTATTTCCCAGTACCCACATAAGCCAGAGGCACATGGTGGCACATTTGTCGGAATTTGTTTGCAGTGGCTAGAGGCCTTGGTGCACCCATTCTATCTGTTTTCCTCTCTCTCAAGTAAATAAATAAGATATTTTTAAAAAATACAATCAGAGCCCTTTTCTTCTTCTAGAAATGAATGAGTAGAATAACCCTGTCCAGTCTTAGGCAGGAAAATACACATTACAAATGACTCCTGGGTTGGAGAGATGGCTTAGTGGTTAAGGAGCTTACATGACAAGCCAAAGAACCTATGTTTGACTCTTCAGGTCCCATGTAAGCCAGACGCATAAAGGTGATGCATGTGTGCAAGGTAACACATGCACACAAGATGGCGCACAAGTCTGGAGTTCAAGTACAGTGGCTGGAGGCACTGATGTGACAATTCTCTCTCTCTCTTTCTCTCATTCTTGCTCTCTCACATTAAAAAAAAAAAAAGGCCAGTCTGTTGGGCTTGCCTCAAAAAATAAAAAATGTCTCCTAATGTTTATATAACACCTGTAACTTTTCAAAGCACTCTTATGATAGTATTTAATGTCTTATAGCTGCAGTGTAGCAGTAACTCATGTTTTTATCGTTTAGTGCCATGAAACTCAATTGTGTGTACATTCCTTTTCTCTTTCATGATGACAGCTATTCTACTGCTCATCCGAGAGATTTAGTTGAAATCAAGAGGCTCCTTGAATACCACTTGCTTGAAGCTTTTTCTGGCTGGAGTCAATGCTTGAAGCTCAAAGGTACTAGTACAATCATAAAGTTTTGTTTGTTTCCTAATTTAGTAAACCAGTAATGCAATTTTAGAAGAAATAATTCCTACATATGCTCAGAAAAAATGTATTTTAACAGATACTGTGTGCAGTGTGAGCATAAATATCATCTGAATATCTTAACACCAGTGATTTTATACCATTTACAACAGGATAATTTTGGTTAAAAAGGTGATATTTCTTCTGGGCTGGGGTTTTGGTTCACTGGTTCAGCACTTACGTCATATACACAAGCTTCTGTGTTTAATCCCTAGAACCTCCAAAACAAAATAGTGCAAACCAAAATACACTTTCTAGTGATATATTAAATAATTCCATTTATGACTGTTGTTACTAACCATGTTGATCTAACAGAAAGTTCTGAATGAGTGCTGACTGGTTTTAGATGAATTAAAGTCCAACAGTAGGATAGACTGACTAGAGGACTGGCTATTCACACTGGATCTTAGCTATAAGAAAGTCAAGGTGAGGCTTCACAGCACCATACATGGTAAGAGAGTCAGGACTCTACTTGATTGTTACTTATTGTGTGTTCACACATTGATGAAGTGGTAAGAGTATTTGTGATCTTCAACAAGCACCTTTTCTTTTCTTTTTCATTTTATTTTATTTTTTTGGTTTTTCGAGATAAGATCTCACTCTAGCCCAGACTGACCTGGAATTCACTCTGTAGTCTCAGGGTAGCCTTGAACTCATGGTGATCCTCCTACCTCTGCCTCCCAAGTGCTGGGATTAAAGGCATGCACCACCACGCCAGGCTCACAATCACCTTTTAGATCATTATGGAAGAAGATAACTCTCACTGGGTGAGACCTTTATTTTATCCCATTGTCTGTTGCTAAAGCAGAATGCCTAAAACCGAGATTGTTATAAAAAAAAAAAAAATGGCTTCTGTAGCACATGGTTCTGGATCCTGGAAGATGGAGGTCACGGCTGTTTCATGACATAGCAAAGAGGTAGAAAGAGATGAACATGGCATCAGGAGAGATAAAACAGGAGAGACATTCTCATTTTACAACAACCAGCACTTGTAGTCACTAATCTAGTCCTGTTAGGTCAGTGACAGTCCCTATAAGCAACCTATGCACCCCTGAAAGGCCTTGTTTCTGAAAGCCAAAATAGCAATGGGATTTTAACACATGTCTCAGAGGGGTCAGGCTATACAGGAATGACAGCATACCTACTCACACTAAGTCATATTCTAGATGGATGACACACTCTATGGAGAGTGGAGAGAGCAGGGATGGCAAACAGCTTTTAGATTTTCTGTAATTCTCATGGGCTGACTGAGGTTGCCTAGCATAGTGGATGGACAATGTTCCTGAAGCCTAACCCAGTTCCACTGGGAATTGAGGCTGGGTTTGTCTAGCAAGGAGGCGGTGACTTGTTGTTCATTACACATTCTCAAATTGGGACAAGGAAAGGGGATGTCATAGTGCTGACCAAAAAGACGGCTTATTTTCTCCTGCACATATGCATTGTTTTACTCTTCAGTGGTAAACACTTTACCATTTTCATCTGTCTCTTAATAGTATTATCTTTTTAAAGGGGATGGCTAGTAAACTAGAGCTCATAAGCCAAGTCTGGTTTACTGCCCTAATTTTATTTTAAGTAAAACTATAAAAATGGCTCATTGTATTTTGGTAAGAACAATGTCTCAATGTCGCCTCTTTATCTACACAGCCTAAAATGCAGAGTGTCCAATCTTGTTTTTTTTTTTTTAATTCAGTTCATATTCTTTATTGAATTTTTTTTTATTTGCACATATTGCAGGAGGGGACTCTAGAGCAAATGAATGACAGATACTAGTGAATTTTTTTTTTTTTTTTTTTTTTTTTTTTTTTTTTGCTAAATTGAACAAAGGCTAGCAGGTTTTGCAACAGGCATCTCTAACCACTGAGCTATTTTCCCAGCCCCCTCAATTCCTACTTCTGAGACAGTGAAGGTCTTACGGAGGCACCACATTTTATATATATATATTAATTATATTATTCTGATTTTACATTCATAGTGTTGGCTCCATTATCCTCCTCCCTGTCCTCCCTCTTCCAAAGGGACCCTCATCAATGGGGAATGTGGGTCATGCATTGCGGGGGTTGTCAAGAGTTCTGGGGAGTAGGCCAAGTCTCTGTGCATAATACCCCAAGTTGTGGCTCTAACATTCTTTCCTCCCCCTCTTCCACAAATTTCCCTGAGCCACATTGGGGTCATTTTAGTTCTACTCCAGTGATGAGGTTTTAGGAGCCTCTGTGTCTCTGGATATCTGGCTTAGTTGGAGTTGGATGTTCACTGTGTTTATCTCCTTCAGCCTTTTTCTGGTGTCATGATCACCAAAAAAGGCTGTATTCTTGCCCTTCCCCCTCATTACTCTATGGTTTCAGCTGGAACCCTGGTGAGGTGTGATTGGCTGATCCTCCCTTCAGGTTTGTTGTCCATCTGAAAAAGATAAGCAAATTCTCCAATGGAGAAAGAAGTTAGTACTAGATAGAAGGGATGGCCATAGATATTTTGGAGGGAATTTTATATGCATAGGCTCTCTTCTAGCCCACATTGCTGGAAGTGGGAAATAAGTCAAAAACCATGTACAAGAAATGAGCTCAGTCTCCAGAGTGTCCAATCTTTTGGACAGAAAATCAATTAACTTGGGACACACATTTCAAACTTAACACATGAGGTTGGCTCTATGCCTGTCTTAGAGCCAGAAATGTTCCAGGGATGACATCAAATGTACTGGCAAAAAACTAATTGATCTGTATACAATCAAGTTTAGGCAATGCAATGTTAAATATAACAAAAGATTTTCTGCCTTTTTTTTTTTCTATCAATCTACTCATATGTCAGCATATAAATCATGGATATGTATTAGTATACTAAAAAACCATTGGGAATTACCAAGAAGTAATAGATAATATGTTATAATTTCTGAATATTTAGCCATGAAGCACTCCACTCATTGAATGTCTGAAAGCCAATCTTTTAGAATGGTGTTCTACAGAATGAAATTTGGGCATTGATGAGATGTTTATGGGGGGGGGGATAATTAGAACCTTAATAGTGCCTAACTGTAAGAAGCAGATAGCATGTGACAGTCATGTAATCCACATGTACCATGATTTATTTAGTGTTTCTGAAATCGTATGACTTAAGTACTTTAACTATAATTGTTTATTGATCTTCCTAAAGTGAAGGTAGTATGTGAGACCCTCCCAGAAGACTACAATATGTTTATATTCTAGATCTAATATCTTTACATTCTTATCCTAAATGTATGGAGAGTAACTACTGAAGTATGAGGATTATGGTTCTAGACTTTCCAAAAAACAAGTTAAGAGTTGGGTTCCTGTTTATCTGGTCAGTACAGGTGCTATTAGATGCACTTGGGCAGGCCTTGTTTTGTTCATCACTGTAACGAACAAGGGCACCTGCCTATTCCAACAACAAAATTACATGTGGTTCTACTTGGACTTTTCACAGTTGTTTAAATATATCACATCTTTGGCATAGTTTCAAAAGATTTAACTATACACATGTGTTTAATGCAGTTTGATAATTTTATACATGCATAGAATGAGTAATGACAACATCAGAGTAATTAGCATTTACATCCATTTAAACATTTATCATGTCTTGTTGCTTGGAAATTCTGAACTTCCTTTATTGTTATTTGTAAGATATATAGTGGTTTGGCTATTTTGTACTATAGTAATCTTGTTATGCTATAGAATGTTAGAACTTTCTGCTCTTGTAGAAATGTATTTTGGTTACTGTTTCCATCCTCCCTCCATCATACTCTTCCCATCCCTTCCCAACTTCTGATAATCACTGTTGCAGTTACTTTGCATCACTGGAACAAACACCCAAGCACCCGCAGCTGATGGGAGGAAAGGGTTTATTTTAACTTACAAATTCCGGGGGAAATTTTATCATGGTTGAAGAAGCTGGCTCACTCCATTATATATCCAATGCCCTCACTAGCAAGCACAAGCTTACTTGAACATATCTAGGTCTGGGCTAAAGATCTACCCTGATGGATCCCTTCTAACAGGTCTCTGCCTGCTTGAGACTGAGTAGGAAGCTTATTCAAAAATATCTGAGGATTTGGGGACATTCACATTCAAACAACCACAGTTATTATTCTACCCTTTACTGTGAAACTGATGTTTTACCTTCTGCATATAACATACAAGATTTTCCTTGGATATATATATACCCAGATGAATGATAACTTGACCATATTATAGTTACATATTTAGATTTCTCAAGATTTTTTTCATATATATATATATATATATATATATATTCCCAGAAGTGATAGCTAGATCCTGTTATAGTTCCATATTCAGTTTTCTGAGTAATCTCCATCCTGTTTTCAATAATTTTAAAGAAGAATTTTAAGGGGCTGGAGAGATTGCTCAGTGTTTAAAGGAGACTGCTGATGGTACGGGTTCAAGTTCTCAGCACCCACGTAAAGGTAGATGTACAAAGTGGCGTATGCATCTGGAGTTCACATGTAGTGGCAGGAGGCCCTGGTGTGCCCATTCTCTCTTTCAAATATATAAAAAAATTTTTAAAGGAGAATTTTCAATTACTGTTGAGTTATAAACTACATACTATCACCATACCTCATTGTAGTTTAAACTAGACCAAGAATAAAAGAACAGTGTCATGATTTTATAAAGTTTACAAAAATTCAGATTCAGGAAGAGACAGCTGAAAAGGGCTCCACTGAATTCCAGCTGTAGTGGTAGCTGAGTTCATTCCGTAAGTGGAGAATGGAAGTTCTTGGAAAATGAAACATTCCCTATGACACGCAGGACAGATTGAGGTTATCATAACAAATCTTGCCGAACTCTGTTCTTTTATCTAGTATAGAAGGAAATATTAATACATTAAAGAGGTTTGGATTTTGCTGTTGTGTTACTCCTTTAACATGTAATGACATCAGTTGATATTCATGTGGGTAACAATAAAGAGGGTTTGATAATGTCTTAGATCTTGTTATGCAGTCCAAGTTGGCCTCAAGCTCTCTGTGAAGTCTAGCTGGCCCTGAACTTATGACAATCCTCTTGTTTCAGCCTCCCAAGGGCACGGATGACAGGCATGTACTGCCATGCCTGGCTACACACTGACTTTTAGATGATGCCATCTAAAGCATGTTATAAAAAATCCATTCACAGCCACATAACAGTGATGTTGTAATTTGTTAATGTTGCCAACCACTAAAATAAGGATGGCTGTCACAGCTACCAACAAAAAGCCAGGCAGCTCTTTCTTTAGCGAGGAGTGTCAAGACTACCACCTTTCAGCGGCCTTTGCCACTTCCTGGTGACGTGACCCTGGTAAATGGTGCACGTCCTCTGAGCTTCAGTTTCCTCATTATACATGGGGATAATAATTAACTCATGAGGCTGCGGTTAATTGGATGATGATAAATATAAAGAGTGTATTTTAGGGCTTAGTTCAGTAAATGTTTAGTGAATGTAGGCTAATGATTAAACTGTGGGATAGGACAGTAAGCTGATAGGAACAAGCATACAAGAGGCATAACAAAGTATAATTATCGTCCTATGTTAATGGTTCAGTGGAGAGAGTGCTTGCCATTTAAATTTGAGGGGCTGAGAGGTGTGAGTTTGATTCCCCAGCCACACAGGTCTGTAGCCAAAGTCCTTCAGCAGAGAATGGCTGAAGCTTTTCTAATGGAAACCTGATGACTTAGTGGTTAAGGCACTTGCCTGCAAAGCCAAAGGACCCAGGTTTGACTCCCAGGAACCACGTAAGCCAGATGAACACGGGGGTGCATGCATTTGGACTTTGCAATTGTTGGAGGCCCTGGCACACCCATTCTCTCTCTCTCTCTCTCTCTTGCTCTCTACTTGCCTATACTCTCTCTCTCTCTCAAATAAATAAATAATTTTTTTAAAAATTAAAAAAGAATTGTTTTGTTAAATAAGTCACATGGAACAAAATGTGTTGCAGTTAAACTGGAAAAAAAATGGCAAAGGAAATGGAACCAACTAGACAGTCGCATATGTGAATACAACACATTAAAACAAAGAAGCAGGTTCTCTATAGACTGATCTCCAAAGATTCTAAGAACAGGAAGTTTATAAAGGGGAGTGAAAAACAGTAGGAGTAAGATGTGCTATACTTCATGTCAAAAGAAAGGAATATATATTCGAGACCCGCAAAATGAAAACGCCAGTAATTTGCCCGCTGTGAGTGAGATCTGAGAATGACGGGGCGGGGATGGTGAAGAGAGGTAATGGAGAGGGATTTTTTTTTTTTAAATGTACTTTATCTCTAGTTTGAGTAGGTTCTCCAGTAGCTGACTCTGCAGTGTTTCTGTTCAAACAGCTCCTTTAGGAAGCAATGCCAGAAAGGAAGGCAAGGAAGGAAGCACTAGCCCAGGCATTTCTAAGCAGGGTACCAGTGTGGAGCAGTATCCACCTGCAACCTCCCCCAGACAAATCAATGGCACTTCAGAGCTACCCAGCAGGGGATGAGGTCACTGGGTGGGTGGCTGGCATGAGGCTGGGAGGTCTGAGCCTCAGCTGCATGCAGTCAGGGGCATAAAAGAGAAGCCCAGGCACTTATTACAAGATCTTCTCCTTTCTCATATTTTCTCAGAGTTTTTCCTTTGAAACAACTGAAGGTATTTGGTTCAAGGGGGGGGGAATTAAGTGGAATTTATAAAGTAAAACAAAATAACCACTTGTCATACAATGCAAGCAACACTGATAGCCAGAAATAGTTAGATCTCCTTGCTGAGTTCTTACACCCAAGCAGAAGCAATATAAGTTATTATGAGATAGCAGCTGCCAGTTCAAGTAGGAAGAACTTTCTAATAATTAGATCTGAAGTCTGTGAGGCCTTGGTAATGATCTCTTATTGGCTGCAGCCAGAGAATAGAGCCCATTGAAGGACCTGTTGAAACAAACATTTATTGGGTAGTAAGTACAAGGTAATAAACAGGGTAGTTAATCTCCAAAAGTGGCCGCCAGAAGATGAAGTAGCTTGTTATGCAGCAATAAAAAACTAAACAGCCCTTTACAGGAGTTTTCATTTGATTCTCTCACCATAACATTCTTATAGAGAGCTTAGTATGTATTAGGAAACTAAGGCACACAGTGGTAAAATCACAGCCACTGGGTGGTCCTTTAGATGTGACAGTCATCCTCTATCACCAGCTACCTCCGCAGGATCTCCCATCCCCACTCTGCTCTGGGGAGCTTGTAGGAAATGCAGAATCTCATGCATGATCCAGATTGTTGAATCAGAACCATCATAGATTTAGAGGTTCCAGCCCAACATTGCCTGTGGGCCTGTGGCAGGCAGCCATCATGACCAGAGTCCTGGCAGAGCCAAACTGCAAACCTCTTCACCAAGAAATAGTAAGAAAGAGAAAGGCAAAGACTAAAGGGCTGGGGTTCCTCCTCACCCCCACCCCTGAGAGCTTTACCTGTGATGTAGGATCTTTTCATAAGCCTTACCTTTTAAAGATGCTACATCCCCCAGTGTGCCAAATGCAGGACCATGTCTTGAATTGATGAGCCACTGGGGGGATGTTCAAGAGGCAAACTGTAAATTTTGATTCTAAAAGTGAGGTATAATTTTATTTGGTGTATGTGTATATGTGTGCATTATGTCTGTGTATTTATGAGCATGTGCATGCCTAGGCACATGGCTGTCAGTCCTAACCTTCCACCTGATTTTGTGACAAGTTCTCTGCTCTCTACTTCAAATTCCAGACTATAGCTGGTCCATGGGCTTCAAGAATCTCCTGATTCCATCTCCTAGCCTCATAGATACGTTGGAATTACAGAGCTTGAGCCAGTGTGCCCAGTTTTATGTGGGTTTTGGGGACCCAAATCTCTGGCCATCAGGTTTGCACAGCAAGTGCTTTTAACCACTGATCCCTAATTTGTTTTATCTCTACTAGCAAATATTGGTCCACATTTAAACTATATTCAATCGCATCCAAATTAAACGTTTTACTTTATAAACTTAAAAGAGCCAAATTATCACCCATCACACTAAGTGACTTTAGGCATCTGTTTGGGTTTTTTTTTTTAATACATTATATGAAACAAATTATGCTTATGTGAAACTGAAAGCTTGGTCTCCTCAAATTTGAACACATTGCCCAGTACTAATATGAGCATAATATCTATGCATCCTTATGACCTGTGAAAACACTGTCATCAGGTTGTTGTGTGCAGTTCAGTTTTAGCTTCACTCTGTGTGAGGCCTGCTATTATGAACTGAAACAATGGCACCTGAAAATATGAATAATACATCATACTAACAATGCTTTTGGAGCCATTACAGCATAGACTATTGTATCAATCCATAATATGAAGATGGGACTAAATGGATCTTTCATCTAAAAGAATTCCTGTGATGTGTCAATTTACACCTGATGTTAATAAGAACATACCATCATCTGAAATCCATATTAAAATATTTTATATAAGATGTACTTGCATTAATAGATATCTGTCATTTGTTACTAAATACAGCTGTTAAAAGAACCTCTTAAGTGCTTTCAAAATTTGTTTTTAAGACCTTGACATTGGATTGAACAAGAAGTGTTATGGAGACAATCTTTCATTGGGAAAGTGGACATAATGGATGAAATACTGGATGTTGCTTACTTCATTTTTGCCAGGTCAAATTGAAATTCCCATCAGCATTTGACACCCGTTACATGGCCACATAATGAATGAGGGAGAGCCTAAATATGAACGTTAAATATTTCACTTTCATAGACATCATTATCGCTTACTGTAGTTCAACTTCTGAGACTGTCTTTCACATTCCTTTCTCAATCATCACAGTCCTTCGTGATGAACCTTGCCTACAACACGGAGTAAAATAAGGTAGTTCACTCAATTACAGATCGCCCTGGATTATAAATTCATGTCTCATTAACCATGAATTCAACAAGTATAGAGTGATCTGTTTGGTCTGAAATTGCATCAGGGTGTGAAATAGTACTTTAGGAGGATTTAATTAATAAAACAAATTGAGTAAGTGTTCAATGGAAGTGAAATACGGGCCCCTCACCTAAGGGTAAATAAATAAATCCACTGTTTACACTGTTCCCCTTTGACTTCATTTTCTCCATCATCTTCTCGCTGACACTAACTGCTGCTCCAGTTGATGGAATCAATATTTTAAATATGAATCAAAATGCAAAGTGTGGGGGGGGCTTAGGCACACATAAGTTTGCAGTAATTTTTTTCTAATGGCTGGGAGTCATTTATCTTCATCTGAAAGGCTTTTGACTAGCTGTGAGAGAATCATAGTGCTTCTCATTTTTATTAAAGTTGCTTTTCAATTTCAAAATTACTCTATCCTGGGGTTTAAACAAAAGATGGTGAGGGTAACTGCATGGAAAGATACAACCCAGTATTATTGCTCGTGTTACTATTATTGTTGTTTTGTAGAATGAATATGGAACATGATTTCAATGCTGCTTTGGTATTATGATGGTATTATGATTAGCAAAAACAATTTCTTTTCTAAAACCTTTATATTATTTGATCCCTGTCATGCTTGTATTTTCTCTCTTCTGGGTAGGATCTCACCGTCAACATGATGCCACACGTTGTGCCTACAAGCACATTTTCTAGGGAATAGTCTGAGATGACTAGTCAGCACTTTGAAGTCCACATCAGACTAGGCAGTTGCACAGTTAAGCAATTTTGTTTTATTTCTTGAATTCTCCACTTATTTATTAACTTTCATTATTTCCAAGTATAGTAATCTGTTTCCCAGACATATAAGCAGACAATTACATTGCTTGGGTATAGTCACCAAAGTGTAGCAACTCAGATAGTTTGGAAGTCAGAACTGTCTAGAACCCAAGTTGCTACTTAGAGAAATGGGTCAAAACTTCTTGAACAAGAAAGAGTTGACTCTATATCTGTGAGTTTCAAATTCTAAATAACCTTAACATTGTACCTATTGGTTCCCACCAACAGATTCAACTCATAAATGGATTGAATAGTCTTCCACCGTGTGAGCACTGTTGGAGAGTTCTGGTAGCCTGCATGGATGTCATGGATGTCATTATTACCTTCTCTTATAAATCACATTGTTTGAATTGAAGGTATGGAGGTAAAACTTTATGTATTCAAGGAAAAAAAAAAAATAGAACCACACAAATTTAGTGCTGCTCAAGAAACTAGAAAATGCTTGAGAAAAAAGTGGATTCATACATTTTCATTGGAGCTTTTGGCCACTTCCTGTCTCAAATTTTCTGCCCCAGTGTGTGCCTTATCTGCTGTCCCTTTCCTTCCGGTTAGCACGCATGCCACCTTTAAATGCATTCCTGTTTTGTCGTTCAGCAGGCACACTCCTTGCTTTGAATCCCCCTCTTGCCCCACCCCATCCCTGCCCCTCCATCAATGACACATTCTGCCATTACTTTCAGGCCACACAATGTCACCCATCGTCAGGCCTTTCTTTGCACTCTCCCAGCTGATGTCCAACATCCTTCATTCCTCCGCATCTGAGCAGAACCACACGATGACAACTTTAGGATCATAATGCGAATTAGTTATGCTCTCACCATTTCCTATTCTCATTAAATCATTGTCAGGACGGCGGATTCATGCGGTACCATTTCCTGTTCTCATTACAATTTTTGTCACAAGAATGAGGTATCAGAATTGCAATGCTTGGAATAGCCTGTGAAAAATAGTACTTAACTCTGCTGATTTGACCTATTTTCTTCTGTTCTGAATTTGACTAGGCCTTGCCCTTCTCTCCTCTGGCCTGCAAGGCTTTGCCACTTAGGGGGTGGAGACTTAAGAGTCCTGAAGATGGCAAAAGTGAAAAAACACACAGCAGGGGTGGGCTAAAACTTTGCCATGCTCTTTTCAATAACAACTTTAACCCAGTGCCACAGTGTGTTTCCACAGTTAGAGTCGATGCATGGTTATTTCTTACATGATGGGTTAATCTTCTTTTCTACTTTCATTTTAAGGATTTCTTCAACTTAAAGACAAACACACAACTTGTCTTTAAAGATAATATAGAAATCATTGTTCATAGTTTCTGTTGTTTTCCTAAAAATGATGCCAAATTTATGTTACTATTCAGGGATGTGGGGTGGGGAGGAACCTGCATTGTTATTATTCAAATCTACAATTTGAATAAATTACTTTATTTCCCCTCCCTGCTGATCCTAGCTGCCTTAACCAGTTTGTTTAACAATTGATGGCTTTGTTCTTCCAAGACAGTTACATGTTCTGTTTGGGTTCAGGTAGAAGTCTTACAAACACCAAGTAATGATTTGTTAACTAAGCGCTCCTGAAGCTGTCTGTCAGCTCTTCCAGGAACATAATGGCAGCTTTGCCTGCCTGAAGTCACTTCAGGGTGCTTTAATTAGATGCAAACTTTGTAAAACACTAAAGAGGCAAGCAGGCAGTGCAGAATGCCAGATATGCAAACTCTTCCCTTTGGTAACAGGCAACTGTGTTTGTTTTGTTGCTGTTCAACCTGAACATGAACAAAAATGCACTGAAAAAAAAAAGCACTTCATTGATAATAGACCTATGGCCCTATCTGTACACAATGTTTAAACTTTTAACGCCTTAACCGCTAAGCCATCTCTCCAGCCTCCCTTAATGTCTATAATTTACTTTTGTGGTTAGCGAATCTGTCAAACTGTCTGAGGACTGATGTAAACTCTATGTTTATTAAGTTCTTGTATAGCTAATGATTTTTGTTTTCTGTGTTAGCTGCTGGTTGTATGGAAAAACCAATGAGTCAATTGCATTTATGTCATAAACTGTCCCTGTCCAGGTTCCTTCTTTTTCCTGCATTTCACTTTTCCTCTTTAATTCTAATTTGACTCCTACTAGAAATTGCTATGCTTTGGAACATTTTTTTTCTTTCCTTGCATTCCCTTGTCTAGCCTTTGTTTTTAATATTTTCTACATTCAGTGAGTAATAGCTACCATGTAGACAGTTTATTTAATCAATTTTATACTCTCTGTGCTTTAATGGTAGAATTCAGCCACTTGCATTGGATTGAGTGAATAGACTACTGAATTTTGCTTCCTCCTGAACTTAGCATCCATTGAAGCATGTTGATAGTTCAGGGAATTGTAGCCGACTGCATCCGTCTATCTTCACACCTACCTGCCCAGGGGCCTCCCTTTCTTAACACCATCCTTTAGAAAGCACATGGAGTTGTTTCTGGGATGGTCTTACTACTTGCCATCCTTTCTATTACTATTTCCAGCACTTAATGAGTTTTTGCAATGTTCTTAGAAAAGTTCTAAGCATGGTACACAGTTACAATAACCTCATCAGTCTGGAGTCATATCCTTCAGTTTTATGTTTGTAAACTGAGTCTTGAGAGTTCCACGTTTTGCTTTGTAATGCTCAGACAGTGCAGAATAAAGCCAGATTTGGAACTGGCTACTACATTCAGAGTTCCTATTCTGAATCACAGTGGAGACCCTACATAGTTTTCACTGTCCACAGTCCCACTGTTGCTACCATGTTTTTTTAAAATTTTTATTAGTTATGTATATAGTATATATACAGCCACAATGGTACCATCATTAGCCTTCTCCCTGTCCTCCCCCCATGGGTAATGTGGGTCTTGCCTTATGGGGGTAGCCATCAGTTATGCAGGGGAGGCAATGACTCTGTGCATAATGACCAAACTCATGGCTCTGACAATCTTTCCATCCCCTCTTCCATGAATTTCCCTGAGCCATGTTGGGCTCATTTTAGGTCTATTTCAGTGATGAGGTTTTGTGAGTCTCAGTGTCTCTGGAAATCTGATTTGGTAGGAGTTGAGAGTTCTTTGTGTCTATCTCCTTCGCCCTTGTGCTGGTACCAGGTTCACCAATAAAGTAGCACTCTTGCTCATTTCCCCTATAACTCTATGGCTTCAGCTGGTGCCCTGGTGAGGTGTGATGGGCTGATTCTCTCCCCAGGTTCTGTGTCCATCTGAAAGAGAGAAACAGATTCTCCAACTAAGAGTGAGGTCAGTGCAAGATAAATGGATAACCATTATTATTTTAGAGAGAATTTAATAGGTGTAGGCCCTCTTGTATCCCACTATTGGTGGAAGCTTGATATTGGAGCATGGGCTCATTTTTGGATATAGTTCCCATTTCCAGGTATGGGTTCCATTCCACTGAGTGGAACCTTTAGCCAAATCTAGAGCAGTTGGTAACCCAACATGGCTGTGTGCCACTACTGCACTTGTGTGAGCATCACGTCAGGTTGTTTGCTGCTGAGTAGCTTGGACCACGAGTTCCTTAGACAGATGTTGATTGTTTTCCCCCCAGTCACTTATGTAGTGCCTTCTGGCTCTAGACAAGCTAACTGTCTGGGGACCAGCTCTTTAGATTCCAGCCAGGTCTTTCCATGTTCCGTCCAAACAGCATATGGGGTCTTCAGCAGTAGGCTCTTACCAATATCCTTTGGTGGGTCATCAAGTACTCTGACAGAAATCTGTCTTCTTTTGGGAAACCTTGTAGGTCTCACTGATCAACAGCTCATTGTGGATGTTAACCACATGCTAGTATTGGGAGTTATAGGTCAGTGCCAAGGGAAAAGAAAGAAGAAAAAGTATAGGTAATATGAAAGAGCAAGAGAGAAGAGAGAGAAGAGGGAGTGGTAGAGAGAGAAACAGGAGAAGATTGAAGTTAGTCTTCATCAGGAAACATTGCCATTGCACAAAACACCATCTTTACTGATCACAAATATAATAACTCCCCTCTAACATTCTTCCCCCATGAACACTTCTATCTATTCTGTCCCTTAAGGCATTTGGAAGCAGTTTTCAGTAGGTCTTCTCTCATTGCAACCAAGTGATCAACTTAGGTCAACTCCCATTTTAAAATGTAATCCAGGGATTTTGCTGGTAGCTAATAAGATGAACTAAGGCTAGATGTCAAGGTGGGTTCAGTTACACACACACACACACACACACACACACACACACACACGTATATATATTTTAGGCTGCTGTTATCAGAACTGAGCATTAGTTGTAAGCAAAGTCTAGTTCCTATCTTTTTAGAAGATGGTTCTATTTGAAAAATTGTCTTGTATATCTGCTAGGAAGCATAGGAGACTAGGTAGAAGCTAGACCCTAATAATGACACTGACATGCTCACGTGGATTTATAGGCATCCAGGGTACCTGCACTGTGATGAGTCCTTTGACTCATGGGATTTCATAATACCCTAATGTCAAATCAATCTTATAGCAAGGGACATAGAGGTGTAGGACCCAGATTTAAATCCACCTAGTCTGAAGTTTACTATTCTTGTAAAGTCTCTTATCTATTGGGGGAAAGAAGGCTTGTCAAATAAAAGTGGGGTAAATAAAAGGCAGAAACATTTACACAGTAAACTGTTTTAGATACATTCTCATATTCTATCATGACCTTTTGTTTTTGTCAAAAATCTAATGAGTGAATAATATGATCTGACTCTCCCCAACATTCCAGTTTTTGGATAATTGCATACCAACATTCTCATCCTCTAACGTTTATGTTCTCCCAATTCCCCAGACACTTTGTTGGTCCAGAACAAAACAGTCCAGGATTTGAATTCTCCTTACTTTCTCTCTGTATGCACATTATGTTTTGTGAACAGATAAAATGTTTTAAAGGGAAAAAGCACAATCTCAAATGAATACTCTATGCATATATGCAGAAATGAGATTGCAAAAATATTATTCTGTTTCTGTTGGCACTCTAAATAAACTTATAGATACTATGTACACATCAAGCCTTCAGAACTATGTAAAATTTCTAATGCTGATTTTCTCAGAAAGTAGATTGATAAGTGACTTTTTAAAATTTCTTTTTGTCTGTTTTCTCTATGTTTTTCTACATTAGTATCACAAGGTTTAGCTTTATTAATTGAAAATGATTTTTAAGAATAATACATTTGAGGGGCCCAGGAGGTGGCTCAACAAGTAACTTCACTTGCTGCGCAAGCATACAAGTCTAACTTCAATCCCGAACACTCACATAAAATGCCAGGCATGGCTGTGCATGCCTATAACCCCAGCACTGAGACAGGCAGTGACAGGAGGATCACTGGAGCTCCCTGGTCAAATAGTGTAACTGAAAAGCAGGTCAATGAAATGTTCAGTGAAAGACTCTGTCACAGAGAAACAAGGCAGAAGAGTGAAAGAGGACACTGCACTTCTCCTCTGTCCTCTCACATGTGTACTCATCTGCTCACACATCCATTCACCACACCCCACACACACACAAAGACACCACATATACTACACACACATGCCAAAAATAAAACATAGATGAATCCTTTAGCTTCATGCAGCATCTTAATTTTAGCAGAGTAAAACTTCCTAGACACAATGGTATTACAGGCTATTTTTTTAAGCTGTTTACTTCTAAACTGCTCTTGCAATTAGTATTGCATGTGTACTGATCAGAAAAATAGTGCATTTATACTTCCTTGCTCTCCCTCATTGACAAATGATCTGTCTTCAACTCAAGAATGATCTGTCTCCTGTCTTCTGCTAAGCACATTTCTTTTGAGTCACGTCTGTACATGCAGCATCCCTTCATATGCTCAGCATCCATTCCTTAAACCGTGATAGATACATGAAGGAAATATAGTTAATCTCGAAAAACTTTCACCGAGGCTTACTCTAGCCATCTATTTGAATAAATGAGTTCACAAGAAAATATTCAGTGTTAATTTCAATACCAAGGCAATTATGCAAGATTTACCAATGTCTTTTAAATTAAAGATTTCCATATTTGTTCTTGCTAAAATAAAACTATCATTTTCATTTTTCAAAAATAAGTATAGCCTGAGAGAGGATGACAATAATATTTGCAAGCAGTTATATTAGAACCATATTTCTACTTTTGGAAATCAATATATTGGTGGGGCACCCTAACTTTCCACTGACATTCAAATAAGCTATATGGAATTACTAATATTATGGTAAGGGAATCTTTCTGCTAAAAGCATGTGCCTATACTAAATTCAGTGTAGAATGTTGACTTGGCAGGGCAAAACTGTTGCCTGAAATATAATAGTGAGGAAGCAAACCAGGAGAGAGATGCCACCATTAAGTTTTCCATCTAGTCCGTATGTTCCCACTATTAAAATGGACTCAATATTTTGGTCTGTTTTGCACACACAAACTTTGTGACTAACCACCTCTGATCAGTTGGAATAATTTGAATCCTAACATTAAAATCGAATGCATGTCATTTCCCTTTCAAATCTATCCAGCCTCACAACTTGATCTTGAAAGCTGTTTAAGTCTTTCATAGCTTTTACATCTGATTTGAGAATTTGACATACAATTCAAATCTTAGCACTTGAAAGTTTTAACAAGTGGAAAAGGTCGGAAGTACTTGGAAATTGTTTCAAAAGTCCACTCTCTTTTATGTCCAAAGGCATGATTGACATCTGAAGAATAAAATTAAAGTAACAATAAGCCCCATTCCTCTCATTTGGGCTCCAGGTGGGGCTGAGACGTGCCCTGAAAAATTCCTCAAATGGAGGAATCTCTCAGAAAGAAATCGGAATTCTCTCATGTCTGGGTAAGGTTAGGAAGAATGCCACAACCATTTCTTTTGTTAGAAAAATCAGGACAAAGAAATAATTTTATTAATATTAGCCACTCTAAAATCGGGCTAAGAGCATGGGCTCTGAAGTTGAAGCATCTGTTTTCAGATCGGGACCCCAATCATCTGATGAGTAATTTACCCTCCCTGTGTTATAAGGTTGAAGAGATACTGTCTCAAAGAACTACATGAATTAAAATGTTATAATCCGTACACATGCATATCAGAATGCCTGCAGTAAGATAAATCATACCCATCATAATTACTGCTATTATTTCAAATAAAAAGAAGTTTTCACATTTGGCATGTTCATAAGAGTTTTCAGATTTGCATATGCAAATGTAAGACAGTTATTGACAAGTGTGTTTAAGTAATTCTCCCCAACTTATTTTAATTGGCTCCCTGTAAAATTCCTAATTCTAGACTTGGCTTTCAAATGGCTCCATGTTCTTAGACCATGGCTAAACTGTCAATGAAGTTGTCTAATGAAATAACTGCTTTTGAAGATCTGGGGAAATAGAAGTCAGGTTCATGTATGGCATTGTGAAAGGACTAGGTTTTGAATTAAAATTAGCAAACAGCCTTTCCAAGAACTCATCTTGAATAGCCCTTACTCAAAATGTGGCCTGTCTCTTGTCTCTCCGGCTCTGCTCTATGCTACAGCAGACAAATACTGACTTGGAAAGTTCTTAAGGTGAGGCAAATTCCGGGCCTGACTGATTGACAGAGACATTGCCTTTTCCCCATAACTGTTGGCTACCCCCATAATGCATGACCCACATTCCCCAATAGGAAGGGTCCCTTCGGAGGGGGGAGGACAGGGAAGAGGCTACTGAAGGCACCAACATGAATGTAAAATTAAAATAAATAAAATAATATATAATTTTTAAAATTTTTAAAAAAGAAAAGAAAAGGAGGATCGGAAAACAAAATGGGAAATAAACAGGAAGATGTTTGAGTACTACATCCAAAGGGGACTCTGCCCACAATAATTGTGCCATCACCCAGGTTTCAATGGAGATATTGTATTCTTGTTTGTGCAGCATTTATTAACAAATATATAGTGTCCATCAGAATGGTTAGTTTACTTAAGCCTCATATCACTGTGGGCTACATATTACTGCTTTCATCCCACATTACTGATGAGGAAATGATGGCTCCTAAAACACAGGTCATTTGTTCAAGGTTCCACAGCTAGTGACCAAAAACTGGAGCCACAGTTGAGGCTGATGCACTATGCACCTGACCTCTTTTTTTATTACACTACATGTTCCACATGGGTCACTAGGGTTCAGTATTGCAGAAAAATAAGTGAGTACTGAGTAGTGGAATGTAATATATTTATAGCTTGTGATAGTTATGTTCCTTCCTTTTGGTTTATAAAAATGAGAAAGGGAAAAAAAAACAGATTTGTCTTTTCTGATATCATTTGAAATCTGGCAGTACTTTTAATTGGTGATATTGCCAGAGAAAGTGCTCTGGAGAAACTGAAGCTTCTAGGAGTCTGTAATTGCTATTTTCTCAGCAGCATGAGATAAAGAGAGTAAGGTGTGCATAAAAAAAGAAAATGTCGATGTTACATTTAAGACTTAAAAAAAAAAAAAAAAAGAAAATGTGGATGTGGAGAAATGAATGCTCTGTGTTTTACTTACATAGACCTGTTCTCTAAAAAAGTCTCTTCTAAAGTATCTTTTTAAAATATTATTTCATAACTAGGGGTGGATTCTTCTCAACATCTAAAAGGAAGGAAAAATTATTTTCTCAGATTTCTATGATGCCAGATAAATTGCCTCTTATCCCATGCCTGAAATGTTTTGAAACCTGATGACAGTAAAAAAAAGGAATTCATTTAGATTCAATTGGGTATTAAATGATAAATTTTCTATTTGCATAAGTTTGGCTTCTTTAACTTTATACTTAACATGTCATTTTTTAATGTAATTAATCCATCTGTTTGTGCTTGTAGAGTCCTTTTAAAAAGAGTGCATTTCATAATAGAATGTACTTATCTGAATTCAGAATATAAAATAAAGCTCGTGGGAATGAGCATTTTACATTTCACTTAAGGTTATATATGGTAATCTGTGACTTTTCAGTCATGTTATACAGACCACAGAATAATATTCTCAGATAAAAACAGAATTTGTATTAATCATTACAACTGTGTGCAAATTAAATTCCACTCTTCCATCCATATTTTATAAAAACATAATGGGTGATATTTAGAAAAATAAAGGGTAGTTTCAATAGCTCAGAGTCCCATAACTCCTCCAAATAGTGAGAAAATTACATTTTACTCCTTTTATAGGCTTATATTTGTGTGGGGTAGAAAATATTTTTTAGAATGCAAGTAGCCTTTCCTTTAGGGAACATGTGATAATGGAAGTTTTAGCTAACACAGGACCATGCAAAGCAAGGAATGACTGTTTGCAAATATTTGTTTTTAGTTTCTGTATTAAATCTCTAACCTATTAAATATAAAATTTTATATTATTTCTTGTCACATATAATTGGTCAATGTTTTTTTTTTTTTTCTTAAATGAGTAGAAGTTAAATGTCACCAGTTTTTCCCAAGTCTTTGTCATATCATGGAGAATATTACTCTATGTAATGATGAAAAATGATGTGTTTTCAATGAAGAATCCTTTTCTTACTTAAACTTCTACTGGAGATAGGTATAAAGAAGGACACAAGCTATACTGGCATGAGTCATCTGGACCCTCAGTGTGCTGGCAGCAAGACAGTCAAGTGACAGGAAAAACTTTCACATTTAAAAATATTTATGTTTGTAATTATTTATTTATTGGTTTGAGAGAAAGAAAGAGAGAATGGTCACACTAGGGCCTCCTGCCTCTGCAAACAAACCCCAGACATTGGCTGCTACTTTGTGAATCTGATTTTCATGGGTGCTGGGAAATCAAACCCAGGCTAGCCAACTTTGCAATCAAGTACTTGTAATAAATGAGCCTTATTCCAGGTCAAATCTTTCAGATTTTTGTTGATGTACTATAACCTTTTTTGTGCAGTTAACCTAAAGAGCTTAAGGACCATACTTTACAGAAATTATCAAACATTAAGTCCAGTGAAACATCTCAAGGCATTGATTATAATTTACAAAATCCCAAATAATTATTGTCTACCTATATAATTTTATTCTCACTTTCATATCCATATTTATGTTTACAAATAAACATCATCTGTAATAGTTACCTGAATTGACAGATTTTGATATTTCACAGCTGCTCCAGGTCCAAGATAGTAGACATTACCCAGTCCCACTCCTTCTATAAATCTCAGAGTTGGCAGGGTGAAATATACAAGCAGTGTTTACTTTTCCCCACAATGCATTCCAGAAATCTGTTGGCGCAGCTGAATATCATAAAGTAGCTAATATTTTCAACTAGAACAATATGAAAATTGGTCAGAAACTCAGAATGAAAACATTATATCCAGAAGTAATAATATTGTGAAAAAGATCACATATGGAATCTATGGAATTAAAAGTAATAACACATCCTCTAAGACAGTGAATATTCTAACACACCCTCTAGGATACCAGGAACCTGATATTAGCTGGTGTGATGTATCTCTAAATGTCCCACTTTTTCCCTCATTCAGTTTCAAAACTGTATTATTTTTTCAATGTTTTTGTTCATCCAACTCACTTTATAAACTTTAAAAATTCTTTTTCAGTCTTAATAGCTTTCTTCATTATGTGTATTTGTTCATTTCATTATTTGAATTCTTATGAATGTATTTACTGTCACTTGAAATTGGATGAAATTGTAACTTTTTATGCTGAAGCAAAACAGAACAAAGTAAGTTCCAAACCAGAGAATTTGGGGGCAAACAGGCTCTCTTTCTTTTTTCTTTCTTTCTTTCTTTCTTTCTTTCTTTCTTTCTTTCTTTTTCTTTCTTCCTTCCTTCCTTCCTTCCTTTTCTTCCTTCCTTCCTTTCTTTCTTTCTTTTTTTAATCACTGGGTGTTATTATTAATCTTAAATTTTCTTCTAAGGATATCTTGTGATAATAATTCTTGAAAATATATTTTATATCCCTTCTCTGCTCAACAGCAATGCAGCATCCCTGCAGAGTTTGAGTTTGAAAGTGATAGAACAAGTCTACTTTTGATTTTCCATCATATGGGGATGCAGTTATGACAGATGCCACAGTCACGAGGGCTCCTGTCTTCCTATGTGTGACACTTCAGTGAGCCCAGAGTTTAGAGCTCTCTGAGCTCAGTGAACCTTCCCCCAAGACCATGTTCAAGTTCTCCTGGTATGTAAGTCTCCTTGGCACTTGTTACTGTCTTTCTGGGATGGCCACTTGGAAGCTCCTGGTGGCTCAGTGCTAATCCGTATCTAACCAGCTAGTCTATGGGCTCAAGATGTTTTACATTTTATTGCAATATTTTTGGTGGCTGCCTGAATGTCTCACTGGAAACCAAGATATAAATAAACTTTACAGTGATATTCCTCTGCCCATGAGGAGTGTGTCTCCATCTCTACTCTTTCTTCTGTACTCATGGGGGAAGTGCTTTCCCTCTGTCTAGGAGGTTTCCTGCAAAGAGGAATGGGAATGTCTCTGATCATCTTTCACCAATAGGCTGTGATGTATCCACTGGCCACCCACGGGCAGGCTGAACATGAACCAGGACCACATGAGGCTGTGTTGTTTTAATGAATCCATGTACTGCTTTTAAAAGAAAGTTGGGCATGGGGTTGTGAGGTTTACCCTGCTTTCTGAAGTACTCCCTGAAAAGTGCATTCCAGCTCCTTTGAGTGTGTTAGGATTGTTACAGACAGGAGACAAAAGAAAGCTGAGCATGTGAAGTTTTACTGAATATTAGCATTGGTAGACAGACACTCTATTTTCTTTATAGATTTGTTTGTTCCATTTTTATGTGTAATGTAATGAGAAAATAGTGACTTCTGTAAGTTTAAGCCTTTTGTTCCAGGCATTTTCTGATTAAATTGTTGCATATATCCAGTACTTATATGTTTCATATAAAATATGTTGAGTAATTCTATAGTGTGTTGTACTGTAGACTTTCGTTCAGGTCATATCATCTTGACAAATTTATTCTAATGTTCTCGGCTGGAGCAATAGCTCAGTCAGTAAAGTGCTTGTCTTACTAGCATGAGGACTTGACTTCCATTCCCAGAACCCACATTAAGAAAGCCAAGCACGGCACTGCAGATTTTCAATGGGGAGATGAAGACAGGTGAATCCATGGGGCTCGCTGGCCAGTTAGTCTGTCCTACATGGCAAGTTCCAGGCAGAGATCCTATCTCAAAAAAGATGGATGATGTGCCTGAGAAACAATACGTGATGTTGCCATCTGTCCTCCATAGGCCCACACACACAAGTGTACTCGCACATACATAAACATGTTCACACACATATACAAAGTCTTCCCTAGTTTTTCAGTTGTTACGGGCAGGCTCTTGTAAGAATTTATTTTCTCCTTTCATAGAAGTTCCTTAAAGACAAGGGTGAGTCACAAAGCTCCTCAGGAGAGCCCATAAATGGTCCTTGGAGAAGAGGGTTGAGAGCTGATGACAAGCTTTCCATTGGTTCTGGGGCTTTGGTGCTAATGTCATGGCTGCTCAGATGAAAGCTGGATGGCTGCCTCTCTACTCTACTCCTAAACAGGGGACCGCTCCATCCTCCTCCCTTATTCCTGGTTCCCTACACATAGCTTCCCAGGCCTTACACCCTTTCACCTTAACACTGAGATGAGAAATTGCATTCATGGTCACTGGCATTCTCTCACATCTCTTCCCCATTGACCTCTAAGGATAAGTTTCTGATAGCTAAAATACAAAACATTATTCACATTGTTTATTCTATGTGTTTTTGGCTATTCCATCCCTTGTATAACATAAGAGAATACAAATTCCCTAGAAAGTAAAAATTTAAAGGAATAGCAAAAAGAGAGAGAAAATATCATGGAAGAGGAGGGAATAATGCTTTTAAAGAATGACTCAACCTATAATCAAGAAAGAAAATACAGTAATTCAAGCCAATAATTAGTTCTTTGTCTTGTCTAGAACAAATTAAAATATGATTAGTTATTGTTTAACAATACATTAATTGTACAAATATGTCTCTACTTGATATCAGTTTTTCATACATACCCCAATGGTCACTCACGCCCTGTGTGCACCCACTCTTACAAGCAGCAGTCATTGTTTCTCACATTGAAACAGATTACTTCTCATGGTGTAGGTATAAAGAGGAATTGACTTCAGGAACTGCTGAACAAATTTCACAAAGGACTTAAAGAAGCTACCAAAGCTTCTGCTCTGACTTTTCATGCTCAGAGTTCAAAGAGATTTATGCCTATGCCATGAGACAAAGCCTTGCTGACATATACACCAGAGGACATTTGTATTCCAGGAGCCTGCCTCCTGGAGATGTAGCTGGAGTTTTCATCGAAACAAGATGGCTGAAACAAGATGGTTATGAACAAGAACTAGGAAAGGACTTCTACCTTGAGATTTTTGAAGCATGGTATTTCCTTTGACCTATATGCAGAAATGGGAAAGTAAGATAAGACATTGAGGCATGCCCACAAGGTTATTTTTTCTTTCTTTTTTTTTCTGAATTCTGAGTGACTACCTAAAACCTTCTTTAAATAACAAGATGTAGATGACTAGGGTGAAGGATCACGAGACTTCGAATTTGATTCAAGCCTTAGTGGATTAAGTGAATGAGAGACCATATAAAGAAAATGAAAACAATATGTTAACCCAAGATAAGGTGATAAGTGCAAGAAAAAAAGTGAACATTTCAGTGGAGAAAAAAAAGAAGAAGAAAAAGTGGATTGTCAGCTAAGCATTGATGGCTATATGACTCATTATAATATTTTATTTCCCAATTAGAAAACTTCAAACAGGGCTAGAGAGATGGCTTAGCAGTTAAGGCATTTGCTGGCAAAGCCAAAGAACCCAGGTTCAATCCCCCAGTACCCATGTAAAGCCAGATGCACAAGATGCATCTGGAGTTTGTTTGACTAGAGGCCCTGATATGCCCATTCTCTCCTGCCTCCTCTCTCTCTAAAATAAGTAATAAATAAATAAAAATTCCAAACAACATCACTGAATAGCTACTGTGTTCTTAATAGTAAAGTCATAGGTATCTTTTAGTGAGCACTGTGTGCTGATAGTACACTAGGTGCTCCATGATCATCAGATGCTTTCCCACTACAAATTCTCAGAGCCTGTGTCCATTTAATGAAGGTGAAAATCAAATCTTAAGAGTTCAGACCTGCTAGGCAAGGACTGTCTACAGCAAGAGAACACAAGGCTAGGAACAAAACTTACATCTGACATTGACAGTGTTAAGAGTTCAGACCTGCTAGGCAAGGACTGTCTACAGCAAGAGAACACAAGGCTAGGAACAAAACTTACATCTGACATTGACAGTGCCCATATTTTCCTTTCTCAGCTGGGTGTTCTGAATGAGACATAGTGTGAAAACATGAAGGACTTACTTGAAGGGAAAGACAGAGAAACCCGTCGCATGGGCTCATTTCCGTCACATGGGCTCATTCCAGGCCACAACTTCTGCTTTTATCAACTGTAGTTCCCACTGTAGATGCACCTGGCCAGTGCAGTAATTTCACTTTGCAAAGGAACATCACAGATGTGTCCCTACGGTGCCAATATGTCAGCAATGCATTCTGAAGTGATCTATAAATTCTATATGGTCTATGGACAAGAAAAAAGAGATTATGAAACACATGAAAAGAAAGAACATGAAGAACATGAAAGGTATCTGTGACCCTCACAAACAAAGGTATCAGGAAAGGGAAGGATAGGATATGAAATGTACTTTCAGTTGTTTATCAGTGTTTATGTCACTGTGGAAAAATAGCTGTATTTAACAACTTAAGGTTGGAGAGATGTCTTTTAGCATGCAGTTTCGGAAAGTTCGGTCCTTGGTCTTTGGTTTCATTGATTCTAGTTTGTGGTGAAGCAGAATATTCTGGAGGTGGGTTATGTGGCAGCAACCACTTGCCTCATGGCACACACAAAACAGAAACAGAGTCAAAACAAGCCAGGAGGGCTAGAGAGATGGTGTAGCAATTTGAAGCCTAAGGACCCATGTTTGACTCTAGAGATTCCATGTAAGCCACACACACAAAGGTGAGGCAAGTGCAAGGTCGTGCATGCCCACTAGGTGGCACAAACGTCTGGAGTTCGATTACAGTGGCTGAGGCCCTGGCATGCCTCTTTGTCTGTCTATCTCTCTCTCTGACAAAAAGACAGCCAGGAAATAACCTAAGGATCCGCCCTCCGTGACCTATTTCCTCCTGTTAGGCCCTATAGCCTGAAGTTTTGAGAACCTCCAAAATAGCCCCAAATACATGAGCCTTTTGGGAAGAAACTTAATAGTCAAACCATAAAAGAGCTGATGAAAGAGTATGTGAGAAATGGTCAAGTGAGCTAACATCGACAAGGGATGATAGTAATTCTTAGCTATGGTCATTCTGAGGGTTAGGAAAACACATGCAAGAATAAGAGTGTGTCTGGTATATAATATATGCTCCATAAATTAGAGCTTTCATTATTCTATGAGAAGTCTTAGTGAAAATTCACTCGGTTACAGAGAAAAGCCCAAAATGTGAGATTTGATGTTTTCACTACTTTTAATTTCAATATTGACAACTGACTTTTGATATTTTCATATTCAACACACATAAGTGTGGTAACATATTTTATTAGATGTCTTTTACTAAAAAGATACTAATCTAATTATATGTCACATATGATTTATGTTTATCTCCCTCATTGTGCTCAACCTTCAATTTCTAGTTTTGCTTTTTTACATGTATATATGGTGTATGGGATATATGTATGTGTGTGTATGAGTGTTTGCATGTGTGTGCTCACACTTGTGTGCAAATGTACATGCATATATTGATGCATGCATGTGGAGGCCAAAGGCTGACATTAGGGGTGTTCCTGGATTGCTGTCCATTCTATTTACTGATGCACGTTCTCTTACTTGAACCTAGAGGTAGTCAGTTCAGCTAGCCAGTTTACCCCAGAGATCTCTGTCTTTGAATCTTAAATGCTGGGACCCACCATGCATTTACATGGGTTCTGGAGATCTGAACTCTGTTCCTCATTTTTGAGTGACAAGTGCTTTATCCATGGAATCATCTCTCCAAGCACTAATTTTGCTGTTTTCAAAGACTCAGGAGGCAGGGGTAGGAGGATCACCATGAGTTCAAGGTCACTAAGACTACATAGTGAATTCCAGGTCAGCCTGGGCTAGAGTGAGATCCTACCTCGAAAAAAAAAAAAAAAAAAAAAAAAGTTCTATTTCCCGCTTTTTTCTTTTGCTTCTTTTCTTAATTATTCACAAGCCCTTCCTAAGAGTCTTTTCTGTCTAATAATACTTGGTCTTTCTTTTCTTTTTCGGGTTTTCTAATTCTTGTTTTCAGGCATGAATGTAGAGGCAAGGGTGTTAATCCATTCACTCCATTTATTTTTATTATGTGTGTATGTATGTGTGCATATGATGTTGGGGGGCACACATGTGGCATGGGGGAGTTCTAAGGAAACCTCAGTGTTTGCTCTCCTCCCTCTTTGCTTGAGACAGGGTCAACTTTGTTTTGTTTGTTGTTTATTTTGTTTCTGTTGCTTTCTGTGTGTCAATACAGCCAGCCTTCAAGCTCCCTGATTCTTCTGGCTCTGCCTCGCATTGTTGTAGGCACTGTGGGATTACAGACACGTGTCCCACTTTGTGTTTGGCTTTACACGGGTGTTGAGGCTTTGGAGGCTTGTGAGCAAGCATCTTTACCTGCACAGCCATCTCTCTGGCCCATTGTTTATCTTTTCATTTAAAATATTTTTCTCATTGCCCACTGTTCCCCAGTCTCCACAGTAAGCTTCGGTTGATAAAAGCAAAGTTACTCCACAGGAATTCCCACAACTTGTGTTCTGCTGGGGAGAAGACAATTACATAATGACAGGTAAATAATGATAAGCAGTGATGATGCTTAAAAAGGTGGGGGGGGGATATGTAAAGGGAACTCTTAGAGTAAGAGTTTGAGGATCCTACAGGTAAATAATGATAAACAGTAATGATGCTTAAAAGGGGGGGGATATGTAAAGGGAGCTCTTAGAGTAAGAGTTTGAGGATTCTAGAGAGATTTACCTGTGAAAAAATTCTAGATGAAGCCTGAATAACCTTAGAATACCCCAGCCTCTTCTGAGAGAACAAAGGCTGTGAACAGCATCTTTTCCTTGTAAGGTTGACTATGTGTTTTTTTAATTGTTCTTTGCTCTAATGCTTCTAAGGGCCCCACCCAACTATCTGTCCATAAATTACTTGGGTTTATAATCAACTCATTCTTATACCTTTTTTTACATTTTGACATACATTTTCTTTCCCCCTAGTTAAGGTGAGAATTCTGTAATCTTTTCTTCTCGGTATTCCCTAAACTAAAGTTATAGTTCTCTTTGCTTTTGTGTCTTTTATTGAAGAAGTGATTCTGCATCCTGTTTTCCACTCACTTCATTTCTCCATGTTATTCTTTTCTAACTCAATGCATTTATTTGCCTGCTGTTTCTCCTTGGGAAAAAAAAATGTTGGCTCCCTTTGTACTTTTTCCCGCCTATCAACCAGTATAATAACATATCCTAGTGCAGCAATTGTGTCAGAGCATATATCGTACTTAAGTACTTCATTTCCATAAAGGTGGGGCTTTTAAAATATTCTCTGTGATTTTCCTGTATTTGCCTTTGTGAAATTAAACCATCTAAACTTGCTAAGCCAACTAATAATGATTAATATAAATACCAAATCATAACATCTAATGAACTTGCCTTTTCCTCCACAAATCAAAGCTCACATGGACTTGCAGGTTGTGAGGACTTGAATTAGTATTGTTGAGGGATACAAAGTTTTTAGCTATTTCAAAGAAAGTGTTAGTATGCCTTTTCAGTGCAGTGTCTTATGAATCCTTCTGTTTATAACACTTCTCAACTGGAATAAATCTCGTTGCTGATTATCAGAGCAGTTGGCTTGGTGCCAGGAGCAATGCTAGGAACAGCATTCTATCAATGTGTAAGCTCATGAAAAGACAGAAAATGTTGGAAGACCTAGAAGGGTGATTAGTTATTGAAGAATAAACAATAGTAAAACACGAAGCACTCTCTCAAACAGTGCAGAAAAGAATTTTCCATGAGTTAATATGAGTGTAGACCTGGCTATATTTTAGGATGTGGGTTCCACCAGGTGATTTATGTTTTGTTATAGTGCTGGAGAACATTTAACTAGTACAGAGTATGTCATTTTGAGTTTAAAAGAAATAAACACTTCTGTTATTCAAAGGAATATGTTTAGAACACTGCCATCAACATATACTTTAATTTATAATTTAATAAGAAACTTGAGAATGAAAAATAAAAACAGTAATAAATTGAGGAAAGTAAAACCAAAGGGAGCCAAAACCTTAGAACTGGATAGAATATCAGGCTAAACAGAAAGTTACAGTGCTTTGCTTAAGTATTTTTATAGAAAAGAGCTCCTGATACACAGAGTAGAAATATGGACTGTGATATTCAAAGTTCTGGAAGGCATTCCATTTAGAATTAGTTTGGAATATTTTAGACTTCTAATAAAACTCTCAATGGAAAAAAGTCACTATGCTATAGGAGACATTCTTTTTGTTCTGAAACAGGCCAGGAGATGGATGCACCTTCAGCAGGAGAAGGAAGGGAGCTACTAACCATCTGCTATTTGCCACGGTGGTATAAACCCATAATGCCATCACTTGGGAGGCTGAGGCAAGGGTATCAGGAGCTCCAAGCCTGCCTGGACTGTATTGGAATTCCAATGAGACTTTGTCTCAAAACAAAGCAAACTACAAATAAAATTTTGAACCCACTTCCAGTGAAAGTAATCTTGTATTTCTATCAATGATTGAAAACACTTTATTATTGCTATTTGATATTTTGAAAACTGTGTTAGCATGCATAGCTTCACATTGAGATTTTCAGGAAAGAATTGGAATGTTTCCCCCGTGTTTCATTACTATCTTGCTTATTCACCTCTTAAGTGTAAAATGGTCCAGGACATCTCATCTGTGTGTAGGAAGCACCAAATAGTGATTTTTGCTGATAACAATTAATTCGAATTAAAAAAGGTGACATAAGGCTGGAGAGATGGCTTAGCAGTTAAGGCATTTGCCTGCAAAGCCAAAGGATCCTGGTTTGATTCTTCAGGACCCATGTAAGCCAGATGCACAAGGGGGTGCAAGCTTCTGGAGTTTGTTTACCATGGCTGGAGGCCCTAGTGCACCCATTATCTCTCTCGCTCTCTCTCAAATAAATAAATAAATAAAATGTACTTTAAAAATCTTTAGAAAAAAAGGGTGACATAAATAAAGCAGTATTTTTTTCCATATTCTGTTTGTAAAGCTTAATTTTTCCTTCATGGTATGTAGAGAACACATACACCTGCATATAAATATAAAAGAAAAATATATAGACCCTTCCTTATTGTTGAAGCAATTATTTCCATCTATTCTTACTTAAGGATTCACTTAACAAAATAAGGTATGAAACTCTTCTTTAATATAAAAACATGCATCTAAAAAGCATGCAGTATACCAACAAGTGACAACACTGAAGCCCGCAGGGTCTTCAACTACATGCAAATGACATTCAGTGGCGTGTATGGTGGTCAGCTTCATGCACCACCATACACAATTCTGGCAAAGAGACATAAGCAATATTAACAGGCAGTAATATTTAAGGGGCCAGCATATTAATTCAAAAATCACAAAGTAGATTTACAGTTAAGGCAATTAAGATTTTTCAAGATGATTTCTGGCTTTCTATGATTTGAATATCTAGGTATTACCCTAGTACATGAATTTGTTAATTTGTAAAAGTTCATGTCATTTGCCAATTTTCCTTGAATTCAATTACACATGTCAGGTGGATGTCAGGTGCTCAGAGGGGGAAGGGAATTCAATCAGCATATGCTCACTCATTGACACATACATAAAAGAGAACATTTGCAGATGTTTTGATAATGGAAGGGTTCAAATCATTTGTCCTAAGGCTGTATTTGTAGTAATACTTTGATCAGTTTCATGGTGGTTAGACTATTTTCCCTGCAGAAATTTCCATATGACCCCAAAGGACAAGAGAAATATTATGTGAGAAAATTGGAAAACATCCGATTGGCATGTTTCAGCAACTGGACCAGAATGAATTGTATTCAATCTTATTTCAACTACTTAATGTGATATGTTTAATGCTGCAGCAGGATGAGAGACGCCAAGAGATAATACCCACATAAACCACAAAAACGGCTTTGCTGCAGCAAGATCCCCAGTCCTTTAATTGCGATTTTTTTTCTTTCTTTTAAAAAGTTGCAGATGTTTTCTTCACAGGTATTTGTAGTTGGGGAATATTTTCAGTTCACAGATAACCTTACAAAATTCACTTAAGAACCAGGACAGCTATTGTTAACTCCTTTTGAAGAACAGGGAATCAACCATTCATTTAGCAATTATAATTTTATTAAGATTTAAAAGTTGGTTAAGGTCTGGAGAGATGCTTAGTGGTTAAGGCGCTTCCCTGTGAAGCCTAAGGACTCATGATCAACTTTCCAGATCCCACATAAGCCAGAAACACAGCGACACAAGCACACAAGGCCACACATGCACAGAAGGGGGCACACATGTCTGGAGTTTAATTGCAGTGTCTGGAGACCCTGGTGTGTCAATTCTTTCTCTCTCTCTCAATTTTTCTCTTTCTATTTCTCACATTTTTAAAAAGGCGAGTCTGTTGGGCTTGTTTGCCTCAAAAAAAAAAAAAAAAAAAAGTTGGTTAAGGATAAAGTATTTGCTGCGCAGGCATGAGTACCTAACTTCAGATCCTGAGCACCCATATAAAATGCTATAGCAGGTATCTGTGATCCCAGTGCACCTATAACTAAATGGGAGGCAGAGAGAAAAGAAACCCTGAAGGTCCAGGGCCAGCTAGCATAGAGAACACAGCAGTGAACAATTAAAGAAGCCTCCTTAAATAAGACGGAAGGTAAGGACTGACATCCGAGGCTCTCCTCTCATCTCCACAAATGTGAAGGGACACAGGCACAGGCGCGTGCGTGAACACACACACACACACACACACACACACTCACACTCACACAATAGTAGTTTACCAACGTGGGACACAGATTAAAGTCATTCATTTATACTATGTTGTTCTCCATGTTAAAAAATATATCCTACCAGCTCGTAGAGAAAGACATTAGTGATAATTTTAGGTTTAATAATTTCAGAAACCATACTAAGACAGGATAGCACTTAATTTATTGAACACTTTTATGAACCATTATTATAGATTATTCTGGCCTTTGTTTTTATAGGTATAGAACTGAATCTCAAAGAAAATACTGCTTTGCTTGAGGGTATAAATATTTAGTGAGTAAAAAGCCATCATGAGAATCTAGGACTTCTGAAATCAGTCTACATTTTGAGCAAAGAAAATTTTAATATAACAGGTGCAAACTAATAGTGGAGGAGTTTGGGGGATAATTTTTAAATACTATAATTTAAAGATTTTTCATTTTCCATTTTTTAAAATTTATTTGAGAGAGAGAAAGAGGCAGTGTGTGGGGTGGGGGAGAGAGAGAAAATAGGCATTTTATCACATTTGACATCACACTTTCCTAAATTCATTCTTTATCTTAACATGTTTGAATATACCAGATAATCAAGACATGTTGGCTTTTTAAATATCCTGACACTTTCCATGCTATTAATTTGTTGAAAATATAATATTTTCAGGCTTCTTAGAGTGTGAAAACTTTTTAGTACCAGGGCTTCATGTTGAAAATTAAAATTCATTGTCAGCAACACTGAAATCTATCATTTACAAATTTTTTTTAAACTTGGGGCAATTCAGAATATTGAAGGTGGATACCTACTGACCCACAGTCACTGGTTCAGAAAGAAGCAATTTTAAAAATGCTTACTCAGAGTGTTTCCCCTCTCTTCACCAGAGGAACAACTTTCAACATGCCCCACAAAAAAATGTGATTGTAATTTTGTTGTTATAGTTTTCAGACAGTTTTGAAGCAAGGACACTAATGTGTTCATAATCATGCACTTTTGGAAACCAGGTATTAAATACTTATGCTTAATCAATTTGAATACATTTTAAACCATTTAGTTCATGTCAGTGCCTAAAATATTTATTCCTAAGCAGGCATGAAATGCATTTTTCTAAACAAAATCACAAGAAAAAATATGACAATGAAGGGAGAGAGGCTGAATGCTGAATAATAATACATAAACTTGGGTTCAGTTTGCTTTTAGAGAGTCAACTTGAATCTGATCAAACTTAGATCTAAGTGATTTTTATAGTACTGCCAAGCTAACTTTTTCCCAAGCTGCACAGTTTGAGATGTATACAGGCCCCCACTTCTTTATTGATATCAATTTTCCCAGCCAGTTGGTTTGACTGTAGGCATCTAGCCCCGGAGCCTTCCTATCTCATTATAAATATCCATCACTAATACATGATTCTTCCAAAATTTAATACTCTCTCATAACTTTGAAGATAATTTCATAAAACAAACAGTATCTTTATTCTGCCACAAGAATTCAGTCATTTCTAAGAAGAAGAGGTGCTATATTGACTAAATCTTATGTATAAGGTACAGATTTTTTAATTGAATATCCTTTTATTAAAATCATGTTACTATTATGACTATGTTTTGCAAACTTCTGATAAAAATCCAATTTCTTCAATGGTAGTAATTACTCTGATTTTATCAATGTACAAAGATCAGTATTATGTTGTGTAATCTTGTTAAAAAATATTTTCATTGTGATGTATCACCCCCCCATGACCTCATTTAAGAGGCAAATGCTATGCCTTACATATATGGATCTGGTTATCTTGTGTAAATCTCTGAAATTCTAGTAATCCTTTATTCTGCTCACTTGTTAAGGGCTTTATGAGAAATAATGAAGAAATTAGAAATAAAAATTAAACTATACATCTAAAAGCTTTTCTATATTGCTTTAAATATTAATATTTGGACAATTATATTTGAATAAGCTGAAGTTCATTAAACAATATGTTATACTGAATTTTGCCAAAATCCAAGTGTAAAACTCTTTCCATGAATACTGAATTACCTTTTATATCACTGAGTATGAAATCATTTCATAGTTATTTTTGAGGTTTTGTGTATTTGGTTTCCTGTTTATTTTTGATTCTTCTTCAAATACTATAAATAGGAATGTAGATGGTGGCATTATTTTCAGGGTCACAGAAAGAAATGCAAATACTTGGCCCTGAACAGTGCCATGGATCTCTTATGTTTACAATGTGTAGTACCTTCCCACTAAGTCAGCTATCATCATGGAAATTATGAATTGTTTAAATGCTATTACAGAGGTTCTTCTGCAAACTGACTTGCTTTGCAATTAGTACATGCTCATTTTATTTTATTTATTTATTTTTCCAAGGTAGGTTGTCACTCTAACCCAGGCTGACCTGAAATTCACTATGTAGTTTCAGGCTGACCTTGAACTCACAGCAATCCTACCTCTGCCTCCCAAGTGCTAGGATTAAAGGAGTATGCCTCCATGCCCAGCTACATTTATATTTTATTTATTTATTTATGATTCAAATAAAGGTTAATTAATGTGCCTAACAGGCAGGTAAGTTCTGAAGTTGTGCAAACATTGCTTCTTGAGATACATAGCAGGATTTATAAAACTATTCACACTCAGGAGGCAGAGGTAGGAGGATTGCCAAGAGTTCAAGGCCACCCTGAGAGTACATAGTGAATTCCAGGTCATCCTGAGCTAGAGCAAGACCCTACCTTGAAATAAAAAAATAAATAAATAAATAAACCTGTTCAAATTCTTTTTCCATATCTAGAGAACCTAATGCATTGCGCTATGGTGCTATTTGTCTTAGCATTCCGCAGTGACCATACATAATATGGGAGTTTTAGCTACACTACTTGGGAGTATTCATATGTTCCAACTTAATATTCACATTTCTTCCTCCACAATATATATAATCGTAACATTGAGCACTCCATTGTAAGTAGGCACTACTTCAGTATAGTAGAGTTCAGTGTAAATATGCTAAGCTGCTTTGCTCCTGCTTTCTCTCATATCATCAATTCTGCAAGGAAAATTTGATTCTTCCAACTGTCTTCATTCCTACTTTGAGTTTTATCAACTTATTTATTCATTATACAAATAAACATACACAAATGTATTAACTAATCAAATACAAAGACAAAGATTTAGCTCTAGAGTTGATCACTCCTACACAGAATGAAATTAGGACAGGTGTTTTGATGTGTGTCTCTAGTGTCTAGCCAGCTAATTAACGAATGTCATGACCTTGGAAACAACTATGCAGATGTAGACGTGTAACTCAGTGGTAGAGTGTTTACCCAGCATTCACAAGGCTTTGCGTGTGATCTCCAGCACTGAGGAAAGCATACAAAGCTAGTTGCGCTTTTATCAGACTGTAACATGAACCCAGAGGTGGGAGGAAAAATAAATAAAGCCAGGAAGCTGAGTGTTTTGAAACTGCTGAGGTTTTATGGTTAAGTGAGTGTAGAGAGGGAGAGTTGAAGAATCATTGCAGATACTGAGATGTTAAACTTGTGTTGTTAAGAGTTTGAAAGTTACCTTCAAATTACAGGTGAAAGTAGAAAACTGGCATGATGAACTTGTCTTTGGGAAGTTTTATCAGCCCTCTTTTACAAAGCTGTCCCACAGAGAAACCTTTCCACAGTCACATAGCTCATACCTTAGTTTCTTTTCTCTCCTTAGAAAAACATGTACCTTGAAACTGCTATGGAGCAATTTCACACTAGCTGCAAAGAAATGAAATTTATTATAAATCTTTGTAGATGTACACATTGCCGTGGCCTTTGTTCACTTGGCTTTTCTTCAAGCATTATCTACTGAACTGTACTTTATTTTACGAGTTGTAATTTAAACATAAGTTCCTTTCAACAGATATTTGTGAAATTGTACATGCTTTTGTTGCCTTATATAGGTAGAATTTACTTTAAAGATTGGATTTGTGGATGGGAAATAAGATAGCACCTTAGTATATAAATAGCCTTTTTCCTCATAACCCCAATAGCCTACTATGCCACTCAGGGAGTGGGGTGAACCTACTATGCCACTCAGAGAGAGAGGTGAACTAAGGGTGATGTTTAACTCTGTAATGTAGGCAGCATTGCTCCCTTTAACTTGCAGGTAAGATGTCAGAAACCCTGGTTCTGGAACATTCTGAGCTTTGTCACAAACAATTCTTGAATCACAAAAGCAACTATATTCACCAAACACAGGTAAATGCCTGTCTGTTTAGTGTATTGCCAGGACTGAAAGAATACAGGAAAGTAAGACTGGTTCTGCTACAGAATGTTAATTATTTATCCTGATGCATACATAATCATCTGACATTTCATGGAAACCCAAAACGGCATGAGAAAGCATGAAATAATTAAAATATATTGATAATGAAAGTGTGCTGCTATATTGACCTGACGATGGTTAAGATATCAAAGATGCACCCTTCAAAAGGGTATTATTTTGTAATTAAAAAGAACTGTAGGAAAAGAAACCAAAGACATGATAATTATATAGTGCATTCAGTAAATGCCATTTAAGGAAAATAATACCGTGTAAGAAGTTAATGTGGAAAAAACACTGAAAAGAACTTATTGTTGATACAACTAGGATCAGTTTTGCATGTCTGGATAGTCATTTGTAATAGGCTTTTAAATACCAGACACTGGGAATATTAGCTTCATAATCAATGTCTCATTGTTACTGGAGGTGGAGGGCCTGTCTTTTCCCTTATTCTCACCATGGGCCTTCTATGACTGGGAACACTTCAACAAATAGAGTCAGATTTACCACCCACCATTCTAGATTTCACACACACACACACACACACACACACACACACACACACATATTATTTATTTGAGACAGAGAAAGAGGCAGCGAGAGCGAGAGAGAATGGGCATGTCAGGGCATCCAGCCACTGCAAACGAACTCCAGATGCATCTGTCCCCTTGTGCATGTGGCTTACGTTGGTCCTGGAGAATCGAACCGGGGTCCTTTGGCTTTGCAGACAAACACCTTAACCTCTAAGACATCTCTCCAGCCCTCTAGATTATATTTTTGATTTATTCTTAAGTGTATTCTTATTTGAGAGCTCTGATGTGACTTCATTTACAGTAGATGTTTTGTTTCACTGCCGGCCTGAGGGACTGAAGGATGGTACCCTACATGTTTATAAGGGTGCAGATGCTTGATTGGGTGAAACCAGTTGTGGAAAAGTTACTGTGAGTTCAAATCCATTTTTGGCATAAATTCTTTCACTTCTCAATTTTCTTCCAGCTGGGTGGGCATCTTCAAGGAAAGTAATTGCTACAAATAGAAAAAGAATGAGTGGTTTGGACAAATATATGTCTAGCTTTTTTTTGAATGATTTTGAGACTAAGCCAAAATACTTTTATTGAGAACAAAAATATGAAGAGTTATAAGCAGTTAGCCACATGTGCTGACATCCCTGAGCATTGCTTTAATGGGATTAGAAACTTAACTGGAGCACAATGATGCGAAATTACTAGTAATGTCCTGATTCACATTTATCCCTAACTTTACATCAAGGTACACTACAGACATAAAGTTGCACTCCATTTAAACTGATAGTGCAGTTTTAACCACCCTGTTATCACATCTCCATGAGTAAAGCCTGCAGTGTGTAGGAGGAGTGAGTCAGGGTGAGTGCCATCAGAAGACAGCCTTCATAGAAGGCAGGCAGTTCTCAGAGGCACAATGCAGGTGACTGAACTCCGTCAGCCCATATTCTATTGTTCTGAACATTTAAGTGATGTATCTTCCAAGTTCAGCCCATTCAGTCAGTATGAGTTTCTCCTGGGTGTGAAGTGCAATTTTGGGTGTGGAAAGGATTTAGGGTAGATGGATGCCAAATAGCATGGAGACCAGCATGTCTACTCTAGCTTCCTTCTACACTTGGGCCAACAAGATACTTTCTGCTTATGTCCTCAGGTCCCAACACAAATGTCACTACCGAATAGAAGAATTCCCTCTGCAAATGACAGGGATCTTGACCCCACCTTTCAGGTGTGCAGGTGCCTTCTTATTGGTCTCCCTTTCTTGGGAACAAATTCTGCCAGAGCACTTCCCCTTCAGGTCCCGCTCTCAGAACCTGGCACACAACTAACAATTAATCAGTATCTGCTAAGGGTAAGGGAGGGGAAACAGGAGACACAAATAAAGAAAATCAGGGAGATCATTTTTGGACATATAACTCAGTATACTTCATACTAACTTATATTCTTGTCCAAAGACACCAAAACAGTTGTTCTACTGGCATATGCTTTTTAAGGAGGGAAGACATTTTATGATTTTTACCCCAAGCTTCTTGTTATTAACATAATGTTTATTTAATATAAAACATTCAAAGATACCAAAAAATAAAAGAAATTAAAAGATGATGTTTCTAAATCTTCCACTCAGAAGTAGATATATATAATTCATTAGGTGTGTTTTTTCCACATTTTTTTTATATATTTGCCTATGCCATAAACCTAGTTGAGATTGTGACACACACACACACACACACACACACACACACACACACACACATATATATATATATATATATATATATATATATATATATATATATATATATAATTTGTTATTTCAATGTTATTTTTCCTCATGAAACATGGTGACACAATTTTCTCATCCCAAGAGTTAATCCAATCTCTGTTATTAGGAAGCTTAGATTATTTCCATTCCATACTATTCTAAATATTTCCATCATGTCAAATATGATAAAAGAAAGCATTCAAATAAATTGGGCTCCAATTACTATTATGTGTGTGTAATCATGTAAGAGAACACCTGAATCATGGGGGCAGGGAGAGGGTAGGATGAAGACTAACTTTAATCTTCTCCTCTTTCTCTCTGTGTCACTCCCTCTTCTCGCTTTCTCTTTCATATTACCTATATTTTTCTTCCTTCTTTTCCCTTGGCACTGACCTGTAACTCCCAATACCAGCATGTGGTTAACAGCCACAATGAGTTGTTGATCAGTGAGAACTACGAGGTTTTACAAAAGAAGACAGATTTCTGTCAAAGTACTTGATGACTCACCAAAGGTTATTGGTAAGACCCTAGTGCTGAAGACACCATATGCTGTTCAGAGGGAAAATGGAGAGACCTGGATGGAATCTGGAAGAGAGTCAGTTCCCATACAGTTTTATTGTCTAGTGTCAGAAGGTGCTAAATAAGTGACTGGGGGTAAACGACCAACATCTCTTTAAGCAACTCGTGGTCCAAGCTACTCAGCACCAAACAACCTGACGTGATGCTCACACAAGTGCAGTAGTGGCACACAGCCATGGTGGGTTACCAACTGCTCTAGATTTGGCTAACGGATCCACTCAGTGGAATGGAACCCATACCTGGAAATGGGAAACAAGTCAGAACCATATCCAAAATTGACTCCACTCTCCAATATCAAACTTCTACCAATAGTGGGATACAAGAGGGCCTACACCTATTCTCTCTAAAATAATAATGGCTATCCATGTATGTTGCACTGATCTCACTCTTTGTTGGAGATTCTGCTTCTCTCTTTCAGATGGACACATATCCTGAGGAGAGAATCAGCCCATCACACCACAACAGGGCAACAGATGAAGCCATTGAGTTATAGGGGAAATGAGCAAAAGTGCTGCTTTATTGGTGAACCTGGTACCACAAGGGCAAAGGAAATAGACATCCAGAGACACAGAAACTCACAAAACCTCGTCACTGAAATACACGTAAAATGAACCCAACACAGCTCAGGGAAACTCGTGGAAGAAGGGGAGGAAAGATTGTTAGAGCCATGACTTGGGTCATTATACACAGTCATTGCCTCTCCCACATAACTGATGGCTACCCACATAAGGCGAGACCCACATTACCCATGGGGAGAGGACAGGGAGAAGGCTAACGATGGTACCATCATGGCAGTATATATTCTGTTCACATAACTAATAAAAATACATTTAAAAAATAAAAAAGAACATACACATACCTCAACTGAATTTTCCATGGAGAAATGGAGGAAACATCCTAAAATGTCAAGAAATAAATTAATAGATTGGGTTACACCTCAACTGGTAGGGAATTTGCCTAGAATATCCAAGTCTTGGCTTTAATCCCTAGAACTGCAAAAGGCAAAACAAACAGAACAAAACTGAAAAAAAGAGATAGAAATTAATTACCAAAATCAGAAAACTTTTGCTTGTTGTAACATGGTGTTTGCTATATTGACAAACATGACTTGAATTAAGGGTCTTCCATTAGTTCTAATGATGACACTTTCACCAAACAGTGATGTGAATCAGTATTTAGTGAATAAACAATACTCTTGATGGATGATTTATAACTGTTTGACTTTATTTTAATTTCGGATGATTACTTTTTTAAAAAAATGTATTTTATTTAATTATTTTAGAAAAAGAAAAAAGAAGCCAACAGAGAGAGAGAAAGGGTGCACCAGGGCCCCTAGCCACTGCAAAGGAACTCCAGACACAGATGTCACCTTATGCATCTGGTTTTACATGGGTGCTGGGGAATCAAACCAGGGTCCTTCGGTTTTGCCAGCAAGTGCCTTCACTGCTAAGCCATCTCTCCAGCCCTGATTTTGTTGTATGTTTTTATGTTAGGTTTATTGTATAACTGAGAGAAAACTAGAAAAGAGCAAACATTGCTATTCTTTTTCCCAAGGAAGGAAACAGCCCACTTAGACACACCCCCTCACATCATAGTCACTGATGGCCAATTTCTTTCTGTCACAGATTTCTACTGGAGATGATGCGGGAGCTGGAACTGATGAGCCACTGTGGAGATTTCTGAGCATGTTGAGCATATGCGAAAATCTGTGGGAAGTGCAGATCAAAGACGGAGTGAAAATCCTCCAGCACTTGGGCAGTAGATTTGACCCCAGCTTGTCTGGTGTAGCAAGGGTTTTCTCATGGGTGTTGTGGAAAATAAAACACAGTTTATATTACATCATAGCACCATAGATATGTTTATGTGATCGTGAGTTTCATATGCATTTCAGCTGTGTAACAAAAACAGGTGTAAATAAACCTGGAATATGCATATGAATAGTTTTTTTCATTTGTGAAGTTGGGTGATCTTCAGGGACCCTAAACACTTCAGCAATTCCAGCATCCTGCTTTGACTTCAAGTTGTCATTTGTTCAGGCCATCAGAAACAGGTTTCCTTAAAAAAAAAAAAAAAATTATTTATTTATTTGAGAGAGAGGCAGAGAGAGAAAATGGGTGCGCCAGGGCCTCCAGCCACTGCAAATGGAACTCCAAATGCATCAGCTACCTTGTGCATCTGGCTTATGTGGGTCCGGGGGAATTGAACCTAGGTCCTTTGGCTTTTCAGGCATGTACCTTAACTGCTAAGCCATGTCTCCAGCCCAGAAATAGGCTTCTTGTCCTGGGAGTTTGACTATGTTCTCAGAAAGAATGGCTTCAGCAAATGGTAAAGGACCAGCATTTTGGTAATTAATAGTGTGGGGGGAACCAAATTTGAAAAGTAATGAAAGTTCAATCCTGGTTTGCAAATCTCTTGTTTCTCTACAAATGCTCAGGTTAAAGGCTCCATCCCTGCATAACTCCATCACTTCACTTCATGTAGAAAAGCAAAAATGAAAAGTGGCTATGTGAGAAAAAATGTCTTACATTTTAAGAACATTTTCCCCTTTGCATAAACATTATTGAAACACTGGATATTATTTTTGTAAATATTTCACCCTAAACTTCTTACTTTTACTTACAATGATTAATTCCAGATAAACATCACACCTAGAGCACAGACACACACACACACACACACACACACACACAATTCAAAGGCAACGGAATGATTGGAATGATCAGTAAATATGATTTAGTTTCCTAAATCCCTCAGTAACCTAATTAGCTTTCCATTAATATGTTCTGTGAAATCTTTTAAAAGACTAGCAACATCCTTATCTCTATAGAGTTACGTGTTGATTGCCAAAGGTGATTTTTTTTTCCCCGGATGGGTCTCACACATTGGTGGGAAACAATTTGTCTTTGTGTCAGACAGAGCTCCTTGAACGGGTTGGGGTGCTTGCCTGAAGTCTTACCTGGAGATGCGGCTGGCTTCTGCGGCCCAGGCTTCAGCTGTACAAATACCCGGTGCCATCTGCGCATGGCGAGGGAATTGAGCCGGGAGCAGCTCAAGACCTGTGTCAGTGTTTTCACAGAAGGACTGTTTATGAGCAGATGTTCTGTGGTGTTTTTCACAGAAAATGGACTCTGGAGAGCGAAAACGTCTATCAATTACGGCAGTATTATGTATAACAGCAATTTTTAACCTTGAGAATGAGACTTTTAAAGTTCTCGGCAAAATATTTTCAACTGTGACCACTTTCTTTGTCTCCAGTCGGATGCAACAGCTGAGGTCATATGCAAAGTAGCCACTGTCAGATTCTGGAACAATCTCTCAGGTAGAGACTGGTTTTCTATGCTAAGCTTCTTTCCTAACTGGGGGGAAAAAACACAAAAACTTTCTGTTGTAACAAAAACTGCTGTTTCTTTTAATTTTCTTATCTCAGAAAAAAAGACAAAACTGTAGGGTGGAATGGCCTTCTGGACTTTTTTTTTTTTTTTTTTCGGTCTTGTCTGTCTGTCCTATTGCTTTGGTAAGAAGACATATAAGTGACTGAAAATTTTAATTATGCCTAGACAAGTAAAGTTTTAGAGTTTTACAAATAAACAGATTTGTGCTAGTCTGCTTCCAGTAATAAATCTGGTCCATATCTGATGAGATGGAGGTCCACAATGCTTTGGGCTGATGTCCCCGAGTTGACTAATCTCCAGTAGCAATAATGGGAGCATGGAAGCTCCTCTGTGACCTGTTGACAGACACCATGTTTTGCATAATATATATATTTTCATTTTCCCTTCACTTTCTTATTATTTATTCAATAAATCCTTTTTTCTTGCTGACAGCAGTTGTATTTATAAAGCTAAATCCAACACAGCACAATGTTCCTCACTTTATAAACTAAATGCTAATGTTTTATTTATGTGCAATGAGGAGAGAAAAAAAAAAAGAACTGAATTGATGTTTACCTACCAAGCAGCACAAAAGTACAGTCCCATAATGGTGGAGTTCATAAGCATTCTGGCTTGTAATTTTGGGTGTCAACATTTGAATTGCAGAGAGAGTTTATGCAGACATAGCACGTACACAAGTGCAGTTTAGATCCACATCTATAAAAATAACATCTGTTTAAGCATACATTACATTTAAAAATAACTGTACAGTGATCAGCTGCTTAAGTACAGTTAACCAGATGTCGTTTTAAAGGGCCAGATGGAACTATGAAACTAAGATTGAAAAATTAAAAAAATACTGTGAAAGGTCAAACCAATTAAGCAACCTGTTTTGTTGGCATGTAACAGTTAAAAAGTAAGTTAAACTACTTAAGGACTGAGTGACTTGAAGAAGCAGTGGAAAACAGGTCCTGCTCTTCTGAAGACAAAAGAGAAACATGGGCAAGAGTTGCTCGTTCACTGGAATCCGAAGTATCCCAGGCCAGCATGAGAAACATGAGTTTTCCTGTGGTTACCAGGAGTCTGGAAATGGACAAGGAAATCAGAGAGATGCTGAGCAATGGGCATGATATTCCTGTGAGTCATGACAAATGAGTTCAAGACACCTGGTGTACATCCTAGTAATGGAGAATAACACATATACTTGAAAATTCCTAAATAGATATCAAGCGCTTGCGCCCCCAAAATGCTAAACAACGCATTTGCAAAAATGCTAAACAACGCATATGCAAAAATAGCTTCATTCAGCCATTTCACAGTACCAAATCATGTTCACCATGAAGACATATAATTCTTACTTATCTGTTTTTTGTTTGTTTGTTTGTTTGTTTGTTTGTTTGTTTGTTTGTTTGTCTGGGAGTAGTTAAGTGTGGGGGATGCAAGTGTGAACAGTGTGTACAAGAGTGTGCAGATTCACACATCCTAAGCATCCTCCCCTATTGCTCTTCCACCCAATTCCTTCACACAGCCTGTCACTGGCCCTGGAGCTCCCCAGTGTTCAGTTAGTCTGCCAGACCAGGGAACTTCAGGGATCCTGCTGACTCCACTCCTCTCATTGCTGAAGTGACAGGCAGGCTGGCCCATGCCTGGCTTCTATTGCAAATGCTGAGGATTGAACTCGGGTCCTCATTTTTGCACAGCAAGTGGTTTTATACACTGATACATTTCCCCAGCCCCCTATTTATGATGTTTTTTATAAGTTAAACAAAAGATGAAAAGAAGTACAAAATTTCTGTGGTGTTATTCAGAAGTGGTTCAGCTACCTTCTTAAGTATGTGTCTATGAAAAAAGAATTTTAACTTAAGCTAAAGAGGAGTCGGAGGATACAATTAAATTTTTCAAGGTACAACCTGTACCCAGGCTAAGCATTTTTACCTTAACGGTGGATAAGACTAAACACGTTCATCTGTGGCTTAAGTCATAAATCAGATCCTTAGGTGTGAGCAGTTGGATAACTTTCTAAAGAGCTCCAGGTCAGTTATTTTTCTTCTCTCAGATTGGATATGACCAGGAAAAGATGAGGCAAATATTTATGGAATATCCATAAGGAGGCAGGTTCTGTTACAAGCATGTTCACGTCCACTGGCGGTCACACTGGGAGGCCCCCAGGGTGGATGAGGCCTGCAGATGTGTTTTCTTTGGCTTTCTCTGTGCTTTAAGTTCGAATTAATTGCCAAAAACTAAAAATTGGGAGGTTTCACATAAAAGTCCGGATTTCCAGCTTCCCGGAAAACCTGGCAACACCAGTGTGCATTTTTTTTTTTTTCGCCAACAACTGACTGGAGCTAAAGAGAACAGCTGCCCTTAGAGAGGGGCAGAAATCCTCACATTCATCACAGGCAAGTCACACTGAGTAGCGTCCCCTTCTCCCCAGCCCCTTTGACTGATCTGTGGTACTTGCTCAGCCGCTGGATGTGTTTGCACCATCAACTCTGGTAACCCATCAACTTCTTTAATGCCCAAAGTCATTCTTATGAAGAGAACGTTGTTTAGCATTAATATTTTACTGGAAAGTAGACTCAGGAGAATCCTCATGACTCCTTTGAGTCATGTAGTTGGTAACTGACAGAAGTGGGATTCAAGCCTGAGTCTCTTGATGCTTATATTCCTTCTAAAGCGTCCTGCCTTGAGACAGCCATAGCACTGGAACTCTTACCCTGATCATACACAGGACAGTAGGCATTACTCATCCAATGAAGAAATAAGGCCCATTATCAAGTGCTGGCTGAACTTCTTCAAGAGTCCGTTTAGACCTGGTTTCTAGCCACAGACTGGTGATTGGTTGCAAGTGATGATAATATGTCAAAAAACACAGATGGGGAGATGTGGCTTAGCTGGTAGAGCACTTGCCTAATGTGCAGAAAGCTGTGGATTTGCTACCCAGTACCATATAAACCAAGCACGGTGGTGACTCATGTGATCCCAGCATTCAGGAGGTAGAGGCAGTAGGATCAAAAGTTCAAGGTTAACCTCAGCTACATAAGCCAACTTAAGTCCAGCCTGGACTACCTGAGACTCTGTCTCCAAAAAGCACATCAATATATATATTTTAAAAAGAGTACAGATTCCAAAGAGATTCCATCTCCTCTTTCAAATCCATGTCTGTGGCACTGTGATATCTTGCCCAGCCAGCCCAGGATGCTGGGGCTGAGAGGGAACTGAAAACTGTATGAAAGTAGAGTGGGGCTAAACTATAGATAAGAAGGAAGAAATGGTGGCCTGTATCATAGAAGCTTTATTCTTTCTCTCTCTTTCTTCCTTTCTTTCCTTCTTTCTTTTTACTTTCTTCTGTGGATTGATTAAGGCACTTGTTTGTTCTTTGTAGCAATACCACCTTGCTCATGGGACTTTCACCTTACACGGACGTTCTTTTTCAACATTGACTTTTGTTATCTTTCTCCACAGTACTTGAATAGCATAAAAGCAAATGTCTGCAGAGCATGTTTTTTTTCTATCTAAATATGTATTTACAAATTATTAGCCTCATTCTTTCTTTGCTCCTTTCTTAAATTTGAAGGGGAAACTGAATTTTAAAAAATGTAAGAGAAGGGTGGTGGAGATTGATCCATATTCATTTATTTGCCAAAAGTAAGATGATACAGGAAGATGGAGTCATATCATCATACTTCAACAGTTCTGGATTTGAAACTGACCTACTTGAAGAAAAGAAGTATAATTCTCAAAGGATAGAGAGGGAAGGAAGAGGCAGACAGCAGGAGGGAGAGAAAGAAAGAGAGAGCTTAAGTTTTAAGGGCAAGACAAATTATGAAAACTGAGGAATGAAAAATTCCACCCACTCTTTCCTCCTCCCACAATATAACCTATGAAAGAAAATTGTCAAATAATATTCTGAAGTCTTTTTCTAAAAAAAAAAAAAAAACTGTAGAAAACCCACGTTAATGGGATATGCTTGTGGTACTCCAGGTCTGGGAAGAACTGGTAGTTTTGGATGCAGTTCAAATGCAGCAGGAATATCCCAGAAGACACTGTGTACCGAGCGTTTTAAATATATGAGTAAGCAATAGCTCACGCTAAATATCTTAGCGTTGATGCTGGGAAGAACTGAGTAACCATCAACGAAAGAAATTCCTTGTGGAAAAAGGAAGGGAAAAGTGGATTGGGATTAACAAAACAAAATGAAAAAAATGGTCTTGAGAAAAGAAAGAATTTTAAGAAGACAGAAAAAAAAATGAACAAAAACAATCATTGAAGAAGAAAAAAAAACACTTCACGAATACCAGGGGCCTCCTACTCTGAATCTACTCCCTCCTCAGTTAAATGAACTGTTAAAAGACCCAAACCAAAGCTGCCGCTACTGAGCCAAAAATAACTTTCGAGTTAGAGCAGATGGTTCCACCTCTCCATCTGATTCCAACACATCCGTCACCTCCCCTCCACTCACTCTCATGGCCACAAAGGAGGGTGGGCTCAGGAACTGACAGGCCAAGAGGAGGCCAGAAAAGCCAGTGCCCGGCTGCCGTCAAAGCCACATGAGGTGGACTCTTGTCTGTGATGTGCAGGAATTTGCTAAAAGAAAGCTGCCTCCCTCACTAAAACCCATCCCTTGCTGGTTGATGATGTGGCTCATGAAAAGTTCTATTTTGGCTGCAAGCATCCATCACAAAGTCCCGAGGCTGTAGAGATTGAAATCTAGTGGAGGGGAAAACAGCTACATTTGTTGAATGACATGAACCACTGAACCACTTTTCTAATCACTTGGGATGTCTTTCCTTTGAAAAGATAGAGGGGAAAGACGCTCTTTTGACCACACCATTATGTGGGACACTAGTTCAAAATGCAATTGCCTCCTGGCCTTATGCAATGGGAGAGGCACTGATCTGCCTCCATGCTGGGGATGAGGGTGGCAGCAGCTAGACTGGCCTGATTGGGAGAAGCTGAAGACCCGTATCGGCGCTGAGCCCTGACTTGCTCTTGGAACATGAGTGTACTGTCACGTTCCAGGGACAAATGCAAAGACAACATTCTGGCCACCAACTTGAAGCACTTCCTACTCATGGGAATGAAGATTTTCAGACGGAAAAAGAGAAATAACTTAAGACCATCGATAGCAGAAAGTGATTAGAGGTCTGAGAGGAGGATATTTCTCAGTGGGTAAAGTGCTTGCCACACAACTATGAGGACCTGAGGTCAGACACGCAGGACCCACATAAAAGCTGAGCGGCATTGGCATGGGCCTGTAATCACAGTCCTGGGGAGGTGGAGATAGGACGATCACCGGGGCTTGCTGGTTAGCTAGTCCAGCTGAATTGATGAGTTCTTGGTTCAATGAAATATCCTGTCTCAAAAAGTAAAAAGGTCTAAGAGCAATTGAGGAAAACACCTAAATTGACCTCTGGCTTCCACATGCATATGCACACACATGCATGTGCAGCCCCTACCCCCACCTGAAAATACACACACTCCCATACACATATAAACATCTATACATGCATGCATATGTACACCTCCCATACTCACACATACGAATGCAAAATTTACAAAAAATATTGAGATCAGAAAATAAACATAGAAGAAGCTAGTGTCACCCCCGCCCCACCCACCATTACTTAGCAAGAATATGGCAGGAATTTTCAAGTAGCTTTTACTTTCTGTCAAGGGGGCCTTAGGAGTGGTAGAAACTGCCGCCTAGGGAATGCAGAGGGAAGGTCCTTTCTAAACTTGGTAGTTCATGGGCCTGATGCCAATAGACTCTTTGCTTTTTCTGGAGAAGATAATAGCACAACTTAAATAATACATTGCATGTATCTAACAACAATCTTAAAATGCATATTGATAAGAAGAAAGAATTAGGTGGAAAGAGAATGGATATCTTCCAAGGAGAAGTTAAAAAAGAGTTCTGAAATCAAATCAAACTTACTTTCCTAAGACCCCTTGGAACAGAGTCACCTTAAGTGTTAGAAGAAGCATGAGTTTTCTGTGAAAGGGTGTTCCAAGACAATAAAGGTTTGAGACCTGAGAATTGTGATTGCAGAATTCTTTAGAGCCTTTGTTCTGATGTGCACTACAGATCTATAAAAGGAGATAGTATGTTGTGTTCTCTAGGATTAACCAAATAATGGTTTTATGGTTAAGGTGGGGACAGGGTTTTGCTGTATATCTCTGGCTAGTCTTGAACCTGCAATGATCCTCCTGCCTTCTGAGTGCTGGAATTATAGGTATGTGCCACAGTACTCAGCTCCCTCCCTCCCCTCTCCTCTATTCTCCCCTTCCCTGTATATGTTTTCCCTCCCCCTCTCTCTGTCTCTTACTCTCTTTCTTTCTCTCAAAGTAGGGGACCAGAAGCCCATAATACACTGGTCTATGCTAGGGAGATCTTAATTAGTTTATTTGCTTTTAGCTCCTAAACATATTTTACTTCCATACTTTCCTTTTTTTCAAGGCAACATGGATTTTCCATTTAATTAACTGTCAGACCCAAAACAAGACAAAACAAAACAAAAAGCATGTGTTAAACATTTTCGTTCATTTTTTTCCAAGCACCTGAAATCAGTATTAGTATAATCTTAGCAAGTTCAGTCTTTTCTCAGTTAGTCATGTTTCAAAACTTCAGTGCTACAAAAAAGGCCATTATTTTAATGGGTTTTAAAAATTCCTATTTGACCAAGTATGCCCTTGCTGGATTAAAGCTATATATTAATAATATTTCTTAAAATAATCATTTATGCATAAGCCTAGTACTGGGATTCCAAACACACCATCTTTTCCAGGCTCCCTACATATTTAGGTGTAATATAAAATTGAATTGCTGCTTGCAGAATGTCAGTATTATTTTTTACTCTACGTTTTCTAAAAAACAAATTCCTGGCTAGAAGATAGTGTGATAAGTGTTTTTTTTTAATATTTTGACATCAGGTATTGACATGAATACAGACGCATGACTTCATCCAAACACGGTCAGCCGTGAACCTCATAAAGTTCTAGTAATGTTAAATATTATGGTTATAATTTTGTTTTGAGTTCCTAAAACTCTTATTGGCATCTGAGCTGTCATGTTTCCTTTTTAATCTAAGTGAGCTTCAAGCAGTAAATAAAACACCAAATGAAACCTGTTTTAGTAACTTAGTGGGACTATGTGCACTCCAATCTTATAGCTTTTAATAAACATCCTTCCTCTACTGCCCCCGTTGCCTTGACTGCCATTGTTTAATTTTATGTGTATGCACATAATTACACTATTCATTATCCATGAATACCTGACATTTGTCCATACTTATATTTTCCCTTATTTATTTTGCAAATGTGAGGCTTTCTGCTTTTCAGAACAGGCTCCATGAGAGATGTGCTTGAAAGGCATTTCATTAAAGTAACTTGTTTAGTTTCTATTTGTTTGATTTACCATACCCCTCTCTCCAGTAAGAAGCCACTGAATTTATGTGGGCCTTTTATTAGGTCTCGTGTCATCGAGATCCTTTTGTTTCAATCATAATTTTTTCATAGACATGAAAGATCTCAGTGAAACATGCTGAACAGAGCTCACTGTGAAAACATGGGGAGCTTTTCACAACCTAAAACAGTCAGGGTACCCTGAGAATAGAACAAAAGAAATTAAAACGCTAGATATGCCACAGTTGTCTCATGCCGCAGTTAGAAATTTAATTATTTTATCTCGTAGAATAATGTGCCCTTCAGAAATCATTTTGGACTAGATGTTTCAAACCAATGATCTGTAGTTAATTATCTTTAATAACTGTTGCACATTATGGTTAGATCTATGTTTTTGCTAAACCAATTAATAATATCTTCATTAGTATAAGGACAAGGTAGCAGGATCCTTTCATTTTTCACATTGAAAGAGTAGATATTTTAAACACTGTAATTTACTTTAGCCATACATTCCCAGTGATATGACTAATTAATGAAACTTCAAAGACATAACTTCCAAAAAGCTACTTATTTTAGAGTCATTGTTGGACATTTAATGACATTAGGTTGGGGGCATTGCTGACACCCTAACTATCATGTCTTGAAATTGACTAAACTCTTTTAACCACCAAAATGTTTAATGCTAAGAAAAGAAAGAAAGAAAAGAAAATTAATTGAATATTATCTCCTTAACAGACCTGTTGATTACAGGAGTACAGATAAAAAGTGAACGGATCGCCTCTCACTCTCTTCCCTGGATGTAATAAGCACAGGACAGAAGTATTCCTTTTGTAGTTAAATACACCAGTGGGCTCACAGGCCTTCTGATTGTAAGGAGAAGCGATGGCAGAGATAGGAGCTAAGCTTATCTCCACCTGTCCTTGTCTTGCATTTACACCAGAGCGATGCACAACCAGAACAGGAAACATGGTCTCCAGTATGACAGCACAGTCTGAGCAGACAAGCTATATTCAATATCCATGTTTGGGAGACTAGGGCCAAATTCAGTCCTTCAATGTTTCTTGGGATTTTGGAGCACTTCAGTTCTTCAGCTGTTTTACATTAGAAATATAATTTTGAAATATCATTTAACACATATTTCCATATACCTAAAATCCCTAGTAAGAGGGAAATTTTGTTGGGAGAACTTATTTATAACTCCACCTTGTTGAAAACTATTTGGAGTGATTTATGAAAATATACTTACTAGAACTAAAGAGAAAATGTGATCAGAGGGTTAAGTGAAACCTCAGTTTGCATTCTACCTGTGTGAGGCTATTGAAAACATAGTAAGTGCCCGCATGGATGGCAGAGGTAGGCCTGAATCAGGCCTGGGGGTACCTAGCAGCCAAAGTGAAATGGGGATTTTATCCTGAACACTGACTTACTTTCAAATTCTGATTTCCTTCATAATCAAGTCCAGTACATATGTTTTTTTTTTTTTTTTCCCCTGTTTTAACAAAAAGCCTTACTGGGGGCAGATAAAAGAGCCCATAATTATATATACTGCATAGTACAACTTCTTAAAAAGTGAAAGTAAGAAGTCGGTCATTCAATAATTTTGTATGTCATGTGACTGAAATCTCATGGAAGTATAAAACAGGATGGAGGGATATAATTAAAGCAAGACAATTAAGTGGAACTAATTTTACGCCTGGAAATGGGTCTGGTGAACTGTAGGTTTTGTTTTGGCTGTTTTCAAAATAACTCATACATAACTGAATCTCTACTGCACTCTTAAATTAGAAAAGAACCAAATCACTTGGATAACCTCTTGGAGTTAAATAAAATTTCCCAAAAAGTTAATTCCCACAAAAAATTGATGAAATCAGTTATCAGAATAAATCTATTTGTTGTGCTAACTGAAAACCATTGTTCCAGAAGTGTTTACTCCAAGCCTCATGCAAATGAGAAGGAAGGCAGAGTTTGCAAAGATTAAAATATTCTATTTATAAAGCTTACACATGTGGAAGTCCATTCCTCATGCCACAGATGAGGACATTATGTAAACTGAAAAATCAGGTCTGGTGGTGTCATTCGTTAAAGTCGTTCAGAAAAATAGGAGCAATAGGATATATGTGTGTGTGGCTTCTATTTTTCTGAATAATATATGTGTATATATTCACATATATGTGTGTCTGTATATAAATATTTATGTGTGTATAAATGTGTATGCATATGAAGAAGAAAGTTGATTGTGATAAGTTCACTCACAGGTGATAGAGGTTGAGAAAAAACCATGTTTTGCTGTCTACCCCAAGCTAGAGACCCAGGAAGGCTGGCACTGTAATTTCATACAGGTCACCAAGTCCCAGAACCAAGGGAGCTCATGGTGTCAACTCTACTCTGAAGGCAGGAAATGAGATGGGCCAACTCAAACACTGAGAAGGGAGGAAGGAAAGAACTCCTGTTTCCTTTGAATGTTTATTTTCTTCAGGCCCCGATGATTGGACAACACCCACTACATGGGAAGGCCATGTGCTTTACTGAGTCCACATGCAGTGACGCTGCTGTCATCCAGAGACATCCTCCCAGACACCCTTAGAAACAATGTCTAATCTGTGTGTCCTATGACCCTCAAGTCAACACAAACTTAACTACATGTCTGCCCTGTTAACATCCAGAAGTCATAGGATTTCTGTCACCTACAAGGTAAAGTACTAACTCAGCCCTTATTTTTAAGTTCCACCAATATGTATCTTATACTGCTCTCGGGTCACTGTGGGTCATATTTTGCACGAGATCTTCTCTCCAAATACCTGCCTACTCTCTGGAATCAGACTTCCTGAAGCTTGCTGCTTGACTTGCTTGACGCAGATAATCCTATTATCTGCTCAGAACTTCTCCAGGGACACCTAATATGACCTCTTGCCCTACACATGAATTCCAGTTCACTTGCCATAAGTTCACATAACTATTTGCTAATCATCTGGCTTTTTTTTTAATGTTCTACAAACTTGAAATTTGTTATTCCTCCCCCTTCTCCAGGAGTCAAGAAGGTTGAGAGAGTTGATTTTCACATCTATGAGTTCTCAAATACTGCTTGATACATAATATAAGGCTTAATTAATATTCAGTAAATGAATCAATGTCCCAAGAAAATTATCAAACTTAGGGATACTCTTTAGTAAGGTACATTAAAATGTGATTGAAAAGAGGCATATAATGAAGTTATATTTCAGTGGACTTAATTTATGTACTTTGGATAGGCTAGCGCGCATGTTACTGTGTGAGGAATGAAAACAGACTCCGACAAGACTTTCTTTCAGCACATCTCTGTAATCCCAACTAATCAAGATACATCATCAATTTCAAAGTCTTTTGTACACTCTTAAAGCTCCAACTGGAAAGATCCCCTCCTCAGTGAAAAACACAAATCATGATTTTCCTTAGTATTTTTGCCACTCACTAGTCATTTGGGGAGGGGGGTGGAAGCCACCCATTCAAGTCATGACATTTTATGCTTCCCCCACCTCCCATGAGCTGCAACTGCTTTGTGAAAAATTACACGGGAAAAACATCACTCTACATTTGCAAATAGCTCTTAAAACTCGAGCGCTCTCCTGGGAATACAAGCCTAATAGGATAGAGACGAGGCTAAGTTGCTGAACGCTGCTGGCCATTATTCTTTTGTTTCAACTCCAGGAGAACATGCACAAATCTCCTAAGTCGACTGCTGGGCATGTGTTTTTGCTTACTGCCTAATGTGATTCCAATAACGCTGACATTCCAGCTATAGGTCATGACGACACATCCAGAACTACAGACAGGAGGGTGCATGGCGGAAAGCAAGGCAAAGACGGTAAACATCCCATGTAACTGATTGCGCTGTCATTCTATGGGGAACTCATTCTGGCCTGTGTTAACAAAAAAAAAAAAAAAAAAAAAGACTCCGACTAAGAAACTAAAGGGGTTTCAAGGAGTACCTATTTCAGAATTAGCCCTGATAAGTTCTTGGTTCAGAAAAAGTCCTAAGCTCTGTGGATACACATGTATGAATTGAAGTTATACAAATACATATTCCACTGTTTCATTCATTGCTGAATCTCAAACACATGTCAATTAAACATCCCTTGAATAAAAGGAGGATAATAAACTTACTCTTTTCCATGATTTTTAAAAATTAGTATATAAATAATTTTGTTTGATTATGGGATTTTTCATTTAAAATTTCTTGTTTCCTTTCCACCCCTACCCCTCATCGTCACTCTCTCCAGAAGTCTCCTTTCTGCTTTCATGTCCCATGTGTTCCATGTCTTCAACCCCTCTTGTTCCCTCTTGCCATCTCCAGTCTAGTTTCAGAGATGATACCCAGCCTCACACCCTCTCATTTGTATACATACAAACATTAAATGTTAAGGTCTGCAAATGAAAGAGACATTTTTGTCTTTTCATCATATGTTTTACTGAATCTTGATTGCTTAAATTTAATTTAATTTTAAAATTAATTTAATCATTCTTAAAGGCTGCCAGCTCTTCCACCAGAATGAATTCCAAGTCCGTTCGAGACTCTGGGACCCTGTTGGAATATTACATGTGGGGTGTGTTTCTTCCTTTGGCCAGAGGCTCCCATATTCTCTGTCATAGGGCTAAGGATAGGAATTAGCTTCATGAGGCCTCACATCACTGCCAAGATTAGAGGAGCTTCTGGAGGTGACCTTGCACAAGGAAGAGGGGGGAGCTCAGAGTCAGCAGCACCAGGCACAGTGACACCTGGACCAAGCTTTACCCCATGCTAGAATCAATTCTAAAATTTTAAAGGAAAATGTGTGTGTGTGTGTGTGTGTATTATTTGTATTTGTTTATTGGAGAGCGAGAATGTGGGTGTGCCAGGGCCTCTAGCCACTGCAAATGAATTCTAGGCACATGTGCTACCATGTGCATCTGGCTTACATGGGTTGCGAGGAGTCGAACTAGGATCCTTGGGCTTCACAGGCAAGCGCCTTAACTGCTAAGCCATCTCTTCAGCCCAATTCTGAGTTTTTGTTATTAGAACCAGGGATAGGAAATGGTTGCATGGGGGAAAAGCGCTTGCTGCACAAGCATGAAGGCCTGAGTTCAGACCCTCAGATCACATGTAAAACCAGATGTGGTATCACACAAGCTATAACTCTAATGCACCTGTGGCAAGATGCTAGGCAGAAACAAGAGATTCCCTGAAACCTCACTGCCAAGCTAGCCTGGAGAATTCAATGGCAAACAATGGGCCCTGACCTCTTAGGTTGTTCTCTGACCTCCACACGCATGCCATAACTTGTGTGCACACACATTTACAATAATATACACATACAGAAGAAAAAAAAATCTCATTCCTTCTCCCAGCCTAAGTTACATCCATTTAAACTTGTAGCCAATGACTCTTAGCTGATTCAAGAAGAGAAGAGCACAAATTTCGTCTACCAAAGTCTTCTAAAGGATACAAGAAGAGAACATCGTAGTATTCATTTGCAGAGGATAGTCCTCATACTTTGGGGATTTCATGCTTTGCAGAATTGGCTGTCATCTTTTGCTCATCTTGCATACCCCTCTGGCTTTCTGATCTCTGTAAAATACCCATGTACCTCTTTGTTCATGAAGGTCCCTGCTCAGAGCCTTTTCATCCCTGAACACCCAAAAGAAAGACTGCTCACCAGTTAGCCTCTATCAATATTCCCTGGCACAACACCTCCAGGCAATCACCACCCTTGTTATCACTGGATGTCACTTTCCACACGATGCCTGAATGGGTTACATGTCTTTTTTTTTCCTTGACCTATTGTAATAGTTGTCATTAGGGCTGGAGAGATAGCTTAGCGGTTAAGGCGCTTGCCTGTGAAGCCAAAGGACCCAGGTTCGACTCCCAGGACCCACGGAAGCCAGATGCACAAGGGGGCACAAGCATCTGGAGTTCATTTGCAGTGGCTGGAGGCCCTGGTGTGCCCATTCCCTCTCTCTCTACCTGCCTATTTCTGTATCTCTCTCTCTTAAATAAATAAATAAATATTAAAAAATAGTTGTCAATATGCACAGAGCACCTTTATCAGGCCAGTAATATCACATGCCTCATTTCAGCATCTCAGGATATCTGCTTGTAGAGATCTAAGATACTAGAGCTAAGATAATAGACAATTTGTTTGTTTGTTTGTTTGTTTGTTTGTTTGTGTGTGTGTGTGTGTACATATGTGTGGATTATGGTGATGTATAAGGGAGAGTGTGTGATCCTGTCTATGAGTGCTGCAGGTAGAGGTCAGAGTACAGTCTCTGAGGTTTGACCTGATCTTTTACCTTGCTTGAGGCAGGATTTCTTGTTCACTGCTAGGCCATCTGGCCCCCAGCTTCTGGGGATTTTCCTTTCTTCACCTCCCATCTCACTATAGGTGTGCTGACATTAGACATGTGCACCTCCACGTCCAGCTTTTACACGGATTCTGGAGATACAAACTCAGGTGATTACACTTGCATGCAAGCACTTTACCCATTGAGCTCTCTTTTCAGCAACCCCCAAAATGGTTTTGAACATTCCAAGAAATAAAGGAGAACAGAACCATTTTAATGCCACAAAATTATAAAACTACTTTATCATGAGCAAATGGGTCCTATTCTGTCATTATACTGTAAGCTCCAAAGGTCCCTGTCACCCTTCTGGGAATGGAATCATTGTACCAGTGTCCCTGGCACTATACTCAAGCAAAGAAATTATAAATATTCACAATAAGTGTTTATTAAATAAATTAACTAGAAAGGAATGTACACATTGGTTATCTGTTCTGTACCTCCCTTAATATATATATTTTTAAATTTTTAATTTTTATTTATTTATTTGAGAGGAAAAGAGGCAGAGACAGAGAGAGTGAGGGAGAGAGAGTGAATGAGTGCACCAGGGCTTCCGGCCACTGCAAATGAACTCCAGATTCATGTGCCACCTTGTGCATCTGGTTTATGTGGATCCTGCGGAATGGAACCGAGGTCCATTGGCTATGCAGGCAAGTGCCTTAACCCTCTCCAGCCCTTCCCTTAAAATTTTTGAATGATTCTTGGCTTCTCTTTGCCAACCACCGCGGAAAACAATGGATGATGTTAGCTTCCCAGCAGTATATTCATGGCAACACTGTTCATAAAGACAATGGAGAGCTGTGTGATTGTGACTGATCAGTTCCCTTTACCTCTCTGAGCTTTTATTTTCTCACGAGGAAAAAAGAAGTGATAACATAAGCTTATTACATATTGTGAAGAAAATATAAGCAGGGCACATGGCATGAAATGAACATTCCATGACTCTGGTAAACAAATGACCAGAAACTTTTGGGGCTGATGCTAAACATCTATGTGAAGTAACTTACAATTGAATCTTTGCTGTAATGATAGGGAACTCATAGGTTTACTGGTGATAATTAAACCTTCCCAGTGTAAATGAAAATGGGACTGAGATTTTGAAAATGATATGTACTTACAGTTTGTCATATTCTGAATGAGAAGAAATATCAGGAAAATGTGTCTGATGGAATGTTGATAATTGTTGGTTCAGAGCAAGGACTTGGTATTTGTTTCACCTAAAAAGTTGTGGCACATGTGCTTCTCTTCCATCAAACCAAAATGATTTAATGAAATGGGCAATGTAAATTTTGGACAACAAAGCAAAGTTGAAATGACTCTACTCTCTGGTCTTCATATAGCTCAACTGAAAATATTTCCCCGCCCAGTTGAAAAAAATGACTTAATAATGGCTATAAAATCATTGTAAATTTGTGCTGAATTTCAGGACACATAGCTGATATCTTGATTCTATTAAATACTTTTTAAATCAAAATCTAAATTTGCTTATTCAAATTTAAAATGAAAGTTAAATCCCAAACATGATAAAGCACCTTTTTGTCTTAATGGATTGATCAGACATTTCCAATATTTACCCCCAAAATGGACAATATAAAATGGAAATTAATATATATTTGTTGGTGTGATATCAAGTCTACATAGTGCAAGGATGCTAAAAGATTCCATGAGGCTATTTTTCTCATACCAGTAGTGAAGCTTAAATGAAGCGTCTACCTAGACATTTGTTTGTGATTAAAATTGTATCCAATGAAAACATATTTTCCATGCCAGAATTTAAGAAGGTGGTTTCCAGAAGGAGGCTCTGAGCAGGAAGTCAGGCTGGACACTTTCAATCCAGCCAAAATCAGAAAGCAGTATAAATCTCCCTAGAAAACAAGTTTATAAACTCAAGTTATGTTTAAATAAACATCTCAGTTGAAATGCTGGACAGAGCCCCAGAATATGTCCATTTTCTTATCACTGGTTTTCTGGTTCTGCATTTAATTCTATGATAATTAACAGATTTTCTAAAATCTCCTGAAACATAGTGGCAACATTTCATCATGTGCACAGAACATTGTGGATTAATTTTTAAAATAGGGTAGTGTTGCTATTCTAACTTCAGTTACCTAATATTTAATTCTATAGTGCTTTCCTCCATCTGTGTGTATGTGAATTTCTTCAAAATAGCAATACAACTAATTGAAGATTTTACAAATCTTTTTGCTTAAAAAAGATTTTTTTCATGACTAAACTCAATTAATATTTAATCTACCCTATACTCGTGTATGTCTGGTTCTATTATTGACCAAGATTTCATAAATGAACTGCTGGTTTAAATAAATATTCACTTATTTTAAACTGTCCACAAGGCGGCAGTAAAACATCTTACTTCCCTTCAAACACCTTGAATTTCTAATAGTTCATTTTCTAAACATTTAGATATTACATTTGCCTGAATAATACTAAAAACTATTCTGCCTTCAAATTTCTATTTTTCTATTCAAATACAAATTATTAGTAAATATGAGTTAGTCATAATGAAACCCTTAATTAGGTTTTCCCCCTCCCTTCAATAGTAAGTAGAAATCTTAAAGTTTTGGAAACATAAATTGCCTGTTTAGAATGACAGGTAATATTTCCCTTCTTATGTTTCAGGATTATAGTGAGTCCTTATATAATTTTTTTGATGAGAGATGTTACTATCTGGCTGTTAAGTTTTGATATCTTTTTTCCCCTCATCTAATTCTATTATATGAATTCACATATGATTTTTTTTTCTACTCAGTTCTCAAGTAAAATATAAACTCGAATATTCCCATTTGCTTAGCAGATGCGCTGACAAACCATCAATGTACTGAAAAAACACACTTGAATGAGATTCCTTCACAGGTGAGAAGAAAATGAGTGATGAGAGAGAGCTGTAGGCTCAGTTAAAAGTGCTCCAGTACTCACATGACTCACACACACACACACACACACACACACACACACACACACACACATCAAACAACACACAAAGTAAAAAGACTTAAAAAGAGCTCCGGTTGCACTCCCCCCCTACTCCTGGGACCCCACCTGTCTTTCTGTTACATCCCTTTACATGGAATGTACTTGAGTGCGACTGGCGCCACCTCATAGGTTAAGCAACTGAAGTGTACATAGGAGCACATGCCTACAAAGAAGGAGGTGGGAGGCTGTGGGGCTAGGTGACCTTGCACTGTTCAGTGACTTACTGCTGCCAGAAGGAGGACATGAAGCTACCAAAAGCACGTTGGCATGATATGTCATTCTGGTAAATGGTCTCTATTCTTGGAATAAAGCAGATAGGTATGCATGCATTATAGAAAGAGGGAGAGGGAAGGAGAAAGAGCCGGAGGCTGCCTTGGCAAGATCAGCTCTGAGTGATAGCACGTCTAAGCCGAAGTCTCCATGCTGCCTGCAATGCTGTGGCAGCTGCAGGGAACTTGGATGAGACAAGATTGCAGGACAGTCGAGCATGCTGCCAGTACAGGCATGTTGTGTTAGCATGTGCCTGAGTATGAGCGTGTAAGCAGGATCAAAACAAGCTACTTATGACCTGTATTCCTATGGCAAAAAAAAGAAACAAAACTTGGTAACACAGCGTGAATAAGTGCACACAAATATATGCAGACTTCGCATTGTTTCGGTGAAGACAGGACCCCCTAATGCCTTTAGAATTGAACATTGTTCTGCCAGGAATAAAAGACATTAAACTTCCTAGCAATTTTTTGTATTCCAAAGAGTGGTTGCCTACTTAAAATACTCTAAATTAAAATTATATCATCCCCATAGCACTTACTTTTTGAGAATTTATATGTTTTGGTGACTAGCTACTCTCTGAAATGGGCTGAATGATTGAATACCATATTATGGTGCAAATGCAGAGCTGGGATTGTGTTGCTACACAAGTGTTTGGTGATGGAGTGCAATGCTTTCTCAAAGACTTTTAGCACCAGATTCAAAGCCGCCGAATTCGACATCTGAGAGTTATGACAAGATTCTTTTCCTTTAAGAAAAGCACATTGATTTTAGACATATTGAAACTAAGAAGTTTTAGAAGTGTGTTTGGGTTAAGGTTATGTCGTCCTTGACAGGATTAAAAGAAAGGTTTGAATTGTTGAATAACCACCTTTCACCCATCCCTAATTGTAATTTAAATGACAATATGCTCTCAATCAATAGCTCTTTGTCACACTTTGAAGATCGAGGGATGAGATTTCACCCCATAAGTTTACAAGGCAAAAAGCTCCTTGTTCATAACCCTAAAGATGTTGCCAGTTGAATATCTGTTCCCATCCTTGGATAAAGACATTCAGATCAGAAAATAGAGACATAATGCTAGAAGAAGCCCAAATCTTTATTTTTCTAATTTGCCCCCAGCTAGATATCATAATAAAAATATTGCCAATTTTAAAAGCTGAATTATCTTTGCACTGATCTCACCAGGTTAACCTCAGTCATTTCATCCAGCATTCACTGTGTTTTGGGCATTTTCTTGCTCAGTTGCTTTATTCTTCCGAGGCAGCTTTGAGTAGGTAAAAGCTCAGGATTCCAAACATGATCTTTACGGAATAACTAGAGGTTTTGGTGCAAATGGGAAGAGGTTGTCTAGCTTGAGTTGGTTTTCTGCAAGTAGAAAACATGAATGATAATAATAATAATGATGGCTATTATATTTTGAATGTGATTTATTAAGCTAACCATTATGTCCACTGGACATAGCTCAGAAATAGAGTTCCATTCCCTCTTGACCAACTATTAGAGAAAAGAAGTGTGTTAAAAAGCACTCTGAAAGTGACTTCTGAGCATGCAGTGCCTAACTTTTCACAGGATGAAAATTCAATGTGGATAAGCAGGATCTCTTACTTTTCCCCAAAGTTCTATGCAGAAGTTTAATGATATATCTTAATGCCTGTACTTATAATCTACGGTAGAATAAAGCTTCTTTAAACACACAGGGAACATGCTCTAAACATATAAGATAACACTTGGACCTACTTCATCTACTAAGTATCATATGTTCCTCTCACATATATTATATGCTCATAGAATTATATTGAACTTTTAACCTGGTCCATCTGAGCCTAATTAGGTGCAGATAATCTGGAGGTTCACCTATGCAAACACTAATGTACTTAGTACTAATCAAGCAGGACCCAAGACCTACAGATAAGCATTAGGGTTCGCACACATCTACTTTACTGTATGACCACACAGTGTACATGAAAATCACAAGGCATTCGCCAGGTTGCATTGTTTATCTGTAGGCAGCCAAGACCAATGCTAATGACAAATCTGTTATGTGGATGGGATTTATGAGGCTAGAAGTGGAACAAGTGGGCCAAAATGGTCTAGAGTGAGTTATTCTCAGCTCATCTTGAGGAACTGACATTATTTCTAAAGTGCTAATTCTTGGGAAATTTTACATGAAAATTGTTTATCTTCACTCACCTGCTCCCCTTTCAAATTCCTTGGAAAATTAGAATCTGGAAACATGGGTCTGATTCCTGATTGACAGTTGCATACACCGCCTCGCAAGTGGGTTCTTTTGACAGCCATGTTTGACTCCGTGTCACCACAGTACTTCCATCCCTGTTTTTGCCTTAGACTGCAAAGTTTTATGCAGAAGTAACCAGAATGCACTTGTCTTTGGAATTCAACAACATCAACAAAATGTGCACCTCCTCTGTACCATGTGGGTATCCATATATGAATGTTAGAGATGAGGAAAGAACCTTGAGCATTTAATAACCACTCGTGGCACAGGGCCTGAGCAGCCCAGTGTCTTTTCCTCCCGGTACCTTTTCAAAGCTTGTGTATGAACTCTTGTGTTGGCTCTTATGACCTCCAGTGTGTTGTTCCTTCCCTTTCTATCTAGTCACCACTGGTCATTGCTTTATGCTGGGAGCACTTGCTCATTGAAGACTTTATTCTTTCCTGTATGACAATGACATCTACCGAAGTTCATCTTCACAGTAAAGACACCTGATTAAGCAACTTCAGTTTCTCATGATGGGCAATGACAATTCACCCAAAAGGAATGAGGGCATTCTTCTCATCAGTGCCAAGTCACTCCACCTGCTATGGCACGCTGGGATTTGAGCGAGGTGGGAGCCGGCAATCTGCTCTTCCCTCAGCCAATCTTGGCTGACTTGCTGTGTAGTCTGTTGTTTAAAGTTAGGTATTTAGCCATCCTCATCCTCATCAATATTATCTTAATGTAAAACATTTGCAGTTGCAATGCAATCGCAGAAGTAGAGGTGGGAGATATTTTGCAGTAGCATAAAAACTACTTTTATGAGGTTCCTCCCACCTCACCCTCCACCCCCCTGTGTAAGTGCTAGACATTTCTCAAATCATTTGACCCTGGAAAGGAGGATGTCTGCGGATGTCCTTTTTGGGGCACTCATACACTATGTCTATATTTCGGACCACTTTGCTAATGACAGACAAGCTCTAATCATGTAGCAGCTAACACTACAAGAGGGGAGGGTGTACGTGAACAGGACCACCATGCCTGGGAGCTGTGATTGCACACAGCAGTGATGGTTGAAGACAATTAAACAAGAGGCGGCAGCTAACTGTCCTCCAAATCCCCACGGCCCACAGAAGACACTGTGAATCCATCTTGCCTGTTAAATATGCAAGGTCAGTTGTCTACCAGTAATCCACCTTGAGGAGTATGTGTGAGTGCACACCTTTCCACTGGAGATTTCAGGGCAGGACTGGCTGGCTTCAGTTCCCTGGCTGATGCAAAGCTGGGGGATGGGCTGTGAAGAGATCACAGTTTGCTACTTGTAGAGGGGCCATGCCTCTAGGGTGCCCTGTACTGCTATGGAGAGATTCAAACTGCTTATTTTGTTGGCAACAGAGATTGGGAAAATAAAATGATTTACAGGGGTTGATTTTAAGCTATTTAAATATATAAACATAGGAAAAATCCCCAACAAAAATGCCATAGAATAAAATACATGTGAACATAGGTTGCGATTAGGTAAATTAAAAGTATGGTAGGAAAGATGCCAGATCCCTTGTCACTTGTATTGAAAAGAGAAGACAGGAATATGTTAAGTTCCAGAAGAAATCTTGCCAAAAGGACACTTTATCTCATCCCTTATCACTCCCAAAATGACTCTGAAAGAGACATCAACAGGGAATATTCAACTCTGGGTTAAAAATCAAAATCATTTTCTCTTCCTTCCCTTTTTCTTTTCTTCTTTCCCTCTTTCCTATCTTGCTTCCATCTATCAATTCTTCCATCCTTCTATCCTCCCCTTCCTCTTGTTTTCTGCAAATGAAACATAGGGGAAGGTACTCTGCATGCTTCAGTTAGACCTACTAAAAACACATAGGGTGTTCCCAACCTCACACAAGATCTCTCATGTGTGCTGCTTTAAAAATAAAATAAAATAAAATAAGGGGGAAAAAAAGAAGCTGGCAATTCCACATAAAGAGAAAGGTTTAAATGCAAATGAGAGCTCAGGGTAACACTTGAGAGTGAATGAGTTTCATTCAGAGCCTGCCAATCACTCAGCCATCACACATGATTGACATGAATTCAGGGGCTCCTGGCTCAGGAGGAGTGTCTGTGCAAGGTGGGGAGACAGGGCAGGTAAAGGTGAGAGGTGAAGAAGACAGCTCCTGGTGACCTTCTCAATTGTCCAAAGGTCAGCTTTCTTTGACCGTAATTGAAAATCGAACAAGATCAATTTCTGTTTTTAGGTGAAGAGCTTTTGTTAAAACATTTAACTGTAGCAGAATTTGTGCCTGGATGGCTTATTAGAGGATCCTTTGTCTCCCGATTCCCCACAGAAACCCTCTACCCATGTTACCCCTTGAAAGCCCTGCCTGCTAAGGTAGATTGTGTGGATGGACTCCCCCGTGGGATACAAGGCAAGCCATGGGGAGTAACTTCATTCACCTGAAGAGATGTACATCACTGTGCTAAAGAGGAGACTCACCTACCTTACATTGTCAAGGATCCAATTGTTCTGTCAGGCCTATCCTCTTGAGGTCTACAGGCTGCCAGAGTCCTCCCATTTTGCTTTTTAAGTGCAAAATATTGGGAGTTGCATGTGGAAAATGACAACCCTTGTCCATCCCCCCTCTCTTGGTAGTGTTCTTTATGAATGTGGGCTTAAGATATGCAAGAGGCAAGTATCTGCCAAAACATAATTTTAATTGGGAAGGTGAGGCATTGGTGAAAACAATGCATTTCAAATGAAAAATATATTAATCAGAACTTCAGAATATTTGCTATTTAGAATCTAAATCCTGCCTGTTTCTCTTAGCTTCATTTCTCTTAATTTCGTTATTGAATGTCATCTATTTTCAAAGTGAACAATGTATGTCTTCTGTTTTCACATAGCTTATTAGCTCAGAAAAAAGTGTCAATGTCTCCTTGGCAATTAACTATGACTTTCTTTGTCTTTGGATTCCCAAAACTAACCTTTAACCAATGTGAACCCATTTTGTGATTCCCCACCCCAAAATACACACACTAACTGAAATAGAATAATGGGCTTTTCATAGTTCACCAAATAAAATTAAATCAAGGTTTAAAATTGCCACCAATGAAATTCTGGGAATAAAGTCATCAAAGAGTAATTACAAATTGTTGCTCTGAGGACTCATGTAAACAGCTGGGCATAGCCATATACATCTGTCAGCCCAGTCCATTGGGGAGCAGGGATCAGAGTCACTGGGGCTTGTGGAAAATGGCAAGATCCAGAATCAGATGGGTGAATAATAGTGGAAGCTACTGGGCATTCTCCTCTGGCCTCCAAAGGTGCACACACAGGGTGCTGCACCAGCACATACACACACACCACACACACTCACACCACCACCACCATACATACTATGCACACACACACACACACACACACACACACACACACAAAACTCAGAAGAAAAGTTTCTTGAAGTATTTTATAATATCTGATATAGCTACCCTGGTGCAACTATATTTTAGGCAGGATTTGGTAGTGTCTAAGTTGTGCTAAATATTACAAGGTGCTCTAAATGAACAAGGAAGAAGTGGATGTTTATAGCATGGAAGAAGATTTTAAAACACCAAAACTATGAATTGAGAATGGTACTTGTTAAGAATATCTAAGATATCAGGACCTCATTCTACATGGCTGTGCTGTATTAGCTATCGCCCCTTCCAATGGAAAAAGAGACATTTGGAAAATGCTTTCATTAACTTGAAGCCAGGAGTGCACAGACCAAAGCCTGAACAAGAATGTGTGCAAACTTCTAAGTCTACACAGGTTCTGTTTCTTGTGTGATCTGATCATCAGAGTTTCTCTCACTGGTGTTTACAAGCCTGTGCACAAGTCTCCCTGGCACAATCAGCTTCAGCTTTTAATCCCTGGATCCGCTTCACAGGAATATAACCTTCATTTGCAGGGTATATTGGCGGCATGATTTATAAACTTTTTTTTTTCCTGCAGAAAACTCAAGAAGCCAAAGCCACTTGCCACCTTCTTTGGTTGCCTAGAAAACTATGAATTTGTCCTTGTTGACTTTAGAAAGTGTCTTTAGAAAATTCTGTCCAATAAAACTTTCTGCAAATGAAGACTTGGAAGCTGGTTCAGCAGGTAAGAGCACTTGCCACGCAAACATGAGGACCAGAATATGATCCCCAGGCCCCATATCAAAACACGCCTATGAGCCTAATTCTAAGGAGGGCAGAAACAGGATAATCACTGCTGCCCACTGGTTTGATTGAAAATGACACGTTCAGTAAGAGATTCCATCTCAGGGAAGCAAGGCAGAAGAATGACAAAAGAGGACACCGGACATCTATTCTGTCCTCCACACATGTGCTCAAAAGTTCCATGCATCTGTACACACATGTGCATACACTGAATACACACCAAAAAACAAACAAACAAACAAACAAAAAAACACCTTTCAGCAATGATAGAAGCAGTATCCTACCTATGTGCTATCCAAGACCATAGCCACCAATTTTGTGAGGACACATGAAACATGGCTATTCTGACTGGGAAACATTTTATTCTTAATTTTGATTAATTTTTACTGACTTAAATGAGTAAATTAGTGGCTCCTAGATTGAGCAGTGCAGCTTTGTGTTATACTAATCCAAGCACAATGCTAAGTCACACTGTTCACAATAACAATAACAAATAGATTATCTGTGCCTGCTTTTATTAAGGTTGGAAAATTATGTATGTATAATAACGAGTATTTCCTGCTAGTAAAATTATTCAGTATTCATGCAATCAGTTGAGAAACAAGAATAATTTCTGTTCTGTATTAAAAGAACAGCATTTTTCAGAGAGCCTGTGACTGGAAAATTTCTTGAACCCTTGGATCAATGTATAAATGCCTACTTTTTATGTGATAAAAGCAAGAAAAACTTTTATTCTACAGGCTCATTAATAAGAGCAGTGCTTGAACCTCTACCTGGGCTGTGCAAGGGCCAGGATTTAATCCCTAGCATCAAAAATAATTACAGAGATTATTGTAATGATAGTACATTTTGCTTTGAAAAGTTATGTCAATAGTAGCCTTTTTCTTTACCAATATGTGATATACCAACATTTTTCAGTTGCATCATATTTTTTGGCTAAAATTTTTGTTTATGAAATAAATGTTTTGTAACAATTTTTAAATTTCATCGCCTTACAACCTATACAGAAAAGGTGCACATAACATAATGATTCTCTAACTGTTTATTGTACTGTCAGCTAATTCATTTATTCTGAATTTAAGCAAAGTGAGTATGTTTCTAAGAATTGTTGACTGCGATATATCTTTCACTCCTTAAAAGGATCTCTAAGTAACAATTGTGGGGAAGCACTCAATCTGTCCCTATTTCATGTTACTTCCCACCTCCACATGCAAATCCACCCATCACTCCAACCAAGCCACATCTGTATCTCTGAATTGTATAGTGTTGCTTTCCCTGTACTTCTCAAGCATAGAGGTCAAAGATACTTGGGCAGCTGTACCTTTGGTCTTGAATAATTAGGGAGAATTTTCATACAACTCACTCCTTGGCACTGAGTTCTACAAAGAAAACTAGGTCTTCAGAAGAATTCGCTCAGCCAACTAGCAATCTACACATGTTTCTTCTCTGTTTCGTTATAGCAGCTGTCGCTCTCTTGCATGCATTCTCCTTCTCAAAGGTTTCAAAGACTGTAATAATTTCTATCCCTGAATATATTTCATTTTAATTTTTTTAAATACTCTTCCAATTTGAATTTAGGCCTTCATACAGATTTTGTCATCTGGGCTGTTTTGAAATATATGATTTTAAATGCATGAAACTCATCCTTTAAAAATGATTTGTGAGTGTACATTTGAAAATGGTTAATGCTTATTTATTACAAATGGAATAATTACAGCTAATGGAACAGTGCCATTTAACATCAGCATAGTGGTGGGGAGCAGGATAATTAACAGCACCATAAGTGCCTTTTTTTAGATTACGAAATGACAACCATGGAACACCTTTCCATGAAATGTCTCCACGTACTAAATTCTCTTTTGTTTATCCTCATTGGCTGTCGACAAGGCCGGGGGAGGCTAGCATTGATTTAATTGACTTAATCACTGCTGGAGTCATCCTGACTTGGGAAATAACCATTTTTTAAGACAAATATTCAGGACTGAAATTGCTCAGCATAAGGATTTTTCTAGGCAAAAATTAATTTCCAAAAGTTTAAAATGATCACAGGTTGTAATAATGCCCCTTTTGGAAGAAGCTATTCTTCAGGATGAGGGGACATAAAGTCAGATTGGAAAGGACATTGCTGGTGGTTATCACCTCATCTACTTAGAAAAGACAGAAAACATTATTTTAGCTTGGTTACTTACCATACTCTGCAAATACTTTAAAGCAGTATTTCTGGAATAAACAGAATTTTCATTTTGAATTTTCACTGCTGCCTGAGGGTTCATTGTGCCCTCTTTACCCTTTCCATTGTGACATGATGCTCTTTTCTCTTCATTCCAATATTGAGTATCCTGATAAAAGGAAAAATTCTAACTTTATCAAAAACATGTCTCTCGGTTTTAATTTTCTTCCACCATCAAAGTTTTGCCAAAGTGCTAAATTTAAGGAGATATAGACTGAGAAGCCACATAAAAAATTAAACTTCTCAAACATATAAAGTTTATATATTAAGGCTTACATAAAAATATTATACTGTCTTCTCTTTCTCTTTAAGCCCTGAGAGATTGTGATACCGGACCTAATATTACCCTTAGAACATCTACTGACATCAATAAGAAAGGAAATAACTCGTGATTTATTCTGAGCTGGGAAGACATTTTCTAAAATACATTGCAACCCTAATTTAGAATAGAGGGAAAACGGGTTTAAATTAGGTTTCTTATAGTAGTAAGTATTTGCAGACAATGTAGAGATTTATGGATTAATTTGTTTTAAATTAACTTTTATAGGGTGACTAATAGTCCACAGGGATAAACTAGGCTTTCAATTGCCCATGATTTTTAGTCAGATCCTAGAAAAGAGATCATTTCTCTTAGGAAACAGTGACATGCTTTTTAAAGTATGCCATACAATATTTTTTGTCAGTGCCCAGAGAAGATAGATAAATTCTGAGTCTTGGGCAAATATATTCAGAATTGGTGCAACATTTGATGTCACATTTCACTCAGAAAGGAAGAAAGATCTTGACCTCCACCCCAAAGGCATTTTTCATCCACTAATTCCCTAGAAACTTCTCAGTGGTGCCCAATGTTCCCAAGGACAAAATATCCTGTCTTGTGGATATGCAAAGCGCTGTCCCTGTGTTTCCTTTAGTACAAGAAACACTGATCAGATCTAAGAGGTAAAAATCCTGAGTCTGAATACTATATTATATCAAGCTCTGACTGAGAAATATTCATTAGAGATAGCACCCTTCTGGGGGAGTTTAAGATAGTGTTCTCAGAATGTATTAAGGGGGAAAGACTTGCCCTGAATGTGGATAGTGCCGCCCCAAAGCTCGGGAGTCCAAATGGAATGAAAAGTAATAAGGAGTAAAAAAGTAATAAGGAGAAAACCCATAGTGAAGGCTTTTTTTTTTTTTTTATCTTGCTTTCTGGCTGACATAAGTGACCAGCCTCCCCTGTTGCTACTCATCTACCCCACAAGAGGCCCACAGCAAAGAGACCTAGCAACTATGGACTGAAATCTCTAGAACCAGGAGCCAAAATAAATTGTTCTTCCCTTAAGTAGCTTCTCTCAGGTGTTTCATCACAGCAACTTTAGTGGGCCTAACAGATAAGTCTATTGCTGTGCTCCCAGTGAAAAGAACACCCCGCTAGCTTTTCTATACTCAGGTGCTTCGGTTCCACAATTCTCTCTCAACTGGGACTATAGTTGCATTTATTTTATTTTTTGAACTTTTAAAAAAATTTTATTTGCTTAAGAGAGAGAGTGAGAGGCAAATAGAGAGAGAATGGATGTGCCAGGGCTTTCAGCTGTTGCAAAAGAACTCAAGACACATGTACCACCTTGTGCATCTGGTTTACGTAGGTACTGGGGAATTGAACCTGGCTCCTTTGGCTTCACAGGCAAGCACCTTAACCACTAAGCCATCTCTCCACCCCTGTAGTTGCATTCATAATCATGCTCTCCCATAACTTTTAGGTGTGTGGTTCTATGGTCTTCTGGCTTCCATTATTGCTAACAGTGTAAATAGTTCGCTACTCTGTCCTCTTACTTCTTCTTGCTTCTTTCAGGACCTTTCCTTATCCTTAACATTCTATAAGATTTCTATACTTATGCTACTGTCTGTTATTTCTGTGATCAATCTTTGGAACTGTTTTGCTCCTGTCACTAAAGAGCACAGTTTAGCATCAATTCTGGAAATGTAAATTCAAATGTGTTTCTCATACTTTCTCCTTAGTCCTGGGACTTGAAAGGTATCTGACAATATATGTCATAGCCTACTTCTTTCTAACTGTTTCTGTACCTTGCATCTCTTGGTCTCTTTGAAGCATAGTTTTGTGGTTTGATTGTGTTTTTCTCTCTTGTTAATTAACTTTCTCTTTAATGGAATGTATGCTATCCTTTGGCTCATTGTTGATCTTTTTCCTGTTTTGTACAATAAGTCTTTTAGAGTGATATCTGCTGAGATTTATCAGGCTTATCTTTTTCCTTAGAACTTAAGAGATTTTATGCACAAAGGATTGTGTGTGTGTAAATTTTTATTGAAGTACAACATACATAAAAATGCAGAAATCCTAAATTTATAGCTAGATGAATTTTCATAAAATGAACACATATTTATAACCATTATAAATAGTGCTGCTATAAATTTTCTTACACATTTATTTTGGTGAGCATATGCTGAGCATTTTTATTGAGTTTTTATCTAAAAGGATTGTTTTGTCATGGGGTACATGCAGTTCAGCTTTGGTGTATGCTGCCAAACTATTTTCCAAAGTGGTCTTACCAATATGCAGTGTGTAAGAATTCCAGTCAACTCTGATCATACGTACTGTTTCACTTCAAAGATTATAATTTCTAAACATTCTTTTGATTGCTTATTTAGAAATTCTATGTTGTTCTTTTTCAGATCTGACTGGTCCTTTGACTTCCTTTCAAATCTTTTAGTTTTATAAGCATGTTAACTTTTTTTTAAATACATACGTTTTAAAGTTCTGGCTTTTGCCTTTTTGACTCAGCAATTTGTTTCCTTATTTATTTCCTTAGCTTTTCCAAAGTATGAGCAGATTCTTCAAGGCATATATGGGGGTATTCTTTGAAGTCTGAGTTAAAAGTTTACTCCTCAAGGTAAGATTTGCATTCGTAACTCACTAGGTACCAGAAAGTACAACCAACCTGGGATATCTTTATTCTAAGAATGAGCTTTGAAAAGGTCTTAAGAGACCAAGTCGATGATTATGACTTCTCTGAGGAAACTTCTTTCCTTTCCTATCCCAAACCATTTTTGAGTGAATATTTCCTCATGTTCTAACCTGAGGACCAGGTAGTTTTTTCTCATGCTCTCTTACATTGAGCCAGAGTGTCTATCTATGGGATCTTGGCTTAGAGCTGAGAATGTCACTCTATCATATTAACACCTCTAACCCCAATTCTGATCTTTTCCTGACTCTTCTACTCTATGCATCTATTAGAGCAAAACATGTTGCTCATAAAAGATAGCCTGTTGTCTTTTGGCTTCCACTTGACCTTACCTGTCTAGAACTGTACTGTGACTTTAGCAAATTTGGTACATTTCTTGACTACTTAGCAGTGAACCATAAAATGTGCTTAAAAATTTAGCCAGCATTATAGATTACTTTCAAGGGGAAATCTTTTAAAAGGTTAATTTAAAAAAGTGAACTAGAAGCCTCTGAGTGCCTGTGAGGATTTTTCTAGAGTTCATGAGGTCAAATCTATTTTCATAATAATAAATAAAATTCAATCTGTATTTTTTTTTCACTTTCATTTCCCCCCTGGGGTGTAATGGCAACACAATACCTATTAATGTTATCATTCTGGTACCTCATGGAATGCATGCTTTTGTGTTTGAGGGGAGTTAAAAATTCAGTTTTAGTGTCTAACACAGCAAATATTGATAGCTTAAATTTGAATAGTAAAAATTCTTTGGCATTCTTAACAGTTTTTAATGTTATAAAGGTTTTGAGACTGAGAACCAAGGGAAGTGCAGATGTGGATATCTTTGTGCTATACCACAGGAAATAGAACTAGCAAAATGGAGAAGGATAACAACACCCATATCTGTAATGAACAACTCCAGGTGGAGAAGAGCCATGTTAGGATGCCACAGAGGCTGTATGCAAATACATGAGCCTGAGCAAGTAGCACTTCTTCTTCTTCTGTTTTGGTTTCTGGAGGTAGGGTTTCATCTAGCCCATGCTGACCTAGAATTCATGATGGAGTCTCAGGGTGGCCTGGAACTCACAGTGATCCTCCTACCTCTGCCTCACCTGTGCTGTGATTAAAGCCATGCGCCACCATGTCCAGCCAGCAAGTAGCACTTCTTCTTCTTCTTCTTCTGTTTTGGTTTCTGGAGGTAGGGTTTCATCTAGCCCAGGCTGACCTAGAATTCATGATGGAGTCTCAGGGTGGCCTGGAACTCACAGTGATCCTCCTACCTCTGCCTCACCAGTGCTGGGATTGAAGGCATGTGCCACCATGTCCAGCCAGCAAGTAGCACCTCTTATGCACAGTTTTGCAATTATCCCATGAATGACATTGTCCTGTTGGTCCTGCCTCCTGGTGTTTGCCCTGTATAACAATGGGGACACAACACCATAAGTCTGGGGTCTTTATAAGCTTCTCAGTTGTTGAAAATGAAGGCTTGGACTGGAGAGATGGCTTAGCAGTTAAGGCATTTGCCTGCAAAGCCAAAGGACTTTGGTTTGATTCCCCAGGACCCACATAAGCCAGATGCACAAGGTGGCACATGCATCTGGAGTTTGTATGTAGTGGCTGGAGGCCCTGGTGCACCCTTTCTCTCTCTCTCTCTCTTTCTCTCTCTCTCTGTGTTTATGTGTGTCTGACTCTTTCCCTCTCTCAAATAAATAAATAAATAAATAAATAAATAAATAAATAAATACAATTTTTTTAAAAGAAAAGAAAATGAAGGCTTATCAAAATTTGCAAAGCTACTTTTGCTTCAGATTTTCTCCTTAAATAAAAATAATTGGTAAACTATAAACCAGGCATAAGTTGGATTGGTATTTTTTAAGCTGTTATGTGATAGTAAATCATCTTCATCCCTCTGAGACTATTCTTTCCTTTCTATTCATGCTAAAACCATGAATTCCTTTGTGTGTATGTGTGCATGTGTCTGTGTGTATATGTGTATTCATGTATGTGTACATATCTGTGTAGGGAAGAACGAGAAAAACCTCAAGAGTTGTTCTACAGAAACATTACCTTACTTTCTTTTCTATTCTATTCTATTCTATTCTATTCTATTCTATTCTATTCTATTCTATTCTTTCTATTTTTTGGAAACAGAGTCTCTTATTAGCCTAGAGATTTCCAAGAAACCTAAACTGGATGGCCAGCAAGCCCAGGGATCCACCTATCTCCAACTCCCTAGAACTGAGATGATAAACACATGCTACCACTCCTGGTATATTTATGTGAGTTCAAGGGACTTAATTCAATCTCTCACGCTTGCATGGCAAACTCTATTAATTAAGCTGTCCCTCAAGGCCCCACTGAATATTAATATTGTTTAAGAAAGTAGGAAAGTGATATGGAGAATCAGCTTGTATAGATGGGATGAAGCCACATTAAAATGTACCAAATTTTAATCCTGCTCTCGCCCACAGCAGCTGTGTGACATTCCGTGTGGGGATAGACTGTTTTGCTGGAGAGCCTCTGTCATTCTACCCTGGGCAGTCCCCTCTCACCTCTTCTCTAGGCTTGTCTCTGCCAGTGGGACTTCAGCATGGGTGATGCAGTTAGACATGGCAAATGCTTGTCAGTTGGAGCTTCTCTTGCTGAACTACTTCCTCTGGTAAGTCAGTGGACTAGGTTTGACTCCTGAATAATGAGTGTCCACGTGGAGAAAATCTCATGGGGCACAGAGGTCATCTTGAATGTTCCATCCCAATGAGTCCCCCAGCTGAGTAAAGCTCCATGACCCTGGGCCTGATCAAAGGCAGCAACAGCATGTCCACATGAAGCCATTCAGTTCACGGAATGGTGGAAAATCATATGTAGTTGCTTTACGTGGCCATGCTCTGGACTGTCTGTAGTAGAGCTGAGCCCATGGACCACCTCCCTTCTCACCACTTCATCCCCTAACTAAGAATGGGAACATTTGTTAGAGCCACCTTATAGGACTTGTCCTAACATAAGGGAAGAGATGCAAACTATTGATAATCTCTGTCAAAGAGATAGAAGTAAACACTGTGGTTATGTTATGTTACCATGCACAAAATGGTTGATTGACTTGACCATTCAAATCAATGTCTCTAGGGAAAATAAAACCTTACAATTGGGCTGGAGAGATGGCTTAGAGGTTAAATGCTTGCCTATGAAGCCTAAGGACCCCGGTTCAAGGCTCGATTCTCCAGGACCCACGTAAGCCAGATGCACAAGGGGGTGCATGCATCTGGAGTTCATTTGCAGTGGCTGGAGGCCCTGGCGCACCCATTTCTCTCTCTCTCTCTCTCTCTCTCTCTCTCTCTCTCTACCTGCCTATTTCTGTATCTCTCTCAAATAAATAAATAAATAATAAAATATTTTAAAAAACCTTACAATTAATTTTTTAACTGATTTATTTCAACCTTTTCCTTTAATTGAATAACTTAACTTAGTCAGATTATTCAGTCAAAATAATGAAATCAGTCTGGGCATATAGAAACCGATTGTGTGTGATATTTCCTCTTATTTAATTTTGGTGGGAAATTATGTGACCAGAGGCCTATACATGCATAGCAAATATGGATATAAACTTGTACTTATAACTACCCAGTTTGAAATTACTGTGCAGATTATAGCAGCATTTGTTTGGTAACAGGAAAAAATATAGTTAGTTTTTATTTCCCAATGGCACGCTACATTATAAGTCCATTAGCCATCGCATATGTTATTGCTGTAATTCTAATAACTGCCATATATTATTATGGCAATAATAATAATGTAATTCTTACAGCATGCAATATGTAATTTATTGAACATTGATGGAATTTAAAGTTGGCTTGCTTTTCAGTGCTAACACTATGTCCTGCTTTGGGAGTTCAGACATATTCCTTTTGTTTGAATGAGCTGTCAGAAGTACCTATCTGAGATGCGTGCATGCAAGAGAATGCAGGTGTGTGGAAGTCACTAGAGTCCTGGGGGTGACTGGAAGAGAAGGGAATGATTGACACCAGAGTTGAGTGGGCCCATTCTGATATGTCATACTGCTGCTCCCAGAGCTGCCAACTGGGTGATTCACATATAAGCCACTGTGCCTGGAGTACTCGTAGACACTCTACCATGCTTAAGGTTATAACAGCTTAAGACTTCCTGGTGGTTTGTCAAACGAATCACAAACCCCTCTCCTGCTTCTATTTCTGTCCCCAGCAACTTGCTTGCTCTTTTTCTTCTAGCTTCCCGTGATGATAGTTCTTAACATTGTACATTACAAAAGACTGCACAGATAGCTCTTGAGTTTGCTGGCTTGCTTGGCCACTAGAATATTTCTAAACAATTCTAAGAAAGAAGTGTCTATATGCTTCTTTTAGAAATAAAATATTTTTTAATAATTGTTTCAATGTCTCTCACCCATTTGATGAAGATCTTTTTCATTACCTAGTAGATTCTAATGCAGTTTAAACTTGTTGCTTTAATAAATATAACAGAACCCTTCTAGTTACAGTCCATGTATATTCACTTTCCTTTGTAAAAAAAATAGATAAGCCAAATAATTATTTCTTCTTGCATTTAAACCAGTTTACTTCAGTGCTAGGAGACAAAGCACACCCTGATCTTTGTGAGCATGCGTGTATACATCCAATACATACGTGTGGAACTCAGAGTACAAGCTTGGATATTGGTCCTCATTTCCACCATGTTGGAGGCAGGATCTCCTGCTGCTTCCTGTTGCATAAACAAGGCTACCTGGCCCATATGCTTCTGGGGATTCCCCTAGTTCTGCCTCCCATTTTCCTATAGGCATGCTGGGATTACAGAGCATGAACTACCACATCCAGCTTTAAATAAGTTCTGGGAATCTGAACTAAGGTCTCATGCTTACATAAAAAGTGCTTTTAACCACTAAGCCATCTCCCCTTTTTCTAAGGGTGCCAAGCAACATGCCCTCCCTAACCTCTGACATTACTCTCTTTTTGAGATGGCATACATAGGCAATTAATAGGTCAAATTCATACACTGGTTGTCATACAACTCCCTTCCCTCCTTGTACTTCCCCCTTAAAAAAAGGGAAGAGCACTACTTATTTATATTTATCTTCCCGGGGAGACATGAAGAAAGGGCTATTCCCCCCAGATAGGGTAGACCAAAGATATTATTCCACCTAACTCCATCTGGATTTGTTGGGGCTACTTGACGGTACGTGGATGAGAAGATATTTATAAGATCATAGGTAACTTAAAAGGAGCCACATCATGGGCTGGAGGGATGGCTTAGCAGTTAAGGCATTTTCCTACAAAGCCAAAGGACACAGGTTCAATTCCCCAGGACCCACGTTAGCCAAACGCACAAGGGAGTGCACACGCTGGAGTTCTTTGCAGTGGCTGGAGGCCCTGGCCCACCCATTCTCTTTCTCCCTTTCTCTCCTCCTCTCTCTGTCAAATAAATAAAGAAATATAAATATTTTTTTTAAAAAAAAAAAAAAAGTAGCCACATCACTGAAAAGTGATGACTCAGGAAAGCTGTGTCACTGGAGTGTTGCCCTCCATTAACCTTCCACTTCCTGTATACTCAAGTGTGGTAGGTAGAATCCCAGGTCAGGGACTGGTGACCCTTCAGTTACTCTTCGACTGGGAAATACTATGAGCATTACTATTACCATAAACCTAGCTATTGATACATTTTTTGGCTTATTTTGTTGCCGTGATTATAAGCCAATGTATTATGTAACTCACCACAGCATCTCCACTTGATGTGACAGCCATGCCCTGTCCATAGCAGCCACTCTTGTTTGTGTGGTTGTCACTTCTCTATACAGCTGAATCTTCTTTTCATTGGAAAGTGGGAGACTCCAACTCAGGGCTTTTGTGCATGCTAGACAAATGCTCTGCCACAGAATTATATTCCCAGTCCAAAGTTGAATCTGCTCAGAACCCATCCCATACTCATAAATAAACTAAAACTATAAACGAAAACTGCCACTCATTTACTCTACCACCCACACCTCTTCAGATCAAGGCTTCTTGTTCATTCTTTTGTTGGTTTCCCAACCAATGTCCTTTTATGGCACCAACAAATATTTATCAAGTTCCCATGGATCCAATCCTCAACTTTGGGCAGCTTGTACTTCAAAAGGCAGTCAAGGTATAAATGGCATGTTCTCTAAACCTTTTGTGCTATGAGTAAGAAACATAGACTAAATCATGAAAGGGCTCACATGCCAGAAAGTGAAAGACCCAATGAATATTCAAATTTTGGAGTAAATATACTCAGAAATATTCATTTGATAGAATGTATATCATAGATTCAAAAGAGAAGAAATCATAAATAGATTCTGTCAGTGAGTTATGGTTGCAAAAAAAAAAAAAAACCACCGCTTTCTCTCATTTAAAATCTTTGGCTTGAACACAGAGTTTAGAGTTCGGGATCTTTCCGATTTTTAAAGAGCATTATAAAACAGATATCATGCAATGAATAACACCAGGATCTACAGAAGCTCAATGGACAAACACAACAGTATTTTTCCAGATCAATTCAAAATATATATTACAAGTAACAGTTATCGAACCTTTTCAGCTCATGTCACAGATTATAGTAAAAAACTAAAGCAAAACCTTGGAGGATGGAGAGATGGTTCACTGGTTAAAATCACTTGCTTGCAAAGCCTGCTGGCCTGGGTTCAATTCCTCAGTACCCAGGTAAAGTCAGATATACCAAGTGGAACATGCTGAGGTTTGTTTATAGTGGCAAGAGGTCTTGCTGCACCCATTCTCTCTCTCTTTCTTTCCCTCTACATAAATAAATGAAAATATTATTAAAAAATAAAAGTAAAAATATGGTTCATCAAACTTTGGAGTCTGGTTGATGCCAATGGACATACGTTCATGAATTAGTGAGGTAAGAAGGCCAGTTGATATTGGCAGTGTATCAGCTGATATCGGGGTTTGAGGGGCACACCTGGAGGGGTCCCAGGTTATTGTCTCTCCAAACAAAGAACTGAACCGAAGTGCACTGTTGCTGCAGAGATAAAGATTAAGAGATAGTGACCAACGTTGTGGGAAGTGGGCCTAAGCAGAGGCAGAGTTTAGCAGCTCAAGACTCCACTACACAAAAGACATTCTATTACCTTAGTGCTATTTTGGGCTCCTTTGTCCTGTGGGTTTTCCACAATGCTCTCTGTGTTGTCTGCAGTTCTACATGCAACTTTAGGTATCACATGTCTCATTAACATCTTCAGTCTCCACCCAGGGGTATTATAAAGTGCCAGAGCTCTTCAGACACTGGAGTGCCTCTGCGGCTGTATTGGATATAGTTGCCTTTGTTTGGCCTGGGGCTTTTGAGCCTTCCTCTTTTTATCAACTTGTTTTTTATCCTATGCTAATTCTGTGAGGCCTTGCCCAAGTCCTTGCTGACCTCACTCTCCACCCCATTCTCCTGCCTCAGTGGTGCCTGTCATTTGGTTAAATATTAGGCAGGAAATGAAATGTGACAGCAGTGACTGTGAGGTTTTGAGTCTGGGTGGGAGGATGGTGGTGCCGTTAACAGAATAGAAAAGACCTGGGAGGGTGGAACTGCTCGGTAGGAGCTAAAGGATGGGGGAGAGATGAAGATTAATTCAACTTGAAATATACAAATCTCCAGGACATTATGAACCTGCTTGAAATTAGCATGATTAAAGGTGCCTCTCACAGTGTTTTGGTGGCTATGTGATGGGGAACTAAATTAAAACTCAGTAGCCTTTCCACATGTAACATATTTCATTAATCAAATTTGAGAGTTGAATCCATCCAACCTAAAAAGTCATACTAGGCTCATCTTTAAGGAAATAATATGAATGTTGATGGTATTCCAAAAATGAAAAAACAAAATTTAAAGAGAATATATAACTTTTATAATTCTACATGGACCAAAAATGGGGCTCTTTGTAAAGTCTATTTCTTCAGAGCTTCTTGGGACAATATAGCCTGGCTAATGTCTCCATTATTAAAAACTGTCTGATGCATTTTGTGTAACATTAGTTACTTTTTTCATCACTATGACAAAATACCTGGCAGAAGCAGCTTCAGAAAGGGTTTATTTTTCAGGGCTGTGGAGCTGGCTCAGTGAATAAAGCATTAGCTGGACCTTTCTTCAGATCCCCAGGTCCCACTTGGAGTCTAAAACTATAGTGGGTGTCTATAATCCTAGTGCACATATCTATAGCAAGATGGGGCGGGGGGCATGGAGACAAAATTTCCCCAGAAGCTCATTGTGATGGTTTGAATCAGGTGCCCCCATAAACTCATGTGTTGTGATGCCAAGTCCCCAGCTGGTGGCATTTTGGTAATTGCAGCCTTGCTGGAGGAAGTTTGCTGTTGGGGGCAGACTTAAGGGTGTAACAGCCAGTTTCCTCTTACTGGTGTTTTGCACACTCTCCTGCTGCTGTTGTCCATCTGTTGGCCAGGAAGTGATGCTCAGCCTCTGCTCACGGCCCTGCCATCATGGAGTTTCCCCTCAAGTCTGTAAGCCAAATTAAATCCTTTCCTTCCACAAGCTGCTTTTGGTCCGGTATTTTGTGCCAGCCATGACAAGAAACTGCAACCCTCACTGACCAGACAACCAAAGTGAGTAAGATACCCTGTTTTAAAAATGAGGTGGAAGACAAGGATGAATACTCAGAACTTGTCCTCTGACTTCTATTTATAAACCAGCTATGTGACTACCCAAACTCAAACACATGAATCCCTCCTCATATGCATGCACACACACATACACGCATGCATGCATGGACGCACACACATGCATGAAAGAGTTTGTTTTGGCTCTCAGTTTGAGGGTACAGTTACAGAGAAGGCATGATGACAGGAGATAATATGATCTAGCTCCCAAGGAACATTCCAATTTTGTGCTATTTTTAATGTCAGTAAATATGCTCAAATGCTTTGCGTCCTTCCCCATTATTTAGAAAGGAATGGATCTCTTAGGTCTGCAAGATAATTTTTCTCAAATTATGCATTAGTTTCTCTCTTTAACCACTCCCTTGCTGTCAGTCTCTCAACACAGAAGGTAGCATTATGTATAATGGCCCAGTAGTGACACTCTTTTGCTTTACAGTGCTTTTTAAAAGGCCACAGCCCATATGTACAAGGCACAGAAAATATGCCCTCGTGTACCTAAAACCTTACAACCTCACCTTTAGAGCACAAGCCATTGCAAAGTGGGTTTGACCTCCTTTCCCTTCTCAAAGGAAGTCCTGGTTGCAGTAAATCTGCCTTGGAGGAGCTGGTGGCTCCCTGGCTCCAGTCCTCCTTCACATGCAGGAAGCAAAGAACCAATGCACTTCAGTGACTTTGCACAACACCCTCAGGTGGGGCAGCTCCAACCTTTGAGAACAAGATGAAAAGGCCAAGCAGCAGGGAGAATTTGGGCTCCACTGAGGGAAAATGCCCCGATAAAAGAATTATGAGACCCTGGTGCATATTACCAAAGGATTCTGTAGAATCCCATTATCTGGTGATTTTAATGAATAAAATGCAACGATTTTGTAAGATAATTGCTATAAAATGCTGGCCAGAAGCTGAGGGACGAATGAATCCACCTTCACACATCTTTTCAGGCCCTTCAATTCTGTGATGTGTGCATTATATTATTTAGCAGAAATAATAAACTAAATATGCTTTTTTTAACACATGGCATTAACCACCTTTGTGTGTTAATGTGGTACCTGCCAATTACGTGCATTAAGGTAAAAAGCTGAAATATACAAATTAAGTTATGAACACAGTGCTACATTTAACAGATTAACTGAAACCTGCAAAGATTTCAAGAGAATATTCAATGCATAAAAGCCATTTTCTTGATCTTGAACTTGTAGGTTAATTCCCCCCCACACCAAAAATACTATGTGAATATATTTTGAGTGAAGCAAAAAAAGTTTAATATACATATTAAAAAGGAAGAATTGCTAGGCTATGTGTATTAGGAGGGACTTATACAGTTAACCTTCATAGTGACCTGGGCCATAGGTCATCAAACTTTATCTATACAGATATAGGCATTGTATTAGTTACTTTCTCATTGTTAGAACAAAATACCCCATCAGAAGCAGCTTAGGGACAGAATGAGTTTATTCTGGTTTACAGTTCCAGAGGGTAAAGTCCATCATGGCATCATAGCAGTTTAAGTACGGCAGGAGTAAGGAGCTGATATCACATTGTCACTTCAGCCAGGAGGAAAGAGGGGTGAGACTTATGCAGGAGAGAAGCAAGTGGAGCTGAGCTGTAATACCTCAGGTCCTTCTCCTAGTGACACACTTCTTCCAGCAAGGCTCCACTTCTTCCCAGATAGTACATTGCTTGGGAGCAAGTATTCAAACACATGAGCCTATGGGGGCCATTATATTCAAATCACTATAGGCAGTGCATATTTTAGATACCATTGGATATAAAATCTCTGTCTTTACTTCTCAATGATACCATTGTCTCCTTGTAGTAAATAGTGAATGGATATGACTAATTTCCAATAAGATTTTAGTTAGAAAAACAGGCCATGGGTCAAACATGATCCATTGGCTGTAGTTGACTGTATTATTTAACTATTCTCATTGCTGTGACAAAACACCTCATAATGAGCAAATTGAAGGAAGAAGGGTTTATTTGGGCTTACAGTGTGATGGGTCCATTACAGTGGAGAAGACATGATGGCTAGAACATGAAACAGCTAATCAACTGTGTCTACAGTCAGGAAGAAGACAGCAATGGATGTTGGTTTTCAACTGGTGATCCCTCTCTTCTCTCTCTCTCTCTCTTCAATCTTGGAACCCAGGCCACACCCATGGGATGGTGTCCCAGAGTTTGAGTGAGTCTTTCTACCTCAACCTATTCTAAAAACAACCCCTGCCACACACAGGCATGCTAGATGATGCTAGATCAATCAAGTTGAGAATAGATATTAATCATTACATTCACCAATCTTTGATCTAGTGATGCATCTTATTTGCATCATGTGTGGATAGACAGAACTAAAATGAGCTACTTTAATAAATAAATGACCATTTTAATAACTTAGATTCACAGCTTAACAAATTGTTAGTTCAAATTAAATCTACTTAAATTTATTTGAAAATATATTTACAAAATGTTGTATCATAGGGAATTAAATATTGTAATTCCATACTTCCTGTTGGGCCATTAAGAAAGCCCTTTTTTTGTGTCTTTTTTTTTTATTTTTATGTCTTTTTTTCTCCATCCTCCATCATCCATGACAACATGTTGATGGGCCTGAGTCTCCCCAATAGCCACTGCCATCTAAAAAGAGAGACTTCTCTAAGCAAAAGTGAGAGCAGTGCTGATTATGGGCAGAAACATAAATACTTAGAGGAGAGTTTGGTGGTCATAATGTATCCATTTAGCCAAACAACAGTAGTAATTTTCTCCTCAGAGATTATGGCTTTCCCAACAATAGGTCTTTAACTAGATTTTCAGTCAGCCATGCATTCCCTCCTGTGGATCCATGATGCCTCAAAACCAATCAGAGTAGTTGGTCACCCTCATAACAGACTTGCCACTGTTGCACTAGTGGATACATCTTGCCCGGCTGGACTATTGTGTAGCTTGCAGGGTCCACTGTGGATTAAGAATGTTGATGAGCTCTCCCACAGTAGGTGACACAGCACTTTCCATCACTATGCAAGCTATTCAGCCAGCTTGATTTCTCAGTGCCCTTGCAACCAAGACACGTGGTGTCTTTAGCAATGGGTCTTACCATCTAGTTCATGTGGGCAATCAAGATCCTTGGAAATAACCCACATTATTTTAGGGACCTCAGGGGCTTCCCTGACCAACAACTCACTGGGAGGTATCCCTTCCTAATAGTGGGATTTTTCTGTAATAACCTATGGCTTCTGGGTACATCCACAAAGTACTTCTGCCCAAACCCTCTCTTTTTTAAAACTTGTATGTAGTTAAGGTTTAAGTTATACATAGTTGGACAGAAGAGGGATTTCAGTGCAGGAGATGACAAAGGAGGGAGTGAGATGGGGTTATGTAAAACTTGTCATTTTTTAAATAGAAGGTCATACCTAATGTAGATTTGTGACCTACTTTGTACACACTCTTATCTGGGAGGGTCTGCCCTGCCTATAGCTCCCCTGAGTGTATCTTGGTTTCTGAACCTGCCCCTTGCAGCCACTAATTAGACAAAAGATGGGAACTTGACATATCTGTACAGTGTTCAAAGTTTATGACTTCTGTGGTCTGGTGCGATTGCAATGGATCCAGTGGCTCCTTCTCTTGAGAACTTGGTCTTTGAGAAACATAGGGAATTCTTGTTGTAAAGGGTTCCTAGAGCTGGAAGGCTATGAAGGAAGGTTAGTTGGGCATTTAGAGCAAATGTCAATAGAAGAATCTGAGAGGGAAAGAAGAGAGTTGGAAGTGGGATAAGAAGACAATGGGTAGTCAGGGGAGAGAAGGCAGGAAGAAGGGGAAAGAGAGAGAAAGAAAAGAGAAGGAGGAGATAAATTCCTCATGAATAGCAAAAGAAACATTGCTAAAATTTCAGTTTGTAGTCTTTGGAGAGTTCTTATATCTGTTTTGTGGTATGCATATCCATTTTATATACATTACACTTACTTGGTTTAATCATGCTCTGAGACTCCATTCCTTCAGTAAGAAATGTCTTGATTAACAAATGGAGTCATAAGGTTTTTGTCTTTTTCTTTACTGAATAGCATGGCAACCTTGGACCCCATGGAAGATCTTCATGTCATATTGTCAAAGCCAAACTCAGGCTCCCACAGTTTGTTTTATAACCGACCGAGTAGCCTAAGTCTGACCCAAGTACACCCAGAGTGGGGCTTACAGTTCTTACAAGTAAGGGACATTATCCTTCCACCTTTTTAAGTTCTTTAAATCCAGAGGTAAAAATGCATGGCTGGGGCTAGAGAGATGGCTTAATGGTTAAGGCGCCTGCCTCCTAAGCCTAAGAATGCTGGTTCCAATCTCCAGGTCCCACATTTAGCCAGATGCAAAGTGACACAAGGGCACAATGCCCCACTTGATGACAAGGGGATGCACACGTCTGGATTTCGTTTGCAGCAGCTGAGAGACTGCTGGCATGCCCATCTCTATCTGTCTTCCTCTCCATCTCTCTCTGTCTCTCTCTGTGTCGCTCTCCAAAAAAAAAAAAAAAAAAAAAATGCATGGCTGAGAACTAAAGGGGTTTGGTGCTGGCTCATGTCTCTGGTTCACTAAAGGGCAATGAATTCACAATGTGAAAAGGATGCCAGTAGCCTGCCTTCTTGCTCCACCATGAGCTGAAGCACAAAACAGGGATCCCATCCACCACTGGCACTTTTCCCTCTTCTCCTTTCCCGTTTCTTTGACAAGTATTTCTAGCATGGTACTATATTTACTGTCTTCACTATCATCCTAGACTTACAGAAACATTTAGCATATCTGCTACTCTGCCTTTCATTAAATTATGATTGCAAATGTGTTCTATGTGATGAAAATTGTTACTAATGGTGGCTCATCCCACCTGCTTTCATGTCAGCCATGGAGGGTAGAGCTGAGTTTCAGTCTGCCTTCCTTCTTTCAAAGCTGTGGCAAGGTTGCAGGGTTAGCACAGGGGGAGGTAGATGCTCAGGACTGTAGGTGTGTGGAGCTCCTGGTGGGATCTTCAACCACAGGACACTGGGATTCAATAAAGAAAAGCCAAGAACTCCAGGAGTCACTCCAAAGACCCATTCTTAGGGAGCATCCCAATATTCTCAGGGAGACAGAGCATCAGTTCCTAGAGTGGCATCCCTCATGTGTCACCACCCAGCTTGCTTCTCCTCCCTGACTCATTTCCCTACCCTTCCTCTTTAGCATTCTGACAGCAACCCCTAACCAATTACTTGGATCTACCTTTTTTTTTTCCCCCTGTGGTAGGGAATGAACCCAGTGTCTTGTACATGCAAAACAAACATTTATCCACTGAGCTATATCCCTAGGCCCTCAAGTCTACTTTTGTAAAAATGCAAATATGACAACTTATAGTTTTCACATACAATAATATTTTCTTCTTCATCATACATTTTGTCCTCTCTGAACCTCATATTGTGTCTTTGTAAACTATTCACAGTCCATCGTAGGTCAATTTGATGAAAGAATATTATCAACTGGCCCCTCCCACATAGAGTCATGCCACTCATTTTTCATAGGTAGCAGTATGTGTTACTGCTTTAAAGAAATTGTTTAATGTCTTTTGCAAAAAGGTAGTGATTGAATCATTTTTTGCATGTGTGTTTGTTTGATGTGGAGGCCAGAGGTTGAATGAAACAAATTTATTGCAATGCAGGGATGGAGACCATCCAAAATCAGGATGTCAGCCAGGCTATGCTTTCTCTTTTTAAAAATGTTTTAGTAAGCCAGGTGTGGTGGCGCACACCTTTAATCCCAGCACTCGGGAGGCAGAGGTAGGAGGATCGCCGTGAGTTCAAGGCCACCCTGAGACTACATAGTGAATTCCAGATCAGCCTGGACTAGAGTGAGACCCTACCTCAAAACACAAAAACAAAAACAAAATGTTTTAGTAGCCTGCATTCATTGTACATATTAGTTTTATTGTGACATTTTCATACATGTTTGTAAGATGTTTTGATCAGATTCCCTCCTGAGTTACCCTCTCTTGTCCCCCTCCCAATCCTGCTAATGTCCTTATTCTTCCCAACTCATCCCCTTCCACTTTCCCTTATTTTAAAATGAAGGAACTAAGGCCCTGTAGAATTCAGTAAAGCTTCTAGAGCTATAATTCCTAACAGAGATAAAATTAGAATCAAATCAAATGGTTTTCTGTACAAGGGTCTTAGCTCATAGCTTTCAAAGCTAAATATACTGTTTGACTTTTTCCCTTTCATGTATTTTTTTTTTTTTCAAATGTGATCTGTAAAGCTACAGGCTCTGATACTCTCCTGGGCTGGTCTCAGGTTGGTTCAGAATCATGTGGCACCGGAGCTATTGTTACAGCCCCAGCAGAGTGCCTGGCATTTTAGGTGGCACAATTGGAGCTTTAATCTGTGATGTTCTCGTCAACATATTGTGTGGGGCAAGTGACTGAACGACCATCAATCCCACCGTGTGAGTCTCAGATGATCCAAGCCATAGATGATCCTGCTTCATACATAGAAGCTATAGAATTAGGCACATTAATCATGACACCTCTCCAAGACTATCTCTGTATCAGATCAATCCAAGCATTAGCACGGCAGCCAGAGTGTTTTCTTGGAGGCTTCTCCTCGACTCTCACTTATTTTCTCACCAACTGCTGGCCCTGCTTATTTGCCCTGGATCCAACTCCATTATCATAGATGCCAAGTCAGCCTCTGTAATTGGATTGTCTTGAAATGAACAACACACAGAGAGCGAGGACAGATAGTGTGACACCCTACAGTGCCTGTGAAGTTCCCAAATACAGAGAACTCGGAGCTCTCCACAGGACTAAAGTAACGGCAGCTCTCGGGAGCAATGAGAGACTGAACAGGTAACAAGGCAGAGAACTTTCCTGGCAAGAAAGCTGGCGAGAGAATGACCAACTGTGCTTCCTGGAGAGTGGAGAGTGTGGGGTGCTGACAGGCTCTCTTGTTAAGGTGACTGAGGAAAAGCCAGGTTCTAAGGAAGGAAAGTGAGAGACTGTAGAAATGCCAACCAAATTCACTTGTCATGGAGCCAGATATTCTGTACCATAAGTTCAGGAAATTCACAGATGCAGTCTTGGTAAGGGTGAGCTTTTGAGGACCTTCCCTAAACTTAATCGTGTTAAATAATCAGTCTTTCTGCTAAGACATGCTTGATGAGACTGGGGCTTGGTGGTCATATTAGTATGTTATTAGAACACCTGGGAAGAAGCTGTCATCACCATCTTCCCTGACCCTCCATTAATCCTGATTTCCCGGTGTGGGAATTGACCAAGCTAAAGAAAACCCATACAGTGACACAGCCTCTTTGAAGGCATCTCTTAAGCACTTCTCTGTTGACATAATATGCTCGGTTTTCTAATACTCATTATCCACAAATATTCAAGATTTTTGTTGGTTTTCATTTCTTTCTGAAGAACTTAACCCTTATTCTGGAACTTCCCTTAGTCCATCAACTTGTACCTTTTTCATTTATTCCTGACTCAGGTTGGATTTCCCTAGAAGCCAAGTCTGTGGCAGAGTTTCTCAAGCACTGGATTCTGTGCCAGAGAAGTCTTCAAGGTTGGGGCTCTGGAGCATTGTGAGATGTTGAGCAGATACCTAGGCTCTACCTGTGAGATCTACCCACGTAAGAACCAGAATGTCTCCAGATTGTACCTGGTGTGACTTAGAAGAACAGCCAGTGCCTGGGACCCAAGGAGAAGGATCAGGTAGTAAGAAGGTAGCTCAGAATACAATACGAATGGTAAAATATGCCAAAGCTCTCCAGAAATAGAGAACTAGCATGTGAATTTATCTTTAGAGAGAGGAAGGAGGAAGGGGAAAAGGGGGGAGAGAAAGGGGAAGAAGAGAAGAGAGACAAGAGATTGATTCATTTTAAGCATTTGGCTCATGTAATTGTGGAGACGCAAGTCTAAAAGCTAAGAGGGATGACTGGCAGGTTGGAGAACCAGGGAAGTCTATGTTGCATTTCTGACTCAAAGACAGATTCGCATTCTCACAAAAAAAATAATACACCCTGTGAGACTTTCGTCTGAGGGCAGGGTTCTGCCATGACCAGACCACCTCCCACTAGCCTCCACCTCTCAATGAGTACATTACTTCTCTCATTGCTATGTAGGGAAATAAGTTTCTAGCAAATAAACTCATGGGGGCAAATATATCCAAACCATAGCATGTTACAGAATTCCCCTCCTCTTTTTGGCTGAATCAAACTCCCTCGCATGGGTAGACCACATTTTGTTTATGCACTTGCCTGTCTATAGACACATAAGTTACTCCCACCTTTTGTCAATTGCCAGCAATACTGCCATGAATATACATGTTTAAATACCATGTAAAATCTTTGCTTTCTTTGGGCTTTACACCCATATGTGAAATTCTTTGTTTAGTGTGTGTGTGTGTGTGTGTGTGTGTGTGTGTGTGTGTTGTGTATTTAGTTTAATACCTAATAAACTCAGATTGGAAAACAATGAGGTAAACAATGAAGGTATCAGGAGAGAAGGTAACTTGCACACCTGTTTCTAGAATCTATGTCCATCAGCCCACGTGACTCAAGTCACACTTGTGTTTCTGTGCCTATCAAGCATCCATGGATTGTACAGTCACCTCAGCTCTGTGTTCTAAAAATGGCTTTGCTTGTCTCCCCCTTTGTCTTCAGATGAAGAGCTTATGCAATGCCTGTCTTCTGAACCTCTTCTGAGATCTCAAGTGAGTTGTCCTCATAAATGAAGTCAAAAACATCGCCTGGCAAAGCCTGTGACTGACAATATCTTTTTTTAGTTACCTGAGCTCTATGCCTTAATTCTCTAACATTTTCCTTTTTTTTTCCCCCTTTGTCTCCCAGAGTTTTATAGCAAACTGCTGTTTAGCAAAGAGAGGCCAAATTCATAGGTAGTCCAAACCCGAGTGAGAAGCGGCTTTTTCTTGTTGTTGCTACCTGCATCACAAGCCACCTGGCCAGACCTGCCAAGTTTTTTTGGATTTCCTAGAGCAGGGTTTTATTCTGTCTGCTTGTCTGAACTTGTACACAAAACCTGTAATTATATAACAGGCGAACTTACTGTGTGCTATTGTGCGTTCTTTCCTTTCTTTAAAAACCAGCTGAATTGGTCCTTTTTATATTTTGAGCCTATTGTTACTTTTAAAACTGTTACAGTTTCCTTCCCCCCCTTGGCTTCAGATACCTTTGCCTTTATGCCAGCAACTAAATATTTATGTAAAAAATCATTTAAAATAATTTCTCTTTTGGTGAGATTTTAAAACTTTTATGTTTCTGGTCATAAGTTGAACTTTTAAAGGTTATAACATCCTATGACTGCTGATGATATAATTTTTATTCCAAAGATATTTTGTCCTATTTTTAGACAGAAAAGATCACATAGGAAAGTCATCAAATACTCTTCTAATTCATGACATTCTTAATCTACCCTTTACTAGATAAATGTGTTGTGATTAAGACATCACATGGACTTTTCAAAAGCCATATGAAATATATTATTAAAGTACATGTTCAATAAAATTGCCGGTGGATGGGAAAGCTGTTGTTTTAAAGAAAACAGAGAGAATGGTGTGCCATGATTTATTACACAATTCTGTTGTTCACAGTGGCCATCTTTTCTTAACATATGTTAATGCTAATGCAAAAGCTCTTTATTTGTATAGACTGCTTTTTCCTAAAATCAATGGAATATATTGCCATATAGCCTATTTCCCCCACTTCTACCCCTTTGACCTAAGTGACAAGCTTGAAGAAATTGTGCTAATAGTTGATTCTTTTCTAGGCTTTACACTCCTCAAGAGATGCTGAGAACAGTAGCAGAAACTTCTAGTAATCTTTGGGAGTATTGGTTGTTGATATTGTTACTGTTGGATTATTACACACCAGGCCTACTTAAATTACTATGCAATTTTGAAGTGACGCAAGGGCGCAATGCCGCACTTGCCCACAAGGGGGCACACACATCTGGATTTCGTTCACAGCAGCTGAGAGACTGCTGGTGCACCCATCTCTGTCTCCCTCTCCCTCTCTGTCTATCTCTCTGTGTGTCTCTCTCCAAAAATAAATGAAATAATAATTTAAAAATAAATAATAAATAAATAAATAAAAATTACTATGCAATTTTGGAATAATGTTCTTGGTAGGAACTTCTAACAATAATTGCTTCACAACATAGTGAATGAAATACTTCAGTAAGGATGGGACTTAACTATCTCTATCTCTGCATATGTACCTTAGGGATAAGAAGACATGGACAGCCACAACTAGTTATTGAATCCTACTTTCAATTTTTTTTTCTACCTGGTACTACATTTCTTTAACCTGACTTTTTCTCTTTAGAGCTGTCACAGCCTTCTCACTGATGAGGCTCAGAAACATATTTCAGTTCTCAATTTAGGGAAAAATGATGTGTCTAACTAACTGATCAGAGAAAGAAATGGAATCTGTTAATTAAGCACACACACAAAAAATCTTTGAAAATTACCAAAAACAGTCAGATGGAAAATTTCAGGTTGGAAAAATCCATGCAAGCTCAGGAGACGTTTATATAGGAAAGCAGAAGAGAAAATAAATACAAACGAGACACTTGGATTAATTCTACAAGCCAGAATGAAAATGTGGCCAAGAAAAGCAAACCATGGTGTGAAATGACAAAATCATGAAGGTCCAGAACCATTTAGAACTGATTGTTTCAAATTCCAGTAAAGAGAAAGGTGGGGCTCACCCAATATTCTAAGGGCCAAGAATCCTTTAGAGACCTCTTGATAAAAAGATACAAGCAGTAACTGGGCTGGAGAGATGGCTTAGCGGTTAAGGCGCCTGCCTCCTAAGCCTAAGAACCAGGTTCCAATCTCCAGGTCCCACGTTTAGCCAGATGCAAAGTGACGCAAGGGTGCAATGCCGCACTTGCCCACAAGGCGGCACACGCATCTGGATTTCATTCACAGCAGCTGAGAGACTGCTGGTGCACCCATCTCTATCTGTCTCCCTCTCCCTCTCTGTCTGTCTCTCTCTGTGTCTCTCTTCAAAAATAATAAAAATTAACAAAAAAAAGATACAAGCAGTAACCGGGCTGGAGAGATGGCTTAGCAGTTAAGGTGCCTGCCTGCTAAGCCTAAGAACCTGGTTCCAATCTCCAGGTCCCACATTTAGCCAGATGCAAAGTGACGCAAGTGGGCAATGCCGCACTCGCCCACCGGGGGCGCACACATCTGGATTTCATTCGCAGCAGGTAAGAGACTGCTGGCTCGCCCATGCTCTATCTGTCTCCCTTTCCCTCTCTGTCTGTCTCTCTCCAAAAATAAATAAAATAATTTTTAAAAAAATTTTTTAAAAAGATATAAGCAGTAACTCATGAGGTCAAGGTAAAGCACCATTGTGAGGAGTCTGACCTGAGGGGAGCAGAGAATTACAGATTTTATTAATCAACAATGGAGATAGAACCACTTCCCTTGATTTGGCATATATGCTGTAGGCCAATCCACCTACAACACAGTGCTTTGTCATAGCAGGGATGCTTGTATTCAACATAGCAGATGATTTCAGATCTGATCATTTGAACCCAATTTAAATCCCTAAGTGCTCCAGGCAGCTCACTGCTTATTTGAGGGTGCATATGAAAGTTATCATAGGCAGGCAAAAGACAGCTTCATCCAACCTGCATGACACCTTGGTTGAACCTCATAGTGCCTTTCTTTTCAATTATCTTATCTGGAACTCAAGTGTATAAATCAGATCAAACCAAACCTATTAGCTCTGGTTGAACCGAGGGTAGAGTATGAGAGTCCAACCTCCTATGAGCCCACTACTACAGTTCACAAACTGCCTTTAAATCTAAGATTCTGCAGAAAATAACATGGAAGCAGCTATGTTTTCTCTTGTTGTGTTTTCCAAGGACACTTCTAGCTCTGATCATCCAATGCTACCCATGTATGTAAAAGCCATTGAGTGTGTATTTTCACTGGTCTATCTCAATGCCCATTTTCACTCGCCCCCAAAGATTTGTCACTCAACAATTAGGAACAAGAGATATTGATTGCACTAAAAATCATTTTCCTGGAATCTTGTTCACAATATGGAAAAGGAAGTGGTAAGTTACATAGAAGAAGGACAAATGAAAACGTGTGCTATCTGAGCACATATGCTGGATGTAGTGTCATACCCTGTCTTTTGTAGGGCTTTTATTTTTTATTTTATTTATTTATTTATTTTTTATTTTTTATTTTTTTTTATTTTTTGGTTTTTCAAGGTAGGGCACTCTAGCTCAGGCTGACCTGGAACTCACTATGTAGTCTCAGGGTGGCCTCAAACTCATGGCGATCCTCCTACCTCTGCTCCCGAGTGCTGGGATTAAAGGCGTGAGCCATCACGCCCGGTTTTTTTGTAGGGCTTTTTGTCACCAACCATTTTCCCATTTTGCTTCCATGTTTCCACCATTAAATTCCAATCTATAGCAAAAGAACTCAGGGGAATCCATCTGGGAAAGCTAGGGGAGAGAAAAAGGGGTAGAATCATTATGGTTTTCTTTTCTTCCTGTTACATAGCAACATAGAATAACATGGGATTAAGTGCCATTCTGAGTAAATCATATCCTCCAGGCCATCGGAGAGAAAAAATGCTCTCAGTAGACTTAATCTTCACCTCTGGGCTTCCATAAAATTTTGTTTTATCTTTGTTTTAAGACACTTGATATTTGGTTTGAATGATAATTTAAGGATAAACTGGCCTTATTTTCCTATTACATTGCAAACTCCTTAAGGGCAGGAACCTTTCCATACATGGATTGGAATTGTTTATAGAGCTAAATATGTCACCATACACGCTATAGTTATTCCAGTTGTTCACGACAAAGTGAACTGAGCAAAATCCTAAGCAGACCTTCTAAAGTGGAGTTGGCAAATTGTGGCCCATGGGTTACCTGTGCTTATAAATAAACCTTTTTTTTTCTTTTAATATAGCCATGATGCTTTTTAAATTATTGCCTATGATTATTTTTATTTTTTAATTCTACAATAACAGATGTGATTAGTTATAAGAGGCCACAGAGTCCACAATACCAGAATTATTTGTTATTTGGTCCAATTTATCAACCCGTAATCTAAACTCAAGGTAAATTAATTATGCAAATATTTCACAGATGTATATGATTCTTGTAGTTTAGTTGCTTTTAAATTCATCTAGTTTAATTAAATATTTAATGGAAATATTTCAGTTTTTAGCAAATTATCATGTCTGTCATTTCAATTATATATGTAACTTATTTACCCATTCTTATTGATTATTTTAACTGCAGATTTTAAAAAATGCCATTCCAAGTTATATTAAACCAAGCTCATCAAACTTAATATATAAAAGACCATCCACACTAGCTTCCATCTAAATTGCTTGGGGGAAGGGAAATAGGCTTATGTAACCAAGAAAGTTAACATTGAACTGACTTACAGAAGGGCAAGATTCAGAGGCTCACAGATGGTCAGGGTTCTCCCACCAACTAGGTTAGGTAACAGCCACTTTTAAAAACTTTTTTTTGTTGGGCTCGAGGGATGGCTTAGCAGTTAAGGAATTTGTCTGCAAAGCCAAAGGACCCAAGTTCGATTCCCCAGGACCCACATTAGCCAGATGCACAAGGCACAAGGGTGGGGGGGATGCGTCTGAAGTTCATTTGCAGTGGCTGGAGGCCCTAGTGTGCCCCTTCTCTCTCTCTCTCTCTCTCTCTCTCTCTCTCTTTCTCCCCCTCTCCCTCCCTCTTTCTCTCTGTCAAATAAAAAAATAAATTAAATATTCTATTTAAAAAAAAACCTTTTTGTTGATGACTTCCATACACATTGACAATATAACATGACCATAATCCCCTCCCACCACCCTCTGTTTTCCCCAGTACAAATCTCACCTCCACTGAACCCCTTTTTCTTCTTTCCAATTAATTGTCATGTTTTTACCTATATCTTTTTTTTTTTTCTGTTCTTGTCATAGATAATCCATATCTTCCTAAGTACAGGATTGCACATTAAATCGTTACATCCCAAGACCAGTTCTGAGTGGCTTTCTACTTGGAAGGATTAAAATTTATAAATGAGTTCCACCTCCTTCATACACGTGTCTAAACTTTAGATTGGTTACTATAGCTAGAATTATGGGAACCCTTGACACTGATCAGGCCTGTTTCAGATTTTTCAACTTGAGATGCAAATATTTGGTAATTCTACAATGACAGAACTTTTTGGACAAGGAGCAACATCTCAGTGCAAAGAAAGCTGCTTCTTCTATGGACATATGAGAAATGGGATGTCTGAATTTCAGTGGAAAAGAGGCGATCTGATGAACAACATCCAGCAATAAGAAAGATAGTTTCTGTCTTTGCCTTGTTCCATCTCTCATCATCCTTTCACATCTACCCCCAAGAAACTCCCTGTAAATCCATGTGCTCTTTATAACTGCTTTCTCAACAAATGCAATGTTCCAACTCCCATCTCATTGATACTTACCCTTCTGATGCCCTGTACTCTGCTTTTCTTTTCTTTTTATTTATTTATTCATAAGGAAAGAGAGGGAGAGTATGGGTGCACCAAGGACTTTTGCCACTGCAAATGACTTCCAGATGTATGCCCATTTGATGCATCTGGTTTTATGTGGGTACTGGGGGATTGAACCCAGACCAGCAGACTTTGGAAGCAAGTGCCTTTAGCCACTGGCAAATCTCCCCAGCCCCACTGTGTTTGCTTCCATATGACATCTGATGGTATTATGTGACAAATATTGATTTACTTATTATTATTTTTTTTTTTGAGAGAGAGACAGAGAGAGAGGGAGAGGAAGACAGATAGAGATGGGCAGGCCAGCAGTCTCTCAGCTGCTGTGAACGAAATCCAGATGTGTGCGCCCCCTTGTGGTCAAGTTCGGCAATGCGCCCTTGCATCACTTTGCACTGGCTAAATAAATGTGGGATCTGGAGATTGGAACTGCTGGAGATTGGAACCAGCGTTCTTAATCTTAGGAGGCAGGCACCTTAACCACTAAGCCATCTCTCCAGCCCTGATTTACTTATTTTTTTTTAATTTTTAATTATTTATTTGAGAGCGACAGACAGCCATCTCTCCAGCCCTGATTTACTTATTTTTTTTTAATTTTTAATTATTTATTTGAGAGCGACAGACAGAGAAAGAGGCAGATAGATAGAGAATGGGCATGCCAGGGCCTCCAGCCACTGCAAATGAACTCCAGATGCATGCGCCCCTCCTGCATCTGGTTTACGTGGGTCCTGGGGAATTGAGTCTCGAACCAGGGTCCTTAGGCTTCACAGGCAAGCGTTTAACCACTAAGCCATCTCTCCAGCCCTGATTTACTTATTTTTAAACAGTACCCAGAAAACTTTACCAATTGTTTGATTAAGACACAAGAATTTTGAAAGTGAGATTGCAGAACAAAATGAAAAGGAAATACATTAGAATGCACAAGGGTGGGGTGACATTTTTTATCATGGTGAGGTTAGGAGATTATCTTTTCCCCCATTTTTCTACCCTACTTCAACTCAACAGCATGTAAACTTAAATACAGAGATGTGGTCCTATAGGAGGATTGAGATATTGGATAAGCCAGTTAGAAATCTTAGCACAGGTTATGTTCTCCCTCCCTGTCTTGTAGCTTGAAGACACTGATTTGGATCTGAAATAATTACTGTTATCCAGTGTCATCCACACATAATTAGCCTCAAATTATAATGAATTAACATGACTTGCCCTGTTCATGAAGCAAAGTGATTCCATTACTATTTTTTTCTCTCATATATTTCATATAAAATAATTTGAAACTTCCATCCTATTAGGAAGAATTCACTCTGGAATATCAGCTCATGATGAAGAAAGTCAAGAATGGGTGTGTAACCAGATAGTTGCAAGGCACAGTTAAATGATTCTCTGGTGCTTTGCTTTCTCTATGGCATTGCATTGCTTGGCATTCTCCTCTTCATTATCTGTTCTCTGTATATATGCAGAAATAGTCCCCTTATAAGGAAGGTTTCAGTTCATTTTGAGAAACTGTAAGCCAGGCAGATTAATTTGTTTATATAGCAGCATAAATCAGTGCTAAGTACTAAAAGAATTTGCAATCATTGTTCTAAGTTTGTTCTTCAGAAGACTTCCAATAAGGGTTTCTGAGAGAGGAAGGTGTCTCATTATACAGACACAAAAAAGCTCCATGAAAACTAAGAGTTTGAAGCCAAAATGCACAAGCAGCCACATCATCTGACCTCTTGAACACTTAACCCACTGATCAGCTCATATGAAACAAACCCTTATTTCTAGATAGATAATGGATGGATGAGTGAGTGGATAGATAGATTAGATAGATGATAGATAGATAGAAAGATAGATAGATGATAGAGAGATAGATGATAGAGAGATATCCTAATCTAGTTCTTTATCAATTATCTTGTTTTGATGTATGTCTTTTTACATTTTGTCATTAAACTATCCCAAGTTGGTAGCTGTGCAAATGTATTATTCCATGAAAAGTTTACATGCATAAGAACTCATCTCAAATTTCAACACAATCAGAAAAATTGACAACTGAAACAGTTGTGTCTGGACAGGGGTTTTGAACACAAAATACATTTTTTTCTCTTCTAGGGAGAAATGAAACAATTCTTTCATTGTTCTACTTGCTTCGAATTTGTTTTCCACCTCCTGCTGTGCATGCTTCCTTTATGTCATTGATACATACTCCATTATGTTCCTCTTATTGTATTTTCCCCAACTATTGTCTCAAGATGATGTCAAAGGACATTAGATACCAGAGACCAACTCTGCAGGAGTGAGTTAATGTTTGTGTTGAAGGAAGTTATAATCATATGACTAAATGGGCTTTCAGGAGGCCATGCAGTATGGTGATGACAGATTCATAGATGAAATCAGGGAATTCTGTCCATTTGTCTTGTTTTGGGTCCACAAATGATCCTGCCTATTGTTTATATTTAGTAAAGGCTGCTGAAAGCCATCCATTTACTGTCATGTAGAGAATTCATGGAGTTTATAAGAAGTCTACAATGGAGATTTCAAAGGTGAGGTAAGAAGCTCTGAAAAAAAAAAAAAAAAAAAAAACATGATCCATGGCTGCCTTAGATGCAAGAGCATCTTTTCTAAGGTAAGTATTGGAACATGGATAATGTGCTAAAACATCTCTTCCCAAGGCTTGACTGACTGGAAGCTACAAGGCCTACCTGTCTGATAAAGAAATAATTATCTCATATCTGAAACTATCACAATGCAGTATTGTAGCTAAGAACATATATGACTATAGATTCAGATTGACCTGAGTTCAAATAGTTTCCTATCTCCAGGTGACCTTTGGATCTCAGATCAGGATTTATCACTTTTTAAGCCTCTATTTCTTATTCATGAGACTGATTATTAGATTGTCATTAATATTAACCAAAATGAGCAAGGCAATGTGGCTCATTCCTATAATCTCAGCACCCTCAAGGCTGAGGTAGGAGGATTATTACCATGAGCTCAAAGCCAGCCTGGACTACCATGAGATAACAAAATAAAACAAACAAACCAAAGCCAAGATGAATGGAGATGATTCACGGAAACTCCTAGTACAGAACAGGTTGACACTGCTTACAAGGCAGTCTGCTAAGGATGTCCTCAGCCCCATCAGAAACAACAGAGCAACTAGATGCCACAAGGAACGTAATTTGCCTTGAACCAAGGTAGCAAGTAGATCTCCAAAGATGATGGCACGCCATCCACAATCACAGAAGCTGCCTGCCAAAGACATCTATCTCCACAGAAGCCAGGAGATCGTCTCCTGACCAAAATGACCAGGGAGGCACCAACAGATTTTAGTAAGTATGTGTAACATGCGTGGAACACTGCTGTGCACTGCTGTAACACTGCAGATGGCATCACTCCAAGGAAATGGCAGAGGAGGGAGAGCATGAGTACAGAAGTGTTCCCCACTGTCTCATCAGTTCCCACTGGTGTGAGCGGTGTTACAGCTATTCTAAGGCACTTGGGTTTATTATGACATAAAGCAAATGGGGAGCTATATGATGTACAGTCATTTGTTGTGTCTCAAAAAAAGCCAGAATCAAAATTTCAGCATTCACATGGATAAGAAATGACATGAAAAACATTAAGAAATTTGGATCCTTGGATTGAATTGAAAACATCAATATGTATACACCAGGCACTCTATCTTTACAGATATACATCTTTATATATATGTAATATTTAAATCTATAGCAACTCATTTTCTCTCCCTACACATATATATTTATGTGTACATATACATATATATTTACAATATATTTTGTATCTCCTGGAACATTCTAGAAATAGTGAGATACATTTTGCTGCTGAATATCATATCCTTTTAAATGAAACTTAGCCTTTTTAGAGAAATTTCTGACACATGTATTTTTGTCTATCACCCTGTATTTTTTAATATTTGCTATAAGACTATCATTAATGTATTTTTAAACTGCATTTTGTAATGGATAAAATTGATATTAACTCCAAGAAAATGTATAAAAGTAATTTATTTATTTATTTATTTATTGAGACAAGATCTTACTATAAAGCCCAGACTGGTGTCATTTCCTTAATGCTAGAGTTGCAGCACTCAGTTGACATTTGCTAAATTCAATCAGTTATGGGAAAAATTCAAATTTTAAGAATTATTAAAAAGTTACATACCTGAGGCTGCTCCGTGAGTAAAACATGAACACCTGAGCTCTGTTCCTCAGCACCCATATAAAAATGCTAAGTGTCCATGACCTGCCACCTCTACCACATCTTCCAGGGATCAGGAAAAATTACAAAGGAAGTGGCAACATGAATACTGCTCTTACTGCTAACCTGACAACCAGTTCCAGGGTAACGGTGACAGACAGTGATCAATTAAAACCTATCAAAGCAAAAATCCTGAAGCTACAGGGAACTCAACACTAAATCATATTGCTAATAGGTTGCCATGGTGCAGGGAACATTGTGCAAGAAGGGGCAGAAAGATTGTAAGATCCACATAGTGGGTAGGAATACCCTAAGACCCAGTCCCTGTCTACCCCACAGGGTCTGAATGAGGACTTTATGCCTCATAGTGAACATCATAACCCCATTGAAGAGGGCCCCCAGGGTAATGGGAGTCAGGGTGAGGGGATAAAAGAATATAACCCTTTATAATTTATATAAAATAAAGTTTAAAAATTTTGAATGTGGTAGTACACATCTTTAATCCAAGCTCTGTGAAGGCAGAGAGGAGAATCCTAGGGGTTTGCTGGCTAGCTCGTCAAGCTGTATTGGTGAGCTCTGGGTTTAGTGAGAGAGTCTGTTCCAGAAAATAAGGTAGAGAATGATTGAGGGCGACACCTTCCCTTTGGCCTCTACATACACACATACACGTGTGTTTCTCCACATACCTACCTACAAACATACATACATATATGGAGGTATACCACACAACAAACACGCAAGAAAGTTGCACAACTAAAGTACGGTGCGTCTACCAAGTACATTGTATGTTTATAACTTATTCATGTGTTTACCTTTTCTGAAACAGAATAAACCTATAGAGACATTTTTGTGACTGCCAATTCCATTACAGGGAAAAAAATACTTGCATAAAGTAGCTCTGAGATTTTTGTAAATTTTCTTGATGTTGTAAATTTCTTCTATTGTCAAAAGAAGGCCCACAACAGTTGTTTAGCAATTCACCGAGCTCGTGAGATTTGTACTCAGTTGCTGTTACATATTTCCAAGATGGCACTTTGGCATCTTAAATAATGGGAATATTTAAAACAATATTTTATTACTTATTTCAGAGAAAGAAGGAGAGAGAGAGAGAGAGAGAAAGAATGGGCATGCCAGGGTCTCCAGCCACTGTAAATGAACTCCATTCTCATGTAACACCTTGTGCATCTGGCTTAGGTGGGTACTGGAGAATTGAACCTGGGTCTTTTGGCTTCTCAGCCAAATGCCTTAACCGTTTAGCCATCTCTCAGGCTTGGGAATATGTTTTATATCTCCTAGTCAATAAAGATATTCTTCTAATTGTATTTAAATATACAGATTCTTAGTGCTATGAATGAAACCCCTGGGGCAATATACATGTTAAGATTTTTCTTATTTTACAAAAGCATTATACCTCCCCCTCCCTCCCCTGGCAGGATCAGGGAGAGTCCCTTGTCATCAAGCATGTTAGTAATCATATAGGAAAATAGATGAATGTGCTTGCTAAATAGAACGTAGAGCAAAGTTTGGCTACCTACTAACGTGTGTGACTCTTCAGACTAACAAGTCTGATTCTTCAGAGCTTTTCTTGTCGAATCATGAGTGAAAAGGTTTTAGTTCACTCCCAATTATTTACTTCTCTTTTTACAAAATGCAAAGCATATGCCTCAAGGACGGCACAATACCCTCCTTTTTAAAAAGGACAAGCACACATCAGGCAAATCTAAATATTGATTGTAGTAGACAGAATCACCTTCCTCCAAAAATGCCTATGTCCTGATCTCTGAAACTGATGGCCTGGTGGTGTTAAATGGAAATGAGACTTTTCATATCTGAAAAGTTAAAGACCTGCCATTTCTTTCATGTTATACTGTATCTACATTCTTGCAGTAAATAGGGATGTGACGGCATTGGGGATCTTGATGTGGGGAAATTATTCTTCATTACTAACATTAGATCCAGTTCATCAATAAAGGTTCCTTCTGCAAAGGAGGCAGGCAGCAGGTGGGGGTTAGAATGCAAATACTATGATAGGAGAAGTGGGAGGGTCCGAGGAGCCAAAACCCAAGGAAAATGAGAAACCTCTTGACACTGGCAGACACATAGAGCTTTCAGAAGAGTCTTAGTAGATTTTTTTTTTTCCCGCTCTTTTTCCAGTACTGGGGACTGAACCCATGGCTTCGCTCATGCCAAGTTAGTGCTCCCCAGTGAGACATATTCCCAGCTGTAAGTCTTCAGAGTCTTCAGTCAGAATACCTAAGTGTTATAATCTTGACGTTAGCCCTGTCATACTCACTGCCAGCATGAGAAAAGAAGACCTTTGCATTGTTTTCAGCTACTAAATCTATGGCAATTTGTTTCAGCAGAGATAGGAAATTAACACAGAGACATTCTACAAAATAACTAACCCATCATCTTCAAAAATGTCAGTCATGAAAGACAGGGGAACTGTCTCAGGTTGACAGTAACAAAGGAGACTTGACAGGTAAATGTCATGTACAATCCTGGAGATGAGAAATAGGACATCAGCTGGGCCACTGCTAAAATTAAACAGACTGTCTACAGGAGTTAATTACATTGTATCATGTTAATTTCCTGATTTTGATCTATGGTGACCTGAGATGTTACTGTTAAGAAAAACAGGAAGAAGGAAATGGGAAATTTTTGTACTTTTTTTTTGCAAGGATTATTTTTTGGTGCTGAGGATCGAACACAGGACCTCACGCATGCTAAGCAAAGTCTCTCGCAGTGAGCTACAATCCTAGCCTTTGTGCAAGGATTTTGAAAATCTGAAACTTCAAAATGAAAAGCTTTTTTTTTCAACAAAAAAAAATCAAATAAAAGCAATGGGCTACCACTTTGTTTACTTCAACATTTGATAAGCGTTCAAATAATGATTTATCAATAAATATGTCTAACTGCTGCTTTCTACTTCCCCAGATATGACCTCATTTAATCTCACCAGATGCAGATGTGGGTTATCATGATTGCCAGTTTTAAAAAATTATTTTATTTTATAATTTTTTAAGTATTTATTTATTTATTTATTTATTTATTTATTTATTTATTTAAGAAAGAGACACAGAGAGAGAGAGGGCCTCTAGCCACTGCAAACGAACTCCAGATGCATGCACTACCTTGTGCATTTGGCTTATATGGGTCCTGGGGCATCAAATCTTGGTCCTTTGGCTTTGCAGGCAAATGCCTTAACAGCTAAGCTATCTCCCCAGTCCCATGATTGCCAATTTATGAAGACGTGAAACACAAAGAGGTTGAAGACTAACACAAGTTCACATGACCCAGAAGCACGTTCCAATCTGGAGTCAACACTGGCAGCATTAAGCCTTAGGAACATAATAAATGAATGTCGCTCCTCATTCATAGTGAAGCATTTGACCATTTGGCAACATGTGCTTTTCTCCTGAATTCTGAGAGTGTTCTGGATGGGTGATCCCAACAGGGAATTGAACACCAGACAATAATGTGTTCATTCACCTGATGAAGATTACAACATAGAAACACTCGTACTATAGAACTATTAGAATTTTTCTATATTTGTGTCTTTTAAAAATATTCTTATTGGGCTGGAGAGATAACTCAGATGTGAAGGCACTTGCCTGCAAAACGTGATGACCCAAGTGCCATTCCCTAGTACCCATGTAAAGCCAGATTCACAAAGTGGTGCATGTATCTAGACTTCATTTGCAAGGGCTGGAGGCCTTGGTGTGCTCTCTCTCTCTCTCTCTCTCTCTCTCTCTCTCTCTCTCTCTCTCTCTCATCTATCTGTCTGTGTGTGTGTCTCTCTCCCTCTGGTTGCAAATAAAGTAAAATAAAATGTTAAAAAGCATTTTTATTTATTTGAAAGACAGACTGAATGAGTATGGGTGTTACAGAACCTCTTGGCACTGGAAACAAACCCAGACTCATGCATCACTTTGTGTGCCTGGCTTTATGTGGGTACTAAGAAATTGAACAAGGGCCGGCAGTCTTTGCCAGCAAGTACCTTGAACCACTAAGGCATTTCCCCTGCAGCATAAACACGTTTTTGTTGTATTTCTTTGCCACATCATTAATTTTCTCAAATTGTTTTCAAACTCCTCATTACTTCTCTGTATTTCTCTCTAAACTTCCAGATTTTCTGCCTTAGTACTTAAAGTGTTACCCACTTGCTTGTTTTCTACAGTTGAAAACCATTTATGATGAATATAGTCCAAATTTTCTCATATAGCCATGAGACAGGAGTGGTGGCCTGCCCATGTTTGCAGGAGGGAAAGAAAAGGACTGGAGACTACTTGTTGAGCACAGAAAGTTCAATGATGTGATGTAGGAGCAGGGAGGAAGAGGGAAGCCAGACATTGTCTACTTGTGTATAAAACCCCTTAGGGTAGAAAACACATTCTTTTCCATGCCTTATGTTGAGTCAAGCATACAGTCAATACTCAACAACAATAAATAATTAGCCATATTGGATTTACATATTTGTTTTACCATATGCAGAGATTAAAATTTGCCTCAGAAAATAAATTTCTGAGAAAACACTCTGATATTTTTGAATAGAGGCTGTAAGTCACATTTTTGTCAGAATTTTAGATAAGTTAAATATATGCCATTTCACACTTTCATTGTATCCTAAGTTCCTTTTTAATATTTTAAAATAAATGCCTACAAACTGAAAGTCTCATTCCCTTTAAAGGGTTTCTGCACGCATCTATCCCCACACAGATATGGATATGGTTATACCTAGCTATTTATCTATATATAATATATAAAGCAATTATTCACTGGTAAATTTGTACATTTCATTTTCCAATGCAGTGTATTCACTTTAATCACATACTTTCTAATCTTTTTTGCCTCCTAGCCTCAGATTTTTGAATTCAAATTACTTTTCCCTTGTCTGTATTTAAAAATAATAATAATCATTTTACATCTATTACAAATAACAATAGCCAGTCCCTGATTGAATGCTAACATTGTAATTCATTCTCAGGGCTTGGCTGCCATTCATTCATACTGGAGCTGTGCTCTCATTCCGTATGACATCAGCAGAAACTCGCATTTCAATGGAAGCCTTTTATTTAATTAGGGACTATGTATTATTTGATCTGGAGTCTCCAGAATTAAAAATAGCCCCTTCCACTATGTAATGGGAAAGGAAGAAAACTTTGAATATATATTCTAATTGATATTTTTAATACTTACTTGAAAGGCAATCAGAACTTATGTTAAATATTAATTATAATATTTTCGTGCACCTTGATTTATTGCTGCCCTTTTGGGTTCGCTTTTAATTACATTACAGGAAAACAAAGGATATTTTTATTGGAAGAGTTATTTAGCACAGACAATACCTTCAGTGGAGATGGTTATACTGAGCTTTATATTAAACTTAATTTTCAAAAGCATATTTAACACAGTTTGCCAGGCTTTGTAAAAGGAAAAAAAATTATTTTTCCTTCCTTTGACAACATACTGCTCGGGTCTCTGTATTGGAAATCAGGGACAAAGCTCATAAAGGAATAAAGACCCCAAATCAGGGATGGTCTTTTAAAAGAGGTACAGTTTCAAAGACTCCTAAAGATATAAATCAAAGTGCTTTTGAATACAGAGAGCATTCTAAAAGAATATTGAACTGTTTGCTTAAAATCTCACATTATTTCCTGCTTTTTAAACCCTAGTCCTTTTTGAAGGCTAGCACCAGATAGGGACAAAAGGAATATTTTCATGCAAAAATCAGGGCTAGGTACAGAAGCACAGTCAGAGTCTATTTCAAGTGGGGACAGGAATTTAATTCAAGTTATTCTCCTCTTTTTTCCACATTTAACAGATTTGAAGGATTTCTGCACCTCTCTGACACTTGCAGACATCACTGGGTAATGTTTGCACCAGTGGCAGGCACCAGGAAATCTTGGGGTGGATTTTTTTTGTCCCCCTGGAATGGATTCTGAAAACAGTGGCAAATCTTAAGCTGTCCACCTCTGCTCAAGAAAAGTAGGGGCTGTGTATTCCATGAAATCTCTGTCTGGTCCCGCTCACAGGATGATGTATCTTCCCTCTCTCTTTACCTTCAAAAGATTCATGTTCCCCACAGGGGAGCTTCCCCTAGATGCTATTTTGAAAGGAATAAGAGTATTTTCATACTTTAAAAAAAGACAGCAATGTTGCTTATCTGGAGCTAGATGTATGTTTGTTTGGTTTTTTTTTTTAATTATTTTTTTTTCTGTGATGCTTCCAGGGCTTTTGCTAAATCAGTTTGAATACAAAAAGAAACTAACAGCTTGCCCTGTAACAAATTTTACTTTACAAAAGTTATGACTAAACCCAAGACTTAAGCCCCTATGATGTGTGTGTTTCATTAAGAAAGTGAAATGCCATACCTCTGAGCAAAGCAGGTATCTGTGATTTTTCATGTTTCCTTAGCAACATGTAATTTTTATCGAACTGCAGAATAAATAGGCAAATAAAACATGCATAAAATATTGATAGGTGTGAGGTCTGCTGTCCAGGGACTCTAGGAACTTATGGTCACTACTGTCTCCTTTTAACTCTTATCGACATTTTTTTAATTACAGTAGATATTTATTATTTATTTTTTGTTCATCTAATGAATAAGTTTTGCTTTTTCAAATGTGATTTTCAACCTAGTTTTGTAGCGCACATAGTAGAGAGAATCATTGAGGAATGAACAAAAACATATCAAAAATAATTTGCAAGCCAGGCATGGTGGCGAACGCCTTTAATCCCAGCACTCGGGAGGCAGAGGTAGGAGGATCACATGAGTTCAAGGCCACCCTGAGACTACATAGTGAATTCCAGGTCAGCCTGGGCTAGAGTGAAACCCTACCTGGAAAAAAAATTTTTTTTGCTATGATTTTTTTCCTGAGAGAATTTTAGTGATTTTTTTTATATGTTGGATTGGATGTCCAACGTTTTGAGTGATGCTTTTGCAACTTTTGAACAGTGACTTGTGTTCTCTGATTATATTATATAATAATGATGAGAAAGTAACAATAAAAATAATTATGTGTTAAGAAGATAATTTTTTTAATGAAAGGCATTCTGACAACATTGGCTGAATGGGGAAAAATGAAACTGATTCAATTAAATTATCCATTTGAGCCTGAAAAGGGGAAGAAATACAAGATGAGATAGATCTAACATCCTCTGCTTTATCCATGCGGGTCACTGTGGTACCATATAGTGGTGTCAGTTAAGTTTGATAAGCGTATATTGAGAACCAACTTATAGCTACTATAGAGAGAATTAGTCTCGCAACTTACAGTTTAATAGAGAAGTCATGACAGAAATGGAAAGAAAGGACTAGGGATCTAACTCAATGGGAGAACACTTGCCTAGCAAGCATGAGGTTCTATGTTCTCCTAACACTGCACCAAAAGAAGCAGAAAGGGGAAAAATTCTCAAAGTTAGTTGTAGCATCCCCAAAACAATTAGGCTGTACCTCCTAGTTTATGGCAAAGTCAATTCCAGATTGACACAGTGAGATTGTCAATATAAAACAGCTAAAATTCTAGTTCAAAGTATGAGCCTTTTAAGATTTTTAGAGACCATAAAGACTTTCTACATGTGACCAAAACCTCTGAGCCCATTTAAAAGATTATACATTCTATTTCATAAACATGAAAAAAATCACATGCGGAAAGGATGACATAAAACAGCAAAAGACAAACAACTGTGAGTTTTTTGTCCTACACTTATGGAAGGAAAAGACTCTTTTACTAGCTGAAATATTCATACAAATCAATAAGAAAATACAACAGAAAAGAAAGAAGGACAAGAAAGGAAATGCAACTGTCACATACTCAAAAATTCTTATTTTATAATTTTTCATATAAATACAAATCCCATGATACCATTTTACTTAGAATGTTAGTTAATGTTGTGAGCATTTGTTAGCAAAGGGATGGATATGTTACTATATCATGTTGTGATAGAAGCATGATTTAAAGAATAATTTAGCAATATCTATACAAAAACCAACATCATCTCTCTACAATGACTTTCTTGCATGTAGGCAAAATGTAGGTTTGTCACTGAAGCCCTGCTTCTATGAAAAGACAAACTGAACATGTAGTAATAGGATACCAGTTCAATATGGCTCTGTGCATTCCTGTAATTCATACAATGCAGCAGATAGAAGGAGGCAATACTGGCCTGGCATGGTTATGCACGTCTTTAATCTCAGCACTCAGGAGGCAGAGGTAAGAGGATCACCATGAGTTTGAAGCCACCCTGAGACTACATAGTGAATTCCAGGTCAGTCTGGACTACAATGAGACCCTACTTTGAGAAAACAAAATAAATAAATAAAGCAATACAGAATCCAAATAAAGAATTACATCTGATACTTACACACTCATGTTTACTGGAGCTCTGTTCACAATAGCTAGGAAATGGAACCAACCCAGATGTCCCTCAACTGATCAGTGGATAATGAAGATGTGATACATTTATACAATGGAGTTCTATTAAGTGGTGAAGAAATATGAAATTATGAGATTTGCAGGGAAATGGATGGACCTGGAAAGGATTATACGTAGTGAGGTAACCCAGGCCCAGAAAGCCAAGCACTGCATGATCTCTCTCATATGTAGATCCTAGCTACAAATGTTTGGACTTGTATGTGAGTTGGACTAAAACTCACTAGTAGAGGCAAGTAAGCTAGATAGGGAATGATATAAGGGAGAGTGAAGGAAAGGGGTACTTAAGGGAATGGTACTGTATATATGTAAGTAGAAGAACAAATTAATGGGGTGGAAAGGCCTAAGTGAGGTCAGGGGAAGAGATTGAGTAAAGGAAAGGTGGGGGGAGGATTAGTCAAAATCTAAAAGGGTATAAATAAGTCATATGGAAACCTACTTTTTTGGACAATGGTGCACCCAGAAGCCATATATTGTTACTAGAAGATTTTCAGTGAGTTGTTGGCCAGGGAGGTCCCTGATGCCCCCAAAGCATTATAGGTCATTGCAAAGGTACTTGGTTTCCCACCAATAATAGATGGTAAGATCCTATTGCTAAAGACTCCACAGGCTTGGTCTGTAAGGTCACTGAGAAATCCTGCTGGAACTGAGCTTAAAGCCTCCTCTGTGTAGACCAGCTGACAGAAAGCTAGAAAAAGCTACACTGCATGCAGCTCTATGGGACAGAGAGAAGTCACCACTAGAGATAAACAACAGAGGACACTGCAAGCTGTAAATTTGGCCAGCCAGGCCAACTGAGCCAATGGGTGCAATACTGGAATGTCTGTTATGGGGGAAACCACCTGCTCTCTAATTGGACTGGAGGCCCACTCCATGGGAGGGAATACATGCCTGATACTGAAAACCTATGATGGGGGAAGTCATGAGCCCTACGGATGTAGCACCTATTGGTGCTAGCTAAATGTTTATATTATGCTTACCAAACTGCCCAGTAAGCACTTCTCTTAATATTCATACCTATATATTAATGCTACTCTCACTTTTGGTTAAAGAAGCCTCTCTTTTAAGATGGCGGTGACCTCTGGGATGACTCAAAAGGCACTATAATGCTGAGAAGTGTCAGAGGCGTGCTCAGCACAGAAACATCTCTATCACACCTTCTAAGACTTAGGGTCCTTTGCGGAAAAGGTAGTGGAAAGAACATAAGAGCCAAAGGAAGGGTAGGACTCCTTACAATGTGCTCCTCCAGAAACAAAATGGTCTGGATATCCATGACCTCACAGTGCCTGACACTACCTACACAAGACCTTCATAATAGGAGGAAAAGATGATGACATCAAAATAAAAGAGAAACTGATTGAGAGGGGGAGGAAACATGATGGAAAGTGGAATTGCAAAGGGGAAAGTCAAGGGAGGAAATTACCATGGTTTATTTTCTATAATTATGGAAGTTGTCAATAAAAATAAATAAAATAAAAAGAGCTAGAAAGATGGCTTAGCAATTAAGGCACTTGCCTGTGAAGCCAAAGGACCCATATGGAGTGTGTTTGCAGTGGCTAGGGGCTCTGCTACACCCATTCTCTCTCCCTTTCTCTCTCTCTCTCTGTCTTTCTCTCTCTTTTTCTCTGTCTCTCTTAAGTTAATAAAATATTTTTTATAAAGAATTGCATCTAAGAGCAGTGTTAAATGAGGATAGCATGATACAAAATGGTACTAGAGTATACTTGCATCCATGTAAGAAATAGAAAATAGTCATATGGTGCATGTGTACACACACATATATACATACACACTACATATATGTAAAAAATATATATATGTAATACTAAGAAAATCCATTACCACCTTTGAGAGGAACTTACAATTCAGAAGATAGGGTTAAGACAGCAATTTGTATCCTGCATATATTGAGTTTTGTCCCTGTGTTTATTGAGTTTCCTTAATAATTTTGTTAAAATAGGTAATATACAAGCATATGTTATGTGGCTGGAGGATGGCCCAGTTGGCAAAGTGCTTGTCACACAAGCATCAGGCCCCGAGTTCAGATCCCCATCATTCATAGAAGCCAGTCTGAGCTCAGCATGCCTATAATCCCAACATGGGGGAAATGAAGACAGGAGGATCCCTGGGGCTTGCTAGCTGGCTAGTCTAACTGAATTGGTGCGCTTTGCGTTCCATGAGAAGCTGTCTCAAAAAAGGTTGTGAGTAATTGCAGAAGACACTCAACATCAACCCCTGGCCTACACACACGAATGGATACAAACACATACACATGTACACATATATACCACACACGCATAACACATACAAAAATGTGCTTTAACTACTTGGAGATTTCAATTTCATTTATTATGTTTTGTGTTTATTTATTTGTGCACAGAAAGAAAGAGAGAGAGAGCAAATATGGGTGTAGCAGGACCTCACGCAACTGCACATTAACTCCAGATGAATGCACCCCTTGTGTACCTGGCTTCACATGGGTACTAAGGAATCAAAACAGAACCATCAGGCTTTGCAAGCAAGTACCTTTAATGGCTGACACTTCTCTCTAGCCCCTAACTTGGAGATGTTAAGTAAGGAATGGCCACATTGTCGTGCTATTCACAAAAGGTTTGAGCCATTCTTGAACCTAAAAATGAGCCCAAGAAATATCCTCATGGAAAGGCAGAGTCACACCCTGTGGGTGCAAGCACATGGTGCTAGCATTCGAACAATTATGAGATCAGGGGAGAGGAGAGGTGAAAGTGAAGGAAAAAGAGAAAAGTGGGAGGAACAGCGACATTCAATTATGTCTAGTTTGCAGTGAGAGCAAGATAATGGGTTTGTAGGAGTTCAAAACAAATATTCAAATAACATGGTGGGAAATACTCAGTTCTTAATGATGATGTTGCCAAAGTACCTCATTTTTGCATAAATTCTCAGACGAAGACAAGCTGTGTGATGTATTAGAAAAGGCCATGAACTTGAGTTCAGGAGACATTTAATCTGGTCCCTATTCTGCTATTAATTAGTCATGTAACCTTGAGAAGGTTACATTGTGTCTTCAGGCCTCAATTATATTGTCTCTACTATAAGGGAATGGGGGGACAGCAATAGATTCATAATTTCACAATCGCTTTTTTTTTAATCTGAATAATACTGCTTTCAAATGAAATGTCAGTACAAACAGTCAAACAGATAAAAGCAGGGTGGGTGGATGCCCCAGAGCCCACTCCCACACTATCCTTCTCTCCCAACATGGCCCTCTTCAACAGGGTGAAATCAAAGCCCTTGGAACCAGCAAAACCCCATTTAAAACTATTTTACTAGCCAGTTCCTAAGGCTCCTTTTCATAAGAACATTCCACAACTCTAGGAGGTAATTGACTCACAGGTTTAATCATGTTGTGAAACTTCTATGGAAATAGTTGCCAAAATAGCGGTGGCAGTGGGAAGCTATGCAGGAAATAATTACTTCAACAAAGATATTAAGCAATTTTTTGATGCTCCCCCACCCAATCTCTCAAGACGCAAAGTTGTCCCTCTCTGACTCTCACTATTAGGTTTTCTTTTTCTTTTTTTTTTTTTTTTTTTTTTTTTTTTTTTTTTTGTCTGCATAGGGTTTTTATAATCCCTTAGAATATTTGTATTGGTGTATTTGTAGCCCTTGTGTTTCTACAATGAAATACCTGAGGAAGTAAAGAGAAAGGTGTATTTAGCTCACAGAGATGGAGGTGCATAAGCAAACATAAGGCGGGCCCTATTGTCATGGTCCTAGGTGGGCACATAGTGGTCCTATGCAGTGACAGGAGGAAGAGTCTGAGCAGTGGAACCTTCCCAGAGGCCTGACAGATGGGATGGAATGGAAAGAGCAGCGTTGCATGAATCCCCTCTCTCGTACTGAAGGTATTCACATGCATTGCCAAGAGGTTGCAGGTGAAATAACTCACTCCCCCGTTAACCTAAAATCTTCCCACTAGGCCCCACGTTCCACCCGTTCCACCATCTTGAGTAGCGCCATCCGCTGACCATAATTTAAACACATAAGCCTTGGGAGAATGTTCATCCTCCAAGCCAAAGCAGTTGGTAACTTTGATTTGTTTGGGAAGTTTTGGTCATCTTTCCTCTTTCTTTTGAGATTCCGGTCCCACATACACTGGAAATGTGAGTCATTTCACATGTCTCTTACTATTTTTCTTTCTATTCTTCTGTTATTTTTATAGCTACATTTCAGTCCATGTACCTTTTCTCGACTTTAGTTTCCTAATTTTGTTGCCACGGTGTCCAATTTGACATTCTGAAATTCAGATAGGGTTTTTGGTTCTAAACTCTCCATTTGACTTATTATTTATAGATTTAAGTATCAATCTATCATGTATATATATGATGTATATATTCTCCTTCTCTGCTTTGTTTATTTTACTTGCATTTCTTTGATCACCATCAAAGCTACTGTGAAGACGTCATGGTAAATACTAACACTGACATTACCTGTTCTTGCATGTTGTTTATGGCCATGTACCTTTGTGTACAATCAGTTTTGGCAGTATGTAAGATACTATAAATCAAAATATTCACAGACATCCAGGAAACATGCTCCTCTTTCAAACTGGTTTAGTCATGGAGTGTGAGCAACTAGTTGCCAACTGAAATGAGGGACTGAGCTGGATGAGAGCTGGGTACAGCATTGGTGTACCCAATCTCCATGGGGATTCACTATTGCCTTTCAAATCTTTTTATTGTTTATTTATTTGAGAGGGAAACAGGCAGAGAGAGAAAGAGATAGATAGATAAATAGATAGAGAGATAGACAGACAGGGAGAGAGAGAGAGAATAGGCATACCAGGGCCTCTGTCCACTGCAAACAAACTCCAGATACATGCGCCACCTTGTGCATCTGGCTTTATGTAGGTACTGGGGAATTGGACCTGGGTCCTTTGGCTTTTCCAGAAAATGCCACAACTGCTAAGCCATCTCTCCAGACATTTATTTATTTATTTATTTATTTATTTATTTATTTATTTATGAATGAGAGAGAGGCGGACAGACAAACAGACAAATCTTTGTAGCTGAGCTTTTTAGCTTTTAATTCATGGAAATTTCATAAAACAGTAAATGTTTTAAGGCCATTATAATGGAGTCTCTTAAGCTTTCAAGTTTTGATACATAAAACAGGTTCTCTGTCCATCAAGAGTACATTTCTAGATTCCCAGCCTCAAGTGGATCTAAAATGAATGCATACTCTTAGGAACACATCTTGCCATATATTAGTGCTAATCCATCCTTCCTGCTTGGTTCCACGTGGCTCAGTTTATTTCTAGGCCTTCTCCACCAGAAGCTCTGTTCCTTGCTAAATTGAATACCAGGGACCTTTCCATCCTCTTCCAAACATTTTGGTCTATTTCCTTAGATTCTCACACAATGTGAGATCTAACTCAGGCAGAAACGGGCTGTTTAAGAGCCACTGAATCTCCAAATGTTCGCAATCGACTCAGCTCTCTATAATGGTCAGTGGATTGAACGGTCACCACAGAAACCCACATTGTCCTGCCCAAATGCAGAAATCCACCATGTACATTGTTGAGAAACTTAACATCTAAGTCACAGGGGGGCTGGAGAGATGGCTTAGTGGTTAAATGCTTTTTTACGAAGCCTAAGGACCCAGGTTTGAGGCTTGATTCCCCAGGACAGACGTAAGCCAGGTGCAGTGGCTGGAGGCCCTGGCACATCCACTCTCTGCCTCTCTCTCTCTCTGCCTCTTTCCCTCTCTGAAATAAATAGATAATAATAAAAAGTTTTTTAAAAAATCTAAGTCACAAAGGAGAAATGCTGAAAACTTTAGTGGGTGCCCTCACATTATGTTACCATAAAGGAACAGAGCTTTCTGGGCTTTCTCTAAGTAGTTTGTGAAAGCATGACATATACTCTGTTGATGCAAAACTAGAGGCCATTAACCAATGTACTAATACTTCAGACCAAAATTCAGTCTATTCAATCATTAACTTGAGTTAGAAAGGATCACATTTCCTAAAACTCATTGAAAATTTTAATTTTTTATTAGACAAATAACCTAAGATAAAATGAAATTTTCAATTAGATGCTAATTGTCTAGGGCATAGAAATAACCATGATGTAATCAGTAGTAGTACATTGGGGCCGAGGTAGATGATTAAGCTAGAGGAAGTATTTTTAAGTCATGCTTTAAAACTCTAAGCCATTGCTGTTACTGACACTTTTCCAACTCTTAGAAGGTATCAACATTCATTTTAAATTATTTATTCAGTTAATTTCAGGATATCCATTGTGCTAACATATTTAGAGAGCCTGGTGGGAGGGCTTAAGAAATTGTGTTTATGTATGTGTGTGTTCTTAAGAAATGCATTTGGTTTGCATACCTTGGATTAGTTAGGACTTATTTTATTCTATCTTTTGTTCTTGGTTTTCTTATATTTTAATCAGAATCATATTTGTAACACAATTTACAACTAGATTAAAATTTAACCTGTAAAAGGGTTGCTTCAGAAATGAATTAACTCCCTCTGTCATTTTATTTTTCTCCTGTCCTTGTATCTCAAGGGCCTGTCACAAGTAGTATGACCCATTGCAGGTATTTTCTTTCAGAGAGCCCTTCACTGAGGCTGTGGGTCCCAGAGCACCAGTGCATGAGAGTTATCTAAGTTAGCTGATTAAATTCATTCAGCTTCAAGGGATCCACATTAGTCAGGAATCATGACGGGCAGACCTCCAAGTCTCCATTTTGAGTGGCCTCAGATTCCTGCTGTAGCCACACACCATCACCCATGACCACTCTCTAAAAATGCCACAGGATTGTGTCACCATGGGCATTTTCATTGTTCATTTGAACCAATGTCTCTCTGGTTCTTATTATAATATCTATAATAACTTCTTCCATTAGCACTACCAAGGAATCTCCCTGTGTTGTGGCTCCTCCCTCCCTGGATTGTTCTATTGTGTTCTCTTATGATCTCATGACTTTTAGTTCCTATCTTCTTTTACTTCTGATCTCTGTGTGATCAGCTTGAAGGGAGACACACTCACACCACTTAGCAACTGAACAGTCAGTAGCCTGGGACACTCCTGATATCTATGATGTCACTCATCTTTCTATAGGACTCACCAAGTGTGAAAACTCAAGGTGCAGAATGGGGATGTCGCTAGTGTTCCTGGTGACTTCTCACTGTGCCTTTGACTCTGGGTAACCAAAGGCAAGGGAGGACTATGACGACAGGAACAAAACTCACCTCTTGGGTCATGTGCAAGGGTGTGTGATCCAGCTGCCAACATTTAAGTTCTCCATATAACCTTAGCTGGAGTTCTCAGCTTCATCAACACACTGTATCTGTGTGCATAAACTGGGGAAACATAGTCATCCCCAGTCCTCGAAAATATCTCAGTAAAATTTTTACTGTTGTATAACACACAAATGCATAGTCTGTATATACAGACTTTAATGACTTGTTTTTTCACAGTGAATAGCCTCATGTATACACAGCAGCCAGTTCAAGAGACAACATCCTGTAAGTTTTCCTCCTTCCTCTGTTCTGAACAATACAATCTCACCATCATTTACTACTCCCCTGACTTATAGACTCACGGACCACTTTGTATACACGCACAATCATACTGTGTGCACTTCTTTCTCTCAACGGGATATTTGGAAGGCTCACCCTTGTGGCTTTACACAAAGTCTGTCCAATATGATTACAGTGTAGTGTTCCTTTTTGGTGAAAATGCCACAGTTTATTATTATCTGTTCTATTATTATTATTATTGTTTGTTTCTAGATTGGATCTATTTTAAATGTTCTTCCATTAATACTCTTGTAGGTGTCATTAGTAAGTGCATGACACATTTCCATTGGTGGCTCTTGTACAGAGTGCATGTTCATCTAAAGCAGATCTTGGAAGCAGCTCTCCTGTGTGGTTGTGACAATTTACACCCCCCAAAATAACACATGGAGAGCCGGGCGTGGTGGCGCACGCCTTTAATCCCAGCACTCGGGAGGCAGAGGTAGGAGGATCGCCGAGAGTTCGAGGCCACCCTGAGACTACATAGTTAATTCCAGGTCAGCCTGGACCAGAGTGAGACCCTACCTTGCAAAACCAAAAAAATAAAAAATAAAAAAAAATAAAAAAATAACACATGGGTGTCCCTGAACTGCCCTACCACCACCAACAGTGGTAACTCTGTCTCATTTACTTTAGCCTTTCTACCAAGCTGGAATATGGCCTTGTGATTTTAATTTTCCCTTCTTTAATGACAAGTGTAGCTGAGGGTCCTGGGCATGTTCTCATGTAACTGTTTTGGGAACTACAAAGGATCCACATGAGATCTCTTCACAGTGCCTGTACTTCCCAAGTGTTCAGGACAACTATATCCCTTCTTCTCATGCCTTTGCCTGCTTGCGTGCCAGGATCACAGCATGGGCTCAACATTGCACATGTTGACCTTTTAGTAATCATAATTGCTTTTTGGTATGTGTGTTATATGTGCATGCATGTGCAGATGTGCATGCTCCATGCATACATGTGGAGGCCAGAGGAAGACATCAGCTATCCCTTTTTATTCTTCTTCCTTGTTTCCCTGAGACAGGGTTTCTCACAGAACCTATAGCTATAGCTACTATTTTTTCATTCAGACTGGCTGACCAGTGAGCTCCAGTGATCCTCCTGTCTCTGCTCCTTCACAACTGGAGTTACAAACATGAATGGTTACATCTAGCTGTGTATGGAGGGGCTGGGGTTTGGACTCAGGTCCTAGTGCTTCCACAGCAAGTGTGTTTACTTACTGAGTCAACACCATAGCCATATCAACAGAAGTTCTTTTTGTCGCCTTTCTATTTGCTACCAAAAAATTGAAAAGCCCAGACAATTGACAAATCATAAAAGAAGACGTGTGTGTGCGTGACAGCACTTGTCTTTCAACTAGCGTAAGTAATAGTTTATCTTACTGAGCACCACTGAATTAACACAATGAGACGTGACCTCATTAATCACCATTTATTGATTCACACTTCACTAATGCAGTCTTTTAGGAGAGTAGCTATTAGGCAATGTGTCTCAGTATCCTTCTTGTGTAATTTCCAGGTAGGAATAATTCCCAAGTATGCCAAGTGGGAATCCAGCACCTTGGGTATATGATGATCTGACTGCTCAAACAGTGGTGCCAAATACATACAGGGACATCTTCAACTCTCCAGTAATGAATAATGTCACATTCCTTGGGCACAGTTTAAAGGAAGTTTTCCTTCTTGGCTTTTGTCATTCAGTCTTGGGGGTAAGGAGATTGCAGTAACCATTTCTAGTCACAGTCTTTTATTAGGACCACCGTCAGAAGAGAAAGCAGAGTATGGACTGTAGCCGTAATAGAAGTGAAGGCCTCTGATGACCGGGAGTATTCACTTAGGAATTTAGAGCCAGGAATGACATCTCAGAGGCCACACAATAGCCCTAAATTCTAAGCTGTCTAAACAATACCAGCAGGCAGGCATCAATCAGAGCCTTCCAACATATGGGCAAGGAAGTTTATCCTGTCAGAATGGCTTTTATTTGTTGAGTTATAGAATTTGTTTATTTTTTTCTCAATCGAGTAAGGAAGTTCCATCTTCATACATACATTTAAAATGTGAATTGGTATATATTAAGAAACTCAGTTTTTTTTTTAACCTCTGAGATTATCATGGGTTTTGAATATATTGCCTGACACATGTACTTTGGGTTGTACAATATATGCAAGAATGTGAACCACTGATAAGAAACTGACTGTAAAACCCAAACCCCATTTGAGACTACACATGTTTAAATAGTTGTGGGATGTGTACACGGCTATCCTGGGGCCATAATGGATGCAGTGACCCATGTATAAGGTTCCTGAGGTATGGACAGCGTGATCATAGCCAAGCCCAACTCTAATGCAGCTTGTCTGACTGGTGATTTTTAATGGGGAGAGAGCCTGGGAGATGGCTCCATCAGTAAAATGCTTGCCTGCAAGCATGAAGACCTGAGTGTGATCCTCAGAACACATATAGGAATGTTGGGCATCTTGTTGCACGCTGTAACCCCAGCATTGGGGAGGTGGAAATAGGAGGTTCGCTGGAGCTCACTGGCAGTGTGGCCTGCTTAGGGAACTTCAAGCCACCAAGAGACCTTGTTTCTAAGGAGGTGGGCGGCATTTCTCTGACCCCCACATGAATGCAGACACACATGCATCTGCACACACACACACACACACACACACACACACACACACACATACCACCCTCAAAAATCCCAGTGATGATTGTGAGCCTCAATGGGACATTTGAAATGTCTGAGGACAACATTGCCAACATTTCTTGCTCCAACTGGGGCAAAGATTGCTGTTCATGTTCCTACAATGGTTCCCTACAATAAATGAACACTTTAGTCCAAGATGCCTGCAGTGCTGGGGCTGACAGACTAATTGTCAGTGTTTGGCCATGACCCCAGAGTGTTGTAGTTACCTTCTCATTGCTGCAACCAGACATCTAACCCAAAGCAGCTTGTGGGAGGAAAGGGTTTATTTTGGCTTATAGTCTGAAGAGGAAGCCTCATGATGTGAGGGGACAGCATGGCATGAGCAGTGGCTGAACAACACCTATGCCACTGAAGGTGGAATACCATAGCAAGAGTAAGCTTGGGGTTAATAAATGTCAAGGTCCACCCCCAAGAATATACCTCCTCCAGCAAGGGTCCACCTCCCAAACTGCCACCAGCTAGGAAGAAATCGTTCAGAACATGTGCGTTTATTGGGGACACCTGATTACAACCACCACACAGAGCAAGGCTGAAGACATAGTGGGCTATTTGTAAACACGTATCAAATGATAAACACAACTGCAAAGGTGCTCTACTATTTAGTGTAAACGTGTTTAATACATAATAATCAAGTGAGTGAATTGTATGATGTGTGGGTTACACCAGTAAACTGTTACAAGCACAATAATTGCTGCACTTTTTATTCATGAGTTTCTCACATTTTTCTATAAGGTAGTTTCCTTTTCTAACTTGCCAAATTAGAAAACAGGCTAACAATTTAATTAAAAGCAGTAGCTTTGAAGTCAGGCAAACATGAAGTCAAGTCTTCAATGACTATAATTTTCTGAACTATAAATTCAGACCAAAGTAAATGAATATGACTGCCAGCCTATGAAGCACACTCATTTTGTAATAATAATTCTTAGTCTCATAACATAGCAAAGGATATTTCCATATGGACTCATTTGGTGGCATATTGTTCCTTGATGCTGCTGGTTGACAGGCAGTTTTTTTTTTTTAAAGTAATTACTTTGTTCTAGCTTATGGCTCTGTGGTGACATCATCAAGTCTTTTTTGTACATATGTGGGCATGTGTTTGCATATGTGAATGTATGTGTGCATGGGTGTGAAGGCCAGAGGACAACCTTAGGTGTCATTCCTCAGATATCATCCACCTTTCTTGTTTGTTTGTTTGTTTCAAGGTAGCCCAAACTGATCTGGAATTTATGCTGTAGTCCCAGGCTGGCCTAGAACTCGCAGCAATCCTCCAACTTCAGCCTCCTTAGTGCTGGAATTAAATGCATGGGCCACCACACCCAGCATCCACCGTTTTTAGACATGGTTTCCCACTGGTCTGCAACTTGTTCAGTGAGGATAGACTGGCAGGCTGGTAACTCCATGGAAAGCACTGGGATTGCAAGTAACATGCCATTGCACCCAGCTTTTATTTGGGGGGGTGGTGGTGTTTGAGATAGGGTCTTACTCTAGCCTAAGCTGACCTGGAATTCACTATGTAGTCTAAGGGTGGCCTTGAGCTCACAGAAATCTTCCTACCTCTCTGTCCTGAGTGCTGGGATTAAAGGCATGAACCACCATGCCTGGCTCAGCTTTTTATTATTATTTTTTTAATTTTTAAAATTTTTATTTATTTATTTGAGAGAGAGAGAGAGAGAGAGAGAGGCAGATAGAGATAGAATGGGCATTCCAGGTCCTAATACTTACAAGACAAACTGGTCACCAACTGAGCCATCTCGCAAGTCCCTAACAAGACATTACATAGTGAAAGTTGCACCAACAATGCCAGCATCCTCAGCGTAGATGGTTCTGCGGTCCAGGCACTGCATTAACCCTTCACACACATTTCTTCCTGCCGCAGTCAACATGATGAGGTTGAGATGCCAAGATGCAGATCTTAAGGGGAAGAGCCAGTGTTCCTCAGCAGACCTATCAGATGCCCAGAGTAAGATTGTTTTCCATTTTTAAAGACTGTCCCTATGCAAAGCTTTCTCCAAGTGGGTATAATCTACATGCTTATGAGGAAAAAGGGAGCTAAAAAAATTGGCTGGGAATGAAGGTAAATTTTGCAAAGCACCAGTTAGTTTGTCAGAGTGTTGTTTAGAATAGCACATCACTGGAACCAGCTGTGGAGAGCCTCTCTGTGGAACGGGATAAGGAATCTAGTGCCGCATACGCAAGCACTGGCATGTATCAAGCAGAGTTTATACCTTGACCTTGAAAGTTGGTATGTTTGCTCTGAACATAATGATAAGTCATAGAAGGAGATGCACTTAGAGCTACCTGTGGGTATGTATTGATCAGAATCAAAATTGTGCACATGATTGATAATTGTGCCCCAAAAGGAAGAGAGGTCACGAGAGAGAAAGATTATTGACAGGACTTTCACTTTGGAGGATACTTGTTCTCTCTCATAAATATATATGAATTCAAATGACTATGTATGATTACAATCTGCATATATAATATTTGCACTATTGAAAATGCTTTGATTTAACATGGACTCATCATGCGCCGCTGTGTCCAGGCACTGTTCTCCTAGAATTTGCTCTGGGCTCCCTGACAAGCACTGCACGCAATTGTTTAGCAGACGTTAAAGCCGTAGCAGGCGAGTGAGTGAGCTGAGGGGACATACTGGTCTACAAAGGTCATTCTGGGAGCAGGGAACAAGAGAGGGAGGTGTTTACCTAACACACCTCTTGTGGAGTCTAGTGTATGGGTAAGTCCAGAAAGCCCTTCCGTGGTACCATCGGATGGAGGGCTGGCAGGGACAGGGTGTATATTCATTCAACCCAGGCTTTCAGTTCCCAAGAACACAACCATTTCCTTGGTGTGAGGATAGAGGAATTTTTAAAGAGTCTCTTCAGACCATTGTTCCTATTTGACTATAATATGACTATTTATTCATAGAATACTTTTCACAGATTCTGATTTTTATGGTGCCATAAAGTAAGATTTTCAGAAACTTGGTGGTGGGTAACATACTGCCCTCAATGACACTATTAATTAATGAAGAATTCTACTTAGTGTGTGTGAGCATCATATTTTTCTGCAAATGAATCTTGAGAGCTTCCTTGATTATACTGTGATTCTGCCTCCATTATCATTTAGAGATTGAGGCATGAGATGGGGCCGGTGATTATCATGATTTAAGAGGAGAAATAATATGTCAGAACTATGGGAGATTCTATAATTTCATGGTCTATAGCATAAAAAATACATCACGCACCCAGTCCGGGTGTGTTGTGTTTCAATATTGGCTATTGTGATACTGTGCACCGCATACCTGGTTGACAGCTTATATAGGATTCAGCTGACATCAATGACATACATATTGTCATTACTAATGAAGAAACAAAAATGTAATATACTTTTATTAGGAATTTCTTCAGGGTCTAGTCCATAATGGCACATATGAGGGGAGAAAAGAAATTATTCATTAAGAATGTCCTAGGAATTATTCATAATTTCATCTCACAATATTACAGACCCTAGACCTTGTAGATTCTTCTGCCTGTGCTGGAAGGAACTGTCCACATCTGTAATGATGTTATCCATATGGAGCACATTATGCCTCAGATCTGCTACTCACAATAAAGACTATTTTGCTTTTGGGAGGGGGATTTTAGATTGTGAAAATTTAATTGTTAATAATTTGGACCATAATATTTTTAGAAATAAGGATTCTTAAAAATATATCATTTATTTGTTATTTGAGAGACAAAGAGAGAAAGGGAGAAAGAGGGAAGGAGAGAGAGAGGGCGGGAGAGAGAAAATTGGCATGCGGGGCCTCTAGTCACTGCAAACAAACTCTAGATGCATGCACCACCTTGTCACCTTGTGTATCTGGCCTACATGGGTACTGGAGAATCAAACCTGGGTCCTTAGGCTTTGCAGGCAAGTGCCTTAACCACTACGGCATCTCTCCAGCCCAGAAATAAGAAATTTTAATTAAACCAAAATCTGCTCCTGAAATTGTGTGTGGATTCAAGATTGTGGTTTTTTGTGTGTTTTTAACTATTTAAATGAAAAGCAAAGCAATCCAGATATTTTTCCAAAAGGTTACCTGAGTTTTTAGTCATGAATATTTGATGAGTATTTTGCACGTGTCCTTGTGTATGGTATGCATATTTGTGTTTGTGTGGTTGTGTGGGTATATGTGTGTGTTCAGGTGCATAGGCACGTGTGTGTGTGTGTGTGTGTGTGTGTGTGTGTGTGTGTGTGTGTGTGGAGGCCAGAGGTCAATGTCAGTGGCTTCCTCAATCACTCTCCACCTTAACTATTGAGGTAAGGCCTCTCACTGCACTCAGAGCTCAGTGAGTAAGTGAGACCAGCTAGCCATTTTGTGTAGGAAGCTACCTGCCTCTGCCTCCCATTCACTCTGATACACATGGGTGCTGATGATCTGAGCTCAGGTTCTCATGCTTATGCAGTGAACACTTCACTGACTGAGGCATTTCCCCAGCTCTTCATATGTTGTGTTATTAGTAGATAAAGTGAAGGAATTGGAAGGAACACATTAGCTTCCATGCACATTGGAGGCCAAAAAATTGGAGTTAAGTGAGTTTTGTTTTTAATTTTATAAAATCAGATTTCATTTAATCAATATGCACTGGTTATAAAATGTACCATTATCTTACAAACTACTATGATTCATAATTTTAAGACTAATCCTAATTTTGAAAAATGTAGGAAAGACCAATGAATCACTAAACTCTATATATGACATAATAAATTCTGGGAAAATAACAGATGCTTGTAAATCTCTACAAATAATTGAATAATTGTAGCCCCTCTGTAACTTGAATATACTTACAGTTATCAACAAGGTCAGTGTTTGCATTGGATTTTGATCATTAAGTGTTTTACAGCAGTTTTCTCATTTTCAATGACTTTAATGATAGTCCCAGTTCCTTTTCTATCTTTAGGTAACACATTCCAAACTTTGTCTCACAGTCCCAATGCACTACTACTTTACATGTTTCGAACAAGCTTAACACAGCAGTTTACGGAGGACATTAAAAATATATTTTAGTTTTTAATAGCATGTTAAGAATTGGAATTTCATTATGATGTGTCCAAAACAAATTTTGTTTTTTTTGCTTGCTTCCCTTATTTTACCCCAATTTTCTCCCAACTTTGTGCCCTCCCCCATCATAGCCTCCTTTCCACTTTTCTACTATAGGTTTTCTTTTGTCTCTTTCCCCTGACCTTCTCATCAACTCTTGTGTCCAGACTCTGGTCATGTTTCATATCCTATACCCACCATATTATCTGATTATTGACATACATGCAAGCATCAAAAGTTAAGATCCACACTTGAGAAAGCACGTGCATTTTTTGGCTTTATAGCCCCAGGTTGCCTCACTGATAATTCTTTCCAGTTCCATCTATTTCTCTGCAAATTTCATAGCTCCATACTTCTTTACAGCTGAGTAAAATTCTATTGTTTACGTATACCTCATTTTCATTATCCAGTCATGTAGGATGGACATTTAGGTTGATTCCATTTCCTAGCGGTTGGAAGGCTTTTTCTTGCATTGTAAATTCACTAAATGTTGCATGTGTTTTCTCCTTCCTTCAGCTAACATTTAGATATCTGAATCAAATTTTGTTTCTTTTTATCTCGCCTGTCTCCTTAACACTAAAATCAGATATCAGTCTTGTTTGATTTAAGAACCCATTTGTATTATTTTTAGTATCATGTCCATCTCAATTCTCATACAACCTACTATGCTTTCTTACTGGGATTGCTTCCTTAAACCTGGTATCTAATGATTGGTCATTGTCCACCCAAATGGAAATATTCCTTTCTACTGGTCACTACCCCAGCAATGTGGTTGCAGGCTAACTGATTTCCCTTTGTGTGGCTTCCTCCACAGGAGCTGACAAACTAAAGGATCCCTTTCAACTTTTTCTTTAGTTGCCAAAATATGCTGTGGAAATGTTTGAGCCCTAGCACTCAGGAGAGTGAGGCATGAGGACTATAAGTCTGAGGCCTGGTCTATATAGCAAAACCCTATCCCTCAAAACACGCATCCATAGGCAGTCTGCTGACGGACTGCACATTTGCTGATGTGCAGGTTTCCTAGCATTGCTGTCTCTCTCGTACTAATAGATGGGAAGACAGCTCAGTAGTTAAAGGTGGCTATTTCCAAAGCCTGCCGGCCAAGGTTTGATTCTCAAGCCTCATATAATCCAGATGCAAAAAGTAGTATGAGCATCTAGGGATCGTTGTCAGTGGCAGGAGGTCCTGGTACACACAGGCACATGAGCGCAGGCACACACACATAAAAATAAATAATTATTTTTTGTAAAAGATCTCAATAGAACTGTTATTAATTAGTGAGGCTGTGAAATCTCCATTTTTTAACAGACTTCTTAAAACTATCACCATTTTAACTGATTTTTTTGGGAGAGATTTTTGGCATAATGAATGTGCCACTGGTTTTTTTTTTTTGAGTGTGTATTTTCTACAAAATAGGCCACACAATAATTTAAATGTAATCTTTATATTTTTGGAAGGCATGCTAACACATTTCTGTTCTGCTATAACTTGAACTAGAAAAGAGGAATACACGGCATTTGGATTTAGTAAAATTGTGTGAATATCAGACAATGAATATCATGAAGAATTTATTCTGGAGTCTTAGTTTACATATGTCACAGTAGATAAAAGGCCTTTTTCTGCACCACTTTTCTTTCTGTGTCTGTCTTTGTCTTTTTCTTTGCCTCCAATGTCGTGTTAGTCTTGGTAGCCAGCAGGGGTGGTTCCCTTGAGGAATGATATACTAGGACTAAAAGGGACAACTCACATCAAATAAATGTGAGCTATAATGGTGTTATCTGTTAAAAACATCCATGCTTCTTAGGTAGACCTCTTCCCATGGGGAGGCAGGAAAGCTGAGAGCTTCCTGCCTAGTTCACCCTTTGATTGTGCTCTCTATCATATCAATTAGAGCCAAAGGTGTAGAACCTAGGATCTTCTCCAGCCTTGCTCTTAAAGAAGCAAGCCATTTCCAAGAACTCCATGACAGAAGACTCTTTGAACTGTTACACAGTGCTGCACCAGCATGGAAAGTCCATGGACATGACTGCATTCCAGCCTCATACTAGCATTGCTGTACGTAAGTAAGCCAGAGATTTGATACAGGCAGAAATATTATCCTATCCTAAATATATATCGGTATCCTGGTGACTATTTCTATTTATTTATTTATTCATTCATTTATTTATTTTTACCTATTTGAGAGAAAGAGGAGAAGAGAGAGGAAGAGAGAGAGAGAACGGGCATGTCAGGACCTCCAGCCACTACAAATAAACTCCAGATATGTGCACTCCCTTGTGCATCTGGCTTACGTGGGTCCTGAGGAATTGAACCCTGGTCCTTTGGCTTTGCAGGAAAGAGCCTCAACCACTAAGCCATCTCCTCAGCCCTTGATGACTGTTTGTAAATCTCTGATGACAAACTTACTATAGGCAAAATAATCTAAAAAGAATATACACATACTAGTTGTAAGTGAGGTGTTTTCAGAACACATTTAAATACCTAAAGTTGGGCTGGAGAGATGGCTTAGTGGTTAAGCGCTTGTCTGTGAAGCCTAAGAACCCCGGTTCAAGGCTCGATTCCCCAGTACCCATGTAAGCCAGATGCACAAGGAGGCACATGCATCTGGAGTTCATTTGCAGTGGCTGGAGGCCCTGGCATGCCCATTCTTTCTCTCTCTCTCTCTCTCTCTCTCTCTCTCTCTCTCTCTCTCCTGCCTGTTTCTGTATCTCTCAAATAAATAAATAAAAATAAAATATTTTTAAAAATACCTAAAGTTGCCGGGCATGGTGGTGCACACCTTTAATCCCAGCACTTGTGAGGCAGAGGTAGGAGGATCGCCATGAATTTGAGGCCACCCTGAGAGTATATAGTGAATTCCAGGTTAGCCTGGGCTAGTGTGAAACCCTACCTTGAAAAACAAAAAAAAAAAAAGAAAACCCTAAAATTATACAATATGTGAGTAATACACATATATGATATAAAGTACATACCAGAGTCACTTTCTCTAGCTTACTAAAATTTTCTAAATGCAAAATTTAATGGATAATTTTGAAAATTCCAATCTGCCAATATAGAAAAATCAAGCCTGACAGGGTGGCACACACCTCTAATCCCAGCACTCAGGAGGCAGAGGTAGAAGGATCACTATGAGTTTGTGCCCACCCCAAGACTACATAGTGAATTCCAGGTAAGCCTGAGCTAGAGCAAAATTCTACCTTAAAAAAAAAAAAAAAAAAAAAAAAAAAACAAGAGGCTGGAGAGATGGCTTAGTGGTTAAGGCACTCACTTGTGAAACCTAAGGACCTATGTTTGACTTAGATCCCACATAAACCAGACATACAAGGTGATGCATGCTCAAGGTTGCATATGAGCACAAGTTGGCATAAGTGTCTCAAGTTCTATTGCCATGGATGGAGGCCCTGGCATACCAGTTTCTCTCTCTCTTTCTCTTTCTCTCTCACTGTCTTTCTCTCATAAAAAATGAGGTCAAGACTTCAAAAAATATATATATGGATAAATCTACTAACCAGTCATTATTTTTGGCCACTTAGTTTGTCTTCATTTTCTGCTGTTATAAATAATCACATTACAAACATTGGTAGTAATTCTTGGTGAACTAAATAAATGAGAAAGAGATATGATATGCTTAAATACTCAACAATATATTGTCACATTTTCTGAGAAAACCATTGCTGTCTTCATTGAGTCCCAATTTTAAGCCAGTTTTCTTGGTATTAGGTAACGGTTTCTACACAGTGCTTCCGATAGTCCATATGCCATCTTTTTGTGGTGTGAAAGTACCTTTCTCATATTCTTGCTACAGATCACTATGATTCCATGTAAGCATTTGCTTCTGTGAAAATCCCAAAATTGCACAAGGCGAGGGTGGCCTCTCAGAGACAACATTGAGTGTGCCTATTTTGCCGTCAGCCTTAGAAAAAGATGATTTTTAAATTACAAAGTGCTGTCTCTCTCTCTCTCACACACATACACACACACACACACACACACACACTCAATAACCTTACTCAAGTCTCATAACCACCTTTTGAAGTGAGACAGAAGAGAAATTCTCTCCCTTTTAAAAATGAGACAAATGGCGCTGAGAGGAAAATTGATAACCATCCAAGTTAATCCAGTCAGCAGTCAGAATATGTGCTTCTGTCCTGTTTATTTTATTTTATGTTGTTTTGTTTTGATTTGCTTTCCTACTGAGGCATCCAAAAGTTTCAATAAAAATTTGATCTTGTATAAAGTGAGGTCCCATGAAGTCAAAATGGAGCACAGCCCAGTAGAGGTGATTATCTAAAGTCCTCTCTTTCTCTCTTTGATATTGGACAGGCATCGAGAAATGGGCTGCTATTGTGGTGTGGTGGTTTGAAAGTAAAATATTCCCCACAGCCTCAAGAGTTCATGATTAAGCCTTTAACTTAGTTTCCTGCTGGCAGAGACTTTCAGAGTTAGAGCCCAGTGGCAGGAGGTATGTGACAGGGGCGGACCTTGGGATTAATTAGTCAAGCCCATTGGATGTTTACAACTAGCTTGCTCTTACTGATTTCTCTCTCTCTCTGTGTGGCTGATACACTAAGTAATATGTGATCTGATTGAAATGCTTCCTCCACCATGAAGAAACTTACCCTCGAAACTATAAGCTTGAAGTGAATCTGTTGTCCCCATAAGCTGCTTCTGGTTGAATGTTTTGCCCCTGAAACAAGAAAGTCACTGCTACAGACAATTAGTACCACAAAGTGGCATGGTTATTGCCATGAACCTGACTATGTGCTTTTTAGCCTTAGCTGACAGGGAAAATGTGGAAGAATTTGGACTAGAGAAGCCTTAAGGTGCTATAAGCAGGCCTTGATGGGCCATACCGGTGAGAATTTGAAAATCCTGAATTCAGAGAGAAGTGTGGATGGGGAAGACTTGGCATATTAGGTTTCAGCGTGGAAAGAAAGGATTTTGTTAGAATTAGGCTACTGGTGGAATGGCTGGCTGAATCCCGCCCATGGCTTAAGAATTTGAGCAAAGTTGAATTTAGAAATAATGTGCTGGTGATTTTGACAGAAGAAAATACAGAGCAAAAAATGCATGAAAGATGTAAAGTTTGGCACAGAAAGAAATACATACAAGTTTGAAGTTCCAGGCATTAAAAGTTGGTTTTAAGCCATTAAAACTGCAATTGTTAAAGAGATTACCACCATTAAAGATGTTCTTTGGGCTGGAGACATGGATTAGTGGTTAAGGTATGTGAAGCCTAAGAACCCCGGTTCAAGGCTCCGATTCCCCAGTACCCATGTAAGCCAGATGCGCAAGGAGGCACATGCATCTGGAGTTCATTTGCAGTGGCTGGAGGCCCTGGCGTGCCCATTCTTTCTCTCTCTCTCTCTCTCTCTCTCTCTCTCTCTCTCTCTCTCTCTCCCTGCCTGTTTCTGTATCTCTCAAATAAATAAATAAAAATAAAATATTTTTAAAAATACCTAAAGTTGCCGGGCATGGTGGTGCACACCTTTAATCCCAGCACTTGCGAGGCAGAGGTAGGAGGATCGCCATGAATTTGAGGCCACCCTGAGAGTATATAGTGAATTCCAGGTTAGCCTGGGCTACTGTGAAACCCTACCTTGAAAAACAAAAAAAAACAAAAAAAAGAAAACCCTAAAATTATACAATATGTGAGTAATACACATATATGATATAAAGTACATACCAGAGTCACTTTCTCTAGCTGACTAAAATTTTCTAAATGCAAAATTTAATGGATAATTTTGAGAATTCCAATCTGCCAATATAGAAAAATCAAGCCTGACAGGGTGGCACACACCTCTAATCCCAGCACTCAGGAGGCAGAGGTAGAAGGATCACTATGAGTTTGTGCCCACCCCAAGACTACATAGTGAATTCCAGGTAAGCCTGAGCTAGAGCAAAATTCTACCTTAAAAAAAAAAAAAAAAAAAAAAAACCAAGAGGCTGGAGAGATGGCTTAGTGGTTAAGGCACTCACTTGTAAAACCAAAGGACCTATGTTTGACTTAGATCCCACATAAACCAGACATACAAGGTGATGCAGGCTCAAGGTTGCATATGAGCACAAGTTGGCATAAGTGTCTCAAGTTCTATTGCCATGGATGGAGGCCCTGGCATACCAGTTTCTCTCTCTCTTTCTCTTTCTCTCTCACTGTCTTTCTCTCATAAAAAATGAGGTCAAGACTTCAAAAAATATATATAGATAAATCTACTAACCAGTCGTTATTTTTGGCCACTTAGTTTGTCTTCATTTTCTGCTGTTATAAATAATCACATTACAAACATTGGTAGTAATTCTTGGTGAACTAAATAAATGAGAAAGAGATATGATATGCTTAAATACTCAACAATATATTGTCACATTTTCTGAGAAAACCATTGCTGTCTTCATTGAGTCCCAATTTTAAGCCAGTTTTCTTGGTATTAGGTAACGGTTTCTACATAGTGCTTCCGATAGTCCATATGGCATCTCTTTGTGGTGTGAAAGTACCTTTCTCATATTCTTGCTACAGATCACTATGATTCCATGTAAGCATTTGCTTCTGTGAAAATCCCAAAATTGCACAAGGCGAGGGTGGCCTCTCAGAGACAACATTGAGTGTGCCTATTTTGCCGTCAGCCTTAGAAAAAGATGATTTTTAAATTACAAAGTGCTCTCTCTCACACACATACACACACACACACACACACACACACACACACACTCAATAACCTTACTCAAGTCTCATAACCACCTTTTGAAGTGAGACAGAAGAGAAATTCTCTCCCTTTTAAAAATGAGACAAATGGCGCTGAGAGGAAAATTGATAACCATCCAAGTTAATCCAGTCAGCAGTCAGAAGATGTGCTTCTGTCCTGTTTATTTTATTTTATGTTGTTTTGTTTTGATTTGCTTTCCTACTGAGGCATCCAAAAGTTTCAATAAAAATTTGATCTTGTATAAAGTGAGGTCCCATGAAGTCAAAATGGAGCACAGCCCAGTAGAGGTGATTATCTAAAGTCCTCTCTTTCTCTCTTTGATATTGGACAGGCATCGAGAAATGGGCTGCTATTGTGGTGTGGTGGTTTGAAAGTAAAATATTCCCCACAGCCTCAAGAGTTCATGATTAAGCCTTTAACTTAGTTCCCTGCTGGCAGAGACTTTCAGAGTTAGAGCCCAGTGGCAGGAGGTATGTGACAGGGGCGGACTTTGGGATTAATTAGTCAAGCCCATTGGATGTTTACAACTAGCTTGCTCTTACTGATTTCTCTCTCTCTGTGTGTGGCTGATACACTAAGTAATATGTGATCTGTTTGAAATGCTTCCTCCACCATGAAGAAACTTACCCTCGAAACTATAAGCTTGAAGTGAATCTGTTGTCCCCATAAGCTGCTTCTGGTTGAATGTTTTGCCCCTGAAACAAGAAAGTCACTGCTACAGACAATTAGTACCACAAAGTGGCATGGTTATTGCCATGAACCTGACTATGTGCTTTTTAGCCTTAGCTGACTGGGAAAATGTGGAAGAATTTGGACTAGAGAAGCCTTAAGGTGCTATAAGCAGGCCTTGATGGGCCATACCGGTGAGAATTTGAAAATCCTGAATTCAGAGAGAAGTGTGGATGGGGAAGACTTGGCATATTAGGTTTCAGCGTGGAAAGAAAGGATTTTGTTAGAATTAGGCTACTGATAGAATGGCTGGCTGAATCCCGCCCATGGCTTAAGAATTTGAGCAAAGTTGAATTTAGAAATAATGCACTGGTGATTTTGACAGAAGAAAATACAGAGCAAAAAATGCATGAAAGATGTAAAGTTTGGCACAGAAAGAAATACATACAAGTTTGAAGTTCCAGGCATTAAAAGTTGGTTTTAAGCCATTAAAACTGCAATTGTTAAAGAGATTACCACCATTAAAGATGTTCTTTGGGCTGGAGACATGGATTAGTGGTTAAGGTATGTGAAGCCTAAGAACCCAGGTTCTATTCCCCAGTAGCCACATAAGCCAGATGCACAAGGTAACACATGTGCCTAGATTTCATTTGCAGTGGCTACAGGCTCTGGCATACTCATTCTCTCTGTGTCTGTCTATCTGCCTCTTTCTCTCTCTCTCTCTCTCAAATATATATATATAAAACTATTCTTAATGTTAAGAATTGAACACTGGAAAGGGTGTCTTAAGAATAAGACTCAACCCATTGAACCCTCAAGCTAGTAAGAATGTGAAATCTTCCTGAAGGAAGAATATTGCAGGAGTACCCTAATTCTCAAGGTCAAGCTTGATCTCTCCAAGGGTTTATAAATTTGGGTATGTCACCCATCTGGTATTGACTTTAGAAGCAGATAAATTCAGGGAAGAGGGCTTTGAAGTGCACAGGCTTCTGAAGATGGCAATGTAAAGCAAGGTTGAAAACCCTGCCTGGAGACCCATGGGGCCATGGTGTGGAGCTGTGAAGATGAACTGCGGGTTGCAATGGTAAGCATGCAGTACACTGGAGAAACAGAACTGGCCCTTTTAGAGCCAGAGGACTTCATCACAGATCCCAGATGCTAGATGTGGAACTTATGAGATTTGATTTTTTTCCCCTGCTAGTTTTCTATATTCCACTGGTCTAACCTTTTCCTGATATGCATCTTTTTTTTGCAATAAGAATATTTATGTGTTTATATGCCTTTTTGCATTGAAAGCATGTAACATGTACTTTTATGTTAGAGGGCTCAGAGTAATGGACGGTCTTGAATTTTAAGAGACTTTACACTTTTTTTTTTTTTGGTTTTATGAGGTAGGGTCTCACTCTGGCCCAGGCTGACCTGGAATTAACTATGTAGTCTCAGGGTGGCCTTGAACTCACTGCGATCTTCCTACCTCTGCCTCCTGAGTGCTGGGATTAAAGGCGTGCGCCGCTACGCCTGGTGAGACTTTACACTTTTGAACAATGTAAGATGAGTAAAGACTATGGGGGCTTTTAAATTTGGACTAAATGCATTTTGTATCATGAGATGGTCATGAGTGTATGAGGACCAGGGACATAATGAAGTGATTTAAATATAAATTATAGTCTAAAGCTTGGGATTAAAAGCCTTGGAAGATGGATCCTTCCTGGAGAATTATTATTATTATTATTATTATTATTATGTTGTTATTATTATTATTATTTTGCCAAGGATATGCTCACTGGATGGTCAGAACTAGCTCACGCTTGCTGCTTTCTTTCTCTGCTGCTAATATATGAAAATGTGAACAGATTGACAGGCTTTCTCCACAGTGATGAAACTTCCCCTCAAAAGTATAACCTTTAAATAAATGCTTTCCTCCCAAAGCTGCTTCTGGTCAGGTGTTTTGTCCCAGCAATGAGAAGTTAACTGTTAGAAATGTCCTTAAATGCTATATACAGCTACCCAGTTTGAAGGCAAAACAAATGTTTTCAAGGAGAAAGAAAACATTAGCCCAACATCTATTTTTTTTTATTTTATCTCAGAAAATGTTAACTTTCAGTATTCATGGACTTTTTAGTAAGTGACCAAAAGAATTATTTAGAAGCTATGTGGAAGACTGGCAATATATACATTTTTAGAATATTGAAGTTATTAATATGAGAGAGAGATTGCAGACAAACTCCAGGCACATGTGAAACATTTTGCATCTGACTATATATGAGCATTGGAGTATCAAACCTGGGCTAACAAGCTTTGCAAGCAAGTACCTTTAACCACTGGGCCATCTCTCCAACATCCTGGTAATAGTCTTATAGAGGCAAGCCCAAGAGACTGACCTTTTGTATGCAAGAGAGAGAGAGAGAGAGAGAGAGAGAGAGAATAAGAATTGGTGCATCAGGGCCTCCAGCCACTACAATTGAACTCCAGATGCATGTGCCACTTTGTGTATATATGCAACATTGCATGCTAGTGTCACTGTGCATCTGGCTTATGTGGGACCTGAACAGTTTAACATGAGTCCTTAGGCTTTACAGGTAAGTGCTCTAACCACTAAACAATCTCTCCAGCCCCATGGCAATATTTTTAGGGCAATATGCTTTAAGATGTCATGAGTCAATTGAGCAGAGTATTGAGTATATATGCAGAGTACAGTATTCCTTTCTTCTGCATTATTGATCAAAACCATTTGTTAACTGCAAAACTATAACCACTCATATTGCTTATTTGAGTGGATCATAAAATATTCTGGGGCTGGAGAGATGGCTTCATGGTTAAGGTGCTTGCCTGCAAAGCCTAAGGACCCAGATTTGGTTCCCCAGGACCTGCATAAGCCAGATGCACAAGGTGGAGCATGCATTGGCAGTTTGTTTGCAGTGGCTAGAAGCCTTGATGTTCCTATTCTTTCCTTCTCCTTCTCTCTCTCTTTCTTTCTCTAATAAATAAATAAAATAAAATATTTTTTAAAAATCTGCAGTGATCAGTTACTCTGTTTTGACCATACACCCTAATTAGAAATTTTGCATTAAAATCTTTTATTCTTTCCAATGAACACAAACCAGAAAAAATTCAAAAGAAGATACTGCTAAGATTTGGTTCCTAATGAGTTCCAGTCATTTTTACTGTTTGCAAAAGTTTCATAGGCATGGGACAATTTTTCAAGCAAATGAATAGTCAATGCACAAGGCCACATAATGAGCCACATAGTACTCAAGTGGCACTTAGGTCTTCTAGGTTCTATTCCTGGGCATCACACTATTTGAGAAATAACACTGTTATCAGGTAGAATTTTCAATTGAAAGCAAAAAAAAAAAAAAAAAGCAGATACTGGTATTGTTAGGCGAAGATAAATTTACAATTGGGCTTTCAGGGGCTCACTCAAATCAGCAGGAGAATGTGAGGAACAGTTCTTGAGATTCAGGCAGACACTTGCCACCCTCAAGTGGGAATGAAGCATGAGCCACAGAAAATATTCATAGCACAGTGGCCAGCACAGTCCCAAACATGACCCCAAGCACTCCCACATACTGTGCGACCAATACAGAAGGAAATTCCTGACGAGCCACTGGCTAGGTCAAAGTTTGTTTCTATTGTCTGGCAGTGGGAAGAAACCTGATCCACTTGTTTGATTCCCTGCAGCTGCTATGTCTAAGTCAATATGTAATTTGGGATTCCTCAAAAAGGAGACAATAAAACACAGGAAATTTTTTTAAATAATATAATGGTGAAATTTAGTTTTAAAGGCATAAACATTAAACAAGGGTAAATACGGTAAACTATAAGGTTAAGATTGTCTTCTTCCATAGCTACCAGCTCAGGAGAAAAGCTGGTTGTTCACCTCATAGCCTGTAGATGAGAGGATTCTTCTCTAGTGTGTCTGGCCAGCTCATGAGCAGCAACCTAACAACACTATCTGCTGTGGGTCCCCCTCCAAGTGAACTAGCCAGGTGTATTACAGTGAGATGCAGTGTTGTAGGTAGTCACTCATATGCATGGGAATCTTTTTCTCTCAGTCTTAAAATACAAGCAGGCATGCAAATGTGACAAACATCCAAACAAAACCTCCAACAAGAAAGGGAATAATCTAGACATACCAAGAGAGAAAACAAGTTAAATGGAGCTGAAATATGAAAACTTTAAGAATCTGTCATTGATTATCCCATGGTCATGGATTGGCAGAATCAATAAGGTAAAAATGACTATCTTACCCAAAGTGACCTGCAGATTTAATCCAGTGCACATCAAACTTCCAAGGCCATTATTCATTGACATAGAAAAAAAATAATCCTAAAAGCCATTTGGAAGAAATCTTGGGCAACAAAATTAAAGCTGTAGATATCACCATACCTCATTTTAAGGTATATTACAGATCCATAATAACAAAAAAAAAGTCATTGGCACAAAAATGGACATGTAAATCAAAAGAACAGAATAGAAGATCCAGATATAAAGCCATGCAGCTACAGTGTGTTGGTTAAAATGGGAGTGTATGTACCTCAGAGCCTTAGGGATTTTTGATTAAGGTTAAGCTTCCTACTTAGGTTGCTAGCAGCCTGCTGGAGGAGGTTGTGAAAAGAGCCAATTTGAGTTCTGACTGTCTGTGTGTCTTGACATCATTTCCTTTGTCTTCCATCAGTCTAAACAAACTTTTTCCTTTCCATCAGCTGTTTTAGGCCGGGTTTTGTCCCAGAAACGAGAAAGTAACTGCAACAGTAAAAATTGGTACCAAGAAGTGGGTTTATAGCTGCCATGAGTCTGAACATGTGGGTTTTAGTTTTTGGAACTTGTGGTCAAGAGGAATGTGGAGGTATTTGGTACTTTGGACCGGAGAAGCATTGTCATGTTGTAAGCAGAGTTTGATGTGTTATTCCAGTGAGAGTTTGAAAGTGCTAAATGCAGAGGGAATTGTGACTTGTAAAGCCTTGTCTCATGAATTTTCAAAGGGGAAAGAGAGGACTTTGAACTGAGATACTGGCATAATGGTTGGCTATGTTCTTCTATCCATGCTCAGAGAGTTTGATTCAGGTTCAATTTAAAAGTAATAGACTTGTGTGCTTAGCAGAAGGTATAGAACAGAAAGACATGAAAGTCATATGGTTTATCACAGGAAAAATTCAAGCAAGTTTGAAGTTATAGTCACAGAGATTGGTTTTAGGTTACTGAAGCTACAATTGAAGCTACAATTGTTAAGCAAATGATCACCATTAAGGGTGTGCCAACTGTTTTGAATAGAAACAATAGAAATGATGTCCACAGGGTGAGCCATTGAAAGGAGGTGGTTAGAATAAAAAATTCTAAAAAGTAGTCTGTTCTTCAATGTCAAGGTTTATTCCCTAGTGGATTTACAAAATTGGTTATGCCAGTTACTTGGCATTGGTTTTGGAAGCATAAAAAAATGCACAGAAACAGGTCATAAAGTCCAACTTGGCTTAGTTTTTGGAATGAGCAAAGTGAAACAAGCTTGAAATCCTTGTATGGAGATCCAGTAAGGCCACTTATGAAAGTGAACCAAAGTCACTAAGATGGGACATGTGAAACCATGAAACCATGTTGTTGGAATCCCTGTGTGGAGACCCAATAAAAACCATTGTATGACCATGAAGCAGTTCCAGTTGCTGCTGAGATGGATGGAATAATAGGAAACAGGGTTGAAATCCTGAGGACAAGTAAGGCCATTGCATGATGCTATGAAGATGAACCATGGTTTGCTGTGTAGACTCAAAGATGTTTTGGATGTACCAGGTCTGTGGAATTGCTTCCAGCTGGGAAGTGGAATTGGAATCTGTGACTTTTCTCACAGTTTATAGATATTGCCTTTGAACTGTGGATGTTTGATGTTTGCCTACTGGTTAATTGTGTTGCATTGGTCCAGGCTGTCTTTGTTATGACTTTTTGCAACGGAAATGTTTACTCTGTGCCATTATTCATTGGAAGTGTCTAATTTGTGTATTGATATTTCTGGGAAAACAGTTATGAGACAGTATTGAATCTCAGATGGGACTTGGGACTTTGGAACAATGTTAATGTTGGGAAAGACTACGGGAACCTTTAAAATTTGTCTGAGTGCAGTTTGCAATGTGAAATGGTCAGGAGTCTATGGGGTACATGGGCCCCTGTAAGCTGATTCTTAGCAGGTATTTGTCCCAGGAATGAGAAAGTAACTGCAACCTATAGCCATCTGTTTGTTGATGAAATTAACAAAAATACATGAGAAAAGTTATTCTCTTCAACAAATAGTGCTGGGAAAACTAGATATCTACATGTTGAAGAATGAAACTAGAACCTTTTCTCTCACCATGCACAATAATCAATCCAAAATGGATCAAAGACCCTAGCATAAGATTGCAAACACTGAAACTACTAGAACAAAACATAGGGGGAATAATTTAGCAAGTAGCCATGGGTAAGTACTTTCTGAATAGAACTCTGGCTGCTCAGGAAATAAGATCAATCAATCAGCAATAAAGGGGACCTAATGAGATTATAAAGCTTTTGGACAGTAAATAAAACTATTAATTGAACAATGAAACAGCCTACAGAATGGGATAAAGTCTTTGCCATCTATATATCTAATAGAGGAGTAATATCTAAGATATGTAAAGACCTCAAAATAAAAATCAGGAAATAAAAATAACTCAATCAAAAAAATTGGTTATGGATTTGAACAGATAATTCTAGATAGAATAAATAAGAATGTTCAGTATTTTTTTTAAAGTTCAACATCTTTAGAGAAAAGGAAAATTCAAAATAATGGCACTTTGAGAGTCCATCTCAGTATGGTCAGAATGGCTATTATAAAGAAGTCAAATTACAACAAATATTTATTCACAATAGCTAGGAACTGAAATTACCCTACATACCCATCAACTGATGAATGGATAATGAATATGTGGTAATATACACAATGGAATATTATTCAGTTCTAAAGAAAAAAATGATATAATAAAATTAATAGAAAAATGAATGAATCTGGAAAATATACTTTGTGAGATAATGCAGGCTTAGAAAGATAAACATTGTATATTCTTTGTCATATGAAGAGCCTAGTTTTGAATTTTAGACTTTTCTGAGTTAGAGTCAGTAGAAACCAGGAAGCTAAAAAGGGGGTCATGAGGTAGGAGGTGGCAGGGAGGGCTTCAGTGAAAGGGATAGCAGATATGTAAGTACATGAGAAGAATTCAAGGGTAGAATGATTTAAGTGGGGTCAGGGGAAAAGGGGGAAGTTTAAACAAAACCAAACATGTTTTTAAACAAAACCAAACATGTTATGAAAAAGCCAAATGGAAATCCACTTCATTGTTAGCTAATTAAAATATATAATTTAGGGCTGGAGAGATGGCTTAGCGGTTAAGGTGCCTGCCTGCCAAGCCTAAGAACACCCCTTCGATTCTCAAGGTCCCACATTTAGCCAGACATAAAGTGCCACAAGGGTGCAATGCCACACTTGCCCACAAGAGGAATTCATTCACAGCAGCTGAGAGGCCACTGGTCCACCCATTCTCTATCTGTCTCTCTCTCTCTCTCTCTCTCTCTCTCTCTCTCTCTCTCTCTCTCTCAAAAAAAAATATATATATAATTTTAAAAGAGCATTTGGGAACAAGTGCCCTGCAGAGGTACATAATGCTGCACCAAGAAGCCATAGGTTGTTATAGTAAAATCCTAGTGCCAGGAGTGACATATGGAAGATATTTCCTTAAAACAATATCTGAAAAGGTGAATGTTGTTGGTTATGGGAAATGTAAAGTGATTAGAGTATGCACAGAAACTTTTAAATGATGAAATATCAAAATCATTCCCTTTTTGAAGTATATGCATATGTATGACTTGAAATAATAATGTTTATGAATACATTTGCTGATCTTCAATAAAGACAGAAGATAGAATAAACACCCAGTCCATAAATACAGGGGAATCCACATTCACACCACCAGAGACAAACTGGTTCCTGCTGTATTGAACATGTCTGAAAACACACTCAAAGTAGTTTAGACAAATAGCATATTTGGATTAGGAACATGCTAGCTGTCATAGCTAGGAAGAGGTCCGAGCAGCTCAAAATATAAACGATCAGGATTCAAAACCAAAGTTTTATGATTCTGCTCACTATCTCACAAAGGGAAATGGTCCTCATAAAGCACGTATAACATGACTGGAAGCCAAATTAACATCTTCCCACCTTCGCTGTGCAAATGGGACAAGAGCTTTATCAAATATTCATATATTATTTTGGGTAGGGTGATTGGGTTCAGCTGGAATAGAGTGCTAAATTCTAATGGGACTGGTCAGATGCCCATCTCAGTGGTCAATTTTGGTAAAGGGACCAAAGTTCACTAGAATTAGGTGAATTAGTAAAGAATATGTATAAAGAAAGCTTTTTCCCAACCTCGCTCTAACCTACCTGTCTGAATTAATCATTATTAACAACTTATTGTCTAATCTTTTATACCTTTTGTTGCATGGTCCCAAAAATATCATTAAACTGAAACACATAAAGATGTATAAGCTTTCAATTTATTAAGCACATTTTCACCTGATCTTTGATCAGATCTGGAAAAATACTTTTAGAGAGGTCAGTGTTTTAATTGTTGGAAGATCAGACTGTAACATTAAACTGAGTAAAACACAATGTTATTTGTACTTCACTCCTCATTACACTTTCTGTTATTAGTTCTGATATTCTAAATCTGTGGTCAGCCTTTTCCAGGAAATTTGGTTCCAATGAAGACAATGATAAGCAAGTGACTCCTTTTGCAATTTTCACTGGGCTCTCCACAGATGAATATCTATTCAATTTAATAATCACTCAATATTGAGTAAAATTATTTTTCTCAAGTACCAAAGAAATATTTGTTGTTATCTTGTTTAGCATGTTTAAAATTGGACTTACCTTCTTTCTAACAGGGCCCATAGGAAATGACTTAAAGAAAACTCAATAGTCATTGAATTTATAGCATGAGACACCTATGAAATTATTAGAAACACAGATTTGCTCTTGAAACTTTCTTTAGCATAATTAAATGGTACTTTTCATCATATTACTCTAGATAAGAAGCAAATACATCAGTCTCTGAATGGTACTAAATATTTCCCTCATAATGTATCGTCAACAAAGTCTTGCTGAATTAATGAATTGTGTGAGCAGTTGAAAGTGGGATTGTACTTGTCTAATTGTGGCATCAGTTGTCATGGAGACTATCAGCCAATCAGTAGATGAATGCCCTTACTTGGCAGTGTTTGGGTGAAGAAAGCTTTGTGCGGATGTCAGCCTGAGATTTATGATGGTAAAACTATATTTGGCAGGCAAATCAATGTGTTGACCACTCTTTGTGTTTCTGCCCTCATTTTGAGTCAACCCCTGATATTCAACTAGAATATTAAGAGACCATGGGTCTTTGGAGCAGTTTGTTATTAATAGATCACTTTTATAAACTGTGCATGGGATGACTAGCTATTTGTATACATATACAATGAAGGCAACTCTTATTTCTTTGTATTTGTAATAGAAAATGTCAGATCTTGAAAGCAAGGAGGTATTAGAGGATATCTTTTTATGTCTACTATTAAAACATGTCGAGTGATCTATAAATTACCCCATAGATAAACAGTGGATTAAAATTAGACACTCTCCTCTGTCATCACTATGATATTAATCATTGAAGTTTAGGTCTTTAATGTTAATATATACCTTTTAGCAGTATATGTCACTACATATTAAATTACATGATAGCTGACAGATTTTTAAATCAAAACATTTTTTCTCTCCTAATGTCATAACATGATAAGAAATAGAGTGATTTTTGCTTGCATAGAATATTTTTTATCTTTGTATGTGCTCTTTTTTGTTGTTTATATTTGCAGTGAACCAAGATGTTTTTATCAGAAGCTATCTTTATTCTCAGACCAAAATAGGTGATAAACATCTCATGTAATACACAAAGAGCTATACAAAGGAATGCCCATAAATCATAATAGTTTACCAATTCCTAGGAAAACAAAAATGAGCACTTGGAAGCCTGAGGTAGGTGGGTTGCCCTGAGACTACATAGTGAAGTCCAGGTCAGCCTGAGCTAAGAGTGAGAACCTATCTCAAAAAAAAAAGAGAGAGAGAGAAAAAAAATCATATCTTCTAAAAATTTCCCTTCTTTCACCAGAATTAATTGCTATCCAAAAACATGGTTAAAAACCATGAGAAAATACATGACTATTATGTATTAATCCATACAAAATGAACCCCTTATTATGTACTATCTGCTAGACAATGATACAATTATAATCATTCTTCATACATTGAACATACAGAGAAGCAGAAATGCATTAGACATAGTACTTGATAACAAATATATTCAATGAGAAACGTAAGTTAACATTTTTCACATGTCATTTAATACCAAGACCAAAATTTCTTCTGCAAGTACCTTCCCCTAATTTGCCCATCTGCTGCTGTACAAATCCATTATGCAGCTCAATTGTGCACCAACCATATGTATGGAGTAAGCATAGAGCAAGATAATATTTTGCATAAAACAAGAAAATAAATACATTGTCCATCTAACCAACTGATTATTATTTTATCCTGACCCTTTACCTGTTCCTACTGTAATTTTCTGTGTGGCTCATGTGTTTTTATGTTAATCCCCTCTGACGGAAGGTCTTCAAGGGTAGAGATTATTAACATGCTCATCACCATGCCTTTAGCATTTTCAACAGTTCAAGTCAACCCCTGAAACTCAGCTGTCATATTAATATACCCTCAGTCTTTGAAGCAGTTTTGTTAGTAGCAGATTCCTTTTACAGACTCTGTCATAGCACAGTCAGCTCTGAAAGAATTCGGTGAACGTAAATCCATCCCACCATAGGCTCATATGTTTGAACACTTGGTCCCCAGCTGGTAGCTTTGTTTGGGAAAGCTGTGGATCCTTCAGGAGGTGAAACTTTACTGGAGGAAGTGGGTCACTGGAGTTGGGCCCTCAAGTTTTGTGGCCAGGGTCTACTCCCCCTTATTTATTTATTTATTTATTTATTTATTTATTTATTTATTTATTTATTTTGAGGTAGGGTCTCACTCTAGCCCAAGGTGGCCCGGAATGCACAGTGATCCTCCTACCTCTGCCTCCCAAGTGTTGTCCTCTTCCATTTACCACTCTCCTTCCTGAGTAAGAATATGCTATAACCCTGTCCTGCCATGATAGAATGCAGCCCTTGGAACTAAGGCTGGTTTAAATGCTCTCCTTCCTTTCATTTATTCTGGCCAGTTATTTATTCTATTCAATGCAGAAGTATCTAATGCAATAATTTCAACTACTTTTAAATATTTTTTCTTCCACCATTCCTTTGCATGGATCTTTGTGTCTTACATGAATGTTAATCGCCTACTTTGATCTGTGAACAAAGATAGCAAGAAGATATCACCTGTGAGCCATAGGACAAGCCTTAGCAGACAATCTGTTGGAGCTTAGATTATGAAAATCCCAGCCTCTACAGCTATAAGTATCAAATTTCTGTTGTTTGCAAGAAAAAAGAATTCATTAATGGAAATTTAATATGTATGGTTAGGGTAGGCTTTTAGTCTCACTTAAATTTTCTCTAAGTGAAACATATTTAATTTATCAAATAAAAATTATGCTATAGAGAAGGATCAAAAATTAAATGAAAAAAGTATGTCTTAGGAGGTTGCTAGAAAGAGTTTCACAGAAATGACATTCTAATAATGATTTTACAAAAATATTTTAAACCATGTTTTAAAAATACCTTGCTAATACCTAGAGAGTTTAATATAATAAAATAGTTATAACATTTTTATATCCACACACATTTCCTAAGGCATTTTTCCACATGTATTTTCTTATTCCCTTCTTCTGCTTTTTTTTTTTTTTTTTTTTTTTTTTTTAAGCAGGGTCTCACTCTGACTCAGGCTGGCTTTGAACTCACTGCAGTCCTTCTACCTCAGCCTCCTGAGTGCCAGGATTAAAGTCCTAAAGGTGTACAGCGCCTTCCCATCTTATCTTCATTTCCTTATTCTAATTCTACAGATTGGAAATCTAAAGCATAAGACATTTGGAGAACTTACCTCACAATAGAATAAAATTATTTTGATAGCAAATTTAATAATCTAGTATCAAACATGAATCTTTAAAAACTATATATTACACACATTTATTTATACCATGTGTGGATTAAAAGGAAATAAGCCTGGCAGAATTAGTAGCATTAAGCTATTTTCAATGCTACAAAATGTTTTTATGTCCCAGGTCTCTAGGCTCTTGTTGCAATATACTGATAATAACTAACACAGTTGTCCATTTTGGAAAAATCAATGTTGCAGATTGTGATGGCTTTTAAAGTAACATTTAGGGTATGATATCACAAAGAACATGTACCTGGAAAAAATGTCTCCATTAGAGTACAAAATCCTTGGCTGAGAGCCACTGAGAGTTATTCAGTACCATGGGATGTATTTGCTGCTGTGAACACACACCTTTGTGATGAAGGAACAGCTAGCTTGTAAGAACAGATCGATCTGCCTCACAACCTGGGTAAAGAACAATGAGGCTCTTCTCAGGAAGATAGTTCAATCCACCATCATTATCACTTAAATTCATTTAATTGTCTGCACATCTCACCATAATTTCCTTGGTTTTTGTTACATTTAAAATGCATGATTGGGGCTGGAGAGATGGCTTCGTGGTTAAGCATTTGACTGTGAAGCCTAAGGACAGTTCGGGGCTCGATTCCCCAGTACTCACATAAGCCAGACAAGCCAGATGCACAAGGTGGCACAAGCATCTGGACTTCATTTATAGTGGCTAGAGGCCCTGGCACGTCCATTCATTCTCTCTCTCTCTCTCTCTCTCTCTCTCTCTCTCTCTCTCTCTCTCCCTTTCTCTGTCTCTAATAAATAAATAAAAACTTTAAAAAATGCATGATTTACTTTCTGAATTTCTTTTTCTACTCTTTGCAATTGTTAAACCTGACATGGATACCGAAGGCAGATTATTAGGCCTTATAAATGCTAATGCCTGAACATCTAATATGCTCAACAGTTACTATACTGTGTCCCCATCCTAATACCCCAATGTTCTGTCCAAGAATAACATATTATTAATGCAATAGTATAATTCAGACTCCACACTATATTCCCACCTGTAATGTCTACTACTAATTCCATAGAATAGAAGTATTTGGTAGTAAAAAATCACATGTTGTAGGAACTGTTACAGTTCAAGGGGGTCTCTTCATACTGCAGATCATTGATAAATAAAATCCAATATTTATAGCATAAACTTATATATCATCCTATTTATAAGAATAAAAGGAATAATAAAAATATTTTACTGAGAAGTATTTTAGGTGTACTTGGTAATATGTGAAAATGAACAAAGATATTTGACAAATTATTTTTTTCCCAAATATACATTAAGTATAAACCAACATGAGTACATCTGAAAAATATATGGCATTCATATTACATTATTTAAATAAATATTCCTAGACTCTCCAGTTAAAAAGTATCATCTTTCATGCACACAATTTCAAGTATTACTATATAGAAATCATAATGGCTTAATTATTTGGGTATAAAATATTATGTTACCTTTAAGTATATGATAGAATTTAATTTCAATTATCTTTTTAGTGTTCAGTGATATGCAGAATTTATATATAATTTTCCCTATATAAATTTATATCTTGTTATAATTTCTGGTTCATCCCAATAATTTTTCTTTCTTGTTATTCGTTAAGTGTCTTAAAGCTATTTGGAGGAATGTTTTTTAGAAAGAAGAAATTAGAGGAATATGATTCAGTCTCTAGTGACTCAATTAAGAGGAAAGAGATTTATTTCTGATTGAGAAATTCTACCTATTGTAGTCAAATGAGGTATAACTTACAAATTAAGAATCTGCTATTTATGTTTCATTTAAAATTCAATTCATGGCTATTTTAAAAATCCTGACCAGAGGTTTTTTTCCTTATGAAATTATATCTTCACTTGGTTTTTTGAAAAATTTGCAAAAATGTTATAAATTTAGATATAATCCTAAAAATATCTTGGGAATCTTTTTGATGATCAAGGTACTGTTTGATAGTCAAAGAAAAATTCTTTAATTTGAATCAAATAGTAACAGTAAGTATATTGCAAAATTTTGAACTGAATTTTAATAGTACAGTAGGAATCCACCTATAATATTTTTTTTTCCTCTCTGATTTAAAAGTCAAATGACCTTGTCTGGGGATGTAGCTCAGTGGGAGAGTGCTTGCCTAGCATACACGAAGCCCTGGGTTTAATCCTAAACCCTAAGAAATGGTGATGATGCTGATGATAAGGATGGTGAAGAGGATTCTTCAACTGAAATGTCGTGTTTTTGCCTGCTGGTGCTGTGATTCCCATAAGTTGGTCTTTCCAGGAGGACTGAACGTTATATTCAGCAATAATACAGAAGCTGCTGGGGATTATGGATATTTGAGATCAGGGAAGAATCCATACTTACTCTAAGTGAGATACAGTACTGAAACTGATTTGTCTGTTTGTTTTTAAAAAAATATTTATGGACTCATATGTTATTTCAGGAGCTACTGAACCATGCAGAGAGTAGCATTCCAACAATTTCAAACCATCTGTTGGAGACCATGTTGCGGGCAGCTTTTTTTTTTTCTTTTGTTACTGGTTAGTCAAAAAAAAAAAAATTTTCCACTAATTTTGTAAAATATCTTTAAAAATCTTGCCTCTTTGTTTATTATTTTTAGGAAAATAAGTACTTTTTATCACAAGGAAAATTATTTTTAAGTCATTGAAATATTGAACAATGGTCAAGAAAATATTTTTCCCATCGTTTAGGCAAATTATTGCTTAATATAAGAAAATAGTAAGAGATTAAAACTCCAGACCATCTTATGATTGATTCATTAATCTTTGTATTTAAGATTAGAGTTGCTGGGCGTGGTGGCGTACGCCTTTAATCCCAGCACTTGGGAGGCAGAGGTAGGAGGATTACTGTAAGTTCGAGGCCACCCTGAGACTACATAGTTAATTCCAGGTCAGCCTGGGCCAGAGTGAGACCCTGCCTTGCAAAACCAAAAAAAAAAAAAAAAAAAAAAAAACAGCCAAGAGTGGCACATGTCTTTAATACCAGCACTTGGGAGGCAGAGGTAGGAGGATCACTGTGAGTTTGAGGTCCGCCTGGAACTACACAGTGAGTTCCCGGTCAGCTTGGGCTAAGATGAGACCCTACTTCAAAATATGAAAACAAAAAAACAAACAAAAACAGATTAGAATTATCAACAATTCTATTTCCACAGGAACATTGTGTTATTTGTGGATATAGTTTGGTAATTATTTTAGTAATAATGTTCTTGGAGTATTCTTTTTATTTAATTTTTTTATTAAGTAGAAACTTTGTATAGACACATCATATGTGGGTACCATCATTTCCCTCCTCCCTATCCCCACTCCACTGAGGGCTCTCCTTACTAGGATTACTGATATTCACCATGGAATTGTGGGTTATGAGTTGTGAGAACAGCAGTCTGTCATTTTGGGAAGGCTATGTCTCTGGATATTCCTTTCTACCCTATGGCTCTTACATTCTTTGTGTCCCCTCTTCTGCAAAATTCCCTGAGCCTTGGTGGGTATGTGTGAATTCTGCTTTAGTGTTGAGTTCTCAGCTGCTTCTGGATTTCCTCAGTGCCTGTCTCCATCATCCTGGCCCAGTTTGTCAGGCTCCCCATGGAAGCAGTACAGTTGTTTATCTCACCAATTCCTCTGTGGTTTCAGCTGGGCCCTGGCTGCTGTGGAGGGTTGGTTCATCTCCAGCCAGGGAGTCTACTACCTATTCTTGTCTTGTTGGTAGATTTTGGTTGTTTTTGGTTCTAGCTGCTTTCTAAAAAAAAAAAAATAAAAATAAAAAAATAAACAGATTCTCCAACAGAGAGTGAGGTCAGTATAGGTTAAAGGGCTGGAGAGATGACTTAGCTGTTAAGGCATTTACCTACAAAGCCAAAGGATCCTCCTTCGACTCTCCAGGACGCCCTTAAGCCAGATGCACAAGGGGGCACATGCATCTGGAGTTCATTAGCAGTGGCTGGAGGCCCTGGCGTGCCCATTCTCTCTTTTTTATTCTGCCTCTTTCTCTCTCATAAATGAATAAATAAATAAATAAATAAATAAATAAATAAATAAATAAATTTTTTTTTAAGAAAGGGGGGCTAAACATTGTTAATTTAGATAGATTTTGATGGTTGAAGCCTTATTTTTGGACAAAAGCTAGTGGAAGCTTCTCATTGGAGTCCATTATCATTGTCTCCATAGGGTTCTGACTTGGTTCCTGTTTTGGGTTCCTTTCCACTGAGCAGATCTCATTAGCCAACGAGCCATTGGTTACCCACCTAGACTGTGCACAGGTGTGTATATCTTGCCAGATTGGTTGTTCCATGTAGCACTGTTGTGTCCCCTGTTTGATCACATTGTTGGACATTTTCCCCAGCAGCTCACTACTACATAGGCTAACCACCCCGAGTATTCTTAACTACACTTAATTTACTATCCACTCAGTAATATTTTTTCTCTGATAGAAAATTATTGCATGTTCATATAGTTTTAATATAGTTATAATATGTTTTATTTTCAATGTAATTAGTTATTACATTTTTGCATTGACAAATATAAATAGAACATATAATGCTGGATCCCGCCACTCTTCAGAATCATGCTTATAATAGATCTGATATTAGGCCCAAAAATTACTTAACTACAACCAGGGTTACTCTAGTTCTGCCAACCTGGGAACTGAAGTTGAGAACTACTGTGTTAAATCATTTATATGAGAAAAACAGAGAGATAGAAAATATATTCTAAGTGACCATCTCAAGAATTTTGAAAACAAAGAATAACACCTTAAATTAAAATTGGTTAAAAATAAGAAAAAAAATGGACAAATACTAATGTGAAGAATAGAAATTAATTAAATAGAAAAATAAAATGGTGAATCACCAAAACCTGAAGATCTTAAAAAAAAAAAATCAATAAAACCTTGCCAAAAATAAGCAATGAAAAGTAAGAAGACACAAATGGCCCAAATTCAAGATGAAAAAGCCGTAGTATAGACTCCAAAGGGTAATGACAAAATACTTTGCTATTTTGTGAACTTTGATGAAATTTTAAAGAGTCTGTATCTATTTTAAAGAAGAGGCATGAAAATTGTAACTTCCATGGTTGGAATATGGTTCAGTGGTAGAGTGTTTGCCTAATATGGGGGAGGTTCTGAGTTAAATTCCATGGCAAAGGTAAGAGGGGAAAGGGAGGAAGGGAGGGAGAGAATTAAATCTGCCAACAATGAAAACTCCAGACCAAAATGGAGCCATCTGTTTTGTTTAAGAAGAAAGACAATTTTAATCTGTCCCAGAGAATAAATCTGTTCTCACTTAGTTCACCTATTTTCCTAAAGGGTGGTTTTGCTCAGTTCAACAATTCTAGCTTAGCAGTCAGTTTCCCTCAGAACAAAACACATTTTATCCTCTTGCTATCAGTCAAATTTCTGTTCAACTGACCACTTCTTTTTCTGAAGGTTCTTTCAATTCCTTCAAAATATGTATACAAACACACACACACACACACACACACACACACACACATATATATATATATTTAATTTGGTGTTCTATTCACCACATTTGCCCGTGTTTCTCATCTGTGTAGATGACATTGGTGCTTCTTTATATTTGTCAGCTCATATCTTTCATGAATTGTAGAACGCCACAGATATTCCGTTTTCTCCTGTACCCTTATGTGCTTTTCTGATCATCAGTGAGGGGTTTTTCCTTCTGATGTTATTCTCCACCTATTTTACCCTCATATACTTTGCATCTCTGTCTCACTGTATCAGTGGGTGGTTTCCTTGAATTTGTTTATCATTTCCAAGTTCTGACACAAGCATCTTATCTATTTTATAATTTATACATTCAGTTTAGCTTTCAAGTTTCATTTCATAGTTTTAAAAACTCAGTTCACTCACTCATTCTTGTCTTTTCTTCACTTATCTTTATTCCATTTTTTATTTAAACACACATATATTCATATGCATATTTATATTCAGTCTATACTTGATAATGATTTAAACCTTCATTGCTTTGTTGATTCTCACTCATGGTGTCATATTTCATTGTTTTATGTTTGGTGATTTCCTTTGTGTCATAAGCTCAAATTGTGTCCAATTCACTCTGTGGGGCAGTCCATGGCATATGTTTGGGATCCATTCTTCTGGAGGGTTAAGCAGTTTTCTCATGGAGGAGACTCAGCACTTTCAAGTTCACAGTTTAATGCAAATATCAGAGATCCTTCACCTCTTTGTACAGCAGCCATAGTCTTGCCTCTTGGACCTGTGCTGTCACTGATATTTTTATCTAAGATCTTCTCTGGTCCTCAGAATCCTATGGTTCACCAATAGTTTATTTTACTAATGTTCACATCAAAATATATTTAGTATGTATTATCTAGGGTCTGGGTTATATTACAGTATAAAGACCCTTTGGCATACTTTACTATCCATACTAGAAATCCCCAAAGCACTTTGTTTCATACTAAAAATCATAACAAAGTAAAAATAACCAAAACAACAACTAAAAATCTTGCATCACCATGCTTTCTAGATAACTAATTATTTATTTGACATCCAACTTCCCACAAACCCTATAGAAGATAAGTATCTATCTTATAAAATTATTTTGTACTGTGTATATCAAAAGGTAATGAGCTAGGAAAACATCTTGGTGAACAAAAGGCCTGCCATTCAAGTATTTATTCCAGATTTCAGAAGCACATAACTGCTGCTTGGTGCAGCAGCTGCCTGCGATCCTTGAGCTCAGCATGTGGAGCATGGGATAGTCTCCTAGGGCCAGCTGGATAGCTAGAGTAGCTGAATCAGTGAACCTTGAGTTCAAGTGAGAGACCTTGTCTCAGGAAATAATGTTGAGAGTGACCCAGGAACGCACCAGTGTCAACTTATGGCCTCCATATACAGGAGCATGCATATACATGCACACACATGTGAGCATGCATGTACACATTCACACAAGCCACATACACATGTAAAAGAAATAATGCCAGATGTACAACATGGACGTCAATACCACTGCTTCTCTACCTCTCACCCCACATCTAGCAGACAGTGTTAGACAATTACTGCTTTCCTGCTCCCAGGACTCAGCTTCAAGTCATCAAAGGATCAAAGGTAACAAGTTCTGATCATTCAGAGTGAGTTAATGTTTAAGTTGATAATCTTATGGTCTTTTCCAAAAAATGTTTATTTTTCAGATTCTTTAGCAATTAAAATCAGAAAAGCAAGTTATAAAACTTAAAATAAGTGTTTTTAAAGTAATGAAATAGTCATAAAAGGTACTATGGAGAGTATATTTGGAAGACAAAAATGTCACTTCTAAAATAGTAAATGTCAACATATATACAGCACAGGAGGAAAAGGTAGCAGGCATCAGAGTAGGTTTCCAGTAGATATTATGAGATGTGCTGTGCTAAAAAATATTCATTCTCAATGAATGATTTATTTTTATTAAATATCTACAATGCTTTATAATCATGATGGAAGTGAATGGAGTAAAAGAGAGACACAGCCAAATAATTGGAGAGCAAATAAAATGGTCAGATGCACAGATAGGAAAACAAAACAGTGAACCTGGAACAAGTGGAAGAGAACTTCCTCAGGGCAAAACCACGGACAATAGTAGGCCAAACATGGCAGGATTGCATTTGGTATGCATTGGTAGGGAGAGGACTTGACTTAAAAGATTTGAACACATGAAGGTCATTTACTCTGTAGAAAGTAGTGGGAACATGTAGAACATGTGGCGTCATCCTAATATTGACCAAACATTAGCTACCTTACATATGTGTGCATCTGTGTACATGCCAAGATGACCATCTCTTTGTATATCTTGATTTATTCTTTAGAAAAACTGCTCTATGTACCAGGAAACAGATGTTCATCAGAAATGTTCACTAGGTTGCCAATGTTGATATAGTAAGAGATGGAAAGTTCTGGATTTAATCCTTAAGCTCTTATGCTTAACCTTTCTCTTGTATAGCCCATGATCACTGAAGTTACATTTATTGATTATAGTCATTTCCTTTTGACAGCAAATGACAGGGAACAAGAAACACCAAACCAAGAATTAAAAAAATAGAGAATGCATGAGTGAAAAATGTTTGGCAAGAACAACTTACAAATATGACTCAAATACCCCTTACTGCAATAAAAGAGAAATGAAGTATGAAATTATTGAGGGAGGCAGTATATGAAAATGAAGGCATTGATACTTCATTCAAACCTTTAATATATAAAGTTAAATATTCACTCCATTTTAAGTGAATGATTCTGTCAAAAGAATTAATTTTCTGAGCAATGAGGATATTCATTTAGCATGATTCCACCATCTGCAATTTATGAACCAAATTATACTCTTGCAGAAGAAAAGGAAGTTCATACAGTGTATTTAAACTACATCAAGACCAAATCAAAAATGTTTCCTTAAAATTGAAGGAATCACCAAGTAAAAGTTAATTGCCTGCACCTTTGGTAGACAGTGACCATTACAGAATACTATATAACAAATGCCTTACCCAGATGGTTTTTAAAACTTTAGCACATTACTCATGATATGTGAAGTCAGGGACCAAGTCTCAATTGAAAAGGAGAATTCTTGCATCAACAGAGCAGCCAATAGTCTTCAGTGTCCCAGAAAAAAAACCTTTTAAAACACACCTCAGTTTTCTAATGGGTTTACGGAGATCCTAGAAAACAATGTCCATTGTAGCCTGACACGGAACTTGAATGGAAAAAATAGGGTATGTGGGAAGTATACAAAAATGAGACTTTCCTATGGATATAGGAAACAAAATACCTCAGATGCAGAACATTATGGGCATAAAAGGAATAGGAATTAATTGTAATTAGTCATTTCATTTTGGGGGGGGTTGTGGAATGTAAATCTTTTATTAAAAGTTGTTTTTCCACAGTAGTGAAGCTTTGGCAGATACAGTATAAAAAAGATCACCAATCATAATTATACCAAAATCCTCTTGTTAATTGCAAAATAAAGGTCTTCAATATATTTTTGCAAATATACTGGAAATGGATAAGTAACAGGTAAGAGGAAAGATATTTCTAGGCAATTATTTGAATCATTTGGGAAAAGTGAGTACTGAGGGTATTTTAAATATCACAATAACAGGACATGCTATACCTACAGTATTGTTGGGCCAGACAGTTCAATGATAGCAGAAGTGGGTAACTTTCATTCTTAAGATTTTTGGTAAAATTATTCAGTACATTTTGAATCTTAGTTGTCTACCTATGCTTCCTTACTGATCCTAAACCAAATCACTTTGGAAATTTTTGATTCTTTGTAAATACTGAGAAATATTGAATATTCTGAAGCAACAAACGGGCAACAAACTGCCATGTATATTGAGACAAGTCTCAAACACTCCCCAGCATGGTACTTGGAGAAGAGGAGTTGAGCTAAAGCTGAAGAATTTTTCAGCACAAAAGATTTAAGATAGAAAAGCACTCAAAGATGGGATCTGCTAGTTCACACTCCAGTTTGGATTAACCTTGGCAGAGTAGCATGCATGTTCCTTTGGGTTGCTTATATCATTCTCTAGAATTTTCTCTGTCTGCCTGCACAACTAAAGGTGTACAGCATAGATGGGGTGATTAACATTTATGTTGTTCTCTGATCATCCTGTGTATACTGTGTAGACCAATGATCTCTGTGCATACTGTGTATACCGATGATCTCTATGTATACTGTGTATACCGATAATCTCTGTGTATACTGTGTAGACCAATGATCTCTGTGTATACTGTGTAGACTGATGATCTCTGTGTATACTGATAATCTCTGTGTGTACTGTGTATACCAATGATCTCTGTGCATACTGTGTATACCGATTATCTCTGTGTATATTGTGTAGACTGGTAATCTCTGTGTATACTGGTGATCTCTGTGTATACTGTGCATACAGATGATCTCTGTGCATACTGTGTATACTGGTTATCTCTGTGTATATTGTGTATACTGGTAATCTCTGTGTATACTGTGCATACAGATGATTTCTGTGCATACTGTGTATACTGGTGATCTCTGTGTATATTGTGTATACCAATGATCTCTGTACATACTGTGTATACTGATGATCTCTTTGTATACTATGTATACCTATGTATACTGATGTCCTCTATATATACTGTGTAAACTGATATTCTCTGTGTATATTGTGCATATTGATGATCTCTGTGTATACTGTGTATAATGATGTTCTCTATATACTGTTATATACCAATGATCTCTGTGTATACTGGGTATACTAATATTCTCTGTATAAACTGTATACTGATTTCCTCTGTGTATTTTCATTGTAGGAATGGCCAGTAGAGCTATGTGATTTAGATTCAGACCCAGGCATATGGCAGCTCTTGCAGCGCCGACCCTCATGGCTTCTGAAGCATGTTCAGGAGCAAATGGCACCAAGATACTCCTTCTGCCACTGTTCTCCTACATGGCATGTCTTTTCATCTATGTAACACGTTGCTTCATGGGGACCACGCTTAAAGTCTCCTTTTCCATTACCCAGGCACATGCAGCTCATCCTCTGACCATTTTCTCCCTGGTGATCCCACTTCTTGACAATCTTGTAGTCACACCTTCGACATGGCACCATGGAGATGAACCACATTGGAAATGCCCACTGCCAAAGACTCAGCACTGCCATGTGAGTTTAAAGGCAGATTCAGACAACCACTCTCACTCAACTCTCATGAAGAAGGCGGAGACCAAGTAAGAGTCAAAGAAGATGTCATCTGTAGGTTGGTTCAGGCCTTCATTGACAGAATTGCCCACAGTAATGATCTTCTCCCAGACCTTGTGCGCCCTCTGGTTTTCCCGTTCCTCTACTATGCTGTTTAAAGTGCCCACCTTGCTCAGGCCCATTAGAGTGGCAGTGTTGGGAGTTTCAGGAACTCAGAACTATCGATGCCAACAGTCTAACATGACATGATTACTTAGAGCAGTCCTAGAATGTCATCTAAGAGAGGGATGCTTGAGAGGTTCTTATCTTGTAGAAGCATTTTTACTGGGCTATGTGAGGGTAGAGGTGGAGGTCTCCATCACCCTAGGGGTGTGATCAGTTTGGAAGGCCTCATCTACATTAAGTGGGTATGGTCTTGGCCAATGCCCTACTGGGGTGACTTTTTTGGGTAGCATGGACCAGCTAAAACCATGTTCCTTAAAGATCATTTATTGCCCCACACTGGGTTGCTGATAGATGTGACAAGAATCTGAATCCAATTTCTGGTGTCAAACATAGAGCTGGTGATGAACAGGATATTTTGAACCATGGGGGCAACATCCAAGATCTCTGGTCTATGAAGACTGGGGTGTAGAAGGGGTACCAGTTGGAGAAGCTCATCTGTCTTTCTGTCTTATTTATTAATTATTATTTATTTATTATTTATTTTTGACAATCAGCAGCTCACTCTTCTGGTTGTTCTTCAAGACGATGACATAGATGTTATACTTGGTTCCTGGCTGCAGGCCAGTAATGATGGCTTCTGTGACACCAGGACAAGACTGCAGAACCACTTTTCTAGGAAGGGACCCAGGCTTCTCATACTTGAGGATGTAGCCAGTAATCCTGGCACAGAGCACCTGCCATGATACCAGCAAAGAGTTGGGTGTGGTGGTCAGAGACTGCAGCTTGGATGGTACATCAAGGGCAGCAGAGGCGTTGATGACTACAGGGGTGCTCCAGGTCCCCTGGAACATTGGAAACTGTCTGTTGTTGGCCAATAAAGGTAGCACTCTCCTCTCTTCTCTTCCATTAATAGCAACAATGCTGGTATACTGTGTACTCAGACTGAGGGCGTTGAGAGTGATGGAATTCCAAGAGGAAGGCACTTGATCTTTTCACGGACTCTCACTAACAAGCTCTAGATGATGGTGAATTTTGAAGCCAGTGATGGGCACTTGAAGACCCATCCAGTGGACAGTGAATAAGTTGGCTGTGATATCTGAAGAATCAAAGCCACTTGGGAAATTCAGACCCATTATATGTTTTATGTAAAAGGTATGCACTTATGTTTTTCATAGATATTTGGTCTCAGGCAAGAGATTTGTTAAGGCCACTGCACTGACTGAAGAAGAAATTGACAACTTGGCCACATTTTCCTCGTTTTCCCAGGTAAGTAGCACACAGACAGGTTGGGGGTCAGTGACACACATAGTGTCTGAGCGATTATTAGTGAATCTCTGTTCAGTGGGAGGAAGGATAAAAAAAAATTATCAGGACCATCTTTGATCACTCAAGGCCAGTATTCATGAACCACTGTTCTTCTTCCAAAGAACTTCCCTGCTGCCCATTCATGGGTGTTGTGATAATTCCATGACCAGTAGTATACAGAGTGATGCTCCTTTCCCACAAGATGGCTAGCACTCCAATGTCAGGGTTTGCCTCCAGGTAAAAGTGTTTTGGTGAAGACAATGGTGTCATCACTCTGTTTGTCATTGGGGTGTCCCATTCTTTCCTGTCTCTCAAGACGTGGATACCACTCCTGGAGTCCAGTCAGACACAACAATGCTTACTGAGTCTGAAGTTACTTCTCGAGACTCTTCAATTGCCTGGCTTACACCCAGCTTAAAGCCAATCCTTGGAGAAGGAATCCATGTGATCACGATGGTGGTCTCTGTCACGTCTGTGTTTTAAGGTGGAATAGAGCTCATAGGCTGCAGAGTAGTAAAGATTCCAGTGGCTTTGGGGCTCTAGTGGTTGCCTTTCAAAGCCACAAGTATCACAGAGTACTCAGATCCAGGCTGCAGATTCTGCATAGAGTACTTGGAGGCTGAGGGCCCTATGATGTACTTCTTGGGTTAGCCAGCTCAGATTAGGCCCACCATTAGTTGGTAACCTGCAACCCAGGATCAAGGTGGAGTCCAAATGATGGTCCTGTCAGTTTCATTGGTGAACTGGGAGCCTCCAGTTTGGTTGTCCGTTGAGCCGTGAGAGGCTTGCTTTCCCTGTGCTTGTTCACAGCAAAGACTTTGAAATAGTAAGTAACCCAAGGGACAGTGTGGGAATTTCTGCCAAGATGTCCCTGCTGATGAGTAGCTTCTGCCCAAGCTCCCCAGGTAGGTTGGTGGGGATCACATCAGCATAACAGCCAGTCATTGCACTACTGGGGGAGGTGTCCCTATGATGGTATCCTTTACATTTGTCATTTCCACAAACTGCAAGTCCCTGGGAGCAAGCACTTGATCTGAACACAGGATGCCAGTAATCTTTTGTTGGATGAACACAGGCCTGCTCTCTTGGATCTCTTCTGCAGCACAGATTGTGATGTTGTACTGAATACCAGGTTACAGGTCACCGAGGGTGGCAGAGCTGGCAGTTTCAGGAAGGTTGATCTCTGTGCTACTGCCTTCAACCAATGGCAAATAGACAACCCTGTATCCTGTGACGGGCCCCTGGGGTCTGCTCCAGTGAACCATTGAGGTATCATCAACCTGGTCCACAGCAGGGTCAGGAGGGACGTCAGGTGCTGTTTTCTGTGAAGCAGACAGGATCAAACTCTGGTCTCCTTCGTCAGATAACTGATAGACATTGACAATGTACTCTCAGCCAGGAAGCAGGTCAGGGATGTTGACAGAACTGGCTGCGTTTGGAAGATCAAGGTACCGTGGCTCATCTCCCTCTTCACTCAGCTCATACTCCATATGGAATCCTGACATGGTGTCTGAAGCTGAGACCCACAATACCACAAAGCTGCTGGTTTTGATTGCAGTTACAGACTCAGAAGTGGCCACAACAGGAGAAAAGGGTATAATTGTCTCTCTTGTCATGGTGTTTCTGGTCACAGGTATGCTTATGTGGGTGGTGAAATCAAAATAAGTCATTTTTCTGTGGCTGATAAACTGATGCTGATAAACTGCCCTCATAGAGCACATGTGGGGTCAGGCCTTTGAGGGTAAATAAGTTTCAGTTCCCTGGCATGGTTGCTTCCTTCCAATGGCCTACAGAGTTTTTAGATATCCATCTGAGAACCTATTGAGTGATGTGAAATGGCTCTGGTGCATTTCACTGGATGAGGTGGGAATTAGGCTGGGTGGGGGTCTCAGTGATAGTGACTTGGACAGAACTCTGCCTAGGTAGGTCTGTAAAGGCTGAAAATGCCACTCCCCAACGACATGACCATAGCAGTAGCACTGGTATCTGACACCATGCACAAACTTCTCCCGTTAGTTTCCAATCTGATAAAACATCGAGGTTTCTGAATCATGGAATCACACTTCCCCCTGCTTTGGTCCTGAACAGAGCAGGTAGTGTTCAGCATGTGTCCCTCCTTGTGATGCTTGTGGAACAGGTTTTTTACATTGTAAGTCATGTCATCAACAATGCACTAATCTCAGAGCTGGGAGTAGTCAACACACATCCATTGTCCATCACAACAATTCCCAACACGTGTGCAACCTATCATGTAGCCAGAGAGGTTATAACTCTAGACACCAGGGAATATAGATAATGATAGATGATTGATTCATAGGATTAGTTACTTCCCTTGTTGCTGTGACAAAATACCTGACTATAAGATATTTAAGTGAGAAAGGATTACATTCAGTTTACAATAGGAGGAGATATAGCCTATCATTAGCAGGAAAGGCAGTAGGAATGTAAAGCAGCTGTTCATTCAACCTACAGTGAGGGATTGAAGAGATGGATCAGTGGTTAAGGTGCTTGTCTGCAAAACCTAATGACACTGGTTCACTTCCCCAGTACCCATGTAAAGCCAGATGCACAGTGTGGTGCATGTATCACCTGGAGTTTGTTTGCAGTAGCTATAGAGATCCTGGTATGCCCATTCTCTCTCTCTCTCTCTCTCTCTCTCTCTCTCTCTCTCATTCTTCCCTCTCTCTCCCTCTGCTTGCAAATAAATAAATAAAAATGTCAACTTATAGGCAGGAAGTAGAGTGATGAATGCCGGTTGCTCAGCTTGCTTTCTCCTTTTTACTTAGTCTGGCAACCCAGCCTATGAAATGGTATTGAGCACACTTAGACCCACTTAGGTGGGTCTTCCCACCTCAAATCCTCTGATCTAGAAACTATTTCAAAAACATGCCACAGGGCTGGAGAGATGGTTCATGGGTTAAGGCACTTGTCTGCAAAGCCTACGGATCCAGGTTTGATTTCCTAGCACCCATGTAAAGCCAGATGCACAAAGTAGCTCATGAATCTGGACTCCATTTGCAGTGGCTAAAAGGGCGTGGTGCACTCATATTCCCATTCTCCCCCTCTCTCTCCTATCTGCTTGCAAATAAATAAATAAATAAATAAATAAATAAATAAATAAATAAATAAATAAATATTTTTAAATACCTAAAGATTTGCCTCCTAGGTGATTCTAGAGCCAATCAAGTTGCCATTTGAGATGAATCATCACAGGAGATAGATGGGTGATATTTATGTACATAGAGTAAGAGATTGAAATCATATAAAATACAAATTGGGCTAGGAAAAACAGACACTAAAAGTAGTAGAACATCAAAGTCTGAAAAGTAATGTAGAGCCAGACACAGGTAGTTCTTCATGGCAAGAACAAAGGATGTATGGTTACAAGGCTGTTGAGGAGTAAGGAAAGAACTATTGGCCAAGAAATAGCAATAAGAACTTGTATGTCATGGTAATGCAGTTTACACTGCATCCTGTAAACCCTAATATACCCCAACCAAAGAAGCCTGGGAATAGACAAATAAGAAACTATTGAAGGCTTTTATTTATTTATTTATTTATTTATTTATTTATTTATTTATTTATTTATTTATTTTTGGAGAAAGACAGAGAGAGAGGGAGATAGAGAATGGGCATGCCAGCAACCTCTCAGCCACTGTGAATAAACTCCAGACCTGCCTGCCCCTTTGTGGGCAAGTGCAGCATTGCCCCCTTGCATCACTGCGTCTAGCTAAACATGGGACCAGGAGATTGGAACCAGCGTTCCTAGGCTTAGCAGGCAGGTGCCTTAACCACTAAGCCATCTCTCCAGCCCTATTGAAGGCTTTTAAATTGTGGTGACTTCACCACATCTTGAAAGCATTTAGCATTAGTGAGATGAACTTCACAAACTGACACATTTAAGGTGTCCAATTCTGTGGCTTTTGGTATATTCATTAAGACATGAAACCATCACAATTTTATGATTTCTAAGCATTATCCAAACCCTTTAAGGGACTCCCATACCTACCAGTAGTCATCCCTCTACCCCACTAGAACCACTAGTCTATGTACTGTCTCTATAGATTTATCTACTGTGGACATTAAATATAAAAGGGCTTATACAATACATAAAATTTTTGATTGACTTCTTTCAAGTTCTTGAAAATTAATGTCATAAAATATAGGCAATTTATTCTTTTGTGACTATATTCACTGATATGAATACAATACATTTCATATGTCCATTTGTCAATTGATAGACATTTGTTATCTTTCACTACTTTAGCTATTACAAATAATGCTGTTCTGAAAAACCCTGAATAAGTGTTTGCATAAATTCTTGCACTCATTTCTCATGGGTCTATGTCTGGGAGTAGAATTGCTGAGTCATATATGTATGTAATATGTTTTGGTTATGAGATTATTTTTCACTGTTTTTTTTAAAAGCACTGTACTGTTGGACATACTACCAGCAATGTCTGAGAGTTCCAAATTCTCAATATTTTTATGAATACATTCTTGTCTTTTCTTTTTATTTATTCTCTATAGCATGTTTGAAGAGATGCATATTGTGCTGGCAATTTGATTGAATTGGGCTGCTCTGCATTGAAGGAATTCTTTGTGTTTTCTGAGTATAGTTCTTTTATAAGATATATAATTTCCAATTTTGTAATTTTATCTGAATTTGCTTGATTTTTCTGGATGTATCATTTAACCCATAAAACTTTAAAATTTTGTGAGATCCAATATATATTTCATTTTGCTGTTTGTGCTTTTTTTGGTGTTTATGTAAGAAAGAATTGTGCAATCCAAGTTTACAGAAATTAACTTCTAAAGTTGTATTGTTTCAGTTCTTATCTTTAATGTGTAATTCATTGGGGCTAACTTTTTGAAGGAATGGCTCAACGTTCACTCATTTGCATGTGGATGTCCAGTTCTCCAGACTTACTTGCTTTCAAAATGATATATGTATGATCAAAGAAAAGTTGAAGTAATGAATGCTGGAAGCAGAAATAAATTGGGAAGTCACTACTACACTCCAGGTATAGATGAGGACAAAAAAAAAAAAAAAAAAAAAAAAAAAAAACCCTGGAGGTATGAGGGACAAGTCTTCCAGACATGTTTAGAGGTAGAGCTCTCATTGGTAGAATTTTGTAATGTGGGAATTTTTGTTCAGCATTCATTTCCTATTTTAAACAGCACTTCAGCTTCCTTTGGGGAAAATTATTTCTTCCCTATTGTATGTTTGTATTCTGCCTCAGTGGGTAATAGATGCAATTTTTTTCCTTTCCTTAATAGCAGCCAAGTGAACTGGATACTTCCTCTCACAATTGTCCATAGAGAAGTTAAAGAACTTATTACTCTTTACAAAATTGTTCCCAGGGGCTTTGATTCTTCAGTAAAGAACCATGAATATAGGATAACTCGTTGAATTTGCTTCTTGTCAGAAACTCAACCTATCCCTCACTGATCTATTCTTTTAGTTCTGCTTATTGATTGCTTCTAACAAGCAACTTCAAAATGCAGTGGGAAATGATTTGATTCTATCTCACAATTTTGTCACTCAAATTTGGGCCAGGCTAAATTCCTATATCCCATTATCAGTCAACAGAAGAATAATTTGCTGTGTGCCTGTCATCTGATGGAAATGCCTGGAAGGCTAAGCTCAGTGGCTTCCTCTACCAGTGTTCCAAGTTTTTCTCATATCATCCTAGTGGAGGTGTCAGACTTCCTACATGGGGACCCAAATCTCCAAGAACTCAGGTAAATCCTCTTAGATGTAAGGCCTAGAATTGGCATAGTGTTTTTTTTTTTTTTTTCCTGTAATCTGGTGGTTGTAGAAATCACAGGGCAGTCCAGACACAAAGACAGGGGGACTAACCTCAGACTCTAAATAAGAGAAAAATGAGAAATATCAAAGAATTTATCATTCTTGGTAATATGTATTTGTATACAAAATTCGAAAAGCATTGGCGTTTCAGTTGCTACTCCCCAGATTAATAGAGATGCCTCATTCCTTGTAGTCATTAAGGATAAAGTTTCAACTTTCTAATTTTTTTATTATTCATGTGCTTTCAATAAATTACTGTCTGTATGTTGCTTTCATTCAATGCATGATGCCTGATATAGCAATAAAAGTGGAAATTGATTAGGTAAGAAGGATGATGGACAGAGACATCTAGAATTCCTCAGAGTGTTGTAGCTGGGACGATTAAAATGTTGTATTGTCACTCTGAGATATGCGAGGTGCAGAACAACTGGGTGGAAGAGAAAATAATGACTTCCACTGCTGCAAACCGATGAGTCATGGCAGCAACCCCATGGGTACACGGTTGCTGCTTGTGACAGAGATTTGGGGGTTAAGACATATTGCTGTTAACCAAAGTCAACACCATGGGAGAGGTTTATGGGATGGAAAGAGAATGAAGCCAAAGAAAGAATCCTTGGCAAAGCAGAAAATAGAGGAAAATATGAATGGGCCAGAAAGGTAGAAATCATGAATGAAACCTTTTGAGCAGGTTTAAAGTCTATGAAAAGAAACCATGAGAGAGGGCACAGAAGGTGGATTTAGAAAGTAAGGCTTTGTGGTAACGGGAGATGTCTAGACTATTGTAGAAGTGTTTCCACAGAGCTGTTTTCATGACAGCCATTCTCCTTCTGGAGCAGAAGGTGAGGGAGTAAAGAGGAGAATCAGGGGAGTCTGAATGAGGGAGGTTTACTAAAGGTAGTCAGGATTAATTCTCCTCTGATTTTCTTTTTATTAATTTATTTTTATTAGATATGGACATAATTAGTATGTAAACAATGCATGTTGCTACCATCATTTCCCTTACCCCTGCCCTTTTCCGAAGAGGCCAACCCCATGGGGACTGTGGGTCATGCATTGTGGGGCAGCAGTTAGTTAAGGGGGAGAGGCCATGTCTCTGTGCATAATGTCTCAACTTGTGGCTCTACCAATCTTTCCTCCCCCTCTTCTGCAAAATTCCCTGAGCCATGTTGGATGCATTTTAACCCTATCTCAGTGATGGGCTCTTAGGAGACTCTGGATATCTGATTAGGTAGGTGTTGAATGTCCTCAGTACCTATCTCCTTCACCCTTGTGCTGATATCAGGTTCACCAAGAAAGCAGCACTCTTGCTCATTTCCCCAGTTCCTCTGTGGTTTCAGCTGATGTGTACTGGGTCATTTATCTCTTCCATTCCCACTCCCATCTGAAAAAGAGAGGCAGAATCTCCAACAGAGAGTGAAGTCAGCACCAGTTAAATGGGATGACCATTATTAATTTAGAGAGAATTAAAGGATATAGACCCTCTTATAGCCCAAGATTAGAGGGAACTTGACCATGGAAAGCAAAACCATTTTCTCAATATGATTCTGACTTGTTTCCCAGTTCCAGATATGGTTTCTTTTCTACTGAGCGGATCTGTTAATAATCCAAGAGCAGTTGGTTACCCACCATGGCTGTGTGCCACTATTGCACTTGCATCAGTATCACATCCAGTTCTTTGCTTTTGAGTGACTTAGACTTTGAGCTGCTTGGACAAATGTTCGCCACTTTTTCCCCAGTAGCTCTTGTAGCACCTTCTAGCACTAGATGGGCTAATGGACTGGGGACTGGCTCTCTTCCAGATTCCAACCAGGTATCTCCATGGGCCATGCTGACAGCATATGGTGTCTTCAACAGTAGGGTCTTACCATTAACCTCTGGTGGGTAATCAAGTGCTCTGGCAGAACTCTGTCTTGTTTGTTTTGGGAGACCTTGTAGCTCTCTCCAATCAACAGCTCATTGTGAATGCTAACCATGTCCTGATAGAGGGAATGATAGGTCAGCACCAAGGGAAAAGAAAAACAAAAAAGACAGAAAAAAAGAGAAACAGGAGAAACTTAAGGTTATGTTTCATCTCACCCTCTCCAGGATCCTTTTATTCAGGTCCTCCCCTTAAGTTTGTGTTGAGGGTTCAACCTTTTAGTCTACATTTCCAGATATAGATTTCTATGGCACCAGTTCAATTTGGGTTCAGTTTTGTGTCCCTTCCCAACCTTTCCCCATCCCCCAAACCTTACCCTCCCTATTGTCCAAGCCTCAAGATGCTGTTCAGTTGTGTCAGCAACTTAGGCTGAGCCAGGTTAGGAACTGCAGATGAATGAGATCATGTGACAATTGTCTTTCTGTGAGTTTGCTTAGTATGATCTGTTCCAAGTTTGACCATTTTTCTACAAATTTCATTGTGTCATTTTTTTTTCTTACTGCTGAATAGAATTGCATTGTGTAGATATACCACATCTTGGTTATCCATTCATCCAATGATGGGTACCTGGGTTGATTCCAGTTCTTAGCTATTATGAATTGAGCAGTTATAAACATGGTTGAGCAAATGTCTCTCAACTGAGGTGTGGAGATTTTATGGTAAATTCCCATTAAGGAATAACAGGTTCTGTTTTTTACTCTACATTCATCCTTTTCAAGAGTCTCCATATTGATTTCCATAGTGGTTGTGCCAGCTTACATTCCCACCTATAGTGAATGAGTGTTCCTATTTCTCCACATCCTCACCAACATTTGTTTTCCTTTGGCTTTTTAATGTTTGCTATCCTTAATGGAGTAAGGTGGAATCTCATAGTTGTTTTAATTTGCATTTCCCTAATGGTTAGGGATGTTGAAAATTTTCTTTAGTGTATTTTAGCCACTTGTAATTCTTCCTCTGAGAACTCCCCATTCAGTTCTCTGCCCTACTTTTGGAGTGGGTTGTTTGATTTTTTTTATTGTTCATGTTTTTTTTAGTTCTTTGCAGTTTCTATATTGGGCTTCTGTCAGTGGTGTAGCTGGTGAAGATTTTCTCCCATTCAGTGAGTAATCTATTGGCTCTGCTTATGGTATGTTTGTCTGTGCAAAAGCTTTTTAGCTTCATGAAATCCCATTGGTTGAGCACTTGTTTAATTGCCTGGGCTACTGAGGTTTTACTCAGGAAGTAATTTCCTAGTCCTATATCATGGAGTATGCCTCCTATTTTTTCTTCCAGTAGTTGAAGAGTTCCAGGTCTTATATTGAGACCTTTAATCAATTTGGACTTGATTTTTTGTGTATGGAGAAATGAGTTGGTCTAATTTCATTTTTCTACATATAGTCATCCAATTTGTCCAACACCATTTGTTGAAGATGCTGGTTTTTCTCCAGTCTACATTATTGGCACTTTTATCAAAGATCAAGTAGCTGTAACTAGTTTGCCTAAGGTCTGGGCCTTCAATTCTGTTCCATTGGCCTATGTTTCTGTTTTTTTTTTTTTTTCCCAGTACCATTCTGTTTTTGTTATTATGGCTTTGTAATATAGCTTTAGATGGGGTATGCTGATCCATCCAGAGGTGTTTTTGCTTTTCTTTTCTTTTTTTTTTTTTTTTTTTTTTTTTTGAGGATATGTTTGTATGTTTGGATATCTGAGGCCTACTGCCATTCCATATAAATTTTCAGATAATTTTTCAATCTCTGTGAAGAATGATGCTGTAATTTTATTGGTATTGCATCAAATCTGTATATTGCTTTTGGTAGAACTGCCATTTTTACAATATTAAGTCTACCTATCCAGAACATGGGAGGTCTTTCCAACTTCTCAATTCCTCCTTGATTTCTTTCTTGAGTGTTTTTATATTTTCATTATATAGGTCTTTCATATCCTTGGTTTGTGTTATTCCAAGGTATTTGATTTTTTTGTTGCTAATGAAAGTGGGGCAGCATCCCTGATTTCTTTCTCTGTATCTGGTTCTTTGTATATAGAAAAGCTACTGATTTTTTGTGCATGGATTTTGTATCCTGCTACTTTACTGAAGGAATGAATCACCTTTAGAAGTTTTGAGATGGAGACTTTCAGGTCACTTATGTTCAGGAACATGTCCTCTGCAAGTAGGACTAACTTGAGTCCTTCCTTTCTAATTTGAATCCCTTTTATTTCTTTCTTCTGTCTTATTGCTTGGGCTAGTATTTCTAGTACTATGTTAAAGAGCAGTGGTGAGAGTGGGCTCCTCTGTCTTGTTCCCAACCACAGTGGGAACTCCTTGAGTCTTTCGCCATTAAGTATTATTTGGGTTTTGGTGCTTTATATATAGCCTTTATTGTGTTGAGATATAAACCCTCCATGCCTATTATTCCAGCATTTTGATCATGAAGTGGTGTTGTATTTTGTCAAAGGCCGTCTTTGAGATGATCATATGGTTCCTATGGTTCAGTTTACTTATGTGGTATATTATGTTGACCAATTTCCTTATCTTGCACCATCCCTGAAGCCTACTTAGTCAAAGTGGATAATGCTTTTGATGTGTAGTTGAATTCCATTTGCAAGGATATTTTTCAGGATCTTTGCATCTCAGTTAATCAGGGAAATGGGCCTATAGCTTTCTTTCTTTGTTGCATTTCTATCTGGTTTTCGTATTAGAGTGATGCTAGACTCATACAAAGAGTTGGGAAGGATTCCCTGGCTCTGATTATGTGAAAAAGTTTGAGAAAATTGGTTTAAGTTCTTCAATGAAGGTTTGATAAAATTTGGCTGAGAAGCCATCTGGTCCTGGACTTTTCTTTTTGGGGGAGGTATTTGATTACCTTTTTTCAATCTCCATAGATGTGATAGGTTTGTTTAGGAGATTAATCTTCTCTGTGTTTAGTTTTGGTATGAGGTATGTGTCTAGGAATTCATCCATTTTTTCCAGATTATTCAATTTGGTGAAGTAGAGGTTTTAGAAGTATGCCCTGATGATTCTTCCAGTTTCATTGATGTCTGTTGTGATCTCTCCTTTTTCAATTTCTGATTTTATTGATTTCAGACTTCTCTCTTTTTTTTTTTTTTTTTTTTTTTTTTTGCTTGATCAAATTGGCCAGGGGTTTATCAATCTTGTTTATTTTTTCAAAGACTTAGCTCTTTGTTTCATCAATTTTTAAAATTGTGGGCTGGAGAGAGTGGTTAAGGCTCCTGCCTCCTAAGCCTAAAAACGCTGGTTCCAATCTCCAATGATTCCAATCTCCAGGTCCCACATGTAGCCAGATGCAAAGTGACACAAGGGCACAATGCCACACTTGACCACAAGGGGGCGCACATCTAGATTTTGTTTGCAGCAGCTGAGAGGCTGCTGGCTTGCCCATCTCTATCTGTCTTCCTCTCCCTCTCTCCCTCTCTCCCCCTCTCTCTGTGTGTGTGTTTCTCTAAAAAAATAAATAAATAAAATTGTTTTCTTAGTTTCCAATTCATTAATTTCTGGTCTAATCTTGATTATTTCTTGCTGTCTAGAGGTCTTTGGGTTGGATTGCTCTTGTTTTTCCAGTGCCTTTAGGTGGACAGTTAGATTATTAATTTGTAATGAAGGCATTTAGCACTATGAATATTCCCCTTAGTACTGCCTTTGTTGTGTCCCATAAGTTTTGGTAGGTTGTTTTTTCATTATCATTTAATTCTAGGAATTTTACAGTTTCTTTTTTTGATTTCTTCCATGACCCACTCATTGTTTAAAAGTGTGTTATTTAGTCTCCAGGAGCTGGTGGAATTCTTGATGTGTCTCTTGTTGTTAATTCCTAGCTTTAGAGCATTGTTATCTGACATGATGTAGGAAGTTACTTCAGTTTTCCTGACTTTATGGCCTAGAATATGGTCTATTTTGGATTACATTCCATGAGTTGCTAGGAAGAATGTGTATTCTAAAGAGTTGGGGTGTAAAGTTCTGTAGATATCTGTTAGGTCTAGTTCATCTATGATGTTATTGACCTCTATTATTTCCCTGTTGATTTTCTGCTTGGATGATCTGCCTATTGATAATAGTGGAGTATTGAAATTTCTGACTATGATGGTGTTGGTGTTTATTTCTGTTTTACTGTCAAGTATATTTTATTTTATAACCTATGGTGTACCTATGTTTGGCACATAAACATTTATGATTATGATGTGCTCATGTTGGATCATTCACTTGATGAGTAAGAATGGCCTTCTTTGTCCTTTTTTATTACTTTATTTGAGGCATTTTATCAGATATTAATATAGCAACACCCACTTTTTAAAAGTTTCCATTTGCTTGGAATATTATTTTCCATCCTCTCACCCTGAGGAGGTCTCTATCTTTAGTGGTGAGGTGGGTTTATTGAAGACAGAAGATAAAAGGGTCCAGTTTTTTGTTCCACCCTGATAACCTGTATCTTATGATGGGTGAGTTAAGACCATTAATATTTAAGGTTATTAGTGTGATGTTTGAATTAATCCCTGCCATGATGGGGTATTTTATGGGTTTTGGTGCTTTATTGTGTTTTGTACTATGTTGAGCCTGGTCTATATTTGGTTATTGTGATGTTCTTGTTGGCTCTTAATATTGGTTGTTTGACTGTTCTGTGTGGAGTATTCTCTGAAGGTTTGTTTTTGTGTTCACATAATCATACAGTTGACTTTTTTATGGAAAGTTTTCCATTCACCATCTATTATGAGGGATTCTTTTGCTGGGTAGAATAGCATGGGTTGGAAACCATCACTTTTTAGGCTTTGAAGTGTTCCATCCCAGGTCCTTCTGGATTTCAGGGTTTCCATTGAGAAATCTGACATATTCTGATGGGATTACCTTTGTGTGTTGTGAGTTGCTTTTCTCTTGCTGCTTTTAATACTCTGTCTTTGTTTTCATTGTTAAGAGCTTTAACTATGATGTGCCTTGGAGAGTTTCTTCTTTGGTCATGTCTGTTTGGTATTCTATGGGCTTCTTGTATCTGGATGGGCCTCTCTTTTGAGAGATTCAGAAAATTTTCTTCAATAATTTTTTTGAGTATGTTCTCTATGCCTCTGGCCTGGATTTCCTCTCCTTCAGATATACTCATGGTCTGGAGGTTTGGCCTTTTTAGGGTATCCCACAGTTCCCTCATATTCTGTTTACTTGATTTTTTTTTAACTTAGCAAAGTTTCTGGCATCTTAATTTCTTCTGTCTTGTCTTCTAAGTCAGAGGTTCTGTCTTCTGCATGAGTAACTCTGTTGGTGAGGGGTTCAAGAGAGGTTTTTATAATTTCTATTTGATTTTTTGTTTTTTGTTGTGTTATTTTTACATCATGTCTATCTCTTTTTTGATGTTTGAGTTCTGATTTTCTTGATGCTTCCTGGAATTTATTCTTACATTTGATCAAGTCATCATTAAGCTTAATCACCTGGTTGTCAAGATCTTCCATTTTTTGATTCACCTTCAACTGGCTCAAATCTCTTTTGAATAGTCTAACATTTTCTTCAATCAAGTTAAACCTACTGTCAAAAGCTGGATGCTCTAGGAGAAAATTCTGTTCAATTTTATTGATACAATTGTTGGTTCTTTAATGGTTTGCTTCCAGTTCAGCAATTATTTTGATAAGGGTCTCATTGGTTGTTGTATTTTTTTGGGGGAGAGTGAATTTCTGTTGATTTCTCTATGATTTCACTGGAGGCTTTCATTGTAGGACTAGGCATCCTTGGTGGAGATCTCTGTTTTCTGACTTTCATTGGCTTTTTTATTGTTGTCTACCTATTTTAGGGAGACTCTTTATTTTATTGAGGAGGAAGCAAGTTTTTGTCCTTTGGCCCATGCACCCTCTGACTCAGGTGAACAGGGATGTTGGTACCCAGTGGCTAGTCAAGATACCAGAGTAAAAGGCCTGATCCCACAGCTCACAATGGGACCAGGCTTCACCAAGCAAGGCACAATGAGGCCTACCAGGACCAGGGGACTGGGAGGAGCCAGGGAACAGGGATCTGGTGTATTTATTTCTTGCCTTGCCTACCCACACACCTTTCAGCACAGGGAACCTGGACCAGGGAGCTGGGAGGAGCCAGGAAGTAGAGATCTGCCCTATTCACTCCATGCCTTGCCTGTCTGCACACTGTCCCGGGCAGGGAATTGGGAGGAGCAGGGAAACAGGGGTCTGGCCTACTCACTCCATGCTACCACTCCCACCCCTCTCCTCTGATTTTCTGTGAGTGGCTACCTTCATACTGCTAGAGACAGGCATGACTATGAGTTGAAATCAATGTGAAATAGAACCTAATCTTATAATTATCCACTTCCAGCATGTCTTTCATATCTACCACTTTTTCTTCTCATTTTTTAAATTTAAATTTATTTATTTATTGAGAGAGAGGGAGAGAGAGAAAGGGTATACCATATTCTCTAGCCACTGCAAACAAACTTGAGACACATGTGCCACTGTGTACATCTGGCTTACGTGGGTTCTGGGTCCTTAGGCTTCATAGGCAAGCTCCTGAACCCCTAAGCAATATCTCCAGCCCTCTTCCCTTTTTTTTTCTTGATCTTCTGAAATCATTACTTTCTTGTTGCTGAGACAAAAAAAAAAAAAAAAAAAAAAAAACAACTGATTCAGAAGCAGCTGATAGAAGGAAAGGATTTATTTGGGCTTAAAGTTTTAAGCAAAAGTTTTCCCATGGAGGGGAAAGCATGCCAGAGCAGACAGCTGAATATCACATCTTGTCAGAGCAACTGGGAGGAAGCAGCTAGAGTGAGCTCCAAATACCCAGTGGATCTGGAAACATAAATCTCAGGACCCAACCCAAGTGACATACCTTCTGCAAATTTCCATCTCACAAAGGCTCTGTCATCTGAGAATCAAATACCTGGCTTAATCCTATATGTATGAGGCTTTGGGGGACATTCTAAATTCAAACCACAATACCCTTTTTCTAATTCTCTGCTTCCTGTTTATATCAGATCATGCTATATACCACTGAAAACTATTACCTTTAAAATACAGCTCCCATATATGACCACAATACACATACATTCAGATTTAAGAAAGATCATTTGTACCCTACTAATACTGGGTTGGTGCCTCCCAAATACCTATCTCACTTTCTTGAATATTGGATATGATCCAACTGAAGTAGTTTGGTATTTCCCAGGCTTTCTTTGTACATTTTTACCTCCATGCTTCTGATCATTTTGTATCTTCCATCTAAAATGCTGCTCTTCTAGCTATACCATTTTACAAGTGTTTGTATACAAATCTCAGAGCCTATCATGGGATGGGAGGAAGGCCATTCATCTTAAATATAATATTCACAAAACATGTCCAATTTGCCTTTTATGGATGGATGGATGGATGATGAGTGGGTGGATGGATGTATATATAGATAATACATACATAGGTAAGTACCTAGATAGATTAGATAGATAGATAAATAGATAAGTGGTAAACAGAAAGATAAATAATAATTCAATTTATTGGTGTTGAAGCATCATCTTCTTATATGTGAATATTTAAAGTATACTTTTAATTTTTAAAAAATGTTTTATTTATTTTATGTATTTATAAGTAGAGAGTCAGAGGAGCAGGCATTCCAGGGCCTCTTACCACTACAAACAAATTCCAGATGCATGTGCTTCTAGCTTACATGGGTATTGGGGAATTGAGCCCAGGCTATCAGGCTTTGTAAGCAAGTGCCTTTAATGCTGAGCCATTTCTCCAGTTTAATTTTTATAGTTCCATTGCCAATTTATTAATATACTGGATGCCTCAAAAGCTAAAGTGACTTGTGCCTTTCTGGAACCCTGAGAGTAAATGTTATTAGTAAAACTAATAACTGTTATATAAAACTCAAGTAGTTAACACTTATTGTACAGTGCCTGTTATGTACTATCCTGGGTGCCTGGTATTGTCTTCCATCCTTCTATTACAGTCTCTGACAGATCCACAGTATAGATGTTCCATCTTCTCCATATCACAAAGAAAACAAAGGTGTGTTGAGCATTGGCAGCAGACAGTGTGAATAATCTGAATGCCACATGTTTTGCTAACCTGTTAAAAATTGTAATGAATAATGTCTTTTATCATTACTTTGTAGTCTCATGTCAAACATTCATATTTTAATCAATTTTCTTTATTTCACTTTGTATCATGTTTCAGCTTATACTTGATTAATTTTCAAAGTACATTGAGCCTCTTAGAATTAAGGATTGAAGTAGAATGAGCTCCTAGATTCCCAATATCAACGTAGAGCCTCTTCCAAAGTAGGTCTTCCTAATGTCCACTGCATGAAAGTGAGGCATGCAAGTTACCTGACCATGACTAGTTTTTAAATAAATTCAACCCTCATGAAAAAAATTAAAATGCAGGTCAATGATAGTGTAATTACCAGTATAGTAAATCGATAAGTCCTGAAAGCATTAGCTCCATAAAGAATCTGAGTTCAGAAATGATAAGGAATGGGGAAATATCTAATGTATGTTCTCACAGACATTTTCTCTTACTCTCCATTCTTTGTCCATTTTTTTCCTACACTGAGCTGGCATCTGGAGGAGCCTTTTGTTCCTTCTACCTTCATGTTAGACCTTTAAGCACTTGCTAGGTAATGAAAATTATATGTAAAAAATGTTCTTGCAACTCCTGTTTTTGAGTTTTAAAGATGAGAGAGATAATCCAAAATGTATGTGAATCAAATAGCAGCCTTGATGAGATAGGTTAGATGCTTTCCTACAGAATATACACCACATTAGTCTTTATTCTTCCTTCCCCGTCTATGATTTTACCTCTTATGTCTTCTTAGATATCAGCTTCTAAGCTTTTCTTTTTTTCTTCTCACTGCTTAGGCTTCTTTTTTCTTATCTTTCTAACTTCCCCTATTCCTCTTCCCTTTGCTAAAATAATTTGTGATTTTCTTTGCAAATATAGACAACTTACTAAAGAGAAGTTAAAAATAGAACACACTTTGCAATTTGCAAAATTTAAAATTTGCACTTTGCCCCTTAAAGTGGAATATAGTCATGTATTCTTTCTCTCTGTCATAATTAGAGCCCTGATGTAGATTTTGTAAAAGCACAGAGGTATCTCACTACATGAATCACAGTTATTCTCGTTTGGTCATGAATTATTCATTCATTTTCTTTTTGGTGATATCAGGCCATTGTTTTCTATCCCCATTTTAATGCTGGGTACTCATGTTTGTACATTCTGTCCCCTCCAACCCCTCTCTCTGTCTTTTTCTTTCCCATGTGTGTGTGTGTGTGTGTGTGTGTGTGTGTGTGTGTGTGAGCATGTGTGTTCTAATTCATAGGCTTCAAGGCAACCAAAATTTTGTTTATATTAATTATACTTTGTGACATGTTAACTTAAGGCCCATTACATCATCTTTTAGATGATTAAAATGTTTTCTGTGAATAGCTTTTACACACACAGACTACAAATAAACAAAATTATGAAATAGTAGGAATAAAAGATTTCTTCTTCCCATTAGAGTTTAAGTATAATGTGACCAGAACTTTTCTGCCTGTTGTGACAACTTTTCATAAGGTACAAATGAAAGATTTGGCTCCAACCCTAGGTGTCTAATTCATTCTCTGCTAGAAATTGGAAAAAGTTGGAGATGCACTCAGATATCCATAAGCCTCAGAGGGTGAGAAAGAGGGTTATAAACAATTATCCAGAGACTCTGTGTACCACCACATCATTGACCCGGCACTTTCACATGCATTATCTCATGTCTCATTTCAAGGAAAGGATTAAGCATGCTCCACCTCTCATAATAGTGTGGGAAGAGGAAATTCTTGGGAAGAAACCCAAAATAGAGCTTAAGGCAGTCTGGCCATGTTACCAGTTCAGGTGAGGTATTCTACAAGTTGTATATAACAAAAGAGAGTAAAATCTCGAATAATCAGCATATAAAGAAGATAGAAGTTTATTACTCATGGTAACCTTAGACTAGAAGAAAGGTTTTTGCCAATTATCTAGAGCTCCTAACCAATTATCCCTATATACACCATTCATCCACATTTGCAAAATACAGCTGCTTTGTCCCCAGCCATCACATGAGAATACCCATTCAGGAGGAAAAATAGAGGAAAAGCAAATCTGATTAAAGGTAGCTCCACATTATCTCACACAATATTTCTATTTACATCACACTGATCAAAGTTTGCAAACATGGCCATGTTGATATGGTGATCGCCAGGGAGGCATAGAGATGTGTTATTTCAAGTAAGTAGAAATGAGTCCATGACAGAGAAGGGAAAATAGAAAAGAATATTTTTCATGAATAAAATTTGAGCAAACATCTCACTAATAAGTTGTATAATTATCTAAGCAATGATATAGCCCAAGTGAATACTATAATTACATTTGGAGAGTGATAATAATAGCAGTAGTGATCATCATTGTTTTGGGATTGTTTCTGTATTCCCTGAAGCCAGGTAATGCTATTGAAACACTAAAAGTAAGATTCAATTAGAAATAAACATATAATTTTATTATCCATGCACATATGAATTCTCCAATAAATAGTTATAATTCATTGTATTTGGAATAAACTGCTGGACATTTGTACTATAACTGAATGGGTTGGGGCACCTAGGGTGATGATCCTAAAGTAGATAAAGTGGGGCTGGAGAGATGGCTTAGGGGTTTAAGGTGTTTGCCTGCAAAGCAAAAGGACCCAGGTTCAATTCCCTAGGACCCACGTAAGCCAGATGCACATAGTGGCACATGTGTCTGGAGTTTGTTTGTGCACCCATTCTTTCCTTCTCTCTCCCCACTTCACCTTCACTGTCTGTCTATCTGTCTGTCTCTTTATCTGCCTCTTCTCCTCTCTCTTAAATAAACAAAAATAAAATATTTTAAAAATATATTTTAAATAGGTAAAATGCTTGCCATGCAACTTTGATCACCTGAGTTCAGAACCTCAGAACCCACATAGAAGCCAGAAGCTGTGGCAGGCTTCTGTTCTCCCACTGTGCCTACTATGAAGTGGAGACAGGATAATTTCCTGGAGACTTACAAATAGCAAATGAAACAGTAAACAATGAGAGGCCTGATTCAAACAAAGTGGAAGGTGAGAACTGACCCAAAAGTTGTCCTCTGACTTCTACACTCAGCACACCTGCACTCACACACACGAATGCACTTGTACACACACAATAAATATGCAAGAAATAAACATCTGTTTTTTTTTTAATGCCTTGAATTTGTGGTTAAATCTTTAAGATGAATTTAAAGCTGGGTTTTTATCAGCCTCAATTTCCTAAATTATAGCACAGGGATAAAAACAAAGCAAAGGTATTGAACTGGAAGGCCTATATTAAAGAAAAAAAATGGAGGCATACAGATTTAGTAAGTGTTCATTAAAAATACTTAAAAATTACCAGGCATGATGGTGCACTCCTTTAATCCCAGCACTCAGGAGGCCGGTAGGAAGATCACTGTGAGTTCAAGGCAAGCCTAAGAGTACATAAGGAATTCCAGGTCAGCCTGGGCTAGAGCAAGACTCTACCTTCAAAAAATGAACAAACAAACAAAAAAAGAAAAAAACTTAAAAATCTCAACAAAGTACTGAAGGTTACAGTACAAAACAGAATAATTCCAAGGGCATTGTGTTCCTGAACAATGTCTTAGGTTTACCAAAAAGAACCATAATGATAAAATTCTTGTCATTGGATATGGTGTGGTTCATCAAAAAATCATGGAGCAAAAATAGGAATATTTGTTCTCTGTAGTGGCAAGAGTGCACAGTTTTTACACACACCAGAAAAGTAAAATACTGTCTAAACTAAAAATGGTTCCAAAATATCAATGACTTGTTTCTAATTTATGGATTTGGTATAATTAAGCAATCCAATCAAATTTTTTATTTGGACACTTAATTTTCTAAACTATCAACATTAGAACTGAGCAAAACACCTTCAAGTTTGGCCTTAAAATACAAAAGTGTGGGCTTGAGGGATGGTTTAGTGGTTAAGTTACTTGCCTGCAAAGCCAACAGACCCAGGTTCGATTCCCCTAGGACCCATGAAGCCAGATGCACAGGTGGCACATACATCTGGAATTTGTTTGCAACAGCTGGAAGCCCTGGTGTGCCCATTCTCTCTCTCTCTCTCTCCCCACCCCCTCTGTCTTTCTCTCTCTGTCTCAAGTAAATAAATTTTTTAAAAGCTTTAATAAAATGTGTGTGTGTGTATGTGATGGGTCATTCCCCAGTGGAAGGGCAAGTATTTTTACAGAATTAGCCTTTTTATTATTATTAAGAACATACTTTAGATGGATACATCATGTGCATCATGTGTTGGTACCATCTTTTCCATTCTCCTTGCTCCCATTCTGCAGGGGTCCCTCCTCATTGGTATTGCTGGTATTCCCCATGGGGTTGTAGATTATGTATTGGAAGAGCAACAATCACTTATTTTTCTAAAGAAAGTTTTTTAAAACATATTTTGTATTTTATTTTTACTTATTTAGAGAGGGGGAGAGTGTGGGCAGGCCAGGCCCTCCAGCAACTGCGAATGAACTCCAGACAGATGTGGCACCTTGTGAATCTAGCTTTACATGGGTACTGGAGAATTGAACCTGGATCCTTAGGCTTTGCAGGCAAGCACCTTAACCACTAAGCCATCTTTCCAGTCCTCAGGCTTTCTTTTCTGTAGCTTCCTTTTTCCTTTCTGCCTTAAGCAGCTTTAATTATTGACTCCTATCAGTACCATCAAGAAAAATGAAGTGTTTAGATAACTGATTAAAATATTTACATATCCATTTATTTAAAAACCACACATATTTATGAAAGCCTATTGTTACATTTATACAGAACTAATAAACACATACACATTGATTAGAAATAAAAGTCAGCAAAAACTGGGACTCACTGGAAAGGTAAACAAAGTTGATCTTGCAAGCCTTGTCTGATACAACTACTTCTGGGCTATGGATGGACCCCAAGGCCAGCAACAAAGGAAGAAGCATCTTTTTATTTATTTTCCACTAGAGTCACTAGATTAGAAAGTCCTTGAAGTTCAGGTGGATGCCTTATTCATCTGTTTCTATCCTCTATTCTGCCAAGAATGCTTAGAGGCTCATTGAATAAAGGACACCTCTCAGACTTGCTAGTGCTGGAGCATCCCTAAACACAGATTACTTATTCGGTCTGTCTGAAGAGCGAACAGTCACTTTTAACATGAGCCATCACATCTTCATGTGAATTCATTATATGTGCTCCTTAGAGCAGGGAGATGTACATAAGCAAAAAGGGATGGAGGGGGCTGGCGAGATGGCTTAGCGATCAAGGTGCCTGCCTGCCAAGCCTAAGAATGCCTGTTCCATTCTCCAGGTCCCACGTTTAGCCAGACGCAGTGAGGCAAGGGTGCAATGCCGCACTTGCCCACAAGGGGGTGCACTCATCTGGAGTTTGTTCACACCTGCTGAGAGGCCGCTAGTGTACCTATTCTCTCTCTGTTCCTCTTCCTGTCTTTCTGTAATCTCTCTCTCTCTCTCAAATTAAAAGGAAAAAAGGTGGGTGGGGGGGGCGGATGGAGGGGATGAAGGTGCTCAGAGCCAGACGATGTTATCCTCCTTGGGTGAAGAATGCTAAGAAGGTGGTGGCTGGAGTTCTAGAGAGTCAGCTTTCTCAAAGAATCCTTACTCTGATCAAAACAAGTATCATTCCTGCAAAAGGACCTACCTTACGCTTTACAACCCAGCAGAGACCCATTGAACAGCTACCACAGCAAGTAGCAGTTTCCTTTGGACATGTGAAGTCTTTGACCACTGAGTTAACCTCTAAATGACTGTCAGATTCCAGAAACTCAACACTCAGTCACAGCATGAGAAATGTCTTGATTATTAAATTGTGAAAAACTGAAGATTATCTTCTAATCGGGAAGGTAAGGTATGGTTATGAAAATATCAGAATTAACTCCGTTTTCTTGTTCATGGTCACCCACCTCTCAAATCAATTAAAGAAAAAAAAGACCATCAATGTCTCTGTTTTTTTAAACCATGAGATTATTTAGGAGTGATGATAAAACACTGATTAATTGTTTTGTTTTAAAACAATTAGATTAAAATATTGTTTGAAGTTATTCATTTTATTCAGCTGACACTTTTATGTGTAAATATAATTACAGACACTTTAAGAATGTTTAATTTTTGCCTTGATATATATGTTAGCAATTGTGTGTTTGAAAGAGAATCATAAAATGTAAAACTTTATGTTTAATCACCAGTGTCAAAAATTATTAGGTAATAACCACCAGAGAAGAGAATGTGGTGAAGGATACAAAGGCCCATATTTAAGACATAATTTTTCTAATAGTTTCTCTGATTTTAAGATGTCATGGCGTCATATGAAGGTTAACAGGTCAGATACCAAATGGACTTTTTAAAAAATGTTAAGTGATCAATTTGCACTCATAAAAGGGTTAAGATTACTGGAAGCTGCCGTCCTCTTTGACCATCCTCTAGGTACATCACAGGCTAGAGAGACAATAAAATCTGCTCCTGAGTGAACGCCCAGCGGCCTGACTGAGCAAAAGCAGATCAAATGGACGCTTAAAGGAAGATAGCCTCGAAATGGGGAGAGCAGAATTCCATCAGATAGTCTAAAACTAGAATTTGCGCACTACAAAACAGGGTTTGAAGATCTGCCTCGTTAATCACCGTCTCTCTTTCCCACCACAAGTTCCACCAGGGCACACTGCTGTGATGTTGCATTGAGGAAAGAATGGGGTCTCTTGACAAAGCTGAACTGCATCTCAAATTGAATTTTTTACTGTTGAAAGCTCTGGCCATGAGTGTGTTTAAAATCCATTATGATTGTAAATATAATGTTCTTTACTCAGCTCATGTCTATATGCCAACAAACAAAACTTTAGGGCAGGAATAAAAAAAAAAAAAAAAAAAAAAACATTCCTTTAGTTTCCTAAGAGAAAAACAGCAGATTTCCCCAATACATGACACTTTATTTTCTTTTAAGGCAATTTGCATATTAGTAAAAGCATCCTAGCAAAGACATTCTACAGTGAATGTTTTTATTAAGCAAAAACTATTTTTTTCATCAAATTAAATTTTGTATAGTCATGAGCCTTAGGGGTATAAAGCCTTCTCTTGTCTGACTAAATGTATATATTATTCCCACCAAATTGCCCTGGAAGCACTAAACTTAATGTTCATATTCAAATATTAATGCTACTCTCACTTCTGGTTAGAGAAGCTTCTCTTTTCAGATGGCGATGGCCACTGGGATGACCCAAAAGGCAACATAGTGCTGAGAAGAAGGGATGGAGGAGTGCCCAGCACTGAAACACCTCAGTCACACCCTCCAAGGCTCAGGGACCATTGCGGAAAAGGGGGCGGATAGAATGGAAGAGCCAAAGGAAGGGTATGACCTCTTACAATGCAACTGCCCAGACAGAAATTGGCCTTGATGTCCATGACCTTGCAGTGCCAAGCAATACTCCACAAGAACCTCAAAATAGAAGAAAAAGATGATGTCATCAAATTAAAAGAGAGACTAATGGAGAGAGGGAGGGGATATGATGGAGACTGGAGTTCTAAAGTGGAATGGGGGAGGGGAGGGAAATATCAGGTGGGTTTTTTTGTATGTAAGTATAAAAGTCAATTAAAAAAATAAAAAATAAATAAAAAATAAAAAACTATTTTTTCATCAAATTAAATTTTGTATAGTCATGAGCCTTAGGGGTATAAAGCCTTCTCTTGTCTGACTAAATGTATATATTATTCCCACCAAATTGCCCTGGAGGCACTACACTTAATGTTCATATTCAAATATTAATGCTACTCTCACTTCTGGTTAGAGAAACTTCTCTTTTCAGATGGAGATGGCCACTGGGATGACCCAAAAGACAACATAATGCTGAGAAGAAGGGATGGAGGAGTGTCCAGCACTGAAACATCTCTGTCACATATTCCAGGGCTCTGGATCCATTGTGGAAGAGGGGCAAAAAGAATGTAAGAGCCAAAGGAAGGATACGACTCCTTACAATGCAATTGTCCAGACAGAAATTGGCCTCGATATTCATGACCTTGCAGTGCCTAGCAATACCTTCACAAGACCCTCATAATAGAAGAAAAAGATGATGACATCAAATTAAAAGAGAGATAATGGAGAGAGGGAGGGTATATGATGGAGAATGGAGTTCTGAAGGGGAATGGGGGGAGAGGAGGGAAATATCATGGTTTATTGTCTGTAAGTATAGAAGTTGTCAATAAATTTTTTTTTAAGTTTGCATAGTGCACAGGAAGCCATCAATAGAGCAAAGAGAGCCTAAGGGATGGGAGAAAATAGTTGCTACCTCTATATCTGTTGAGGACTCAATATGTAAAATATATAAGGAACTCAATTCAGTAGGAAAAAAAAAAACCCTACTCTTAAAAAAATGAGCAAACAACCTGGATAAACATTACTCAAAAATATATATATACATGGCATAACCAAAAGGTATAAAATGACATTTTTAATGCCACTTGTTATCATGTAAATATATATTAAGGCTACTATGAACTATCAACTTATAGCAGATAGAAAGGCTGTTATTAAAGATGAAAGATGGGTGTAGATAAGGATGCAGATAAAAAAACACCTTTTTGAATACATGAGGGGGGAAGCAAATTAATGCAGCTGTTATGGGAAAAAATGGAGGATGTTCAAAATTTAAAAATAGAGCTCCATGTCATCTAGCCATCAACTTGGGCATACATCCAAAGGACAGGAAGCTAGCTTGTTGAGGAGACAACTGCACTCCTATATTCATTGCAGCAAAATTCCTAGTCTCCAAGGTATGAGGTCAACTGAAGTGCCTGTGTACAGACGAATGGATAAATTAATTGACTTATGGACACACAATAAAATATTTTTCAGCCTTTAAAAACAAAAGGATGGCTGGAGACATGGCTTAATGGTAAAGGCACTTGCCTGTGAAGCCTAAGGATTCAGGTTCATCCACAAGGTAGCATATGCATCCAGATTTCATTTCTTGTGGCTGGATGTCCTAGCATGATCTATCTATCTATCTATCTATCTATCTATCTATCTTTCTTTCTTTCTTTCTTTCTTTCTTTCTTTCTTTCTTTCTGTCTTTTTTTCTTTCTCTCTCTTTTTCTCTCTCCCACTCTCTGCCACTTTATCTCTTTCTCTCAAATAAATAATTAATTAATTGATTTTTTTAAAAAGTACAAGGAAATCTAGTCATTTGTGACAACCTAAATAAATCTGAAAGATATTCTGTTAAATGAACTAAGCCAGATACACAAATGACATTATTTCATTTACACATAATATACAAATTTTAATTCATAACACCAAAAAGTAATGTTGTAACTGCCATACCCTTAGGGTAGAAGTGTGTAGAGATGTGGGTCAAATTTTCAATTTCAAGAAATGGTCAAGAAGTCTATTGACCTGGAGGTTACATGACCTTTACATTCATGCACTCATAGCAGCTGTGAAAGATTCAGCTCTTCAGCATTCTTTCATGGAACAAGGGGTTCATTGTCCCATCCAAAGAGTTATTGGCAGTCAGTGGTTGCTAGGGAAGGAATCATATTCTTTAGTCTTGCTGCCCATGCTCCCTTAAATAACCTCCCATCCATGATGCTAATGCAAGCAACCCTAATTAAACTCAGTGAGGATGGCAGCTTGAATGTATGTCCCCCATTGACTCAGGTGTTAAAATTAAACTTGGAACTTGGATTTCCAGTCTCCTGGCAGGAGGAGATGTCACTAGGGTCAGATCTGAATTCTAGCCTAAAGGTGTAGAGAGCATCTTGGGCTCTGGCTGGCAGGGTCCCTGCTTGCTGCCAGTGTTTGCTTGTTGCTTTCTTGGTGTTTGCTGGCTGTTTTGTTGTCTCATTCTCTGCTTGGTTGTATGGAAGCAACTTCTTCTGCCATTGATGGAACTTCCCCCTGGATCTCTAAGCTTGAAAGAAATCCCTTCCACCCATAAATACTGTCTGGTTGGATATTTGCCCAGCATCATTAGAACTATCTACGACAGTGGGTCACAAAATCAAACAAACAAAAAAGCAAAAATGAGAATAGGAAGGGGACTAGTTGGGAAGAAGAAAAGGTTTAGCAGGTATGGGAAGGGGATAGGAGAGGAGAGGGAAACGGGGAAGGGCAAATATGTTCTATGTACCTTATATACACATGTGACATTGTCAAAAAATCAAATTAAAAGTCAAGTAAAAAATATAGAGAATAGAGCTATGAAGGAGAAAGTGAGGGAGAGGGGCTTATCATGGTTTATGGAAGTTGTCAATAATATAAAAAATAAATTAAAAAGTAAAGTGAAAAGTAAACAGCAGGGCTGGAGAGATGACTCAGTGGTTAAGGCATTTGCATGCAAAGCCTAAGGACCCATGTTTGACTGCAGTTCCCATGTAAGCCAGACGCAGAAAGGTAAGGCAAGCATAAGGTCACACATGCCCACTAGGTGGCGCAAGCATCTGGAGTTCAATTTCACTGGCATGCCAATTCTCTCTCTTTTTGTCTTTCTCTCTGTGTCTCTCCTGCTCTCTCTAAATTAAAAATAATTAATAAACAATAAAAAGCAAATGCTAATGATAAAGTTTGTAGACATATATAGTCTATAACAGATGAAAATAAAATCTTTTTTAAGGTATTTTCAAAATCTATTGAATATCCTGGTAACCAAAGTTGGTACTGGCAATACCGTATAATCTTGAAAATTGCTAAGACAGAAGCTTGTCATTGTTCTCACCACAAAGAAAAAGAGCTTCATGAGATTATACTTATGTTAAGTAGCTTCATGCAGCAAATTCCACACTGTATAGATGTATCAAAACATTATGCTGTATGTACCATAAATAAATAGGATTTTTACTCATCAGCCAAATAAATGAAATATGTAAGCACTGTTACATTTTTTTGGAAGTGGTGTAGATTTTTAATACATTTGGACAAGCAGCATAGTAGAATCACAAGTTAATGGAAATTCATTGTGAACATTCTGCCTACCTCCAATTGTCTGACCAGCATCTCATTTCGTATTTTGGCTATGTTATGCTGAGGACTACATCTGGATAGTGTCAAAATACCCAGATGCAAAGGGTAAAAGCTCTTCAATCCAGCTGCTTGGTTTAGCAGCTCCCAAGCTCCCAGGCGTGGAGGTATCCTGGTGACTGAGCTGCTGGTGCGGCATCTGGGTGTTTGGCATTGTGTAGCCACAATCAAAGACAAAGTGTTAAGTTTTACAGCTGTTAGGCTAGCACCTTTTTTTTTTTTTTTTTTTTCTTATGCTACTCAGAAATCATCTTCTATCCCAGGATAGTTTTGTTTGCCTGTATGTGTGCATGCACACTGGCACATGGCACAGGGTGTGTGTGTGTGTGTGTGTGTGTGTGTGTGTGTGTGTGTGTGTGTGTAGAAGCCAAAGGGCAACTTTGACCATTATTCTCACGAATGCCATCCATCTGTCTTTTGAGACAGGGACTCTCACTGGCCTACAGTCATTACTTAAGTGAGGCTGCAAAGCTGATGATCTCTAAGAATCCTGTCTCTGATTCTCCTGTGGTGGCATTACAGGTACCATCAGCTACTCCTGGCATTTTTTAATTTGATTATTTATTTTATTTATTTACTTAAGAGTGACAGAGAGAGAGAAAGAATGGGCACACCAGGGCCTCCAGCCACTGCAAATGATCTCCAGATACATGCACCACCTTGTACATCTAGCTTACGTGGGTCCTGGGGAATCAAGCCTTGAACGGGTCCTTCGACTTCACAGGCAAGCACTTAACTGCTAAGCCATCTCTCCAGCCCTACTACTGGCATTTTTGACTTAGGTTCTGAGAATTGAAATCAGGTCCTCATGCTTATATAGCAATCACTTTATCCCCTGAGCTTTGTATACAGTGTTCCTCCCAGGATAAATTGTATAAATTATATTTGTACCCACTTTGTGGCTCTTGAAATCTTTCTGGCCCTGCTTCCATAATGTTCCCTGTGCATGGCAGGCCTGTATGCAATCTGATTTCATGTCATTCTTTTGAGCCTCTGGATTTCTGCTTTGATAGGTTTTGGTCAAATTAAGCAATTCTCCTTGCTAGCCCAGTAAGTATGAGTCCCGGTTTGGAAGAATAATACACAGCCCTTTGGGGGAGTCAGGACTACAGTGGGCACTACAGTAAGGGTAATGAAGATCACATTGTTGTTCCTAATGCTCAACTATAAAATAGCATTCAATGGAGAAATATTTCCAATTTAAGAATGAATTTGTAGAAAAATATTTAAGTGAACATGATGAGAATTACTTGAGGTAGACCATGAGAAACACAATGATAGTACATGGTGCTTTGGAAAAGTAAGTGTTGCTCAGTATGGAAATAGAAGGGACATTTATTAAAAAAATAATAACAATAAAGATGCTAGCTTACTAAGTAAACTAAACTGAAATGAACAGTTGTGCCCTTTGCAGTGATGTTTCTGGCAAAACCAGATTGTATTGATGCCAATTGTCCCATAAAATTCAGAACAGAGCTGAACAATTCCTATCACAGGGAGGGGTGCTGAAGCTATCACCATATAGTTCACTCATTTATGGTGATGCTGGGGCACACATACCTTCCATTGGCTAGCTGGGTAAAAGTATAGGACACGAAGTTTACTATGCTACTAGTTTATATATTTAATATACTTTTAAAACATTTTTGAGTGTCTACTTAACAACAGAGTTTACTGTGGAACACTCTACCCTGTTCCACCCACAGCAACCTCACTCACCCCACATTTCTTGCATCCCTTCATGGCATCATAAGGCCACTTTTTTAAAACTTTTAAAAATATATTTTATTTATTAATTTATTTATATTTATTTATTTGAGAGAGATAAAGAGGGAGAGAGAGAGAGTGAATGGGTGTGCTAGGGACTCCAGCCACTGCAAACAAACTCCAGATGCATGCACCCCCTTGTGCATCTGGCTTACGTGGGTCCTGGAGAATCAAACCGGGATCCTTTGGCTTTGCAGGCAAAGGCCTTACCTCTAAACCCTCTCCACTCCAAGGCCACTTTTTTGCTACAATTCTGGAACAGTAAATTGTCTGATGACACTTTCTTAAGACCAGGTTCTTGTTGTTAGACAATTTCTGATGAGATGTGTATATTTCAGAAGTTATCTACACTGTTGCATCTTGGAAAACGTTAATGACTTCATATTACAGTTAATTTTATTTAGCTATTTTCAAATAAGAACATCTCTTTTCTCTGAAAATATGGGGACGTGGCAGCTGTAGAAACAGTTACACTTTGGTGGAAAAGTTGGGCATGATTTGTTCAAAGCTTGTCCTTATGATTTTCTGTAAGTCTGTGATAAATGCTAAGGAGTGTTTGGAATTGCAGGAAATTGAGTCTATAGTGGCTCTACTATGAAAGATCATACATACAAAGTATCTTTTTTAGTATAAAATTATATGATTTAAGTCAGATAACTTCTACTATAATGCCTCATTCACATCAAAATAAAGAATATCATCAGTATTCATAAAAAAATTAAGAAATATCTTTTTTACTTGTGTGAATACCTGAAGAATTCTTATGATGAGGTTTATATATGTATATAAAACAGTATAAAGAGAAATACTGAAAAAAAAGATAACATATCAGCATATTGGAGTTCTCAAGAAAAAAACATGTTAAATATATAAAAATAAAATTTTACCTACACAACTAGTTTTTTATATTTTATTTATTTATTTGAGTGAAAGAGAGATAAAGAGGCAATTAGAAAGAAAGAGAGGTGGGGGAAAAATGGGCACACCAGGACCTCTAGCTACTACAAATGAACTCCAGACACATGTGCCACCCTGTGCATCTGGCTTTCTGTGGATATTAGGGAATCAAACCTTGGGTCCTTATGCTTTGCAAGCAAGGGCCTTAACCACTAAGCAATCTCTCCAGCCCCAAAACAAAAAGTAGTTTGTTTATGTAAAATATATTAATTATTTGTTCTTTGTAGTTATATCTCTGCCCCTTCCAACTTTAGATATGATTATAATACTTGTATATAATTCAGGTATTCAACCTTATGTATTAATATATGTGTACACTGTAAAATGCTTGCCACAATCAGTATAACATGTCTGTTACTTTGCCTACTTACTGTGTGTGATTGTGTGTGCATGCATGCTTGTGTACATGTTTCATAGGATAATGATACTTCTGATTCTTCTCCTGTAAACTCCAAGCATGCATGACATAATGATTATCCATAATCACTATTCTATATGCTGGGTCTCTAAGCTATTCATATTATGACTGAAGGTTTGTACCTTTCACATCCCTGTATTTTCCCAGACCATGGTAGCCATCATTCTCTAGTGTGTAGGTCCCACATGTGAGCCCATACAGTATTTGTTTTGCAGAGCCTGGCTTACTTTGTTCACATCACAAATTTCCTTTCTTCATAAGGCTGAGTATTATTCCACTGTGTACAACCCATGCATACATCACATGTTCTTTATTCCTCTCTTGAGGGATGTAGGGTTGTTTGTTTCTATATCTCAGCAGTTATGAATAATACTGCAGTCACCGGGGGTGTGCTGATATGTCTTCATGATAGTTTGTAGATCCTAGGTTTAGTTGTAGCATTTTAAGGAAACTCTGGGAGATTCTCCTCAGTAGCTAAAGCAATGTATATGCCTGCCTAGCAGCCATGTACAAGGATGTCCTGTTCTTCAGATCTTCTCCACTTCTTGTTGTCTTTTGACTTTTTAATTTTTATTTATGCATTTGCAAGCAGAGAGAGATAGAAAAGAGACAGAATGGGCATGCTAGGGCCTCCAGCCTCTGCAAATGAACTCCAGAAACATGTGCCATTGTGCAACTGGGAAGGTCCTGGGGAATCAAACCCCAAGTTGTTAGACTTTGCAGGCAAGTGCCTTCACCATTGAGCCATCTTTCCAGTACATCTTGCTTGGATGATAGCCACCCTAACAAGTGGGGGCTGAGAGCTCAGTGTGGCTTTGATTTGTCTTCTCTGATAATCTGGGATGCTGATCATCTTGACATGTATTCACATATAGGCCTTCCTTGGACATATGGTTCAATTTATTTTCAATAGTCAATTTATTTTCCCATGTTTGTATTGGGTTACTTAGTTTGCTGTTATTAAGCTGTTTGAGGTCCTTATATATTTTCAGAATCAGCCCATGTATTAGTCAGGGATTCAAAGAAATAGACTGAGGAGAATTTTAAGCAGGTATATGCAGAGGTCTTTCTGATGGAAAGTTGGCTTCCTTAAGTAGAGAAGGCAAAAAGTCCCATAAGATGCTTCTGTAAGCTGAAGATCCTGGACCGTCTGATTCAGGCAGAGGACAAAGGCCTGAGGCCCAGGGATGCAGCTGAGGACAGGAACATGGAGCTAGTTTACATACTGGAGGCCAAGAGCCAAGAGTTCAGATGTCTGAGACGTGGAGGTTCCAGCCAAGAAGAGAGACATCCCACTTTTTCCCACCCTCTACTCTCTCCTGATCTGCAATGGATGTGATAAGGCCCACTCATGCCACTGAAGGATATTTTTATGCAGAAACACCTCACAGACACAGCAAGAAGTGATACCTTAGGAAGCCTTAGCCCAGTGAAGGAGTCATACAGAATTAGTCATCCTGAACACTCACTCCATCAACTCGCAAGCTATAAGGCTCTCCATAAACCGTGCTTGTTCTCCAGGTGAAAACAGCGGTTGATCATCATTTGTCCTAACATGACAGAATAATTTATGAGTGAAACCACACTAATCTCTTCCCCCAAAGAGAAATAACTTTCTGGATTGATATTTACTCTTCTCATGAGATCCCTAACTTATATATGATGAAGACATAGTAGTTATTAGCATTTAAGTAATGGGTGCAAAGTCACTATATCTTACGTTATATAAGGTAGAGGAGAGCAATGAGAACAAAGCTGTTTACTTGGCATATGTACATATGCACAACTGATAAGCATGTAACCTGCTCTTGACAATAGCAGCTGTTTTTCCTGTGACTTGTCAGGCTGCTACACTGGTGTTTATAACTGCCCCTTCCTGCTCCCCATTTCACATTCCCTTTGCCTTTAGCAATAACATCAGCTTTGGCGTTATTTCATAGCAGATGGGCCAAACCTCATTCTGGAAGGACCAGGCTATTGGTGGTCCTGCTTGCCTCAAGTGCTTGTAGTTCACCATTGACCTCAATCACAAGCAATTAGAAGTTTGAGGTGTCTCAAACGCTAAGACACCCCCAGGGATTTCAATCTTTTGACATTGCTATATGACGATGTCACCTACAAATGAGGTAGGCCACTTTGACAGCTATTCTGGAACACACGCCCATCAGATCTAAGGAATTTCTTGTATCCCCATTCCAGTCATTGTGGCCACCATTGTGGATCATTCTCCCCAGCCAACAACTCAATTTCTTTCTTGGTCTATTTACTCAGAGGCATGTGGAAACCAACCAGTTCAATGGAGTCATTTTTTTGTTGTTGTTGTTTTCATATGGAAGCATATCTCCATCTGAACCTGAGGTTCTAGGCCTGAAGAACATAAGGTCTAAGGAAGAAGGGACTTTTGCTAGTGGGCCACAAGAGGTAAGTGTGGGTGGTGCCACTCTCATTTCTGCCTCTTGATTTCTGGAGAAAGAAAATTATGGATTAGACACTGACTCAGAGTGCATACAACACTGGAGGAATTTACCCCCTCTCTGTATGATATTGCCACCTTGCCTGTGTAGTAATGAAATATTCCAAAGGCCATTCCACACAGTTATTAGGCCAGATCCTTCAGCAAGTCTGGGCCATGACTATAGCCCATTATTACACAACGGACCATTCCTCCTTCCAAGCAAAGTGCACAGAGAATTCACTGTGCAAGAGTCTGCACACCGGTAAGATTTTCCTTCATCTTTGCTCTAGAGAGATGTACAAAAGAGGGACAATAGTGTCCATTTTCTGGGACTGCCTGTATATCCTATAAAATCATCTGTAAACTGGACCCAAATATTTTTTTCCTGTATCAATTGATCATAATATATGCCTCATGGGTCTGGAGATACAGACTGAGAGAGAGGAGTCAGCATAGCTTTATGGAGACATGGGCATTTGGGCCAATTCTTCTGTAACCTACCTGTGCCTTGGGAACTTGCTAATTCTCAAACACTAGGCATCATTAAAGCATCATTATGTCATGGAGCATGTTACACATCCCCAGCTCTGTGTTGAAGGTCATGGTGCATGGATTATGCTACAGTGTTGTCACACCCATCACACAGCTGATGGGTTTTGAAGATCTTTCTTTCTGATGTATAGGTTGCCTTTTGATTTGTTGGTGGTTTTCTTTGCTGTAAGAAACATTTTAGTTTGATGGAATCCTACTTGTCTATTTTTGCTTTTGATACTTCTGCTTTTTTTCTCTGTCAAACTGGGCAAGTTCTCTTTTGAATAAGGATGGGGATCCATTTATTTAATGGATAAAACTTGGGAATCAGTTTTAGACTTGGGGTTTTATTCCCATCATGGGTGGTGAATAATAAAGAATGTTCTCAAACATTTTCCCTATCAGGGGTAATTCATAAGTTTATGAGAGCAGGATCATCATGCATTAAGGTACAAGACTTGACTTGAATTAACACGTTACTTAGTGTCACAGAGCCTGGCTTCCTTGAATTGAGCATGTAGGTAGTGATATGAGTCTCAAGGAACAGGGACCAGAAGACTTGGCTTTCATGGTATATGATGTCACTCTGTGCTCAAGTTTGTTTGTTTGTTTTCTCAATGGCTCTAGGGTTCATTCAAGTCTTAAGTTTTCTGTGATTTGATTGGACTTTTCACATAGTTCTTTCTAGAAGCACACTTACAAATTCCCTGTGTTTTGATGTTGGTCAAAGTGGGGGCTTGAGCTTCTCAACTTCTGTAGACGCATCACAGGTGAGTTGGTGTGTTTATGATGGAACTAGACCATATGTGATTCATCCTATGAAACTGGAGAAGAAGCCATCTTTCCCTGATATCCAGATGTGATCATCCCCTAACTGACCAAAGTCAGAGCTCTGTCAACAGGAAGAAGCCAGGGTGACAAGCAGTGTCAGCTAGAATCATAACTAAAAAGTCTAAAGGATCCATTACTGAATAAGCACATGAGACCCTACCTGCCTCCATTTGATATGTTAAAGAAGCATTGTTTCTACTGTTATTATTTCAGATGATGATGTTAATGGTATGTAACATGGAAATCTGCATTCATAACTGCAACCGTGCGTGCATTAGTCCGGTAAGCTCTCCTCTCTCCCCTCCTCTCTTCTCCTCTCCCTCTTTCACTGCTCCATAGTTAAGGACAGTCTTCCCAAGTAGGAAATATTCCACCCTATTTCCAAGGAAACCTAAATAATGGTAATTCTATAGCTGCTATTAATCTATAGCAGGTTTGTTTTCATGGACAGTAGTACATCATTATCATGCTAATTTGATTAGATACTCTTTCCGGAATTCTGACTAAGGGAACTTGTGGCAGAGGAACTAAATGCCAAGAATTCCATCAAAGTGAGATTTAAAAAAAGAAAAAAATTATGCAAGCCACAGTTTTTGACTTAATACCATCCTAATGCCATGGATATTTGTTGTAGCTTTCCATTGAAATTTTGACTTTGTTGTCACATTGCTGTGAATGACCTCCTCTTGCAAACTTCTCCTCATTGTTAGTAGGCAAAGGGATTTCATATATGCTTCCTAGACACTGTGTTGTGCACCAAAGTTTGCCACTGATCTGTATTTAAATAAGAAAAGGGGAAATCACCTGTGGGCTGGTATAAGTAAAATAATGACATAACAGTTGAGCAAAAATATTTTGAAACAAATTAGAAGAAACTTTGGAAATTTTGCTAAAAGAAACATTTAAGGTTTAGGGAAGAAAAAAATGACCAAAAAATGATGCTCTAATTTAATCATGCCAAAGAGTCTTTACTTTTATATGATTAACTAATGAGAATTTTTGCAAGTTGTTATGCCAGACAGAAATAACTCTAGTCAGTGTGCTATTGTACTCGCTGGGTGACTTAGTCATTACACTAATAAACTAACAAGTGAGTGTGAAGAAGACAACTCTGTGGCATGTCCGTATGAAGTCCAGTGTGTCTGAGGTTGACAGAGACTTTTTTCCAAACAATGACTCAAGGACTCAAGTTCCTTACACCTTGTATTTCTGTAAGATGTAGCCTCCAAGATTACCTTCACAGAGACATGACAGGATGGAGTTCTGGGCATGGGGGGACTGTATCTGATTCCCAAATCCCTTCCATGAGGTTCACCTCAGAGACTTACCTGCAGAAGATACTAGAAAATATAGTCTGGGGGAAAACATGTTTTTACAACCAACTGCCCCGTCTTCTTCACCATAAAAATGGTCAGAACTCTCAGAGTATATCAGGCATGGTGGTGCACGCTTTTAAACCCAGCACTCAGGAGGCAGAGGTAGAAGGATCAACATCACCGAGAGTTCAAGGCTACCCTGAAACTACATAGTGAATTCTAGATCAGCCTGGGCTAGAGTAAGACTCTACCTTGAAAAACAAAAACAGCAACAACAACAACAACAACAATTTTCTAAGATTAATTTTATTCCTGTCAAAAATCCCTACTTTGATAACTTTATAGCTTTAGTAACATATTTGGGGATAAAAGCTACCATAATAGCAATATTCACAGTGACATTTGATAAGTCATTACTACTATGTGTATACATTGTCAGAAAGTCTATATGAAATGAAAACATTTCACAAAATCTTCTATGAAATAGATTCTATTAGTATTTCTCACTATTATTAACAGTGTGAAACTGAGACCTAGGAATTCCAGGCTAACTTGCTACAAGTAATGGACCATGAGCAATACATAAGATGGTAGGGGGCACTGGGAAGCCGGCTTAATGGTAAAAGGCATTTGTTTGAAAAGTCTGCTGGCCTGGGCTCAATTCACAGCCCAGCTAATGTAAGCTGGATACAAAAAGTGGCACAAACATCTGCTGTTCATTTGCAGCAGCAAGAGGCTCTGCAAACACACACACACACACACACACACACACACACACACACAATTAAACAAATTTTAAAAATTAAAAATGGTAGGACATAGTAGAAAGATCCTAAATGCATGAGAAGTTACCAGTAACATTCAAACAAAAGATACTGAAGCTAAAACTTAGTCATGGTCAACTTCAAATTCCACTTTTACTGTTGCCTTGTGTTCCAAAATATGCATGAACAAGTTCTTACAAAATTATGACTTAAAGGGACTATGCATATATTCTTAGTAGCTTACTTGTTTGATTTGATGATGTAGGGAGTAGAGGGGCTTAAACTTTCTTCCTGTTCCTTCCACTAAATACCAGTGCATTCTTTCATAATAAATGGATATTGTGAAAATAGTACTCACACTCACCATTTCCATCCTTACTATATAACTAATGGTAGTGAGTGGAGAGAAATATCAAAAAAGGTACAGCAAATTATATATACATACGTACAAGGGGGAAGGGGAGGGAGAGAGAGAAAATATTGTGGTGAAGGCATATGAAGAAAACATCTTAGTAAATGTGATAGCTAGGGGAATGTTGATGGAAAGAGCTGAGTACAAAGAAAGAGAATTAATGAGAGCACTTTGCAAGAAAGAGAAGAAATCAAAGAAATAGATGGATTATTTGTTATAGGTAACTGATTAAATATCCCGTGTGTGTGTGTGTGTGTGTGTGTGTGTGTGTGTGTGGTGTCCATGCATCGTCCACAAAGAACTAACAAAAGACTCATACAGATAGTGAAGTACCAAGAAACTTTATTAAAAGCCAAGACATAGTAATGGTTTAAAATACATTGCCAAGAGGGACAGTGGGTTATTTGAGTGGCAAATACTCAAGGGACCAGTGATTGCCCCAGAGTTCTTTTTAAAGAGGCCATGAGAAGGAAGCGGTTGATTGCTAGGGGCACAGTTTTGGTGATACACTGGTTTGATTAACAGGTCTCATGATGCATCTGATTTTAATTATATGTACACCCTGTTATGCACAGACACAAGATAGTAAATAGGGATTTCTCCCTAAAAATTTCTCCCTAAAAATTCAAATAGAGGACCCAATTTGCACTCAAAACCAGTACAGGCTAGATGGTCTTATCATTTTGATTCTGGATCTAAGAATATATTTGAATAAGAGCTGATCACCAATAATGGTCACTAAGGGGAGGAGAAAACTAGTTCACTATGCAGCTCAGTGCAGGTGGTAGTCCCAGATTGCCAGCAGGTTGCTCAAGTGCATTATGAGGAAAGCTGCATATTTACTGCCCAAGCCATGCAGTGGCCCAGATGTCTAAGTTATTCCCTGTTCTTGTCTGCCTCAGGATTACAGGCATGTGCTGTACAATTGACTTCTACATGGGTGCTAGGGATCCCAACTCAAGTTCTCATGCTTTCACATGCTCTAGCCCCTGATTATATTTAAATGGTGTTCAAGCAATGTTTTAAAAAACTATTTTTAGGGCTGGAGAGATGGCTTAGCGGTTAAGGCGCCTGCCTCCTAATTCTAAGAGCCAGGTTCCAATCTCCAGGTCCCACGTTTAGCCAGATGCAAAGTGACACAAGGGCGCAATGCCGCACTTGCCCACAAGGGGGCGCACGCATCTGGATTCGTTCACAGCAGCTGAGAGACTGCTGGCGTGCCCATCTCTATCTGTCTTCCTCTCCCTCTCTGTCTGTCTCTCTCTGTGTCTCTCTCCAAAAATAAAAAAAAATAATAAAAAAATAAAAACTATTTTTAAGTAGTTGTCATTTGCTTAAGGGCAGCACCAGACTGAGCCACAAACTCCTATGTTTCATTTTGATTGCACTGAGATCACGATAATGCCCAGTCTTAGAATGGGGAGGAATCTTAAAGAAATGAAGTCGAATATCTGTCCTCCCAAAAAAGATTTTATTCTTTTGCCATTGCAAATTGTAACTCATACCACAACTTGAATAGATTTTATAGTTAAAGACCAATTACATGATGCATCACATTATTTCCTTTTCCAAGCAGCTTCATTATATTAACTCAAACTCTACCTACATCACTTCTAACTATAAATTCACTTCTATCAATTCTACCCTTCAAAGAAGCACCTTGATCTAACAATTCTCCATAGAAATGCTCCTTGCAGCCGGGCATGGTGGTGCACGCCTTTAATCCCAGCACTCAGGAGGCAGAGGTAGGAGGATCACCGTGAGTTCGAGGCCACCCTGAGACTACATAGTTAATTCCAGGTCAGCCTGAGCCAGTGAGACCTACCTTGAAAAACCAAAAATAAAAAAATTTAAAAATGCTCCTTGCCTATTGGAAAATATTTGTTATCTTTTAGAAAGTTTCATGCTCTTTAATTCACTGTCTAAATTGTACTTGGACTTTATGCTTGCTCAGATACAATAGCTACCCTTAGATAAAGTTCACTTCCAGATATATTATTTCTGATGTCCCTAATATATGTTCAACATCTTTCTAATATTCTGTTGTCTCATGTATCTACAAATACCCACAAATTGAAAACTTACAGGTGCCCAAAATAAGAAAAAGAAAGTCTATAAAGGAAAATGTCATAGTTGTGAATGCAGAAGACCAAACGAGGCTAGTAACATCCAAGTTTGTGCTTTCCCCCACAAATCTCAACAAAAGCTGGTTGCAGTGACGTGGTTGGTAAGAACTGAACAGAACTACCAACTTAAAAGACACATCTGTCTTTGGGGTTGTAATTTTGGCAGCTCAGGAAGTCTTACAGGGGGAGAACCGGGAAACAAATGCATGACCTTCTTCTTGCTTCTACTAGTTGACTAAATGGAACCAGAAATCAAGAGCTCTGCACTTCTGCAAAGCAAATGAAGAAAAGTGAGGAGAGGTGAGGAGAGGACACTTAGAAAGAAAAGGAAGCTCTCTGGTACATTCTATCATACTGCTAAGAGATGAACCTGCAAACAGTATCTTCTTTCTATCATGAGTTGATCAGTTCCTTTCTGCTGGTTGTATTATTCATGGAGATGTACCTCCTGCTTTGTGTTAAGCCACAAACACTATTTCCCCACTTATTAAAAGTCTTGCCATTTAGAAAGGCACATCAGAGGTAGTCACAGTTCCCAGCTCACATGTACTATTATATTTTTGATGCCTCATATACCAAGTTTTTGCTTATCCCATAATGAAATTGAACCTGTTGGCCAAAAGTGACATTTCAGAGTCTTGAGTCTTGCTGGCTCTTGGGGCTGTTGGTTTTGCCCATTATAGCAAACAATACCAAAAATAGTCAAACTCCAAATGGAGGCAAGTCGCTTCGTTCTTGGTAGAGATGCGAGGGAAGGAAATGGTTGGGAATCAAGTAACCAGCAGAGAAATAAGCTTGGGAATGTACAGTAAGATTGGCTACTTGCCATTTCTCTTTTCTCTTTGCTTTAGGAAGCTTTTTGTCAATATGGAGTACAACAGGCCTCTTTGCATACCTGATGCTATCCTGGGTAACAGCCCGAGCCTCAAGATATCTCAGCTTTACATGTGGTAAACTGTAAATATTTACATGTATATTAAAAATATGCTTAACTAGAAGAGGCGGCTATGCAACCAAGACCATCATTTGAGAGTTTACTCAGTTATAAGAGAATGTACTCATTTCATTCCCCATCCACGTTCCTTAAAAAGAATACAACTAAAGCAACATGAAATAATCCAATGAACTTCATGTGCCCATTATAGTACTTAAAATGGAAAAAGAAAATATTCCATCAAAAAGCCTAAAAGTGCTCTGCACATGGCTTCCAACTCACTTTCACTGAGTTTCTCAGACATGGCTGGAATAGTTGTCGTCCTTCCTAAAGTACATTGATGCCACTGTTTCCTAGTAAATTGTAAGCGATTCTGGGCCTAAAATAAATGTAATTCTAGGTACAGTCTGGTCTTCTTCAATGCTTGAGAGCTCATAATGTTCCCTCAAATCAAGTACACCCCATTTCTTCTTCTGAATCTCTCACGAGATTCATCTCAAACTTATAAGAATCATTTATTTTAACAAAGCCAAAGAACCTCAGAACTGAGATTTAAATGCTAGAAAAGAAATTTGACAGCTGTTTCCATAATTGGCTTGGGAGAAGTATTGTAATGCATCCTTCCCAAGACCTTGTTATGTCTCTGTTCAGACTGAAGTCACAATAAGAAATGGAGGGAGGAGGATGTCACAGAACATGTAAAGAATGTAGAATAGTTTGATATCCCAAAAAGAGAAAGGATGGGAGGAAAGAAAGAAAGAACACAAAAAGAATAAAAGAAAGAAAGTACTGCACTAGAAAGTTCAGCAAATGTGTAAGTACAGTGTCCAAGTTTTATTCAAATCTGGAAATAAGTAATTTTTATGTTAAGCCTTGGTAAAAAGCACTAGGAGACAGATGTGGATGTGTCGATGTAAAATCATGGTTGATGGATATCTACAAATGAGAGCATAAACTTCAGTTAGCACCTGTCGGCCGAGAAGCCCAACATTGCCTCCAAGGACCTTAAAGGTTAACAATAAAACCCGAAATTGAATCCTCATTTTCAGTGTGAGCCAATCTGTTATAAAACAATGAGTTGGCATGCACATACCAAGGCCAATGAGAACAGTTAAGCGTACAGATACTTTATCACCCATGCAGAAAGTAACTCCCCATGACATTAAGAATGCTCTACTTGATGGAATGTCACAGTTAGTTGACACTGGCCTTATCCCTGGATCGTAGATTCTCTGTCACATCCTGCCAGCTTAGAGAAAGACCTAATGATTATAGTGTTTTGCCTTAGAAGCCATGGTGGGAACCAAAGCTGGAGTTGAGCTGTGTAACTTGCTGCGCCATGTCAGAGCTGCCAATTGGAAGTGATTGATAGAGGGATACCAGCCAAACGGAAGACAGAAAGTGAAAGTGCTCTGATCTTCGTAGGACACTAATCATCTCATCAAACAAAACGGAAGTGATTAGGAAGAGTTTAAAAGAATTTCATCTATTCTCTGTGACTTGAATGTCACAGAAAATTCATTTCACTCGTGGTCACAGAGAAGATAACACCCAAATATTCAGGAGTTTGAATTTTTTTTTTGAAACAAACTCACAAGCTGAGCATGGTGACACACACCTTTAATCCCAGGACTTGGGAGGCAGAGGTGGGAAGATCGTCATGAGTTCGAGGCCACCCTGAAAATACATAGTGAATTCCAGGTCAGCCTGAGCTAGAGGGAGACTCAACCTCAAAACAAACAAACAAACAAACAAACAAACAAACAAAAAAAGCCCACAGTGACCTCAAACTGTTCCCTCAGCCTCCAGAGTAGCAGATTACAAGTGTGTACCACCATACCTGGGTCCCAACCATAGGAATTTGCTTGTATTTATTGTACAATATGCATTAAACATTGACTTTAGAGATGAATAAAATGGATAGCTCACAGAATTTATTTGTAAGACTATTTTTGTGCTCTGCTCTCCCCTGAAATCTGACTAATGGGCAGATATTTCCCAAATAAGTGGCTGATTTAAAGTTGAAACCACTCCTTTTTTAAAAAAATTATTTATAAATAATAAATAAATAAATTATTTTTATTTATTTGCAATCAGAGAGAGAGCCAAAGAGAGTGAGTGACAGACAGAGAGAATGGGCTCACCAGGACCTCCAGCTGCTACAATGGTACTCTTCAGATACAAGCACTACTTTGTGCATCTAGCTTTATGTGGGTACCAGGTTGTTAGGCTTTGCAGGCAAGCACCTTAACCACTGAGACCTCTCTCAAGTCAGGAACTACTTCTTTTTTTTTTTTATTTTTTTGTTTATTTTTATTTATTTATTTGAGAGTGACAGACTGAGAGAGAAAGAGGCAGATAGAGACAGAGGGAATGGGCATGCCAGGGCCTCCAGCCCCTGAAAACAAACTCCAGATGCGTGTGGCCCCCTTGTGCATCTGGCTTACGTGGGTCCTGGGGAATTGAGCCTCGAACCGGGGTCCTTAGGCTTCATAGGCAAGCGTTTAACTGCTAAGCCATCTCTCCAGCCCAGGAACTACTTCTTAATCCAAACTGTTCTGGCTGCAGAAGAGACGCCTGAATTTGGGGGAGGGGTGTTGGAGCCCACCTATCTTTTTATTCCTTGAACTATTGTCCCTTCTTACCCAGCAGGCTAAACCCAGGTTCAGATTGCAAGAGAATTGGAGCAAGGCACAGGGAAGTTGAGGAAAAGATGTGAGCGTGTTCTCACATGATGGCTAGTGTTAGGACCCCTCACCTAAGCTACTTTCTCCAGATCTGGCAGGCATTTTCTCCAGTGAGTGTTTCTGTGAGGTCTTACAGAAGGCATCTTCATCAGAAGCTCGCTTAACATGGACTTCAGTACCAGGACATCATTGATTGTATGTGTGCGCTTTGAATGTGTATATGCATGTGGGAACATGTGTGTGCATGCCTGTGGAGGTCAGAGGTTGATGTCAAGTATCTTCCATCCCTCTTTACCTTGCTATTTCAAGATAGGGTCTCTCTCTGAGCCCTAAGTTCACCAACTCAGCTAGATTCTCTAGCCTGTAACCCAAGGGATCTCTGGTCTGCCTCCCCAGCACTGGGATTACAGGTCCTGTACCACAACACCCAGCACTTTTCTGGGTACCAAAGGTCTGATCTCAGATCCTCATTATTGCACGGCAAGCATGTTATCCACAGAGTCATATTCCCAGCCCATCATTGCTCATGTTTGACACATTCTCTAAGTCATAGTTTCTCAGATACCCAACCTCAGCTTCAGCCATTTCATGTAATTGACCCAAGACAGGTTCAGAGTAAGCATCTTTATTCTTTTTGCTTTGACACCTAGGAGGGGAGATGGTTCCCAAACCAAAGCCTGTGCTCTTGTATCCCTGGTGTGTTTGTCCAGTCTCTCCATTTCTCAGGGTGTTTCACACATCAGTCTTGGGGCCACTTGAGCATTGCAAATCTCAATACAGGGCTCAGGATGTCTGCAGGCTGAAATGACCACCCACAATTCTAATGCATTTGTCCAAGTCAAGGTTAAGGGTAATTTGGGCTATGCTTAGGCATAGTTTAGGTTAAAACAAGTAGACAGGTCCACTGGCATCCAGTGGGCAGAGATCATGCCACAAAGAATGGAACAGCCAAGGATATCAGCAATGCTACAGATAGGAGATCCTGCTCTAGAAAACAATTGTATTTTCCCCTGACTTGTAATGGAATAGAGCTATAAGGATTGCATTGATTGCTTTTCTCATCACAGTGCACCAATATTTACCAAAGGAGGGAGGATATTTGTGGCTCACAGTTCAAGCACTTAGAGTCTATCCTGGAGAGGAAAGGATGGCTGAGAGCTTGGTTTCGGGCAGCAGAAGCATGTGGCAGATACTTATTACATGAGATTAATAAGGAATCACCAGAGAGCTTCATAGAAAAAGGGTGGGGCTATAACCTTGAAAGCCTGCCACCTCCTAGTACACACACACACACACACACACACACACACACACACACACCACTTCCTCCAATGTGGTCCTACCTCCTAAAGGTTCCACAACTTCCCAAAACAGCACCATCAACTCACCAACTAGGAACCAAGTGTTCAAACACACGAACCTATGGGTAACATGTCACATTCAAACCATAACAAAGATTTAAAAAAACACATTTGTGACAGTTGCTTAGATGTTTATATTACTCAATTCAGTATCTGTTTATATGAGGCACTTACAGCATATCAGATACTCTTATTACACTGTGGGGGAACAAGAGTTCCCATGACATCAACCCATTGGAAGGGAATAGACAAAGTCAGGAAGATCAAGTCAGGAAAAGAAAAAAAAAAAAAAAACTGGCAGGTATCATAACAGAAACAGCGCTCAAGGCACTACCTCAGAATGTGAGTGAGGTTGGACGGGGAAATCCTAACTTTTTATTAACATAGTCAAGGAAGGTCCAACAGAAGAAGTGGCGCCCACAGCCAGTACCCAATGGTTAAGCAGCCATTCTGGCGAAAGAGCATTCCTATGAGTAAAGATGGCAATGGCAAAGGCCCGAGATAGAAGAAGCTTATGATGTAGCAAGAAAATCAAGTGTTATGAGCTATGAGGAGCTTGACGCCAGACGCAGGGAAGAATGCCAGTACATTTTTTGGGGACAGTAAATAGACCTTTGCAAAGACTTTGGTCCCTGGTGATGGAGATTACCACAGATCCCATTAGAATCAGTAAATATTTGTACATATATTCATGTGAGCATTTTTTTAATTTGAACCTCAAAGATGCCCCTAAATGGAAGGGAGAACTAACCACCAAAAGCCTAATGCTTGCACAGAACAGAAATGTGAGTCCTGTTGGGAGAACTTCCATTGTTCCTTCAAAGGACATCTCAAATCCACATGAAAGTACAACTTGTTAGGGCCTTTCTAAACCTTGGGATGGTTCCAGGTCCCGGATGGAGCTTCTGAGCTAGCAGGACAGCTTTGGCTTCCCATGATTCTGAGAAAAATATCAGAAAGCAACATAACAGCAAACTAAGGACAACCACTATACACCTAGAAACCACCCAGACGTTGACTCCTGTGTCCTTTGTCCCTAAGAAACAGGGATGAGGCAGCAACCTGGAGGGTTTAGAGGCCCCCTTCTTCCTCTGCTCTCTGGTTCAGCAGCTACTCACTCTCTGGCCAGAAGTTCTGTAAGGATTGTTATAGCCCACCATGCAACCCCTTCCAGTTAAACAATGCAATCTTGTGGCTAGCTTAAAGTGCAGTACCTAACTGCAAAGGGAATAAATTAAATTAAAGAGAATAAATACCAGTAGCCCAGAGCCTGGGGAGCTGAAGGCATTGCGGAGAAAGCCTGGGGAGGAGAGTGGCCAGAAGTGAAGGAAAGGGACAATGCAGAAGGAAATGACAATATCCAGGGAACAGAGCCAGGTTAGTTATGGCAGCTAAGTAATTTCAAACTACAAAAGGAATTTTAGGCTTCAAAACTCCAGCTCCCAAATAGTGTTATAATTAGTATTATTTTCAGATTAAAGAAAACACCACTTTTGTGTAACAAATTACCTCCATTTTAAAAGCAAAAATAATATATTTCACTTCATAAAAAAATGCCCAAACGGAAGCATTCTTACATTAATTATTTCACTCTATTCAAAAAGCATATCCCTGCTTGCTTTTTATTATGCCTTCCAGCTTCTACTTTGAAAAACATGTTAAGAAGCTAGAAGGTATTTTTTAAAAATGAAAGGAAAAGAGAAAAATAAATAATCTTTGAGGCAATTAGAGCCAAAATACAGAATGCATAAATATACATGTACATATTTCTTTATTTGCCCCCTAGATTTAACTCCCCATTTTCTTTCACCTCCCTTTTTGGCACTGGCATATGCAGCATCTTTCTTTCCTTGAGCTTCAACAGCAGGCAAATGTTTGCCCCAGAATTGAATCTGATTCTGCTTCATGGATTGATTGGCAAGAGTTTCCATAAAGGGGTGGGGTCCCCAGAGGCCAAATACATAATTTTCATAATGCATTTCTCTACCCCCACCACCCCAGCCTAGGAACCTAAGTCTATTTCTGAACCGTTTTGTCTGAGAGTAATAATTAGCAGTGCATTGCAAAAGACAAAACACCCTCATCCTTGCTCTGTGGGGTCTGCAGTTGCTCTTGTAAAATTACCAAGAACATAATTTTACCGTGGGAACAAAGAACATATGTAAAGTAAATATTGTTACAAATTTTCCAGTTTGGGGAAGAAATTTTTTAATTTGAATATTATATAAAACCACAGGAAATAGAATTTAAAATGGATTCTCTCTGCTTCTCTCTTCACACCACTCCTTGTGGTTGAGGTAAAGGTCACTTAACGTGAGGAAGTTTGAGCACAGGGTTTTCCAAGCACAGGCTATCAAAGCCCTTGAATGTAAAGCTTTTTTTTTTTTTTTTTGGTTTTGCAAGGTAGGGTCTCACTCTGGTCCAGGCTGACCTGGAATTAACTATGTAGTCTCAGGGTGGCCTCAAACTCTCAGCGATCCTCCTACCTCTGCCTCCCGAGTGCTGGGATTAAAGGCGTGCACCACCACGTCCGGCTTGTAAAGCATTTAAAAAAGTTAACGTGTCCCCTTCAAATGAGCCTCAGTAGCTAAAAATCTATATCCAGATGAAAAACAAATATGCTATCATCATATTTTAATGCTAACAGATTTTAAGTTATATTGATATTAAAAATGATTTTAAATGTAGTATATCCTTAATGAAAATGAAAAATAACAAGGTGAAAATCTGTTTAAGATGATATTGTGCTATTAAGTGTACTGTGTCTCAAATGTTGACCGTCTCCTGCATGCCTAGCTGAGGCCTGGATGGTGTGCACCAAGGCTGCAGATGAAGGGAAGGTGCTATTCAGTCCTGGGTGAAGCCAGAGGCAGTGTAGTTAAAACCCTGAGGTTCCTGGAGGTGGGATTTCTACTGTTTCCTATCCAATTGTTCAGCTGTGGAATAAGACTGTCTGCGTGAGCCCGAGGCTTTTGAGAGTGGGTTCCAGAGCTCCTTGGGCACTGAGCAAAGCTTCATGACTCAGTGTTATCCCACACCCTAACAATGCCAGCTATCTGATTAACCTTGCCCAGCACACTGATCAGTATACTCTAGAAGTGGAGAATGAGGGTGCCACAGAGACAGCAACCAAACAAAGCAGTGGAATTACTGTCCAGTATCGAAGGTCATTGATATGAGCCCCAGTCATGAATGAAAACCCCCGGATGCTCTTCTGCTCACTTGAAAAAGAGAGAGAGAGCCGAGTCCCCAACCAAAACCAAAAAGAAGGATGGCCTAAAATATTCTGATGACTATGTCTCAGGTGAGTTATCAGTGAATTCAGATTTGGCTAACGTATAGATTAGAATCATATTGGCAATGTGCATTATTCTCATCTGACTGATGAGGAAACTGTGGTGTATATATACCTTAGATAATTTGGCCAAGATCATATAATCAGTATAGAGTGAGTGAGGATCCTGTACTGAAATGCTTAGAATCAGATGTGTTTGGGTTTGAATTTTTGTACTTTGGAATATTTGCATATATAATGAGATATCTTGGGGATGATACCCATGTGCAAACAGACATAAAATTCAATTGCTTTATATATAATTTATACACATAGCCTGGAGGTCATTTAATGCAGCATTAAAAATAATTTACAAATGAAACAATACTTTGTGGTATGAAGTTATGCCCTTGTGGTATTATGTCAGCACTCAAAAAATGTTGTATTTTGGAGTGTTTTTTACTTCATATTTGTGAACTAGGAATACTCAACCCACAGTAAGTAAAAGAACTGACTTTCCAAACCAAATCAAGTCCAGGCAGGTTATTACCAGGTTCTTTAGTTCTTCTGAGCCCATTGACTCCTTGGGTTGGCATGAGTCTGTACTTTGGGTTAGTCTAACTCACCTAGAATGTGCTAAAGATGCAAATGTCGGGTCTCAGCCAAACCTTATGAAACCAAATCTCTGGAACGGAGCCTCAAAGTCTTTTAAAACAAACTCTCTAGAAAATTCTGTTGTGTTTTTAAGTTTGAAAGCCATAGCATTCCTGCACTTCAGGTATAATATAAATCAACTGAAACTGAAGCGTGCACACTGCGTCTGACCTGGCACCTCTCCATGCCTGAATCTTCTTGGCTTCTAGACCAGGCTGGAGAGTCTCTGAAGATGGCATTTCTGCTGTCCAACCCTTGGCCATGAATTCTTCCTTTCTAAGCCTGCATATCCCATTGTTCTTAGGTCCCTTTCTTTACTCCAGAAAAGAATAACCCAGAATCGAACTATGGTAACCAACTCCCCAAAACTTGAGGAGGAGGACTGATTCTCAGTACCTTCTTCACATTCGTTATCAGTTATTTCCTAAGCTGCTTGCCCTACAGTCTTCCTAACAATAGAAAAACAGACAGCTTCCCAGTTTTGAGACCTCAATATGCTTTAGAATAAATTGAACCCTATGTCAGTTTTCTGTGTCATAGAAAACCCCCAACATCTTCATCACAACTGTTGACTCTCTTAATTTTAGACTTCTGTATCCTAATAATTTGATCACACATATCCCTCCCCCATCTGTATTTATCAAACAAATATTTCTTGAGCATGTATTGGGACCAGAAATGACATCAAGAACTAAGAATAATATCTTGCCCTCAAAACTCTTCCTGCCGCTGTAAATGTTCTTCGTATGGATTCTTAAAATCCACTTTAGAAGGTCTTAAACTCTCCTGAAATTATTTATAAATGGTTTCTAATTTCATATATTTTTGATATCAAAACATATTGGGAACGGGAGGAGTAGGATAAGACCCTACCCTTTTCCATTATTTGATAACAGTTCTCAGTTTTTCCTTCCCTGTACCCCCTATGACCTAGCTTTTTCTCTTTGTACTCATGAACACGGCAGGCAGGAACTAAGCAACCCCACCCCATCTTCCTTCCACTATTCACCAATAGAATGGAGTGAGAATACTCTACCTGCCTCTGGTCCCAGGGCTGGGCAGCTCCAAAGCCTCCATTCTCCTAGAGGATTTTGGTAGGAATCTTCCACAGCTGCCTAGACTAGTAACTGTTGGTGGCATTTCCTTTGCTCTCTACTTTTTCTTCCTAGCCTCTCTTCCCACCCCACCCCATCCATATTTCCCGATACCATCTCCCAGGGTCTGGGCAAAATGCATGAGTCAATGAGATTAAAAATTAACGGTCTAGGGCTGGAGAAATGGCTTAGTGGTTAAGGTGCTCATCTGTGAAGCTTAAGGACCCAGGTTCAATTCCCCAGTACCCACATAAGCCAGATACACAAGGTGACACATACATCTGGAGATCATTTGCAGTGACTAAAGGCCCTGGTGTGCTTCTTCTCTCTCTCTCTCTCTCTCCCACTTTCTCTCTTTTAAATAAGTAATAAAAGAATGGAGAGATGGCTTAGTGGTTAAGGTGCTTGCCTGCAAAGCCTAAGGACCCATGTTCTACTCTCCAGATCCCACGTAAGTGAGATGCACAAAGGTGAGGCAAGCGCAAGGTCGCACATGCCCACTAGGTGGTGCAAGCATATGGAGTTCGATTTCAGTGGCTGAGGCCCTGGAGCACCATTTTTTTTCTCTCTCTCTCTCAAAAAAACAAAAATAAATAAATAAATAAGCAGTCTAGTAGTGGCAGACAAACACCAAAAACTAATACTTTCATAAAATGGTAAATATTCTTAAAGGGATGGCCATGGGAGTAATCAAGAAAGGCTTAGCAAAAAAAAGTGGTAAAAACACCATCCCAGGACACAAAATACTAAAGGATTCACCGGGGAAAAGGAAGATGGAGGTGCTCAAATAATTTTTAACCTTCTTAATTCCAGTGGTGTCATGCCATTTCCTAAAACCAAGCCCTGATCTCAGAAGACAGAGAGACTCACAACTGTTATGTGTGTTTGGTGAGGGCGAATGCTGTGCACATTCTCTGAGGCAAAGCTGCTCTTTGTGAGGCTCTGGGGACCTGTCCCTGCTGTGCTGGTGACACCCCAGCCAGGAAAACAGAGATCTGAGCAAGGCGTTTTTGCTCGCCTGTCTGATCAGTATTGAGCGGGGTCTAACATGAGATGAACCGTTTGTTATATTGTTTACTATGTGTCTCCAATCTACCTTTTTATGTGTATGGGCTTCTTATTGACTGAAAAGACAAAATCTACTCCCAGAAAAGGCATTACAAGAATGTTAGCTAAAATGTTCAATAACGGTACATTCCTTTGAGTTCCTTGCCACCTTCTAATCCACTGTGATGAAACTTTAGTGTTTTGTCAGTATTGTAATTTTGCTTTCACAAACGCAATACAAATTCTTCTCGTATAAGTGACTTTCACGTTTAGCGGTAACTTTCAGAAAAATTCTACTATTGTGATTTTAGATGGCATGTGTTTTAGAAGCTCTATAAAACACACACACCTAAAAGGTTTATATTTGAATTCCTTTCATTTTAGTCAGCTGTAGACAAGTTTTAGTCTACATTTTTAAATAATTGACTCCATTATATTTGATAAAATATAGGTTAGTTCTGAAGGCAATAGTTAGCATTTACATAAAGAGCTTTTTAAAAAAAAAATCTTCAGAAAGCTTGTAAACTTAAAATAATTTCCTTGTCCCTGTGAGGCAAGAGGCTCTAGAATTTCCAGCTTAGAAACAGAAACTGAGGCAGAAAGCTGGGATTGAACTGAAAATATTGAGCATAAAGGTTTTAAGGGGTAAATGTTCTTCATTGAGCTGAGTACATTGCTTCTCGTACATTTCCCATCAACCTGTTGCCATGAGGAGAAGCATCCAGAACTCTAATTGCAGAGGTTAGAAACTGTGATTAAAACTACATAAAATACATGGATGGACTTAGAAAGATTAATGCAGTTTGAAATAAAAGTCCGTTCAAGTAGTTTAGATTTATATCAGTGATTGTCAATTTTGGGTCTGAGTGTGTCACTTTTAAAATGAGGTAGGTATGAAATTATTCAAGTGTGCAAATGCTCCAGGTTTCTCTGAGCTCCCGTCTTTCACTGCAGAAAGATAAAATGGGTCATTTAGACCACTGTATTGTAGGTCTCTGCCATGAGCCATAATCAGTGTTTTAAAAATGAGTATGGGACCTTTAATCCCAGCACTCAGGAGGCTGAGGTAGGAGGATCACAGTGAGTTCAAGGCCAGCCTGAGACTACACAGTGAATTCCAGGTCAGCCTGGGCTAGAGCAAGACCCTACCTTAAAAAATCAAAATAAATAAATAAATTTTAAATATAAAAATGAGTATGGGTTATCTATGACCAACTTTTTTTTATTACCATGGATTTTTACATATTGACCTGCCATTTCCTGACACAAGAAAGCATCTGCCTAATTTTCTTATACTAGTTTCACCTTGGTTTTAGGAATTTGCCCAGCAAAAGAATAAAAATAAAAACAAAATAACTTACACTAAGAAGTGACAATGTGGGAATGGGGAGATTGCTCAAGTGGGTAAAGTGCTTGCTGCACAAGCTCAATGAGGACCTGAGTTCAGATCCCAATCACCCAGGTAAAAACCAGGCACAGGGAAGACAACAGAGACAGGGAATCCCTGGAGCTTGCTGGCTGCTGAGACTAGCCGAGTCAGCGAGTTGTGGATTCAGGGAGAAACCCTGCCTCAGTAAAATAAGGTGGAAAGTAATTTGAGGAAGACACTCACTGTTGACCACTGGTCTTCAGTCAGGTATACACACATGGATCTGCACACAATGTGCCCACACTCATACTACCATGTACACACACATGCATGCACACACAAAGCTGAAAGGAAGGGAAGGTACAAATACAAGACTGACGAGGTGGGTCTCACACAGCTGAAAAGCCTCAGACATAACACAGGAGAATTATTTGTACTTTAACCATGATAATTATTGCTCAATAATTGTGTAAGCGGATATCATTTCTTTGGTAATTCTCCAGCTTTGATCTCATTATCACTGATTGAACACCCTCACTCACTTCTCTAACCCATGGAATTCTAAACATCTTCTATATCATGATTGTTTTTTCTTCCAAAAACTCTTGAAAAATTTTTTTTTTTTTTTGCAAGGTAGAGTCTTACTCTGGTCCAGGCTGACCTGGAATTCACTATGTAGTCTCAGGGTGGCCTCGAACTCCCGGCAACCCTCCTCCCTCTGCCTCCAAGTGCTGGGATTAAAGGCGTACGCCACCACGCCCGGCTTGTGAAACTATTTTCTTAAAGGATGAACCTATTATGTTACCTTAGCCTTCAGATCTCTAAAATGTTAAATTTTTAAAAAGGAAAAAAAAACACTCATTTTCCTCCATAGGTTTTATTATGAAGTCAAACATATATATGTAAATGCCTCTCCTTGGATCATCTTGAAGTAAACGTTTTATCATGTTAAATATATATGAATAGTAATGATGTGGAGGTTTTTTAAAGTTATTTCCCCTCCCCCCATTAAGCACACACATTCGGCAGATGGAACCAGGTGGATCCCCATGTGACTGGCATTTCCAGGGAGGCTGCATTGGAATTGTACAGGAGCAATCACGCCTTGCTAAAAGAGGGAGCTATCTTCACATCTCCATCTGCATAATTGATCCAGTATGAAGCAAGCCCTGGAGCCGATGAGCACTCTGGGGATCCCTTGTTTGTCTCAGCATGTTCAATGTCTGGGAGGCATTACCCATCTAGTCATGTTCATTCCTCATCCTTCTTCGTGGCTTTTCTGGGAGCTCCGGGAACCTTCTTACACTAATGACAAAATAATCAGAAGCATAAAAATGTTTCTTTTGGACAAATTTGACACGTTCTAATGGTGGAGTGTTTATGACTCAGAGTCACCCCCCTCTGCCGCCACTGTTTTATTTAGAGACAGCAGGCAGTGCAGGGAAGCAGGCAGCTGCAGAAGTTTCCTACTAAGATGAAAGTCGTGAAATCCTTACTAAACACGGCTTGGCTGTCCGTGATGAAACAGGTCTGGATTCTTGGGGCCGTGGCTCACTGAAACACCATTGTCCCACTCTCTCCCCTGAAGATTTTAAGGTCACAATGCAATTCAGAGACAAGCAGGTGGAAGTCTCAAAAACGAGATGTGGTTTGATTTAACCTAAGTTGTTGAGAAAACTCCACAGTGGTGGTTAGTTTTCATTTTCTATTTAGCTCCTTGTGGTAAATGTATAGATACCAGAAGATTTTTCTGGCAGTGGGACCCATCAGGCATACACATGTGACAGAAAACACTCTTTAGAAGCTTCTCGAAAATGAGTGGTGGTTGCCACACACTTTGAAAAAGTTCTGTTAGGGATGCAAATGTGGGAATGCCTACCTGTAAACAAAGTAATTAAATTATGTAGAGTGTAATTGTGACCCAGTCATATACTAGGAGGAAAATGACTTTGATGTATTCAGAATTAAGGGGCTCCTCTGAAGCCTGAGAAAATTACCTTCAAAGTAGGAGGAGGATTGAGCTAAACATGGGATGCAAGTGCCCAAGGGGCATTGCTCAGTCCCCAGATGCCCACTTCTGAAAACAGTAGATGGGTATTGAGGAGTGAGGATGCCAAGGGCTGAATGGTGGGCACAAAAGCCAGATAATGAAGGATATTATTTGCAAATTAGAAGGCTTAAAATGTATATCATTTATTTCAGAGGTGGCGGAAACTTCCTAAATCAAATAGACACAAGGGAGATCCATATGTGCCACTTAGAAATGACTCACAGGCAGGAGAGCTTTCTCGGGGGCATCACTGTCAAATGGAAAACAAGTTAAGGAGCTGTTTCTAACTCAGTGATTAAATGAACAGCAATGTCTTCTGCTGACAGGTAGGGGAAGAGGAGGGTTCAGACAGGAGGTCATAATTTACTATGGATGTGGTAACTTTACCCTATTCTTGGAGTATTCACATAGAGAAATGAATGACTGCTAAGGAAACCATTCAAAGAAAAGTGTTGTTCTATTGACTGAGGGCTTGTCAGTACCAGAGACCTACATGATTCATGTGTGTAAATACTAAAAGCTGCGGGAGATGTTGGTCACAGAAAATCCCAGTTGGAGTTGTACAATATGATGGCTATAGTTCATAATAACATACTGTCTACTTGAAAATGCCTAAGATTTCAGCATCATCACCACCCACAAGCCAATGAGAACTATGTGAGATGACGGGTATGGTAATCAGATTGATTATGGTAGGCATTTTACAACATAAACGTATATCAAAACCTTACACACCATACATATACACAACTTTTATTCATCAGTTATACTTCAAATAAAATAGTTCCCCACTTCTGGAACATAGTACGTCGTAAATATATGTCTGCTCTTAGTGATTACTGTAATTAAATTCCTTCACAGAGTCACCTTCCTTCAAAGCCCTTATCTTCATACATAAATGCATATTCATTTGCATAGTAATGTGATTGAACCCTCCATGAGGGTAGGCAATATATATTTGTTCTACTTGTTTTCATTTGTTTATCACTTTTATCATATATTTATAAAAATTGTATAGATAATTGTACGCTCTTCTTCTCATTCCTCTTACTTTTGACATCTTATATATAAGCAATGAAGTTTCAAGACCAAGAAACTAACACTGGTAATACAGTTTTGTTGTTGTTATTCAGGGCTTTTATTTTGGTTTGATTTTTTACTGTTTTGTCTTATTAATAAACGCCTTTACTGTGTAGCCTAGGCTTACATAACCCAGGCTGGCATCAATCTCATGTTCTTCTTTCCTTAACCTCCTCAGTGTTGGGATTAAAGAGATCTATGCCATCAAGCCTGATATATGATACTGTCAACTGAACCATAAACTTTACTTGAATACCCAGTTTTCTTTCAATATAGAAGTCCAAGGTTTTACTTTCTGGAACAACAGTTACCCAAGATCACAGTCCAAAAAGATTAGCTCCAGAAGTCAAAAATATGTAATGAATGAGTTTTACACTGTATGCCATTTTGAGTTGTATAATAACATCTTGCTCCATCCTGCCTAAGACTTGAATCATCCCTTCATCACCTGTAGCTATATGTGCTACTCACCTGTTAGTCACTGCATTACTCTTTTACCTATCAGATCTACAGTCATGGTATCGCAATGCTTGTGCGTAAGTAATCCTAATTTCTTCCAATGATGGCCCCAGAGCACAGGGGTAAGGGTGTTGGCTAGTCAGATATTCCAAAGAGTGGACAAAAAAAGGAAAAAAAAAAACTTTCTTTAAGTGGAAAGGTAAAAATCCACATAGATATTTTGAAAGAGAAATTACATCTGCATAAGATTAATTATAATACATTATCACTCTATTCCAAGTTATTTAATCCTTTACAGCGTCTATTTTACAAATAAAGCATCAGTCATATAAACATATGTATCCCCTTACCTATGGAACATGGTATGCATAGGTTTGATCCTGAACACTGTTTCAGACATCACTTGAATTAAAAGGAAGGCATTGTGTGTTCTTTATCTGGCCAGTGTGCTGATACAGGACCTCACATTGCATTTTATTTACTTGCGTCTTCTGTCATCTTCAATTTGTGTTGGTTCCATCGTTTTCCTGTAACTTTCATGCATCTGACATTTTCCAAAAAGAACTGATTTTCAATACCACTTGTGTTTGCACTGAGCCAGCTATCTCTCATGAATAGGTCGTAGTTACACTTTGGATAAGAATAATGCAGAGACGGAGCTGGAGAGATGGCTTAGCTGTTAAGCTCTTGCCTGTGAAGCCCAACGACCCTGGTTCAAGGCTCGATTCCCCAGGACCACGTAAGCCAGGTGCACAAAATGGCACATGCATCTGGAGTTCATTTGCAGTGGTTGGAGGCCCTGACGTACCCATTCTCTCTCTCTCTCTCTCTCTTTTTCTCTCTGTCTCAAATAAATAAATAAACAAACAAAAAAGAAGAATGCAGAGACGATGTTATACCTCATCAGTGCATCACCCTGGCCTTTCTGATGTCCATGTGTCCTATTGCTAGAAATATTCACATCAGCCACATGGCCTGAGTGGTTTGTAAGGTTTCTCCATAGAAAAGTAACTCTTCTAATTTGGATCACAGTTGGGTCTATAATGCTTAGTGTCATCCTGGAAAGTAACAATTAAATGAATGACTGCTGACTGGCTAAAGTTCTCTCCCCTAAGGGGGCCAGCAGAGCAATATACTACCCGTCCGCTTGGCCAAGCTGGAAGCAGCCTCTCCTGAGAGCAGTGGCTCTGTGGATTCCAAGAGTTTCCCCGCACTGCAAGGAGGCTGTTTATCTCCTTGGATGATATCAAGGGTACACACAAAACATACAGGTTTATCATGATGCTTTTGTGAACATGAGGCTTCAGTCCTTTCTTTGAGGGTGAGGAAGGGTATCTGGGTTCATTCACATGGTCCTGGAAGCCAGGATCTGAAGCTGAAGACCAACTTTTCATTTCTTGCCTTTGAAACAGTTTTCTGTCCACAACAGTAAAGGCCAAGTCCACATTTCAGGAATTCTTCAAGGATAAGAAAATAAAGTTACAGTCAGGAGCCTTCCATAAGCTTAGTCAGGTTTTTGTATAAATGCTTTTGTCCTTAGAAGTATTTATGATAAATAACATATATTTCCCCATTTCCATAGTTAAAGGGAAAAATCACTAAAATGTTCTTGCCCCCAATTCTAATTTACTCAGTAATTAATCTGAAATGAAAGCCAATTTCTTTGCTTACTTTGACAAATATTTTAGAACAAAGGGGTTACTTTAATTTTTTAACTCACTCACTAATCTATTTTTGATGACACTAATCTTTTTTGGCTGGAGGCAGTGGCTGAGTGGCCTCCACATCACCGTTGTTCAACCTAGACTCCCTGGAGCCAGAAGTTCAAGTCCCAGCCGGGTCACCCAGAGGAAGGCTGATAAATTGAGTGCCTTGTGAAGCAGTCCTGACAGCGAAGCAATCTTTCAACAAACCCTTGAAAGCTTAAGTTTTCTCTAGACATTAATGATCCCCAAATAAAATAGACTACAGCGTCCAAAGTGTATTTCTCATTAGCCCTCCAGGCTCGAGTACATGAGAGAGTGTTTATGATAAAGGGGCAAGGTTAAACGCGTTGAAAAAGACAGACTCTGTCAAATGCTAGAAGATCCCAAACAGGTGTAATGGGAGTGAAATCTTCTGGAAACCACAATAGCATAGTCAGTTCCAACCTTCCCACCGTGACAGTGGAATCCCAAGCTGGGTAGACATTAAATATACCTTCAGAGGCAGATAGCAGCATATATTTAGAGAGCATAAAGAAAGAGATGTTCTGTGAAAACTTAGCCCTCCCCAAACTGGTCAAAGTGGAAACTGATCCAGCTCCTACATACTTTATCTGTGTGTGTGTGTGTGTGTGTGGTGTATGCATGCATGTCTGCAGATGTGTGTGCTATATGTACGCGTGTGTGCAGAGACCAGACAGAGGAGGACATCAGGGAGCATTCTCTCTTGCTCTTCTGCCCTGTGTCCCTCAGACAGAATCGTTCACAGAACCTGGAACTTTCTGAAGTGGGGAGGGGAGGTTGGTAAGACTGGCTGAGCAGTGATCCCCAGGTAGTCCAAGTGATTCTCCTGTCTCTCCCCAATCTCCGCCCCCCCAGCATTGGAGTTATAGGCATAAACAGCCACATCTGGCTTTTTACTTGTGTGCTGGAAACTGAACTCAGGTGCTCACGCTAACCCTGCAAACACTCCTACCAGCTGAACCATCTCTTCAGTCCCAACCCAACGTAGTCTCTTGACTCTGCTTCTCAGTTATATCCACCTACCCTGCCACACACAGATATGCTTAGGCAAGCACAGGGAAGTGACACAAGAGCAATACACATTAAAATGGTATGGGGCACATGATATCCTAAGATAGTGCTCAGCATGCATGGGATTATACTAAGGTAAAAAAAAAAAATCAGATGGCTTCGCAGGTTCTTCCAATGAAAGCCATGTGGTTTGTGTTGATCTTTCTTTAATTATGTTACACACTCAAACCACATACATACACTCCTAAGTGTTAAGGATGTCATATACAATGACAACATACTAAATGTGCACTTGCATGCAGTTCTTTCTGTGATATTCCCTATGAGTTTATTTTCTTACCTGAAATTATCACAGAGACAATTCTTCATAATCAGAACTCTAATCCAGTTCTGTTGTTCATGGGATATGAACATAGTGTTTTAAATATTAACTGAATTTATTCTCCCTGGGCTCAACTTATTCATTTAGTTTTCAGTCAACAAGTGCTAATCAATACATTTTATGACCAACATAGTCCTATACACTTTGTTTTTGCCCAAGTTGTATCATTTCAGTGGGTGAGTGGCCACAAGCATGACAGTTCACCTAGATATGAACCTTCGAAGGAGAATCACTGAAGAAGAAAAGCAAAAGTTATTGCCAAATTAAAAGCCTCAGCTTTAAAAGAAATGATAAAGCATTCCAAGGATGACCAAACAGAAACCTTGCTTGTAAAACGCTGGAAAAAAATTGCAGCATGTGAACTCTCTTAACTATATTTGTTCTAGAGTCAGCCCAAAATGGAGTAAATTGTATTTGTGATAGAAATGCATTTATTAAAGGCATTAGGAGGAATTTCCTGGCTGTAAGTCTTGTGATAGAATAAAACATTGTGTTCTCTTCTCACAGGAGATTCTTACAATTTAAGAGCTGAGAACTATAAAGATTATCTAATTCATTGCCTCTTAATCTTTTAAGGGGTCACATACCCCTTTTAGAATCCAATTAAAACTATAGACTTTCCTACTCAGAAAAAAAAAAAAAACTCACATGCAGAATGTAGTATAATATTTCACAGGGTTTAGAGACACCCTCCTTAGCTGCAGCTAAAACTCAAGGTCATGAGCTCTTATCTCATTCAATATTCCCATTGTACAGATGAATAAACTACAGCCCAGGAATTTAGGTAAGGATATCATTGAGGGTGCCTTGATGTTGCTGGAACAAGACACCTGACCCAAAGAAGCTGATGGGAGGAAAACTTTTATTTGGCTTTCACTCTCAAGGTGAAGCTTCATGAGGGCAAAGAATGCTATGAGCAGGGGCTGGACATCACCTGTCTCACAGCAGGTGGAATATAGCAGCAAGAGGGTGAAGGGGAACCAGCAGTAACCTTCCTAAGCACCCCTAATAACACATCTCCTCCAGCAAGCCTCCACCATCCCCCAAATTGCCACCAGCCAGATACCAAGCATTCGAAACACAAGAACTTATGGAAAACATCTGATGTAAACCATCACAGCTATTCACCCACTTCTGTCTCCCCAAAAGTGATATCTGAAGTTATAACTCTCAACATTTTGAAACACTTGCAGATTATATTATTTAAAGTAATACTTTGGCTACAACAAAGTTGTCAGAGTGGAATCTCCTCCAGAATAGATAACATCCCTATAAGAAGATGACATTTGGATGAGACTGCACATGGCAGGAAGAGCATGTAAAGACAGCCCTGCTACATGAGGAGAACCACGACCTCAGGCTTCCAACCTCCAGAACAAAGACACTTCACTTTCATGTTTTACACCTTCCAGTCTATGGTGTGTTGTTTTGACAGTCCTAGCACCCCCAAAGAAGGAATAATTACAATTTATATCAGTATCTAATGATATACTTAAATATTCAAATCCAGAATCTAACTCACTTTCAAATGTTATTTGTCCTTGAATGGAAAGAAGCTTAATGATCATCCAAAGACATTTCTCATTTCTCTTCCCCAGACAGTGGTGTTTAGTCATGAAATCAAGATCCTTTCCCTTCCACAATCAACGATGCTGATCAGTCATGGAATCCTATTTAAAGCGCCTCCTGGTAAATCTTCTAAACTTTTGGAAAGATTGTGCCATGCCTCTGGCTCTTTAGAATAACCTCAGCATGGTTATTTTCTATGTTATAAATCTTCAGTAGTCTTTCTAACTGATGAGTCTCCTCCATCACTGATGAGTCTCCTCCATGCCAACTCCAAAATAAATACTTGTAATTTTCCAAATGAGTCTATAGCTCAGAACAAGCCACTGTCATTGGAAAGTCATCTCAAGTCTAAGAACACATGTGGAGCCCGTGGCCCCATCGCACACATGAGGTCACCCATGGTTTAGTGGGGTCAAAGCCAGACTCCACAGTAACAATGGCAAGCTTCGCATCCCTTTTTCTTGGCTACTTGCCACCCTGGGTAAGTTTCTGAGTTTCTCTACCATGCAGCATTCTCATCTGTGTTCTGAGATCATAACAGTGTCTGTCATGTGCAGTTATCATGAGTGTGAAACACAACAATGTGTATTATATGCTTAGCCATGTGTGCCCAAAGTGAACTTCTGATGTTCAAATATCTAAGATCTAAAAAAGAAATTAATCAAAAACCTAAAACTTTAAGACCTCTGGTGGAGAAAAAATACAAAAGAACAAAACCTCTGTGATTTAGAGTTACACCAAGATGTTTTAGATAGTCCACAGAAACTTCAAGCCACAAAGAATAAAATTTTCTTGAATCTAAAAACTTCAGCTTCTTAGAAAATGAAAAAGAAGTTGGGCATGGTGAAACACGCCTATATTCACAATTCTTGGGAAGCTGAGATAGGTGGAATACTGTGGGCTCAAGGCTAGCATGGGCTCCTTTAGCTTAGAAAGGAAGAAGGGAGATAGAGAAGAAAAGAGAAAAAGGAGAGCAGAACAAATGAGAAGAGACAAAGAAACAAAGGAAAAAAGAAAGAAGAGGAATATCAGAAAAGGAAAAAAGGACTCCCTACCCTGAAAGAATATATTGTCTCTAAGCCACTGTGCTTATATGAAATGATACCACACTTAGTATTAACTTATTGATGGAATGTAACACGGAATTTGAAGACAGAACTTCTTGCTTTAGCAAGACAAATGCATGATCTCAAACAATTTATTGACCTCTTTGTGTGGGCTTTCCTTATGAGATAAGAAATTTAGAATATTACTATATGAGCCTGCTTTGAAAAGTGCCTCACACTTAGGTCTGTGTAGTATAAGCATTTGTTATCACGGTGAAAGAATTAGTAGAATGACGTGGTGAACACAAGTCAAGTTTCATGTTCTGATTCTTCCACCTTCAACTTAGGCAAACTACTTAGAAAACACTAAGAATGCAAGCACTGCAACCTCGTAGTCCAACACTGTGAGGAGTAAATTTCTGTTGTGCCAGAAAACTAATGTGTGGCTACTATCAGACACTGCCTTTGTCCACTGTTGGCATATGCAAATTCAGTGGCCACTTGGGGGCTTGTGGGTGGGATGTCAGCAACACTTCCTAGTCTGTCCACAGCCGACCTTACTTTAGAGTTCTTCTCCATTGATGGTATCTCCACTCATTAAAATGCGCAGGCAAAAACAAGTGTTGTTCGAATCCTCTCTTTCTTCACAAAACATATTCATGTCCTTCCGTGCTACACATGACCACTTCTACCCACCTCACAGGTACCACCTTCGTTCAAACCACATCATCTATCTCTTGGTTTACTGCTACGTAGCCATTTCCAAATGGTCTTGCTCTCTCTCTTTGATTTTATGCCACAGGGGATGTTTTTCTTAAATAGAAGTCATGCACCAATTTTCCTTCCTCAGTAGAGTCTGAGTCCCCACTGTGGCATAGCAGGTCTTACATGACCCAGCCTGTCTAGCAGACTTCACAGCTTACATCTCACACCCATATTCAACACACTCCAGCCCTGTGGGCCACCTGGCTACTCTTCAAACATACAGAGCCCCTCCTTCGCTCAAGGATGTTCATGTGTTGTTTTCTATTCCCCAGACTTTAGCCTGGGTGCCTCCCTGCCATCAAGTGTATCTGTTTCAGTATCATAACTTCAGAGTGGCCACTTCTAGACACTCCTTCTAAAAGAACTCTGATCATCAGAGAGATGCTCTGGTCTGCTCTCATGGCTTAGTTTCTTCAAAGCACTTTGTGGAAGAAATTGTGACATTCATTTGTATTTTTGTATTCATTTTGTTTTGTTACCTCTATCCAAATGTAAGCTTCCTGAGGGCAGGACACCAATGTCTGCCTGTCTGCTGTACTAAGAACACCCAAGATGAGATAAGGAAGGCATTCGGTCAAGATTTACTATCAATCATGGATGGACAAGGTAAAGAATCAAACCAGGCCTTAGGGAGATTCTCATTGGTAAAGTGCTTTTCCTTGCAAGTCGGAAGACCTGAGGTTGATCCCCAGTAGCCACATAATATGCTAAGCATGGTGGAGGAGGCAGAGATAGGTAGATCCCTGGGGATACTAGCTAACCAATCTATCCTACTTGGTGAGTTTCACAGCCAATGAGAGATCCTGTCAAAAAAAGAAAGAAGAAAGAAAGAAAGAGAGAGAGAGAGAGAGAGAGAGAGGAGGAAGGAAGGAAGGAAGGAAGGAAGGAAGGAAGGAAGGAAGGAAGGAAGGAAGGAAGGAAGGAAGGAAGGAAGAAATTCTCAGTTGGTACCTGAGAGAAGTGAAACCTGAGATTGTCCTCTGGCCTCCACAAGTGCACCTTCACACACACACACACACACACACACACACACACACACACACACACACCACTCAAATGAGGAACGCTGCTCATCACTCCAGGCCTCTGCTAATCTGCTCTTTCTGATGACCATCCTTACCTGCATTCCACTCTTGTCTCCCTGTTACTTCTACTTTTTATTCAAATAACAGCTCAAACTTCCTTCCAGAAGTCTTGACACCTGCTGCTGGAAATTTGCTCAATCTCTCTCTCTCTCTCTCTCTCTCTCTCTCTCTCTCTCTCTCTCAATTATATTTTCTCTCAGGGTTGTGTGGATCTTTCCTTTATTCTAGCATTACTGTTGAGCATCATGCAAGTTATTCAGGAGAGGACTTAGGGAAAATTTGCCTCTTCTTTGAAATGGTAAGTTCTATGAACTTAAACAGAATGTGTTTGTCATTATGTACACAGTGCTGAGAACAGTCCCCAATCTATACTGTGTGATGTTGTTTTATTTTGGGGGGGGGCTGAGGGGGGTTTCAAGTTAGGGTCTCACTCTAGTCCAGGCAGACCTGGAATTAACTATGTAGTCTCAGGGTGGCCTCGAATTTATAGCAATCCTCCTACCTCTGCCTCCCAAGGGCTAGGATTAAAGGTGTGCACCAAAACTCCTGACTGTGATGCTGTTTTTAAAGAATCAAATGAGGGGTTGGCAAGATGGTTCAGTGGTTTAGGCACTTGCCTGCAAAGCCTGACAATTGGGTTTTATTCCCCAGAACCCAGATAAAAAGCCAGAAGCCCAAAGTGGCCCATGAGTCAACCCATATTCTTTCTCTTTCTCTCTTCTCTGTACCCCTCTGTGCAAATAAATAGAATATTTTTAAAAGAATAAAATGATAAAATGATGTAATCATAAAGAAAGGCTGACTGTGGCATAGATTCTGAGATAGTTATTAAAAGATACAGGTTTTGATGAAAAGTTTCCAAGGAAGGGTACTTAGAACACATAATACACTCAAAAGACAATCTCATGGGCTGGAGAGATGGATTAGCCATTTAGGCACCTGCCGGCTAAGCCTAAGAATGCTGGTTCCAATCTCCAGGACCCATTTTTAGCCAGATGCAAAATGACGCAAGGGTGCAATGCTGCACTTGCCCACAAGTGGGGGGCATGCGTCTGGAGTTTGTTCAAAGCAGCTGAGAGGCTGCTGGCATGCCCATTCTCTCTCTCTCTCTCTCTCTCTCTCTCTCTCTGCCTCTCCCTCTTCTCTCTCTGTCTCTCTTTCTCTCTCCAAAAAAAAAAAAAAAAAAAAAAGACAATCTCATATAAACACAAAGAAACCAGCATAAGGCTAATATAGCAACACATCTCATCAACCACCCTTTCTCAATTTGTTCCGTGGTGAAATTTTTCATGTACTAAAACTTCTTTTCCTAAGTACCTGAAGCAGATGTATGTGTCATATTGAGTTTTTTTTTTTCTCTATGCAATTGTACTGACTTGACCTTTATGCAAAGCAACATGGAAATCTTTGATGCAACAGGCTTGCATTTAAGAGTATAGGTTCCACTGTGGTCAGGGCCGATTCAGTGGGACACAATGCTCCCAAGATCATTTCTCTCTTATACCTCTTATTCATCAATATCAATCCCAACTGAATGTGGCAGGGGCACGAGAACTGTACCTATTCAGAAGACCAGAACTAGGAAGAGAAGAAGTAGGAAAGTGAGAGAGCAAGTCATTGAATTGTGGGAGGAATTAGGAGAAAGCCTGAGTGATGCTTTCCAAGAGCAAAGTACTTGTTGATACTTCCACACACAGGCATTATTTAGAGCAGTAAAGCACAAGTTTCAAACAGCCCTTCCTTAATGAAGGCTCAACCCTAGAATTGGTAAAGAGTTCTTTCAGTGATCATGTATAATCACGGCACAGTGAGGCAAATGCATCTATATTCCCATGAGAATTGGCAGACTCTCTAATGCTATTTGGCAATATTTATCATGAGACTTAAAAATATTCCCGTTTTATAACACAATCACTTTTTAAAAGTGTTTTAAGGAAATATATTCAGATACTTAAAGATTTTACTAAAAAAATACTCTTTTCAAAGGTTTGTTGTTAAAGATTGGAACCAATCTAAATAGCTAATAGTATAACTTGTGACATGTCAAATAGTGATTGCTAGGCAGCCATTATAAATTATGACTTCAAAAAGAAGTTTACCAAGGACTGAGGAGATGAAGCAGTGGATAAGAGTGATTACTGTGAAAGCACGAGGGTACAAGAGGGCATGATCCACCATGAGGTCATTTTCCAAGTGCCTAAATATATAGCTGACTGTGGCCACACATGCTTGTAACTCCAATCCTATACAGAGCAGAGACCACTGGACTGGGCAGATCAGCTAGTGTGGCTGAAAATAGCAGCTTCAGTCTCAATGTGAGACTCTGTCTCAAGGAAAGACATGCATAAGGCATAGAGGTGGACACCTGATGCTCTCCTCTGGCTTCTGCATGTGTACACAGGGTGGGTACATCTGCTCTTCTGTATACCACAGTACACATGCTACATGCACACAGATACACGCATGCAAAAAACAGTTTATCAGCTTAGAAAGTTTCTCTAGATACAATATTAAGGCTAGAGCAAAATATATTTTTTAAAATTCTTATGTAATACCAGTTTTGAAAACAGGTTATGAATTTTATTTCTTATTTAATTTAATTTGTTTATTTGATAGATAGATAGATAGATAGATAGATAGATAGATAGATAGATAGATGATGGGTAGGCGAGGGTCTTAGCCATGGAAACAAACTCCAGACGAATGTGCCACCTTGTATATCTGGCTTATGTGGGAACTGGGGGATTGAACTTGGGTCCTTAGGCTTCACAGGCATACACCTTAACTGCTAAGCCATCTCTCCTGCCCTGAATTCTATTTCTTTATTTTTCAGTCCAGGGTATCAAACCTAGGCCCTCCTGCTCTATATAAGTGCTCTACAACTGAGCAATACCCCCAGCCCTAACATAACGCTTTATGTTTCCCTCTTCATGTCTAAGGAGAAAGAGGACTGTACTTCCCGGAACACTGAACAAAAAGCCTGAACATTAGCCCAATTGAACCAGCAGGTAGGTCACATGCCCATCTCTGAACCAATCTCAGCATTCTGTAAATAGAATCAAGCTAAAGTCTAGATCTCTTGCTGTAATACTCAGAGCCAGGAGAGAGCTCAACTTTCCGTGAAATATGTGAACCTCACAGATAAGGGAAATTCCTTTGCAAGGAATAGCCAAGGGCTCTTAGATGGCTCAACACATGTTTCTGTAGTATTTATAGGTAAAACAGTAATTGCAACTTTTATATAATTTTAACTTCTGGATTTATTTCTTTTCTCACATAGTCCTTCAACTCAGTAATACATTAGTGATGATTAAAAATGTTTTCCTAGTTCACATAGGACAAACTATGAACAATACAAATAGCTCAGATCCTCCCTCACTGCACTGCAGTCTTGAGAATAGCACTCCCCATCCCCATGTCCTCGTGTTTTTCCTCATGGCTTTGACCTTCCTGTCCTCCTTTTATATCCTACTTCAACCCCTCACTTCTTCCACTTATGATCTGGTTTTAATAAGATTTTTTAATTTTTTTATTTACTCATTTTATTTACTTGACAGAGAGAGAAAGAGATAGTAAGAGAGAGAATGGGTGTGTCAGGGCCTTCAGATGCTGCAAATGCACTCCAGAAGCATGAGCCACCTCTTGTTTCTGGCTTATGTGGGTCCTGGTGAATCAAACCTGGGTCCTTTGGCTTTGCAGGCAAATGCCTTAACTTCTAAGCCATCCCTCCAGCCCAGTAACACAGTTTTTGGTTGTCTTTTTGAACTGCCTTCCTTATACCCTCTCTCATAAGCAGAATTTCTGCTTAACCCAGTGGCATAATACAGCTCTCATTTTGTTGCTAGTTTCATTATTCCTAATATCATTTTGTGGTAAGGAACTACTTTTATGCAAATCTTGATATTCCTGACATGTAGTACTATGAAAAACCTGTGCAACTTTCCAAAGCCCGTGCTTAGTAACCTCTGCCAAAATGAACTAAGAATATTTTGTCTGTTAATATAGCCCCAGAAATAATTCCTTCATCATTAATGAGGTATGCAGGTCATCTACACATAGTAGAGCCAATTTAAAATGCATAAAACCAAAGAGCTTCTGTCATCTGTGAGTGGTGTTTTATTTTGCACTTGTACTGGCAATATTGGTTCTACCAAAATGTACTCTGAAAGCCAAAACTTTAATGTTTCATTCTCAAGTAATTTAATGTAAGTCGCACAGACTAAAGGCTGTTCTGATCAATGGTGGTAGTTTAAATATCTCCATATGCCTCTGCAATTTGGGCCACTTCGTGATCATGGAATCCCCAGTGATGACACTTGGGAATCTTCTGGAACCTCCTGGATTATTTATCTCCCGTCCTCAAGGTTAATTCACATGGAACAATTTCTCTTGTTAAATGCCAATTTTGCCCTAAGGTATGAATGTTTAATCCTCAAGAAGGTAGAGGGAGTTACATGTGTGCAGTGGTTACAGTCCCTTAACTAATTAGTGGTGTGAGGATGTTAATAAGAGAGTGATTTATGTAATACTGAGGCACTGCCAACTACCGTCAAATCTAATTTAAACCAACTGCTAGAAAGTCAGACTTAAGTGGTTAAAAAAAAGTAAGAATTGTAAGATATTTTTAAGACAGGATGTATAATAATTTTCCAAATGTATTTGGTAATTCAAAGGACTTCTTGAGCTTTCATGAAGTAGAGAGCAGAAAAGGGTGGCCAGTAGAAGCTTTAGGGACTTCCTATAAATGAACAGATAAGAGTGATTGGGATTATTATTTTTTATTATGTAACATTTTCCAACATAACTTACATTTGAAAAGGGCTGAGATTTTTCAATGTATCTTTTATAGTCCTGCACAATTATTATTTGCTGCTCATGAATTGAAGGCTTAGGCAGCGGGTCTTCAAGGAGGAAGGGTACTGGTGACTTGTTCTTAGTGGGGATAGATGGACCATGGCTCCGTTTTTCTTTCTTTGCTTCCTGTTTGCTGTAAAGTGAATAGATGTCATTCACACATACTCCTGTCATGATGCCCTGTGCCACCACAAGCTCAGAGCAACAAGGTTTGACACCATGAGCCCAAATAAACCTTTCCTTATTATAAATTGCTTAGTGCAGACGTTTTGTTATAGTCAAAGAAAACTGAGTAACATACTTATATCATTGCATTGCAGAAAAAGTCATGCACTAACTTGGTAGCAGTTCTTTTTTTGAGGACACAAAAAAATCCAACAAGCAGCTCCCAGCTTACTAACTAGCTGGTGTTATCAGACATGTAAAATGCAAGGATCCTGGCAGAGGGAGTTGTTCCTTCCTTTTTACAAACAATATTCCAGATATTCCAGAGAACTGATTATATTCCAGTCACTGCTTCATGCAGGTGTACAAAAAATGGGTTTCACAGTCCAGGTTGAAGTCTGGGTTTGATTTGACACATCCTAGGAACCCACTAGGCAGTTTGAATTGACAAAAATTTTATTTTTCTAAGTAAACTAGATTTCACTCAAGGTGCAGATGTGAACTATTTATTTTTCTCAGACCGTCATACCATCATCTTAGTCCACATGAGACCTGTTTTGTTTATTTTTTAAATTTACATTTATTTTTCCTTTCACTTATTGTAGCAGACAGCTTCAGGTTTCCTGAGATGAACTTCCAGACCAGGCACAGTTATGGAGGAAGGGATTTATTGAAGCTTACAGATCTGGGGGAAGTTCCATTATGGCAGAAGAAGCTGGCCTGCTCTCACAGGACCAAGCAAGAGAGAGAGAAAATACCAAAAGCCAAAAGCCACACAGCACAGCACACCTCAGGAACTCCTAGGCACACTTTGCATATCTTTAGATTGAAATCTCAAACCCGATCCGCCCAGTGACTCTACCTCCAGCCAGGTGGCTGCAGATGCAAACTACAAACTAAGGAAACACTGAATATATTGGGGGCCATCTAGTCAAACTACCACACCTATGTAACCCTCTCCAACACTGCCCTCTACCATGGATAGACATTCTAACACATTAGATTCCTCTTCTTTTATCTGCTTATGATTTTATAAACCAGGCATTGCAATTTAATTCACATACTACTGCATTACACAACTCTCTTGGACTTTCTATTTATTTGACATTGTCTTTTTAAATAGTTGACAGTTTCTATGTGACTTTGGCTATTTCCTTCTAATGACTGCAGAGTATTTCAAAGTAAGAGCCCAGAATCAATCATTAGTTATCCTTCAGTTAAGCAGAGATGATCACATTTCTTCTAACTCTCCACTACCATGAAGCTAAGAAAAGCCTAATGCTCGCATGCCCTGTTATGAATCTGAATAAGACTATTTTTTCATATACCCACAAGAACAATTGTCCAGTTGCAGAGAGCAAATATGCACCAGTAAATATATTCCCATATTCCTACTAGTAATTTGTACTATCCTACTATGGTAGTTTTAATCAAATTTGCTACATACACTCATGTGTTCTGAATGCCTGGTTCCCCAGATGATGGGTAATTCGGGATGTGGCACCTTGTTGGAGGAGGTGTGTTGGTATGGGTGGGCTTTGGGTTGCTATAGCAGCTTCCTTGCTAGCATTTGGCTCAGTCTCCTGTTGCTGTTGTCCACCTGCTGTGGCAGAGGTGATGCCCACCTCCGCTCATATCATACTTTCCCCTGCCATCATGGAGCTTCCCCTTGAGACTGTAAGCTAAAATAAATTCGTTCCTCCCATCAGCTGCTTTTGGTTAGGTGTTTTATCCCAGCAACAAGAAGGTAGCTACAGCACCCACTAATGCTGATGTACCTAATGGGCACAAATTGATATCTCATGATTTCAGTTAGAATTCTTTCAAATATTAGTAAACTGTGATCTGTGCTTATCAGCTGTCTGTGTGTGTGTGTGTGTGTGTGTGTGTGTGTGTGTGTGTGTGTGGTATGTGGTACTGGGGCTTGAAGCCTAGACTTTCCCAGTGCTAACTGGGCCCTGGCTATTTAATTTTGCATGCTGCTGGTTCATATCTTTGCTCATGGTTCTACTGGTATTCCAAGTCTTAAATTTGGAGAAGTTTTACTTGTATATTTATATATGTATACTTATAGATTAGTCTCTCATCCATTCACTTATTGATAATGCAATATTGTATAAAATGTCATATATGAGTATATACACACTTCTGCATATATGTAGACAGAATGAGTGAATGAATGAATGAATGAATGAGAATATGAAAATATTTCCAGAAGTGAGGGGACTCAATAAAGAAAACTGGAAAACTCCCAGTTCTGGTTCCATGTAGTTCATTCTATGAGATGAAATTTCTACTTTCTACCAGCTTGAGCATCCCTAAAGTATCCCCTGGTTACCTATAAATGGACTCTAGATCACATGATTTCTTAGTTTCCCAAAGTGTCCCTAGCTCTCTTTTGTCCATCCGCAGCTCCTTCCCCAGGCCCATGGAGTGACCTCTGACACCTTGTAGCCAGCAATGCTGTGGTATTTCCCCTGCCCCCTCCTTTAGTCATTGCCCCAAGAGTTAAGCAGCATTGTTGAACTAGAAAACCACAAACTCATAATTCTTATCCATTTAAGTCACAATATTTGAAATTAAACTCTTCTCTGGCTTGTGTCTGCTTTTAAATGTTTTTAATGTCTTGAAATTGTTTTCTTAATATGATATTTTATGGTTCTTTCCTACAAAGGTTAATATAAACATATCACTTTTCAAACATTGCCAGAAGTTGACTTGAAATTATTTTTTAAGAAAATTTTAATGCTTACTTGAAGAAATAACTGTACATGTCAAAAATATTGTATTTCAGTTTTGAAAGACAATTTTGCTGGTTATAAAATCTAGCTTGGCAGTCGCCCCTCCCCCCCACATTTATTTGGCTCTATAAAAGAGCTGCCATTCCCCATCCATCTATTTTTATTGCTTCTAATACTGTGAACAAAAATTCTTATTATTTTTCTCCTGATTGAATACTTCTCCCTCTGAAAGCTCTTGAGCCTTTTCCTTTTATCACTGGATTTTAACAATGCAATTATGATGTAATGTAATAATTTTTTTAAAAAATACTTATTTTCAGAGAGGAAGAGAGAATGGGCATGCCAGGACCTCCTGTCACTGAAACTGAACTCCAGACATAGGCGTCACTTTGTGCATCTGTCTTTACAAGGGTACTGGAGATCAAACCCAGGGTTTTAGGCTTTGCAAGCAAGTGTCTTAACTGCTGAGCCATTTCTCCAGTCCCCTAAGTCATATTTTATTTCTTGTGCCTGGAATCATTGAGAATTTTAGATATGTGAAAGAATATTTTTTATCAGATTGGAAAGATTTAGTCATTGCTTCATTAAAAGTATATTTTTTTACTTTTTGTCCCAACCCTCTTAAAGATTCTGATCACATACATTTTAGTCTACTGGATATGTCTCAAAATTTTCTGTCTCTGCTGTTTTCCCTTATTCTATGTATATGATTATATTGATGTAGATTCTACTTTTATCTATCCACACTCATTGATCTTGTCTTCTATAGCATCTGCTCTGCTGTTATGTTTATTTATGCAAAACAAAATCCTTGTTTTTTGAGACAGGGTCTTCACTATGAAACCCATGGAGGACAGAATTTCACAGTCCTCCTGCCTCCACACCCATGTGTTGGGATTGCAGACTTGTGTCACTGTGCTTGACTCATCAGTAAAATTTTTCACTTCACTTACTGTAAGTTCATTTCTATAAGTCACACCTGTGGTTTGTTGTTTATTTCTCAACTGGAATTCCTTATTGTTCTTTTATCTTCTTCACAATTTATTTTAAACCTTCATATTATTATAGCTACTTTAAAATTCTCCTTTAAAAATGCACCATTTGAGGAATTTCTAAGTGTGTTTTGATTGGCTGATTAATCTCCATATTACAGGTATATTCATTACTTTCTCATTGCTATAAAGAAATACCTGAACAGAAGCAGCTTATGGAAGGAAAAGGTTTAAGGTTTAACTCAGTTTGCAGTTCTGAGAAGAAGTTTCATCATGGTTGGAAAGGCATGGCAGGACGAGGAAGCCAGTGTCCCATTGTAGTATAAGAGCAGAGAGAGAGAGAGAGAATGGGACAACAAGGTTGGTCTAACCATACCCCCAGAAACACACTTCCTCCAGCAAGGCTCCACATCTGAAGGTTTTCCCAGAAAAACCACCAACAGGAAACCAACTGCTCAGATACATGAGCCAACCTATGGAGGTGGGTATTTGGCATCAAAGCCATCAGTGGGTAACATTTCCCAGTCTTCCTGTGGCTGGTAATTATTTATCTTATGTTAAACATGGATGCTTTGCTGATGAGTATGTATTTGGCCAATGACTCAGAAGGACTCTAATGCAGATTCCAAGAGATTCATCTATACTCAACTCCCTTTTATGACAACCTCTGACCCCAAATGCACAATGGTTTGACTTAGTATTTGACTTTATAATGGACTTATGGAGAAAAACTTGATTGTGGAAGACAGCATGCATTTCTGGTGGTTTGACTTAGGAAATTTTTATATTCCATTGGTTTATCAAGTTGGTAAAGGCACCTGTTAAGTCATGATGACACTTATGTTCAGGTACTTTAGAACCCCAAACACTGATTTGTCTCCTCAGATCAGCCAAAGTGACATATTTGTGAGGAAGCATGTCTCTGTCAGGAATTATCAAAAGTAATTAATTTATAAGACAAAAGATTGATTTAGTTCATAATTTTGGAGGCTTCAGTCTAAGATCAGGCAGACACTTTGCTATGGATCTGTAGTGGAGATGATGGGTAACTATTGGGGGGAGTGGGTACCAAGAAAATTGCAGGAAGCAAAAGAGAAGAGGAAGTGGCCAGAGTGCCCACAGCTCCTTCAGGAGCATGCTCTAGTAACCTAAAGCTAGTACTTTAGCCCCAGAAGCATACTTGGGTGCATAGCAGGAGACCAGATTATAGCCCTGACTAGTTTGGGCTCACCACATTTTACCTCCATCAGATGGGGTTGAACATGGTACTATGAGTTGAACACAGCAACACTTTGGCAAACCTATTCATAAATACAATGAATTTAAACATGACATTAGTATGAGACGAGAGTCATTTTTCACATTTTTCCAGCGAAGAGGCATGGTTCACAGAAGGTGAGTTAATGGCCAACATGACCCAGCCAGGAAGAGCAGCATACCTGAACTCCCAGCCTGGAGGACTCCCAGACCCTTCTTCTTCTTCAGCACTCCATGAGTTAAGTCTGAGACTGGTGGCCATCAAAGTCCCCCAAGGGCATGTTAATGCACAGCACTGGGGCTGGGGTGAGAGGTCCCCCTCCAGGGTGATGAGCTGTCTGGTGTAGACTGAGAATTTGCCTAACAAGTTCTCTGGGGATGTGGGTGATACTGCTTGGAAGATGTCATGATGAAATCCATTGGTTCACATGGTAATTCCACACTTGTGGCATAATTTTCTGCACATGAAAGTGTTCCATTTCTTTATTTGGATATCTGTTTCCTAATGATTTGTCTTTGTGATTTATGTATTCTTCTGATAAAGTTCCAATTATATAAAATCCTTCCTTATTTCTAGTACTTTATCCACTCTCCTACATGGTTGCTTAGTGGCCTAAAATATTTAATGGCGTTTCCTACTTTGGAATTTATTTGGGGGGGGGGGAGAACATACAAGCTAATGGAGAAAATACGTTGTTATGTCAGACTAATTAACAGGGGTTGGGAAGCATAAAAATAATTTACCACAGAAGCATGTCACATGAATCAAAAAGCTCTTGGTTTAATTTTAAACTTGATCTTGCTCCCAGTATCTGCCTTCTTCTGCAGCATGGGTAGATTGGAAATAAGTTTCCCCTATGAGGCTTTGTTAACTCAAGGACAGTTCTTCTCTCTCATTATTCTATATTCTAGCAGCCCCACACTTTGGTCGGCAAGATCACACAGAGCTGGGCCACAGAGCCTGTGTGCAGTTCACTGAGGAACAAACAGGCTATTACTGCCCATGTGTTCCATTTCTCAGGTAACTTATGATAAGGACCACTTAAGAAGCCTAACATGGTCACATTCTAGCTAGTCATAGACTCTGTCTCTCTAAAGTAAGATTTGCTTTTTCCCTGAAATCAATCCTCAAAATAAGAAGGCATTTCTATAAATAACTTGGAGTATTGTAAACTCCCAATTAATTCATAGTGGATGAGACAGTATTTATAACAAATGTCTTCATGTTATACAAATGGATATTTTTCATTAGGAGTTGACTTCTATTTAGGGAAAGAGAGAGGAAAAAAGTGGGGGAAAGAGAAAGTCTGTTTTTTATTGCCAGAAAATAGCCTATTACGGAATTTGAAAAAAAAATGCTTAACTAATATTCTTTGAGAGACACATTCCAGCCAAAGTAGTTTAAGCAATAAGAGTGACCGTTTATGACAGTTTGGGATAGCTTTGAGGGCAGGGATAGCTATCCTTCTGGAAGAACTAAGAAAAAAGAAATGATGGCCCACAAGTTGCCCATGTAGCCTTCTCTCACTTTCTTGTCTTTACTTTTCTCTTCGTTCCTGCTGGATTTTTTTCCGTGTGCACATCAATCTTCTCACTGTCTCCATGCCCATGGAGGAAAGAAGACTCATTTGTAGCTTTGAGGATCTGTCGTGTGCTAAGAACTGGGTGCTCAGTTGCCCCCAGACCCATCCCAGGCTCTCACGGAAATAACCTGATGATGGGTTCATCTTAGATGAAGAATCCAAGAGCACATACTGGCCAGGAGCTTACCTTAAGATAAAGGTTTCTTATAAAGTTGTCACTGTGAACACAAAACATTACTTTTTCAACTTTTTTTTTAATGAAGTTGTTTGTTTAGTCACCAAGTGAGACATCTCTATCACACCCTCCAAGGCTCGGATTTCATTGTGGAACAGGTGACAGAAAGAATGTAAGAGGCAAGGGCCTGAGTACTTACAATGCAATCTGCCAGACACAAAGTGGCCTTGATATTCATGACCTCACAGTTGCTTAAACTACCTAAACATAGGAGGAAAAAAATGATGACATCAAAATAGAAGAGAGACTAGTTGCAATGAAGCAGGGATTCAGCAGAGGGGGATTTGAGAGTGAGGAAAAAGGAAGTGGTGGGAGAGGATTATGATCATGGCATATTGTATGTACTTATGGACGTTGTCAATAACTATAACTAGTAATATATATTATATATATAATATACATAAAATGTATTAGAGTTGTTTGCTGTAGCAACCACAATCTGATATATGCTTCCAGGTAACTTTTACAGACATATATAGTAGAGGAAACAGTGATGTTCACTCTTTTCATTTAGCCTGCATAGTCTCCTCCCTGATCCTTGTATCAGCACCCCATTTATTTTATTAGGTTATGACTTTTTCTCCTTTCCCTGAAGTCCTGGTGATATAGTGAGTCACATGAGTTTTCTCTCTGCCCAAATAGCCAAGCAGCACAGGAAGAAATCACCCAAATGTCTAACAACATAGGAACAGAGGAAACAAATATGGGAACTACATAAAATAGAACACTATTTGGTTATGAAATGAATGAAATTCTGATACATGCTGCTCCATCAATGTACCTTCAGGCCAATCAATATACCATGTGAAATCAGCGTGACACAAAAGGTTAAATATCTGGTTACATTTTTATTAAAAAAAAAAAAACCTTGGGATCGACAAAATTTATAGAGCTAGAAAGTGGGCAGTGAGTAGGCTAGAGCTCCAAGTTTCTTCTCAACTTCCCAGTTCCCTGGTCCCAGTACCCCTGCTCCTGGCTTGGGGCATCTTGGACCCTGTTAAGTTGCTGCTCCACCTTCCTGATTGACCTACCCCTGGATCCCCAAATCCAGGATCCCCTGTTCCTGAGGGTGCAGGTGTGGAGTGAGTAGTCCAGAGGTCCCGGTTCTTTCCCCACTACCCAGTTCCCTGGTCCTGGTTCCCCCTGGGCTTGGGGCTGCCAGAAAGCTGTGGAAGCAGACCCCCTTGCTCTGCCTTTCTGATTGAATGACCCCTGGGTCACCATTCACTTGACTGCCCTTGGGGAAATAAACACACAAAACTAAACCCAAAATTAACGGATACCATAGAAACATTTCTCCTTGAAGGTAGACTAAAAGAAAGATATATCCCTTAACAAGAGTGTAGAGTACTCACCAGAAAAGAAGGACCCTGGAGAGGATGGAATGGAACCTAACCCTAAACACTTTGGCTCGGACCTGTAACTTGCAGTATAAGAAATAGGTGCTACCCACATTGAGCTATTGATTGGAGAGACCTGGGATATCCACAGAACAAAGATAGGCTTCTGTCAAAGCATTTGATTACCTGCCTGAGGTAAAAGGTGAGACCCTGTTGCTGAAGACTCCATATGCTGCCAACACAGAGCACAGAGATTTGGCTGGAATATGGAAAAGAGCCAGTTCCCAGAGAATTAGCACATCTAGTGCTGGAAACCCTGCATGAGCTCCTGGGGGAATGTGGCCAACAATGTTGTGAGTAATCAGGGGTCTAAGCTACTCAGAAACAATCACCCTGACAAGAAGTACACACCAGGGCATTGGCTTATGGATTGGCTAAGAGATCCACTCATTGGAAAAGAACTCATATCTATAACTGCGAACCAGGTCTGAATCCTCTGGAGACAAAAGATTATGTTCTCCAGTGTCAAGCTCCCACTAGTCTTTGGCTAAAAGTGGAGCTACATCCATCAAAATCTCCATAAATTAATAACACTTAGCCAAATTGAACCTATGTTGACTTTACTCCCTCTTGGAGAATATATTTTTCTTTTTCAGAAGGTAGTGAGAGCTGAGGACATAAACCACCCACTGCATGTCAGTCAAAGACCAGTCGAAACCACAGAGGAAGTGGGGAGATGAGCAAGAGTACTGCTTCCATGGACACTCTGACAATCAGTGCCAGGGTGAAGGAGACAGACCCTGAGGATACTCAACACATACCAAGGCAGAAATCCAGAGGCTTCTAAGAGCTCATCACTGAAGTAGACTAAGGCTCCACCATGGCTCAGGGAATTTTGCAGAAGAGGGGGAGAAAAGATTGTAAGAGCCACAGGTTGGGATGTCATGCCCAGAAGCACTGCCTCCTCCCCCTCAATAACTGGCTGCTTCTCCCCCAACACATAACCCACAACCCCATGGGGAATACCAGCTACCCACTGAGGAGGGAGGGTCCCCAGCAGAATGGGGGCAGGGAGGAGGGAAAAGATGGTACCAACACATGATGTATTCTTACAATGTATGTTTTTAATACATAATAATAATAATAACACAACAAAAGAAAGTGACTAGAAGGTAGCAGGGGATGGGTAAAAGAGAAATGTAGAGTCACATTTAATAGGAACAAAGTCCCTACTTGAGATAGGAAGATGGGTAGTGTAGTGGTGTTCAGTGCACAGCATTGTGCTTCATGCCACTGAATTATATACATAGCATAGTTCAAATGGTAAATTATAGGTTTATTTGTCACAGATAAGCTTGGGCTTGATAGCATATACTCATGCTCCCACCTACTTGGGACCATGAGACTGGAGGATTGCTTGATCCTGGAAGTTGAAGACCAGCCTAAGTCACATAATGAGAATTACTCTCACACAATGACAAGTAGAAAGATACCCGAGGCCATCTCATCCATACTGCATTGCTGGTACATAAAGCAGCATATAGTGAGGAGAGCTAATTATATGTATCTGGGTATGGACAGACGCATCACTGGTGAGTGGCTTGATGGTTTTCTTTTTAATCATTGTAAGTACTGTTGCCTCCTTTCTCTCTAAAACCTCTAGCTGTTCCCCAGCTGTCTGGTCCTAGCAAAATCGTAACCCAAACCCTGCTCCTCTCCACCCAAGATCAGAGCCAGTGAAAGAATCCATCAGGGCACACTTTACCCCAAAGAAAATCTCACTGAGACGCTCATTAGGGAGGGATGATATTCTCTGGTAGAAACGTAGGCTGTTAACATCCACGCCAGCATTTGCCAGCTTCTGACTTTAGCAAGCCAGGGTCAAGATTTTTACTGCATATTATTTTACTTTATTTTTATTTAATTAACTCTATTTTTATTGAAATACAACTTTTGAAAGAAAATTTTAGGTGTTATTATAAATATAAAACTGATGTCTATTGCCATAATGAGAAGGGAGACTTTATATAAGCATGCTAACGAGTTTTTCTCATGGTGTATAAAAAGATTAAGCCTTGTTTTCACCTCTCAGGGAATAAAAAATTAAAAAAAAAAAGTTAAGCCATTCTAGCAACAGAGATTTTTCTCTTTGACTCAATGAAAAGATTAAGATGAGCTTTTCAATGAGACATCATTTTTTACATTGAGGTTCAAGTTTATTCCTTACCTTTTCCATGTAATACTCCCATTTACTCATATTCTGTCAATGATCTACATCTGCATTAGTTACTGTTCTCATTGCCATGATAAGATATTTGGCTAAATCAAAATGAGGGAGGGAAGATTTTTTTCTTTTGGCTCACAGTTTAAGAGACTACAGTCTGTCACATGAAGGAAGACATGGAGGCAGAGGCCTAAGACTCACAGTCCATCCCCTCCCCTACTGGCCCACTTCTTCCACCTAGGATCCACCTCCAAATGGTTCCACAATCACCCAAAACAGTGCCACCAGCTGGGGTTCCCACACATGAGTCTGTGGGGGACATTTCACATTCAAACCACAAAAGCATCCTATTCTATTCTTTCTAAGATTCAGATCTTATTCAAGATTATTTTAATGATGGAGAAACAGATACCTGAAAATGACAGCAGCTTCCCATGCTGTCCACTGACAATGACTAACTTATATTAAAGTCACACCAGAGAAGCCAAGAGTGGTGGCTTGTGTCTTTAATGCCAGCACTCGGGAGGCTGAGGTTGGAGGATCACTGTGAGTTCAAAGGTAGCCTGGGCTACAGAGTGAGTTCCAGGTCAACCTGGTTTAGAGTGAGACCTTATCTTGAAAACAAAACAAAACAAAACAAATATAATGTTACACTGGATCAGACATCTTCCCTTTGTTTCACAGCAATCATTTTCTTCCATGCCCCCAGCAGCCCTTCAGCATAACGTCCTCCACTCTATAGACCAGGCTCAGAGGCAGAATACTTCTGGTCCAAGTTCACACACTTCCTAATAATCCCCTTTAGACTAATCTGAGACTTCCAAGCCAGCAGCCTCTTTCCATATCATGTCAAGCACCTCCTTCTTTGGAGGCTCCTGGATTTGAGTAGAACTGAACATAGCATCCTACTTTTCTTCCCAGCATGGACTTTAATACTGGGGCTTCCTGTCCAGCAATAATTGGCATTCATTTACAGTTCTCAGTTAGACATAAAATGTAACTATTAACTATTGAGTTTCTATACAGACCAATAGCTAAAAAGGCAATCTTTTAAATAATAAAACATTTTCTTATAATGATATGTATATACTAAACTCACTTCATTGTATTTTTACTCTTGTTTCATTTATTTATTTTTTATGCTTTTTTCAAAAGGATATATAACAATGTCCAGTCTAAGATTATAGTACAAGTAAATCTTTTTTCAAGTAAAATCATTCTAAATGGTAATGAGTAGAAAAGCATGGGAGACCAGAAAAAAAGCCATCTTTCTTCTCAGCACAAACTTTGCTTTTTCTTTCCTTCAGCTGCTTACTTCTGTACAGTAACAGACTGAAGAATATCATGTTGCAAAGTTTGGCATCCACAGAGTTTATGTTTTTCAGAATATTTAATAAAAGGCCACCAAATGTTAAAATAATTACCCATTTCCTGTATGTGTGCAAGTTTTTCCCCATTGCTGAAATTTCTTAATTAAAAATTTAATGAAATGGCTTCTGCTAATTAAGACACTGCTGTAGACATTGCAGTGAGTGAATCATGGAAAACTTTTATTTCCCGGTGGTCTTTATCACTCCCTAGAAGGGTCCTTCAGGTAGGCTCATGAGCACCTTTCTCTTCTTGGATCATTTCTTCTCTCTTATTCCACTGCCGAAGCCGTACCATCCATCCTATCCAACCCAGGTTGTTTTCTTCCCACGTAATCATCTTAAAATACTAACATAGCAATAACTAGAAAGCATAAGAAAGAAAACTAATGACTTAATAATGTGGACCATTTTGCTTACCAGCCACTCTGAGCCACTGCCCCAGCATGGGTAAAAGATGAGGAACATGAATCATTGTTCAGGTTTCAGTTCCCATGTGTTTTTATAGAATATTCTCCCCACAATGAGTGTCATTTGGTGTTTTATGACTTATATTTACAATTCATGTACCACATACCCAGACCTTGGGTTCTCATTTTATATAAGATGTAACATTATAGGTAAAGTCAAAATATATTTAAGAGTCATATGCTTTATGTTACCATGTGAGTCATGTGCTTTCCTTTGTTTTTATAACACATTGTTAGGCATTTTCCTTTAACCTTGATCTTCCCATTGAAATCCACAGGACAAATTGTTGCTTATATTTTCTTTCTCTCTCCTCCAGTGCTACCTACATTACTAATGGCAGAGAACCTCTTCCAGGCTTGCAAAGGCTTTTATGAGTCGCCTCATAAGGCATGATGCACAGGGAGCTTCTACTGACGCATTGACGTTTGAGAAACAGAGCACACCGAGGCTGGGAGACAGGCATGAACCTGGTGGAAGCTTCCAAGAAAGGAAAGACATTACCCCGATGCCCATGACAACAAATACATATGACTTTCTAAACAAGGTACAAAAATAAAAAGATAAACCCAGACATAACAATAAAAATTTCAATTTACGTACATGAAAAAGAAAATGTTTGACTACACAAGAATAATCTCCAAGATAAAAGAAAGAAGGTGATATGGACCTGTTTCATTTGTCTTTCATTTGGGGATCAGGAATGAAGATGAGGGGAGCAGTAAGTATGCCAGGGGTTGTTGGTTTGGAAGACAGATAGTGGTGGTTGTGGGCCCTAGAGGTGGATCATGAGCTTGGATACAAATGTCTGAGTCCAGCTGCCTCAGGGACCCCCAGGTAGACATTCCCTAGGGGCAATTTATTTCTTTCCTCAGAGATATGATTCAGAGCTGAGAGTGTAGTTTTGTGATAGAACCTATGCTTAGCATGTGCAAGGCTCTGGGCTCCATCCTCAGCATAAATGAATGAAATAAAACCTACCCTCGGGGGTGCCTATACTCTACTAGAGGGACACTGATTTTAGGCATTATAATAATGTCTCAATACACTCAATAAGTCAAGGTGTTATACATTGATCTAGAATTTGAGTGTAGAACACTGAACACAACAGACAATTTTCTAGCTCTTTTTCATAATCAATATGGAAAGTGAAAAATAGGCAATTAACATGTATAGTAGTCAGGACAGTGACAAGAAGAAAGGAACTGGCAGGGGAGTTATATTTCCATCAGACTCAGTGGCCTCAGCCACAAGAAATGACATTAAAACTGAGATAAAAAATAATCTTTAGGGCTGGCAAGTCAGTTCCTTGGGTAAAGTGCTTGACTCACAAGCATGAGGACCTGGATTTTGATCCCCAGGACTCACATAAAAATGCCAGGCAAGGTAGCATGCACCTTTCACCCTAGTGTAAGGGAAGCAAAGGAAGGAGGCTCCCTAGGGCTCACCCGCCAGCCAGTCTAGCTTAATTAGTGACCTCTAGGTTAATGAGAAACCCTGTCTTCAAAAAGGTGGACAACACTTTTAAGGAATGACAACTGAGATTATGATGATATCCTGAGGAGGTCATATAGCCACCACACACATGCATGTGCACACACACACATGCATTTTAAAAATCCTTTGAAGGAAATAAGACTAGCAGTACAGTCAGAGAGAAAAGAAAATGCCAAGACTTCACATTAGACCTTCAAATGTTTGAGGAAGGAAACGGGGAGAGTAGTTAGATAGAGGCAATGGGGAGAGACTGGCCAGCAAGAGCAGCTGCAGCCATAGTCAACACACATGTCTGCTTCTCTGAGTGTGTTCAGGTTCAACAATATACCTTCTTAAAACACAATGGTAACATAAATTCAAATGATGGTACTGAGGGCTGTGGATATAGCTCAGTGATAAAGCACTTGCCCAGCATGTGTGAGGTCCTAGGTTCAATTCTCAATACCATCAAAACTAATTTTAAAAGAACGTTGGCATTGGGTCTGGAGAGATGACTTAGTAGTTAAGGCACTTACCTGTGAAGCCTAAGGACCCAGGTTCAGTTCCCCAGGACCTACATAAGCCAGATGCACAAGGTAGTACATGTGTCTGGAGTTTATTTGCAGTGGCTGAAGGCCCTGGTGTGCCCACTTTCTCTATATGCCTTTCTGTCTCAAATTAATTAATTAATTAATTAATTAAAGATTTTTTAAAATGTTGACATAGCACTCAGCCTATACAGGTAACCAATGGCTCTCTGACTAGGTAAGAGGCCCACTCAGAGGGAAAGAAATCATAGCTGGTACTGGGTACCAAGTCTGAATCCCATAGAGACAATGGTCATAGACCCAAGAGAGAAACTTCCACTAAACTGAGGTCCAAAAGAATGGCTTCCCTCATCAAAATGTCTTTTAATTGACTATGCTTATCCATTTTTATTCCAGGCTACTATCACTCTTGCATGGAGAATCTATTTTCTTTTACAGAAGCAAATCCATCAACATGATAAGAAAAGAAAGCTGACTGCCTACGATGACATGAGCCACCTTTTGCACATCACAGGGTCCAGGTAAAACCACAGAGGAAATGGCAAGTCAAATATGAACACTGCTCTCATGGTGAGCCTGACAACCTGTGCCAGAGAGATGGCAATAGACATGCAGGACACTCAAAGTGTATCAAAGTAGATATCCAGAAGCTGCTGAGAGCTCAACACGAAAGTAGACTTAAAACACACCCAGCAAGGATCAGGGAACGTTGCAAAAGAAGGGTGGAAAGATTGTAAGAGTCAGAGGGTGGGAAGAAGTATGCAGAGGTGTTGCCCCCACCATGACTGACTGCTGCTCTCATAATTCATAACCCTGTGGTGAATACCAGTAACTCCCCTGAGGAAGGCCCTCAATGGAATGGGGATATGGAGGAGGTGATATAGTAGGATTATATGAGGAGAATGGGACCAACACATGATTTGTCCATACAACAAATTTCTAATTAATAAAAATAAATTTTAAAAAATGTTGGCATAGAAATTCCTAGAAGAAGCCTGATAATCATCAGTGTTTCTCAACCATGCTGTGCGGTTCATTCTACCATTACTGACCAATGCATCTGGAAAATACAGTTTCCCAATATGAAAGGGGAGAAAGCTGAAATAATAAAGAAATGGAAAGTCCAATCTCATTTAAAAAATATAACATTCAACAGTCATCATCTTATTGTGGCAAAGGTGACTGAAGGCTATATCTCTCTTCATGTGGTGAACTGGTTAACAGTTCCTGGACATGCAACAGATTATGATCCACAGTCTAAAGAATTCCAGACTATGCAACTAAAGTATTATATTACATTTTCAAAATCGTTTATTAATTATAGACATAGTAGACATACCATCTCTTAATATCATATGGTAATATTTGTATAAAATTATGTACTATTATGTCCTGGTGGTATTGTGTATGGGGTGTGTATGTGTGTGTGCGTGTACGTGTGTATGTGAGTATTCCTGTCTCTAGAATATTATTAGGTCCTTATTTTCTTTAAAGTACAGTAATATATGTGTCCAATGTTCCCCATGTGCTTTTGGTATTATTTATGAAAAACAGTCTTTAATTACCAAGCTTAACACATTATCCTGGTGGAGACTCAGATCTCTTTTCCAACTTTAAACTGAGCAAAAGCATTCATCTGGCAAGGTACTGAAGCCCACTATGAAAATTTTGTGCATAGAATTATCACCAAGAGCTATTTGGCAGCTTCTCCACCTCAATGAAAAGGACTCTGTATTTTATCTTCACACAAATAACTCTCGCCACCATATAAATTATTTTCTCAATTATCTTTCAACCTTTTTGCAATAAGGTTTCCTGAATAAGAACTGGAAATATCTACATCACATTCCATGTCACATTTCTTCATCCAAATTCTTTTAATTGGTTACTTAGCTCAAATCTATTTCAAGCCCAACAATTTCCTGTATATCTGGAAGAACAGTGGGAAATTTTTACCTCATCTAACCCTATCATGGACCATAACCCCGTATTAGTCTGGGAGACAGCCAACACTTCTCTCTGGAGTGGTGTTACTCTGTGAGATATTTCTGCATTGGAAGAGAAATTTTTGTAATTGTGCAAAGAGATTTTCAACATACATTTTCCCAGTAGATCCCGAGTGAAGGGTTAGCCATTGGAGCATCTTACAGCATCCAGTCCACTGTGATGCTTCTTATTTTGAAAGCACAGACTTTATGCTTTGGGTAAGGAGCCAGAAGTGCTCATTCAGCACTCTGAAGTCCAAAGAGGCATAATTTTATTATCCCCTCCCCCCAGTGCATTTCAGAGAACAATGGGCTAACAATACAGCTATAGTGTGACTCCGATTGTCATTTCTCTCTCATCTGCACCCAGAGCCACTTTCTCTGATGCTCTTGAGACTATCTTACAGCTCTGTGTGACCACCTGAGCATCAGGTAACACTTCACCTTGAGCAGTCTCTTTAGACATGTATTTCCATTGGCAGCGACCTGGAGTCTTTGTGCAGAAACTCATAGAGAAAAGACCCATTGTTGGGCTTGCTGAAGAGTCTGATCTGTAGCCTCAATGTGGCCACTTCTGGTATGATGTGTGTGCATTTGAATCAAAGGCTTGAAATGCCATTATTAAAAAAAAAAAAAAAAAAACATTTGGCTCTTGGCTCTTTCTGAAAGATGCTCATGTCAATTGCTTATCCAACTATCAACAAAAATTTCACAAAATGACTGATGTATCCATGATTCTGTGGGGGGGGAAAGCACTACGTTTTATTTCAAGTACTTTTTTAAAACCAAAAGCAAATAGGGAGATTGTGTACAGGAAGACTCAATCATTAATCTACCAATGGTTTTCACAGTATGTATAGCACCTGTTTTGTTTATATGCAAAAGACTTGCATTTTGGGAATAAATGAACTCTTTTTTTTTTGCAATATTTGCTTTGTGTTTTCAAAAAAAAATCCCAGATATATTCAGATTTTAAACCAGTCAAATGTGATTTCAAAAGAAACTAATATTACTTATGTATATCAAATTGTACTCTTAAAATAAATAGCCGGGCACAGAGGTGCACACCTTTAATCTCAGCACGTGGGAGGCAGAGGTAGGAGGATCACCATGACTTCAAGAACAGCCTGAAACTTCATAGTGAATTCCAGGTCAGCCTGGGCTAGAGTGAGACGCTACCTTGAAAAACCAAAATATAAATAGATAACTAACTAACTAAATAAATAAATCACTAAATAAAGGTGTCTCTGATTACTTCACACCACTTTCGAACTAATCCTTTCTTCCTAGAGGCAGCATTGCTGAGGGGTGAGGTGTCATGCAAATATCAACAACAAAAATATTTAATGTGATAACTGAAACTAAAAAGGGGAGAGAAAACTAGAAGCCTGAGTTAAAATAACAGTGGAGAGGAGTGAAGAACGCTATCCCTTTCTACCTCTTTGACCCTTTTTCTTGCCCAGCAAGGCACAGAGGTTTGGAAAGTGACAGGAAGCGTCTTCACACGTTTGATTGGAATGGGTAAGTGAGCTTTCGGACCTTCTCAGGAGAAAGTCATTGACAGACTGCCAAGCAAACATCCTGACCATGGCCAGGCAAGTAGCCACAGGTTGGGAGATGCTGCAATCGTTCCGCCCACCCTTTTAGTCCTTTCCCATTTAAAAAGCCGTAATCGGACCAGAGCTTTCTTTCTGAGAGCGGTACTTTTGTGGTTCTTTTGTTGATGTGCTTTTTCTAACTGATGGCTGTTAGAAACCACCATCCCCTCAATCGGATTGCATGGTGCTCGACTTGAGCAGCTGGACGATTTGTCCTCCGCTCTCCTGCCCCAACCCCCTTCCATCCTTCTCTTGGCACGAGGCCTCGGTTGCCAGTCTTCTCATTCAGCTGGCTCTCAGGTCTTTCCATCATGCCCTCCCCAGCCTCCTTTGTCCCCTCTTGCCTAGCTTGATACCTGCTCAGTGCCACCACAGCAAGCTCACTCATTCTCCACCCCCCTGCCGCTTGTCCTCTTCTCCTCATCTTCTTTCTACGTGCCAGGCAGGCTCTGCTCCACAATTTCATCAGGTGGCCTGGGGGTGAGTGTGAGCAAGCTGTCACTTAAACTCCCTCCACCACAGCCAGCCTGAAATGGAAAGTGTGATAAATGGAATCGTACAAGGCTCAATTTCGTCTGGAAAATTCAAACTTATGATGTCCAAATAGGTTCATAAATGCCCCCTGAATGCATCTCTACCCTTCCTAATACCCAACCTGCAGGTTTCAACCAAGCAGGCCTCACTACCTGTTTGCATAGGCCAGTCTATTTGGATCTTGGCATGCTTCTAGCAAGGTTGCTTTGGCATGTTTATTTTATTTTTTATTTTTTTTTATCAAGTTCCCCATCTGGGGATGCAGTCACCGCATACATATTTGCTGATTCTTTTCCAGAGGGGGAAAAAAAAAAGTCAACAATGGGCAGCTCAGGTAGTCTTCAAAGGAATTTCACTCAGAGTAGCTTTGACTCCTTGCTGTTTTGAAAGGCCAGTGCTGGCTTTGTTGCTGACAAATGTGTTTCTACATGTCCTGTCCTGGGGAAACAAAATTGTCAAACACAGATTCTTCCCACTGCGCTCTTGCTGTCTCCCTCGGTCCTCCATTTTCCCCTTCCTTCTATCCTTCCTCTTCAGAAACTGGTCCTTAAAGTAATCTGAACACCCATCTCCAAATGGAAAGCAGGAAGTTAACAGGCATGCTTTTGTTGTTGTTGGTAGCTACAAAGGCCTCTCATGGTAAGTTACCTTCAAAAAATTTGAAGTGTTGTTCAGTTAGATGTATAAGAGGTTTAAGAGAAGCCTCAACAAGTAGCATTTTCCTTCATCTTCTTTATTAATGTATAATTGTGCCAATAATGCAACAATAAATTATTTTTGCAGTCCCCTCTGCCACCTTTTCCAATTCTTGGACCAGATAGAGTGACTGTCTTCTACTGTATTTTCTTTCTGCATGTAGACCACATATGTCTGTAAAAATATGCATTTGGGTTTTTTACACAGAGGACTATTGTTCTATATGCTCTGTTCTGCTTTGCTCTCATTGTGCTCATAATATGCCTTTTCACATTTAATTCTTTGTAAATTTATTGTTTCTTATTTTTGCATGTACAGTATGTGTGGTGGTAGTGGTAGTGGTGTGAGTGCATGTGTGTGTGTGGGGGTGTTCTATGTGCACGTGAATGTGCAGATGTGCTCACAGGGGCCCAAGATCAGACTAGAACCATCAAATGTCCTTCCTTTCTCAATCACCTGCATATTTCCTTGAGACAGAGTAGCTCTCTGAATGAAGAACTTTTCCCCAAAGCACTGAGATTACAGTCATGAGTGGCTGCACCCAACTGTTTATGTGGGTCCTGGGGAATCTAACTTCAGTGGTCTCAGGCCCTCATGTTTGAGGCAAGTTCCCTTACTCATTGATCCATTTCCCAAGCCCTAGAATTCTTTTTAAACAGGTCTATATTATTCTATAATATGTCCTTATCAAGAATTTAAAATTATAGCTTTCATAATGAATATTAAAATAAGCCTGGGCAATGGCTTAGCGGTTAAGGCGTTTGCCTGCGAAGCCCAAGGAGCCCGGTTCGATTCCCCAAGACCTACGTAAGGCAGATGTACAAGGTAGTGCATGCATCTGGAGTTCATTTGCAGTGGCTAGAGGCCCTGGTGCACCCATTCTCAATCTCTCTCTCTCCCTCTTTCTCTCTATTAAATAAAGATAAAATACTTTTTAAAATTAAAAAAAAATGATCTACAGTTTTTCAATTTTTATTATGACATAGAATTTTTCAACAAATAGTTCCAAATATGTACTCTAGTATACATTAGCAGTCAGCTCCAGGGAGGTAGCAATAAATAGAATGAACAGACCAAAGAGAATGTAGAATTTGAATTTTTTATAAAATGCTGCCACTCTCCCTCCAAATCGGCTTCATCAATTTAACATGGTGTGGGCGTGGGTTAGCATCGTGTCATTTCTAACCTTCAATTAAGTGACCATGCTCAAAGCAGAAATGAATTGTCTTGATCCTAACTACCTAACTGGACACCATAAATTATGTAACTGCTAAAGAACAGAGATTTCTCACAGTATTAGAGGCTGGAAGTCCACAATCGAGGCAACAGACTCCAAGTCCAAGGCCAGTGATGGCTGCACTCTAGATAGACGTATTTGAACCCAGTTCACACATATAGAGAGAAGGATGAGTTCTCTTGAGCCTCCAGTATAAGGACACAAATCTCATTTAAGATTGCTCCACCTCCATGATGTAGCATTCCAAACGATCCTTCCTTTTGCTATAATTTCTTTTGGGGTTATGATTTAACATGTAGATTTCAGAGAAACAGACATTCAGTTAATAGTACAAATAAAAGGGACTGTTTATAAATGTAATGCTGTCTTCTGCATGGACACACAGTATGTGCTCTTATGTATAAGTTGATTATGCCCCAGCATTTTCAGAACTAATTTCTATGTTGTGAATAGGGAAAATGTTCCCTCAATTCAAATGCTTGATTTAGAATGAAAGAAAAAATGTACCTCAAACTGGCTAAGAATATTTTCCTATTATAAATTGTGAATACAAGGGACAACAAAGGGTAAAGAAATTCCTCTCAGAAAGCACATACTCCAGAAATGTTCTTGACTTGATAACAAAGGTAATTTCAGTGTGTTCCATTAATTACATTGATCCACCAAAACCCCTAATATGGTAAAGGAGAAATGATTTAAACATCTAATAAAACAACTTATCTTGAAAATTTCAGCAAGGTGAGTTAAATCTGTGTGATTTTTAAAACTTGGCTGTTGCAAATTGTTGATCACATGCTACATTTTACTTCATCACCAGTTTGAAGTTTTACATTGTTTTGTTTGTTTGTGGTTGGCTCACACTATAGCCCAGGCTGACATAGAACTCACTCTGTGGCCTAGGTTGGACTTGAGCTCACAGTGATCCTCCTGCCTCAGTCTCCCAAGAGCTGGGTTTATAAGTATGTGCCACCATGCCTGGCTAAGTGTTAAGTGTTACTGTCTTCCAGTAAGCCCACTAATGACCTTCATTTGTTTATTTAGGCAGGGTCATAAATAGCCCAGGCTAGCCTTGAGCTCCCTAAGTAGCTGAGGATGACCTTGAATTTCTAATCTTTATCCCAAGGACAGGGGTTACAAGCATGTGCAACTAACCCTGGTGATGTGGTCCTGGGGAACCATTCTAGATGTTCCTGCATACTCAGAAAATACTGATAACTAGTAGCTAATAACTGAGCACATCCCCAGCCCCACTATGGGGATAAGATGCATAATACTTTTTATTTGAATGGAGTAGAAGATGCATAATACTTTTTATGTGAAATGTGTGTAGTGAGATAGCTTTGGGAAATACAGTAGCCAGTATCTAGCTCACTCACATCCACATTGGCATATTAAGGCTCTGGAAATCTTAATGTACAAAAAACTGCCCAACTTAGTTCCTGAACTCAACTTGTCTATCATAACCATATTTTCTGTTATTTTCTGCTATTGCCAATAACACAATTTGAGAAATGCCATGTAAGTATGAAGTGTCTGCAGAGTGAAAAACAGGAATAAAATGAGCTTCAGAGAACATGAAAGCAAGGTGCATTGGCATAAGTGGGAAACAAATGCTAGAACCTGAGCAAAAAAAAAAAAAAAAAAAAAAAAAAAAAAAAAAAGGCATAAGAGGGCTGGGAAATGGCTTAGCAGTTAAGGCATTTGCCTGTTAAGCCTAAGGACCCTGGTTTGATTCCCCAGGACCCACATAAGCCAGATGCACAAGGGGGTGCATGTGTCTGGAGTTTGTTTGCAGTGGCTAGAGGCCCTGGTGTGCCCATTATCTCTTTCTCTCTATCTACCTCTTTCTCTCTCTCTCTCTCTCTCTCTCTCTCTCAAATAAATAAATAAAATGTTTTAAAAGGAATGAGATACTGGCTTGTTTTACATAAATTAATTTTACATAAAATTATATATATATATATATATATATATATATATATATATATTCATATATATGTGTGTGTGTATACAAAGACACCATTGGGGAAAAGAATATGAAAATAGACTAAGAGACTATAAAGAATGCCTAGATATCAATAAGAAAGTTACAAATGGCCCAATAGGAAAGTGATGGAGACATCCACAAAGAAAGGAAACCAAATGACAATAAAAACATATGATTTTCAGCCTCAGAAATAGTAAGTTAAATGCAAAATCATGCTACAAAACTATTACTTAACAATTGAAATGGCCAAAACTAAAATTGAAATATTTCCACATGGTAACAAGAATTTGGGGAAGTTCTTAAACTTCACTGGTATGAGACTAAATTGGAACAACTCTGTGGAATCCTTGGGCTAGTGTTTGGTGCCCAATAAAATTACAGTGTGAGCCACAAATGTAAGCCATACTTTCTAGTAGACATATTTTCAAAAAGAGAAAAAGAAAACAGGAAGTTAATTTAAAAATATATTTTATTCTCCTCAGTATTATAAAGTTATTTTCAATATATAATCAATCTTAAATTTAGTAAATATTGTGCATGCTTTATTTGATACTGCCTTTGAAACCTCGTGTGCTTTTTACACTAATAGCATATCTCAATTTGCACCAGCTGCATTTCAAAGGCCCACTAACCTAAGTGGTAAGATGCTACCATATTGAGCAGCATTGAACTTGCCAATATCTGGTAACATTGATGCTGGACCTAAGGAAACCACTGCAGATTTATACCAGGTATTTGAAGAATATTCATTCCAATCTTGTGACCATTATTTTTTTAAGCAATGAAAATGCCCAATCAGTAAAGAAAAATTAACTTTAAGAATTGTGGTATGTTCACATCATACCAGAAGACAGAGCATGAAAATAAATGCCCTAGTATTACACTTGAAGTAAGAGTGTATTTCATGATCAAAACAAATTGCACAAGGATTCATAAGCCATCATGTCTCGAGTTGAGGCTCAAAAGCTTTCAAAACAATATTATATGTTAGCATATGCTCCTAAACTTACAGGGGATACATCTAATAAACTGAAAATGCATCTGATGCAGTCAATCTAACAAACATTATGGTTTAGTCCAATGCTGAGAACACTCACATTAGACTTCAGCTAGTCAAAATCTTCCTACAGAGCATATAATAAAATGTTAAACATCTCTCTTGCAATTTATTGAATACTGTGCTGAAAGTAGAAAACAACATGATAGATTACTACACTGGTATGAACATCATGTCAAAAAATCATAAATTAAATTATCATCACTCAGAAAGGCACAAAGTGTTTAAAACAATGAGTGAGATGTGTAAGATTTCAACTATATTAAGAATGCTTCTGTATTGTTGTATATATGAAATCTATTGAGCTGTTCACAGAAAGTCAGTAGTGGATGGAACATTCCAGTGTTGCTTCTCTAATCAATGAGAACAATGTGTAGGCTCACATATGTTTTCTTGATTTCCCCATGTTCTTTATATATTGAGTAGATATTTAGATTGTGTTTAAAAGTCTTTTCCCCGCCTCCTCCATTTTTCCTGCAGTTCCCCTTTTATCGTGAAGTTTCATGCATGTGTGCTTCACTGAGAGTTATAATGACTTCATAGCAGTGACCAGTCAGGGAAAGGACAGTGAACACTAGGTGGAAGTGTCTAACCTGGGGGACCATCCGCAGGCTTTACCTTGGTATGCATGCAACCAGAGCTTGCATGAAGTGAGTTAGGTATACCATGACTTCCAGCTTCAGCTGATGGCTCAGCAAAAGATTTTCCTGATGGGAGTTCTATTATGATTGCACTAGCTTGGGAAAAGCGATGAATACAGACCTCCCTCATGCCCTCGGTGTCATTAGTGCTCAGCTACCAGACCAAAAACCGTGGAAAAGCCAAGTGAGATGGACATTGTCTACATAGCTGACATGTTGAGAAACATATACCACAGTGACACCAAAACAGCACTGATTATACACAACTCTTAAGCATCAGTTATTCTCTTTAGATACTGGTACCTCTCCCAAGGCAATTCTCACAAAAAGCCAACTGAAAGGAAAACATCAATTAACAAAAAGTCGGGATTTCTCCATGATACTATTGAACATTCTTTGAATAACAAAGTCTTATTGTGCTGAGTGAGTGATGAAATATAATCTATCATGCCCTAGCATTGCCATAGCATACCATGCTGATGTCGCACACCGCGTGTCTATTTTACAATAAAACTGCTTATCAGATTTGCCTCATTATAAGAATCACCTGGGGCTGATGTGTAAGTGGTTCTTCTTGCCATCTTTCGGTGTGCAGAAAATGAGAGTCTTGTGGATAGGAGAACTTCCTTTCCTGTGGGCAGGGGCTACCTAAGTGTGGGACTCAGGCCAGCAGCATCCAGCAACTATGAGAAATGGGAATTAATATGTTCCACCCCAGACATACGGAAGTAGACACTTGGAGGCGCAGCTGGCTCAGTGACTGTTTTCACAAGCCCTCCAGACGATTCTGAGCTTGCTAACTTTGCGAACCACTTGCCTACAGCCTGTCAGTCAAAGCACACAAGATGATACCAGCCTCAGGTCACCTGGAAGCTCACTAGAAATCAAAACCTCAGGGCACAGCCAAGTCCTCTGGAAACAAACATCACCAGGTGACAATCCAGAAGCACTATTCTGAGAAAAGGAAAGCAGGAATGGCACTCCATTTCCTGTTTGTGGGTGATACCCAGGAGCTACTTCTCAGCAGGCCTTGACCTCAGGCAAGTTATTTGATTTTTCTCATCCTCAGTTTGCCTTCCTATAAGATAAGCATGTTGATAATGCCCCTGAAAATCTTCAAAAGATTGCCTTGAAGATGAAATGAGATCCTATGTTTGTAATACATCACCTGATGCCTGGCACTTGACACAGGCTCAGTTTGAACTAGGCATGCTTACTTTCTGGTCCTCTTTAAAGAATACTTACCTGAGCTGAGAGTGTAGCTCAATTAGTAGAATTCTGGCCTACCATGCTCAAGCCCTGGTACTGCATATCAGTTCCTGGTACTGCATAACAGCAGGCATGGTGGTGCACGTGTGTAACCCTAGCACTTGGGAGGTGGAGGAAGGAAGATCCAATGTTCAAGAGCATTTTCCACTGAATAGTGAGTTCAAGTTCAAGGCAGGCCTGGACTACATAAAGCCATCTCTCAAAAACGAACAAACAAAAAAAAATCAACAAAATAAAATCATTTACTTAAATTGAACATGGAGACTCATGTCTGTAATCCCAGCACATGGGAAGCTAAAGAAGGAAAAATATAAATTTGAGGCCAGTCTGAGCTACTCAGAGCTGCATGGGCTACAAAATGAGACCATGCCTCAAAATAAAGACACATAAGCAAACAAAAAAGTAACTGACATTGAGAAGATATCTGTCCACAAATATGATTGACAGAATATAAAACTAGATCATTTACATCACAAATACACAAAACTAAAATACAAATGCACACACCAGTGAAGTTCTCAGACTAAATGCGATAGCCAAACTCGGCGAATGTGGAGAGTAGTCAAAACCAGAGAATGATTTTAGTCTTAACCTTCCTTTTCTTTAAATGGAGGGTCAAGTGAAGTTCTAAGTTTTTCACTCCCAATTACCCTGAGTAGGTATAAAAATGAGTTTGTTCATTTTAGTACAGACTATTCCTTAATATTTTTATTTGTGAGCAGAGAGAGATGGGGGGGGGATGAGTATGGGCATGCCAGGATCCCTTGTCAGTGCAAACAAACTGCAGATACATGTACCACTTTGTGCTTCTGGCTTTACAGGAGTACTGGGGAATCAAACCAGGGCTGACAGGTTTCATAAGCAAGTGCCTTTAACTGCAGAGCCATCTCCTCAGCCTTAAGCTATCCTTTGATGCTAAGCCTGCAGCTCTAACAAGGACAAACATAATGAAGGGAATATTGAAGAAATCAACTATTCCCTCAATACTTCTTGTCACCTACCCCAATGGCTAGAATAACTATTTGTGGTATTTGGGGGTTGGGGTTGTACAATTGTAAAAATCTGACCAGAACTGTGCTTTGGGGCATCCATGTTCCTCCTCGTGGTGGAGAGGCTGGGTCACCAAAGAGTTCCTACCCTTTTCAGTGGTTGAGAAACAAAATGAGAATGGCTTCATGTTTAGTGGGAACATAAGGTTCAATTAATGATGCATCTCGTTCTCCTGTGCCCCTACAGGGGCAATTGGCTATGGCAGGGGCCCTCCAGGACAGAATTTGTAAATTAACTGCTGCTCAAAAGCCAACAGAGGGTGCACAAACCAGTGTGTGTGTGTGTGTGTGTGTGTGTGTGTGTGTGTGTGTGTGTGTGTGTGTGTTTGGTTAAACTTTAAGAGGGGGAAAAAGCACTTATTAAAAATAAACTTTTTGGTGGGACAGCATAAGATTTAAAAAATAACTTATACTCCATATCTAGACTTTAAAGGCATTCATCAGGACCTAATCCCTACAACAATGAGCCCTATTTTCTTATTTAAACTTTTGTCAGAAATAAGAATGATTTAGGAAAAATATATTCATTATACTATTATGGGGGAAAGGGGGTTAACCTGATGTATTTTCTAGGCTTACCTCCCTGTATTATGAAGTTCTAAAGCCCTTAACATGTTCAGTGTTCATTCTGCTACTTTCTCCTGAAGGAACCCCCTTTCTACCTGTAATGAACTCCACATCTGAGGGCAGGAAAGGACCAATTGTGACACCTCATTCATTACAAATTTAGAACTTGAACATGAGGTTTCTCTTCCTCAATCAAAGGAATATTTCTGTTCCCATATTTATACTTTTTCACACAGAGAAAACATTTTTTTCCACAAAAGTTATAACTATGAATACAGTACATTCTCCTCAATGTTTTTGTCTATGGGCTTTTTAACATTATTTAACTTCTCAAATGAGAATTCTAAAATGAATCATCTTGTATTTAAAGTAACTATTTCATAAGATTGATGGTTTATAACCACTCCTTGAATTTGGGGGTTGGGGGAAGTTTCATATCGGAATGCATACAAATGTCCACACTCTCGTATCAGCAGTTTTGAGATACTTGTTTAAGGTATAGTTAATTCTTCCCATACATCCCTTCTATCACTTATTTTACAAAGTTACCTAGTATTGATTTTTCCTTTCATAAACATGTGCTTACTTTTCTTGATAAAAACCATCAGGGTCAAATACCTGTAACCCTGACTACTAGAAATGCTACTTGTGTTTAATGAATATTTACATAGGAATAGTTTGCTACCACACCAAACCAAAAAGAAAATAAAAAAAAAAATTTAACACCCTGGCTTTATTGCATTGTTTCAGTCGGGATAGTATTGAGATTACTGGTTATTCAAATATTGCTTAAACCAAATTGCCAGCTGCGGAGCCACACCAAAGGCCCTCTATGTGGCCAGCTGTGCCTTATAAAGCTAACTGTTGCCTTTTCCCCATCATGGCTTTATTTTATCAGCATGCTGTGGCTGGTTTTTTTTTTTTTTTTTTTTTTCCTCCTTCCAAACATACCTGGTCACGTTAGACTTTTATTTGTTGTAACTTCTCGATGAGATTTTATATATGTTCTAATCTAAAACATGGATTCCAGCAGCTTCCCTGTTTGCTTCGTTTGGGGGCATGAAAGGGCAGCACATATAATAAAATTGGGTGAACATTCCCTTCAGAAGTTTCTTATGAGGAATGCAATCATTTGAACTAGGTTGCTGATCTCAGCTCACAAAGATAACCTTTTAAAGTGGGTCATGGGATACTGTGTCTTATTATTCTCCCATCTTCAGTACAATCTTGTGTTTGACCTCCATGATATAGGCATTAAAGCTACTCCCATACATATGGCCGCCAGAATGTTGCAAAGGGAAATGGTTAAGTGATTTAAATTCTTACCACTGAAAGCTTTTAGCTCATTGATGTTCAAAAATAAGTTGAAGAATCTAGCACAGGCTGCTCAGAAACTTACAAATCAATATGCCGCTCGCCAATGAACACACACACACACACACACACACACACACACGGCCAATTTTCAGATATCTCCTTATCTTCATCGAGTTTGAAAGAAAACTCAAGCAGTCTTCTCTTTATGGTCTCTGGGCTGCCATTCAATTAACACAAAGAAGGGACAGCAGAAGTTAATGACTATTCCCGACCATCGGAGCAGTCTACAGAGGTGGCTGGAGGCAAAAGAACTGGGAGAAATTGAACTTGATGGGTGGAGCCCTATAAATATTTTCTGTGCCTCTTTACTATCCGTGCTCCGCAAGGCAGGGCCGAGGCATCTGCTCCCAAACTGTTCCCATCCTGTTCAGAAACTGACCTGAATATATATTGGGCTTAATGACCAAATGTTTAAAAATTCATTGCACAAGAACAGCTGAAAGCAGTTGATTGGTTTGAACTTTATTGTATGCACCTTGCTTCCCAGAACCGCAGTAAAGGGGAAGGTCAGCTGGTAAACATTTGGGCATTTGAAAATAAGAGACCTGAGATTTCCCAATACCCTTGTCTGTTTTCTCTACCCTAAGCATTAGGCCCTACGAAGTTCTTTGTGCCAACCTGGCTCTTTGCTTGGCTTTTGTCTGCCTATCTTGATACGGATGAGTCGCATCAGCTCTGAAGAAGTTGCTCCCTGTCACCTCCTGGCTGACCCTCGCCGCAAAGAAGTTGTTTCTGGAAGCTTTGTTCTCATGAACAGAGGAGGTGGTTTCAGTGAAAAGAAGCAGGTATTTTTGTTTTACCTCAAACACTGTTTCTGTGTGAAGCACCAAGGTGTAGAACATCCCTCAGGGGCACGGCTACTGTTACACTCACAAATCAGAGTATATGATTGAGAGAAGACATTATTTATTAAAACAAGGATCGCTTAGCATGAGAAAATGGTTTAATTAATTCCAACTACAGCTTGCAGTGGACCTTTTGAGTAACTAAAACCCATCCTAATTCTAAGAGATGCTAAGATAATTTTCAATACATCGTTCCTTCCCGTCTTCATTAGCAACTCCTTTACCGTTTCATGCTTTTTCTTCTTTCTTATCTGCTGATGTAAAAACTGGGCTTCTCTGCTTAGTGGATATGCGATCAATCTGATGCTGGTTATTACAGCGTTGACAGATACGTGCCTCAAAGAAAACACAGCATCAAGATGCCTGTTAAATGGAGAATGTTGGGCGATGGCGATGGAGGCAGGGAAGATGAAATGAGGCCCAGCGGAAGAGATGGTATTCCTTTTCTCCCTGCAGCTTCGAGCTATTTCCTCCTGTGATCTCATGGCATGTACCGCTGTTTCCACTCCTGCCGTCGTTGCTGTTATAAAAATAGAGTCCTTTTGCTTTACTCAGTAGCCCTTGGTGTGTGAGTGTATGTGTGTTTTAAGCCCCTGCTCCCCTTTAACTGATTTATTCCTCTCTCCTTTATAATTTCCCCTTCTCAGTGTGTAGCCCTTTGTCATTAAAATGATAATGATAATAATGGCAGGGATGTAATTTCCCATAATGCTAATAGTAGTTGTGCTTGCCCATACACACACACACACACACACACACACACACACGCGCGCGCGCGCGCGCGCACAGAGTGGTTTATTCTCAGATGCCTGTGCACTCTGACTTCTTCCCCCCAGTATTTACCTTCAACACACACTTGGTGAGCATCTCCAAGAAACCTGGGCCTGGCCTTTGGTGTCCTGGGCTTATGCAAGATAGATGCAAAGATGTGCAAATACTACTCCCTCATTCTCCAGAGGTCTAGGGTTGCAGAGTTTTCTTTAGATGATTTGCATGGCAGAACCATAACTTCTGCTGTCCTAACATTTCTTCAGATTTATTTACAAGGACAGGTCACACTAAGTTGAAGTACTGAATGACACCAGATTTTAATAGAGTGTTTTGCTTCAAAACTGTAATTGAGAGGGATTCCATTTTGGCTGCCATTATATGAAAAGAATAGATGGTGATTATGTAATTGCTGTGATATTTTCCCCCTTTTTGTGGAAGATCTTCAGCAGACTCTGAACCTGATATTCCTCTTCATGGCACAGTTAAGATATAAGTATTATAGAGCCAGGTATGGTGGCATATGCCTTTAATTCCAGACTTGAAAAGCTGAGCTAGGAGGATCACAGTGAGTTCAAGGCCAGCTTGGGCTACAATTAGGCTGAGATAGAGTGAAATTCTGCCAAAATAAATAAATAAATAAATAAATAAATGGTATATGTAGAATCCAGATGAGTGTGGAAGTTAAATAGGTTCCTGAAAAATGGCTGTAAGTTTCATAATATTTTTTAATTCATGCTTTTAGTTTTGTATTGTCTATATTATTTATACTTTTATTTCATTAGAGTTATGTTCTGAAGTATTGAAAGTAAAAAATTACCAATGTGTGTGATTATTCAGAAGAATTTAGCAAAAATAATAAAATGTAAGCATGACAAAAGTGAAATAATTTTTAGCTGTCCAAAACGGAACACACCAAACATGTTTCTTTATCACTCAGCTGAGGCCTCACAAAAGCCTGGTGGCATTGCTGTAGCACAGCTGCAGTCCCTCTCTTTTGGAGAACCATGTAGCCTCCCCAGGAAGTGTTCTGCTTAAGACTGCATAGCTGGTAGGTGATTTCATAGGATTACAATTCAGGTTCTCTAATTCCAAACTATGTGCTTTGTTTCCCTTTTCTAAATCAGGTTACGTTGTTCCCTGACAATTATAACTACAAGTGGACACTGGAGTAGACTGGGAAAAATGTTGCTTTCAAATTGAATCTCTGAGCCTATCAGAGAAATCACACCAGGTAAGGTAAATATGTCTACAGTAGCCTACCTAGAAGTAAAATGTTCATGTTTCTATCTTGACTGTGGGAAGCTCGGGAGGAAACAGCACCGTGATAGGCACTGAGGTCACGGACTAAGGCAGACTGTGGCCGTGACCCTGATGAGGTACTTACCTTATCTCGGCCTCGATGTCCCGTCACTGGAAAGTTCTAGTAGGAGCATCTACGCAAAGAATGACTGTACTGAATAAGGCAGCATTTGTAAAGGGCTCAGCACAGTTTGTGCGCTGGATAAAACTCAGTAACATTTATACACTCATCGCCACAGGTACTCCTGATAACCCTCCTGTGTTTCCACTCAATTCAACCTTAGTAACTTGAAACGGCTAAGAATGCTACAAATCATTTAGACCATATGAAAGCTAGTTAAAAATCTCTGAAACGCGGTCACTGCAACGTACCTATGTGCATCCATCAGGACACCCAGTAGAAGGATGTAGATAAAACAATAGCCCTGACTGCTTTGTTTTATCTGAAAGTCAAAAACAAAGAGATAGTGAGCAACCCAATGCAAACTTATTGTTAATATGTAACTATGGTTTCAAAGAGATGGATGAACAATTCATGAAGAGCAAATCTGAATGGTCAGCAAACAAAATACTGTATGTCCTGAGTATTCAGGCTTAAGCAGCAAGCTCTTTATCCACTGAGTTATCTCCTCAGCCCCCCTATGCTTACTTCTGTAAGTAAAACGTTATAGGAACACATCACACACATTTGTCCGTGAGCCATTTACAGGCCCCTTCTTGCTATAAGTACACAGTTAATAAGTATATTCAGCCAGGAATGGTGGTGCAAGCCTTTAGTCCCACCACTTGGGAGGCAGAGATAGGAGGATTGCTGTGAGTTCAAGGCCACCCTGAGACTACATAGTGAATTTCAGGCAGGTTAGCCTGGACTAGAGTGAGACCTTGCTTCAAAACAAACAAACAAACAAACAAACAAACAAACAAACAAACAAACACAAAAGTATATTCAGGGCCTGGAGAGATGGCTTAACAGTTAAGGCACTTGCCTGTGAAGTCTAAGGACTCATGTTCAACTCACCAGATCCCATGTAAGCCAGATGAACAAGGTGATATATCCGTAAGGTCACACATGCACATAAAGTGACACCCGCATATGGAGTTTGATTGCAGTGTTTGGAGGCCCAGGCACACCAATTCTCTCTCTGTCTCTTGCTCTCACTCTCTCTTCTAAAAAACAAAACAAAACAAAAAATAGAGTGGGGGCAATCTGTTGGGCTTGCTTCAAAAGAAAAAAAAAAGTGTATTCAGGACCAGGTCATGAAAAGACATTTATCTTCTAGCCCATTACAAAAAAGTTTGTTGCATCCTTGTAGATGTTTATTGACACAAATAAACAGCAGGGTGAGTATGTGTAACAGATGTTAATTATGTCAGAGATAATTAAGATTGGATGGATATTGAGAGCAGTGATTAGCTTTGGCTACTTGTTGCTACATGCATGTATCTTCATAATTTGAAAACCTATTACAGGTACTTAAAATGTGATTGTTTAAGAAAAACAAATGTGATGCCCAAAAACTCTTTGAAATTGGGGGTTGGACATATTGACTTATCAGTACATAGTTGAGTGAGCATGTCCAACATGTTATATATTGGAGACATACAATATAAGAAAGATGGTAGAAAGTCCTAGAGAAGTAAAAAGAGCCAGTGCAAGGGCTTGTACAATGGGCTATGAAGATAATGCAATGTTCTCGAAGGCAAACTAGTTGACTGATGGACTTGGGAATGCCTCACATAGGAGGTAATAATGTGGTGGGTCTCAATTAGCCAGGCAGAATCCAAGAGACAGGAAGCATGAATGAGAGCTCATAGATTATCACAGAATGAGAAAAATCTGAGGCACAACCCCACAATAAGGTTGCAAGGGGTTGGGGGTTGCAGCTTAGCTGGGGACACGACTCAACTTGAGATGTAGCTCAGTGGTGGAACACTTGCTTAGCATTCTCAGAACCCTAAGGGGACACACACGCACACACATACACACACACACACCCACACACACAGAAATGAACAAAAAGATTACAGGATATGGAGCGATATAATAGGTCAGGAGTCAAAGATACATTTGAATTTACAAATCGGCCTTACATATTGGAAATGATATAGATTGCTTTGGGTTTTGTTATGTCTACAGTGAGGAGTCATTTTTGACTTTTAGAGCAGTGCATATCCTAAGATCTGTCTATTAGCATCCATATGAAGACTTATGGAGTGCTGGATAGATATTTTAACAAAGCGAGCTACATATAACATCCTTGAGTAGACAATGTATTTCAGTAAGCAAGATGATGATAGTATCCAACATTTATTGGCTGTTATATATGAGAGATTCTTGTAAGCATTCTGTATATGTTAAATACTTAATTCTCCACATTGATTTCTTTGTCACAGTTTACAGATAAAAAAAAAAAAAAACAACTGAAATAGCGACATTGAGTAACTTATCCAAAGTTACAGAATTAGTAAATGGCAGAGCTGGGTTTTAAATTTAAATAGTTGGCACCGTTCTGTACTTCTAGCTATTATATTCTTCCATCTCAAGTAAGTTAAGTGATTACCCTCTGAAGAGACATTTGTTCATTTGTCACCACGTGCTGGTGAGCATACAAGGTAATAGGGAGGTAGATTAATAAGGGTTTGATGGTGCACTATCAAATGGATTGACTAAAAGTCACTAAGTGGTGCGTTGCTTGGAGAAAGACTGTGACGCTCCATTTAGACATCGGGGAGTGAGTTTGGATATTAATGAAATATGTTTGCCATGGTTTGCAAAGGAACATAGGTAACCTAAAATTTGTGGATGTCAATGACAAAAAGTCGAAGTGGGAAGTGATTGGGCCCATTTGGAATGGCTACCTGAGAGGGTTTGGGTTGAATGCCTGTATCCCTGTGAATCTTGATCAGATTCTCACCCTTCCCATAGGGCTCCCACCATGGCATGCATCCAGCTGTCCTGGAGGTTCACTGGTCAACTCTGCACGGCGCTAGGCCACTGCTTGGAAATGCAGGCTCCTCGACTTATTATTGCTGTCTCCTAGCAAATACATGAAATTCACTCTGGCTCAAACCACCCAAGCATGACAACTCTAATAATGATGTTTTAATAGTGTCTACTGTGTTAGAGGGTTTTTTTTTTTGAAATCTGATATCTGACATGAGCTAGTATAAGCAATATTACAGGCCCCTGTTTTTTTTTCTTTTAATAAAACAGTTCCTTAAATCGGGAACTCAGTTGTACTATACTGATAAAAACCTAATGATTTTTAAAATGACGTTTTACTCCAGTATTTATAATTTCATTGTTAGCCAAGTTGTATTGTGGTTTTCTTCAGAATATAAGCAATAATATTTTTCAGCCTGAATACAGTGAGCTCTCCTCGGAAATTTTAGGAAACTAATTATCCAAAACTACTGGGGCGACGAATGTTTGCTTCCTGTTTGATTACACTATAATGTGAGGTTTTTCTGTAATGGAACAAAAAATAATCCAAATTCTTTACTCGGTGTGCTAACTGACTACTCCAAAGATTTGCTGTTAGGTTACTTGCAAATTTTTGTATAATGAGTATTCAGGTTTGGCTTAACAAGGTTGACATTGTTTGGGGTAACAGATGTGTGCTTCCACAGTTTTAAGTGAAACCAAGACTCAAAGAAGCTCAGTAAACAAAGACAATATTTAGGAAAGAAGGAAGCTTGCTTCCTTCCATAGGGTGCAGGGAATTTAGCCAACCTGTGTTTGTAATTACTGTCTGGTTTAGTTAGTGTGAAAGAATCTAATTACTACTCACTTACAAATAAACAAAATAGATCTACTTTTCAAGACTGCAGCTGTCCTGTTGGAGTTTATTTTTCCTCTTCTTTCTCTTTTTTAATTGGCTACAGACCACTTAATTTCTGTCCACATTATGTTATTCCATTTTAAACATTCTTGTGGTGATAGGGATTTTTTGTTGTTGTTGTTGCTTAACTTTTGGCCTGACTTATAAAGATGACACCTTCCATATTTCCAGTCATCCTCCCCAGCCCCCACAAAGCTGTAAATGACTCAACGTGAGTCATGCATTCAGATTGGGATATCTGGTTCGATACCACAGGAGGTATTTTTCTTGGCAGCCTTCGATAGAGAGCAAGTTTGCTACTGCCCAGTTAATTATGAAACAACTTGAAATGGACACTGTCAGTGTGGGGTCACAGGACAGTCCTGAGAAGCATAGTCAGTCAGTTGTTTGAGCTTTTTGAATGAGTATGTATTTTTGTAGGAGAAGTTAAATCTCATCTTTTAAACATAAAAGTCATGATGTATAATTTCATGAAGAACTGTAGAAATCCATTAACTGTTCTGAAATTTTCCTATGGACATCTATCAGGAAATTCAGTGCATTCTTTGTCTATTGTTACTTAATTTGAATAGGCACATGCATTTAAACATTGAGCTAAATTTGCAAGCTGGTTTTATTTTTTATTTTTCTCTTGCACTTCAAAATTACTTGTGCAAATATAAAGATAGGTCATAAGAAACAAGGTATTACATTTCCATCTCTATGTAGCAATTGTTTTTAAATCTAGTTAACCAAATGCTTTCACAGAATTATTTTGCTCCTTAAAATTAACATTGGACTTCTCTTTATTATTGAAATCCTTCAGTGTTAAGCCAGATTTTTACTAGGGTGTGGGTTTACCTTTTATGAAGATTGCATTAATCCATCATGAAAATTTTAAAACTCAATAAATTCATTTTACCATAAAAGATGTATAAAGCCGTAAGCATTTTCCAGATGTGGATATAAGTAAAGAAAACTCGTCTGTTCTGAGAGGAAAAACTGTTGACATTTCTTTGAAGTGTAATCTCTATTGTTTATTTGGTTTTTAATAGCTTCCAGCAGTTAGCCACATATTTTTTAAGTGATGTTGCTCCCATGCTCTTTTTTTTATTTTATCATGAGTGGCATTAACCTACTGCCATAAATTTTGAAGTTTAACCTGTAAAAGGAGGTAACCATCACAGAGATGGGTAATTCAGTAATTGCTCAAAACTGCAAGGCACCATGGTCCTAACAACCATTCTGAAATAGAAACTATGGGGGGAGGGCCGAGGTCAGGGAGTCAATTGGCTATAATTTTAATCTTTAATGTTTATTTATAAAAGGTAATCTTTAGATGTTGCATATTTAAGTTGCTAGAACATTTTGTTCTTTTTCCATGCCAATTATTTGGACATTCAATTTAAGCAGATGAGAAAGAGAAAAAAAATTCAGATTATCATTGTGCATGTCACCTATGTGGCCAAGTACAATGTGTGCATGTGTACACACACATAGACATACACAGATATACTGTAAATGAGGGGGAAATTTAGAGTGATAAAAAAATCATTAAAATTGACTGAGTGGCTAAAAAGTCTATGACACTGAAAAATGGAAACTATTTGGAGAGTAAGTGAAAACTTAAAAAATATATGTATAAGCTTTTGACATTTCATAATGATTTATATAACAGGCTACGTAAGAATTAATTTGATATCAGATGTAATGCTAGCCATAACCAACTGTACAAGCAGAGTGCATTCAAGGTTGAAGTTTTTTTTTATATATATAAATTAAGTTTGAGAACCATTTCTCATTCTGTCCAATCAATGTTTTCAAGTATTACTTACAATAATGTGATTCTCCAAAGCTTAATAAGGTGGCCTTTGTAGATGCAAGAGTATTCAGCTAGGTATATATTCTGCTCCCATCTGCAAAACCTCTAGTATGTATAATAGATTTAAATGTTAAATTTCTCCTTGGTTGGAGTTAATTTTTATTTATCTAACATGAAAAAAACCAGTCCTGAGCTTTTAATAAAAGGCAATTGAGGTGATACTATTTTTATTAATATAAATAAATAAAAGTCATGTCATAAGTTTGAAAAAAAAGTCTCCTAGGCAAAACAACTAATTTTTATGTTTTTAAGGCAGTTCTAAGCAATGTGCTGTATGCACTGGTAATAAAATTATTTTAAGGGATGCTCCTTGACCAAGAACTCAAGCTCCATACTAAGATTTGCTCTGTTTTTCATGTGTTTTCCATCAAGGAAGTCTGTGGTTACCTTCCTGATTCTGCTGGACTGGAAAACATAGCTAATATGGTGAGATCTGGAGAAGCTTTGATGCAGGGACTTTGCAAATAAACCTCCAGATGCCATATGGTTTACATTCATCTCTCAATTTATTTCCTATAAATGTCTATTGAATATTCCATTGAACCAACACATGTGAAACTAGAGCTGAAAAAGAGAACAGTGTATAGAATACTTTGTGGTAGCAAGTAATTATCATATTTCTTTCCCAATATTGCTACCAGCCTTAAGCGCATGGTAAATTAGTTAGATGCCAAAGTTCCCAGACGTACAGCAAAAAAAAAGAAAAGAAAAAAATATTTTACATTATCAAAACAAACATCTGTAGATTTTCAGGTTTGGAATAAAGTATCATCCACCCTGGAGCAGGGGCTATTTGTGGCCCCACTGAGTGGCATGTTTAAGTTGCTGACATTTAAAGAATCAAATTCTCCACACAGAAATAAAAATGCTACTGCGATGATGCAAAGGAAAAACAAACATGAGAAGGAGAGTTTTACATGATTCTTTCTAATTGAACACTGGCAGATTTCTGTCTCATTTTCTTTAGTCTCATTCTGTTCTGGAATCTAGGCACTGCTGTTCTCTGTTTGGTTCTGAAGCAGACAAGCCAGAGTCATTCTACAAACACTGTTTAAGAAAGCCTCACCTCTCCAGAAATGAATCCATTCTGATCCCTGTTGGTGTCAGCATTTCCAAAGACAGTAGCCTTGGGTAACTACAGCCGGCTATCCTGCAGGTTTATAGGAAATCATCCTCCTGCCCGTAAATTTGCCTAGTGACGTTTTGTTTTCTTGTGAAAAACCCATTTTTCCCCAATTGACGTCCTATGACCAAGGAAACACAGTACCTCGAAGTGACCTCATCCGTGCCAGTTAACTTCACACTCACACTTGTTCAAGAGTCTGGCATTTAAATAAATGCTGATGCCAACACACAGAACATAACAACAGGAAAAAGGCAGAGAGAATTTCCTCAGATGTGATATTTCACCACATCTCTGAATTCGATTTCCCACATCTTTTGTTTAAGGCTTTAATGGTAAGGGTTTGGTGATTTAGTAAAGCAAATCAGCAAAGCACAATAAATCAAAGTATTAGCAAATTAAAGCTCTTTGCAAGGAACTATGGGAGTCTAAGAAAGTTGAAGAGAGCTACGCCTTGGTTTGTTCTTTGGAATTACAGAACCTTGGGCATTCCTCACTACCTTAGCATATGATTAGGTGTGTTTCCTTAAACAAACCAAACCAAAAAAAAAAAAAAAATGCAAGAGCAAACTGAAAATCTCTATTCTTTATCTGGTTTGTACATTGTAGAGCAAAAATAATTACATACAAATGTAAACTGTTACATGAAAAGAAAACCAACAAAACGGTAATAATAAATGAATCAAGGAAGGAAAATGGCCAGGAATGGTGGTATATGAATATATATCCCAGAATTGGTGAGGTTTAAAGGTGGATGGTGTTAATGTTTTTTTTTTTTTCTTTCTTTCTTTCTTTGGCCTTCATGTGTGCTTTATGCACATGGACGTGCACAGGCCAGAGGAGAATGCTTGGTGTGCTCTAAATATTGCTTTATCCACATATTATCTAGAAATGGGAGTCTCTCACTAATTCTGTAGCTTTCTGAACCCCAGTCTCTGCTAACTACAGGACTGGGGTTACAGGCCTGTATGGCCATGCCCAGTTGTTCACATGGTTGCCGGTGAACAAAACTCAGGCATTCTCAGGACCCCTCTGTCCCTCATATTTGTATGGGAAGTGCTCTTAACTGCTGAGCTATCCCCAGCAATGGCAAAATTGAGGCTAGCCTGGGCTACATAGTGAGGCTTTATCTCTAAAGATAAAAAGGGAGGGAAGGGAAGGGAAGGGAAGGGAAGGGAAGGGAAGGGATTACTTAAAGTAACTGAAGATTTTCACTTTGTGTGTCAATGTTTTGTGATATGAAGATTGCAGTACCTGATATATTTGCACAGACTTTTCTATTTTTATTATCATTGTCATAGAATAGACTTAATGACATGCTGCAAACTTAAAAGATTTTAGTTTTAAATTTTCCTTTTAAAACAATCTTTACATAACAGGAGAAGGGAGGATTGAATAACAGGAGATGTAATAATCTTTACACAGGCATAATTCATGTTTAAGGTACATTTCTGATCATGATAACCTTTGATGATGAAGGAATTTTATTAGTTATCAAGAAGAAAATTTACTGTTTTCACTGCATATATATGCAGCATACAATGAAGATATTTACGGATTTTAATTTTGCAAAGTAATATTTTTCCTTTTCTTTTCTATTTTTTTTTAAAAATATTTATTTATTTGAGAGAGATAGAGAGAAAGAGATACAGAACTAGGCAGGTAGAGAGAGAAAGAATGGGTCACTGCAAACAAACTCCAGATACATGCACCCCCTTGTACGTCTGGCTTACGTGGGTCCTGGGGAGTTGAACCTGGGTCCTTTGGCTTTGCAGGCAAGTGCCTTAACCATCTCTCCAGCCCTAGTTTTTCCTTTTCAAAATACCACCAGTTTAAAATTCTATCCCAGATTTATTTCCTCCTGCTTCAAAGAAATATTTCTTGTGTTTATTGCACTGGAAATGATTCCAAAATTTACCTTGCAGTTACAAGATGAAAAAGAGAAACAATCTGAGAATCTAAAATGCAAATGTGCTATGAGTAACTTGCCTTGTCCTGTTATTGAATCGAGAAAATTTCAAAGGCCAGTTATGAGTATGCTTCTTACAAATTTTTGTCACTTAAATCCATCCTAAAAGTTCAGTCATGAGAAGTAAATCACATTATCAAAATAGTTGTTTGTGACTGCTATATCCCTGACCGGTTAACTTTAGCGCCTGTACTAATCAAGCATTTTAAATCGGTCAAGTTAAGGCTTTTTACATGTCATTTCCTCTGGTCTCCTTGTAACCACAAATTGATTTACTCATCCAGGAACAGACATTTACCTACTTGGCATTTCTGTTCCCTATGCTACCAAGTGCACCTGAGTCTATTAAATAGTGTCAACTAATACAAAGGAATTGCTGCTGGTTTGTTTCTCTGCCCCGCCCCCAAACTCAAGGGAGGATTCTGATTGCTGTTCTGACTGGGGTACGTGCTGTCAATTAATAATCATAGCACTAGCTGCTCTCTCCCAGGGCCCTCATCCTTGCCAGCTGGTGCTATAGCCCCTGCCAATTCCTCTTGTGATACTCTGTAGACAAGCCCCAGATCTGAACCCATCAACTTGGCACTAAAGTGAACTGACCCGAGATTCCTATTGCCAATCTAGATAAATTGCTGTGGAAACAAAAATCGTCCCGAGATGCTCATCTGCAGAGTTGGCTTTCCAGTAACAAATAGGCAGTTTCCAATTATCATGCTCTAGAACTGTTGTATCTATCTTGGAAGGATGAGAAAAGATTCACAAACTGAGTAGGCATTCCTGATCACCAACCATGGTGATGTGCATTTGATTTTAAGAATAGACAAGCACATCGAGCACTGTTGGTGTATGTTAAGTGGAAAATATCAGAATGGATCTGAAGAGTAGAATATTCTCTTAAATGGCTTCTTTTCTAATAATGGATACAGATAGACCCAGATGTTACAGAAGGATATGTGTGACCAATGAAAGTATTCTAGTTAAAAGGCAAAGGTTAGACCTCATATATTGTTTAGGTTTTAAAGGGTCCTCAAAGACTCATATGCTAAAGCTTTGAGCATCAGTCCATGGTGCTACTGGCATGGGATGGGACTGTTAGGAGATAGAATTTAGTTACAGGAAGTTAGGTCATTGCCAATATACCACTGAATGGGCTATCCCTGGTTCCTTCTCTCTCTCTCCCTCTCTCTCTCTCTCTCTCTCTCTCTCTCTCTCTCTCTCTCTCTCTCTCTCTTCTTCCTGGCTGTCACAATGTAAATATCTTTCTTTGCCACATGTCCTGCCATGATGTTCTGCTCCACCACAGGCTCAAAGTGACCAAGAACTGAAATCATGAGCCCAAAGAAATCATCCTTCCCTGAAGTTGGATTTATCTCAAGCATTCGGCACTGGGACACAAATCTGACACAATCACCAAGTAAAAGTAGCTTCCCCAGGGAACCTGTAGGTTCTAGGTGGAACAATAGAGTGAGCTCCAGAAGTTTTATAATAATCTACCATTCTCTGATTATAGGCTTAATGGCTCCATTGGCAAAAACCTCTAAGATGGAATTGATATGACCTATTAATCAAAGAAGGAAGATGGTTTTCCCTTGGAAGTCATTTATTTTTTGTCACCTCTGTGAGTCATCATTATCACATATATATAATTTATTTATTTATTTATTTGAGAGAGAGAAAGAGGCAAAAGAGAGAGAGAATGGGCACGCCAGGGCCTCCAGCCACTGCAAACAACCCCAGATGTGTGCGCCCCTTGTGTATCTGGCTTACAAGAGTCCTGAAAAATCAAACCAGGGTCCTTTGACTTGGCAGGCAAACTCCTTAACTGCTAAGCCATCTCTCCAGCCCATTATTATCACTTTTATGACCATATATATTTTAATGCCTAGAACATCAAATTGCATGATAGAGATATAGCATAATATAAATTTGTAGCACATGCATGTCTCAGAAAAAATGCATTGCAATTTTTGCTTTTCTTTATGTTTTTTTGTGGGGTGGGATCTCGCTCTAGCCCAGCTGTCCTGAAATTCACTATGTAGTCTCAGGGTTGCCTCGAACTCACCTCAGTCCTCTTACCTCTGCCTTCTGGGTGCTAGGATTAAAGGCATGCACCACCACACCCAGCACATTGCAATTTTTTTTAATCAATGATTTAACTATAAGTCCATCAACAAGTTGACTATTTTGTTGAGTGAAACAAAACCTCCTCCCTGTCTCTAATGTGACCTTGTCCAGACCTTTGCTCCCATTGTGGTGGGTAGAGAAAGGATGCCACTTGTCCCTCTGCTGAAATAGTAGACACATAGAGTCATTTCCACTCTAAGGATTCCTTGTTCTCTTCTGTTTTGTTTTGTTGTTTGTTGTGAGAAAAAGTCTTATTAGCTAAGCTGACCCTAACTTTATATGTTGCTGAGAACAACTGTTAACTTTTGATCCTCTTGCCTTCACCTCGTGGAGGCAGAAATTTCAAGCACAAGCTGCCACACCCAGTTCATGTGATGCTGAAGATGTAACCCAGGGCTTCATGCATCTGTCATAGGGAAGTACTCTACCCTTGCACTCCATCCCCAAGTAGGATTCTTGGACTGCAAGAAACAGAAATGCAGTTTCTAAGGGAAAAAAAAGTGAAAGAATGGAACAATGTTGTATGTCACAAGGACTGAGAGGAAGAGTATGTATGACTAGAACTGTTACCACTCTGCAAGAATCAACCAGTCACTAAATTGATGAGTCCTCTTATTCTTTTTGTGTGTATGTGTCTTCTTTCCTCCTCAAATTGCTCCTTCTAAATTATTCCCTACCAGGAGGAAAGCTCTTATTCACCCTCTATGAGTTAGTTATATATATAGAATTGATACAGGGGAAGGGCAGGGCACCTTTGCTAGCCACACCAAGACCACACACAATGGACAAGAGGTTACCTCACAAAGTCACCTGGGTGCTGATATCAAAAAGGTCAAACAGTACTGTAGAGATGGCTTAGCAGTTAAGGCGCTTACCTGTGAAGACTAAGAACTCATGTTCGAATTTCTAGGTCCCGTGTAAGCCAGATGCACAGTGAAACAAATGCACAAAGTTGCACATACACACAAGGGGGTGCATGAATCTGGAGTTTGCTTGCAGTGGCTAAATGCCCTGAAGCACCCATTCTCTCTCTGTCTCTGCCTTTTCGCTCACCACCTCCCCCCCTCAAAATAAAAACAAAACCTGAGCCAGTGGTGGCACATACATTTAAGAAACAAAAAGGTCAAAAAGAAAAAGAAATGTCTTCTATGATCATCCTATCCATTGAGTTATGATGAAAAGGTTGAAAAACAACCTGGAAAAGTAGACTTGTCCTATCCCTCAAGTAAATAGTCAAAAGAAAGCTTTCTTTAAGATGACATACAAAAATAAATGGTGAAGCCGGGCATGGTGGAGCACGCCTTTAATCCTAGCACTTGGGAGGCAGAGGTAGGAGGATCACCGTGAGTTCAAGGCCACCCTAAGACTACATAGTTAATTCCAGGTCAGCCTAGACCAGAGTGAAACCCTACCTCAAAAAACCAAAAATTAAAAATAAAAAATAATAAATGGTGAAAATACATTGAGAGCTGTTTTGGTTCAGCCTTAATTATCTATAATGTTGCCTCAATACCACAGTATCTTTGAGACTCAGTTTTCATTCCATGGTATAAAATTATAAACTAAATGATCCCTGAATTCTATAAGCATATATGGGAAAATATTTTTTTTAGAGTATATCTAATATATGCACTGACCAACCACTACAATGATCAGAAAATCAGCTCTTCTCTGATTTTGCAATCTGTCTTGTGGTTCTGAATTTTTTTTTTTTTTTTTATGGGAATGGTATGTGCACATGTGTGTGTCTGTATGTGTGAGTGTAGTCACAATGTGTGTCATAGCATGTGTGTGGAGGTCAGAGAACAACTCTGAATTGTTGTTCATTGCATCCCACCTTATCTGAGGCAGGCTTTCTTGTTCATTATTGTATTTGCAAGGTTAGCCGCAAAATCAGAGAAGAGCTGATTTTCTGATGGGAATCCCATTGTGAGAAATGATTAGTGCTTGTAGAGTAGGGATAAAACAGGCCTGCACATTAGGAATATTCAGCCATTCCAGTGACTTTATGGGTTGATTGGTCTCTAGATACTTTGTAATACTCTTAAATATTAAACTGCTCTTTCAGGAAACCTTATTTTTATTAACTTAAAATACTGAAGCCAAGTGTATATATGGGTCACATCTTTTGGCCAGCCATGATTAGCTTTGTTGGACAAAAGATCTTCCAAATATCACACTAGCTCAAAACATACATCTTTATGCTTTGTATACTTTTCCCTTACATCACTTGTGAAAACTTCAGAGTCAAATGAATGTACTTCAAGTAAAAAAAAGAAAAAAAAACCCAAGCCTTTTCATGCATAAATCTCTGTTTTGTTTTATCTGATTTTCCTCCCCATTCCCTAGTAGTGGACACCATTTTCCTATGTCATCTCAACTAATTTATGGGAGATTACACGACTATAATTTACTAAGCAAATGAATGAAAAAGTGCTTTCATTTACATGATTAAAATTTAATTAACATTGTTAATTAACATTGATTTTTAAAAAAAAAAAAAAAAACTTTTTCAGCTAAAGTACAACACTTATCATTGACCTGAACTTTTAGAATAAAAGGTAGGTGTTAAGAAAGCCAAGGAAATTGATAATTGAGACCATGTATTATGAGCTAGCTCTGTGTGACCTGGGTGGAAGTTATGAAGTAATGTGCACCGTACCATATAAAACCCTAATGATGGTTAATGTTACCTAATTAAGGTGAACACTGAATGGAGCCAGCTTGGCTCATAGGGGTATTAACATTCTATTAGAGTCTAACAAAATATTATTTTAGTCAAAGCCATATACAGTGAATCATTTTAGATTGTCACGAAGAAACATATCTGGGATAAAATTAGACATTAGAACCATATTTCAGTCGTTGATGCCAAACAAGATAATATTGAACATGTTCTTCAAGTTAATGTTATGATGTGTGGTATTTTGTTTCATTTTGTTTTAATAAACCAGAAATATAGAGGTGTGTCATACTTATATATTATCACTTAAGTAATGAATATTTGCTGCCCCCAATTTTTTGAAATGTCAGATATATTTTTTTCACATACATACTTATAGAAGAATCATCAATAAAACAATTGGTAATGAGGAGTGGAACTGTGGTTATGTTGAGCCTGGCTGTGTATTTTTGGTTTTCATAACTAATTTGTAGGAGGAATATGGTAGGATTTGGAACTGTCCACCAAGAAACACTTTGTAGTGCTATAAGCAGAGCTTGATGGATCATTCTAGTCAGAATTTGAAAGGTCTAAATGCAAAGAGAATTGTGGATGGAGGAGACTCAGTTAATGAGAAGTCCAAGGGGGGAAAGACCTTTGTCAGAACTGGCAAAGGCAGTTTGTGGGATGTTGTGGCTGTGCTTTGCCCATGGCCTAAGAACTTGAGCAAAGTTGACATTAAAAGTAGTGAACTGGTAGGCTTGGCAAAGAAAACAGAAGAATGATATAAAATTAGGCAAAAAGAAATAAATGTCTTGGGTCCAAGAGTCTGCAACCTGATTCAGCTGTGATTGTTGGAGAGTTGACCACCACTGTGACTGGGCCAGCTGTTCTGTATTGGGACAATGATTCTCTTTTGAAAGAAGGAAGCCTGGAGGAAAAATGCTAAAGAAGTTTCCTGTTCTTCACAGTTGGTTTTATTTTCCATTGGATTAACAAATTTGGTAACCTACCTGGTACTGGTTTTGGAAGGATGACAAATACAGGAAAGAGAGGTCACTGGGTTTTCGACAAATTTTTCAGGAGATAACTACCGGGTGATGTGGATCCCTACATAGAGGCCCTGTGAAAGCATGTCATAAAATGGTGAAGAAGAACCAAAGGTCACAGTGGAGACCCAAGGATTTTGGAGATGCAGGGAATATGGGACAGCACCCAAGAAAAGCTCACTCTTGCTCAGGTGGCTCTGCCGTGAGAGCAAACACCATAACTAGAGTGGCCGAGTATGGATCCCGGAGATTTCGTTGCAGGTCCTAAATGTCAGACATGAAAGCTTCAGGATTTGATGTTTGCCATGCTGTTCTTCTACTTTTCATTTTGTTCAGTATTTATTTGCCATGCCAAATTCCTCTATTTTATAGCAGGAATGCTTTCTCTGAGCCATTATGTGCTAAAGTTTTTAACTTGTGTTTTGATTTTATAAGGTTCACAATTAAGAGACTGTCTCAGAGGAAACTTTGGACTTTTAATATATATATATTTATTTTTACACAAAGGGAAATAGAGAGGAGAGAGAGAGAGTGGACACACCAGAGCCTCTAGCCACTGCAAACAAACTCCAGATACATGCACAACTTTGCACATCTGGTTTACATGGGTACTAGGGAGTCAAACTCAGGTCATTAGGCTTTGTAGGCAAGTGCCTTAACCACTGAGCTATCTCTCCAGCCCAAGACTTTGGACTTTTGAACAATGTTGGAATTGGTTAAAAACTATGGGACTTTTAAAGTTGGACTGAATGCATTTTGCATCAAGAGATGTTGATGAGTCTATGGGAATCAAGGGCAGAATGTGGTCGTTTGAAGCTTGAAATTTCCCTCCCCATGGCCTCATGTGCTTTCATTAAGCCTGATACTCAATCTCCAGTTGGTGGCAATTTGGGAGGTCAAGCCTTACTGGAGGAGGGGTGTCACTGGGAGTGGACACTGAGGTTTCTTAACCCAGCCCCAAGCCCAGTACTTAGCACCCCAAGCCCTTCCTCCACAACCATCTTGCTCATGCTATTTTTTCCTGAATGATGAAACTTGCCCTCAAAGACTGCACTGAAATAATCCCTTTTCTCCCATCAGCTATATCTGATGCAGTGTTCCCCTGCCCCAACAACGGGGGAAGTCACCTCAGCAGTTTCTCTCTCTGCTGGTCTTTGCTCTGCTTGCCAACTTGCTCTGCCTCCCAACTTGCCATTGGTGTCAGCAGGCTGGTATTTCAGAAACCCACTACCACATATGGCTTTTTATATGGGGTCTGGGAATTGAACTCAAGTACTCCAATTTGATCAGCAAGCACTTGATCCACTGAGCCATCTTCCCAGCCCAATCAATACACTTTTTCATGGGAGAGAACTAGTGGTCCCACTTGTTTCCCATCATACTAGAGGCATAAGAAATTCAGTTGAAACAAAATGTTCTTATCGGTGCCATTTATGTATACATATGATGTGTGCATGTTCATATGTGAGTGCAGGTACATGCATGCTATGTCATGTGTGTGGAGGTTAGAGGAGAGCTTCACATGTTGGTTCTTGATTTCTACCTTGTTTGAAGGTCTGTCATTTCATTGTTCACCATTGTGTTTGCCAGACTAGCTGAACCGTAAGCTTTGGAAGCATTCTCCTGTTTTTACTTCCCTTCTTTAAAAAAAAAATATACTTTATTTATTTGCAGAGAGAGAGGGAGAGAAAGAGAGAGAATGGGAAAACCAAAGCCTCTAGCCACTCCCAAAATCTCCCAATGCATGATCCTCTTTGTGTATTTGGCTCTATGTGGGTGCTGGGAAATTGAACCTGGGCCATTTGGCCTTGCAGGCAAGTGCCTTAACCACTTACCCATCTTTCCAACCCCTCTACCCCCCTTCTTGCCTTAGGCAGACTGGGACTGCAGATGACCACCACAGAGTTCAGCTTTTAGCTGGTTATGGCAATCTGAACTCAGGTATTCATGCTTGCACAGTAAGTGTTTTACTCACTGAGCCATCTCCCCAGTCCCATTTTGAGTTTTAGCACATGCTAAGTAGAAACAATTAGCCTCCCTGGGAAGATACAGGCTGTCTTATCAGACCACTTGTGCAATGTGAATGCTGGGAAGGAAGAGGCAGAGACAGGTTATTTGGCCTTAGACTGCAATTGACAGCTCTCAGTCCCCAGACCAAATTCACATTGAGGTACATTTTATTTGGTCAGGACAATATTTGAGTTTTAAGTTAGGTGCTATTATTTAAAAGAGGAAAATTTCTGTTTTGTTGAGGGTTTTTTTTTTTATTAAGTAGAAACTTTGTATGGACACATCATATGTTGGTACCATCATTTCTCTCCTCCCTGCCCCCACTCCACTGAGGGCCCTCCTTAGTGGGATTGCTTGTGTTCACCATGGAGTTGTGAGTTATCAGTTGTGAGATCAGGAGTCAGTCACTGTAGTGGGGACAGTGTCTCTAAATATTCCCTCCTACTATGTGGCTCTTACATTCTTTCTGTACCATCTTCCGCAAAATCACCAGCATCTTAGTAGGTGTGCTTTAGGTGTACTTTGGTGTTGAGCTCTCAGCAGCTTCAAGATTTCTGTGTTAGTGCATTTTGAGTAGCTCTGGGGTCTACTCCATCTCCCTGGTACAGGTTGTCAGGTCACAATGGAAGCAGCAAGCTTGCTCGTTTCACCAATTCCTCGGGTTTCATCTGGGCTCTAGCTGCTGTGCTAGGGATGGTTCATCTCCTGCCAGGAAGTCAGCTTTCTATTCTTGTCTTGTTGGTAGATTTTGGTTATTCTCAGTCTCACTGCTTTCTGAAGAAGAAAAATAAGCAAGGTGTGGTGGCACATGCCTTTAATCACAGCACTCAGAAGGCAGAGGATCACCATGAGTTCCAGACCAACCTGAGACTACATAATGAATTCCAGGTCAGCCCGGGCTACACAGTGAGACCCTATCTTGTTTAAACAAGCCAAAAAAAAAAAAAAAAAAACAGATTATACAATGGAGAGTGAGACCAGGATAGGTTAATGGGGATAAACATTGTTAAATTAGAAAGATTTTGATGGGTATAGCCTCACTTTTGGACAAAGACTTGTGAGAGCTCCTCACTGGAGTCCACAGTTCCAGCTATGGTTTCCTTCCCACTCAGTGGATCTCATAGCCAATCAGAGAGCCATTGGTTACCCACCTAGGCTGTATGTCACTATTTCACAGGTGTGTAATTTTGTCAAGCTAGTTGTTTCATATAGCAGTGTCCCCCACTTGCTCACAACATTGTTGTCCATCTTTCCTCAGCAGCTCATGTAGCACTTTTCAGCACTATAGGCGTAGACTATCTGGAAACTGGCATCCTTCCAGATTCAGGCAGATCTCTTGATGTTACGTGTTGGCAGCATATGGTGTTGTTGGAAGCTGGATCTTACCTTTTACCTCAGGGAGGTAATCAAGTGCTATGACAGTAGCCTGTCTTGTTTGGGGGACCTCGTAGGTCTCTCTGATCAGCAGCTCAATGTGGTTTGTAACCAATTTCTGGTACTGGTAATTAGAAGCTAGAGCCAAATATTTTAGGGTTAAGCTTCATCCCACCATCTCCAGGGCATTCTTACCCGACAATGCCTCCATGCTTCTGTTGAGGCTTATAACCTTTAGTCACTATCCAGGAAGAGGGTTTTGTGGTACCAATTCATTTTGGATTTGGATTTATATATATCTCCTTCCTCCTGCCCATTTCCTTCCCCCCTCAAACCCTTCCATCCTCTTTATCTGTCCCTCAAGTTGCTTGTCAAATATGCCTACAATTCAAGCTGTTCCAGTTTAGTAACCACAGATGAGGGAAAACATGTGGCTTGTGAGTTTGCATAGTATGATCTGTTCCAAGTCCATTCGTCTTCTGACAAATTTCATTGTATCATTTTTTTTTCTTACTGCTGAGTAGAATTCTATTGTGTATATGTACCACATCTTCACTTTCCATTTGTCAAATGATGGGCATCTGGATTGATTCCAGTTTTTAGCTATTGTGAATTGAGCAGCTATAAACATGGTTGCGCAAATAGCTCTGTGGTGAAGAGTGAAGCCTTTAGGATAGATGTCTAGTAGAGGAAAAGCTGGGTCAGTTGGTAGCTCTACTTTCACATGTTTCAGGAGTCTCCATGTTGATTTCCACAGTGCTTGTATGAGTTTGCACTCCCACCAGCAGTGGACGAGGGTTCTTCTTTCTCCACATCCTTGCCAACATTTATTGTTATTTGATTTTTTAAATGATTGCCATCCTTTCTGGAGTAAGATGGAATCTCATAGTTGTTTTAATTTACATTTTCCTGATGGTTAAGGATGCTGAACATTTTCATAGGTGTGTATTAGCAATTTGTATTTCTTCCTTTGAGAATTCCCTATTCAGTTCTCTGCCCAATTTTTTGAGTGGATTGTTTGCTTTTTTTATTGCTTAGTTTTTTGAGTTCTTTGTAGATTCTAGATATTAGATTTCTGTCAGTGGTACAGCTGGAGAAGATCACATCAAAAGCATCATCCACCTTGACTAAGCAGGCTTTAACTCAGGGATGCAGGGATGATACAACATATGGAAATTGATTAATCTAATAAACCACATAAATAATCTTAAACACAAGAACCACATGATCATTTCAATAGATGCAGAGGAGGCCTTTGCCAAAATACATTATTTCAGGATTAAAACACTGGGGAGAACAGGCATGGAGAGTTTATATCTCAACATAGTAAAGGCCATATACAAAGTAACTAAAGCCCTAATCATACTTAATGTGGAAAAACTTAAGGAGTTCCCATTGAGATCGGGAACAAGACAGGGGTGCCCACTCTCACCACTGCTCTTCAACATAGTGCTAGAAGTCCTCCTGTCTCAAGACAGGAGAAAGATATAAAATAGATACAAATTGGAAAGGAGGAAGTCAAAGTAGCTCTCTTCACAGATAACATCTTATAAATAAGTGACCTGAAAGACTCTACCATAAAGCTTCTGAATATGAAAAATTCAGGATGCATAATCAACACACCAAACTCAGTAGCCTTCCTATATGCAAAAGACAAATATACAGAGAAAGAAATCAGCAACACTGGCCCATTTTCAATAGCCACAAAAAGATCAAATAACTTAGATAACACTAACCAAATATGTGAAAGACCCATATAAAGAAAACATAAAAACACTCAAGAAAGAAATTGAGGAGGACATGAGAAGATGGAAAGACCTCCCAGGCTCCTGAAAATTGTGAAAATGGCAGTTCTACCAAAAGTAATACACAGACTTAACATAATACCAATAAAATTCCCAGCATCATTCTTCAGAGATATAAAAATAATCTAAAAATTCATATGGCTGGCAGAAAGCTTTGCATGTCCAAAAATATCCTCAGCAAAAGAAACATTCCTGGAGACATCAGCAGACGCAATCTAGATCTATACTACAAAGCCACAGTAACAAAAACAGCATGACATTGACATAAAAGCAGACATATAAGAACTGAAGACCCAGACCTTAGTTCAAGCAACTATAGCTACTTGATCTTTGACAAATGAGTCAATAGTGTACACTGGAGAAAAGACAACATCTTTAATAAATGGTGCTGGTCAAATTGAATAACTACATGTAGAAAAATGAAACTAGACCCACTTAATCTCACCATACACAAAAATCAACTCAAAATGGATTAAAGACATCTGTATAAGACCTGAAACTCTCAAACTACTGGAAGAAAAAACAGGGGGAACTCTCCTTGATATAGAAGTGGGGAAAGACATCCTGAACAATACCCTGGTAGCTCAGAAAATTAATCACTCAACCAGTGGGATATCATAAAGGTAAAAACCTTTTATACAGACAAACATACCATAAACAGAGCCAACAGACTACCCAGAGAATGGCAGCATTCTTAAAATTGGAATTTCTGATTCACAGTCTGAAGAGTAGACAGAAATGAACTCACATTCTCATTGCACCCAGAAGTGACTGCCTCATGATTTGATGCCTGTTCCCCTTTTCAAAGCCCCTCCTTGTAATTCCACTTGACATTGTGACCATTTGACTGTTCAGATATCTGAATTCTGAAATCTACTTCAGATAGCCCTGTACTACTTGAAGTCTGTGCTTTTTTAAAGTAGCACCTACTGTATACATAAAACCATAAGATTTAGCATTTTTAATGTACAAAATGATTTTTCACAAACAAGCAACAAAACAATCCATATGCAAATTCAATGTATCCAATATCTATGAATTAATATTTATCTATGATACTTATAGATACATACGAAAAATAGGTAGAAACATATGTTTTGGCATTTCTGTTTTTTCTAACATATTTTTATAGCTCTATATATTTCTAATATGCTTCCATATGTCTATATTTTCTACAAACATAGAGGAAAACTGGAAGGATATAATTCAGAATATTTACGGTAGCTATAATAATCTTCTATGCAAGTTAAAATTATCTGATTGTTTTTAGTTGGTTTCTTTTAATGTCCTTTCTTTGGCTTTGGCTTTTCTGCCTCATCTACATTGTATACCGTGAACAATGAATTTTCATCTTTGTGTTAGGAAGGACATGTTTCACTTGGATTTCAATATTCCTGTGGTTCTCATTCATTTCCACCATTCTCCTGGCTGTTTGTGAGGACACTGCCTGCATCTCTTTGTAGGATCTGTCCTCTGTGTGTTTACCTACCAGCAGCACCCAGCACTGTGTGTTTGTTTTTCTGCTCTGTGTACACACTGGTCTCTCCACTGCTCACATCCTGAGGTAGTTCACGCTGGAGTGACTGACAGTGAATCAAAATTAAAAACATCAGTTGGCATTAAAGGTCACTGCCTTATTAGAATTATTCATTCAAATACAATTAACTTGCCCCTGTTCTGCAGGGCTTATACCAGAAAAAAAGGGACAAGCTAAAGGGTTCTCCATGTACAGATCTTCTCCCATTTGATATTTTCCCCTAACAACTTTATGACAGGTACTGGATACAGAAAAGGAAATGCATGTGGAGGTACTTCCTGTAGTATCCATGAGGGAGAGCTTACTTCTTTATTTAGAACACAGAATAAGATTGTGGACAAATGTGGTCTTAGAAACTCTTGTTCAGATAGCAATACACATAACAAATAATGGATTTGCATCTACTTTTCTGTCCTAGTGGGATAGAGGCACTTGGAAAGACCATGGATCACAACTATCTACCAAGGAAGGACTGTCGGTATTATGAGCTTATGGTTATCCATGAAAATATGATAATAGCTGTGGATATTTCTATAGGACTAGCAATAGTCCTAGATTAAGAATTTCTATCTTTCGTTCTTTATTCAGGCTTCACTCAGCTTTATAGTCATACAACTTTGGTATCAACTCCCAACGTGGCCCTGGATAGGTAACTCAGCCTCTCAAAGGCTCTATGCTTTCCTGTGAAGGAGGATGGAAGAAAAGCCAATCTCATGGCTGTTTTAAGGATTAAAGCACAGGCAAGTTGTAATGACTTTGATTGCATAATATCTTAAGTAAATGAAAGTTCTGGTCAGTATTAACTGCTGTGTTCTGACAGTTATAGTGCGTGTTGCAAAGGAAAGATTTCTTTGAAAATCATGATGCATGACTTTGAAGAGCTTAAAATCTTCTCAAGTGTAGCTCTGAGAAAGGCAATGTAGGGTGGCATGGAATCAGCCATGACCCAATGATCAGAAATAGTCTGGGGCTGGAAGTGGGTGAGATTGTTGAACTGCTATCAATGGCCATGAATAGTACTTCTGGTGTGATAGAACTATTCTAAAATTGGATTGTTGTAATGATTGCAAAAGTTTGATGACTTGATTAAATACCGTTGAATTGTTCATAATAAATTAGTAGATATTATGTATGACAATAGAAATGAATCAATGAATCCATTGAATATGTAGGACAACATGATATTTATATATACAACTAAAGATGATGGCTGCACAGTGATATTTATACATAATATTTATACAAGTAGACACAACTAAAGGTGATGGATGCACAGTGGAAAGCAATGTGCTCTGCAAGCTATACAACTGACCAGCCAGACAAGATGTGTCTACGGGTAAAAGTAGCATGATCGTTATAGGGGAAATCATTTTATCTTTGTCTGGATCTGAGGTCTGCTCTGTGGGAGAGACATCATGCCTGGTACTGAAAACATAGTCAAAAGCCTATGATTAGGAAGTTCACAGGCCCAAGAAGAAAGCTACTTTTTTTTTTTTTTTTTTTTTTTTTTTTTGGTGGATATGTTGTGCCCATCAGTTATGGTGCTCACATCTTTGGTCAGAGAAGGTTCTTTCTGCATTTGGCACCAACTACTGGGGACACTCAAAACTTGTCAAAGTGCTGAGAATAAATGACTCTTGAGTTCTCAGTACTAATGGAGACATCTTTATCACTGTCTTCGTGGCTCAGGGGATGTTGTGGAAGAGGAAAAGAGTATGTGAGGCAGAGGATGGAGAGCCATCTTCCAGAATCGAAGTGACCACTACACTCATGACCGCCCAGCATCGGACCTGCATGATACTGGACTCATCATCAACCTGGCACGATAGTGGAGGAGGGCAACAAAACAAAACACACCCCAAATCTACCAAATTAGAGAAGGACCAGTTGGAAAGGAAGGATTCAGTGAAAGGGTGATCGGAGGATACAAGAGAAGGTAAAGGGAAGAGATTAAGATCAAACGTGTATGAAAATTGCCAATAAGAATGTTAAAAAGAAGAATAAAGACTGGCCTGTGGTACAGAAAACCAGATGCTAAACTGAGTACTAAAAAGCAAGTACATTTAATAGGATGAATGGTAACACATTCTATGCAGAAAAAGAAAGTACCAATTCCATCAGGCCAGTATCAGGCCAGTAGTATCAAATTAATTTGTTGAAATGTAATGAGTGTGTTGAATAGCTTGCCATGTAAAATATTAACTTCTTTAAATTTTTTTTCAGTTATTCGCATGTGTGTGTGTGTGTGCGCGCACACACACACCAGAGTCTCTAGAGCTGAAAATGAATGCTTCTCCAGCTTTATGTGGATGGCTGGGGAATTGAACCCAGGCCAGCAGGCTTTTTAGACAAGTGCCTTTAACCATGGAACCATCTCCCTGGACTCTCATCTTCTTTTTTATGTAATGCTGAATGTCCACTTTGTGAATATCCTGCTTGCCCTTCACAATACCTAACAAGGCATCTGCAGCCCAAGAGGAGAAACCAGGATGAGGGATTGCATCCTCACCACACCCTACCATCATCAGCATACAGATTTGAAAGCTGCTAATAGCATTGCCCCAAACTGGATATGTGGATAAAGAGAGAAGAGCCTTAAGCCACAACTGTAAGATATTTGACTTCATTTCACTCAATTTTTCAAGAGACATACAAAAACAAAAAGACAGGTTCCCATTTACCAGGGTCCCACAGTGATTTCCACTATGTGTTCCCATGGGATGTACAAAACTTTGGAGCCTAATTTCTCAAAATTCTTAGTCCTCACATTCAAGTTGTTGCTTCATTGCATAGTAATTTTAGCTCCTAGAAACCAGGTATTAGGTAGGCTCATTAATTTATTGGTAAGTTACACAGAATTATAAGCTGCATTAGAAAACCATGACTTGAACTTGCATGCCACTGGTCTAAAGGAATCAAAGAAAATATGAACTTAAAAAGTGCTTAAATTAAGCCAGACATGGTGACACACGCCTTTAATCCTAGCACTTGGAAGGCTAAGTAGGAAGATCATTTGTGAGTTCAAGGCCAGCCTGAGACTACATAGTGAATTCCAGGTCAGCCTGGGCTAGAGAGAGAGTCTACCTTGAAAAACAAAAACAAAAAAAAAGTGCTTAACTTAAATTCAGTCACATGTATAGCCTCAGCCATTCAGAGATAAACTTGGAAAACAGAGAGTTGGAATCCAGTTCGGACTACATAGCAAATTCTAGGATAGCCCAGGGCTACATGGACAGAATCAGTGTCAAAAAAATAAAAAATAAAAAAATAAATAAAAGAGGGTTGCTTTGGACCATATGTCAATTAGTAACCTAGAAATACCAAATGGTGAAAGAAAATTAGAATATAAGTGGCTAAACATGTTTTAGGACAAAGTCTTCAACCTCCAAGGGATGGCTTCCTAGTAATACATTAGAAGGTGGATTTGTGTCCCAGCATACAAACTGTCCCTCTACCTCCAAAGCGGGAAGAAGATGGGGAGAAGTTGTCCTGAGGTTGAGACTGGTCAAAGACAGTGAAGTTTGGAAGTCAAACAAAGTGTGCCTCAACCATGCTGTTGATTCACCCGCACAAGCTCTCTTCAAGTTAAGATTACTATAAATATAATTTCCCTCTTTGGACAAAAAGATTCCCAAAAGATGTAATTCCAAGAGCCAAATGCACTCCCAGCTCTCCAAAAGACTCATCAAATGAGAGGTCATGATTTATTCTACACATAGTTACTTAATCTTATCAACCTAGTTTCTTTGGTGGCTGGGAAGTTTTGTTATTTCTTTTAAGCTTTTCCTTTTTCTCTTGGTCTCAGGGCCATAGCAAAGTTCACCAGCAAAATAGACTTCCTACATAATTACAAACAAGGGGCCAGCAGCATGTGTTTTACTTTCTTCGAGAATGAAACACTCCGATGAGGTCAAGAGTGGTGTCAAGCGAACAATTTGACTGTTTTGAATTTACTAAAGGCCGTGGCTCCAGATAAAACAACAGCCTCCAAGCACAGTATCCCTGTGATCACGTGCCATGATTGATGGCAAGTCAAAACACCCTGTGTTTACTCAGCTTTCATGAGAACGCAGTGGCCAGGATCTTGGGGGTTCTGGATGTTATTAGATAAATAAGGACCATAAACATGGTAAAGATAGAGGTCTGTTTTCTAAACAAGGCAATATTTCATTTCTATACCTTTCAGGGTCAATTTTAAGGAGGAAATTCATGACCAGTTTGCCCACTCAAGAAAATAGTATGAATTTCTTCATAAGACTTTTTCAAAGCAATTACTAATTTATACTTATGGTATCATATGTGGTCTAGGCAAGATTTCTCCACTACAGCTCTAGTGACATCTTGAGACAAATATTTCTTTATTACAAGGGGTTGGCCCATGCATATTAGGACAGCTTGTATCTCTGAACTTTATCCACTAGATCCCAATAGCACCCTAAAAGTTGTGACAACCCAAAAACGTCTATAGAAATGGCTAAATGTTCACAGGGAAATGAAGTTGCCTAACGCGTGAGCCATGGGTTGAGTGTCTCGAATATGTCAAGAAGGATCACCATAAAACAGTCCATAGCCATAGTTACCCAAGAAATCGTAAAAATGTGGGAAAGAAACAGAGCTGGAGAGGTGGCTCAATGGTTAAAGGCACTTTCTTGCAAAGCCTGACAGCCGGGGTTTGATTCCCCAATACCTACATAAATCCAAATGTTCAAAGTGTCATAGGCCCCTGGAATTTGTTTACAGGGGCAGGAGGCCCTTGCACGACCATTCTCTCTCTGTGTGTGTCTCGCTCTCCCTCTGTGTGTGTGTGTGTGTGTGTGTGTGTGTCTGTATCTCACATAAATAAGTAAAATATTTTTTTAAAAAACCACTTAAATATTGACTATTATGAACAAGTAAAATTAAATCTAATTTCTAATACAAAAAATAGTAATTCCTAAGCTAGTATGAGTGAGGGGTTAATCTGGAATGAAGAGTTGAGTATTTTCCAAAGTTAAATCTAGCTTTCTTTTTTTCTGTCTATAGTCCAGTGGTAGACTGAAAGGAACAATTGTCTCAGACTTTTCTTTCAGGAAATACTGTACCAGCTCAATGGGAAAACATAAGTGAGGTCATTTTTTTTTTCTTCTTGCTGACTAAAACATTCCCCTGAGAAATTTGAGTCATTTCCTTATACCACTCTAGTTTAACCTTGGCCTTTCCTTAAGCATATTTTAAGAAATTCTTTGCATATTCATCTTCATTGGCACTTCTGGTATTATAATGAAGCATTTGTTATAAACATTAGTGACCATAATCAGATTTCAGTTTGAAACCTTATATCACCAAACTTCTGTAGGAAAGAGTAGAAGTGCAGACAGTGTTACTGAAGAAAGTTAATACAATTTAAATAAAAAGGGTTATGGCTAATTTCAACTCATTTAGTGAATTGTAATTATATGATTACCTATAGAACCTCCACCGTATGGTATTTGAAAGATGAAAGTTAGTGGGAAAAAAAAAAGTCAGCATGTAATTAGTTTCTTGCTTTGGAGCTTTAGGTAGAATTACTGCAAAGAGGCAAAACTATCATTTTATAGAGACCCTTAGGAGATTTATAATGATGGAAGACAAATATATGCATACAATATCAGTTGGTGTGCTAAAATTTAATTTTCATGAGGAAATGTGGTTGAAGATGATCACAATGCATGGGGATGTTCTTATTTTAATATTGGTGGATGTTATTATTAGAGAATCATATCAAAAGATATGTCACCAGGGAGAAAATATCATTTATAAATCACTAATGAGTACCAAACAGTGTTTAGCTTGGAGGTATGAGGCATCTTTCTACAATGTGCATTCATGATCAAACACAAAAAAGATCAAGTGTAGAGGATAGCGGATCTATATTTTATCTCATCCTGCAAAGGAATGTTTTTTTCTACAGCACGAGTTTCAGGCCCTGTACTGCGTTTGCTCTTTATCAGAAAAGATTCTGCATTTAGAAAACAATTTTATTGCATCTAATTTGGAACTTAGCTGTCAAGGTAATGTGTGATTATACATATTCTATAGTATACAGGTATTTACATCTGTAGAGTAAGGCATAGTTGTGCAACCAGTTTATCCAGAAGAACGTGTCAAAAAAAATCTCATTGCTGACAGCAGATGCTGTCTGAGGACTTTTTAAAGATGCCTTACCTTTAAATGCAAGGTGATTTCAAATGGTTGTACAATGCATATCTTTGTGCCTTCAAAAGCCCGTGTTTCAGTGAATTCAATTAAAACTAAAATCATTTCCTAAGTAACCACAGGCCCCTAACATCTAAGCTGACTCCAGAACATTCTGGGACTGTGTTATGTGCCTCGTCTACAATGAAGTGAAATGAACCCATTTCTTTCAGCTCAATGCACTGTCAAAGCACATCTTTGTGATACCTAGAGTCCTAGAGAAACCACACCAAAGCGAACAGTAATCTGGACCTCTTTTCTATGGAGTCTAGATGTTCCCCCAGGACATCTCCTTTTTGCCTGTGGTCACTGGGAAGCTTTGGCTATACGTCCTGCTGGTCTTCGGTGCGGTGCCATCTAGCTATATGTAAAGACCCAGGATTACTCGCATCTTGATAAATCCCATGTTACACCTGCTGCATAGACCTGATGGCTCCTGTGACTAAGTGTCTCCTTTATGAGGCCATCTGAATACTTTGATTTCTTGTCCTAATAACCAGAATAGCTCCTCACCCAGAAGACTTCTTTGCCTTTACCTTGTGAAGAATCCCAGTTATGTACTTTTTCACACTTCTCTCCCAACATGCGCATCCAAGAATTTTAGGGTGGAGTTGATTTTCTACAATGTGCAAAGCATTTAATGACAGACACTTGTGATTCGAATCCCCTTCTTCATTCATTTAATGTCACTACACATGCTTCTTTTCCTACTCTACCTTACTGATTTCTAAATTACCCTATCTTGCTGGAAAGTATTTCTTTTGAACTAAATCATTTTAAATCTGTCTGGGAACCAAGTAGATGTAATACAATAAGGTTACTGTAGTCTTAGAGACCAAATGTGCTAGCTTTTTTCATATTAACTAATAAACCAGGCCAGTCTTAAGGGAAAACAGGTAAGCCAATTCTCATGTTTTCGGTAGTTTAATTATGAAATTCTTCTAATTCCTTCAAGAGGTATCACACGACCGCTTCATAGACTCTTAGCTGTGATGTGTTGGTTGAACATAAAGTGAGAAAAAAATGAAAAATACAAAGGGGAAGGAAGAATGAAAGGATAGAGCATGTTGCTCATAGGAGAGTCACAGAAGCCTGCCGGCACGGAGCAGGAGATATACAACTTCAGCAGTGTGAGAATGACAGAGGGAGAACTCTACAGAGAAGCACTTTAGTCCCTGCTGTGTTCCCCTGTGAAGAATCACTAAGTATCCTTCATAAACTCCTGTTGTTTGTCCCCATGGAAGATGCTAAATAGGAGTCATCTGTATGTGAAGCTTTTAGATCTAACCCAATACCCACAACACGTAGCTTGCCTACTCTTCCTTCTCATTTAGGCACCTACCTACTCCAGCCTCTGCCTCTTCACTTGCATGGTACACCACATCCCAGTGCACATTTCCCCTTCTCCTCACACAGCACTTGCGTTCATCTGACTTCAGGAAGGTTCGCTGGCTTGTGGTTGACGATCTCTTCAGATTCCCCCAGGGTTGGCCCTGCTAAAATGAATTTCATTTGCACCATATCTCTTTTATGTCAGAAACCATTTCAGATACTTGGCTAAACTTGGTGAAAATCACTTTCTATTACTACACTTTTCCAATTTGAAGAAGACAAAATTGATTTGTTACCATAGATTGACCCAAATACAGTGGGCCGTGTTGGGTATCATCTCAAACGTACTTCTCATAGCATGAGTGGGAGGTTATTTACTGAAGCTGTTGGGCAAAAAGGCAGGAGATTGTTGGGAAGGTGTGTTCTTACTGAATTTACTTTTTGTAAAGTAAATCTTGCAAAGCAGTAACTATTTGGAAGGAGGTAATAAGCCACTTTGAACATAATCATTTTAAAATTTAACAATAATTATAAAATTAATCTATGATGTTAGTGGTCAGAACAGAAGTCCCTTGAAAAAAAAGGAAAATATTAGCTGGGGCTAGAAAGTTAGTGGTATGGTTTATATGTGCAATTTTCCTTCTAGGACACTGGGTTCCTAGCTGGGAGCAGGCCTTGAGGTGGGGCCTAGCTGGAGAAAGGGAGTCACTAGGAACAGCCCTTGAGGTGTCTTAGCCAGGCTCTCCTTCCTGTTTCTGCTTCCTGACTGTGGAGGCGATGCAGTCACCTGCTTCACTCTTCTGGCACCAGGCCCCTACATGCCCCCACCATGCTGGGCTGTATCCCCTGTAACTATAAGCCACAATAAACCCTTCCTTCTCCCAGCTTCTTCTTGGTAGGTATTTGTTCACAGCAATGAGAAAAGTACCTAACACAGGAAGCTTCTGGAATCATAAGATTGTTGTTTCTTAATCTGTATGCTGAGTGAGAATTGCTTTTTTGTGAAAATTTGTAGCACTTCTATACATGTTTGTGTATGGCTTGATGATGAACTGTCCCCCAAACACTCATATTTTCTTTGTGTATGTATGTGTGTGTCTTCATGCGTGGGGGTGCAGAAGTGTGTACATGCATGTGCATGTGGAGGACAGTGAAAACTTTGAGTGATTCCTCTAATGCGCCAGCCATCTTTATTGGAGACAGAGCCTCTTGCTGTCTTAAAGCTCACTGAGCAGGTTAGCCAGCAAACCTGGAGCTTTTTGTTGGTCTCTTCCTCCCCACCACAGGAATTACAGTTGCACATCACCATGCCCAGCTTTTTTTTAATTTTTTTAATTTTTATTTATTTTTGGAGAGAGACATAGAGAGAGACAGACAGAGAGGGAGAGGGAGACAGATAGAGATGGGTGCGCCAGCAGTCTCTCAGCTGCTGTGAATGAAATCCAGATGTGTGCACCTCCTTGTGGGCAAGTGCGGCATTGTGCCCTTGCGTCACTTTACATCTGGCTAAATGTGAGACCTGGAGATTGGAATCGGGTTCTTAGGCTTAGCAGGCAGGTGCCTAACCTCTAAGCCAGCTCTTCAGCCCCACGCCCAGCTTTTTAAGGTGGGATCTGGGGGCTGAAATCGGGTCCTCCTGCTTGTGTGGCAAGCCCTTGACTGAGTTGTATGCCCGGATGCTCAGGCTCTTTTTATAAGTTTAAGTGCTTGGTCCCAAGATGATGACACTGATTGGGCAGGGTGTGGGGCTTTTGAGATATTATCTGGATGGATCACTGAGGAGAAGTTTTGAGTATTGTAGCCTACCTCCAGTTCAATCCCATTGTCTCTTTCTGATCTTCCAACATATGAGCTACCAACTCACAGTTTAGTGCCTCAGCCACCATGCCTTCCCCACCATGCTCCCTGAAGCCCAAAGCCGAAATAAATCCTTCCTCTATGAAGTTGCTTCTGTCAGGGATTTGTAACAGCCACAAGCAAATAACTAATACAATGCATGACTTGGGTTTTAACAAAGGTATTGCTTGAAAGTCAGTAGAGATAGGAATGTCATATACCACTGGCAAGATTTACCACAGAAACAATCTAGAAATAGATATCCAATATCTATCAAAATTATAAACATGTGCATTCTTTAACCCAATCATTTTTCATATATGCAATTTCTCTTACAAGTACAGTTACACTCAAGAAAAATAGTATATACATAAGAATATTCATTTCAGCATTACAATAAAAAAATTAGAAGTAATTTAAACAACCATCAATGAAAATGGTTAAATGAAAAACAGTGCATCTATATAATGAGATAATATGTCAATGCCTAAAATTTTAAACTGATATAAGAAAGTTTCCACTTATTGGTTTAGAAAGATCCAAAGGTAGTCTGAATAAAAAAATGAAAGTTTTTAATGTGTATTGTGTATGTATGAATGTCTCCATGTTAAGAGAAGGAGGCTTATATGTTTATATTTATTCATATTGAACCACACATATGAGAACCTGAAGCAAGTTTATTAGTAATTATGTACCTATGTATATATGTATTGTTTTATATATATTTTAGGCACTATAAATATTCTTTGGAACATGTTTAATTAAAAATAATTACAAAGATAAAAATAGGGCTAGCAAGATTGCTTAGTGGCTAAGGTGCTTGCCTGTGAAGTCTAAGGACCCATGTTCGATTCTCCAGGTCCCACATAAGCCAGATGCACGAAGTGACACAAGTACGCAAGGTTGCACACATGTACAAGGTGGTGCAGTGGTTAGAGGACCTGGTGTACCAATCTCTCTCTCTCTCTTCTTTTCATATAAAAAGATAAAAATAGACTCCAACTGTGATAAAATTGATATTGCAAAATTTATACTGCCACTCATATATGAAAAAATCAAAACTTGGGCTGGAGAGATTGCTTAGCCATTAATTAATGCACTTAAGTGCCTGCAGTGCCTAAGGACCCATGTTTAACTCTCCAGGTTCCACATAAGCCAGATGCACAAGGTGATGCAAGCACAGTGGGTTGCACACACGCACAAGCATATGGAGTTCAATTGCACTAGCTAGAGGCCCTGGTGCATCAATTTCTCTCTCACACACTTTCTCTGAGTCTCTGATAAGAAATATTTTTTTAATTTAAAAAAATTTCAAAACTCGGCCTGGAGAGATGGTTTAGCGGTTAAGGTGCCTGCCTGCTAAGCCTAAGGACCTGGTTCCAATCTCCAGGTCCCACGTTTAGCCAGATATAAAAATGATGCAAGGGTGCAATGCCGCACTTGACCACAAGGGGCGCAAGCATCTGGATTTCGTTCACAGCAGCTGAGAGACTGCTGGTGCACCCATCTCTATCTGTTTCCCTCTCCCTCTCTGCCTGTCTCTCTCCAAAAATAAATAAAATAATAAAAATAATTTTAAAAATTTTTAAAAATCACATGGTTCTCAATATTCACCTACACTTGAAAAAAATTCACACTCTTCTAAAAAAATTATTAAAACTCTAAAAAAGGTATTACCTATAGCTTAACCTTCTCAAAGGTGAGCCTTGAGTGAGCTGACATTCTCTGGAATTCCTACAGTCTCTTTTCCTGTTATTCAGACTCTGTTTCAGAACAGAGGAAGAGATGTTGGTTCCTTATTAATAATGCACCACCTGTCTTCCATATCACAGGAATGTCCTTCAAGCTGACTTCTAGAATCTTCTCCATGCTCTGAGTTCTCTTTCTTTTCTGGATTCTCTCGACTCATTCTGGCTTTCTATGAATAAATAAGTAAATGAATGAATGAACAAATAAATGGTAGCTGATTATACTCATCTTTATTATTACTTATATGAGGAAAAATATAACTCCTCACAGTGTCCTTTAGGTAAAGGAAGAAATAAACCCAGGAGGAACCTTAGAAGGGTCTGCACAGCCCCTTGTCCTCAAAAGTGGGTGAAAGCATGTTCCTGATTTGAGTGGTGACCTGCCTAAGCTCACAAAGGTTCTGTCTCCCCTGAACATCAGGATTCTTGAGTCAAAGTCCATCACTGTGTGGACTGTGAGCGCTCAGAATAGAAGTTCCCTTGAAATAGGAAATAGTGGCTGTCCTTCTCAGGGTCAGTGCATGGATTCAGATTGTACTCCTGGAGGCACAGCAAAGAACTGCAAATGGGCTTTGAATCAAATGTGGAGGGAGGCAAGAGAATGAGGTCAGCTGCTAGAGATAAGAGAATTGTATATATTATATAAAGATCAATTTTTGTAAAATCTTAGAAAAGCTAATGTGTGGGTGAGAGTGACACATAGGTTCCTTGTTCATGCTAGAATCAGTTGTTTGGTTTTGACACTTGAAAGTCACTGGAAAGAGGTCCGCAGTTGCACCCGGCTACAGATAGAAACAGAAGGGTCATCTGTAATTATGTCTTTCATCTGCATAGTCCCAGAGTGACGGAAATGACAACAGATACATAACTATATTTAGTTCTCCACCTTCTAACACACATCCTTTCTGAAACACTGATGCCAAAGCAAGAGTCAAGGTGCTTTGTCATTGTGGGAGGCAGGCAGATACTTAAAACAACAACAACAACAAAAAAGTCAGACATCCCAATTATTTCTTCTGCAACTTGTTTAAGATTTTTCACTTTCCCTTTGAAATCAAAGCAGATGTCCCTTCCATCACCAGCTCAACCAAATCAACCATGTAATTATGAAAGAAAAGTAGTTGCATGACACGCCGAGCTATCAATATTTTTTAAATCCCTGAAGCCCCTTTGTGGAAGAAAAAGCATCCCCCTTTCTTTGTCTCCAGTGTCTCCCTCTTCCTGTAACTTCTGCCACTGTGCAGATCTTACCCTCTACATCACAGAGCAAGTTTTATCAAAAACTCCACATTTAAGGATTGCAGCATGTGGTTCCCTAAAATAGAAAGCTTTGTGACCTTTTTCAAAATCCTCCCTATCCCATATATCCTTTCCAGATACACAGCCCATGCTTTCTGGGGAAGGAACAGCATAAAGCATGCACATCCAGCCAGAGGCTTTGGCGCCCAGCGGGACCAGGTGGATGTATGCATATATGTGGGATCAGGGCAAACCGGATGGACCATCTCTCCCAGTGAGTGAAAGTCTTAAACCGAGATTAACCTTGAAGCTCAAATTAGATAAAAACAAATAGAAATTTCTCCACAGGAATAAGAGCTTAATATAAAGGAAAAGTATTCCATAGCCCATATAACTTTAATTAAGATGAAAGGGTTTCTGAGTATCTGCTTCCTCGACAATCTTATGTTTAAAGATGTGTGTTGAGCTCAGCATGCAGGAACTAGCCTACGAAGCTCGGATCTACTTGGGGAGCTCTTGGTAAGGCCCGGCATTCGCTTGCAATTTCCTATCCAAGCATACCTTCCTAGAGGCCTTTGTTGCATTCTCTAGGACTCTATCCACCCCTTGACTGGAAGGTAGGCACATATTATGTCCCAGACTCCCTTTTTCAGTTGAATGAAGACATCAACAAGAACAGGGACACTCACCTTTCCCCAGAGACTGCAGCCACGGGTTGGGAAGCAGGTGTGGCCATATGGCTGTGTGATTCCTCACATGCAATTCGGGAAGACTAGTTATCTTTTATTTGAATAGAAAGAATCTCATAGGCAGAAGTGCAGACACAAAGTAAAACATGCATACGATCACACTGAAAGACTACAAACCCCATCCCTGAAGTTGTTAAAAGATTACAGGAGTTTTTTTTCAGATTGTCTTAGTGATGCAGTATTTCTTTTAATGATTTTATTTTTATTTGTTTATTTATTTATCAGAGACAGAGAGAGGGAGAGGGAGAGTGAGCATGGGCGCACCAGGGCCTCCAGCCACTGCAAATGAACTCCAGACGCGTGCGCCCCCTAGTGCATCTGGCTTACGTGGGACCTGGAGAATCGAACGGGGATTCTTAGGATTCACAGGCATGTGCCTTAACCGCTAAGCCATCTCTCCAGCCCCAGTGATGCAGTTTTGATGCTATAGGTAAACAACCTTTCATTTTCTTCGGTTTCTTTAAGTGATGGCTGGATAGCAATATTTATGGTGGAACTCAGGCAGAAACAGATGCTCACAGTATGTCTCACTATCTGCAGGAAAGGAATTCAGTCCTTGGACGTGACCCTATCAGACATGAACAAAGTTGACTTTACAATTTACTGTGTGATAAAGACCAGTGTTGTTCCTCCCATCAGCCTTAGTTTCCAGCCAGCAAAAACAATTATGCTTACTTCACAGTGGGAGAAATTGACTTAGACACTATGTACCAAGTCCATACACATAGTAAGTACTTAAGTAAATTCTAATTATTTCTTTATATCATTAAAGAGAATAGATGCCAAAACACGCATGCATGAAATATTTTCTGATAGATTAGCTGTACTCCTAGATGGGACCATGAGCAAATTAGTGAATGTCCCAAGCTTGAGTTTCCATACCTGTAAAATAGAGATGTTTAGTTATCTTGAAGGATTGTTGTAAGGATGCAGATAGTATATAAAGAGAGAGCCTGAGATAGTAAGTTTTTTTTTTTTATGTTCATCTTCACGAATATCTATTTAATGGTCTGACACAACTCAATTTACAACTCCACAGTAAGATTTTAATGAATGTGATATGTTGGTATTTACTATTTAAAATTTGGATAGCAAGTGTTAGCAAAGTATAGTCATTGGGAATATAGGATAGGAGAGGGATGCTTTCTTATTATTTTCAGTTAAATTGATCAGGAAGCATAGGAACTATGCTATACTAATCTATGCAGAGTGAAAGACCAAAACCTTTAGTAATTGCCAAAATAATCTTTTTGTGATGTAAAAACAATTACAAAAACAGAACCATGTACCCAAGAAAAACAAGTTTGGAAAATAATATATATCAACCCCTCCCATTGCACTGAACCTCAGACATTTCTCGATTCATATCAGTGATTTTTGTTGTTTAAACACAAAGTGAGTTCACAGTGCAATAACGTGTAGAACTTTATTTCACCTTGCACTTTCTAATCTAGCCATGATTATCTATTTTTCTATGCTACCTGTTACTGATAGACAGGGTAATGGATTGTAGCAAACTCTTGTCAAATACCAAGCTTAAAAACCACGTAAGTCAGATGTACAAGTTGGCACATGCATCTGGAGTTTGTTTGCAGTGGCTGGAGGCCCTGCTGCGCCCAGTCTTTCTCTCTCTCTCTCTCTCTCTCTCTCTGCCTCTTTCTCTTTCTGTTGCTCTCAAATAAATAAACACAAATAAACAAAATTTTTAAATTATTTAAAAAATAATAATAATTGGTTGGGAGCTGGGTGTGGTGGTGCATGCCTTTAATCCCAGCCCTGGGGAGGCAGAGGTAGGAGGATCTCTGTGAGTTTGAGGCCACCCTGAAACTACATAGTGAATTCCAGGTCAGCCTGGGCTGGAGCAAAACCCTACCTCATAAAACAAAACAGACAAACAAACAAAAAATTGGTGGGGCTGGAGAAATAGCTCAGGACCTAGATTGCTTGCTTAGAAAATTTGAGGGCCTGAGTTCAATTCCAAGTACACATGAAAAAATGCCAGGTGTTGTAATTCCAATACTGGGGAAGCAGAGACAAGAGGATCTCTGGGTCTCATGGCAAATTTCAGGCCAGTCTAACCTATCAAAGGCAAAGAAAGAGGCCAGAAAGAAAGAAAGAAAGAAAGAAAAAAAAGAAAGAAAGAAAGAAAGAAAGAAAGAAAGAAAGAAAGAAAGAAAAAGAAAAATGGATGGTACCTGAAGAGTGACACTAGAAGTTGTCTTCTGGCTTCTATATGCATGTGCACACATACACACACACACACAAATGCATAAAAATTAAAATAAATTACAAAGAGTAATCAGTGCCAGCTTACAAAAGTAGGCAGCATGTGTGACATTTCCTGCTTCTTCTCACTCCATTGTGTCTTTCACTTTGTCATGTACCCATCACTTGGCCCAGATCCTGGCTCTTAATAGATAGATATACAATAAACATCAAACTGAGCCCTGGAACCTGTAATTCCATTTATTTGCTCACTGGTTCAATTGTTGGTACACATACGTGCATGTTTAAAAATGCTTTAAGAGAGCCCCAGACAAAAATCCTTCCCTGGGCACAACGTGCTTCTCCTCATAACACCCAGTCTCTGGAATGGTGTTGCAATCAAAAGAATTTTCCTGCTGAGCTATAGCAGAATGAACTTTTTATTCACTTTGTGCAAAAAGCCAAAATTAACATCTTTTTGCTTTTGCATTCAGTGTGGAATATTTAATTCAGCCCTGGGCTGGGAGTTTTTAGGAATTTTTTTAAAAATCATTTGTTGAACTAAGGGCTTCACTACTCCCGTGAAGTCCATCATTTCCTGGTATTACATACAGCTTTTCATTTAATTAATTTTAATACAGTAATTTATTTTTATATTTTCCTCTAATCTTGTCAACCCAGTGTGGATTTTGCTTTTAATAATGTACAGGGTAAGCTACTTAAAGTAGACTAATTGGACAAAGCCTGACTTGTCCATCTGATCAGAACGGACATTTGAAGGCAGGTGGGGTGGGGGAACGGGCAGCACAGAATTTCAGAGACAGGGCCAGTGATACGCACAGAGCTGACAGAGCATAGACGGGAAAGGTGAACAGGACTCCAGACAGACTTCTGAAAATCCAGCTCCTTTATGGCTTAAGCAGCAGCCCTGGCTATTGTGAGAAGAGAGGGGGGGAAAGTTCTGAGTTTTGAAAGTGGGTGACAATCCACTATATGGATCTGTCCCTTGGTAAGATTCCTCATGGAGACAAGCTTATGCATACCCTTTTATCTGTTGACTCTATACCTTTATTTTCTATTCTATAGGCAACAATAGTTCTATTTTCAAGTTCTATTTTCCTTTGTGTGTTAACTCTGTAATCATGAGTCAGGCACATACTAGGTCCTGGGACTGGGGCGAGAACTAAATCAGTAAAGTGCTTACTATATAAGCATAAGGATGCCAGTTTGATCTTCAGAACCCACATTAAAAAAAATAGCAGATGGGATAGCCCAGTATTTGTAATTCCAGAACTGGGCAGGAGGAGATGGGAGACTCCCTGATGCTCAAAGGCTAGCTAGCCCACCCTCCTTGGTGAACTCCAGGAGAACAAGAGATCCTATCTGGAAAAAAGAAGGTAGATGACATTCATGAGGATCAATACCCAAGATTTCCTCTGCCCCCCATAGACATTTGTGTGTGCACCTGTACACACTCTTGCACACGGACACATATGCACACACATGCATGCACACACACTCATATTCACACATTAACACAATAAGAATTTTGCCTTCCACTATGTTTTAACCTCCCTTGACTGTACAATACTGAGACAAGCTCATGCTATGCACTGGTTGTTTAAAGAATGAAATATAGTCCTTGTCCCCAAGACTCCAGCCATTCTTGAACTTATCCTGTAATACCTTCACTCTGCAAACCATTGAAGGCTCTGCTCCAAATGGGTTCTGTGCTGTTAGGCCACTGAGCTGTGATGGTCAAGGCCAGTGACTCTGAAACCAGACTTCTTGTGTTTGAATTCTGAACGCACCATTGCATGGACTCGTGGACTTCCCCAACTGAGTGTATAAAACCATCAGCCCTGGCACTCTCAGGTATTAGGTAAGTTAGTATAAAACGAATTTACTGTGAATCACACGTGTTAAGCTCTGTTAGTGAACTGATATTGATTATTTGTCAGACCGTGCTGGCCACAAGTAACAGAAATTCAACTCTGTACGTCTTAAGCCACAGGAATTCATTCACTCACTGGATATAAGAGTGAAAAAGCAAAAGCGACTGCAGAAGTAAGACTCCTTCTTCACATGTTCTTCTCCTTCTTCCCAATGCCGTGCCTTTCTCTCATGTGGTTCCACTCCTGAGCATGTTCTCTTCTGTTGGTTTACCACCACTGCACAGCCTTGTCCACAATGTGAAAGAGATCTCCCTTTCCTGGACCTCCCAGGACCTCATTGCAGTGGACAGGCTTGAGACACATGACCAGCCCATAAATGTCCTCTGTGCCATATCTGATACTCAAGTCAGACTAGCCTCACTGGGCATACCACCCAAAACTGGAGTGCTGTGCTCCAACAGTCTCTGGTGCCCATCACAGCCATAACAGACATTCAGTGCAGGGCAAGTCCTGGTTTCTTCACACGCGCTTTATGAAGGCAGTCATATATTTTTCTAGAACCTAACTGCTCCCCTAACTTCCTGACATTTGTAGTCTCTTGTATTTTCTAAGATGCACTAATATAAAGACATGCTTTGACCAGTGGTGGCTTTTGCATCCGTGATATAGCCATTTTTCTTCCTATCACTCTAAATAGTTGTATGGACATGGAGTGGATATATACATAATATATATGAACACACACACACATATATCCAGGAGTATGAGGTAGGGATATCCCATATTTGCAGCCAGTCCATGTTACATAGTGAGAACATATATAAGTACTGGGATGATAGGCAAAGAGCACCACACCTGGTCTTCCACCACTCCCTATCAAAGAACTCCTTCACTTCCATTCTTTCTCAGCCCACCTTGTTCTTCTCTGGTAACCATCTGACCTTTCCCACATCAGAGAAAGTATGGTGTGCTAACAGAGAGGCAGGCAAAGGAGAAGAACAGAGGTTGCTGGGTGACTATGTGTATTGGTAAAGGTTTGTTGACTCTCTCTCTCTCCTCGTTGGTTCCATTTGCTAGTAGGAAGCCAGCAAGTGGAGTAAGAGTGGGGGCTAGAGAGGCGGGGTGGGAAGGATTGCTGGTGGCAGATTGTACGAACAGGCAGGCTCTGTGAACTTGCTTTGCAGCGGAAATGGCCCACCTGGGGCTTAATTGTGTGCGTAGAAAAGAACCTTGCATGGGGAGAGCCCTGTGAGCTGATAGTGGGGAAATATAGGAAGCTGCTGCTAGGGTCGGGTTTGGTAAGTCTGGAAAATGAGTAAAAAGTGGGTGAACACTTTGTCACTTTAGATCCGGCTTCTGATAAGTAAAGATACATAACCTTTCGACTCTAAAAATCCTGACCCTCAAAGAAAGTAAGAATGGATGTGCGATTGTTCATTAAGCTAACAACACATGTGTCCTGATTATGCGATACTGTTGAAAAGTAGGACTTCTCATCTGCGCCCCTTCCCTTTCCTTCCTCGAACAGCTCTCAGCGTTGCTCCAATACTTTCACCTTCACATCTCTCTTTCCATAGCCTGCTTTGTGGTCTCAACTCTCAGACTCTCCTAGAGAGAGCAAAAGGAGACAACCATGAGCTTGGACTTCCTGAGCAGAATGGTGGCCCTAGCACTGTGAATTTATTTTCACCATTATGGAATACTTTGCAAAATGATGAATGTTAACAGATTAAATGTGAATGTACTAAAATTCAAGGGGCAGGTCTGACTAGATGTACCTTTCCTTGAGCTTGGAGAATGGTATCAAAGCCAAGATTTCTCCTTGGTGGGAATTGTTTTCCTTTTTGTCCTCTTCTGAGGATGGTAATTATAGTATCATTATCATAGAAAAAAAAATTGTATGCATCCTAACCAGCCAAAAATCTTGGGAATAGAAAATATACTAATGGAAAAAATGCATATTTTAAGACCCTCATTTTAAAACTCAGGTTTGGGGATATCCATGGACCAAATGAAAGATATACTACAAAGGCATGTGCTATAATTCAACAAATGTATTAAACAGCCCGTTCTGGGATACGTGTAAAATGTTGTAATGTATTACATTTTTGTTATAGAGGTAAATTTATTCAATATAGTGTGACCATGTGTTTATTTAATTTCTGCATTAACTTTTAAAATTCTTTTCTATAATGTGTATTCTTTTATGATGATGTTAAAATAATAGTTACTAAGGCACTGTTTTTTTTTTTAATATCTGGAGAGAACTAGTGATTGACAACAAATATCAAAAGATGGGTTTCCCTCACATACAGCATCCAGCTTACTAAAGTCCACTTATTTTCAAGTCTATTGTCCTTGAGCAATTTCAAGGGAAAAAAAAGATGCAATGCCCTCAATTTAAACTTATGCCAAAATATATGCTGGTGAGGAAAAACTGGTTAGGGCTTTTGAGTAAAATACAAAGTGTATAACCAGGCATCCAATCTTGTCAAATGATAAATATCTCTTTCTATAATTTATTCAACACTTACTTAGCAAATAGATGAGCATATTGTTTATCTGAGAAACACTCATGTAGCTCTTCCCACATGCTAGCATTGTTTCTTTTATTAAAAAAAATTTTAGATGCTATACACAGTTTTATGTGTCATTCATTCTGGCATTTTCAAGTACAATTTTTTTGCTTCTAATCCTCCCTCTTATTCCCCTCTTCCTGCCAGCACCCCTCTCCTCTGTATCAAAATGTCCTTTTGCCTCTCCCATGCCCTCTGTTTTATTGACAACCTCCATAATTATAGACAATAAGACAATAAACTATGGTAATCCCTCCCAACTTTCCCCTTCGCCACTCCCCTCTCCATCATAAACACTCCTCCTCTCAATCAGTCTCTCTTTTATTTTGATGTCATGATCTTTTCCTCCTATTACGATGGTCCTGTGTAGGTAGTGTCAGGCACTGTGAAGTCATGGATATCCAGGCCATTTTGTGTCTGGAAGAGTACATTGTAAGGAGTCCTACCCTTCCTTTGGCTCTTACATTCGTTCTGCCATCTCTTCCACTATGGACCCTGAGCCTTGGAAGGTGTGATAGAGATGTCGCAGTGCTGATCACTCCTTTGTCCCTTCTTCTCAGCACCATGGTGCCTTCTGAGTCATCCCAAGGTCACCACCATCTGAAAAGAGAAGCTTCTCTAACCAAAAGTGAGAGTAGCATAAATATATGGGTAAGAACTTTAAGAGAAGTGGTTACCAGGCAGTTCAGTCAGCATAGTATATACATTTAAGCAGACACCAGCACATGTTTACACTCCTAAGCCTTATGCCTTCCCGCTTCATAGGTTTTCAGTTTCAGGCATGTATTCCCTCCCATGGAGCAGGCCTCCAGTCCAATTAGAGGGGAATTAGTTTCCCCCATAACAGACATGCCACTATTGCACCCATTGGCTCATTTAGCCTGGCTGGCCAAATTTAAGGCTTACAGTGTCCACCGTTGTTTATCTCCACTGGTGATTTCTCTCTCTCCCATGGAATTGCATGCAGCATAGCTTTTTTCCAGCTTTCTGTCAGCTGGTCCACACAGGGGAGGTTTTCAGCTTAGTTCCAGCAGGATTTCTCAGTGGCTTTATAGACCAAGCATGTGGAGTCTCAGCAACAGGGTCTTACCATCTATTCCTGGTGGGAAACCAAGAGCCTTGGCAATGGCCTGTTATGTTTTGTGGGCATCAGGAACCTCCCTGGCCAACAACTCACTGAAAGGTGACATTGTCCATAAAAGTAGGTTTCCGTATGATTTATTCATGGCCTCTTGGATTTTGATTACCCCCCCCCCCGCCACCTTTCCTTTACTCAGTCTCTTCTCCTCTCCTCACTTAGGCCTATCCACCACTAGTAATCTGTTCTACTTACATATATACAATACCATCCTCCCCTCCTCCCTCCCTTTCTATTCCCATTATATCTGCTTTTTTAGCTTACTGGCCTCTGCTACTGAGTTTTATTCCAACTCACATAGAAGTCCAAACATTTGTAGCTAAGATCCACATATGAGAGAGAACATGAGACGATTAGTTTTCTTGGCCACCCCCTCTTCCAGCTAGCTCACCACTTTATATACTCTTTGGCTTTCATTTCTATACTGGTTTGATTCCCATGTGCCCCCTGTATATACATACTTACAGAAGGTTCCACACCAAGACCTGCCTGTTAGAGATAACATAGAGTTTTGGTATTTCTGAGTTTGAGTGCCTTCACTTAAAATGATTCTTTTCACATCCATCCACTTTCCTGTAGATTTCACACTTTCATGTTTCCACACTATTGCATTGAATTCCATTGTGTATATGTACCACATCTGCATTATCTACTCATCTTCAAATGGGCATCTTGACTGATTTCAGTTCTTAGCTAATGTAAATAGAGCAACAATAAACATAGATGCTAGCACTGTTTCTCAGTGTTGTTCTTGTCTTCATCACATGCACATAGTATAGACAGTGTGTTTTATTGATGGGACACTGAGATGTGGTTTGCCTGAGGTCCCGTGGTTAGCACATGGTGACATGGCGACCTTCACAGTCCACAGCCTGAGTTTCCACCCTGTACGGTGTTGCCAGCCACTATTCTAGGCTCTGATTCCACTTGATGCTATGTAACAGCATATAGGAATCCCCCATCTTCAGGCCATCAGTAGTCTTGGGGGAAGACAGACATCAGCCCAGTCATCACACTAAACAGATGGATAATTACAAAGCATTACAAAATCCCATAAACCTGGAATAGGAAATGTTCAAAGTGTGTGTGTGTGTGTGTGTGTGTGTGTGTGTGTGTGTACACATGGGCACAAAATCAGCACTTGCATTTTAACAAATGACACGCCACCCCTCCAGGGTCACTCCTTTTCCTCGTGGTCATCATTGCCTCCAATGAAGACAAAGTAAGGGAGGGAAATCTCAACTGTGATGTGATGTTTGTTTCACCACAGCCAGGGCCACACCCCTGTCTCCACTGGAGGGTTCATGTGTGAACCCAAGCAAAGGCATACAACCTATTTCTCCCTTGACAAAGAAACTATGAATGGGGGCTGGAGAGATGGCTAAGCAATTAAAGCACTTGCTTACGAAGCCTAAGGATCCAGGTTCAATTCCCCAGTACCTATTTAAGCCAGATACACAAGGTGATGCATGCATCCTGGAGTTTGTCTGCAGTGGCTAGAGGCCCTGGCACACCCATTTCTCTCTCTCTCTCTTTCTCTCTCTCTCATCTATCTATCTGCCTCTTCCTATCTCTCTTGCTAATAGATAAATGGAATATTTTAAAATTGTTTTTAAAAGAACTAGGAATAAACCATTTATTTGAGTAGAAATGACTTTGCAGTGAGTTGCTGAGATTTCTCACAGCATGTACGTGCCTTCATAAGTTTCTGTTGTCCCCTTTGGGTGTGGAAAGGATGGCATCACATCATAAAGACTCATTATAATTTTAAACTTGATGAGTTTTGGTTAATATAGATTATGAATTTTGATAGCACTGTCTAGAGCCTTTCTTTAAATGATGCTATCTTAGCAGAGAAAAGAGAGCTGCCCTTATTTGGGAACCAGGCCTCACCTGGGTATGACAGGGTGAGTTGTACAATTCAAATCTTATTTTGTTTTATTTTTTAGGTTCTATTTGTACATGACTTTTGGGTCTGTGCACATTAATGCAATATGTGTGAAGTTTTCATAATGAGATCCCACTTTGACATAAACTGAAATTCACTTTATAGAACAAAATTCTCTGCCCAGCTCTACTCACATGGTAACACTTCTCTGAAGAATTCTATGTCTGCTGTATAGTGTCTTACCAGGTAAAGAGATGCCAGCTTGACCCCTCAGGTCTGTCCATAATTTAATACTCATACAACACATCCAAACCAAAGATGCACACTGGCTAGCTTTTGTGTTTTTTAAAGAAGGATGAGCCACTTCAGACAATACCTATTTATTTGACAGGTATTCAAAGATGGTGACCAAGTTACTCCTGAGTTTCAAGAGGCTGGGTGTACACATGTACCCTTCCTGGAATTCATGTATGTTCTCTCCTCATCATAATGGTATAGAAGTTTGATGTTGTCATAGAACATACATCTACCTAGTTTTCAACAAATGCCTGGCATGCCACCTTAACCTTCCCTATTGGTCTCTTATGATGAAGACATGACTTTAGTCCCCGTTCATTGAACACTTAGACTAGAAAGAGAGTGGGAGTTTTCCTGGCATCAGATTCCTTTCCTGGGAATCGGGAATTGAGAACAGGGGAAAGTTAATTTGTCCATGAGAAAACATCTGCTTTCTGGAAACCCAGAGCCCTTGGAGTTCATCTTCTTCTAGAGGGTGTAGCACAAGCTGCCGAGCTGGGGCGCGGAACTGGGATTGTGTTAGTGACGTGACCTAGCTTTCCGCTGCTGGAAATACTAAATAACCATCTCAGAGAGGAAACGGTATGGACTCACAGTTTAGAACTTTCTGTTCTAGCTCAGTTGCCTTTTTGTTTGGGGCCTGTGACTATACTTCATGGCATCGCATTATGGAAGAAACATGAACATAATGAAACTCCCCCCTTGGCTGATTAGCTACAAAGAGGAAGAGAAAGGGGCGGAGGTGTACAATGCAGGTCAAAGGCATGCCACCTAGAGTCCTCAAGACCTCTTTCTAGGCCCTACCTCCTAAAAGTCCTGCTACCTCCCACTAGAAATATAGGTCGGGGCTGCTTTAACACAAGGGCCTCCAAGAATATTCCAGAACCAAATCATAGCATAGGATTAATAAACCTGAGTTGTGGGAAAGTATTGCATTTCTTGCTCAGGAATTTGTGGGCAGCCTCCATATCCTTATATGTTTCCTTTCTTTGTTTCCACTTTCTTGGTTGATTGGTTTGCTTATCAAGCATGTTTACTGAAGAGACTTCAGCGGCATGCCATCTTTAACAATGCAATGGAATATCCACCTTATCACATGCTCACCATCTCTGTGGACATCAGCGTCAGGCACATATGCTTGGTTATTGATGTGCAGACGGGTCAGCTGTTGTCATGTTCAAGTAGCAATGATCTCAAGCCAGAAACAAAAAGAAAGAAAAAACAAAAAGAAGCTTCTGTTTGAGAAAAAAAAAAAAAAGAAGAAGAAGAAGAAGAAGCAGGCATTTCCTAGAAATAGCTCTGACCCAAACCCAGCCAGAGCAGATTCAACCGGAGAGATATAAACAGAAATCACACCCTGCCTGCTATAATTAAACTAAACTAGATTTTAGAGGAAATTCTTCTTTGTGAAAAGCAAAATCTCTAGGGTAGCTCTGTCTTCCTAAGCCCTTACAGGAACAATGATCAAATCTGTAGTCTATAGGCTAAAATCTTTCACAAAACAAACTGATCCATATAAAAATAATTCTTAAGAAATCCTTTTTCTATGTGTGTGTGGTTTGCATGCACGTGTGTATGTGTGTACATGTGTGGGGTACACATGTGTGTAGCTGCATGTGTACATGTCTGTGGAAGCCAGAGGTGTCTATCTCAATCACTCTCTGCCTTTTTTTTTATTTGAGATAGATAGAGAGAGAGACAGATATAGATATATAGAGAGAATGAATGCTCCAGGGCCTTCAGCCACTGCAAATGAACTCCAGACACATGTGCCACCTTGTATATCTAGCTTATGTGGGTCCTGGGGAATCAAACCTGGGTCCTTTGGCTTTGTAGGCAAGCAACTTAACCACTGAGCCATCTCCCCAGCCCTGATACCTTAATTTTTGAAATGAGGTTTCTCACTGATCCCAGAGTTCACCAGTTAATCCAAATGAGCTTGCCAGCCAGCCCTGAAGATCATCCTTGTTCTCCTTTCCCTGCTCTGGGGTTACATGTACATGCCACCATGCCCAGCTTTTATGTGGGTCCTAGGGATCTAAACTCAGGTCCTCATGCTTGTATAGCAAGCACCTTAACAACTGAGCCATCTCCCCAGCCAAGAAATCATTTTTTTTAACCAAGGCTAAAATACTGTTCATGTAGACATTATGGGGCTTCAATAATATTAAATGTTTCCTGTGGAGTCAAGTCTCCACACAACACATGTCTTAAATAATCTCCAGATTCAATTCAGCCTTTGTCATTATGCTTTGGTCTTAATCCTCTCTGTGTTAACATTCCCTTATCCATACTTCATCCTTCTTCACGTCTGATTGTACTATTTATATCCATATATGTGAGTCCCTGATAACTTTAAGAGAATTAATATAAAGGAAATGGGCTTTATTAGTTTGGATTTGTTTTATTAGCATTCTACAGTTTGATTAGAATGGGGAAGCCAAGAGAGTTTTGTTTGCTAAGCAGAAGCAAAAACAACATAAGATGAAATAAACCGAGCCTCCATGTATTATTGATAGAACACAAAGACATTTTCCACAGCAATATTGTAAGTACAAAGGTCCTTGTACAAGACAATAGAGGAGAGCAAAGACACTTTTCATTTATTTTTCCTGACTGCTTTTAGTTCCTTGGCAGACATCTTTAGTTAAGTGAAGGGCATAATCTTTCTTCAAAGGGAATTTAGAGAAGAAACCAAAATATACCAGACGACTATATTGAAATATTTACCATTTGTTGATTTGGGACAGAGAATGAATGACAGATTTCAGCATAATATTTGCAGAGGGAAAAAGAGAATTTTCCATGAGCATCTAGAATGTTGTTTTGCTTGGGTTTATGTAAAAAAAAAATACATCTGAGAAAAATGAAAGTTAATCTTGGTGTGGGGGAGAAATCCTCTGAGTGTATAACCATATACTGTCAGCAGAACTTTTCAGGTGATTAGCAGTAAAACAATAATATTGGTATACAGGATTTTTTTTCTTTTTCAAGATAACTTTTACAGATTGAGTTAAGCTGTTTTGTAGAATAGCTAAATGTCAAAAATGGGTCTGGCCCTGGACACATCATTACAATATATGTGCACTTATAAAACACATTTGCATGTGTTTCTCTTTGATGGTCAACTTCTTCAGGCCCCAGGTTTGATAAATTTGATAATTTCTTAGAAATTCTGAGATGTTTCTTATAAAAGTCATTTTCAACAATAGCCTAGGATTAGCTAAAATTAACAGCCAAAAAAAATAATAATAAAGATCTGGGAATCAAATGGAAGTTTTCTGTTTTGTTTTGTCTTCTCCTTTTTCTTTCCTCTCTGTTGTTTGCTATTGATTTTTCTAAAGTATTGAGGGTTTCAGCAAGTGGAACAAAGAACTTACTCACCAGGTCAATGGAAAAATAAAATCAACATTGAAACCCAAATGTCTTCAGATGCTATTCTATGTACATAGTAAGAAAAGCTTTGCCATAGGATAGAACATTTCTTCTGACATGTGTGTATGTGTTGTATATGTGATGTGATGTGTGTATATGTATGTACAATGTATACACATGAGTGCACTGATGCATGAACACACACACATAGGCTAGAGGAGAATGTTGGGCATCCTGTGTATGTGTTCTGTGTTATTTCACTGAGACAGAGTCTCTCATGAAACCTAGAGCTGATGCTGTCACTCAGACTGGCTCCAGTGATTCTCCCACCTCTGCTTCACACAGGAGTGGGGTTATACACATGCATGGCCACACATATAAATGGCCACACAAATATTAAATTAAACTGAAAGTAAATAAGGAATCTGGGCATGATGGCACATGCCTTTAATCCCAGCACTCAGGAGGCAGAGGTAGGAGGATCACTGTGAGTTCAAGACCATAAATTCCAGGTCAGCCTGGGCTAGAGTGAGACTCTACCTCAAAAAAATAAATAAATAAATGAGGAAAGAAAGATGCATGAATAAAATACTACCCAAAGTGTAGAAATAACTTTTATTTGATGCAGAATTTCAGAAAATATAAAGTCCAAAAATAGTTATCCTAAGGAGATAGGCCCTAGGTGTTTTGGACATGAAAATATACCTGTTTATGGCCCTGGGGAATAAAGAAAGAGCATCCTTGTCTCTTTTATGTCAAGTGGCCCTAAGTTTGAAAGTGTGCCTCTGCCATGTACCATCTATATAATGTGTGTGTGTGTGTGTGTGTGTGTGCGTGTGCATACACACACACATTTTGAAGAGTATACATAGCCACTGTGCATGTTGTGGAGGTAGGAGAACAGCCTTGAGGTGTCTGTGTTCCACCTTCTCTGAGGCAGGATCTCTTGCTGCTGCAGATGAACTACCACACTGGTAAGGAACTTCAGGCTAGCTGGCCCTGGAGCCTCAGATTCTCTCGACTCCACCTACCATTGTCATAGGCACCTTGGAATCACAGATACATGTTGCATTTTGCATCTGGGTTTTTGTGGGTGCTCGGGAATTGAACACAGATCGGCAGGCTTTCCAAGCAAGCACCTTCAACTGCTGAGCTATCTCCCATTATGCCATGCAACATCTAGAAGACTATGGCCAAATGGATTTTGGTTTTCTCACTGCACAATGGGTATTAAAATATTGCTTATGTAGCAGACAGATGACTCAGTCAGTTAAAGTACTTGTCTTGTATGTATGAGGACCTGCATTCAATATCTAACAGCCATGGAAAATGCCGGGCATGGAAGTGCACTTATAATTCCAGTGCCAGGAAGATGAAAACAAATGATCTCTTGGATTTGCTGGTCAGCTGATCCAAATTATTTGGTTGCGCTCCAGGCCAGTGAGACTCTGTCTCACAAGAGATAAATGTTATTCCTGAGCATGACACCCTAAGTTGTCCTCTGGCCTCCACATGTACACATACACATGTGCATGTGTACCCATACACACTCAAATGTGAATACATACATGAACATACACATGCAAACATAAAAATACAATAAAAGAAAAAAAAGAAGCATAAATTGAAAGGGTAATTTGGGCTAGAGAGATAGCTTAGCAGTTAAGGTGCTTTGCCCATGAAGCCTAAGGACTCTGGTTCAATTCCCCAGTACCCATGTAAGCACAAGGTAGTTCATGCATCTGGAGTTCATTTGCAGTGGCTAGAGGCCCTGGTGTGCCTATTCTCTCTCTCTCTTTTCTCTCTCTCTATCAAGTAAAAAAATAAAATATTTTTAAAAGTGTAATTCATCTAACTCTTAGCCTAATATATAAGTACTCTATCAAAGGAACTTGTCGCGATTGCTGAATTTTTATCACAAGAGCTTTGTCAGCTTGGCTAGGATCACAGCACAAAGCTCTGACCACTGTGCCATTCTGATAGCCTGCCTCAGTCTTATGGAGCATATAGAACAGCATTTTGTACTACAGACAATTTCAGTGATTCATATCACTTTTATGAACAAATGTAGTCTCAATTGATTCTTTCCTCTATACGATTTTTTCAGTTTGAATGAAGTATAACTGAAAAGCGAAATGATATTTAGAATAACTCAAGGGATGATTTGATGTATGTATATACTATGAAATAATTACCACAGCCAAACTAATCAACTGTCCATCACCTTGCATAGTTACTTTTGGGGGGGTGGAAAGTGCATAAATTCTGTCCTCTTAGCAAATTTCTAATGTAAAATGCAGTGTTATCAACTACTACATCCATGCTGCATATTATTAGCTCACCAGGACCTATTCATGAGCCTGATTACCTTTGGTCGCATTCTAGCCTCAATGTAAACGTCACACCATCTTCTCTTCACTACAGAGTCCAACTACCAAAATAAGTTTGAGACTGTTTCTAAGTTGTTGGCCCAGTCTCATTACCAAGCACAGGAACATTTCTACAGGCTGAGTCTTCCTAGTCAAGAAAGGAATTGGCAGAAATCTATCATTTTTAAATGGGAAAATCTTGATTGAAATGGTTTTCAAACTTTCTACAATAGAAATAGTTCACTGACCTGCATTTCAAATCATTCAAAAGTACAACTCATGGGCTAGAGAGATGGCTTAGGGGTTAAGGTGCCTGCCTCCTAAGCCTAAGAACACTGGTTCCAATCTCTAGTGGTTCCAATCTCCAGGGCCCACATTTAACCAGATGCAAAGTGACCCAAGGGCGCAATGCCACACTTGACCACAAGGGGGCGCACACATCTGGATTTCGTTCGCAGCAGCTGAGACACTGCTGGCAAGCCCATCTCTGTCTTCCTCTCCTCTTTCTCTCTGTCTCTCTCTGTGTCTCTCTCCAAAAAAATAATTAAATTTTTTTTTAAAGTACAACTCATAAACAAACTACTATATCCAGTCAGAATATTCTAACCCACTGATTTCAGTGGTTCAGGAAATAAGCAATGACATACTGTTTTCGGAAGCCCAGGTCCACCATCCTTCAGAAACGTTGTATGTTTTTCATTCTCAGATATCTAAGCGATTACCACATGGGTACATGCACATAAACTTAATGTGTAATTTCTGTAGTTTCAACACTGTACTGAATGATTTTACTTTATATAACATCAGGGAATGCTTTTTCATTCAGGATCTCTAAGATTCCTCATTTGGTGAGATAGGATCTCACTATGTAAGCCCAGCTGGTCTCCAACTCATGCTCCTTGTGCCTCAGTCTCCTCAGAGCTGGAATTACAAGTGTGTGCCACCACAGCTCGTTAAGATTTAGCATGCCAATTCATGTGACCTCATTTGTTGTCACTGCTGCGTAGGAGTATTGTAGGAGCATCATGATACTGACTTTCATTTTTGTCAATGGTAACTTATCCGTGTGTATTATTTCTACCAATAAGAATATGAGCATTATTATTCATGGTTCCTTATACACTAACAGAGAAGATCCTCTAGAAGCAATTATGAGAATGGAGGCATGCAAACTTTCTCGATATTATAAAGTTGCTCTTTCCAAAATGACTGTAATGGTTTATATTGCTGTCACACCCAGCTACCACCATCAAACCCAAAATACGTAAAAGAGAAGGGAGAACAGTCTCAGAGAAAGTGGCGTGCACAGTGACACAGTCACAGTCCTGGAAGCCCGCTTCCCAAGGGATTTGTTTTTCATTTAGGAAAAATTGAAAATATACATTGTTGATAAGATTGGGAGGTAGCTGGTATTATTATTTTACCAATGTTAATGATAAACTGATTTTTTTTCATGATTTCATGATGGCTAAGTGGCCATCCAGCTAATTTGTTTAGAGGTAATTGAGTTTTCATAATCATATATCCACCTTTTCTTTAGTTAAAATTTTCAAAAATTCAGTAACATCCATGACCTGTACTAAGTAGATGGTTTGGCCTTTTTTTTTTTTATACAAGTACACTTCTAAACTTCATTGAAAGTTATCTTTAATCTTAATATTTTATATGACCCTCTTGCCAAAAAGTTGACATGATAGAATAAGCCACTTATTTTTTTTTTCTTGGCTTGTATTAGAAATAACCTTTATTCTATCAGGAGTATGAATTATCTCCCCAAAGACAACTGCTTCAGGTTCTTTCTTTCCATAAAAAAGTAGAACCCTACAGCTCAGACTTCATTTTCTATTTATGATTGGGCTGGTTTCCTTTTGATCATGGTATTCTATAATCAGAGAAATAAGAAGGAGAAAGCAACAAGATTAGGCTAAATGAGCTAAAGAGTAAAAAAAAACATATTCTTTGTAATCTATTTTTGAATGTGTGTGTAGTATTGAGGCATGGTGTATGTGATATGTGAATGTATAGTGTATACACATATGTGTACCCCACGGACATGCATGCAGAGGGCTGAGGAGAACATTGAATGCTCTCCACTATCACACTTCCTCTTTGTTTTCAAGGGCAGTGTATCTCCCTGAATCCAGAGCTGTCACACTTTTTTGGTCAAACTATCTGACCAGTGAGCCCCAGATATACTGATATCTTTGCCTCCTTCAGGGCTGGGATTACAGGGGCATATGACCACATTCAGCAAGAAGAGAGAGAGAGAGATACAGAGAAGAGAGACAGACAGAAACAATAGGCTTTCCAGCGCCTCTAGCCACTGCAAAAGAACTCCAGAAGCATGTGCCACTTTGTGCATCTGGCTTACATGGGTACTGAGGAATCGAACCTGAATCCTTAGCCTTCACACGCAAGTGCCTGAACCGTGTAGCCATCTCTTCAGCCCACATTCACTTTTTATGTGGGTGCTGGGGATAGAACTCAGGATGAATCAACCTCTCTCAGCACCTCATGCCTGTGCAGCAAGCATTCTTACCTAATGAGACGTCTCTCCCAACCCTGATTTTTTTCCTCCTTTTGAAACTTCTGTGTTCTTTGAGCCATACAGTATTTTGATGACTATCCACCCCTCATACCCTCCCAACCCTTCTGATTCCCTTCACTGATATACCATTGAAGGGGATGATTCCCCCTCCGACAGCCTCCTCCAGCAGTCATTAACAACCATCAGCTGGGGTCTCATGCACTCCTCCCTGTCTCGTGCAAGTCTTACAAACATAACCACAGCTGCCATGAGTTGATGAGGGCCTTGGCCACTTTCGGTCCAGGCAAGGGGTACTTCACTCAGGTCTATATACAGGTACACTAACTGATCCCTCGGGAATTTGCATTTCTTCAAAGTGACTATGCACTAGTCACTGATACACATCTTTGATCGAACACGGAGCAGAAATAAGCCATGAAAAGACCCTTCTCCATAGTGTCATAAATATTCAACACAGTCCCTTCAGATTAAGGGCCTGCGATTCAAAAGATCACCTACAATGTGAGGAAAATTTTCATCACGGGTTTGTGCTCCACACTTTGGTGAAACAGTAATATTCCCTTAAGAACAAAATCTTCAAAAATGTAGATTTAATTTGATGTGTTATACAAAAAAAAAAAAAAAGAAAGAAAAAAGAAATACATTCTGACTCTGTTCTCCATTGGAATATTATCTTTGTCTTCAAGTTTCCCATATCTATCTAGGTACATTCCAATGTGAATTTATCAAAAATATTTACTAGTGCTGGGTGTGGTGGATGCACTAGTACTGCAAACAGTCATATTGTGGTCCTTGTGCTTGCAGAATTTTAGATCTAATTTTTAATAAGATCACAGATTCTGCCCCCAGAAGGGCTATCTGCGCTATCTAGTGTAGACATGGGTAACTCTGTCAACCTAAGCCACTTAAAATGAAATTCAATACAAATTTCAAGTGGGGTGTGGTGGCACTGGGAGTTCAAGGCCACCCTGAGTCTGCACAGTGAACTCCAGCTCGGCCTGGGCTATAGCAAGACCCTACCTTGAAAAAGAATACAAATTTCATCTCAGTTCTCCAGACACATGAACATTTTCTTTGCTCAGCATCCTCATGGACCTGGTGTCTACCATATTGGGCCCAACAGACACAGATTTCATCCCTCAATGTTCACTTTCTAGTGGAGAGAAATGTCGCAGGGTCCATGCTGCCAAGTGGTGAATGAGAAAAGTCAGTCATAGAGACCTCTCAGGAAAACTGGGAACAATGTACAAACACGAAGTACAGGGGAAATGACCCAGTGCCCCTCCTGAGAGCACAGATAAAGACTAAGTGGAGCCCTTGTGTCTCCCTCAGTCATTGCAAGAGAGGCCTCAGGTGCTATTCTGGGGCAGACAAGCAAGCTTGAGGAAATTTCTAAAAAGGAAGGATTTGGCCGGGAACATCTCCAATGAAGAAAAGTTGAATAATTTTGTGAAATCACTTGATACTGACTTGGCCACATTTCTGTGGCAATTTTGATCCTCACATAATGTAAGATATTTCATGCATATTCACAAACAAATATTTGTAGTGCATAATTTCAGCTACTCTGAACAATTTGCCAGCATGTCCTATATTTTCCCTTTGAATTTTGTAAAATTTCAATGTATTTTGTGGGCACACCCAAAATGGATTTCAGGGCATTTTTGTTGTTATTTCTTATAAAAAGCCTGGGCTGGAGAGATGGAGTAGTGGTTAAGGTGCTTTCCTGCAAAGCCTAAGGACCCAGGTTCAATTCCCCTGAACCCACGTAAGCTAGGTGCACAAAGTGGTACATGTGTCTGGAGTTCATTTGCAGTGGCTAGAGGCCCTGGCATGTCCATTCTCTCTCTCACACAAATAAATAAATAAATAAATAAATAAATAAATAAATAAATAAATAAATAGAAATTTTAAAAAGACTTAAGCTCCCAGGAACGTGTAGTCTTCCATTTACTTCTCAAAAGTGATATGTTAAAACCCATTAACTCCTCTAGCAGATACGCAGCTCCAATGTAACTAGCCATTAATAAAAGGCAGAATGAGGGCCAGAGAGTTGGCTTAGAAGTTAAGGGGCTTGCCTGCAAAGCCTAAGGACCCAGGTTCAATACTGCAGTACAATTCCCACATAAAGTAAGATGCACATGGTGGCTCATGCATCTGGAGTTTGTTTGCAGTGCCTAGAGACCCTGTTGTGCCAATTCTCTCACTCTCTCTCTCTCTTTCTCATAAATAATAAAAAAAAAAACAGAATGACCAATTTTTTGTTCAAATTTAATAACAGTTAAAATAGTATGTGTGTTACTTGGAAGAAATAGATGATTATAAAATGCAATAGATTTAAAATGAGTTGGAAAAATAATCAAAATAAAATTCCTAATTACCACATTAAGTTTCCATACTTGAGTAACATAAGATTTCATTTGGACAGATTTGGTTGTTATGGGAAGTTAACAAATGTGACTGTTTCCCTCCAAAATTCCAAAATGTTCATAATTTATAATATATTATATAATGGTGTGGGACCCTCTGACTATCTATAAATGTAGTCCCCAGGTAGAAACTTGATCAAACATATTTTGGCTCTAAGAGATCTGAAGTTGGGGTACTCAAGAGAATTAAAGTTCATTTTCTTTTTCTTCCACCAGTGTGCCCTGGTCAAAAGCAAAAACAAAGTGAGCAGACCTATTACTCATCCATCTAAATGCTCGTGAGCACATCCCAGGACTGTGCCATGTAAAGGAAACAGATTAACATAATGTAGAGGTAAAAATAGAAATCTTAGTCACGTTTCCTGATCTTTGATGGTCGTTGCATACCTTACTTTCTATACGAGGCAAGTTTGTTCATCATACAGAAAACTCATCATGGTCCTACTCGAAAATGATGATGTCTAGATAAGAACTGAGCGCAAGGAACGATGCTCAAATGAGCCACAGGTGATTATTGTAATTATGTCTGTTGAAAATAACATGATGCAGTTTGGTTTGCAAGGCAATTTGAAAAAATTAAAATGTGCCTATGAAAAAGATACCCAAACTCACATTAAGCATTTGTTCAAATTCCACAACAGAGCTCAAAGAGGACAGTTTGGTAAAGACCAGGTGGCATTTTTCCCCTAGCTTCCAGTATGACGAGTTCTTGTGACATATTTGGTGTTCACTGAAATGAAAAGTTAAGTCTACCAGTCTGTTGACCTGCATGCTCATTCAAATACTTTAGACAATACATTAAAGATTACTTTGTGAACTTACGAATTCTGAAGTTCAGAATGTCCCTGGAGATAGTATCCTTTGTTATAGACATCTAGTCTAAAGAGCTGTCCTTGAGATTTAAACTATACAATCTATTGGATGTTTTCTGGAAAGATCCTCCATTGGGGGAAAGTAGCCTTCACTGGCACCAATTCCCATCATATCGGATTGTGAGTAAGTGGAGGAGCTCATATTCTGACATCCAGTTCCAGGACCTGGCAACTCTGGAGCCACGGGCTTGACTGAGACGGCAACAAGTGGCCTTGATTTTGTCAGAGAAGAATGCCTGCTCAGGAGTTAGAAAACTTATACCCAGAGCACAGAAGCATCTTTTCATCATAGAAAGCATCACTTATTTTTGTTTCGAATAATCCATAGCTAAATAATTCTGTTTAACTGAAATTGGTATCTTTGGTTTGAAAACAAGCACATTTCCATTCTTGGCTATTTATTATTTGCTGGACTCTTCCTTTTCAGTTTTAAAACCTGTTGTTCTTTGAGATGCATACCTGCAGGAGAAATAAAAACAATGGGCGTAATTTGTGTACTGTGTACTGAATGGTCAACACTAAAGTATATGCTACTCAAGTTCTTTTAAGTAGGGATCCACAAACTTGTAGAGAGCCAATAAATATTTTAACCTTTGTAGAACACACAGTGTCTGTCACAACTGTTCAATTCCACTGGTGTGGTGAGAAAAATAGTCATCAATGTTATGGACAAGGTAATATTGTAATCTAACTTTATATAAAGCCACTTAAATTTGAATGTTGCAGAACTTTCATGTGTCAGAAACTATTAGTCTTGGTTTGTTTATTTTTCAATATTTAATACAAAAGCCATTTGTAGCTCTAGGCTAGATATAGTCCATAGCCTTCACCTTTTTACTCCTGCTTTAAAAGTTTTCCTTGAGCAGGGTAAAGATTTTAGTTGAAATTTTTACCATAGCACGAATTACTTTGGCAAATATTTTTAAGTAGAAAAAGAAGAAAAAATGACTTAACTATTCAAATTGTCCCAAGATGAATAGATGGATCAGGAGAATGAAAACAAAGACTGGTAGATCCAGACATCCAATGAGATAACTGGGAGAAACCATGCTCCCAGTCTCTGCCTTCTTCCTGGGCACGTACTACGGTACTTCCTTTAGTGTTAGTTATTTCAGTATTTTACCAATCAGACTTTGACTGGCACTTGGGTATACTACTCTGACTCCTGTGAGACCCCTATGCATTACCTCTCTGTTTTCTGTTCCCTGACTGAAGATATTCAGGGGGAATTCCTGAAGGGTTGTAGAGCCAGCTGATAGATGGCTGAATCCTGCACTTACTGTGCTCACTTAAGCTGTGACATGATCATTAGATCAACTGTAGTGTTGTTAAGATCTGAAATATAGAGATTTGCTACCATAGCATGGCTTAGCCTAGCCTGACTAATGTCATCTGTATTGTCACCCTAAATGATTAGTTGGGTATGAGGTATAATGTAGCTATTAATTGGGCATTTGTTGATTGGTGATTGCTGATAAATGGCTATCCTCATAATTGTCAATTTGAAAATGTCATATCATATATTATCAACATGTTTCTGTGCCATGTGATAATGTTTTGCGAATTGTACACATGAATGCAGAAGAAAGATGAGGGATAAATCCTGTCCTAGCATACACTATATAGCATTATGTTCTTGTTCAATGACTAACATTTGATGAGTTGTTACTATGTTCCAGTAATGAAGCCTCAAGACACGGCCGTGAAGCACTTACTTCAAGTTTAACTTCTGCTGAAATGGGTTTAGGAGGGCACAAAGGGAATGGAACCCAGATTCCGGGTGACTGGCTTAAGAGCCAGTTAACTATCCTCAAAGAGATGCTGAATAGAGAGCTTAATAACAAGGTTCCCACCATTAACATACATATCATTATCAATGCTCCAACACTCTATGACATCATGTAGGAGGACATAAGGCAGAGCAGAGCTGAAGCCTGGGACTAAGCCACGGTATGTGATAGGACAAAGGGGAAAGGAAATTTTTTAAAAAATTATTTATATAAGAGAGAGAGAGAGAGAAAGGAAGGTAGATAGAGAATAGGTGCACCAGATGTGTGGGGCACTTTGTGCATCTGGCTTATATGAGTCCTAGGGAATCAAACCTGGGTCATTTGGCTTTGCAGGCAAGTGCCTTAAACACTAAGCCATCTTTCCAGCCCAGGAACTATTTTTAAAAAAGATTGTATTTTTACTTATTTATTTGAGACAGAGAGATACAGAAATAGGCAGGTAGAGAAAGGAGAGAGAGAGAATGGGCATGCCAGGGCCTCCAGCCATTGCAAATGAAATCCAGATATGTGAGCCCCCTTGTGCATCTGGCTTACAAGGGTCCTGGGGAGTCAAACCTGGGTCCTTTGGCTTTGCAGGCAAGTGCCTTAAGTACTAAGCCATCTCTCCAGCCCCTCCCCCAGGAACTGTTTTTCTCAAATCCCAGAACAAATGAACAGAGAAAGAACAAAGTCAGGACATCAGTACAATATTCAGAAAATCAGATGAGTGTAGCTTTAAGGCAACAGTGAGAGCAGAAGACAGGGATGCAGCTCAGTGGTAGAGAACCTTGCCTGGCATACACTAAGCCCATTCCCAGAACTGCAAAATAAAAAGATAAACACCTTAAACTAAGGAAGCCTAGGGGGCAGAATGCTTGCAGAAAGGAGGCAGGAACGACCCTTTCAAATGCTTGTTGAAAAGTGAGGTATATACGGGCTGGAGAGATGGCTTAGCAGTTAAGGTGCCTGCCTGCTAAGCCTAAGAACGCTGGTTCCAATCTCCAGCGATTCCAATCTCCAGGTCCCACGTTTAGCCAGATGCAAAGTGATGCAAGGGTGCAATGCTGCACTTGACCACAAGGGGGCGCACACATCTGGATTTCGTTCACAGCAGCCGAGAGACTGCTGGCACGCCCATCTCTATCTGTCTCCCTCTCCTCTCTGTCTGTCTCTCTCTCTCTGTCTTTCTCCAAAAATAAATAAAATAATAAAAAAATAAATAATAAAAATAATAAAAAGAAAAAAGAAAAAAAGAAAAGTGAGGTATACATAGAAAGTCCATGGGCTAGGGAGAGGGCTCTGTGGGCAGAGTGCTGGCTACGTAAGCATGAGGACATGAGTTCAGATCTCCAGCACCCACACAAACTTCAATGATGCATGTCTGTATTCCCAACACCAGGTTAGATATAGGGAACCCCTGGAGCTCACTGGCTAGAGTCCTGGTGAGTTCTTCATTGTGAAACCTGCCTCAAGAAATAAAGTGGAGAGAAATTGAGGGAAACACTTAAATCAATCTCTGCCCTCCACATCCATGCACACATGTGAACTCACATAGTATGAACATGCATAGTAAACACACACACATACAAACAAAGGACAGAAAACTGACTCAAGTTTTTCCATAAAAGGGTCATAGCTGCCTTGGAAAGAGCCCAAATGTGGGTGTAACGAAAAAGAGGAGAAAGTAAACAAAAGAGAGAGAGAGATAAGTAATTTCTAAGAAATTTTCCTCTGCAACCAGCACAGAAAAAGTGATGGACAAGTGGGAGTTGAGGATGAGGGTGTGGACTAAGGAGCCTGGTGTTGGAACATGCTTCTTTCTTGATTACAATAAGCCAAAACCAAAGGAAAGGAACCAATTAATGCGGGATGAGAGGATACAATGGGATCCAGAGACAGATGCAGCCAAGGGTAGCCATGGCTAACACTGTGCCTCCGAGCAAGTTTAACCAAATAGGAAAGCCAAGTGAAGTTCCCCACATGGCGGGTTGACTGAAATGGGGCAGCTCTGTATCTCTTCTATAGAGTATTTGAGAAAGGAGGGGAACTGATGCTTCTGTGGGAAATTATTATTAAGTAACAAACTATTAGAAAGCTCTTCCATGTTTAAAATTAAAATTCTCCCTTGAGGGGCTGGAGAGATGTCTTAGTGGTTAAGCGCTTGCCTGTGAAGCCTACAGCCCCCAGTTAGAGGCTGAATTCCCCAGTACCCACGTGAGCCAGATGCACAAGGTGGTGCATGCATCTAGAGTTCATTTACAGTGGCTGGAAGCCCTGGTGTGCCTGTTCTCTCTCTCTCTCTCTATCTATCTATCTATCTATCTATCTATCTATCTATCTATCTCTCTCCCTATCTTTCGCTCTCAAATAAATAAATAAACTCACAGCAATACTGCCTAGAATGTAGTAGAAAGACAAGAACCAATCCAAAAGTTGTCCTGTGTTCTCTACTTGCACTCCATGGCATGAGCACACACACACACACACACACACACACACACATAAATCATAAAAAATTAAAATGATATAAAGAGCAGCTGAGAAAGATACCTGTCATTGACCTCTGGCCTCCACATGTGCCTGGGTACACATGTGCATCCACATACATACAAATGCCTGTGCATGTGTACATATGCCACACATATACATATGCAAAATAAAGCAAAATCAAGCTTGTGAGAGTGGCATGCTTACATTCCCACACACATGTGTGTATAAGGCATTCAGTTTCTTCCCATGTCACCGGCAAATGTTTTTTGACACTTTGCTCTGTTTATGGTATTCTGGTAAGCTTAGAACGCTATTTCTCTGTGGTTTTAGAATTGTTTTCCTAATAGCTAATGACGTTGAGTATGCATGTGCCATGCGCCCTCCATACACCCTCTGGGGTGAAAACTCTCTTCATGTCTTCTACCTATTTTCTAATTTTGAATCTTTTCTTTCCTTTATTGTTAAACATTAAGCAGCATTCTTCTCTATGCTATGGTCAGATATGTGGTTTACAAATAGCTTTCCCAGTCTGTGGCTTAACCTTTCATTCTTTCAACAGGGTCTTTCTCAGAGCAAACACTCTTCATGGAAAAATTAAGCATTTCTTTTCATGACACATGCTTTTGATGTCTGGCATAAGAAAATTTTGCCTTGTGCTAAAAACCAAATATATTTTTTTTCAAAAGTTTTGTAGTGTTACACTTGTCTGATCTCTTTTGAGTTGATATTTGGGCAAATGGAGCTTTAGAACAAAGTTCATTTTCCTACCTGTGCATGAACGGTTGCTGTAACATTTATTGAAAATGATACCTCTCTAAAGGGTTTTGCACCTTTGTCAGAAATTAGTTCTCACTCTCTCTCTCTCTCTCCCTCCCTCTCTCTCATAAAAATATTACAAAAAAGGGGCTGGAAAAATGACTTAGGTGCTTGCCTGCAAAGCCTGAGGACCCATATTCAACTCTCCAGATCCCACATAAGCCAGACACACAAGGTAACGCAAGCATGCAAGGTCACACATGCACACTAGGTGGTGCATGCTTGTGGAGTTTGGTTCCAATAGATGAAGGCCCTGACACATCAATATTCTCTCTCTTTCTCTCTCTCTCTCTCTCTCTCTCTCTCTCTCTCTCACTGTCTCCCTCATTTAAAAAAGTTACAGAAAAATTGGTTGAGCTGAGCATGTTGACACATTCCTTTAATCCCAGCGCTCTGAAGACAGAGGTAGGAGGATCACTGTGACTTCAAGGCCAGCTTGGAAGACAGGGTGAGTCCCAGATCAGCCTGGGTTAGATTGAGACTTTACTTTAAAAAAGAAAAAAAATCTGTTGGGCAAATTTTGTGCCTAGAGCCCCAGTCAATTCTGACCAGAGAAGGCAGAGTAGATGTGTTCACAGGTCTTAGGGCAAAGGGGGGATTTTTTTTTTATTAGGAAATATGATTGTTAGCCTCAGGGATTTGGTAGGCATCCTTTATGAACTTGAGGAAGATCCACCCTTTGTCAATTTTCCTGTGAGGTTTTGATCATGAATAAGCATTAAGTTCTGTCAAGTATCTTCTTATATGTCAAGTGACACAGTCATGTGAATTTTCTTCCCCCTTTAATATGATATAGGTCACATGGATTTCCAAATATTAAATTTGTCCTTCATTTCAGGAATAATCTCTCCTTGACAATGTTGTACAACTCATCAAAAGAATATTACTGAATTCTTTTTACTAATATTTTTTAAATTTTTATTTAATTATTTGTGTGTGTGCGAGCGCACACACGCATGTGCACATGCGTGCATATCAGGGTCTCTTGTCATTGCAAACAAGTGCCAACTGCTTGCACCACTTTTTGCGTCCAGCTTTAGGCGGATGATTGAGGAATTGAACCTGGGGCCAGCATATTTTGAAAGCAAGTGCCTCCAATTGTTCAGCTATCTCCCCTGCCCCCTTACTAATATTTTCATGAAAGTTTTATATCCATATATATTAATCTCTGGTTCTCATTTGCTAGTTTTGAGTTTGGGGTGGATGTGTGAATTTGCTCACTGATGTTATTATCAAAGAAATATTCACTTAAAACGGATTGGGAAATGTTCCCACCTCTTCAGTTTTCTGGAAAAAGTTGTGTAAAACTGATACTAATTCTTGAAACATTTGGAGAAATTCTTCCATGCGTTCCTCTGGGACTGGGGAGTACTTTGTGGGGAGTTTTTCGATAGCCAACCCGCTTCCTTAGTGGTTATGGATCTAACTTGTCTGTTTCATATTAGGTAAGCTGGGGTCATTTGTGTTTGGAGGAACTGGTAAATTTAACTGTCAAATGTGTGTGGGTATAGAGTTGTGTGTTGTGTGACCTTATTATCAATTTGATGACTATAAAATCTGTAGTGGGATCTTGTTCTATTTCTGATACTTTTCTTTTGTTTCTTTCTCTGTCTTGCTAGCGATTTGTTAATGATCATTTCTGAGTCATCCTCTTGTTTCATTAATTTTTCTGTTGGTTTTCTATTTGAAATGTATTGGTTTCTGTTTCTATCTTGATTATTTCATTCCTGCTCTTTTGTCAGGTTAATTATGCCTTTTTTCTAGGTTCTCAGATGTGGGGGAACATAGATTGTTGAACATTTCTCTCTTCTTTTGTAATGATTCTTCTCCTACTTTATTGATTATTTTTCTAGTTTTCTTTTTAGCATTTAATGTAGTTTCCCTCTAAACTTTACCTACTTTGTAAGGCTTTAGTACTTTTTGATTTATTGGTCTTTGTTTTAAGCCTAAAATACGGACTGTTTGGGCAAACATTACATATCTTTGTCCTCCGTTAATACCATGGGCACTTTAGAAAATGTGCATTCTGATGTTTTTAACAGATGTTTTTATTTTTATTTATGTATTTGCAAGCAGAGAGAGAGAAGGAGATGGAGAGAGAGGGATGGGTACACCAGGCCTTTCTGCCATGGTAAATGAATGCTAGACGCATGCACCACTTTGTGCATCTGGCTTCACATGGGTACTAGGGAATCAACCCAGGCCATTATGCTTTGCTAATTTAACTGCTAATCCATCTCCCCAGCCCTATCTTTTTATTTTTTTTAATTTTTGTATGTTTGTTGTATATGGTGCTTGTGTGTTGTGTGTGCACATGTGTGTGCTGATGTGAGCCCCCAGTGTGCAGCTGTAGAAGCCAGAGGAAGACACAGGTACCCTCCATCACTCTTTTCACCTGATTTCTCTGAAACAGAGTCACTGATCCTACAGGTCCTATTTTTCCACAAGGCTGGCTGACCAGGGAGCCCCAGAAATCCTCAGGTCTCTACTCTCTCTCCCACCCCCACTGTCAGTACTGGGGTTGCAAGTGTGCACCCCCATGCTGTTTTGTACTTGAATGCTGAGGAGCAAACTCAAGTCCTCAAGCGTGCTTGCTTCTCCATTGTCCTCAGGCCCCTCTTCTGCTTTCTGATGGAGATTTTTTTCAAATAGCAGGTAGAATTGTTTCAGCAGTGAATAGGGAGTTCCAAATCCCTGTTGATCTCTTTCACTGATTTCCTTTAATTGTTGAGAATATAGTAACAAATTCTCCACTTACAATGTTGCATTTCTCAATTAATATTTCTTATTGTGTCAGGTTTTGCCTCACAAATTTCACAACTCGTTTTGGCCCTTTTGAATGGCTGACCTTTTATCATAGTGTAATTTACTCTCCTCTCTGTGGTAATCTGGAATGGAAATCTACTTCATTTGATAAGAACACAGCCTTTCTGCTTACAAGCAACACAGCAACCTTTACTTTCAACTTGCACGTGTCTTCATTTTCAAACTTCATATTTATGTTCTACCATTTAATTTGTATATTTGGAACGATTTATATTTATTGATATTAGCACTTAGGCCTACCATTTTTATTTTTTATTTATTCACTGGTTTTCATTTCTGTCTTTGTTTTTTCTTACTGTGGACTAACTAAGCTATCTTCAGGATCTATTTTATTTTCTCCAGTGTTTCTGAGAGTATCTCTGTTCATCTTTTTTAAAGGGTCACTCTAGGTACTATATTTTGTAAGTATAAATTATCATACTTAACTGGCTTGTTATTTTATCATGTCATATAGAAATCTTGCCTCCAGCTTGGCTTGGTGGTACAAGCCTTTAATCCCAGCACTTGGGAGGCAGAGGTAGGAGGATCTCTCTGAGCTTGAGGCTACCCTGAGACTACATAATGAATTCTATGCCAGCCTAGGCTAAAGTGAGACCCTACCTCAGAAAAAAAAAGAGGGGCTGGAGGGATTGCTTAGTGGTTAAGGTGCTTCCTGCAAAGCCAAAGGTCCCAGGTTCAATTCACAGGATGCACATAAGCAGATGCACAAGGTGGCATATGTGTCGGGAATTCATATGCAGTGGATGGAGGCCCTGGCACACCTATTTTCTTTCTCCCACTATCTCTCTGTCTCTCTGTCTCTCTCTCTCTGCCTCTTTCTCTCAAATAAATAAAATATTTAGAAAAAGAAAAGAAAAAAGAAATCTTGCCTCCCTTTATCCTCCTGCATATCACATTCTCTATAATATAATTGTAAAAACAATATTTCTTCCATATGTTCTTAGAGGGAAATCAAACATTATAACTTTTGCTTGAATAATAAACATACCTTTGAAGATGGGGAGATAGCTCAGTGGTTAAAGACATTTGCTTGCCAAACCTGCCAACACAGGTTCAAGTCCCCAGTATCCATGTAAAGCCAGATGGACCAAGTGCTACATATGCCTGGAGTTCATTTACAAAGCAGTCATCCCTGGCATACCCATTCTCTCTTTTTGACTACGTATTCATATTAAGTAAATAAATTTTTTTTAAAAACCTATTTTTTAAAAAATAACATAATTTTGGAAATGTATAAAAAGGAAACCTTATTTTCTTTACCTAGATTTTTGTTGATCCTGTTCTCGCTATTGGAAGTTTTCTTCTATCATTTCCTTTCTGTGTAGAGAACTTCTGTGCCACTGTCTTTTTCTTCTTCTATGGTCATGTTTATGTGCTCATGTGTGTAGGTGCATGTGTGTCACAGTGCGTGTGTGGAGATCAGAGGACAACCATTGTGTATTAGTACTCTCCTTCCACCTTGTTTGAGGCAGGGTCTCTTGTTCAACACTGCAGTTTCCAGATTAGGTAGTCTGCAAGCTTCCAGGAAACTCTCTAGCCTCCACCTCCCATTTCCTCATAGGTGTACTGAGATTACAGAAGCCCAGCACAACATCCGGCTTGTACATGGTGCTTGCACAGCAAATGATTTATCACTGAGCATCTCCCCAGCCTTGTACCATTCTTTCACTGGAGACCTAGAGATAGCAAATACTTAGTTTTCCATCCAGTTGGTTTCTCTTGTCCAGATTGGTCATCACTCAGTTTGGTCAGATTGGTCATTACTCAGTCTGGCAATTCATGCATTTTTCCCCCTCTGCACTCCTACCTTCTACTCCTGCAAACATCTATTGAGTTTATTTTGTTTTATTGATTATATTCTCTAGTCTAACACATCCACTTGGCTCTTCTTTATATATCTCATTTCTTTTCTTTTATTTTCTTTTCTTTCCTTTTTTTTTTTTTTTTGGAGAGAGACAGATAGAGGGAGAGGAAGACAGATAGAGATGGGCATGCCAGCAGCCTCTCAGCTGCTGCGAACGAAATCCAGATGTGTGCACTGCCTTGTGGTCACATGCAAAATTGCACCCCTGCGTCACTTTGCATCTGGCTAAATGTGGGACCTGGGGATTGGAACCGCTGGAGATTGGAACCAGCATTCTTAGGCTTAGGAGGCAGGCGCCTTAACCACTAAGCCATCTCTCCAGCCCAATCTCTCATTTCTTTATCAAGACTTTTTGAGTATTTGCAAGACTTTTTGCCCTTGTCACAAGCATTGTCATCATAGTGGCTGTACTATGCGTTTTGTTATGGCTGCTGCAAAGTCATATGTATATATGTCTGAACATCTCCATCTTCTTTTTGTGTGTTTTGTTTTGTTTTCTTTTCTTTTTCTAGCTAGGGTCTTGATCTAGTCTCAGGCTGGCCTTTAAGTCACAGTGATCCTCCTACCTCAGTCTCCCAAATTCTGGGATTAAAAGCCTGTGCCACCTTGATCATCTTTAACTCAGATTTACATCTTCCTGATTCTTGGTCTCATGTGCAATTCTTGATAAAAATCTGGACATTTTTGTTTTTCAGTTTATGAATCTATATCCTGAGACTTCTGAATTAGTTGTTTTTTTTTTTTTTTTTTTTTTTTTTCCTAGTACATTACAGCAGGGGAAGGGACAGTCAATCCCTTGTGACTGCCGAGTGAAAATAGAGGTCCACATTCCCTACTCCACCTCTGATGATGCTGTAGGCCTGGATGAGGTGCTGGGTGGCCATGGAATTTGAGGTTCCTTGTCTGATCCCCAGCAACTCCACAGGCCTGGGGGTGAGGAATAAGGCTTTTCATGGCTGCTTATGAGGAATACATTTATGGGCTACTGACACAGCTTCTTCTGACACCATGCCTGTGGCACTATAGGGTATTTTCTTTGTACGATCTCACAGGAGTGGACATTCAGGTCTCCGCTTTCTCTGTATACATGTGGGTGGAGTAAAACAACACATTTTCTTTGTTGTTTAGAGTGGTTACTTTCTACCAAGTTTTGTCATGTTAGGGTATGCTTTCTTAGTTCTATGAAAAGAAATGGTGAGCTTTCATTTAAAATGGTTGCATTTTCTTTTTGTACTTTTCTGTCCCCACTTGCACTTCTGGGATTCTAGCTCCTTCATATTCTAAGTCCTGGATGCAGAATGCAAAGAAATGTGCCAGACTTTGCTGCGCCATTGCTCTTCAGGTTCTGAAGTCCATATTTAGTCTTTCTTCTTTGCTCTACCTTTCACTGGTTTCCATTCATTTTATCTTAATGTTCAGGGCTCTCGGCTACACTTCAGTGATAGGCACAATGAAAACCAAGCTGATTCAACATTGCCAAGGTGGAAGCCCATGGTGCTTTGTTAGTAAGTAGGACAAAGTCCTCAAAAGAAAGGCCTAATCCCCCACTCTGGAGTGAGTAGGCCAGAGCTCCTGGTTCGTTCCTCACTTTCCAGTTCCCTGGTCCCCATCCCCCTGCTCTTAGTTAAGGGTGCCCTGGAGCCCATGTGCATGCTGCTGAAGTAGGCCTTTTGCTCTGCCTTCCTGATTGACCTGCTCCTGGGTCCTCAAATACCTGGTCCCCTGAGCCAGATAGGGCACAGGCCACTATGGGAGCTGGCCACTTGTCCCTAGCTCCCCAGCTTCCCAGCTCCTGGTTCCCCTGTGCTGAAGAGTGCATGCAAGTGGAGTGAGTAGGCCAGAGCTCCCAGTTCCCCACCTTCCACTTCCCCAGGTACCTTTGATATATTTGCAATCTCCGCAATCTGTGCATCTGTAGTTATAACTCCATCCTACTCCAGCCCAGTTCACATTTAAAACAGAACATTCGGGCTGGAGAGATGGCTTAGCGGTTAAGGCACCTTCCTGCTAAACCTAAGAACCTGGTTCCAATCTCCAGGTACCACGTTTAGCCAGATGCAGTGATGCAAGGATGCAATGCCGCACTTTCCCACAAGGGGGCACACACATCTGGATTTCGTTCACAGCAGCTGAAAGACTGCTGGCGCGCCCATCTCTATCTGTCTCCCTCTCCCTCTCTGTCTGTCTCTATCTGTGTCTCTCTCCAAAAATAAAATAAAATAAAACAGAACATTCACTGAAGATCCTACAAAGAAAACACAGCAGAAAACAAAAGACTAATAGAAAAACCTCTCTGAAACCCCTCACTAATAGAGTCACTCATGTGGAAGACAGAACCTCTGATCTGGAAGACAAGACAGAAAAATTACCCAGGAGCCCAAAAACTTTGCTAACTTTAAAAAATATCATGCAAACAAAATGTGAGGGAACTATGGGATAGTCTAAAATGACCAAACATCTAGATAATGGATATAGTAGAAGAGGAAGAAATCAAGGCCAGAGTCATAGGGAACATATTCAACAAAATCATTGAAGAAAATTTTCCCAACCTTGCAAAAGAGAGGCCCTTCTGGATACAAGAAGCTCACAGAACACCAAACACAAAGGACCAAAGAAGAAATGCTCCAAGGCACAACACAGGTAAAACTCTTAACAATTAAAACTAAGAGAGAGTGCTAAAAGCAGCAAGAGAGAAACAACTCACTACATACAAAGGCAATCCCATCAGAACTACATGAGATTTCCCAAATGGAAGCTAGAAGGGCCTAGAATGGACCATTTCAAATACTAAAAATCAGTGGCTTCCAACCCAAACTACTGTACCCAGCAAAAGTATATTTCATAATAGATGGTAAAAGAAAAACTTTCCATGAAAAAAGTCAACTCTATGATTACACAAACACAAAGACAACCCTACAGAGAATACTTCAGGGAATACTCCACACAGAAGAGTCAAACAACCAATCTCAAGAGCCTACAGGAAGAGGATCACAATAACCAAAGCTAGAACATGCTCAGAAAAGTGCAAAATCCAAGAAAGCACCAAACTCCATAAATCCCCCCATCATGGCAGGGATTAAATCAAACTTAACAGTTATAACATTAAAAATTAAGTCTTAACTCACCCATAAAAAAACACAAGTTAACATGGTGGATCAGAAAAATGGATCCTTATATTTGCTGCCTTAAAGGAACCTACCTTACCACTAAAGACAGATACCTCCTTGGAGTGAAAGGATGGAAAATGATATTCTAAGCAAATGGAAATAAGAAACAAGCAGGTGTTGCTATATTAATATCTGACAAAATAGACTTCTAACTAAAAGAAATCAAAAAGAATAAAGAAGGCCACTTGTAGTCATCAAGGGAATGATTCAACATGAGGACATCCCAACCATAAATCTATATATACCAAACATAGGTACACCATAGTTTATAAAGCAAAACCTACTTGACAACAAAAGAGAAATAAACACCAACACCATCATATCTTGGGATTTCAATATTCCACTATCATCACTAGACAGATTATCCAAGGATAAAATCAACAGGGAAATGATAGAGCTCAACAACACCATAGATGAACTAGACGTAATGGACATTGACAGAACTTTCCACCCCAACTCTACAGAACATGCTTTCTTCTCAACAGCATGAAATCTTCTACAAAATAGACATATATTAGGCCATAAAGCATGCCTCCATAAATTCAGGGAAACTGACATAACGTCCTGCATATCAGATCACAATGCTCTAAAATTAGAGGTTAACAACAAGGGACACATCAGGAACTTTACCAGCTGCTGGAGAATGCACAACACACATTTAAATGATGAATGGGTTGTGGAAGAAATAAAAACAGAAATTTTAAAATTTCTAGAATTGAATGGTAATGAAAATATAACTTACCAAAACTTATGGGACACAATGAAGGCAGTCCTAAGAAGAAAATTCATAGTGCTAAATGCCTTCATAAAAAAGACTGAGAGATCTCAAATCAATAATTTAACCATCCACATAAAAGCATTAGAAAAATAAGAAGAATCCAACCCTAAGAGCTCCAGATGGAAAGAAATAATCAAAATCAGAGCAGAAATTAATAAATTGCAAACTAAGAAAACAGTTAAGAAAATTGGTGAAATGAAGAGCTTGTTCTTTGAAAAACATAAACAAGACTGATAAACCCTTGGCCAATTTGATCAAACACAAAAAAAGAGAAGTCTCAAATTAACAAAATCAGAAATGAAAAGGGAAAGGTCATAACAGACATTATGGAAATTGGAAGAATCATCAGGACATACTTCTAAAACCTCTACTCCACAAAATTAAATAATCTGGAAGAAATGGATGAATTCCTAGCCACACACCACTTACCAAAACTAAACTCAGAGCAGATTAATCTCCTAACAAACCTATCACATTTATAAGATTTAATGCAATGCCAATAAAAATTCCAGTGTCATTCTTCACAGAGATAGAAACAAATGATCTCAAAATTCATATGGAATGACAGAGGTGTTGGATATCCAAACACATCCTCAGCAAAAGAAAAGTCCAGGACCAGATGATTTCTTGGCTGAATTCTATCAAACCTTCATTGAAGAACTGAAACCAATTTTTCTCAAACTGCTTTTGCATAATTGGAGACCACAGAATCTTCTCCAACTCATTTTGTGAAGCTAGTATCACCCTAATACCAAAACCAGACAGAGATACAACAAGAAAAGAAAACTATAGGCCTATGTCCCTGATAAACTTAGATGTAACGATCTTGAAGAAAATCCTCACAAATTGAATTCAACAACATATCAAAAGCACTATCCACCATGATCAAGCAGGATTCATCCCAGGGATGCAGGGATGGTTCAATATACAGAAATCAGCCAACACAATACCCAGCATGAATAAACTTAATCACAACCATATGATCATTTCAACAGATACAGAGAAGGACTTTGACAAAATACAACATCATTTCATGATCAAAACACAAGAGAGAATAGACATGGATGTTTTATATCTCAACACAATATAATCTTTATATTAAGAATTTAGATCCAAATGATACTTAATGGGAAAAGACTCAAGGAGTTCCCACTGTGATCAGGAACAAGGTAGGAGTGCCTACTCCCACCATTGGTCTTTACCATAGTGCTAGAAGACATAGCCCAAGCAATCAAAGAGGAGAGAGAAAGAAAAGGGATTCAAATTGAAAAGGAAGAAGTCAAGTTAGCCCTATTTGCAATGACAGGATCCTATACATAAGAGATGTGAAAGGCTCCATCTCAAAACTTCTAAAGGTGATTAATTCCTTCAGTAAAGTGACAGGATATAAAATCAACACACAAAAATTAGCAGTCTTTCTATAGGCAAGGGCAAATATACAGAGAAAGAAATCAGTGAGGCTGTTCCATTTTCAATAGCCACAAAAAATTAAATACCTTGGAATAACACTAACCAAGGATGTGAAAGACCTATATAATGAAAACTTTAAAACACTCAAGAAAGAAATGGAAGAGGACTTAACCAGATGAAAAGACTTCCCATGCACCTAGATAGGTAGAAGTAATATTGTGAAAATGACAGTTCTACTAAAAGCAATATACACATTTAATGCAATACCAATAAAATTCCAGTGTCATTCTTCACAGAGATAGAAACAAATGATCTCAAAATTCATATGGAATGACAGAGGTGTTGGATATCCAAACACATCCTCAGCAAAAGAAACACCTCTGGAGATATTAGCACACCTGATCTAAAGCTATATTACAAAGCCATAGTAACAAAACAGTATCTTACTAGTATAAAAACAGAAATATAGACCAACGGAACAGAAGTGAAGACCCAGCCCTTAGGTCAACTAGTTACAGCTACTTGATCTTTGACAAAGGTGGCAATAATGTAGACTGGAGAAAAGACGGCATCTTCAACAAATGGTGATGAACAACTTGTATAACCACATGTAGAAAACTGAAACTAGACCCACTCATCTCACCATACACAAAAATAAAGTCCAAATGGATTAATGACATCAATATATGACCTGAAACTCTTCAACTACTCGAAGAAAAATTAGGAGGAATTCTTCACTATATAGAAGTGGGGAAGAACTTCCTTAACAATACCCCAGTAGCCCAGGAAATGAAACAATCTCTTAACCAATGGGATCTCATGAAACTAAAATGCTTTTGCACAGACAAACATACCATAAGCAGTGCAAATAGATTACTCACAAAATGCGAGAAAATTTTCACCAGTTACACCACTGGCAAAAGCCTAATATCTAGAATCTACAAAGAACTCAAAACACTAAACAATATAAAATGATACAACCTACTTAAAACATGGGGTAGAGAACTGAATTGGGAGTTGTCAGTGGAAGTAATACAAATTGCTAACACACACACTTAAGAAAATGTACAACATCCCTAATTATTGAGGAAATGCAAATTAAAACAAATATGAGATTCCATCTAACTCCAGTAAGGATGGAAATCATTAAAAAAATAAAATAACATATGTTGGTGAGGATGTGGGGAAAGAGGAACCCTCATTAACTGTTGGCAGGAATGCAAATTTGGATAACCACTATGGAAATCAATACGGAGATTCCTGCAAAAGATACATACAGAACTACCAACAGACCCAGTTATTCCTTTACTGGGCATTTACCCTAAATGCTCCGTGCTTCACTGTAGAGATATTTGCTCAACTATGTTTATAGCTGCTCAATTCATAATAGCTAAGGACTGGAATCAACCGAGGTGCCTGTCACTGGATGAATGGATAATGCAGTTGTGGTACATATACACAATGAAATTTTACTCAGCAGTAAGAATAAAACAATACAATGAAATTTGTAAAAGAAATGGACAGACTTGGAACAGATCATACTCAGTGAATATAAGCACAATCACAGAAATACAAATGTCACATGTTCTCACTCATCTGTGGTTCCTAACCTGAATCAGTTTGAGTTGCTGGTATATCGGATAGGCAACTTGAGGCCCAGACAATAGGGAGGGAAGAGTTTGGTGGGGAGGAGAAGGAGAGCATGAGGAAAAATAAACACAAAACTAAACCTGAAATGAACTGGTACCATAGAAACCGCTCTCCTTCAAGGTAGACTAAAAGACTGAACCCTCAACAGGCGTATGGGGGTTCACCAGAACAAAGGGCCCTGGAAAGGGTAGGATGAAGCCTAACCTTAAAAGAATTTGTTCTGACCTGTAACTTGCAGCACCAGAAATAGATCAGAGAGACCTGCAAGGTCCCCAAAACAAGGCAGGCTTCTGTCAAAGCACTTGATCCCCCACCTGAGATAAAAGGTAAGACCCTGTTGCTGAAGATATCATATGCTACCGACACAGAACACAGAGAGACCTGGCTGGAATCCAGAGGACACCCAGGCCCCAGACAGCCCATCTAGTGCTAGAAAGTTCTATATGGGATACTGGGGCAAAGTGGCCAACAACAGTGTGATCAAGCAGGAGTCTAACCTACTCAGAAGCAACCAGCCTGACAAGAAGTACACACCAGTGCAATGGTGGCACACAGCCTTGGTGGGTAACCAATGGCTTTCTGATTGGCTAAGAGATCCCCTCAGTGGAAAGAAACCCATATCTGGAACTGGGAACCAGGTCTGAATGCTATGGAGAAAAAGATTATGTTCTCCAATGTTAAGCTCCCACTAGTCTTTAGCTAAAAGAGGGGCTACATCTATCAAACTCTCCCTAAATTAATAACATTTATCCAATTTAACCTATACTGACTTTGCTCCCTGTTAGAGAATCTGTTTTTCTTTTTCAGAAGGTAGGGAGAACTGAGAAGATAAACCACCCCTCATATCTGAGTCAAGACCCAGGCAAAACCATAAAGGAAGTGGGGAAATGATCAAGAGTGCTGCTTCCATGGTGAGTCTGACCATCAGCGCCAGGGTGAAAGAGACAGATGCTGCAGATACTCAACAGATACCAAAGCAGAGATCCAGAGGCTTCTAATAGTTCATCACTGAAGTAGACTTAAAACATACCAATCAAGGCTCAGGGAATTTCGTAGGAGAGGGAGCAGAAAGATTGTAAGGGTCACATTGGGACATCATGTCTAGAGGCACTTCCCTCCCCCAATAACTGACTGCTGCTCCCACAGTGCATAACCCCATGGGGAATATCAGAAACCATGCTGAGGAGGGCCCCCTTCAGAATGGGGCCAGAGATGAGGGAAAAGATGGTACGAACACATCATGTATCCATCCATACAAAGTATGTTCTCAATAAAAAAAAAAGTAAAAAATGAAACTTAAAAAAAATGTTTTAAAAGGCCCACTTCGTCATTGAATTTCATCTCAGTATTCCACAAACCTCACTCAGAAGTAATGGTAACTTACATGTGGACACCTCCTCAGGCTCCCATCTATGTCAACCCTAACAGGTGATCTGTAACTGCTTTGTAAAGAGGTCGGCATCCATGTGGAAAACCTGCAGTATTCCCATGGGATTTATCTAGTCCCAATGATATGGGCACCTTTAGCTTGTCAGTTGTTGCTTGAATATTCATCATTTATCAGTTTCATCCATACAACTTCCACCCATGCTTTGGACACTTTGGGCAAAATATTCAGAATCATTTCTTCTGCTCTTAGTTCTACAGTACCCCAGTCTTCCTAGACATTACCTAAATAACAGCTCCAGCTGGGAATTGTCTTCTGAACTTCAGAGCTATGTTTCCAGGTGACAAACCAGTCCTTGGTACTTACATGTCTCTTCACACTTCAAGCTAACTGTCTCTTCAGCCTCACCATTGACACTGTCTTCCCTATTCCTACTCAATGGAGTAGTGTAAAGGAATGAATAAGGTCAGGCATAATGATCAGGAGGCTGACTAGGATAGAAACTAACAATGTTTTTGACAGTTCCTTCTATTTTGATCCATATATTGAGTATAATGCTTCACAACAAGTTCTTCCCAAAAAGGAAACATTTAAAAAGCAAATATATGCCTATATAATTAGATTTTTCATAGATGTACTTGACATAATGGAAATATAAGGCCGGGGTATACTTCAGTGGTCAAGCTTGCCTGCATCTTAGGCACTGTCCAAAATAAATAAGATATATAGGATATAGTTTATGAATAGTAATGAAATATATAGTAGTTTTTAATCGTAATTTTCCTATGGCCAATTGGTTCTCACAGAACATGTTCACTTTTTTTTATATAAAATTCTTAGACACATACCTAAGTTATACTTGCAACTAGTACATAAGTACGTTTCTGAAATGCACATCAGTTGACAGTTGGCTTTAAATCCAAGAGTAACAAAACACAGATGTCTGTTGGAATTTTGTTGTTTTGTCAATGTTGTGGATAGCTTGATGAATGAAATAATTGTTTCCCCATACTTGAATATTTCTTCTGTTTTGTGTAATAGTAACAATAGGCTATCTACAAACATGACATGCTTTTAAATTTAATATGAATTATTAGGCCTAAAAATTCAACAATGCTATAAATCAAACCCTGATTTATAGTGTTTGACAATCACAAAAGAATAAATACCCTACCATAGCTGATTTAAATGCATGAGGACTAGAGAGATTTACACAATAGCACACTATATACAATACTCACAATAGCATGTCACTACAGAACCACAATACGTATAATATCCTCAGGGACATCAATAATACAAAATGAAGTGCAATAATTAGGAAGTAATCACTTGTGAATATGTATTACCTATATTTTGATGATGGTTATTGTGAGTTTATATAACTTAACTTTCCTTAATGTCTATGTTTAACAAACAATTTGTAAATATGTTGCATACTTAACAATCAGAAAACCAGTGCAAGTGGTTAGTGTGTACTCAGTTGTTAGAGTGCTTGTCTAACATGCCCATCACCCTGGGTTTCTTCTCAGTACTACATAAACTGGTCATGGTGGTGCATGCCTGTAATCTCAGCACTTTGGGGAGATAGAAATAGGAGGATCAGAAATTCAAGGTTAGCCTCAGCTACAAAGGAAATTTGAGGGTAGCTTGGTCTAGTTAGAGATCCTATCAGAGAGAGACAGAGAAAGAGGAAGGGAGGGAAGGAGGAAAAAAGGAAGGAAGAGAAGGAGGGAGAGAGACCCAGAATATTCCTACTGGAATCAAATGTAGCACTACATGAGTCTACCCCCAAAAAATCTAGATCTAGTTTAGTTGTCTCTGCCTCTACCATCATCTTCTCCCTGGCCTGTATTTGCTTTGCTTCTTTTCCCTTTGAGGTCTTCCAGAAAGCCTCCTGTTTGTCTATACCTATGCTGAACCCTTCCCAACTTATTCCTTAACCTTCAGGCACTATAATTTCCTAAAATTTCTGTGATGATCATGTGACTGATGCATTCATTATTTTGTTTATTCAGAATATGAATATTCAGTTTTCTGTCCTAGGCTCTGTGTGTGTGAACAAAAGAAAATCCTCCTGCTCTCCTGGAGAATAGATTGTCCCTGAGGTGTGGCAATGGAGACAATTAACAGAACAACAGTAAATCATACACCAGAAGGGAATGAGTACAATGAGGAAAGAAAGTACAAAGCAAGGTACAAGAAAAGATGAGAGGGAATTAGTTAATTAATCAGTCAAGCACTTACCAAGTCTAATGCTCATGATCTGCCCTAAAGACAGTGCGATTTGATCAAATGTATGGCACAATATAGGCCTGGTCCTAGCCAGACCGCATGGCAGAAGAAAACAGGAAGTGGCTTCTGTGGAAATGGCGTTCTGCACAGGCTTGGTGTGACAACAGTTACAGTCCCATGCTCGCGAGAAGCCTGCTACGAGATGTCCTATCCAGAGACAGGCTGTCATTGGTCACAAAAAGGGGGACCACCCCATACAATGATTGACCAGCCAAGCCCCTTAAAACCCACGTGCACTTCCTGAATAAATGAGTTTGTGGCGGCTCGCTTCCCGCTTTCACCAACTCCCGGAGTCTGTGTGTGACTCTGCGCTGCTCACCCCAACCCGGCAGAGACCCTACCGTCCCTCCTGAGCTGGCCTTGGGGGGGGGGGACCGCAACAATCAAAGACTGACAAAAGTTTGGTAAGGGTTAGGCTTTGAGGGTTGGAGTAGATAGCCAGACAGCTCAGGGAGGCCAGAGTAAACTAAGCCCCAAATTAAAGGGCCCTAGGACCATCTGATCTTCATCACCCTTATTTCTTCTCTCTCGCGCGTGCGTGTTCTCTCGTTCACTCTCTGATTCCCTTGGCTCTTAACAGGACACTAGTTTCTACTTCAGACACATCCATCATCAGGCGCTGAAATGCACTAAAATTGCTCTTCATAAAACTAAGTGGATGGTTTTAATTTTATGATTAATATTTTATTGTTTTTATTGCTTATACCCACTCTGCTGTCCTGCTAGAAAAGGTTTACATTTGAGTATAGATACCGTCTCATTTGATCACTGAGGTGTCTCAAAGAATAATGGCACATAGTCAAAACACAAATGTTTATTAGACGGATAAAAGAATGAATGGGGATTGGGGAGATGGTTCATTGGATAAAAGCACTAGTTGTTCAAACATGAACACCTGAGTTAAATCCCCAGCAACTAAAAAAAAAAAAAAAAAAAACAGGTCTGGCTGTGCATGCCAGCAACAACATGGCTAGGAGATAGAGACAGGATAATCACTGGGACTTGCTGGTCAGCCAGTCTAATGACAAAAAAAAAAAAAAAAAAAAAAAAAAAAAAAAACAGCACATGCCAGGTTCAGTGAGAGACTGCACCCCAAGTAAATAAGGTGGAAGAGTGATAGAGGCTGACACGAAGCTCTCCTTCAGCCTCTGCACTTATGGAATACACATGACAGGCCACACACCAAATATACAATCCACATTCACACACACAAGAAAGTATATGAATGTGGGCTGGAGAGATGGCTTAGGGGTTAAGGTGCTTGCCTGTGAAGCCAAGGACCCATGTTCAACTTTCCAGGTCTCACATAAGCCAGATGCACAAGGGGACCCAAGCATGCAAGGTTGCACACGCACACAAGATGGTGCATGTATCTGAAGTTCGATTGCAGTGGCTGCAGGACTGGTCTGCCAATTCCCCCCGCCCCTCATAAAACATAATTTTAAAAGATTTTAAAATTATAGATACAGGGCTGGAGAGATGGCTTAACGATTTAAGGTGCTTGCCTGCAAAGCCTAAGGACCCAGTTTTGATTCTTCAGTACCCACATAAAGCCAGATGCATAAAGTGGAGCATGCATCTGCAGTTCATTTGCAGTGGCTGGATCCCCTGGCATGCCCATTCTCACTTTCTATCTGTCTCTTTCTCTCTCAAATAAATAAATAAAATGTTGAAAATATATATATAGAGAGAGAGAGATTTATGAATGTATAGATGAATAAATGGGTGATTAAATAGTGTAGTGAGAAAAATGGGAAGGATGCATGGATGGAGTACGTGAGTGGAGGGATGGGTATATGAATTGATAGGTGGGTTGGATGGGTGGAAGAGTAGAGAAGTGAATGGCTGGCTGGATGGATGCATGCATGCATGGAATGCTCACCTACAGTGAAATCAGAAGACTTTAGATCCTTCAAGGAGAATCTCTTCCAAGAGGGTCATGTGATCAGCCCATTAGTTCTTGACTTGGTTTCCTGCCATGAGTATGTTTTGAAGAACATGTTTGTTAGCATTGGAGTCACTTGCAAGGTACTCTTGAGTTTTCCTTTGGCTCCTCCGCATTCTTGTTCACACCTGACCTGCCATAGCTTGCGGATCTCCCTGTTTCCTTCCTTGAGCCACATTTCCAAGTATCCCTTTGATCTCTGGCACATAACTTCTGCTGGGTTTCCAATAAGGTGTTTTTAAACAGTCTCCAGATTTCCTGTGGCTTATTGACTTTTTAAATTATTCCTTTCATTTGTTTTTCCTTACCAGTGCTTACACTTGTTCTTAGGTTCTCTTTATAAAATTGAGTAACCACATGATATATAAGTTTTCTATTCCAGCCCAGAATGGTCACAGTGTTGCAATCACTCTGAGCCAAATCCAAAATATTTTCCTTCCTCGGTAATTCCAAAAGGCATTTTTCTAAGAGAATATCATTTATCTGATCATATATATTCACATATATCACGAATCAATCAGTGAACAGTGAGTGAATTAGTTCCTGACACAGTACTGATAATGCTGTGCATGGAGACCAGAGCATGAGTGCTTATTTCAGCACGTGTGCATATGTACTTTAAAACCCATCACATTTCTTTCTCTTTTTTTCCCCCTTTTTGTTTGGTCGTTGCTAAATTTCCATGATAAATACCTTCATGTATATCCGTCTCTGATCTCACGCCAGTCATGGTCACTCACAGCAGTAAGGTAATCCCAGCCCTTGGGAGGTAGAAGCAGGAAAGAGGACGGAGAGTTGGAAGCTTGCCTGGGCAACATAGGGAGATCTTGTCTCCGAAACAAAAAGCTAAACCAATCAAACACACAAAACTAAAGGGAATCCAGCATAGTGACACATGCCTGTTCTCCTGGTAGTGAAGAGGCAGACACAAGAGGATCAGGAGTTCAAGGCCAGCCTAGCTACTACATAGGGAGTTCAAGGCCAGCTTGAGCTATATGTGATCCTGTTTCAAAAAACAAAACAACCTACCAACAAATAATAAAGGGGGGAGGGAAGAGTGAGAATCTTTTTTTAATTCCTAGAAAAGATCAATAGAGACAAATTTTTCAAAGGCGTCTTATTTTTAGCTAGGGATGTAGCACAGTGGTAGAGCATTTGCTTAACCATGTTGTAGGCCCAAGATTCAACCCGCAGCACTACAGAAAGAATTGCAAATAAATAAATAAAAATAAAGGCTTTAGAACATTGCTTGAAAAGTTGTCTCCAGGGAATTGGAAGAATTTGATGTCAGGTGCTAGGGTTCCACTTCCTGTCCTGGCATTTGCTGGCTGTGCTGTAGAAGCCCTCTGCCTGACTTCTTCACTGGGTCAATGGGGAGAACAGCACATTTTCATAGAGTCACTTTGAAAATTCAGTATTCTGTGTGTGCTAAGAGGATTTGGGGATTTAGAACATATATTCTTCTTTGATTTTTTTTTTTTTTTTTCAGAGAAAATGTCTCACTATTTAGCACAAGCTGGCCTTGAACTCATGGCAATCTTCCTGCCCAGCCTCCAAGTGCTGAGATTCTAGCTGTTCACCACCACCCCTGGCTTAGAATTTACAAGTCGTTTATGGTTTTGGGTCTCAGAACCCTTTACACATGACTACAGAGGAACCCAGAGAGATGTTGGAGATGTGAGTTACATCTATCAAAATTTTACCCTATAGGGAGACATAGATCTTCTCGAAACCACAAAGATCCCCAGCACAGCATTGAACCGAGTATGGCGACATCCCTGTGATCCCAGCACTTGGGAGGCATCAGCATTTCCTACGTAGGAAAAGTCTCTGATTGTGATCCCTTGTCTGTAGGAATCAAAAACTTTATAAACAGAAGTCACCAAAGGCTCTGGATTTCTAGCTATAAAGACTGAGTCCTGGCCTGTTTCTATTCTTCATGTAAAAAACCTGCTCAGAGAACCAGGTTAAACAGTCAAGGGAAGGAGAAATTATTTAACTTTGGGGAAAAGCTGCCTTTGGTTTTCTTTTTTTTTTTTTTTTTTTTTTTTGACCATGCAGTTTACCAGTCAAAATTTTTCCTACCAAAGATGTTTATTTTCAACTATTTCCTTTATTTGGCTAAAAGATAGGGTCTTTGCACTAGGTGTACTCATTATATGTGTGCTATGTAAAATAGAGATCATAGTTTTCATCTGCAGACTTTTTACCAGACTAAAGCAAACTCAAGCATGTTAGAAATCTGAGCTGATGGTGTATATATACTTCTCGCAAATATTTTAGCGGACTGGCTGGTCTTCAAAACTTTTACGTGATAAAACACATAGTCACTGCTTAACTCAGAAGAGAGGTGTGGTGTAAATGCAAAAGATTTTGCTTTAAATAGTGAAGACTGAAAATGTACTCTTTTTTTTCTCGACTGCAAACTTTTGAATTGGTCAAGTTGTAATGAAGAAGCTTTAAAAATTTAGTGATATGTTTTCCACCCGTGATATTGACATATGCACATAATTACCTTTTTTTCCCTTTTTGATACAATTTCATTATTTGTCATGCTGGCCGTGGCACACCAATAAAGCCAAAATATCATATTAGAGCTCATGACAGCTTTCACGTTGCATTATCAATATGTGGGAATAATTGTCTGCTCTGAGATTAAATTACATTATTGTGTATCTTTTTCATGCCTAATAAATAATGATGGATGGCTTTTATTTTCATCACCACCTGCAACCATTTAGTCACCCCTTGATGGTTGAAGATAAAATAATAAAAGGCAAGTGTTATGTTGCAAGCAGAAGAATGTAGTCAAAACAGTTGTAGGTTCCTCGTTTCTATTTGCATTATTTTAGTCCCTGAAGAGCAATGTACGGTGGCCTATGAAAAGCTTGCAACCTGGGGGGAAACACAGCAAACCGTTCCCAGAAAAGGAGGGGAGAAAGTGGGAAAATATATTTTTTTTCTAGCAGAACAATAATTATTTCTTGGTGCACGATTCTTAATCTGAAAATGAGTTTTTTGTTCTGCTGTGCAAATCAGTTACGTGCAATTAGAATGCAAAGCAGAAGCACATCTTAGTGTTTAGCCTTTTTTAAATAGAAATGAAAACAGCCCGGAAATTGTAGCAAAGTTGAAAATGCATGCTAGGTAATTTTGAAACCCAAAGACATAAAACCATGCATAATAAAAAGGCCACTCTAAACTCATTATATTTTTTTTTGAAATTGGCAATTGGAAGGCTTAATTTTAAAATTAGAATTTGCATGTTTGGAAACTTATTAACTATATTTTGAATAGCCAAGTGCCAGCATTAAGGTGTGTTTCGTTTGTCCCATATACAATTTCATTGTCTCAGAATTGAGTTTTGTCTCTGACCGACCTGTTCAGGCTTTTTGTTGTTATTGTTGTTGTTGTTAGACATGACACTATAGAAATATTGTCCTTAAGGCTTTTGGTTGAAACTTTTGAATTAAAATCATAATCAGCATCTGTTCTGAATCTTAAAGGGGAAAAGAATTGCCTCTAGGTTTTACAATACTGTTATATTTCACCTCTGAAAAATGGGAAGCTTTTTAATAAAATAAATAGATCGTGTTTATGATAGAAACTAGTCACTTGATCTTTTCAGTTAAAGGCAGCAAGGTAAGAAAAACTGTAAACAAAAATCATTTTGGCTAGTTGACCCCGAGTCTCAGGTTGACTCTACACAGAACTGTTTAACGTGTTCAGCTCCATTACCTTTAAGTGAGAAGAAGAACTTCACAGGCACAACAGAGTCTGAGAACAAAATCCAAAGGTGATCCTGTCAAATGTCAAGTTACTGCAGAGAAATGGCTTGAACATAGGCCAGCTGTTCATTATCTGACGAACCCAAGAGGAGGCTCCTGTCCCTGGAGTCTCTCATGGGCTGGGCATTCTCTCAATGTTCTTCTCAATTGTTTTAGAGTCCCATTCCAAGAGAACAGAGGGGCCTTTCCCTTGTTCATAGCTCTGTTGCTATCTGACTACCCATCTCCCTCTATAATTAAATGCTGTGAATAAAATAATAAACATAATTTTATTTATACCATTACTCACTGCAGAAATTACATCTTTACATTTCCTATGAGAGTCAAAGAGCAGTCACGCTTGCTGCCTTCACACTGGCAAGAGCTGTGCCGAAGTCATAGACTTTTCTAGTTACTCTCCGAACCTGGGATGAACTTTGTGGATTAGCATAGCAGAAACTGAGGAAAATTATTTTGCAGTGTATATATGCATATTTATTCTTTGCCTATGATGCAGATTTTACCTGACTCACAAAAATGCCTTGGAATACTTCCCATGGAAAACAGAACATAAAGAAAACCTAAAACTGGTGTATCAGTCAATAATCATAAGATAAGGAAAGTTGGGTTTGAGTCCCACCATTTCCCGCTGAATCCCTAAAATTCCAAGGTGCAGCCCAAATGCACCTAGCCCTATTCTCACTCTCTGGTAACAGAAAATTCTAGAATGACATTCTCACTTGACATATTTCCCTCACAGTATCTTTAGTCTGTTCTGATTTTCCTCTGCCAAAGTCTCCCTGTCATGACCTACAAGTAAATGAAGGTAGGAATGAATGAATAGAATACAATAGAATAGAAAGAACAGAATAAAGAGAACATGACGAATAATCACTCACACCGTACAGATGCAAAGTGGAAACACTGAACCAGTCCATTAAAATAAACCATTCCTAGGTCTGTCATCATTCTTTTTCTCTCACACCTTCTATCATTCTTGTGGTTTGCGAGTTTTCAGGGTACTTCTGGAGCCTGTGTGTTACATATACATAGACCCACACAATTTTTTTAATATTCATCAAAGCTACTAACTTTATTGGTTTGTATATGTGCAAGAAGCCAGTACCAATGCAAAATAACTCATCCAAACATGCTGCAGAACTATTAGAACCCAAGCAGCCCATCAGTACCAGCTAAGAATGGAGCATTCGCAGGAAACAGCATTTGTACTACACCACTGGGAAAAATATTCTGGCCTGATAAGCTCAGTACTAAGTTAGAAATAAATGTCAGCATCTGTGAGGCTTTCTGGGTACTTTGAAAAGATTAGACATTCAATTGTATGTTTTGTAGAACCGGTTCTTATTTATTTATAAATATACTTTTTGACATTAAAATATAGCCCATGCTTAAAGGTAAGGTAGTTGGGGGTAAAGATTCTCAACAGAAACCTACCATGTGAGCAGTAAACAGTTGTTCACTTGGAGATTTTAGATGTTGGAATTGGAGGTTATTTCGGCTGGACTTTTTCAGTACGGTGGGATTGCTTTCACTTTCCCGGCAGCCGTCTTTATGTCCTGGTAGTGTTTAACAACGCATCCTGGCCTCCAGAAAACACTGTGTTAGGAAAGGGAAACCAGACTCTTTGGCTAGGATCGTGGAAGGAGGGTGGGACTCTTATGAGTTACACGACTATGTAAGATGTTGGCAATTTGATTTTGGCAACAAAATCAGGCTTTTGCTTTATGTTTCAGGCTGTGAATTCAAATACCCATGAACAAATCACCTCCTCAAGGAAGGATTTCAATGTCTCTGCCTAGCAACAATGGCCAAATCTGTTCTCTTTCGTCTCTTTCAGGTTATGGCATGACAAGTTCAGGAACTCAGTGAACCACAACCTGATGTGCCAAAAGTCAATGGCAGACATCACTTAGAGATGCTCAGAGACAGATTGAGATCAGGTTCCAAGACTGCATGGAGTGTAGGGATTATTTGAATAGCACAGATGATGTCATAGATTGGCTTTTATTATGTGGTAGAATGCTGATATTTTTCGGTTGTCCTCAAATATCAGAGAAAACACATAGAACATCGTACCTTATGTGGCTATTTCATAGGTGAAATAATGTGGTAAAGTCCACAGCAAGTTGCTCTGGCTAGAAATTTATTTGGATACCACAAAGTAGAAATACCTGGTGAAATTTATGGCTCTGACCATTGGACCAGTGAACTTTCCAGTAATATAGGGCTCCGGCACTAACCTTAATGTCCAGACCAAAGACAAGTGAATGGCTGTCCATTACAGAGTGTCTCAAACTTTGCTGGAAGTTCAGGAATATATCTTGCAGAATCCATCAGCACTTCAGAAGCAGGGCTCGCCAGACCAATCAATCTAGTACGAAGTTTGTTTTTAGAATTCAAGTTCCTTGTTACTGCTTTGCAAGCAGATGTCTTCAAAGATATAATGTGAGGAGATTATGTGATTCGGGGTATAGCGATTCTGCCAGTTATAATTAAAAGGGCCAACATCCAAGTTTTGTTTTCTTTATAAACACTGTGGAGTGTGTCAGTGGCCAATCTAAAATTACCCACAGAGGAGTGTGCTCACTCTTCTTTAAGCACAAGATAATGAAGATGGTGTGTGAAATGCACCATGGTTATAATAAGCTGGTGGACTTGTGGTCCTATGTGCAAACTTGTCCAAATGTAATTATAGGAGTTTTAAGAGAATTGTTGCTTCCTAAACTGTCTAGTCAAGTGACTCAAAAGTTAATATCACCAAATTAACAGCTTGACTCTGAAAGTCTACAATTGTACCATGAAAACAACTATGTGGAATCAGTCATCCTTTCTTATAAGAAAAAGACACCTTTCAGAAGCAACTCAATTCAGGGTGGTGTCTTCAGTATTCTCTCTACATACTGCTTTTGGAAAGGTGAAATGAGTGTGAAAATGGAAAAAAAAAAAAAAGCAAAAAGCAAAAGGCTGAACATCTCACTCATTCTCCCATGGATAGAAAAGATGGGGCTAGTATGAACCTGCCCTGATGTTTATGTGGTTGGGAAAGTGTGATTTCCAGACTCCACAGTATGAATCACGAGGGAAAGAAATGAGACTGGGACTCAGAGAAGGACAAGGAACATCTCAAGATGAGTACTCGTAAACCTCCGTCAACAGTGGTTTTCATGTACATGGGAAGAATAAGGTGGTATGAGAGACTCAAGCCATCAATACTCCAAAGGAAGGGAAATGCCAAAATTAAAAGGATTGATTTAGGGCTGGAGAGATGGCTTTGTGGTTAAGGTGCTTTCCTGCGAAGCCTAAGGAACCTGGTTTGATTCTCCAGGTCCCACATAAGCCAGATGCACATGGTGGCGCATGCGTCTGGAGTTCGTTTGCAATGGCTAGAGGCCCTCGTGCACCCATTCTCACTCTTCTCTCTCTCTCTCTCACTCCCTCTCTCTGTCTCGAGTAAATAAATAATCTTTAAACAAAAATAGAATTGATTGAAAGGCCCTGTGTCTGTCTAGGAGTGTGCTAGGTGCTTTGATACATACCGTTGTCCCCATTGTGGTGAATCTCAAAACAAGCCCATTTTGAAGATGAACTTTGAAGAATCAGCTGGAGGGCATATACAGATTTTCACATTCCCTTTAGGGTCTTTCATTTTCATATTGTGTTCATTAATGTGCCAAAATGAAAATCCTTCACCACAGAATGAAAGTTACACTCTCAAGCTGGAGTTTACTGTCTCTTGCTGACATACGACAGAATCTCACAGCAGTGATGCAACACTGCAAGCAGGATCCCCTCCTCAGATGTTTCCCTACCATCCTGTCAAACAGATCAGGCAAACGGAACGTATTCAGAATTGACTTTTCAATCAACAGGCACAAAAAAGACCCTGGTAGATAAATCAGTTGAAAAAGAGTATGTACAATAACTGACTGGCAGTATTGTAAAGATACCATTTCATGCTTGACATTGAAGACAGTCTCAATGAATAATTTATCCAAGAAAAAAAATCCACTTGCTCTATAGAACTACCAAATTTAGTGTTTCTCTGCCTAATGTATCTACATCAACCTTAATATTTGGGGAAGTTTGTCTCCTTTAAGTTTCTCCTTTGAGAAAATATGTCGCTTGAACCTAGTTTGACTCTTTGATGTACAAAATCAGACATGAAATTGGATTTCCGATTAAGGGCCAGAAGCAGACTAAGATTAAGCACCAAGGTCATCTATGAAATTGATTGAATCGTTTGTTTAATTATAGTATTTGTCATACAGAGCTGCTTACTGATTTTTTTTTTAAGGTTTGCTGCTCAGTAATTCATGGCATACTTTTATTGTCATTGGTTCCTTCCATTTTGGGTAGAGAAGTGGGAGGTGTTACTTTGGTCATTACTTCTACCCCAATTTCATTTCCTTTTTACCTCACTCTTTAGGCAATAGTAGGTGATATCTAATTGTAGCCCCACATTTCATTGTATCTAAGATACTGTCGGTCATAATGAGCCCCACCGATTGTTATTTACCACTCAGAAAGACGAGACCAGGATGCTTGAACTGTAATGTCATGCTATCTTATCACCTAGAATTTTGATTCTATATTTACCAAAAGAACCGTTTTAGATGTAGGCACGTGTTTTATCATTTTTTTGTGCAAACATAAAAAAGTGAAAACAGGGACGGAGAGATGGCTTAGTGGTTAAGGAACCTGCCTGCTAAGCCTAAGAATGTCTGTTCAAATCTCCAGGTCCCATGTTTAGCCAGACCCAAAAGTGATGCAAGTGTGCAATGCTGCACTTGCACACAAGGGGGAGCAAACGTCTGGAGTTCATTCACAGTGGCTGAAAGGCCCTGGCACACCCATTCTCTCTCTGCCTCTTCCTCTTCGTCTCTCTCTCTCAAAAAATAAAAATTAAGAAAAAAAGTGAAAACAGAAGAAAAACTAAAATGGTTAAAGTGTTCCTAAAATTTCTTCACTTTCCTGGTCCACCCTCAGGGATTCATCTTTGGCATAGTTGTTGAGGTTTGTGCTTTTCCACAGACTCTCATCTCTGTTCCCTGTTGGCACCAAGACTTACTTCCTTACCTGTGCCACAAGTTGTGATAAGCAAGCACAGATGATGATAACCCTGTCAAAACCACTGCCCACATCACAACACTCTATGACTGTTAGGTTGAGGAAAATGTACATAGGGAAATTTTTAAATACTATGTACTGATTAAGGTCCACCTGAAAACATAACACAACTGCTTCTCCTAATTCTCTCACGTTGTTTGCTGTTTTCAGAATATAAACTGAACTGTAGTGTCACATGATTTCACTTTAGCTAGCCTTTTACACAAGCACACCTATTTAATTATAATGGGTGAGTGTCTTTTCTTATTGGTATAGACCCTCCAAATTCCCATTCCAATGAATGTCTTCATTAACTATGTTCACTGTAATTTATAAATTAATTTTTATAGGAATAAAAAACTTAGTGAAATTTATATAAGTAACATATATTAAAATTTTTATATTTCTTTCTTTATTCAATCTTTTTAATTTCAAATTTTTACTCTCTCTAGTCTCTCAAGGTGAGCACTAGTTCAGTGTAGGCACTCCACACAGTGATGTTACTGTCTTCCTTATGAGCTGTGACTGAATCAAAGTTTCTTTTAATAATCATGGTTTTCTAACATCATATATATATATATATATATATTTTTTTTTTTTTTTTTGAGGTAGGGTCTCACTGTGGCCCAGGCTGACCTGGAATTCACTATGTAGTTTCATGGTAGCCTTGAACTCACAGTGATTCTCTTACCTCTGCCTCCTGAGTGCTGGGATTAAAGGCTTGTGCCAGCATGCCCAGCACATCTTAGATTTTTAATTCAAAATTACTTATTTAAATTCCCAATAGATCTTAGTATTCTAACTTCTCTCAACCTGGTCTTTATCTTCATCTCCCTTCATCTTGCCCATGTCTACTTATATTAGACACAGGTCTGCAGACATCAGCTTCATTTCAAATGTTTGAAATAAGCTTCAATACAAACACTTTTATGAACTCTAAGACTCCATGTGTATTGTGAATAGTAAACCCGGTGATTATTTAGTTTACATTTGTCTTGTTTTATGGGCTGGCTTAAACTGGGGACAGTTTGGTTTCCATTTATGATTTAACACCCCTAACCATGGTCTACTGAGCACCATAATTCCTTCCTAACAACTTTGCCATAAAAGTGAAGAATTCTTGATCAACTCCATTATTTTTTATTTGTGTTTCCATTGTTTCCCTCCCCACTATGTGTTTTCGTTCTGAATGCATTTTCCATGGTAGTGACTATGTGAGTCTTAGAAATGCAACTAGACAGATGTACTGACCATGGTTACCAAGGGAGCAGTTTCCTTGGTAATGGCCAACTGTCATCAAAGACATCCTCTGTCTCTCTCCTTCCTGTGTGATTCTCCTCACGTGTTTCAAAATTTGGAGAGTGGAAGTGGCTCCTTGTAAATTATGAGCCTCTGGCCACCCATAACACTAGTGTCATAAACTATGCAAATGAGGTCAAGTGGTACATGGAGATCTTCTCTGAGAACTTTTGCAGTGGCCCTAGGCCACAGCTCACCCTGAAGGACTTTTGGCCTCTTGTACTTTTAGCTACTCCCACGATGCACAACCCATAATCTCCATGGGGGTAACCTGTGTCACCAACAAGTAGGGCCCCTTCCGAAAATGGGCAGGGATGAGGAAAAGGATGGTACCAACATGAGTTGTTTACATACTAAGTATGTCCATAACTAATAAAAATAAATTAAACCAAAAAATATTCTAACCATCTGAAGAAGCTCCAAAGATGCAACAATCAAAATACAAAGGTCAAAGCTTCAAGAGAAATGATAGCAGGGGAAACACCTTTTGCGGAGTAAAATGTTTTCTAGTAACAAAAAAGAGAAGTGTGAAAAATCAGATTTTTTTTCAACATAACTTTAAGTCATACAACATTGTCTCTCTAAATGTATTTCTGTAAGTCAGGAATGAGAATTTTAATTCTTTTTTGTGTATTTTGATACTGTAATAAAAATATATGATTAAGATTAGTTGATTTTTTTTTTTTTAATCTTAAGAAAGTTTTGAAACAATATAGTCTCTGGGTTTAGTTTTGAGGACTGAATTGTGAAGTGTAGCCTATAGCTCAGGCTGACCCCAGTCCTCTTACCTCAACCACGCTGGTACTAGGGATGTGCAATGCCAAGCTTTCCCTTGTATTCTTGAACCTTGAAAGGCATCAAGTGCTGCACACAAACTACACTAGTGGGTGCCCTCTCTGGGTATGCAATCTAGTTGGGATGTGCTTGTTCAGGGTGCAGCTTCAGCTTCCATGTCTCGGTGAGTTTTGCCATATTCTCCCAAATGCCGTTTTTAACATTCCTCTTTTGCAGGTGAAAAACTGAGAGAGATGAGAGCTTAACATATGTCTACAACTAGAAATTAGTGTGAAGATTTGAACTCCAGGCCAACTGGCTTCAGAGTCCCTAGGTGTTCCCACTACAACACAAATCCTCCCTTGGGATGTGCACACTTCATTCTTGGCGTTCAAGTGACACTCCAGTTGCTTTTCTTTTTACCTATTCTCCTTTTGTCTAAGTTAATGTGGTTACAACTACATGAATAATCCAATAATTTGACAGATAAGCTTAGACTTTTAAAATCATAGGCAAATGAATTATAATGAACTTTTGCTATGGTTTGGATATATGCTTCTACCAAAGCCCATGTATTCAAGGCTTGCTCCCCAGCCCTTGGTACTATATGGAGATACTAGAACCTTTAAGATGTGGAGAGTAACGGGAAATCTCCAGTCCCTAAGAGCACATAGTTGGAGGAGACATTGGGACCTCTTCCTGTCTCATGACTTGCCCATGAAAAGCAGTTTTGCTGTCTTGTCGCAGTCCTAGAAGCAATGGAACCAATAAATCATGAACTAAAACCTCCAAAGTTGTGATCCAAGATAAACCTTTTCTCTTTATAAACTGGTTATCTCAGGGATTTGTTATAGCAACAGAAAGCTGACTGATATAACTTTCAAAAGTTTTCACTCTTGGGCTGGTGAGATGGCTTAGCAGTTAAGGCACTTACCTGCAAAGTCAAAGGACCCAGGTTCGATTTCCCAAGACCCATGTAAACCAGATGCACAAGGTGGCTCATGCATCTGGAGTTCATTTGCAGTGACTAGTGACCCTGGTGTGCCCATTCTCTCTCTCCTTCTCTCTCTGTCTCCCTCTCTCTCAAATAAATAAAATAATTTTTTAAAAGGACAGAAAAGAAAGGTGAAAAAAGTTTTCCCTCTTCTGCTCAGAAAAAAAAACATCCCAGTGAATTTAATGTCAATGATGTTAAGAACAATACTTGGTCAATCACATTAAACTTAACCCCACTTGATATTGTTTACCTATTTCATAGATTCAATTTCATTTGAAGAGGCCATTGGCTACAACTGTGTGAGGATAGTTTTAGAGATGTGAAAACAGAGGTAAATTTTTCTTCTAAAAGATATACTAGGTACCATTCTGTTTCTGTAATAATCAAGAAGAGAAGAAAGGGAATTCAATCAAAACTGAAGGAAAGAAAAGGGGAAATAATCTTTATTTTGATAGCATTGATATCCTGCAAAAATATTTCTCAAGTGGGTCAGACGAACAATGATCTTGCCAGGAGCTTTAGAGACTGGATGGAAACTTTATTTCATCATCTTTCTATTCATCAGCGTCTCGCTCCAGATGTAATCTACTGGTACAAGCTAGTGTGTGTGTGGGGGGTGATGCATATAAGCATGTTTGCATGTGTATGGGCACACTTGCATGTGAAGGTATGTAGGCACTTGTGTGTGCCTGTGGAAGCTGGAAGTCAATGCTAGCTGTTTTACTCACTCTTTTCCACCTTATTTTTTTGAGACAGGGACTCTCATTGAACCTGGAGCTCAGTGATTTGACTAGATCAGATAGTTAGCAATCCCCAAAGACTGTCTCCATCCACCTAGCACTGATCTTTTAGGTGTGCCCCAACGTTCCCATTTTCTACACTAGGAGTACAGGTGTGCACCACCATGCCCGGATTTTAGCACGACTGCTCAGGATATGAACTCAGGTCTTCATGCTTGTGTGGGAAGCTTTTTTTTATTGACAGAGTCATCTCCGCCTACAAACTAGTGTCTACATGGAGAAGATTCCACATAGTCCACCTGGTTGATAAGCTAAGAAATGGAATTAGAGATGCTTAAGCCATTTTTTAGAGAATAGCCCCAATCAGTTTATTTATAGCATGAAGTGTTTAATTTTTTTCTAGATGATCATTTTTCTTAGTATATATCTTTTATGAAAAAGTTAAATAAGAGACGATTGCCTAATATCTTCATTTCAGAGATCATTTTAAAGCCTTTCTTAATTTGGTAATTGGCTAAAAGCTACTGGGTATTTGCAGTACTTCTTTTCTCTCTAAAAATGGATACCTCCTAACTGTGGTCCATTGCAACTCCATCTTTAACAGTACAGTGTGCTTTGGGGGTTGTTTTTTTTTCTTAATGACACACATGATTGATGTAATCTGGCATGATTCATTACGATGTCAAGCATCAGGAGAACATTTTGAAAAATATTCATCAAAATCTATTACTGTATAAATTGCCACTTGCAGATTCTTTTTGTGGGTCAATTTCCTGCGTGGTAAAACAACACCTTGTTGACGTCACAGTGCATGTTTTTAGGAAGTGTGGATATTAAAATAGGTGTTCCTGAAGTCCCAAGGTTACCACAGGGTTTTTTTTTTTTTTTAACTAGCATCCAAGGAATACTGAGCAAAATATCAAAATTTTCTTCCACTTACTTTTAGCTGAAAGAAATACAGTGTTCAGAGTAGTTCTCCAACCTGATTCAGATTTTTAAATTTTTATTTCTACTTTATTTATGCATTCACTCATTTACTTGTGTGTATGTGTGTGGGGGGGTGCATGTGTATACTCATCTGGGCACAAAATGTGTGTGTGTGTGTGTGTGTGTGTGTGTGTGTAAGAGAGAGAGAGAGAGAGAGAGAGAGAGAGGCTGATGTCAGTCACTCTCTTCTTTCTTTTACTGTCTCTCACTTGAGCTCAGAGCTCATCTATTCAACAGTCCAGCTAACCAGTTTACCTAGGGAATTCCTGATCTCTGTTTTGTCCATCTGGCATTTCCATGGGTATAGAGTACCTCAGTCCTCATACTTCCATAACAAGAATTTTAACACCTAAGCCAAGTTTGTTTTTTAATTTTTATTTTTGAAATAAAGTTCTTGTTGGGTAGCCCAGGCTGGGTACAAACTTGCAATCATCCTGCATTTTTCTCTCAAGTGCAGGGATTACAGGCATGCATCCCCATATAACAACACACTCAGCTGCTGATCCTTTTTTTTTAACTACAGAGATGAGAGTTAGAGTAAGCTGGTTGGCTGCCACAATGATAAAGGGAAGGAGAGAGCTACCTCATAGGCTTCAGTGTGTGGTCTACATGCACAAAAATATATTTATTCCACAAATCCCAAGGACATAAGCAAGAATGTGACTCCTTCATCTCCAGCAAGCCGACTTACTAGACTGGCTTCAGTGTCCTAGTTGCCCATGGTATCTTGCTTCCAAACCCTCTGAAACAAAGTCATTCTGAAAGTCATAAGACAGCAAAGACATTTTCCACCTGACTGGTGTATTTGTGTCCTTGGAAACAAGATTGAGGAAAGTCCAGGAATGTTCTGAGCCAACACACGTCACAACTTTATCGTCTGATTAAGGAACTTCAGTTTCAGTTTAATGTTGTTTTATTTGGCATATTAAACTTAAAAGAAAAAAAATATGAAATCCCTCTCTCAAAGCTCATATTCACTACATCTGCTTAAGTAAATTCAGCAGCTACTGTAGAAAGCCTCAGGGTAGCTACTCCCCAAATCTTTTCAAGTGATTTTGCAAATATCCAGTGTTCAACTCCTTACATATAATCCTATCAATCAGGAATTATCTCCTCCTTTATACTTGCCTTACAATGAATTTTTAAAATGTTATGATTTGTAAAAAGATTTCAGGGAAGCTACCCATTTAGAGACACACATTAAAACTCAAAGCTATAGCACTTAAAAGAATGGTACCTCAGAGTGGGGTTCACTTTGTCATTATTTGAATATAAAGCCTTGCCTCGAATTTATCTGTGCTACTAAAATTCAAATGCTACATGCCCCTCCTGTTTTTTTTTTTTAGCTGCCTCCTACTCCCATTTTCATATTATGTGATTGTCAGGTGGCATCCAGCAGAAACTTTCATTCCAGAGATGTCTGTTGTACTGGTAACTGCACACAGTCCTGGGACACAGTAAACAAAACACACTAGAAAGAAAATAAATGCAGGAATAAATATATGGTGTTAGATTTGATGAGTGCCAGAGGGAAAGAAGTAAAAGTATATGGAAAAGTGGATACACTCTGATTTATTTGGTCAAAATCAATCAAGTACATTGAGGATCTGTTATGTCAGACACTGTGCTGGCCAGAATGGAGTAGAAAGTTGAGCCCTTATCACTGGAGACAGAAAGTTCAAGGTAATCAGCGTATGCAACATGGGGTGGTGTAGCCATTACTTTCAAGTTTGCCCCGTAGATCTTCCTTCCCAATCCCTTAATGGTGTATCCTTTTGGGTTTCCAAAAGCTTTGTAGAGTCTTCCCCAGAGTCTTTTTGTGTGGTGGAAGCTCTTCTGATTCCTCAGCCTTCCCTGAGTTTCACCTCTAGTTCTCTCCCCAAGGCAGGGCAAGCCTGGGACACTTGACCCACACAAATCTCCTTCAAGTGTACCAGCATAGGCAGTGCTATGCTGCCCTCTTCACACCTCATTGTTTTCTTCCAGTTGGTTTTATTGAAAGGGGACAAAGTCAGAAGAGCAAGAGCAGCAGACAACCACCTGCCCACCTAGGAAGTGGAACTCTAATCTTCTTCCTGCAGATGGACACCCACCATCTCTACAAGTGTGTCTTGAAGCCTTCATGAGAGTAACTTTGGTGTTCTACTCCTTTAGTCTTTCAGACATTTTATGTTTTATGAAGTCAACCAGCAACAATTTTGAGACCAGTGAAGAAGAAAAGAAACTGAGGATGCCGCTCAGTGGTAGAGTGCCCTGTACAGGGCAAGGCCCTGAGTTCTACTGCAAGCATGAGGAAATGAAAGGGAAGGAAAGGGAAGGAGAGGGAAGGGGGAGAAGGGAAGGGAAGAGAAGGAAGGGAAAGGAAGGGAAGGGAAGGGAAAAGAAGAGAAAAGAAGGGAAGGGATCAGAAAGGAAAAGAAAGACAGCATAAGGGGAAGGCAAAGGGAAAGAATTACGAAAATGAGATGAACACAAAGTAAAGCAGCCAATAGAAGCACACAACAGATGACCTAGTTAACAAAATGAGGAGAGATGTGTTTAAATAACTATTGTAAATACATTAAATGTTTTATAGGATTGATATAATAGGACTATTTCAGGAGAGAAGTAAAAACTTTCCAAGGAAACCAAATGGAAATTGTAGCACCAAAACCTGGGATGTGTTATTTTTAGAATACATAGGAGAGGCTTAGCAAGAGTTTGGTCACTGAAGTCTAAAGAACTAATGAAGGCGAGTCAATGAGAGGTATTCAAGCTGGAGGAAGGGAGAGGGGAAAAGTTAAATATGTATTGAGAGCTTTGGTTAACTGTGAGATAATACAGTTGTATAATTGGAACCCAGTAAGGAAAACAGAGAATGGAGAAGAAAAACATTTGAAGAAATGATGTTGAACTTGCTCCAATTGTAATGAAAAACTCAAACCCATAGATCCAAAAAGCTTAACTAACCCTGCCAGTATAAATGCAAAATAAACCATATGCAGGACAAAACAGTTGGTCAAATATTACGTTAGAACAAGTTAAATAGTTTTCCTTCCTGGAGAACTTCTTAATGCTTTCAACATATACAATGTAAAATTCCTACTTTTCTAGTATATTGTTACAATTGTTCCATCATTGTTATTGCTGCTGACCTCTTACTGTGCCTAGTTTACAAATTAAACTTTATCATATGTAGATGTGCATAGGAAAATACAAAGTATGCACAATGTTCAGTACCACCAACAATATCAGATATCCATGGAAGGTCTGGAAATATCTTCCCCTCCCCCCCTGCCAGATAAGGTAAGCCTGCCATAGTGCATTAGGTAAACATAAGCACAGAAACCTCTGAAACAAATCAATATTTAGTCCTTAATTTTTAAAGTATTACTCTATTTATTCATACACATCCCCATTTAACCTCTGGCTCCCAGGATAACCAAACCCAGTTTCAACGATCTCTAACTTTCTGCTATGCAGGTTTATAGAGAGAGTCCCTGTGCTTGTTCTTGGACATTTAGAGCTGATGCAGAGAGCCCTAAAATCAACCTTCATTAGGCAGCCAATTTCACACAGAATCCTCTGGGGCTGTTGTCCATCTCTGTGCAGATGTTCTTATTGCTCTTGTTACTAGTTACAAAGCTCTGAAATTTTCTTGAGATAGGAGATCTGTGAGTCTCTGGAAAAATGAAATAGCATAGAACACCATTACATCAAAGAGCTGATTAACTTACAGTCTAAGATACCCAGCAGGAAACAACTTGAAGTAATGCTCATACAAGTGTAGTAGTGGCAAACAGCCATGGTGGGTAACCAACTGCTCTTGATTTGGCTAATTGATCCACTCAGTGGAATGGAACTCATTGCTGGAACTGGGAAATAAGTCAAAACCAGGTACAAAAAATGAGCTTAGTCTCCAAGATCAAGATACCACCAAATGTGGGCTAGAAGAGAGCCAATGCATATAAAATTCCCTCCAAAACATATATGGTCATCCCTTCTATCTAGTACTAACTTCTCTCTCCGTTGGAGAATTTGCTTATCTTTTTTCAGGTGGACAACGAACCTGAAGGGAAGAACAGCTAACCACACCTCACCAGGACTCCAGCTGAAACCATAGAACAACGCAGGGGAAGGGCAAGAATACAGTGTTCATGGCGATCATGACACCAGAAAAAGGCTGAAGGAGATAAACACAGAGAACATCCAACTCCAACTAAGCCAGATATCCAGAGACACAGAGGCTCCCAAAAACCTCATCACTGAAGTAGAACTAAAATGACCCCAATGTGGCTCAGGGAAACTCGCAGAAGAGGACGCGGAAAGATTGTTAGAGTCACAAGTTGGGGCGTTATGCACAGAGACTGGGGCCTACACCCCAGAACTCTTGACTAACCTCACAATGCATGACCCACATTCCCCATTGATGAGGGTCCCTTTGAAAGTGGAAGGACAGGGAGGAGGACAATTGAACCAATACTATGAATGTAAAATCAGGATAATATAAATAAAAAATATATATTTAAAATTTTTAAAAAAAGAGCTGATTAACCCTTTGAAATCTACCACTGGACCTCAAATGAAGAACATGCCTTCAGGGTTTCTTTTCTTAAGCCTCAGGACCCAAATGAATGAACTAGAATAATTGTGTGATATGAAAAATAGGGCTGTGTCAGGTAGAGATTTTTCTACATGGAAGCAAATTAAAAATAAACTACCACAAGTGAGCTTACAAGCAAAATTGTAAAAAAAAAAAAAAAAAAACTGGATTGTGTTGATATTGAGATAGTGTAGATATCACATGTGGATTGATATGGGTCTCAATGATTGAAACAGGATCTCTACTTGGCACTGGATCTTTGCTCAAAAGATATGATCAGAAATGACCTCCAGCAATTTATGACCCTCTGGTGCCTCACTCAAAGAAGAGAAACCATCTCTTCCTTCAGCTGCTGAATAAACAGATGGAGTTGCAAGGATTGGGCCAACTTCGTGAGCAGGTCCATCTTTAAATCCATCACTGGAGTCAAGAGCAGCGGGTTCTATTTTGCCTTCTTGCCCAGAGCTGGGAGAAAAGTTGGTTTCCCCAAAGGAATGGGAAAACCAGCCATAGAGAAAGAACAGTTCCTAACAGGCCTAACAGCAGATCCAAACCACAGGGCATGAATGAAGGCTTCCATTTAAATTGTACACATCAGACATGTGTGAAAACATCTCATTGCTTCCTGGATCTGGAAAGTCATAATCAAGTGATGTCCCTTGAGTGCCAGCAGTGTGTACTTTAATGGGCCAGTGTTAATTGGTCACCAGTGAAGAGCCTGTGGCCTTGCCTTGCACCAGCATTTTTTAAAAGGTCCCACTGAAGTCATTTATGTATTTTAGAGTAGTTGGTGTGGCCCCAATGGGCCTGCAGCAAAAGATGCATTTTGAAATATCTAATGAGTAAATGGAGCATTTAGTAAGACGCAGTCTAATTACTTTAGGTCTTTGTAAAATATTAATTTAAAACAACTGCAGCATTAAGGAATAAGTTTGCCAAGCGGGGCTCAGTGATTTCGCTTCACGACTGCCATTAATATCAATAGAAGTCTCTCAGCTCACTTGCCACCCATTGCTTCAGAAATCTACCCCTAAGGTATACAAATCAGCTACTGTAATTTTTTTTCAATTAAAGTTCTAGAGGGAAGTATAGGATTTAGGTTTTGTGCCAGGGCATATCACCTGCACAGACAGGCCTATGATCTTGGGCACTGACTCCACAAACTCTAATTTGGAATCTATGTTGTGACATCTTGTCTGCTGAATTTTTAAAAGTCATGATATTTCTATTTCTTATTTGGTTTGTGTATAGACTGCATGTGGTGTGATGTATGTGACATGTGTGTATGTATAGTGGATGACATGTGAGTGCAGATACACCCACCCCAAGACCAGAGGACAATGTCCAGTGTCCTCCTTTATCACTCTTTGCATCTCTCACTGAATGTGGAGCTACATTTTTTTAAATCAAACTGGCTGCAGTCAGTGTAGGTGCTGGGAACTCAGGAATCTCAGGCAGCCAGGCTTGTGAACCAAGTGCACCTACCCATTGAGCCATCCTTCCATCTCCAAACAAGATGATATTTCAGCTCCAGGACTTACAAGGACGAAGCCACTCTTACTCGATGGGAACACGTCTTGGAACGAAAATACTTTCCAACTTTACCTCATGCACGCACCGTTCCAGATTTGGTAGTACATTTCCTTGAAGATGCCAGACGTCAGCTCTAATATACATTGAAATGAACCCTGAATGTTTCGGAACTGAACTTGCAAGAGTATATCTGAACCACCCTGAAGTCGTCTTGCGTGTGAGAGAGAACTGTCTAGTGTAGGACAGATGCCCAGATCTTGGCTTGGCTGGCACCAATGGAAGGGTATGAACTAGATGTTTTTCTTGCCATTCTGAAATGCCTGATGCTATGAAGTATAGCAACTTCTTCAGCACACACTGGTGGCCAACTTGTCAACATCACTTTTATTAGCCTTGCTAATGAGTTTTCCACAGCTTGTGAGGAAAGTATTCTGGGAAATAATCATCCTTTGCTCCCTATGTTGGCATGATGGCAGTCCTGAGCTCTGAACAGGAGGAGTGGCCATGATGTCATATGTGTGCTGAGAAGCTTTCAGGATGGGAAAGTCTGTGCAAAAGTCGTAAAGATGGGCTGTGCTCTGATGGTTCCATGGGGAATGTCTGATGAGGAAGGGGTCTGGGGCATAAGGAAACTTAGTTAATAGGATAGGCCCTAATCCCCTCAAAAAGAATAAGTGGCATTTCTACAAGAAGTTGCAGTTAAAAGTTTTAAGAGGGCTTGGAGAGATGGTTCAGTCTGTAAAGTGTTTGCATACAATTGTGACACCTGATCTTGTACCTCCTGCCCCAGCATAAATGCCAGGTGGGCATGGCAGCTGGCTGTAATCCCAACTCAGAACGTGGAGACAGAGGATCCCATGTGTAAGCTGACTAGTGAGACTAGCCAGATCAGCAAGCTTTAGGTTCAGGTAAAAGGCCCTGTCTCAATAAATAGGGTAGACAGCAACTGACAACCACACCTGTTGCCAACCTCTGGCCTCTGTGCACACAAGAACACACACATTCATACACATCTAAACTTACATATGCACCCCCTACACAAACATGCATGCATGCATATACACATGCATGCCACACTCACACACATACAAAAAAATAGCTTCTAGAAACATCTGCAGGGCTGGGAGATGGCTCAGTCAGTACAGTGCTTGTCAGGCAAACATGAAGACCTGAGTTTGAGCCCTAGAACCCAGGTGAGAAAAAAAAGTGCAATGGCACATACTTTTAAGCCCAATGCGAGGGAGGCAGAAACAAAGCGAACCCTGCAGCTCTCTGGCCTTCTAGTCTAGCCTAGTTGTGAGCATGAAGCTAATGAGAGACCCCGTCTCAAAAAGAAGTGTCCCTGAGAAATGGCATCTAAGGTTGTCCTCTGGCCTCACATGCACACCTACACACACATTTAGTGTCTCTCACACACAAGTATACACACACATACACTTGCATGCACACACACATACACACACGCTGCAGTTCCTTCTTAAGCATGAGAAACAAATCACATCTCATGTAAGAGGATATGCAGTAGGCACATGGTTTTGGACGACATCCAGGATGGTCTAATATCATTCATAGATTTATTTATGGTCATGCCACATGCCTTCTGTGCAACTTCATCTGATCCCTTCTCCTAAAAAATACCCCTATATCTTTAGTTTCTGGATCCCTTTACAAATTGTCGGAGCTAATTTAATTTGGGGGTGGGCAGGCTAGGTCCCCATGTTCCCTTTCAACTCCAGCAAATATTTCATTGTTTGTAATGCCTCTTAATACGCTAAACAATATTTATGCTGCACTCTACAACATTTCATAACTTTCTTCTAATTGCCTTAGCAGTCTTTAAAACCAGAGCTTAGCACTTCGATAATAAGCGTATTAATTTGTCTAACGTTTAAGTTCTTACAAAGGAAGAGACAAGCATTAATTTTGTTTAGTTAAAACAAGCTTTGCTTTTGAACAGCAGGTGGTAATTGAAAAGAAACAAGGACTCATTAGAGGAGCGTCTGGTGGCTCATGATACAAACAGAGCACACTAGAAAACCCAAACACAAGAGCCCTGGAATAAAGTGGTCATCATCTAATTAACAGAACATGTTTTAATTACCGAGTAAACCATGCAGCGCCGTGTGTCAATTTAACTGATGTGCTAAGTGCCAGTTTACAATATCAGAAACAGACAAATAATTGGAATCTAATTACATGCAGGTCTATTGCACACCAGCGCCTCCAGCCCATCTTAATAAACAAGTTTTTACATCAAACCATGAATAGCAAATACAGCCGTGCTGTTAATTGCTACATTGTGATATTGGGACTTTGCCAGCTCTGACTATTAAAATAAGCTCTTGTGTGGATTGCAGTTTCTCTGCTACGCTTTAATTAGAATCAAATGAGAGGCAGAGATCGGGCTGTATTACTGCAATTCAATATATGTAAATAAGATAACTGGCTAATCTTTTTATTTTATTTCTGAGGCTCCATGCAATAGGCGGTTTAGTTATGGTAATAGGTAATCACTTTGCAAATGAAGTAGACTTGTGCTGTGAGATGAATCAAGAAACATGTAATCTTTGCTAGAGAGTCTAAATATTCCCGTCCTTGCACGTGGAATCCAGAGAACTTTTTTGCCCAAGATATATGGTGCTATATTTTTAATATCCATATTGGCCTAGTTTTTCTGCAATAGCTTTTGGATGTTGTATTTCAATTGTCTAAATAAACGCGTGATCCATGACACGCTATTTACAATGCTCAGACAGATATTTCAAGATAAACTCTTTTAATAGAGAATCATTCATTTGAGTACTTGAGAGGTTCCAGAGAAGGTCTACATAAATATTGTATAATGCAAATTTTAAATTAAGACCAAGACACAGATAACGCTCATATTTTATACTGTGTATGAATGCACTGCTTGTCAGAGAACTAATCAGGGATTCAGAAATACTGAGTGTGAAAATGAAGCCTATGGCACGGTTTCTGATGGGCCATTTTTCTGTATTTTCCAAATAGGGAAGGAGATGGTATGACTATTGTTGAAAAATTACCAATTAATGATCTCCTGGGAGGATCTCCTTATGTTTCATTAGAATTGTAATTAGGAGTGGCCATGACCTTGAGAAACCTGCTCCAGGAGCAAGCTCTCCTCTCTTTTGTTTAAGAAAAACCTCCAAGTTTGCTCTACCCTTGGGCCAGAGGCAGTGTTCACTGAACTCCTTAGCAAGAACATAATAAAACATTTAAAATTCACTATTCTGTGCAATAAATGGAAATAAGCAAACACAGAATGGGGTGTCATCCATTCAATTTCATCTGTAGATTCTCATTGAGGATTTAAAATGCCCAGAACCTTCTTCTCAAGATTTCCTAGCTCAAGCCAGTCCACAGAAGAATCTTCTAATGAAGACAGGGAAGCTCTGTTGAGTAGCTAAAAACTCCCAGAACTTTACAGACAAGTCTGATGCATTTTCAACTTCTGCCTTGAAGGATGAAAGCCAAGCCACTCACTGGCTGGAGCCGAAGTCAGCCTGCAACAATACTCCACTAACTTGGCACAGGCCCTTGCCTATTTAAATTTCCATCACACCATTGTGGTGGTGGGGGGGGGGAGACATGCCTTTCACATGGCTTGCCTGGTGGATGTGATCCAACTCCCAGAAGGGAGCAAGTGCACCACGCAAAATACTAGAAGAACCCACATGTTTCCAACACCTCATCGGATACTTTAGTGCAAGGGTGAAAAACATCCCCGTTACTTGTGTTGTTGGCTAAGTCACAAAGGATTTTGAGCTGGTACCTCATCCATCTTGGTTCAGAAATGGAGTCTCCTAGTCAATTGTCAGAAAAAAAAAAAAAAAAATAACCTCTGAATACCCTAGTTTTCTCCTATCCTCCTGGTCTCCTGCAAAAGCATGCCAACTCCAATAACAATATATAATCAAAATGTTTAAAATGCAGAGTAAATGTGTATAAAATGCACAGGGACTGGAAAAGGAATGTAATAAGGTTAAATTTTACAAGCATAATCCCATATGTTGAAAGCATCTTGTAGTTATGTCAAATACAGATGAAGCTATAAATTACCCCAGAATCAAAAGTGTCAAGTTTCAGGCTAATGCTGACTATATATACATGCAGCTTCAGGATTCTTATTAAAATATGAAAATATGCTAAACATAGAAAAAGTTAACAACTGTACCAAAAGTAAGACAAAGTGTTACTAATGTCTGCCAACTGGTATTACTCACCAGGGCAATCAATCTCACATGAACAACCTCTGTGGCAAGCAACCAGAAACGCTGAAACCTACCTCTCCTCAATGCTTGTCTTATTTGTGGTTACTTTTGCAAGAATTCCACATGATTCCATTTGCTTGCTGTTAACCCTGAGAGGGCATGGTAAACGAGAGGAAAATGTTTATTCAATTATAGTGCCTTTATTTCTCCTTAAAACGCATACAAAACTGTTGGCAATAGACAAATTAGTACTCTGGGCTAAGGCATGTGCTCACTTTCTTCAAGATTTGAATTCTAATAGTTATATCCATGTTATCACAAAGATTTTAACCGACATACCATCAAAACTCGACATGCGGCTGCCAGCAGCTTACATGGTGCCTTACAAGCTATCCCATTCAGCCCTGTTGTTAACATCACCCTCATTTGCTAGATACTGTTGTTATGTCTGTGCTCCACTGTAATTTTTTCCGTGGTTACAAGCCCACAGCTCGGAATGTATCTAAACTCTAAGGGAAAATAGTCTCCCTTAAAAGAGTTAATGATCTATCGTGAGATTAAGCATGGCATGTGAAAATAGTTTCTCAATCATCCTAGGACCTATTAAATGAAGTTAAAGTTAATAGACTCTCCAATTCCTATGACAACAATGTGATAACAATATTTCCAGCACTTTGAATGAGTTCTTTATCAATATTTGGTATGATAACATCTGCGTTTGCTAATTTGGAGTTGAACACAAATGTTGAGTCTTCACCAGAATATTAAATAATTGTCACAAAGGTAAACAGGTGACTTCTGGATGGTGACAGTGAGTGTGTATTTCATAGCAAGTGCTATGAACAAATTCTTGTGCCTCCCCCAAATTCATATGTTGACATCTTAACCATAAAAATGATAGTATTAGATAGTATATTAGATAGTATTATTGACCATAGGATGGAGTCCATACAAAGAGATTAATGTCCTCACAAAAGAGACTCTGGAGAGATCTCTTTCCCATTCTGTTATGAAAGGCCCATGAGAACACAATGACCAATGAAATAGGGATTCCTCACCAGATCCCAAATCTGTTGGCAACTTAAACTGGGAATTGTTAGCCAACAGAACTGCAAGAAATAAGTGATGCATATGGACCTCCTGCCTCGTGGTCTTCCATTATAGCAACCTGAACAAACTAAGCCACCAGGAGAAAAGGGTGCTATAATCATGCCTTCCTATCCTTGGTGACTTATGAGTGCTTGTTAAGTGTCTAGTACTGTTGGACTAGGTCATGCCTGCATGGAGGATATCACCACGGGAAGAGACAGATAGCAAAGCTAAATGCAGCAAAGGTGACCAAACACCATCATAGGACACAGGACTACAAAGCTAGAAGCTAAAGGCAGAGATTGTTTAATATGAAAGAATGTTTAAAGTCCCACCTCTAAATTAGAAGCATCAAGGGAATTAGTAATCACCAAAAGGATATCTTGTACATTTTATGTAAAACGCCAACTTGTGACAAAAACCAACTGTGTAAATTTAAGTAAAATAAAATTCACTGGGTAAAAGTTGCAGGTGTGACTAAATTGATGGGTGCTGTGAAAGTAGACTTAGAAGAAGGCAGGAAGAGAGGACTAGATGGTAGAGATAAAAGGGTAACAGCAGAAGTGCCTGATCATCTGGGTACTGTCCACTGGCCAGGCTTTTCTTGTTATCTGTAATGAACATACAAGAGTTTTCTTTATTATTCTGGCATTTCTTTAAGTCTAAAATTATTTCTAACTAAAAAGCTTTTGCCTGATCAAATTCTATGCCCATAGTAGGTATTCAAAACGTATCAATCATATTCTTTGGTTTGTTCTTTCATGAATCTCCCTAGGTATCCAAAGTAATAGGAGCTGGGGAGAAAACAAAGCAATCCCTATTCTGACTTTGCTCAGCTTTACTGTGGAACCAAGTTATCCGTGTGTGTGTGTGTGTGTGTGTGTTGTGCATGCATGTGTGTACACTTGTTCATATGTGTGTGCATATGTGTACAGACCATAGAACAATCTCAGCTGTTATCCTCGGGAATGCTGCCCACCTCTTTCTGAGACAAGATCTCAATAGCCTGGACTTGAACAATTAGGAGAGTGGCTAGTCAGTGCGCCTTAGAGATATTCCTTTCATCACCTCCCCAGCACTGGAATCACAGACACATGCCACCACACCTGGGCCCTGAGGATTGAACTCAGGTCCTCGTGCTTGCACAGCAAACACTTTAGCCATGGAGCCATCTGCCCAGCATATAAAATGAAGTTATTTATTTTTTTAGATGCCTAGACATATATCATCCAGAGCCATGTTAATATCAGCACCCCAGACATAGAAAGATAATGACAATGTCGTGCTGGTTACATTAGGTAGCAATTTATCCTTCCCTTTGCTTTTACTTTTCTTCTAGACAAAACTAACGCTTTCAGACATCTTGAGAATGCTATAGTTCATGTTTAACAGATAGAATTTTGTTCTTATTTTGTTAAATGTTACATTTACATAATTGTGTATGTCATTGGTGTTTGTGAAGATACACCAAAAATTAAAAGTTTTCCTATCTAAAGTATAACGCATTATTAGTCTACAACCAGTATGAACATCCCCCACTGAGACAACTTCTACTTTAATCTGTCCAAATCAGGAACTAAACATGTTTTAGATAATGAGGGCAAATTTTCTTATTCTGCTCTTAGATTAGTCCCTTCTTTGCATAGGAGTTACACTGGTGTCAGGGAGGCTTTTTTTTTTTTTTTTTTTTTTTTTTTTTCAGTTCACAGAATATATTGAGCTAGAAATTCCTGACACTAGGCCAGATGACATTGCTGGGAGTTGTTTTTATCTTTGAAATTAAGTAGCCTTAAATTTTTTATGTCTTGGTTAGTTTACTTGATTCTAGTGATAAAATCACGAAGTGACTGGTCAAATAACACAAGGTGGTTGAATAGTTAACTACGGAACTTGCTGTTGTCGAAATATTCTTATCTCTTAGACACAAAGATATTTATATGAAAACTGCATTCTTTATGAAAAACCAGAATCTTATTTTGCTGTGGCCAAATGTAATGGACATCTGTTGTTTTTGCCTGCCCAGCACATATTCCTCCCTTTTACTATTAGTAGACACTGGATTGCGTTGGGGTGAGAACCACCCCCAACGCCCATCAGTTCATATGGTTGGGGAGGACCCTCATCCTTTCCCACAAACCCCATCTCCTCACTTGAAAAGTGGACTTATGACTCAGACCCAACCAGACATCACAGTCTTTCCTCTTGGCCACAGAGGCTGGCTCGAAATGAATGTGTGTTTCCAGCCAGACCAAAGAGATACAGTTCAAAGACTCATACTGGAATGACTGGAATAAAAACCTCTTATTCCTGGAACTGAATATAGGAGGATGTCAGCTTGGAGCTACTGGGGGCAGCCTTGTGACAAACCCCACACAGTTAAAGAAAGATAGAGGCCAAGTCTAGCGATGAGTCGGAACCACAGCTGGATCCTGCCATCCTGAAGGTGGGAACATTTCAACCATACAGGAAATAATTATGCTTCCCCTTTATACTACTTTAAATCAAATTTAAACATTTATGTCTCTTGCAACTAACATAATTTCCCCTAATTCATAAAATCCCCAAGCATCGTCTTTTTTCTTAATAAATCTAACTCAGGTGAAACTTCCATTGTCATTCACTTCATAAATATGTGCTGAAAGCGTACTACTCAAAGCAATGAAATGGATAAAACAGATTTTATTAGATAGCATCTGTGCCCTGAAATGAAATGTATATAATACTTTGTAGAAGTTGATTAAAAGTCTGAAATTTTTGTCTTTTTTTTTTTCATAAAGGCAGCATTATGATTTTCTCTGAAGGCAAGGATTTAGTTAGGCACTCCCTCAAATACAGCAGCCCAGCATCTTGGCTTGAAGTCTCAGGGTTGTCCAGCCTTTGGGCATTATGACATGATGTTGTAATCTACAAATGTGTGGCAGTACATGCACAGCTACTCTGGGACACAAATGGCCCACAGGTCCCAGGATGAACATGCATGAAGCCTGACTCATTCTCTTACTATATGGCCTACAAATTATTTAGACCCTGGCAGCATTGATTTCTCTATCTGCAAAGATAGCAATAATATTTTAAGGACTAAGAAAATGCATATCAAGGATATAGCCTTATGCCTGGTATATAGCAGTAAATTCTTTAAATATTGCTTAGTATATCATTGAGTACAATTGTTTTGCAATTTCAGTTTGTTTGCTTTGGTGTCCAACAAGAAATGTGCTATTGTACTATGTAACTCCACTCAACATTTTATTTCTATGCCTCAGGCCCCACATAGATTGATAACTACGGATTGAAGAAAGCCATCAAAATTTCTGATAGGCACATGGACTCCATCGTGTCCAAACTGAATTTAGTAAACTACCTCTATCCAAACTCAGGTGTCATCCTGTGGCATCAACATCAGCAAATGGCACGATCATACACCAAAGCCCCTACTCTATCCCACATCTGCTCCCCTCCCCAATTCAAATCAGTGGCCACATTTACCCAGGAACCTTCTCACTGGTCTCCCTGACTTTATCCTTTTCTCCTATCATCTGCTTTTCACATAGCAACTGAAGTGTTTCTCTTAGTTAATACAGTTCCTTAAAAACAATCATTCTGTCCCATTGGTCCTGGAATAAAGACCTGGACTTTCATATCTTGTTATCTGATGTCTCCATCACTCAGGTCTCTGCTCTCAATCCTTTGCACCCACACCCACCTCACCATTCTGAGGTCTCAGCTGGGAAACCTCTCATCCGTCCTATGCTTGCTCTAGTTTGCTTTATGTATGTGTGGTTTCTTTTGTCAAGAACAGAATAGTTCCCACTTCTCCTTTCTCAGGTCTCTTCCTTTCTCTAAATCTTATCTCTTATGTCCCAAACTATATCGGTCACTTCCTCCATATGTCCCCCACCTTCTTCCACCCATGGCTGGAGTAGGCATTACAATAGAACCTGTCCCTCCCTACCATGTGATCTGCCACTCATCATATTTTAAAGGTATATGGATATCAAAATATGGATGTAGTGTTGTGAAATTATCAAATTCATTATCTATAACCTGGTTGATAAACCCCCAAGGGATCCATAAATAGATATTCGTGAGACTGGTTGTTAACTTAATTGGGAAAAAAAATAGATCTTTTTTTTTTCTCACTAACATCAAACTGAAATTTATCGTCACCCACTAGTATGAATGAAAGCAACAAAACAGAAACATAGAAGCGACTTTGTCAGCAATAGATCACAGACATCTCATATCACATTACAGTTACTGCTGATTTCCTAAAATATCATTTATGCTTGTCATCATTTCTAAATTATAGCACTTGCTCCATGTGCTGCAAAATTTTATGTAATGTGCATTAGTGAAAAAACACATGTATATTATACCACAATTTTAAAATTACTTAAATAATAATTTTGAGATCATTGATTTTTCTCCATAAACCTATATATTTAATAGACTTGAAAACAGTATCATAAAGTGTTCAGTCTTCACCACACATCACCAGCACTCCATGGTACAAAAGAGGTACAAATTCTAGTACTTGGATTAGAAGCTCCCGGAGGCCAGACCACAGTTGGCTTGTTCGTCAATATATCTACAGGGATTTGCAGAAAGCCTAACAAATTACAGGTCTCTATAATACGGGCTTGCCCCATAAAAACTGGATGTGTTTTCCTCTAGCATCATTTGCATTCATATTCCCACAGCTCTGGGTGGAACTTTCTCCCTAGAGCATGAAGACTTGCTGCTGATGGGTGGCTACAACCCCCACCCAGGTATGGGAGGGCAGAGTCCTATTCAGCTAAATGAGATGAAGTGTTTGTTTAGCAGATGGCATTAAAATTTTAAAAAATACCATGGGAGCCAATAACCTATATAAAAGGCAGCTGGCAACACTGACCTTGGGTGGTGAGAAAACAGGTGAAGAATTGTCACTGAACAAGTGTGATCTATTTTATAAATTTCTATTTATAATTTGACTTGAAGCCAGTTTTTCAGCTCAACAACTCTCATGCAAACATCTGCTCCAACCTTTGTTTCCCCCGTGCAGACTGGCAGCCTGTAAATCAGGGAAATTGTGGGATAGTGGCAGGGTCTCTGAGGGCGTTGACTGCTGGGATCTTTTCAATTGCCCTCTGCAAAAGTACTCACTGGTCAGGTCACTCAATGCACATTCCAATGGACACCACTTGACTTGACTTTGGAATGGGCTCTTGAGAAGTCCCCTGTTAGGTGTTTTCAGCAAAGATATATTTAAGGATATGGTAGGAATCAAAAACTTTGGGGGTTGGCAAGACAACTCAGTCACTACAGTACTTACTTGTCTTACAAGCATCAAGACCTGAGTGCTGGGCTGGGCATCACGGTGCATGCCTTTAATCACAGCACTTGGGAGACAGAGGTAGGAGGATCACCACAAGTTAGAGGCCACCCTGAGTCTACATAGTGAATTCCAGGTCAGCCTAGGCTAGAGTGGGACCTTACCTCAACCGTCCCCCCCCCCAACAAGAAAACAGAGTTCTGTCCACAGAACCCATGTAAAAGAACCAGGCATGGACACACACACCTGTAATCCCAGCACAGGGGAGGTGAAACAGGAGGAGCCCTGGGGCTCACTGGCCTGCTGGTCTAGCCTAATCAGTGAGCTCCAGGCCAATGAGAGACCCTGTGTCAAAAAAGGTGCACAGTGGGGCTGGAGAGATGGCTTAGCAGTTAAGGCACCTGCCTCCTAAGCCTAAGAACACTGGTTCCATCTCCAGTGGTTCCAATCTCTAGGTCCCATGTTTAGCCAGATACAAAGTGACGCAAGGGCGCAATGCTGCACTTGACCACAAGGGGCACACACATCTGGATTTCATTCGCAGAAGCTGAGAGACTGCTGGGGCGCCCATCTCTGTCTTCCTCTCCCTCTCTCTCTGTTTCTCTCATCTCTGCATCTCTCCTCAGTCCTGAGGAGGACACTGGAGATTGTCTTCTAGATGCTATATGCCTACATGCACACAAACACACACCTCTACACAAGCACATGTATCATACACATATGAACATACACACGTACACACACATACATTTAAAAAAAGCAACTAAAAACTTTGACTCTCCTTGGGTCTCTTTCAGGAGGCCTCTCGGAGCCATTTCCTAAAGTAAAATTGGGTTGGCGCCCTCATCCATCCAGTGTGTTTTGGAGAGCATCACTGTGCGTGAGGAACTTACTATCGCGGGTGATTTACACAGAGGGTGTTGGTGAGTTCTATGTTAGTTACTTTTCTCTTCACTGTGACAAAATATCTGATGAAGACAACATAAGGAAGGAGAGGATTGCTTCCACTCATTTGAAAAGGTATAGTTCAGTTCATCATGGTGGGAAGGGCCTGGTAGCTGAGTGGCTCCACCCATGGTGCTGGGAGCTCCTAGGCTGTTCATATCTTGATGGATCAGGAAGCAGAGAGACCAGACCAGGAGCAGAAACAGGTTTCCCTTCAAGACCCACCCTAGAACCCACTTCTGCTAGATAGGCCACCATCCCAAAGGTTCCACAACCTCGCAAAACAATGCCACTCCCCGGAGATCACAGATTCAAACCACAGATGGCCCTGTGGAGGGCATTTCACATTCCAACCTCAACAGTGTGAAAAGCAGTGGTGGAAGTATTAAAACAAACCTTTCATCTGGTATCACCTTTCAGGTCTGAGCCCAAGGACCAGGAGGAGTGGTAAGAGGTCTGACGGTACCATGAATGTCATTCCATTCGGATCTATCAGAGACACCAAAATCAAAGTCTCATTCCAAAGAACAGGAACGTCCCAGGGGTAATGTTTGTAAAGGGCCCAGTGTGGGCTTCCTGTGTCAGCATCGGTTGAGTCTTAACTTCGATCTACCTGAATCTATGTAAGGCATAGTTGTTCACAGAACTGCTATCCTGGGTGGTATAAGGAAGGTTGAGAAGTTCTCATTTCATGGTGTATTTGGTCTCTACCATCTCAAAGACCTGCAAGCCTGATGGCTTACATCTCCAAGTGAGAAGTCAAGGAACAGAAATAGAGCAATGACCTGAGCAATCCATTGTTTCTCCGTCACTTGGAGAACTAACCTCAGCTTTCACCAGTGATGGTAAATAGGTCCAGGGAGCCTTCATCTTCAGGAGATTGGTAGAGACTGATTGAGACACTGTGTTGAAGATTCTGACTCAATGATTTGGCTCAATGGGAGAGAGTTCTGTGACTAATAAGCACTGTCATCCATAGACCCTTTCAGCAGTGTGTAAGGATATGGTGCCATGGCACAACTGTGGAGGTCACAGGACACACTCAGGGGCCGGTCCTCACCTCCCACCTCATTTGAGGCTTGTTTGCTACTTCAATAACCAGGTTGGGTGGCACACAAGCATCTGGGAGATTCTCCCATCTCCACTTCTTATCTCAACATAGGCACACTGGTATTACAGATGCTTGTGAGAGCATCTGCTTTTCACATGGGCTTTGTGATACAAACTCAGGTACTCACTCTTGAAAGGCAAGCACGTCATCCACTTAGCCTCCCCAGCCCACACCATGCTTTCTTTGGCGGGAGGAGGAACCCCTTTGTGACATTGCTATGTCTCACTACCCTGCTTTGCCATCCATGGGTTTGAGGAAGGAGGGGAAAGTATGAGTGTAAGTATCCAACGTTCAGCTCCTACGCCAAAGGACAGGCAGTGAGTGGTTTTTGCTCACGCTGTAAAACGCTATGCACTTTTGCAGTGCTGATCATTTGAAAATTCAGTCCAAGAAGGCAAAATAAAAATAAAACTTGTTTGGGAGTAAAACAAGATAGATGTACAGCCTTCCACGACCTGCCCTCCCTTTCGTAAGTTGCAGGTCAATGGGAAGTGATTATACCCTTCGAGTTCTTAATAAAATTCCACTGACTTTAGTGGTGAGTTTCTTATGGAGCCAGGCTGCATTTCATTATTGATGACTTCTTTAATCAGGAAAATTTGTGTACTAACATGCTAGAAAAGAAAACTGCTGAGATGGAGCCTGAACTCATCATCACAAGGGAAAAGTTGCATGATTCATAGCTCATTTGTTTGGCTTTCTTATTGTTGTTGTTGTTTTTTAATATATTCTGTGGTGAAAGAAAGGCAATAATGCTGTTTGCCTGACTTGTTCAATATTTTAAAGGTTTCATTATGAAAAGAAATGTGCCATGGTATATCTGTAATGCATTTAAAGGTAAAATGATAACGGTATCTATGGACCTACCAGCCACTTTTTAAAAAAGCTCCAGGGTGACCCTACCTAACTAGATACCCCATCTCTCTCACTCCCACATCAACCTATATTTAGTCAACATGAAAGTTTTTAAGTATAAGGAATATGATAGTTATAAGCCTTATGAAGCACATATGAAACCTTCTCACTAGAAAATGTTCCAGAGAGGCTAGCTATAGTTTACCTTTTCCTTTGAATTATTTGTATCCCTCCCAAATATCTAAAATGGGAAACTTTCATTATGTAGGAAGCCCATGAATGATAGACTTGCCTGGAAAGGAGAATTTTTGAAGCAGACATGGATGAGTATCTGTAATACACAAAGTGAACACCAGCTTTCGAGATAATTGTCTAAAAAGTGGATGTTACCATAACCTATGGAGTTTGTTGGGTTTGTTTGTTTGTTTGTTTGTTTTAATTAAGTATAGGGGCCAGGGCTGGGAAGATAGCCCAGTTGGTAGAGGACTTGCTGTGCAAACATGAAGTCCTGCATTGATTCCCCAGAACCCACATTCTAAAAGCCAGGCATGGGGCTGAAGATACAGCATAGAGTCAAGGTGTTTGCCTGTGAAGCCTAAGGACCCAAGTTCTATTCCCCAGCACCCGTGTAAGCCAGATACACCTGGTGGCACATGCATCTGGAGTTCATTTGCATTGGCCAGAGGCCTTGGAGTACCCATTCTGTCTTTCACTCTCTCTTTTCTCCCTCTCTCTCAAAAATAGATAGATAAATAAATAATGTTTTTAAAGCCAGGCATGGTGGCACTCACTTGTAAATTGAGCTCTGGGAATGTGGAGACACATGGATCCCTTGAGCTCCCTGGCCAGTCAGTCTAGCCTATTTGGTGAGCTCCAGTCCAATGAGAGACCGTGTCTCATAAAAGGTGGAGGGCGCCTGAGGAATGACACTAAGGTGGTCCTCTGACCTCCACATACACACACATACACACACAGTTAAATAAATATTTACCAATGTACACATATCAGGGTTCCATTTCAGACCTTCTGAATCTGAACATTTGGAGATGGGTCTGGGTTAGTAAGCTGTAAATGTGAGTGTGTGTTTCTGTACACACAGATACAGAGAGAGAGAGAGAGAGAGAGGGAGAGAGAGAGAGTCTGATGGCAACCCCAATTGAGAAGCACTAATATCTCCCATCCTTTTTATCATCTAAAATTTCTGCAGGGTGCTCTAGGTCTTTGGCTTTCTTTAGCTCACCACCATAGAGAAGAAGAAAGCTTTGTTCCTGCCCTGAAGAATTTCACCCTGAGTTGGAGAACCACTGCTCTGCAGATGAGCTGCAAGTTTAAAGCCATCTTGTAGTTACCTTCACACCTGACCAAAAGCAGCTGATGGGAGGAAAGGTTTTATTTTGGCTTACAGTCTCGAGGGGAGGCTTCATGAGGGCAGGAGAGGCATGGCATGAGCAGAGGCTGGACATCACCTCTGTCACAGCAGGTGGAAAACAGCAGCAAGAAAGTGAGCCAAAGTCTGGCAAGGGGAAGCTGGCTCCATGCCTCTAAGCTCACCCTTAACAACACACCTCCTTCAGCAAGGTTCTACCTCCCAAATTGCCATCAGTTTGGAACCAAACATTTAGAACACATGTGTTTATGGGGGACTTCTGATCCAAAGCACCACACCATCCCTTATGCTTCAGAATAGTGTGTAAGTGGCATGGAGCTCCCAAAACTGTGGCATCAAAATCCAGTAAGGATTCTACAATAGGAGAGCCAGGATTGTCCTTGCTGTTCCGTGACACCAGCAGGATCCTAGCTCCTTGGCTACCCCTTCTTATTCACATGTCTGCTCTCTTTCTCTAGACATTCATGTTTATAAAACAAAGAAGAGAAATAAAGAGTTAGCAATCATAAGTTTTCAAAAGACAGGCTAGTCAAGTTTGGCCTTGTGAAATTTGGAATGACAGCGTCTGAGGATGACCTGCCTGATGGTGTTCTCCTTATGTCTCCCCAGTCAGAAGTGGGCCACATAGCCAATCCTAGCCAGAAGGGAAACCTAAGAAGCTGGGCCTTTTTACCTAGATACATGGACATCATGTATGACAAAATCAGGGTCATCAACAAAGGAGACGGAAAACTGAGACCAGGGGCTGGGAGATTACTCAGTGGGTGAAAGTGCTTGCTGCCAATGCATGAGAACCTAAGTTCTCCTAAAAATGCCGTATGTGGTGGTGCTCACCTGTAATCCCAGTGCTGGGAAGGCAAAGACAGGAAGATCCCTGAGGCTCACTAGCTAGCTTGTCCAGATGTATTGGTGAGCTGTGGATTCAGTGAGAGACCCTGTCTCAAACAAAAAAAGGGGGAGTAAGATTAAAGAAGATACCTATCATTGACCACTGGCCTCCATGCGTCTATTCACCTGCAGACACATGCTTCTTTATGCATATGAATATGCATACATATTACATGCACACCATACACACATATATAGTAAAATAAAAAAAGAAAAGAAAAGAAAAGGAAACAGGAAAACTGAGTCAGCAACTAAGTCAGTAATAATGTCTGCCGTGATAGAGAGAAACCAGGAATATATGACTAAGGATCCAGGCCCAGAGAGAGAGGAGGATGCTCCTCACTTCAGCTGGGTCCTCAGCTCCACCCCCTGGATTTGTGAGGTCTTGCTGTTGGCAGTGGCCACCTTCCAACTATTCGTTGATTTCCTGACTTACAGAGCAGTCTCAGTTCCAGCATCAGGGGATGCACTCCACTGAGGCATGTAAACACGAACAACAGCAATTGTGTTCTCAGCACATGGCCTGTTCAGATTATGGCTTAGCTTGGTGGTTAACAAGAGTTTCCATGTACCACTGCCTCATCAAGGCATATTATTCTGTCTGTGTGCTCTAATAATTTTTTTAATGCAACTGTTAACTAATTTTGTTCCATATGGATTTTATGGCCAATATGATCTATTTTGGAGAAGGGGGCCCTTAGGAGTTTGGGGATTAGAATGGTCTCAGGAAATATATTATCTGTGATTTTTGCCCTTGTCCCATCTATGAAGGAACTATGTATGTGTATTGCTGCTACATTTATCATGTTTTTCTTTTAAAGATGATCTCACAAGTATATTCCAAAACCATCTTCCTCCTGTAGCCATATTTCCTGGATTTAATTACTTATTAAGAATCAGGGGATTTGGAACATTTTTTCCTTTTGCCTTGTCGACTCTTTGGCTGGTTCTCACTTCCTTGAGAGATTTGTCTAAAATGCTGGAGAAAGTTCTAGTTTTGACCACCATGCCTAACTGCCATTAAGAATGAATAGTTCTGAAATCACTCAAGACTCCAAACCACTTTCAAGCTGGTGAGGAAAGAAGACATTGAGAATATCGGAAACACACTTGTTGACTATACCTACCTCTGCTCCAGCTGCTTGCTGGAGTCATAAGAAATTAGGTTTTCTTATTGATATTCAACATGAGCTATTATATTTTTCTAATAATAACTTTAATAATAATAAAACCTTTGTTCAGCACAGGCACCTGGTTAGCTAAATGAGACTCCAGCTGTCAATGAAATACCTACCTCAATATCAGAGCTAAAAGTTAATAAATTCATAATATGAGTAAAGAAAATAATAATAATGCCTTGCTTCCCTCCAAGGAATTCAAAACACTGTGTGGGTACAATTTCATTCATCTCTATATAAATCTTAGGTACAAGGTAGAAAAACATTATACCACAAAAGAAACTGACTATGAAACTACAGTCAGCTTCAACTCCAAAATCAATCCCAAATCCAGCTACATGTTTCCATCTGCATGGTGTGCACATGGTGCAACCTGCCATGATCTTGCCTGAATGATTACAAGGTTATTAACATACGTCCCTGCTCTCACAGAACTTCTTGCAATACTTGTGTGTTTGTAGATGTGAATATGTATGCATGCATGTTTATGTAAACACCAAACGACAGCCTTGGGTATCTCCTTAAGAATCTACTTTATTTTTTTAAGTGAATAGTATTTTTAAAATTTTTATTTATTTATCTGCAAGCAGAGAGAGAGGGAGATAGAAGAGAGGCAGACAGAGAGAGAATGGGCACTCCAGGGCCTCTAGCAAACGAACTCCAGATGTATGTGCCCCTTGTGCATCTGGCTTACGTGGGTCCTGGAGAATCAAACTGGGATCCTTTGGCTTCACAGGCAGACAATTTAACCACTAAGCCATCTCTCACTGGCTTGCAGCTCACCAATTGAACTAGACTGGCAGGCTAGCAAGCCCCAGGGATCCACATGTCTCTACCTCCCCAGCACTAGGATTCCCCATGCATAGCCCCACACTCCTCATCTTTTACATGGGTTCTGGGGATCACATTCAGATCTTCACTTTGCAAGGCAAACACTTTACTAATTTCCCCCACCCTCAGAACTTTTTTAAGTCAATGAATCATCACCACTCATCCTTACCCATTCTACCCAGTCAATTATCAACTTCCTTTATTTTACACCAAGAAGCCAGGTGTCTGTGTATCTCAGAACCCACTGTCTAGCACACTCAGGCTTCAGCTTGTTCCCTTGTATCTCTTCAGATCTTATCTCTCACTCGCCTTCCCATAAAATCTCCCTTATGCTTCCTACTTAAAGAACTCTCTCCTCTGAGTAACTGTCCATTGTTTATATGTGTTTATCTTCCTTTATGTACCCTCTGACTCCGTGCTTATCTTGCTTACTTGCCCATGTTTATTATTTGATGCTCTCTCACCACTCAGTTTGAGTGTACACTCCTGAGAACACGCAGGTCAACGGAGATAACCCTCTAGGGTGTTTGTGATTACTATTGAAATGAACGGACGAGTGACTATGGACGGACTCGTGGCCGCTGCCCTACAGCTCTCCTCTTGCTCTCCTATTTTCCATAGCCACATCTAAATTCAACTGGAGTGTGTCCATTTGTGCAGAAGCATGGACACACACTGGCTGAGCTCGTGTTTTCTGCCCAAGCTATCTGCAGTACTTTATGGAGACCTCGTGCTGGGTATTGCCAACTTCGCCCTCTCTGCAAGTAATACCCAATATCCAATCTCTCTTCCTATGGAGAAGATCGCTGCCTGCATTCAAGTCTCTTGTTTCCTCCTGACAAAGCCTCTGTTCATGTTGAGTCGTCCTGTAATGGAAAGATGCTTTCCTCAATCTAGGGACTGAGTTATTATAGATTGTATAAGGCAAGGAATGTGAGTTGGTACGATTATGCAAAGGACAATGTCCAAAACTAAGCCAGTAGAAATAACATCATTACTGCAAAGATTCTTCTTATTCATGCAACAGATCTTGTTACATTCGTGACACTCATCTAATAGCTTTTTGGTCATTGCGAGTTTATCAAATTCCTGATGATAAATTATAAATCTAATTTCCTTTTACAGAACTTTTTATTTTCCTAAGCAAATTTCTTCCAGGTATTTGAGTGTGCATCAAGCCCTGACTTTAATTCACTGTCCAGAATTAGCTTCTTTAATAAACTTCAAAGTCAAGGCCACCGGATCCTCACCACACTCAGATACCTAGCCACTAATCAAATCGCCCTCACTTCCTTTGCAGAAGTACACAAATCCTTTGAGGGCTAAAGAATCAGACTTGTTTCTGTACATGGGGACTCCTTTGTTCATTGTACCCTCCTGCCAACCATTTCCAGGTGCACTGGTGGTGATAGTACCCATTGCTCCTAACATCGTGTCATCCGGCAGCAGAGGGCCCAGGGCCACAGAGCACCCTGCCTGCAGTGTCCTTTCCCGTCTTGTCATAACGCAACACTTCCATCCCTCTTATTGAATGAGACACGGACTCGGACATGTCTGTTGGCGAAGTCAAGGCCTCTCATTTGTCAAAACATTTGTGGTCCGGTGTCAACATAAATACATCTGTCCATAAATCTTGACAGGTGTAATGATTTTGTTGCATTTGAAAAGCCTGACTGGAATGGGAGACCCTTTTTGATTCCTAACATCATTATCTTTACAGCCAGGCATTTCCAGTGCCTTCTGAATTGACTTTTGTCAAGTGATCAAGTAGCCCTTGTTGACTTATCTACTCTTGTGAAGTTAATACCAACATACACCCGGCTGTCACCTGCACCAAGACCACCTGGCCTGTGACTGAAATTACACATTCTTCATATGCTCATTATTCCTGACTGCGGAAATGACTTCATTCTCTAGCTGCTGTTGGGCTTTGGAGTAGGGCACTCTTGTCTTTCTGAGTTTTGAGCAGGACAGTGAGTTTGGCACACTGATCTGATAAAGTATTTCCTCAGACAGCCAGGAAACCATGTGAGAGCAGCTCTCTGCTGTGAGATAGCAAATAGCTCTAGACTCACTGAACAGTGGAATCTGCAGACCAGAAGGAAGGAAATATCATCTAGTGGTCACACACAAAAAAAGATCTCTTCTTTGTGTAACGGTTAGCATTTATAGAGTGTTTATTAGGTGCCAACCCCTGTGAGAGGAGCTTCACTTATTTCATCTGCCCAACAACCTAGGAGGCAATATTAAACCCTTTCCTCGGGAGCTGCCTTGTAAGCTTGGAAGGCCAGCACCTGGTAAGGTGGGGAGCAGACATGTGAGTAAGCTGCCTTACTCAACTGATGGGATTTTTCACCCAAAACAGTAAATTCCTATCCTGTCCAGCAACCTCTTCTCCTTGTTCCACTTCCTATGGTGTTTGATGCTTTGACTGACTCTGCTCTGTGATGTGTACAGTGCTGCTGAGAGACATTGTTTGAATCCTGTGTGTGTGTGTGTGTGTGTGTGTGCGCGCGTGCGCGCGCGTGTGCACATGCCCATGTATGTCAACAGGTGCCTGAGACATGTCCAAAGCCTGATAGTTACTAGTTCTTTTGTGATTTTGTTTTTGTGATTCGGGTGTCTTCCTCACAGAACCATGTTGATGGAAGCTTCCAGAAGCCAGGATCTTAGAAATGCGCACTTTTAAACTATGTCTATCTTTCTAAGAAGGAAGACCTTTAAATTAAAGTTTCATTTTTTCTATCTGTTTGACTTGCAATCTCCTCTTTCACCTTCCTCCCCTCTTCCTTCCTGTTTCTTTCTTGTCTCTCTTCAGGTGGCCTACGCTGACATAGACACTGCGGCTCCCTCTGCAAGCCCTTTAATCCCAAGCAGGTTTCTTCCTGTTCAGCTCCTCGGAACCCCACGCCACAGTTGTTTGTTTAGATATACCACATAGAAACTGCCCTTGAGGAAAAACAAAGGTAGACGCTAACTCTTCCATGAGCAGTTTTTGTTTTGTTTTGTTTTGTTTTGTTTTTTGTTTTTAAGCACTCTCTTAGAAGCTCATGCTCCCCATTAGGATTGATATGCATTAACCGCATACCCACAAAGTGAACTCTGGGGAGACAAGTGTGAAAACCTGATTCAGATATGAATCTTTAAAATAGCTGAAGGGATAAATACACCCCTGCTGCCAATCCTGTGGGTAAGGGGGTGAGGATTTCTCCAAACTGAAGGAAACAATTGTAAAGTAATGTATATCTCATTATAATGGGGACAATAGACAGAGATCACAGATCTTTGATTGAGGAAAGCTCATGAAAATATTGAAAGGTTTCATCACCAGCAACAGCATGGTGAATATGACCATTTTATATAGATGTGCTGTGGTTTGAAAGGAAAATACCCTCTATAAGTTCATCAGTTTGAACACTTGTTCCCCAGGCTGGTGGTACTGTTTGAGGAGGTTATATAACCTTTAGGACCCTTGCTGGAGGAAGTGAGTCACTGGGGGTGGGCCTTGAGTTTTTATAGTCTGGTACTACTTCCTGTTTATCCTCTACTTTCCCGCTATAAATGTGGTGAGCTGAACTGGCCTCCTACTCCTGATACTTTGCCTTCCCCAATGTGGTGCAATGAATCTTGAAATGCAAGTCAGAAACAAACAAACAAACAAACAAAAAACCAAACCTCTTTTCTTTCTTTCCCAAAGCTGTTTCTGGTCAGATATTTGTTCACAGCAACAAGAAAGCAAACAAAACGTAGCAATACGGTAACAGGTAATAAGCTTTCCAACTGAGAAAAAGAAAGAGATATGCAGGTGAGATGGAGGTATGAGAAAACAAGCTAACGTGGAAAAAATATGAACACATGAGCAAAGTCATTAGACAGAAGTAAAAATATGACTTGGGTAGAAAGGATGGGTACCATGTGGCCCATGGCGGAATGTAGACTAAATTTGATCATGACATAGACTCTGTGGCAGGAGCCATATTCATTTTTGGAACAGTAGTGTGACATGAATATAAATGAATGCTTTAAATGTATTAACTTGTCATCCATGTGATGGATGGTTTAAGATGGAGACGTGAGCAAGAACACAGACAGCCTCTATTCCTGAGCTGTGAGGGACTGATACCTTCCTGTCCCGAGAAGTCCACGTAACTAACTGTCTCCTCGTCAGTGAGGGCTTCTCTGACTGGCCAGTCTGGAGTTTCCAATCTGTGGTGTTCTATCACGTCACTCAGGGAAGACAATTTTTCTACTCCCAGTAGCAGAAAATGGTATGTTCCCTTGCCCTAGCTGAGCAGTCTCATCTGCAGAGAGCAAAGACTGAACGTTACCTCTGACACCTTTAGTCCTGGTGGAATAGGCAATAAAGGCCACAGGAGGTGAAAAGGTGATGGGGCTGACCTCTGCAAGTCACATAGAAATTCGTGTTTCCAAAACTTTGGCTTGCACCTGGAGAAACTGTGAACACCGAGAGCTGGCCACCACTCCGAGGTTTCTGATTCAGAGGGTCTGGGGTGTGATCAAGCTCCCGGAGGATGTTCATTGCTGCTGTTCTGGGATCTGCATCTTGACAAGTGCTGATAGCGCAATGCTGGCGAAGGCAAGAGCGGGATCATTTAGGCTGCCTGCAGGTTGTCACAGTGCCCCCTATCTGTCAGAGCAGGAACTGCAATTCAGAAAGCTCACACAAGCTTCTAGACCAACACCATTGACTAAAGCTCTAACAGTCTACCTCAGCAGGAAGCTGAAAGACTCCAGTTTTCATAAAGTTGGGTTTGAGAATGACTCTTGATATTCTCAGCAGATCACATTAATAGAAATTTGCCTGACATCCTTTGGCTGCCCCACACTGCTGTCCAGTCACATCCACATCAGTGTCTTGTTCACTTGTTAGAATGAGAATCGTGCAATACCATGCTTCACTGCGTCCAGCAGTCCAGAATTTTCCGGTCGTGTCCTTTGAGTTCATTATGCTCACCACTTTATGCTGTGGAGGGAGGGAGATAATGGGTTGCAGAAGCCGAAGAAATGAAAGGGGGGGGTGGGGTGGGGAAGTGGGGAAGAATAAGGTAAGTGATGGGAAAGAGACAGAGATGCAGTGTCATTTGGGGGATTCTGTCCAAGATGCCCACAGGATTTCGTGCGTGCGTGCGTGCGTGCGTGTGTGCATGCATGCATGTGTTCCCTCGGCTCATGACTACCTTTCTCTGCTTGTACAGACCTGGGGAAGGGTCAATATCCACTTAGATGAGTCTGCAAGGTCTCATTCAGTAAGGGAAAAGTAGACAAGCTCTGCAGTGAGAAGGCCTGTGCTACATGCTAGCTAGTGTGAGTGTGTTCCTTGGGATCATATAGTGTCTATGATTTTTATGATGGGTGGCGTCCCAGGGCCAAGGAAATCAAGTGATCTGAGAATAATGTGATGACAAAGCACTGATATGACAAGGTGGCATTGTCTCAGTCAACTTTCCATGCCCAGCGTATACTGCCATAGTAGCTGTGTAGCAGTAACATGACAAGATCCTGTCAACAATATTGCAATTATCAGTCTGCCTGTTCTTATTTTCTAAAACGGGTCGGGGGGACATTCACAGGGTAAGGGAATAACCATTTTCAGCTCTATGGGCTATGAAGTTCTGGGCATTTTAATGATGAAGCAACCAGACACCATACACAAGCAGATGAACCTGTTGCTCTCCAGTATGATGACTTTGTTTACAAATAACAGGCAACAGGCAATGGTCTGGATTTGGTCCATGGGCCACAGCTGTCCATCCATAGTATGTAGAGGAGGAAAAAATATAAATGTGTTTTCTTCATCTGTCACTTCGCAACTTCTTTCTTGACTTACCTTAAAATTCACCATTTAAGTAATACAACTCAACCATTTCTTAATACTCTCAGATCTGTGCATCTAATATACCACAACCATCTTTTAGAATATTTGATTATTCTCTTTTTTTGAGAGAGAGATAGACAGAGAGAGAGAGAGAGGAAGACAGATAGAGAATGGGCATGCCAGCAGCCTCTCAGCTGCTGTGAATGAAATCCAGATGCGTGCTCCCCCTTGTGGTCAAGTGTGGCATTGTGCCCTTGTGTCACTTTGCATCTGGCTTAACGTGGGACCTGGAGATTGGAACCGCTGGAGATTGGAACCAGCGTTCTTAGGCTTAGGAGGCAGGTGCCTTAACTGCTAAGCCATCTCTCCAGCCCCATCTTTTAGAATATTTTATCACCTCAAGACAAAACCCCTCTACATAAGCTATTATTTCCCTATTCCATGACCATGACTGCCACTACCCCCCAGGCCATAACAACCACTAATTATATACTATCTCTCTAGATGTGCCTATCTTGGACATTTCAGGTAAGTAAACTCATTTAATGCATGGTCTTTTGGGAGTGGATTCTCTCCCTCAGTGTAATGTTTTCAAGGTTCATCCACATTGGGGCATTTGAATCTGTGTATCATTCCTTATTCATCCCCAAATGCTACCCGATTAAATGATCATGTTTTATTTGTGTATTTAGTTGATGGACAGTGGACTGTTCAGAAGACACCCTGGAGTTTTTATCCTCTTCAGCTGTAGCAGAAAGTTTCAACAAGGCGAGTATAATTAATCTTTAGTAATATTCTTAAAAAGTAGTTAAGGGGGGCTGGAGAGATGGCTTAGTGGTTAAGGCGCCTGCCTCCTAAGCCCAAGAACGCTGGTTCCAATCTCCAGCGGTTCCAATCTCCAGGTCCCACGTTTAGCCAGATGCAAAGTGACACAAGGGCGCAATGCCACACTTGACCACAAGGGGGCGCACACATCTGGATTTCGTTCTCAGCAGCTGAGACACTGCTGGCGCGCCCATCTCTATCTGTCTTCCTCTCCCTCTGTCTCTCTCTGTGTCTCTCTCCAAAAATAAAAAAATAAAAAATATATTTAGAAAAAAGAGTGGTCTATTTCGTGAGTTGGGTTTTATAAAAAAAAAAAAAAGTAGTTAAGGGGCTGGAGAGATGGCTTAGTGGTTAAGGCACTTGCTAGCAAACCCAAAGGCCCAGGTGCGATTCACCAGTACCCACGTAAAGCTGGATGCACAAGGTGGCACATGCATCTGGAGTTCATTTACGGTAGCTACAGGCCCTGGTGCACCCATTTTCTCCCTCCATCTCTTTCTCTGTCTCTCTCTTTCTGTCAAATAGACAAATAAACTATTTTTAAGTAGATAAAATTTTAGGAATTTTTATGGTCGTCAGAAACTTGTTGAGTGCCACTTTAGCAAAGAATCATATTCCTCACTTCCTAGTGTAAGCCTAAATTTCCTCCTACTAATATTAAATGTAAAATTATTTCTCACTTTGAGCTTGTGATGGTTTGACTTTATTGTCATCTTGGCAGGATTTAGAATTACCTAGGAGACACACGTCTGTGTGTGTCATTGAGGGAGCTTCCGGAAAGATTTAAGGACGAGCAGACCCACCCTGAATGTAGATGGTACCATTCCATGGACTGAGGTCCCAGGCTAGATAAAAAAAGGGTAAGGATGGACTAGAAAGATGGCTTAGCGGTTAAGATGGTTGCCTACAAAGTCTAAGGATCCAGATTTGATTCCCCAGTACCCACATAAGCCAGATGCACAAGGTGGTGCATGTATCTGGAGTTCATTTGTAGTGCCTAGAAGCCCTGTTATGCCCATTCTGTCTCTCTCTCTCTCTCTCTTCTCTTTATCTCTCTCAAATAAATAAAATATTAAAAATGAAAAAAAAAAGGAGGCTTGGAGAGATGACTTAGTGGTTAAGGTGCCTGTCTGTGAAGCCTAAGAACCCATGTTTGACTCTCCAGGTCCCACATACGCCAGACACACAAGGTGATGCAAGCACACAAGGTTGCACATGCACACAAGGTGGCACACATGCCTGGAGTTCAATTGCAGCGGCTGGAGGCCCTGGCACATCAATTCACTCTCTCTCATAAAAAAGTACAAAAAGAAAAAAGAAAGAAAGAAAGAAAGAAAACTAAAAGCACTCATCTCTCTCCTTCCTGACTACTGGCACAACGTGACCAGTCATGTCACACACCCATCACCATGCCTTCCCCGCCATAACAGACTGTATACCCTCAATCGTGAACCAAATAAACCTTCCTTTCTTAAGTTGCTTTTGCCAAGTATTTGTCATAATAATGAGACAAATAACTAATACAGAGTTAAAAGCAAGTGTTTGGGACAATGGGTACAGTTCAGTTAGTATAGCATTTGCCTTGTGAGTATAAACCCTTGGGTTCAATCCCCAAGATAATAAATTAATATCTCCTTTGGTACCTATCATAGGCCAATCATCTTTTATGTGCTGAACAGAACAGACTATGTTTCTCTTCTCACTCAGGAAGTGACATTTAACAAACAAAGAGATTCTTTTAGCTGTTAATAATGGCCAAGAAGAAAGAATAATGAGGAACCTCAAGAGGCAAAGTAATCAGTTTAGATTTGAGGTCAGGAAAGGAGTCTCAGAGTGGGAAATGTTTCGGGTAAGACTTACATATTCAGAAGTTTGCCATAGGGTGTCTGGGAGTAGAAAGTTCTGGAGCTGGGGCTGCTCTGAAAGGAACAAGGTAAGCTACGTTCTAGAAGGAAAATGGAATTCACCAAGCTAGAAGGCAATGAGACCACGTGGACGGCACGTCTAACCTTGTGCATGGAGCGGTCCTTCATGTGGCTTGATTTTCTTTCTCGAGCTGCACTTTACAGCTCCGTGTGTGGCCACAGTGGAGATGTGGCTCTGCAGCAAGCTAACAATGCCCAGGGGCTCTTGCCATAGAGGTGTGCTGGGTGTCGTTGGTCTCTCCATTCTCTCTCGCCGTTCTGTACCCTGCTACATACTGTTTGCAGTCGGAGCTCTGCAAACCACGCTTCTTTACCAGCTGTTGCAGTTGCCTTCTCAAACTCCTCTTCTGATTGGCCAGTTGGAGTGCTGGAGGGACTGAAGGAGGCAGGAAGCTCTCACTCCTTTCCTTATGTGTCTGTTAGTCCAGCATCAGCAGCTGACTACAGCAGGGTTGGCACCCCCAAAACCAGCCGCACTCCACCCCATGAATCTCTTGCACAAGCTGGTAGTGTTCCTTCCAGGGGTCTGGGACGTGGCATGGTGCAGTGGCTCCTCTGAGTTAAGGTCCTAGCACAGGCCTGTCGGTCCTCCTTCTATAGAAATCTGAGCCACGGGCCTAGAAGACTTCTACCTCGTGCCTTGCTGACACTCTCAAGGCTTCCCTCTATTTTCCCTGCCCTAGGAGCGTAGGCTCTTGCATGCACTCACTACTACTATCTCCATGGTCCCTTTTGCCTTTTCAGCCTTTCAATATCTGTTTATCCAATTCCCTATATTAAATTAACTTCATTAAAATAACTCGTGTGGTTTCTCTTTTCCTTATCAACCCCAGGGTCAGGTACAAAATTTGCAGGGCTCAGTGCCAAATGAAATGCAGGCTCCTTCTTCAGAAAGCAGGAAACTATGTGTGCATAGTACGAAAATATAAGACTTTTTTTTCCATTCCAAGCTCCCTTTTCTGCACATGCTCTTGAGCTCTGCGCTTGTTCTAGCTCTCACACTTGCCTTTCTTTGCATTTATCTATAACATTTGTTTTTTACAAACATACTTTTATTTCTTTATTTGTAAGCCGAGAGAGAGAGAGAGAGAGAGAGAGAGAGAGATAATGGGTGTACAAAAGGTCTCTTACCACTACCAATGAATGCCAAATGAATGCACTACTTTTTGCATCCAACTTTATATGGATACTAATATAGTCATGTTCGCATTGCTGGCAGAAATCACCCAACCAAGAGCAGCTTTTGGGGCAGGGGGTATTTTGGCTTACAGTCTTGAAGGGAAGCTCCATGATGGCTGGAGAAAACGGTGGTATGAGCAGAGGGTGGACATCACCTCCTGGCCAACATCAGGTGGACATCAGCAATAGGAGAGTGTGCCAAACACTGGCAACAGGAAGCTGGTTAAGCCCGCCCCTAACAATACACTGCCTCTAGGAGGCTTTAATTCCCAAATTGCCTTTAGCTGGGGACCTAGCCTTCATAACACCTAAGTTTATGGGGGACACCTGAATCAAACCACCACAGGTACTGAGGAATTGAACCTGGGCTGGCAGGTTTTGCAAGCAAGTGCCTTTAACTGTTAAGCCAAATAAACAAATAAAACTTTAGGGGCTGGGGAGATAGTTCAGTCAATAAAGTGCTTGCCTTGCAACCCTTGAGTCCCGCCCCCAGATCCTATGTAGTGGTGTGCATGTGCATAAACTAATTGTTTTGTACTTGTTTTGAGCCTTAAAAATTCTCATGGATCCACCAAAATGTTGTTGTGTGATAGATCTGGTGACAAATCAGGGATCAAAGGATGACCAACACACATATTGTCTATTTCTCCTTTGCTAACACAAGTTTCATTGTCTCACTGGAATTTACTTACAAAACACAGGTTCACAGATATGTTTGTGATAATTCCTGAGACGTTCCAATAATCAGGTGTGGCAGTGCAAGCTTATGATCCCAGCATTGGGGAGATTGAAAGATCTTAAGTTTTAAGTTAGCCTGAGCTACATAGTGGAACCTGTCTCAAAAGTAAAATTAGAGAAAGTGATAGCATATTATGAGAACAAGTACAGAGTCTTTGCGAGGACACCCACGGGACTTCACACGTATGTATGTCCTCTGCAGCTGTTGTGTCCATAGCCTGGAACACCTCCACACCTTCTCTGGAAGCTCACTATTGCATGGCTATGAAGGGAGGAAAATGTCCTTCTCGGTGAGTTCACCAAAGGCTCTAAAAAGTCCTCCAGTGATTTACTGTCATCCCAAAGAGAACCAGTTGTCCCTAAACTTTGGGAGTTGTTGACCTAGATTTGGTCATTGAAGCTGTTTCCATAGAGTCCGTAGTACTAACGCATCCCTCGTGCAAATTTCAAACAATGTGAAAGCCACATCTACTAACAATATCAAAATATGCAGGAAATCAGATGGATTTGGCATAAATGGTCTGCACTCTTCAAGCTCAAGCTGAAAAAAGCCATAATTGTAAATCTCCTGGTTTCACATGTCACTAATAATGGTCTCCTACTTGACCAGTGTGAAACCAGCATTAAAGGTCCATGTGCTTTGAGAATTCTAGTTTTCAGAGAAGAGGGAACTACTTTTACATCCCCATTTCTACATAAATTGTTTCTCTTTCAGCTTGCATGTGTAAATGTAATTGCTTGAAGGGGGAAACATACATGCATTTGAAGTGTCTATTTTACTAACCATTTCATTGTTATAGTATTTGAAACTCCATAATGGATTATTTTTTAAATTTCTTATTAATTCATCTGCACTTGTGTGTGTGTGTGTGTGTGTGTACACAACACTGAAAATGAATATCAGTCACATTTGTCGCTCTTTACATCTGACTTTACATGGGTAACTGGGGAGCTGAATCCAGGCTGGCCAGCTTTATAAGCAAGCACCTTTAACTGCTAAGCCATCTCTCCAGGCCCCATAGAAGTATTGATATGTTTAGAAGGCATACAGGCCTTTATTGGAATCCTAATTTCATGTTGCACTTTAATAGAAATGACAGAATTGGCCTTCCGATATATACTCTGAGGCACTATGTGAGAGAAAAAAAAAAAAGAGAAATCTTGTTTCCTCATTCGTCTTCAGTTTGGTCCCAAAATTATCAATCTGAAATGCTCCAAACTGGAGTGTAAAATTATTCAGATTCCTTCTTTGCTTGCTTCCTGAAAGAAATATTTATTTATTTACTTATTTATATATACATACATACAAAGGTCATATATGCATAAATACATACATCCCTATCTGACAAACAATAAAGAATGCAGATTAACTAAGCAGAGAAACCTTCCTCACTAAACATACACAGAAGGCCTGAGAACACATTAGACATTTTTTAAAAGATCACAAATTAGCAAACACTGAAAGTGGGCTGTTTAAAAAAAAAAAAAAAGAAAAGAAAGAAAAAGAAGCCTCAAAACATAAGGTTCTTAAGAACCATTTTGAGAGGAGTTAAATCCCTCTTGCACCTTTAAGCTCTCTTGCTCAGCTATCAATAGAGTTTGCTGGAGATGGAAGCCATTCAGGGTGACACACCCTTCACTTATTTGGGGAATGTGATTTTCCATCCTGCCATTTCCTGGCACCCAGACAAGTGTTATAAAAATATGTCATCATAAGCAGCCTAGAATAAATACTCAAATCCTCAGACTTGTTTATCATTTCGCAAATGTCTTCCCAGGTTTTTACAATCCTAGCTCTTTGTTACGTTTGGGGTGGGGAGAGCCAACTCACAGGTCAGTCCATGTAAAGGAGGGAGTGTTAGCCCACAGGGCTATATACCAGGTGGCTTACATGGGTCCACATTGAAATAGATTCTTGGATGGAATGTCTCGTCACCCATCAATTTAAACCAGCCCACGTAGTTCAATAGAATTATTTAAATAGGATGTTTCTTCTTGACCACTGAATAAAATAGAATAGTATCTTTCCATGGAAGCTGAAAATACACAACCGCATCCATGTTATGGCATTAAATGTTTATTGAACATGTTTAGTGCAGAGCACCAACACTAAAGCCGGGGAACAGGGTGTAGAAAGATAAACTTACCCAGCGTCTGTCCTGCAGGGCTTCACATGCTGTGGGGAGGGAGAGACTGACATTGACCAGTTGAATCACGTCAAATGTAACTCCTATCTCTAAAATTCCACCTACCTTTTATGGTGGCGCTTCTGGTCTGGCCTCACTCTGTTTTGTACAAACACTATGTGCGCAGGGTATATTTAGCCTACAGCTAGATCTGGTTATTTTAACTCTCAAATATATGGGGCTTGCATTAAACTAAATCTAGATTACTCTACTTTTTATATTTTTGATCATTCTATATTTCTCATTAGAAAATGCAAGGATTTCGACCATCTGGAGAATGGCTTTATAGTAGGTATTATTTTAAATCAACTTGCAATGGATTAGTGAACTTTTAATTGAAAAGAGAGTGTGTGCCTATGCATGTGTGTATAAACAAGCCCACCAGCCACGACATACGTGTGTAAACATTGCCACCCATTATAGCAGGACGTCTGTTACACCAAAGATCTGGCACCTCACGTGACCTTAAAGTGTTCCTGCAAGGCTCCTAGTTTGCCATGACAGCCTGTTTGGTGTGTTAAATAAATAACAATACTCAGCTTTCATATTGTCACATTCTGCCTTTTGAAACATTTCCTGTAACAACGCTTTGCCAGTACAAACCTGGCTTTTTAAGTGATTTGTCTGTAACCAGGCAGTTTTAGAACTTTTACTTCCTTACACTGTGCTAAAAAGCAATTCAAGAAGACTTAAAATTCTCCTGGGGGCTGATTTTATAGCAACAGTGAAAGCATACAAGCCTTACACTCGAAGCCAATTGCTTTCTTCCACGAGGGACAGCCTCGGAGGCGAAGCCTTAGCACAAATGCTTCAACACCATCATAAAAACCACTAACCATTGGGTATTAACATGCTTTTTATCACTGGGTTTTTATTGAAAATGATATTTGGAAGCTACTAATTTGGCGGTGATTTTCACCCTCTGGCATTTATGGTAGATGCAACTTCCTCTTCCACATGGAGGTCCTCGCAACGCTTTGGCCCAGCTGTGCTGGAGGAGATATGAGATTTCTTGGCCACTGCCCTAGTGGTCATAGGGCTGGTTCACCTGCTGGGTGGTCACTGGCTTTTGAACTCTACTCCACAGGTGAGCTCAGCCAAAAAAGGAAGTAATTCCCACTCTGTCACTGGCCTAAACCTGAGGCAGGTGCCATTTGAGAAGAGGCTATTACTCACATGAGACCTGCCTACACCACTGGAAGCATCACTCTAGTGCTTAATAGCAGCCCTACACAAAACACATGGGAAAAACCTCTTCCTTTCTCGGAAAGAAGTCTAAACAGACTGTACATGCACATAGATAAGAAAGATGCATCCAATAAAAGGAGAGAAAGAGGGAGATGGAGAGAGAAATGTTTGTGCCTGAATTCGTCACTCCATCTGGCACATGATCAGAGTACACTTGTTTGGGCAAATGCTGGACTAGAATCCTTACATTGCAAAGCCCCGAGCCCTCTAAGAGAATGCTGAGATGGGCAGTGTCTGAAAGCCACACACACAGCCCTCTGCGAGTCCTCCTCACACCACCCAGAAAAACCTGGGCCTTTCCCAAAAGGAAATGAAGACAGACCGCCGCACACGGAAATAGCGTTTGTGCCTTTCTGCCATCTGGAACGGGAGCCCGGCAAGAGTGAGTGGGGGCGTGGGGGAGGGGCAGGCTGCTTTTTCCCAGCAGTTACACTAAATGAGATTGTGCCCCAACCGTCGAAAGCCAATAACTCAGCCAGGTTTTCCTTTAACACATCACTGGCAGTATCAAGCTCCTGGTGACATTCCATGTTAATATCCATAAGAGAGTGGTTTTTAAATGGCAGTTTAATACTGTTGGTATGTGTGTAGAAAATGCTTTGTATGTGTGAAAACCATTAGTGGGAGGGGTACCTCAGTGGTAGAGCCCTTGCCTAGGATGTGCAAGGCCCTAGATTATCTCCCCGGCACCAAAAATAAAAACAGAGCAACAAAACAAAAATACCTATCACTCTATTATTATTATTGGGAAAAAATGCCTATCCCATACTTACAAGCATTTACTAGAAGAAGAATGTGTTATTTGTTAAGGCCTTATTTGTTTATTTTGACATTTGGTTTGGTATGTATTTAACCAACCCAAATCTGACCAACATCACTCACAAATCATACTGACCTCCAGACTGGAGAGATGGCTTGGCAGTTAAGGCGCTTGCCTGCAAAGCCTAACAATCTGGGTGACCCAAGTTTGATTCCCTAGTACCCCATGTAAATCCAGATGCACAAAGTGGTACCTGCATCTGGAGTTTGTTTGCAGTGGCTAGAGGCCCTGGCATGCCCATCTCTCTCTCTCTCTCTCTCTCTCTCTCTCTCTCTCTCGCTTACTCTCCCTCTCAGTCTCCTTGCAAATAAGTAAATATGTTAAAAAGGACTCTCTAGGTCTGGGGGGATGGCTCAATGGGTAAAGTTCTTGCTGTGCAATCTTGAGGACCTGAGTTAAATTCCCAATGCTCATATTAAAATCAAAATCTAAGAGAGTATGAATAAGTCATATGGAAAACTCCTTTTTTGGACAATGGTGCACCCAGAAGCCATAGACTGTTACAAGAAAATTTTCATGTGCCAGGGATGGGATACCTTCCAGTGAGTTGTTAGTCAGGGAGGTCCCTGATGCCCCCAAAACATTACAGGCTATTGTCAAGGCTCTTGGTTTCCCACTAGGAATAGATGGTAAGACCCTATTGCTGAAGACTCCACATACTTGGGCTTCAATGTCACTGAGAAATCAAGCTGGAGCTGAGCTGAAAGCCTCCTCTGTGCAGATCAGCTGACAGAAAGCTGGAAAAAGCTATGCTGCGTGCAGCCCCATGGGAGAGACAGAAGTCATCAGTAGACACTGCAAGCCTTATGTTGGGCCAGCCAGGCCAAATGAGCCAAGGGGTGCCATAGTAGCATGTCTGTTATGGGGGGAATCAAAGCCCTCCAATTGGGCTGAAGGTCCACTCCATGGGAGGGAATACATGCCTGATACTATAAACCTATGGCAGGGGAAGTCATGAGCCCTAGGGGTGTAACACCTGCTGGTGTCTGGTTAAACGTGTATATTATGCTCACAAAACTGCCTGGTAAGCACTTTTCTTAATGTCCACACCCATATATTAATGCTACTCTCACTTTTGGTTAGAGAAGCATCTCTTTCAGATGGCAGTGACCTTTGGGATGATTCAAAAGGTTCCATAGTGCTGAGAAGAAGAGGAGGGCTCAGCACTGAAACATCTCTATCACACCTTCCAACGTTCAGGGTCCATTGCAAAAGAGGTGGCAGGAAGAATATAAGAGTCAAAGGAAGGGTCGGACTCCTTACAATACACTCTTCAAGACACAAAATGGCCTGGATATCCATGACCCCACAGTGCCTCAGTGCCTGGTACTACCTACACAAGACCAACATAATAGGAAGAAAAGATGATGACATCAAAATAAAAGAGAGACTTACTGAGAGGGAGAGGAGATATGATGGAGAGTGGAGTTGTGAAGGGAAAAGTGGGGTGAAGGGGAAAGTGAGGAGGGGAATTATCCTGGTTTATTGTCTACAATTATGGAAGATGGCAATATACAAAAAATTTTTAAAGCTGGGCATGGTGGCATGCACCTGCAATCCCAGTTTTGTGGAGGCAGAGAGAGGTAGATTCCCTGAGCCTTACTGGCTCACTAGTCTAACCAAATGAGTAAGAAGGACGCCTAATATTGACCTCTGGTCTCCAGATGCACCCACACACATGTGCCACACACATATGAACATGTATGCACACATGTACACACCATACACACCTTCAAATACCAAGGAAGGAAGGAAGGAAGGAAGGAAGGAAGGAAGGAAGGAAGGAAGGAAGGAAGGAAGGAAGGAAGGAAGGAAGAGAGGAAGGAAGAGAGGAAGGAAGAGAGGAAGGAAGGAAGGAAAGAAGGAATTCATTAAACCTGACAGAATCCAGATATTTGGAAATGAGACATAGGAATGTTCACTTTGGTCACCCTCTTATACCCCAAGTACAGCATGCCCAGGTGACTTGGATATGGGCTACAGTTTATAAGCAAAGAGAGTGGCCTGTTCTTGGCACACTGTAAATAAAGTCCATGTCTCCACTTTCAAGTTGCTCCCTTGTTCTTTTCAACATGTCCTCAGCATTATTCACAACAAGCAAAGGTGTGCTTTCCCACTTGACATTTGCCCATCTTTGGACTGCATCAAGTACACAGAAAAGGAAGAAACAGTCATGGAACTGGTACCAGATGAAGTAGCATTCAGAACCTCTCTGCTTGCTCAATGTGCATTCTCTGGAGACATCCATCTTCTCCAAAAATAATAAGCGACTGAGGCTCAACCACACTCAGGGGTTCATTGACATTTTTACAAAGTAGAGGCAGCAAAGACTCCTCCTGGCTCAGCAGATAATTGAGCACAGTAAATGGCCATGCATCCTAACAGTGGTGACATCAAGCCCTGGCTGACTATCAGAGCTTATGAGCCCAGGAGGGTAACGATAGTTCACAACAGTTTATTACATATTTTATAAAGGACCAGAGGAGTTTGATGTTTCCTAATACAGACATGATAAGTGTTTGAAGAGAGGGCAATGTTAATTATTGTGATTTGATCACTGCCCATTGTATGCATATATCAAATTATCCCAGTGTAATCCATAAATATATATAATTATTGTGTGTCAATTCAAAAGAAGATTGGCATTACCTCTGAGTCAGGAGACGAGGGGATATGTAGAGTGTGTGTTTTGATACAGCTGCAGTTTTTCCCTGAGTTACTCTTTTCCTTGCATGCACACATAAATAAATAAGTAGACAAATAAATAAATGGAAGATAGATGATAGATACACTGACCGACAGACAGATCAACATGAAACACTACAGGAACTAGAAGTTTCTTGGGCTAGGTAGACAGGAAGAAAAATGACCTTGGTAGGTGATTATATTCTAACCAGTGATGGCCAAGTGGGTGACCCGACTTCTCCCTAGCCTAAGTGCATTTTCTCACTGGCAGGCTGGTTTGGTGGGTTGGCTTGGCAGGCTGTCTGGAACCTGTGCAGTTCTGGATGCACCAATTAAATTGACCAATGATGGACTTTGGACAGGTGGGCTTTCACCATTCAATAAAAGTCCAGTTCCCACTGGGACTAGAGATTTTGAAGCTATGGAATCCCCTCCTCCAAGAGGAATCTGTTCTCTTTGTAATCTTTATCTCTTACTTTGAAATAAACATTAATTTTTAAAGCCTTCCTTGTCATTTAATTCTTTAATCGGCAGAGACAACAAACACAACACCCCTAGATGGTATCAGACAAACAGACATATGAGAAATGATAGATGATAGATAGTCATGACTAAGTGTTAACAAATCCATTGTGCCTCAAACAACTTAAGAAATCAAGAGTTCAGGGACGATAATGGCTAGAGCAGTCAGCTGCATAATCTCTCTAGCTGGGTAGTTTTCACTTTGGTCTGAACAAACAAGACTCATCTATTCATCATGGAGAATAGATGAATATTCAATCCCATTCTGATTTTTGGCAGAACCCAGCAGAATGGGGAAAAATCCTTTTCTTCTCCTTTCCCCTGGGGTTTTACGAATCTCCCTTGAAAGGGGTTGGAGAGGGCTCTGCAGGAAGGCCAGCCCCAGCTTCCAGAAACTGCTTTGGTCTCTTTATGTATATTAGAACAATTAACATCCAGTTTCACCATACAAAGGACTTTCTCTCCTTTTATGTTTTAGTTCTTCAAATTCCCAGAATGGTGTACTGTAAAACTGTTCACTTGAGAAATTAAGTACCGTATGCGATAAGACAGTTGGATGAAAATTTTAAGCTGTCATTAGAAATGATTATAATTAGGACAAACTATAAGGAAATGCTTTAAAATTGAGACTCGGGTGAATTAAAAATTAAGGGGTATATTATGTACTATCATGTTGAAGGGCTGGGCTTTACATGTCTAACACCCATTAACACTAATGTGGGTTGCCTGCATAAATCCCCCTCGTACTGAGAGAGGAAGGCCTCTTTCATTTGTTTTCCCTAAACTACTGAGGAGTTAGCGGCATGCTAACAAGATAACACTCAGTATGCTTAAAGGCGCCGCACAAGGAGAAAATCTACACAGCTTATACTGTGTCTGCTGTGTGTTTCTCCCAAGCAGTACTTTCTGTACTAAGAGGGTAGGAAAAGTACTTCATATCAATGATGAGTTTTTTTCTCATCCTGGACACTACTCCAGAAGCATCTAGGGTAAAAAGCCAGTGTCGTAGCTAAAGATACCTAGGCCAAGGTATTCATCTACGAGCAGGTTGCAAATAAGGTACAAGGCAGTCCTCGATTTCCTTGTCAAAGTCACAGGTGGCTCCAGCATCTTCCCTGACTTGGGTGGCTCTCCACGAGTCACTCTCCTCTCTCTGCTCATCTCCCTCATCATAGTAACTGTAGTTTGTCATGGTGAGAGATGGATGGCCCAGGCCAGTCTTCAGTTGGGCATGTCCAACCTTTGACATGACACACTATCATCTACAGTGTTGTCATTAAGAGCCATGCTAAGTTACAAAGAAAGAAAGTCTCATTAATGTTTTGCATATCTTTTTTAAATGTTTATTTATTTATTTATTTATTTTCAAGCAGAGAGAGAGAGAGAGAGAGATAGAAGAGAGGCAGACAGAGAGAGAATGGGCATACCAGGGCCTCTTGCTACTGCAAAGGAACTCCAGATGCATGTACCCCTCGTGCATCTGGCTTACGTGGGTCCTGGAGAATCGAACCGGGATTCTTTGGCTTCGCAGGCAAACGCCTTAACTGTTAAGCCATGTCTCCAGCCCTGTTTTGCATATCTTTACCATTTTGTGTTAGTTGCATTCATAGTTGTTCTGAGGCATGCTGCCTACAGTTCAGACAAGCCGCAGTCCCTGGAGACCCCTCCTTATTGAATGTCCACAGAACCAGGCATAGGGCCATGCTTCCTGGTTCATCCACATCCACCTTGTGAGCCTGGCATGAGACAGGGAAACTAAGGCGCAGTGGCTCAGTTCGCATCAGCTTCCCCGGGATGCCAGTGTAAATTACATGTGGCGATTTGAAAGAATGATTTGATTCAGGGTGAAAAATGCCAGTGTTTGTATAATTTAAACAAAATGAAAACTTTCTCAGCCTATTTCAATATGAGAATTATCCTAACATAATTTGCCACATAAAGTAATAAAAGCCTTATTTATCCTAATAGGTTTTCCCAGTGGCAGAATAAAGTAATGAAACACTGGCATCCACATCAGTGCACAGCTCATTCAGACCTCAGCTCTGCTCCTGGCTCCTCCGGTGCTTTTCTCTTCAATCTTGGATGAGTCACTCCACCTCTCTTGGCCTCAGTTTACTCATTTGTGGAAAGAGGGACAGTGAGATTTTATCTAAGAAAACCTTTGGGCTCATAGGCTCTGTATTTATTTTATTATGATAACACTTATTTATACTATTCTTTTTTTTACATGCATGTGCGTATTCCTGTGTGTGTATATATGTGTGGGTACACCTGTGTGCATTTGCATGTAGGGGCTACAGGGTAGGCTCGGGTGTCATTCCTCAGGAACGTTGTCCACTTCTTTGGAACCGGTATCTCACGCTGGCCTGGAGTTCACCAAGTGGGCTGGACTGACTGTCAGTGAGCCCCAGAGATCTACTTGCTTCTTCTTCCCTAGTGCTGGGATTGCAAACACATGATACCTACCTGACTTTTTTATGTGGGTTCTGGGGATGCAACACAGGTCCGCCTGCTTGTGAGGCAACCACTGTACCAACTGAGGTATGTCCCCAGCAAACGGCCAACGAACCTGAAGGGAGGATCCACCAATCACACCTCACCAGGGCCCAGGCTGAAACCATAGAGTAATGCAGGGGAAGGGCAAGAATACAGCGTTCTTGGCGATCATGACACCAGAAAAAGATTGAAGGAGATAAACACAGAGAACTTCCAACTCCTACCAAGCCAGATAACCAGAGACACAGAGGCTCCCAAAACCACATCACTACAGAACTACAATGACCCCAATGTGGTTCAGGGAAATTTGCAGAAGAGGGGGCAGAAAGAATGTTAGAGTCACAAGTTGGGGCATTATGCACAGAGACTTGGCCTACCCCCCCCGAACTCTTGAATACCCCCACAATGCATGACCCGCATTCCCCATTGATGACGGTCCCTTTGGAAGAGGGAGGACAGGGAGGAGGATAAGGGAACTAACACTATGAATGTAAAATCAGAATAATATAAATAAAAATAAATTATGGGAAAAAAAACTGTTATTCTGATAACAAGCCGTAGCATATTCATGTGTATATACACCTACATATATATGTATACATATATACGTGCATATGCTTTTATTGTCATTCGTTTTGAAGATGATGAAAGACAAGGTCGCTTTTCCCACTCGTTGGTCCCTCACTACTCAGAAGCCACGGAAGCCCTTGCACGGCATTGGTCCCAGCGCCTGGCTCACCACGCTCCTGCAAAAAGTGGTCATATTACAGACATCGTGCGGAGGTGGAATGTCTACCCACCCGCCCCCACCCCACTAACCTGGCTAGACGTCAAGATTAGCAAGGGACCCCTATTCCAGACCTTAATATGCAATCCCCAGGAGTTGCCAGACATAAAGTGAGCTGATGCCAAAACATCCAGGTGGGGAAGAAAAATTAATAAATGATAGAGGTATTTTATATATACAATTCCAAATATGGCTGTGTAGAGTTTGGAAACATCTGGGTGAGGAATTGGAATTTCCCTTTTACTTCAGCTCTTTGGCAGAACGTAAACACAGCCTGCGAGTCCCGGGAGATAAATGGGGAGCTGCAAACTGCAAAAGGTAGATAGAGAAAGAATCAGATTGGAAAACCATGGTGCATGCTGCTTGCCAAGTGGGGGAAAAAAATGCCAAAAATCCAAAGCACTCCAAAGCTTTTTCTCTCAGAGTTAAATTAAAGATACAGGATCCCAGGTAGCTAAACTTAGAATCTAGTTTGCATATTCTTTTGCCCTTTAGATATAAAGTTTGGGAATTTTTTTCCCATTTCTTGTTTATATTTGTTTAGAAGGCCTATCAACATGCTTTTGGTTTCAGTTTTCTCCTAGCAATTTTAGAGATGAACTAAGATTTGGGGGACTGAAGAACTATTTTCTGAAAATAGTCTTCGAAGGCACTATGTCTTTAAAGGTACCAGATGAAGATACACGAGGAATAATAGCAGCAGTTAGAGTATGAATTCAAAGGCTTTCACATCCAATTACTTGCAATAACTTAGTTCTTTTCCCAGCCTATATTATAAAAATTGTGGGTATGTAAATGCCACAAAATTTAAGTGTGAGTAGATTTTTAGTATACTAGTATATCACCAGCAATCAGCATTTTTGTTATATACAGCACTGTTTAACATATGTAAAGTGAAATTCTCATTGATTTGGGTGTGTTAATTCAGAGTTTGTGGGGCTGGATTGAAGTTGGACTTTTCATTAGGCAAGCCATTCCTCATAGAAAGCTCAAATTAAGGGTGTAAATAAGATGGCAAATGGGAATGTGCACAGTACTTAAGTATAAATTTTAAGTACTCTACAAGTATAATTTGCATACAAAAATCTTATGCTAATTATAAGTGATTCTTATTAAAGCAGGTCTACCAAAATGATGTTCCAGGCAAGTTACCTCTATGAATTTGAGTTACAGGACATGGTATGAAGTTAGGTTCTGAATTCCTCTTCATACTATATTCTATAATTCTGAATTTTCTTTAAATGTAGGGTGCCTTCCTTTAGTAAATCCAAATTGATTATATTTTGTCAGCAATTTTTCCCCATCCCTAATTCTCTTCTGCAAAGTTCAAGTCATTCTTTTGAACATAGTTAAGATGGAATTTTTTAAGCTAAATGTTGTACTTTCCAGCATCAAATTGGCAATTTGTCAGTCTATAAAAGGATGCTTCCCAGTGGTAGAACTAACATATAAGTTGAAGAGGAGAGTAAGAGAGAGGTGGGAAAGGTGATAAACTTCCAACAGAGATGAGGCAAACTGCAGTTGGCTATCTCCTCCAGTAAAAGGACGTCAAGAAGAAAGCACTGAAGACAGCGAGCAAGGAAGAGGTGTCCATAGGCTCCCGTACACTGGCTGTACGGTCTCCAGGAACTCATGTTCAAGTCCTGTTAATATAATGCTGAAGCAAATAAATGTTGAGCTTGATCTGAGCGGACGTGATGGTTGAATGCCTCTCTTCCAACACACACACACACACAAACACACTTAATTTTGTCTTCTGAGAGAAATGGTGAACCACAGAGGCCCATCCTGTTCTAGAAATTCTGAATACCGTCTACCTCTCCCTGTCCTTGATTACTGAGGAAAAGACTTTCTCTCCCTCTCTCATATTGATTCTCAGAAATATGGGCTTTTACTTCTGTAATACTCTGAATAAAATCATATCTTCTTTGTCTTGTGAATTGTGTCTTTCCTACTTGAGGTGCTGTGATTGGATTAGGACTGCTTGCTTCCTCTAGCTAGGTAACGGGAGTCTGAGAGCTCTGTATTGCCTTCTGGCTTAACAGTCTGGGGACCCAAACAACAGTACATCCACTTCCTTCCTGGACTGCTTAGGTAGCAAGACAAGGATGTCATCATATTCTTGGGTAGTCCTCCTTGATTTCAGGCCCTGACTGTATATACATATGATAAATAGATGATAGATAGATAATAGAAAGAAAGAAGAAAGAAAGAGAGAGAAAGAGAGAGAAAAGAAAGAAAGAAAGAAAGAAAGAAAGAAAGAAAGAAAGAAAGAAAGAAAGAGTGCAACAGGGGCTCTTGCCACTGCAAATGAACTCCAGATGCATGCACCACTTTGTGTGTCTGGCTTTACATGGGTACAGGGGAACTGAACCTGGAGCCATTTCTCTGGCTCCTGACACTTGTTTTTATGGTGTAATATTTTAGCAGCTTCTGTAAGTAAGTGGATTAATGGAATATAAAAACTTATCTTTTGGAATCTACCTGCAAAGTGGAATGGATCCTCTTATCTTGCTCAATTTGCTAATCTAAACCAATTTTTTTTTTTTTTTTTTTTCAGTACCTAGCTATAACCCTCAGCTAATAATTCTAGTTTCCCTCCTGAAAGACCTGGCATCCCCCATAACTAAAATCCTACTAGCAGATTCCCACCCATTCTAAGTTGTCTTGCATCTGGTACATGTTTGCATCATCAAAGGACTTCTAACATCACTGGACCACACATAGATCAGAATTTCCCCCTGTACTATGTGGACTACAAAGAAAACCCATCCATAGGGCTATGGAGATAGCGCAGCGGAATAGAGCACTTTGCGTGCAAACACGAGGACCTGAGTTTTATTCCCAGTATCCAAATAAAAAGCCAGGTGTGGCCACGCTCACCTGTCATCCCAGAACTGAGGCAGGCAGAGACAGGAGGCTCTCTAGGCTCATTTGTCAGCCAGTCTAGCTGAAAAACAGTGAATTCCAGGTTCAGTGAGAGACACAGTCTCAAGAAAATAAAGTATTTCAAGGAAGAGTAAGAGAAGAGAAAGCTTATGTCTTCGCCTGCTCTCAACATGCATGCACACAAGGCCCATACATGTGAACATACCACACACACACAAAGTTCAGTCACAGATGCAGTTATATAGTAGGCAGCTAATTCTGTGGACATTACACAGACCACCAACATTAGCTCAAGAGTATAAAGGCATTATAAATGCTGGGCATGCTGTCAAATACCAATAATCTCACCTACTCAGAAGGCCAAGGCAGGTGTATCCCTGGAACATAGTAGTTCAAGACCAACTTTGGAAACATACTTAGAACAGAGGGGGCAGAGAAGAAGGAAAGGAAGGAAGCAAGGAAAGGAGGAAAGAAGGAAGGAAAGGAGGAAAGGGGAAGGAAGGAGGGGAAGGAAAGAGGGGAGGGAAGGGCGGGAGGAAGGGATTCATAACTTCATAGCCAAAGATTTCCCATTGAACTGCCTCCCATTAGGGAATACAACCTTTTGTAAGGCTCCTTTCCTTTTCATTTTAGGCATTCTTCTTTTAAGATGCTTGGCCTCCCGTGCTCTAAAATAGCTCACTTTTGCTGCCACCTCTCAAACAGATGGTCCAGATGCTTTCAGAGGAATGCAAGCAGTAATCCTTGAGAGACAAATACCCTGCTTTGCCCCTCTCTAATGAGAGGAGGTTTTGGATTACCTCTGCGATGTCCAGCTACAAACTATAAACAGAATAAAAGAGGGACTGGTGGTGTTGAGCTCTACTTGAGCAACACCAAAGAAATCCTCCCTTTTTCTTTGCATTCTGAAAAAGATGTACCAACCAAGGAGCACTCTGTTCCCACATCTTCTTTTTAATAGTCACCTTCTTCAATGATTCTGTTCACATCCACTTTCTTGGGGTTGCAGAGGTGGCACGGTGAATAAAGTACTTGCTGCATAAGCGTGAGGACCGTTGTTTAGAAGCCTAGCACCCACATAAATGCCTGGTCAGTGTGGCAGGCCACATGCAATTACTCATGAGGTGGGGACAGGAGATCCCTGGGGCAAAATGGCTAGCTAGACTAGCCAGAAGAGCAAGCTGTGGTTCATGAGAAAGACTTTGCTTCCACAAATCAGGTGGAGAATGACTACAGAAGACACATACTCTCAACCTGTGGCCTTCCCACACATGCACACACAAATGCATGTGTACAAACACACATATACCCACACTCATGTGAACACACATACACCATACACAGGCCAAAAATAAATCCATCTTCTCCATAGTTCATGATTCTCATACAATGAGAGAGTTCCCTTGTTTGCTTACAGAGGATCCTCATTAATTATATCCTCCTTAGTGAAATAGGCAGAATGAATTTACTTCCTCCATTATCACATGTATATTGTCTTCCACAGTAGAAACATTTATCAAAGTACATTCAACCACATACAGGGCTGGAGAGGTGGTTCAGTGGTTAAGGTGCTTCCCCGCTGCCCACGTAAAGCCAGATGCATAAAGTGGTGCATGAATCTGGAGTTTGTTCATAGCAGCTAAAGGCCCAAGTGTGTTCTCTCTCTCTCTCCCCCTCCCTACCTCCCTCCCTTTCCTGCCTTCCCTTCCTCTCCTCCCTCTGTGTAAATAAATAAATACAAATAAAATATTTAAAAACACCTGCATCCTATCAGGAGGGGATATCTTCCAAGAAAGCCACAATTCTAGAGTTCACGAGTGGTTGTTCAGAATACAAGGTATATCTCCATATCGTTCAAATGTATATAACTGTCAGATATTCCAGCTGGGGCTGTATAGATCCTGCTCATAAACTCCACCTTGCAAATTATAGTTATTCATGCTCAGAAAAAAAATGTAACTGGAAATTTTCCCAACTGTTTGGCTCTTTATTTTCTGTAGATGAAATTCAACCACTTGTCAAAGTTGAATTAAAAAGTTGTTCTTGCTCTGATGCTTATTGCTAAAATGATGTTAGTCTGAAGCTGGTGTGTAAGTCTGTTCCTTTTGCACACAGACTCCTTTCCCCCTTCTACTTCCTGTGTTTTATGAACACGGGGAGTGAGCAAAGATAGGAAGCTAAAAGAACAGTACAGAACATGTAAAGTGTGTAAATTGGATAATGAAAAATATTTCCCTCCATAACTGAAGATACAGTCATGAAGAGATCTCCCATCTCTAATCTATGTATCTTCAAATTAAAGGTTCGGAGAAAAACAGACCTACCTTTTGGTGAATATTATACAGCCTAAGTTGCTTATGTCGTTCTTGTCATTCAAGTTCTGTTCAAAAAAAAAAAAAAAAAATGCATCCCGAACACTCTATCTTAAGAGGGTGAGCTGTTAATTCTGTAGCTTTTAATAACTGACAACTCCACATTTAAATCCAGGCTATAATAAACTGTCAGCATCCAAATGTGCCCAGACAAACAGAGCTAGGAAAAAAAAAAAACAAAAATAACATAAAAGGAAAAAAAATGTGCTTTTAACAGCTGTGTAAATAACAGCAGCAATGTTAACTAATAGAAGAAAACCAGTAACTCCATAGGAACCAAAGAAGGACTTCAGGTTGCTGCATGACATCTGGAGGACCAGCTGCAGTCTGTGTCCTTCCAACATGTGGTCCTCCTTTCCAAGTCACTGCATCCGGGAGCCCAGAAGAACGCCTTTCAAATAAACTCAAATTACTAAGGAGAACCAGACTCAAATGAAAATGAGAGATAGAGAGAGAGAGACAGAAAGAGAAGGATAAAGGAGAGGGAGGAGAAGAAGGGAAGAAAAGGAGGAGAAGGAGAAGACAGGGGCCAAATAGTGCATTCTTTGTCCTAGCCATTTGCCTTCACACTTATTTGAATAGGTGACAAAGGCAAAACTGCCCCAGGTCCAAAAATTGACCAAATAATCTTGTTCCCTCCCCTCAATATAGCAGCACTAGACTAACACGATCGCGGTAAGACCTGAGTATATGAAGGCACTTCTTGCAGACAAAATGAGCAAGTCTAGGGCTGGTGGAGGGGGGGATTGCTCAGTCAGTAAAGCACAAGGACCTGAGTTCGGTCCCCAGAACCCACAGACACAAAAAGCAGGTATGGTGGCATGCTTGTAATTCCAATGCTGGGGAACCAGAGACAGAGTATCCCTGGACCCTTCTAGTCACTGGTTTGCCTACACGGAAACTCCCTGTCTCACAAAAGGTGGGCAGTACCTGAGAGGGACAACACTGGAGGTTGTGTTCAGGTCACACACACAAAGAGAGAGAGAGAGATTGAGAGAATTTGAGCGGGTGACTACAGCAGCATTGTCTGATAGAAATACAATGTGAGTTTTAAATTTTATATATGTCATTTAAAAAGTACCAAGTTGCCCTACTAAAAAAAAAAGTTTAAAAATTTGGAGCAGATGACATTAATTTTAACATATTTCATTTAACCTAATACATCCAATATAGTGACATTTAGTTTCAACATGTAATCAATTTAAAAGTCACTAATGAGATATTCCATTTTTATACTGTCTTCAAAATCTAGTGTGTATTTTATTCCTAAAGCATAGCTCAAGTTGAATGAATAAAACCTGCTGCTAAGGTTTTAACAGTTGAAGTGAAATGTAACTTTACTAAAGCAAAATTCTGTGTAGTGGGAAAATATTTTATGCTGCTTTGGATTTTCAGCTAAACACATAGATCACTTAAAATCAAACTGAATTTGAAATGTCAGCTCCATCATACTAGCTAAGTGCTTGAGGGCCATCTTTGGCTTGTAATGACCATTTGGGGCTAAGGTAGGACTAGAGGATAGGGAAAAAGAATGAAGGGAGGGAGGGAGAACTAAGAAAAAGCCAGAAACAAGCTATGTCAGCAAGGGGAGGAATTTGGAATTTGAGTTGCATTCTATGTATCACAACCAGCCATGACAAGGTACATTACTGTCTTGTTTCTAAAGGAATAACAAGTTCATTGAAGCTTAGAGCCTTAACACAATTTTATTATCTTCTAACTCTACTGGTCAGAAGTCTGAAAGGCATGTTTCAGGGCTAAAATCAAGGCATCCATAAGACTGATGTCTTCCGGAACTTCTGAGGGTAGTTCCCAACTTCTTCCTCCTTCTGGAAGCTGATGGCCTTCCTTACAGCTTTAATTGTTTTGTTGTTGTTGTTGTTGTTGTTGTTGTTGTTGTTGTTTCTTTCTCTGTCTCATCCCATCTGTCTGACTTCTTCCCTCTTGAGATTGCATTTGGTCCACACAGATATTCCAAGATTGTATCCCCATCGTGAGCTCCTTAACTTCATAGCAATGTTCAAACTTCGATTAAAGATGAATATTTAAGTCTACTGAAATAAACTAACAACAACAAACCAATTAGCAGAAGGAGCTGTACAAGTTCATGCTCATGCTCACGTGCATGGAAGCCGCACAACATATGAACCTCGGTGAATGAGTTTTCCCATAGGTAGTTAAAGATGGTGGGGATAGGGCTGGAGAGATGGCTTAGCAGTTAAGGAGCCTGCCTGGAAAGCCTAAGAACTCCTGTTTGAATCTCCAGGTCCCACGTTTAGCCAGATGCAAAAGTGATGCAAGCACGAAATGTCACACATGCGCACAAGGGGTGGCTCACATCTGGAGTTCATTCACAGTGGCTGAGAGGCCCTGGCTTGCCCATTCTTTCTCTGCCTCTTCCTCTCTCTGTCTCTCTCTCTCTCTCTCTGTGTCACTCAAGTAAAAAAAAAATTTTTTTAAGAAGATGGTGGGGATATGGGTAACTTTAGAGGAATTATCAGTGGTTTTTAGAAGAAATGGGTGGGTTCAAACAATAGCCCAGGACTCTGGACTCTGAGGAGAACAAGGATTGGTTATAGGAAGGTGAGGGCTGGGCCTGCACCATGAAATCTTATTAAGCAGATAAAATCTCTCCCCTCGCTGAGAGGTCAGGAAGTGGTAAGAGGCTGGTTCAATTCAAAGTGTGCAGCATGTCATAGCATTACTTTGAGGCATCATTTTTCTGAGTCCCAACAATGTCTCTGCAGTCCATCTTGCCTTGTAACAGGCTTTGAAGATTATTAAGTGGACACTGTATGTGAGGAAAATAATTTTCCTTCTATCCTTCTTGGCTCTTGGCTGAATCTCTGTGGGAAAAGACAGATAAACAAGACAAGAGTTGGCTAATTTATTTAATGTACCACTTATATGGCCAAGGGGCTCACATAAGAAAATGAAGATTTCAACAAACCTAAATGTTTCTATATTGGTGGAGAGTAGTGATAGGACAAAGGGACACATTAAAATAACTGGGAAAACTTTGCAAGGCTTATTATCCCGATTCTCTTCAATGGCCCTGCATCTTCACACAGAAGGACTTTCCTCAGAGAACAGGGAGCATCATTCATAGGAGGGTCTTAAGACTTCAGCAGAAGCCAGAGAGTTTTTAATTATAGCTGCTGGGGGTGTTTGTTTGTTTGTTTGTTTCCTTGCTTGTTTGTTTGTGGGAGTTGTTGAGATAATCTTATTATCATAGGCTGGCTATGAATTCACTCTGTAGCCAAGGATAACCTTGAATTTCTGGTTCTCTTTGCCTCTACTTCCTAAGTGCTAGGATTACAGGCAAGCACTACCTTGCCTAGTCTATGCAGTGCTGGAAATAGAACCAGGGATTTGTGCATACTAGGCAAGCACTCTACCAACTGAGCTGCGTCCCCAGCCCTACAGCTGCTATTTTTCTAATCCTGTCAGCTCAAAATATTCAATCTGCCAAGGTGCCTGCCATATTCTAGAGTAGCATGTCCTGTATCCCATCAATATAATTAGGGCAAACAGTATTCAGCCAGTCACAGAGGTTTTAATCAGGTGAGAAAGGACCTAATTTTATATGTGCTTTAGAGAAACAATCCTACTTGCTCTTAAATATATAGTACAGAATTTACAGAAATCCAGGCGAGGGTAAGAGGATGCAGTTGGGAAAGGGCCAGCTCTGAATGTTCAGCCCTCTCTTTCTCTTTCTTGGGGGCACTAATCACCACCACTTGGATTACGAACTTGAAAGGGCTGTGAGGGCTGGGGTGCCTTGACTGTAGGCTAGTCCATCACTATAGACCAATCATTCACCTGGTCAACATGGTTGCTCTGGCAATGAGCATGGACTTCAAAATAAATGTTTCATTTTAAATAATTCAGATTGAAAATGGAGGAAAATCAAAATGGTCTTACCTTGTAGCTCCTAGAGCTGGAAGCAGACAAGTGAGGCATGCAAACAGCTCTTGTTTCTGCCACATGACGAAAAACTCTGCAGAGGAGGAGTATGGTGGGTGTGATGGTGAATAATGATCATCACCCTAACCAGATCTAGAAATCACATAGGAAATAAATTCCTGAGGACGTCTGTGATGGAGTTTCTAGACTAGGTTAACTGCGATGGGAAGATCCACCATGTCATGGGCTGAAATTGTTGACAGACTAAAAAGGAAGAAGTGAGCTGAGCACCAGCTTCTATCCCACTCTGCTTCCTGACCGCGGATGCAGTATAACCAGCCACCATACACTTCTGCCGCCACAACTTCCCTCCATGGACATTAACCTCGAACTGTGAGCCAAAATAAACCCTTCCTTTTGAAGTTGCTTCTATCAGGTATTTTATGTCAGCAATGAGAAAAGTAACTAATACAGGGGGAAAGTCAGAATCCTGAAAACACAGCGTCCCTCCCCAAGTTGTGTTTGGGAGTCTTGACCTCTTTTGTTAAGTAAAATAAATGTTTTTCCTCTTTCAGTTTCATTCTTCCTTTCTTTCTTCCTTCTTTTCTTCTGTCCTTTCTTCCTTTGTTATTTTTGGTTATATAAATATAAGTTACCTTTCTGTTGCTTTCCACCAAAAGGATCCATAGATCTCAAAAGGAGAGAGAAATGGAAGTGGGCACACCTCTGTTGATGTCTGAGTGACTTCCCATTGTCTTACTGTAGCTCCTCTTCATTAGGACTCCTAACTCCCTGCAAAACAGGTCAGTCAGCTTTTTCTATCTCCCAACAAAGACACTCTTCTCATTGTCTGTCCTTCCTGAAAACATCCAGCCAAACTCAGCACGGATGAATCCCAAAGAGAAATCCCCAGGAAAGAAAACATCCACAGTCCAGCTTGAGTCTGGAGACTCAGCAAGGTTCAGAAGGCCCTGGGATGGGGGAAGGTTGGGAGGTAAGTCTGTGAGCAGGAGGCATGCAGACAGCACACACGTGGCTCGTAAATGACCACACATTGATTGGCTCCTGAGGTTCCAAGCTTATTTTCAGCCACTTTACAGAATTGAGAGCCAGGAACAGGGACCTTAAGCAGGTTCGGGAAGATGAACACATAGCTAGCTGTTTACTAAACTGAGATGCACTATCATGCGGACATAGGAGCTTGTTTCCAACTGTATCTCATAATAAGGAGCAGTGTACCAGAATCTTCTGTGTGTGTGCATGCATGAGTGTGCATGTGTTTCTGTGTAGGTGGAGACCAGGGGAATCTCGGGAGTTGTTCTTAAGGAATTCCATTTACCTTTTTTTTGAAACAGAATTTCTCATTTTCCTGAGCTCATCAGTTAGGCTGGCCTAGAGCTCCAGGGGTACACCTGCCTCTGCATGTGCCCACCATCCCAGGTATTGTTATTTAACATGGGTTCTGGGGATTAAACTCAGGTCTCATGTTTATGAGGTAAGTACTTTATTTACCAGGGTATTTCTCAGTCCTGTATCTCTGTTCTTTACCCTTATTCTTTTTGTTTTAAGATTTTATTTATTTATTTATATGAGAGAGAGAGAGAAAAGAGAGAGGCGGATAGAGAGAGAGAATGGACACAGGGCGTTATTCTCCAGCCACTGCAAACGAACTCCAGATGCAAGCTCCACCTTGTGCTTCTAGCTTATGTGGGTCCTGGGGAATAGAGAACCAGAGTATCTAGGCTTCACAGGCAAGGGCTTAACAACTAAGCCATCTCCCCAGCCCTGTCCTTATTCTTTCTACCACTGCCTCTTACCTGGACTATTGCAGTAGTCACACGTTTTATACACACACACACACACACACACACACACACACACGCCTGTTTAGAAGCCTGATTTGAGCTTCTCTTGCTTAAATAATTATAACCTTATGAGGAGCCACTAATTGCAACTCCATCAATGTCTGTTACCTCCTCCTCTATCAAGTACCCCAGCCCACTCTATGCTAGGGATCTATTCTCACATCCTCAAGCTGACTGAGTCACACTGCAGACCCTCAGCTCAGGTTACCCTCTGTTGGGAAGCATCAGGCCACAGGGGATATGGACAGGAACCATGCTTACTTTTGCTATTCACTGCACTAGCCTAATGTTTGACACACAGGAAGTGGGGTTGGGTGAACAAGACTCTCCTGCAAAGATGCCCACATCCTATCATAAAAAAAAACAAATATCTCCCATTAGATGGACACTGTACATGTGTGACTGCATGGTGGATCTTGCATTAGAAGAATTGTTCTGGATATCCAAGAGGGCCCTCGTGCCATCACAGGCATCCTTTTCTGAGGGACACAAGAGCATCAGAGTCGGGATATTAAGATGTGACAATAAACTCAGAATGGAAGTATTGTGAGGCCAGGAAGTAGGGAATACAGGCTTCCTCTAGAAGGGGGAAAATCAAAAACTGGATTCTGGGCTGGAGAGATGGCTTAGCGATTAAGGCATCCCAGTTCAATTCTCCAGGACCCACATAAGCCAGCTGCACAAGGGGGTGCATGTATCTGGAGTTCGTTTGCAGTGGCTGGAGGCCCTGGCTTTCCATTCTCTCAATCTCTCTCTCTCATAAATAAATAAATAAATAAATGAATAAATAAATAAATAAATAAATAAATAAATAAAATATATTTTTAAAAAAGAACTGGGGAAGTAATACCAATGTGTTCAGAAGACCAGAAAGGGATCCTGGAATGCTGTAGAGTGCTGTGGGCCATGTGCAATCCTCAGAAATGTCGTTATTCTATAATATATGCAATACAGGAAAGGTCTGCTCCAGTGTACAGGGTCCCTAAAGTATGGAGGTGGTGGATATTCATACAATTTCATGTCTGTTTTCTGAATTTGGGGAGGGCAGAATTTCTTTGCACTGACTCTTGCTTAGCACTCAGACTGGGTGTTTGTTTTGGTTTGGTTTTTAGACACTGCAGTGAGCAACATACATACATGAAGTTCCTCCCCTGCCCCTCCCATCAAGTCCTCCCTAAATTCTTTGCTTTCTGAACAAATGAACCCAGGCTGTAGCAACCTTCTAGGTGACTCTGTGTCACTCACTGCCTCCCTCAAGGCCATCCACGGTCCTGCCAAACACTCACACAATCCAACTTGTAGAGTATTGCTGGGCTGTGTGACCTTTCTCTGTGAGGCCAAAGCGAGGGTTATCTGAGGAATCATGTAAAAAAAAGGCAATGCTAGTTACCCACCACTGTTCCCTCTCTGTACCCAACCTCCTGCCTCCAGATACACTCTAAAAACCTTCGCTTTCCCCAGCAGAAGCTTTGTGCCTCTGGTAACATACCTTCTTCCTCAGCAAACTGAAAGAGAAACTCAGCACAACAGAGTGGAAGACATCCCCCCCTGGACCCTCGGCGGTGGCAATTAGATAGCTTACTTCCCAGTGCCTTCGATCCAATAAGGCCAGAAGCAAGAGCAACAAAAACATTGAATGTTTGGCTTGGGGGCTTACAAGGGATGGGACGTTGATGATTAAATTCATATTTGTATGCAGGTTTTCCTTTGTTTTTTACATTTTTTTTTCTCCCTCCTAATTACTGACTTTGAAAATTAACTCTATTTGAACGAGATAAAATATGAGGCATTGTGGCAGCGTTGCTCTTGATACACTATCTCAGGAAAAGAGAAAGAACATTTTAGTTAGGTTTTGGGGGATGAATGGGGCTCAGCAGGGGTGCTGGTCTTTCCTGGTATTCCCTACCATTTCTGTGGCATGTGTTCTAGCAACAATTGCTTTCCAGGGATTCCATAGCCTCTGTTCTCACTTCCTAAACTCCCCCCTCCTCATTTCCAGACCTAGACCTCCTTGTCTCTTCTTTCTCCTTACAGCTGCATCTCAAAGATGATTCCTTTCCTTAAAGTTTGCTCAGTGTCCTTCAAGAGACCACCCATTCTGTGAGGAAGCGTACCAGTGCCCTACCTCCACTGCATTAGGAATCCCAGAGCAAGAGCTAAGTAAGTATTTCCTGAATCAAGAAATCTGGACTTGCAGACATGTTTTCATCCCTTATCCCCTTGAACTTTTCACTAAGTGGTAGGCGCTATGGGCTTCATACAGTTTGAGTGGCCCCCAAGGCTTCTGGTGTTGATGGTGAAGCCCCCATTGTGTTAAGAGTGTGAAACCAACCATGGATGTTGTGTATGGTGGTAAGGCTTTGGAAAGTGATTAAGTTTAGGTAAGCTCACCAGAATAAAATGCTCTTGGTTGAATCATGCTGGCTTCACACGAAGAGGGATAAAACCCTGAATATCTACACACATGTGTGCTTCCATCTCTCAGCACATAACCTTCTCTACATCTGGCCTCGGCCAGCAGACACTACACTGTGCTGCCTGGAGTTTGGACCACCAAAATTATGCACCATCTTGTGATCCTTTCTTTGCAATTTACCCAGTCTGTGTTTTATGCTGTTACCAGCAGCAGAAAGTGAACTACTATAACATGGTGGGAAGGAATCTGAGGTTGTTCAGTACAAACGTCTTGGAAAAGAACTCCCTGGCAATGGGAAAGGTAAAGGCAATGCCTGTGCTTTGAATTTGCTATCCATAAATTTCTTTAAATAAATTTAAAAAAACTACAGAGGGAAGAATTTTTTTGTTTTATCATTAAACACACTTCTGTGGGCTAAGGATGTGGCTCAGTGGTTAAAAACACTTATTTGCTAAAGAAAAACAAAAACAAGGACATTGCCTCTTCCCCATAACTGATCGATACCCCCACTATGAACCATCCACAATCCACATGAGGATAACTGGCATCCCCACCGAGGAGGGTCCCTTCAGAGGGGAGAGGACAGAGAGAAGGCTAAGAATCGTACCAACATGTGCTGTTTATACACTGAGTGTGTACACAACTAATAAAGAAAAAAAGCACTTGCTTGCAAAGCAAATGTTTTGGGTTAAATTCCCCAGCACCCATGTAAAGCCAGAAGCCCAGAGTGGCACAGGCATTTGGAGTTCATTTGCAACAGCAAGAGGCCCTAGAATGCTCATTTTCTTTCTCTCTCTCTCCCTCTTCTTTCTCCTCTTTCTCCCCCTTCTCCTTTCTCTATCCTTCTCTCTCTTCTTGCAAGTAAATAAAAATTATTTTTAAATAGTTTGGTAAGGCTCAGGGAACACTGCTGAAGAGGGGGCTAAAAGATTGTAAGAACCTTAGGGTGAGTAAGAACAGCCTGAGGTACTATATTGTCCCACCTCCATTCTGCCTGAGATTTACTGAGGCCACTTAGTCCCCACAATGAATACCAATAACACCACTGAAGAAGACCCTCAGCAGAACTGGGGCAGGGATAAGGAGATCTAAGATACAATCATTTATTTAAAAAAAAAGTAAATAATGAAAACATTTAAAACTCTTTAGTGAAAAACTGGTGGTATAGCTAAGTGGTAGATATTTGCTTAGCATGCACAAGGCCCTGGGTTCCATCATTCCCAAAACCATAGACAATAGCACTTGGGTGAGATATTTTTCCTCTCAGGGGTGGTTTCAGCCTCACTTGCCTAACATAATCATGTACTTGGGAGTCATAGTGTATGTATGTAATGAAGGAGAGAGATCTGCTACATGAGGAAATGGGAGGGGATACTGTGATGGTTTGATACAGGTATCCCCCAAAAGTAGGTGTTCTGAATGCTAGGTCCTCAGCTGATGGCGATTGGGAAATTGAAGCCTCCTAGAAGCAGTGTATTGTTGGGGGCAGGCTTATGCATAACCAGCTTCCTCTTGCCAGTGTTTGGCACACTGTCCTGTTGTTGTTCACTTGATGCTGGTCAGGAGGTGATGTCCACTCCCTGCTCATGACAACATTTTCCCCTGCCATCATGAAGCTTCCCCTGAGACTATAAGCCAAAATAAACCCTTTTCCCCACAAGCTGCTCTTGGTCTTGGTGTTTCCTGCCATCAATGTGAAATCCTGACTGAAAAAGTAAAGTTGATACCAAGAGTGGGGTCACTGCTGCTAGAAACCTGACTGTGGCTTTGGCCTCTTGGTACTACTTTGCAGGAGACATGCAGATGAATTTGAAAGTGATTTGCAGTGCTGTTAAGTACAGCTTGATGGACTATTCTGGTCAGAGTTGAAAGATCTGAATGCAGTAAGAACTACGGACTGTGAGCTTGGTTTATGAGGGTAAGAAAGAGCTTTGCCTGGACTGGTCTAGAAGCAGTTTGTGGGAGAAGCTTGCTGTTATGCCAATGTCCTGTGAACTTATGCAGGTTTGCACTGTGTAGAAATGGACTGGTGTGAGTAGACGGATATGGCACAGAAAAAATGAAATCTTGGGCCAAAATCTCTGCCTGTTCAGCTGCAATTGTTTGAGAGATTACAACCATTGAGATTGGGCCAGCTGACCTGTGTTGGGACAACAGGAAGAATGTAGACTCTTTGGAAGGGGCCTGAATGCTGAAGGAGTGCTCTCTTCTTCAGTCTGCTTTATTCCCCCCTGGATTAACAAGTTGGCATCCCACCTAGTATTATGGAGTATCAGAAATCCAGGAAAGAGATGGTCATTGTCTTTTAGAAATGGCCATGGGCAGTGTGAAGCAGGTTTTGCTGGATGCCTTCATGGAAACCCTATGGAGCCATGAGGATGGATCGTGGGTTGCAGTGGGGAGCCAGTGGAGATGCTGGGACCATGAGATTGCTGCTAAGGAAAGCTGCCGGCCCCAGATGAAGTTTCCCAGGACTGTGAGTAGTCTAGCTGGAGGGGTGGAATTGGAACTCCAGAGACTTGTTGCTGATTAGAATTTTCAGACTTAGAGACTTGTCACTGGCTACAGTTGTTGGACTTGGAGCTACAGAGTTTGATGTTTGCCTTGTTTATTTTAAATGTTGTATTGGTTGAATATTTCTTTTTCTGCCCAATGCCATCTTTCGCAGTGTGAATGTTTATTTTGTGCCATTATGGGTTTGAGGGGTTTGGGGATTGGGGTTGGGGTTTTTTTGTATTGTTTTGTTGTTATTTGGTATTATAGCTCCATTAAAAGATCTTGGACTGTGGGGATGTTTGAAAATCATTGGGATTGAGCAAAACTATGGCAACTTTTACAGTTTGATGAATGCATTGCATTTTACATCATGGATGGTTATCAGTTTATGGAGACGAGAGGAGGAATGTGGTAGTTTCATTCAGGTGTCCCCTATAAACTTAGGTGTTCTGAATGCTAGGTCCCTAGCTGATAGAGATTTGGGAATCAATGCTTCCTGGAGGCAGTGTATTGTTGGGTGGGGGGCTTCGGGGTATTATAACCAGCTTCGTCTTGCCAGTGTTTGGCACATTCTCCTGTTGCTGTTGTCCACCTGATGTTGGACAGGAGGTGATGTCCACCCTCTGCTCATGCCAACATTTTCCCTTTGCCATTATGGAGCTTCCCCTCCAGTCTGTAAGCCAAAATAAACCCCTTCTACCCACAAGCTGCTCTTGGTCAGCTGTTTTCTGCCAGCAATGCGAACCTGCCTGCAACAGGCTCCAACCAATGTACCAAGGAAGGGCTCCCTGGAAAAGCTCTAGTGCTCATGCCATGGCCTCACCTGCTTCCTCAGAAGAAGAATATTCTAGCATCACTGTGCTCCTGAGGTATGCAGACATGGTTTGGCACCCACTTTATGACTCCACTCTGAGTCATCACTCAGCCCTGAGTCATCATCTTGTCACAATGACAATCAGAAGTCTCATGTGAATGACAAGGGGATTACTGGATTTTTTTTTTAAGCTGAGGGAAACAATAATTGCATATTCCCATTACCTGGCTTTTAGACTTAAATATGTTGACCATTAGGAAAGCATTTGTTTTTGAAAATAAAATGAAGATCATAGATACCATTGAGGGGGGTGTTTTAAAACACAAGATGCTTTTGTATGTTGTCATGAGACATTCAGCAAAGATGGATGGACACCAGCTTCTTTCCAGGCAGGTGTCAGAGGCTATGCCAAGGTGGTGTTGATACAGGACTTGGCTTGGTCCGGACTGAGTTACACTTATAAAATCTTCTTCCCTAAGTCCTCCTTGCTGTTTGTTGACATCCAAATGACCCTCAGGCCTTCAGTTCCTTCTTCATTACTGTCCTGTGCCTTTTGCAATCATCAGGGTGCAGTGAATTTCACTGAGAAGGAGTTAGACTTGGAAAGCTTTCCAGTCCTCCCAGTTTTCCTTCAGCTCCAAATTCATTAATAACTTATCTAATTGGCTGGATGATAAGAACATGGCCATGGGCTGGAGAGATGGCTTAACGGTTCAGGTGCTTGCCTATGAAGCCAAAGGATCCAGGTTCAATTCCCCAGTACCCACATAAGCCAGATACACAAGGGGGTGCATGCATCTGGAGTTCGTTTGCAGTGGCTAGAGGCCCTGGTGCACCCATTCTTTCTCTGTCTCCTCTCTCTCTCTCTCTGCTTGCAAATAATAAATAAATTTTTTTAAAGTCTTTTTTTTTTAATTAAAAAAAAAAGAGCATAGCAGCAAAGGGCCTTAGAGGAAGAGAAAGGGAGTTATTAGGTGGTGATATGATCAAAATATAATATATACATGTATGAAATTGTTATATTAAAAAATGGCTTCAGGCCCCACTTGGCCCCTGAGTTTTCATTGCTGAGGAGTGAAGATTTGACTGTTTCTGAAATACAGGCAGACACTTGAAGTCCTGGACTAGACCTGAGCCACCCACTCCAACCTCACTTTGTGACTGAACAATGCATTGCTTTAGGTCTCACTTCCCTCAACTGGAAAGTGGGCTGGTGACAGTCATTGGTACCCATAGCAAAGTGTGCTTCTGAGGGGGTTGCTCAGGGTGCTTTGAGGTATGTTAGCAATGGGAGTACCTTAATGTTTGAATACTTGTTCACAAGTAAGCTCTCCTAAACAGTTTTACATGACACTGCCATTGTTAGCCAAGTCCTGGAGGCTTTAGATGGATTTGAGGGCCATGACTTTGGAAGTAAGTGCAAACTATTGAGATTCTGTGCATTTTTTAGAGAAAAAGAACTCATATTTGTCCTCTTAATCTTAAAAGTTTCCAGGTCCTGCTGGCGCTTGCCTTTAATCACTCAGGAGGCAAAGGTAGGAGGATCACCATGAGTTTGAGGCCACCCTGAGACCACATAGGGAATTCCAGATCAGCCTGGGCTAGAGTTAAACTCTACCTTGAAAAAAAAAAAAAAAAAAAAAAAAAAAAGTTATTTAAGGGGCTGGAGAGATGGCTTAGCAGTTAAGGCATTTGCCTGCAAAGCCAGAGGACCCAGCTTCAATTCTCCAGGACCCACATAAGCCAGATGCACAAGGGGGCACATGCATATGGAGTTCATTTGCAGTGGCTAGCAGCCCTGACAAGCCCATTCTCTTTCTCTCTCTCTCTCTCTACCTGTTTCTCTCTCTCTCTCTCAAATAAATAAATAAATAAATAAATAAATAAATAAATAAATATAAAGTATTTTTCAAAGTTATTTAAAAATAAGGTGGGAACAATTTAAGAAGTACCCCACTGCTGACCTGTGACCTCCTAAGGCACACCTGCACACATGCATGGGACCACACACATACACACACCACTCACACATAAAAGAATGAAGGTGGTACACAAATTGTGTTTCATGGTGAAAAAAATTTTTTTTTTCTTTCTGACTTTATTCATCCATTTGGAGACATGATGTACAGTCTGTCTGAGCATGCAAGTACCTTGCTGAGTGAGATTGGCTCCTTCCTATATAGCAGAGGGGAGGAAGAGAAAGGAGGAGGGAGGGAAGGAAAGAAAGAGTGAGAAAGCACACGCTTTAAGGTTAATACCTGGATGTGGATAAATTCTTTGATTCTCTGAGTCTCTCTTTTCTGGTATAAAAATATATTACCTATTGATTCCTGTTATACTACAGGCTAGCATTTCATTCTCCTTTTGAGAGCCCTTTATTTAAATTTTTCCACTTAATTAATAGTCTGAGACACGTTTAATAAATTAAACTATTTTTAAGTTAGCTTTCTCTGTGAGGCTTGGCAGGGAAGAGGAAACTTTCATTTTTCTCAAGGAAAAAATAAACAGTGGTTAGAAAGGTATGTGGGTCAAAGTGAGAGGTTTACAGGTTCGGCTCTGAGTCCATCCACATCCTGGGAGGACGTGTTGTTTATGACGGCACACAGACTCTGGAACGCATACCCTGAGGAGCCAACAGCTGTCATCTGTCACCTATGAGAACATTGTTTTTCTAAATCCAGGTAAATATCACCACACTGCTTTATATCCCAGGGATACGTTTTTATGCCAAGTGTCTCCTGGAAGATCCGAGAGACCACCATAACAGAGAAGATCCTGGGGACTATCTAGAGTATGTTGAAACTGAAAAATCAAAGAAAGGGGCTGGAGAGATAGGTCAGGCAACAAAGTGCTTGCCTTGAAGCATGAGGACCTGGGTTCAATCCCCAGTACCCATGTAAAAATGCTGGATGTAAGCTGGAGAGATGGCTTGGTGATTAAGGCATTTGCCTGTGAAGCCTAACAACTTGGGTTTGGTTCCCCTGTGCCAATGTAAAGCTGTATACACAGAGTGGCACATGCATCTGGAATTTGTTTGCAGCAGCTGAAGGCCCATAGCATGCCCATTCTCTCTGTCTGTCTCTGTTCTATCTCTCTATGCTTGCAAAGAAATATTTTTTTAATATTTTAAAAGGCTGGATGTGATGATATGTGTATATAATCCCAGTATCCAGGAGACGAAGAGATTGCTGGGGCTCCTGGCCAGCTAGACTAGAATAACTGTAGAGATCCAGGTCAATAAGAGGCCTTATCTCAAAAAAACAACAAAAAAACAGGTGGATGGCAGTCTTGAGGATAACAGTCAAGGCTTACACATAGAGACCCATGTTTGCACATGCACATTCATCTGACAATGCCTGCACAGGCTCACACCCATACGCACACACCCATTAAAAAATAGAGGGGGGAATAATCAACAATAGCAATGTTCTATTCAGTTCAGACCTCAGAAGGGAATTGCCCCTGAATTTCTGAGGTAAGTTTTCTTTCTTCTGCTTTGACAAAACCTAGCTAAGGGCTTGCCAGAACTCTGCTACTACCCAGTGAGGTCAGATATGGGGCTCAACACCCCTCTCCAGCCACAGTCAGCATTCCAGAAGGGCATGTAAAGCTTCATCCTCTTCAGACCCGGACGGAGAGTGCCCAGCCTGTATAACAACATGGCAGAGAAAAGCCACTAAGACCTCTGCCTGCTTTACAGTATCATTACAGCCTGGTGGTTGTGGGACCTGGACTTGGAGATGATTGATATTCAAATCCCAACCCTGTACATCCTTAGCAACATCCTTGGTTAAGTTATTCCTCCAGAAGTACATCCTGACAAGAAGTACTTGGCAACTCAGCTATCACCTTGCATCATTTATATCTTCTCTTTCTCTCTCTCTCTCTCTCTCTCTGTGTGGGAGGAGGTATGTGAGATGTGGTATATGTTCATGGTGTGGTGTGTGTATAGTGTATACACGTGTGTGCAGATATGTGCACTCTGTGTGTGCATGCAGAGGCCACCGAAGAATGTTGGGCGTTCTCTATCACTCATCTGTGATCCTCAATATGGAGTCTCTCACTGAACCAGAGCTGTCATTTTCCAACCAGAGTGGTTGACCAGTAGGCCCCAGAGATTCTCTAGTCTCCTCTTCCCATAGGATTGGGTTTATAGGAGTGTGGCTATGCACAGCCATTTACATGGTGCCAGGGAATCTTACTCAAGGTGAATCAGGCCCTTGTTGACCCCGCTGCTTGCATGGCAAGTATTATTACCCTGAACCATCTTCCAAGTGTCCTGCATCTCTATATTCTATTAAATAACTTTACAGGAGACAAACAGCTACTGTGTGTAACTACACATATGGAGTACTGGAACAGTCTTTTCTGTGGCCCCTGCCATTTATGTTCCTGGACGCTGCTTGCTAGTGAGCTTGTCATTATTATTGTTGAAGGACAGAGCCTCATGTGAATGCAGGTAACCAAACTCCAGAATCTGTACACCACACACATACTGCCTCCAAGACAAAGGTTGCAGATCAGAGGAATGGCTGACTTTGTCACCCTGATCAATGGAAAGTCAATGATAACAGGTAAGACCCCCTGAATGGGGAGTGAGAGGTGAGTGGACACAAGCCAAAAGGAGCCACAGAGAGGGGCAAAAAGTGGCCTAGTGGACCCTTCTCAGATGGGCAGGTTCAGGGGACAAGTGTGCTGATCACTTGTGCGTCACTCTGAGGATGGGCCTGAGAAGGATGTATTTTTTGGCTCACAGTGTCAGAGGTTTCTGTCCATGGTTGCCGGCCCCATTGCTTGGACCAGAGCTGAGGCTGGGCATCCCCATCATGGCATGTGGAAGAGGTTCTTCATCTCACAGCAGTCCCAAAACAGACAGAAGTCGTACACAGGAAGGAGCCAGAGCCAAGACACAGCCCTTTGGGGCTCAGTAGGTGACAGTTCATGCTGCGCAAGCATGAGGACCCGAGTTCAGATCCCCAGCACCCATGGACAAAGCCAACCATGACTGCTTAACCACAGTGCTATAGGTGGGGGAGAAGGATCATGGGGCTCACTCATCAGCCAGGCGAGTGGAAAAATAGTGAGTTCCAGGCTCACTGAGTGTCTCAGGAACACAAGGCAGAAGAAGAGCAACAGAGGATGAGATCCAACACCCTCCTCTGTTCCTGTGATCAAAGACAGACCCGTCTGTATACATATGCGTACACACATGCATATATCATACACACACACACATTGTTTAAGAACAATGCACTCTTCAAAGACTCACCTCTCCCCATGGCCTGCTTCTTCCCACCCTACCTTCCATGTTTGATTCACATTTGAATCTCTTCAAAGGGCTAGATTAAACCATTAATCAGATCACAATTCTCAATATAATTGGCTCTTGAAATGCCTATATAGACATCCAGCAGTGTGCTTTATGAATCTCCGACATGTCTTCCAATCCAATCAAGTTGGCAGCCAAGATGAACCATCACAGGGGACATGAAGTGTACTCCCCACTGGAAGAGGGTTGTCCTGTGGGTGGCAGGTGTCTGAATCAGAGAATACCTGGACAGCTGTGTCCACCTCTCTGATTTCCCCGGGCAGGCCAGCTGTGAAAATTCATGTGCAGCAGTAATTGAGCCAGGACCAGAGCGTAGTCACTGGCATTGTTGTCATCGAGAACAATGTTGTGGAGAGTGGATCTGCCATTCCCTGCTGGATCTATTCCCCTCAGACATGTGCCCTCCCTTCCTACTGCTAAGTCTTTGTGGTCACTACAGAGAAGAACACAGCACTGTTTTCTGGCCTCAACTTGGAAAGGCCTTCCTTGAACACATATCCACTCAAGTTTGAAAGATCTTTCCTGACCTATAATAAAAAGGCACAAATCATAGCCAATGGATTTGCCACTCACACCTTCTGCCACAGATGACAGATATTCACAGGAACCACACAGAGAGGGGAGCCAGCTTGCACACCGAGGCGCAGCTGTTCCTGAGGTGTAGTTACCACCACCTAGGCAACAGTGTATACCGAGAAGTAACCTTGGAGTTCCACCCTTTTCAGTCTAGACATAAACTCCAAGGAAAGAGAGTAAGTTTGACCTTGGGTTCCAAACCCATTACTGGAGAAGGAAAGGGTGGCATTTTGATCAACTGTCACGTCAATGGTACATCCACTGGAGAAGTGGTAGTTGAAAGTGAGCACCTAAAGAAGATGGGGGTGGAGGAGGCATGGGAAATGGGAGTTTGTTGAGAATTAAATACATGTTCAGGCAAAAGAAAGAAAGAAAGAAAGAAAGAAAGAAAGAAAGAAAGAAAGAAAGAAAGAAAGAAAGAAAGAAAGAAAGAAAGAAAGAAAGAAAGAAAGGGAGAAAGAAAGAAATGGAGAAAGAGAGAGAGAGGGAAAGAAAGAAAAAGAAAGAAAGAAAGAAAGAAAGAAAGAAAGAAAGAAAGAAAGGGAGAAAGAAAGAAATGGAGAAAGAGAGAGAGAGGGAAAGAAAGAAAAAGAAAGAAAGAAAGAAAGAAAGAAAGAAAGAAAGAAAGAAAGAAAGAGAGAGAGAAAAAATTGGACCACTGGTGCTATTTTTTTTTTTTGGTTTTGTGAGGTAGGGTCTCACTCTGGTCCAGGCTGACCTGGAATTAACTATGTAGTCTCAGGGTGGCCTCGAACTCTCGGCGATCCTCCTATCTCTGGCTCCCGAGTGCTGGGATTAAAGGTGTGCGCCACCACGCCTGGCACTGGTGCTATATTTGATTGACAAATTGAATCCTTTGTATGAGTTTGACAAAAGACCTTTCCAAAGAGGACTTTGGAGGAAGACTTCAGAATATCTTCATGACATCAGACAATCTAGCTGCCTGTAGCTGGTTCTCTGTAGAACAGATTTCAAGTAAAATTTCTCCAAGATTTCGTATGGCCGTGACCCATAGCATCTGGCTCCCAGGAAAAGGCTCCAGCCTTCTCTTTGCTCCTGTCTCCATGCCTTTTCTGTTCTGCCTCCTAAACCCACATCTGCATGGCCTCCACCTAGGCTGACTTCCACTGAGAAGTGAAAGGGCAAGGAGCCTGCCCAGAGCCAGGCATGGCAGACATCCTTGATGTACCTGGAGATTTAGCCTGAACCCAAGTGAAGGTCAGTGTCCTTTCCAGTTGTGCTTGGTCTCCCTGGAAATGGCTGAATGCATTAAACTAACCCACTTTCACTTCTCCCAAACAAAGCACAGCTTATCTCAGTGGTTTGCAAGCATCTTGCAAGAACCGGCCTATAGAAAGTAACCTTGCTCTATACTAGCAGATTCTCCCATGACAGTGACAGATGTGAGGATGGAAACACCCACGGTGGTCTTGTACCGGGGTTTCCACATTCCCTCATTTATTTATTTAGTGAAGTAAAGAGAAGAGGAATGGGAGCAAGGGGTGGAGAGGAATGGGATTAAGAATGTAAATATGTGATTACTTTTAATGACCTTATTACTCAACATCAAATCTGTTTGTATTGACAAATAAGTATGCAAATGTTTATATCAACACTCACTTCATTAAAATAGTAAATGGTTGGAGTTAATATTATTGCAGCATTGAAATCTTGAGTAGTTTTGATTACATAGCAATAAGCTACTGATGAGTATCATTATGTACCAATCATACAAAAATGAGCCAGCGAAGGCCACATTTCCAAAATTGGGTCTAGCAAGTACATTCACAAAAAGAGAGGGAGACAGACACACACACACACACACATGCACACACACATACACACACACTCACACACACAAAATACCACAGACTTTCCGTGCTTCCCATCAAAGCACAGTTTGGAGGCGCAAAATGGAAAATTGTGATCTTCAGAAATGCAATTGGACACACAGTCATGTCATAAGTACCCCAAAGGAAGTGTACACAGGTGTTTTCAACAGATTCTTTTACCTTGCCCATATCACCCCACCTCCTTTCTCTAGATTTTTCCCCAAAGGGTGATGTTGAGCTCAAAGTCATCTTCAGGGAGCAGGAATGTTGTCTGTTCTGTTGCAAAGAGTGTGTCTGATTACTATGCCACAGAAGAGCTCACCCTGGGGGGCTGGATCCTTCAGTCCCACTGCCTAACACACTTTGCCATGCACATGCTGATGAGAAGATTGAGCAGTGACAAGGGCGACTGGGAAGATGCATGGCTCTCAGACAGATGAAAGTCACTTATTTAAAACATTCGAAGGCTCAGGTTATTTTCTTTAGGCATGAAGGTTGATCCTAAATGTCACATGCTTTAAATTTCTGGTCCAATGTAGGAGGAGTAGAAGTCCTTTGTATTGACAAGTACTGAGTTCTTCCACAGAGCAATGAACTGTATTTAGGGTTTTATTTTATGACCAAGAAGATCTTTCCAGGCGCGCATCAGGCAGCGGGCTCATTTTATCACACACTTACTCTGAAGATGGCATTGGCAGAAGTATCTAAAGTGAATGCCTCCTGAGAGGGAACATTTGCCGTGGCAGGCCACCGACATCTTAGTATAGCAAATGCCAACTGGGAAGTGGAAGGGTGACAATGCAATTGACCAGAAGGGAAATGGAGGACTGTGTGATAAGAAGGCTGCCTAAATAAGAGGATGAGGTTGACCTTGGACTTGGAATACAAATAAGGCAGTTGGGAGACCAGGTGTTTCTGATTACAGCAGTGAGGCATGAAGGGGTCCTTGCCTGGAAAAGTGAGGGAATGATCATAAGCCAGGGAGCTGTGGTGCAAAATGCAGAGCTGGGAGGGTACAGCCACATGACATGGGTCCCCACATGTGAGTCAAAAGTTGTATGGAAAAGAATGCACTTACTGAGAACCATCTTGGAATTAATTTATTATTTTTCACATGTGTGGTTTGCATGCCTATATGTGTATATGTGTGAGGGTATATGTGCTCATGTACACACAAAAATATGGGGGCCAGAGGACACCTCAGGTGTCATTCTGAGGAACACCACCCACTTTCTTTGAGACAGGACCACTCACTGGATTGGAGCTTACTAATTGGGCTAGACTGTGTGGCCAGCAAGCCCAGAGATGCTCCTGTCTTTGCCTCCCCAGGGCTAGGATTACAAATGCAGGTCACCAACCTAGTACTTGTATGGACAGTAGGCATCTAGCTTAAACCCTCCCACTTGCGAGGCAAGAACTATAACACCCGAGTTATCTTTCCCAAGCCCTGATTCATTCTGAAAATATCGCAAACATAAAACAAAGCTGTAGCTGGGCATGGTGGTACACGCCTTTAATCCTAGCACTTGGGAGGCAGAGGTAGGAGGATTGTTGTGAGTTCAAGGCCACCCTGAGACTACATAGTGAATTCTGGGTCAGCCTGAGCTACAGCGAGACCCTACCTCAGAAAACAAACAAACAAACAAAAAAAGCTGTAAAAATATTACTGAGATTTATTTGTTGGCATGATACCTTGTTACCCCAATACCTGAAGGGTTAAAAACAAAGAGGCCTCAGGGTTGCCAAACTAGAGATTAAAGCAGGTAGGAAGCAAAGAAAGTCTGACCAGCCACTGTCTAGGAGATGCGAGTGAGGGATAGCCCTTTAGAACAAGCTAAAAGGGCCAAGAACAGGCCTGAATCTCAAATCTTGACTCTGAAAAGAGACCTGGCATTCTGGCACTAAAACAAATGGAAACAGTTCCACAGCAAGAACTGCCCAGGTACATTAGAAAAGTCTAACAAAGGCTGGAGAGATGGCTCAACGGTTAAGCCACTTGCCTGCAAAGCCTAAGGACCCGTGTTCTATTTCCCAGTAAAGCCAGATGTACAAGGTGGCATATACAACTGGAATTCGTTTGCAGCAGCCCTGGCACACCCATTTTCTCTGTCTCTCTTCTCTCTACCTCTCTCTGCTTGCAAATAAATAAATGGGGTTTTTTTTGTTTTGTTTTTTTCTTTTACAAAAAAAAAAAAAAGAAGAAAATTCCAACAAGTGGTAGTCAGACATAAGCTTGCAGCTGAATTTCATGCCCCAGATTTCAGGGCTCTACTCTCAGGGCTTGTGACTCAGGACGCCCAAGGCTGCATGGATAACTTGCATTTCTAACAAGTTCCGAGGGTAGCAGGGTGGCTGGATTCCCAGCACTCCAAGAGAAGCCCTGAATTGGAGGCTAACCTGTTCTCCATAGTGAGTTTGGGCAACAACAACAACAAAAGAAAGCCTTCAGAACTATGTCATTGACTTACACAACTTACAAACTGAGGCGTCCAAGACAATTTGTTAGAACAACCTACAGGAACGAGGAATGATTCTATGTGAGATTTCACTCTCTGGATTTCTTCAGGTGTTCTTCCTGTCCAGTTGCCATCTTTTAGAAAAATTCATTTATGTAAGAGGTTATAGAATATTGACACCAACTAAATGAGAGTTGTGATTTTCAGCACTGCATGACTTTTAAGTTATGTGTGGCTGAGACTTTTGGAGGTGTCTGTATGCCCTCTGCTCCAGCTATAGTCTGGAAAACTGGGGTATATGCATTTCCTAGAAGCTAGCCAGAAAGGCCATGCCATAGACCACGGCAACTTGATGAGTTTGTCCAGTCTGATTCCCAAGTAATTCATTTGAGAAATCAAGTTTAAGGAAGGCACGCTGTAAATTATTTAATGTGTCAAATCTGGGCTTTCTGAATAAACAGGCAGTATTGATACTGGTTTAAGAAAGGAAAGCAGGAGAAAGCCCAGTAATTATGGTAAGCAGATGATTTTACAAATTTGATACCCTTAGCAAAATAAATACCAAAATCTTTCATGTACTCACCTAGGACAGCAGAGAAACATTTGTTTTCATTTATTTTTAAAAAACACTCCATGAGAGCTTGAGAGATGGCTGAGTAGTTAAGGCGTTTGCCTGCGAAGCTTAAGGACCCAGGTTCGATTCTCCAGTACCCACATAAGCCAGATGTATAAGTTGGCACATGTGTCTGTAGTTCATTTACAGTGGCTGGAGGCCCTAGCGTGCCCACTCTCTTCCATCTCTCTCTCTCTCTCTCTCTCTGTCTCTACCTGCCTCCTTTTTTTTCTCTTTCTCAAATAAATAAATAAAATATTTAAAACAAATACTCCATGAGTCATGCTTCCAGGTGAATATGCATATTATTAATCAGACCATGTGTGCAACATGGGAAATGTTCATGTGTGTGCACACATCAGCCAGTATTCCTCTCACAGCTTTGTTAACAACCTCACAGTCCAGGGACTGGGTAGTATGTACCGCTCTATCAAAACAATGAATAATAAATTATTGTTAGAGGTTTGATTCCTCTGCCATGCAGGAGATATAGAGCAATTTTAAAAGAAATTACCCCCCCCCAAATGTTTGACTAATGGTTCATGTCTAACTTGCAAACATAATAATAAACTGCAGGAGGGGGTTCTCAAACTTGAGCAAGAATCACCGGGAGATTGGGGAAATCTTCAAACCGTGTCCTCCAGGAGTGAGCCAAGACTCCATTGCTGTATAGTTGTGCCGCACATTTCCATACTGTCCAGGAAAGCCACAAAGTGTCAGGTCAAAACAGGCTTGATTTCAGCTGCCATCCAAAGAGAAAAAAAGGAGAAAAGGGGGCTGGAGATATGGCTCAGTGGTAAGTCACTTGCCTGCAAAGTATAAGGACCCAAGTTTGATTCCACAGTATCCAAATAAAGCCAAATGCACAAGGTAGTGCGTTTAGCTGGAGTTCTTTTGCAGTGGCTAGAGGCCCTAGTGCACCCACGTTCTCATTCATTCATTCATTCATTCATTCATTCATTTTCTCTCTTTGTCTTTCACTCTCATAAATAAATAAATCAAATTTTAAAAAAAGAAAGGAGAAAAAGGAAAAGTTACTTTTTGAGCCAGAACTCAGCAAAGCTGCTAGGCTCTGCAGTGAGTGTCTGTGAGCAACTACCAGAGGAAGGAATTGCCTGGTATAGCACAGTATCTCAGTACAGGGAAAACTACTTCTCCCGACGTATCAGCATGCCTGTAGGTAGGAGGGGTGATCTCTAGACCAGGTGAGTGAGTGACAGGCTCAGTTGGATTAATTCTCAAGGGAAGGGACCTTGATGTTATGTTTTGGGTGGTTTAGAATGTCGGTCCCCACCCAGAGCCCAAAGTAAAACTCAAATTACTTCCCTCAACAATTGCCCAGATACTTCCATCCTTCTTCCTTTTATATGGCTCTTTAAATCCAATGGAGGAGCAATTATGACGGTTCCCTGTCTAATGTGACCTGGGAAGCTGGAGCTGAGGTCTATTGTCTTTCAATGACCTCCTAGCCTACCTACCACAGTCGGGTTTCTCAAACTTGTATAGGAGAAAGCTAGCTTCTTTCAAGCAATTAGTTAGGGAGAGGAGTCCAAAGGGGGAACAAGGAGCTACCGGTCTATCCATCCTGGCAAAACGAAAAACTTGGGCCCAATCCTTTCTCTCCAAGATGGCTGCCTCTTGCTGTTTCTTCAGCTCACCCTCTCTGGGTCAGCCCCTGGAGTCTGAACCAATCAGAGCTCAGCTTACACACATGAGTCTGATAACAAGGCTCACCTTGATTGGATGTCAAAACCATAAAAATGAGGTTATTGGGCTGGAGACATGGCTTAGCAGTTAAGGCATTTGCCTGAAAAGCCAAAGTACCGCGGATCAATTCTCCAGGATCCATGTAAGCCAGATGCACAAGGGGTCACATGCATCTGGAGCATCTGGAGTTCGTTACAGTGGCTGGATGCCTGGCGTGCCCATTTTCTCCCCTCTTTCTTTCTCTCAAATAAGTAAATTATATATATATATATTTTTTTTTTTTTTAATGAGGTTACCCACATGACCCAATCTCTCTCTCTCCGTCCCTCTTCTCTTCCCTAGCCTGTGACCTGGCTTGAGCATCCATATAGCATAGCTAAGACCAGCCTGGCTGGGAAGGGAAGAATCCTGACCCGGATTTTTCTTCTTACCGTCTGTGTCCGGGGTTCTCTCTCACTTTGATCATATGTAAGATTTATCTTTGATCTCTAAGTGCTTCACTCTTTCAGAATCCTTTCTGGTCTGCTATTTGAATAGCTTCTATGTTCCATCTCACACGTGTGTGGAACTGCCCCAACCTTTTCCTACTTATCAATTTCCCCTAAATAAACCACATACATTATGAATTCTCCCTAAATAAACTCGATGATACATAACTTAGCCTTCTCAAGTCCATTTTATCAGTTCTTTGTTAAACTAGGATAAGGACCCAAAATTGGGGTTCACAAGTTTGATGCCCAAAATCCTGCGCCAGGACTGCAGGTGTTTGAGGCTGAAGAATCCTGGCTACGTGAAGCTGCGTTGGTAATGTAAGGCAGTTCTCAGCTTTCCTGATCCCGAGACACCAGAAATGAATAGCAACAACCCAGTTGAGACAGCCCAAAATGGCTCCAGTGACTGTGGCAGGAGCGGGGATGCATAGATGCAGTTGAGGTCTGCTGGCCTCCAGCCTGAAATGTCCACTACATGGTGGGGATCGATGGTGACACGGCGTTCATTTGAGATCTGCATTGAATAGATGGCTTTGCTCACCTACAGGAAACTTCTTATGTCCTGCTTGAAAGTTGGTAACTGCAATCAAGAGTCTCCTGCTAGAAAAAAAAAAAAAAAATCTAGTTTAATCTGGTCTTGACACATTCCAACAAACCCAGCTAGATGATTCAAACATGACTTTGTGGTTTAAGTTCAATTTAGAGGCAATATGCAGGGCTCCACCAGACATCCGTCTTCTGTCAGGACCTGGTCTTATTTGTCACACAACAACCAGACCACTAAACATCTCCTTCAAAAGAGAGAGAGAGAGAGAGAGAACAAAAGGCTTTTCTAAAGCTGATTTTCAACCTATGTTTGAAAGATTTTATTCCACAAAGATGAAAAACATACATTTTCATTTTGTTTCAAATTAGCACAGTAAACAGCTGGTTCTCCTCTGCTGAGTGGTGGCCTGGCCTCCACTCATGAGCTCTGCCTCTGATATTTCACCTAGCCTTTATTTACTTAACAGAGCTTGACAGGAAATTCTCAAACAGACTATATATCTCCATTAATAGGGTGACTGGGGGAACAAACTCTAAGGTTTCAAGTGGAGTGGAGCAATAACTTAAACTTTTGACTTTTTTTTTTTTTAAGCTGCCATCCCATTCATGGCATCCAAAATAGTTTCCGCTCACCCCAGGAAATCACTTGAAGGAAAAACAGGAGTAAGAGAGCTTTTTTTTTTTTTTTAAAGTAGACAAGAGACAGAGGCCCAAAGATAGAACAAATAGATGCCACCCCGCCTACCCTAGAAAAACGAAAACTCAAGTCTGATCCAGTCCCATCTAAGATGGCTGCAAGCCACACTCCCCAAGAAGCAAGAACTTCCGGCTGCTTCCTCAGCTCAGCGCTCCTATGTGGGCTGGCCAATCAGGCCTCTCCTTACACACCTGAGCCAGATATCAAGGCTCACCCTAATTAGACATCTGATTCATGTTAAAGAAGCCTAACCACGCCTGTTAACCCTTTTCTTCCTGATTTCATTTGAACACTAGTGTGTGAATCTGTCTCTTCCATTCCCAGTGGAAACTGAGGAGCACTTTCTGCCTGGGTATTTTTCTGTTTGCCTTCTACGTGTGCCTTGCTTTGGGGTGCTTTCTCACTTTTTTGCATGTATGATATTTCTTTGATCACTGTGTCCTTCTCCATTTCTTAATCCTTTCTGGTCTTTTTTTAAAACATGTTTATTTATTTATTTGAGAGAGAGTGAGAGAGGAGAGAGAGAGAGAGGCAGATAGACTGGAAGAGAAGGGAGCCAGGGCCTCTAGCAGCTGCACACAAACTCCAAACACATGTGCCACCATATGCATCTGGTTTTACATGGGTACTGAGGAATCGAACCTGGATTCTTTGGCTTTGCAGGCAAGTACCTTAACCACTAAGCCATTTCTCCAGCCCCTCTCTGGTGTTTTAAGTGAAGGGGATCTTTTCGTTCTTAAGCTTTGCCTTCCACATATGGGTGTGTGTGCCTCCTCCAGAGCCCTTTTACCCCCCGAGTGTTCTCTGTGATGGACGTTCTCTCTGTCTCCCCTCTCCCTTTCCAGCTGGGCAAAGAGAATTCTCCTCTGGCTTCTGTCTTTCAGCTAGCCTTCTCCCTGGATCTTAATTACCCCTACAATAAACCTCATAATTCATAATTTCTCATCAAATAAACTTAATAATTCATAATTTACCCTTCTCGGAGCTTGTTTTCTCAATTCCTTGTTAAAATGTAAAAGAACCCAATGGTTGGGGTTCACATGCCAGGGGACCCCCCAAACCCCAAAATCTGCATCAGTATATGTTCTAATAGAGCACATGTCTATGTGTTTAGGGAGGTATACAGTCACACTATTTTCTCCAGGCAGTGGTGCAAATTAGAATATCTTGTGATAGGTAGGAGGATTGCCATGAATTTGAGCCCAGCCTGAGATTATAATGAGTTCCAGGTTAGCCTGGGCAAGAGACACTGCTGCAATAAATAAATAAATAAATAAATAAATAAATAAATAAATAATAGCTTGTGAGAAAGGTAACTGATTATCCAGCAGCACAATCTTCTAACCTCAATCAGGCCATCATTGAATCCATTTGCATTTCTGGCTGCATTTGGAGCTTGTCCTCTAAAATGTTCATCCTCAATGTTACAATTTGGGTGAAACTCAAAACCATGTAAAAACAGGGGCTGGAGAGATGGCTTAGTGGTTAAGGTGCTTCCCTGAAAAGCCAAAGGACCCAGGTTTGATTCCCCAGGACCCATGTAAGCCAGATGCACAAAGGGATGCACACATTTGGAGTTCGTTTCCAGTGGCTGGAGGCCCTAGCACTGCCATTCCCTCTCTCTCTCTCTCTCTCCCTCTCTTTCTCTCTCTCTCTCTCTCATAAATAAATTAAATTAAATGTGATCTTAAAAAAAGAACATGTAAAAATATTTATTCCCTGAATTATAAAGCTCTCTGTTTTCATGGGAGAGGCTGCTATGTGTGAGTAATAGAGACTATCACCTAGGGATAGAAGGGCCTTTTGTATTTAGCAGAAATGCCTCTCTATTTTGAAAAAAAAAAATCAGCAAAAGAGAAAACTTAAGTATTAGCCAGCAATTCACATGTAATGACTTCCCCTTCCTTGTCCTAATGTTGTACCTAAATTCCAAAAAAAAAAAAAAATCTCAGAATAAGCTAGGAGAGCGTCTTCTACAAGTGTTAAAAGAGAACCTCCCAGGCCTGCAAGCAAAGGGAAAAATTCTCCCATCTGTTAGGTACTTCTTCAATTACTCATGACCCCAATGCTGTCAAAGACATGTCTCCAATAATTGATAATGCAAGGGACATGATATGAGGTAACAAAGCAATTTATAACAGAGATAAAACCCAGATAGAACACTCACCTTATAACATGATTAATACAAAAGTAATTATGAGGGTTGGTTGTAATTAAAATGTTCATTTATAATCAAGATAAAATGGCCAGAATAGTTTCCTGGTATAGAAACTTCATTCTGTGATTTGCAGTGTTACATACTTTTCCATGTAGGACATTCAAATCATTGTTGCTCAGACCGTGCTACGTAAGCACTGATTTGAAGTTGGTTTTCTCCCCCATGTCTGTAGAATCATCTAAACAAGAGGAAGTATATCATTTATATAATTTTACATTGCATAAGCTAGTATATGTATCAGTATTGACTATGTCTACCTATGTAGTAGGTTGGCTATGTCCCCCTAAAAGATAGATTTTTTAAAAAAAAAGATATAGTCACATCCTCATTTTTTGATTCCAGTGACTGTGGCCTTACTTGAAAATAGGGACTTTACAGATGTCATCAAGTGTAGGTGAAGTCATACCAGGTAGGTTGACAGACAATGGGGTGATATGGAGGCACACATACTTGATATGACTATAAGGGCAGAGAACTGGGCACACTGACAGAGAAAACGTTCTGGGTAGATAGAAATCAGACTAGAGGGAAAGCTCACTTGGTAAAGTGCTTGCCTCACAAAGGTGAGGACCCAAGTTCAATCCCCAGGATCCACATAAAAATGCTGAGTGTGGGGGCACACACCCAATCCCAGCTCTGAGGAAGCAGAGATAGGAGGATTCCAGCCTAGCCTATTTTATGAGCTCCAGACCAGTGAGAGACCCTGCTAAATAAGAGGTGGGTGATGGTGCCTGAGAAACAACCTCTCCCACATGCACCCATACACATACACACACACACACACACACAAACACAAACACACACATGCTCACACACACCTCTACACAAAAAAGCTAGGTTTTTTTTAACCTAAGTTAATTGTTTTATGTGTACTTGACATTAAAGTCAAAAGTCAATATTTAAATAAATCTTAATGTCCAAAATGGTGGTTTCTTAAATTTTAAAAAAAGCAAACAAAACAGTAATAACATTTTCCTTTTAAAATTATGGTTATAGCTGGGCGTGTTAGTGCAAACCTTTAATCCCAGCACTTGGGAGGCAGAGGTAGGAGGATCGCCATGAGTTCGAGGCCACCCTGAGACTACAGAGTGAATTCCAGGTCAGCCTGGGCTACAGTGAGACCCTACCTCAAAAAACCAATAGATAGATAGATAGATAGATAGATAGATAGATAGATATAGATATAGATATAGCTATAGCTATAGATATAGATATAGATATAGATATAAATGCCAGTTCTGGTCTAAGGTAACATAACTCAATAGAAGAACATTTGCTACAGTCTGTGAGACCCTTGTTTCTATCCCTAGCACCAAAAATAATTTTTTAAAGTTTATGGTACATAAACTATATTTAAAAACAACCACAAAAGATAAATAAATAAGTAAACTAACAAAACAGGGGCATGCTGGTACTCATGATTTTAGCACTTGGAAGGCTGAGACAGGAGGACTATGAGTTCAAGGCCAGCCTGGGTGCATAATGAAAGCCTGTCACAAACAAACAAACAAACAACAAAACAAAACAAACCTCAATGAAACAAAACCCAAAGAAGCTCTAGCTGCCCCAAACTGGCACACATCTGTCACCACTTTGTGCTCTAAATTGTCTCATTGCTTACAATACCAGTGATGTGTGCTGATCAGCCGAATATTTCTAAGAAAGCCGGCAAGTTGCTTATTGCAGTGATACAGTGTTAGGACGGTGATAGGCTTGCTTGATACACTATGTTGGGGGTGATATGCAATTCACTGTAGAGGGTGACAGAAAGTACACAATGTTTGGGTAATACGTAATGTTGAGGATGATATGCAGTGTTTGGGTGGTCGGCAATGTGGAGAGTGATACGCAATGTTGAAGGTAGTGTTGGAGTTGATGGAGGGCTTCAAAGCAGAGAGTGGGAGTTCACATATTTCTATAAACAGCCAGGCACTGAGGAAGAACAAAGAAAAATTTTCAAAAGATATCCCAAACACTTAGGAATGCTTATGATATGAATGAGTCACCAGGAGGTTATCTAATTGTACCTGCCAAATCTTCAGGAACTGTAGGAAAGTGTGTACTGGGTGTGTCCAACATAAACATTTTAGAATGGATTATGGAAAAACTTTAATTATGTGGACATTTGTCTTATATGCAACACACATTAGCCTTCAGTCTTGATGGTGACAAATGTTATGTTAGCTGCCAAAACATAACATTTAATTTTGGAAACAATTTTTAATTAATTTGTTCTTATTTAGAAAATCCTTCTGCATGTGAATGGTTTGTCTGTGATCAGTGTTGATATTTAAGGTGCTTCTTACATAACCATATGGAAAATGAGATGAAAATTCCTGTTTACATTCTTTGAACATTTTACATATTTTTAAAGTTCAAATTTTTTAATGTTAAGAAGTGTTCTTGTTTATAGCGCACATAAATATGTTTCTCAGAAAAGTAGCTTTAATAAATGCCTGTTTGGTTGGATTAAAGGCAGTCCTTTGGCTTCTGCTGTTAATATAACACTGGGGAATTGTGTCTCACCTGGGATAAGGCCAGCCATTCAGCTAGCTTTCTTCTCAAAAGTTCACAATTGTCCGATTTGGTTATCATTGCTTTGACCCAACAGCTAAAATTATATATAAGTATACTTTTTCCCCTTTATACATTTTCATCTTGAGATGGTTTCTTCCCAGTGGCTTTGCAAACTTCTCCCCCATTTTTCCCCAGCTATATCCAACAGTGTAAACTTGAGTGCCTTGAGGCAAGGCACTCACTGCAAGTTGTCTTCCATCTTCCTCCCTGCCTCCCTTTTTGTTCATTTAAAATTTCCTGTCAGGCCCCTCAAGCCATCTGAGGTTTTCACTCTGGCTACATCATATTCTCTAATTAATGGATGACAAAAGTTGCCAGTTTCGCCTACTCTTGCAATATTAGATTTTGGTACTTGGGGTTTCAAATGGTTATAAAAATTTAACCATGTGGATTAATTTTCCTCAAGTCAAAGTCTCACCAGAGAAGCCTTGGGCTCTCCCAGGAGCAGTCCAGCTTTCTCAGAACTGGGTAAGGAAGAACACACACGAGGAGCCCTTGGGGGACTCCTCTCTGTTCCCCCCAGCATTTTGATGCCCTCTTATGAAGCAGCTGAATGACCTGTCTCGGGCATCTCCAGCAGCCTGCAGAGGCATACCTATGAGGACAGTTCTTTAACTGATGACAGTGTCTGGCCCAGCATGGGACATAACCTGCTTCAGTCATCCTGAGAATATTGCAAGAGAAAAGTAGAGCATAGGATTTAACATGGAAAATTAGAAGTTGATCCTACTTCTTAGACTAAAATTGAGATTGACAAAATTGAGATTTATCTACATAAATCCTTAAACAAAGATGTGGTTCTGAATTATAATTAGGGAACTGGGGGGAAAATGAAGTTGAGGATTTTGTCCTGTTTAATTTCTTAAAGGAATCTCTTCAAGAGGAAAAGAAAGCTATACAGGGACAGCTTTCTTCCTGAGCTATTTTGGGCTCATTGCAGGCAAGGACCATTTTGGCCACACATTTGCCTGAAAGGTAGTTTTATTTACTTTATAACTCCTGAGAATATTTGCTAGGGTTCCAACCTTTGACCCATCTAGTTGATCGTGTGCTAGGCAGCCAAAGGTTTCTTAGTAAGACGTTTCGGGATTGGAAATAGGTTCTCTAAAAGAGTCTGACTTCTGGCAAGAGAGATGGCTCAGTGGGTAAAGTGCTTGCCAGGCAAACAAAAAGACCTGAGTTTGGATCCCTGGGATCCAAATAAAATCAGGTAAGGGTGCACCTATACTCCCAATGCTGGTGAGACAGAGACAGTATTGTCTCCAGTGCTTGCTGGCTGGCTAGTCTAGAGGAATTGATGAGCTCCGGGCTCAGTGAGAAACCCTGTCTCAAGAAATACGGTGGAGGACATGGAAGAGGACACTTTCACCAGTGTCTGGCCTCCATATGAACATTCATCCATAAGCATACACGTATCCACACATGAACACACATGTAACATGCACACTACACTCACAATTGTTTAATAAAATAAATTATATAAATAAAACTCTGACCTCACATACTTTCTTCATCATTTACTTCAACCTGCTCTACATGAAACACCAAAGCAATAAAGAATCTCTCCTGTGACATGGACATTGGCCAGTGGTTGGCTGATACTCTGAAGTGACTAATAACCAAATAGGTTTGGGGTTCATTTCTAAAACAAAGAGCAGCCCCAAGGGCTTCAGATGCAAGCTATGTGATGACCAGAGAATAGTCCCCCAAATACTTCACCAAATATATGAGTTCCCCAATGTTTTAGGATAATAGATTTCCCCTTCCGTGCCACACACACATACACAAAGAAATTGCACTTACATAAACTAGTGATAGGCAAACAGAACTTGAAATTAAGAATACAATTAAGAATATGACCTGCAGCTGTTTGGAAGACAGCAACATACTTATGTATGCACCTCACAAGAAATCTATGGGATTTTTATGCCTGAGTTCTAAAGTAGGGCCAAATGTAATCAAAAAAGACTTAAAACCGGGGAGAGATGTACAATGTTCATGGCTTAGAGCTTCAACATAGTAACCATGTAATTCTCCCAAACTGATCTATAATTAATGCAATTTGTGTTACAGTGTCAGCAAAATTTAAGTTTACTCTAGATTTCATACGGATAGACACAAGCCCTAAAGTCACTAAAACATATCTGAGCCTGGAGAGTAATGTTAGAGGAATGACCTGACATGAAGAATTACCGGTTATAGTAATTGGTGAAGAGATAGGAACACAGAGGGGTGGTATAGACTAGAGGAAAAAAACAATAAACACATAAAATGTCCAAGCGACCTGACTAGCTAATCAATACCTCAGAAATATTTTATGAATTTATTTGAGCTGTGGAGAGTGATATCTAAGCCGAGGCTTGAGGTGAGGCAGGAATAAGACAAGCAACAATGGGGCACAAAGAGAATGTTCTCCCCATGCCCGCACACACGTGCAAAGGCACAAAGGGTTCGCTTTGGCCACCCCGGGCAGCAAAGCTCGGCATGGAGATGCAAAGACCAGATAAGTGTACCACAGGTCACGGAGCATCCCCTCCTCCACGCAGACACCTGCTGGGATCAGGACTATACTCCAGCAACCCACTCCCCAGACTGATCTGACCATTTCCACTTCTGATAGTACCTTAGCACTGGTTTTTTTTGTTTGTTTGTTTGTTTGGTTGGTTGGTTGGTTGTTTTTTTTTAGAAACTACTTGTGGTAAGACCAAGATATAATCCTTCAAAATTTTAAGTTCAAGTAACAAAATATTCCTTAATGGTGACACTTTGGAAATTAAAACACGGAAACATCGATACAGCCGGTAAATAGTCAGTGAGCACCTGCTGCATGCCAGGTCCATTACTCATTACTGAATATTAAGCAATCACCAAATAAGAAATACCTAAATAAATGAATTGGGAGACACAAAATGAGCTGCAGAAAAGAAATAGGATGAAGGTAGAAAGTTTAATTTTAGTGTAAAGTATTCCTTAGACGTTTGAATAGTGTTAGCCAGCATTCTACTTTAACAATTACCAATGATGCAATTCTGGAGGGTCTTCCTCACTCGAAGGTAAACCATTTGCAATAAGAGAAGGTTAACAGTGAGTGTTAATTCCCAGCTCTCCAGATCTCTGCCTTAAATAGGAACTGTCTTTTTATATTAAAACATGAGGACAGTAGCCTTTGGAAAAGATGTGCAATCTAATTAAAATGGAGAGATTAGCTGCCTTTGGAATATTTGCAAAGCCTAGAAAGGTAATTTAATGAAGTGTATACAATTTTATCTGGCTTTAATTTTTAATGAGATAATTTATAATGTGCGCCTATTTCCTCGTATACCTGCATTAACCAAATGGTGAGCCTGTTTACAAACAGTATGTCATGACCCTGGGATGGAATAGGGTTTTGATAAAGACCCGTTGATCAATCCTAGAACAGGAGTTTTAGTCCTGTTTCTCTAAGGCTTTCAGTTTGGATCAGAATGAGGTGTGTGTGTGTGTGTGTGTGTGTGTGTAGTGGTAGAGAGAGAGATGGGTATACATGTTCATGTGTGTGAGTGAAGACATGCATGCCACAGCACAGGCGTGCAGGTCAGAGTACAACTGCCACTGACTGTCCTCATCTTCTACTTCATTTGAGGCAGGGTCTTTCATTATTCCCATTGCATTCACCAGGCTAGCTGGCCTGCATCTTCTGGGAAATTCTCCCATCTGTGCCCCGCTTCTCACCATAAGCACTCTGGTATTACAGACACTTACCACAGCCTCTGCTTGGTTAAAACATGGATTCTGGGCATTCAAACTCTGATAGTCGTGCTCACATGGCAGACACCTAATCCACTGAAGCGTCACCTCAGCCCTGGTTACCAGCTTGAGACTGTGAGTAGGTAAGTTCTGCAATCAATCAAAACTGTACTGGAAAATACACTTCAAATTGAGGTGTCTTGTTCCTTTGGCCCATCACATCAAACCTATGAGCATCAGGAGTGCCCACAATAGCTGCTATGCATTTTTTTTGTTTGTTTTTTCGAGGTAGGGTCTTGCTCTAGCCCAGGCTGACCTGGAATTCACTATGTCGTCTCAGGGTGGCCTTGAACTCACAGTGATCCTCCTACCTCTGCCTCCCAAGTGCTGGGATTAAAGGCGTGCGCCACCACGCCCAGCTTAAAGACAAGTGCCCAACATGGGGTCCAAACTGCATTTTTTTAAATAAAAGATATTGTAATGTATACCAAGATGAAACACCAATTGGTATGGATTAGCCATGGAAATTATCTAATGTTAATCAACATCAAGTTCTCCCCTCCTTGCAAACACAGGCTGGGATGGAGTTTTCCAATCAACTTGAATGTAGGCCTGGCTGCATGTCTTGCTTTGACCAATAAAATGGGAATGGAAATGATAGACGTCACTTAAAGTATGGAGGATTTTTAAATAACATATATTTTGTTGACACATATTAACTATACAAATTCGTGGTGCTTGGCAGATAATTACATACATGTATGCAGCATGTGCTGATCAAATCCAACATCCTTTACTCACATGTACCCATCCCCACATGTACTCTTTCTAATTCCAGCAATCTCTGTTCTACTCTCTGGTAGATTGAGAACACTTGTGGTCCTTGGCATCCTGTGAGTGGCTTATTCTACCTAATATAATGTCCTCCAGTTCGATTTTGCTGTAGATAATAGGATTTTGTTGTTTTATGAGTATACATAAACCACAGCTTCCTCATCCATTCATAGGTAGGTGGGTAGCCTGGGTCGATCCTTCATCTCAGCTACTGTGAACAGTGCCATACTAAACACGGACATCCAGGTATCTCCTTGGTGTGTTAGTTTCATTTTCTTTGTTTATATATCCAGAAGTAGTACAGTTGGATTATATGGTCTATCTTTGCTTGGTTTAGTTAAGGATCCTGTATATTGTTTTCCATAATTACCTGTACATTGCCACCGTTGGTGTATAAGAATTCATTTTCTCCACATCCTCACAAGCATGTCTGTTTGCTTATTTATCTACTTGTGTCTATGTGCGTTCTAAGTGGAGTAATGTTGCATTAACTTTTCCTGGTAAGATGTGAACAGATGACTTTTCATCCCAGACAGGGTGCTAGACCAAAGAAATAATTCTATCCAAGTTCAGCTTGGCTAGCAACAAGTTTATTGGGTTTTCTTATAGGAGCATGAGTGAGAGGTTATTTGCAGGAGTGTGGGTGACCCCAAAACAACTGCATCACTGAAAAGTCCATCCCAACTCCAGCATGGATGAGCACCCTCTAAAAGCTGTATAGATGGAGTCACCTTGTTGGTTTAACTTTCCACCTCCTATTCATCTATACACCTTCCAAGACCACATGCAGCTGTACAGACTTACATACAGGTAGGAGAGTTATTGATAGGAGGGAGTGGCTGGTTGGAAACCCAGGTAAAGGTCTAATAACCCTCTCCTCCTTCTCCCAGACCCAGTCTTGGGAAGGTTTCCTACAGGTGGTCACAGCTGCTTTTCTTTTTATTAAGTAGAAATTTTGTATGGATACATCATATATTAGTACCATTATTTCCCTCCTCCCTGTCCCCACTGCACTGAGGACCATCCTCAGTGGGATTGCTGGTATTCACCGTGGAGTTGTAGGTTATGAGCAGACTGTCTTTGTGGGGAGGTCTATGGCTCTGGATATTCCTTCTTACCCCATGGCTCTTACATTCTTTCCGCCCCCTCTTCTGCAAACTTCCCTGAGCTTTGGTGGGTGGGCTTTAATTGTACTTTAGTTCTGCATTCTCAGCAGCTTCTGCATTTCTGCTTCAGTGCATTTTGAGTATCCTCAGTGTTTGTCTGCATCACCCTGGTCCAGGTTGCTTTTTATTAAGATGGTAATGGCCATGTTATGCCCAGAAAACAGCAGTCAATAAGTGAGATACTATCTTGCTATAATTTTGATTTATATTCTTGTGATGGCTAATGATATTGAATGTCTTTTTTTTTTCCCAGTTCATTGGTCATTTGTATTTCCTCTTTGGAGACCTGTCAGCTCAGAAATTTTTCCAATTTTTATTTTATATTGTTTTTCATGTTTTTTTCACTGCCTTATATATTCTTGTTCTTATTCCTTATATATTCCTCTTGCCTGCATATATTTTATCTGCTTCTCCAGGCTGTCAATTCACTGTGTAGTGTTTCCTTATAGTACATTATCTATCTGTCTACTGTGGGGTATATATCCAAAAGAAATGAGAACAACACAGCAGCAGAGAGATAGCTGGATGTCCATGTGTACTTTAGCACTATTCACGGTAGGTGAGATGTGCAATTGGCTATGGTCACCTTCTACAGTTTTTAATTTGATATAATCCCATCTCTCAGTTTTGCTTTTGAATCCTGTGCTTTGGGGACCCTACCTAGAAAACCATTATCTGTAACCATGTTTTAAAGTCTGGCTATTCACCAACTTAGATCTTGCATCTAAGTCATTGGTCTATTTTGAGTTGATTTTTGTACAGGGTGAGAGATGGGGTTCAAATCTTCGACCTGTGGATATCTGCTTTTCCTGGCCCCCTTCATTGAAAACATTCTCCTTTTATGGAGAGTCAAGAATCACTTGGCTGTCTAAGCAAGGATTTATTTTAGAGATCTCTCCTCTGTTCCTTTGGACTTTGCATCCATCTTTACGTTGACACAGTTTTGCTCCCTAAATACTGCCTTGTAATATGTGTTGAAATCAGATGTTTTGATGCACCCAGCTATGTTTTTTTCCAAGATTCATTTTTATTATTTATTTATTTATTTATTTATTTATTTATTTATTTATTTATTTTTATGTTTGTGGGTCCACCTGAGCCTCTTGTCTCTTCCAGACATTTGTGCCAGTCTTTGCATGACCTAAGTAAGCAACTGAGAAATTGGACCTGGGCCGGTGGGCTTTGCAAGCAAGCATCTCTAAAGTGCTGAGCCAGCTTCCTAGCCTCTTCTTCAAGATTTCTGTTCTTATTTGCAGTCTTCTTCCTTATGGATTTGTAATAGTTTACCTTGATTGTCAACTTGATAGAACCTAGAATCACATATGAAGAATTATGGATATTTGGTTAGTCTCTGGGCATGCCTGTGAGGGATTATTTTGATTTGGTCAGCTGAGATGGGAGGACTCACTTTACCTGGAGGTGGCACTTTCCATGGGCTGGGGTCCTGGACAACTGGCTGAGCATCTGCATTGATCACACTCTGCTTCCTCACTGTGGGCTGAATGGGACCCACTCTGCTTCACATTACTATTGGCTGCCACACCATCATGGACTGTAACCCAGAACTGTAAGCTGAAATAAACCCTTCCTCCCATAAACTGATATATTTTTTTGCCTCCAACTGAATTTTTATTTCCTCCTTTTCATATTAGATTTGTGTTAGCATTTTAAAAAAGTTGACAAAGCTTTCAGAAAAATATGGTTGGTAGCAGAAATGGAGAACAGATGGCCACCAGAAATCAGACACAGAAAGGTGACTTATTCTGCACAAATATGCTGACAGAGTCTTATTTTTGGGACACTCTGAAAAAAATCTTTGACCCAATGTAAAGCCCAAGTGGCAGTTTATAGTAATAATAATTACCACAACATACCTTGCAAAGGAAAATATATGTTTTAACCAGCTAGAGACATGCTGAATACTAAAAGGAATACATTCAAATCCTACAGTTCTTAGGAAACAAAACAAAACACAATGAAATTTTCCTAGATACTTCACTGGAAGTCATTGCAAATATCTTAAAATAATCTTCAAAAACTGGCAACTTGGCTGTCTGTGGGGCAGCTTGAGCTATATAGTGAGACCCTGCCTCAAATTCTATGAATTGTATCTACATACATACATACATAGGCATGTGTGTGTGCATGTATAGAGTATTGTGGTAAGTTATGTGTGGTGAATGCATGCACAGATACACACATACCATGTGTGTGTATTGTGAAAGCCAGAGGAGAATCCATAAACTGATTTTTTTAAATATTTATTTATTTATTTGAGAGAGAAAGAGAGAGGAAGAAGTATAGAGAATAGGCAAACCAGGGCATCTAGCCACTGCAAAAAAAAAAAAAAAAAAAAAAAAACTCCAGACATATGCACCACATTGTTCATCCAGCCTATGTGGATACTGGGGAATTGAACTTGGGTTCTTAGGCTTCACAGACAAGCACCTTAACCTCTAAACCATCTCTCCAACCCCCATAAACTGATTTTCGTTGGATATTTTTTCCCAGCAAATAATACAGGATTTAAGAATTATTTTTATTCCAGTTTTCAAAGAATGTTGTTGGTGTTTTGATAGTACTTCCTTGAATCGGTACATCACTTTGGGTAGTATGGGTGTTTTAACAATATTAATTCTTTCACTATATGAACATAAAAGGTCTTTCATTCTTTCAGTGTGTGTTCTTTAATATCTTCTCTCAGTGTTTTTAAATTTTCGCTATAGAACTCTTTCCCTTGCTTGGTAAAGTTTATCAGTAGGTATTTACTTTGTAGCTTTTTTTTTTTTTTTTTATTTTGAGTGACAGAGAGAAAAGGCAGAGAGAGAGAGAGAGAAGAATAGGTACTCCAGGGCCTCCAGCCACTGCAAACGAACTCCAGATGTATGTGCCACTTTGTGCATCTGGCTCACTTGGGTCCTGGGGAACTAAGCCTCAAACCAGGGTCCTTAGGCTTCATAGGCAAGCGCTTAACACTAAGCCATCTCTCCAGGCCCTGTAGCTACTATTAATAAGTTGTTTTGATGTTCTCTTTATCAGAAAATTCATTATTGGTATATTGAAAAGGTACTGATTTTGCATGCTTTGTGGATTGATACTATTTTAAATTCATTTATCAATTTTTAGTGGGTCCTTTAGCATTTTCCATATGTAGAATTATAGCTTCTGCAACCAGGAATAGTTTACTTCTTCCCTTCCTATCTATATGTCTTATATTTCATTTTCTTCCCTAATTTCCAAGGCAAAAACTTCTGGTCCTATATTGAATAAAAGCTATGAGAAGACACCATTGTTGAGCTCCTGATCTTAGCATGAACATGTTATGTTTTTCCCCATTCAGAATGATGTTAGCTGTGGGTTTATCATACACAGTCTTTATTAGGTTGAGGTTTGAACCTTCTATACCTAACTTGTTCAGGACTTCTATTATGAAAGAATTTTGACTTTTATCATGTGTGCTTTCCTCATCTATTGAGATGATCATATGATTTGTACCAACCTTTCTGTTGGTGTGGTATATTAGGCATATGGAATGCATATATGGAACCATCCTTGCATCCTGGGATGAATCCAGCTTGATCATGGTTGATATCTTTGGAATACTGTTGAAATCAAATTGGTAATATGCTGTCTAGAATTTTGCATCTATTTTTATAAGGGATATTATATTGGTTCATTGCTTTCTTTTTTTAAAAAAATATTTTTTATTTATTCATTTATTTATTTATTCTAGAAAGAGGCAGAGAGAGAGAGAATGGGCACACCAGGGCCTCCAGCCACTGCAAATGAACTCCAGATGCATGTGCCCCCTTGTGCATCTGGCTTACGTGGGTCCTGGATAATCAAACCAGGATCCTTTGACTTTGCAGGCAAATGCCTTAACTGCTAAGTCATCCCTCCAGCCCCTGTTACTTTCTTTTGTTTTAGCCTTAGTCAGGCAGTGGGAACAAGATAATACTGGCCTCACTTCTTTTGAAATTGTTCAAGAAAAAATTGGCAATAGTTCTTTTTTTGTTTGTTTGTTTTGTTTTAATTTGCTAAACTCAGTAGGTAAGCATGCTGTCGTAGTCTTTATGTCCTCATGTTTTACCTTCGGTACTTTATATAAAGTATGTCCAGAAATTTGTCCATTTTCTTTAGATTTTTCAAATCACAGCTTTTCATCTTCATCTCTGTCTCTAATTATTCATTTTGTGTCTGTAGGATTATTTATAACGTCTCCCTTTTCATCTTTAATTTTATTTGTTTATTTTTCTTGGTTAGTGTAGCTAGATGTTTGTTAATTGTGTTTATACTTTAAGAATAATGCTGGGCTTCTCTGATGTCAATTTCCTGTATCTGCGCTTTGTTCATTTCTGCTCTTATCTGTGTTATTTCTTTGCTTCTGCTGGTTTGGGATTTAGTTTACTTTTCCTTTTCTGTGTCCTTAACATGAAAGTTTGTTTACTTGCAAACTTGTTTTTGTAGATTCATCTTGCAATAAACTTCCTCTTACTACTGTTTTTGCTGTAACATGTAAGTCAGTGTGTTGTCTTTTCATTTTCATCTGTTTGGGGAAATTTTGAAATTTATCTGTTTGCTATTTTACCTTTTTGTTCAAAAGTGTGTTGTTGTTCAGCCTCAATGTATTTATATAATTTCTGAAATGTCATTTTATTAACTTCTAGTTTTACTTCATTTTGATGAAAAGCATAAGATATCATTCATTTTTTACATTGTTAAGACTTGTTTTGGTGCCTACTGTGTTATATATTTTTGAAAAGAGTCTGCATTGATACAAAGATATGTTGGGTAGAATATCTGTAAATATCTATTAAACCATTTAATTTGTAGTATAGTTTAACTTGAGTTTATTTGTTAAATTTTGGTCTGGATGACTTTTCCATTGTAAAAAATAATATGTTAAAGTCCACCATTATTTTGTGTTGGATCTAGTCTCTATAATTAGGTCTAATAGCATTTTTTAATAAAATTGGGTACTCCAATATTGGGTAGGTGTACATTTTTTGCAATCATCCTATTCTTTTGATTTCTTCATTTTTAATTACCATTTTTCTCTCCTCTTAAAAGATTATATATATTTGGGGGGGGGGCAATAAAAGAGTAGCTACTCCCATTTGCTTAGACTATCATGTTCATTCTTTTCCCTTTCAGCCTGTGTGTCTTTACTCATTCTTCTATGTGACATATTGTTAGATCTTTTTTTAGTCCAGTTAGCCGATGTGTATGTATCATTTACTTGAGGAACTAGTCAATTTACATTTAAGATTATTGTTGAAGGCTGAGGAGATGGCTCAGTCAGTAATATTTTTGCCTCACAAGCATGAGGACCTGAATTTGATCCCAGAACACACATTAAAAAGTTCATGTATGGTGGTATAGGCCTACAATCCCAGGGCTAGGGAGACAGAGACAAATGGATCCCTAGGACTTGCTGGACAGCCAGTCTAGTCTAATTGGTACTCTTCATTCCATTAAAAGACCCTGTCTCAAAAAGAGTGTGCAGGGGCTAAAGAGATGGCTTAGCAGAGAAGGCGCCCCATTCTCCAGGTCCCACGTTTGGCCAGATGCAAAAGTGATGCAAGCACACAATGTTGCACATGTGCCACAAGGGGGCACACACATCTGGAGTTCATTCATGGTGACTGAGAGGCTGCTGGCACACCTATAATCTCTGTCTCTGTCTCTCTCTCTCTCTCTAAAAAAAAAAAAAAAATAGTGAGCAGTACCTGAGGAACAACACCCAAGGTTGACCTCTGGCTTTACAAATGCGCACACATGCACGCACGCACACACACACACACATACACACAAAGTTTATTGATTGATGAGGACTTATCCCAGCTACTTTGTTGGTCTTCTAGTTGCCTTGTGAATTCTTTGATCTTTTCTTCCTGTCTTGTTCATCTTTGATGATGGTTTACTACACTGATCGTGTTTATTTCTACTTCTCTTTTTGTATTATTCTTTTTAAAAAAAATATTATTTGTTTATTTATTTGAGGGAAAGAGAGGAGAGAGAGAAAGAGGCAGATATAGAGAGAGAACAGGCATGCCAGGTCCTCCAGCCACTGCAAATGAATACCAGATTCATGTGCCACCTTGTGCATGTGCCTTTATGTGGGTACTGGAAATCAAACCTGGGTCCTTTGGCTTTGCAAGCAAGCGCCTTAACCACTAAGCCATGTCTCCAGCCCCTGTACTATTCTTTCAGGACTCCCTTATGTATGTTTTATAAGAATGTTCTAGTGGTCATGAACTCCAGCTTTTGCTATTTGGGAAGAACTGACTTGGTCCTTCATTTCTAAAAGATACTCTTGGTGGCTATGGTACTATTTGTTAGTGATTATTTTCCTTCCGAACTTGCAATGCATCATTCTACTATCTTCTGGCTTTAAGGATTTCTGCTGACACGTGCGTGATTAGTCTAATAATGATATCCTTAAATGTGACTTGGTGTTTTTCTCTTACTGATTTAAAATTCTTTATTTGTCTTGTACTCTTGACATTTTCACAATAGTATCCTCTGGTGAGAATATTTTCTGGTCATGTCCTTTTCAGATCCCAGAAATCCTCTACACATGGTTGTCCATAATTTTCTTCCAAGTTTAGAGAAGTTTCTGTTATCATGTTGAACAGAGTTTTTATTCCCTGAACTTATTTATTCTTGCCCTTGGGTATTCTAAAAATGTATCTGCTCTTTTAAAATGACCCAAAGGTTTTTGAATACTCTCTTCCTTCACCCCCTCTTCTTTTTTCTTCCTTGCCTCTTTCCTTCTTTTGTATTACAGGAATATTTCAAAAATCTCTGTTTTCATGTTCAACATTTCTTCTCTCCCCTTCATGTAGCCTGGTGGTGAATCTGTAAAATGTACTTTTTGTGTTTTTTACTGAGCTCTTCATTTCCAGTATTTCTTTTTGGTTCTTTTTCAGAAATTTCTATCTTATTAGTTTTCTCATTTATATCATGAATTGTCTTCTTCTCTTCATTTCCTTTGATCATTGAGTTTTTTACAATCATTGTTTTAACTTTTCTGCATGTGTGTGATGTGTGTGTACATGTACCTCTGGATGCAGGACTTTATTAAACAAATTTGGTAAGCCTGGTCTAGTGGTCATGACATTCCAGTTTTTTGCTTAATTTGTTTAAGATTTGTATTTATGAGCACATGTGTGTGTTCAAGTGTGCATGTAATTGTGTGCATGCGTATATGAGGGCCAGAGATTAGCCTCAGTTGTTCAGCACCTCATTTTGTTTTAAACAGTGTTCTCATTGAACCTGGAGCTCACCATTCTGCTAAATGAGATACTCGGCAAGCCCCAGGGATCCTCCTGTTTCTGCTTCCCAAGTGTTGGCATTATAGGCACATTGCTGCCACACACGCATGGTAGATTTTATGTGGCTGCTGGGGATCCAGACTTAGTTCTCATGTGTAGGCGGAAATACTTGACTGGCAGAGCCACCCCTCCATGCCTCATGTCTGTAATGTTTTTCCATCATGGGCATTTCTTCCATCTCCATTCCTTCAGAGTCCACTCTAGAGAGTTACTCTTTTTTGTTGTTGTTGTTCATATTTCATGTGTCCCTAGGTTGACATTTATGCTCCAGGTTAATCAGCTGTCCTCACTGCATGGTCTTCTCAGTAATCAGCTTTGTCCTAAAGTTGTCTGGAAAGTCAGTTTGTCACGCAGCATTGACTGGGTCTCTGGCTGGGCATCATAGTATAGACACATCATGGTTTGGGCTGTGACTAATGACTCCGAACACAGTGCACCCTGGGGTGTTGTCAGGGAGAAATGACATCTCTGAGGGTCATGCAAGAGTGAGGCCATCCTACAGGTGTGGTAGAGACAGCTGAGAGCAGGAAGGCTTACTCTATGGCTTCTCCTACAGAGTGGTGACACCTATCCAGTGATGGCGCTTTCCTCAAGAAGCAGCTGTGACGCCAGCTCTGTACTACCAAAGACCTTGTGTTTCCCTGGCAATTCCCATGCTGGGAAGGAGCCCAAAGCATTTGTCCTCTGGTCACTCGGTGGAACAGACTCAGTCATTGCATGGGATTCAGCGGCGACTGGAACTGCAGCACTGCTCGGGTGGCACTCACACCTGACAGTAGTGCATGGTGAAGGAGTGAGTGAGTTGGCACGGGTAACCATGGTTGTTCTGTGACTTCCCCTGAGGAGGTATGAATAAGTGTATATTCATTCCAGAGAGGTCACAATGATAGCCTAAAGGAACTCAAATTTAGCTTGGTTAACCAGTGATTTTGTTGGGATTGCTTAGAGGATTATGGGCAAGGGGCTACTTACAGGAGCGTGCGTCACTCAAAAGTAGCTGCGTTGCTGAAAAGTCCACCCCAGCATGGGTGACAGCCCACAAAATTTACATCCCTGGATCTACTTGCAAGCTGCTGAGCAGGAGGGCAGACTCTTCTCCCTGAATCAATTATTACTGTCTTTATAACCTCGAGGAGGGAGGGCCTTTGTGAATCTTGTAGATTTCACGTGTTTCCTGAGACTTTTGAGTTTTGTTTACTTCCTCATCCTTTTAAGTTTCATATATTTCCTGAGTCCTTAGGGGCCTCGCTCTAAGATAGAACATTTCAATTAAGATGAAATCACTGCATTACAGTGGTGTTCCCTTTGGAGGGCTTGGTGACAGGGCACACTGGAGCCTCTGGGATTCCCCATCCTTTCTGTTCCAGTGTACACCTGGAAGTGGAGCAGTAGATGGAACTGCGAGCTTTCCCTCCCACAACTCCTTTTAGCTTTAGTGCATGCCCAGGAACAAAACTGTGGCAGAATTTCTCCAGGTCCCCTCTGATCTTGCAGCACAGCCTCTGTGGACCAGGCAGCAGAGGAACACTGGCTTTTCATCCCAACCCTGTGAGCAACAAACATCTAAGCTTGATGCATGCGGAAGAGCAGCAAGAACTGTGTGGGCACCTGGCTCTGGCAGGAGGCCACATACATGGCTGGCCATGAACTTGGCCTCAGAGGTCAATGGCCTGACTTCCTGGCTCCTGGGGTTGATGCTACATGACCACTAGGGATCTTGACTACTTCTGCTTACCTTGGAAGTCAGGATGACCCATTTTACCTCCTGATTCTTTCAGGGACAACTTGCATGAAAGAACAGCACTTAGCAGCTTAGGGCATAGTCAGCCTTCTGGATTGGATGAGCTGGGCTCACAGGGCAGCCCCTCCGTGAGCCCGTGTACTGGAATGTCTACGGAGGCCCAGAGATGGGCGCATGCAAGGTTTCTGACCCTACAGCAACACAAACACGGACAATAGCACCCTTTTCAAGGTAGCTTCTGGCTGCAGTGTGCTGTGGTGATGTGACATTCTTCCCCCAAGCAAGGCTTCTAAGTGGATTTCAGATTTGCAGAATCAGTGGGCACCATCCCCTGAGGACTATAAAATTTTCAGGTGGTGACAGTTGCCCACGTCTACGCCAGTAGCGCTTGCTGGAATTTTCTTTCACTCTCGTCCCTGCCCATGCCCTGCTGTAGACCTGGAGTGGCATATTCTCTGGTGTTGGTGGTTTATTTATTGTTCTCAGTGGTCACCCTGTGAATGTTAGATGATCCCATTGTCCGTTGTGCTGACTCCTATGGTCTTTCACCACACAATACTGCCATTTACCTGTTCATTACCTGTTCATTCTTGGAGTGCTGGGCATGTCTATCCTCAGTCATCTTCCAGAAAAACCTGTGTATGATTCTCTCTGTTTGATCTTTCCCACGCTGGTTCTCATGCAATCAACCTGATTTACATGGGATAGAGAAGCAAAACAGACCCAGGGTGTCATATTGTGTGAGCAATATTCAGAGTCTTGTTCTGCTGAGCCACTGATATGAGAGAGACTTTTGGTTACTGCATCATATTCTAGCATATTCTAGCATATCATATTGCCTAATAATTGCATGTTTTTGGTATGAAAACAATAAGTATAAAGAAATGAGTAAGAAAACTATAAATAATTGGAAATGGAAGATAAATACATGGGGCTAAGTAACTTTATGGAGGCTTTTTAAACAGGAAAGTCCTTTAAATTAGTCTGCATTTGTGTTTCTGGTCTTTAACTTTCCAAATGTGCAAGGCTTTTGGCAAGGCAGCTAACATTTCAGAGTTTCAATGTCCTCTTTCATGAGATGACGGTAATTGTAATGTGTTACAGTATGAAATGTGGATCCGGGAACTTAACAGGGATACAGAATATGTTTCCCCTTCTTTGTGTTGTTTTCGTTGTTTTGATAGTTAAGCAGCTCATAATGGCTCAAAGAACATGGAATGTAATAAGGATATTAAGCTTTCAAGGCAGTTAAGATGCATCACAGATGAGAAAATGTAAGCGGACATAAACTAAAGCAGTCTCCCAGGAAATATGTTTAGTTAGCATAAACAATTATATCTTCTATACATCTGAAGATAGTACCCAGAGTCACAGGTAAACAATATTGCCAAAGCTGGAGACAGTATGCCTGGGGGTGGGGGCGGAGATCACATTGGTGATATTGTCCACCTAGAAGGGCATATTAGCTAATTTTCTCATTGCTATGACATAATACTTTATGAAAACAAGTTAAGGAAGGGATGGTTTACTTTGGCCCATAGCTTGATGGGATGCAATCCATCATGGCATGGAAGGCATGGTGACAGGAGCATGAGGTGACCATCACGTTACTTTTGCAGCCAGGTAACAGGTGAATGGAGGTGTCTTGCTTTCTCTCTCTCCCTTTTCTCCGTTTTATTCAGTGCAAGATCCCATCCCCTGGGGGGGGGGGAGTGCTACTCACATTCAGGATTGGTCTTCCATGCACAATTAAACCTCTCTGGAAATACCCTCACATGTGGGTCCTCACCATCCCCGGGGGTCATTGGCCACCAATGTCCCACGTGCAGGAGGAGTTGGGGGGAAGCATTGTCCATCCTGGAGCAGGTGAGTGCAATGGACAAGAACACCCGGGAAGCCATCTGATGGATAGCATGCTCTCGTTTATTCAAAAGGGGAGTGGGTTTAAAACACTTGAGAAAGGGTGAGAAGGCACATACAGACTATATGGAGATTGGATACATAGTTTTATGGGTTGCTATCTAATTGGTTGAAAGGCAGAAGTGGCGGGAAAAGCTACGTGACTTCAGCCACATAAGGGTCTCTTGGGCAGCTAGCCACAAGGTCAGGAACTGTGGGGGGTGAGCAAAGCCTGGCTATGGAATGGTGCAGATGCTTTTTGGGATCAAGGGGGAAGGGCCTCACCAGTTCTGCCCACTCTGGGAGATGACAGAGCACACTACAATCTTGCCCGAGAGCAGGGAGGGCCAGTCTCCCTCACCAGAGTGGGTTCCTGATGATAAGGCCAGCTGCAACCCCCACAGCCCAAGGTCGCCGGCCATGTCCAACAGCCCAGGCCAGCTTCCTCACAGTCCCAGCCCATACCATATTTAGCAATGCCCAACACTCACACATATGCCCAAGGTGTGGTTTATATATGGTCCTAAATCCAGTCAGATTGACAATGAAAATTAGCCACTACAAGCACATACAAATCATCTAGCTCTTGGGTGTCTGAGGCAGGAAGCTGATGAATTTGAGGCCAACCTGGGCTATGCAGCAAGACCCTGTCTCTAAAAAGAAAAAAAAAAATAAATCATCTGAGAGGATTTTTAAACCATGCCTAATTCTCCTCACCCTACCCCCAATCTGATTTGCAACCTAGGTAGTGGTTTATCAATTAGGATTGGATAGGTTATGTTTTCAAAGTAAGCAAAAATTGGCCAACAACCAAAGTTCACTGCTTATTCATGCGACCTGCCCATCATGGTTGCCTGCAGCTCTCACCAGTGCTCTTCACTCTGGGGCCCAGGAGAAGGGAGCCGTCTGCACCCAACATATCCCCATCTCCTGAGAACAGAAAAGGGTGCTGTAGTAAGCCCTACTCAGAACGTTCAGCTTCTACCTGGAAGTTTCACATCACCTGTACCTCAGTTCACTGGTCAGAGAATATAACATGGCCAAGCCTGGTGCCAGAGAGGGGAGGGAGGGAAATAACGCCCCTCACACAAGTGTCTGTGAGCAATAGTAAAGCTGACCCTAGATGAAAACCCCTCCACACTGTGCTTCTGAAGTGAGCAATCCTGTCATTGATGGGGCTTATAATAAGCGCTGGGTCTACCAAGCAAAAAAAAAAAGGGGGGTGAAATCCACACTGAATTAATGTCCACCATTAAAACTAAAATCCCTTAGCAAGCCATGAAATGCCATCAAGAGAATTTAGGTGACTGTGTGGCTGAGCAAAGACTAAAATTCCATTCTCCTCTCTAGACATCCACTGTTCCTCTCACTTATACCACAGGCTTTAAAGCTGACAGCAGTGCCATCCACACGACAGCAGCGCACAGAACTCACATGGTCAGGAAGCCCCAAGAAAGATTAAAGACAGGATAAAGAAAAGAGGTGCTGTTGTTGTTTGACACGGAATCACAAAGAAACTTCAGTGGGCTAGGAAACCTGGGTGAAGTCATAATACAAAATTATAAGGGCATAACCCATGATTCCTTTCTTTTCCTTGAACTTGCTTTATGCAGATGTGCTGATAAACAGAAGTAACAGCCTCCGTGCTTGCAAAGCTACCAAGTTCAACCTGTGCCTAATTCTATCCCTCCTTCTAAATGGCTTGGCTTCTACTCAGATGTTTGAGGCCCAGCCACTGTGCAGACACACCAATCCTAATGAGGATGAAGATGACCTGATTCGTGCTTTTAAAGTGATAAAGCCACACATCCAACAGAAGAATATCCTTTTAAAAAGAGCATTAACTAAATGGAGTTACTAAAGTGAAAATCATTAAATATTGACTGATTCACTGGTTTGTTACATTCAGTTTGTCATGTTTTAGCATCTGAAAGATCTGTCTAAACAAAATGTACCATTGTGCCCTGATAGCACCTCATGGTCGAAACACACATTAGGGGGATGGTATCACATCTTGAGGATCCTCAGTGTCCCGTGTGTGATTTGATTAAAGCAACTTCACCATGTTCTCTCAGCAGCATTTTGGCTGTAGGTTTCTTCTCATGCACCATCTGAGTTTCCCTTCCAGTTACTTCTAATTCAATCAGTATGTTCAAATACTGCTTTTGCATCCTGAGATAGTTTATGCATATTCTCTGTGTTGAACAATCATCAACTTCACCATTCATGATGGAAGGGTTACCTATGATGAAACAATACTGCCAGGAATGTACGTGCTATGGTTTGCATCTGGAACATGCCCCAGGAATCTTGTGCCCCAACTGATGATGTCACTAGGAGGTTGTGGAAATGACAGTAGGTGGAACCTACTTGGAGGATGTAAGTCACTGGCAATGTGCTTTTCACAGGTAGATTTTGTCCCCTGCCTCCCAGTTCCTCTCGTCCTCCTTCTCTCACTCCTGTCTGTCATGATATGAAGAGCCCTATGCCTTTCCACCATGTCTCTACCTTGTTATGTATCTGAAAGTGATGCAATCAGCCAGTCTTGGGTTGAAAGCTCTAAAACAATGAGCCAAACTCACTTTCTTCCTTAAAGCTGTTTTTTTTTTTTTAATTATATTATGACAGTGTCAGAGAGCTGACTAACACAGTAAGAGAGATCTGGTTTTGTTTCAGAGTCAAAAACAGTCATAAGGGGCTAGAGAGATGGCTTAGTGGTTAAGGCGCCTGCCTGCAAAGCCTAAGAATGCCCGTTTGATTCTCCAGGTCCGGCGTATAGCCAGACGCAAAAGTGATGCAAGCTCGCAATGTCGCACATGCGCACAAGGGAGTACACACGTCTGGAGTTCTTTCATAGTGGCTGAGAGGCCACCGGTGCACCCATTCTTTTTCTGTCTCTCTCAAATTTAAAAAAAAAAAGTCATAAACATCTGATGTAATGAAAGGGAATCTCCTATTTGGAAAAACATTAGTGATTGGTGTGCTACATTTATTTTTGTATGACTATTATGCCATTGTCACAGCTGAAAAAAGTTAACAGTAATTCCTTCATATCCTCAAATACCAAACCAATGTTCAAACTTTCGTTCTCATCTCCAGCGTCTCTTTGGCATGTGGAAATCAGAATCTAAATGAGGTCCATTGCATTTGGCAGATTTCCTACCTACTGAATCTGAGAGATGATTTCTCGGCTCTCATTTTATTTATTCCTCTCTCTGCCTAACTTTCTGCAGGCAGATAGGTAAGTCTAGAGATTTGGGGAATTCGAATTTGTGGCAAGCCCTTTCAGAGGTAGGGCTGTGGATTTCTTGCATTCTATCCAGACGCACATGATTTGTGGTTGTCCTCTTTGATACTAAACTTGATTGGGAATATTGTTGACTGAAATGAGTAGGCTTCAGGTTGCTGGAGTTATTCCTGCCAGTCAATGGTTCAGTTTCATGGGCAGTTTTGGTTATCTGTCTTGGGGAGTTCAGATTACAGTTCCTGATGAGTAGCCAAGAAACCTCCTTACTACACACAGAGAGCTAAGAAGTTCTGCTTTTATGAATAGCATTTGAATCAGTGAACTCAGCATTGGTGGCAAACATTTGTATTCCATAGCTGGTACAAGGGGCCTGGGAGGTGAGAACATTAGTATACGAGCTGTCATGCCATTCCATCATTAATGTGGAATTAACCCCTAAAAGCAGATTGGAATCTGGAGAGAGCACGTGCAAGGTCAAAATGAAATACTATAGTTGGAAGAAATAGATGCAAGGTTGCTGAACTCCATGATTATATAAGTTGATTTGAGAAAACTGATGCTTGATGTTTTACATGTGTCCTCAGGCAAAGATCTGAAAAAAAAAAAAAAGGATTAAGAAAAGGTAAATAAACAATACAGCACTGTGCCTTGAGTGGGCATCGCTGGCCACGTGCAGAGGACTTAAGGATTCCCAGCAAAACTCTCTGAAGGGTAAATTTAAATCATCTGGGCTTTCTACCCAGATAAGTTTCATGGAGAGAAACTTGAAGAAGCATAGCTCAACCACCAACATAAATTTATGAGAATTCCATTAAAGAAGATCTAAACTTCTAATGGAAACCAAAGCTTCTGATTTTGGTACTACTGACATCGAGAGCTGAATATAATTGTTGTGGGGACTCTACTATGCCCTGCAGGAGTTAAATAGCATCCCTGCCCCCATGCATGAGATGCCAGTAGCAACACTCCCCTTCCCTCCCACCCCCCCCCGACTCAATTTGTGCAACCAAAAATGCATCTAGACTTTGCCAAATACCTGAGGGGGAAGAAGGGAAGTCATTCCCAGTTAAGAGCTATTGATATACAGCCATACTTAGCAAAATTCTCTGCCCCAGTTGGCCAGAAGCTGAACCTTTTATTTCAGACCTTAGTAAAGTCATGACTTTGAAATATATACCATGAGCATTACTTGAAAGACTAGACTCTGGGGCTGGGCAATGGCTTAGTGGACAATGTGTGCCACATGAGCATGGGGACCCGAGTACAGATCCTCAGCACCCACATAAATACTGAGGGAGAGGTGGCCCACCTAGAATTCTAGTGCTCAGGGGAAGGAACAGTGGATCCCCAAGGACAAGCTGGCCAGCTACACTAGTCAAATTGGCAAGCTCTAAGTTCAACTGAGATTCTGATCTAATCAAATAAGGTATAGAGCCATCAAGGAAGATATCCAGCATTGACCTCTGGTCTCCACATGCATGCACACACATATGCATGTGCACCTGCATGCACATGCACCTACAAACATGGGAACACACATATGCACACATTTAAAGAAAGACAAGGCTCTGAAGTCAGATTTCCCAGGAACAAATTGCATATCTGTCAATGGAACATGAGTCCACCTCAAGCTTGAGGTTTCTCTCCATGGAACCCTCGCATCTGAATCACCCTTGCTTGCTAAAAATGTACAGGCTGGGCCTTATTCCCCAGCTGCTGAGTATGGTTATGGAAGCTGCATTCTGAGCCTATGGTCCATTGTTAAGAGCTGAGTTCTTTGAGTGATGTGGCAGATGATCTGGAACTCCAGTGTGTGTGTGTGTGTGTGTGTGTGTGTGTGTGTGCTCGCGCGCACATAAGTGCTACTCTATGGATCTGGTTATGAGCAATCGGAAGCCAGTGACTGAGGGAAACAAACCACAACCACGTGGGCAGGCAAGGGCTACCTGCTTCTGAAGGGAGTTTTCTTGTGCTAGCTTCTGGGTTTCTGTTGCTGCTTGTTTCCTGGGAACACATTCTCTTGAGATCTGTGGGGAATCCTTTACACTCTGAGCTGTCTTTCGCTCACTGTTCAGGCTAACCCAGTAATCTTGGGCAACATGCATGAACTCCAATGTCCATCTGTTTTCAAGAGTTTCATGTACCTGCCAATTCCTGAGAGAAATACTGAGGGGATTCACAGAGGGAACCTTCAATAATAGTGAGGAGAATATGGGCAAATGCAAGGGAAGGCAAAAGGAAATTAACATTTAATGAACGTGTAGGATAAAGGAAAAAAATTATTAACAAGGGAATATACATAAATTCTAGCAATTCCCCCAGCCTGCCAAAGGGAATCTTGGAATTGCCAAGCTAATTTTCCTGTTCCTTTCTTCTAAAGAATATGGACTTTTGCTTCTAGGAGAGAGGCCAAGTAAATCTACATAAGAAAAGACTGAGAAAGAGAAGATGGGGAAGAAGAGGAAAAATAAGTCATAGGCTAGCGGGGAGGAATTTTTTTTTCCAGAAGTTATTGAGAAGACAAACCTCTGGGGAATTGCGGGATAAGAGTGAAATGGCAGAAAAGGAAGGAGAATTTTGATAACTGTTGCTCAAATATTTGGGCTCTGTTTAATGGAACTTCTAAAAATTCCTTTTGGCAGTTGAAATGTGGTTTTTCCAATTTTATTTCATGAGATTGAACTATGTGGGAACCTCAGATTTGTTAGGATTACACTCAACATATATTATCTGCTTGTCTCATATGCATTCGGTATTTGATGGATGTATTGTTTCATTTTATAAAAGCAGTAGGGCCCAGTGAGACCTTTTGAATCAAGCTGGGTTCAGAACCTGTTTCACTATGTCTTAGCTGTATGAACATAAGTATGTTAACTAATCTTTCTGCTTCCATATTACCATCTGCAAAATAACTCATCGATTTTTCTATGAGGATAAATAATTTTGTAAATGTGTGGTGCATAAAATTAGTAATTGCTGTTAAAATTATCCTTCCAAATGATAAAAGTAGAGATATAATAAGATCACATAGTCTGTGAATAGGATTGTCAGATACCACAGGATATGTCTTGATAAAATTAAATATCAGATAAATAATAAATGATTGTTAATATAAACATGTCCCACATATCAAATGGGACAGGCTCATACTAAAACAAATGGATTTATAGTGTATTTTTATTTACTAAAACTGGAATCCACAAAGAATTTTATTATGATTCAACCCTATGTTTTCTCCAAGCCAGACCCACAGTCTTCTACCTTCAGGTAGAGCTTTAGACTAGAGTAAGCACCAGGTGACACATAGACATCCAAGAGAAATGGCCTGAGGAGCTGTGCTCAGCACTTCTTGTATGTCCAGACCATGCCCAATGCACTAGCTAAGCTATGCAACAACACGCAACAATATTATCATCCCCACTTGACACAAGAGTCCAAGACATGAGTTAACTTGTCACCAACACAACAGTTAGAAGTAAGAGTTTCAGGCTCAGACCTGTATTCTAGCACCGCAATCTGTCACCTTAGATTATTGTCTGAATCCGTTTCTATTGCTGTAACAAGATACATGACACTGTGCGGTTTGTGAAGGAAAGGGGTTTTGTGTATTGTATGGTTTTAGAGGTGATAAGGTCCAAAGGGATTTCTCTGGCAGTTGCTTGATATTTAGTGAAGGCCTCTTTGATTTTCTGTAACATGTGGCCATCACAAGACAGAGCAAGCATGCCCAAGAGCTAGCATTTAAAACAGAGCCACTCTCAGAGCAACTCATTAATTCATGAATGGGCTAATCCATTCATGCAGGCAAAACCCTTCCTGAAGGCCTCACTTCCAAATACCACTAACATACCACTTTAGGGAGCAAGTCTCCAGCCCCAGAAATGTAGAGGATACATCCAAACTATAGAAGTTATCTTCTTTGGACAGTTTTGTTGGGACAGATTAATGAGGCATGGAAAGGTTACCCACTGTTGGGCAGTAATACTTAAAAGAATGCCACTCCTCTGTAAGTGAGTCCTATCTATGCAGTCAAGTGAAAGATAGCCTGTCTTCTTCCTTATAGACACCTGATGTGCAGATACCCCAAAGCAAAATCAATGCAGCTGATGTCTGCACATGCCACTCTCTGGATGGTTGCCAGGGCTGCACTTAGCAAGCGAAGGGAGCACAATTCCCTTTCTTAGACCTGGGCTGACAAAGTTAGCTCTGTGACCAGCATAAAGATGTACATAAAATCACCAAACTGACACATGTACAAAATTCTGTCCACTTCAGTTCTGTCAAAGTCCCATGCACCTTAAAGATTTTCTGTATTTATTTTGCAAACAGAATCTCTATGTTTGACAGTCTAGAAAATGAAGCATCCAGGGCAAGGGCTCTTTTGGAAGATCTGAAATGCAGAAATAACTCTTGTAATCTTCTCAACTCTTCCCAAATGCCGCTGGCACTATTCACTCCCAAGTATCCACTCGTTCCGTTGAGACAGTTCAGGAGGGGTGATCATTTCCTTAGCCCAGACACAGCTTGATGTTTCACAGTGGAACTCAGTCCATCCATAGATGGTAGTGAGTATGCCTTGGATGGTGTTGCAATTAGCTTCTGGTTCCTGGGACAAAACACTCAACCAAAAGCAATTTATGGCAGGTTGTGGTTATTTCAGCTTACTGTTCAGAGGGGAAGTTTCATCACAGTGGAGAAAGCATGGAACAGCAGGAAGCTGTCAGATATCTGGGTGGAAGTAGTCAAAATATTGGGCTTGGAGCTCACCTAATAAACCTCAAGGCTGCTCCTCAGTGCCCTTCCACCAATAATGTTCCACCTCCCACATTGCCATCAGCTAGGAACTCACTATTTAAAACACATGAGGCTATGGGACAACTTATTCAAACCACCACATATGGAGAAAGAAAAATTGGGTAGGTCTTTTACTTATGCAATAACTTACTTTTGATTATCTACAATGTGTACAGTGTGGCACAACCCCTCTGGGGAAACAGTGACAATGTCATAGTGCAGACCCTACCCTTAGAAAACTGAAGATACATGCTTTCAAAATCTAACAGATTCTCTACAAGTTGAGTATGTCTGTCTTGTCTGAAATGCTTGGTACTGGAAGTGATTCAAATTTGGAAATACTTTTTAGATGTTGTACTTTCAGATTAGAGATAACCACCACTCTGCACAATATTTGTAAACAAATAATAAAAGTTACTGAGTTACTAAAAGAATAGATTAAAAAGAGAAATTTAAATAGGCTCTTTTTGAATTTAAGATTTTCCATTGTATTGGTATTTAATACTAGTGTGTAGATTCCCACAACCTGAGCTAGAATGAAACCCTCCCTCAAAAAACCAAAATAGAAAAAAAAAATATGAAAGAACATGGGAAAAGAATCTGAATGTTAGCTTGTTTAACTAGCCTTCCACATTCATGTTGAGAAAACTTTTCCTTTGTTACATTTTGGTCTCCCTTTCTTTAATATTTATTTATTATCTATTTATCTATATATATATATATATATATATATATATATATATATATATATACATAAATATATCATCTATAATACATATAGAATAACTTTTAGAAAGGGTCATACTTTTTTATGAAATGCTATGTTTGGGATATGGTTTATTTCCCCAAAGTGTCAAGTGCTATAGAACCTTAGTCCCCAGCATGGTGGGGCTCTGGAGGTTGAATGTATAAGGGCAAAGCCTAATGGAAGAGCATTAAGTCATTCATTGGACCCTCATCCTTTGAAAGGAATCACGCAGCCCTCATGGAACTTTCATTAGTTGTCTTGAAGAGGCAAAGCACGCAGTCAATCCTTCTCCAATCTCTTTTTTCCCCCATTTTGCCATGTGCCTGCTGTCTCCTTCCTATACCTGTTCCTTCTATGCTGCCCCTGCCATGTTATAATGTAACCAGAGAGACCTCCCTGGATTCAAACAGATGGTGCTACCCAGACTTGAACTCTCAGCCTCCAAACTATAACCTAAATAAACGTCTTGTCTTCAGAGACTACCCAGCAACAGGAATTTTATTACAGCCACAGAAAATAATCTGCCTGGAGAATATTTAAGTTTTTAAAACCATTTGATTTCAAAGTGAGAACTAACCCATTGAAATGTTAGATTATATACTAGTCTTTAGAACCAGAGCTAAACTAAAAAGACAGTTTCATCCTTCAGTAGCCCTATGACTTGTTACCTTCTTTACTCCTTCTTGTGGTTTAAATGTGAAGCACTCCCCTAAAATGCATGTTTAATTAAATGTTTGAACACTTAATAACCAGATGGTGATGCTGTTTAGGAAGCTTTTGGAACCTTTAGGAAATGGAGCTTGGATGGAGGAAATGGGCCACTACTGGTAGGCCTTAAGGTCTTACGTCCTCTTCATTTTCTCTTCCTGACAATGGCTGCAATGTGACCAGCCAGATTCCCACTCCTGCCACCACACCTTTCTCCTCATGATGGAAGGTACTCCCCAGAATTGTAAGCCAAAATTAACCCTTCCTTCCTTAATCTGCTTATTGTCAGGTATTTGGTCACAGCAATGAACAAAGTAACTAACAAAGCCCTCAATTTCCCATCTCTGGAAGGAGAGCAATAGTAGCACCTATAGGATTGTTTAGAGATGAAACAGTCACACAAAACCCAGTAAGAACTGAGATTATTTTTGATGTGCTGTTGTTTCCTTCATTCCCTAAATATATAATGCAGAGAAAGAGAATTCAGTGTGCTAGCACGTTGGGTATAACCAAAACCAGCTACAGAATTTCCAGGAACCCATGTGCCACGGAAACATGAATTCCCTTCATTCAAAGATGATTAAAATTTTCAAAACATCAGCAGAGGCTTAAGCCAAGTTTAGGCTCTTCTGAGCCCAGGGCCTTATGCTACTGCAGAGCATACAGGCAATTCTATGAAGATGGCTGAATTCTCACATCAGTTTTGCTCAAAGAAAATAGATCCTTTCTAAGTAAGGACAGAGTGGGGGTACTGACCTAGGTTTTACTCCTAGAGCAAGTTCCATTTTGGATAAGAAATGGACCCATTAAAAAAAAGAAGAAAGAAAGAAAAGGACTGGAGAAATTGCTTAGCGGTTAAGGCATTTGCCTGTAAAGCCAAAGGATGCTGGTTCGATTCTCCAGGACCCATGTAAGCCAGATGCACAAGGGAGTGCATGCGTCTGGAGTTCATTTGCAGAGGCTGGAGGCCCTGGCATGCCCATTCTCTCTCGCGCACTCTCTCTCTACCTCTTTCTCTCTCTCTCTCTCTCCAATAAATAAATAAAATATATTTTAAAAAAAGAAAGAAATGGACCCATTCCCAGGAGATGCCACATTCAATTGAGTTTAAAGAGGTGTAGAAGAAAGACTAACTTTTTTTTTTCTTTCTAATTTGGATTGTGAAGCTTTCTGGAGATAGAAGACAAATGACAGTATGGAAAGGAATTTTCAGTGGAATAACATTATAAATAGCTTTGAAAGAATAACAAAGTGAAGCCAATAAAAATGGATGCTTGCACAGCCCAAAATTCCACAAAGATTCTCTTTCAACAATACACTTTATTAATAAATCAGTTTTCTTTGCTCCATTAAAATCATAAAGCTAAGCTCATTGTGGTTGGGTTAATATCATCTTTGTCCTCACTTGAAGAGTTCACTTGAGCAAGAAAGAATTGTTTTGATCTAACAGGTTTAAAAATATATATTTTTGAAAACATAATTCCTATAACTTGAACAAAAGGAAATTTTGAGCAGGGTGTGGTAACACACACCTTTAATCCCAGATCTCTGGGGGTAGAGGCCAGAGGATCGTTATGAGTTCAAGGCCAGCCTGGGACTACAGAGTGAGACCCTACTTTGCAAAAAAAGGAGGGAGGGATATTTTCTTTATATTCAGATGCTGATTATCTTCCAGTTCCACAGAAGAGAGAGGGATGTAAATAATTCTCTAATCTCCATCCTTAATAATAGAAAGGGAAAGTCCTCTTGCCTCTCTCTGTGAGAGCCAAGCTGACCCAAGATGGTGGCAATGATGTCCTCAACTGACATTCAAGGGTTCAGAGCTGGCTGATTTTGATATGTGCAGCAATTTAGCCTTCACTCTAGATCCTGCCAACAGCAAGGTGCAAGCTTCTTAGTTAGCCTGAACATTATGCACACATTATATAAAATCCTAAATACAACAGATGAACTGTATGGTGGGGACACATATACACTTTCACATCCCACATAAAGGAAAGAGTAAAACTAGATATTGGAAAGAGCAAAGACATCAAGTTGTGAAAGATAATTTAAAGCAGGGCTCAACTTGATTACCCACCAGAGGTTAATGGTAAGACCCTACTGCTGAAGATACCAAATGCTGTTGGAACAGACCATAGAGAGTCCTGGTTGGAATCTGTAGGAGAGCCAGTCCCCAGACAATTAGCCCATCTAATGCTGGAAGGCACTACACGAGCTTTCAGGGGAAAGTGGCCAACATCTGTCCAAGCAACTCAATATCTAAGCAATTCAGAAACAAACAACCCGTTGTGATGCTCACACAAATGCAACAGTGGCACAAAGCCATGGTGGGTAACCAACTGCTCTTGGATTGGCTAACAGATCCACTCAGTGGAAAGGAAACCATATCTGGAACTGGGAAACAAGTCAGAATCATATCCAGATAATGATTCTGCTTTCCATTGTCAAGCTCCCACTAACCTTAGACTGTAAGAGGGTCTGAACCCTTTTATTTTTCTCTAAATTAATAACGGTTATCAAATTTAACCACTACTGACTTCATTCTCCATTGGAAAATCTGCTTCTCTTTTTCAGATAAGAGCTGGACCTGACGAGATAAACCACCCAGTGCACTCCACCCCAGCCCCAGCTGAAACCACAGAGGAATTGGGGAAATGAACAAGAGTGCTGCTTTCTTAGTGAATCTGAGATCAGCACAAGGGTGATGGAGGTAGATGCTGAGGTCACTCAACACCTATCAAACCAGAGATCCAGAGGCTCCTCAGTGCCCATCACTGAAGTAGACTTAAAATGCTCCCAGCATGGCTCAGGGAATTTTGCGGAAGAGGGAGCAGAAAGACTGTTAGAGCCACAAGTTGGGACATTTTGCACAGAGACATTCCCTCCCCCAACATAATGCATGACCCACAATCCCTATTGGGTTGACTTGCATCCCCAATGAGGAAGGTCTCTTCAGAAAAGGGGAAGGGAAGAGGGAAAAGATGTTAGCAACATGTGTTGTTTACATACTAATTTTAAAAAATATAAAAAAGATAAGAAATAAAAAAATAAAGCAGGGTTCAGACAAAAATCTTCAGGAAGAGCTGGATAGGGATGGGGCAGGGAAGATCATGGACAGAAAAAACATTCTAAAATAACATTGTTTGGGTATATTGTCAAAACTCTAATCACGCCCTCTCCAGGGATCCAGAGAAATTTCATTTTGAGATGTTTATTAGGTGTGTCAACATCTCAGGAAAATACAAATTAGGAGCCACAGATGTGTGAGACCACACGATGCTTATCTGAGAACTAGACCATAGGGATGGTGGGGTGGGAGGGCAGGGAAAGAGTTGGGGGGACAAAAAATGGACCCATTTCCATTTGAAATGGTACCATAAAATCCTATATCCTGAAAGACATACAAAAAGGTCAAACTGGCATCAGGTACTTGGAGAGATCACCTGCATCACAGGGGCATGGAGAGGGTATGACGAAGACTAACTTCAATCTTCTCCTGTTTCTGTCTCTATCACTCCCTCTTCTCTCTCTTCTCTCCTTCTCTTTCACGTTACCTATACATTTCTTCCTTCTTTTCCCTTGGCACTGACCTATAACTCCTAATACCAGCATGGGGTTAACATCCACAATGAGCTGTTGATCAGTGAGACCTACAAGGTTTCCCAGAAGAAGACAGATTTCTGTAAGAGTACTTGATGACCCACCAAAGGATATTGGTAAGAGCCTACTGCTGAAGACACCATATGCTGTTCAGACAGAACATGGAGAGAACTGGCTGGAATCTGGAAGAGAGTCAGTTCCCAGACAGTTAGCTTGTCTAGTGCCAGAAGGTGCTACATAAGTGATTGGGGGAAAATGACCAACATCTGTCTAAGCAACTCGTGGTCTAAGCTACTCAGCAGCAAATAACCGTGATGCTCACACAAGTGTAGTAGTAGCACACAGCCATGGTGGGTTACCAACTGCTCTAGATTTGGCTAACAGATCTGCTCAGTGGAATGGAACCTATATCTGCAAATGGGAAACAAGTCAGAACCATATCCAAAAATAAGCCCACTCTCCAATATCAAGATCCCCCCCCCTTAGAGGGATGTAGCAGGGCCCACACCTATTAAATTCTCTCTACAATAATAATGGTTATCCATGTATCTTGCACTGACCTCACTTTCTGTTGGAGAATCTTCTTCTCTCTTTCAGATGGATGCAGAACCTGAGGAGAGAAACAGCCCATTGCACCTCACCAGGGCACCAGCTGAAGCCATAGAGTTATAGGGGAAATGGGCAAGAGTGCAGCTTTATCAGTGAACCTGGCACCAGCACAAGGGCGAAGGAGATAGACACAAAGAACACCCAACCCCTACCAAATCAGATATCCAGAGACTCCCAACACCTCATCACTGAAATAGACCTAAAATGAACCCAACATGGCTCAGGGAAATTCCTGGAAGAGGGAGAGGAAAGATTGTTAGAGCCAGGAGTTGGGTCATTATACACAGAGTCATTGCCTCTCCCGCATAACTGATGGCTACCCCATAAGGCAAAAAAAAAAAAAAAGAAAGAAAGAAAGAAAAAGAAAGAAAGAAAGAAAGAAAGAAAGAAAGGAAAATGATGTGTAATTTCAACCATATTTAGAGCCCAAGTTCATCGGGACAAATATAAAGGTCTCTAACTGACTTATTCAAATAGTATTCTGTGACCTTTTTGGTGTGCAAAACTTTTAAAGTACCTGTTTCCTCATATATCCCTCTATAAAAAAGGGGGTGACATCACTTACCTTTAAGAGTTCTTGTACAGATTAAACTTTCAATATATGGGAAGCTGGACAAAGAATGTACATTGCAGAGTTATACATAGTGGCACATACCTTTAATCCCAGCATTCACAAGATGCAGGCAGAGGAACACAAGTTCAAGACCATCCTGGCATACATAGTGAGACCCAATTGGAAGAAAGAAAGAAAGAAAGAAAGAAAGAAAGAAAGAAAGAAAGAAAGAAAGAAAGAAAGAGGGAGAGAGAGAGAGAGAGAGAGAAGGAAGGAAGGAAGGAAGGAAGGAAGGAAGGAAGGAAGGAAGGAAGGAAGGAAGGAAGGAAAAGAAGGGAGGGTGGGAAGAGAAGAAAAGAAAGGAAAGAGAGAAAAGAAAGAGAAAATGGAGAAAAGTAAGGAAAAATGAAGAGAAAAGAGGACTAAAGGAAGAGAAAGAAAAGAAAATGAAATATTGATTGATTGATTGATGTTTATAGGTAGATTAAAATATTTTAAGTCCTAAAGTCATAGAATTAGATCTTGCTGGGGAAGAATGGGAATGCTCGAATAGCTCTGAGCTTGCCATTCTAAGTCAATAAATAAGGGAGAGAGTTAATGAGGGAAAACATACTGAAGAACATAGTACACTCCTGCATACACACATGCACCAACACTCATGTGAACATGTGTACACACACATGCACACCATGTACATACTCATGCAAAAGCAAAAACAAGAGGCACGACCAAAAAAAGAAGCAGTGTCTGAAACAGTTTGGTCAACCAGTTAATATTCTAGGAGCACTTAATAACTGCTTAAACATGGCAGGGTCCCAGATAGCAAAGTAAAAGATAGGGTTTTGGTTTTCAGCTTACAGCCTTTTTATTTCTTTTTTCTGAATATTTTCATTTATTTGAGAAAGAGAGACCGAGGGTATGAGCATGCCAGGCCTCCTGCCACTGCAAATGAATTCCAGATGCATGCACCAGTTTGTACACCTGGTTTTATGTGGGTCCTGGGGAATCAAACCCAGTACACCAGGCTTTAAAGCAAGTGCTCTCTCTCTCTCCAGCCCACAGCCTTTTTCTATAAGGAAATATTCCAGACAAACTATCAAATTCAGTAAGTAGCAACATGTGGCCCTTGTCCTTGAGGAACCCTAAAGAAGCTAAGGTTAAGAAAAGCTAAGGGAAACCAGTAGTGCTGGCCCTGCTGGAACGTGGCTAGTGCTTTGTAGGGGCCATGGGGAGAGACTCGGGCAGGCATAGGGGAAGTTTGCACGGGTAGGCACATTGTCAACTGGGTGTGCACAAGGGCCTCCTTCCTGCTGGAGAGGAGGAAATTACCACATCACCACTCCTGAGCAACAAGGAAAGATGCAATTGTGCTTGGGGAAGGGTGCATCAGTGGGTTCAGTCTTGAAGGAGGCCAGGGAAATATGACTGTTGTCAGAAGGCCAAGCTCTGGCATAGGTCAAAAGCACTTCATCCACGGCCAGGAGTGACTGGCTGGCAGGGGGAGGGGAGAGATTGTGTCTGAGTGTTAAATAGACACATCTCATTAACAGTCTCTCAAAATCAGTTTTTCTTTGTTTGTTTGTTTTGTTTTGTTTTTTGGCAAAAATAGAGGATGCTGGAACTGGCAGCTCTTCCCTTTCTGCTTGGTTTCCTTCTAAGAAATCCATGAAGATCTGATAAGGTCTCTGAGCATTGTCTGCTTGCCTCCCACTGAACCACTTAACAGGGATAGGGGTTGTTATTCAAGTGAGTGATCAATACTGAAACCAACTCAAGAAGCAGAAAGGGAGTAGAATAAGGTCGTGATAGGGCAGGCCTATGATCCCTGCCCTTGGAAGGCAGAGGCAGAAGTTCCCGAGTACAAGGCCAGCCTGGGCTACATAGTGAGATCCTGTCTCAAAAAGAAAATTTGTGCTAAAATTTTCATTTTCAGTATCTAAATGTGCTCATCTCCTCTGACATTGACCCTCCTCCTGTTTCTTCCTCTTCTTTCTCTCCAGACCTTTTCAGCTGTGGGAAAACTTTGCTTTCTGTATTAGTTACTTTCCTCATTGCTGTGACCAACCTGACGAAATCAACTTAAAGGAGGAAGGGGGGCTGGAGAGATGGCTCAGTGGTTATGGCACTTGCCTACAAAGCATAATGACCTGGGTTTGATTCCCCAGTACCAACATAAAGACAAATGCATGAAGTGGTGCTTGCATCTGGAGTTCATTTGCAGTGGCTGGAGTCCCTGGCATGCCCATACTCTCTCTCTCTCCCTCTCTCTCCTTTTCTCTCTCTCTGCTTATAAATAAATTTTTTAAACAAAGTTCTGCTTATAAATAAATTTAATTAATTTTTTTTTAAAAAAGAAGGAAGGGGTTCTTTGGGGTCACAGTTTGAGTCCATCATGACAAGGAAGTCATAGACACAGAAGGGTGAGGCAGCTGGTCACACTGAGTCCCAGTCACAGCATCAAGAGCAGTAAGCACACAAACTTAGCACATTTTTCCCTCTTTGTACAGGCCAGGATCCCTGGCCCATGGAATGTTGCTGGCCAGTTAGCATGGATCCTCCACCTCTATTAACCTAACCTAGAAACTTCCTCCAGGCATACCCTGATATTTGTTTCCATGGTGTTTCTAAATTCTGTCAAGTCTAAAACATTAACCATCACCCTCCCCAACAGAGGCAGAAACAGCAGCATGGCCCTTACCCACAATTCTCCAGCCTCCTGGCTGCAAGGGGAACATTATCCCTTGACTCCCAGGGAAGTGAGAGAAGTGCCCACCTAGAGGGAGTGTTGGGGACAGCCACCTCATGAATGCAGTGACAACAACCACAGCCTTTCAGCAGTGGACTCCAGGGCTTCTTTGAGACCTGCTGTGACAGAGAGAAGGAAACAGCAAATCAGTACAGCAGCCTGAGGAGCCGAAGGATGCTGAGAGCTAAGAGGCTGGAAGAAATTAAAGGGTAGCTGACATTCCCGTCAACCAAAGGCCTCCTTTACTCTAAGGAGATAATAACTATCTGTGAACGAGCTCTCTTGTGAGTACTCATTTCTTCTGCTGTCCCCAGCATAGCGGAATCATTGTCACCTAGAATGTCACTGATTGCTCCTTGAAAGCAGGGAAACAAGCCTAGATTATGTGACCAAGAAGTCCCAGAGCTGCCTGTTCTATTATCAGGGTTCTCCAGGGAAAGACAATCAACAGGACACACACACATACACACACACACACACACACACACACACACACACACACACACCCTGGATATGTTCTATTAAACAGAGGCGGTTTATTTTGGAAGTTGGCACATGGTTGTGGAAACTGAGAAGTCCCGTGAGGAGAGTAGCGCCAGGAAAGCGGGTGGTGGAATGCAGCCTAAGACCATAAGGCCCAAGACTCAGGAGTGGAGGGTAGGTGAGCCAGCGCCAATAGAGGCCCTTTCATGTAAACTTCTACCGCTTTGGTCTATCCCTCCCTCCCTGGATTCTGTGCCCACCCACATCAGTGAGGTGTTCTTCCTTCCCAAGTCAAACCTGTCAAGTGCTGGCCTCTTCTAGAAACACCTTCCTGGACAGTCTGAAATAATATTTTTCTGCTATCTGGGCACCTGTTAGCCCAGTCTTGTTAATATGTCACCATTCACCTCCATGCCTGTCACATTGAAACGGGGCTTCTATGCTGGAGATGCCAGGGTTTGGGGCCCTGTGAACTTCAGTCTTGTTCCAGAAAGTGGGTTTGCAAACAAGTTTGGAATGTGCAGGTGAAGTCTTGTTAGGTTTTTGTTTGTTTGTTTGTTTGTTTGTTTTCCTGAGAAAATGTGGATGTGCTGCTATACCAATATGGCTATTTGTGAGTGTGGGACAGGACCACTTAGCCTACAGCCTGTCCCCATTTTACCAGAGAACCCTTTCCTTGTGAAAAGTCTAGATGGACAAGAACTGACGTCATTAAGGTTTGTGGCAGGAGTCACAGGGGCTCCCTAGATATATTTTGAAAGAGGTTAAGGGGCTCTTTGAGTCCCCCCCCCCCCCCCCAAGAGAATTAGACATCACAGTGACAATGGAATTGCCAAAAGCACAAGGCTAGAGTTGCTAGAAATGGGCTATGTTAGTAAAAAATTTGTAACTGTGGCAAAATATGAGCAAATGGTTTCAGGTTTTATTTCATCAAGATGGGGAGGGTACAGAGAATACAGCCACTCACATCACGGCAGCCAGGACAACAAGGAATTCCTGCCCTCACCCACGTTGACTGTTTCTTTTCCCTCTTGTATTCCATTCCGGTTCTGGCATGTGGGATGGTGGCACCCATATTCTGAGCCAGTCTTCCCTTCTTTTTTTTTTTTTAAGGTTATCCACTAGCATTTGCTTTGCCTTTTTTTTGTTTTGTTTTGTTTATTTATTTATTTGAGAGTGACAGAGAGACAGAAAGAGGTAGGTAGATAGAGAGAGAATGGGCGTGCCAGGGCCTCCAGCCACTGCAAACGAACTTTAGATGCATGTGCCACTTTGTGCATCTGGCTTTACATGGGTCCTGGAGAATTGAGCCTTGAACCTGGGTCCTTTGGCTTCACAGGCAAGCGCTTAACTGCTAAGCCATCTCTCCAGCCCTGCTTTGCCTTTTATTGGCTTTTATTTATTTATTTTTATTGACAACTTCTATACTTCTAGACAATAAACCATTATATTTCCCTTCCCTCACCCCACTCCCCTTCAGAACTCCACTCTCCATCATATCCCCTCCCTCTCTCCATTAGTCTCTCTTTTATTTCGATGTCATCATCTTTTCCTCCTATTATGAGGCTCTTGTGAAAAGCCTCATATTGGTAGGCAATGCAAGGTCATGGATATCGAGGCCAATTTCTGTCTGTACAGTTGCATTGTAAGGAGTCGTATCCTTCCTTTGGCTCTTACATTCTTTCTGCCTCCTCTTCCGCAATGGGCCCTGAGCCTTGGAGGGTGTGACAGAGATTTTTCAGTGTTGGGCAGTCCTCCATCCCTTCTTCTCAGTACTATGTTGCTTTTTGTGTCATCCCAGTGGTCATCGCCATCTGAAAAGAGAAGCTTCTCTAACCAAACATGAGAGTAGCATTAGTATATGAACATGAACATTAAGTGTAGGGCTTCCAGGGCAGTTTGGTGGGAATAATATTTACATTTAGCCAGACAAAAGCAGGCTTTATACCGCTAAGGCTCATGACCTCCCCTGCCATAGACTTTTGATTAGGTTTTCAGTACTTTCTTGATTAATCCTCTCTGGAAGTGCCCTCACACAGGCACACCACCCTGTCTCCTCCTAGGAACTCTCAGTCCAATCAAGTTGACAATCCCATGCAGGGTGTGGGAAATGGGCAGATGTTGGTCAAGAATATCTATTGGCACTTATAAGATGAACGCTCTCTGATGAGCTAATGCTGAGCGTAGGGATTGTGGCTAATATCATGCGTACTTGAAATTGCCTACTAGAATAGATATTAAATACTTTCACTGCATATAGACACACAAAGCAGTAGCTGTGGGGTGATGGATATGGTAATTCGTTTTGTTGTTGTTGTTGTTAGTTTTTCAAGGTAGGGTCTCACTGTAGCCCAGGATGACCTGGAATTCACTATGTAGTCTCAGGCCTCGAACTCATTGTGATCCTTCCTCCTCTGTGCCATCATGTCCGGCTATGGTAATTAGTTTGAATGTGGTAATAACTTCACAATATGTATGTATATTAATGTATCAAGTAATATGCTTTGGATAGGTACAGTTTTACTATTTGTTTATTTTAAATATTTTCATTTATGATTTATTTGCAAGGAGAGAGAGAGAGAGAAAGAGAATGGGTGCCTCAGGGCCTCCTGCCACTGCAAACCATTCCCAGTTGCACTTGCCACTTTCTGCATCTGGCTTTTCATGGGTACTGGGGAATTGGACCCAGGTGGTCAGGCTTTGTAAGCAAGTGCCTTTAACCACTTAGCCATGTCTCCAGCCACCAATACAGTTTTATTTAATTATATTTCATGAAGCTGAAAAGCACACCATTATTTTGTTTGTTCTAATAATATATACAAGGCTAACAGAAAAATGTGATCTTACTGAATGAATCTCATTTTGCCACTAATTCCTATTATAAGTATGAAGATGGGTTTTCAGAAAGAGGAGTTTTCTTCTTCCAATGAATTAATTTCTTCAAGGCAGAAGTGGGTGATAGCGTATCCCGAGGCAAGAATCTCCTTCTCCTGAGAATACTAATGCTTCCTTCTTGCCCCCATCCTCCCCCACCCCTGCCTAACACCCTCCTTTCACACCTCGGATCTTCATTCTTGTCTTGCAATTAACTTGGTACCTTCTTCAAATCCAGGAACCCTCCTTTCTTTTTCAGTTAAATCTGAATTCCTCTCATCCCTAGGGACACTCTGATTTCCCAGTTGAAGCTTCCAGAACAACATCATTCGAGCTAAGGAAGCATTTCTGGAATGGCATTGACTATAGTTTGGGCAGGGCTCCCCAGTTAACCTACTCTAGACACTCACTCAGACACCTACCCAGAGATCTGTGTCCAAGGTAATTCTAAATCCTGTCAAATTGACACCCAAGATTAACCATCGTACTTGGTAACTGGCCTAACTCTCCCTGATCCTGTCTACAGTGGCTCTGCCTTTGATTCTCAAGTAGCTCTTACAAAACCTCTTTCCATACTGTTTTTGGGTTTTCAAGGTAGACTCTCACTCTAGCCCAGGCTGATCTGGAATTCATTATGTAGTTTCAGGCTGGCCTCAGCCTCAGCGGTGATCCTCCTCCCTCTGCCTCCCAAGTGCTGGGATTAAAGGTGTGAGCCACCATACCCAGCTCACACTGAGTTTCCTGGCATAGTTTTCATCAGTTCCTATGACAGACAATTTCACTTTTTAATCAATTTCCATCACTGTATTGAATGATTAAAATTATCCATGAGAGTGGCTACAAATAGCTTGAGGTGGCAGTCAGCCTACATGGGAAGAAACCATTGAGTGCAGACAGAGCTGGGTGGTTATCACTGTTTCCATGTTGAAATGACATCTTTTGGTTTTATTGTTTTGGAAACCTAATCCCCTGGGGGCCTTGAACCCATGGTACATGCATCTGAAACTTTCTAAGTCATAAACCACTCATCTGTTTTTAGCTTACAGTCTTACAAATCTCAGATTTGTAAATAAAGAGGTTTGAAGTGTTTAGTGGGGTGTTAAATTCTAAAGTCAGAGTTTTATGGGTATTTTAAGTGAAAGTAAGTCACATAAAATCCACCAGGGACAACAAACCATCAGAGCCTTCTGCCTCAGATCCTCAGATTTCACTTATGTCTTCTTTCTACCAAATAAGGGGTCTTACCTAAATACCTTCGAAGGTGGGTCACTTGCTTCCATTTACAGGAAGTACAAAACTAGTCCAAACAGCCTATGCTGGTAAAAAAGTTAGGATGGTTAATTACTCTGGGTATTCTCCTGTAAGAAGTTCCTTTTCTGTTCCATTTATTAATTTATCCCAGAATTGATTCATGTGGGTTGGGAGCCATGTGAACGAATGGTACATGAGAGGTTATAATCCAATGTTGGGTTCTTTGCTTTTTTGCTCAGATTATTCCACTTCTGACTGTTGGGACCACTTTCAGGTTGACTCCTATCTCCTGTTTTCTTTCTTTCTTTCTTTCTTTTTCTTTCTTTCTTTCTTTCTTTCTCTTTCTTTCTTTCTTCCTTTCTTCTTTCTTTCTGTATGTGTTTGTGTGTGTGGCATGTGTAGAGTTCATGTGTGTGTTCACATGTGTACATTTGTATGTGGAGACCAAAGGTTGACATTGGGTAATCTTCCTCTATAACTTCACGGATTTTTATGCCACAGGGTTTCTCAATTCAGCTATACCAGCAGCAACCCCAGGGACCTTCCTGTCTGGGCCTCCTCAGTGCTTTGATTATAGGCTTACACGCCCAGCATTTTACATGGGTGCTGGGCATCCAAACTCAGGTCTTCATGCTTGTGTCGCAAGCCCTCTACCCACTGAACCATCTCCCCAGACCCTCCTATTTTATCTTGATGTCTTACCTTCCCCTTTGCCTCCTTAGCCCCGCCTTAATTTCTGGCAATACAAATTGCTGAATCACACTAGTCTTGTAGGTTCCCTGTCCCAGCACTAAAATCAGCTGGTTTTCCAAGAATCCCTGGTATTAGAGAACTGTGGATAATAAAGCTGCTTGGAGATAAAAGTTCATCTTCATTCTTGTACATTTCAATATATATATATCAAGGTCATTGGTACCAGGTCTGGCCTGGATTAGTACCTATAGAATGAGTACTTCCATGATGAGTAAAACAGAGGATTTTAAGATTGTCAAGCGCTATGGTAGACTCCAGATACATCATGTTTTAGCTGGTAAATGCATTAGTAAAGAAAATAAGTTTGGCCTGTGGGTCAAGTATACCCACGTAACTTCACCGTGTCTTATGTCTTTGTTTGTAACATGGGGATAACAAAAACACCTACCTATTAGGAGACAGCGAAGAGATGAGCTCATGTCAGGCACACGGTGCTCAAGAAATGTTAGATCTTATCATCAGCATGTCAAGCCACAGAATGATCTCTGTGTTGGTTTCATGATTCTCTCGTTTTTGTATGGAAGTCCCTGTCAATGGACAGTCATTTTCTATAACCTGCCAAGTGGCAGCCTTCGTCTTACTCTGTACGACAGTCTGTTAAACGTAAACAATTCCTTATTTAAATTTCAGTCTTAACTGATGAATCCTAAAAAAGAAAGATAACACGCAGAAACATAAGCTTTATTACGGGCGTTGTTGGTTTACGTGGTCTGGTGAGGCTATGTGGTCTAAATGCCACATCTTCTCCTTACCCTAAGACTGGAGGAAGGGCCAAGAAGACAGTAGCTATCTTACTGCCAGGTAAGACCAGAATGGCCCCCATGCATGCTTTGTGTGCAGCAAGGTTTGATGCATTAACCTGCCTCGGAGAGGAGTGTAGGATTCCTGGTGGAGTTGTGTATTGAAGACTTCCTCTTTCAGGGAAAAGCTGGGAAGGAATAGTGAAGGCGCTTCACTCACGATTTCACTGTGAGCCTGCGTGTCTGCTTCGCGGACTTGTACTAAGGACTGGAGAGGAAGGAAATATTCCTTCCCACCTTCCACCCTTTCCCGTAAGTGCAAATCATAGAAAACATAACATCCCTTCCTACTGCTAAAGGGAGTTACGTCACAAGGGAAGAGCTTTAGCCCCTGGAGTTCTTAATGCTGGATGTTGGGCTCTGATTTACCTGAGCCAGAAAAAAACGCAGAAGTCTGATTTATGAGGTTTTTTCGCTTTTCAACCCTCACTGCATGCTTAGACCCAAAGCAAATATTGTGCATGGAAGTGAGTTGCGTGGTTCACACAAGCACAGTTTTGTTTCCAGTGCATGAGTTCAGTTCCGATAGGTCAGGAGACTTAGGCGGAAACCACAGGCCTCCTCTCACTGCTGATCGCTGGACCCAAGCATTCATTTTCCAGGCTTTTATGAATGGGCTGATTGGCAGCGCCAAACCCAGTGGCATGGATGTGGCTAGGGATATTACACTCAAGAGCTGGGTTTGCAAAGAGATTGTTATCTCGCCTGTCAACACTGATGGGTGGTGAGTGGGTACACAGGGTCTCAGGCTGTGTCCATCAGGCCATGTTGAGCTCGGTAAAGAAAGTGACTGATATTTACATGCACTGGGCAAAGCAGAGAAGCAGTCAATGTTTATTTTTTGTTTTTCAAACCTCACTTCTCCTTGGTATATGCTGCAGTTAACTTTCTTGTTGCTGGGACCAGAAATAGCTTACGGGAGGAAATGGTTTATTTTGGCTTAGAGACACGAGGGGAAAGCTCCACGATGGCAGGGGAAAAGGATGGCATGAACAAAGGCTGGATTCCTGGCTAACATCAGGTGGGTAACTTCAGCAGCAGAGTGAACCGGACTAACACTGGCAAGCTGGGGCTATTAAACCTCAAATTCCACCCCCCCCAGCTCTCCTGGCAAGGCTCTACCTTCCAAATTGCCACCCGTGGGGGATCAAGTATTGACAACACATGAGTTGCTGAAGGACACGAAATTCAAACCACCTCAGTATATCATTTCAACTTTTTTTATGCGTGTGTAATATATATATTTGTGTTCATGTGTGTGAACACAGGTGTGCACTTGCCACTCTGTGCACATGGAGGTCAGAGGATAGTTTCAGGTGCTGGCCCTCACCTTCCACCTTGTTCTGAGGCAGGATCTCTTGTTCAGTACTCAGTTCATGTGGCTTGCTGACCCGTGATCTTCTGGGCCATTCTTCTGTCTCTGCCTTCCTTCTCACAATAGACGCTTTATCCACTGAGCCATCTCCCCAGCCCCTGATCTGTCATAGTTCTAAAGAGAGCGTTGCTCCATTTTGGTGATTGGAACAGTAATGGCAAGGGAATCATATGGCTTTATTCTTCATTTGCTTGCTTCCTTGTCAGAACACCGTGTTCCTGAGAATTCTAGTCTATCTGGTGTCTTCATTGTCTCTTCCTTCATAGGTTCCCAATTTTGGTATAGTAATTAACTTTTTCTGCTCCATAATTACTTTGTGGGTTCTTTGTAATATTTTGTCATCACGAGCCATGCTGTCATAAGCAAACTTTGCATACCAAGCACACAGTTGAACAATTTTCCATAGGCCATAGTCCTAGAAGGGGAATTTCTAGGTTGTAGGCAATGTGCTCACTGAACCAAGCCCAGGAGCAACATGTTGTTTTCTAAAGTGGTTGTACTGATGGGAACTCCCTTCTGAATGAAGGTCAGTGGGGCTCCTCAAGTCTCATGTTTTCAGCAATACTAGTATCTTTGGTTTGTTGATTTTTTTTTTTATTGCCACACACCTGAGTATAAAATAGTGAAAGTGGGTACTGTATAATTATCATTGCAGATTTTATTCTTTTCTTCTGTTTCTTTCTCATGCCAAAGTGTTTATTTTATTGTTGACACAGGTTGTTTATAATATATTTTCTTGGAGGTCTGTGGTCATTTTCCCTTTTTGTTGCGTAAGTGTGTATATAGTTACATGTATGTATGTTCTTTACGCAGATGATCCGTCTTACATGAGGCTTGTTTATCTTCTCTGTAGACCAGCTTCCATCTCTGTTAATCCTCTCTGTTTTTCCACATTATATAGTGGCTGTTCTTATCTTTACTGTGCCCTGTTTTCTTATTTCTATCTCTTTGCTCTATTTCCTTACTCAGTTTCATTATAAGCAGTTTTATTATGTAATTGACAATGTGAATTTAACTACATATGTAAAGGGTAAAACTCGATAAGCTTTCACAAATGTATACACTCCTAAGCCATCACTACAATGCTAGCACACACACCACCACCACATTAAATGTCCTTTTGCCCCTGTCCAACTGAGAGCTCTTTCCCACATCTCCCAGCATCCTAGAAGATGCTGAGACCTCTGATCTGCTTTCTGTCATGACAGACCCATTTTCAGCTCATGAAATCTTATATAAATATAGTAACAATGCATACATTATTTTCTGCTTGATTTTTCTCATCTTCAATATTTTTAATTAGTCTATATTAACTATACATAATGAATTTTTCTTTTCTTTTCTTTTCTTTTTTTTTTTTTTTTTTTTTTTTTTTTTTTTTTTGAGGTAGGTTCTCACTCTAGCCAAGGCTGACCTAAAATTCACTATGTTGCCTCAGGATGGCCTTGAAATCACCACGATCCTCCTACCTTGGCCTCACGAGTGCTGGGATTAAGGTGTGCATCATCATGCCTGGCCAACTTTTTTGTTTTTCAATGTCAATTAATTTATTCATTTGCACGTGTTTGTGCACATGCTCACACACAAACACACATTAGGGTCTCATACCATTGCAAATTAATGCCAGATGCTTGCAGCACTTTTGGTGTCCAGGTGTCCACGGGTGACTAGGGAATAGAACCCAAGCCACAGACTTTGCAAACAAGCCCCCTTAATGGCTGAGCCATCTCCCCAGCCCCACATAATGAGTTTTGTTCTAACATTTTCATATATGTTTATAATGTATTTTGACCATATGCACCTACCCAATTACCCTCTCTTATACCTCTTACATTGCTTCTAACCTCTTCTAAACTCTTCCTCTCTCCAACCAGTACCCTAATGCTTTCCTGTTGTATGTGTGTGTGGGTGTGTGCATGCGTGTACCCACTTGCATGCATGTGCATGTTGATGTATGTGACTATGGATGCACATGAGTCATGGCATGCTCTGGAGGTTCGAGGTCAAATGTCAAGTGTCAATCCTCACCTTCCATCTTGTTTGAGGCAGTATCGCTCATGTATCCATGTTAGGCTAGCTGGCCCACAAACTTCCTGTTTCTGCTTCCCTTCCTACCACAGGTATTCTGGGATTATAGATGTCCACCAAAGTCTTCAGCTTTACCTGGGGTCTGAAAAATCTCAACTCAGGTACTCATACTTGCATAGGAAGTACTTTGTACATCTTCCTAACTTCCTCCCTTTTGTGATGAGTTACATTGGGGTGCTTACAGGAGTGCAGGTGAGGGTTTGTTTATAAGAGCATGGGTATCTTACCACTGGCTTCACTGCTTAAGAAAATGTTCTCTCCCTCCTTCCCTCAACACTGATTAACTGCATATAAACCCTTCCAGAGAGCTGGGTCTTCATGAGCTACACTGCCCTCCATGACAGGATGTTGGCAGGTCCAATACTGTATAGATCTTGGGCAGATGATCACAGCTTCTGACTTGTCACTGCTGTTGGTTGTCTATGGGCACAACATGCTAAGACCTTATTGCTAAAGACGCTACATGCGCTAGTCATCAGAGATAAAGAAATCAAGCTGAAATTGGGCTGGAAGTTTCCTCCCTGCTGGCTAGCCCTGATAGTACTGGAAAATGCTTAAAGACTGCTAGAAAAGAATTGTCATCAATAGTCTTTTCTTGCTATAGATCTTACATGCAACACTACGGACAGGACAGGCAAGATGTGCCCACTGTTGCAATAGTGGCAAGTCTGTTATGAGGGTAACCAATGACCTTCTAAGGATTTCAGGCCCATCCACAAGAAAAAAAAATTCCCTTCTGAAACTGTAAACCCAGGTCTCTTCTGAAACTGTAAACCCAGCCCATGCCTCAGGCTATTATAGGCCCTAATGATGAAGCTACTCCTGTTATTTGCTAAATAGACAAGATGTGCCTGTCAATTTGCCCTCTAAATAGCTACATTTATACACACACATGTGCGCGTGCACATGATGCTGTCAGCTTTGGTCAGAGAAGCTCCCTTTTGCAGTGGCAGAGGTAACTTCAGAGGTATATAACTGGTCAAAGTGAAGAGAGGAAATTATTGTTGAGTGCTCAGCTATAAATGGGACATATGCTATCCCCTACACACACACACACACACACACACACACACACACACACACACACGTATGTGTGGATTTGCATTCGAACTCTGTTCTGGTCATGGTTGCATTTGCCATGTCTAATGTCTAAGCCATTGCCACACAGTCTGTAATGAACGTTAAACAAACCCAGTATTGCGGATGTAAGCCCCACCTCTTCCCTCTGGATTATCCTTGCTATGTATTCCTCAACTCAGGTTGCCAAGATTTTGCCTAGAATTTTTGCATCTATGTCCAAAAAGAACTTGATCTTTGTTTCTTGTGATGGCTTTAGGTGGTTGTAGTTTGAGGAGATGTTGGAAATAGCTTTGAAAGTCTAGTGTTTATTTCCATATTTGACAGAATTTCTCAATAAAATCATTTAGTTCTGGAGTTATGTGATAGTTTTTAGCTACAGATTTAATTTCTTTAATATAAGTATATATTCATCTTATCTGTTTTCCCTTGGTAGTTTTTAACCTCTCGAGGAATTTTTATCTATTGCATCTAGGATTTAAAGTTCATTGCATACAGAAGTTCTTAACACCCTCTTGCTATCCTCCTCATGTACCTAGGGTCTATAATGATACCATCTGTCTCACGTCTTACATTGATACCATGTTTCTTTCTTTCCCCCCATCCACTTACGAACTGGGCCTGACTCTGCTTAGCTTCTGAGAATAGGTAAGAGTGGGTGCATTCCTGATGGTATGACCATAGCACTTCTGTTTGTTTCTTGGTGAGCCTAAGTAGGGGTCTATCAAGTTCACTGGCTTGCTCATTTGTTTTTCTGTAACGTTTTCCGAGGTTCACTTTCGCTGATTTCAATCGCTGTATTTTTCTTCTGCTTATTTTGGGTTATATTTTCTGTTGTTAATCTAGTTTAAGGTTGACAATGACATCACTTATTTGACACTTTTTTTTCTCATATACATATTTATTGCCTTCAATTCTCCCAAGCATTGTTTCAGTAGCATCCCACAGATTGTGATACATTTCATTTTCCTATTATTGAATTCACATCCTTTTGAATTTCCTTTTTAATTTTTTTCTATGATCAATTGATTAGTTACATTCAACTAATTTAGTTTGCAAGTATGGAGATATTTTTGTATATCTTTCTTGTACTTGTTTCAGCTTAGTTTGAGAATATTCTTTGAATGACTTGAATCCTTTTAAATTTGTTGAGGCTTGTTTCATGACCTGGAATATTATTCATTTGGAAAAATGTTCCATGTGCACTTGAAAATAATATTGAAACAGGAACTGGGGTTCTCTGCCAATGCATCAATATGATATGCCAACACACTGAGATGGTATGGGAATTTGGTGTGTCTGAGAGCAGCAGAGCCTCTCTCAGTAAAAGTTCCACTGCATCAGAGGACTTCAGATTCCTGCCTTATGAATTAAAAGAACTGAAATCCACAGACCAGAAGCTTTTATTAGCGATTTTATAGCGATTTTATTAGATTACAGATAGAACTTCAAGTGCTTAAGGGAAAGAAAGGAGAACAGAGAGCCCACGAAAAGGAAGGAAGGCGGAAAAGCCCACCCAGAGACCCAAACTGGGGTCTTTTTTTTTATTAGTTATTATATTTTTATTGACAACTTCTATACTTACATACAAAAAACACATGATATTTCCCTCCCCTCCCCCCATTCAACTTTAGAACTCCAATCTCCATCATATGCCCTCCCTCTCTCCATTAGTCTCTCTTTTAATTTGATGTCATCATCTTTTTCTTCTATTTTTGAGGGTCTTGCGAAGGTATTGCTAGGCACTGCAAGGTCATGGATATCGAGGCCAATTTCTGTCTGGGCGGTTGCATTGTAAGAAGTCATACCCTTCCTTTGGCTCTTCCATTCTATCCGCCCCCTCTTCCGCAATGGTCCCTGAGCCTTGGAGGGTGTGACAGAGGTGTTTCAGTGCTGGGTACTCCTCCATCCCATCTTCTCAGCACTATGTTGCCTTTTGGGTCATCCCAGTGGTCATCGTGGTCATCGCCATCTGAAAAGAGAAGCATCTCTAACCAAAGGTGAGAGTAGCGTTAATATGTGAATATGAACATTAAGCATAGTGCTGTCAGGGCAGCTTGGTGGGAATAATATATACATTTAGTCAGACAAGAGGTCATGAGCCTTAGGGGTACAAACTGGGGTCTTTTATAGGTTCTGAATGGAGGCCTAGCTAACCAGACACTGGTCCAGGTTCTGCCAGGAATCTTAATCCTCCAGGAAAAGGGAACTCCTGCCTAGGGAGGGACTCAAGTTGAGTTCAAGAAAAAAACAGGCGAAGGGAACTCCTTTAGGCAGCAAGAGAAAAGGAGAAGCTAGATCCTTCTCTGACTTCTAGGAAAGGGGAGACTTCAAAGGAAGGCTGAAGGACATTTACTTTCCAGGGTCCGTGTTACCCCTAAACTGCTTCAATATGTTTGCTGTTTCTTTTTGGTAAATTTTAAAAAAGTAACAAATAGATCCAGATGGTTCCACATTCTAATTATATATCTATCTTCTTCTATATTCTTTTTTTTTTGCATACTATTCTATTCTATGAATACGTGACAAAGATACTGACATCATATTTGATGTAAATTTTTATACTCTACTTTGTAGCTTTGGCTGGTTCTACTTATTGTATTTTTAAGTCCTGTTATTAGTTGTATTTATAGTTAGGAATTTTATTTCTTCTTATTAATGATCAGTAGTACTATGAAATATTTTTCTTTGTCCATGGTAAATGGGTTTTGCCCTGAAACTACTTAATATAGCCACTTTAGCTTTCTTTTGATAAATATAAATAAGGCATATCTTTTTTCCATTCATTTAAATTTATTAGTATTTTCATATGTAAGCTGCATTTCTTATAAGGAACATTTTGTGAGTATTACCTTTGTTTTACAACTTGATAATCTCTCCTTTTTGATTTTGACTTCTATATCAATGTGGTGGTAGTTTGAATCAGATGCCCCTTGAACTCATGTGTATTAGGTTTTTGGTCCTCAGCTGGTGACAGTTTGGGGGCTGGAGGAAGTATGTCACTGGAGGCAGGCCTTGAGGATTATTAACCCCTAGATTGCCAGTGCTACCTCAGTCCACTCTCTAGCTGCTATCTTCTACCTGCTGTCTTTAGGAGTGACCTCAGCCTCTGCTCTAGGACCACCCTTTTCCTGGCATCATAAAGCTTCTTCCCTTTGAGACTGTAAGCCAAAATAAAACCTTTACTCCCATCAGTTGCTTTATCCCAGAAACATAAAGGAGACTATAACTATCATAATATACATACAAGTATATTTTTTGACCTTAAAAATTATGGATGTGCTGGATGTGGTGACGCACGCCTTTTTACTCCCACCACTCGGGAAGCAGAGGTAGGAGGATCACCGTGAGTTCGAGGCCACCCTGAGAATACAGAGTGAACCCCAGGTCAGCCTGAACTAGAGTGAGACCCTACCTTGAAAAACCAAAAAAAAAAAAAAAAATTATGGATGAGGGCTGGAGAGATGGCTTAGTAGTTAAGGCATTTGCCAGCAAAGCCAAAGGACCCAGGTTTGATTCCCCAGTACCCACATAAAGCCAGATGCACAAGATGGCACATGCATCTTTTGTTTGCAGTGGCTGGAGGCCCCGGGGCATTCATTCTCATTCTCTCTCTCTCATAAATAAATAAATAAATAAATAAATAAATAAATAAATAAATATTTTTTTAATTATGGTTGAGGGCTGGGGAGATGGCTTAGCATTTAAAGGTGCTTGTTTGCTTATTTACAAAACTTGCCAGCCTGCATTTAATTCCCCAGTAGCCAGATAAAGCCAAAAGCACAAAGTGGTACATGTGTCTGGAGTTTATTTGCAATGGTAAGCCACTCAGGTGCATCTGTTCTCTCTCTCTCTCTCTCTCTCTCTCATAAATAAATAAATAAGAATATTTATGAAATATTGTGGACTAGTCAGAAACAGTGGTGCATAACTAGTTTTGAGCCTAAGAATTTGAAATTAGACTGCAGACATCCATCTATCAAAAAAAAAAAAAAAAAAAAACGGGGGCCTCGGGTGATGACTCAATGGATAAACTACTTGCCATGCGACTATGAACAGCTGATTTGGATTCTCCAGGCCCCACATAAAAAGTGGAAGCTATAGTGGGCTTTGGTAATCCCAGTGTACCTAAGGTGATACGGAAGGAAGAGACGCGGAGACAAGAGAATTTCCTGGATGTTCATGAAGGGTGTGGTGAACAAGAGAACCTGCCTCAAAATGAGGTGAAAGCCAAGTAGAGACAGCTGAAAGCTATCCTCTGACTTACACAAACACACACCTCAGCATGCTTGTCCCCACACAAATACACACACACACACCCCTCAGCATGTTTGTCCCCACACAAATATATACACACACATACACCTCAGCATGCTTGTCCCCACATAAATACACATACATACACACACACCCTCAGCATGCTTGTCCCCACACAAATACACACACACCCCCCTCAGCATGTTTGTGCCCACAAAAATACACACACACACACACCTCAGCATGCTTGTCCCCACACAAATACACACACACACACACCTCAGCATGCTTGTCCCCACACAAATACATACACACACACACACACACACACATACACACATACAGTAAATTTTAAAAGTGGCAAAAAAAATTCTACCAAAGTTTCAAAGAAGAATGATTGCCAATTAAAAAAAGGAAGATGATTACACATTTGACAAGCTAAATGGCAGTTTCTGATGCAGAAAAAGTGCCAAAGCATCAACTATGAAGAGATTTCATTGTTCACAAATAATTGGACCATATTTCCTAGGGGCATCACTATAAAGTTATAATATCAGTATATATTTTTAATGTGAAAAGTTGTAATTTATTTGCCAATTACTTCTCATTTATCTACCCATCACATAATGTCAAATGTACTCATAATCTCAAGAATGGTTCTTTTGGGGGGAAAGAACGAGATCAAATATATTATTGAGGAAAAACATGTATATAAAATAAACAACTCTACTGGGACAAAAATAATTATTTTGCAGATGGGTGTGGTGACACCTTTAATCCCAGCACTTAGGAGGCAGAGGTGGGAGGATTGCTGTGAGTTCAAGGCCAGATTGGAACTACAGAGTTCCAAGACATCCTGGTTTAAAGTGAGACCCTACCTTGAATAAAACAGCAAATAAAAATGAATAAATAAAAAATAATTATATATATATATATATATATTTGTTTTTTCCCTGTTGAGCCACCTCTTCAGACCACAAAAGTTTATTTATTTACTTATTTACCAGTAGAGAGATGGAGGGAGGGAGAGGTAGGAAAGAGGGAGAGGATATTCTTGTAAAAACAAAAAAGTTAGCCAAGTGTGCTGTTCCATGCAGGCAGAGGTAGGAGGACACCATGAGTTCAAGGGCAGCCTGGGCAATTTAGCACTTTGAACATCATTCACATCTAAGTATTTTAATATGTTATTATTATTACATTTGAGTCAAGGTTACAATTGTCTAGGTTACAATTGGAATGAGCATATTATCTTGCAGAAGACTACATCTTATGGTTTTGTTTTTCTTGCCTGTGTGCTGGGAATTTAATGTAGGGGCCTGCCCATGGAAAGCAAATTCTCTACTATTGAGCTACATCCCAAGGCCAGATAATGTGATTTTTAATGATATTATTTTTAAAATGTTAATTTAATCTTATTATTCACGTGTGTGTGTGTGTGTTCTCTTAAACGCTCATTCAGAACTTTAATTCATGTCCTCTTTGATTTATTTGAACATACTTATAATCATTCTTTCAATTAGGAGTCCATCTAACTCTCTTTCATTGGAGGCCATTACTGTGGGATTCTTAGCTGGAGTTATGTTGCCTTGGTTTTTCATGCTTTTGTTTCTGCTTTGGAATTTGCACATTTAGGGTTGTCATTGTTTGACCTTTCTTTTAACACCCTTATTCTTTCAGTGGAAATGTTTGCAAATTTTCCAGAAGGACTTGGTTGTAGTAGGTTTAAGGTCCCCCTTCTCTGTAGACTGGGAGTCTAGCTATGTAGTCAGGCTTTCAGCTCACATGTTCAGGCACCAGCGCCTGGAAAAGTTTGATTAAATGACAGATGTGGTCTATTTTGCCTAGTTGAGTTCTGGCTATATATTTTTAAATTACTACAAATATTCCTCAGCTTTATTATGAGATGTAGTTAAGTTACTTAGAAATAGATTGATCCTTTAGTGTCTGCTTTAAGATTTCTTAGGCAGTTCTTAGAGCACTGCTGACTATAGGGCCACTCAATTTTATTACCAAGGCAAGACCCTTCTAAGTACTTTCAGTGATGCTCTGTAAATCTTGAGGTTTTTCCATTCTGGCTGGTGGTGCTCTGCACTCATTGCCAGCAATGTGAGAGCTGGCTACTGTTGTCTCTAATTGCCTGGGATTCCCTCCCTGCTCTCAAGGCTGCATGCAGCAGTCTTTAACTCCATGAATTAGTCTATTATGCTCCTTCTTTGGCATCAAATGTTTTGAAAGCCATGTTGTACTAAAAAAAAAAAAAAGCTTTAGCACTTTGAACATCATTCACATCTAAGTATTTTAATATGTTATTATTATTACATTTGAGTCAAGGTTACAATTGTCTAGGTTACAATTGGAATGAGCATATTATCTTGCAGAAGACTACATCTTATGGTTTTGTTTTCTTGCCTGTGTGCTGGGAATTTAATGTAGGGGCCTGCCCATGGAAAGCAAATTCTCTACTATTGAGCTACATCCCAAGGCCAGATAATGTGATTTTTTTAATGATATTATTTTTAAAATGTTAATTTAATCTTATTATTCACGTGTGTGTGTGTGTGTGTGTGTGTGTGTGTGTGTGTGTGTGTGTGTGTTCTCTTAAACGCTCATTCAGAACTTTAATTCATGTCCTCTTTGATTTATTTGAACATACTTATAATCATTCTTTCAATTAGGAGTCCATCTAACTCTCTTTCATTGGAGGCCATTACTGTGGGATTCTTAGCGAGTTATGTTGCCTTGGTTTTTCATGCTTTTGTTTCTGCTTTGGAATTTGCACATTTAGGGTTGTCATTGTTTGACCTTTCTTTTAACACCCTTATTCTTTCAGTGGAAATGTTTGCAAATTTTCCAGAAGGACTTGGTTGTAGTAGGTTTAAGGTCCCCCTTCTCTGTAGACTGGGAGTCTAGCTATGTAGTCAGGCTTTCAGCTCACATGTTCAGGCACCAGCGCCTGGAAAAGTTTGATTAAATGACAGATGTGGTCTATTTTGCCTAGTTGAGTTCTGGCTATATATTTTTAAATTACTACAAATATTCCTCAGCTTTATTATGAGATGTAGTTAAGTTACTTAGAAATAGATTGATCCTTTAGTGTCTGCTTTAAGATTTCTTAGGCAGTTCTTAGAGCACTGCTGACTATAGGGCCACTCAATTTTATTACCAAGGCAAGACCCTTCTAAGTACTTTCAGTGATGCTCTGTAAATCTTGAGGTTTTTCCATTCTGGCTGGTGGTGCTCTGCACTCATTGCCAGCAATGTGAGAGCTGGCTACTGTTGTCTCTAATTGCCTGGGATTCCCTCCCTGCTCTCAAGGCTGCATGCAGCAGTCTTTAACTCCATGAATTAGTCTATTATGCTCCTTCTTTGGCATCAAATGTTTTGAAAGCCATGTTGTACTAAAAAAAAAAAAAAGCTTTAGCACTTTGAACATCATTCACATCTAAGTATTTTAATATGTTATTATTATTACATTTGAGTCAAGGTTACAATTGTCTAGGTTACAATTGGAATGAGCATATTATCTTGCAGAAGACTACATCTTATGGTTTTGTTTTTCTTGCCTGTGTGCTGGGAATTTAATGTAGGGGCCTGCCCATGGAAAGCAAATTCTCTACTATTGAGCTACATCCCAAGGCCAGATAATGTGATTTTTAATGATATTATTTTTAAAATGTTAATTTAATCTTATTATTCACGTGTGTGTGTGTGTGTGTGTGTTCTCTTAAACGCTCATTCAGAACTTTAATTCATGTCCTCTTTGATTTATTTGAACATACTTATAATCATTCTTTCAATTCATTAGGAGTCCATCTAACTCTCTTTCATTGGAGGCCATTACTGTGGGATTCTTAGCTGGAGTTATGTTGCCTTGGTTTTTCATGCTTTTGTTTCTGCTTTGGAATTTGCACATTTAGGGTTGTCATTGTTTGACCTTTCTTTTAACACCCTTATTCTTTCAGTGGAAATGTTTCTGTAATTTTCCAGAAGGACTTGGTTGTAGTAGGTTTAAGGTCCCCCTTCTCTGTAGACTGGGAGTCTAGCTATGTAGTCAGGCTTTCAGCTCACATGTTCAGGCACCAGCGCCTGGAAAAGTTTGATTAAATGACAGATGTGGTCTATTTTGCCTAGTTGAGTTCTGGCTATATATTTTTAAATTACTACAAATATTCCTCAGCTTTATTATGAGATGTAGTTAAGTTACTTAGAAATAGATTGATCCTTTAGTGTCTGCTTTAAGATTTCTTAGGCAGTTCTTAGAGCACTGCTGACTATAGGGCTAATTAACTCTTTTATTACCAAGGCAAGACCCTTCTAAGTACTTTCAGTGATGCTCTGTAAATCTTGAGGTTTTTCCATTCTGGCTGGTGGTGCTCTGCACTCATTGCCAGCAATGTGAGAGCTGGCTACTGTTGTCTCTAATTGCCTGGGATTCCCTCCCTGCTCTCAAGGCTGCATGCAGCAGTCTTTAACTCCATGAATTAGTCTATTATGCTCCTTCTTTGGCATCAAATGTTTTGAAAGCCATGTTGTACTAAAAAAAAAAAAAAGCTTTAGCACTTTGAACATCATTCACATCTAAGTATTTTAATATGTTATTATTATTACATTTGAGTCAAGGTTACAATTGTCTAGGTTACAATTGGAATGAGCATATTATCTTGCAGAAGACTACATCTTATGGTTTTGTTTTTCTTGCCTGTGTGCTGGGAATTTAATGTAGGGGCCTGCCCATGGAAAGCAAATTCTCTACTATTGAGCTACATCCCAAGGCCAGATAATGTGATTTTTAATGATATTATTTTTAAAATGTTAATTTAATCTTATTATTCACGTGTGTGTGTGTGTGTTCTCTTAAACGCTCATTCAGAACTTTAATTCATGTCCTCTTTGATTTATTTGAACATACTTATAATCATTCTTTCAATTAGGAGTCCATCTAACTCTCTTTCATTGGAGGCCATTACTGTGGGATTCTTAGCGAGTTATGTTGCCTTGGTTTTTCATGCTTTTGTTTCTGCTTTGGAATTTGCACATTTAGGGTTGTCATTGTTTGACCTTTCTTTTAACACCCTTATTCTTTCAGTGGAAATGTTTGCAAATTTTCCAGAAGGACTTGGTTGTAGTAGGTTTAAGGTCCCCCTTCTCTGTAGACTGGGAGTCTAGCTATGTAGTCAGGCTTTCAGCTCACATGTTCAGGCACCAGCGCCTGGAAAAGTTTGATTAAATGACAGATGTGGTCTATTTTGCCTAGTTGAGTTCTGGCTATATATTTTTAAATTACTACAAATATTCCTCAGCTTTATTATGAGATGTAGTTAAGTTACTTAGAAATAGATTGATCCTTTAGTGTCTGCTTTAAGATTTCTTAGGCAGTTCTTAGAGCACTGCTGACTATAGGGCTAATTAACTCTTTTATTACCAAGGCAAGACCCTTCTAAGTACTTTCAGTGATGCTCTGTAAATCTTGAGGTTTTTCCATTCTGGCTGGTGGTGCTCTGCACTCATTGCCAGCAATGTGAGAGCTGGCTACTGTTGTCTCTAATTGCCTGGGATTCCCTCCCTGCTCTCAAGGCTGCATGCAGCAGTCTTTAACTCCATGAATTAGTCTATTATGCTCCTTCTTTGGCATCAAATGTTCGCTCATTCAGAACTTTAATTCATGTCCTCTTTGATTTATTTGAACATACTTATAATCATTCTTTTCAATTCTTAGGGAGTCCATCTAACTCTCTTTCATTGGAGGCCATTACTGTGGGATTCTTAGCGGAGTTATGTTGCCTTGGTTTTTCATGCTTTTGTTTCTGCTTTGGAATTTGCACATTTAGGGTTGTCATTGTTTGGACCTTTCTTTTAACACCCTTATTCTTTCAGTGGAAATGTTTGCAATTTTCCAGAAGGACTTGGTTGTAGTAGGTTTAAGGTCCCCCCCCCTTCTCTGTAGACTGGGAGTCTAGCTATGTAGTCAGGCTTTCAGCTCACATGTTCAGGGCACCAGTGCCTGGAAAAGTTTGATTAAATGACAGATGTGGTCTATTTTGCCTAGTTGAGTTCTGGCTATATATTTTTTAAATTACTACAAATATTCCTCAGCTTTATTATGAGATGTAGTTAAGTTACTTAGAAATAGATTGATCCTTTAGTGTCTGGCTTTTAAGATTTCTTAGGCAGTTCTTAGAGCACTGTTGACTATAGGGCTAATTAATTCTTATTACCAAGGCAAGACCCTTCTAAGTACTTTCAGTGATGCTCTGTAAATCTTGAGGTTTTTCCATTCTGGCTGGTGGTGCCTTGCACTATTGCCAGCAATGTGTGAGAGCTGGCTACTGTTGTCTCTAATTGCCTGGGATTCCCTCCCTGCTCTCAAGGCTGCATGCAGCAGTCTTTAACTCCATGAATTAGTCTATTATGCTCCTTCTTTGGCATCAAATGTTTTGAAAGCCATGTTGTACTAAAAAAAAAAAAAAGCTTTAGCACTTTGAACATCATTCACATCTAAGTATTTTAATATGTTATTATTATTACATTTGAGTCAAGGTTACAATTGTCTAGGTTACAATTGGAATGAGCATATTATCTTGCAGAAGACTACATCTTATGGTTTTGTTTTCTTGCCTGTGTGCTGGGAATTTAATGTAGGGGCCTGCCCATGGAAAGCAAATTCTCTACTATTGAGCTACATCCCAAGGCCAGATAATGTGATTTTTTTAATGATATTATTTTTAAAATGTTAATTTAATCTTATTATTCACGTGTGTGTGTGTGTGTGTGTGTGTGTGTGTGTGTGTTCATGTGCAGTTGCAGGCATGTGGGTGCCATGGTGCATGTGTGGAGGTCAGAGGACTAGTTTCCCATTGCTCTTCGCCTATCCACCTCATCTGAGTCAGGGTTTCTCACTTTGCTGTTCTTTGCTGTGCTGTCTGCAAGCTTTGGGGAACTTCTCTTTCTCCACCTCTCATCTTACAGAACTATCAGCTGGGATTACAGGAGACTGCCATGACATCCAGCTTTATATAGGGGGTCTGGGGATTGAATACTAACACTCCAGATTGAGAGGTGAATGTTTATTATCCATTGAGACAGCTCCCCAGCCCAGAGAGAGAGAGAGAGAGAAAGAGAGAGAGAGAGAGAGAGAGAAAATGGGCATGCCAGGGAGTCTTGCTACTGCCAATGAACTCCAGATGCATGCACCACCATGTACATCTGGTCTAGTGTGTATTGGAGAATCAAAACTAGGTCCATAGGCTTTGCAGGAAAATGCTTCAACTGCTAAGCCATCTCTCCAGCACCTTGCTATGAAATTTAAAAATTTTTAGATTTTTATTTATTTATAAGAGAGAGAGAATATGGGAACACCAGGGCCTCCAGCCCCCACAAACAAATTCCAGATGGCATAATGCTCAAACAAGTGCAATAGTGGCACACAGCCATCGTGGGTAACCAACTGCTCTTGATTTGGCTAACAAATCCACTCAGTGGAATGGAACTCATAGCTGGAACTGGGAAACAAGTCAAAACCATGTCCAAAAAATGAGTCCATTCTCCAATATCAAGGTCCCACCAAATGTGGGCTAGAAGAAGGCATACACATATAAAATTCTCTCTAAAATAACAATGGCCATCCCATCTATCTAGCACTAACTTCTCTCTCCATTGAAGAATTTGCTTCTCTTTTTCAGATGGAAGCCAAACCTGAAGGGAGGATCAACCTATTGCACCTCACCAGGGCCCCAGCCAAAACCATAGAGTAGCGGAGAAAATGAACAAGAGTGCAGCTTTCTTAGTGAACCCGACACCAGAACAAGGCTGAAGGAGATAAACACAGAGAACATTCAGCTCCTACCTAGCCAGAGATCCAGAGACACCGAGGCCCCCAAGACCTCATCACTGAAGTAGAACTAAAATGAACCCAATGTGGCTCAGGGAAATTTGCGGAAGAGGGGGTGGAAAGAATGTTAGAGCCACAAGTTGGGTCATTATGCACAGAGACTTTGCCTCTCCCCCATAATTGTTGGTTACCCCCATAATTCATGACCCACATTTCCCAATGAGGAGAGTCCCTTCGGAGGGGGGAGGACAGGGAAGAGGCTACCAGAGGCACCAACATGAATGTAAAATTAAAATAAATTTTAAAAAACTCCAGACAGATGCATGTGCCACCATGTGCAACTTCATTATGGAGATTCTGGAGAATCAAACCTGGTTCCTTAGCTTTTTCAGGCAAACACCTTAACTGCTAAGCCATCTGTCCAGCCCTGAAATTTTTCTCTTTTCTTCTTTTCTTTTTTTCTTTCTTTTGCATTTTTATTTGTATTTTTTATTTTTTTAAGATTTTATTTTATTTATTTATTTATTAGAGACAGAGATAGAGAGAGAGAGAGAGAGAGAGTGAGAATGGGCGTGCCAGGGCCTCTAGCCACTGCAGATGAGCTCCAGACACATGTGTCACCATGTCCATCTGGCTTTACATGGGACCTGGAAATTTGAACCGGAGTCCTTAGGCTTCGCAGGCATACGCCTTAACTGCTAAGCCATCTCTCCAGCCCTCTTTTGCATTTTTAAAGCTTTCATTGTAAATTAGTATGTACTTTGGTGAATGTTCTATACATGCCTGAAAATAAGGCATGCTTTATCTGATATCAGTTTCCTTCATATACATTTATTTCTACAAGCTTAGCATACAAATCAGTTTATTCAAATGTTATATATTGGTACTGAGTTTTTTTGTTCAACACATTCAGAGAAGAGTGTGACAACTCTTTCATCTGCAATATTTCCTTATTTTTCTCTGCAAATGTACGTGTTTCTTCGTGTGTTTTGACACTATATGCTTAAGTGCATGCTGACTATATCTTATTTCTATGTGACTCTTTAAAACTTTGCTCCTTGTCCATTGTGAATTTTCCCATTTTCCAAAAATTCCTTCCTTCCCCCATTCTAAAATGTTTGCCACTGCTTTTAGTTTGGTTTCTGTGTGCTCATTCTTTCTGCTTGCTTATTTTCCACCAACGGTCAAGTATATTTCCTTTGGGTGGAGACACTGTTCTGAATCCTGCTTCTCTACTCAGAGCTGCAGAGAATGAATTTTGTTGAGGGTTCTGAGACGCTGTTCACAAACTCTTCCTTTTCCCAAAGACTATGTGACCAGACTCTCTGACCTTCCTGAGGCACAAGCTGATAGTGCTGTAGAATTCCAAGTCAAATATTGTCCTGCTCTTCAATCATAACTCTTATGTTAAAACACTTAAAATATGTATTGTTCTCAAACATTGTCATCTTTGGAAACTATATTTGAATTATATATACATCTATCACACTCTTTACTCCTGATTCCTTTGTTTAACAAAGCCAAGTGGGTTGATTATTTCTTGGGGTAGTGTGGTCTGAGCTTTCTCCATGAACAGAGACTCTTCCAGGAGTAGCTGAAGGTCCAATGTCTAGGATGAGATCAGATGTCTTTTGTGGTACCAACTGGACTATGCTTTTTCCGAGGTGAAACCATTAAGGGCTGTGGAGTTGCTGAGGAGAAGAGTCGCCACAATCAAATTTCTTCTACACACAAACCATAGTGAATAAAAATTAATCAAGTTCTACTATGACTTGCTTTATTCATAATACTTAATGGTCATGTAATAGGACTTTTTATTCGCAGTTAAAGTTCATCAGTGCGGGTTTTACATGGAGATAGGTATTATGCTGATGGTTTAATTACACACCTTTTTGCACACCAAAGGAAATGGCTTATGCAGGTTTTGTAATTAAAGAAGGACTTCTGAGAGAGAGGGAACCTATGGTGAACTCAGCGTTTTGAAAATGTTAATTTTTAATTTAGTAACTCTTTGAGAATGTCCAACCCAAGAAATGATTCTTGATGTTAGACTTGTTTATGTATATTTACACAGCATGCATATGCTTGGCTCCCTTAACACATACAGAACTTTCTAGTTCTCATGTTAAAAATGAATATTTTTTTGTTGTTTTGTGAACTTAACATTAAGTTGTCACAGCACATTGCTTTCCATAAGCCTAGCATAAATGGTACAGTCTGCAAGTACATTGGTTTTAAGTTCATTAAGCAAGTCAACTGGTGTCAGGTCAAAAAAGATTCATTTGGATGTCTACATTTGTGACTTTATTGAATATAGACTATTCCATGTCTCCAATTAGATTCTGTTTTAATGGGATGAGGATTGTGTACTTTACTTTCTGTGTCATTGGAACCAAAGTACAATTTATTCTTTCTTCCCCAAACATATGCCTGCACCCATCCATCTCTGGCCTCTTTTCTGAACTCAGTTTCTATACTCAACCACCTACTTGTTGTTCCACACTGAATGCCCAGAAAGCATTTTGGGGCAAATCTAAATGGAACATTATCTTATACCCCCTCCTTCTGCAGTCCTCTCAAGATTGGAAAATGTCCATGTCTTTGTAAGGTAAAAATGCTTTTTTTACCGTGGGGGATGGCTCAGTGCTTAAAAGTGCTTGTTTGAAAATCCTGCAAAGCCAGGTTCAATTCCCTAGCACCCTTGTAAAGCCAGAAGCAAAGAGTGGCACAAACATCAGGCATTCATTTATGGCGGCAGGAGATCCTGACATATTCATGTACATGGACACCCAAATAAATAAATAAAATATTTCTTAATGTCTTTGCAATTCATACTGCCAAAACACTTGAAGTCTCTGGTGTCTTTATTCATCTCTCATACCAGTACCATATTCAGCGATGCATTCCACTGGCTCTGTCTTCAAACTATAATGCCGTCATGCCTGTCTGACCTTCTTTGTCCCGAAGCCTTCTGTGTCCCAGCCATCACTGTCCCTTGGGCAGGTCCCTTTTTTTCTGTGCCTGCTTCTTCACATTTTCATTGTAGTAGCCAGAGAAATTCTTTAAAACTCAAAGTCGGGCCTGGCATGGTGGCACATGCCTTCAATCCCAGAACTCAGGAGGCAAAGGTAGGAGGATTGCTATGAGTTCAAGGACACCCTGAGACTACATAGTGAGTTCCAGGTCAGCCTGGGCTAGAGTGGTTTGGACCTATTCAGTGTCATTTTTTTTCTGTGCAATGTAAATTTGGCCAGTTAGATCACAGACAATCCTCCTGCTGGTGGGTATTGTATTTGACTAAGAGAAGCTCCTTGGAGCTCTTCCCCAGACTATCTAATGATGAAAACAGGAGATCCTGCGGGCTCTGCTGGTGGTCATCTATATTACACACAGGAAATCAGAGCAAGGTTCAGAATGCATCTAACTGTGGCATGGGCAACAGTGAGATATTACTGACTAATGACACCTCCATGCACTTGGTGACAGCTGATTGTCAGCTGTGGGGACCCAGTTATGATAGGAGAATGTGGGGGAAGGACAGAAAGTAATATTTGGTTTGCGGGTCTACATGTCTCCTTGTTTTTAGCATATTTTCTATCATAATCATAGTTGGCACACAGAGTTGAGCCCATGAAGACACTTTTTTAAAAGAATCCTTCTTCGGAGAACTTTGTGCAAGCTTCTGTCACCACCCTCCCCCACCATTTAGCTGTGACCCTGCCACGCAAGGACTGTATCTCATGAAGCCTACGGCCAAATTCCCTCTGATCAAGAATGAGAGAAATGCTGTAAAATTCATCCAAGTCATTTTCCAATGGCTTGGGCCAACTGCCCCTTTTTGCATCTTGGATTACATTTTGGGTTTTGTTTAAGCACAAAGCGCTCATTTTTGTCTCTGTCTCTGCTCTAGCCACAAAGAAGTATTCTCCTCAATGGTGTCTGCCAAATGGAAGAAGGTTGATTCAGAACATGTATTTGGCAATCCAAAGGATTCCTTCTCATGAAGCTGTGAGAGAATAAGCCTGTAGCCCCTACTTCGGTCTTAAACACCATGAGGCCCAGACTTACCCTGTGGGACTTGTGATTATATGGGACTCCTTGAACTTGAAGTGGCCCTTCCTGCTGTAGGGCCTTGACATATGTTGCTTCCTCAAGAAATGACCTCACTTTACATAAAGGGCTGGTTGACAAGAGATTGAAAGAAGTCAGTGCAAACTGACCCCAGCGAATTCACTAAAGATCTATCTTCTGTGAAGCATGGTTGGAGCTAAAACCTTGATATGGTCAAGACTTGGTGTGCATGCATCTCTGCTTCTTGTTCCTGGGGCTGGTTTGAGCTCCAGGTCCTGGTTTTCCTCTCTTGGTGTTTGTCTCGGATCACAGTCTGTTCTGGGACTCTACCCTTACATCTCCCTGCTTTGTCTGATGTTTCTCTTTCTACCTTCACTTACGTGGACTTTTTGGCTGTGATGGCAGAAATAGCTACCACCAGCTCTGGGCTTCCTTTCTATCCTGTCATGAGTTCCTTTGAGAAGATTCTTTCAGCACTGTGGAGAAAAGTCTTGGGCTGAGCCATGAGCATACAGGCTTAGTGCTACAACTGCTGAACTATCAATGTTGACAGACTGGGAGGGGACAGCTTTTGCAAAGAAATATACAGTGTCCTGCTTGAAGAATGGGACCCAGTGCGAGTACACAAAGTCTTCAAAGTCCTGCACCCTCTCCATTAACTCTTGCCTGTCAGAGGAGTCTCTCTCTCTCTCTCTCTTTTGTTTTTTGTTTTGTTTTGTTTTGTTTTGCCAAGAAGGCAAATCCCACAGCCTCAGATTCTTCATTGGACAACCTCAGGGTGTCTCATTGGGGAAACTGAGGCATCCTCATCTGTCATGTGCTGATGGCCATTCCTGCCCTGGAGGAGCAGTGCAGGAATGTGAGGGTTGATACTTGGTTTGGCAGCCCATGGAATATGCACGGAATTGATTCGAGTGTGCAGGCCCTGGCATCTGTTAGCAGTGGTTCCAATTGACCTCTCCTTCCTGGCAGTGTAATGCTTGCTCTTTCTCTCAACACATGGAAATATCAAGTCCTGGGGAGACAGTGGTGACCCATGCAGAAAAGGTCTGTCTGTATCATTGTAGTTGGAAGACATTTAGTGCAGAAGCACAACTGTTCGTAGACTGTCAAGAGGAGGTGAGCCCAGGAGAAACAGTGAAGCAGGAAAGAGGCCAGGGGTGAAGGAAAAGGTGCCATTGACACCAAATGGCCCATAAAGTTGTCTAAGCCATGACAGGGTAGAGACTGATAAAAGAAGGAATACATATTCGTTTTTTTTCCAAATATTTATTTTTATTTACTTGGGAGAGAGAGAAAGAGAGAGAGATGATGGGCCCACCAGGGCCTCCAGCCACTGCAAATGAACTCCAGACACATGTGCCACCTTGTGCATCTGGCTTTATGTGGGTCCTGGGGAATCGAACCTGGGTCCTTTGGCTTTGCAGACAAATGCCTTAACCGCTAAGCCATCTCTCTAGCCCCCTACATATTCTTTTTATAGATGGTGGTGAACATAAGGAGACCTAAGACTCATCAAGTGACAAGAAGAGAAAGCTCAGCACTTGGCACGAGATGACTCATCTCTGTCACATTCATCAGGGCTCAGGGAACACGCAGGGGAAGCGGCAGAAAGAGTATTTGTGCTACTGTCATTGCTGGCCAGAAAAGCTTCTCAATGGAGATGGTGGTAGACACTGAGCAGACTCACAACCCAACAAAGCTTCAAATAAGAGGTTGTCAAGAACGCCATCCTAAAGCCGGGCGTGGTGGCGCATGCCTTTAATCCCAGCACTCGGGAGGCAGAGGTAGGAGGATCGCCGTGAGTTCAAGGCCACCCTGAGACTACCATAGTTAATTCCAGGTCAGCCTGGGCCAGAGTGAGACTCTACCTCAAAAAACAAAAAAAAAAAAAAAAAAAAAAAAAAAAAGAACGCCATCCTAAATGAGACATTGCTACCACAATGCCTGTCCATCCCCCGTCCGCCCCCCAAGGCTCAGGGAACATTGCAGAAAATGGGGAGGAAAGAATATGAGAACCACAAGGTGTGAAGGAGTACTCTGGGTCACTGACCTCTGGACACGAACCGACTTGTGCATTCATGACCTCACAGCCGTTGTCACTACTCCCACAAGACCTGCACAATTATGAGCTCATCAACATTTTGTCATAGAGGATGGTGGAAGACCAAAGAGAGAGAGAGAGAGGTCCAAACAGAAGAAGGACTACTTAGAAAGAGGAGAGTGCTCAATGAATGGGGGTGGAGGAGAGGGACAAAAGAGGGTATGTTCTAACCAAAAGAAACAGAAAGAGACAGAGCACTGCCTTCATAAAGAATACATTTTGGTGCTTGAGGCAAAGTGTAGTCATCCCAGCTACAGCCAGAGGGCTAATATGACAGAGGAGGAGAGGTGGCAAGGAGCAGGACAGGGATCTTTTATTTTTGAGGTAGGGTCTCACTCTAGCCCAGGCTGACCTGGAATTCACTCTGTATTCTCAGGGTGGCCTCGAACTCACCGCCATCCTCCTACCTCTGCCTCCCGAGTGCTGGGATTAAAGGCGTGCGCCACCATGCCAGGCAGGACAGGGATCTTGACGCTGCACGACCTCCTGAAAAGCAATTGTGCCAGCTTGTGTATGCATAGAACTTGCAACTATAAACAAATATGTTCCAGAACTTGATTCAGGGGCTTTCTTTAACAGTTCTCACCAATACCTGTGTGAAGTCCCTTACCTGTCAAACCACAGGTGCCACGAGAACTCTATTCGTTTTGCTTTGAACTTTCCCTGGCTTCTTGTTAGTTGCCATTAGCTTAGACATCCTTTGCGTGTCTATTAAATACTATGTGTTCTGCAAAGCCTCTCAGATTGTGCCCAATGGAGGTAGGTGGTCTTCCTGGATTCTTGAACTCCTCCAGCAATAGCACCAGTCAAATTGCAACACCATCTAATCTGTCTTCCCTGTGGACCATTAGGAACTAGGAAGACAAGGGTTATGTCTGTCTTTTTCCCAGCCAGATTGCCAGTGATGGGTTTGAGTCAATTATTTAATTCTCAAGGATAGGAGAAGGTGAGGGTAGATAGATGGATGGAAGCATTCATGTTCATGAAATTTTGTTTCTAAGGGGCCATGTTACAAGGCTGGGGTTGCTAAGACAATCTTATAATATCAGTGAAATATGGAGTGTTTCACAAACTCTCTTAGGCTGAGGATTTCATCAAGAAAAGTCCCCAAGGGAGAATGTTATTAAAATTTTAGAAGTATAAAATGGGAAGAAATCCTTATCATTTAGTAAATGTTCTTGATGAATAGAAAGCGGAAGCTGAGAACTAACGAGATGAAGGATGGAGTCACCCCAATGCCTTGTGACCAGTGTGGGAAGGAAAAGCCTGGGGGTCAGATATACAAGCATCTGAATTCACAGTGAAGTAGCACTCTCTCCTTTGAGGATCCTAGGACAAATCAGATGCTGGGCCTGGGGAGATGGGAACTCCTATGAGGGTGAGGTGTTTTTGGATTTGATGCATTTTGTGGGAAATAGGATACCCTCTAAATATCCTTTCAGACCAGCTTGAACATTGTGAAAGAATATTAATTTCTAGATCAGATTACAGAAGGCTCCAATCTATTTGGTAGATATTTTTTTCTGTTGATGGAGTTTTAAGGTAGCAAGCTTGGATCAAAAATAAATTATTAGTAAACATTTGCAAGTGAGAAACAAATTATTCCAGGAGCACTTAGCTCCTTTCTTCAAATACACACTTGAAAATTGTTAAGATTCCGTTCCTTAAGAATGCTTGAATCTCTCCCAAAATCATAACATGGGCAAACTTACCGAAATATTTTTACAATTTTATTAGAGGTTTTTAATTCACTGCTTTATCTATCACTGTTAGACTGCAAAATAGCTTTAAATATTCAAGTGGTAATTAATGAATCTTTTATGTTGCAAATCAAACATTTTAACTGTGTGCCAGAGGAGGAGCAGAGAGGAAGGACTTAAAGGGTGATCATTTCTCCCTATGCCCACTGCTGACCGGCGCTGATTTGGCATTTTGGGGAGGGGGTTTGTGTCTTTTTGCCCAGTGGGCAACACTCAGAACAGCCATTGTCTGCCGTCTTCTAGTGTATTAGGATTCTTACCAATGACATTCCTGACTAGATGGAAAGTCTTTGAATGTGGAATTTTTGCTTGAGTACAAAATAATAAGAAGCATGTGTATGTTAAAAAAAAAGGACCAGCTTAATGGCAAATGAGCATTGGCTTAGATTAATATTCTCTTACAGTAAAAATGTATATTTAATAAATTTTCTCTAGCACCCCCCCCCTCCAAATCTCACATACTTTTCTAAGTGGCATGCCAACTTCAGGAAAGTATATGTGATACATTTGATTTATGTTAAGTCAACAGCATGTGTGAGCCATTTAAAATTACATTTTAAGTGTAGAAATATAACCTCCCCCCCCCCAAAAAAAACATGTACAGTACTGTATATTGAGAAGGATGAGATGTGGTCTGAAATCCCTTGTTAATATTATTCTAAGATAATTCTTTAAATGTGGTATTTTGTGCCATCATAAGACAGCAAGTACAAAATCCTGTGATTTCATTTAAAATAAGAAAATCAAGCTGTTATTAAAGATTGAACAAACTAGTCTTCCTTTCTCAAGTCACTAATGAGAAGTGAGTGGGTGACAATAACAGCCAAGAACACTTACAAAAGAATGACAAATTTGAGACCAGGAGCCATGTCGGCCACCCTGTGTTGTTTAAGGGCCTTAATTAATACTGGACTCGGTAACATTTATATATCACAGCACTGAACTAAACAGGAAACAATTTATGTCACCTAAAGCTTTTTAACAGATCGATGCAACTATTTGTAATTGCTTGTTTCACAAGATTAAAAGTGCTAAGGCCTGATCTTCGCCCATGGATTTGTGGTCAACATGACCTGCGCTTCCGTTGTTTAAAAAAAAAAAGAAAGAAAGAAAGAAAAGGGAGAGTTGGTGATCAGCACTGCCTTCCATTAAGTAATCCATATTGCTAATATTTCTGGAATTTTAATGTAGTTACAATTTATAGCTGATCAAATGTGGTTACCTAAATTGCTGTTGCTAGTAGACAGTTTAACTGTCTTTATTAATTACAGTATAATTTAATGTTTGAGTACTACCACTTGTGTTGGTCATTTTTACAGCTCGAGCAGTTATCAGCCTTATGACGAACCATTTTAGCATTTTCAATGGAAATTTGCTAATATGATGAGTTATAAAAATGTCACATGCTGGTAAATAATGATTATTGCATTGGATGAAATTAATTCTTGAAAGGCCGGTTACCTTCAAATTAACATTATAACTTGAAGCTTGTTTTTTTCCTTGCCTGTCTTCTTGGTATCAGCTTTCAGGGGGGCGGGTGGAAATGGATCATTGATAAGTTGTGATGGTTTATATATATATATATATATATATATATATATATACACATATATATCCAATATTTTATAATCTGATTAGAAATAATATGACATAGGGTTGTGTTTTTTTAATAAAATACTATTTAAAAGTATATATATTTAAAAGTCAGGCATGGTGGCGCACGCCTTTAATCCCAGCACTCAGGAGGCAGAGGTAGGAGGATTGCCATGAGTTCGAGGTCACCCTGAGGTCATATAGTGAATTCCAGGTCAACCTGGGCTAGAGTGAAACCCTTCCTTGTAAAAACAAAAATAAATAAATAAATAAATTTCTTTTTTAGTTATATTTAGAGTGATGGTTGTTAATCCAAATACTGTTCCACAGTTAAACCAGTGTTTTTGCATTTAATTTAATTTCCATCCAAGGTGAATTCTGTCTTAAACCTTTCACCAGTGAGTTTCTTAAATGAAGGTGTGAGACCAAATTTCACTTTCTTGGAATAAAAAAACTTTTATTTGACTCAATTACAATGAAAAGATAAATTGTGATAACTACTCTGTGCATAAATAGGTTGCATCAACTAAGAAAAGTCTAGAGTCTAATAAGAAATGCTAACTATACTTTTTGAAAACAATCTATTTTGGGGAAAGTTTTTACTACTCAGAAACTGCCTGTGTTGATTTTAAATAATGACTTTATAGAAAAGACCCCCATTTAACAGAAGAGCCAATATTTTGTATTAGCTGTCTTGTTTACTTGAGGGGCACGCCTGAAAGGAACATGGATTCCTGCAACAAAAACATTCCTGAAAGGAAATTAAGCCAGCAAACTACTCACCATCATACTTGCTCTGGGTCTTGCAGTCTATTAGAAATACAAGTGCACATCTAATTTAACCAGTGTATGCTATGAGCAGTATTTACGTTTAAGCCTAGCAATTAAGGGAGTTTCAATTAACCCTGATATTATATTCTTAGTAGCCAGGTGAGAATTAAAGGTTCAAACATTTTGCTAATTATCAGACTAGAGGGCTTCTGGACTGGAGAATTATCAACGAATAAAAGATGCTGTTTTATAACTTAATAGCAAATTCTACTTGTTTATAATGAACAAAATATCAGGAGCTGAGCATGGTGGTACACTCTTTTGTAATCCTAGCACGGGGTGGGGGTGGGGGTGGGGAGGGGTAGCAGAAGCGGAAAGATTGCTGCAAGTTCCAAGCCACCTTTATCTATACAGGGAATTCCAGGCCAGCCAGGGCAGAGCCCTGCCTCCAAAAGCCAAAACAACAAAACATTCCAAAACAAAACTAATCACATTGTAGAGAACTTTTCTCAAAACAGGGCTGGGATAGAACCTTCCTTCGCATGGTTCCCACACTGCAGGGCGACGGCTGCAAGATTCCTCTGCAAATTGTATCCCATCTTGCCTTATAGGCTTGGAATTAGATACCCAACAGTTTTTATGTTACTATGGCCTGACAATAAAGGACTTCTTTCAGTATATTTCCCATGTAATTTGTGGTGAAAACTGACACACGAATCCATTAATCCTTAGAATATGTATGGTAGAACAATGCTAAAGACAAATAGTAAATTTTTCTAAAGGTATGGAATTTTTTTTTTAAATCTCAAAATTGAAATGTTTTCCTAGGATATTTAGGTACTACACTGAGCCGTTTTCTCCTCCAAAAGCAGTTATCTAGCACACTTTTGATAGAGTATTTTTATAAAATCATTTGTTCTAATCTAAGCATTTATCATTATATGCAAAAAGATTTCTTGATGAGAATATTATAGACGGTGCATGTTTTTGACATTAGCATTTTATTTGGATGACTAATCTTGCAGATGTGAAACTTCAATGAATTATTCATGAAATTGCTTTCCTATGAAATGTTAGTTTGCTCTTAATGCTAGTTATTAAACATTGTGTTTTTCTTTATCAAATTTGATGAAGAGAAGTAAAAGTGTGCTTTCCTCTGGAAGACAGGCAGCCCCCTCTCCCTTCATGTGGAAATGCTCCTCCCCAGGAAGAGCTTTCTTTAGCCTTCCCTGATGCTGAACGCATTTCCTGCAGACTGATTTTCATTCTGTCTTGAAGTAGCTGGTGCTAGCCAGCTTGAGGTAGAAGCTCAGAGTACATCAGCAGGTCAGAAGTGGGAAAAAACTTAGGCTGTGGCGACTGTCTACCAGTGTGAACAACCAGCATTTTTATTGCATTTGAGGATGCTATCATGTCAGTAGTAAGTACTGACTACACAACATTTTTTTTTATTGTCTGTGTCCACAGACATGGAATGATGGAATTACAGTTGATGTCAAGGAATGAGTTTCTTTTATGCCTTATCAAAACAAAACAAAACAAAACAACCCTTGTTAGCGGCAGCACATATACACGAAGCACCACACTCCCAGCCCAGACCGCCACCATCTCCATCCGGGCTCATGGGTAGCAGGGATTGAATGAGCTACAGTGGGTCCACAGAACACCTTGAGGATTGTAGGTTTGACTCTCAGGATAATAAAGTGAAACCGACTTGCAAAACACATCCAGAACATCATGAGGGTATGCTGTTAACCGAAAGGTACCAACAAGTTCCTTATAAGCACAGTCTGTGTTATGCCCTTGCAGACAGACCTCAGCTAGAATGGAGTTTTTTTTTTTTATTTATTCTGATTTTTTTTTTGGTATGATTAAAAAAGCTAGTAACTTACATCATATTTTTTGGTTAAAGGAAAAAAATGTCCAAAGTTTTCTTTATTAGGTCTCATGGGACATTGAGAATATTATGTCAGACAGAGCTGTCCCAAAAGGGTAAGGGTTGGTGGTCAAGTCATTCTTCATGTACGGAAGTCTTGATGTTTCAGATCATTGCTGGTTCAGTATGGCAGCCTAAGTCATCTTACATGAACAGATTCTAGGAACAAGTAGGAAAGGTCCGAATTCCTGGCAGTACAGTGTCTTACACACAGGACTCCCTCTCTAACAAATGCTTGCTTTTTACTAAAAAAAAAAAAAAAAAAAAAAAAAAGAGTAAATTGTCTTTATATCTTGGCACCTTGTAAAGAAAGTTTTTTTATACAAAAGTTTAATATTTTCAACACTCCCCATTATTAATCACTACTGCGCTGATAAAACTTTTAAGTATGACCCTGGAATTCCAACATGCAAAATATTGACTGCAGCATGAAAAAAAAAATTTTTTTGAACAACTTTTTTTTTCTTGTTCTCTTTTCAAACTTGTCAACTGGTTTAAGATAGCCAGGAAGGCAGTGGTAGCATTAAACGCACGGGACGGGAATGTATTTAAACCTACATACATACACACACACTCACACAAAACCTGTACAAAATGTTCTAATCAATGAGAACGTGAAAAAAAATTCTTTCAACTATGTTACAATTTAAAAGCAAAAAATAAAATAAAATAAGGAGGATTGGGAGTTTCTCCCTCCCACATGTCAGGAAATGTCACCCAATATTCTTGGAGCAAGGATAACAAAATGAAACACATGTGCAGCACATTCTGCAATTTCATTACATACAGTAGGTTTTTCCCAAAGATAGTTTTAGTATCATTAATATAAAGCAGTTGCACAAAAAGCAAAGGTGTTTTGACCAACAGGTGTATGCATTTATTCCTTTTTAGGAACAATACCTAAAAAAAAAAAAAGAAAAGAAAGAGAAAAGAAAAAGAAAAGAAAAAAAAAAGAAAAAGAAAACCCGCCCTCTGCCCTCCCCCCAAAAGGACAAACTTCACACAGACACATTGGGATATATGTACAACATAACAAACCCCATCCTAAAGAAGCGATTGGAATCCCCCCACGGTGAATAGAATCAGAACTGTAAAACTCATAGAGACGTTTGCTAGCTGTAAAGCCTGAGGAATTTTTTTTTTTTCAGTTGGTTCTTCTGCAAGGCTGTGATACCTGCAAAGATATGTTAAAATCTAATTTCTTTTTTTCTTTTTTTTTCTTTTTTTGCTACAGTCTTTAGACTAAGCATGCAAGACATACGACTAAGTGCAACTGAGTGAAATGTATTTTTTTTTTATTTTAATCATTCCCTAAAGGTTTGAACTGAGGTATGCGTACTAACAGTTTCTCATGCTGTTATCTTTACTCATGTCTAGCTACACATGCTGAGAATGAACTATTCTACCAGATTTTTATCCTCTTTTGAATACCAAACTAACCAGCAACCACTCAGTTTTAGAAGCACAGGGCCCCCTTCCCATGACCCTGTCTGGCTACTGCCTGCCCATCATGAAGCTGCCTGGAAAAGTGAAAAACTAAAATAAAATAGAAAGTCGTGAGTGACCACAGACTGCCCTTTCCACAGAAAGCAGAGCGAAGCTTCGAAAATAATTGCCAAAGATGGTTCTGTACCGAGCTTATGAGTGCACAGGAGTGTGACTGTGTGTGTGTGTGTGTGTTTGTAGGTGAAAAATGCTGACCAAATCATGATCCAAAAAAAAAGGAAAGAAAAATTAAAAAACAAACAAACAAACACACTAGAAGATCAATGCCAACGGAAACCAAAATCAATGCAGCAATCACAGAACAGCCCTTAAAAGTGGCATACACACTTTCTAAAAAAAAAAAGAAATACTATTACATGGCCCAGTTCAACAGAAGCTTTTCTGTTCTCTTCAAATTTCATTCTGTCTCCTCTGTTGGATACCCGGATTTTTTTCAGTATTGTACATTCACTTCTTTTTCTTTGAGATGGGACTCTTTTCTGCAGGAACTCTAATACTGTTCCTGTTTTTATCTTCAGTAGCCCCGTAATTTCTCTTTATAAGAGTCAGTTTTGGTCTCTGTACAGGTTTAAAAAGGAGGAGGAAAAAAAAAAGAACTAGAAAAAAGTAACTTTGGTTCCATTCCCTACTTGGGCTTCTAACGTATCGATGGTGAAGGGGCGGTTGTTTTTTCCTCAGGTGAGCAAATAGCCTGCATCTCATCATTTGCCTCTAAATTCTTTCGCCTCCTTGGCTTAACAATCAGAGGATATTTGGCTTCATTAGATAAAGCATAAAAGAACATAATTTGTGTAATATCTTTGGTAATTTTAGAAATAAAAGGTACAAAGAATATAAATTACGCTCTGAAAGGCTCTCAAACTAAAACAAAGGCTACAGTCCTAGATAAATAAATGCCAGGGAAGTGGGTGCAGATGGAGGTGTGGAGGGGGTTGGAAGGACTGAGGTTACTCTACCTAGAGTCATAAAGTTCTGTGGGCCCTGCATGGGTGCCCAGGAGCCTCTTCAACTTAGTCTGTGATACTGAGGGTGGTATGTGAATATTGCATAACTGAACTGCAGTACGGACTTTTGCACACTGGAAACCAACATGGGCATTTGCTGAGCTCAGTCCTCGTTAAGTCCCATCACCAGTTCAATGTGAAGTCTCATTTGCATTCAAACAGATAAATGCCACCAAGCAGGTCTGAACTGATGTATTAACTCAGCGCCGTCACGTTCAGCAAAGTCGCTCAGGGAAGCTGACTTTTTGGTCATTTAGCTAACAAAGCAACCCATACTTGTGATTACAGCACAGAACCTGTGGCCCTTGCAACTTCATCATGAGATGAGAGCCTTCCACAGTCACAATGTCAGTCTAATGATTAAGGTTTCTTTCTTTTTTTTTTAATCTTTATTATTTTCTCTGTTGCTGCCTGTTTCCTTGTGCTGTTGGAATGTGGTGGCAGTTACAATGATGGGCGCAGCACAAGGAAAAGGAAAGTCTGAGACGATCCCCTTACCACTCCAATACTGCTTTTTGTGGAATGAATCTGCATGGGCCTTAAGGATGTGTGTGAGTCTCTCTCTTTGCTTTTCTGTCATTCATTCTCTTTCTGGCAGGACAGTCACGTCTGTGTGAGAGAGGACCTTCATGTGTAGAGTGCAGCCTTTGGGATTTTTTTTTTTTTAAAGACCAAAACGGAATGTTTTTGTTTTTGACTTGAGAGAAAGATGGTGATGTCTGTAGGAAAATGGAATGAGTGACAGAAAACTACAAACGAGAAATGACATTCAGCTTTGTATAATAAAAACACCTATTAACATTCATCACAAGGTACAGAAAACTTGAAGCCTCCAAGAGGCCGTGGGCCCAAATGGAGGCCTGAGGTCAGAACTTAAAATGGTAAAGTAGAAGCCAAAAAAAAAAAAAAAAAAAAAGAGCAATACATTAAAAAGTTTCGGATAATTATTTTTAACCCCTCCCCCCAATACACACACAAAGGCCTTCCCCATCCCAACCGGCAAAAAAAAAAAAAAAAAAAAAAAAAAAAAACTGGAGTAAAGGCAGTGAGAATTATCAACATGCAGTCTGTGCAAATAGGTCGTCACTGGAATCCTTGACTTCTGGGCAAAGGCTTGGTCTGCAGCTCGGGTGCACAAGCTCGGTTGGGTGTCCTCCATGTCCGGCGTGGGCAGGTCTGCAGTTCAAAGTCTGCTGCTACAAGTGAATCAGTTTAGCAAATTTTACAACACTGATGTTGACTGTGAGAGAGAGGAAAATCCCAAGTACCAAACAAGTCCATCCAATGCACAGAGTACAAATTCCTTTTTCAACAAAAAGTAGAAAAATCAAAAATACTCCCAAATGGGAATTCTTGATGGCACTAAGAGTTAACACATTGCAGAGTTGTCAAAAAGTAGTGAAAATCCTCCGGACTGTACAACAAGTGGAGAACCATTTCACTGCTAACTTTTGACGTGTTTTGTTTTGTTTTCCTTTTCCGATCTTCCTTCTCAGGATTAGCCTGCCCAGATCACTCCATGTCCTCATTTACTGGCTCGTCTTCATAATCTCTGTCATGGTCAAAATCTGGACTGTGGTTGGCTGTTGTCACTAAGGACAGAGGCCCTTCAGCTTCCTCGGGGTCAAGGGGCTCCTCTTTGACGTGGACAGGATGCCTGGAGAAAGAAGCAGAGAGTTAGTGGGTGCCTCCAAGCATAACACAAACCCAGGGTACAGGCAACTTACAAGTCACACTGTCCATCAATTCTGCCCAACAAAGTAGTCCTGGCCACAGGTGCCTCTGAACTAAGCAAGAAACTTGCTATTAAAGTCCATACATCTGCTGTCCTTGTCACATTCAAGTGTTCAGGGCCACATGTGGCTACCGGCTTCTGAACTGGGCAGTACAGACAGTTCACAGACATTGCTACACTCAGTTCTTTGAACAGTTCAGTCTGAGTATGCACTCTGGACAGAAGGAAACTACTCAGCCCAGACCTACTTCTGCTTTTCTACTTGAGTCCCTAGAGGATGTTGTGACATGCAGTATGTGGTCCAGACTGTGTGGGGTGGGCCTCAGACTCTGCATTTTGGAGGCACTCCTGGGTGATGTTGCTGGTCCTGAGCACCAGCTAACAGGCCCCATAGTGGCATCCTGGGTAGATGAATACCCATCTTCAAATAATTATGTGAAATGAGAATCTGTAATACAGCGGCGGTTGGTGGAGACCACTGAGCATGGGAGGCTGGGCTAATCATAGCTTGCTGTGTGTTCTACTTCGCTAGTTAACATGCAGAACCTGTGAAAGAACTCCCCAGAGGACGACCCCAAGCGAGGTTCTATCATTAATCAACTTCAAGCAAACACAGCAAAGAGACACCATGATACATGCTTGAAACTCCAAATTAATGCATATTTTTACAAACTGTCAATAAGGCAAGAAAAGCCCTGCCAGGAAACACAAACGGAGTGGAAAAGGCTCGCTCAACACAACAATATGATAAGAAAGCAGAACCCCAATCAGAATAATAACGCTGTCAGCCGTAAACAAGGCAGAACATGAGGCCCAGCTGGTAGCGGCCACCGGGAAAGCTCATGCTGCCATGAGACCTGCCAACTTTCTCATTATGGACTCGAGGCTCAGTTCATCCAAAGGGGGGCTGGGGTGATCACACAGAACTGCTCTGATCACAATTGAGAAATGTTGTTCCTAAATCATATTTACAACTGATCTTTTGCAAATACAAATTACTTTCTGTTGCGGGAGGCTTTTGATATGTAAAAGAAGCATTCAAGTTAAAATGCTCCCATCTCTGGGCCTGGCTGCAGGAAGGAGGGACTTTTAACGGACATTATCAAGTATTACTAATAAGAGGTGGTACTGGGAATGGCTGGCTTCTTAAATAATTGATGCTGTATGCAAACCCCAAAGGCCCCTGGAACCATTTGAAAACAAACAGAGGAGTACTTTGGACTGCCCTGGAAGACAGAAACCTTCAGAATCAATTGACTCTGAAATTAGCCCAGCACAGAGGGAGCTGGGAGGCGGGGAGCGCTAGATGTCAGATAAATAGCTTTAAACAATCATGCCCATATTCTTAAAAAGCATTTGCAAAACAAAACAGACTGAAGTTGCCTTATAGCACATTTTATAAGTGGCTCACCATCTATTTAATATTTTTAATAGTCCCGGTTCATCTGTATTTTCACAGTGTGACCCAGGCCTGGCTATATGAATTTACAGAGTCCAGTGCAATATACAAACATGGGGGCCCTGGCTCAAACATCCAAAAAATTTCAGGAGAGGAATCAAATATTTAAAACAGTACAGGGCTCGTCTAAGCATGGAGTAACTATGTGACTATACATGTTACTTGTCAGCCCAAATTAAGGTCAGAGTTTCCCTTTGTCATCCTAGGAGAAGGTGAGCTATTCTGTATGGTAATAGTAGACAAAAAGGGAATGTTGTTGTTGCTATTATATTCCCAGTTGCAGTTTTTCTGGCTATGTGGAATCAGAGCAATCTTCAAGTGGCTTCCCTCCTCTTCACTGTTAGCATAGTACAGAAAACCACTGTTACCCATTAATCTTTCTACTTCTGTTGATTTACTTCCTTGGGATAAATTTCTAAGAATGGAATTGTTGGAGCAGAGGCCAAAACATCTTTATGGTCCTTCTGATTTATTGTGGTAGTAATTTCAAGGGGGCTTTATCAAGCAACGGAGACTCAATCTCATCAGTCCTGAGAATTAATTAAAAAAATAAAAACAACACAAAGCAAAACAAAAGTCTGCTGCCTGCCTGGCAGGTATGAGGTGGACCACAAGTATGTTTGTCATCTACTTATATAATCCACTTTGTGCTTTACTGACTACAATGGACATTGCTTTGTTACGTGTTTTCATTACAGAACACTGTGACTTTGTAAATTGCTCCATTTCCACTGAGCACGTGGGTTTAGTGATGCTCACTGAACAGGAATTTTGTCTTTTTTTTAGCCAGATCCCGAGGTTCTAATGTCATTTCCCCGGTACCATTTTCTTACTTGACTTTTTAAAGCTATCAGACTTATTAATCTTTATAGGTTTACACGCTAAAATCTGATAATATAAAATTCTGGGTGGGCTGAATATGGAAAACCCTAGAGAAAAATGGAACAATCCTGATGAAGCTTTTCTTTTATAATTTCAGACATCTACAGATGCTCTGTTAAACTGGACCCAAACAGTAATAGGAGTTATATGTATGTATGCATGTACGTATATATATGTGTGTGTGTGTGTGTGTGTGTGTGTGTGTGTGTGTGTCTATCTTTTTAATTTTTTTTTCCTGAAGCAGGGTCTCACTCTAACCCAGGCTGATCTAAAACTCACTCTGTAGCCCCAGACTGGCCTCAAATTCACAGCAAAACTCCTATCTCTCTGACTTCTGAGTGCTGGGATACATCTCAAAAATATTTGTTTTCCCTAACACTCATGGGATGTTTACTCTTTCAAAGACAGGTAATGACACTAGCATGTCTACAAGCTCTGTCCCAGTCAGTGCTCAACACAGTGGATGACCAAAAAATGCTAGCTGAATCTACTGTGTGACAACTGAACAATCTACGCTATGTTAGACATGAAGGCATCTTTGGCTTCCAGAAATGGGAAGACCAGTTTCAGGGTCTTTGAAGCTAGCAGATAGCTTTAGTTGTGGTAAGTGTGGTATAGCCACAGACTCTGGGAAATAAAACTGAATGAAGTTCCATGTGGGATGTAAAGTGTAAAAGATACCATGCTGCACATATACCCAGTGTGTGATCTGGAAACTGGGGCTTAAACAATGGGTGTCTCTCGTGAGCTTTCCCTTACCCAGACCCAGGCCCCACCACCCTTTCTCTCCAGCATCTACTTTTGAAAGGGCCACCAGTGACTAATGGTGCAAAACCCCACATCCCTCCTTCCCCTTACCTATGAGGAAGTCCTTTGTTTAGCCATACGGGTTCTCAAATAAAGCTGACTGGTGCTGAAAGTCATTGTGTTCGGGGTGCATGTACAGTGGCAAGATCTGACTTTATGGTTCCTTTAGCTCCAGTCAGGATAACAATATAATGCCTTAAGGCCACCATTATGTGACCTCTTCCAGTGCTTCAAAACCACAACAACAGAGAAGTGAATGGCACAGAAAGAAGACTAGAAAGTTCTGTTTTTTAAGACTACATATCAGCTGGCTGTCTTTCTTAACAAGGGCTTTTAAACTCGACTGTATACTTTATAGTCTGATGTATTCCCATTGACTAGAATGGCTAAACAACATGTTGCATGATAGCAGGGTAATAATGTGTATTGAACAAGAATGAAAGCTGTGTCATCACAGAATTCACTGAATGGAAGAACAGGAAGAGTATAAGCAGCTGTGGCATTGACGGCAGTTCACAGGGACTCTGCTGTCCACTCACAAGTGCACTGAGCAGGCGGCTCAAGCTGACATCTGAGCGACTTGTTCTGGGATGCCTCTGTATGTGGGAGTTCCTTCAGTCTTTTAAGCAACCGGAGGCTTTGTTTCTGGAAACATGACAGGGGCTGCTTTGAGACATGTTTTCTTGCAGTACTGGGGGTGGGGTGGGGGGGTCAATGCAAAGTTGTTAAACAAATTAACTTTGCAGTTGACTTCATTTGGCCCAGGAAAATTGGCCTGACTACACTGTGGCCTGATAGGCATGGATCCAAGTATCTTCCTAGTTTTTTTTTTTTTTTAATGATCCTTTATACTAAATAATACGAATATATGTCAATTAAACCTTTGAGTTTGAACAGATGATGAGAAATTTCATTATTTTCAGATATTTTTACTCGTGGGTATTTCTTGAAGTTGCCTATGTGCCAAAGTATAGTTACTCTAAAATATCTGGATATCTGGATATCTTGTCCTGAGGAGGACTCTGCAGTGAATACATGTGTTAGGACAATACAGTCAGAAACAACCAGGAAGCTTTAGGAAAGATAAAATATGGCAGTAGTGGTGTGAAAAATACATTCTTCTCTAGAAGTTCTTTTTCAAAGCACTCTGGTCATGAAATTCAAATTGCAGATTCTCCTATACCCTCAGATTATGCTGGCCAACAACAGTTTTATTTTATTTTACTTAATTGCTTTTTGTCATCAGATTCAAGTTCATTCTGTTCCTAATTGCTACCGGTTATATTTTCCAATACTATCATTCAGACTTTCTAACCTAAGATGTTGGTCATTAATCCAGAAAGAATGTGCAGACTAGTGGCTTATTCGAGAAGCCAACATTACTGTATTGGTTTATTCACTCGAAGTGGGCCATGGTGGTGCAGAAGATCCCAGAGAGGGAGCAATAGCCGTTCTGCACGTGGTTTCTTTGCTCTTCTATACAACTTCCCCAGGGAGAGAAGGGACTATGACAGTAACTCCAGTCCTTGCCCGACACCCACCACGGGGGCATCCTAGCCTGGTGGCCTCAACGCCACTGAGGTTTGCCTGGTGCTCAGTGCTATTCACATTCAGGCTGGGCAACCGCCGCCCATCACTTGATTCAGTTATATGTGCTCTCATTATCCTGCCGTCTGCTGCTGTAATGCTCCTATTAATTTTCCTTTTGATATTTTAAGAGCAATCTATAAATCATGCCGCCTTTCATTTGTGCCATCATTAATGCTTGGTAATAATGCTGCCATGCCGCGCTCGCAGTTAAACAGCACACAACCAAGTAAACAAGCATCTTTTCTCTCACTGCTAGGTTTAGCAGGCCTGGAAGTTGAACGCACCATGGACTTTTTCAAAGAGCTGTGTACTGATTTTAGGAGGGGGAGAAAAAAATCCCAGTGTGACTTAAATAATGGGCTGAGATGCCAAGAGGAGGAAACGTCTCATTTTCTTGCTGTGTACACTTAGAGCCAGATAAAGCCAACTGCTTTCATGGAAAAGTTAGTGTCTAATCCTTTCAGGCACAAACCACCTCCTAGGGAGGCTCCAAGACATCGGAAATGATAAGACAGTTCCAGAGACAGCCCCCGAGAAGGAAGGGCTTACTTGGATGTATAACAGATAGTGGGCAGGAAGCAAAGGAGGATATGGGGAAACAGTACTCACACAGCTTGCATAGGGGATCTGCCTGGACTGCTGTCGCTCTCGTTGCTATTGGTGTGCTCCATGGCCCCGTTGAGCTCCTCCCGGATCGCGCTGGCTAAGTTGCCCAAAGCAGGGTTTCCCATGGAAGCGGTAGTGTACAGAGGTATACTATTTTCAGCCATTGAAGCCTGTGTCAACCAAGAGAAAACTTATGACGTGGTACAGTAGGCTGCTTTGGGTTAACTTCACCATCATGGTGGGCGAGCACAAATTTCAAAGTAGTGCAGAAGGATTTTGCCTTAATGGTGACTCATGACATATGTCCCAAGCTTGGTTTAGATGTGTTAGCTTGGGGTACCAAAGTGCTTATGAGGTGTGGTAATAATTGATTGGGTCGGGTCACATGGTTCAGACTAGACAAGGCTGTCTAATATGAGGTTGATATCTGATGGTTTTATTCTACAGGAACTGAATATTTCTAGATCACAGTGAAATATAATGGAATTTTCATTTCCTTTATCCACTTTGATGACTCCACTATTAGATATGAGAGATTTGATGAGATTATTGCAGCCACACAGCTCCAATTTATGAGAACTTCCATAAACACTTACCTCTCAGATCCTATAGAAAAGGGAGAGATTATAGACTTGGAATAAATTTTTATCCCCCCCCCCCATAATTTCTGTTCTAATGATTTGAGTCTGTTTAGTGAAGTCTGACATAACTAGTTGAAGACAACACAGGTAATCTTTCTGTCCCAGACCAATCACCCAAGATTTTAGGACTATAGAAAAATCTCTAGAAAAAGGAAGTTTTAAAGTTGATTTCCTTTTGATGCTTTAAGTATGTTGGTAATAATGGTGAAAAGGTTAGTCTAAGTGATTATCAGAAGAAAACAAAATAGCAGCAGCAGCAGCCACACACACACACACAAAAAAAAAATCCTGTAGAAATGGAAAAAAAGGAACCCTAAACTCTTGGTAGGAGTCTGTTCATTTCGATCTTACTGCACATGTGTATGATGGTCACACAGTCTAAGACACAGATGGTCCTCAACAACACTGCACTGTAAGGAGCCGTAGTTGCTTCGTTTGGACACCAACAGTGACCCAGTGACTTCTCATTTTATTATTAAAGAGGACAGACTTTGAAAAACTGGCAGCTGTAATTAGATGAAGATTTATGAAAGTCGTCCTCTTGCAGACGACACTGTGCCTGGTTTTCCCTGCTAATGAGAAAGCACAATCAGGAGACAATCTGGCACAGTGACTTCCACTGGCCCATCACGTAAGAGTTGAAATTATTCTAGAAATCCTGGCAGGAGTGAGAAGGTACAAGCCAAAATGAAGGGGAAAAAGGAGTGAAGCTGGGTTGCAGGGAGACTGTTAAGACAGTTGCAGCCTGGCTCACTGCATAGGATCCTGTGGCAGGTCCACAAACGCTCACCTCACCCAGTGTTGATTAATACAGAGCTAGGTCCTATGTACAGGCTCATAGCTTTTGCTTCCACATTTGAATTTATCTGTCTCCTTTTAAAAAGTAGGAGGGTAAATGTCATTTTTCTTTCCCACTGTGGTAAATTCAATTTGATGAACATTCCTCGCTCTCCTACGGTTTTTCAAATAATTTACATCAAGTATTTTTCAACATATCTCATAATTATAATAAAGTATTTCTACTATTTTGGGCAGAGCATTTGGCAGAATAATAATTCCTGCAGACTGCAGCTGGACGACCATCATTTTAAGAGCCTTATTTGAGACCACACAGTGGTCACAATTCTCTGTTGTGTAAGTGCTCCTGGGACTGTTGACTGAGGTGTTTTGCACTGGAAATACCATAAAATCCTTTCACTGTTATTTGGCTAAGCTGGAATAAAAATGGAACCCTTGCTAGCTGGATATTTTGCAGATCCACAAGCCCCAAATTGAGAAGATCAAAATGTTCATATGAATGTGTCTGCTAGGATGGGTGGGTCACCTCATAGCCAGTCACCTTCCTAGGATATGTGTTTATTCTTTTGGTTCTCAAAGCCATTTCTCACTGACATTGGATCATAGATTATGGGTGAAGACAAAGTGGCCCCAGTGATGACAGGCATCCAGTTTAATCCCTTGATTCTTAGGCAGTATTTAAGTGCTACCAGGCTTGTCCCCTAAACACACACACACACAGCAAAGGGGTTGCCATAAGGTTCTGGGGTATGACCCACCATAGTGCCTCTTGAGCACTCTTTTGTTCAATAAACAATCAGAGCGATGCACAAATTGTCACCCCTTGCTTCTAACAGATAGGTTCTTTCCATAGCTGATGTTCCTTTCAATGTAGAAGTGTCACAATCTTTCACAATGGATTGAATTATATCAATGCTCTTGCACATGGTATGTGGCTTCAAACAAAACTGGCACCTCTGCCCAAAACACACAGGTGCTTACGCAATGATACACAGGTCCGTAAGTGCCATTGCTTTGGGAATGTTAAGCACTCTGCGCTCCTTGGGAAAAAGGCAGTCTATAAATAAGAAGCTTTATGGTTACCCTTAGTTACTTCAGTTTTTCAGAGCATAATGCAATCTGTCCCAAGCCCCGTGTTTTATTTCTGTAGTGGATTCTGTGTCCTATTTTATAAATTGTATACCAGGCGTTATGTTGCTCTAGTAATTTTTTAAAAAGATAGTGTTGCACTATTATTTTTACTTGTCTTGAAAAAGGGAAGTGGGTGATAATGGGAAGGAAGGCCTGCTGGTAAGATCTTTATTTAATTTGCATGACAGGAAGTTGTCTTATATGAGTGTCTAGTGAGTGCAAATCCAAATACACAGAGGACAGGGAAAGAAGCCACTCCCCAAATCGTGACTTCATAACAATTAATTTGACTCCCTAAAAGCCTTCCTGGAAAACTGTAGGGTGGCTTTGGGGTGGGGGTTACCATGGAAAATAGGAAAGCATGTAGGGGGTGCCAAAAACAGATGCCTTTATCTGTAATGATAAAGCATCGTAATTGAAATTAGTCACACAGTTAAGGAATCCTGCCGATGGAGGAGTACTTATTTATTTATTTACTTATTTGCCTTTATGCTTTGTGGAAGTAAAATGTGCTTGTAATTTTCATACCATTCCAGATAGCACCACCTTTAAACTCGCACTTCACAGGACTCCCGGGAAAACAAGTTCCCAGTGCATGGTGTTTACAGTGGCGGTGTCTGAGTGCGCTTCCATTTACTCTGCTTAAGTTACTGTGTAAACTACAAGTAATTAAAAGAAATGCAGCAAGTAGTTTCTCCTGTTAAATTTAAATTTAATATAATTGCTGAAATGCTAAGTTCAGCAAATCTGCCACTGAACTATGTGGAGAGCCTCAAGACGCTGCTGGTGAGCTGGAAAGACCGTACAGTGGGTTCAGAGTGGGTGCTTGCTTGGTAAGCCTTGTTTAGTGGGTAATGACAACCAACTGGCTCCTTCCCATACTGCTTCCACGATGTCTAAAAGTGCCTCAACACCTTTTCTTATTAGCGCCCCCCTCCCTTTAGACCTATGTTTCTCTATCTCAGGTCTCACCCACAAATTTCTGTTTACATATATGCTGTGGTCCTTCTGAAGAGCATGAAACAATGTACATTCAAGAACCAATTTGTGGGTGCTATGGCACTGATGACACACAGAGTAAGAAGGGGTGTAAAACTTGTCTATAGAACATGTCATGTAAAAGTTAGTGAGGCTGGGATGGAGAGATGGCTTAGTGGTTAAGGCACATGCCTGCGAAGCCTAAGGACCCTGGTTTGATTCTCCAGGTCCCATGTAAGCCAGATGCACAAGGGGGTGCACACATCTAGAGTTCATTTGTAGTGGCTGGAGGCCCTGGTGTACCTATTCTCTCTCTCCCTCTCTCTGTCTCTAATAAATTAAATAAATAAAAATAAAAATAAAATCTTAAAAGTTATTGAGGTTCTTTGTGGCCTGCCTTCTAGAATTGTCCTAAAAAAACCAAACAAGCAGGAGTGTAGGCTATCTAGGAGCTCTTGAAGGGGCCTTGACCACCACATCCAGGTATCTCAGTGAGGCGATGATGGATATCCTGGTGATTTAAAAAATGACTTGGTGGTATGGTGAACTAGGAGAGGAGGGAACAGAAGGCTGCCTAGACATGTGGGCTGTCCTCGTAGCTCATAACCCTGACTTTGCCCTCCAGGACCCTTGCGGATGTAACAAGTGCTTGGTGTGTCAGAAACAAATATTCTGTGTGAGGATTAGGTAATCTGGAACAATCGCCAGAAACCTATATTTTGCTTAAGCGTTTTGAGCCTTTAAACAAACCCAAATCCCTGCCCCAATCAAAAAGGAAAGATATAGGAGTGGACTTTCAAAGCAGAGGCAGAAATGCAAACCTCTGCTTCCTCTTTAAGCCTGTGAACAATGGAAGGTCATGTGACACAGCGGCCTATCATCCAGCACATTAATAGCTGTGCTAGAGTAATTACACTTGTGGTATTTTTGCCTCAAGTGAAATTCTGAAATAAGAGGATGGAAATTATGATACTGCTGATAAATATTAATAAGTGAACTTTTAATTTTTTTGCCACAATATTCAAAATGCTAAGCATCCTACTAATGCTGAAGCAGCCCGATGTGTTTGCCTCCAGGGAGCACGATGCTTTGTGCACTTAAGAAAAAAGTTTAACGGAATTAAAATTTAATATCTAATTAGAGCGAGGCTAATATATTTTGAAATGAGTGGGGGAGACATGCGTCTTGGCTGCGGATTTGGGACAGCCATTAATCTTACCTGTAAAGCTGCGTTGAGAGGTGTGCAGTAGGCGTGGCCACTCTGCATGTTTTTAATAAGGGAAGGGTTACTGTGGAGAAAAAGATAAAAAAAAGAAAACTCAAAGTTAATGGCAGGCGACCTCTGAGGTCCTTACTAAGTTTTGTTTTTAAGCTTACTGGTAGCCTTCCAAATCAGAAAGTCCCCACCCCTCCATCACCAAACACTGTATGGCAGGCTTTCTGTGGGTTTACAGGGTTGGTGTGGGTGAACCCCTGTGAGGATCGACTTAGCTATTCACCCTGGAAACTAGCTGAAGGCATAACAAGTCTTGGATATTCCCTGGAACATCTATCTATAAACTGTTAGTAGCTCCTCATACTCCAGTAGGAAGATGGCAGCCTGGGGCATGGGCAGGATGCCTGGAACTGAGCAGGGCTGTCTCAGCTTAGAGCACAGCTAGAGGCACAGCATGCACAGTACAAGAAGGGCAGGTTTACAGCTACTTTGTAAAGCAGGAGTTTCTTATATAGCCCGATCTAGGAGAGCATACGTAAGAATTACTCTTACCCAGTATGAATGAGAAACACTAAGAAATTACGTAGGACATACTGAGGGAAAAGAATGGCTTCAATATGCCTGATACTTATCAAAGGGCTTTACAGGATGTATTGTATACATGAGATGATCAGTTTCTTCTCTATTCGTAGAACTATTCTTTTTTTAGATATCTGAGACAGGATCCCTCTATGTAGACTAGGCTGGCCTTGAACTTGCAAGGGTTTGGCATTACAGACAAGTACCACCATGCCCAGCTTGTTTGGAACATTTTCATTACTCATTCCAAGTTACTATAAGTAAATAGATGCCTGTTTCAACCGTCATTTCCTTTTTACTTGAAGGAGTTATGGGTCACACACCAAGTATCTAATTAGAGGGGCCCCGTAAGCTGCTGAAGCAAAACCCAGTCAGCAATTTTCATTGAAAACATCAAAAAAAGCGTGACTCCAGGCACTGGCCTTCCAGAGAGAAACAAGAGAAGGACATGTACAAATCACACCACTGAGTTTCCATTGCAGAAGGCTGTGGCACTGCTCCTGGGTGAAATGCAAAACTACATGGGATGAGTCAACCATGCAAAGCGAAAGCAACAGCAGAAACAAAAAAACAAAAGCAAGTAAAGGCTCTTACTGTGCGACAAGCTCGTCAAAGTTTTCATCGGGGCAGTATTTGCGAGGACGGCCTCGTTGAATATGGCGGCCACGTCTAAACTCTTCATCATCAACTGTCCAAAAGGACCCAAACTCATCCTCTACTCTGATAAAGCACTTATGCAGTGAGAGGTTGGTGCGAATGGCACCCTGGGATAGGAGCAGCAGCAAGGGAGATGAGGTGGTAACAAAGGGGGGGGGGGCGGAGGGCGGGGGGCAGAACAGACATCCAATACAGGGGACAGGAAAAAGAAAATAAAATGTAATAAGCATAAGCAAATGGTTTGTGAGGGTTAATATGCACTGCCACCTAAAAGCTACTAGCATGTGATGCAACAAAGACCAGCAAGCAGGGCAGGGGACTGGTGGGTGTACGAAACAAGAGGGATGAAATGCTCTTTTGCTTCCCTTAACTGAGACAACGTGAAACCAGTTCTTTGGTCTAACACCGTCTAACAGCCAAAGCCTCTATGTCATTCTTGTTAGCACAATCCAAGCTAGGCTAAGAAGTTCAAACATGGTGGACGTACCCACTGATCTTTTGTGGCCTTCGTTTTTGGAACTCTACTTCATCCACTGTCCATACTGCCCCTTTAACGTTTTCTACTCGCACAAAACACTTGTGAAGGCTAAGATTATGGCGCACTGCATTCTGCAGCAAGTATAAAAGAGAGAACATTGACATTTTCTATAAGAAAAAGACTAAAAACAGCAGTACATTCAGCCTAACATTTGTAAAACCATCCCCAGAGCTGTGGCTACCCGCCCCCCCCACCCCTTAGAGGACCTTGTTGTGGTTGAGGGTATCTTTCCGATAAAAACCCCATATTATGAATTAATGGTACTTTGGCATTTAAGACTAACTTCTGGTAATATCTAACCAGAAATATAATATTGGCAATATGCACGGAAGCCCCAAATAGATTCCACAACACAAAACTGAAAATCTGCTTACTAGGACTTTAAAATAAGAACACATATAAAGGACGAAACTGTTCGTTTTAAACTTATCTATGTCTCATTGGCAAAAGGGTACTTTGCACCAATACACACTTGGTTAACTCTAGTATCTGGTATTGGAACCACTCAGGGGTTTTATTGAAAACGCTAAATAGGTATTGACCACTGAGAATATCACCTTGTGTAGCAGCAGAGTGGATTAGAGGGTGTCTTACCTTCCAGAATATATATGAAAGTTGACATTTACTGTAAGGGAGGACCTTAACTAACTGAGAAGATGCCAAGGAATATATAAGCAGGACTCTCAATGGCAAAATTTCTGTAGCTTATGGTTCCCATAGTTCTATAGGTGCATGCCTTCTTTAAAAGTTATTGCTGGCCATTGCTAAGCTGAGAGCCATTAACCAAAAAGCATGAACAATTTAAGCATCTCCCCTTTCCTTTGTTTCTTCAGGAAAATTCACAACCTTGACTGGATGCCCAAATAACCATGGTTTTGTTTCTTTAGTTCTGCCTGGCTAAACTTAGTGGTCCATACTCCATAATGGCCAGGGGAAGCTGATTCATTCATCGAGCTTCATGTCCCATATGTGCAGAATTCCAATAAAACTGCTGATGGTCAGACACATTCTACCTGCTCTTCTGCAACCACCCATAGTATTTATTCTCACGGTAAGAAAATTTGACACCCTGAGAGGTCTTGCAATATTTGAACAATAATTTATTGACTATGAGGGTTCGTGTGTCATTAAAAATGTTCTTCTCGGGCTAGAGCGATGGCTCAGATGCACAAGGGGTACATGTATCTGGAGTTCCTTTCTAGTGGCTACAGGCTCTGGTGTATCCATTCTCTCTCTCTCAAATAAATAAGTACAATAAATCTTTTTAAAAATGTTTTTCTGGGCTGGAGAGATGGCTTAGCAGTTAAGGCACTTGTCTACAAAGCCAAAGGATCCCGGTTCAATTCTCTAGGACCCATGTAAGCCAGAGGCACAATGGGGCTCATGCATCTGGAGTTCGTTTGCAGTGGCTGGAGGCCCTGGCGCACCTATTCCCCCTCACCCGCCTCTTTCTCTCTCAAATAAATAAATAAATAAATAAATAAATAAAAATATATTTTAAAAATGTTTTTCTCTGTGTGATGAATTGTTCACAAGTGCCAGGAGAATCCACAGAATAACTTCCCTGAGGGTTATAGAATATAACTAGCAAAGGATATCCTTGATTGAAACATTGTTTATGTGTTTTCTTTAAAAAACAAAATTTGCTACAAACACTTGGCATCTCATGTGGTTAGGGGGTTGGGAGGACAAATTTTTTCACATGTAAATTTAACCTAGTTTTGAGGAATTTTTCTTTTAGTATTGCAACAGAGAGGCATAGTTCTAAAGGCTGAATGCCTACTGTTATCTCCTCCAATAATATAAGGGAGGTTAAACAAATAAAACTACTTCCTTTAAAAATCAAGACAGAGAGGCCGGGTGTGGTGGTGCACGCCTTTAATCCCAGAATTTTGGAGGCAGAGGTAGAAGGACTGCCTTGAGTTCAAGGCCACTCTGAGACTACATAGTGAATTCCAGGTCAGCGTGGGCTAGAGTGAGACTCTACTTCAAAGAAACAAAACAACAACAACAAAAAGAATCAAGGCAGAGCATGTATACATGGAGGGCGGATAACTGATAAAGAAGTCAGCATTACTTCCAATTTTGTATTTTATGGTAGTATCCAAATGTACAAAAATGGAAAGACCCATGAAGCTGCTTTTGAAAAAAACAGGTTCCTTTATGTTCAGAGGGCTGTGTATTGAAGCAGAAAGCAACTGGAAATCAAGAGTTTTAAAAAGGATGAGTGACCTCTTTTCAGTCATAATTTTAGCTGGTCACTTTAGCCTTTGTCTGAGATCACAGGCCCAGTAAGGGCACAGAGAGAAAATTATATGTATTTATGAATCATAAAGTCCCTCATCTGGGATTGTTTACATTAATGACACTTTTGCCTGCATTTTGCAAAGCTGAAAAAGTGAGATGTGAAGATCTGAGCTTAAATTTATATTCACAAATGGTAATTATTTTTAAATTTGATCACTTGGTATTTATAAAAGGCAATTTGCAGAAAATGCTTGCTTTATGCTTCTACTTCCTAAATTTTAGAAAAGTAATCGTAGTTAAGGACTCTCTGTATTTATCTCCTAAGGCAGGCTGCTAAGATTTTTTTGAATAGTTTCCTTTGAGCTCCCATGTGGCTAATGATTTAATGCTACAGCCATATTAATTTTTTTAGAAAGCTATTTTATTATAACTTAGGGAGAAATGTGTTTTTTCTCCTATATAAAATTAACTAGTACATTACAATAAATATCTTCCATGCTTAGGCTACTGATAAAAATCCTAAGTATCAGTATTAAGTAGATCTGTTTGGAATACGTGGATTATAAGAATACCAGATAGTAAGAAATTGAAGCTGGGTGTGGTGCACAACTTTAATCCTAGCACTTGGGAGGCAGAGGTAGGAAGACTGCTGTGAGTCTGAGGTCAACCTGAGATTAAATAGTGAATTCTAGGTCAGTCTGGGCTACAGTGAGACCCTACCTCAAAAAAAAATTTTGTGAAGGTTTATACTGTCTGTATATTTTGCCTTTTTTTTTTTTTTTTTGGAGAGAGAGGGAGAGGAAGACAGATAGAGATGGGTGCGCCAGCAGCCTCTCAGCTGCTGTGAACAAAATCCAAATGTGTGTGCCCCCTTGTGGTCAAGTGCAGCATTGCACCCTTGCGTCACTTTTGCATCTGGCTAAATGTGGGACCTGGAGATTGGAACCGCTGGAGATTGGAACCAGCGTTCTTAGGCTTAGGAGGCAGGCGCCTTAACCACTAAACCATCTCTCCAGCACTATTTTGCCTTTTTAAGACAGGATTTTTAGTAACACAGGCTGGCATTCACTTCTGAGCCTCAAACGTCCCAAATGCTGGGATTATATGGGATTATAAGCATGTGTTACTATGCCTGGCTATCAAGCTCTTAAGTCTTTGGGCGGGGGGGGCATCTAACCCTGACTTATAGAATCTATCCTGTTTTATGGCAAGTGGTGTAACATTCCATAATTCCAAAACTGCCTTTCTTCTACAGGGTATCTATGAATCTCTAAGTGGCAATCCATTGACTTAAAAACCAGATAAGATAAAAACCAATACATTGCATTCTGCAACATGCACTCTCTGATGGTGCCAATATACGAATTGCTCTGCTTTCTCCACTAATGGGAGTTGGTGAGCTTTGAAATCCAGCCAGTAAAGATCAGGCTTAATTTGATCATTTCCCCAGGTTCCTGATGTTACCTCTTCAAATAGTGGCTGTGGTCAAACCCTGACAACATGAGGTTTGTGTAAGTAATAGTCAATCAGAGGGATTTCTCCATCTAGTTCACTGGGAAAGAGGGCTCTGTGGTGGTGGAAATGATCAGATAAAGGGATCCCAGTGCCATCCTCCATCTGAGTAGTTCAACCCCAAAAAACCCTCTTCCCAATGAAACAGTCCTAAAGAACACTGGAATAATCTTTGTAGCCCAATAACTGAATTTTATCCATAACCACCTCTGCCCTCTAAGGTTACAATGCAAGACGAAATAGGCAGTGAGTGGGGCTTACCTTCCACGTGGCTGCATTGCGTCGGAAGTAAGCGAACATTCGTGTGAACCAGTTATAGATTTCATTTAGTGTTAGCTGCTTTTCTGGAGATTCAAGAATGGCCTGTGAAGCAGAGTCCCAGAAGGAGGTCACTCATGACCAAGGCACAGAACTGCAATTGCAGTTTCATGAAAATCTAAAGTAACTGTGGTTCACAGTGAAAGCCCAGGACAGGTTTCACAGAATGATCTAAGATTAATGGTTGCATTTCACAGTTCAATAGCAAAACTCAAAATGGAATTATCTAATTGTTTTGAGTTTTTATTTCTGTTTCCGTACAGAAATATTAATTTATTAGTCATTCATAAAGCAGAATCAAAGAGAAATGCAAAACATTTCACTAGCTGATTAAAGCTCAGTAATTATTTAGAGCTCAGATTAATTCTAGGGATCGGAGATTACTGTAGCTTGTGATAATTGACTTGCCATCTTTAAACAGGCTCATTTTCACTGTTGTGTGAAATGAATTTCCTAATAATCACATCGTATTGTAATACTTAATCAAAAGCAATTATGTTATATATTGCAGTTTTAAAAAACCTTATAGAAAAGGTTTTAGCATGCTTGCATACTAAGCGGGTTTAAATTTACTTCCTCCATAAAATAGATCCAAGTACACATACACCTTTAGATAACAGTTCATATACTGTGTTATTTACTCACCTGCCTAATTAAAGACGCATACGTAAATGGTGGTCTAACTTCTGCGTTCTTATAAAATTCTTGGTTCTGTGCAATATCTGCTAAATAAGAATAAATGTCCTATGAATTATCACTTTTTAAACCAGAGGCTGTTCAACAAGAACTGCACATTGCACTTGTACACAAGGCCAAAATGGGGTAGCTACCTGAAGAAATGGGCACGTTGTATTTGTCTGAGTACCTCCTGCGGATCGGTCCCACCGTGTGCATGCTGGTGGTGGTGATGACAGAGGGGCCTTGGGTGACGGGAGTCAGGGGGGCAGTTGGGGTGGTTGGAGTATGAGGTAAGCTCTGTGGAGAAGCCTCTGACGCAGACTTGGAGAGTGTGACGCTTGATACCAGATTCAACTGTGAAGAAAACATTTCGAGTTAAGAGACTTTCAGAAAAAGAGAACATGCAAGCACCCAAGAATCTCACACCTCACAGGGCCTCCCTCTCTCTACAAAGAACACCTGGCAAGGGTTATTTCTCTAAGTAGATGTGTTATGCATGCATCATGAAGGACTTAGGCTATCTCCGGCAATGCTTGCCTTTCTAGGACACAACAGTTCCCAAAGGCTGCAAAGGAATGATCTATCCAAGGCCCTTTGAGAAACCCTGGGTGAAGACATTCCTTTAATCCCACTGTCTGTCTCTCTAAAGGCCTAATTATGCATCGTAAACCTCAACAAGAGATGGGATCCTTGGCGGCTCCACTGAGGATGGGGACTGTAGGGAACACCAACCAGGTGGCATTCGGTGACACAGACTGACCCGTCCAACACTACTTTCTGCCTGCTCACTAAAGGGCTGTGGGGACTGAATTTTTCTTAAAATTAGCTTTTATTTAATTCTAATCAACCTAAACGGCCCCATATGGCTGTGAGATACCACAGCAGACCAGCAAGAGTCAAGGCAACTCGAGTCCATCATGAAACTTTATGGACCGTGGGAACCATTGCACGTGTTCAACCTGCACTTCACCCTGAATGAAGAGTGGCTCTCATCTGCTGAGCTGGGTGCATTTCTACCAGCCGGCAGAAACAAATCCTTAAAAGCTTTATGCACAATCTTCATGACACAATCAAATATTGACATTTTGTTGCTTTTTTGCAGTTCTAATGGTTTTTGCAAATTAAATTACTACTTCAACTAAATATTTACTTTGATACTTCCATTAGTATAAAGCAAAATAAATGAATACTATTTTGTCTGTCCATCCATCACTCATGTAGTTGTTTCTTCTAAATTGACTGGGTTAGGACTACTACTTTAAATCTGACAAGGCACATGAACTTGGTTATTTGTTGCTGTCCCAGATACTCAGAGCCTCTACCCAACCTCTTTTTTTCCTTAGCCCATATATCAAATCATTTACCATAATGTCCACTTACTTTACTACTGTTACATTTGACCTTAAGCACAGAGCAGGATTTGAGGAAGGAGTCAGGAATAGTACCCCTCAGAGATCACACTAAGAGAGCTCCAAAAATTCAATGTTTACAACGTAGGAATGAACAAGGCTATGAGCGCCCTCCCTGTTTAAGAAGTTCCACAGAAAGTTGCCCCATGTTGAGCTGAGGGTGTGCAGCTCTGCCCTCCTTTCTAGCTTCAGCATGAATGTTGACACAGCACACTGCAGGCCCAAGGTGTCCAACAAAAGCAAGCCCAGGAAGATGACACTACCTTTGCTGACCCCCAGCAAGCAGGGCAGGTGTGGTAAGCTGCTTTTCCAGTGGAACCGGAACCTTGACCGTGACACATCATCGCAAACCAAGGGCTAGCAGTTCAGCGTAGAGGTCAGGGAATGGGGCAGCACTGAGATGCGGAAGGGGGCTGACCCCTCCTTCACCCCAGGTCTTCATCAGAGACCAAGTACAAGAAGAGTATGAATTTGCATCAGCTGAAGCACTGGGTCAAGAACATTAGTGTAGAAAGCACACAAGTATACATAGCTTTTCTTGTCCAGGTGCCGCAAAGCCAGAGAGTCAGAGCACATCGAGAGGACATGAGCAGCATTTGTAAAAATAAGGTTTTAAAAGTCCTGCCCCTGTGTGGCCTCATTTAACTCACACACCACCACGAATATTTGAGATACAGCTACTCATATGCTACCAGGAAGGAAAGAAAGGCAGCTTGTCTGTATTCTCCATCAAGACCCTGAATCAGATTACACTTGTGTATGGTTGGTCCTAGATCCCTACACAATCTTCTTATGCCCACTTAATGGTGAAAATAAACACCTAACCAGTTTTATTTCTCTGTTATGTTCATTTTGTTAAAAAAAAAATCAATGAATAGACTTGATCCCTGCTTATAAATGGCATTGAATAAGTAGTACCAAGACCTTATAAAAGGCTGGAATCAGGAACGCTAAGTGCTGCCTGAGGGTTTACCACAGAAAGCAGGGATTGGTGAAGGACAGTCTTACACAAAATCCCAGGAGCCACTCTGGGGCCTTTTTCTGCTTCTCTTTTCAGCTTAAGAACATTATCCCAATCATTAATGCTTTGCTAACATATGTAAATATCAACATAACTATGGGGGATGAAGAGATGGATTAGCAGTTAAGGCGGGTGCCTTCAAAGTTTTAAAAGCTAAGGACTCAGGTTTGATTCCCCAGTACCCATGTAAACCAGATGCACATGGTAGAGTTTGTTTGCAATAGCTGGAGGCCCTGATGTGCGCACTTGCTCGCTCGCTCGCTCTCTCTATTTCTGCTTGCAAATCTGTTTGCAAATAAATAAAAATATTTTTGAGAGAGAGACAGAGAGAGAGAGAGAGGGAGAGAGAAACAGAGTCAGAGAGAGAATGGGAGCACCAGCAGCCTCTCAGCCACTGTGAATGAATTCCAGACGTGTGTGCCCTCTTGTGGTGAATGTGTGACATTGCACCCTTGCGTCACTTTTTGCGTCTGGCTAAACATGGGACCTGGAGGTTTGAACGGGCATTCTTAGGCTTTGCCGGCAGGCGCCTTAACTACTAAGCCATCTCTCCAGCCCAAAAAATATTTTTTAAAAAAGAAAAGAAAATTATGAACACACAAGTCCATAGGAGACATGCGTGCTTTTCCCCCACTTGTGAGGAAGCCCACCAAGTCCACTGGCCTCTTGTCATTCATTTTTAGATCTGAAATCTCATGGAACTATTCAGCAAATACAAGGCCATCTTTCTGGATGCTAACATGGAAGACGAGTCGATGAATCCCACATGACATTTGACTCCTACAGCTTTTGCATGGGGTCTACTACTTGGACCATTTCTACTACAGATGAAACCAATAAAAACCAAACTCCTCCCAGGTTAGCAGAATCCACCAAACAAACAAATAAAAATTGATGCAGACCCAATTTTCTGGATGGTTTTGAACATATAGGGAACAACTGGAAATAAACCCAGAGCCAGAAAAGAACAGAGAGTTTACCAGGCTTGACAAATGATACCACAGTTCACACCCACTGCTGGGCTGTCTCTAACAAGCCACAGAGGAAGCAGCCAATCTCGGCTAATTACCAGATAAAAATGTATTGTAAGGACTCTAATTAGGAGACGTGGATGGAGGTGATCTAATGATTAAATGGTGCGTTCGAGTGACCCCACCATCAATGTGCAATGGTGCAAGATGTCACTGGAATATTTTGTAGAAACAGTAATTTTATTTCAAGGAGGGGAGACCGTAATATTTGTAATGATGGCTATGAGGTAAACTAATTAAAAGACAGTTCCTAGAGGAAGAGAGTGGCTGGGAGCAGCTGTGGCCATTCCCAACCCAAGTGCCGAGTCTCGACAGAAGAGCTGCAGTCAAGTGGAAAATTTCTGCCTGACCTCTGCCCTTGCTATTAATTTGCAGGAAAACTAATGGCACATATACATATTCCCACAAAATTGTTCTAATTGCTAATTTGCCAAAGGAGTGCAGATTCCAAATGAAACATGGCTGTAGCCTGTGAGGGAAGGAAATACAACAACAAAAACGCCATGGACTAAGTGCAGGGAGCTTTGCCATGCAAAATCATCTGCAGGCTGAACCAACAAGTTAATGTCAGCTGCCAGAGAAGTTTCTTAACTTTGAAACTTTTGTCCAAGAATCACATGCTTGTCTTGAGGAGAAGCCATCTTTATAGGAGGAGGGAGGGTGGGAGGAAGACGGAACACCAGGAAAGGTTCCCAACAGACGGTGTTTACACTGAACCCACTCTTATCGTTAAGGTCTCTCCAATAACAGGTGAAAACAGAATACCAAGGAACCACAAAGTTAGACGAGCAAGTCAGGAATGGTGTGGGTTTTGTTGTAACCTGGAAATATTCATCGTAATTATAAACTATTAAATCTTAATATTGTCTTCAGTTAGAAGGGACAGCATCTGTACTCTGTGCCTCTGATTGTAGTTAAGGTTTAAAAAGAGATTTTTTTTTTTTTTTCTGGGGCACAGAGCAGGAAGGGATTGGATTGGGAGGGTTTCTTTTCCTGATGGAAAGCCCATTTTTTTTTCTCATTGTGTTCATTCTCTATTTAAAAAAGAAGTTGCTATGTTTAGAAGAGTTAGTAACACTGGTATTTTGCTCTGTGGCAAATTTCCATCCTGTGATGATTTCAGCAAAGATAATCTCTTTCAAACTCTGGCCAGGAGCTAAATTGTAATGGCACTTAGGGTTGCTGTAGGGTTTGGCTTTGTAAAATAAACACACAAATAACTGTGTTCTCAACCATCCTGATTTTCTCTCAGTTCGGTGACAGAAGGACCCTCCTCTAAGCCTTGGCCACTGAAATGATCACAGCTCTCAGCTACCAATATTGTACTTCGTCTTTTAAAAGAAAAATAATTTTGAGTTTTGAAAGTGTCCTCCCGCTCCCATGTAAAGATTATGAGTCACTCACATTTAACAAAAAACAAAAACAAATAAACCCCAGACAGAAGTAGACTTGTTTGTGATATTCCCACAAGAACCCATTTTTGTTTGTGTTTGTGCTCTTGCCTCCCATGAAAACAGATCCCAAGAACAAAAGACAAACCTGAAACCAAAACCTCACAGGCCCAGCACTGCATAGTAGGGACTTCCAGGCTCACAGAACTGGTTTCTCCACCATGGGTTGAACTGGCCTGAGAGGGAGTCTTGCTTGAACTGCATGAATCAGAGAAGGCAGGGCAGTGGGTGGCAGTGAGTGGCCTTTGTTGAGGGTCTTTCCTCCCCTTCAGTATACTAGACTCTCAGAAGGTGGCATTCCAGACAGAATAAACCCAAGCTGAGGTGAGGAAGGAGACTTAAAGAACACCAGTCTATAGAACAGCTTTTGTGGGCTATGTTGGAGAATTCCTTTTCATGATGGCCTGAGGTGGCTGTTCCAACTCCCAAGCATGGCCTTTAAGCCCGCACCCCACGGATCCCATTCCTGAAGGGTCCCCAGGTTTTTTTTTTTTTCTCAGAGGGGAGGAGACACTTTGTTTTCATAGGAGCTAAAAACACTATTTCAAAATTGTCTAATTGCCATGGGGAGAGTCAAAGAAAATGTGCAAAAAGGAAACTCTAATACTGCATTTCATTTTGAGTGCACGTTATGGTATTTTTATAAAGAAGAACGCTGCACTACCTACGCTATAATTACTTGCCCACCGAATTTGAAAGAATGTGGTTTCTCCAGGACGAGGAGTGGTGCTCACAAGTGCAGCAATCCGCAAAGCAAAAGTTCTGTGTGCCCTGCGATGTGGGCTTTCCAGTGCGTCCTGACATCACTACAGCCCAGTGCTTGTTTGAGGAAAGCCACCACCCATGTCCTGTTGTGAAGCTTCAACACAGATGGGTCCCCTGTGCTGCTGCACAGCTTTCTGATTTCAGCTCCTCCTCCTAGGGCTAATGTTGGCCAGTTCTTCATGGAGTCAGGGGGAGACATGGCCATGCCCAAGCCCTATGCTGCGCGTCACTCTGAAGACGTTACTGGGCTCATGACAAAAAAACAATAGTTGATTCTCTTAGGGCCAATTTCTTCTTTCTGCTGTTACTTCTCTTCCCATGGCAAACAGAACAATCTTTTAAAATCTTCAGCCCTGACAAGTTTGCCTAGTACATACATATGTCAACAGTGGTGTCTTCTCTCTCGGTATCTAGTGACGAGAACTTGCAATGGCTGTGGTAAGCTTGCAGTCAACTTTTTCCACGCGGGGCCTAGCTCTAATAATAGTACAGGTGTGGAAAGCTTCTTATCATAGGTGAGACTGGCTATTTTTCTCCTTCTTTGCTCCACTCTGACCCTCACTGTTCACATTTCTTCCCAGCTCCCACCCTCACACACAGAGATCTTCACCCCTACTGGTTACTGAAGCCCAAAGCTGGGAAGTTAATGTCTTCCTTCTAGAATTCTAGTCATCTTTCAAGTTTCAACTGACATGTCACTTATTTCACAAGCTGCCTCGACCCCACCATGCCAGGTCACTTGTTCTACTCAAATACAGCACGGCCATGCAACAGTGGGTACTTCATTCCTCAAGATTCCAGAGACCTCTCTGGTGAGGATGGGACTTTCTCATTAGACACTCAGTATGTGCCTCATTAGGCATTAGTACCATGCTTCACTGTAGGTATTTGTTGATGGAACTGTTTGATTTTCAAATTCAGAGATTCCCTTTCTAAACACAACTTGCCCTTTGTGTCTTGGGTCTGTTTTAGAGGTGATAGGAGTTCAGAAGACAGGAAGCATGCTAGAAAATGCTGGGAAGTGCCATTCTGATTGGCTCTACACTTCCTGCCCAGGGTAGGTGGTGCTCTGAACCCTGTCTACACCCTTAAGCGCTGTCCCCAGATGAGCATATCCAGATCCAAAGATAAGCCCCACACCGGGATCCAGAAAATGCATGTCTGGGCTGACCTAAGAACCATGGGAGAACACGTTGGCAACTCTTAGAGGGGCTGGAGTGGGGACAGGGTAGAAGACTGGATACAACAAAAGAGACTTGCTACCCAAATGGCATTTAGTGAAAGGCAACATTTACAGCAAAGCATTCTATCACTTAGTGACTAAGAGTTTTTAAATAAACACAAAGTTCCTCTTCAACAGAAATGGAAAAAAGAAACAACTTCATAAACTTACTGGCAAGGTTGTAGCATGAAAGTCCCCATCTATGGTTAGATTTGAAACTTGGCAACTACTTGTTTCAAACCACAGATTCTAGAAGGATACCCATTCGAACATATGCCAGTGTCCTATTACTCAGGATGGAATAAATTAATTAAAGGCTGTAGGGAAAGGTTTGCATGTTAGGATCAGTCACCAGACAGCTCTGAGTCCCTGAAGTTGAAAGCACAGAGGGTTTGCAATATACACTTGCCTTTTCTTTCTTTCTACTTTTTTTTTTTGGGGGGGGGCAAGGAAGTGAAAATTTATGCAAAACGTTACACGTCTATCTTTTATAATTAATTTTCCAATGCCTCACCTATACATATTTTAATAATTCCTGATTTATAAGATGGTATCTATAATAAAATTTTCTATTTTCCAATAAATGAAAAGAAGGCAGGTTCACTCCAACAACAGAGTGTCACACAATATCTGCTTGTCAGGCACCAATTTTTACTTCTTACATGTAAGTTAAAGGATAAGGAATTTATAATGCTGCCTGTGAAGGGAACCACTTTTCATACACAAATGTGATCTTTTTTTTTTCCAAAGGGTAATACAACAGTACATTTACATAAACTAATCCAAACAATCTATGTATTTGACAATGGCAAACCTCACACAGACGGCCTATTGTTGGTTTACATCTTGGAGCTCTTTATACTGGCTTGTAGAGCAGCTCTAGCTGTCAAAGGTTTGACTTGGACTCTAAATAAATGGTTATAGAAGTGCCGTGCAGCGATATTGGACTTCTTTGCAAAAGAAAACCTGCTGTGTATGAATTCAAAAGCTATTAATTTTTCAGTCAAAAATATTCGTGCCTATTTCTTTTAATAAAGAAATACTGTGCTGAGCTACTAAGAGATAATGTTGACTAGTGGTAGAGAATTTTCAATAGAGCAGTTAAAAATAAATTTAGTAGGAGGTCCCCTTCAAAGTTATAATTTTCCAGAATGTAAAACACTTTTTTTTTCAATACTAATCAAGACAAACCTTCCTTCCTTGTTCATTTTCCTCCAGCAGCTGCTTTTCTCTGTTTAATGGCTGCTTAACACGGGTCTACATAGAGACTCAAGAGTCCTCTTGTGCCATATGCACTTACATATATGGTGTTCCCCACCAGTACCCACCCAGTTGTATGGTCGGCCGAGCACCCCACAGGGGTTTGCAGTCCCATCTCTCTGCATGTGTTCCTCCTTGATCTGTAACAAGTCCACTACTAAAGTGCTGGATCCAACCATTACTTTATCATTACTGTTTCTCAATCCATGGAAGAAAGGGGAGCAGCCTCACTCTCTCCCTTGTGGCCAGTGAGAGAGCCTTAAGTCCTTGTCCTGGAAGAACACTGCTTCATCAAAGCCACCAGAGGACAATCCCAGGGCAGTCACTTTCCTCAGCCACTGGGTAGCCAAGTCAGTTCAGGGTTTCTAACGTAGATTTGCCTAGCGGCTAGTGTTCTTCTGAAAAGAAGGGATTGGTAGAAACAAAACATCTCCTGACTGATTCCACAGTCCATAATGACGTGGTCCTTTTTTCCCCTCCCTTTCTTTTTGGTGGCCTACCCATCTAGTCCCAGAGCCATTTACTGTGAAATACAGGGAGACTAAGGACTCTTTCCTAGTAAAAATGGATGTGTGAAGTGTTTAATGATTTTATGTCCTATGTCTCAGTAATGTGTTCTGTTTCAGACATTAATTTTGTCTGCCAACTGTATCTTGGCAGGCTACCATATTTGCTGGGTTAATAGTCTGACTCTGTTTTATTTCTATCATCATAAATCATACATATATGGGTGTATGTTTGCTTTATTTATAGAAAAAAAATCAGTCAAAACAGATAAACCAATACTTTGCCATCATGCTGCATCATTGCATGCTGATTAAAATGACTGCTACTAACTATAGATTGTCAACGCTCAATTAATTTTCACACAGTGACTCCTAGCAAAATCAAATAAAGGCAGTGTACCTTTAAATTTTACAAATCTTAAAATCAAGAAGCAAAGCCTCCATTTTGAACAATCAACTAAGGCTAGCAAGAGATGTTTCAGAAACGAAAGCATCTGAGTGACATCACTACTGAGATCTATTTATTGCAAGGAATGAGGTCCATGGCCAGATGCTTGGTTGCGGTAACATCCCTCTGCTTGCGTTGTTACTGCTTGTGTGGGGATGATGTCCTTCAAGGTCCAGTAAAAGAGAGCAAGGCATGAAATAGGAGACTCGGGCATCAGATGAAATCTCAGTGTGCCATATTTGGTCTCCTAACTGTGAACGAGTCATTTTCACTCAGATTGCTTAAGGAAGCATTCATTTTTCTCGATAATTTAGCCCAACAATTCAGGTAGTGTGTTTCCTATTTCTTTTCCCTGTTATGAGTAGGGTGAGTGCTTGCTTCTTCCATCACATGCCACGGTCTCTCGGCAGACTCGGGCAGAAAGGCCCCTTTCTCAAGCTTTCCTGGTCTGGCTGCTCTCTGTATTTGTGCTGTTCAACAGCAATTTCCCTTTCCCAGAGAACTTGTACAAATGCATTTCAGTCCTAGACATTTTGTTTCGAGGAAGGAAGAGCTACTTGCTTAGACCTCAGGACTACCATCCCATGCCCCCACATGCCTAGCAACCTGCCTTCACCACAAAAGGGGACATGAGAGGGTCAGGTGAGTGAAAGGTCTCTGATGCCCACATCTGTCCTGATGAGCTGTTCCTCAGTGCTTGGAGGTCTTATTTCCCCCTGGCAGGGGCCAGTACTTACGGGCTGAGGGGCGGCTTTGGGTTCTGTGGACTTCACGTGCAGGTGAGTCATCATGGCTTGCAGGCGCTCTTTGTCTTTTGCCAGCTGGTGGGAGGGGGAAAAGACTTTATTACTTGTTTGAATACAGGTCAGCGGACTATTTTAACACTCCAAATTATACACTTCCCAAATAACCAAGGCACTGTAGCATATAACCGAATCGTTTTCGTTGCTTCATTGTCTTTGAAATCCATAGGACCACTACCAGTGTCCAAGCAAATGGAAGGGTTGGTGTGAGATGACTCAACACAAGGTACATTAGACTTTAACTGGAACATTCCAGACCTGCTGGCACCAAGGAGTCCTGGGGAACACGAAAGCTCAAAGACAAATGTGAATCATGCCTATGAACTGGCTTGATTCATGGAGGCCACAGGAAAATGACCAGCCAGCTCGTACTCATAAACTCATCTGTTGTGGTTGTGGAGCAGCGTCTAGACTAATGGGTGCACACACGAAAGAAAGCAGCTCAGCCTCTGTGAACAGTCCGGGGCAGGAGGATCTGGGAGACGATGATTGATGGGTCCCTATCTTTAGATGAAGAACCAGCTCACTCTTTCCTTTGTTCCATATCTGGGCACCTGCTATGTGCTACTTGAAAAATTCCAGCATACTCACTCCATAGAAAGTGATCTTTTGGCCTCAACAACTTCCCATTGGATGCACACACTGGGCCCTCACATACTACTTACGGGACATTGCCATGTTGTTCCTTGTTCTGGACTGTTTTAACATGATTATAACTTTGTTACTACATGAGGGCTGGTGATAGGGGACCTCTAATAGTGACTTTTGTAAACACAGTGGGAAATCTAGCCCAGCTCCCCCAAATAAAGATACAGTTAAGGGAGGTGTTGGGGCATTGATATTAATGTAGAGGCAGGGAGAGTGTGGGATAAGGAATTATAAATACAAACATTTATCTCAATGGCTTTATACATGGTTTGTCCAAAACAATGTCTCAGAAGCAAGGAGGGGAAGACATTCTTTCCACATCCCATGTCACATAATTCACCTTAAGTCTTAAAAAGAAATTATTGGAAGTCTAAAATTATGCAAACACTGAATATGCCTCACGTTTTAATGAAGTTGCTTTCTGGGGAAGAGCAGCAAGGGCTCAGGAACCAGAGGAGGGCAGAGGAGAGGGAAGGGTACCAGGGCAGAGGAGAAAAAGCTCTTGGCTTATCCTCGCTGAATGACTCAGATGCAAGCCATATCATATTTGATTTTTATTTCCTTTTATTCTCTTGTGGTTCAGGGAGGAATAAATTAAGAAGAAGGGAGGGGGAAAAAACCCCACAGTGCTAGCATTTATCTTTCAACAAACAGGAAATGAAAATGACACCATATTAGGACTCACTTCATGTTACTCATCCTCCATTCTTTGGTAAGTCACTGAACTGCCAAATTCAAAGATTCTCTGAACACATAATGCTAAAGGAATTTGTGTTTCCAAAGAGGCTCAGTTAGAACAATTAAAATGTTGCTGCACTTGTTTTTTTTTTTTATTTTTTAATATTAAATGTCCTAAGTGTGTTGGTGTTAAAACTAAAATATTCTTAATGTTAAAAAGTTTGTTTTTAGGGCTGGAGAGATGGCTTAGTCATTAAGGTGCCTGCCTGTGAAGCCTAAGAACGTTTGTTCAAATCTCCAGGTCCCATGTAAAGCCAGATGCAAAAGTGATGCAAGCACGCAATGTTGCACATGTGCACAAGGGGGCGCACATGTCTGGAATTGGTTCATAGCGGCTGAAAAGGCCCTGGTGCACCCATTCTCTTTCTGCCTCTCTCTCTCTCTCTCTCTCAAAAAAAAAGAAGTTCGTTTTTAAAACTGTCAGGGAGCAGAAGAAATTAAGGCAGTGTTTCATTCTTTAGAAATATGAAGCAGGGCCAGAGAGATGGCTCAGCAGTTAAGGCTTTGCCTGCAATGCCAAAGGACCCAGGTTCAATTCCCCAGTAACCACATAGAGCCTGCTGCACAAGGTGGCATGTGCATTTGGAGTTGATTTGCAGGGGCTAGAGGTCCTGGTACATCCATTCTCTCTCCCTCTCTTTCTCTACTTGCAAATAAATAAATAAATAAAATATAAGAGACAGCTGTGGAGGCACACACCTTTAATCCCAGTACTCGGGAGGCAGAGGTAGGAGGATTGCTTTGAGTTCAAAGCCACCCTGAGAATACATAGCAAATTCCAGGTCAGCCTGAGCTAGAATGAGATTCTACCTTGAAAAACCAAAATAAATAAATAAAAATAAAATAAAATATAAAACCATGAATCAGTCTGTCATACTGAGAAATACAAATTAAATGGTGAGAGGTAATATATTTTGAAGAGCCTGAACAATATTAATTGTGACTTTAAGTGGGTACATAATGCAAATTACAATGACTGGAGTTTGGTTCTCCAGAACCTACGTGAACAGCCAGACATGGACACTAGTCCTCTGGAAAAGAGATATGGAAGAATAGCCAGGACTCATGAAAATAGCATGCTCTGGAATGTGCAAGAGGTTCTGTCTCAAGGAAATGCACAGAAGTGATGGAGGGGACACCTGACATTCTCCTTTGGCCTCAAAATGTATGTGTACAGAGTGTGTATAACTACACATGTATTTAAAAAAAAAAAAAGGAATAATTTTCACAGTATTTTATCTAAGCATCTAATGGAATGACCTTCCAATGGCCAGGCAAGTGTGGCAACAGAATTGTGCGCACACAGATAAATCCTCAGCCCTGAAGCTAACTGCCACATGACACATCTTCTGACTTTTTCATGAGGACAGTATGTAGAATGTGTGATTTTTCTTGAGGTCCCAGGAACCTTAATTCTGCCATCTAATTTTGCCTTTTATAAGACCATTGTGTAACTTGGCTTTATTTTGTTAGTACAAACTGACACGTAATATATTCTGTAAGCTTTAGGTATTTAATCAATTATGGCCGGAAAGCAGCCAGTTTGAACAATAAAATTTTAAAAACTCGACAAAATTACTCCCCATGCACTATCATTTCTTTCAAGGCAAAGGTAAAACCTTCACACTTACTGAAATCTCATCTTCCCTCTACAACGCCTGTCATGCATCTAGAATACTCACTAGTCCTTTCAAAAAAAAAAAAACACCTTTCACATTCTTTATTGCTTTTTAAAAAAATATATACACTTATTTATTTATTAGAGAGAGAGACAGACAGACAGACACAGAGAGTGACTATGGACTTGCCAGGCCTTCCTGCCACTGCAAATGAACTGCAGATACATGGGTCACTCAGTGCATCTGACTTTACATAGGTATTGGGGAATTGAACCCAGGCCACTAGGCTTTGCAAGCAATTACCTTTAACTGGTAACTCTCTAGCCCCTTTATTGCTTTGTAATGCCATGAACTCTGCATTCATTATTATAATATGAGAAAACAAACATCTTAGCAAGTATACCCCAGCATTCCTTTGTCACGTGTATTTCATGAAAAGCCAGTTGAGAAATTCAGTCCAAAGGTCAACTAAAAATCTGGTTGGCAAATTAAAAAAAAATTACATTGTGATATTGAGAGAATTGTTCTTCTCTTGCAAACAAACTCCAGATGCATGTGCCACTTTGTATATCTGGCTGTGTATGAGTTCTAAGAAACTGAACCTGGGCCAGCAGGCTTTGTTAAGTGCCTTTTACCATTGAGCCATTTCCCCAGCCCCAGAGAATTGTTCTCTAAAAGCTTTCCTGATGGGCAAGCAAGAAACAAATGGCATAAAGGCACAGTGATAGGCTCCCCCAATAAAGGGTGCTCTTGAGTGGAGTTTTTTAAAAAAATTGTTATTTATTTTGTTTTAAGCAGAGAGAGCAGGAGAGGGAGGGAGGAAGGTAGAGAGAAAAAGAGAGAAGACAGAATATGAATGAATATGGACACACCAGGGCCTCTTGCAATGCAAAGGCATTTCAGATGTATGCACTGCTTTGTGAGTGTGGCTTTCAAACCGGGTCCAGCAGGCTTCTCAAGGAAGTGCCTTTAACCACTGAGAAAGGACTCTTTCAATTTGTGAGTTTGTCCCCAAGTCTGTGGAGAGATGGGGAATCACACTTGGAAAAGGGTGTGGCCACATCACTGCACTGTGCCGTGTTCACATTCAGGCTCCAGGACTCCAAGCATGTTACATAACCCTTCAGAGCACTTTGTTTCTCCTTCTTTTTTTTTAAAAAATTTAATTTATTTATTTGAGAGTGACAGAGAAAAAGAAGCAGATAGAGAGAGAGAGAGAATGGGCGCACCAGGGCCTCTGGCCACTGCAAATGAACTCCAAATGCACGTGCCATCTTGTGTATCTGGCTTACGTGGGTTCTGGGGAATCAAGCCTTGAACTGGGGTCCTTAGGCTCCATAGGCCAGTGGTTAGCCACTAAGCCATCTCTCCAGCCCCTGTTTCTTCTTCTACCTATGGAATATTCATTTCTGAATTCTGAAAGGTTGTACTGAACATGAGTGGTTCTGTGCAAAACATGCCTAGCACAAGTAAGGCTTTGTGGATGGTTAAAAATAGCTTTTATATTTCAAAGATAAGTTTAAATTAGTTTGGTCTAGACTGGATGAGTATGTGTTTAGAACCTAGGTCCCTGAGATGGGAATGCAGTGGAGTCAGGGGTAGGGCTGACTGGGAGAATAAATAACATTTCAGTGTCTTAAAGAATGGAACAGGACCACACATACAGGAGAGGTGGAGCCTAGTCCTCATGGATTTATCAGTTTGCTTCTTATTGGATCTTCCCCTCATCCTGGACAAATGATTTTTTTTCCTTTTTGGCTGATACAGGCCATATCCCTTTTTTCTTTTTTTTCTTTTTTTATTTGAGAAAGAGGCAGACAGTGAGAGAGACAGAGAGATTGAGAGACAGACATTGGGCACGCCAGGGCCTTCAGCCATTGCAAATGAACTCCAGATGCATGTGCCACCTTGTGCATCTAGCTTACATGGATCCTGGGGAATTGAACCTGGGTCCTTTGGCTTTGCAGGCCTTAACTGCTAAGCCTTCCTTCCAGCTCCCACATCTGCTTTCTATTCACCAAGCCTCAGGTTAGGTTTCAGACAGATGATGAAACTCACCGCCGATAACTGTTGAGGCCTGGGAGCTCCGATGAGCTTTTATTCAGGGGCAAAAATTACAGATTCAACACACTCTTTTAGCAGAGAAATGGGAGCATGGCCTTGGGTGGGGTTCACTGAACATCTTCACCATATACGTTTGGAGGGATAGTTACTTTTAAGTCCATTTGGCAGTTCTTGTGAGGAACAAAACTCCACTGGAAGGAATGAAAGGCTTAAAATGCAAAAATTATTGGGAATAGACAAGAAGGAGGGACCAAATCACCAATGTGGTTGGACAGAAATAAAGCGTTGGCCCATTCTGGTCCTTTAGTCCTATCCTAATGTTTTGTAGTTGGGGAAACTGAAGCTCACAGGGTGCATGCATGTGAAGCTGCTGGGAAGCTGTAGGAGTAAGGCTAGGATCTTGGGCTGATGATGCTAAGGCTAAATTTCATAATGATGTGACCCTCAGACTCTTTGGGATATTAACTACACAACAAAGATCTTCAACTGTGCCTCAACCTGGACCCCAATGTAACCCTGACCTAGGATGTGGAGCCTAAGCAAAGAGGTGGGGTGGAAACTGTTAACAGGCACCTGACTGCAGAATAATTAAGCCTGGAAACTTCCCCAACATGACCACCATTAAACTCCTTGGGGCCAAAGCCCATCCCTCTTCCCTCTGAAAGTCAGCTTGGTCATAAGGGTCTCAAGAATCGAAATGAAATCAAGTGAATGTGGGAGACACAACTCTGTCATGGCCTGAAATCCCTTCAGCAATGGCTAGCTCCATTTTCTAAGACTGTATGCAGTGATGATTCGAATGGGTGAATTTGTCTTGGGTAGAGCGTACCCAGTTATATTGGTCTCCAAAGTGCTTATGACCAAAAGACCAAAAACAAAATAATACATCAAGGTGTGCAGGGGTGACCCACACGCACCCGCAACCATGGAAAAAAGTATGACTTACACTCTTTTTCACCAACCTGCTCAGTTATGAAACAATAACTCTGGACCCACTGTATCCGTCTATGGCCACTCCTGAATTCAACACCAGTGAGAACTTTTAAAGTTTCTTTACCACCAACTCCAGCGTTTAGGAGGTGGGCAATCTATGGCTCATTTCACCCTGACTGAAGAATTCCCTACTTTTATTGTATTCTGACACCATTTTAACATTCCTCACATGTTATTATTAAAGACTCTCTTGACATTTAAAGCAGACGTACACTAATACTCAGTCATAGTCTAGGAATTCTAATGCTCCCAGAGTTAGGCAGGATTTTAAATTATGAAAAATAAGTGTCTTGGTTTTCAAAGAAGGATGTGGAAGTGAGAAACCCAGACATTCAATTCTTTCTCCTGGCTCCAGTCTCAAAGCAGCAGCGATATAAGGCTACCGTGTTCGTAGGCCCTCACTGTCTCCATGCGAGCTGGCTCAAGGGAGAGGCGAGAGATCCTGTGATGTCACTATGATGGGGAAATGTCCTAAACACTGCCTAGTTGGGGTTAGAAGGGAGCAACAGGGAATCCGTTGCAGATTCTTTTTTTTTTTGGGGGGCGGTGGCTTTCAAGGTAGGGTTTCACTCTAGTCCAAGCTGACCCGGAATTAACTATAGTGTCAGGGTGTTCTCGAACTCACAGCAAGCCTCCTACCTCTACCTTCTGAGTGCTGAGATTAAAGGTGTGCACCACCATGTCCGGCCTGTTGCAGATTTCATATTTGCTTAAGTCTTGGAAGTGGGTGTGATTACAAGCAGCGGCACTAGCAGTGGATAACCACAGGCACAGGCTAGACTGTGACTGGCCTGTGTCGGGATTACTGTCTCCCTCTGCTACTGAGACTTGCGCACTTTTCTCCCCACTGATGCTTCCCGAGAGCTCCCAGTGCCTGGCTGTACATAGTTACAAGTTTTGGAGCAATCCCAAAGTCCACTGGGCAGGGTGGCTTGGAGAGAGCTCCTGGAAGCCCACAGCTGGGCTTCAAATCCAGCACCTGGCAACTAGTGGGTTTTAAGCAAAGAACCCCATGGTGCCATGAGGACTCTCTGGGCAAGACATGCCTCAGTAATCTGCAATAAAAGGAGGGGAACTAGTCAACTTAACCTTCTCTAAACAACAACTCTGTCATCATTTGGAAGGAGGGCAGTGAGACTGATGTCTTTGCCTCTCAGAGGGCATGAAGGCTATGTTCCCCATAGGCTGAGTACTCTTCCAGGCCTTACATTTTCCTTCGTACAAGTGACTGAGAACCTAGGAAAGAGGCTAACAGTTACTGACAGAGAAACAGTGAAGGTAGGATAAGATCAGGAGTGCAAAGGACACAGAGCAGTGCCTTGCAGAGTATAGATCAAACAATAGTGAGTTTGGGGAGTGGGGCTATGGGTCAGTGGTTAAAGGAGCTTTCTTGAAAAGCTTACCAGAGCAAATTTGAGTCCCAAGTACCCACATAATGCACATGCACAAAACAAGGTAGCACGCATCGGGATTTCCTATGCAGTGGAAGTAGGCTCTGGCACATCCATGTTCTCTCTTTCTGTCTTACAAATAGATAAATAAAAATATTTTTAAAGCGGCAAGTCATTGGAGTGGCTTTTAAGCCTCTGTGTAAACAAGTAGAAAGTGGGAGGGTGAGAGCCTTCTCATAGCCAGTGGACTCAGAGCACACTCCTTGTCAGGGCTTCCCCAGATTTTTTAAGCTAAAAAGCCCAGGTCTTGGGGATTTCCTAAAACTTAGGGGAGCAGACTGAGGTGGTTGGTCACCCTATTTCATGTTGACCAGATAGATTTTATTTATTGAAAAAGAATTACTGTGTTCACCATCCATCTCCCCTCACCCTTCACCTGGGTACATTCTCAAGTGGCTGTTGTGGCCAGGAATCTTCTTGCCAACACACCCTGCCACTGCCGCCTTCACAGTGCCACAGTCACTCTCACAAATGGCCTGGTGGGGTGTTTAGAGGTGTGCTGGTTTCCTGCCCTCCTAGACTACATGCTACTGGAAGGGAGGGGCCCCCTTGCTCATCTCCATCTGGAACTTCAATTTCAAGTAATACATGTTGAAAACGGATTGCATGAGATAGCTCGTAATGCCCAGCCCTGCATTTGGAGGCAGAACAACCTCGGTTCAGTTGCCTTATTTCCTCACACCTGCCTATGATATCCAAGTAATGAGATTACAGATTGAGGGGCTAGAGGAAGCCTGCTCTGTATCCCACTCTTCTGACATGTGATGAAGACACATCATCTCACAACTTTTCTGTTTTCATTCAAGAGTTGCTAACTACAAAAGAAGATAAAAGATGACCCGGCCCTGCCCTGATTATAGAACAGAGTAAAGCTAAAATGCGAGGCCAGGGAAACGTATCCTTAAACTGATGTCTCCCTTCCCAAGAGAGGCCATGGCTATCAGACACTTCTCTTCCTTGTTTCCAGTGCACGTATGTGTGTGTGGTGTGTACATGTGTTGGATATGAGTAGGTGAATGGAGGAGGTATGTGTGTGTGGTGGGTGCTGGGAATCCAAGCTCAGGTCTTTAAGCTTGCATAGCAAGTACTTTAACCACTGAGCCATCACCTCAGCTCCTGGTGCTTTTCCTGTCTGTAATTTCTTTCTTTTTCTTTTTTTTCTTTCTTTTTCTTTTTTCTTTCTTTCTTTCTTTTTTTTTCTTTTTCTTTTTCTTTTTTTTTTGGATTTTTTTTTGAAGTAGGGTCTCACTCTAGCTCAAACTGAGCTGGAATTTATTATGTAGCCTCAGGGTGGCCCCGAACTCTACAAAATCCTATTTCTGCCTCCTGGATCAAAGGCATGCACCACCACACCACACCCTTCTTCTCTGTAATTTCTTATCTGTAATTAGGGATTTCCCCTTCTCCCAAGTTGGAATTATGATCCAAGCAGTGTAGATTTTTGGTGTTATCTCATCCACAGCTTGATGGCTCAAAAAGCTTGTAAGCATGTCCCCACTTGGTGAACCCAGGCAAACTGAAATAAGAGGAGTGAACACCCCTCCACCCATGCCTGGTGGAGAGTGGTACAGGCAACACTTAATGCTTACTCCCTACACATTTCTAGTGCTTGTGCCAAGTCTCTGTGTCCTGGCAAGGGTGGGGTAGAAGGAAGGCTGGATATTCATGACCTGTATAAGACGATATAGAATGATTGGGGAACTCTCCCCACCTGTAATTCTATCTCACCTCTTTGTACATATTCTATAAAATCCTATACAGAGAGAAAATTTCACAAATGATATCATTAAAAAAATTCAATCAGCCATTCTAAGAGGGTATGAATAAGTCATACAGAAACCTATTTCTTGGACAATGGAAAAACCAGAAGCCATGGATTGTTATTAAGAGAATTTTCAGTGCCAGGGATAGGATACCTTCCAGTGAGATGTTGGTCAGGGAGGTCCCTGATGCCCCCCAAACATTATAGGCCATTGCCAAGGCTCTTGGTTTCCTACTAGGAACAGATGGTAAGACTCTATTGCTGAAATCTCCACATACTTGGGCTGCAAGGTCACTGAGAAATCCTGCTGGAGCTGAGCCGAAAACCTCCTCCATGTAGACCAGCTGACAGAAAGCTGGAAAAAGCTATGCTGCATGCAGTTCCATGGGAAAGACAGAAATCACCAGTGGAGACACTCAACAGTGGATGCTGTAAGCCTTAAATTTGGCCAGGTGGGCCAAATGAGCCAACAGGTGCAATAGTAGCATGTCTGTTATGGGGGAAACCAATGGCTCTCTAATTGGAATGGAAGCCCGTTCCATGGGAGGGAATACATGCCTGATATTGAAAACCTATGACAGGAGTAATCATGAGCCCTAGGGGTGTAATGTCTGCTGGTGTCTGGCTAAATGTATATACTATGCTGACCAACTGCCCAGTAAGCACTTCTCTTAATGTCCATACCCATATATTAATGCTACTTTCACTTTTGGTTAGAGGCTTCTCTTTTTAGATGGCGGTGACCTTGGGATGACTCAGAAGGTACCATGGGGCTGAGAAGAAGTGATAGAGGAGTGCTCAGCACTGAAACATCTCTATCACACCTTCCAAGGCTCAGGGTCCATTGCAGAAGAGGAGGCCGAAAGAATGTAAGAGCCAAAGGAAGGGTAGGACTCCTTACAATGTGCTCCTCCAGTCACAAAATGGCCTGGATATCCATGACCTTGCAGTGCCTGATACTACCTACATAAGGCTATCAGAATAGGAAGAAAAGAGGATGACATCAAAATAAGAGAGACTGATTGAGAGGGGAAAACATATGATGGAGGGTGGAGTTGCAAAGGGGAAAGTAGGAATTACTATGGGTTACTGTGTATAATTATGCAAGTTGTCAATAACATAAAGTTAAACAAAAAACAACAATTTTCTTGACACCAGTGACTTCTGTGGTCCCTACCTCTGGAGCTGTAACACATCTGTGTGCATTAAAAAAGACATTTCCAGGCTGGATAGATGGCTTAGCAGTTAAGGTACTTGCCTGCGAAGCCAAAGGATCCAGGTTAGATCCTCTAGGACCCGCGTAAGCCAGATGCACAAGGTGGTGTATGCATTTGAAGTTCATTTACAGCAGCTGAAGGTTCTGGCGCACCCATTCTTTCTCTCTAGCTCTCTCTCTGTGTATCTTTCTCATTCTCAAATAAATAAAATAAATTAAAAATATCTTTTTTATAAAAAGACATTTCTAACTTTCCAGCAATGGGGCAGCCTATGATTCCAACATTCAGAAGGCTGATGTAGGATGATCAGAGTGAGTTTTAGTCTAGGCTAGACCACATACATCATGAGTCTCTGTCTCAAAAATCAAAACAAAGCTGGGTGTGGTAGCACACACCTTTAATCCCAGCACCCAGGAGGCATAGGTAGGAGGATCACCATGAGTTTGAGGCCACCCTGAGACTACACAGTGAATTCCAGGTCAGCCTGAGCTACACTGAGACCCCACCTTGAAAAAACAACGACAAAAAAAAAAATCAAAACAATACATAAGAAAGAACATTGCCAGATTCAGTTGCATATAGTGACACGAACATGGAAATGCTGAATTTTGGGGAAATGAAATGCCTACAAAGCATCTAACTTTCAGCACAAGTGCTCCTTGTTCCAAATTCCATCACAGGTGCCAGGCTTGCAACTCAACCACTTAAGTTTAGTTTTGGGGAAGAGTATTTCTGAACTCTTGGGGAAGGGTTGGCTAAACACTAAAATGGGCTGGGGATGAAGCTCAGTCTTAGAGCATTAACTAGCGTATGTAATGTGTGGGGTTCGGTCCCTGGCACCATACAACCAAAACAGAGCACATTAGAATGGGTTTGTCCATTTTGTTTTGTGGGTAAAATCTTCTTTCTAGCATTGAAATCCTCTTGGGAGTCATTTCTGTCACTGTCAAGAACCCATTAGAATCAGCTAGTATAATCTTTGTACACACAGTTCTATGGGAAACTATTCGGTAGTTTAATTTCCCTTGTAGATGTGAGAACCAGGAGGGCAGGCAGCCTTACCCCTTCTAATCACTATTGTCCTTCAGAGCTCCACCAAGGTTTGAGCTATGTAACAGGTTCTCAGTAATGTTTGCTAAACAAATATGGAGATGAATAAAGGAATCAATATTTCCTAGCCAGTTTCGCATGATTGCCAAGAGTGGCAAGTCCTTGTCCTAAGAAGAGGCCAGTAGGGCAATGTGTCTGATGTGGTGACTAGCCTGGTTTTCTACACCATGGCTTTGAAGACAGGAGTACAGACCATCAGGTAGGACTTGAGGCATCCAGGAAGCTGAGGGTACAAGTTGCTAATTATTTCATGAAAATTGTTCCTTCTCATCCTGTGACCAGAGGTTGCTTGGCAAACTTCTGTGAGCATCCGCGGAGTAAGTATTTTCAGCTCTGCAGGCTACAGGGGATCTGTTACGGTTCCCCAACTCTACTATTTCAGTGTGTAAATGATTGCAGATTGTCGAGAATGAATGGCCTTAGATGTGGTTGTGTTTCAATACAACTTTACATCTAGGCAATAAAGTATAAATTTCGTAATTTTATATAATTTTCATTTGTCATGAAATCAGTCCCCTCCACTCTTCTCTCTCTCACATACACACAAGTACTTATAGTCTCAATTTTTCCTTAGCTATGAGGTCATGCCTGATGTCTTCAGTTTCCTACCTCCTGATAAGCACATGTCAGTTATATTATCACTTGCAAGCTGAGAAGAAATGGAACCAGCAAAATGAGCCTGTTCCTTCTTCCACTAAAACAAATCTCAGGCAAAAAAAAAAAAAAAAATACATATATAGGAACATCCCAGGTACCTATACTACACTATTGATTTTTGGACAGATCACCTTTGCTTTTTATCACCAGTTGAAAACCCTGGTTCCAGTTTAACACTGAAGGATGAAGAGAAATCTCTGAACTCAAGGAATCTGCAAGTAAAGTAGTCAAGGAGTTTTCCTGCTTGTTTTTATATTTTCCCCCAGACCTTCCAAAGAGCTGCTGGGAGATAACTGTTTTACTGACCGATGGACTCACTCGTTTCTTTCTCCCGACCTTCCTTGTGGGGAGCAAGCAATGATTAATAAGTTGTTCAGTCAGTTCCTGAGTAATTAACAATGGCTCAACACTGAACTGTGCAGTCTGGACTACCTCCGTACTTACCTACCTATTTGGGCAAAAGGTCATTACTTGGCAAACAATTTACTGAAGCCCATTATAAGAGTTTAAGTTCATATCAGACAAATAAATACAGAAACATGCACCACTTTAAAAATACCACTCCCAGTAAAAACACAAGATGTGCAGGTAATAGGGGTCATAGTAGAGATTCTGTGGAACAGATTTCTGTATGGCTTACTGTGTTTTAAATGAATTTAGTGGTAGGTTAAATCTGTTTTTTAGGGGAAATGTCTAAGTGGTTAAGGCTTTTGCCTGCAAAGCTAAAGGACCCTGGTTTGATTTCCCAGGACCCAGGATCCGCGTAACCCAATGCACAAGGGGGTGCATGTGTCTGGAGTTTGTTGGCAGTGGCTGGAGGCCCTGGTGTACCCATTCTCTCTTTATCTGCTTCTTTCTCTCCTCTCAAATAAATAAAAAAATATTTTTAAAAAATCCATTTAAAAAAAAATACATATATTTAAAATTTATTTACTTGCAAGGAAAGAGAGAGAGAGATAGAGGATGGCCACGAGCCAGGGCCTCCAGCCACCACAAATGAACTACAAATGCCATGTTCCACTTTGTGCACCTGGCTTTATGTGGGCACTGGGGAACTGAATCCAGGTCATCAGGCTCTGTAGGCAAGTGCCTAATCACTGATCCATCTTTCCAGCCCTAAATCTCTATTTTTCTTCTCCATAAACATGCTAAAGTTGAATAAAGAGGCGTCTAAAGACTGATATGAAAATGGAGGGGGATAGAGCAGATTTTATGATGTGCCCTTCACTTGTACAAATATCTTATTGTTCTAATAATTTGGCGTCTACTGCCTGAATACACAATATTAACTAGCTCAAGAAAATAACTTTTAAGGAAAAAAGTACAGTTCGTCATATAAGATGATAAGTAATTTTTAAAAAATCCTTTCCATCCTGAAAAGTCACAAGAAAAAGTTTAAGTATGTTTGTGCTGATTTTTCTCTGCAACTATTTGAAGCTGTAAATGACTTAACTCAGTAAAATTCCAAATGTAATTATCTTCTGTACTTAGCCTAGGGCTCTCCATATATCTCAACATTGCTGTCTTGCATACAAAATAGGCTTTTCAATGGCTGGTGCCAATATACCGTACAGCATTGTTTTAATTTCCCCTCATCGGTAACCTCTTCCCTACACCCAGCCAGGCAGAGGAAGAAGCGCTGGTCGTCACCAGGCACTCAAAAGCATTCTGGAGCTCAGCTGCATAAATGGGGTTTGCGGGGTCAGGCTTTTGCAACTGTACATTTTAATAATCTCCATTTCCAACCCAATTTTTACTTTCAGAAGCTAATTTTCTATTAATTACAACAAGGATGGGATTATTGTTAAAATATGGTATTTTATCAACAAGTTTTACCCAGAAGTAGAACTCACATAAAAATGTCCCCAGTTCTCATAAGTGGGATTCCCCAGGAAACCTGACCAAGTTTATTTTTCTGAGTCATAAAATTGAGTCAACATAGTCCAGCACATTTACCATACATACATACATACATACATACATACATACATACATATAAATGTATATATATATGACAAAAATACACTTGTGCACTTAAAACATATACTGTGAACTGAATTATTCTCTTTCTTTTAAAAATATTTTATTTATTAGAGATAGAGGATGGGCACATCAGGGCTTCTTGCCATTGCAAACGAATTTCAGACACATGTACTACTTTGTGCATCTGGCTTTACATGGGTAGTGGGTAACTAAACCTGAGTCATCAGGGTTAGCAAGCAAGTGCCTTTAACCAGTGAGTCATCTCTCCAGCCCCTCAATTATTCTCAATGACGGAAAGAAAGGGGGACAATGCAAAATAGGGAATAAATCCTCATGCACCTTCTATTGTGACAGGGGAACACATGAGTTTATGCAAGTTCATCTGCTTTATCTTGATCGTATGCACTCGTTCTCTCTCCCACAGCATTCTTCCTGGCTTCACTTCAATAATATTAGCAAGTTCAAGGGTGTACACTAAGAACAAATAGCCCACAAGTTTATGTGAGAAGAGAGAAGACATGGATGAAGGAAGAAGAGAAGGAGGGAAAGGGAGAGGAGGATGGGGGAAAGATGAGAGGAGAGACGAGAAAGAATGCTAGCTAGCTCAAGGTGCCTTGAGACTTGTATGTACACATCGAACCTTGAAAGATGTGAGCAGCAGTTCCAAAAAGGGAAGGGAGGTTGAGGGTTCCCAAATAATTAAGAAAAGAAAATAATAAACTAAAACGGACACCGGACTTTCCACTCAAGAATAAGGACACAGCAACAGATTACAGAGATGAGGAACACAGAGGGAATATGAATAAATGTGGCTTTACCTGTAGCTCTAACTGCTGAACCACCTGCATCTGTACTCTACACTGAGCTGTGCTTCTGTCGTCCAGCGCATGCTCACTGTTGAGATGTCTGCAACAACACAACACAGAGAACCATTAAGTGACATGAAGAAACAAAGGGGAGAATTCAAGTTACCAGGATGCTCGAGTACAAGCTTGGCCATGGGTCTAGTTTCCAAGTGAGACACACATGAAGGGGGGTGGGGAGCGCAGGCCCCTTCTCAGCTCCACCTCCTCATACTGTCTGTCATTCCGCAGAACTGGGTACACTGTTATCCCCAAAGCAAAAATTCTCCAGGGAGGATTTGTGCCAGGCACCTGGAGAGAACCATTAACTGGTAAGTTCAAAAACTGAGATTAGGTCAGGGTGGTATTTCAAGATCACTCAGTGGGCAGAAACCCGAGACAGCGCCTCTTTTCTGGGTGCTTTAGATATTATGATTTGTATGGGTTGGGACAGAATTGTTGGGTCATAAGAAAACTGGTTTTCCAGAACTGATGACATGTCCTTATATTAAAAATGAATTCACCAGTTATGCACCAGAAATGGCAAATACAGGACACAGGAACCTACAAATGCAGATTATGTAATACCAAGGGTGGGGGAAGGGATGCAGAGAAACACTGCTAGGGCCTTGCTTGTCGATGGTGATGGTTTGAAGATCTCACTTGTGGATGATTCAGGCCCCATGCTGAGGTTGCATGCCTTGTGGTCCTTTCAGTATTTATTAGGCTTTCCAACAGGGAAAAGGCCAACACATTGAAATTTCAATCACTTCTAACATATGCGGGAACTCTGGTAATCAGAGAGTTGAATCACAGCCTAACATCTTGAAAATAAAAATTCATGTACCCATGTTACTCAAACCTTTCACGAGTCGCACACACAGATGTGCCTTGAGTTCTATGAAATTTAGGCCAAAACAATAATTGGATTTAAGATTAAAAAATAATTTACTAGGTTGATGACAATAGTAAGAAGGAGAGCTGATTTTTAAAATGTTGTCAGTACTAACCTATTTCAGCTGTTTGTTCTAAATATCGTTTTAAATAGGAAACTTACAAGCTCCTTTTTAAACCTTTCATAACTAAACCAAATGTTCACCTTTAGCACTTAATGAGGTAAAAATTAGCCTCACACTGTTGTTATAATTACTTTTACCTTAAAAACAAAAATGCATGCATATTTCTCTGATTTTCATACTTTATTTTACTCATGCCCACTCCTCAAAGAAAAAAAAAGGAGAAAGTTAACATTATGGTA